>CM060434.1:6406052-11206052 GCA_030545235.1 Helianthus tuberosus | reverse complement strand
AGCCCTCTCTTGGTGGAATCTGCAAGTACAGACACTTGGTGAAGCTGCTGCCTACACGCTAACCTGGACCGAGCTGAAGGAACTTATGCGCAAAAAGTACTGCTCTCGCGCGGAAATCCAAAGATTGGAAACCGAGTTCTGGCACTTGAAAATGGACGGTCCGAAGATCGCAGAATACGTTCAAAGGTTCCATGACTTATCGCATGTGGTACCCTACATGGTCACTCCGGAGTTCAAGCGGATTGAACGTTTCATTTGGGGATTAGCTCCTCAAATCATAAGCATGGTAACCTCATCAAAGCCTGCGACCATTACTGAAGCGATCGATTTGAGCGTGGCTCTCACAGAGGAGGCCATTCGCCTGAACAAGTTTGATGATGCTGAGCATAAGAAGAAAGAGACTCACGTCGAGTCATCAGGAGGTAGCAAACGGAAGTTCTCAAACTTCAAGCAGGGCGCCAGTGTGGCGGTTAAGAAAGGAGGATCAGGCACACCAGCTCAGGTTACAGCTGGTAGTGGAAAGAAAGGAAAAGGATATCAGGGCACCCAACCCAAGTGTAATACCTACCAACGCCACCATACTGGCCATTGTAATGTGAAAGTATGCGAAGCATGTGGAAAGCCGGGCCACTTGAAGGATTCTTGTTGGGCTAGTGCTGGCCGGGGAGGCCAGGGAGGATTTGGGAATAGGAATAATAGTCGTGGTGGTATTGGAAATCGCCCGCAGGGGAACAATGGAGGAAACGGGAATCGAGGCAACTATGCGAATCAGACCGGCAATGCGAACCAAAAAAACAACCCAGCAGGAAATGGAGGTGGAAACGGGCAAAGACTTGGATGCTTTAACTGCGGTGATATCGGGCATTTTAAGAAGAACTGCCCAGAATTAAACCCAGCCCGTGGAAGAGTGTTCCAAATCGAAGTAAGGGAAGCGCGCCAGGACCCCAATGTTGTTACTGGTACGTTCCCTGTAAATCAACGCTATGCATCCGTTTTATTTGATACTGGTGCCGATTATAGCTTCGTGTCGTTAGAATTTAAGAATATGCTTGGTTTAGCCGCTAATAAGTTAGATATTCCCTACTCAATCGAATTGGCTAATGGGAAGTTAGTAGAAGCCAACGAAGTTATCAGAGGTTGTGTGATCGAATTGGGAGAACGTGAGTTTGCTTTGGATCTACTACCAGTCCAGTTGGGAAGCTTCGACATGGTGGTAGGAATGGATTGGTTATCAGGCAACAAGGCTGAGATAGTTTGTCGCGAAAAGGTTGTTCGTATCCCAACCGAAGATGGCGAAACAATTGTGGTTCACGGAGAGAAGCGTGATACGCCGTTAAGAATTATCAGCTGCCTGAAAGCGCGAAAGTGTTTGCAAAAGGGATGTGTTGCCTTCCTGGCACACATTGTGGATAAGAAGGTTGCTGAGCCGAGAATAGAAGACATCCCTGTCGTGAGGGAATATCCAGAAGTCTTCCCAGAAGACTTACCTGGACTGCCACCTCAGAGACAAGTAGAGTTCCGCATTGACTTAGTTCCAGGCGGCGCGCCTGTGGCTAAGGCACCTTACAGACTTGCTCCGTCTGAGATGCAGGAACTGTCGACACAACTTCAAGAGTTGTTAGACAAGGGTTTTATCCGACCAAGCTTCTCGCCTTGGGGAGCTCCGGTCCTGTTTGTCAAGAAGAAGGACAGTAGTTTTCGTATGTGCATCGACTACCGGGAGCTGAACAAGCTGACGATCAAGAATAGATATCCTCTGCCAAGAATTGATGATCTATTCGATCAACTGCAAGGCTCAAGCTTTTATTCAAAGATCGATCTTCGATCTGGATACCATCAGTTAAGGATACAAGAGGAGAGTATCCCGAAGACAGCCTTCAGAACTCGTTATGGACACTACGAGTTCCTTGTTATGCCGTTTGGTTTGACAAACGCGCCTGCAGTCTTTATGGATTTGATGAATAGAGTTTGCAAGCCGTACTTGGACAAGTTCGTGATTGTGTTTATCGACGACATCTTGATTTATTCAAGGACAAAGGCTGAGCACGAACAGCATCTAAGAGCTATTTTGGAGCTGCTGAAGAAAGAACAGTTGTATGCCAAGTTCTCTAAGTGCGAATTTTGGCTACGTGAAGTTCAATTTCTTGGACATGTGGTGAATGGAGATGGAATCCACGTGGATCCAACAAAGATCGAAGCGATCAAGAATTGGGAAACGCCAAAGACGCCAACCGAGATTCGACAATTCTTGGGTTTGGCTGGCTACTATCGAAGGTTCATTGAGGATTTTTCGAAGATCGCTTAACCATTGACGTTCCTCACGCAGAAAGATAAGAAGTTTGATTGGGAAATCAAACAGGAGGAAGCATTCCAGATACTGAAGGATAAGCTCTGCAACGTGCCAATCTTAGCACTACCGGAAGGTACAGATGATTTCGTGGTATACTGTGATGCTTCGCGTCAAGGATTGGGTTGCGTGTTGATGCAACGCCAAAAGGTTATTGCTTACGCAACGCGTCAATTGAAAGTGCACGAAAAGAACTATACCACACATGATTTGGAACTTGGCGCAGTGGTATTTGCATTAAAGATCTGGAGACACTACCTTTATGGTACAAAGTGTACAATTTTTACAGATCACAAGAGCCTACAACACATATTCAACCAGAAGGAGCTGAATATGAGACAGAGACGATGGGTTGAGTTGCTGAACGATTACGACTGCGAGATAAAGTATCATCCAGGGAAGGCGAATGTGGTCGCCGATGCCCTAAGTCGAAAGGAGAGGATCAAGCCCATAAGGGTTAGGGCTTTAGAAATGATTATCCAGACCGATCTTTCCTTGCGCATTCGTGCCGCGCAGAAAGAAGCTCTCAAGGAAGGAAACCTTGGAGAAGAATATCTCCGTGGGATGGAGAAGCTACTGGTACCAAACGAGGAAGGAACGTTATGCTTTGAGAAAAGGATTTGGGTTCCTCTGTTTGGTGGTTTAAGGGAAGTTATTTTCAATGAAGCTCACAAGTCGCGGTACTCTATCCACCCTGGAGCGGATAAGATGTACCAGGATCTCAAAGATTATTATTGGTGGCCTAGGTTGAAAGGCGATGTTGCTGTTTATGTGAGCAAATGTTTAACGTGCGCTAAGGTTAAAGCCGAATACCAGAAGCCTTCAGGACTTCTGCAACAACCTGAGATTCCCAAGTGGAAATGGGAACAAATCTCAATGGATTTTATTACGAAATTGCCAAGAACGCCAAGAGGTCACGACACTATTTGGGTAATAGTGGACCGATTAACGAAGTCAGCACACTTCTTACCTATCAGAGAGAAGGATAATACGAGCAAGTTGGCCGAAATATACATGAGAGAAATCATCGCACGTCATGGAGTGCCTCTCTCGATCATCTCTGATAGAGACGGAAGGTTTGTGTCAAGGATATGGCAATCCTTCCAAGAAGCTTTTGGCTCACAATTGAATCTGAGCACTGCGTTTCATCCGCAAACTGACGGTCAAAGCGAGCGAACGATACAGACTTTGGAAGACATGCTGAGAGCGTGTGTTATGGATTTGGGCGGTAGCTGGGATAAGCATTTGCCTTTAGTCGAATTTTCATACAACAACAGCTACCACACCAGTATTGGTGTCGCGCCATTTGAATCCCTTTACGGACGCAAGTGCCGATCACCCTTATGTTGGGCTGACGCAGGTGATAGGCAGCTTGCTGGTCCCGAAATCGTCCAAGAGACGACAGACAAGATTGCGCAGATTCTAAAACGCATCGAAGCAGCTCGCCACAGATAGAAGGCCTATGCAGATCCAAACCGGAAACATGTGGAATTCCAAGTTGGAGAGATGGTGTTATTGAAAGTCTCACCCTGGAAAGGTGTGGCACGCTTCGGAAAGCGTGGGAAGTTAAATCCGCGCTACATTGGTCCTTTCAGAATTCTGGAAAGAATAGGACTAGTAGCATACAAGTTGGACCTACCTGCTGAACTCCATTCAGTCCACGATACATTTCATGTATCCAACCTGAAGAAAAGTCCAACTCAAGATAACATTGCCATTCCCATCGACGAGATTCATGTTGACGACACGCTCCATTTCGTTGAAGAACCGGTGGAGGTTACGGATTGGAAAGTAAACAAGACCCGCCGAAGCAGTGTCAAGCTCGTCAAAGTTCGTTGGAATGCCAGACACGGTCCTGAGTACACCTGGGAGCGTGAGGACCGGATGAAAGAGAAATACCCCCACCTTTTTCCTAAGAACCCTGCATCTACAAGCAGAACTTAAATTTCGGGACGAAATTTATTTAACGGGGGGAGAATGTGACAACCCTCACTAAACCAGGTATCCGTACGACTTAATTAATAATTAATTATTGCTTAATTACTATGCTTGCTTGAACTTGTGAATAAACTGCTACTTGAATACTGATACATGTACTTACTTGCATCATACTTTACTTGCTGTCACTACATTATTTACATGACTGAACCTTAGTGACAAACATGATGCACAAAAAGCACAGTAGCACTATAACGGATAACCTATTGAACACGCTGATAAGCCAGCATCAGGCAAACACTGCCTCTAAGGCCTGTAAGAGCCTGAAATATTTTGCTACACTAGTAGTGAGTGTAGGGGTATAAGGGTTGTAGAACTGCGTCTCTAGGAATAAGTTACAATGACTGGATGTGCCTAAAACGTACTCTAAGTACAAAATTCAGCACTTTACATAATAATTCAGCTTTTAGCTAACTAATAAAGTGCCAAAACATCATAAAAATATTACTAGACACTTTCCAAAGTGTCAGGAATGAGTTGTGTCACTAAAAAGGGTATTGACAACACTTTAAAGCTTTGTTAAGCACTTTAACGGATTACTATCCAACCAAACAACCGGACTATACCCGAAGCATGAAAATATTGTTATTTTCATTATTTATCTTTTTCTGAGCTAGTTAGGGTCCCTGAATACCCTAACACCCACTGTAACGCGTGACACACAACTAACCGGGTTAAGCACTTAACTAACTTACTTAACCTAACTAATATACCTAACTAATGATTGGATTCGGACTAGGAACCCCCCCCCCCCCCTCTCTAACCGTCCCCAAACTAGAGGGGACACACTTGTACCCTTGTTGATTATTTTAATCAATTATGCTTAATATCTAAATGACATAGAAACCATTGGATCATAACTTTAATTTTGTCTATAAGTAACAAGGGTTGCACATATGATCATTACACAACTCAACACCACTCCACAACTCTCTCTCCCTCTCCTAGAGCTCTCGGCCGAACTCCCCTATATCCATCCATCATTGTTCGATTTTGATCAAGCAATCCGAAGTCCATACAAGTGTTGAGGATCGCATATTAGGAAGCTTGGTGCAATCGGAAGGCGAAGGACCTCTTTATCTTGCTTTTATCCACGCATTTTTTCGCATAGATTCTTCCCTAGCCTCGAGCTAGTGGTATGTTGCTTAAATCACCTTCTTGAACTATTCTAATGTGGTTAAAACAATATATGACGGTTAAAACTCGATAATCTTACAAAATGGTGCATTAAAGTCTACTAAAAACATGAA
Source organism: Helianthus tuberosus (assembly GCA_030545235.1). Taxonomy (NCBI): domain Eukaryota; kingdom Viridiplantae; phylum Streptophyta; class Magnoliopsida; order Asterales; family Asteraceae; genus Helianthus; species Helianthus tuberosus. The sequence continues at coordinate 11,200,457 of CM060434.1, read as the reverse complement.
AAATGATGGTTAAAAGCTCACTAGTTGTGTAAATGTTGTAGTAATTGAAATTTGTGATTATTGAGACCCGATCTATGTTGTGGTAGCTCGGATCATCACTTAACCCGGTTTGGTCATGATCACGAATCATGACATAAGGTTGTTTTGAATAGAACAAGGGTTAAAGGGTGAAACTCTACCACACGCGAATCATGAACTTGTGTAAAAATGTTTTACTTGTGGAATAGTGTTTAAAACTAGCAGATCTACGTATCTGCGAGTGGTATTTTCAAAGGACCAAGCGTCAAAGAAATCATGTTTTCTAAAAATGGATCTTACACTAACAAGAATGGTTTTTAGAACACACAAGTGTGTAAACACATGTGTAACACAAAGTTTCGACAAAATAGCTATTTTTGAAAAAGATGACGAGAAGTTGTAAAGACGGAACTTCCATAAAAACGAGGTTTTTACAAAATCGGATAGTTTTATATAAAGATCCACTAAAAGTAATGGGATTTACTTCATAGTTTGAATAAATCACAAGTTCATGAAATTTTATGCGATTTATATACATATTTTGACTAGTTTGTGATTTGAACATGGTTTTGATTGAATAAGAAGATTGTTGGTTTGATTTATAAAAGAAAATGATACGCTTGAAAGCGTGCCCACCTCCAGTTACAGAGGAAACTCTGGCGAAATTTTTCCAAAAGCCTAACACTTAGAAATATTTTCACTATAAGTGTTAGAAATACATTTTGACTTGTTTTCAAAATATAAGTTTCGCCACGACTATATTTACAAAACATCGGAGGTGGGATTTTCACAAAATAAAACGTGATACATATATATATTTAGTATATATTCTTCTTTCACAACATCACTTGTATAAGTGTTTATGATTATTTTGTGAACTACGTAAGTATTATTTTTAGGGTAAAAATAATATTACTAAGTATTATTTTGGGAAAATCACATGTATTAAAATATAATATTTTTGAGAAGAATATTTATATTTTGGGAGTTGGAAATAAAATATATTAAGTGAGACTTAATAGTGAAATCCGAATGTTACGAACACACATGTATTAAATCCCCCATCCTTGGGAAGGAGAATAACTACCAAGTATATACAGAATGTAAACACGAAATAGTTGCCTAACTATTTCCCAAAAACTTAAACCATAAAGCTAAGGCACGGCCATCCGTCTAATAGAGTTAGCACGTGTAGGTCGTCGTACAGCTGATCGATTTGGAGGCATACTTGGTAGAGACGTACCACTGTGAGTTCATGTCCCCCTTTTCTCTAACTGTTTTCAGTTTTCTTAACTGCGGGGGTGAAATACATGTTACTTTGATTACAAGTACTTTATACACGGTATGGTTAGCGTAAGGAGGTTTACTACTTAGATCATGTGAGTGGGTAGGAGCAATATGAGGCCATTAGTCCTCATAACGGGACCGAGGGACAGGAGCGGTAGATCTATCTGGGTGTAGCGAGCCCAGCCCCAGGCCAAACTAGAAACGGACCTCGGGGTGACTTTGTCCACATACTAATGCCGTGGCGAAATCTGCTAGGTTTGAGTCTCCCTATTTGCACTTCACATATATCAGTGGCCTTGCAAACCATTGGTGATCTCAATTCCCTTATTTGCTACATACCAAGACTATTTTTATACTCACAAAGGTTTACTTACTCACTTACACATGAACTCGCTCAACATTATTGTTGATTTTTCAACTTACATGTATTTCAGGAAATTAAAGATCTGGCGCGGTATGTTATGTTTTCCCGCTGCATAAGGGTTCCAAGGTCATCCCAGTTTAGGAAATGTGACTCTTTCCTGGACAAGTCACAAATCTTAAACTGCGTTTATTTCATGTTGATGTTTATGTTTTTCAAGACAATGTTTTATGTTATAATGTTGTAAGTCTCTAAGACAATGGTATGTTACTCTGGTTTTAAAACTTAATCAAATGGATGATCTTGCATGATTTTATTTCATATAGCTTTGTTATGGTTAAGCTATGGTATTAAGAAGTCACACCAAATTAACCACGCTTCCGCAAAGCCAGGGTGTGACATAGTGACATCCATCACTTTATATCACCAAAGTTTCATTACTTTGGTTATTCTGACATGTTTGGTTTGTAAGCGAAATCCATGGCTTTCATACAACCAAACATATATAATTCGAGTCATTTTGACCCCTTTGAACATTATAGTGGAATCCACTACTTTTACATTTTTACTTATAGCTATACTCTAGTTATTCCGTTCGGTTAATACATACAGAAATCCTCTGTTTTAGTAACAACCAAATTTCATAACAATTCAATCATCTTTCAAAGTAAATAAACCTAAAGATACTAGCTAAAATTTACAAAGCATGTAGCCATGTACGTTTAAAGCTTTCCTTTTAAGCGGTTATCCGTTCCGCCTTGATTACTCGATGGTCCGCCCAAAATACCTATAGAATTCAATTCGATCATATCGCTTAGAACTCATGATTCAATATTCGACACATAGTGCGTTTAACTAATCGATTAAGTAAATCTTTCATATTTATCAATATTTCAAAATCACTTAAGCATTTTGTCAAACATCCTATGGGCGAAATTAGTATACTAACATAATCAAGTTCATTATTGAAACCTTAACCATGTTAAATCATCATATTCTAAATCATATGTCTCATATGCATAAAGAACATGTAGAATTTTATCATAACAATCAAATAAATACTAAATCATCACCATAATCCAAGTGTTCATTCTTTTTCTCACAAACCCATATATCAACTATATGATAAATCATCAATACAATAAGTTATCACACAAAATCACTAAATTCTTATCTAGGGCCTGTTCCTAGACTTGTAATCATCTTAATTTAGTCATAACACCAATCAATCTTTCAAGAATTTCATTCATGAGAATTCATAACAAATCAAAACTTCACCAAAGATCAAAATTAAGCATACCTTGTGATCTCCTAAGTTTGGTGATCATGATTTTAGCTTAGAATTGATTCCTAAACGAATTCCTTTGATTTTTTAGAGTAATTGAGTGAATTTAGGGTTTAAGATGAAGAACTCTCTTGTACAGGGTTTTGGTCGAACTAGGCAAACACACACACTATGTGAATTTGAGTTTATCCGGAGTTTTAAAAATTAACTTTCAAATATGACCAATTTCGTCCCTCTAGTTTTTAGGATATGTAAAATGGTTAGAATCCCTTGATTCCCCATCTTTCTATAACATATATTTAACTAGGTTAATTATTCCTAGTTTTATTTTTACTATTTTATTATCAATTTTATTAATTATATGTGTATCACACATATATAGTTTAATATTTTCGGGGTGTTATAGTTGGTCCCAATTAGGGTTTAATCATACCGAATTACTTGTAGAGAAATGGGTATTATATTAATCAAAGGGAATAGATTGAATGAATTATATAACTTTCTGAAAGATATGTCTAGAAAAAGTAGTGGTGGGCTTGTTACAACAATGACCATGACATGTTTGATAAAATGCCTAGAGAAAGTACAAGGGAGAGAGAGAGAGAGAGTACAGGGAGATGATGATGATGGTTTAGGTTTATAATTTTTATATAAGTTTTTAATTTTGACATTCTTTTTTTGTATTAAATGACTGTTTTGCCCTCACATGGGTTGCACATGACCTCACTTAACTAAAAGTTTTAACCAAGTAAGAGTCAAAGGACCTAAGGTGTAGCAGGTTTTGCAAATAAAGGACTCTGACTGTAATTATTAAAGTTAAAGATTATCCATTGCAACCCGCTACAAACAAAAAGGATGAAAACTGTAATTTACCCTTTAAAATATCTCTTGTGACAACTGGCCCAAACCGGTAATTTCCGTACACATTAATTATTGCTTAATGACTGCAATTATGAGTTTAATTGGCAGCAATGTCTGAACACATGATTAAACAAGTGAATTCATGCATGTTGTATACTACAAAATATTGCTTTATGCATAAACGAGAGCTTTGCGTCAGAATAATAGTAAACTCACCGGTAAGACACACTGTGTCGACTGAACTGCAGAAAGCAGTCAGACATTAGAATTGAGGCCTAGGTGTAGGTCCGACGACAAAAATACATTAAAACCCAAGAGTATATGTAAGGGTTTAATTTATAGACATTGCGAAAGCAAAAATAAGTACTAAAAAGCACCCGAAACACACTTTAAGTGCATAATTTGGTATAATTCAGCTCAATTCAGCATTTAAGCATATGATTATTATGCAGAAATTTCGTGTTATCATCCAGAATATTTCCCTAAGTGTTGGGAATTGAAAGGATACAAAAAGGGTACTTAAAAGACACTAAAAAGTGTGATTTAGCACTTTAACGAATCGGTATCTAACCGAACAACCGGACAATACCCGGAACACCAGAATAATGCTAGAAGCATTGTTATTATTTTTCTGAGCTAGTATGGGCTCCTGAACACTTTAATATACTACACCATACAACCTACACATTAAACACTAGATATTACATTAACCTAACATTAGTTACCTACTTACCATTAAAAGTTACATTTAACCCCCCCCCCCCCCTCTCCTTGTTTACGGCCCAAGTAGGCCCCACCAAGATCACCATGATCTTCTATAATCTTGCTATAATCTCCTTCTTGGATTGATCAAGATTTGTGTTGTACTTTGGGAGCATTAAACCCCTTGGACAAAACCCAAAACTTGGATTATAAATTAACATGAAGGGCCATTAGTTCATCATCTTCAACCAACAAAAACTCCCCCCTCTCTCTCTAAGAAGCTACGGCCAAACACCCCTTGAACACACAACCATTGCCAAGCTTTGATCTCGCCATTCCAAGTCCATACAAGTGTCGAGGATCGCGTATTAGGAAGCTTGGTGCCAACGGAACGCGAAGGACCTCTTTCTCTAGCTTTTATCCACGCGTTTTTCGCATAGATTCTTCCCCAGCCTCGAGCTAGTGGTATGTTGCTTAAAACACCTTCTCGAACTATTTTTAAAGTGGTTAATACGATTTGTAACGGTTAAAACTCGAAATCTTACAAGTTGAAGCATAAAAGTCTACTAAAAACACTAAAAATGGTGGTTAAAAGCACATATGTTGTGTAAATCATGTAGTATTTGATTTGTGTGATTATTTGGACCCGATCTATGTTGTGGTAGCTCGGATCATCATTTAACCCGGTTTAGTCATGATCTTGGATTATGACATAAAGCTTGTTTAAGTATAACAAGGGTTAGAAGATGAAGCTCTACCACACTCGAATCATGAACTTGTGTAAAAGTAAATTTTCTTGTAAAATAAGACTCTAAACATGTAGATCTAAAGATCTACAAGTGGTTCTTCGGAAGAACCAAGCAAAAATATTAGTCTTGTTTAAAACTCGGATCTTACATGAACTAAAAATATTTTTAGTAAATAAACAAGTGTGTAAACACTTGTGTACAAGGAAGTTCAACAAAGAAATATTTTTGGTGAAGCTCGACTAGAAGTTGTGAAACTTCATATTCTTTAAAAATAAAGTTTTCAAGAAACTAAAGTTATTTTTAAAGATAACAAGACTTACTAAATGTGCTAGTAAGTTACTACACATTTTTGTAAACATTCAAGTTCATGAAATGAAGAAAGTAGTGATTATTGTTGATAATTATTGTTGATGATTGTTGTTGATGATTATTGATGAACTAAAAGAAAATAAACACATGTTTTGAAAACATGGGAAACCTCCATTTTTAGGGGAAACTCTGTCAAAATTTTTATAAATTTTGACACTTAGAAAAATATAAGTTTTTGAGAAACTTATTCCCTAAAAATGTATTTAAGGGTATTACCAAGGTTTCCCTAATTTTTGGTGATAAGAAATGAGGATTTCTTCAAGAATAAAAATAGATATAAGTATGTATATTTTTGAGAGAGAAATATATATTATTTTATCACCAACTTTTGTGCTAAGTGTATAAAGTATGTGTTATACGTGCTAGCGTATTAAGACTTAAAAATACACTAAATACTCGTGAGGAGTATAAACATAAAAATACACATACAAAATACAAGATACATAATTCGGGTGCGAAGTGCAAAACACAAAAGACTTATATTTATTTTAGAGGAAATAATATAAGTAAGATACGTAGTTAAAAATATGAAATATTTTTAACACAACAATACAAATACAAAAGAGAGAGCGACTGTACTTGTGCGATACAAGTCTAGTGACTAACATTAAGAAAACGCGTATAGGTTACGACGTTAAGTAAGCAAATCCGGTGAAGTTTACGACGCACAGGAACGCAAAGTTGTGAGTTCATGCTCCCCCTTTTCTTTAACTGTTTTTAGTTTTATAACTTCGGGGGTGAAATACATGTTATAAATGTTACATTGTTTACATATGGCATGATGAGTACAAAAACATTCAAAGGAAAAACATTCATGGGAAACATTCAAGTGAAACATTCATGTGAAACATTCAAGTGAAACATTCTAGATCATGTCTCGAATAGGGTACCATAAGCACCATTAATCAACGTATACATTCAGACCGCGGAACAAAAGGTTAGATCTAATGGGTTTCAGGCAACCCCACTCTTGGCCTACTTCTACCAATGAGTGCTTCTGTGTCTCAGTCAAAGTCGACAAAAATGCCTAGGTTTGGTGGCTTCCTATGTCGTGACATATGTTAGTGGCCTTGCAAACCACTAGCGATCTCACACAGTCAAACATTCATAATAAGGAGATTACAGATATGTGTTATCAATACATTCAAACATTCATAGTACTCAGTTGTAGATGCATTTTACAAGTTACATTCAAACATTCACACATTCTACAAGTTACATACTATGTTTCCATTCAAGTATTTAAAACATTCAAAACAATCACTGCATGAATTCACACCAACTTTATGTTGACGTTTTTCCAAAACTCACATGTATTTCAGGTAACTAGGATGGATGTGCGCGTGGTCTTACTCATGCTCGTGGATGTCGCTTTGTCTATCTTTAAATAAAGTTGTGACTTTTAAGACAATATGTTATCTCGTGTTGTAAACACTTGACATATGTTTTCAGTAATGTAATATTTGAAGATATTTTTGAGCATGTAGTATGTTTACTCTTCGTATGCAATGAGAACCTTTCATGATCACACCTCGTGCTTCCGCCGCAGAAAGGGGTGTGACAGATTGGTATCAGAGCTGCGATTGTAGTGAACCAGGATTCCTTCTCGAGTCTAGTTTACAATCTCTAGGATCCATTCACGAAAACAATTTTCAAAGAGTTTTCATTGCATAAAACGTCCCGCGACATCCACTACCTGAAACTGTCTACATGAGTCTAGAAAAGACACTACGAGACTTAGGGTGCACTTGAGTAGCACTTGTCGTTGACTAGAAACTACTTGCAATTATGTGTGATAATTAGCATGTACTAGAAGTAGAATGTCACAAGTATATGTGACTTTACCTGAAAGCAATGGCCTACCTGAAGGAAGAGACACGAGGATGAAACGAACTGTGCGGACTGTGCAAGGAGTTACGTAATTATGGATGCATACATAATTATGGAATTCAGTGCACAGAAACCACAGCAAGTCTTGTCACGTATAGATTCCCTCAGTGCAAGCCTACTAAGTACTCTGCTAGAGTAATAATTGTTTGATGTCACTTATGTGATATATACCTGTGAATATATATATACTACTACTGCCTAGTAGGACGATATCAAACAAATGCCTAACCCTGTTGTGTTATGTTCTGTCAGAACATGGCACCCAGGAAAGCTGTGAATGCTCGCAATGACGATCAACCTCCTCCTCCCCCACTGCCAAGAACTGCTGATGAGCTGAACGCTCTACTGGAGGAAAGGATCTCTGCTGCTATAGCCCAGTACGAGGCGAACCGAACTCAAGACAGTGGAGGACCAAGCAATGCTAGGCGTAATGGGAATGGAGATTCGTCTGGAGGCAATGCAGCTCAAGGCTGCACTTTCAAGCAGTTCCTCGACTGCAAGCCAATGAACTATGACGGCACAGGAGGTGCAGTAGCATTTGTGCGCTGGACGGAGAAGACTGAAGCTACCTTCCGCATGAGCAAGTGTACCGCGGATCAACAAGTCACCTTTGCTACTGGGTTGTTTGTCGATGAAGCTCTGACTTGGTGGAACCTGCAAGCCCAAACTTTGGGTGATGATGCCGCTTATGGCCTAACTTGGGAGGAACTGAAGGAAAGAATGAGAGAGAAGTACTGCTCTCGTGCGGAACTCCAAAGGCTGGAAACAGAGTTCTGGCACTTGACTATGGAAGGTGCTGACATCAATGGCTACACTCGAAGGTTCCACGATCTGTCAAGAGTGCTTCCCTACATGGTGACTCCTGAATTTAAGCGTGTGGAACGCTACATTTGGGGACTGGCCTCAGAGTTTCGTGGCATGGTGACGTCGGCCAAACCACAAACAATCACTGAGGCTGTAACTCTGGCTTTCAGCCTTACTGAAGACTGTGTTCGGATGAAGAAGCTATCACTGAACCCAACGAAAAACACCGAGACGCGTGCTGAGTCGTCCGGTGACAAGAAAAGAAAACATGCAAACCTGAATCAAGCAATTCGTAACAAAAAGGGTTTGAACAACAAGAAGCGTGACACTAACCCCCCTAGGGAGGCAAAAGCCTTCGCAGCTGCAAATGAGTCTGGGGCTAAGAAATATCAGGGCACTCTGCCCAAATGTAACCGCTGTGACTTTCACCATGTGGGAAACTGTCGCGTTGGAAAATGCGAGAACTGCGGGAAGCCAGGCCACCATGCCGAAGACTGCTGGGGAAAAGGTATTGGAGGCCGCAATGGCAATGGTAACCGGAATGGTAATGGAGCTGGACGGAACCAAGGATGCTTCAGTTGTGGAAGCAAAGATCATTTCATGAAGGACTGCCCAGAGAGAAACAATGCTCAGGCCCGAGCATTTGTGATTGGAGCAAGGGACGCACGCGAGGACCCTAATGTGGTCAACGGTACGTTCCTCATTAACAATCACTTTGCATCCATATTATTCGACACTGGCGCCGATTATAGCTTCATGTCTGTGGAATTTAAACGCATACTTGGAATAGAATCTAGTAGATTAGAAATTCCTTATTCCATAGAACTAGCCAATGGTAAACTCGTTGAATCGAGCGAAGTTGTTAGAGGCTGCACGATAGAACTTGGTGAACGAAGATTTAGCATCGACCTCCTACCTATTCAATTGGGTAGCTTCGATGTAGTAGTCGGGATGGACTGGTTGTCCAAGAACAAAGCTGAAGTTATTTGCCATGAGAAAATCATTCGCATCCCTCTGACGAATGATGAAACTCTCATCGTACATGGAGAAAGACGAAACGCGCCTCTACGAATCATCAATTGCATGAAGGCACAGAAGTGCTTAAGGAAAGGATGTGTTGCCTTCCTAGCACACGTCATAGACAAGAAGGCTGTGAAGCCAAAACTCGAAGACATTCCTGTGGTGAAGGAATTTCCTGATGTGTTCCCTGAAGATCTGCCAGGACTACCTCCGCAACGACAAGTCGAATTCCACATAGACTTGGTTCCAGGAGCCGCTCCTGTAGCCAAGGCTCCATATCGACTTGCACCATCCGAAATGCAAGAATTATCCACACAACTCCAGGAGTTGTTGGATAAAGGATTCATAAGGCCAAGCTTCTCACCCTGGGGAGCTCCAGTATTATTCGTGAAGAAGAAGGATGGATCACTGCGGATGTGTATCGATTACAGGGAACTGAACAAGCTCACAATCAAGAATCGGTATCCGCTACCGAGAATTGATGACTTGTTTGATCAACTGCAAGGATCAAGCTACTATTCCAAGATCGACCTTCGATCTGGATACCATCAGCTGAGAATCCAAGATGAAAGTGTGCCAAAGACTGCATTCAGAACGCGCTATGGGCACTACGAATTTCTTGTGATGCCATTTGGATTGACGAACGCGCCAGCGGTCTTTATGGATCTGATGAACCGCGTATGCAAACCATATCTCGATAAATTCGTGATTGTATTTATCGATGATATCCTGATTTACTCGCGAACGAAAGAAGAACATGAGCAACATCTCAGAACCATATTGGAACTACTGAAGAAAGAGAAACTTTATGCAAAGTTCTCGAAATGCGAATTCTGGATTCGCGAAGTACAATTTCTTGGTCACGTGGTGAATGAGAAGGGCATTCATGTAGACCCGTCCAAGATAGAAGCAATAAAGAATTGGGAAGCTCCCAAGACCCCAACTGAAGTTCGACAATTTTTGGGTTTAGCGGGCTATTATCGGCGATTCATCGAGAATTTCTCAAAGATAGCTCAACCGTTAACGACCCTTACCCAGAAAGACAAGAAGTACGACTGGGGTCATAAACAGGAAGAAGCCTTTCAGCTACTTAAGAACAAGCTCTGCGATGCACCAATACTATCATTACCCGAAGGCACTGAAGACTTCGTGGTATACTGCGACGCCTCACGACAAGGCTTGGGTTGCGTGCTTATGCAGCGCCAAAAGGTCATCGCTTACGCATCAAGACAACTGAAGGTTCACGAGAGAAATTATACCACTCACGACCTGGAGCTGGGTGCAGTGGTATTCGCCTTGAAGATTTGGCGACATTACTTATATGGTACTCGATGTACAATCTTCACAGATCACAAAAGCTTACAACACATATTTGATCAGAAGGAATTGAATATGCGCCAGCGCCGTTGGGTTGAGCTGCTGAATGATTATGACTGTGAGATTAAGTACCATCCTGGAAAGGCAAACGTTGTAGCAGACGCGTTGAGCCGAAAAGAAAGGGTTAAGACCCTAAGGGTTCGAGCATTGGAAATGACGATTCGAACAAACCTCACTGCACGCATTCGAGATGCACAACAAGAAGCTCTTAAAGAAGAGAATCGTAAAGCTGAATACCTCCGGGGTGCATTGAAGTACATGGCGCCAAATGAAGAGGGAGCCTTATACTTTAAAAAGCGCATTTGGGTTCCGCTCTATGGTGGCCTACGAGAAGTCATCCTTGATGAAGCGCACAAGTCAAGATACTCGATCCACCCAGGGTCGGACAAGATGTATCAAGACTTGAAGGAATATTATTGGTGGCCGAGACTCAAGAGCGACGTTGCTATCTATGTTGGAAAATGCCTAACCTGTGCTAAGGTTAAGGCAGAATATCAGAAACCGTCCGGCCTACTACAACAACCAGAGATTCCCGTATGGAAATGGGAACAGATCTCGATGGACTTCATAACGAAATTACCCAGGACCCCGAGAGGGCACGATATGATATGGGTAATAGTTGATCGATTGACGAAGTCTGCGCATTTCCTACCAATCCGAGAGAAGGATAGCACTGGAAAGCTTGCAGAGATATACTTAAGAGAAATTGTGGCACGTCATGGAGTGCCAATCTCAATCATTTCAGACAGAGATGGACGCTTTGTCTCGAGAATCTGGCAATCATTTCAGGAAGCCTTTGGATCTCAATTAGATCTAAGCACGGCATTCCATCCACAAACAGACGGCCAGAGCGAACGGACTATACAAACGTTAGAAGATATGCTTCGCGCATGTGTCATGGATCTAGGCGGCAGCTGGGATACTCATCTACCTTTAGTTGAGTTTTCCTACAATAACAGTTATCATACTAGCATAAAAGCCGCACCGTTCGAAGCTCTGTATGGCCGCAAATGCCGATCGCCCTTATGTTGGGCAGATGCCGGAGATAAACGTATGGTTGGTCCTGAACTTGTACAAGAGACAACCGACAAGATTGCCCAGATCCGAGAGCGCATTAAGGCGGCTCGAGAGCTACAAAAGAGCTACGCTGATCCAAATAGAAAATCGGTAGATTTCAAGGTGGGAGACAAAGTGTTGTTAAAAGTCTCACCATGGAAGGGCGTAGTCAGGTTTGGAAAGCGTGGAAAGCTGAATCCACGATACATCGGACCATTCAGAATTTTGAAGAGAATTGGTACCGTGGCATACAAGTTGGAGTTACCGGAAGAACTTAATGGAGTACATGATACGTTTCATGTATCCAACCTGAAGAAGAGTCCAACACAAGAAAAAGTGATCATCCCGATGGATGAAGTGCATATTGATGAAGCCCTCCGATTTACAGAGCAACCCGTTGAGGTTACTGACTGGAAAGTCAACAAGACCAGGAGGAGCAGTGTGAAGCTTGTCAAAGTACGTTGGATCTCTAAGCACGGACCCGAGTACACATGGGAACGTGAAGACCAGTTCAAGAAAAAGTATCCCCACCTATTCAAGAAGACTCCAGCGAGAGTGAGTTCAGCCTGAATTTCGGGACGAAATTCTTTTAACGGGGGGAGACTGTGACAACTGGCCCAAACCGGTAATTTCCGTACACATTAATTATTGCTTAATGACTGCAATTATGAGTTTAATTGGCAGCAATGTCTGAACACATGATTAAACAAGTGAATTCATGCATGTTGTATACTACAAAATATTGCTTTATGCATAAACGAGAGCGTTGCGCCAGAATAATAGTAAACTCACCGGTAAGACACACTGTGTCGACTGAACTGCAGAAAGCAGTCAGACATTAGAATTGAGGCCTAGGTGTAGGTCCGACGACAAAAATACATTAAAACCCAAGAGTATATGTAAGGGTTTAATTTATAGACATTGCGAAAGCAAAAATAAGTACTAAAAAGCACCCGAAACACACTTTAAGTGCATAATTTGGTATAATTCAGCTCAATTCAGCATTTAAGCATATGATTATTATGCAGAAATTTCGTGTTATCATCCAGAATATTTCCCTAAGTGTTGGGAATTGAAAGGATACAAAAAGGGTACTTAAAAGACACTAAAAAGTGTGATTTAGCACTTTAACGAATCGGTATCTAACCGAACAACCGGACAATACCCGGAACACCAGAATAATGCTAGAAGCATTGTTATTATTTTTCTGAGCTAGTATGGGCTCCTGAACACTTTAATATACTACACCATACAACCTACACATTAAACACTAGATATTACATTAACCTAACATTAGTTACCTACTTACCATTAAAAGTTACATTTAACCCCCCCCCCTCTCCTTGTTTACGGCCCAAGTAGGCCCCACCAAGATCACCATGATCTTCTATAATCTTGCTATAATCTCCTTCTTGGATTGATCAAGATTTGTGTTGTACTTTGGGAGCATTAAACCCCTTGGACAAAACCCAAAACTTGGATTATAAATTAACATGAAGGGCCATTAGTTCATCATCTTCAACCAACAAAAACTCCCCTCTCTCTCTCTAAGAAGCTACGGCCAAACACCCCTTGAACACACAACCATTGCCAAGCTTTGATCTCGCCATTCCAAGTCCATACAAGTGTCGAGGATCGCGTATTAGGAAGCTTGGTGCCAACGGAACGCGAAGGACCTCTTTCTCTAGCTTTTATCCACGCGTTTTTCGCATAGATTCTTCCCCAGCCTCGAGCTAGTGGTATGTTGCTTAAAACACCTTCTCGAACTATTTTTAAAGTGGTTAATACGATTTGTAACGGTTAAAACTCGAAATCTTACAAGTTGAAGCATAAAAGTCTACTAAAAACACTAAAAATGGTGGTTAAAAGCACATATGTTGTGTAAATCATGTAGTATTTGATTTGTGTGATTATTTGGACCCGATCTATGTTGTGGTAGCTCGGATCATCATTTAACCCGGTTTAGTCATGATCTTGGATTATGACATAAAGCTTGTTTAAGTATAACAAGGGTTAGAAGATGAAGCTCTACCACACTCGAATCATGAACTTGTGTAAAAGTAAATTTTCTTGTAAAATAAGACTCTAAACATGTAGATCTAAAGATCTACAAGTGGTTCTTCGGAAGAACCAAGCAAAAATATTAGTCTTGTTTAAAACTCGGATCTTACATGAACTAAAAATATTTTTAGTAAATAAACAAGTGTGTAAACACTTGTGTATAAGGAAGTTCAACAAAGAAATATTTTTGGTGAATCTCGACTAGAAGTTGTGAAACTTCATATTCTTTAAAAATAAAGTTTTCAAGAAACTAAAGTTATTTTTAAAGATAACAAGACTTACTAAATGTGCTAGTAAGTTACTACACATTTTTGTAAACATTCAAGTTCATGAAATGAAGAAAGTAGTGATTATTGTTGATAATTATTGTTGATGATTGTTGTTGATGATTATTGATGAACTAAAAGAAAATAAACACATGTTTTGAAAACATGGGAAACCTCCATTTTTAGGGGAAACTCTGTCAATTTTTTTATAAATTTTGACACTTAGAAAAATATAAGTTTTTGAGAAACTTATTCCCTAAAAATGTATTTAAGGGTATTACCAAGGTTTCCCTAATTTTTGGTGATAAGAAATGAGGATTTCTTCAAGAATAAAAATAGATATAAGTATGTATATTTTTGAGAGAAAAATATATATTATTTTATCACCAACTTTTGTGCTAAGTGTATAAAGTATGTGTTATACGTGCTAGCGTATTAAGACTTAAAAATACACTAAATACTCGTGAGGAGTATAAACATAAAAATACACATACAAAATACAAGATACATAATTCGGGTGCGAAGTGCAAAACACAAAAGACTTATATTTATTTTAGAGGAAATAATATAAGTAAGATACGTAGTTAAAAATATGAAATATTTTTAACACAACAATACAAATACAAAAGAGAGAGTGACTGTACTTGTGCGATACAAGTCTAGTGACTAACATTAAGAAAACGCGTATAGGTTACGACGTTAAGTAAGCAAATCCGGTGAAGTTTACGACGCACAGGAACGCAAAGTTGTGAGTTCATGCTCCCCCTTTTCTTTAACTGTTTTTAGTTTTATAACTTCGGGGGTGAAATACATGTTATAAATGTTACATTGTTTACATATGGCATGATGAGTACAAAAACATTCAAAGGAAAAACATTCATGGGAAACATTCAAGT
The DNA here is from genome assembly GCA_030545235.1 of Helianthus tuberosus. Taxonomy (NCBI): domain Eukaryota; kingdom Viridiplantae; phylum Streptophyta; class Magnoliopsida; order Asterales; family Asteraceae; genus Helianthus; species Helianthus tuberosus. The sequence continues at coordinate 11,185,455 of CM060434.1, read as the reverse complement.
GAAACATTCATGTGAAACATTCAAGTGAAACATTCTAGATCATGTCTCGAATAGGGTACCATAAGCACCATTAATCAACGTATACATTCAGACCGCGAAACAAAAGGTTAGATCTAATGGGTTTCAGGCAACCCCACTCTTGGCCTACTTCTACCAATGAGTGCTTCTGTGTCTCAGTCAAAGTCGACAAAAATGCCTAGGTTTGGTGGCTTCCTATGTCGTGACATATGTTAGTGGCCTTGCAAACCACTAGCGATCTCACACAGTCAAACATTCATAATAAGGAGATTACAGATATGTGTTATCAATACATTCAAACATTCATAGTACTCAGTTGTAGATGCATTTTACAAGTTACATTCAAACATTCACACATTCTACAAGTTACATACTATGTTTCCATTCAAGTATTTAAAACATTCAAAACAATCACTGCATGAATTCACACCAACTTTATGTTGACGTTTTTCCAAAACTCACATGTATTTCAGGTAACTAGGATGGATGTGCGCGTGGTCTTACTCATGCTCGTGGATGTCGCTTTGTCTATCTTTAAATAAAGTTGTGACTTTTAAGACAATATGTTATCTCGTGTTGTAAACACTTGACATATGTTTTCAGTAATGTAATATTTGAAGATATTTTTGAGCATGTAGTATGTTTACTCTTCGTATGCAATGAGAACCTTTCATGATCACACCTCGTGCTTCCGCCGCAGAAAGGGGTGTGACATCTCTATCTTCATTTACTCAAAAAAACCTTCATGGACATGACCCACAACTCGTATTTTCTTTTCTCGTATACTTCATTGGAACAAAACAAACTAAAACACCAAGAGTTAGGTTTTTTTGTTCAGCAGGAGTTGGGCCCACCCCAACGTTTGGATCGAGGGAACTCCACACCCTTCTACAAGGGCTCCACGTCTTCGGACATCATCAGACTGAAGCTCCAATGCAAAGGATAACTCTGGCGTGGCAAGGGCGAAGGAATACGGGCGATGTCGGAGATAGTTCTTAGGTCCTTCGTTTGTATATACGCCTTTTTTGCTAACGGATCACCCTACAAGTGTTACATGCTTTATTCCTTAGTCCATAATGATAGATAGAACAACATAATGCACGAGCTACATGGCATATATGGTCTATAGGATTTGTATTTGATTCTGCATATTACTTATTTTTATTTGTTATTTTGTTTCTTTGTTAATGAGTCAAGTCAAAGTAGTTAGTAAAGCACAATCATGATTTGTATGACGTTCGATTCTTGTTTTTACTAGTTTTCACTTTCGGTATTTTAGGTAGGAATATCAAATGATTTTGTTGTTAATGGTAAGATGAGACAACTTTTATGTAATTAAATCTAAATAGCATTGTAAATAATTTTTCATTTTATTTTTTAATATATAAACGTTTCCTGCTCCATTATAATTTTTCATTTTATTTTTTAATATATAATGTTTCCTGCTCCATTACTGAGATAGTTTCCACTAGTTTTAAGGTATTATATATATACAGTTTTCATCAATTCTCTCGTTGTTGTAGTAAAGGTGGTTTACATTTTCAGTCACTCAGGTTTATATGTTTTACTTTTTTGCCTTTTAAGTTTTGCATTTTGTTTTTTTGTCTTTAAGTTAAAGCTTTTTTCGTATAAGTTTGAGTTTGTCTATGTTTTACGCCACGTGGTGGTATAAATTCGTGTTTTTTTTTTTTATTTTAGTCATTGTTTGCTTAAAACTTAGCAACACAGGGGTTAAACACTAGCTAAGTTGAAATATTATCTCTTATCTCCAATGTTGTATTTTTCTCAAATAGGTAGAAAAAAATAAATATCAAAGCAAAATATGAAAAAATTGTAATCTATCATATTTAGATATTTTCTTTCCAGATTTTATCCACAACCCTTGTGGTCCTATTAAGAGTAGACTTCTAAGTCTTCGACTTGATGCACATTATTCAAAATAAATACTTTTCGTTTATATTATATGTATAAAGAAATTAAATTTTTTCTAGAAAAATGTTTTCTAAGAATAACTAGTTTTTTTTACGTCGCGCGTTGTGGCGAAACCGAGCAAATGATAATGTAAAACAAACGTGGTTCGAAAATAAAGCATGTTGTTTAGAAAGCCAAACCATTATAACGTTTTAGTTTATCATCATACCTTTTTATGATACCAAATAAATACTTTACTTAGAGTACAACTTTGTTTTTAACAAAACTTATAATAGAATGTCAGAGAAAAAATCAAGCACAACTGTAATACTCAGAAATCTAATTCGATAAATGATTATTTATAATTGAAATATGATATTTAACTAATTTAATTAGATTTTCTATACATAAATCATGTTCAAATTGTTTCGTTTAAAAATTTTGATTTTTTCTTAATTGCTTTTCTTTCCCTATTTTGGAGTAAATAAAAAAAAAACATAGATAAAAGTATAAGAATTTGGTGATGCTAGTTGGTTGAAGGTCACGTGACCCATATTCCAAATACAAGCAATCTGATTTAAAGTTTGACTTCACCGAACCTTTTTCGTTAAAAAAATATAAATGATTCACCTTCCAAATTCTTATTGTTATCTCTCCTAACGAATTGGTAGAAGATTGTGAAATTTCGCTAGCTTATTAACGATCATAAACCCCTTTTAAACAATCAAACCCTGTAATCAAAATCACTTCTAAATTTGATCCGTTGTTCCGCTCGACACGCCACAACACCACTCTCTCCGGCAGACGTGACCGCAGCCCGAGCCAATCCCTGTCGAGACCAACACTACAACACTCGAATTCCATTCAGCCTGTAAGTGTTCATGCATCTCCTTTTTAGTTCGGTTGAAGCCGCGCACCATGTATCGGAGCAGCGTTGTGACACCCCTTGATTTGCTCTTTTCAGTTCGACCATTCCGGTGAGAGCTCTAACCTTCGTCATTTGCTTTTGTATCCTCTTCTGATTCCTCACGAACAACCCCTGTGATTGTTGGTCTCTCCGGCGACTTAAACCATCATACAATATGAGTGTTAATTATATTAAAAATACAATATTGTGTCTGTGTTTGATGTTTGAAACTGTATTGGTGCACTAGGATATAGGACCAGTCGTTTGGGTTGTGTTATGGGTTGCGGTTGCTCTCCGTGTGTTAAAGACTGAAATAAGAGTTCAAGTATATATGTTGAATTTTGAAATACAAGCGTGGAATAATTTGATCGGTGATAACGGTGGTTGTCGGCCAATTTGAGTAACGTGATTTGTGGCTTAAAAATTAAAGAGAGTATGTAAATTTTCCTTAAAGTAAAGCACCATATGTTTGTTAAATAATCTGTTCCATGATAAATGGTTACTATGCATAAGTTTTACATTATATTCTTTGCATAGGCTTGTTAGGGTGTAAGGGGCACTCACCTAAGAGGTGAGTCCACTCTCTTACGCACACCCAATCAGGTTATGTCACGTCAACTCCCCTCTTAAACTCCCCTCACACCCCAATTTGATGGCGCCACTCCCCTCTTAGGTGAATTGTTTTTTTTATTCAAAAAGAAAAAAAAAAAAAAACAATTTGATTGGTTGAAAAAAGGCTGGCCCACCATCTTCTCTCTCCTTCCTTGCGGTGAATCCCCACCGATTTCCCTCCCCGCTTTGTTGGCAGCCCCCTTCCCGATCGGCAACCCCCTCCACGTCAACTCCCCGTTCCCCTTTCGGTATGCGCCCCGAGTACCCTTAGGAAATAAAGTTTTAACCTACCATCTTTTATATAAATACGTGAATACATGCTACTAATATATCATTTCATTGTCTTAATCATTAAATTTTTAAAAGTTTATATCCATACAATAAGATCTGGTTCGTGTCATGAGCCCTAATTACGTTCAAATAAATATATAACACAAAAGATAAAGGACATTGTTCAAACAATTATAATAGTTATATTTTATGTTTAAAAATAAGGAAATGAGTCTTTTATAACACTAAGAGTTACCGTCGCCGGGGAAATCAACACGTCTTGTGACTAATTTAGGGATTTGTAACTAAATCCAACAACAACAAAATGTAGGTTCCTGTGTTCGTTAAGGAATACTTGATTTAATTGCTTTGCTTGCTCATAAGGTACGACGCCTGTTTCTTTTACATCATAGTATTTTTTTATTCAAGTCCGCTACTTTGTAGTACGGATGTTTTCGTTAGATTTTTATGTTTCGTATCGTTATATGACTAGTATATATATAGTAGCATGCAATAGACTTTAGATCTTGTTCTCGTTATTGCATGTTCCCCTGTGATGCGTTTATTTCTAATGTAACTTTGTACTCTGTCACCCGAACAATTATAAGTTAAGACTTGTCGTTAGGGCGTCAACGACATGGCACTCATCGTGACGGTGCGTAACTAAAGTTCACGATGTCTCTAGTTTGTGCTTGTGTAGCACCTGGCCCCTAGAGGCGAATAGATCGATCTTAGCTCTGACTCCTAGGGATGGCAAAAATACCCGAGCCCGACGGGTATACCCGAAGCATTTGGGACGGGTATACCCGATCGGGTATGGGTATGGAAAAAAAATATTTCGCGAGTATGGGTCGAGTATGGGATTAGATGATACCCGACCCGATTACCCGATAACTATATACCCGTTAACCCGAAATATATACCCGGAAACTTTTAAGTTTTATATTTATTTTCCTTTAACTATTGTTTAGTAATGTTTCATTTTTGTACCTTTATTATCCATATATTTAAAAGCTATGAAATACAAAATTATTTTTTAATATTATTATTAATATATTTTTATATTTTTAAATATATCAAATATTATTACGATGATGATATGTATGTTATTTATCATAATTTAATATATTATATAGATTTTTAAAACAAAAAGTTATATAGGAAAGTAAAAAGTAAATATACATGAAAATCCCAACGGGTATACCCGATACCCGCGGGTATGCCCGTTACCCGATGGGTAAATACCCGTCAATACCCGACGGGTAATGGGCCGGGTATGGGACAAGATTTTACAACCGGTTATGGGTATGGGATTAGCCATACCCCACCAATACCCGGCCCATTGCCATCCTACTAACTCTTGACTCCTGTTGAGATGGAATAATGTGTGTACGCCTACACGCACCGTGTCGGTACACGGACTATAGCTGTGTACCCCTCTGTTCAGGCTCGTGGGTGCTTCTATATTACGTGACTTGTTTTACTGTTATATGTTGTCACGCATGTCTTGTCTCTATTATGATATATTTGATATGTTTATATGCATCTGATTATGTTCAGTATTTGTTATCTGTTGAGTACAAGTTTTGGGATTCAAGTTATATAAGTGTCTGTTTCAGTGCCAAAATTTAGATTTGTTTAACGTCAGTACCGTTCATGTTTCTGTCCGTATGCATGCCTTACTTTTACTGTTGATTTCTCCGTTACTGGGCATCATTTTGGCTCAGCCGTAGTTTCTTTCTTGTGTTGTCTTATGTGTTTTACAGGTAATCAAGGGAAACAAGGATGAGTGAGAGGAAAATGAAGTTTAAGAAGTTTTTGAAGATTCCGTGATTATTTATTTTCAGTAATTAAACGATTTGGATTCTTTCTTTTATTGAAACTTGTTGGTTTTTGATATATGTAGTAGTGACATAACAGCCTGTTCCGGGTTGGGGTTTTACAACAATTACATACTTAAGTTTTTAGAAAAAAAGTTATAAATGTAAATTGTTAAAGAAGTATCAAATTAATTGATAAATTAATATATGTTCTAAAAAGAATTATTAAAAAATGGCATAGGAAATATATGGTTTTAGAAAAGGGAAAAAAATTTAAAATATGTTGTTAAAAGTAATTATAATAACAAACTATTATAATATATTAAATAAAAGAAAAACAAAAAAAATATATTGTTATAAAAATAAAGTTATTATTCAACGTCCTTCATTAAGAGATACCAAATAAATACTTTATTTATAAAAAATTATGTTATTATTCAACGTCCTTCATTAAGAGATACCAAATAAATACTTTATTTAGAGTACAACTTCGTTTTTAACATTACTTATAACAGAATGTTGGGAAAAAAAACAAGCACACTTAAGTTTTTTAGAAAAAAGTTATAAATGTAAATTATTAAAGAAGTATCAAATTAATCGATAAACTAATATATGTTCTAAAAAAGGAAAAAAGAATTATTAAAAAAATGGTATAGGAAATATATGGTTTTAAAAAAGGTAAAAAATTTAAAATATGCTACTAAAAGTAAATATAATAACGAACTATTATAATATATTAAATAAAAGAAAAACAAAAACCTATATATTGTTATAAAAATAAAGTTCTTATTCATCGTCCTTCGTCAACAGATACCAAATAAATACTTTATTTAGAGTACAACTTCGTTTTTAACAAAACTTATAACAGAATGTCGGGGAAAAATCAAGCACAACTACGTACTTAAGTTTTTAGAAAAAAGTTATAAATGTAAATTATTAAAGAAGTATCAAATTAATCCATAAATTAATATACATTCTAAAAAAAGAAAAAAAGAATTATTAAAAAATGGTATATGAAATATATGGGTTTTTTTTTTAAAAAGGAAAAAATTAAAAAGATGTTACTAAAAGAAATTAGAGTACAACTTCGTTTATAACAAAATTTATAACAAAATGTCGGGGAAAAAATCAAGCACAACTACGTACTTAAGTTTTTAGAAAAAATTATAAATGTAAATTATTAAAGAAGTATCAAATTAATCCATAAATTAATATATTTTCTAAAAAAAGAATTATTAAAAAATGGTATATGAAATATATGGGTTTTTAAAAAAAAGGGAAAAATTAAAAAGATGTTACTAAAAGAAATATAATAATAAACTATTATAATATATTAAATAAAAGAAAAACAAAAAGCTATATATTATTATAAAAATAAAGTTACTATTCATTGTTTTTTGTTAACAATATTTATATAATATAATAATAAACTATTATAATACATTAAATAAAATAAAAACATAAAAGCTATATATTATTTTAAAAATAAAGTTACTATTCATTGTTTTTTGTTAACAATATTTATATAATTATATAATTGGGCAGAGTTTTGTAGAAAATTTTCATTTATATTACATGTCACCGTGTACTAGGACCATACGGTGTGGACGTTGTTTAGTGGCGTTTAGGCCTTTCCACACTGGACCGACCACCCCGGCAATGGCGTGGAAGACGACGTTGTTGTTGGGGCGAGAGGATTTCAACCGGCGTGGAGGTGAAGAGTGGGTCGATGTGGCGTTGGTCATTGGTGTAGCATGTAGCCATTGGACCCCAACAACACAATTTAAAAAAAGATTTTTCAATTAAAATATTTTAATCCACCTATATAAAAAAACTCAACCTTTTCACCATTTTTTACCTTACTCTCTTCTACCCAACTCCATCTTAACCTTCATTTTTATAAAACCTCTCAACTTTTTATAAAAAATAATGCATCCACATAACCGCAACTTCGATCTGAACAACCCCTATGGTGTGGGCAAAGTACCGAACACCAGCTCACCTCAAGGGTTTCAACTGATCCGCAAATTCAATCAGAACATAATGGCCTACGATCATCTTTTTGCAAACCAACCTTTTAGGCTTCTACAACAAGTGTAAGCTCAACAGCAAACACTCACTTTTCTATCCTAAACGCCCCTACCCCCGAATCCATACGGAAAACTCAACCTACACCACCCGAATCCTCTACGTGAAGAAAACGAAACCATAAAAAGAAAACTGAGGTTGAGATGGAAAAAGCAAAAGAGAATCGTTGCATATATCGTGGACAAATGACGAAGAGTTGGTGTTGAAGAAAGCTTGGCTTTCAATTTCGGAGAATTCGGTTTTTATTTATTGTAAAAAAATATATGTTATACTTCTAACACATATTTTTTAATAGGTACCAACCAACATAGTGATGTTTTTAGAACCGAATAAACGACCTTTATCACAAAATCTTAGGACGAAACAACCTAAAGAACAAAGTGGAGTGAAATAAATATCGCCATGACAGCCTTCAACAACCTAGAGAAGAACCCAGAAAGCGGCGAAACGGACCCCGACTTTTGACGCGTGCGATGGCCTTGTATTCGGAAGGAAAGAAAACCACCTTTAAATTTATTCATTGTTGGGATGTTGCGAAAAACTCCCCAAAATGGGCACGAATACATTTGGCGGGACAATCTTCATTTAAAAGGTCTAAAAGGTGTTCCTCCACTAATCGCTCGGATGCTCGTACCGAATTTGAGATCAACTTAAATGACAATGATCTTGAAGCCGAACGCCCACTTGGAAAAGATAAACCAAAGGCGCAAAAATCATACATTATGAGTGATGAAAGAAACACCACTTTTGTCACACCCCAACTGATGGCGGAATCATCGGGGCATGGCACTGAGCGAAACAGATTATCCAGAAGTTTCCATAACAATTATCAATACTATTCAATTTAATTAAAACGTCCCATACCGTACCTCAAACAGTAAAATAATTATTACAGACATAAATCAAGGCAAATATTCTGTTCCGACAACTCAGATTTAAATAAACATCAATTGTTTATCTGCTTCTAGAGACCCCTGATTCGTTATCTACAGACAACTATTTGTTGGGCTCTAAAGCTTTATTCTAGCTTCAAATTCCTACCACATGTGCGTCCTAAGCACCTGTCACATACGTTAAAATAAAGTCAATACATAAAATGTAAAGGTGAGCATACAGGTTTGATAATAGCATATAGAGTTCGAATTCGTTTACGCATAACCAGCACGTACACATAGTGAAATGAAGCACGTTAGTTATCGACACAGATCCATCGATACCAATGACTGCGGGTTGACTGCCTGAGGCAGTTCGCAATACATGATTACCATCGTAATCCATGCAAGTAATGATCCTTAACAACCCCCGCGAACGGGTGCTGAGTCCAAACTATATTACTATCGTTGCTAAGGCAGGTAGACAACATTCCATGTGTAAACATAACAAACAAGCATTCATGAGCCACGTATAACATGCATAACGGTTAGCGTTCAAATAGTATTTGAGTAGTGTGATTGTGGTAGTTTGAATATTCGTAACGTATGTAACACCCAAAAGTGCTTAAAGCAAAAAGGGATCGAGTATACTCACAGCGATTAATGGATTGAAGGGAGCGCTTAGCGAGTAAGGTTAGCCTGAATAGATTAGATAGCATAACGATAAGGAACACGTAAAATGGTACAAAGTGAAGATGGGTCGGATGGTAGTCCGATCGGACAACAATCCGTGCGGATGGCAATCCGTGCGGATGGTAATCCGTTCGGGTGGTCATCCGGTCGGATGACGATTCGAGTGGATTGTTTCTTCCTATAAGAAGGATGTGTTTGTGTATGATGGCTTGACTTTTGAAGTTTTCGTTGTAGCATTTTGAAAACATCGAAGTACCTCTACCTTTCAGGTCGTTCGATCGGATGGTGGGTTGTGCGGATGACAATCCGTTCGGATGGTCATCCGGTCGGACGGTGGTCCGGTCGGACGGCAACTTAATGGTGAGAGTACTTAGTGAAGGCAAGCTCTTAAACTGAAGTGTCACTCGATCGAATGATCATCCGATCGGATGGCAACCTTGTCAATGAACTTGTTGAAAATTGTTTAAGTCTTTAAAGTCTTAGTATCTCATGATCCGAAGAGTAATCCATTCAGATAGTCGTCCGATTGGATTACATCTCGTTCAATACTCAAACCTTGGATAGTATTGTTTAAAAGGTGGGACCCAAGTGTGATCCGTTCGGATAGCAATCCGTTCGGATGACCTATCCGATCGGATGGTAATCCGGTCGGATAGCAATCCGTTTCGATTGTTCCGTTCGTCCTACACTTGGTCGTTTTGATGGTTTGTCGTTGTTTCGAGACGTCTTGACAACTTGTTAACCAATCAGAACCCTGCCTCGACCAAAGTGACCAAATCGACCAGGAATCACCCTAGTTCGGTCAGTTACCGGCTCGAGACGGTTGTTCTTGTTTAACCCGAAGTCGGTAGTCTCGTGGGTGGAATCCAGATCTGAACTAGTACAACACTATGGATGAGTAGGAGACTAGGTCTGATCCTGATACTACCGGTTTTGAGTGTTTTGAGTGTAAAAGAGTTGAAAGAAAGTTAGAAACCATCTTTCAATCCCTTTTCACCACTCTTGTGTCGAGATCCTTCCAAGATCTTTATGTAATCGGGTGGAAATCGATTAGATCTCGGTTGTCCTTGGTGGATTGAAGTCAAGGCATGAAGTTCTTGAAGAACTCATGATGACGTCACCCTAGAACACCCGAAATCTAGTGATTTCGTGGTTAAAAGTTAAGATTTAAAAGATAGAAAGGTGTAGGAGTGCGTATGGATCAAGAAAGTACAAGATTTAGGGCGAGATCTTACCTGGATCGAGAGAAATCGAAGAAAAAGTGAGGAGCACGAGCTGTTCAGACAGAAGGTTTCCAGAAATGGAAAGAATGACAATGACAGGGGTATTTATAGGATTCCAAAAGAGGAAAGGGTGATCCGATCGGATGACACTCCGCCCGGATGACGATCCGGTCGGATGACATATGACCTGTCACCAGGGGGCTACCCGGTCGGATGGCTATCCGGTCGGGTGGCTATCCGGCCGGATGGCGCTTGGTTCAAGCTTTGACGCGACGATTTTTGGTGTTTCGATTTCGATTGCGAGCGGTTCGATTCGATAGGGTTTCCTAGTCAAATTACTTTCAGTCCCAACTACTTCATATCTCGCATAATCTATTTTCCACTAGCTATCATAGTTCGCTTTTGATTCGAGTTCGAGTTCGATTGTATTCGAGTTTCGATTGAGTTCGCTTGATTCCCATAACACATCATAAATAAACATGCACAGATAACACGTAAGGCACACACACACGTATAAACAACAAGTAAAATACGTAGCTCGAGTTGTGATTCGATGTCGATTTGATTAGCATAGCTTGATTATTGATTAATTAACTTTATCACATTGTTACTTCCTATAGTTCACAGTTGTAGATCGATTGATAGCGATTAACACACATCGATTATTGCATTAACAACACTTACTCCACATAATACAAATAAAATAAATAAATTTCTGTAAGTCAAGTTGCACGAAGTCGGTCGTTGACTTTGACCTTGACTTTGACTTTGACTTGGGAAAACACAGGGTGTTACAACTTTGGTCGGCATCGAAGATCAAATAGCTATGTTCAATAACATTCAACATAAAAGAAACATCCAAAAAACAAAAGCCCTTGAGATTTACCAGCGAAAGGAAAACGGATATGAAATTCCTCGCTAAGAAGATCGATCACGTTGACGCTGAAGAGAGGGAAATGTACGAGAAAATAAAAGAAGAAATAAAGGCACAATGTCGTACTTAGTTTCGGTTGTTTTTTTCGGTTTTTTTCGCTTTCCTTTTTTCTAATTTATGTAATTTCTTTTTTATTATGTAATCAATTTTTATTTAAATTATGTAATCGTTTTTTATTATTGTGAATTATTTAAAAAAATTAAATACATTTTTTATAGTTTTGCATAGAAAATAATAACAAAAAGTGAGTGTCACGTGTCGAATAACGCCGCTCTTTCACGCCTCGTCACACACCCCCTGTTTTTGCACCAGACTACTTCTCTGACGTGTGCTTAGGTGTCGTCCACATATCGCAAAACACCCTATTTTCATGCTCCTCCACACCCGTATAGTCTAAGCCGAACAAAAATAACACAACGTGGATTATAGAAAGAAAAATCAAATCAAAGCAAAATATAAAATTTTATAATCACTATACATAGAAATTTAAACTATTTAAAAAATAGGGGACCGCTAAAATGAGAACCACCTCCAGTTATGAGAACCATGAGAACCACTTTCTAGCCTTTAGATCTTTAGGATGGATGGATGAGATTAAAAGTAGTAAAAATTAATATTAAATGGTTTTTGTCTTATTATGTCTTTAATATTATAATCCAAAAGGGTAATTTAGTAAAATAACTCTATTTTTTTTTATCTTTATTGTTTTTTATTAGTTTTTTGTTTTATTATATTATTACTTTTTTTTAAACATAACTTTTTTTATTAAAAACATTTTAAAATTCAGATTTTTTTAAACATTTTTTTATACTTTTTACAATTTAAGTTTTACGTTAAACTTTTTACGTTTTACGTTTTTTTGACGCGCCGTTTTTACGCCGGGTTTTTTCAAGCGTCGTTATTTTAACACGCCGTTTTTTTACGCGCCGTTTTTTACGCGCCAATTTTTCAACGCCGTTTTTTTACGCGCCGTTTTTTAACGCCGTTTTTTCAACGCGCCGTTTTTTACGAGCCAATTTTTTAACGCCGTTTTTTACGCGCCAATTTTTTACGACCCGTCTTGCGCCCGACTTTTTCACGCGTCGTTTTTTCAACGCGCCGTTTTTTAACGCCATTTTTTCAACGCCGTTTTTTACGCCATTTTTTCAACGCCGTTTTTTACGCCTAATTTTTAACGCCGTTTTTTCAACGCTTGTTTTTTAACGCCGTTTTTTACGCGCCGTTTTTTACGTTTTACTAAAAAAAATTACGTTTTACTAAAAAAATTTACGTTTTACCTAAATCTTTTTACTAAAAAAAATTTACGTTTTACCTAAAAACTTTTTACGCTTTACAAAAAACTTTTTACGTTTTACGAAAAACTTTTTACGTTTTTACGTTAAAAAAGTTTACGTAAAGTTAAACTTTTTACGTTTTACGTTTTTACGTTAAAAAAAATTACGTTTTACGTTTTACCTAAAACATTTTACGCTTTACAAAAAACTTTTTACGGTTTACATAAAACTTTTTACGTTTTACGTTTTTACGTTAAAAAAGTTTACGTTTTTTGCGTTTACGTTAAACTTTTTACGTTTTACGTTAAAAAGTTTACGGTTTACACAATTTTTTTTTTACAAATAACTTTTTACGTTTTAAGTTAAACTTTTTACATTTTACGTTAAACTTTTTATGTTTTACGTTTTCCGTTAAAAAAGTTTACGTTTTACGATAAAAACTTTACGTTTTACGTTAAAAAATTTACGTTTTTACGTTTTACGTTAAAAAGTTTACGTTTTACGCTTTACGTTAAAAAGTTTAAGTTTTACGTTAAAAAGTTTACGTTTTACGTTACAAAAAAATGGGCAGATATTTACGTAAGGTGTCGATTGTTTAACTAAGCGTATGTATGTAAGTTTTGCAAAAAATTTACGTAAGCCGTCACCTGTTTAAGTAGGGTCGACTACGATAATTTTGCGCATAGCGTAACTTTTGTAAAGTATTTACATACAACGTTGAAAACTAGTTGTAAGCTGTTTTTACGTCCATGTTAAAACATTTTAAACTTTTTTTACGCCACAATTGTAAACTTTTTTTATGCCCCCGGTTGTAAACTTTTTTACGCCCCGGTTATAAATTTTATTTACACAAACGTAAGTTTGGAAAAGCCTACACCTCCACTTGTTGATAAGTATCGTAATTAGCAATCAAACAAACTAGACCTGAACTTCTTTCTATAGAGGTTTTGTACACTCCATATATCTTGATTCAACATAAAAAAAACAAGAAATTTAGCATGGACTGCAGATCAAAGATTCCCTTTAAAATTACAACATTAACAATCAATCAGAAAATCAAGAATCTTTTTATTCTTCATCAAGCTATATATTTAATCCAACTTAAACGAATCAGCCATTTTACATCAAAAAATATTGTTAGTAATTGCCCTGTTTAACTAAAACCCATTACAAAAACAAGCCCAGTAACCGAAATATGAGAAAAGAAAAATAAACAAACTTATATTTACCAGAGGGTTTTTTCCCACCACCTAGGGTTCCGCCACCACCCGCAACGGCACCACCACCGAAGATGCCGCCGGAGATCTAGAAGAGATGCCGACCTTTCTTCTTCTTTCTTCTCCTTCCGTTCATCGTCATCGTTATCCGAGGTGGAGCTAGGGGTTCCATCGACTGGATCTCCGGTGCAATTGTTGTTGTTGTTGTTGTTGTTCGAGAGCTCGTTGTTTGGAGATCTAGAAGAGATGCCCAGCTTGTTGGAGAAGAAAAGGGCGACGGTTGAAAGAGGGTTGGATGGGTCGGAGGGGCGGCGGGTGTTTTTGTATCTGGGTTTTGTGAATCTTGAGAGTTGGAAGCCATTTTTTTTTGGTTGAAGAACGATGAAGAATGTGGAGGTTGAAGATGAATGTAGGCTGTCAAGTTTGAAGTTTGTGATGGATTTTCTTGGGGTCATGCTAGCTGCACACGCCCAAAATTATTTTCACACCCCAAAGCGCTGCGCTATGGCCAAAGCGCGGCGCTTCGATCGACAAAACGTGCTTCGATTGACGTTTGAAACATTCGATACTGTTTGACAGACATAAAGCTGATTATGATGTTTTGTCGGTAACCCTAAGCGCCGCGCTTTGGCCATAGCGCGGCGCTTCGACCCCAAATTTCACCCATTTTACCTTTTAAAAGCGACCTCTGAGACAGAAGTGCTTCGACCCTATACATTTTCATTCACAGACACTTCGATATACATTCACCCATCCGTTGTGTTTCTTCAAAATAACGCGCGGTTTTGCTGTATTAGTTACATCTCTTGAAAAAACGATGTCGTGGTTAAACAACTATATTTTCGGTCAATATTCTGACGAGACAGTTGTTCCTGATTCTTACGAGGGGACCGCTATTTCTGACTCGTATGAGAAACCGGTCTCGTCCAACTTGAGGGAGGCAGAGGTTGTATCTGGCATTCATTATCGTGATAACACGGTGACGCTGGATTTGAATACCCCTGTGGAGGACCCTTACGCACAACAAGGTTATTCGAATTTCGGTTACGGTGGCGAGTACAGCTTTGTACAGCAGGAGTGTGGTCCAAACGACAGTTACGGTTGTCAACAGAGCTTACAAGGTTATTCGAATTTCGGTTACGGTGGCGAGCACAACTTTGAACATCAAGTATATTCGGACCTCGGTGACGATGGTGAGCCGGGGGATGTGTCTGTTGACGAGGAAGGCTGTTACCCGGTTACGTTTTCGTTTGATACGACGCAGACCTTTTCGTCACGTAAAGAGTTGGTGCGTTGGGTACAAGACACGGCAAAAGACAACGGTTACCTCATTGTGACTAAGAGGTCGAATAAAAGAGGAGAGAATTACAAGATTTGGTTTCAATGTACTTTTGGTGGGGAGCATAAGAGTATAGCTACACAGAGGAAAACGGGTAGCAAGAAAATAGGCTGCCCGTTTGAGATGATCGGGTTTTCGGAATCATCCGGAAGTGTTTGGAGGATCGAGGTGACGAAGGCGAAGCATAACCACACTCCTATTGAAAACTTAGAGGGTCACGCGTATGCGAGAAGGCTTTCTTCGGAGGATACAAAACTGGTTAAGGAGCTGGCAGAGCAAGACATACCCAACCAAAGTATCTGGCGAACGCTGACAAAAAACAATCCGGCTAGAAAGCTTATTCCGAAAGATATACACAACGCTGTTCAGAAGATCAACGCCGAAAAAAATGTCGGTAAGTCTCCGATGCAAAAACTTGAAAGCATTCTTCTCGAAAAAAATTACACTTATTACATGCGCACGAATGAGATATCAAACGAAGTTGAAGATGTCTTCTTTGTTCACGAAAGATCATTCAAGATGTGGTGTGCCTTCCCGCATGTGCTAATTATTGACGCCACCTACAAAACGAACATGTACAACCTGCCATTTGTTCAGGTCGTAGGCATGACGTCGACAAACAAATCGTTTACGGCTGCTTGTGCGGTAATTTCCGCTGAGAAGTCAGAGAACTACCTATGGGTGTTGCAGAGGATCAAGTCTATGCTGGTAGGATGTATGGAACCGCGCGTGATTTTAACAGACAGGGATTTTGCGCTAATGAACGCGTGTGAACAAGTTTTTCCAAAAGCGCATAAGTATCTTTGTCGGTTCCATATTCAACAAAATATTAATAAGAACAGCAAGAAGAAATTCTCTGACAAGGATTGGAAAGAATTCGTACGTAGTTTTTGGTTATTGTGCGAGTCTACGACCGAGGAAATATACAGGTATAACTTGGAAAACCTTGAAGCACAGCTGAAAGAAGATGACCGTGAACGTAGGTATTTCTTACATAATTATGTTCAAATTTTATATAATAACAAAAACTTACTATTTACGTTTTTTTTTAATTTTAGAGGTTTTTGATTATATGAAGAAATCCTGGTTGGATCCGTACCGTGAAAAGTTTGTATCATGCTGGATTAACAAAACTATCAACTTTCACCAAACTACGACCAACAGGGTTGAGGGCATGCATGCAACACTAAAAAGTCACTTTCCAAGTCATCGCAACACACTGGATAAACTTGTACTGTATGTTGATCATGTTGTTGATAGACAATACACCGAGATTAGTATAAGCTTTGAAACAAGCCTCCGAAAAGTGATGACGCACCACAGGAAGCAGCCCATGCTTGCATATATTCTCAGAAAGGTTTCAATATATGCGATTGAGCTTTTGAGTAGGGAACTAAAACGTAAGGAAGACGGGTTGAGAGACTACGGTGCAAGCTGTGGTTGCCAACTTTTTACCAGCTGTGGTTTGCCATGTGCCTGTCGTTTGGAAAAGTTGGAAAATAAAGGTAATTAATATCTTTGACCTTTCTCGTTATGATTTTGCCACCTAATTTGTTTTCATCCACAGGTCAGCAACTCCGGATCACACACATAGACGTGTTCTGGAAGAAGCTTAACTTCAAGCCTGCAAAGACAAACATAGAGGATATCGATGTAGACGCGGAATTTGAAAAATTGAAACAAAAGATCGATCCAACACCCCCTCAGGTGAAAAGGAGCTTCTTTGAAAAGTTTCAGCAAATCCTCAATCCAGGGAACAATAACAAAAAACCTCCTGCTGTTCTGAAGAAAACTCGTGGTCGCCCAACATTGAAAACGCAGGAAGAAAGAAAGGTTGAAGCCGCTAGAAAAAGCTCGTACATTCCGTCGGAAGAAACTTGGGTCGAGGCCTCAGATGATCTTCCCCGTCACAGCTCGTACATATCACTCGAAGATTCTAGAAGACAAAAGAATACCAAACCGATCAACCTGCACCCTGATTTCCCGATGATCAAGCTCGGTCCTAAGACGGATATAACGATCCGCAACTACGCATCTCAGATTCCCGAAGTGATCCATCCATACATCGTTAGAATAAAGGACGTGAAACCAGATGGTCATTGTGGGTTTCGATCGGTGGCTGTTGGGTTAGGAGTGAAACAAAATTCATATTTGATGATCCGGAAACAACTTATAAAGGAGTTACGTACGAACGAATCGCTTTGGAGGCAATTTTTCGATCCGGAAAACATAGGACATTATGATGCGCTGCTTAGACGGATCAATTTCAAGGGGGTGGGACGAGCAGATATCGAAAATTACATGACGATGCCTGACACGGGGTTTCTTATTGCCCAACGATACGGTGTGATTGTTCACAGCTTCGACATGCGTGGGAGCTGTACAATTTTCCCTCTGCTGGGCGGGCCAAACGAAGCTGAGGAACCTCACCTGGTGGTTGCGGTTGTGTTCGTCGACCATGGGCATTTCATACATGTAGAGCTTGGAGGTTGTTATCCAATGCCTCCCCCAAACCCACTCTGGACAGCACACAGAACAGAGCGCGCAGCAGCCTGGCATACATTATACAGGGATCAGATCAACACGTACGAAATGCTTACGTATCGTGCCCCTGACCTTAATGTAACCCCATATGTTCACGATGTATGTTAAATGTGTTTAATAATAATCAGATTCAATACACACTTGTACGACCCAAAATGACAATATACATCATAATACTACAATTAATGAAAAAATATGTCATGTTCAGTTACGGTAGGCGGCTGATACACATAACACCTCTCACAGGAGTACTTGTGCTTTCAAACCAAAATGATACGATATAACGGAATAAGACATCACACGTAACCGATTTGATCCGGAACTTGCAATATAGTCCATATATAATAAAAAATGATGTATAATGGAGAAAACGTAAAATTTAGACTATTATCGACGCGTTTGTGAATTAAAAACAATTTTAAAAAATTTAAAAAAGGCCTAAAGCGCCCCGCTATGAGCATAACGCGGCGTTTTGAACCCGAAGCGCCCCGCTATGGCCAAAGCGGGGCGCTTTGGACCCTCGCTTTAGCTGAAGCGGGGCAGCCTTCTCCCCCATTTCAACCCACACACACACACACACATTAAGGTGCGATTTACACACACATCAACGTTTTCAAGGTTTCAATCGCTAAAAGGTACGATCGAACTTCATTTATTGTTTTGGTTCAAGTTATGTGTTTCATTTTGTTTGAATTTTGTTTGATTTGGGCGGTATGATCGATCTTTGGGGGCTGTTCTTCAAAACGAAGAACTAAAGCGCCGCGCCGAGGCCAAAGCGCGGCGCTTTGGTTCATTTTAATTTTTTTTTAATTATTTGTTTAATATTATTTGTTTAATAATATTTGTTTAATATTATTTGTTTATTATTTATATTTAATATTATTTGTTTATTATTTATTTTATATTTAATATTATTTGTTTATTATTTAAAATTTTATAAATAATATTATTTGTTTATTATTTATATTTAATATTATTTGTTTATTATTTATTTTATATTTAATATTATTTGTTTATTATTTAAAATTTTATAAATAATATTATTTGTTTATTATTTATATTTAATATTATTTGTTTATTATTTATTTATATTTAATATTATATTGTCAACGTGCAGGGATGGATTCCTCCGATGACGAGATTGAGCATATGGAGGCTGAGGTAGATGTGGGCGAGGAGGGAGAGCCGGCATGTCCGTACCTTCAGTTTCCGCCGGGGTCACGGGCGAGGGGGAGATGCGCGAGGTTGCGCACCATCCCCCTTGGGGAGCATGTAGGGATAGATTGGAGCCTGCTGGAGACCGTGGGAGAGGCCGCGCGGGCGCGTGAGATAGTTGGACTAGATACTCCTTGGTCGCGCCTATTTGAGTTAGCGATGGAGGACGCGTACCCTGAGCTGACGTGGGAGTTTCTTTCCACGTTTACATACGCGCCGCATCCGGCGGATTACGTGGAGGACCCGGATTTTCCTGTCCACGAGGTTACATTCCGTCTCGCCGGTCAGGAGTTTGAGATGAGTGTGCGGCAGTTTGCTGTCCATACAGGTTTGTTTAAATAATATTATTTATTATTTTATATTTAATATCATTTGTTTATTTAATGTTATTTGTTTATTTAATATTATTTGTTTATTATTATTATTTGTTTATTTAATGTTATTTGTTTATTTAATATTATTTGTTTATTATTATTATTTGTTTATTTAATATTATTTGTTTATTATTATTATTTGTTTATTTAATATTATTTGTTTATACAGGTTTGTACACAGAGGCCGAGCTCGATACTGATTTATATACGCAGGCAGTTACGATGATGGACAGGCAGACGCTTATCAGTTTCTGGAGGGCCATTTCCAGGGCTCCCTTTGGGAGATCCTGGCAAAAGGCCACCACCATCAAAGACCCCTTGTTCCGATACCTTCACCATGTTATCGCGTCAACTATCGTGCCGCGGGAAAACAGCAGGGAGAAGGTCAACCTCAGTGACCTTTTCTTTCTATACTGTCTACTGCGACGACAGCCCTGCGATCTAGCAGCCAGCCTGGCAGATTACTTTGCCACAGCATACCACCGGCAGCTCCGCGGGTGGGTGCACACTGGCTCATACATCACCGCCATCGCACGCTCGCTCGGGATCGTGCCCGAGGGAGATCCGGTGCTGTCCGATCCGGTCCCGTCTACCAGGTTGGGCCGCGCGTCAGTTTCTAGCATGCAGATCACCCGTCGCTTTGATGTTGGTCTGAGGTTTAGGGGCGGAGACGGGCTGATTTGGCAGCCAGAGCCGGTGCCGGAGGTCATCCCGGTTGTTATTGAGTTGAGGCCTGGAGTGTTGGCCCCTCCTGCTGAGCAGGCGGCCGCTCGGCAGGCTCAGCTACAGGCTCTGGGACTCGATCAGTTCCCGGGCCAGCCTCAGGCTGAGGCTCAGGCTCAGGAGGAGCCTCAGGCTCAGGCTCAGGCTCAGCCTCAGGCTCAGCCTGTATTAGAGGATCCGGCTCAGGAGGAGCATATCGAGGAGATCCCGGTACCACCAGTTCAGCCAGCTCCTGAGCCGCCACAGTACCCGCAGCACGTTTACGCTGACCTGCCTCCGGTAGCGCGTGAGGTGGCTCGGGACTTCGACCGGTGCCTCAGACGCCAGGCCGCACGCCAGGACTGGATCATCGAGACGCTCGTTTCTCTACGAGAGCTCGCTGGGTTGCCTCCACTTCCCCTCCCACCGTCCCCACCGCACGAGGATTAGTACCTTAGTTTGTTTGTATAGTGTTTTGTTATGTATTATGTAGTCAGTTGTACCTTTTTGTTTTGTATGTACAAACTGATATATATTTACATCACGTTGATTTTGGATTCTTTACGTTTAATTCTTATGGCTTTCTGTACAATTTATTTAACGTGTTCGTTTAATTTAACAAAATAAACTAGGTTAACAGTTTATAAAGACGCACTTATATTATATACGTTCTATAAAAATAATGACGTAAAAAAACGTAATTATAAAACTCAAATACAATTTTTTCCTTCAAAAAACACTACCAAACTAACCCACATCCCACCTATTTCAAAAAAAAAACCAACACAACTTCCAGCCAACACTTTTTGTCTTTTTGCACACTCAAAGCGCCCCGCTTTGGCCATAGCGGGGCGCTTTGGCCAAGGTCAACAGACAAGGACTGACAAGTCAGTCCTTGTCTGTTGACCTTGGCCAAAGCGCCCCGCTATGGCCAAAGCGGGGCGCTTTGAGTGTGCAAATAGACAAAGGCCGTGTGCGAATAGACCAGGCCTTTTCTTGGGTACCAGTTTGCTTTTGTTTATAGTGTGTTTGAAATGAAGAAGACACATCAAAAAAGAAAATATTTAAAAGAGAGAGGAGAGAGGAGAGATAAAGTCAGTAGCAATTAATGAAGAGAGATAGAGAGATTAGACATATAGGGTAAATGACTATAATACCCTTTGAGTTGTCAAATTCTGATTGGTTGAAAGTGGTTCTCATGGTTCTCATAACTGGAGGTGGTTCTTATTCTAGCGGCTCCCTTAAAAAATAACATAATAAGTAGTTTTTTGTTTTGACTCTATTCAACATGACTCAATTCAATAAGGATTCAATAAGGGGTGAGTTAAACGTACCTTTGTTACTTGTTATACATCCCATAAAAAACCTGTTTAAAATTGTCAAATTTCCACCTATAAGAGCATGGGGTATGGTGGAGCAGGGGTTGAAGGCATGAGTTGACACGTGGAGTTCGAGCCCCCAACCGGTGAGTGACGTGTCTGTGTGGTATGGCGGGGCGTGGCTAGCCCGCGTGGCTTGGCAGTTTATTAAAAAAAATACAAAAAATTAAAAAAATACACACAACATTAAAAAAAATCCTAAAATTTTATTAAATTCTTAAAAATTACAAAATTCATAAAAATTACAAAAAAAACCTAAAAAGGATTACAAAAAAAAAAAAAAAAAAAAAAAAACCCTAGAGCGTTAGGTAAATTTCAAAAAGAGCAAGCTTGTTGAACGGCTTTCGCTCCTTGCCCCGAAACTCAATGTTCGCCACCGCCACCTGGTCTTCGTGGCTTATCTCACCGCTCGGAACGGCTTCATAGTAGGCTTTGAAACGATCAAGCTTCGCCCGTAGCTCGCGCCATTTATGTTGGCATGCGTTTAAGTTGTGCCGGTCGTTTTCCACGTTATGTCGGTAGCTAGCATAAGCTTCTGGCTAGTAACGCGTTTCACTGGGTTGTCGGCCCTTCATTGCGTCAACGACGCTCGTGATGAGAGCTAGCTCTTCTTCGTGTGTCTAAGAGGCCATCGATCAAGTGTGTTTGGGTAGCGAGTTCGATCAAGTGTGTTTGAGTTGGGGTAGCGGTGGACAACCAAGAAGTTTGGGTTGGGGTAGCCTGTGGGGTTGGGGTTATATATATAGCCGGGTGGTTGACTGTTGGGTTGGGTGAACCGCTTGGCTTGGCCAAAGGTTAGATTTTGAAATTTAAAAGCCCCGCTATGACCTAGCCAACAAGCGAATAGGAGCCGACCACATAGGATCGCTAGCGCGCCCCACGCCCGGCTTTAAACTCCCGCCCCTTGGGCCACGCCCAAACCCAAGCCCACCCGGGGTGGTGGCTTGGGCGTTTTCAGCCAACCCACGCCCAACCCCCGCCCCATACCCCACAGTCTAAATCTTCACAATTGTTTATTTAATTTGAATTACATTATTAAAATAGTTGGGAGCCCGCGCGTTGCGGCGGGTCGACAATTTACAATGGTATACATTTGAGTGTAAAGACAAATGCTTAAAACATCAACTACATATGTTTGTATAATTTTTGTGATTTTCTATATAAAAGTGGTTATGTAATTAACACACCCAACAAAAAAATAGTGATCTTCTTTATTATAAATAGCTCCTGCTAGTTTTCCCAACTTTTGACCCATAAAAACCTAAGTTTAAGGCTCAAATAATAAGCCACCAAATACAGGTTATACCACTTCAAGTTTAGGAGTTTATTAAAAAAAACTAATATAATTTTCTTAATTGTCACCAGATCATATTTATGAGCAGTTAATTATAGATGAATTAGAAGCTGGTTAAGTAAAGTTCAAAAACTCAAAATTAGTTCGTGGAAGACGACGATATGTAAAAATGACCCAAAAAGGTAACAAGATTTAGTTGCACATAAAGCAACACCACACATAAGTGAAGCTCCCGCCTGCCTCGTAACCTAAACCACCCTTCAGAGCCTCTAATCAACAAGTAGTCAATGCTTTTGCAAGTCAAGTCATATCTAACATTTGTGTTCATAACAAACCATCCCCCTCATCATGTAAATCACTTAAATAATGCATACGTTTCACAATGCAGATAAAAAGCAACAAATCCAACTAAACCCAAACACAATTCCATATTAAATTCAACAAAACAAAACCCTGACCTCAATCAAAGATTCACTTCAGCCGGCAACGGGCGATTAAACCCACCGCGACGATTCATATATTGCCTGGCGTCACCGCTCTAATCCCGCTCACATCATTCCCTTCAACCGGCTTCCCTTTAGTCGAATCGAACCCAACCGGAATTCCCATCATTTTCATCATCTTAATTTCATCAGCATCCATCTCACCACCTTCACTCACTTCCACCTCCTTATCCTTCTTACTCTTCTGCTGCTTCTCCTTCACAATCTCATCCACAAAATCTGAAACCACAGCTGCAGTACGCTTGTTGTCGTTTTCGTCATGCCTGCGACGCTTACGTGAGTGGTCTGGGGATGGGGTACGGTGGTGGCTTTTTCTACGGTGTCTGTCGGTGGAGCGAGAACGTGACCGGCGGTGGTCAGGGGAACGGGTTCGTGATCTGGTGTGGTGGGAACGGGACTGGTCTGGTGTGTGTGACCTTTTACTCCTGTCTTTACGGTCTCTGTCGCGGTCATGGTCGAGGTGGCGGTGCCGGGGACGGTCACGGTCATCGCTGTCTCGTTTTCTGTCTCTGTCTCTATCTCTGTCTCGATCTCTGTCTCTGTCCCTCGAACAATAAAAACCCATTAATTTGTATGGTCCTTGAAGACTACTCTTGATTCTGGGCTGCAAGTAACACCAAAGTGTAGAATCACTTATTTACAAATTTTAACTATTATATTAGCATCTAAAACCAAATAATACCAGCCTGCCCCCATGATTAGATGAGATCAACTGTGACACTGTTTATCATTTTTATATAAACATCAAGTTAGTAAACATATGAAGTTCGTCTACCTCTTGAAAGCTTCCTTTGTATGTGTTTCAAATAATACCAGCCTGCCCCCACGATTAGATGAGATCAACTGTGACAAAAAATATAAATAGATCAAATAATGCAATCACAAATTTTTGGAGGCTGAGAACATTTTTTAAGTATGAATAACATTATAAATCAACAACACCACAACAACAATGTTACCTAGATAATCCCACCTATAGCTAGAATCAATAACACAAACGGTCCTAAATCATATAAAAACAAATGGACTTCTTTTAGGTAAGCAAGTGAGGACTCAGCGCAAACAATCAGGAATCATCTTCCTTGATTCAGCCAGCACATTTTCCTGTTCAAACAAATCGTTATGAAAACTAATTTTTTTAATCATTAATAAAGCATATCAACCACATCCAGATTTTTACTCCTCTTCAGCTACTCATTTATCTTGAAAACTTACCAAATGAACAAACATTGATAAAAAAACATAGTAGCAAATATACACTTTTGTTACTACAATGACCCTTTTACACCAAGTAAAAACACCAAATGTACAAATACAATGTCTTTAAAACACATGATTTGAATTTATTGAGATAAGAAGTATACAAACTTTACCTGCTGCTTATGATCATAAGGATCAACACCCTTCCCCTTCATGTCAGTCATATTGGCTGCTTCCCTCTCAACCTCTTTCTCATAGGTGTTCGCATTCAGCCTCCATGGCTTATGCCGCCTCAACACATTGACCTGCGACCAAGGTGGCCGCAGAGGCAACAACCATGTCTGTTTTGGCTGTTTGCTCACCATTCTGAATGCTGACGCGCTTCTACGATGGCGCCTGCAATTGTGGCCACAACTGCCGCCACACCAGCAATAGAAACAACACAGTGGTGTTGGGCATTGACCCATTGTGGGCTCTAGTATCTTCCTTTTTCTTCTCTCTTCTCTCTTTTAACCACCGTCCCACTGTTTTTCCGACAAGGGTGCTACTACCACCTGCCCCATAACCACTTCGTGTATTGACAAACATGGGCTACATTCTATAATGTATTGTTGGCTCGAAGATATTGCAATACAGTGCAAACCATGACCTTCATATGCATGCAAATCTGACAATTATCTTAAGAAACCCAAACTAACGACTACATTTATCGGTTATGTGGAAGTCGATATGAGTAGGTTACATAGCATGACCAAAATGGTCTAATTATCAGATACAGGAAAAAAACAAAAGAAAAAGCCTTGGAGTCGCATAACAAATGGATCGGTTAGGGTTATGTTTTTATATTAACGGGTCAAATGATGTATACCAAAGAAAAGCTTTAGAAACATGCCAAACATGATTAGTTAATAAAACCTCATAAATCGCATTTATAAACAAAATTAGACTATTCACACGATTGAACGGGAAGATCTTGAAGTCATTAACAATTACGCTGGCGTTTGCATTATAAAGTTCGCCTACGAATCCTTCCTTCCATGAACTTTCATATGCATACAAGTCAAGCAGCTTGTTATATAGTAGAAGAACAAAACCAGCACTTCTCCAACCTCATTGCTAACAAGCCCTGACTTTTCTGCAGAGTGACAAAAAATGAATATACGCAATTCCATTTGAACAAAACAAATCCATGGATAAAACTCTGTGCCTGCTTGGGTTTAAGTCTTCAACACAAATAAATATATCGGTTGTGTTTGGATTCAACTCTAATAAGTAGATGGTTGCATATTAAGTAGTCTAAAAAATTGATACCTTCTGTTTGCACCAACCCCATTCATTTACTGTTCCATTAAGGTCTTGAACCATGAAGTTATCAATTTTAGTCTGTTCTGTGGGATTCTGTAAGTAAATAAGATAATATGAGTTTCAAAACACTTAAAAGTTACAAGCACTCAAGGTTAATGAACCACCTAATTCCATTTGTATATGAAATCCGATCTCATTTATTATTCACTCATGATTTTAAAATATGAGCAAAACATGGAAAATTAAGAGTAACACACTAACACACACCTTCAAGACACCTTTACCGAGATAATCTGAACCTCCATCTCTTAGTTCCAAAGCTTCATATATACCTATAAACCATTTTTTAGAAATAGTTTTAAAAAAATTCTAGTGAACCGATACCACACTTACATAAAAAACACATAAATACTAAAACACCAAACCTGTAGAAGCACCGCTAGGTACGGCGGCTCTGGCCAAAGTTCCATTGGATGTCAATCGATTCTGCTGGAATTGCAATGAAGATGAAAATTGAATGAACAGTGTGAGATTTGTAACTCTGAGCATAACTAAATAAGGAAACGGAAGGAAGATGAAGAAGAAGAAGGTGGCCGGCTGGTAGCCTCAATGATGAGACCTAATTGAATGAATTGGTAATTGAAGTGACGCTTTAAGTCATCCTAGCATTGTTCTTCAGTTGTAGACGACCTAATACATTGAATTGAATTGGGGGCAAAATTGGAAGAAGGGGATGAAAGAACAGGGAAGAAGGCGTGACTCTTCCTCTGCCGTCTTAAAATTTTAGGGTAAAATTACGTTTAAGTACATATGAAATGTATTATATAGGTCTATAGATTTATTAATGTTTATAAACATGTTTCGTGAAACAAAGGATGCAATTAATAATCATGTCATGTGTTTGATTTATTCATAACCATTTGCTATTTGATTAGGTCACCATGCTTCTTTTCATGGCTACGTTACTAATATTATATCCTAAAAGATTTATACATCCTTATGAGAATGTTATTACGTACTCTAAAAACAATAACAAAAAAAAGTAGTTTCTTATTCGATGGTCTCATGAAAATGTGAGTAATTTTGTAAAAATAACTTTTAATGTATTGTAGTTGATAGAAAAAAACTTTTTGATTATGAACCAATCATGTAATGGTTGCTGGTAATACACATATGCATAGAAGTAATAAACTAACTTTTAAAAAGATTAAAAGATTATATTTTAAATTTTAAAAGATTATTATATTTCAAAAGAATCTTGATCATCTTTAACAAGATTATAGTTCAAAAGATTACATAGTAAAATTAAGAAAAAGAAAATAAAAGGTTAGAGTTAAATTATGTGAAAACTTGAAGGGAAGGGTATCATTAGTAAAAATAGTTTAAAAGGGGTACCCAAACAACAAGAATTTGGTGGTGTTTGTTTTTTTTCAGATGTAAAAGTAAAAGGCCTGTAGTCTATGGTTCACATCTGCAAACGTCTGCATGAGAAGAGGTGGATCAAATGTTTACAGAGTGTAATTAAAAAAGTGTTTGATTATTCTCACCTCTTTTTAAAACCCCACATCTGTAAACAAAGCTTCAGCTTCATCTACCACCACCATCTCCCACCTCCCCCACCACCACTTCAGCCTTCACCGACAACCTACAATCGTCACCCACAAGCACCACCCATCGTCCCCACCCATACCATCTGCCACCGTCCCCCACCTACCATGTCAACCGCCCACAACCACCTCCACCGAAACCCCCTACGCCACGGCCATCACCTACCACACAACCACCTCCACCGAAATATCATCATCGTCACCCCTACGCCACCGCCCATAACCACCTCCACCGAAACCCTCATTTCGCCACCACTGAAACCCAACCCTAACTAAACACCCAACAACCACCATAGCCACCGCAATCAGAAAGAGATAGAAGAGTTTCAGGTCGTTTGATAGGGAGAGAGAGAGATAGAGAGAAAGCGGGGAGTTTAGAGAGAGATACACTAGCCTGAGGGCTTCGCCGGAGACACTCGCCTGAGGAGGTGGTGGCGGAGGAGTTGCTAGGGTTTGGAGAACTTTTGTTTTGAAGAGCAGAAGAAGACCCTTGAAGATGTGAGTCCACATCTGTCTGAGGAAAATGTATTGAAGACCTTTTTTTAATGAAAGCACTTCCAGAAAACAAACACACTGCAGAATCAAACGTTTGCGCTTGGTCTGCGTGAGGTAGACATAAGAGGTTTTGAACTACTTTTGACCAAAAAAAAAAAAAACAAACACCCCCTTACATTTCATTCTAAGACTATGGGGTGTGAAGGGCTTGGGTTGGGGGTATTGCTCGACACGTGACCTGGGTGGAATCCACAACATAATACTAAAAAACTAGGGGTATGGTGTGGTGTGGCTTAGCTTGGTGTGCCCAACGCCAACCCAGAATGGAGCAGCTAGCGTTTAGGAGCCAATGCGCCCCCAAACAAACGCCCACACCCCAAAGCCTAACAATAATTCCAAGCTTCCAATTTTTTTCCACACAAGGCGTTGACTTGTGGGTCTCTAGCTCAATCATACCTTGTTATAAACATAAACACCTCCTTACAGTTTCTGATACCATCCACCTCCCCTCTTTTTATTTTCTATTTTTTTATAGATATGAAACTATTTCTACTCCTTTTCCTTTCATTAACACCAGCAATTGCAAAGTACACCAAAAGAGGGTGCAGTGATAAGTGTGGGAACGTGAGGATTCCATACCCTTTTGGAATCGGTGCGGAATGTTCCGTCAATGAATGGTACACCATTGATTGCAAGAACTCGTCGCCATATCTATCTAAACTCAACCACCTAAAAGTCTTGGGTGTAAGCTTGGAAAATCAAACAGTCACTGTTAGTATGCCAAGGATCTTTGATTGCTATACCCAGTTCGGAATAGCAGTCTTAGCACGAGCTTCTTCGATCTTGATGGGAGCCCCTTCTTGTTTTCCAAATCACACAATAAGTTTGTTTTCCAAGGGTGTGGAAGTGCTGCTATGATGAATAATGGGAGTGTGGTCACAGGTTGTTCTTCCGCTTGTCTCAATAATATTACAGTTGGCGATAGAAACAGTTGTTTTGGGAATCGGTTGTTGCCAACTGCAATTCCTCATTATGTCAAGTCATACAACATTAGCTTGATGGGCGGCTTAGGGGTGCATGGAGGTTGTGGGTCTGCCTTCTTGGTGGAGGATGAATTTTTATATGAAACAGGAAGGTTTTCTGACCCATTTAAATTCAAGAATACCTCTTTTATTCCGGTATCACTTCTGTGGACTCTAACAGACTCCGATCATGTAACTTGTTGCTATGACGAATCCCCGGACAAACGCAAAGTGAATGTGTTTAATGGTAACTCATTGGATACGTTGAAATGCAGCTACTATCCACGATTATCATTAAAAGATAACCCTTATTTAAGGTATTATGATTGGTATGGCGAGGACGATGGTATGTAATTCAATATACGGTATTTATTTGTTTACTTTGCTTCTTAAGATTTTGAATTTAAATTGAATAAACATTGTAGTATGTTGCTAACAATACTCTTAAGGTATTGTTTGGTACCAAAAAGAGTATGGCGGAATATAATAGGCCATTATAAGTAAATGAAAAAAAGTGTTCGGTTGGTTAATAGAAAACAATTGTCTATTACACAACAAATCTCATGTCCTCTAAATACTGTAAATTCATTCTATCCACTCCTATAATTTTTTTTTTCCATTCCCTTTTTCCCCTTCATCACCATCATCACTCTCTCATCCCCCACCACAGCAATCCGCCTCCATCACCACCTTACCATTCTCCCATTTTATCAATTTTCCCATTTTGTAGGGGACACCTAATTTTTCCACATTTTCCTACATCTCACATTTACCAATTTTATTTTTAAACTTGTATAAAAATGATTTTCTTTACGTTTTGTAGTGATCCCTTTATATATATATATATATAGGGATGGATTAAAATGAGAACCACTACAAGTTGTGAGAACCGTGAGAACTTTTTGATTTTGCGCGAGTTGAGCCAAATTTTTTTGCACAAACGTAGATAAAAACATTGTAAACACATCTGTAAAAAAGTAAAAAAAAAATTGTCGAGTCGTTAGTTTTGACTAATATAAGTTTTTTTACGCCCTAAGAAACAAAATAGTTATCAAGTGTTTGTAAAAAACCTGAATCAGTCAAACTAACGCCTAGACACTTTTTTTTAACTTTTTTTTACAGATGTGTTTATAATGTTTTCATCTACGTTTGTGCAAAAAAATTTTTGGCCCAACTCGCGTGGGATCAAAAAGTTCTCACAGTTCTCACAACTCGTGGTAGTTTTCATTTGAACCGAATCCTAGGATTAGGTTCATTTGTGAACAACTTCTTTAGAGCAAACTAAGTGAACTAATCTTGGCTCTTAACCATTTTTTAGATTAAAATGGTAAGATTGACGTTAACCAAGTATTTTTAATTAATATCCCTTAATTTTCTCATCTCTCTAATTTTTAATTATTTCTCCATTATTTTAATTATAATAGATTGAATGGCTAATATTTTTTTTTTAAATAAACTCTTATATTCTTTTTAAAATTAAATATTAAAGCTAATTAAATTATGTTTCTTTAACATATATATATATATATATATATATATATATAGGACAAAGATTCGTTAGGAACCGCCCTTTATTGCGAGAACCGCGAGAACCAATGTGAACACAATCAAAAATGCCTAAAAATAGCCTAAAAAACGCACAATTTTTTTTAATTTTTATAAAAAAATCGCTACTTTTAGTAGCGATTTTAACATAAAAATATTAAAAAAATTTAGATTTTTTTTATTTTTTTAGATTTTTTTTAGGTTTTTGGGGTTTTAGTTTTTAGCATTTTAGCTGGGGGAGGGGGGGGGGGGGGGAGGGGGAGGTTTTAGGTTTTTTGGGGGTGGGGGGAGGGGGTTTAGGTTTTTTTTTTTTTTTTGGGGGGGGGGGGGTGGGGGTTAGGTTTTTTTTTTTTTAGCTATTTTAGGTTGTGTTTACATTGGTTCTCGCAATAAAGGTGGTTCTCGCATGAACCTTACCCTATATATAAATATATATATATATATAGTGAAAGTGTAAACTACAATATCCCTTAACGTACAATACGTACAATATAGTGAAATCGCTTGTTATAAAATAGCATGGATGAAATCGCATGTTAGTTTTTTGTAACAATTTCACATGTGGTAATTTTCATGAAATCGCATGTTAAAAAAAACCAACATGCGAAATTGTTACAAAAAACCAACATACGATTTCAATGTGTGATGAAGATCTGACGGCTTAGATGAGCGCGTACATATCGTACGATAAGGGATATTATACGTTAACCTAACCCTATATATATAGGGTGAGGTTCTAGAGTAAACACTAGTGTATTTGCGAACTGACTGAACAAATCATGGCCATTGATCTACACA
Source organism: Helianthus tuberosus (assembly GCA_030545235.1). Classification (NCBI taxonomy): domain Eukaryota; kingdom Viridiplantae; phylum Streptophyta; class Magnoliopsida; order Asterales; family Asteraceae; genus Helianthus; species Helianthus tuberosus. Next base: position 11,154,294 of record CM060434.1, on the reverse strand, counting down.
CGTGTATGGTCAGGATCTCATCATCAAATCGTAAAATACACTAGTGTATTTCAACATCAAATCCGGTCCATTGATCTACACACATGTATGGCCAAGATTACTTCACTCAGTTCGCAAGCTACGCTAGTGTTCACTCTTGAACCCAATCATATATATATATGGTAGGGTTCATACGAGAACCACCTTTATTGTGAGAACCGCGTGAATCAATGTGAACACAACAAAATAAACTCACTACACCACCGAAAACATAAAAAAAACCTACCCCCCTCTCAAAACAAAACCTAACCCTCCCCCCCCCCCCCCCCCCCCCCCAACCCAAGCTAAATGGTAAAAACTAAATCATAAATCTAAACCCCCAAAAAAGCTAAAAAAAATCTACAAAACACATAAATATTTTTTTAAAAATATTTTTATTAAAATCGCTACTTCTAGTATTAAAAAAGTAATTTTTTAAAAATTTTTTAATTAACGAAAAGTTGCGATTTTAATAAAAAAATATTAAAAAAAACAAAATTTTGTTTGTGTTTTAGATTTTTTTAGATATTTTTTATTGTGTTCACACTAGTTTGCTATTCTCGCAAAAAGTGGTGGTTCCTAACAGATGCTTCCCCTATATATATATATATAGTGGAAGGATTCACTAAAAAGTGGATTTTGCCTAAGTAGCCTAAGAAGAATTGTGATGATGACATGTGACATTCCTAATAAGTAGGAATAAAGGGCATTTTGGTTCTTATAAATAGGAATGAAAATGATATGTGACACCCCTTTTATTTTTTTAAAACACAACAAAAAAATCTAGTACAAAAAAATCTACCACAAAAAATCGAGTACAAAAAATATAGCGCAAAAAATATAGTAAAAAAATATAGCACAAAAAAATATAGTAGAAAAATATATAGCACAAAAAATTCAGCAAACAAATGTAGTACAAAAAAATGCAGCATAAAAAAATTGAGAAAAAAATTAAAACAAAAAAATTCAGCACAAAAAAATTATCACAAAAATATAGTACAAAAATTCAGAAAAAAAAACTGTTATACAACATAGAAATACAACACATTTTACTTGGTTTTTTTAGTCTTCATATTTTATATAGCAATATAGTACTCAAATTAAAATAAAAAGAAGCTCGATTTACGGTGAAATTTTTATGAAAAAAATATTGTCGTATAAAAAAGTTATGAACGTTTAAAAAATGAGGGTGGAATATGCATGTACCCTGGGCAGTTAATATCGGCGCTATCTCGGTGATATAGCGGTGCTATATCGGTTATCGGTCTTGGCACATAATATCGGTAGAAATCTCGGTAGCGAGAATATCGGCGATATTTACCGAGATATCGCCGATATTTTGATATTCTTATCTCGATCATATCGGTGAGAAAATCGGTAGGCCAGATTTTTATGTTTTTCTTTATGGGTTGCCAACAAAATACAAAGCTCGGTTCTTTCCCAGTTCTTTTATGCTTTTTTGGCCCATATATTATAACCTTTATCACACTTCGAACACTTAACACGGCAACTGATGATGCGTGCTGAACCCTATCGTCCCTCCCAAGAATCAAGGGTGCCTTAGTTGATCTTGATGAACACTTCTTTATTTTGCTATTAATATTATATAGGTTCTAGACTTCTAGATATGAATATATATATTTTTATGCATGATATTATAAATTACCGATATCCCACCGTATCTCACCGCGATAAACGATATCTCAGATATCAGTGCTTGACCGATAACCGATATTTTTCCGCATTAACTGCATAGCATGTACCTTGCATGTGGAGAGAGAAAGTCTATAAATAGGATTTTCCCAAGAAACTCTTCCACTCATCCTAAACTTTCATCTTAACCATTGATTTAAAAATGAATGGTTAAGATTTCTTCTCATAATACTTAGGAAAAATAAACTTTTTATTTGATATTGCATACAAATTTATTTTAAATATTTTTTAAATTAAAATCGCTATATTTCGTTATTAAAAAAAAATTTGGCTACAAACAGTAGCGATTTTTACATAAAAATATTAAAAAAAATGTGTTTGTTTTTTAGATTTTTTTGTGTTTTGGGTGTTTAGTTTTTAGCATTTTAGGTTTTTTTTTTTTTTTTTTTTTTTGGGGGGGGGGGGGGGTAGGTTTTTTTTTTAGGTTTTTGGGGGGTTTGGTTTTTAGCATTTAGCTTTTTTGAGGTAGGTTTTTTTGGTGTGGTCACATTGGCTCTCATGGTTCTCACAACAAAGGTGGTTCTCAAATGGTAGGGTTCATTTGAGTCAACCCCTCCCTCCTCTATCGTTGTTCTTTACCTAATCATTTACTCTTTTTTAGTTCCAGAAGAAGAATGCAAAGAAATGTGTGGAAACGTGACAATTCCATTCCCTTTTGGAATTGGTGCGAGTTGTTCTATTAACCGATGGTACATAGTTGACTGCAAAAACTCAACCCCATATCTACGCGCACTAAACAACTTGAAAGTCTTGAGTGTAGACTTGAAAAATCATACAGTCATTGTTAGTACACCAAGGATCACTGATTGCCAGAACCCAGTTCGGAATAGTAGTGAAATTATGGGTGTCAATCTTGGTTTGAGCCCCTTCTTGTTTTCCAAAACACACAATAAGTTTGTTTTTGAGGGATGTGGTATTGCTTCTATGATGAATAATGGGAATGTGCTCACAGCATGTACAACAACTTGTCACGGTGTTACACTTAATGATAGAAACAACTGTTTTGGAATTGGCTGTTGTCGTACCGCAATTCCTCATTATCTCAAGTCATACACCATTAGCCTCACTGGCTTAGATGAGGAAAGTGGAGGATCATGTGGGTCTGCCTTCTTGGTGGATGAAACATCATATGAGGAAGGAAATTTTTCTGTCAGGAATACCTCTTTTATTCCTGTGTCACTTATGTGGATCCTAAGAGACTCCGATCAAGTCACTTGTTGTAATCATCGAACCCCCATAATAAGCAAAGTGGATATATTGAATGATACAGTATACACATGGAATTGCTCTAATTCTGATTCATCTTATTCATCACGAGAAATAGGAAACCCTTATTTAGCATATGGATGCGTGGACACCTGTACGTAGTAATTCTATCTATCTATCTATCTATCTATCTATCTATCTATCTATCTATCTATCTATCTATCTATCTATCTACATACAGGGGACCGCTAGAATGAGAACCACCCCGAGTTATGAGAACCGCGAGAACCACTTGATTCCGGGCGAGGTGGACCAAAATTTTTTTTCGAAAACGTAGATTAGTGTATCACAAACACAATCGTAAAAAAAATTAAAAAAAAAAACGCCGTGTGGGTAGTTTTTTACACCACAAAAACGTGGTTTACGAGTTCCGTAAATTTACGTAACTCGTAAACCACGTTTTTGTGGTGTAAAAAACTACCCACACGGCGTTTTTTTTTTTTAAATTTTTTTTTACGATTGTGTTTGTGATATACTAATCTACGTTTTCGAAAAAAAAACATTGGTCCACCTCGCCCCGTACGGTGTGGTTCTCGCGGTTCTCATAACTCGGGGTGGTTCTCATTCTAGCGGTCCCCTATATATATATATATATATATATATATAGGGTAGGGATCCTAAGAGCATTCACATCCAGTCCCCTAAAATTATACATACATTCCACTAAAAAACAACTCCTATATCAATATATTTTCACTAAAAACAAATACTTTTTCTCTCTCCTTTTCAATTAAATAATATTTTTATACCTTTATCATTACATTTTTCTCTCTCCTTCACTTACAACCACTTTCAATATATATTAAAAAATTATAGTGGGTGAACAGTGTCCCTCCAAATATACAGATGAACAGTAACATTTTCTCTCTCCTCCACTCACAACCATTTTTTATACTCTTTATATTTTAAAAACCCCACACTCACAATTTAGTTCTTTGGATGTGAATGCTCTAAGAGAAGTCCACCCTATTTGAGAAACTTGAGAAGCAATCTGGACCACACATTTTCCCTAAGCAAAAAAAAGGTGAAAAAAATGCAAATTTTTTTTTTTTTGAAAAATCGCAGCTTTTTCTTTAAGTATTAAAAAAAAAAAAATTTTAAATTTTTTTTTGGATTTATACACATGTGTATATTGTTAATCTTTTAACTATACATATATGTATATTGTCAATTATACATATATGTATATACATGTTTAAAATTGAAAATTTGTGTATATTGTTAATCTTAAACCATAAACACTAAAGCTAAACCTTAATGCTAAACCCTAAACTCTAAACCCTAAAGCTAAACCCTAATTCTAAACCCTAAAGCTAAACCCTAATGCTAAACCCAAAAGCTAAAACTAAACACTAAAGCTAAACCCTTAATGCTAAACCCTAATACAAACCCTAGCTAAACCCTAATGCTAAACCCAAAAGCTAAACCCTAATGCTAAACCCTAAATACTATTGCTAAACCCTAATGCTAAACCCTAATGTTAAACCCTAAAGCTAAACCCTAAACCATAAAGCTAAACCCTAAACCCTAATGCTAAACCCTAAATACTAATGTTAAAACCCTAAATAACACTTATTTTTCAATTTTAAACATGTATATACATATATGTATAATTGACAATATACATATATGTATAGTTAAAAGATTAACAATATACACATGTGTATAAATAAAAAAAAATTTTAATTCTAAATGAAAAAGCTGCGATTTTTCCAAAAAAAAAATTTGCATTTTTTTCACCTTTTTTTTGCATTTTTTTGCTTAGGGAAAATGTGTGGTCCAGAATGCTTCTCAAGTTTCTCATTTAGCCTACTACTTCTCACATGATCCTTATCCTATATATATATATATATATATGTGTGTGTGTGTGTGTGTATATACATATATATACATATATAGGGGACCGCTAAAATGAGAACCAACTCGAGTTGTAAGAACCGTGAGAACTACACCGTACGGGGCGAGGTGGACCAATTTTTTTTTCATAAACGTAGATGCGTGTATTATAAACACATTTGTAAAAAAATTTAAAAAAAAAATGTCGTGTGTGTAGTTTTGAGCACCACAAATTTGTGTTTACGGGTACCGTAAATCTTACCGGAAAATTTACGGTACCCGTAAACACAAACTTGTGGTGCTCAAAACTACACAAACGACATTTTTAATTTTATTTTTTTTTACAAATGTGTTTATAATACACGCATCTACGTTTATGAAAAAAAATTTGGTCCACCTCGGCCCGGATCAAAAAGTTATCACGGTTCTTACAACTCGAGGTGGTTCTCATTTTAGCGGTCACCTATATATATATATACACACACATATATAATAACCCATTTAAGTTGAGGAAATCTGTGAAAACTTTTTTATGAAAAATTATACGTAATATACATGGTTTTAAGAGTGTCTAGCCAAAAAAAAAAAACAACAGCTAGTACTTTTTTTTTTCTAAAAAATAAATAAACTTTTGCTATTACTTATGTAAACATACCTGCTATTTATGTAATTATGATATCACATATGTAACATACGAATTTTGATTTTTTTTTCTTTAAAACCACCTGGTATATTTTGTTTTTTTGTTTTTTTTTTTTTCTCAAAACCCTTAAAATATGTATATATGTATGTAACATGTTTTAAGGTTTTCATAAAAAGGTTTTTCTTCAATAAGTTTCTATGGTTTCGTCAACTAGATTGGGTTTTCAATTTATCCTCTCCTATGTAAGAAATATATGTATGTTTGTATGTATGTTTACCTGATTATTTTTGTTGATAGCTTCTTTATATGTTGTTTTGTGACATGGAATTTCCTTATATTTGTAGATCCTATGACGTATGAGTGTAAAAGGTGTGAAGATAGGGGATACCACTGTATGAGGAACGAGATACTTGACGTTGATGGTTTGGTATTAAGTCAGAACTACATTTGTTATAGTGATGATAAAAGAACTTCACTGGGTTTAATTCTAGGTAATGTCTTTTATTCAAGGGCACTGCATCAAACCATTAGATCGATCTGATTTTGAATATGAACAACGAAAGTAGACCCTATCCAATTAAAAAAAATGTATACCTTTTAATTCAATATCCTCCAAAAAATAAAACCAAATACTAAAGTAGACCCTATCCAAATAAAAAAAAATGTATACCTTTTAAGTCAATATATCATTCAAAAAATAAAAACCAAACTTTAAAAAATATGAATATAGAAACTGAATTTTCAATCTTTAGTAATGGTTCTATTTCTCAACAAACCTCTTTCAAAAACATTTTTCTTAACAAATTTATTTCAGCAAACTTTTTATTAGTCGTGTAATTTTGCTGTTTTTCCTAAAAATAATCATATGAAATCTTTGTACAACTTGCAAGTCCAAAATCAATTTACGTCGCATATTCACAACAGTTGGAACTTTCACTATATTTTCGTCGTATTTGTGAGAATAAACATAAAAATTGCATCCAAGGGTTAATGTAGGAAAAAAAGATTGAATATTCGAAAACATAATTACATTTTCCACTTAGTAATGTCTATGTATTTGTATTCTAAATTAACTTTTAACCTTATAAACATGTTCGTAAATTATTTTTAGCTTTAAGATATTATTTTTAAGTTATTTATAGTACTTTTTTGAAATGACCACTTTATTGGTATCATTTCCGACACATTACTGTAGGCTCCAAATGCCTTTTATTTGTCATGAATGCAAAATCAAAATACAATGTTGATTTGGCTATATGATTTGAGATTTTTCCATAAGCGGTAACTGATTGCATCTCTTGGCAACTTTTATTAGTAGATTACATTTTGTCCGCAAAGAAAGTTAGAAGAATATGAAACCACTCGGTGAATACATTAATTTCAAAACAGACTAAGACATAATTGAGGAAGTTCATATACCATTTTGTTTCCTTACTAACGACTGCCTTTTATATTCACCTTCATTCAGGTGTTAGCATATGCATTGGTCCTTTTATCATTGCAATATTGTACCACGTGATCAACAAATCAAAAGAAAAGACGCGAAGAAAGGGATTTTTTAAACGCAACGGCGGTTTACTTCTAAAACAACAAGAAGAAGCTGACCCATCTTTAGTTGATAAAACCATACATTTCACATCACGTGAGTTGCAGAAGGCCACCGACAACTTCAATGAAAATAGAATTCTTGGTCGAGGAGGTCAAGGTACAGTCTATAAAGGAATGTTAGTGGATGGACGAATTGTGGCAGTCAAAAAATCAGAAATAGTTGATGAAAGCCAACTAGAGCAGTTCATCAATGAGGTGGTTGTTCTTTCCCAAATCAATCATAGGAATGTTGTCAAGTTATTGGGATGTTGTTTAGAGACAGACGTCCCTCTCCTTGTTTCCGAGTTTATTCCAAATGGTACCTTGTATGATCGGCTTCACAACGAAACTGACGAGCTCTCAGTTTCTTTGGACATGCGATTACAAATAGCTACTGAGGTTGCTGCAGCACTTGCTTACTTGCATTCTGCAACTTCAATTCCAATATACCATAGAGATATTAAAACTACCAATATACTTTTGGATGATAAATACAGGGCAAAAGTCTCTGACTTTGGAACTTCAAGGTTCGTATCCACAGATCAATCTCATTTGACTACCTTAGTCAAAGGTACGTTTGGCTACCTTGATCCCGAGTATTTCCAGTCTAGCCAGTTCACTGAAAAGAGTGATGTTTATAGTTTTGGAGTTGTTTTAGTTGAACTATTAACCGGAGAAAGGCCGATTTCTCTAACAAGATTTGGTGAAAACAGAAGTTTGGCTGCACATTTTATGTTTGCTATGGAAGAAGGGCGTGTTATGTCAATTTTTGATGCAACAGTGATTAAAGAGGGTACTAGGGATGAGCTTCTGATTGTAGCTGACCTAGCAATGCGATGCTTAAATATGAATGGAAAGTATAGGCCAACAACGAAAGAAGTTGCTATAGAGTTAGAAACCATACGAAGATCGCACATTCCCTCTATCATTCAAACAAATACAAGTTCCAGGGTATATGGGGAGGAACTATCGATGCTACGTAATGACGAATCATCATCAACATTCTTGAGTTTCAGTGATAGCATTAATTAGTCGATCATGTAAAAAAGCTCTATTGTTGTTTCTTGTTTAATTAACTTATGTTGCCATAAAAAAAGGTTAGGTTGTGAAAAGAAAAGTACTTTCATTTTTCTATAAAAAATATTATCTAATGTTTTCTCTTCTTGTTTCCGTAGACATGAGTGCAATCTGTTTGCCGTCTGGGTCAATATGAGCGAGCATTGCTCAAACTTATAACAATTAGAACCAGAGTTATTTCTTATAATCTCTACAGTTTATTTCTAATCAACATTATAACTCCTCTGCTATGCTCCTCCCCTACCTTATGTCTTCTGCCACTGTTGATCAGCCCACTTCGACCGTCCTTGCGCGTTAATTATGTTTCTACATGATCCTCGTGATCTAGAGACAATCAAATCTTAATTCCCTTTTGTTTGAATTGTGAGGTATGAAAAAAAACCTATAGATATTCTAGTAATAAAATTTCATATTAAAAATCGTTTACATAGCCGTGTTGATGGTATTATGGTAGCGTAGGACGGTAGGAGGTTTGTAGAAAGAATTAGGGGAAATTCTTTTAGAGCGTTCACATCGATTATCCATCTTCATCTCTATAATTACACTAAAAAATCACTACATTTTCTCTGTTTTTTCAATTGAATAATATTTTTTTTATACTTTTAACATTATTTTTTCTCTCTTTACACTCATGACCACTTTCAAATATAATAAAAAAGTGTTTTTTTTTTTAATTTATTGATGAAGAGTAACATAAATACAGAGAATCCACTCACAACCATTCTACATAATACAGAGAATCCACATATATATATGGAGGATCGCGTATGAATGCTCTTATTACAAAGAATCTTTTATTGTTAACTAAGGGTTATGATTCCTCAATAAAAATTGAAATTCAAGCTCGGCAAGTGTTATCAATTAAATGGTTGTAAGTTCAAATCAGAGTTAAATGCTTGGTTGGTCCCTGTGGTTTTCAAAAATTTCACACTTGGTTCTAGTGGTTTACTAATTACACCCGTGGTCCCAAAACTTGTCAAAAGTGCACTCTCTTGGTCCCCAACCCTAACTTCAGTTAACTTTCTCTGTTAAGTCCATGTTAAATGACCTGAATACCCTTGCTTATTAATCCCTACCATCTCACCCACCCCTGATTCCCTCTGCTCTTCTATGACAGCCACACACCCATCTTCAGGTCTCTCTCTTCTCAAACCGGAACCCTGAAACCTGAGCCATTATCCCCGAACTGACCTGAAACGGAACTGCCATGGCTCCGGCAGCTACTGTTGTCGTCGAGCACCTCTGTCGCAGCCGTCGATTTGACGGTTTGCCGGTCAATTATCATCATCATCGATCACACTGCTGTGCTCAGTCACCATCCGTCGCCGGACTCACCGTCGAGTCGCCGGGAGCATCATCGTCCCTGATTTTTTTTTAGAAGTGAGGGTTTAGGCGTTGAGTGGAGTGGTTTAAGGTGAAGAGGAGGCTGGAGGTGGATGTATGGCCGGAGAAGAAGCCAACCGTCGCCGAAGTTCATGATCTCCGGTGACCGGTGTTTAAAGAAGAGAGGATCAGAGAGACACGGGCCTGTGTGGATGTGCGCAGGTTTGATGAAGTTAGGGTTTCTTCAACTAAGTAGTGGAAGAGAAGAAGCAGAGCCCATGGTGTGCGTGTTTGGTTTGTCTGTGTTTGCAAAATAAGGATAAGGGTGTAGTCACCTCCGCCACCATCTCACCCACCACCACCATCTCACCTTCGCCACTTCTCACCTCCATCCCCACATTGTCAGACTCTGCACCGGAAAAACGCACAAACACCTCCGCCGTGCACAAAAATGACGCCTCAAAGCCTAGGTTAGATCTTAATTGCTAATTTCAGCTCGATTTAGATCGAAGTTGCAGATTGTTGCTTTTTGTTAGATCTTAATTGATAATTTCAGCTCGATTTTGTGTACTTGCAATGTATATTTTCTGTATTTATGAAAAATGTTACAAAAATGAGCTCAAATATGGTGAAATTTGATATTTCAGAGCTGAGATGGTGGTGGTGGGTGAGATGGTGGCGGAGGTGAGATGGTGGCGGTTGTGCTTCCATTTTTGATGGTGGTGGTGGTGGTGGATGAGGGCAATTTGGTCATTTAACATGGACTTAACAGAGAAAGTTAACTGAAGTTAGGGCTGGGGACCAAGAGAGTGCACTTTTGACAAGTTTTGGGACCACGAGTTTAATTAGTAAACCACTAGGACAAAGTGTGAAATTTTTGAAAACCACAGGGACCAACCAAGCATTTAACTCTTCAAATCATGTGTAATAAAAGTATGACATCATTATATTTGACTATTTTGTTATTTTTTTTAACGGTCAACTTGAATTTTATTACGAAAGCGGCTAAGCAGCCATTACACACTACCAAAAAATAGAAAAACATACATCAAACTATACAAAAATTAATGGCAAAAAACATTAACGCCTCTCCAATTCTCCATGGCCATGTTGAGCTCTTAAGATCTGAACTTCACCCAAAAAAAAAAAAAAAAAAAAACCCAATGCCTTTGTTTCCTCAACCACTACTGAAGGGGTATGGTCCCAAATCTCGCACCAACATGGTCGCGAGTGACCATTACCCTTATCAAATCGTCCCACCGGCAAGAACTTATCTGCGACTGTGCGGGCACACGTAGATGCAACGGTCGAATCTAATCTGTCAAGTGATTAGAAGACTTACCTTGTATATGAAAATGGGTGTTGCACATAGCGATGCGGCTTAGCACCGCATCCTATGAACATTTTCGTCACGAAAAGGGATATAGGAAAAGCAGTTACCAAGCATGGCGATGCGGCTCTGCACCGCATCCCATAAACGTCTACGACAAGCCAAGGGACGCGGAAACAACCGCAGTTACCGCAGGCAGCGATGCGGCCTAGCACCGCATCTTATTGGCGATGCAAGTGGGACTGACACCTTGACTCAGATAGCCAAAACAGCAAGTGGCACTGATAACAGTCATCTGTCAGCCCATACGTAAACGACACTGGTGCACAGATTGACACCACAGTAGGACGTGGCACCACCTCCGTGACCGACAAGCCTGACACACCTACAAGGGGGCTGCGCGTTGTCAGTCTAGCCACTCAATTACCCTCCTTCACTCCCCGGCTATAAATACCCATCCCGGACCAGGTTTGAGGTTCGCTTATCAAACTCTCTCACTACTACTACTATCACACACTTTGCTCTCAAGCAAATTACTGATTCTCACACCGGAGAGTGGTAACAAGGAGCACCACCCACCCCATCCTCCTTGTTACGAGTCACGGTGTGTTTTCCTTGTGCAGGAGATAGTTCAGCGGACGATCCAGCCACCGATTCTCGGAAAGAATGGATTAACCCTACTTGACGAGACCAGTGAATTAACCTCTCTTGGTTAACCACTGTTTCATCAACCACTTTCGATAATGAGGGGTTTTTGCTATTGAATGTTATAGTGCTATTATATTGTTTCTCTTTTTTGTGCTTGAGGAAAAGTTTGGTATCGCTGTTGGAGATGAGAGTGTCGAGAGCATAGACATTATTCAAGATGCAGCCAATCTTTGTGAGGCAGTCTTATAAACTTATGATTAAAACCATGTTGCGGAGGAATACGGGATACAAAAAATTAAGATCTATGGTCAGTTATTCTTGCTCTAACATAATATTGTCAAGGTCGTTATTTTTGTCTCTCATTTTTCTTGATATTGTTTTCTTAAATTATGAAGTCAATGCAAACATGGTTGCAACGGGTTTGTTTTATTTGATGTTTATATCTGGTGGTCTTGACTGCAGGTGTTGCGATGAGTTTGGTCCACCGCTCGCTGGGCACTTGGTCACTACCATAAAGCTTCAAGCTCTTCGCAAAGATAGAAGCACAGATTTGTTAATTATTTTCCTTTTCTTTAAAATTGAATGTTAATTTCATTATAAAGGTGTCGTTGCCATGGGGTATGGGGGCTTGGGTTGGGGGAAAACGCCCAAATCACCACCCCGGGGGCTTGGGTTGGGGCTTGGGTTTGGGCGTGGCCCCCTTTGGCGTGGGTTTGAAGCCGGGCGTGGGGCGCCTAGCAAGGTGACATGGCGGGGTCTCAATGGCCATGTGTCAACTCATGCCCCCAACCCAAGCCCCCAACCCAAGCCCCACCATACCCCATGGGCGTGGGTTTTTTTTCCATTCCACGTGTCAACCTATGCCCAACCCAAGCCCCACCATACCCCACGGTGTTACAAGTGTAACTGTCTAGAGTTGACTAACTGAAGTTCATTTTGAAAACTCATGGTCATCATTACGTTTTATAGTGTTTACTTTTAACATCTATTCATTTTAATTTGATTACTCTGACTATGTGGTCATACGAAGTACTTTTCAATTTCAAGTTGTGTTAATTATTTCAAATTTCATGCAAAAAACTATGATGCGTGCACTAATTTTTATAACAGCCTACTACATCAATTTGATGTAGTAGGCTGTTATAAAAATTAGTGCACGCATCATAGTTTTTTGCATGAAATTTGAAATAATGGTTAATGTAAGCTTGAAATGATTATTAAAAGTCATAATTTGAAAGCAGAAGTTTTGCCTAGCATAGTAAATTTTTACCTTTCAAATTGATCTTCATGTATTCAACAACAAACTATATTTGTTTTTTGATCCTCATGTATTCAACAACAAACTATAGTAATTGAATTGAATTTCTTTGTTTCTTTTATACAAGATCCACAACCGGTATCTGTTTATCGTTAACTTATCTAATACCTCACATTATTTAACTTTATTTTAGTTATACACTTACGATTATTTAAAGTTAATTTTTCCTACCCGCGAAGATCGCGGGTGATAGCCTATTTATTTATACACTATAAATTTGTAACATAGTTAGGCATCATGAGTTGTACAATTTGCTATTCTGTTTGTACCAGGGTTTTAGTCATTTTGCCCTTATTCGCCATTCTACGTGGTGGATGATTCAATCAGAAGCTAAACACGTGTCAGGCTCTCTATTTTCTTTCTCTACGGGAAAACCAACAGAAGCGCCTCCTTTTTCACACCGGGTTTTTCTTTTCTTTCTTCATCCCTCATAGCAAAATCCCTTCTACCTCCGTTCACCAGAGATACAAAACAGGCACAGTAGATCGACCATAATCTTAAATCAATAAACTCTCGCCGCCTAGCGGCTAGCGCCATAGCCGCCGCCGTCTCTGTGCAGCCGGAATTAACAGTTAATGACTCATTTCACCGTCGCCAAAGTCGCTCAAGAATAAAATCTTCAATCTGCACCGGTTAGCAATGGCGAAGCCAACACGGTGGTGGTGTTTCGACATTGGAAGCTATTGGAAAAAAAGTTTGAACCTTTGCTAATTAGGGATTTTGATTTGACTTTTTTTTTTCAGTACGGTTTCATGTTAATGATTAACTATTTGTTTTTGTTTTGTTTGGTTTGGCCCTTTTAGTTCTTGCTGGGTTAAAGGAGAACTTTGTAGAGGCTATGAGGAAAGATGATGTAAAATCCATAGTTTTGACTAGTAAGTTTTTGATTCCAGCTTTTAGTTTTATTGGATTTTTTTTTGTGGTTTGTTTGGTAAGAATTAACAAGAAGGCTATTTGTTAAAACTGATAATCTTTTGAAACCATGGTTTAATAGTAGTTAAATTAAATTTAAAAATTGAAAGAAAACAGGAAGGTGTACAGAAAGGGATCGCTAGAGCTAATAAAGGTGGATTGCGTGTTTGCACCTAAATATTTGCTTTTAGGCAAAAACAAGACGATGCAAAGGAAAGTTTTGAAAGTGGCTTGCGTGTTTACATGCTTTGGTTGTTTCTTTGAGGTTTTGACCAGTTGTAGACTAATCTTTTTGTTTAATAATCACATGTGACTGATATGTTTTTTATTAATAATTATAAATGTGTAAATACTAAATTAATATTAACAACTTTATGTAAATCTTTTGTATGCTAAATAGTGGTGGCAAAGTGGGCAAGTTGGATGGGTTTGGATAATGGGTCAAGATGTGTTTGGGTTAGGATATGTATAGGTCAGGGTGAGTATTTAAAAACAAAAACGTTGGATGGGTAATGGGTCAAGATGAGTTTGGGTTATATATAAAAAATGCCGTTTTCCAAAAACATATAAGATATTGTGCATTTATATATCAAAAATGTCGTTTTCTAAAAACATCATCGTAACGACGTTTATATAAAGTTCAAAACATTCAAACTATGTTTACAAAAGAACTAATATAGATGCGGAAGCTTCATTGGTATGTGTGTTCGGTTCTCGCGCAAGCTTGATCGTCATTCGAAAGTTCTTAGTAGTTACCTATAATCAAAACCATTATAAACGTTAGTTATAAGAGTTTATAATACATTTTAAACAAGTCCGTATGTCAAAACAAGCAATTAACCAACAATTGCCAGGTTTAATGGTTGTCGCGGGGCACGACCGGTTTGTCTTATGGTCTTCACGGGGCGCGAGGACTTGTGGCGGGCCGTGACCAAAATCTTGTTCTCTATCGCGGGGTGCGAGATCCAAATTCTCAAAGAATGTTTCGAAACCTGATGCTGCATATTTCCAGTCTAACTAATTTTTACCAAAATGATCATAACACTCTAAGTTTTGATCCGTTTTGTCACACCCCGATCGCGTTAAAATAAGAAACCGCGGCGGAAACGTCGGGGAGTGTCGTAACAGAATCATTGTTTCACAACACATGGATTGAAGTTTCGTTTTATTGAATTAAGTTTATTACATTGTCTTGAAATTTAAAAGCAAAACATGAACATATTGTCCTTCATTGTTATTAAGTCACTAAGGCCTCGTCCATTCCTATGTGAGCATGCATCAATATCATCATCAAACATCATCATACAACAGTACCTGAATCATATGTGAAAATAAGTCAGCATAAAAATGCCGGAGAGTACATAGGTTTTGTGAGTGTGTCAGATTCATGGCCTTGAGTCCATATTGCAATACCTCGTCCAACTATGAGAGTTGTCGAGTGTATACCTTGAAATCAAAAGTGTTTGATATTGACAGTATATTTTATCAACTTTACAAGTTGATATATGTGTAAACCAAAATCATTGTAGCCATGAATCTTGACTGAAAACATTTGTCTTTGTAAACCAAGTAATAAATTGTCGTTGAAAGTAAACATTGTATGGTTTATATCTTTAAGTAAACCTTGTAGTGTAACATCATTTTGAATACATTCGTCCAAGTGATCTAGATAACCCAACGACATGTAATGTGTTAAAAACACTTATATATAGGAAGTACCAGCGGCGTATCCACCATGCTTTTATCACATTACACCCGCCTCGTTACCTAATCACTTACCATAAACCAATCGTTCGATTCGTTCAAATCGTTCACATAGTTCAAATAGTTCCAATCGTTCAAATAGTTCAAATCGTTCACATAGTTCAAATAGTTCCAATGGTTCAAATAGTTCAAGTCGTTCACATAGTTCAAATAGTTCCAATCGTTTAAATAGTTCAAATCGTTCAAATAGTTCAAATAGTTCCAATCGTTCAAATAGTTCAAATCGTTCACATAGTTCCAATAGCTCCAATCGTTCGTGTTTTAATTATGAAAACTAACTTTTGGTCGTTCTCGTTGAATACTTTCAAACCTGTGTGACTCGTCCCAATCGTTCAACTCGTATTAACAAACCACCAAAGGGTAAGTTAACAATCATCAGGTTCTGTCGTTACCCACATTACCCCCGTAACCATGGTGATAGTCTGATAACGGGATTTGTCAGATCCTATGGTACCATAACATACTACTGGTCGGCTAAATCATAGTTAATGAATGTCATTCGAGGTCTATCGACTAACACCCATCAAGTTCATTCACATTATTGAAATCGTTGTGTTTAATATAAACCATAGTATTTGTTTTAGAAACTTGAAATAGTTTATCAGATATGAATCACCCCAAAATAATTGAAAGCTGTAAAAGGGGGGGGGGGGGGGAACTATGTACTCAATTGAGATTGCAAGGAATCCTCGATTAAAGTGAACTAACAAGCTCGGGCAAATCAAGGAATTCAAGTGGCACCTAGTAATCAGATCGCTATGTTAATAAATCGACACCTAAATCCGGAGATCAGGTAGAATGAGGTCTCGTAAACCAAATGAGTATTGGAACTCATGTGATATGGTTTAACAAAGCCTATATTCTGATTCGGAACATATCCTAAGTGCTTATGACCCGTTATAACCCGTTAAGGTAGTCTATGCTACTTTAACGCGTCATTTGCGCAAAAGCGCGAACGAATAGCCTAACTAGTCCTACGATAAGTATTATATGCCCTAACATGTTTAATAACATTGCATAATCAGTTTAAGTGTCAAAAATTAAGTTACATATGCTTAAATTCAAATTATGCATGAAAAGGGCATTTTGGTCATTTTCCTAAGGCATATAAACTACCTATCATACAACTAATTAAACTAAGTGACCATAAGGTATAACCTCGGAAGGTTATTCCCTATACAACTATGGTCACAAACTATGTTTGGTCGGATCCTAATGATCGACCAAACGGGTCGGGTTCGAAAGTCTAAGCGGTTGTCAAGACCGCTTGACTTACGACCTTATACAAGCACTAAACTAAAAGTGACGAGTTAAACATGTTAAAACATGTTTAACTAAGTTAGAAAACTGATTTGATATCAAAACAAAGTGTTTTGATACCCGAAAATAGTTTCGTCGCAAAATGCACATAATCGTGCATTTTGACCGAAACTTTGACTCGTCACTTCGACTAATCAACGTGGTAATTAGTAGGTATAGTCACAAGGGACTATAACCATCGTGATTACGCTCACGTTGCAAAGTTCAAACGAACTTTGTCTTGACCAATTCATGGTCAAAGCAGAAAGTTAAACATTGTTTGACTTTCTTGCTTGAATACATAACCAAGTATGAAAGATCACTTACAAAGGGTCCAAGCTTGGAAAGAGATCAAAGAAAACTGAAGTAGGATGCCTTCAACAATAGTGAGAGCTTCCAATCAGAGATTGAGTGAAAGAAAATTGAGTGAGCAAAGAATGGAGCAAAAGAAGTGGGTATTTATAGGAAATCAAGCTCCATTTGATCATTGCCAAGTGTTTTTGCATGGATCAAAGCATGATCTTGGCCATACAAATGTTACACACTGATTAGGGGGCTTGATGAGCACACAAACCAGCTTATGGTATGCAAAAACAATGGTTAAAATCAAAGGCAGCAGGCTGTTTTGAACAATACAATGAATCTGCCAGATACGTCAGTCGCGCCCCACGAACGAGATAACCTGGGCTTCCGCGCCCCGCGACCTAGTGCGCTGCAGAAGTTTCAAACTTGGTAGAACAATCCCCTGCATGCTTAAAACTTGATTTTCGACTCATTTAACCCCCGTTAACCCCATTTAAAGGCTCTAGAAGAATGTTAAAGCATAGGGGAGTTGAAATATGCTTGAAAATACCACAGATGTCAGTTCGTTTGGTCGTACGGTCACGTTATTCTGTTAATTACGACGAAACTTGAACGGATGCGAAAACGATCCAAATTGCGTGACGAATGGTATTTTTGCATTCCCATCACTAAAATATAATATTCTAATGATTAAAAGAAATTTTTTTGGATGTCCGGATATTGTCAGAACGTAAGATATACGCGTAAATGCAAACTTACGCCGTTTTTGACACTTTTAGTCCCTGTTGATCAAATAAGCATATTTTCTCACACCAAACCCCTCAAAGCTTATTTCTAAGCTATGTTAATGGTATTTAGGATATGTTTAACTTATGATCTTGGTCCGGAGTGTACGTTGCTATACGAATCGGTAGACTTTTGCAGTTTGTCACAAATAGTCCCTACGACCGAATAAACTTGTTTTTGACACACCAAACCCTTCAAAACTTATTTCTAAGTTATGTAAAGGTTATTTAAGGTATGTTAAGCATATTTCACTATTTCGGAGTGTTTGTCGTGTTAAACTGATTACATTTACGTAATAGTTTGCGTATAACTTTCCAGAAAACCATTAAAAGCTTGAAATCGAACAAGAATTGATATGTGTGAATGTCACATGAAATTGTAAAAATCCCAAGAATGAAACACAAGATTTTATTGGATTTGTATTGGTATGATGGTCGAAGAGGCACAGATATCACAGTCTCCCCTAGTTTAGGAAATTTCGTCCCAAAATTTATTCGTAGGAGTCTGTATGTATAGCTGTGTTAAACAATTGTCTTACATGGAAATCTAGGGTGTTATCTATTTGCATAGAGTAACCTATCAAGGATCTCCACGTATGGCATTATTTTATCATTCCCTAGTGGATGCTTCCTTAGATAATGTAGGAAGTGGGAATGGATTGTTACACCTATGATGCTCATCCCCTAATGGATACTTCCTGGATTAAAGTAGGAAGTGGGAATGAGAGATTTGATCGATGAAACCAAATCAACCAATAGTTCTGTGAGTATCCTTTAAGAGTCTAACTATTAGGATAGAAATATCTTGTAAGGATTTGTATTTCATTTCTCCAGTGGATATTCTTCAGAAGCGAAAATGAATGGATGATTCATTCTCTCCAATGGATTTTTCGTCAGAAGAGGAATAGGTTATTCATTTGCAATGGATATTTCTTCAAAAGCGGAAATGAATGGATAATTCATTTTCTCTAATGGATACTTTTATCAGAAATGGAAATGAAGGAATGTATAAGCTGTTCATTTCTCAATGGTTATTTCTTCAGAAGCGAAAATGAATGAATAATTCATTTTCCTCAATGGATACTTCGTCAGAAGTAGAAATGAAGAATTGTTGAATAAGTTATTCATTTCTCCGATGGATATTTCTTCGGAATCGAAGATGAATGGATAATTCATTTTGCTCAGTGGGTACTTCGTCAGAAGTGGAAATGAAAGAATTGTCGTAAAGAGTATTCATTTCCCCGATGGATATTTCTTCAGAAGAGAAAATGAATGGATAATTCATTTTCCTCAGTGGATACTTCGTCAG
The DNA here is from genome assembly GCA_030545235.1 of Helianthus tuberosus. NCBI lineage: Eukaryota > Viridiplantae > Streptophyta > Magnoliopsida > Asterales > Asteraceae > Helianthus > Helianthus tuberosus. Next base: position 11,135,163 of record CM060434.1, on the reverse strand, counting down.
AAGCGGAAATGAAGGATTATAGTAAAGAATATTCATTTCCCTGATGGATATTTCTTCAGAAGCAAAAATAAATGGATAATTCATTTTCCTCAGTGGATACTTCGTCAGAAGTGGAAATGAAAGAATCGATACAGGATTATTCATTCCCCAATGGATATTTCTTTAGAAGTGAAAATGAATGGATAATTCATTTTCCTCAGTGGATACTTCATCAGAAGCGGAATGAATCTATTCATTTTCCTCGGTGGATATTTCTTTAGAAGCGAAAATGAACGGATAGTTTATTTTCCTCAGTGGATACTTCGTCGGAAACGAAAATGAATATGTTAATTTTCCTCAGTGGATATTTCTGTAGAAGAGAAAATGAATGGATAATTCATTTTCCTTAATGGATACTTCATTAGAAACGAAAATGAACATAGTTCACTAATGGATTATTCATTTCCCAGTGGATATCTCTTTCAGAAGCGAAAAATGAGTAGCTGTTCATTTTTCCTCAGTGGGTACTTCATTAGAAACGGAAATGAATATAGTTAACTTTTGTTTCTTGTTTAGTGTTGACACATGACAAAACTTGCTGTGGTTTATGTGCACTGAATTCCATAATTATGTATGCATCCATAATTACGTAATTCCTTGCACAGTCCGCCCAGTTTATTTTATAATGTGTAGGGGATAGAATCAAACGAATAACCTTGTGATAACTTTGACTAAACCACATAAACACATAAACACACAATCACATAGTCACATAATTGTCCACTTGGTTATCAACTTGTTATCAGCTTGTTATTAACTTGTTATCAATCTTGTTATCACTTGCTATTAACTTGTCATCGATTTGTACACATGCATTTAAAGTACACCAGGAATCCAATCAATGGACTTTAATTAGTACTTTAAACATCCTTAAGAATCTATCTATAAAGATAGGATGATCTTTTAAGGATTCGGTTTTGTTCTCAATGAATCGTAACATTCGTATTAAAGCACACAAAGAATCCAATTAAGGACTTTGATTTTGTGCTTTAAACATCTACAAGGATCTAATTATGAAGATAGGAAGATCCTATAAGGATTTGGAATTCGTGTAGCGGAAAAATGTTTCAAAACCTTGTACTAGGTATGCTAAGTCAACATACGAAGTATAGTGTTTATGAAATCAAGGTGCTAGATATGCTAAGTCAACATATGAAACAAATGGATCCTTGAAATCACTGTGCTAAGCATGCTAAGTCAACATACGAAGCAGAGTGTTCTTGAAAATTATGCATGGGATCTTCGAAAATATGTTTAATGTTTTTGAAACCTTATGTAATATTTTTGAAATCAAATACTAGGTATATTAGGTAAACATATTTACAAAATGTTTTAAAACCACATGAGATGATTTTGAAATCATGTATAAAGTTTTTTGAAAACATGTATAATCCTTTGGAACCATATGTTGTGTAAAATATCGTGAAACGAGGAAGATATGATATGTATATTGCGTAAGACCAATTAAGGACTTACAGAAGTACCCTTAGGTATCCAATTAAGGATTTAAAGTGGTACTTTAGGGTGTTTGTCCAGAGTTGTAACTTGTACCTTATACTTTGTTTCTTAGAAAAAATGAGTACTTAGGATTTTCATGGAGCGAGCGATCACAAAAATGGAAGAACTACGAGAGTAGTTTATCTTGCAAGGAACACGGTTCCTTGATATCGGTATCGTAGGGGTATGTTATTCATACATGTAACCATATTTGTTTTCGTACATGCGAATGAAGATTTATTTAAAAACCAAAATAGTTGTTTCATAGTTCTTGGATAACAAAAAGAAATAAAACACAATGTTCAATTGTTTCTAAGCAGCATTGTCTTCCAGTCAGTCGAATGCTCATCCACGGGCTGGATTTGCATTAACAAGCTTTGGGCAATTGTTTCTGAAATGGCCCATCTCGCCACACTTGTAGCAAGAGCCTGGTGGAAACGAGCTTGAGCAGGGTTGTTATCAACTTGATTTTGTGCAGCTCGACAAACCCTAGCTGTATGACCAACGAGTCCACAATTCAGGCATTTGTGGCATTGTACATTAGCATGATGGTGAAGGTTACATTGGTTACACAGAGGTGCAGTTCCATTGTATGGCTTCTTAGTAGGGGATTGAGCTGGTTGGTTAGGGACAACTTGATTGTTCAAGTAACCACGACGAAGTTCTGGGAAGCCTTACGCTTCTTTGACTTCTTGGAGGACTCAGTCTGCTTATCCTTTGGTTTTGTCTCATCGGTTGGTTTCCTGTCGCCTTTTCAGAAAAGTTTACCCTTCCTAATCTGAGATTCAGTCAGGGTAGCGGATAGCTCAATGGCCTGTCTAACTGTGGTAGGGTTGCTACCAGTAACAATGTCCTAAACTGAGCCAGGGAGGCCATCAATGTACTTTTCAATTGCCTTATCCAAAGGCGTAACCATGGTTGGACATAACAGACTTAGTTCCTCATATCGGTCAGTGTAGGCTCGACACACACCACTATCTTGTTTAAGATCGTCGAATTCCCTTTCCAGTGCCCTGAGTTCATGACGAGGACATAATTCCTTCATCATTAGAGCTCGAAGCTGATGTGCGTGTGGTGATATAGATTTTTAAGTATATTTTTAGCCCTTTTTACACATTAGTCAAGTTTTAAATTTATAAAACACGATATTTACTAACACCAAACACACATATGGGCAAGTGCACCCATCGTGAGCGTAGTATAGTGTTGGTAAGATACTGAGGTCGTCCAAGGACACAAGAGCTTTTAGTACCAGTTTATCCTCAACGTCTAATCAAATCAAAAGTTTAGAAAAATGTTTTAAACTAGAAATAAAACCTAAAAATGCTGAAAATAAAAATAAAATAAAAACAGATAGACAAGATGAATCACTTGGATCCGACTCGCCTTTAGTGTAACTTTTGATTATTTCCGCACTTTTGCACTTTTTAAGAGATTATCTTAGTTATTGTAGTAGGCCCCTCTTTTGAAGGTGACGTTACCCTCAACCCAGTATTTTGAGTTAGCAAGGATACAATCCTAAAGGGTTGGATTATTGAAAGATAACTAATTAAGTTATTAATGCATAATATGGTAGGCCCCTCTTTTGAAGGTGACGTTACCCTCGGCTAAGTAGTCTGAGTCAGCAGGGATACAGTCCTAAGTAGCCGGGTTAATATATTAATAGTAGTTTACATATGAGGGGATCAAGAAATTCGGACCCCCGCCATCCAATACCAGTGGGTATTGAAGGAGGTCCTACTAAGCTTGACCCAGGTCCTTGCAGGATCTATACACTGAACAAGGCAATACGCTTACCAAACCATTCCCTTAACCCCCGACCAGGTAGCCAACATATCTCCATATAGACCGTGGAGATATGAATGGTGTAAATCTTTTATTTTATATATATACAGTAATAAACGCCAAGACATCACGGACTAATGATAAGGAAGTTTCACCTTCAACATAAGAAACTAGTTATTAAAGTCATTAATACATAACCAAATAAAAAGTGTGAAAAGATTAAAAATAAAAAGTATTACACTAAATGATTGTCTTCACCAAGTGATGTAAGAGACTTAGGCAAACATGGCCTTTGATTGTCAAGAACTGTTACTATCAATCTTGGATCCCGTGACTACTAAACACACTCTATGATGGATGGTGGATGATGGTGGTGGATGATGGTGTTGTGGTGGTGGTGGAGTGTGGGTGAAGTGGGAGAGAGGTGGTTTGCCAAGGGATGATTTGCAAGTGATCCAAGCACCCCTATTTATAGCCTGCATAGAAGCCTGGACACGGCCCCGTGTCCATTGGGCACGGCCCTGTGTCCACCCATCTTCTCTTTCTTCATTAAATGCAGTTTGTCTGCATTAGTTGACAACGCCCCCGTGTCCGCTGGGAACGACCCCGTGTGCAGAAGCGTATCTGTACTATCAAGATTTTCCTAGATTCTACGAATCTTAGAGTTGACCACGGCCCCGTGTACGCTGGACATGCCCCCGTGGTGGGTGATAGACGCTTCTACAACTTTGTCTTTTCTGCAAACACTTGGGCACGCCCCCGTGCTCATTGAGCACGGGGCGTGTTCAGCCTTCTGTTCTCTTGTTTTCGCTTGGGAGGATGCTTTCGAGGGGTCGGGCATGCCACGTTTATTCCTTTTCTTGTATTTATGTTAGATTTAGCTGCCTTTTTGCTTTTTTTGTTCATTTGAGCTCATTTAATCCTGAAAATACAAAAGGAAGACAAAAACACACTTTTTCCAACATTAGTACTAAAAAAGGTTAGTTTTATGCCACATTTGATGTAATTTATATGTTGCATTTTGCGCACATCAAATACCCCCACACTTGAATCTTTGCTTGTCCTCAAGCAAAACTCTTTATAATGTGGCTTACACTCCTAAATGGAATGGGTAGAAGAGAAGGTTTTTGGGCTTGTCATAGAATGTCGGGATTTCCAAGATTCTTTATTAAGTTTTATTTTTAATTATTTACAATCCTATTCGTCATGATTTATTTAAAACATTACATAAGATAAATTACTTATTAGGGCATAACATGCCTTTTTTAAAATTCCATTTATATACAAGTTCACATACCTCACGGGGGATCACTCAACACTCGGCCGAAAATGTATTTTTGTGAAACACTCAGGAGCGGCATGGAGCTTACTTCAACCATAAGCTTGCCAAGCAATCAATCCTCCTCCTTTTTAACTATATGCCTTTGTAAATATCAAGAGGACTTTTGGGGGAAGGGTTAGGCTTGGGTTAAAGGTAGGTGGGTTGGCTAGTGGTTAGTAGAAAAGGGTGAAAGGCGTAAAAAGCTTTGGTTTTCGTAAGACTTTTATTTTTATGACGTTTTATTCTAATGAAGCATTTCTTTAAACAAAGTTCTTTTTGATGAACTTGTTTGTTTATTTCTTTTGGTTTTGATAAGAAAGTCATAAGAAAACCGAGCTTTGTTACTAAAATAAAGGGTTTAAAATGAAAAATGGTTTTGGTGGTTAAAAGGGTGTTTGTTTTTGGGTTAAGAATTGAAAAGGTTTAGGCTCAAAGGGGTTAACTAGGGGGATTTTGGGTAGGTGGTAAAAAAACGAAAAGAAAAATAATGGTGTTGAAATAAAAAAGGGTTAGTCCTAATGCCTCCATCATTTACTTACTTGGGTTTAAGTTGGTAAGGACCGGGAATGTATCGTCGTGGCAAGTTCTAGAGTCGTAAGAAACCAAGCGGCTATTCACACAAAAAACGAAGAATGAGCATTTAGTTTAAGGATGTATATTTGTATGCTCAATAAAGGCTCAAAACTCACTTTTTGTGGGAATGGGCTTTTATGTGATCAAGTATATATAATCAAATTTTAACTAGATTTGTCATGCCGTTTCATAATTTCCTTATGTTAGTTCTTTTTATCACGACGCTATCGGTTGTAAATTTGTAAAAATATAACATTTTTAGAACTTGTAACTCCCAAATTAAACCAAGACAAGTAAAAAAAAATGAAAAGTTTTTGAAAAAAATTGGGGTGTTTAGCGGTTCCAATAGAGTTTTGTGTAAGGCTTTTAGTTAGGACTTGCAAAATTCAAGGTTTTAGCATCCCCCCACACTTAAATTATACATTGTCCTCAATGTGTCCCAAAAATAAGTTTTTAGGTTGATTGAATGTGTAAAAAGATGTGAAAAAAGCAAAATTTTATGTTACTGGGCGTCTGGACACGGCCCCGTGTTCAGATCGCCAGTAACAGAAAATAAAATAAAGTAACAGAAGGCTGGACACGGGGGCGTGTTCAGTGAGCTTGCCCCGTGTCCAGGTACCTGAACAAGGCATTTTTCTGCAGGTGGTTGAGCACGGGGCGTGTTGGATGAGCACGGCCCCGTGCTGAACTTGCTGTAATGAAGAAAAATCTGCGGGAGACTCTGTTTTTGTGCATGGGGTGTTGGTTCAAGTTTTCCCTTGGTATCCTTCACCATCCCGAGTGTGCTTTATTCTTGAAAACTAAAACTAAACTAGAAAACAGTAAAGGTTAATCTAAACTAAAGCTAAGGATAGTTCCGCGGAATGCCTCCGTGGTGCGCCACGTTTATAAGGGTCCTTAGGTAGACCCAAAGCCATTCATATGTTACCCAAGTGGGATGGGTTGCATCCCATTTTGCACCGTCGGAGAGCATCATCCAATCCAAACTTGAGTCTATGACTTTCATGTAGTTGACCGGGTCATCATCTTCATTCTTTTCCCGACCCCAAATTTCATTTCCTTGTCCCCAACCCTCAATGTTAGTGTTCCCCCATTCATGTCTACCATTGCGTCTGCCGTAGCTAGGAATGGCCTCCCCAAGATGAGTGGTAGTTCGGTGTCTTCTTCCATATCTAGTATGACAAAGTCGGCTGGGAAGACAAAGTCTCCGACTTTAACGAACAGATTTTCAGCGACACCTTGTAGGTACTTGACGCACCTATCGGCGAGTTGGATGCTCATTTTCGTAGGGCTTGTTTTTCCTAATCCGAGTCGGTCAAACATTGATGCGGGCATGAGGTTGATGCTAGCCCCAAGATCGGCTAGTGCATTGCGTATGGGTGAGTCCCTGATGGAACAAGGAATGGTGAAGCTTCCGGGATCGATCTTATTTTGTGGGAGCTTGTTGAGTAATAAGGCGGAGCATTCTTCACTCAAATTAACTAATTGCAATGATTCAATTTTCCTTTTGTGAGTGAGAAAGTCCCTCATGAATTTTGAATATTTAGGCATTTGGTTTAGGACTTCTAGAAAGGGAATATTGACGTGCAATTGTTTTAGTAAGTTTATGAATTTAGTGAATTGCTCATCGGTCTTTTGGCGGAGTAACCGACCGGGATAGGGTACCGAAGGATTCTTCGGTGGCTCTTGAGTTGGCTCAGGCGTTATCTCTTTTTGGGGTGTAGATGAAGATGTGGCCTGGCTTGGTGGACTCCTTTCAGTTGTGGGAAGCTGAGCTTCCTCGGGACCGATAGTACGATTTCTCAGTGTGATGATATGTACTTGTGCCTTCGGGTTTGTTTCGGTGTTACTAGGTAACGCGCCTTGTGGTCTCTCGGAGAAATTTTGAGCTAGTTGGTTTAATTCTTTTTCAATGTTTTGAATACTAGCTTGTTGGTTTCTAAAATTTGATTCCAATTGCTGAAATCGTTCCGAGTTGTTCTTATCGGAGTCAGAGATGAGGCATGAAACAGTGTCTTCAAGCCTTTCTCGTCCCCCTTGTTGTTGAGAAAAATTTTGTGACTCATTACGTGGTTGTTGAAAGTTTGTTCTTTGACTCTGGTTTTGTTGGTTACTACTATTTCCAGGTTCCCTCCAACCAAGGTTAGGGTGGTTACGCCATCCTTGGTTGTAGGTACTTGTCGGAGGACCTGACGGCCTAGGTCTATTATCAATGTAGTTTACCGATTCCGTTTGATTATCTATTTCTTTCATACAACTCCAATTTTCATGAGGCCAACCACACCCTTCACAAGCCATAACCGAGGCCGTTTTTGCCATTTCCAGTTTTTTGATTTTTAAAGATAGGGCCTGGATTTGGGCTTGTAAAGAAGTGCTTTCATCAACCTTATGGGCACCCGAGGCAATAGATTTATTGCCTCGGGGAGTGTGCCATTGAAAATCGTTTTGAGCAATTTCCTCAATTTGATTATAAATTTCATTTGGGCGTCGATTATATAAAAGTCCCCTGGAGCTAGAGTCAAGTGTTTGTCTTGTGTGTGGCAACAACCCATTATAGAAAGTGGATACTTGTTGCCATATCGCAAGACCATGACGAGGGCACTTTCGTAGTAGCTCCTTGAACCTTTCCCAAGTTTCATACAAGGATTCCCCATCCTCTTGTGAGTATGTATTAATTTCAGTCATTAATTTAGCTGTTTTAGCAGAAGAGAAATACTTATATAGAAACTTTTGGGCTAGTTCATCCCAGGTGTTTACCGAACCAACTGGGAGGGTATTGAGACAAGCCTTAGCTCGGTCTTTTAGTGAAAATGGAAACATTCGCAGGCGGATGGCGTCATTTGATGCTCCGTTGATCCGAAAAGTATCACATATCTTCAAAAAGTTGGTAATTTGTAAATGGGGATCTTCATCCGCAAGCCCGTGGAAGGTTGCGGAATTTTGAAGCATTTGAATCTAATGCGGCCGAAGTTCGAAGTTGTTGGCATCGACATTCGGTGCATTGATAGCAGTGCCAAAATTACCTACGGTGGGCCGTAGGTAATCCATAAGGGTACGTTGGTCCGCCATCAAAAGTAGGTCCCCCGAAAGTTTCTCTTGGTTTTTAGCTTTACGTCATTTTCTTAGAAAGCGTTCGGGTTTGTCTAGAGGTTCTTTTATGTCTCTACTGCAACTGGAGCTCATATACTACGTAGAAAGTTCAGGTGTGGTGCCTGGGTTCCAAGTCCTGCAATAAAAACAAAAAGAAAGTTGGTCAGAAGTTTCACCACGGCCCCGTGCTCAGATGAACACGGCCCCTGGTCGGAGTTACAGTGATTGTTTTCTGGATCCCTGTTACTGAAAAGCTCGACACGACCCCGTGTTGCACCGACACGGCCCCTTGCTCAACTCTCTGTAACTCGGAAAATAAAAACTGCCAGTAACAATGATGGGCACGGCCCATGTCCGACCAGGCACGGCCCGTGCTCAACTCTGCAGAAGCTGAAAAATTAAGAAAAATCCTAAAAAAATAGAAAAATAAGAAAAAAATGATTAGGCCGTTGATTTTAAGCTTTCTTAAAATCCTTGTGTCCCCGGCAACGGTGCCAAAAACTTAATGTGCGTGTGGTGGTATAGATTTTTAAGTATATTTTTAGCCCTTTTTACACATTAATCAAGTTTTAAATTTATAAAACACGATATTTACTAACACCAAACACACATATGGGCAAGGGCACCCATCGTGAGCGTAGTATAGTGTTGGTAAGATACCGAGGTCGTCCAAGGACACAAGAGCTTTTAGTACCGGTTTATCCTCAACATCTAATCAAGTCAAAAGTTTAGAAAAAAAAGTTTTAAACTAGAAAATAAAAACTAAAAATGCTGAAAATAAAAATAAAATAAAAACAGATAGACAAGATGAATCACTTGGATCTGACTCGCCTTTAGTGTAACCTTTGATTATTTCCGCACTTTTGTACTTTTTAAGAGATTATCTTAGTTATTGTAGTAGGCCCCTCTTTTGAAGGTGACGTTACCCTCAACCCAGTAGTTTGAGTTAGCAAGGATACAATCCTAAAGGGTTGGATTATTGAAAGATAATTAATTAAGTTATTAATGCATAATGTGGTAGGCCCCTCTTTTGAAGGTGACGTTACCCTAGGCTAAGTAGTCTGAGTCAGCAGGGATACAGTCCTAAGTAGCCGGGTTAATATATTAATAGTAGTTTACATATGAGGGGATCAAGAAATTCGGACCCCCACCATCCAATACCAGTGGGTATTGAAGGAGGTCCTACTAAGCTTGACCCAGGTCCTTGCAGGATCTATACACGGAACAAGGCAAGGCGCTTACCAAACCATTCCCTTAGCCCCCGACCAGGTAGCCAACATATCTCCGTATAGACCGTGGATATATGAATGGTGTAAATCTTTTATTTTATATAGATAGTAAAATAACGCCAAGACACCACGGACAAATGATAAGGAAGTTTCACCTTCAACAAAAGAAACTAGTTATTAAAGTCATTAATACATAACCAAATAAAAAGTGCGAAAAAACTAAAAATAAAAAGTATTACACTAAATGCTTGTCTTCACCAAGTGTTGTAAGAGACTTAGGCAAACATGGCCTTTGATTGTCAAGAACTCTTACTATCAATCTTGGATCCCGAGACTACTACACACACTCTATGATGGATGGTGGATGTTGGTGTTGTGGTGGTGGTGGAGTGTGGGTGAAGTGGGAGAGAGGTCGTTTGCCAAGGGATGATTTGGAAGTGAGCCAAGCACCCCTATTTATAGCCTACACAGAAGCCCGGACACGGCCCCGTGTCCATTGGGCACGGCCTCGTGTCCAGCCATCTTCACTTTCTTCATTAAATGCAGTTTGTCTGCATTAGTTGACCACACCCCCGTGTCCGCTGGGCACGACCCCGTGTGCAGAAGCGTATCTGTACTATCAAGATTTTCCTAGATTCTGCGAATCTTTGAGTTGACCACGGCCCCGTGTCTGCTGGACACGCCCTGTGGTGGGTGATAGAAGCTTCTACAACTTTATCTTTTCTGCAGACACTTGGGCACGCCCCCGTGCTCATTGAGCACGGGGCGTGTTTAGCCTTCTGTTCTCTTGTTTTTGCTTGGGAAGATGCTGTCGAGGGGTCAGGCATGCCATGTTTATTCCTTTTCTTGTATTTATGTTAGATTTAGCTTCCTTTTTTTCTTCTTTTGTTCATTTGAGCTCATTTAATCCTGAAAACACAAAAGGAAGACAAAAACACACTTTTTCCAACATTAGTACTAAAAAGGGTTAGTTTTATGCCACATTTGATGTAATTTATATGTTGCATTTTGCGCACATCAAAGCTCTTCCCAGGTTTGAGCTAATGCCACATCGGCACCCCTGTCTCTCATCACACCATTCCACCATGTTAATGCTCGTTTCTCAAAAACACTAGATGCGAATTCAACCTTTCGCTCATTTGGACACTGAACATGTCGGAATGTGCTTTCTACACTCTCGAACCATTGTAGGAGCGCAGTTGCTCCTTGAGACCCAGAAAATTTTAGTGGTTTAGCTGAATTGAATGTTTTGAAGTTACACTGAGCATTGTTATTGTTATTCGCTTGGTTTATCTGGGTAATGAGGTTCGGAATCACAGCAGCAATCTACTGAGCGACTAGGGCTGCGAGGGCAGCATCCTGAGTTTGATCGCGTCTAGGAGGCATTTTCTAAAAAGAACAAGGTATCATGAGAAACAAGTGAGATTGACATTTGGATAAACAAAATAGGTATTGAGGATGTCGACAAAACATAAGGAAAGCGATCATTTGTTCGTTACCTCGAACAAACAAACAACACCCAGTGGCTAATCAAAGTAAATCGGTCTTTATAATGTATCGTGAAGATATGCTTTAGCGTATAAGTGGACACTCATCCCTAGAGTTCCCAGGTAAGAATGACTGGTCCGATTATGTAGATTTGTAGGAACACTCTAGCCTGAGACAGAAAACTCAGGATACAGGTACCCACCCTTCCAGATTGCACGTGTTCACATTAATAAGACCCAACCTTTGACGAGATTTTGAAAACTATGAAGGTTCAAAACCTTATAATAAATCATCTAGGAATAGATGATTGGTTTTCAAAACGGATTTGTAATTTGTGTTCTTGTTGTGGTTGTCACCTAAAGATAGGCAATGATATTGTTTTAAGACTAAACACAAGATAACTTGTGTTAGGGTCCTAGGAAGGTTATAGTCTAGGTCAAAGCATTACTAATAACCTAATTCCCTATAACCATGAGCTCTGATACCAACTCTTCTGTCACACCCCGATCGCGTTAAAACAACAAACCGCGGCGGAAACATCGGGGAGTGTCGTAACAGAATCATTGTTTCACAACAAATGGATTGAAGTTTCGTTTTATTAAATATTTATTATATTGTCTCGAAATTTAAAAGCAAAACATGAACACATTGTCCTTCATTGTTATTAAGTCACTAAGACCTCGTCCATTCCTATGTGAGTATGCATCAATATCATCATCAAACATCATCATACAACAGTACCTAAAACATATGTGAAAATAAGTCAGCATAAAAATGCCGGCGAGTACATAGGTTTTGTGAGTGTGTCAGATTCATGGCCTTGAGTCCATATTGCAATACCTCATCCAACTATGAGAGTTGTCGAGTGTATACCTTGAAATCAAAAGTGTTTGATTTTGCAGTATGTTTTATCAACTTTACAAGTTAATATATGTGTAAACTGTGACATTTGTGCCTTTACAACCATCATACAAATACGAATCCAATGAAATCTTGTGTTTCATTCTCAGGATTTGTACAATTGCACATGACATTATATATATCAAAACTCGTATAATTTCGAACTCTCAAGAAGCTTTTCTGGAAGTTACACGCAAACTGTTACGTAAACGTAATCAGTTTAACGCGACAAACACTCCAGAATAACAATATAAGCTCAACATACCTTAAATAACCTTTACATAACTTAGAAATAAGTTTTGAAGGGTTTGGTATGGCAAAAACAAGTTTATTCGATCACAGGGACTATTTGCGACAAACTGTAAAAAGTCTACCAATTCGTGTAGCAACGTACGTTCCAGAACAAGATCATAAGCTAAACATACCCTAAATACCCTTAACATAGCTTAGAAATAAGTTTTGAGGGGTTCGGTATGCGAAAATAAGCTTATTTGATCAAAAGGGACTAAAAGCGTCAAAAACTGCGTAAGTTTGCATTTACGCGCATATCTTACGTTTTGACCATATCCGGACATCCAAAAATTTTTGTAATCATTAAAATATTATATTTTAGTGATAGGAATGCAAAAATACCATCCGTCGTGCAATTTGGATCGTTTTCGCGTTTGTTCGTGTTTCGTCGTAATTAACCGAATAACATGACCGTACGATCAAACGAACCGACATTCGTGATATTTTCAAGCATATTTTAAGTCCTCTATGCTTTAAGGTCCTTGTAGATCCTTGAAATTGGGTTAACGAGGGTTAAACGCATCGAAAAACAAGTTTGGAGCGTGCAGGGACTATTTCTGCCAAAAATGAAAATTCTAATCCGAGGGCGTGGCGGGGCGCGATGGCCAAAGGCTGTATCCATCGCGGGTAGCCTTAGCCCTATCAGGGAAGATTCATTGAATTAGCTTTAGCCCTTGTTTTCAATGCTAGTTTTTGCAAACTTGTGGGCTTTGGGTGATCATTAAGGCTTAAACACCTGGCTAAACACTTGTAATGATCCTACACATGCTTGGGCAACACAAAAAACACTTGGAAATGATCTAAAGGTTCATGATTTCCTATAAATACCCATGTTCTTCATCATTCCAACTTGCTTATTTGGTTCTTCTTCCTACATCTGCTCTCTTGAGGCTACCACACTTGGTAGGAGGCCTCAAATATGAATTTTCTTAGTCTTCTTTCCAAGCTTGGACTCTTGTAAGTGTTCTTTCATGCTTGGTTATTTATTTTAAGCAAGAAAGTCAAACAATGTTTGACTTTCTGCTTTGACCATGATTTGGTCAAGACAAAATTCGTTTGAACTTTGCAACGTGAGCGTAATCACGATGGTTATATTCCCTTGTGACTTAGGGCATGTGTGATAGATTTTGGTAGAAACTGGGATGACCACCTACCCTTAATCGAATTCTCCTATAATAATAGTTATCATGCAAGCATCGAAGCTGCCCCATTTGAAGCACTGTATGGACGAAAGTGCAGAACTCCAGTTTGCTAGGCAGAAATAGGAGAAAGTCAATTATCAGGTCCTGAAATCGTGCAAGAAACTACCGACAAGATCACTCAAATCAAGGAAAGACTGAAAACGGCTCGAGATCGCCAGAAGAGTTATGCCGATAATCGACGCAAGCCACTAGAATTTCAAGTGAGAGACAGGGTACAATTGAAGGTTTCTCCTTGGAAAGGAGTAGTTAGGTTCGGGAAGAAGGGAAAACTAAGTCCAATATACGTAGGACCATTCCAAGTTATCCAACGAATAGGACCGGTCGCCTATCGCTTACAACTAACAGAGGAATTAATCGGGGTACATGATGTATTTCATGTATCCAATCTCAAGAAATGTTTATCTGACGAATCCTTGGTAGTACCTCTTCAAGATATAGAGGTGAATGAAAAGTTAAAGTTCGTAGAGAAACCGCTTCAAATAGAAGACAGAAAGGTCATTTTTCTCAAGCATAAGCGATTAGTGCTGGTCAAGGTCAAGTGGGATTCGAAAAGAGGACCCGAATACACTTGGGAGCTGGAATCGGAAATGAAGCGAAAGTATCCTCACTTATTTCAATAAATCTCGAGGAAGAGATTTTAAATAGGTGGGGAGGATGTAAGGACCTTCAAAAATGTCTCAAAATGACCCGTAAGTAAAAACCCGGACCCCTGAAACCCTAATCCATAACAAAAATCAAGAAAAACAAATATTATGGTTTCACGCGGGCCGCGTAAACCTTAAGGTAAGGTTACGTGGGCCGCGGCAACTCATCAAAACTCCGGATCAGCCAACAGGCCACGTGTCGTCCACGTGGCGGCCCTACCGATGACACGCTAGCCCTAGTCTATGCATAGATGTTCCTCGCGGGTCGCGTAAGGTTTAAGTATGTCTTACGCGGGCAGCGTAAAACTCGTTTTTCAGCTATAAATTGATCCGATCATGAGCAGTTCATCTGTGTCGAAATTTTTTCTCAAAAACGAAGTATACTGCATAAAATCGAAGATTTAAAGTATCACGGTGCTGCTACGATACAGGGTATTAACTTGATCGCTGCTACGATTCAATGTCCGATCGATTGAAACTATCCGATGGATGTTTAAGTGCTGCCCACATTAGGGCTTTACTTTGTCATTCGTCATGAATTCGATGGATGTTTAAGTATTGCACTTTGTCATTCGTCGTGAGGGTTTTAATCTCGTGAGTTATCGTAAATGCTGTATTAGTTACTGACCTAGTTCGTATGCATTGTTGTTTAGATTAGGTTATCAGGCTTATCAGTTGGCTAAACTCTGCCCGTTTAAATCTGCAATGTGAGTCATTCTCTTTTTATCAACATTGTTTTACAATACTCCAAACATTTTCAAAAGTTATAATTACAGGGATTAAGTCGTGGTTATCTTGAATCACTTGCTAGTGGGGTATTGTGCACATTACTAATTTCTCACGGTTAGGTTCATCAACCTAACAGTGATAATCGTCACTACTTGGGTGAAAGGACCCAATAGTGGCATGACCATCGTCACCAGGAGGTTACACGGCGCCAGATAAAAATAAGATAGAAGCCATTGTAATCGCTCTTATGCTGTAATTTATAACTATGCATCGTTTTATCAAATTTGAGTGACTCGCCAGTATTTCCCCGCTGATAAAATATTTTTAAAAACATGTTTCAGGTGACTATTGTGATCCAAGGAAAAGTGCTACGGAGCACTAATAAAGCTTGAAGTAGTGGCTCAGTTAAATAAATAAACATGTTTTGTAAATCAGGGAATTTCCTTGTGAAATTCCTCTATTGTAAATTACGGGGTTTATCCTTGTTAGGATCTGAGTTTAGTTTTGATTGTGTTTTTACGTTTGAATTAAGATGAAAATGGATGAGTTGTGCAGCGGAATTAAGATAGAAACAAACTTTGCACACAATCAAACGAGAGAATTGCTTTAATCAAACATTTTCCACAAAGAACCAAAAGATTGAATTTATTTCAATAACGATTACAATGCAATGTATGAATACAAACTCCCCCTCAGCCTGAGCTCATAGTGTTTGTTCGTGCAGGAAGAAGATTTTGCAAACAACTAATAGAACAGTACAGAGCACTGTTCTATTTATAGGCATGAGCAAACCACTGAAGCATCTAAGCTGACGTCACCATGAAAGTGACATCTAACGTCCTAACAAACTCTAACCTCTGATCTATACAACCTCTGCTATGCTAACTACTGCTATTACATTTCATTACATAAAGACATCTAAACTACTGCTGCATCCTTCCACTGATGTGAACCCAACAGTACTTGTCCGGATCAGCAGAGCTTGACTCAAGGCAGTAGATTGAACAACAGAGCTTTAGTCTTTCATCAGTCTTTTACTTGATCAGTAGTTTGAAGGTCAGCAATTTGTACGATCAGTAGATAGGAGGTCAGCAGATGTTGAAACCACTTTCAAGGGGAGAGACTTGTATACATAACATCTGCTTATTCTGGATCCACTGCTCTGATCCAGTTTTGGCTTTAATTATCTGTTCCTTTGGTAGGGTTCAATCCCAACAATCTCCCCCTGGAACAGATAATGCCAAAACCCTTCATTATTGTGGAACTTAATTGCCTCATCAACAGTCCCCTTATCTGACCTTTAAGTTGTAACTCAAAGTCTAGGGCACCTGTGTCATCTTCATCCCTACTAAGTGGAAGATCAATGAGATCCTGCATATCTTCAAGACTTAGTCCAAGTGCTTGTTCCCTTGATATTTTCTTCACTTCTCCACTAGACCTGATCATAGTCAGTACATGGGTCTGTTTGTCAGTTTCCCACTTTAGTACTTTTGAGCCTGGTGGGTTTCTTGGGAGATTTTTTTTGGAAGAGGTGTTTGGTGATGCAGGCCTATTCATGACTGTCTGAGCAGTACTTGTAGGTTGATTCATGCCAAGAGTTTCAGCTATCATTTCTTTAATACCTTCCTTTACAAGCTCATCTCCTGCCATTAGTTCTGCCACTGTTTCAGTATCCAACTGTTTTTGTGGCCTTCTTTTAAAGATGGCTGCACCAGCTGGAGCAGTGGCTCTCCTGATTTGCAGCTTTGATGGTCTTTTTGAAACCTCTGCTTCAGGATAGTCAGGCTTTTGTGGAGCAGTAGGATCTGTCTTTCTTAATTTCTCCAAGCTTTTGTAGGTAGCCCTGACTCTATCTTCTTTCCATCTCAATACCTGATAAAAAGACCCAAAATCAGCAGCAGGTAATTCCTCTTTCATTCTCCTCAGCTCTACCTTTTTATCAGGTACATTCTTTTTGAACTTTGCCCAACCTGGAGGAGTGTGTTTGACCTTCTTATTTCTCATTTCTTGAATCATGGCTGCTTCTTTTTCAAGCTCAGGAATGGTCCACTCTTAGTACATATACTTTTCTCCCTTGTACTTTTTGGTTGCCATGATGCTTTCAATGTAGTCTTTTCTCAAAGTTTCATCTGCTCTCTCTGAGATCTGTTGACATACATTCTTTGCAAATTGCTCTAAGGATCTGACTTGTGTGAGCAAGAATTGGTAATTCTGCTGAATTTCTTTATCAGATTTTCCTTGTGCATTTCTTTTTGAGATATCCTCTGCTTGTTTAGCTTTGACTTTCAAATATTCTTCAATATTGTTTGGCCTTGGATATCCTTTAACTGATGGCAACTTCCTTTTAGCAGGGTCATCCTCATAGTAGAAGGATTTGATCTCTTTTCTAACTGCTTCAAGTTCTAGAGGAAATTGGACACCTGCAGGAGTAATGACAGGGATTGATTGTTGTACTGGAGCTGATGAGAGAGGAACCGGCTTTGGTATTGTAACAAGTGATAGAGATTTTGAAGATGATGTTTGGGGTGGATCAGTGGTGGTGAATCATCATCTGGTTTGAAAATCCTTCTCCTTTTTATTGTAGGAGAGGCAGATGATGTTTTGGGTGGATCAGTGGTGGTGATTTGAGTGGCAGTGATTTGTGATTGACTAACAGCTGTTGAAACAACTGGTGTTTCAACCACTGTTTTCATTACAACAGATGTTGTAACATCTGTTGTCTTCTATACCTACTGATTACCACGTTGATTAGTCGAAGTGACGAGTCAAAGTTTCGGTCAAAATGCACGATTATGTGCATTTTGCGATGAAACTTTTTTGGGTATCAAAACACTTTGTTTTGATATCAACTCAGTTTTCTACCTTAGTTAAACATGTTTCAACATGTTAAACTCATCACTTTTAGTTTAGTGCTTATATAGAGTCGTAAGTCAAGCGGTCTTGATAACCGCTTAGACTTTTGAACCCGACCCGTTTAGTCGATCATTAGGATCCGACCAAACATATTTTGTGACCATAGTTGTATAGGGAATAACCTTCCGAGGTTATACCTTATGGTCACTTAGTTTAATTAGTTGTATGATAGGTAGTTTATATGCCTTAGGAAAATGACCAAAATACCCTTTTCATGCATAATTTGAATTTAAGCATATGTAACCTAAATTTTGACACATAAACTGATTATGCATTGTTATTAAACGTCTTAGGGCATATAATACTTGTCATAAGACTAGCTAGGCTATTAGAATGTGATTTTGTGCAAATGACGCGTTAAAGTAGCATAGACTACCTTAACGAGTCATAACGGGTCTTAAGCACTTAGGGTAGGTTCCGAATCAGAATCTAGGCTTTATTAAACCATATCACATGAGTTCCAATACTCATTTGGTTTACGAGACCTCATTCTACCCGATCTCCCGATTTAGGTATCGATTATTTAACATAGTTATTCCATACTAGGTGCCACTTGATTCCTTCATTTCCGAGCTTTGTTAGGACACTTAATCAAGGATACTTGCAATCTCAAGTGAGTACATAGTCCCCTCTTTTACCGCTTTCAAATGTTTTGGGGTGATTCATATGTGCCTATACACTATTTTCATGATTTCAAGCTATATGTTTTCACATGCATAGTTGTTATCTTTTGACGAATTGAACGATTATCTATGGCTTAAACACTGATTTTCAAAGTTTGTAAAACTATTTGTTGGTTCATATTTTTATTTATACATTCATTAACAATGATTAAGCCGATTGGTAGTACGATATAGCGTTATAGGACTAGACACCCCATTCCTGTTGTATGGAATGTCAGAAACCAAAGTTTAAACCAAATAGATTTGCCTTTGTGGTATTTCTATAGTCTCCAAAGTGTAGTTTGATACACTAGATTTGAATGTGTTGCCAAATTACGATCTATGGTATATTTCGGTATACCACTAAGGCATATTTCGATATGCTGCCAACGTGATATTATGTTAACCAATGTATAGATTGCAAATGTTTTCCTATTAAGCCATAAAAACTTATCTTATGTTATTTCCAAAACCAAAGCATAGTTTGATATGCTATTGTTCCCTAAAGTATAGTTTGATATACTGCCAAATCACGATTTAGGTATATTTCGATATACTACCAAAGCATATTTTGATATGCTACCAACGTGGTACTGTTTTGCTAAAGTATTGTTTGATATACTACCGACTTTGTTATTTACCAAAGCATAGTTTGATATACTATTTACAAAACCAAAGTATAGTTTGATATACTACCGACTTTGTTATTTACCAAAGCATAGTTTGATATGCTATTTTCAAACCAAAGCATAGTTTGATATGCTACTTTCAAACCAAAGTATAATTTGATATACTACCGATTCTTTCATTCATAAAACTAAAGTATACTCGCGATATACTACCAAATCTACTATTTCAATAACCAAGGTATATTTCGATATACTATTATTTAAATATTTCAAAACTAAAATGTATTTTTATATACTATTTATTCGATTATTTCAAAACCAAAGTATATTTTTGCATATACTACAAACTTTTTATTTTATTTTATAAAAGCAATGTGTTTAGAAACTAAACTATTTACAAGGATTCATGGCTATTTTTATAAACATAAAACCTTTTCTTGTGTTATCCAAAGCGATGAATCTAATTCACAAAACATATGTTACTCACAGGCATTTTTGTTAGTGCATTTATGTCTATCATCTCCGTCAATCCAGTTCGTAGTAGATTCTGAAGAAAACTAGCCTTATATTGTAATATTTAGATATTAAAGGCAAGGTGGCAATTCTGTAATTAATGAGAACTCTCATTAAAGCCTAGGCCTATATATAGAAGAGTTAGGGTTAGAGTTTAGAACTTTTGCCATTTGAGAGACTTGGAGCTTTGAAGGTTAGAGAGAGAAAGTAGAGAGAGAAAGTGCTCAAGGTGATTCGTGGTGCTTTGTACTTGTCGTATATTGAATAGAATCATGTTTGTATTACGTTCTCGTGTTCGGTCCACGCACGTGTACGGATTCCGCACATCACACGTGTCATACGCAATTGTTCGGGAGTTGAAAACCGAACCTACAAGTGGTATCAGAGCAGGAGCTCGATTACACGGATCAAACACACAAAATCGCACAAGAATTCAGCAAATTCAGAGTCAAAACACATCATATTTGTCAATTTCTCATTCTACTCATTTTCTTCACGTTCTTGACTGATAAACGCCAAATTAAACGAGATTTTACGGTTAAAAATCGCTGAAATTTTAATATGTTGTGCGAAAACAGTTGATATATAAGCCTACAAAATTTCAGATCTTAATTCCAAACGATTAGTGAGAAATCGAGATTATTGGTTCGAAAAAGGGTGAAAGATGTTAACTGTTGCTGCTGTTGTTATTCAAGATGTTAACCGATCGGATGGCCATCCGATCGGATGACCATCCGATCCAAAGCTTACTTGTTCAATATTACTTCTCTAAACAGTAGTGGCCCAATGAAACATTGTTTCTAACTGTTTGTTTGAAATGAATGTCAGCGGTCCAATAAGATTCAAAGGATTGAATTGATTGTCGGCCATATGGTTAAAGTCATTAAATCATTCACGTGAATGTGATTCTTGATCAGTGAATTACGAGAAGCTCGAGGCCCATTTATTTAAATTTAAGCACCCCAATGAATGTATAGTGTAATCAGATTATTCACGTGAATATATCTGTGTTATCAGTCCAATTATATTTTGATGTACAATCGTCGAGTGGCTAATCGAACGATTGCCATCCGATCCACATGCATTAAATTCATTTTTGTTAAGTCCAACTATCGAGTGGCTAATCGATCGATTCACCATCCGATACTCAGCATATTTCATTCAATACCATAAATTGTTTCACATTAATCAAGTCTCGGATCACGATCCGATCCGTTCCAAAGTCATAGGCATAGCATCAGAGGTCCAATAGGGTTTTTATTTTGAAAAAGCTTGTCGGCCATTTAGAAATCCATTTGAAAGCAGCATGTGATTTGTGATTGAGGTCCAATAATATTTTTTTAGTCAACTAAATTTTTGTGTTTCAATCGTCGAACGGTCCGATCGAATCACGATCCGATCCACATGCATTTCATACAGTTTTAGTCATCATAATTGTCAAGTGTCGGATCACCATCCGATCCGAGTTAAAGTTGTTGGTGCACTGAATGTCTGATGACTACGTCTTAGTTAAGTCTTAGGACTAGATAGGTTAGATTGGAGCTCGGAAATGAAAAAGTGATATTAGAGTGTAATTCCGCTCCAAATGACATTTATGTCATTAGGAGCGAAATCAGGCTATCTTGTAATTCCGCTCCTGATAAGTTTTAGGTGATTCGGCTCCAAGAGATGATAGTTATGATTCCGCTCATAAGTGATAGTTGTAATTCCGCTCGTAATGAATATGTTGTTTGGAGCGGAATCAGGTGCCTATAAATAGGTGTGTGATGTTGTCATTTGTAACGTTTGGAGCGAGATCAGGTCATGTGCTAGGTGTCGAAACTCTGTCAAAATTTACTCAGAAAGCGTTAATAGAAAGGAAATTGAAAGGAGAAAGCTGTGTGACTTCATTTACTTTGATTCCGCCTCTGTATATGAAGATGAACTGCCTTTTACTGACTGTTTAGGGTTACAACACGGTCCAACAAGTGGTATCAGAGCTCAGGACGAGGAGTTCATACCATAGCAGCTTGATTCTACCAGAAATTTTCATTTCTACTCGCTTCTTCTCATATTTTTCTGATTTGAACTAGTTCCAACGGTTGGAATGGCCTGATTTTTGGATATATTGTGTAAAACATAGTTTTAATAAAGCCTACAAAGAATCAGATTAAAACTCGACTTAAAACTGGTAAAAATGACCTAAGAATCTAATTCCGGTCGTAAAGTTCATCGGAGATTCCGCTCTAAAAAGTTAATTCCGCTCGAAAATCACTTGGTCATTAGGAGCGAAATAGCTGATTTCGCTCGTAAAGAAAGAAAAGTCTGATTCCGCTCGTGAGACACCTTCTGATTCCGCTCGAAATCAAACTTTTCTGATTCCGCCTGAAAGATAGTTTCTGATTTCGCTCGAACTAAATCAAAGTCAGATTTCGCTCAAAACGTATTATCTGTTTCCGCTCGAAATCAGAATATATCTGATTTTATTCTGATTTCGCTCGAACATCTTCTGTGATTTCGTTCGAAAGCTGATTCCGCTCGAATTAGCTGTGTTTCAAAAATTTCGAAAATTTTTCTAAGTGTTTGCTGATTTTTTAGGTACGTACAAGATGGATGATTTCAATCCATTTTATGATGTCTTTGCATTTGCTGGAAATTCTGGAGATGATGCTTCACCTAGCAACACCAACGAGAACACGCCAAACACAAAGAAAAAGTTATCGGATGCCTTGGAGGTTGAAAGTGCTTTCGGAACCTATAACAAACCCCCGAAGTTGATGGCTATAGAAGAATACAGTCGGTGGGCAAAGAAATTTGAGGATTGGTTGATGGCCTTTGCTTTTCCTAGCTGGAAGAGTCTAAAAAATGGTTACAATGATGTAGGCAAAAATGGTGAAACCTTAACAACACCTGATGAAATAGAATCTTTTGTTGCTGAGCAGAAATGTGTTGCGTTGCTGTTTCAATCTGTTCGAGAAGATATAATATCTTTGATCGAATACTCTAGTGCTACAGATCTCTGGAACAAATTGAAAACCAAATGTATAGGAAGCACATAAATTGTGAAAAACAAAAAGAAACTACTTAGAAAAGAGTTTGATATGTTTGGTTATTTAAAAAATGAATCAGTTTGTAAAATGATTGAGAGGTTTGGGCATCTAAAACTGGAGCTGGCGAGACACGAAATTTCTTATTCTCAAGAAGAGCTAGTCGACAAGTTGTTTGACTCACTACCAGATGAGATGGATTGGCAGTATTATGCATTGATGCTAAAGAATACTATCAAGCCGCCAGAAGTATTGACAGTAGATTTGCTGATTGAGAGATTAGAAAGTCACGAGTTGGAATTAAAGAAGACACACAAAGTCAATCACTCATCATACCAGTAGAACTTGGATTTGTATTATCCAAAGAGCATGATGCCAAAGAACACATCTCCAAAGACTGCGTTTTCTACTGAGAATGTCTCTACAACGAGCAAAGAAAGTCAAAGCAGTGGATGTCACAGTGGATATCACAGTGGGTCTTCATCAAATTCAAACCAGTCTGACGCAAAGAAATTATTTCAATGCAACATCGCTGTAGACTTAAAGAACGCTCAAAACTTCAGCGAGGAGTCAGCAAAGCAACAGATGGTTTTCCTAGCATCTGTGCTAGAATCTTATGAAAGTTTTGTAGCAGGGAAGATAGGCAACACCAATCTGACGAAGGAAGATTATGATCAGATTGATCCTGAGGAGATGGAACTGATCGACATAAGGTGGTGTATGGCCAGTGCAGTTTGTCGAGCACAGCGTTTCTTGGAGATAACTGGGAGGAAGTCAATTGGTGGACCATCTACCAAGTTGGGCTTTGACAAGTCTAAGGTGACGTGCTTCAAGTGCAAGCAGAAAGGTCATTTTAAGCATGAATGCAGAAACGCGTATGCTGATGAGTCTGAAAACCCGTTTAGAGAAGACTATTACAAGAAGGCAATATATCATCAGAGCAAATCGGAGCCACCAAGAATGAAGCAGATTGAAGATAACAAAGAAAAATCTAGAGCTCTTGCGGTGATTCACGACGATGAAGGTTTCGATTGGAGCGAGTTTTTACCTGAAGAGGATGCGGTTGGATATGCTTTCATGGCAAAAACTGAACCTATTCCTTGGAAAGATAACAGAACTGAAGAACAGAAGTATAATCACAGAAAGCTGATAGCCACGAATAAATTGATCAGATTATCTGGTATCTATTCTGAAGCAAAAAGAGCAAAAAGATGGGATCCAGGCTGAGAATGTTATCTTGACCCCTATGGAAACATTGCTATTGATCATAACACTCTTGATTTGGAAACCATAATCAAAGAGTATAAAGAAGAAGATGATTATTGGCAGAAGAAATGGTGGGGAAGTGGAGAAGAAGAAGAGAAAGAGAAGAAGGAGAAAGAAGAGAAAGAGAAGGAGAAAGAGAAAGAAGAGAAAGAGAAGTCAAAGAAGATTGATACTGGAATCATTGACACGACACAGGAGTTGAATGCTGAAAACATGGGAAAGATGGCTGACAAGGTGCTGGCTGCTAAGGCACTTGAGGTAGATTCTAAATCCGTTTCTGAGTCTAAAAGCCAGGTCAGTTCAAACGCGTCAACGACTGAGTCAGGTAAGAAGGTCAGTGGTGATGTTGACTGCAAAAATTGCATCAAAGAATGCAAGGTTTGTAGTACAAACACTTATCTCAAAGGTAAGAAGATTGAGGATCTGACTGCTAAAGTCAGAAGTGTTGAGGATCAAATTCTTGATCGTGATAAAATGGTGAAAGCTTCAACTAAACGATTAAAAGAATTAACTAATAAAATTGAAAATGATAAAATTGATCATGAAAAGGTTAGGAAAGAAAATGAAAGGTTAGTTCTTGAAAATCGTCAGATCACTGAAAAATTTGAGAAGCTTAAAAGCACGGTTAAAGATAATGATGATAGAAATGGTAAAACATACAAAGAAAATTGCCAATTGCAATGTGTTTTGAGGATTAAAGAAGAATTAATCAATAAACAACTGGATGAAATCGCTAAATTGAAACTTAAAGTTCAAGAGGCTGAAATTGAAAATGAGCGAATCCAGTTGAAGCTTAAGAGTTACAACTCCGCAAGCTTTGTTTTGCAACACATTATTCCCAAACCCATCGGGAAAGACAAAGCATGCGAAGATGTTTAATGTGATGGAACTGGGGTTGGGTTTCATCAAGTTCCACCACCTGTTCTAGACAATTATTCGAAAAAGCAATCTGGGTTGGTTAATCTTGAGGAAGAAAATGAAGTGAAACTTCCTGATTCAATTGATGTTACATTTTCTTCTTCATCATCTGATGATAGTGTTCAAACCGAGATTGTTAAAAGCACAGCGGAAAGTGTTTTGATGTCTGATTCAGCTGGAGATGATGAATGCTTCTTGAACAAATACATTCCGAAATAAAATCCAAAAACAACTTAGGTGATGAACCGGGTCTTATTATGTACAAGATGGCTGGATCTGATAAGTTGTATTCGGATTTTGAGTTTCCTCTGGAGAATGTAAATGTTTCAAAACTGACAAATGTTTTCAAATTGGTTGAAGTTGAATTGTCAGAAGTGAACAGTTTGAGTCAAACAAAGAGACAAATGAATTTTAAGAAAGATAAAGCTTACTACAAAAAGCCTGTTGTTCCACCACGTTTTTATAACAACAATCAAAACAATTGGTCGGGTGGATATCAGGGTGGTAAGAACTATCAAAGAAAGAATGTTCAAAACAAGAAGTTTGTTGGGAAGAAAGTGTTTGTGAACGATTCAAGTTCACTTTCTGATGAGGAAAATGAAATCTTTTCGAAATTAAATGAAGAGTTCTTTGAGAAGAGGGCCTCACAACCTCAGTCTGAAGGCACAAGTCGAGTAGTTGATACTCGTACGTGTTTTAGATGCAACAAAGTTGGTCATATTGCAAGAAATTGCACCAACTTCAAGCCTAAGACTGAAGTTGTTGAGAATCGAAAGAAGAAGGTTGATGCAAAAGGAAAAGCTCCAATGTTTGTTGAGAAAATTTTGAAAAATGACAACACAAAAGTCAAAATTGAACCTGTTAAGAATGTGGTAACTAAAAACGACAAGTTTTACAAACGGGTTGCATCACCTCAACAAACATGGAAGCCAAAAGTGGTTGAAAAGAAACCAAGTTCTTCAAATCCAAAGGTTTCTGAGAAAGAAAACATTCCAATTTCTTATGAAAATTTTGTGAAAAAGAATGGTTCATTGGAAAATGAGGTTAAAGTTGAAATTAAAGAGGTTGTTGATAACAAATTGGAAATGAATGATAAAAACTTTCCACCTCTTAAATCGGTTGTAAAGTGCATTGATGAGATTAAGTTACCTGAGTCTGATGAGGCTTGGGCAGCTTATTTCAGCTAATCAAGTTTTGACTTGCCGGAGCTTCCTAGTTGGTAATTGTGAAGCATGAATCGGCATCTTTATTGAATTGTTTGTGATATGTGCAGGAACTTCCAAGATCTATTTCACGATGGATTATGGATAGTGGAGCGTCTCGACATATGACAGGAAAGACTGCATTATTGTACGATGTTAGAAATATCAATGGAGGTTATGTGGGATTCGCTGGAAATCAAGGTGGTAGGATTGTTGGTGAAGGAACGTTATCCAATGGGATTGTTACGTTTGAGAGAGTTAACTATGTTGCTGAGCTGGAGAATAATCTGCTGAGCATCTCGCAGATTTGTGACAGGATGTATACCACTCACTTCACAGACAAAGAATGTTTGATCTTGAAACCAGGATTTGTTATTCCTGAAGAATGGATTATCATGAGGGCACCTAGAGTGAATGATCTGTATGTGTTGGACATGAGTGTAGCTTCTACAACAACAGGTCAGGCACATTGTTTTATGTCTAGAGCAACAGAGAAAGAATCGAAGTTGTGGCACCGGAAGATGGGGCATATTCATCTTAGAAAAATGAATCACTTGGTGCACAATGATTTAGTTCTTGGTGTTAATATTAAAGGTTTTCATCTAGAAGGGGAGTGCATAAGTTGCATTAAAGGCAAACAGAAGAAAAAGTCACACCCTAAAAAGTAAGTCAATTCAGTTTCCAGACCATTAAAGAGACTACATATGGATCTGTTTGGTCCAGTAAACGTCAAAAGTATTACAGGGGATCTCTACTGTGTTGTAATTACTGATGATTATTCCAGATTTTCGTGGGTATCATTCTTAAAGTCGAAAGATGAAACGTTTGACAGTTTGATGGCGTTGTTCAGAAAGATTGAAAATTTGTACCAAAGGCGTATCAGAAGAATTAGAAGTGATAATGGTACTGAATTCAAGAACAACAAGATGGAAGAATATTGTGATGAAAGAGGTATATTGCATGAGTTTAGTGCTCCGTATACTCCGCAGCAGAATGGAGTCGCAGAACGCAAAAACAGGACGCTAATCGAAACGGCCAGAACGATGCTTGCTGATTCAAAGCTACCGATAAATTTTTGGGCAGAAGCAGTTTCCGCCGCATGCTATACGCTCAACAGAGTTCTCACTGTCAAGAAATTCAACAAAACATGCTTTGAGTTGATCAATAACCGCAAACCGAATCTGAAGTATCTCGAACCGTTCGGGTCACCCTGTACTGTTCTAGAGCCTTTTGGAAAGTTTGGTCCGAAGAGTATTGAAGGGATATTCATAGGTTATGCAAGTCCATTACGACGTGTCTTCGTTCCAAGCTTGAAGCGGATTATTGAAGCTCCAAATGTTGAATGTCAAGGTTATACAATGCCGCCGCAGAATCCTGGAGATTCATGGCGTTTTAATTACGACAAGTTGTGGGATTCGTTTGACATGATGGAAGAACCAGAAGAAGAAGAAGATTTCTTTGATGAGTTGGATATTTTGCGACAGTATGAAGAATCGCAGGAAAGGTTTCCAGCTGAGTATTCAAGAAGACCAAGACAAGCTTTAAATGATGATGAAGCAGGTCCAAGTAATGCTGGTGAACATGATGATGTTCAACATGATGAAGTTGCTCAAGATAATCAGACGGTACAAAATGATAATCAAGAATCTGAGAACATGCCAGTATTTGATCGTGGTGATTCAGATTCTGAGGGGGAGCAAATTCAGATTTCAAGTCAAACAAACCCAGTCAGTGAACAAGGTGCAAATCAGAATGTTACTAATTTGGAAGGCGATGTAGATGTTCCAGGCGAAGTGATGCCACGAACTCTTTCATACCATCCAGAGGAGTTGATCATTGGAGAGTTGCAGACAGGCGTTCGCACTCGAAGACAGATTGAAAAAGGGCTAACATGTTTTTATACAAAAGTTGCTCCTTTACAAACTGAATTCTCATTGAGTTGTTTTATCTCGCAGGTTGAGCCAAGGACTTACAAAGAGGCGCTTACTGAAGATTCTTGGGTCAATGCGATGCAGGAGGAACTTAGCCAATTCGAGAAGTTAGGTGTGTGGAAGTTAGTGGATTTACCTGATGGTCAAAGGAAGATAAACACCAAGTGGGTGTTCAAGTGCATGAGAGATGATAGAGGAGTTGTGGTTCACAACAAATCTCGACTCGTAGTCCAGGGTTTCTGTCAGCAGGAGGGTATAGATTTCACTGAAGTATATGCTCCAGTTGCTCGACTAGAAGCAATCAGAATATTCCTAGCATTTGCGTCTTGGAAAAATTTCAAAGTATATCAGCTAGATGTAAAATCGGCGTTTCTCTATGGGAAGGTAAAAGAGGAGGTTTATGTCGGTCAGCCACCGAGCTTTACCGATCCAATCCACAAAGACAAGGTCTCCTTACTAGACAAAGCGCTATATGGTTCACACCAGGCCCCAAGAGCTTGGTACGAGACATTGTCTCAACACCTACTAGCCAACAGTTTCATTCGTGGAAAAGTGGATGCCACTCTCTTCACCAAAGAGGTCGACGGTCATCTTCTGATAGTTCAAATTTACGTGGACGACATCATATTTGGGTCAACAAATGAGGATCTATGCAAAGATTTTGAACGAGTTATGAAGCAGAAATTTGAAATGTCATCGATGGGTGAGATGAAATTCTTTTTGGGATTGCAAGTTGATCAACTACTCAAAGGAATTTTCATACATCAAATGAAGTACGTTCATGATATCTTGGAGAAATTCGGGATGTCAGGTTCTACTCCAGCAGCCACTCCGTTAGCAACGAATCATGGGATAAATCCTGATCTCACCGGAGAGAAGGTAGATGAAACGATGTATCGTTCCATGATCGGATCGCTGATGTATTTGACAGCTTCAAGACCTG
Organism: Helianthus tuberosus; assembly: GCA_030545235.1. Lineage (NCBI taxonomy): Eukaryota > Viridiplantae > Streptophyta > Magnoliopsida > Asterales > Asteraceae > Helianthus > Helianthus tuberosus. The sequence continues at coordinate 11,106,372 of CM060434.1, read as the reverse complement.
ATATCATGTACCCAACCTGCCTCGCAGCAAGATTTCAATCTAACCCAAGAGCATCGCATATGGTGATTGTGAAAAGGATATTACGCTACCTGAAAGGAACTCCATCGTTGGGGTTGTGGTATCCAAGAGAAGGCGATTTCACGCTCGAGGGGTATTCCGATTCCGATTTTGGATGCTGCAAAGTTAATGCTAAATCAACAACAGCAGGGTGCTAGTTCTTCGGATCACGATTGGTCACCTGGCAATGCAAAAAGCAAACCTCTGTGGCTTTATCCACATGTGAAGCGAAGTATGTATCTGCTAGCAGTTGCTGCTCTTAGATCTTGTGGATCCAGCAACAGATGCGTGACTACGGTTTGCAATTTCTAAACACCCCTATCTTTGTTGATAATGAGGCAGCGATTAACATTACTAAAAATCCAGTACATCACGCTAAAACCAAACATATTGAGATTCGTCATCACTTCATACGAGATTGTTTCGAGAAGAAGTTGATACGAATTGAGAAAATCCACACTGATGATCAAAAAGCAGATTTACATACCAAAGCATTTGACAAAACACGTTTTCAGTATTTGCTAAAACTGAATGGTATGAAGCTTTTATCGGTGTTGGAGGAGATTATTGGCGTTGATGAAGGAGACATTGTAGATGATGTTGAGAAGCAATCTGCAATGGTTTGTCGATTTTTTACATGTTTTGGTATTTAGGGGGAGGTATAGGGTAATATTTTCAGAAAATACAAAAACAATAAAAAATGTCAAAAATATAAAAACATGAGATATTTTCAAAATCCAAAAACAATAGAAAACCAGAAAAGAGCTTGTGTAAAAAGGGAAAATGATAGTACATCGGCTTGACAGTCACGGTATGCTAAAGAAATGGAATGTTTAAATGCGTTAAACAGTCTCGCTGATGATGTGCCGATAGGTTTTTACACATTTAGTAGGTTTGTTCGGGATATAAATCTAAATCTTTACTTACTTATTTCGTGGGGAACACTACTTGGATATATAGGTAACCCCTGAAATCTTGTTTGAAAGATTCCTTTTTCTGATATACTAGGTCTTTATACTTAGTGATATCTGGGGTATTATTCCGGGACTTCTGCTGAATGGAAGTTCTGACCTAGTCCTCGAATAATACTTTCTGCAAATGCTTGGAACATAGCATCACCCTCAGCATATATGATAAGACAATAAAATTGCTTAGCAATGCTGTTGTAAAAAAAGATCCTCTAAAAGGGACACACCCAGAAGTTGAGTCATGATCTCTCTGCTGAACGATGGTTCTGACCTGAGCTCTCATGATTCTTCATAATTTATTAACCCCTTACAGATATCATTTGTAGTATTATCACCTGTAAGACTGAATATTGGGATCTGGATACGGGAGTATATTCAAGAGGTGGGACACACGTATAAGTTTAAGTCTTTAAAACATTAAATCCGTATCCTGGACAGATTGAAAATTGTGTGAGAATTTAAGGGGATAAGTATATCAACAATCTAAGCGAATTGTTTAATTCTGAGTATGTAATTGAAGCTTAACGGTACTTGTGATTTGTCGAATAGCTGATATGATTCCCTAACACGCTCATAAAAAATATGTTTGTAAATAGTTTACTTTCATTTACTGCATTTTAGTTATGTATTTCATTTCTAGTATAGAAACTTTATTAAAAATTCAAAAATATTTTACATTTCTGCTTTATTTTTGACAAACCAAAGTGGAGAGTTGATCTTCGGATTCGAAAGTTGAAAGCAGATGCAGGAGATTTCTGGACTGGAGGATGAGTCATGAGCTAAACATGATAAGTTTGAGAAAGTTGGAAAGTTAAAGTAAGTTCATTAACTTGAAACTTGTAATTTTCAGAAAAAAATTTTGAACAAAATGTCAGTGTGAATTATCTCTGATCAACCAAGGTCATTAAGTTGGATTTGGTAGATAAATTGAGTAATCAGGGTCATTAACTTGGACCCGAATACTTAAGTGGATTTCTAACACTGTAGGTTGAATGGTAAGTATAGATTGATACTGTTATTGTTATATATCTTATTTTTAGGTAGAGATTGTGCAGGTATCAGGAAACCCTATGGCAACAAAATGTCAAAGTTTGTACCAGATTTTAAGTCCCAGCATTCCGAGAGGGGGAGTCTGTGAAAGGGGGAGTCAGATTTCTGGTTCAACAGTCAACGGGGAGACTAAAGATGGAGCAAAGATAAATTTCTGAATTTGTGAAGAGAGAGTTTTGACAAGTGAAGAAAAAGTTGGAAAAGTGACCAAGACTGAAGACTCAATGCCAAAGACTTCGTCAACATCCAAGGGGGAGTCTGTTGGTGCACTGAATGTCTGATGACTTCGTCTTAGTTAAGTCTTAGGACTAGATAGGTTAGATTGGAGCTCGGAAATGAAAAAGTGGATATTAGAGTGTAATTCCGCTCCTGATAAGTTTTTGGTGATTCCGCTCCAAGAGATGATAGTTATGATTCCGCTCATAAGTGATAGTTGTAATTCCGCTCGTAATGAATATGTTGTTTGGAGCGGAATCAGGTGCCTATAAATAGGTGTGTGATGTTGTCATTTGTAACGTTTGGAGCGAGATCAGGTCATGTGCTAGGTGTCGAAACTCTGTCAAAATTTACTCAGAAAGCATTAATAGAAAGGAAATTGAAAGGAGAAAGCTGTGTGACTTCATTTACTTTGATTCCGCCTCTGTATATGAAGATGAACTGCCTTTTACTGACTGTTTAGGGTTACAACACGGTCCAACAAGTGGTATCAGAGCTCAGGACGAGGAGTTCATACCATAGCAGCTTGATTCTACCAGAATTTTTCATTTCTACTCGCTTCTTCTCATATTTTTCTGATTTGAACTAGTTCCAACGGTTGGAATGGCCTGATTTTTGGATATATTGTGTAAAACATAGTTTTAATAAAGCCTACAAAGAATCAGATTAAAACTCGACTTAAAACTGGTAAAAATGACCTAAGAATCTGATTCCGGTCGTAAAGTTCATCGGAGATTCCGCTCTAAAAAGTTAATTCCGCTCGAAAATCACTTGGTCATTAGGAGCAAAATAGCTGATTTCGCTCGTAAAGAAAGAAAAGTCTGATTCCGCTCGTGAGACACCTTCTGATTCCGCTCGAAATCAAACTTTTCTGATTCCGCCTGAAAGATAGTTTCTGATTTCGCTCGAACTAAATCAAAGTCAGATTTCGCTCAAAACGTATTATCTGTTTCCGCTCGAAATCAGAATATATATGAAGATGAACTGCCTTTTACTGACTGTTTAGGGTCACAACACGGTCCAACAAAAGTGTAAAGAGGTTTTGTCAAAGTGTCGAACGACAATTCGTTCGATTCGCCACCCGATCCTAAACATTTTATTTGTTTGTTTCACAGGTCCAAGTGTCGGATATCACATCGTCGGATCACCATCCGATCCATAGCACTCTGTTTGTTTTAGTGTCAATCGTCGAACGACAATACGAACGGATTACCATCCGACACCCAGCTGTCATTAAACCTTTGACTTGTGTTGACCATATCCGATCGAAGTGCGATTTGACCGGATTGACATCCGATCCGAGCCATCCGATTGACTTTCGTTGACCTTGTTCGATCGGATACACATCCGATCCAACAGTCTGTTTAATTTTAAAACTGATCATTTTTGTTTACGTATTTGTAGGTGATTCAAAGTGAAAAAACGAGGAGCGTCATGGCTGAAGAGTTTTACAATACTTTCTACAAAGCGTTCACGTCAGAATCTTCGGAAACTTCAACTGTTACACCAAAAACCATAACAAAAGCAATCAATGATAACATTAAACATGATAACTTCTATGGGACTTATTCTAAACCACCTAAACTTGACAATATAGAAGATTACACATGGTGGAAAGAGAGATTTCTGAATTGGACAAAGGCATATGCTCACGAGAGTTGGTTTTGTTTGGAGTTTGGATATAGCCGACCGATAAATGATAAGGATGAAGAGATTCATCTCAATGATCTTTCCGATGAAGACAAACGAAAATTTTCATACGAACAGAAAATGATTGCACTGATTCAACAATCTATCAGAGATGATACTTTCTCTTTGTTAATTCATGATGGTTCTTCAAAATCGGTTTGGGAAGCTTTAAGGGTAAAAGCTAAAGGGGGAAAACAGATTAAAAAGAATAAAATTGCTTTACTAAAAAAGGAATTTGATCTGTTTGATGGTCTAAAAGGTGAATCAGTAAGACAAATGATTGAAAGATTTTGTCACCATAAAATTGAACTTGATTGGTTTGGAATTGTAAAAACACATGAGGAAATCATTGACAAAATCATTGAAGCGTTACCACGAACCGATCAGTGGCAAACATTTGTGTTTATTTTGAAAAATGATGTGTTGTTTGATACAATTACTCTTGATGTTTTGATAGAAAAGATAGAAAGTCATGAGCTTGAGCCGCAAAAGCAAAGCAAGATGAGCAATTCTTCGCATCACCAGAATGTCGGTCTTTTCTAGAAGGGCAGTGTACCCTCGGTGACAGTTAGCGAACCAATAAAGACTGCATATAGTGTTGAAAAGACAAAAGACTCACAGAAAAGCTTATCAAGCCAAGATCCAGGATATCATTCATCATCAACAACATCAAACTCTGAAGAACCTGATGAGATTCTCTGCAACATCGCTTTTAAGCTGAAGAATTCTCCAAAAATGAACATCAACGCTGCTAAACAACAAAAGAGCTTTCTAGGATCAATCTTGGAATCATACGAAGATCTGGTAGCTGGGAAAATTGGAAATTCCAAACTGAAAAAGGAAGATTATGACCAGATCGATCCAGAAGAGATGGAACTCATTTATCTGAGATGGTGTTTGGCAAGATGCATTCGAAGAGCTCAGGGGTTTATGGATATTACGGGCAGACAATCAATTTGTGGACCATCAACAAAACTGGGCTTTGACAAATCAAAAGTGACCTGCTTCAAATGCAAGCAAAAGGGTCATTTCAAAAGAGAATGCAGAAACTCTGCTGTTAAAGAAACCGCCAATCCGTTTAAAGAATATTACTATCAAAAGGCGGTCTATCACATGAACAGAGAAGAATCATCAAGGTTGAAACAAATTGAATATAATCCGGAAAAGGAAAAATCAAAAGCTTGTGTTGTGATCCAAGATGATGAAGGGTTTGACTGGAGCGAATTCCTTCCAGAAGATGATCTTGTTGATGATCGGTTCACAGCTCATGATAGAACTATATCATCAAACAAACATCATGCATTTGTTGCCGAGATAAAGGAAAGAAGTCGAGAAGAAATTCTGAAAGAAAAGGCTGAAAGAGAAAGATTCTTTGCAGGTTGTCGGATTGAGAAAATGCATGAAGAGTATGAGGAAGCAAAGTACTATGGGAGATAGGACAAGAAGAGAGATTGCTACATCAACAAAAATGGTGATCCTGTCGTTCATCGAAAAGAAGTGGTGTTTGATGATGTTCTTGCAGTAATTCCTCTGTCTGGTGAATATTACTCAAATGTAAAATATAAAACTTATCTGAAAAGGCTGGATAAGATAATTCGTGATGTGATGACCGCGAGTTTGAAAAAGAGGGATGAAGAAAGAATGAAAAAGAGTGTTGAAGAATTAGTCGATGATTTGAAGAAGGTTGTTGAGGAAAAGAAAGTTGAAGTTGTGAAAGAAGAAGAAGCTAATACTGAAAAATAGCAGAATGAAGAGGATCAGCAAAAGAAAGAAGCTGATAAGAAGTTGGAAAGTTCGGTTGAAGTAGTTGATGGTGTTGATGCTGGTGGGAAACAACAGGAGAAAAAAGTTGCTCAGACACAAGAGAACGCCGAAGTACCGATCACTGAGGTAAAAACTAGATCTGAAATCATAAAAACTGTTGAACAGTGCAAGAAATGCATGGAAACGTGCAGCGCTTGTACTGAAAAAGATGAAAAATTCAGAACAAGAGACTTAGAATTCACTAAAATCGAAAAAGTTTTCAAAGAAATGTTAGAAAACGAAAAGATTTTGAAAGATAATGATGAAACGCTCACATAAAAATGCAAGAATTTAGAAGAAGAAAATGAGATTTTGAAAGAAAAGGTTTCGAAAATGACAGAAGAATGTTTGTAAAAAGAAAATGCATTTCAAGAAATGAAAAAGGAATATGATTCAATAAAACTTGCTTATCATATCACAAAAGAATCATATGAAGACGTGAAAAGTCAACTGAAACTTGTTCAATCGAGATTGAAATATTGTTCTGAAACATCTGATACGCTTAAGCGACATTATTCAATAAAGCAACAAGTTGTAAATTCTTACATTGAAGATGTTGCTAAGCTAAAGCGTAAAATAGCTAATTTAGAACAAGATAACAACAAGTTACACAGTTATCACGCTTCATCATATGTTCTTGAACACATTTTCAATCTAAAACCGGATGGTAAAGATTCTGAGCAAAACAAGAAAGGAATTGGCTCAGAGTTTCATCAAGTTCCACCACCGTTTTAGGAAAAGTTCACATTTTATGATGACGAGAATGTGGAAAAAGCTTTCAACATGGTTGATCAATTGCCATATAACATTGATGTAACCTATTCAAAATCTGATGATTCTAGTGATTCAGAGGTGGTACGTAAGGTCGTTGAAAGTGTCTTGAAAGAAGAGTCGGTTGATACAGGTAAATCTGAATCACAGGATGAAAATGAAGGCAGTTTTCATGAAGGTTATCTGAAAAACTCAAAATCTGAGAAAAACACGAATGATGATTCAAAAGGATTGGTGTATACCATGATTGGATCAGACAAATTATTCTCAGATCTTGAAGTCCCGATTCAGAATGTGATTTCAGAAAAGATTGACAAAGTTTTCAAGATGGTTGAAATTAAAAAAATTGAGATTTCAAAGTTTGCTGGAAAGAGTCACAAAACTTTTCTTAACAAACCTGGTTTCAAAAAGAAAAACATGAAGGCTGGGTTGGGTTATAAAAAGAAACAGAACTAGAAGAAAAATGAAATACCAAATTATCAGACAAAGATGAATTTTGTTCACGGAACAAGTTCCGAAGAAGAGAAAGAACTCCATTTTGGACGCCAGTCTAATGAAGAGTTCTATGCTCAGAAAAAGCAACAACAACAGGTCAAAGACGTGTCAAAGAGAACATGTTTCAAATGTGATCAAACAGGACATCTTGCTCGCAAGTGTCCAAATCTGAAACCTATTGGTGTTGAAACGAAAAAGAAGTCAGATGATGTTGAGAAACAGAAATCTGAGGATGTGAAACAAAGGTCAACCATATTTGATTCAAAACAAACTTGGAGGTACAACACAAACAAGTGTGCTTCGAATCAAACTTGGAAATCAAATCCAAATAGGTTTGAATCAAGACAAACCTAGAAGTCTCACATGCCCAGATTTAGAACAACACAAAGTTGAAAAACAACTGTCGATGCAACGAAACCAAATCAGTTTTGGAAGACAAAAGTTGTTAAAAATCAAAACACTCAAAATGAATCACATTTTTACAAGAGAAGTGCTTCAAAAGGACAAGGCTGGGTGGTTAAAACACAACCTAGTTCTGAGCAGAAAACTGATTCAATAAAAAAGGATGAAGTAAAAAATGAAAAGTTGTTTGTTCAAAACGATGTTAATTTTCCGAAGTTGAATGAATTATACTGTGTTGAAATGCCTAAGGTCAAACAGACCTGGGCTAACTTGTTCAAGTAATTGAGTAATTTGAATGTGCAGGTGCTTCAGAAAGAGGATGAAAGTCAAATCAACGAAGGAAGTAGCCTGGCACGAGAGAAGGGGGCTGCTGGTCCCTGCGACTGAAAAACAGGGAGATTGTTTGATTTCTGTACATAAATAAACCATATTTCAAAAACCCTAAAAATTGAAAAATTTAAAAATCAAAAATATGTTTTTATTTTGTCAAAAATTTGAAAAATCAAAAATATGTTTGTTTTTAAATTTGTCAAAAATCAAAAATTCAAAAATATGTTACTTGAATACGTCGAAACCCTCACGGCTGAACAAACATGATTAATTTCACAAGATTGAAAAACGGTTTTCAAACTGTAAAATATCAATGTGTTGTAAATCATGGGGGTATATTTTCTGCAAAACAGAGCATGTGAAGCAGAAAATGGATGGCGAGACAAAGCTATCAGTATCAGGTTGTCAAATTTTCTTTAAAATGTTTTGAATTTTAGGGGGAGTAAGAAAATGTCAGAAAATCCAAAAACATTGGAAAATTTGAAAAAGCCAAAAACATGATAAAATTCAAAAATGAGTTTTTGTGTAAAAGTGGAAATGATAGTACATCAGTAGACAATCACAGTACGCTAAAGAATTGGAATGTTAAAATGTGATAAACGGTCTCACTGATGATATGCCAGTAGGTTTTTACATGCTTAGTAGATTGTTTTCGAGATATAAACCTAAATATCAAATACTTACTTATCTCGTGGGGAACATCTCTCAGATATATGGGTTACCCCCGAAATCTTGTTTGAGAGATTGCCTGATTCTGAGATACTAGGTCTTTATACTGTTTTATATATGGGTATTATACCTGGTCTTCTGATATTGTGGAAGCAATGGCCTAGACCTCGTATAATACTTTACGCGCTTTAAAAGCTTACCCTCTGCATAAAAATTGATAAAATATCAAAAGATATGAATCAGATGCAGTTGAAGAAAAGATTCTCTGAAGGGAACACACCTAAAGTCGAGCCTTCATCTCTTTGACTGAACGGAAGTTCATACTTGAGCTCTCAAGGTCTCGTACTAATCCAGAATACAGATATCAAATTGGTATACTCACTTGTAAGACTGAATCTAGGGAATTTTGACATGGGAGTATATTCTGAGGTGGGACACGCGAATAACTTAAGTCCTAAAACACTAATCTTGTATCTCGAATCACTTGAACTTTGTGTGAAAATTTAAATGGATCAGTATACTGACAATCTAATTGAATCGTTTAGAACTTAAAGTGTTTAAAGCTCAACGGTGCTAGTGATTTGTCATAAACTGATATGATCCTCTAACACGAATTCAAACAAAAATATTGTCTTTAAATATGTTTGTAGATATTTCTTTACTGCTTTATGTTTCAGAAAAATACAAAAAGATTTTGATTTCACTTTATTTTCGACAACCGATGTCTGAATGCTGAGTTTCAAAATCTAAGTATGCTGATCGTGTTTCTAAAAATAAAACAAGTTCGTTAATTTAAAACTTGAAGTTTTTTAATCAAAATCAAAAACAGTTTGTGAGATCTCCAAGGTCGTTAATTTGGACTTGGATGATTAACTGTGAAGGATTTGGATTCCTAAATTGTGAAAATCTGTTGTAAAGAGCTAGGTTTTGATCTTGGATACTTAATTCTACCAAATCTATGAAGGTTGTTGATAGGGGAATGAGAGAATCAAGTAATCCTAGATATATTCATATTATTATATTTTAAGAGCCAGGTTCTTGATTAAAAGTTTTTAAGAGCCAGGTCATGATTCCTGGACAATTGTGTGACACCTGTGTCACTTCAACCATCAAACAAATACCAAACCAATGAAATATTGTATTTCATACTTGGGATTTGTATAAACATGTGTATCATTTGCACATATCAATTCTTGTTCGATTTCGGGCTCTAAATCGCTTTCTGGAAGGTTATACGCGGCCCGATGCGTAAATATAACCAGTTTAATGCAATGAACACTCCAGAATAGTGACATAGGGTTAACATACCTTAAATAATCTCCACATAACTTAGAAATAAGTTTTGAATGGTTTGGTGTGTCGAAATCAACTTTGTTCGATCACAGGGACTATTTGTGTCAAACTACGAAACTATTCTGATTCGTACTAGAACAGACATTCCGGAACATGAACATAAGTTAAACATACCATAAATATCCTTTAATTAGCTTAGAAATAGGCTTTGAGGGGTTCGGTATGCTAAAATAAACTTTTGGGTCATTCAGGGACTAAAAGCGTCAAAAAGTGCACAAGTTTGCATTTTCGCGCATAACTTACGTTCTGAATACATCCGGACATCCAAAAATTTATGTAAGCACTAAAATATTTTATTTTAGTGTTGGGCATGAGAAAAATCCATTCGACACGCAATTTGGATCGTTTTTCGCGCTTATGCGCATTCCGTCGTAATTAAGCGAACATCGCAACCGTACGGCCAAACGAACCGACATCCGAGATGTTTTCAAGCATATTTCATGTTCCTATGTCTTAACATCATTGTGGAGCTTGAAATTGGGATTGACGGGTGTTAGAAGTGCCGTTACGCAACGAAACAATGTGCAGGGACCTAATCTGCCAATTCTGCAGAAAGGAGGCTAGGCATGACGCGAGGCCCCCTAGGCGTCACGCGAGGCCCTTTCAGATCAGCAAAAGCCATTTTAACAGCTGTTAACAGCTGTTATGCACTCCCAACTCAATTCCACTTGTCATTTCCTGCTTATGGGGGGCCAATGTGATGCACATGAGGTTACCAACAAGTGTAGGGATGAGATCAAAGCACGGTATTCGAGGAACGATCCTAACGGTGGTCCAAATCCTATAAATACCCCTTTGATTCATTTGCAAAACCCACTTGAAATCTGGGAATTCTCTAAGTTGGGGTGTTTCATCACCTCATACCTGAGAATACTTGGATTATCAATCTTGCGGGGACCCTTTGTAAGTGTTCTTTCGTTCTTTTCATTCATTTTAGCATTAAAGTCAAACTTTGTTTGACTTTCTGCATTGACCAGTTTATGGTCAATGCGAAGTTCGGTTGAACTTCATAACGTGAGCGTGATCACGATGGTTATAGTCCCTAGTGACTATACCTACTGATTACCACGTTATCTAGGCTCAGTGACGAGTCGTAGTTTCGGCCAAAATGCGCATTCTTGCGTATTTTGTAACCAAACTACTCTTAGGTATGAAAACCGTTTGTTTTGATACCAAACCTGTTTTCTAAACTTAGTTAAGCATGTTTTAACATGCTTAGCTCGTCACTTTTAGTTTAGTGCTTATATAGGGTCATAAGGTAAGCGATCTAAACAATCGCTTATACTTTCGAACCCGACCCGTTGGGTCGATCATTAGGATCCGACCAAACACATTAGGTGACCATAGTTGTATAGGGAATAACCTTCCGAGGTTATACCTTATGGTCACATCGTTTGAGTAGTTGTATCATAGGTAGTATATATGCCTTAGGTAAATTACCAAAATGCCCTTTTGACGCCAAAATTCATTTTAAGCATATGTAACATAACATTTGGGTATCTAAACTGATTTGGTAACAATATAAGACATGTTAAGGCATATTTTACTTATCATAGGACCAGTTAGGCATTCCGAGCGTGTTTTACGCGAACGACGCGTTAAAGTAGCATAAGCTACCTAAACGGGTCGTAAAGGGGTCGTAAGCACTTAGGTTAGGTTTCATTTTTAGTATGTAGGCTTTGTTAAATCATATTACATGAGTCCCCATACTTATTTGGTTTACAAGCCCTCATTCTATCCGATCCTCCGATTTAGGTCCGGTTTATTAACGTAGTTACCTATATTAGGTGCCGTTTGATTTCCGTGATCTCTAACATTGTTTGGTTGTTACACAAGGACTACTAAGCAATCTCAAGTGAGTACATTGACCCCTCTTTTACTGTTTTCCAAACGTTTTGGGGTGAAGCATGTGTACCTATCTGTTATTTTCATGATTTCAAAGTATAATTGATTATACATGTTATTACTTATCATTTGACAAACTAAATGACTATCTATGGTTTAAACACTGATTTCTCAAAGAACATAAAATAAAATGTTGAATTGTACTTATTTTATGTTCACCAGACCGATTGGTAGTATGATATAGCTATAGGATTAAACACCCCATTCCTGTTGTCATGGAATGTCTGAAACCAATTCGTTTCTCCATCCAAATAGGGATTGCCTTTGTGGTATCCTTATAGTCTCAAAGGTGTAGTTTGATGCACTAGGTCTGAATTAATTCTTAAATCACACCTTTAAAGTATATTTTGATATACTCCCAAAAGTATAGTTTGATATACTCTCATGTGTGGTATTGTACAAAACCAACATATATTTTGTTAATCATCCAAAACATATTTTGATATGTTATTTACAAAACCAAAACATAGTTATTATGTTATTTATCACATCCAAAGCATATTTTGATATGTTATTTATGAAACCAAAACATAGTTTAATATGTTATTTATAAATCCGGAGTATACTTGTAATATACTACTTAAAACTATCATTTTAAACAACTAAGGTATATTTAATGTACTATCTATCTAACGACTTGGGTTTTGGTTAGTGTTTAGATAACGGGACGGGTGTAATGTGATGAAAACATGGTAGATACGCCGCTGGTACTTCTTATATATAAGTGTTTTCATTGCATTACATACCGTGGCGTTATTTAGTACACTTGGGTCAACGATGTTGGAACTGAAATATATTTTAATATATTATTCATTCGATTCTCTTAAAATCCACAGTATATTTTCACATATACTATAAGCCTTTTTATCAAAATATTGTTTTTCGAACAATACATTCAATACAAACCCATTTTACATGGTTATTCACTTAACCATACATTATTCTTTTATAAATATATATATCATTGTCTTGTTTATCAGTTTTCAAATGATTTATAAAACTAAACATTTTACAAGGATCATGACTGACTTTTGTTAAACAACATTTTTTTTTTCTAAACTTATAAGTAATGAATCCTATATTCACAAAACCTATGTATCTCACAGGCATTTTTATGCTGACGTACCTATTTTTACATATGTTTCAGGTGTTGTCTTGAGATGATTGTTGATACATGCTACATTTAGGATGGACTCGTGCCTTAGCGACTTTAAAACTTGGAAGAACATAGTTGTACTTATTTGATTGTATTAAAACAATGAGTTCATTTATTCAATTAAACAGAATTTATTTATTCCACGGTTATGAAACAATGATTCTGTTACAACACTCCCCGACGTTTCCGCCACGTCTTGTCGTTATACGTGGTCGGGGTGTGACAGAAAAGTTGGTATCAGAGCCAATGGTTATAGGGAATTAGGTTATTAGTAATGCTTTGACCTAGACTATAACCTTCCTAGGACCCTAACACAAGTTTTCTTGTGTTTAGTTTTAAAACAATACCGTCACTTATTCTTAGGTGACAACCACAATAAGAACACAAATTTCTATCCCGCTTTGAAAACTAATCATCTGTTCTAGGATGATTTATTATATGATTTTGAACCCTTTAATTTTCAAAATCCCGTCAAAGTTAGTCTAAATAATGTGAACACGTGCAAACTAGAAGGGTGGGTGCCTGTACCCTGAGCTTTCTGTCTAAGGCTAGAGTGTTCGTACAAATCCACAATATCGGACCAGTCACTCTTACCTGGGAACTCTTGGGGTGAGTGTCCACTTATAGGCGAGCATGTCTTCGCGATACATTATTTTTGACCTATTTACTTTGATTAATCACCGGGGTCGTTTGTTGCTTTGTAGTAACAAACAAATGGCCACCATCCTTGCTTTCATCAGATTTGTTTCATCTCATTCTTTTCGTCAAATTCTCTCACTCGTTTCCTTTCATGTTCCTCTTTTAGAATGCCTCCTCGACGCGACAATCAGATGGCGAATGCCGAACTGGTGGAAATCATCGCGCAGCAAATGGGTTCTGCCTTCCCAAATCTTTTTGCTCAAATGAATCAAGCCCTTAACAACCATAATGCTCCATGCAATTTCAAGAGTTTCAATTCGGCAAAGCCACTTAAGTTTAGTGGTTCTGAAGGAGCAACTGGGCTCCTACAATGGTTCGAGAGCACTGAGAGTACGTTCCGTCACGTTCAGTGTCCTGATAATCGCAAAGTCGAGTTTGCTTCCAGTGTGTTTCAGAAAAGGGCTCTTACATGGTGGAACGGGGTTATGAGAGACCGTGGTGCTGAGGTTGCATTAGCACAGACTTGGGCTGAACTTAGGGCTCTTATGATGAAGGAGTTTTGTCCTAGTCATGAATTGAGAGCTTTAGAAAGGGAATTCGATGACCTGAAGCAAGACAGTGGAGAACATCTAGCCTATACTGACCGCTATGAGGAATTGAGCCTGTTATGCCCTACTATGGTTACGCCTTTGGATAAGGCGATTGAGAAATACATTGATGGTCTTCCTGACGTAGTTCAGGATATCGTTACTGGCAGCAACCCTACTACTGTCAGACAAGCCATTGAATTGTCTGCCACTCTAACTGAATCCCATATCAGGAAGGGTAAGCTGTTTCGGAAGGGCGACCCAAGACCATCTGACAAGACTGCTCAAGCAGAGCCAAAGGAAAAACAGGATGAGGTATCCAAGAAGAAGAAACGCAAAGCCTCTCAAAACTGCACCATAACTGCTCAAGACAAACAGGTTGCACCAAACCAGCCAGCACAACCTCGTAAAAGTCAAAACTATGTTGGTACCACACCTTTGTGCAACAAGTGCAACCTTAATCATCTAGAGCAAGAGAAATGTCACAAATGTACCCACTGTGGACGGTTGGGACATTTGATCAATGTTTGTCGTTATGCAAATCAAGCTGCTGCAAACCCTGCTACTGTTCAAGCACGGTTTCCACAAGGGTCATGTTATAACTGTGGTGACCTTACTCACTACAGAAACAATTGCCCAAGACTTGTTAACATGCCTCCAGCGTGTTTTGTTGAGTGTTTAACATCAATGAGGCAAATGTGAACAATGATGCAGCAGTGAACAATTAGTGTTTTGTAATTCCTTGGTTGTTATCTTTTGACACTTCAAGACAATGCGGTTGTTACATAAATAAAGATTTGTTGTTTTTATTTTTCCAAAACTGATACGATTGTGTGAATGTTTGATACAACCTTATGATGCCAACACAAAGACAAACTACTCGTATGGTTCTGTCATTTTTATGATCACTTGTGATTTCCCCAAGAATCATAAATACTAGTTTCTTTTAAGAAACAAAGCCAAATTCCACTTAAGATCTTTCCATCTCCATAGTTAGATTCTTGTGTTTAAAGTGCCAAATGAAATCCACGGATTGGATTCCTAGTGTGCTTTAATTATCCATGCCCAAAGATAACAAATTAAAGAATCAAGCTAACTAATTATGTGTTTATGTGCTTATATGTTTTCATGTATGTTTTGTGATCCATCCAAATCCTCGTAGAATCTTTCATATCTCATATGAGGAATTCATAGTAGGATATCCAAAGTTACTATCTTTAATCCTTAATGGACTTCTACGTTGTAGTCAAGTCCCTTGGGTTTTAAAGTACTATTCTAAAATTGGACCCCTTGAGTGGTCTAGATAAACAGATTGATTTGAAAATCTGATTAGAAATATCATGTGATGATATAATTAAAAAGATCCCTTAAGTGGTCTATTTAAGGAGATCGTACGACGGTCTAGTTTCATGTGTTGATCTAGTTAAAAAGATCATTCGTTGATCTAGTTGAAAAGATCCTTTGGTGGTCTAGTCAAGTCGCTTCATGTTTACTCAATTAATTCTTTTTCCCTACGCATTATGAAATGAACTGTGCGGACTGTGCAAGGAATTACGTAATTATAGAGGCCTACATAATTATGGAATTCAATGCAGAGAAACCACAGGAAGTTTTGTCATGTGTTAAGACATATAGTGACAAGAGTAATGATACGGGAGAAGTCTTAGACCTTGACCAATGTCATTTATTCTTACACTCCCCAATTCTGATCTCAATCACACACCAAGTTTCCTATGATGAGTCTTCATGAGAAACATTCTTTCGTCCGTAGTTAGAAAACCCCATGTTTTATTACTACAAGGAGTTCACTTTGATGGTTGACAATTTTGCTAAGAATCCTAAATGGCCCAGAGTTTTACTTAAGGGTTCAATGGATTCGTTTGAAAGCGAAACCATCACAGTTGTCTTCACAAGTTTCCTCTAAAATTAAATTTCGGGACGAAATTTCCTAAAGTAGGGGAGACTGTGACACCTGTGTCCCTTCAACCATCAAAAAAATACCAAACAAATGAAATATTGTATTTCATACTTGGGATTTGTATAAACATGTGTATCATTTGCACATATCAATTCTTGTTCGATTTCGGGCTCTAAATCGCTTTCTGAAAGGTTATACGCGCCCCGATGCGTAAATATAACCAGTTTAATGCAACGAACACTCCAGAATAGTGACATAGGGTTAACATACCTTAAATAACCTCCACATAACTTAGAAATAAGTTTTGAATGGTTTGGTGTGTCGAAATCAACTTTGTTCGATCACAGGGACTATTTGTGTCAAACTGCGAAACTATTCTGATTCGTACTAGAACAGACATTCCGGAACATGACCATAAGTTAAACATACCATAAATATCCTTTACATAGCTTAGAAATAGGCTTTTAGGGGTTCGGTATGCTAAAATAAACTTTTGGGTCATTCAGGGACTAAAAACGTAAAAAAGTGCACAAGTTTGCATTTTCGCGCATAACTTACGTTCTGAATACATCCGGACATCCAAAAATTTATGTAAGCACTAAAATATTTTATTTTAGTGTTGGGCATGAGAAAAATCCATTCGACACGCAATTTGGATCGTTTTTCGCGCTTATGCGCATTCCGTCGTAATTAAGCGAACATCGCAACCGTACGGCCAAACGAACCGACATCCGAGATGTTTTCAAGCATATTTCATGTTCCTATGTCTTAACATCATTGTGGAGCTTGAAATTGGGATTTACGGGTGTTAGAAGTGCCGTTACGCAACGAAACAATGTGCAGGGACCTAATCTGCCAATTCTGCAGAAAGAAGGCTAGGCGTGACGCGAGGCCCCCTAGGCGTCACGCGAGGCCCTTTCAGATCAGCAAAAGCCATTTTAACAGCTGTTAACAGCTGTTATGCACTCCCAACTCAATTCCACTTGTCATTTCCTGCTTATGGGGGGCCAATGTGATGCACATGAGGTTACCAACAAGTGTAGGGATGAGATCAAAGCACGGTATTCGAGGAACGATCCTAACTGTGGTCCAAATCCTATAAATACCCCTTTGATTCATTTGCAAAACCCAATTGAAATCTGAGAATTCTCTAAGTTGTGGTGTTTCATCACCTCATACCTGAGAATACTTGGATTATCAATCTTGC
Organism: Helianthus tuberosus; assembly: GCA_030545235.1. NCBI lineage: Eukaryota > Viridiplantae > Streptophyta > Magnoliopsida > Asterales > Asteraceae > Helianthus > Helianthus tuberosus. The sequence continues at coordinate 11,089,157 of CM060434.1, read as the reverse complement.
GGGGACCCTTTGTAAGTGTTCTTTCGTTCTTTTCATTCATTTTAGCATTAAAGTCAAACTTTGTTTGACTTTCTGCATTGACCAGTTTATGGTCAATGCGAAGTTCGTTTGAACTTCATAACGTGAGCGGGATCACGATGGTTATAGTCCCTAGTGACTATACCTACTGATTACCACGTCATCTAGGCTCAGTGACGAGTCGTAGTTTCGGCCAAAATGCGCATTCTTGCGTATTTTGTAACCAAACTACTCTTAGGTATCAAAACTGTTTGTTTTGATACCAAACCTGTTTTCTAAACTTAGTTAAGCTTGTTTTAACATGCTTAGCTCGTCACTTTTAGTTTAGTGCTTATATAGGGTCGTAAGGTAAGCGATCTAAACAATCGCTTATACTTTTGAACCCGACCCGTTTGGTCGATCATTAGGATCCCACCAAACACATTAGGTAACCATAGTTGTATCGGGAATAACCTTCCGAGGTTATACCTTATGGTCACATCGTTTGAGTAGTTGTATGATAGGTAGTATATATGCCTTAGGTAAATTACCAAAATGCCCTTTTGACGCCAAAATTCATTTTAAGCATATGTAACATAACTTTTGGGTATCTAAACTGATTTGGTAACAATATTAGACATGTTAAGGCATATTTTACTTATCATAGGACCAGTTAGGCATTCCGAGCGCGTTTTACGCGAACGACGCGTTAAAGTAGCATAAGCTACCTAAACGGGTCGTAAAGGGGTCGTAAGCACTTAGGTTAGGTTTCATTTTTAGTATGTAGGCTTTGTTAAACCATATTACATCAGTCCCCATACTCATTTGGTTTACGAGCCCTCATTCTATCCGATCCTCCGATTTAGGTCCGGTTTATTAACGTAGTTACCTATATTAGGTGCCGTTTGATTTCCGTGATCTCTAGCATTGTTTGGTTGTTACACAAGGACTACTAAGCAATCTCAAGTGAGTACATAGACCCCTCTTTTACTGTTTTCCAAACGTTTTGGGGTGAAGCATGTGTACCTATCTGTTATTTTTATGATTTCAAAGTATAATTGATTATACATGTTATTACTTATCATTTGACAAACTAAATGACTATCTATGGTTTAAACACTGATTTCTCAAAGAACATAAAATAAAATGTTGAATTGTTCTTATTTTATGTTCACCAGACCGATTGGTAGTATGATATAGCTATAGGATTAGACACCCCATTCCTGTTGTCATGGAATGTCTGAAACCAATTCGTTTCTCCATCCAAATAGGGATTGCCTTTGTCGTATCCTTATAGTCTCAAAGGTGTAGTTTGATGCACTAGGTCTGAATGAATTCTTAAATCACACCTTTAAAGTATATTTTGATATACTCCCAAAAGTATAGTTTGATATACTCTCATGTGTGGTATTGTACAAAACCAACATATATTTTGTTAATCATCCAAAGCATATTTTGATATGTTATTTACAAAACCAAAACATAGTTTAATATGTTATTTATCACATCCAAAGCATATTTTGATATGTTATTTATGAAACCAAAACATAGTTTAGTATGTTATTTATAAATCCGAAGTATACTTGTAATATACTACTTAAAACTATTATTTTAAACAACTAATGTATATTTAATGTACTATCTATCTAACGATTTGGGTTTTGGTTAGTGTTTAGATAACGGGACGGGTGTAATGTGATGAAAACATGGTAGATACGCCGCTGGAACTTCTTATATATAAGTGTTTTCATTGCATTACATACCGTGGCGTTATTTAGTACACTTGGGTCAACGATATTGGAACTGAAATATATTTTAATATATTACTCATTCGATTTTATAAAAATCCAAAGTATATTTTCACATATACTATAAGCCTTTTTATCAAAATATTGTTTTTCGAATAATACATTCAATACAAACCCATATTACATGGTTATTCACTTAACCATACATTATTCTTTTATAAATATATATATCATTGTCTTGTTTATCACTTTTCAAATGATTTATAAAACTAAACATTTTACAAGGATCATGACTGACTTTTGTTAAACAACATTTTTTTTTCTAAACTTATAATTAATGAATCCTATATTCACAAAACCTATGTATCTCACAGGCATTTTTATGCTGACATACCTATTTTTACATATGTTTCAGGTGTTGTCTTGAGATGATTGTTGATACATGCTACATTTAGGATGGACTCGTGCCTTAGCTACTTTAAAACTTGGAAGAACATAGTTGTACTTATTTGATTGTATTAAAACAATGAGTTCATTTATTCAATAAAACAGAATTTATTTATTCCATGGTTATGAAACAATGATTCTGTTACAACACTCCCCGACGTTTCCGCCACGTCTTGTCGTTATACGTGGTCGGGGTGTGACAGAAAAGTTGGTATTAGAGCCAATGGTTATAGGGAATTAGGTTATTAGTAATGCTTTGACCTAGTCTATAACCTTCATAGGACTCTAACACAAGTTTTCTTGTGTTTAGTTTTAAAACAATACCGTCACTTATTCTTAGGTGACAACCACAATAAGAACACAAATTTCTATCCCGCTTTGAAAACTAATCATCTGTTCTAGGATGATTTATTATATGATTTTGAACCCTTTAATTTTAAAATCCCGTCAAAGTTAGTCTAAATAATGTGAACACGTGCAAACTGGAAGGGTGGGTGCCTGTACCCTGAGCTTTCTGTCTAAGGCTAGAGTGTTCGTACAAATCCGCAATATCGGACCAGTCACTCTTACCTGGGAACTCTTGGGGTGAGTGTCCACTTATAGGCGAGCATGTCTTCGCGATACATTATTTTTGACCTATTTACTTTGATTAATCACCGGGGTCGTTTGTTGCTTTGTAGTAACAAACAAATGACCACCATCCTTGCTTTCATCAGATTTGTTTCATCTCATTCTTTTCGTCAAATTCTCTCACTCGTTTCCTTTCATGTTCCTCTTTTAGAATGCCTCCTCGACGCGACAATCAGATGGCGAATGCCGAACTGGCGGAAATCATCGCGCAGCAAATGGCTGCTGCCTTCCCAAATCTTTTTGCTCAAATGAATCAAGCCCTCAACAACCATAATGCTCCATGCAATTTCAAGAGTTTCAATTCGGCAAAGCCACTTAAGTTTAGTGGTTCTGAAGGAGCAACTGGGCTCCTACAATGGTTCGAGAGCACTGAGAGTACGTTCCGTCACGTTCAGTGTCCTGATAATCGCAAAGTCGAGTTTGCTTCCAGTTTGTTTCAGAAAAGGGCTCTTACATGGTGGAACGGGGTTATGAGAGACCGCGGTGCTGAGGTTGCATTAGCACAGACTTGGGCTGAACTTAGGGCTCTTATGATGAAGGAGTTTTGTCCTAGTCATGAATTGAGAGCTTTAGAAAGGGAATTCGATGACCTGAAGCAAGACAGTGGAGAACATCTAGCCTATACTGACCGCTATGAGGAATTGAGCCTGTTATGCCCTACTATGGTTACGCCTTTGGATAGGGCGATTGAGAAATACATTGATGGTCTTCCTGACGTAGTTCAGGATATCGTTACTGGCAGCAACCCTACTACTGTCAGACAAGCCATTGAATTGTCTGCCACTATGACTGAATCCCATATCAGGAAGGGTAAGCTGTTTCGGAAGGGCGACCCAAGACCATCTGACAAGACTGCTCAAGCAGAGCCAAAGGAAAAATAGGATGAGGTATCCAAGAAGAAGAAGCGCAAAGCCTCTCAAAACTGCGCCATAACTACTCAAGACAAACAGGTTGCACCAAACCAGCCAGCACAACCTCGCAAAAGACAAAACTATGTTGGTACCGCACCTTTGTGCAACAAGTGCAACCTTCATCATCTAGAGCAAGAGAAATGTCACAAATGTACCCACTGTGAACGGTTGGGACATTTGATCAATCTTTGTCGTTATGCAAATCAAGATGCTGCAAACCCTGTTGCTGTTCAAGCACGGTTTCCACCAGGGTCATGTTATAACTGTGGTGACCTTACTCACTACAGAAACAATTTCCCAAGACTTGTTAACATACCTCCAGCGTGTGGACGAGTGTTTAACATCAATGAGGCAAACGTAAACAATGATGCAGCAGTGAACAATTAGTGTTTTGTAATTCCTTGGTTGTTATCTTTTGACACTTCAAGACAATTCGGTTGTTACATAAATAAAGATTTGTTGTTTTTATTTTTGCAAAACTGATACGATTGTGTGAATGTTTGATACAACCTTATGATGCCAACACAAAGACAAACTACTCGTATGGTTCTGTCATTTTTATGATCACTTGTGATCTCCCCAAGAATCTTAAATACTCGTTTCTTTTAAGAAACAAAGCCAAATTCCACTTAAGATCTTTCCATCTCCATAGTTAGATTCTTGTGTTTAAAGTGCCAAATGAAATCCACGGATTGGATTCCTAGTGTGCTTTAATTATCCCTGCCCAAAGATAACAAATTAAAGAATCAAGCTAACTAATTATGTGTTTATGTGCTTATATGTTTTCATGTATGTTTTGTGATCTATCCAAATCCTCGTAGAATCTTTCATATCTCATATGAGGAATTCATAGTAGGATATCCAAAGTTACTATCTTAAATCCTTAATGGACTTCTACGTTGTAGTCAAGTCCCTTGGGTTTTAAAGTACTATTCTAAAATTGGACCCCTTGAGTGGTCTAGATAAACAGATTGATTTGAAAATCTGATTAGAAATATCATGTGATGATATAATTAAAAGGATCCCTTAAGTGGTCTATTTAAGGAGATCGTACGATGGTCTAGTTTCATGTGTTGATCTAGTTAAAAAGATCGTTCGTTGATCTAGTTGAAAAGATCCTTTGGTGGTCTAGTCAAGTCGCTTCATGTTTACTCAATTAATTCTTTTTCCCTACGCATTATGAAATGAACTGTGCGGACTGTGCAAGGAATTACGTAATTATGGAGGCCTACATAATTATGGAATTCAGTGCAGAGAAACCATAGGAAGTTTTGTCATGTGTTAAGACATATAGTGACAAGAGTAATGATATGGGAGAAGTCTTGGACCTTGAACAATGTCATTTATTCTTACACTCCCCAATTCTGATCTCAATCACACACCAAGTTTCCTATGAAGAGTCTTCATGAGAAACATTCTTTCGTCCGTAGTTAGAAACCCCATGTTTTATTACTACAAGGAGTTCACTTTGATAGTTGACAATTTCGCTAAGAATCCTAAATGGCCCAGAGTTTTACTTAAGGGTTCAATGGATTCGTTTGAAAGCGAAACCATCACAGTTGTCTTCACAAGTTTCCTCTAAAATTAAATTTCGGGACGAAATTTCCTAAAGTAGGGGAGACTGTGACACCTGTGCACTTCAACCATCAAACAAATACTAAACCAATGAAATATTGTATTTCATACTTGGGATTTGTATAAACATGTGTATCATTTGCACATATCAATTCTTGTTCGATTTCGGGCTCTAAATCGCTTTCTGGAAGGTTATACGCGTCCCGATGCGTAAATATAACCAGTTTAATGAAACGAACACTCCAGAATAGTGACATAGGGTTAACATACCTTAAATAACCTCCACATAACTTAGAAATAAGTTTTGAATGGTTTGGTGTGTCGAAATCAACTTTGTTCGATCACAGGGACTATTTGTGTCAAACTGCGAAACTATTCTGATTCGTACTAGAACAGACATTCTGGAACATGACCATAAGTTAAACATACCATAAATATCCTTTACATAGCTTAGAAATAGGCTTTGAGGGGTTCGGTATGCTAGAATAAACTTTTGGGTCATTCAGGGACTAAAAGCGTCAAAAAGTGCACAAGTTTGCATTTTCACGCATAACTTACGTTCTGAATACATCCGGACATCCAAAAATTTATGTAAGCACTAAAATATTTTATTTTAGTGTTGGGAATGAGAAAAATCCATTCGACACGCAATTTGGATCGTTTTTCGCGCTTATGCGCATTCCGTCTTAATTAAGCGAACATCGCAACCGTACGGCCAAACGAACTGACATCCGAGATGTTTTCAAGCATTTTTCATGTTCCCTATGTCTTAATATCATTGTGGAGCTTGCAATTGGGATTGACGGGTGTTAGAAGTGCCGTTACGCAACGAAACAATGTGCAGGGACCTAATTTGCCAATTCTGCAGAAAGGAGGCTAGGCGTGACGCGAGGCCCCCTAGGTGTCACGCGAGGCCCTTTTAGATCAGCAAAAGCCATTTTAACAGCTGTTAACAGCTGTTATGCACTCCCAACTCAATTCCACTTGTCATTTCCTACTTATGGGGGGCCAATGTGATGCACATGAGGTTACCAACAAGTGTAGGGATGAGATCAAAGCACGGTATTCGAGGAACGATCCTAACGGTGGTCCAAATCCTATAAATACCCCTTTGATTCATTTTCAAAACCCACTTGAAATCTGAGAATTCTCAAAGTTGGGGTGTTTCATCACCTCATACCTGAGAATACTTGGATTATCAATCTTGCGGGGACCCTTTGTAAGTGTTCTTTCGTTCTTTTCATTCATTTTAGCATTAAAGTCAAACTTTGTTTGACTTTCTGCATTGACCAGTTTATGGTCAATGCGAAGTTCGTTTGAACTTCATAACGTGAGCGGGATCACGTAGTGACTATACCTACTGATTACCACGTTATCTAGGCTCAGTGACGAGTCGTAGTTTCGGCCAAAATGCGCATTCTTGCGTATTTTGTAACCAAACTACTCTTAGGTATCAAAACCGTTTGTTTTGATACCAAACCTGTTTTCTAAACTTAGTTAAGCATGTTTTAACATGCTTAGCTGGTCACTTTTAGTTTGGTGCTTATATAGGGTCGTAAGGTAAGCGATCTAAACAATCGCTTATACTTTCGAACCCGACCCGTTTGGTCGATCATTAGGATCCGACCAAACACATTAGGTGACCATAGTTGTATAGGGAATAACCTTCCGAGGTTATACCTTATGGTCACATCGTTTGAGTAGTTGTATGATAGGTAGTATATATGCCTTAGGTAAATTACCAAAATGCCCTTTTGACGCCAAAATTCATTTTAAGCATATGTAACATAACTTTTGGGTATCTAAACTGATTTGGTAACAATATTAGACATGTTAAGGCATATTTTACTTATCATAGGACCAGTTAGGCATTCCGAGCGCGTTTTACGCGAACGAAGCGTTAAAGTAGCATAAGCTACCTAAACGGGTCGTAAAGGGGTCGTAAGCACTTAGGTTAGGTTTCATTTTTAGTAAGTAGGCTTTGTTAAACCATATTACATGAGTCCCCATACTCATTTGGTTTACGAGCCCTCATTCTATCCGATCCTCCGATTTAGGTCCGGTTTATTAACGTAGTTACCTATATTAGGTGCCGTTTGATTTCCGTGATCTCTAGCATTGTTTGGTTGTTACACAAGGACTACTAAGCAATCTCAAGTGAGTACATAGACCCCTCTTTTACTGTTTTCCAAATGTTTTGGGGTGAAGCATGTGTACCTATCTGTTATTTTCATGATTTCAAAGTATAATTGATTATACATGTTATTACTTATCATTTGACAAACTAAATGACTATCTATGGTTTAAACACTGATTTCTATAAGCCTTTTTATCAAAATATTGTTTTTCGAACAATACATTCAATACAAACCCATTTAACATGGTTATTCACTTAACCATACATTATTATTTTATAAATATATATATATATATATATCATTGTCTTGTTTATCACTTTTCAAATGATTTATAAAACTAAACATTTTACAAGGATCATGACTGACTTTTGTTAAACAACATTTTTTTTTCTAAACTTATAAGTCATGAATCCTATATTCACAAAACCTATGTATCTCACAGACATTTTTATGCTGGCGTACCTATTTTTACATATGTTTCAGGTGTTGTCTTGAGATGATTGTTGATACATGCTACATTTAGGATGGACTCGTGCCTTAGCGACTTTAAAACTTGGAAGAACATAGTTGTACTTATTTGATTGTATTAAAAGAATTAGTTCATTTATTCAATAAAACAGAATTTATTTATTCCATGGTTATGAAACAATGATTCTATTACAACACTCCCCGACGTTTCCGCCATGTCTTGTCGTTATACGTGGTCGGGGTGTGACAAATTGAAAAAAAAAGCTTTCACTGTCGCATATTTGAAATATTTCAGCTTATGCTAAGAGAGCAAGGTTTTCAATCCTGGATAATTCAAAATGTTTTTACTTATAAATGTTTGAGATTTGCAGATGAAAGTTCCAGATTACGATCCCAATAGTCGACTCTAAGGGGGAGTCTGAAGACAAGCTTAACGCAAGGGGGAGCTTGTATCCGGAAAGCCAGGTGTCGATCCCAAAACACGGAAGCTTGTCGAAAGGGGGAGCCTGAAGAAATAGTCTTAACGAATGGGGGAGCTGAAGCTGAAGACAGATCCACGGGGATTCTGTTCAAGAAAGAGGGAGTCTGTGAATGCTGAAGATGATAAAGCTTCAAGAAGACTTAGAGAGAGAGAAAGACAAGACGCTACGAGATTGACTGCGGCAATATCTAAGGGGGAGTCTGTTAGTGCATTTATGTCTATCGCCTCCGTCAATCCAGTTCGTAGCAGATTCTGAAGAAAACTAGCCTTATATTGTAATATTTAGATATTAAAGGCAAGGTGGCAATTCTGTAATTAATGAGAACTCACATTAAAGCCTTGGCCTGTATATAGAAGAGTTAGGGTTAGAGTTTAGAACTTTTTCCATTTGAGAGACTTGGAGCTTTGAAGGTTAGAGAGAGAAAGTAGAGAGAGAGAAAGTGCTCAAGGTGATTCGTGGTGCTTTGTACTTGTCGTATATTGAATAGAATCATGTTTGTATTACGTTCTCGTGTTCGCTCCACACACGTGTACGGATTCCGCACGTCACACGTGTCATACGCAATTGTTCAGGAGTTGAAAACCGATCCTACAATTTTTATGCTGACGTTTTATTTTCACATATGTTCCAGGCTCTACTATGTGATTATTGTTGACGCATGCTACACATAGGATTGGACTCGTGCCTTAGCGACTTTAAAATTGAAAGACAATTATTTGTATTTATCTGGTTTGTATTAAAACAATGAGTTCATTAATGGAATAAAACAAAACTCATTTACAATGTGTTGTGAAACAATGATTCTGTTATGACACTCCCTGATGTTTCCGCCGCGGTTCGTTGTTTTACGCGGTCGGGGTGTGACAGAAAAGTTGGTATCAGAGCTCATGGTTATAGGGAATTAAGTTATTAGTAATGCTTTGACCTAGACTATAACCTTCCTAGGACCCTAACACAAGGTATCTTGTTTTAGATCTTAAAACAAAACCGTCACCTATCTTTAGGTGACAAAAACAACAAGAACACAAATTACAAATCCATTTTGAAAATCAATCATCTATGCTTAGATGATTTGTTTTAGGCTTTTAAGCCTTTGCAGTTTTCAAAATCTCGTCAAAGCTTGGGTCTAAATAATGTGAACACGTGCAATCTGGAAGGGTGGGTGCCTGTACCTCGAGTTTTCTGTCTAATGCTAGAGTGTTCGTACAAATTCGTAGTATTGGACCAATCACTCTTACCTGGGAACTCTTGGGGTAAGTTGTAGGATCGTTTTCTGACCCGAAACGAGTCGTTCAGAGGTGTTCTTCTCAATACGAGAGGCAGAAACTAACGTATCGAGTTCGATTCAGCTAGATATTCACTTTAATTGTCTTTTTGATTGATTTGACAAAGTTTTACAGCGAGTAGACACTTCGGTAGCACTTCGGCTCTCAAACCGAAAAGTTGGAACACCTTCAAACGAAATCACAAGGCACCTATTTATAGATGAAGTAATTTCGTACGAACAGGTTCACACGAAATCAGCTTCATGCGAAATCAGTATTTCGTACAAAATTACAATGTAATTTCGTGCGAAATTACTTGTCCTATTTCGTGCGAAATTAACCTCTTGACATATTTTCTTGTTTTGCGTGCCCTGATTTATCTAAACAAATACAATACTCGATACAAGACGAAGTCGACAGACGTATGCACCAACAGACTCCCCCTCGGATGTTGACGAGTCTTAAATGTCGAGTCTTCAACGTCTTCAGTCTTTATCAGTCTTTTACTCTTCCTGAAGTATCTGACAGTGTAAAACAATCTTTCTCTTCTCTTTTCTTCTCTCTTCCAGGATCTAAAACTGGCTCTATCTTCTTTAATTCTCTTGATCAGATCTCTTGATTCTTTAAGTTTATCAGCATCAGCAACAGTTCCAAGATAAGAACTTGGCTCTCATAAAATCAGGATTGTAACCTGGTTCATACTCTGCTCAGAATCAGGAACCTGGCTAATCTGCACACATCTCTACCTCACAATAAATTTCACAAATTTAAAATTTGACAAATTTATGTATCACTTGCAGGTATCAATCAATCAATAAATGATTTCACAATGTTAATATCTGATGAACCACTTGTAGATAAAACATTTAGTTTTATTCATTTTAAACAAACTCTCCCAAACCTGTTCATCATGTTTAGCACTCGGAATTTTGAAAACCAGCTCTTCAACATCAGTTGTCGAAAATCTTTTTGGATTTTTCAAAATTTTATGCTAAAACACATTCTTTTTGAGTTTTTCTAAAGATTTCAGTGTGTTAAAGTGCAATAAGAAAATATTTACAGACAATATTTTTGTGAGTTTGTGTAAGAGGATCATATAAGTTTTTGAGACAGATCACCAACACCGTTAAGATTTAAACGATTTAAGTTCTAAACGATTCACTTAGATTGTCAGTATACTAATCCACTTAAATTTTCACACAAAGTTCAACTGTTTCGAGATACGAGATTAATGTTTTAGAGACTTAAACTTATACGCGTGTCCCACCTCAGAATATACTCTCGTATCCAGATCCCAATATTCAGTCTTACAGGTGAGTATGCCTAGATGATATCTGTAAAGGGTTAAATGCGAGGGCCATGAGAGCTCAGGCTATTGCTTCCGCAAAATCAGAGAGATGACCGCTTCGACTTTTAGGTGTGTTCCCTTTAGAGAATCTTTTCTTCAACAGCACATGATTAGCATTTTGCAATGTTTCATCATTTTTATGCTGAGGGTGGTGCTATATTTCAAGAAAGCGTAAAGTATTATACGTGGACTAGGCCATTGCTTCCTCAAAATCAGAAGTCCTGGGATAATACCCCAGATATCACTAAGCATAAAGACCTAGTATCTCAGAAAGAGGGAACTTTCAAACAAGATTTCGGGGGTTACCCATATATCCGAGAGATGTTCCCCACGAGATAAGTAAGTTTGAAATTTAGGTTTATATCTCGTCACAATCTACTAAGCGTGCAAAAACCTACTGGCACATCATCAGTGAGACCGTTTATCATATTTATCTTACCAATTCTTTAGCGTGCTGTGATAGTCCACTGATGTACTATCATTTCCTCTTTTCTCAACAAAACTCATTTTTGATTATATCATGTTTTTGGCTTTTTCAAATTTTCAAATGTTTTATGATTTTCCGAAATTTCTTACTCCCCCTAAAATTCAAAACCCTTTAAAAAAATTGAAAACAAACTGTACACAGAAAGTGACAACATGATGTGAATTGCTTCAATTCGCCATCCACTTGGCATAAACAATCAGAACTCCCCCTTACAACAAACTATTTTCCCATTTAATCAAAAATGGTTTTTTCGGAAAATTTGTTTTGTTGATTTTACCACTTGTAAAAATGGGGATGAACTCATCACATTGTTTTTTTTTTCAACCATTTGATGATAGTTAAATCAAGTTCAACTTAATGACCTTGATTAACCACTTGTAGGTTCAACTTTACCAGATGTAAAATAACATGTGACAATTTTAAGAACAACTACCACTTCCAAACTGAAATACCATTTGTAAGAAAGATGCCGATTCCTACTCCACACTTACCAACCTGGGAGTTCCGGCAATTCCACCACCTGTAGAATTTAACAATTTTAGAAGTACAAATTTTTAATAAAGATGCCGATTCATGCTCCACGATTACCAACTTGGGAGCTCCGTCAAGTCAGGATTTTTAAGTAAAGAACACAGACACCCAAGCCTGACCAGCTTTAGGTGTAACCTTCTCAACTTCACCAGGGGTTTGAACATTTCTTTTTTCTTCATAAAATTCTTTCACCCCTTTGGCCTTCCCATTGACCATTTTCCCAAAAATATGTTTTACTTTCCCATTGAACGCTTTCTCGACATCAAATTCTTTCTTCTCAGAATAAAATTGATTCGAAATTTCAACTTTGCCAACTTTTTGTTTGAAATTTTCAGTCCTCAATGGTCGAAAATTAACATCATCCATTGGCGGAACTGAATTTTCATCTTTTATCTCAACTTGTGGCTCCTCTGATTTTGTGGAATCAGATTTATTGCCAGATTTCACCTCAGATTTCTTAACAACCCACATTTGGTTGTCATTTCTACTATTTATCATTTCTGGTTTAACACCTCTTATTGGAAATTCCTCATCAGAATATAATTTGTTTGAATCACTCAAAGTATATGCCACTTTGATTGGTTCGTCATTCAAATTAGATTTTGATAACAGAAATTCTTTATTGTAAACTCTTTTGACCAACGACTTTGGACTGTCAAATAATGAACTCGAACTCTTGGATTCGGACTTTGACTTTGACTTTGACTCTGACTCCTCAACTTTATCCAACACCTGATCGACCACTTTCTTTATTAACTCAGACTCATGATCAGTGTCAGACGATGTGAATGTGACATCAATTTTTTCTGGTAACTCATCAGTTGTTTCGGACTTTAACTTTATATTGACAGCCTTTTTGACTTGCTCCTCATTTGGTTTTCTGGGAGAATAACCTTCCCAGATCGGAGGCGGACACTTGTTATAATTTGCACTTTGTTTCTTACCAATATCCTTCTCTTTTGGATTCTCATCTTGAAAGGCTTCAAGACCTGCAACAGTTGGATAAATTCTGTCAATCAAATAATCAGAACTAGAATAACTCTGTAACAATCGTCTGATTCTTTCATTCTCTATCTTTTCTGTCTCCAACTCTTGCTTCCACTTTGCACTTTCTTCAATGTAAAAATTGATAGCTTTCTGCTTTGACATCATTACAACATTCATCATTGTCAACGCATCTTCTCTTTTAGAATTTGTCTTTTGCAGACCAGTTACTGTTCTGTTCAACACATCATAAGATTCTTTCACATAATTGAGATCGAACAGTAATTTTTCTTTCATCTTATCTTGCTCACTCAGCTTCTCGTCCTTTTCTTCACACTGCTTGCAAGATTCTGAACACTTTTGACACGGTTTAATCACCTCAACGATTTTTTCAATTTCTACTATTTTTTCAACTTCAACAACTTTCCCAACTTCAACCACTTTTCCTGATTCAACTATCTTCTCAGCGATTTTAACTTCTTCACTTTGTTTAGAGTTCTCTTTTTGAGCAACGTTTTCACATTTCATCTTCCTCTGTTCTTTTGCTGCTCGTCTTTCCTTCAGCTTCTCCAATCTATTTGCAAAATAAAACTGAAAACTTTCAGGAGATAACATAAATTTTCCAATATTTATTTGTGTCTCCTCTTCATCATCACTGTCATCAGATGATGATTGATCAAAAACTGGCTCTTGAATGATTTGTGCAGTGAGAGCTGCCACTTTGGAATCAGGTGGAATGTATTTGTCCCAACTGAAACCTTCAGCCACTTTCTCATCATCTTGATCGATTATACCATAATACGCTTTCTTAATTGCTTCTACAATCATTTTAGCATGAGCAGTTTGTGGTTCCTTTTGTTGATATGGTTGATGAGCAACTTGTTGATAAATGGCTTTCTGATAGTAATCATTGCCACCAAACGGATTCTTTGTTTCACTTGCTTCTTGATTTTTGCATTCTCTCTTAAAATGTCCTTTCTCTTTGCATCGAAAACAAGTAACCTTAGATTTATCAAAACCTAAAGTAGAAACTTTTGCATCCAGAAAGTCATCTTTCCCTGTAATCATCTTGAATTTTTCAGCTCTCCTCAAAACACTTGCAAGACGCCATTTAATGTCCATGATCTCCATTTCTTCTGCATCTATCTGATCGTAATCCTCTTTCGTCAGCATAGGATTTCCGATCCTCCCTGCAACCAATCCCTCATATGATTCCAATACTATAGCAAGTAATGACATGTGACTTTTAGCAACCTCTTCAGAGAAATTTTAACCATTCTGAAAATGCAACGCGATGTTGCAATGTAGCACTTGACCATTACTGCTGTTTGAATTTTGAAATTGATGACTTGAGGTAGAACTCTTTGGATTAACATTCGGATATGAAGAAAATCCACTACTGCTGCTGGAACTTCGATTGACTGATCCAGATGAGTTTTCAGCACTGAAAGCAGTTTGAACTTTTGGACTTAATTCAACCTCTTGAACACTTCCTTTGTAATACATTTTTACATCTTGTTGACCACTCGGATTGTTCATTCTTGCAATTTTCTGTTGTTCCAGATCTTGACCCTCAATCTTTTCAATGAACTGTGAAATAGTCAACTTGTCATATTCTCCTGTGTTCTTCAAAATCATCAAGTATGTACCCCACTCTTTCTGAGGTAATGCATCAGCTAATTTGTCGACCCATTCTTCTTGATCTTTGACAATTTCTAACAAAGACATAGATCGCACTAAGTGACAATATCTTTCAATTAGGTTCTTTGACGATTCACCCGGTAAACTTGCTCCTGATCATCTTCTCACTACCCTCAAATTTAGTTTTAAGCGCATCCCAGATCGATCATGAAGTATTGTCGTGCTGAAGCAAAATGAAGATGTCTTCTTTAATAGCTTGCTGTAACAGACTGATCATCATCTTTTCGGCTTTATACATGTCTCGTTCTTTGTCCGTAAATTCAGAAATTGTTTTAATAACTCCCAAATCCGTACGAGGTTTGACATACTTTTTCTCAATACATTCCCAAGACCTCAAATGATTAGCTTGAACCCAGTTTTCAAATCGGTCTTTCCAACCATAATACTCCTCAATGCCCATGAGTTTCGGGGGTTTTTGTAAAGTTCCAATTTCATTTTCCATGTTCATGCTTTGAGCTATGGCAGCTGGAGTAGTCGGGGCTGTAGCAAATGCGTTATAGAATTCTTCTTCCCTGATTCGGTAACGAGTTTCTCAAAAACAGACTCTGTCAAACGAAATTAACTCTTCCAAACAAAATTCCTCAAGCGAAATAACCTGCAATACAGCTTCAAACGAAATATCAACTCAAACGAAATATAATTTCGTGCGAAATCAACACAGATTCAAACGAAAATAGCCTCTTTGGAACGAAATAGTGATTTCGTATGAAATACCCAAATGAAATCTGATTTCGTACGAAATTAACAGCAATTTCAAAGGAAATTAATCACAAATGTAATTTCATGCGAAATCAAAAGGCTATTTCGTGCGAAATACTGCTGATGTCATCATCTCGAGCTGTTTTTGTCAAAATTGATCAGGTTTTTGTCCGATTTTAAGTCTGAAACTTTCAAGGGTTTGGTAAAACACTATTGCGCGTATAATGTGTGAAATTCAAACCATTTTTTCGTTAAAACTTGTTCAATTTTGAAAAGAAAGTGTAGAAGTTAGAAATTTTAATGAAATCAAGCTGAATACGATAGATCTCCTCCTCCTGTGCTCTGATACAACATGTAGGATCGTTTTCTGACCCGAAACGAGTTGTTCAGAGGTTTTTTTCTCAATACAAGAGGCGGAAACTAACATATCGAGTTTGATTCAGCTATATATTCACTTTAATTGTCTTTTTGATAGATTTGACAAAGTTTTACAGCGAGTAGACACTTCGGCAGCACTTCGGCTCTCAAACCGGAAAGTTGGAACACCTTCAAACGAAATCACAAGGCACCTATTTATAGATGAAGTAATTTCGTACGAACAGGTTCACACGAAATCAGCTTCATGTGAAATCAGTATTTCATACGAAATTACAATGTAATTTCGTGCGAAATTACTTGTCCTATTTCGTGCGAAATTAACCTCTTGACATGTTTTCTTGTTTTGTGTGCCTTGATTTATCTAAACAAATACAAGACTCGATACAAGACGAAGTCGACAGACGTATGCACCAACATAAGTGTCCACTTATAGGCTAAAGCATGTCTTCGCGATAAATTAATATGACCCATTTACTTTGATTAATCACAGCGTCATTTGTTTGTTTTAGGTAACGAACAAATGATCACAATCTTCATGCTTTGTCGATATTCTTTCAAGCATTCAATTTTGACTATCTAATATCATCTCACTCGTTTCCCCTCATGTTTCTTTACTCTTTCAGAATGCCTCCTCGACGTGATCAAACTCAGGATGCCACCACAGCAGCCTTAATCGCTCAGCAAATGGCTGCTGTACTCCCAAACCTGATAAACCAGATAAACCAAGCAAACAACAACAATAACAACAATGCACCCGCTCTGTGCAACTATAAACAGTTCAACTCAACTAAGCCAATTACATTTACTAGGTCGGAAGGAGCTACTGGGCTCCTATAGTGGTTTGAGAGTCTCGAAAGCACATTTCATCATGTACAATGCCCAAATGAGCGAAAGGTTGAGTTTTCATCGAGTGTATTTCAAAAAAGATCACTCACATGGTGGAATGGTGTGATGAGGGATAGGGGTGCCGATGTGGCAATGGCCCAAACCTGGGAAGAGCTTCGAGCTCTAATGATGAAGGAATTCTATCCTCGTCATGAACTCAGGGTATTGGAAAGGGAATTCGACGATCTTAAGCAAGACAGCGGTGAACATCGAGCCTACACTGATCGTTATGAGGAACTGAGCCTGTTATGTCCTACCATGGTTACGCCTTTGGATAAGGCGATTGAAAAGTATATTGATGGCCTCCCTGGCCCAGTTCAGGACATTGTTATTGGGAGCAACCCTACCACCGTCAGACAGGCCATTGAACTATCCGCTACCTTGACTGAATCTCAGATTAGGAAGGGTAAACTTGTCCGAAAAGGGGACAAGAAACCATCAAATGAGATAAATCCAAAGGATAAACAGACTAAGTCCTCCAAGAAGTCAAAGAAGCGTAAGGCTTCACAGAACTTTGCTGTAGTTGCTCTGAACAATCAGGTTGCACCCAACCAACCAGCACATCCTCGTGCTAGGAAAAACTATGTTGGCACTACACCTTTGTGCAACAAATGCAACCGTTATCATCTGGATCAAACACCGTGTCACAAATGTATCCACTTGTGGGTGATTGGGACATTTGGTCAATACATGTCGTCTTGCTATCCAAAACCAAACTGTTGCAAATCCTACTGCTGCTCAAGCACCATATCCACCTGGATCGTGCTACAACTGTGGTGATCTTACTCACTATCAGAACAATTGCCCAAGACTTGTTAATGCAAATCCAGCACGTGGACGAGTATTCAACATAAACGAGGCAAATGCAAATGACAATGTAGCAGTGAACAATTAGACTTTCATATTTTCTTTGTTATTATCTATGACACTTAAAACAAATCAGTTGGTATTTAAATAAATTTGTTGTTTCAATTTTATTTACAAAACTAATGCGATTGCGTGTAGGTGTGATATACCCCTACAATACCAACACCAAGGAACCATATTCCTTGTAAATTAAACTACTCTCGTAGTTTCACCCATGATTGCTCACGATCACCACACAAATCCTAAGTACTCGTTTCTCCTAAAGAAACAAAGTACAAGGTGCAAGTTATAAACACTTAAACTGATACTCGAAGTACCATTTCAAATCCTTGATTGGATATCTAAATGTACTATCATAAAATCTTATTTGGTCTTGTGCTATATGTCTATGTGCATAACAATACATTATGGTTTTCCATAACAATATACAAGAACATTTTTGCTTCAAATGTTGACTTAGCATATCCAGCACCTTGATTTCATGAACCCTTCATTTCGTATGTTGACCTAGCATACCTAGTACATGGATTTCAAAACATTTTCACCACACAAATTCCAAATCCTTATAGGATCTTCCTATCTTCATAGTTAAACCCTTGTGGATGTTTAAAGCAAAGTCCTTAATTGGATTCTTTAAGTGCTTTAATACACATGTTATGATTCTATAAGACAAAACCAAATACTTGTAAGATCTTTCTATCTTCATAGTTAGATTTTTGAGGATGTTTAAAGTACTAATTAAAGTCCTTGATTGGATTCCTGGTATACTTTAAATGCATATATACAAGTTAATGAACGAGCTAATAACCAAGTTGACGATTATATAATTATGTGTTTTTGTGTGATTCTAATGCTCGCTATCCAAATCCTTGTAGAATCTTTCGAATTTTCGTATGTTAGATTCTCAGGAGGATATCCAAAGTACTATTTTAAATCCTTAAGTGACTTTTCTATGCAAATAGTCAGACCCTTGGATTCCAAAGTGCTATCCCAAAACTATTATTTGATTCAAAGTTAAAAAGACCCTTTGGTGGTCTGTTTAAAGAGATCGTACGTTGATCTAGTTAAAGAGATCATGTGTTGATCTAGTTAAAGAGACCCTTTGGTGGTCTAGTCAAGTCATTACATGTTTGTTCGATTGATTTTTCCCCTACGCATTATGAAATAAACTGTGCGGACTATGCAAGGAATTACGTAATTATAGATGCATACATAATTATGGAATTCAGTGCACAGAAACCACAACAAGTTTTGTCATGTGTTAAGACCTATAGTAATGAGAATAACGAAACGGGAACAATGTAAAAAGGGCATGGTGGATACGCCACTGGTACTTCCTATATATAAGTGTTCCTTATTACATAGCGAGCGTAGCGTTATTTAAGTTACTAGAAGTCCTGGACCTTGACCTTGACCTTGACCAATGTTGTTTTATTTTACGCTCTCCGATTTCTAATTTCGAGCACACATAAGTTTCCTATAATAGTTTCATAGGAAACATTCTCCCATCTGTTGTTCGAAAACCCGAAGTTCACACATTCTTCATATTTTGTTATAACAAGGACATCACTTTGACACTATCATGGCGTTCTTGAGTTTCGGTATAATCATACATCTATTATTTGGAGTGAAGTTTAAATCTTCAGATCTGAACTCATCCTTATAAACAACAGACTAGTACAATTAACAAATTCCCTGGAAATCCAAACGTAGCCTAGAGTTTTACTTAGGGAACGGAAGATTCATCCGAAAGCGAAACAATCACATCTGCTTTCACAAGTTTCCTCTAAAATTAAATTTCGGGTTGAAATATCCTAAAGTAGGGGAGATTGTGACATTTGTGCCTTTACAACAATCATACAAATACGAATCCAATTAAATCTTGTGTTTCATTCTTAGGATTTGTACAATTGCACATGACATTACATATATCAAATTTAGTATGATTTCGAACTCTCAAGAAGCTTTTCTGGAAGTTACACGCAAACTGTTACGTAAACGTAATCAGTTTAACTCGGCATACACTCTGGAATAACAACGTAAGCTCAACATACCTTAAATAACCTTTGCATACCTTAGAAATAAGTTTTGAAGGGTTTGGTATGGCGAAAACAAGTTTATTCGATCACGGGGAGTATTTGCGACAAACTACAAAAGTCTGCCGATTCGTGTAGCAACATACATTTCGGAACAAGATCATAAGCTAAACATACCCTAAATACCCTTAACATAGCTTAGAAATAAGTTTTGAGGGGTTCGGTATGCGAAAATACGCTTATTTGATCAACAGAGACTAAAAGCGTCAAAAACTGCGTAAGTTTGCATTTACGCACATATCTTACGTTTTGACCATATCCGGACATCCAAAAATTTTTTGTTATCGTTAAAATATTATATTTTAGTGATAGGAATGCAAAAATACCATTCGTCGTGCAATTTGGATCGTTTTCGCGTCCGTTCGTGTTTCGTCGTAATTAACCGAATAACGTGACCGTACGATCAAACGAACTAACATCTATGACAATTGTGCTCTGTAAATGATGTGTTTTGGTCTCAATATTTGTGTATTTGTGTTTGACGATTTTACGTTTTGATTCTAGTTCGATTTCAAGCATTAAATCGCTTTCTTGAAAGTTATACGCAAACTGATGCGTAAACGCAATCAGTTTAATGCGACAAACACTCCGGAACAGTGGAATAGGCATAACATACCTTAAATAACCTAAACATAACTTAGAAATAAGTTTTGGAGGGTTTGGTGTGTCGAAAACAAGTTTATTCGATCGTAGGGACTATTTATGACAAACTGTGAAAGTATGCTGATTCGTACTATAACGAACATACTGGAACATGGTCATAAGCTAAACATACCCTAAATATCTTTTACATAGCTTAGAAATAGGCTTTGATGGGGTTCGGTATGCGAAAATAAACTTATTTGATCAATAGGGAATAAAAGCGTCACAAAGAGCATAAGTTTGCATTTACGCGCATATCTTACGTTCTGAACATATCCGGAGATCCAAAAATTTTTCTAATCAATAAAATATTTTATTTTAGTGATTAGAATGCAAAAATACCACTCATCGCGTAATTTGGATCGATTTCGCGTCCGTTTGAGTTTTCATCGTAATTAACCGAATAATGTGACCGTACGACCAAACGACCTGACATCCGAGATGTTTTCAAGCATATTTCATGTTCCCTATGCTTTAACTTCATTTTAGAGCCTTGAAATGAGGTTAACGGGGCTTAAACGTGTCGAAAATCAAGTTTTAAGCATGCAGGGACCATTTCTGCCAAAACTTGAAACTTCTGCCAGACCAGCCTCGCGCCACGCCCCAGCCCAGGTTGATCCTGGTGCGCCATGCAACAGAGATAGTTTCCAGAAATACCAGTTTTCAGCAAACAGCCTGCTCAATCAGTGTTTAAACCTTGGTTTCTGAAATCTATGAGCTGGTTTGTGTGTTTTGCAAGTTGCCCAATCATGGATTAATAAGTGTATGGCCAAGATTAAGCCTCATAACACATGGAATGATCCTATTGATCCAATCTTTCTATAAATAGCTTGGGTTTTTCACATTGTTCCTTGCTCATTCACTTCAAATTCTGCTCTAAGTTGAAGCTCTCGCTTGTTGAAGGCTTCATACCTGAGTGTTCTATCTTCAAGCTTGGACCCTTTGTAGGCTTCTTTCTTGCTTGTTTATGCTTTTCAAGCATGAAAGTCAAACAGTGTTTGATTTCTGCTTTGACCACGATTTGGTCAAGTCAAAGTTCAATCGAACTTTGCAACATGAGCGTAATCACGAAGGTTATAGTCCCTTGTGACTATACCTACTGATTACCACGTTGATTAGTCGAAGTGACGAGTCAAAGTTTCGGTCAAAATGCCATTTATGCGCATTTTGCGACGAAACTATTTTCGGGTATCCAAACACTTTGTTTTGATATCAAACTTGTTTTCTAACTTAGTTAAACATGTTTTAACATGTTTAACTCGTCACTTTTAGTCTAGTGCTTGTATAGGGTCATAAGTCAAGCGGTCTTGACAACCGCTTAGACTTTCGAAGCCGACCCGTTTGGTCGATCGTTAGGATCCGACCAAGCATATTTTGTGACCATAGTTGTATAGGGAATAACCTTCTGAGGTTATATCTTATGGTCACTTAGTTTAGTTAGTTGTATGATAGGTAGTTTATATGCCTTAGGAAAATGACCAAAATGCCCTTTTCATGCATAATTTGAATTTAAGCATATGTAACTTAAATTTTGTCATTTAAATTGATTATGCAACATATTTAAACATGTTAGGGCATATAATACTTGTCATAGGACTAGTTAGGCATCTCGAACGCGCATTCGTGCGAACGACACGTTAAAGTAGCGTAAACTACCTTAACGGGTCATAACGGGTCGTAAGCACTTAGGATAGGTTCCGATTTAGAATGTAGGCTTTGTTAAACCATATCACATGAGTTCCAATACTCATTTGGTTTACAAAACCTCATTCTACCCGATCTCCTGATTTAGGTGTCGATTTATTAACATAGCGATCCGATTACTAGGTGCTACTTGATTTCCTTGGTTTGCCCGAGCTTTGATAAGTTCATTTAGTCGAGGATACTTTTCACTTCAATGTGAGTACACGGATCCCCTCTTTTTTACATGTTTTGTGGTAACTATGTGAGCACATAGATCCCCTCCTTTTAAATGTTTTGTGGTAACTATGTGAGTACATAGATCCCCTCTTTTTTACATGTTTTGTGGTAACTATGTGAGTACATAGTTCCCCTATTTTACTGTTTTCGATTGTTTTGGGGTGATTCATATGTGTTAAACAATTTCGATGATTTCAAAAACGAATACTATGGTTTATATTAAACACAACGATTTCGATAATGTGAACGAACTTGTTGGGACGTAATTACATAACGAATGACATTCATTAACAATGATCAAGCCGACCAGTAGTATGTTATGGTACCATAGGATCTGACAAATCCCGTTATCGGACTGTCGCCATGGTTATGTATGGGGGTTATATGGGTAACGACTGAACCTGATGATTGTTAACTTACCCTTTGGTTGTTCGTTAATATGAGTTGAACGATGGGCGAGTTACGAAGGTTTGAATGTATTAAGCGAGACAACCAAAAGTTAGTTTTCACAATTAAAACACGAACGACTTGAACGATTTGAACGATTGGAAGGTTATGAACGATTTGAACGATATGAACGATTTGAACGATTGAACGACGATTTATAACACAAACGAGTTAAACGAATTGAACAATTGGTTTTTGGTATGTGATTAAATAACGCGATGGGTGTAACATGATAAAGGCATGGTAGATATGCCGCTGGTACTTCTTATATATAAGTGCTTTTATTATATTACATATCGTGGCGTTATTTAGTTCACTTGGACGAACAATTTTAAACGATGTCACGCAACGATGTTTACTATACGATATAAAGCATACGAGTTTTATAACTAGAACGATTTTACAATTTGGTTTACATAAACAAATGTTTTGGGTTAAGATTCATGGCATCGAGGTTTTATAAACAATAACCAACTTGTTTTGAGTTGGTTATTCACATTACAATACAAACATTTTACAAAACAAGGTTTTCTAATATCGACTCATGTAGTTGTACGAGTTATTGCAACATATTAACGAGCCATGAATCTGACACTCTCACAAAACCTATGTGCTCGCCGACATTTTTATGCTGGCATTATTTTTACATATTTTTCAGGTGGTGTTTGACAATGTTGATTGTGACTAGGATGCATGCTCACATAGGACCGGACAAGGACTTAGTGACTAAATAACGATGATAGACAATACGTTAAACTGGTTTGTTCTGTTTCAAGACAAAATCTAATGTTTAATATTTAAATAAAATGAAACTTTTAATCCATGTGTTGTGAAACAATAATTCTGTCGCTCCAATCCCCGACGTTTCTGCCGCGGTTTGTTGTTTTACGCGGTCGGGATGTGAAAGAAGAGTTGGTATCAGAGTCCATGGTTATAGGGATTTAGGTTATTAGTAATGCTTTGACCTAGAATATAACTTTTCTAGGACCCTAACACAAGTTATCTTGTGTTTAGATTCTAAAACAATATCGTCACCTATCTTCAGGTGACAACCACAACGAGAACACAATAACAAAGCCGTTTTGAAAACCAATCATCTATTCATAGATGATTTGTTATAAGGTTTTGAACCTTCAAAGTTTCCAAAATCTCATCAAATTTTGGGTCTTATAATGTGAACACGTGCAATCTGGAAGGGTGGGTGCCTGTACCTCGAGTTTTCTATCTTAGGCTAGAGTGTTCGTACAAATCCGCATCACCGGACCAATCATTCTTACCTGGGAATTTGTGAAACTTGTGCTCCGTAAACACCACACAATGTAGGAAAAATATTTTATCAAAGAAACAATGTGTTTTTGTCTCAAAATTTGTTTATTTGTGTTTTACAATTTCACGTTTTGATTCTGGTTCGATTTCAAGCTTTAAATCGCTTTCTAGAAAGTTATACGCAAACTGATGCGTAAACATAATCAGTTAATACGGCAAAAACTCCGGAACAGTGATATAGGCTTAACATACCTTAAATAACTTTTACATAACTTAGAAATAAGTTTTGAAGGCTCTAGTGTGCCAAAAACAAGTTTATTCGATCACAGGGACTATTTGCGTCAAACTGCGAAAGTCTTCTGATTCGTACTGTAACAAACATTCCGGAACTTGATCATAAGTTAAACATACCTTAAATATCCTTTACATAGCTTAGAAATAGGCTTTGAGGGGTTCGGTATGCGAAAATAAACTTTTTGATCAAACAGGGACTAAAAGCGTCAAAAAGTGCATCAGTTTGCATTTTCGCGCATATCTCACGTTCTGAACATACCCGGACATCCAAAAATTTTTATAATCATTAAAATATTTTATTTTAGTGATTGGAATGCAAAAATACCATTCGTCGTGTAATTTGGATCGATTTCGCGTTCGTTACGACTTCCGTCGTAATTAACCGAACAGCGTTATTGTACGACCAAACGAACCGACATACCAGATGTTTTTGAGCATATTTTAAGTTCCCTATACTTTAACTTCATTATAGAGCCTTGAAATGGGGTTAACGGGGCTTAAACGTGTCAAAAATGCATCAAAAACAAAGTTTAAGGCTTGCAGGGACTAAAACTGACAATCTGTCAAAGATGGCTTAGGAGGGGCGCGTAAGACTGTGTATATGTCTATGCCGCCCACGACAACCTGCCAGACAGAAACATTGAATTTAGTCATTTCAGCTGAATTTGATGGTTTTAATCCCTGATTTTGAATGTTATAGACTGGTTTTGATATTCCCATTGTATCATAAACCATGGGCCACACATGTAAGGTCTAGATTAAAGCACGAATTTCGAGGAACGAACTTAACGGTTGTCGAAAAACTATATATACCCACTTGAGTTCACTTCACTCTTCACACTTGATCTCATTTTCTGCTCTAAATTGAAGCCTTAGCTTCATACCTGTGTACTTTGAGATCAAATCATCATTGCTTGGACCCTTTGTAAGTTTCCTTCATGCTTTTATGCACTTTAAGCGTGAAAGTCAAACAATTTTTGACTTTCTGCTTTAACCAGTCTTCGGTCAACACAAAGTTCGTTTGATTACCACGTTGATTAGGCGTAGTGACGAGTCATAGTTTCGGTCAAAGTACGTGTTTATGCGTATTTTGCAACGAAACTATCCCTGGGTATCAAAACACTTTGTTTTGATATAAAACTTGTTTTCTAACTTAGTTAAGCATGTTTTAACATGTTTAACTCGTCACTTTTATTCTAGTGCTTGTATAGGGTCGTAGGATAAGCGGTCTTAACAACCGCTTAGACTTTCGAACCCGACCCGTCTGGTCGATCATTAGGATCCGACCAAACACATTAGGTGACCATAGTTGTATAGGGAATAACCTTCCGAGGTTATACCTTATGGTCACTTCGTTTAGTTAGTCATATGATAGGTAGTTTATATGCCTTAGGAAAATGACCAAAATGCCCTTAAAGATCTATCTATCTTCATAGTTAGATTTATATAGAATATTTGAAGTACAGTCTTAGATCTTCCTATCTTCATAGTGATGTTTTTAAGAAGTACTTTACAGAACGCTGGTTGGTTATGTGTAGATTGTTGGTGATTTAGATAACGAAACTGGATAATACAATAAGCACATGGTGGATACGCCGCTGGTAATTCATATATATAAATTTGCTTATTGTATTACCTTTCGTTGCGTTATCCCGAATCACCATTAGGATTTAGAATGTTGTGATACAATGATTCAATACGACAGAATCGAAATCCTTTTAACATCAACCTATCTTCAAAGATTGATTCTTCTAGGATGTTTAGAGTACTAATATTGGAGTCCTTGTTTGGATTCGTTGTGTACTTTAATGCGTATGTAACGAGACGATGTGACGAGAACCTGATCCCTGTAGCATCTATATATCTTTATAGCTAGACTTATATGGGATGTTCAGAGTACTAATATTGGAGTCCCTGTTTGGATTCATTGTGTGCTTTAATGCGTGTTTACGAGTTGGAGCGAGTTAACGATTTATGTGTTTATGTGGTAGTTGTGATTTAGATAACGAAATGGGTGTAATAAAATAAGAACATGGTGGATACGCCGCTGGTACTTCCTATATATAAGTGTTCTTATTTTATTATTCTTGTAGTGTTATCTGGATCACTTTAGGGTTTTGTGTACTAATGTTTCAATATTCGATTGTTGAAATCTTCGTAGAATCTCCCATATCTTTATATGTTAGATTCTTAGAAGGATATCTAAAGTATTATCATGAATCATTGATTTGATTTGTATAATACTCACACAAGTTTTGAATTATTTCAAAATAGTTATTATAAATTCTTAAATGAATTTCTAATAACACATTAACGAGTTTTATGATGGTTTAAACGAGATTACGATATACAATTTCAAATGGCATAAAAATGACTTAGTAATAATCATATTGCCATATACAAAACTATTTTCCACGAGTTTTCACAATCAAGATTATGTATTGCAATACTAAATTTTTGCCATTCTTTGGCTTCAAGATCTATTTTCAATTGACAAATCTCGTAGTTGTCAAAGTATTGCAATATCGAATGTTTTGCCATTTATTTGGCTAACAAAACCTATGTATTCGCTGGCATTTTTATGCTGACTATTTTCACACATGTTTCAGGTTTTCGACTATTCAAGCATGCAATGTATAGGACTGCATTTGGGCCTTAGACTTCTTTAAACAAAAGACAATTACATGTATTATTTGTTTGTAAAATGATGTTAACATTATTGAAACAATTTAGTACCAGTAGTTGTGAGCAATTTGTAACGTGACTCCCGGATATTTCTGCCACGTGTTGTTGTATTACGCGATTAGGGTGTTACAGATTGGTATCAGAGCACTGGTTATAGGGAATTAGGTTATTAGCATGCCTTAAACCTATTCTATAACCTTCCTAGGACCAAAACATGAGTAGACTTAGGAACTCCTTCCTAAATCCTCATCCTTATTCGTGCCATAACTACTCTATGAATTACAAATCATCTAGCCCTAGATGATTTATCCTGAACCTTAGGGTTCATGCCTTAGGGTATTCCTCAAAATGTTTTCTCAAAACATTTTCATTGAAATATTTTTTTCAAAATGTTTTCTTAAATGTTTTTGTCCAAATATTTCACAACATGTTTTATCCCAAACGATTTGCATCAAAAGATATCTTAAATGTTTTCCTCAAACGTTTTTCATCGAAATCTTGGGTTTTAATAATGTGAACACATGCAATCTGGAAGGATGGATGCCTGTACCCCGAGTTTTCTGTCTAAGGCTAGTGTGTTCGTACAAATCCGCATTACCGGACCAGTCACTCTTACCTAGGAACTCTTAGGGTGAGTGTCCACTTATAGGCTAAAGCATGTCTTTGTGAAGCATTATAAAAACCTATCCATCCTGACCATGTCGAACGATTTCTAAACGACCTTTGTATCACTACTCATTCATATTACCCTCGGTAATATGTTTGGTATTCAAGACAATCGAAACAAATTTCCTTTCACAATACTATTTCATCATATTACCTTAGGTGATATGTTTGATTCGAGACGATTGAAATGAATTTCATTTCATTTCACGACACTATGAGATCCTATTTCATTTTCGAAACACTACCTGTGTCTTTCAAAATTTCAAACTTCTACCATTTGGATGAGAATTTTCAAAATTTCAGACATAAAGTTTCTTTATTTTAAAAATTAAATTTAAAACATTTTATCTTAAAAACAATAAATTTTTAAATGATAAAGGAATTTATAACACAAACCATTAACTTGTTTTGTATTCCCTCATCCAAAAACATTACTAAAGTTTATTTTTTCTTCAAGCAACCCTTTTTTTCAAAACAAAATCCACAACACTGTATTTTCTAGATACAAGAATGAGACTTATAAACAAGATTTTTCTAACGTCAAAAGTTACACTATATATTCTAAGTACAAGAACGAGACTTATGAACGAGATTTTACTAGATCAAAGTTTTCACAATACAGTAATGTTATAAACTCATAACAATTTGGTAAATCTAACTTATTTGGTTTTCTCTATAGTTGTACCTTCAAGATGCCTCCTCGCCGTGACGTCACTTGGAACGCTGAACTGGCAGAAATAATTTCTCAGCAGCTAAATACTTTACTCCCAGGCATTGTGACCCAAGTCAACCAGGTCCAAAACAATAACAACAACAATGTTTTATCGCCATGTAACTATAAACAATTCAACTCGGCTAACCCTCTTAGGTTTAATGGGTCTGAAGGAGCAACTGCGCTCCTACAATGGTTTGAGAGTATAGAAAGCACCTTCTGCCATGTTCAGTGTCCCAATGAGCACAAGGTAGAGTTCGCCTCGAGTGTCTTTCAAAGGAGGACTCACTTGGTGGAACGGTATTATGAGAGACCGAGGTGCCGATATAGCAATGGCACAGATATGGGAAGAATTTAAAGATCTTATGAAGAAAGAATTCTACCCACAAAGCGAAGTAAGGGCACTTGAAAACGAGTTCTATTATCTAAAACAGGATAGTGGGGAAAATCGTGCCTACACTGACCGATTTGAACAGCTAAGCCTACTTTGCCCCACTATGGTCACACCTTTGGATCGGGCCATTGAGAAATACATCGATGGTTTACCTGACCCTGTCCAAGACATTGTCACTGGCAGCCAACCTGCAACGCTTAGGGAGGCTAAGGAATTAACCGCTATCTTAACCGACTCCCAGAGCAGAAAAGGTAAACTATTTCGAAAAGGAGATAAGAAACAAAACCCCGAAACTACTAATGAGAATTCAAAACGAACAAAGGCCGAATCTTCCAAAAATTATAAGAAGCGCAAGGCTTCAAAGAATTTTGCAATTCCTGCACCTGTTCCACTCAACTCAGTACCCTTTAAGGGATTTTATCGTGGAAAGCAACCTCGGTGCAATCATTGCAACTATCATCACGCGTCAAATTCTCCTTGTCGCCAGTGTACAATCTGTGGTTTACTTTGACATCTAGCTGTGACCTGTCGTATCCAGAATCGAGCAGCCCCTACTCAGACTCGCCCTAGAGCATGTTTCAATTGTGGTGATTTGAATCACTTCAAGCGAAACTGCCCCAAGCTTACCAATGCTAATGGACGAGTGTTCAACGTCAATGAGGCTCGAGTTAATGATCAAGCACTTATGATCACTTGAACCTCTATATGCTCTATTTATTTTCGAAAGCAATGTACATATTTCAACTATGTTTGTAATGACAATGTAAATTTCAAGAAGTTATCTTTATCTTTGTTATTCATTTTCCAATAACAAACTCTAATGTGATTACACTATGTGTGATTACAACTACATACTGACTTTGAGGATTCCGTTCTTTTGGAACTAAATCTTGTAAATTATTATACCATGATTGCACACTAGTGCATTCATACAAACTTGGTAACATGATCGATACGAATACTATGAACAAGTTAATACCTTTTTTATGATCATAGCATTACATACATGATTTGTTTATCTAATATGTATAGTACATGATTATAAATACAATTTTCTTCGTATGTTGACTGAACGTACTAGGTACACTAATTTTCAAATATATTTTGCTTAGTGTGTTAACTTAGCATACCTAGCACCGGATTTGAAAACATTTTCTCGATATGCTTACATTATGATGACAATGCATGGCCGGTATATGTTGCGTTCTACGTGTTTGGTTAATATGAAACATATATAAACATTCGTACTAGAATAGAATACCTACTACTAAATTTGTTGTATGCAAAATAAGTAGTGCTATCATTGCTAGTATGAAATACGATTCGATTTGACAGATGTTATGTTGTGACGATGTTCGACCTTATTATTTGTTTACCCTCGCTTAACAAGAGGAGCTATGTAGACCATGCGACGAAATGAGTAATTATGGGTGCACACTTAATTATGAGATTCGACGCATGAGAATCATAGTAAGCCTTGTTATGTATGGTGGCATAAAATCTAGAGTGATTAAGGTAACGGGAGAGGTATGATGCGATAAGAACACGGTGGATACGCCGATGGTACTTCCTATATATAAGTGTTCTTATTGTGTTATTCTTCAGAACGTTGCTGAGATCACTTGGTGATTTTATGTTATCTTGGACCATTATGTGTTTATGTGCTTATTTGTTATTTGTGTGGTGATTTTCGATGGATGACGACGACTACAATCATTAACTCAAATCGAGCTGACCGGGAGTATATTATGGTGTTAAAGATGACGATCTTGATGCCATAGGTATGTTGACCCGTCTCCAATGCATGAGATGCTCATGGTACATGGGATGTACCTCATGGGACGTTAGAAACCGTGTACGTGTAGGGCTTGAATGTACACCCCTTTGTTTGCTAGAAACTACACTAAGAGCTTAGTATAACATAGTGCCATACCCAAACGATTTTTGAACACTGGCCGACCTTTTCTTTAAAATTCACAAGTTTCAAAAGGTTTAATACCTTGAGATACTTTGAATATCCCAAATCACATTTTGAATCCCCTAAAAAATTCCAACACCAAATGATGCTCCGCATCTTTGGGATCTAGCAATTTGCTTATCCAACAATTGTTTGAATTTCACTTTACGGTCTCCTTCGAATAAATTTCGGGACGAAATTTCCTAAAGTAGGGGAGACTGTGACACTTGTGCTTCGTAAACACCACACAATGTAGGACCAAATCTTTTATCAAAGAAACAACGTGTTTTGGTCTCAAAATTTGTTTATTTGTGTTTTACAATTTCACGTTTTGATTCTGGTTCGATTTGAAGCTTTAAATCGATTTCTAGAAAGTTATACACAAACTGATGCGTAAACGTAATCAGTTTAATACGAAAAACACTCCGGAATAGTGATATAGGCTTAACATACCTTAAATAACTTTTACATAAATTTGAAATACGAATTGAAGGCTCTAGTGTGTCAAAAACAAGTTTATTCGATCACAGGGACTATTTGCGTCAAACTGCGAAAGTCTTCTGATTCGTACTGTAACGAACATTCTGGAAGTTGATCAGAAGTTAAACATACCTTAAATATCCTTTACATAGCTTAGAAATAGGCTTTGAGGGGTTCGGTATGCGAAAATAAACTTTTTGATCAATCAGGGACTAAAAGCATCAAAAAGTGCATAAGTTTGCATTTTCGCGCATATCTCACGTTCTGAACATAACCGGACATCCAAAAACTTTTGTAATCATTAAAATATTTTATTTTAGTGATTCGAATGCAAAAATAACATTCGTTACGTAATTTGGATCGATTTCGCGTCCGTTACGACTTCCGTTTTAATTAACCGAATAACGCGATCGTATGTCCAAATGAACCGACATCCGAGATGTTTTTGAGCATATTTTAAGTTCCCTATACTTTAACTTCATTATAGAGCCTTGAAATGGGGTTAACGAGGCTTAAACGTGTCAAAAATGCATCAAAAACCAAGTTTTGGAATTGCAGGGACTAAAACTGACAATCTGTCAAAGATGGCTTAGGAGGGGCGCGTAAGACTGTGTATATGTCTACAGGGCCCATGACAATCTGGCAGACATAAACATTGAATTTGGTCATTTCAGCTGAATTTGATGGTTTTAATCCTTTATTTTGAATGCTATGGACTGGTTTTGATATTCCCATTGTATCATAAACCATGGCCACACACGTAAGGTCTAGATTAAAGCACGAATTTAGAGGAATGATCTTAACGGTTGTCGAAAAACTATATATACCCACTTGATTTCACTTCACTCTTCACATTTGATCTCATTTTCTGCTCTAAGTTGAAGCCTTAGCTTCATACCTGAGTAATTTGAGATCAAATCATCATTGCTTGGACCCTTTGTAAGTTTCCTTAATGCTTTTATGCATTTTAAGCGTGAAAGTCAAACAGTGTTTGACTTTCTGCTTTGACCAGTCTTCGGTCAACACAAAGTTAGTTTGAACTTTGCAACGTGAGCGTAATCACAATGGTTATAGTTCCTCGTGACTATACCTACTGATTACCACGTTGATTAGGCGTAGTGACGAGTCATAGTTTCGGTTAAAGTACGTGTTTATGCGTATTTTGCAACGAAACTATCCCTGGGTATCAAAACACTACGTTTGATATCAAACTTGTTTTCTAACTTAGTTAAGCATGTTTTAACATGTTTAACTCTTCACTTTTAGTCTAGTGCTTGTATAGGGTCGTAAGATAAGTGGTCTTAACAACCGCTTAGACTTTCGAACCCGACCCGTTTGGTCGATCATTAGGATCCGACCTAACACATTAGGTGACCATAGTTGTATAGGGAATAACCTTCCGAGGTTATACCTTATGGTCACTTCGTTTAGTTAGTCATATGATAGGTAGTTTATATGCCTTAGGAAAATGACCAAAATGCCCTTTTTGCGCATAATTTCATTTTAAGCATATGTAACACATGTTTTGACATCTAAACTGATTATATAACATAATTAGATATGTTAAGGCATATAATACTTGTCATAGGACTAGTTAGGCGTCTCGAACGCGCTTTCGCGTGAACGACGCGTTAAAGTGGCGTAAGCTACCTTAATGGGTCGTAACGAGTAGTAAGCACTTAGGATAGGTTCCGATTTCGAATGTAGGCTTTGTCAAACCATATCACATGAGTTCCAATACTCATTTGGTTAACAAGACCTCATTCTACCCGATCTTCCGATTTAGGATAGATTCACTAACATAGTATCCGTTACACTAGAAACCGCTTCAACACTTGAACACTTGATCCTTTGAGCTTTGTTATATCATTTGAACAAGAACTATACGCAATCTCAGGCGAGTACATAGTTCCCCTCTCTTACCGTTTTCAAAAGTTTTGGGGTGATTCATATGTGCAACTGATTTTTTTCCAAATGTATGGCATATATGTGTTTAGTAAGTGCTTTTATGTGTATTATTTCGATTATGCAAATACGATGTTTATTCAAATCCTTAAAGATCTATCTATCTTCATAGTTAGATTTATATAGGATATTTGAAGTACAGTCTTTGATCTTCCTATCTTCATAGTGAAGTTTTTAAGAAGTACTTTATAGAACGATGGTTGGTTATGTGTAGATTGTTGGTGATTTAGATAAAGAAACTGGATAATACAATAAGCACATGGTGGATACGCCGCTGGTACTTCCTATATATCAGTGTGCTTATTGTGTTACCTTTCGTGGCGTTATCCCGAATCACCATTAGGATTTAGAATGTTGTGATACAATGATTCAATACGACAGAAACGAAATCCTTTTAACATCAACCTATCTTCATAAATTGATTCTTCTAGGATGTTTAGAGTACTAATATTGGAGTCCTTGTTTGGATTCGTTGTGTACTTTAATGCGTATGTAACGAGACGACGTGACGAGAACCTGATCCCTGTAGTATCTATCTATCTTCATTGCTAGACATATATGGGATGTTTAGAGTACTAATATTGGAGTCCCTGTTTGGATTCATTGTGTGCTTTAATGCGTGTTTACAAGTTGGAACGAGTTAACGATTTATGTGTTTATGTGGTAGTTGTGTTTTAGACAACGAAACAGGTGTAATAAAATAAGAACATGGTGGATACGCCGCTGGTACTTCCTATATATAAGTTTTCTTTTTTTATTATTCTTGTAGCGTTATCTGGATCACGTTAGGGTTTTGTGTACTACTGTTTCAATATTCGATTGTCGAAATCTTCGTAGAATCTCCCATATCTTTATATGTTAGATTCTTAGAAGGATATCTAAAGTATTATCTTGAATCATTGATTTGATTTGTATAATACTCACACAAGTTTTGAATTATTTCAAAATAGTTATTATAAATTCTTAATTGAATTTCTAATAACACATTAACGAGTTTTACGATGGTTTAAACGAGATTACGATATACAATTTCAAATGGCATAAAAATGACTTAGTAATTATCATATTGCCATATACAAAACTATTTGTCACGAGTTTTCACAATCAAGATTATGTATTGCAATACTAAATTTTTGCTATTCTTTGGTTTCAAGATCTATTTTCAATTGACAAATCTCGTAGTTGTCAAAGTATTGCAATATCAAATGTTTTGCCATTTATTTGGCTAACAAAACCTATGTATTCGCCGACATTTTTATGCTGACTGTTTTCACATATGTTTCAGGTTTTCGACTATTCATGCATGCAACACATAGGACTGGATTCAGGCCTTAGACTTCTTTAAACAAAAGATAATTACATGTATTATTTGTTTGTAAAACGATGTTAACATTATTGAAACAATTTAGTACCAGTAGTTGTGAGTAATTTGTAACATGACTCCCCGATATTTCCGCCGCGTGTTGTTGTAGTACGCGATTGGGGTGTTACAGAATTCTTGGGGTGAGTGTCCGCCTATAGGCTAAAGCATGTCTTCACTATACATTATTATGACCCGTTTACTTTGATTAGTCACAGTGTCATTTGTTTGTTTTAGTTAACAAATAAATGGTCATAATCCTCATGTTTCGTCGATACTAGTTTAACATTCAGTTTTGATTGTCCGATAACATCTCACTTGTTTTCTCCCATATTCTTTGCTATGTTTAGGATGCCTCCGCATAGCAACAATACTCAAAGGTCCTAACTAGCAGCTACAATTGCCCAACAGCTAAGCGTAGTACTTCGTGAGACCATTGAGTTAGCTGTTGCCCTGTCTCATCTCAAGGATGAAACTACTCAAGAGGTACCTAAGAAGATAAAAGCCAAGCCTTCGAGAAAGTCAAAGAAGCGTAAAGCTTCAAAGAATCTTGCAGCAATTGCTCCAAATCAAGCAGGACCTAGCCAGGTGGCATCACCACCAGCTAAGAAACCATACAAAGGAAAGGCTCCTTTGTGCAATCAATGTAACCTTCATCACCATGCCAGTGTCCAATGCCAAAGTTGTGCAAACTGTGGATGTTTTGGTCATATAGCAAAATTCTGTCGTTCAGCCACCAAGCGAAACAAAGCTATAGCAATTCCTTCTCAACCTATCGCGACTCCTCATGCGATACATGTTTTACCTAACTACCCACAAGGAACCTGCTTCAATGATGGTTGTCCAAACCACTTCAAATAACTTGGCTGGCAGATGAAGACCCAACAAATATGCACAAGATAAACGCTAGCAATATTAAAGCTTGTGCTGAAGTCTGGATAAACACTTGAACTTATATGTTTTCTATTTCCTTTCTAGGATCTTGAAACACTTTGGTTATTCCATAAATAAATTCAGTCATTTCCAAAGAACACATGTATGTATGGCATGTTCCTACAATACCGATATCAAGGAACCATGTTCCTTGCAAGACAAACTACCTACGTAGTTCTTTCATTTTAATGATCGCTCACGACCTCCACAAAAATCCTAAGTACTCATTTCTTCTAAAGAAACAAAGTACAAGGTACAAGATATATCACTCGAAAAATACTCGAAGTACCACTTTAAATCCCTGCTAGGATATCTAAGGGTACTTTTTCATAAGTCCTTAATTGGTCTTATGCGATGTGTCTGTGTATATATCATTATATTCTGGTTTTCATAACAATATGCTTGGTACATAATTTCAAAAACATCATCCGTGTTTTCAAAAACCTCGTACAAGATTTTCAAAATCATCTCACATGATTTTAAAACATTTATAAACATAATTTCCTAAAACATTTATTACATGATTCCAAAAACGTTAAACATCCTTTCAAAAATCCCATGCATGGTTTTCAAAGACATACTGCTTATATGTTGACTTAACATACGTAATACATGATTTTCAAGGACACTCTGCTTCGTATATTAACTCAACCTACCTAAGCACAAGGTTTCAAAACATTTCCCTCTACAAGAATCCTAAAATCCTTATAAGATCTTCCCATCTTCATAGTAAGATTTCTTGAGGATGTTTAAAGTACTAATTGAGGTCCATGGATTGGATTCCTAGTATACTTTAAATGCACATGTACAAATCGACGACAAGATAACAACGAATTGATAACAAACAGATAACGAGTTAATAACAAGCTAATGACCAAGTTGACAATTCTGTGATTATGTGTTTATGTGTTTTTGAGTGATTTGAATGCTCGCTATCTAAATCCTTGTAAAGTCCTCCATATCTTCATATGATGAATTTTTAAAAGGATATCCAAAAGTACTATCTTAAATCCTTAATGGGATTCTATGCAATAGTTAAGACCCTTGGATTTTAAAAAAGTACTATGCCAAAGATAAAGAGACCTTGTGGTGGACTAGTCAAATCATCACGAGATTATTCATTTAATTTTTTCCCCTACACATTTTAAAATAAACTGTGCAGACTATGCAAGGAATTACGTAATTATGGATGCATACATAATTATGGAATTCAGTGCACAGAAACCACAACAAGTTTTGTCATGTGTAAGAAATATAGTAATAAGAATAACAAAAGAAAACTCTGTGATGCTCCTGTCTTATCTACAGTGACGCGTCGAATCTAGGCCTTGGTTGTGTTCTTATGCAACGAGGTAAGGTTATAGCTTATGCGTCAAGACAATTGAAAGTTCATGAGAAGAGCTACACCACTCATGATCTTTAGTTGGGCGTTGTGGTTTTTGCACTCAAAATCTGGAGACACTATCTTTATGACACGAAATGTGTGGTTTTCACAGACCACAAAAGTCTCCAACACATTTTCAATCAGAAGGAGCTAAACATGAGACAACGACACTGGGTTGAACTCTTAAACGATTATGACTGCGAAATTTGCTACCATCCTGGTAAGGCGAATGTTATAGCCGATGCGCTAAGTCGAAAGGAACGAGTCAAGCTTCATTTTGTTCGCACTCTATCTGATATCCAATCACGTGTCTCTCAAGCTCAACATACTTGTGTTACACAAGATTAGATGGGTAAGGAATTACCACGTCAACTAGAGCTTAAACTAGAAACAAAAGACGATGAGTTACTCTATTTCAAGAATCGTTTGTGGATTCCGAAACAAGACGATCTTCGCACTTTAGTGATGGACGAATCTCATAAGTCTCGATATTCTATCCATCCTGGTGCTGACAAAAAGTACAAGGATCTTCGTACTCAGTACTGGTGGCCTGGTATGAAGAAGGATATTGCTTTGTATATATCAAAATGCCTAACTTGTCTCAAAGTCAAGGCTGAACATCAACGACCATCTGGTTTGCTTGTACAACCGGAGATACCGGTATGGAAGTGGGAGAACATTGCAATGGATCTCATCACTAAGTTATCACGCACATCTAGACGTCACGATGCTATTTGGGTAGTCATTGACCGATTAACGAAATCAGCACACTTTATACCGATTCGCGGGGATCTATCTGCCGATAAACTTACAAAGATTTATGTTGATGAGATTGTATCTCGACATGGTGATCATTTGGACATCATATCTAATCGTGATGCTCGATTTTCATCTCACTTTTGGAAGACCATGCAATCTGCTATGGGAACTCAACTAAACCTGAGCACTGCTTATCATCCCCAAACGGATGGACAATCCGAGAGGACAATACAAACATTGGAGGATATGCTTAGAGCATGTGTGATAGACTTTGGTGGTAATTGGGAGTCTCATCTACGGTTGATCGAGTTCTCTTACAATAATAGTTATCACGCTAGCATTAATATGGCACCATTTGAAGTTTTATACGGTCAAAAATGTCGTTCGCCTGTCTGTTGGAATGAGATCGGTGAAGCCCAGCTTACTGGACCTGAGCTCATTCTGGAAACGATAGATAAAATCAAGAAATTCGCGATAATCTTCTGACAGCTAGAAGCCGTCAAAAGAGTTATGCGAATATGCGTCGCAAGCCCTTGGAATTTCAGGTCGGAGACCATGTCCTACTCAAGGTATCTCCTTGGAAGGGAGATGTGAGATTTGGAAAGAAAGGAAAACTTGTACCACGATACGTTGGACCATTTAAGATTGTTGAAAGAATCGGAAAGTTTGCCTATCGACTTGAGCTTCCTCCTGAACTTGGGAATATTCACCCAACATTCTACGTGTCCAATTTACGAAAATGTTTAGCCAATACTGATCTTCACATTCCACTCGATGAAATTTAAGTTGATGACACAATGCACTTTGTCGAAAAACCTGTGGAGATAATGGATCGTGAAGTCAAGCAACTGAAGAAAAAGAGAATACGATTAGTCAAGGTTCGCTGGGAGTCCAAACGTGGCCCAGAGTTTACTTGGGAGCGTGAGGACCAAATGAAGGCGAAAATCCAAATTTGTTTTCACAAGTTTCCTCTAGTTAAAATTTTGGGATGAAATTTCCTAAAGCAGGGGAGACTGTGACAATTGTGCTCTGTAAACAATGTGTTTTGGTCTCAATATTTGTGTATTTGTGTTTGACGATTTTATGTTTTGATTCTAGTTCGATTTCAAGCTTTAAATCGCTTTCTGGAAAGTTATACGCATACTGATGCGTAAACGCAATCAGTTTACCGTGACAAACACTCCGGAATAGTGACATAGGCTTAACATACCTTAAATAACCTAAACATAACTTAGAAATAAGTTTTGGAGGGTTTTTCTGTCGAAAACAAGTTTATTCGATCGTAGGGACTATTTACGACAAACTGTGAAAGTATGCCGATTCGTACTATAACGAACATTCTTGAACATGATCATATGCTAAACATACCCTAAATATCCTTTACATATCTTAGAAATAGGCTTTGAGGGGTTCGGTATGCGAAAATAAACTTATTTGATCAATAGGGACTAAAAGCGTAAAAAAGAGCATAAGTATGCATTTAAGCGCATATCTTACGTTCTGAACATATCCGGACATCCAAAAATTTTTGTAATCATTAAAATATTTTATTTTAGTGATTGGAATGCAAAAATACCACTCGTCGCGTAATTTGGATCGATTTCGCGTCGGTACGAGTTTTCATCGTAATTAACCAAATAATGTGACCGTACGACCAAACGAACCGTCATCTGACTTGTTTTCAAGAATATTTCATGTTCCCTATGCTTTAACTTCATTGTAGAGCCTTGAAATGGGGTTAACAGGGCTTAAACCTGTCGAAAATCAAGTTTTAAGCATGCAGGGACCATTTCTGCCAAAACTTGAAACTTCTGCCGGACCAGCCTCGCACGACGCTCCAGCCTAGGTTGATCCTGGCATGCCACGCAACAGAGACAGTTTCCAGAAATACCAGTTTTCAGCAAACAGCCTGCTCAATCAGTGTTTAAACCTTGGTTTCTGAAATCTATGAGCTGGTTTGTGTGTTTTGCAAGTTGCCCAATCATGGATTAACAAGTGTATGGCCAAGATTAAGCCTCATAACACATGGAATGATCCTATTGATTCAATCTTTCTCTAAATAGCTTGGGTTTTTCACATTGTTCCTTGCTCATTCACTTCAAATTATGCTCTAAGTTGAAGCTCTCACTTGTTGAAGGCTTCATACCTGAGTTTTCTTGTTCTATCTTCAAGCTTGGACCCTTTGTAAGCTTCTTTCATGCTTGTTTATACTTTTCAAGCATGAAAGTCAAACAGTGTTTGACTTTCTTATCACACCCTGACCGCATAAAACAACGAAACCGCGGCGGAAACGTCGGGGAGTGTTGCAACAGAATTATTGTTTCACAACCATGGTATTTAAAGTTATATTTTATTTATAATCAAAAGGGGTTACATTGTCTCAAACAAAGAAAACAAGAGTACATAACATAATTAAACTAGTTCTAGCTTCATTTTAAGTTGCTAAGGCACGTGTCCGCCTATGTATGACTCGATCATCCTATGCAACAGCTCCTGAAAACACATGTGAAAATAGGTACGTCAGCATAAAAATGCTTGTGAGATACATAGGTTTTGTGAAAATAGGATTCATGACTTGAATTTAAAGAAATGTTTAATAAAAATTAGTCATGAATCTTGTTAAGTGTTTTCTTTTATAAATCATATGAAAACTTGATAAGAAATCAGATTATATAAAAGAAAGATGTATGGTTAATTAAATAACCAAGTAAAATGAGTTGTATAAAACAAACTGTTTTGTAAAACAATGTCTTGTGAAAATGGGTTATTTATGAAAAATGTAATATGTCTAAATTGGAATGGTTTAAATAACGCTACGATATGTAATATCCTAAAAACACTTATATATAGGAAGTACCAGCGGCGTATCCACCATGCTTTTATCATATTACACGTCGCCTCGTTATGTAAATCACTTACCCAAATAAACCACCGAAATGTCATGATTACACCAATTGTCAAATGTTTATGAGTAAACCAAGTCTATTGTCAAATGTAAATCATGTAATGTGTAAACAAATGTCATGTCATGTATGGTAGGTAAAAAGTACTATTTAAACCATATGTAAAAAGTGCACAAAACAAAGTTTTTGAATAAATCAAAGTTATGTTTTGTAAAATAAATGCATGCTTTACTGATACAAACACTTATGCGGTATGTTAAACATATACATTTAAGCCTTGAGACTGTAGGACAACCTTAGAGTAAAGGTTATCAAAAATGTTTTCGGATTCAGTCATTCCTTACATCCAAACAAACCTAGGATATCAGGAATAGGAGTTGTCAAGTCCAATGGTACCACTACTTACTACCGAGCGGCGTAGACAATGTTAATGAACGTATTTTAGTTCGTTAATCAAACCAAATGTCATACCAAATGTAAGCATGTTTTAAGAAACAATGTACCTAGTATGCTAAGTGAACATACAAGATAGAAATGTAAAACAATGTGTCCATATGCTGAGTAAACATATGCAACATAATGTAAAACAATGTGTCCATATGCTGAGTAAACATATGCAACAGAAATGCAATGTAAAACAATGTGCTAGCATTCTAAGTGAACATACATAGCAAAACATGCAAGAAATCATGTACTATAAGTGTACTAATGAACATAACAAGCATATGATATAAAAACATGGAAAGCACGAAAGTAAAAAGTGGGCACATGTGTTTCACCCCAAAAGTTTGAAAAACAGTAAAAGAGGGGACTATGTACTCACTTGAGATTGCTCAATAGTCTTTGGATAACCACCAAGCAAAGCAAGAAAAAACACGGAATCAAACGACACCTAATATAGGTAACTATGTTGATAAACAGACCTAAATCGGAGGATCGGATAAAATGTGGTTTCTTAAACCAAATGAGTATATAAAATCATGTAATATGGTTTAACAAAGCCTACATTCTAAAACGGAACCTATCCTAAGTGCTTACGACCCATTACGACTCGTTTAGGTAGCTTACGCTACTTTTACGCGTCGTTCGCGTAAAACGCGTTCGGACCCCCTAACTAGTCCTATGAGAAGTAAAATATGCCTTAACATGTCTAATAATGTTGCCTAATCAGTTTAGATGTCAAAATTTATGTTACATATGCTTAAAATGAATTTTGGCGTAAAAGGGCATTTTGGTCATTTTTCCTAAGGCATATATATAACTACCTATCATACAACTAAGTAGACTAAGTGACCATAAAGTATAACCTCGAAAGGTTATTCCTTATGAAACTATGGTCACGAAATGTGTTTGGTCGAATCCTAATGATTGACAAAACGGGTCGGGTTTGAAAGTCTAAGCGATTGTTTAGATCGCTTATCTTACGACCCTATATAAG
This sequence comes from Helianthus tuberosus, assembly GCA_030545235.1. NCBI lineage: Eukaryota > Viridiplantae > Streptophyta > Magnoliopsida > Asterales > Asteraceae > Helianthus > Helianthus tuberosus. The sequence goes on along the minus strand of CM060434.1, from coordinate 11,047,315 downwards.
CACTAAACCTAAAGTGACGAGCTAAACATGTTAAAACATGTTTAACGAGGTTTGAAAACAAGTTTGGTATCAAAACAAATGGTCCTGATACCCAAGAATAGTTTGGTTACAAAATACGCATAAACGCGCATTTTGACCGAAACTATGACTCGTCACTATACCTAATTAACGTGGTAATCAGTAGGTATAGTCACAAGGGACTATAACCATCGTGATTACGCTCATGTTATGAAGTTCAAACGAACTTCGTGTTGACCATAAACTAGTCAATGCAGAAAGTCAAACAAAGTTTCACTTTCGTGCTAAAACGTGCAAAAGAACGAAAGAATACTTACAAAAGGTCCAAGAAATGGAAGTTTGATCGGAAAATTCTCAGGTATGAAGTGTATAACTTCAACTTAGAGAATAAAATCAGATCAAGGTGTGGGTTGAAGGCAAATGGGGTTGGGTATTTATAGATTTCAGGTAGCCGTTAGGATCGTTCATCGAAAAACAAGCTTTGATCTTGGCCTTACACTTGCACCCACTGATTTATGAAACCATGGGAACCCAAAACCAGCCCATAGGAAGCTTAAAAACCATTTGCAAGTGTGTGGAACAGCTGGAACAAGCTGTAAACAACAAACAGCTGATTTACAGGTTTTAGGCGCCCCGCGTAATAGCCAAGAGAGGCTTACGCGGCCCGCCTGGGCCATCTTTGGCAGAAATGGCAACAATGGTCCCTGCAATGCAAAAACTTGATTTTTGGCCCATTTAAGCCCCGTTAAGCCAACTTTAAGGCTCTACAACAATGTCTAAGCATAGGGGACATGAAACATGCTCAAAACTATGTCGGATGTCGGTTCGTTTGGTCGTACAGTCGCGTTATTCGCTTAATTATGACGAAACACGAACGGACACGAAAAACGATCCAAATTACGCGACGAATGGAATTTTATCATGCCAATCACTAAAATAAAATATTTTAATGATTACATTAAGTTTTGGATGTCTGGATGTATTCAGAACGTAAGATATGCGCGAAAATGCAAACTTATGCACTTTTTGACGCTTTTAGTCCCTGAATGAGCAAAAAGTTTATTTTAGCATACCGAACCCCTCAAAGTCTATTTCTAAGAAATGTAAAGGATATTTAGGGTATTTTTAACTTATGATCATGTTCCGGAATGTCCATTACAGTACGAATCGGCATACTTTCGCAGTTTGTCGAATTTAGTCCCTGTAAGCGAATAAACTTGATTTTGCCATACCAAAGCCTTCAAAACTTATTTCTAAGTTATGTAAAGGTTATTTAAGGTATGTTAAGTATAAATTGATGTTCCGGAGTATTTTTCGTGTTAAAATGATTACGTTTACGCATCAGTTTGCGTATAACTCTCTAGAAAGCGATATAGAGTTTGAAATTGAACGAAAATCAAAACATGCAAAATGTCAAACATAAATAAACAAACATTGGGATCAAATAACATTGCTTCATTGATAACTGAACTGTTTACAATGATTACAAACACAGGTGTCACAGTCTCCCCTACTTGTGGAAATTTCGCCCCGAAATTTATTTAGAGGAAACTCGTGAGAAAAGATGTGGATATTTCACCTTCATTTGATCTTCACGTTCCAAAGTAAATTTTGGTCCATCTTTAGATTCCCAGCGAACTTTGACTAAAGGAATGCGCTTGTGTTCGAGCCACTTGACTTCACGATCCATAATTTCCACAGGTTTCTCAACAAAATGCATTGTGTTATCAACACGAATTTCATCAAGTGGTATGTGGAGGTTCTCATTAGCTAAACACTTCTTGAGATTAGACACGTGAAAGGTTGGATGAATGTTTCCAAGTTCAGGAGGTAACTCAAGTCTGTAGGCTACCTTACCGATTCTTTCGACGATCTTGAATGGTCCAACATATCTAGGTGCAAGTTTTCTTGTCTTTCCAAATCTGATCACACCTTTCCAAGGGCTTGCGTTGTCGGTCCGCGTAACTCTTTTGATGGCTTCTAGCTGTCTGTAGGTTATCACAAACTTTCTTAACCTTATCTGTTGTCTCTAGAATGAGGTCAGGTCTAGTATGCTGAGCCTCACCGATCTCATTCCAGCAGACTGGTGAACGACATTTTCGACCATAGAGAGCCTCGAAAGGAGCCATGTTGATGCTGGAGTGATAACTATTGTTGTAGGAGAATTGAATCAACGGAAGATACAAATCCCAACTACCACCAAAATCAATCACACAAGCTCTAAGCATATCCTCCAAAGTCTGGATTGTTCTTTCAGTTTGGCCATCTGATTGTGCATGATAAGTTGTGCTCAAATTAAGTTGGGTCCCCATAGCAGATTGCATGGCTCTCCAAAAACGAGAAGAGAATCGAGAATCTCTGTCAGAAATAATGTTCAAAGGAACACCATGTCGAGATACAATTTCATCCACATAGATTTTAGCAAGCTTGTCAGCAGATAGATCCTCACGGATCGGCAAGAAATGTGCTGACTTTTTAAGATGATCAACAACTACCCAGATGGCATCATGACCTCTCTTAGTGCACGGAAGTTTGGTAATAAGATCCATTGCAATGTTTTCCCATTTCCAAACTGGAATTTCTGGTTGCTCCAATAAACCAGAAGGATGTTGATGTTCAGCCTTAACCTTAAGACAAGTAAGGCATTTTGAAACGTATAAGGCAATGTCTTTCTGCATACCAGGCCAACAATACTGAGCACGAAGATCCTTATACATTTTGTCTGCACCAGGATGAATAGAATAACGAGACTTATGAGCTTCATCCATAAGCAAGGTGCGAAGATTGTCTTGACTTGGGACCCACAAACGGTCCATGAAACAATATGATCCATTGTCCTTCAGTTCAAGATCAGGCTTAATGTGATAGGGTAATTCCTTACCCATCAAGTCTTGCGAGACACAAGTGTGTTGAGCCTGAGAAATGCGGGCTTGAATATCAGATCGAACTTTGACACAGTGAAGCTTGACATGTTCCTTATGACTCAAAGCGTCAGCCACGACATTCGCCTTACCTGGATGGTAGCGAATTTCACAGTCATAGTCGTTTAGAAGTTCAACCCAACGTCGTTGCCTCATGTTGAGTTCTTTCTGATTGAAGATGTGTTGAAGACTTTTGTGGTCAGTGAAAACCACACATTTTACACCATACAAATAGTGTCTCCAGATTTTGAGAGCGAACACAACTGCACCTAACTCCAGATCATGAGTGGTGTAGTTCTTTTCGTGTATCTTCAACTGCCTTGATGCATATGCTATGACTTTTTTCCTTTGCATGAGAACACAGCCAAGACCCAAGTTTGATGCATCACAATACATGACAAAATCATCATTGCCCTCAGGCAAAGATAGTATAGGCGCATCACAAAGCTTCTGCTTCAAGGTCTGAAAAGCTTCTTCTTGTTTGGTTCCCCATTCAAAGGGTTTGTTCTTCTGAGTTAGAGTAGTTAGGGGAACTGCAATCTTTGAGAAGTTCTCGATGAAGCGGCGGTAATAACCCGCAAGACCAAGAAAAGAACGAACCTCAGTAGAAGTAGTAGGCGTATCCGAATCCTTAATCACACTGATCTTGGAGGGATCTACGTGAATACCTTGTTCGTCGACAATATGTCCTAAAAATTGAACTTCCTTAAGCCAAAATTCACAGTTGGAGAACTTGGTAAAAAGTTGCTCTTTCTTCAGGAGTTCCTGAGTAAGACGAAGATGTTGCTCGTGATCAGCTTGCGTCTTAGAATAAATCAAGATGTCATCAATTAAAACGATGATGAACTTATCTAAATAAGGCTTGTAGACCCTATTCATCAAGTCCATGAAAACAGCAGGAGCATTAGTCAAACCGAATGGCATAACTGTGAACTCATAACGCCCATAACGAGTGCCAAAAGTGTTGGTGCATACGTCTGTCGACTTCGACTTGTATCGAGTCTTGTACTAGAATTGTTAGATCAGGGCACGTAGTTTGAGAAATTAGGGTTTTTAGGTAATTTCGCATGAAATGTATGATAGGGTAATTTCATACGAAATTACATAGTAATTTCGAACGAAATTAGATTTCATTTGTTTCTAATTTCGCTTGGAAGGTTCATGCGAAATTAGCTCCCCTATATATACCATAGATGAGAAATCATTTGTAAGGTTCGTGATTCCGGTATCGAAGTGCTGTCGACGTGTCTACTGATCTGTAAACGTGTTTAATCAATAATACAAGACAATTAGAAGTGAATCAAGTTGTTTACAAAGTCTAATCAATGAATTCCGCCTCTGATTAGACCGAGAACTCTTCTGATAGACTCGTTTGGGTCACAGAACGATCCTACAAGTGGTATCAGAGCTCAGGAGGAAGAGTTCTTACCAATTCAGCTTAAAATTCTGATTTCTACACCTTCTTTTCAAAATTGAACAAGTTTTAACGGATAAAATGGTTTAAATTTCACACTTTTTAAGCGAAATAGTGTTTTACTGAAGCCTTGAAAGAATTGGACCTTAATTCGATCTAAAACTGCTAAAATTGGTAATTTCGCTTGAAAATCAGATCGTTCATGATGACGTCAGCAGTATTTCGCATGAAATAGGCAATTGATTTCGTTTGAAATTGCTATTTTGTTTGAATAGTACATTTAATTTCGCACGAAATTACTGTATTTGGTGTATTTCGCACGAAATTACTTCTGCTTTGCTATTTCGCACGAAATTAGCTTGTAATTTCATACGAAATTATTCACTTCATACGAAATAAGGGTATTTCGTTTGACTTGGTGCTATTTCGTGTGAAATCAGTATTTCGTGTGAAAAAGTGATTTCGTTTGAACGACTATTTCGCATCAAACTGATTTCGTATCAATGTGTGTTTTCGTTTGAATTCATATTTCGTGTGAAAATTTCTGATTTCGTGTGTGTTGTTATTTCGTTTGAATTTTTATTTTTTTTTGCAGATTACTGAAGTATGGAAGAAGAATTCTACAATGCGTTTGCTACACCAGTTGCTTCAGTTACTGCTGCTGAAACATTGTACAATGAGAATGAGACAGGAACTTACCAGAAACCACCAAAGCTTATGTACATTGAAGATTTTAAAGGATGGCAAAATCGATTTGAGAACTGGGTGCAAGCTTATAAGTTTGACGCATGGTGTTCATTGGAGAAAGATTACGAGAAACCGAAAAATGAACGTGGGCTTGAAAAGGCTTTTTGTGACTTTTCAGAGGGTGATGAATTGAAATATACAAGTGAAAAAATGATGATCAGTATTCTTCAACAAGCGATTAAAGAAGATATCTTTGTTTTACTTCAACATGAGGGTACTGCTAGATCAATTTAGACGGCATTGATTCAAAAGTTTAAAGGAAGTGCAGATATGATCAAGAATAAAAAGGCATTATTGAAGAAATCATTTGACATGTTTGTCATTTAGTCTTGGAAATGGGAAGATTGGACATAAAGAATGATAACGATGAATGGGTTGATAAACTAGCTGATGCATTACCACAGCTTAAATGGGGAACTTATTTGTTGATCCAAAAACACATGAGAAAATCTGAAAATATGAATCTGGCACAGTTTATTCAGAAAATTGAAGAGCATGAGTTGGATATCCAGAAAACGGCAATCATGAAGAATCCAAATGCTCAACAAGATGTAAGTTTATACTACAGAGGAAACAAATTTAAGGTTACTCCAAGCCCAAAGATTCAAACTGGTTTCAGTGCTGATAGTTCTTCTGGAACAAAGGGAAGTACTGTGACTCAAAGTGATGGATCCTTATCTTCGTATTCAAGCTTTGATCCAAATTTTACTACACCAAGTCCTCAATGACATAATTCTACAAATCTGCAGTGCAACGTTACCTTGAACATTCAAAATGGTCAAAATCTGTCTCCAGAAATAGCTAAGCAACACATGGCATCACTCGTTGCTATGTTGGAATCATATGAAAGTTTGATTGCTGGCAAAACTGGAAATCCGATGCTTACCAAAGAAGATTATGCCCAGATTAATGCTGAAGAACTTGAGTTGATGGACGTCAAGTGGTGTTTAGCCAGTGCGGTTAGAAGGGCAGAAAAGTTTCAACAAATCACTGGAAGAGATGACTTTAATGAATTGTCTAAATCTCCAATAGGTTTTGACAAATCAAAAGTTACATGTTTCCGTTGTTAAGAAAAAGGTCATTTTAAGCGTGAGTGCAAAAACAAAGAAGCAAATGGAAGACAAGATCAGTCTGGAAAAAAACAATTATTATAAAAAATCAATTTTTCATCAGATTGCTCAACAACCACAAACTGCACATGCACGTGCCATTGAAGAAAAAGAGAAAAGAGCTTGTTATGGTATAATTGACCAAGACGATGAAAAGGTTGCAGAGGGATTTAGCTGGGATAAATACATTCCACCTGGTTCAGGTCTTGTTGCTAGAGTTCTGGAAGAAGATGAAGTCAAATCTAGTCCAAAAAGAATACAGATTTTTCCAGATTTAGGAAGTGATATGGATACTGTCACACCCCGACCACGTGTAACATACAAAACGTGGCGGAAACGTCGGGGAGTGTTGTAACAGAATTAATGTTTCATAACCATGGATACCAAAAAGTGTTTCGTTTTATTAAACATTGAATAATTACATCATCTGGAAATCTAAATACACAATTTAAACATAGTCTATCATTGTTATTGAGTCACTAAGGCCTTGTCCAGTCCTATGTGAGCATGCATCCTATCAAACGATATCATCCAACAATACCTGAAACATATGTGAAAACGAGGTCAGCAAAGAAATGCTGGCGAATACATTGGTTTTGTTGAAAATAAGATTCATGACTTCTGTTTAAGAAAATGTTTAGTCATGAACCTTGTAATTTGCTTTGTCTTTGTAAATCATTTGAAAAATAATAGGTTTAGATGATATGTATAAATAAGAGAATAGTGCATGATTAAATGAATAACCATGTAAAATGAGTTTGTATAAGATATGTTGTTTGTAAAACAATGCATTGTGAAAAGTATGTTATTTGTATAAAATGTTATATGTTTAAATTGAAATGATTTAAACAACGCTACGATATGTAATACCATATAAGTACTTATATATAGGAAGTACCAGCGGCGTATCCACCATGCTTATATCATATTACACACGCCTCGTTACTTAAATCACTTACTCAATACCAAACCAACAATGTAAGATGTCTATGTATAAACCAACTGCCAGATGTATTGAAATAATATGTCAAAATGTTCATGTCAAGATGTTAATCATGTTATGTATAACCAATGTCAAAAGTGTTTGTGTCAAAAGTAAACCATGTAATGTGTAACCAAAAATGATATGTATGGCTAGTGAAATGCATCAACTAAACCATAGGTGAAACGCACAAAACAAAATATTGAAGTAAAACTTGGTTTAAATCAATACTATGTTTCGTGTAAATGCATGATCAAATGTAAATCATGTCCCAATGTTTACCCAATCGTTAAAACATTTTGTAAAATCGTTCAAGTCGTTCTTGTTCTAATTGTTCAAATCGTTCTTGTTTTAATTGTTCAAATCGTTCTTGTTTTAATTGTTCAAATCGTTCTTGTTTTAATTGTGAAACTACTTTATGGTCGATTCTCTAATAACATTCAAACCTTCTTGACTCGTTCATCGTTCCAACTCGTTCTCGTTCTTAACAAACCCTTACCAAAGGGTAAATTAATAATTACAGATTCAGTCGTTACCCAAAATACCCACACATAACCATGGGTATAGAGAATAACGGGATTTGTCAGATCTTATGGTACCATAGCCTAATACTGGTCGGCTTGATCATTGCTAATGAATGTCATTGGTTATGTAACTACAACCAACAAGTTTGTTCACTTTATTGAAATCGTTCTTGAAACCATTGTAATTGTTTTTGAAACCATTGTAATCGTTCTTGAAACCATTGTTATCGTTCTTGAAACCACATTGTAATTGTTATTGTAATCGTTCTTGAAATCATTGTTAAGGCATTTTAGCACATATGAGTCACCCCAAAACAGTTGAAAACAGTAAAAGAGGGGAATAATGTACTCGCCTGAGAATGCTTAGAAGTCTTGAACAACAACCAAACAAAGCTAGAGGGAGCACGAAATCAGTCGGCAATCTAAAACTATATAAATAAACCGGACTTAAATCGGGAGATCAGATAGGATGAGGCTTGGTAAACCAAATGAGTATTGGAACTCATATGATATGGTTTAACAAGGCCTACATACTACATGAAACCTAACCTAAGTGCTTTCGACCCATCGCGACCCATTAAGGTAGTTTATGCTACTTTAACGCGTCGTGCGCGTGAAACGCGTTCGGACCGTCTAACTAGTTCTATGACAAGTGTTATATGCCTAAACATGTTACATAATCAATTATGTGACAAAAGTTTAGGTTACATATGCTTAATTACCAATTATACATGAAAAGGGTATTCTGGTAATTTACCTAAGGCATATAAACTACCTATCATACAACTACTCAAACGATGTGACCATAAGGTATAACCTCGGAAGGTTATTCCCTATACACTATGGTCACCTAATGTATTTGGTCGGATCCTAATGATCGACCAAACTGGGTCGGGTTCGAAGGTATAAGCGATTTATTAGATCGCTTAACCTACGACCCTAGACAACGTGGTAATCAGTAGGCATAGTCCCAAGGGACTATAACCAACGTGATTACACTCACGTTGCGAAGTTCAAACGAACTTCGCATTGACCATAAGCTGGTCAACGCTGAAAGTCAAACAAAGTTTGACTTTTGGACTCGAAAAGCAATAAAATAAGGAAAAGAACGAAAGAATACTTACGAAGGGTCCCCGAATGCTAATCTCGATTCAAAAATCTCAGGTATGAAACAAAGGTTTCAACTTAGAGTTTCTCAAATCAAAATTCTTGTGATTTAAGTAATGGGGGGCATGGGGTATATATAGTTTTCGGTCCACCGTTAAGATCGTTTCATGGAAAACGTGCCTTAATCCCACCCGTACAAGTGTCGGACCCTTATGGTAGCTAAAAGTGATCCTTATCATCTGACTAAGCATGTGAGAATGTGTGGTGGAAGATTAAACAGCTGCAAACTGCTGTTAAATGCAGTTAATCTGGTCTAGAAGGTGGACGCGGCCCGCTTCAGGATCTGCTAAAACTCAGGCGGGCCGCCTGGGACTTGCAGATCAGAAACATGTTTGCAGAATTACAGTTTTGGTCCCTGCACGTGTTTAAGCTCATTTTCGGCACTTCCAAGGCCCGTAAAGCCAACTTTAAGGCCCTAAAATGTTGCCTAAACATTGTGGACATGAGACATGCTCAAAAATATGCCGGATGTTGGTTCATTTCGTTGTACGAACGCGATGATCGCTTAATTACGACAGAATGCGCACAGGCGCGAAAAACGATCCAAATGACGCGACGAACGGATTTTTCTTGTGCCAAACACTAAAATAAAATATTTTAGTGCTTACATAAATTTTTGGATGTCCGGATGTATTCAGAACGTAAGTTATGCGCGAAAATGCAAACTTGTGCACTTTTTGACACTTTTAGTCCCTGAATGAGCCAAAAGTTTATTTTAGCACACCGAACCCCTCAAAGCCTATTTCTAAGCTATATAAAGGATATTTAAGGTGTGTTTAACTTATGGTCATGTTCCGGAATGTCTGTTACAGTTCAAATTGGCATACTTTCGCAGTTTGTCAAGTTTAGTCCCTGTAAGCGAATTAACTTGTTTTTGCCATACCAAAGCCTTCAAAACTTATTTCTAAGTTATGTAAAGGTTATTTAAGGTATGTTAAGCCAATTTCACTATTCCGGAGTGTTCGTTGCATTAAACTGGTTATATTTACGCATCAGTGCGCATATAACCTTCCAGAAAGCGATTTAGAGTATGGAATCGAATAAGAATTGATATGTGCAAATGATACACATATTTTTACAAATCCCAAGTATGAAATACAATATTTCATTGGTTCGGTATTTGTTTGATGGCCGTGGAGGCACAGGTGTTACAGTCTCCCCTACTTTAGGAAATTTCGTCCCGAAATTTATTTAGAGGAAACTTGTGAGAGCTTGAAAACATGAAGTTGAAAAGATCGAACAACATTGGTTAGGGTTCTCAACTTTTAGTAACTTTAATAACATCATGCTTCCAATGTAAGAGGACACTTATATACAAGTATATGAAGCGCCATTGGTGCGTCCACCGTATCTCCATTACATCATTCTCATTTTGTTATTGTTGTCACTAGCGGTTCTTACACATAATAAATCCTACTGGGTTTCTGTGCACTAAATTTCATAATTATGTACGCGTCCATAATCAGACAATTCCTTGCACAGTTCACACAGTCAATTTTATAATGTGTAGGGTAAAACCAAATGAACATTCCTATGATGAGTGTGACTAGACCGCCGTAGAGTCCTTTTAATTAAATCAATAAATGATCTAAATAGACTATCAAGGAGTCTGTTCAGCTACATCACTAGATGTCGTTCTTTAACAAAATTGTGAATCAATCTTTTAGACTAGACCACTAAAAGGGTCTCTTATGAATCATGGAGTAGTACTATATAATCCAAGGGTCTTAACTACCATGTAGAAGCCCATAAGGATTTAAGGTAGTACCTTTTGAATATCCTACTATGAATCCCTAATATGAAAATATGAAAGATTCTATGAGGATTTGAAAATCGTACACACAAAAACATAGAGGAGAACACATATCACATAATCGCATAATCGTTTAATTTGTTATCTTTGGACACAGGTATTTAAAGCATACTAGGAATCAAATCCTTAATTGCAGCAATTTGGATGGATCCACAAGAATACCCTGCTTGTTTACTACATGACCCAAAAACTGAACTTCTTTAAGCCAAAATTTCCTCTTGGAGGATTTAGCGAAAAGTTTGTTCCTTCTTTAGGGGTTCCAATGTTAACGAAGGTGTTGATCGTGATCGGCTCGGGATATGAATAGATCAAGATGTCATTAACAACAATGACGAACTGATCCAAATAAGGCTTGCAGACTCTATTTATTAAGTCCTTGAAGATGGCTGGAGCATTTGTCAACCCAAAAGGCATGACTGTAAACTCGTACTGGCCATACTTCATGCAAAAAACCGTTTTGGGAATATCTTCTTCGAGAATACAAAGTTGATGATACCCAAAACGCAAATCGATCTTAGAAAAGCCTGAAACGCTATGCAGTTGATCGGAGAAATCGTTGATTTAAGGTAGGGGATATCGATTCTTGATGGTAAGCTTAATAGGCTTACGTTAATCGATATGAATTCGAGAAGATCCATCTTTCTTTTTCACAAAGAGGGCAAGAGTTTTTTTTTTCCAAGGTGAAAAGTTCGGACGGATGAATCCTTTATCAGACAACTCTTGAAGCTGTTTTGATAATTCTTGCATCTCGAACGGTGCAAGACGATAAGATACTTTAGATTTAAAAGAAACAAGTGTTTGAGGTTCTTAGGGAGATCACAAGTGATCATAAAAATGACAGAACCACACGAGTAGTTTTTGTCTTTGTGTTGATACCATAAGGTTGGATCAAACATTCATACAATTGCATTAGTTACAAAATAAAACCATAAATTTTTTATTTATATAACAACCGCATTGTCTTTAATGTTACAAGATAACAACCATAGGAAATACAAAATGCTAATTGTTCACTCCTTCATCATTGAGTGCCTCATTGATGTTAAACACTTGACCACGTGCTGGATTCACATTGACGTTCGCATTCGGGTTTGCGTTAGCATTTGCATTCACCAGTCTTGGGCATTTGTGGCGGAAGTGACCAATCTCTCCGCAGTTGAAACATGAACCCAGTGGGAATCTTGCAGCATTTCCTTGAACCGGAGCTTGAACCTGAGCAGCCTGATTTTGTCCCAAACGACAAACATTGGCCAAATGCCCAAGTTTACCACACGTCGTGCATTGCCAGCAAGCTTGTTGTACTGCGTGATGACCGTTGCAGCATGCATAATAAGGTGCGGTACCGGCATATGCTTTCTTTGCAGGTGGCTGAGCTGGTGGGTTCCGCGGGTTCTGAGCAGTCTGTGCTGTAACAGCAAAGTTCTGAACACCCTTTCGCTTTCTTGATTTCTTTGACGTCTCACCTTCCTTACCCTTCTTGTTTTGACCTTTCTTGCTATCCTCCTTGTCAGACCCCTGCTTCTTACCCTTGTCACCCTTTCTGTGTAACTTATTCTTCCGAATCTGCGACTCAGTCAATGTCGCAGCTAACTCGACCGCCTGACGGAGTGTCGCAGGGTTACTACCAGTAAGGATGTCTTGTACCGAGTCAGGTAGGCCGTCGATGTATCTTTCGATAGCCTTGTCGAGTGGGGTAACCATTGTCGGGCAAAGCAGACTCAACTCCTCAAACCTATCAGTATACGCCCTGTGCTCACCACTATCTTGCTTCAACTCATCAAATTCCTTCTCCAAAGCTCGCTGCTCATGACGAGGACAGAATTCCCTCATCATAAGGGCCCTAAGTTCAACCCATGTCTGTGCTAGAGCAACTTCTGCACCACGATCCCTCATAACCCCGTTCCACCATGTGAGAGCCCTCTTCTGAAACACACTCGAAGAAAACTCGACCTTGCGATTGTCAGGACACTGCACGTGGCGGAAAGTATTCTCAATGCTCTCGAACCATTGAAGAAGCCCAGTCGCCCCTTCAGAACCACTAAACTTGAGTGGTTTAGCCTGGTTAAAATCCTTGTATTTGCATGTAACATTGTTGTTGTTGTTGGCTTGGTTCCATTGAGCAAAGAGGTTTGGAAATTGAGCAGCCATTTGCTGCGCAATGATTTCTGCCAGTTCGGCAGTCGCTATCTGGCTTTCGCGTCGAGGAGGCATTCTAAAAGAGGAAACATGAAAGGAAACGAGTGAGAGAATTAGACGAAAAGAATGAGATGAAACAAATCTGATGAAAGCAAGGATAGTGGTCATTTGTTTGTTACTACCAAGCAACAACCGACACACAGTGACTAACCAAAGTAAATGGATCAAAAATAATGTATCGCGAAGACATGCTCGCCTATAAGTGAACACTCATCCCAAGAATTCCCAGGTAAGCACAACTGGTCTCGCGTCTGATGAGATATATATGAAGTGCTTGCCTAGACAGAAAACCCAGAATACAGGCATTCACCCTTCCAGTTTGCACGTGTTCACATTATTTAAAACCCAAAACCTTGAGGAGATTTTGAAAACTCAAAAGGGTTCAAAACCATATAACAGAGTGTTCAAAACCTTACAATAGAGGGTTCAAAACCTAGAAATTAATCATCCTAGAACAGATGATTAGTTTTCAAAGCGATTTTGAAATTTATGTTCTTGTTGTGGTCGTCGCCTAAGGATATGTGACGGTATTGTTTTATGACTAAACGCAAGTAAACTCGCGTTAGGGTCCTAAGAAGGTTATAGACTAGGTCAAAGCATTACTAATAACCTAATTCCCTATAACCATTGGCTCTGATACCATCTTTTCTGTCACACCCCGACCACGTGTAACATACAAAACGTGGCGGAAACGTCGGGGAGTGTTGTAACAGAATTAATGTTTCATAACCATGGATACCAAAAAGTGTTTCGTTTTATTAAACATTGAATAATTACATCATCTGGAAATCTAAATACACAATTTAAACATAGTCTATCATTGTTATTGAGTCACTAAGGCCTTGTCCAGTCCTATGTGAGCATGCATCCTATCAAACGATATCATCCAACAATACCTGAAACATATGTGAAAACGAGGTCAGCAAAGAAATGCTGGCGAATACATTGGTTTTGTTGAAAATAAGATTCATGACTTCTGTTTAAGAAAATGTTTAGTCATGAACCTTGTAATTTGCTTTGTCTTTGTAAATCATTTGAAAAATAATAAGTTTAGATGATATGTATAAATAAGAGAATAATGCATGATTAAATGAATAACCATGTAAAATGAGTTTGTATAAGATATGTTGTTTGTAAAACAATGCATTGTGAAAAGTATGTTATTTGTATAAAATGTTATATGTTTAAATTGAAATGATTTAAACAACGCTACGATATGTAATACCATATAAGTACTTATATATAGGAAGTACCAGCGGCGTATCCACCATGCTTATATCATATTACACACGCCTCGTTACTTAAATCACTTACTCAATACCAAACCAACAATGTAAGATGTCTATGTATAAACCAACTGCCAGATGTATTGAAATAATATGTCAAAATGTTCATGTCAAGATGTAAATCATGTTATGTATAACCAATGTCAAAAGTGTTTGTGTCAAAAGTAAACCATGTAATGTGTAACCAAAAATGATATGTATGGCTAGTGAAATGCATCAACTAAACCATAGGTGAAACGCACAAAACAAAATATTGAAGTAAAACTTGGTTTAAATCAATACTATGTTTCGTGTAAATGCATGATCAAATGTAAATCATGTCCCAATGTTTACCCAATCGTTAAAACATTTTGTAAAATCATTCAAGTCTTTCTTGTTCTAATTGTTCAAATTGTTCTTATTTTAATTGTTCAAATCGTTCTTGTTTTAATTGTTCAAATCGTTCTTGTTTTAATTGTGAAACTACTTTATGGTCGATTCTCTAATAACATTCAAACCTTCTTGACTCGTTCATCGTTCCAACTCGTTCTCGTTCTTAACAAACCCTTACCAAAGGGTAAATTAATAATTACAGATTCAGTCGTTACCCAAAATACCCACACATAACCATGGGTATAGAGAATAACGGGATTTGTCAGATCCTATGGTACCATAACCTAATACTGGTCGGCTTGATCATTGCTAATGAATGTCATTGGTTATGTAACTACAACCAACAAGTTTGTTCACTTTATTGAAATCGTTCTTGAAACCATTGTAATTGTTTTTGAAACCATTGTAATCGTTCTTGAAACCATTGTTATCGTTCTTGAAACCACATTGTAATTGTTATTGTAATCGTTCTTGAAATCATTGTTAAGACATTTTAGCACATATGAGTCACCCCAAAACAGTTGAAAACAGTAAAAGAGGGGAATAATGTACTCGCCTGAGAATGCTTAGAAGTCTTGAACAACAACCAAACAAAGCTAGAGGGAGCACGAAATCAGTCGGCAATCTAAAACTATATAAATAAACCGGACTTAAATCGGGAGATCGGATAGGATGAGGCTTGGTAAACCAAATGAGTATTGGAACTCATATGATATGGTTTAACAAGGCCTACATACTACATGAAACCTAACCTAAGTGCTTTCGACCCATCGCGACCCATTAAGGTAGCTTATGCTACTTTAACGCGTCGTGCACGTGAAACGCGTTCGGACCGTCTAACTAGTCCTATGACAAGTGTTATATGCCTAAACATGTTACATAATCAATTATGTGACAAAAGTTTAGGTTACATATGCTTAATTACCAATTATACATGAAAAGGGTATTTTGGTAATTTACCTAAGGCATATAAACTACCTATCATACAACTACTCAAACGATGTGACCATAAGGTATAACCTCGGAAGGTTATTCCCTATACACTATGGTCACCTAATGTATTTGGTCGGATCCTAATGATCGACCAAACTAGGTCGGGTTCGAAGGTATAAGCGATTTATTAGATCGCTTACCCTACGACCCTAGACAACGTGGTAATCAGTAGGCATAGTCCCAAGGGACTATAACCAACGTGATTACACTCACGTTGCGAAGTTCAAACGAACTTCGCATTGACCATAAGCTGGTCAACGCTGAAAGTCAAACAAAGTTTGACTTTCGGACTCGAAAAGCAATAAAATAAGGAAAAGAACGAAAGAATACTTACGAAGGGTCCCCGAATGCTAATCTCGATTCAAAAATCTCAGGTATGAAACAAAGGTTTCAACTTAGAGTTTCTCAAATCAAAATTCTTGTGATTTAAGCAATGGGGGGCATGGGGTATATATAGTTTTCGGTCCACCGTTAAGATCGTTTCATGGAAAACGTGCCTTAATCCCACCCGTACAAGTGTCGGACCCTTATGGTAGCTAAAAGTGATCCTTATCATCTGACTAAGCATGTGAGAATGTGTGGTGGAGGATTAAACAACTGCAAACTGCTGTTAAATGCAGTTAATCTGGTCCAGAAGGAGGACGCGGCCCACTTCAGGATCTGCTAAAACTCAGGCGGGCCGCCTGGGAGTTGCAGATCAGAAACATGTTTGCAGAATTACAGTTTTGGTCCTTGCACGTGTTTAAGCTCATTTCCGGCACTTCCAAGGCCCGTAAAGCCAACTTTTAGGCCCTAAAATGTTGCCTAAACATTGTGGACATTAGACATGCTCAAAAATATGCCGGATGTTGGTTCGTTTGGTCGTACGAACGCGATGATCGCTTAATTACGACGGAATGCGCACAAGCGCGAAAAACGATCCAAATGACGCGACGAATGGAGTTTTCTTATGCCGAACACTAAAATAAAATATTTTAGTGCTTACATAAATTTTTGGATGTCCGGATGTATTCAGAACGTAAGTTATGCGCGAAAATGCAAACTTGTGCACTTTTTAACACTTTTAGTCCCTGAATGAGCCAAAAGTTTATTTTAGCACACCGAACCCCTCAAAGCCTATTTCCAAGCTATATAAAGGATATTTAAGGTGTGTTTAACTTATGTTCATGTTCCGGAATGTCTGTTACAGTTCAAATTGGCATACTTTCGCAGTTTGTCAAGTTTAGTCCTTGTAAGCGAATTAACTTGTTTTTGCCATACCAAAGCCTTCAAAACTTATTTCTAAGTTATGTAAAGGTTATTTAAGGTATGTTAAGCCAATGTCACTATTCCGGAGTGTTCGTTGCATTAAATTGGTTATATTTACGCATCAGTGCGCGTATAACCTTCCAGAAAGCGATTTAGAGTATGGAATCGAATAAGAATTGATATGTGCAAATGATACACATATTTTTACAAATCCCAAGTATGAAATACAATATTTCATTGGTTCGGTATTTGTTTGATGGCCGTGGAGGCACAGGTGTTACAGATACCGATGATGAAGAGGAATATCTTAATAAAGCTAGAAAAGGTCTGGATCCTGACAGTTTTAATTTGTTTTTTGCAGATAAAGTTGAGATGCTGAATGAGAAGAAGATTGTCAGATTAAAGAGAGAGCTGGAAGCAATAAGAATAAATGATGACAAGAAAAAGATGAAAGCTGAAGAACAAAATGTTGAATCAGTGATTGAAAAAGTGATAGAGAAAATTGTTGAGATTGAAAAATTAGTCGAAGTTGAGAAACTCGTCGAAGTTGAGAAAGTCGTCGAGGTTGAAAAGATTGTCGAGGTTGAAAAGATAGTTGAAATAATTAAACCTTGTATGAAATGTCTGGAATCTTGCAAAGATTGTAAGGAAAAGGACAAGAAGATTCTTGAACTAGAAGAGATGAAAGAAAATTTGTTGTCTGATGTGAAGTATGTGAAAGAGTCATATGATGTTTTGAACAGAACAGTTGATGGTCTGAAAAAGACAAATTTAGAAGTTGATGCTGCTATGAAAATGATGAGTTCAACTTTAATGACAAAGCAAAAGGTCATCAATGAGTATATTGAAGACTGTGCAAAGCTGAAGCAAGATTTGGAACTTGAAAAAACTGAGAGTGACAGAATCAAACGTTTGTTGTTGAGTTATACAACGTGTGATTATTTGATTGATCGAGTTTATCCTACTGTTGCAGGTCTTGACGCTTTCCAAGATAAGGAGAATGAAGAGGATACTGGTAAGAAACAATGTGTCAAGTATAACAAGTGTCCGCCCCCGATTTGGAATAGTTATTCTCCCAGAAAGCCAAATGAGGAACGTTTAAATAAGGCTCTCAACATAAAGTTAAAGTCTGAAACCATTGATGAGTTACCAGACAATATTGATGTCACATTCACAGCGTCTGACACTGATCATGAGTCTGAGTTGTTAAAGAAGGTGGTCGATCAGGTGTAGGATATGGATGAAGAGTCAAAGTCGGAGTCTAAACCTGAAAGTTCGAGTTCATCAGAAAAGAGTCCGAGTTCACCGGTTAAACGGGTTTACAATAAATAATTCCTGTTATCAAAATCTAATATGAATGACGGATCAATCAAAGTGGCATATACTTTGAATGATTCAGACAAATTATATTCTGATGAGGAATTTCCAATAAGAAGTGTCAAAACTGAAATGATCAAACAGGTTTTCAAATTAACAGAAATTAATATTTCTGAAATAAAAGATTTAAATCTTCATGAAAAACCTCAAAAGTACACTTCAAGAGTTCAACAGAGATTGAACAAGAAAAAGGGGTACAGTTCTGGTTTAGGTTTTCAAAAGAATCTAAAGCATAACAGTAATTTCAAAAATAAAGGTCTTGGTTTCATTCCCCTGGAAAATTATAAAAATGAGAAAAATTATAAACCGAAAACAAAATTTGTTTCAGGTACAAGCTTAGTAGAAGAAGAGAAGAAACAATTTTGGAGATAGATAAACAAAGAGTTTCTTGCTGAGAAGAAAAAGAAGTTGGTGAATGAATATGAGAAAAAGGTTGAACGAAGAACCTGTTACAGATGCCAAGAAGTTGGACACATTGCTTGGAATTGTCCAAAGTCCAACAATTCAAAACAGGGAGTTACTTCTAACTCAAAGTTTAAAAAGAAATGTGTTGATGAAAAGAAACAACAAACTGAAAGTTTTAAAAAGTTCAAAGATTCGACTTTCGAAATTGGTGAAAGTTCGAAGCGTTTTTACAAAAGAAAAGTTGATTTGAACAAACAAAGATGGGTTGTTAAATCTGAAAGCAGTTCTGACAATGAATCTGATTCCATAAAATCAGAAGAGTCATTTGTTGAGGATAAAAAGAATGGGAATTCCGTTCCTGAGTTAAACGATGAACATTTTCCGCCAATGTCAAAAGAAAATTTGAAGTTGAAAGTTGGTAAAGTTGAAATTTCAGATCAATTCTTCTCTGGTAAAAGAGAATTTGATGCTGAAAAGGCTTTTAATGTGAAAGTCCAACATATATTTGCGAAAATGGTAGATGGAAAAGTGAAAAGTGCTAAAGATTTTTATAAATCAAAAGGAGGTTGGGATAGAGATGAATCAAAATCACCCAAGGCTTGTCAGGCTTAGGTGACAGCATTTTCAAACTAAAATCCTGACTTGCCGAAGCTCCCAAGTGGGTAATTGTGGAGCATGAATCGGCATCATTCTTGAAAAATTGTTTTTGTGAAAAAATTAAAAAATTGATAAAATTCTACAGGTTGTGGACTTGCCGGAACTTCCTGGTTGGTAAGTGTGAAGTAGGAATCGGCATTTTCCTGCAAGTGGTATTTCAGTTTACAAGTGGTAGTTGTTCGTACATTGTCATATTTTACTTTACAACTGGTAGTTTTTCATCTACAAGTGGTTAATCAAGGTTATTAAGTTGAACTTGATTTAACTTTCATTCAAAAGGTTTGTGAAAACAATGTGATGAACCCCTAACCTATATGTGGTAAAATCAACAAAACTTATTTTCCGGAAAAACCATTTTTGATTAAAACAAACTTAAGTGTTTTGAAATCATAATGGTAAAATAGTTTGTTGTCAGGGGGAGTTCTGATTGTCTATGCCAAGAGGATGGCGATTTGAAGCAATTCACATCATGTTGTCACTTTATGTGTACAGTTTGTTTTCAAATTTCTTTTTAATGATTTTGAATTTTAGGGGGAGTAAGAAATTTTCAGAAAATCCAAAAGCATTAGAAAATTTGAAAAAGTCAAAAACATGATAAAATCAAAAATGAGTTTTTGTTGTAAAAAGAGGAAATGATAGTACATCAGTAGACAGTTACAGTATGCTAAAGAAATGTAATGATTAAATAGCATTAAACGGTCTCACTGATGATATGCCGATAGGTTTTTACACATTTAGTAAACTTTTTCGGGATAGAAACTTAAATTCAAACTTACTTGTTTTGTGGGGAACACTATTTGGATATATAGGTAACCCCTGAAATCTCGTTTGAAAGACCCCTCTTTCTGAAATACTAGGTCTTTATGCTCAGTGATATCTGGGGTATTATCCCGGGACTTCTGATTTTGCGGAAGCAATGGCCTAGTCCCCGTATAATACTTTTAACACACCTAATTCGTATCCTGAATCAGTTGAAATTTGTATACGGGAGTATATTCAAGAGGTGGGACACATGAATGAGTTTAACTTCTTAACACACCTAATTCGTATCCTGAATCAGTTGAAATTTGTGTGAGAATTTAAGTGGATCAGTATATTGACAATCTAGGTGAACTGTTTAATTCTTAATGTGTAACTAAGCTCAACGGTACTAGTGACTTGTCTCATAAACTGATATGATCCTCTTACACAAACTCACAAAAATATTGTTTGTAAATATTTCTTTACTGCATTTCATTAATATAAAAAATCCAAAAAGATTTTCGGAGTGTTTTAGCATAAATTTTGAAAAATTCAAAAAGATTTTAGACAAATGATGTTGAAAAGCTGATTTTCAAAATTCCGAGTGCTAAACACGATGAACAACTGGGTTGGGAGAGTTTGTTGAAATGAAAAATTTTATTGAAATGATTAAATGGTTTATTCAGTTGAAACCAAATTTGAAAGTGTCATATTCAAGTGGTTAAGAGAATTTATGAAATGTCATATTATTACAAGATGATGTTTTGAATTCGATCCTACAAGTGGTCAGCAGATATGTTAAATGTTAAATTTTTTAGATTGATTTTTGCAAAATTTTAAATTTGTGAAACTTACTTTTGGGTAGAGACTGTGTAGGTTAGCCAGGTTTCGAATACTGTATAGATGAAGAATAAAGCCAGGAATCGATCTTGAACCTGTGACACAGTGAGAAAGTCAGGTTGCGATTCTAGAAATTATGAAAGCCAGACTAAGATCCCAAGCATTCTTTAAGGGGGAGTCTGTAGATGAATAGAGCCAGCTTCAGATCCTGAATTGATGTTCACACTAGCTGCTGATGCTGATGAACTTAAAGGATCAAGAGATCTGATCAAGAAAATGTGAAGAGAAGATTGAGGTTGCTTACACTGTTAAATACTTTGGAGAAAGCCCGAAGACTGATAAAGACTGAAGACTGTGAAGACTCAACACTTAAGACTCGTCAACATCCGAGGGGGAGTCTGTTGGTGCATACGTCTGTCGACTTCGTCTTGTATCGAGTCTTGTACTAGAATTGTTAGATTAGGGCACATAGTTCAGGAAATTAGGGTTTTTAGGTAATTTCGCATGAAAAGTATGATAGGGTAATTTCGTACGAAATTACATAGTAATTTCACACGAAATTAGATTTCGTTTGTATCTAATTTCGCTTGGAAGGTTCATGCGAAATTAGCTCCCCTATATATACCCTAGATGAGAAATCATTTGTAAGGTTCGTGATTCTGGTACCGAAGTGTTGCCGACGTGTCTACTGATCTGTAAACGTGTTTAATCAATAATACAAGACAATTAGAAGTGAATCAAGCTGTTTACAAAGTCTAATCAATGAATTCCGCCTCTGATTAGATCGAGAACTCTTCTGATAGACTCGTTTTGGTCACAGAACGATCCTATAGAAAGCAGTCTTGGGAATATCTTCTTCATGCACACGAAGTTGATGATACCCAGAACGTAGATCAATCTTCAAAAAACAAGTAGCACCCTTTAACTGATCAAAGAGATCATCAATGCGAGGGAGGGGATATCGATTCTTGATGGTAAGCTTGTTAAGCTCACGATAATCAATACACATCCTGAAAGATCCATCCTTCTTCTTGACAAAAAGAACGGGAGCACCCCAAGGTGAAAAGCTAGGATGAATAAAACCATTGTCAGAAGGCTCTTGAAGCTGCTTAGATAACTCTTGCATCTCAGACGGTGCAAGACGATATGGAGATCTGGCAATAGGATTTGCACCAGGTACAAGATCAATACGGAACTCGACTTGGCTTGCTGGGGGCAAACCAGGTAAATCTTCAGGAAACAATTCAGGATAATCCCGAACAACAGGGATATCTTGAATAGACTTACTTTTCACATAGTTCTTTCGCAGATATTTCCGAGCCTGAATACAAGACATGAGCTTGAGACTACTAGTAGGTTTCTCACCACGAACCTGTAGGATCTCACCTGTCGAGAGCGGAACACAAACAATCTTTTCAAAACAAACTACCTCTGCATGATGCTTGGCTAGCCAGTCCATTCCCACTATAATGTCGAAGCTTCCAAGTTGCATCGGTGTGAGGTCGATAGGAAAAAGATGGTCATTAAGGTTTAACTGACAATTTCGAAGAACAGAATCGAGAACAATGGGTTCACCACTAGCAAATTTTACTGTCAGAGGCTTTCCTAGTTTCGTTCTAGACATGCGAAGCAATGGCTCAAAAGACAATGACACAAAACTCTTATCGGCACCAGCTTGGCTAACCAGTCCATTCCCACTATAATGTCGAAGCTTCCAAGTTGCATCGGTGTGAGGTCGATAGGAAGAAGATGGTCATTAAGGTTTAACTGACAATTCCGAAGAACATAATCGAGAACAATGGGTTCACCACTAGCAACTTTTACTATCAGAGGCTTTCCTAGTTTCGTTCTAGACATGCGAAGCAATGGCTCAAAATACAATGACACAAAACTCTTATCGGCACCAGAATCAAAAAGTACGGAAGCAGACTGATTGTTAACAAAGAACGTGCCGTTCACCACCTCGTTTTCTACTCGCGCCTCATTAGCATTCATGTTGAAAATTCGACCTCGAGCCTGAGCATGATTCTGATTCTGATTCTGATTTGTGTTGGCCAGCCTTGGACACTGGTTTCTGTAGTGGGTCAGATCCCCTAGTTATAGCAAGAACCAGTGTTGGTGCACAATGTCTATCGCCTACATCATCAGTCTAGGTCGTGTCATGTAATAGTTTAAGTGTTAGAAATGTAAGTTTTATATGTATTGGGCCAGTTCGCACAAAGTGGCTTATGTAAGGCCAGGTCACACGAACTGGAGTTAGCCAGTTCGTGCGAAGTGATCATGTTAACCCGTGCGAACTGGACAGCCTATAAATAGGTCTGTTGTGTTTTTCATTTGTAACTTTTCAGAGAATCTTGCCACGAAGTGCTGTCGAATTCTCTCCGCATGAAAACGTTTAATATCAATGGAAAACGTGTTTAAAGTGTATTTCTCTGCTTCTACTCATATTCTAACACTGATTCAAGGTTGCTAGTTTGTTTCCGCCTTTCTAGTGACCTAGATTTGACTCAGACCGACTTGTTTTGATCGAATCTTGATCCTACAAGTGGTATCAGAGCTCAGGATGAGTTAAATCTGCTGATATCAGTGTTTTGAATGGTTTAGAACTCAAAACTTCTACTCTTTCTTGGATTTTTGGACGAATTCACGGACAAAATGGACTGAATTTTGGATATTGTGTGTAAAACACCTTTTTAAACAATCCTACAAAGTTACAGACCATAAATCGAACTAAAACTGATCAAAAAGTGTCAAAAAGTTCACTTCGTATGAACATGATGCTCAGATCGTGTGAAATGAACCAGTTCGTGTGAAAATTTGACAAATCGCTTGAAATTCTTGTCCAGCTTGCACGAGTTGGATCAGATCATTTGAAAACCTCATTTAGTTCGCACGAAGTGGATCAGTCCGCACGTATCACCTCGCACGAAGTGTGTATTCAGATCGTGTGAACTCCTCAGTTCGCACGAATTGAAATTGCTTTTAACAATTTGTTGTCACCTTGGACGAATTGGAAGTCCAGTTCGTTTGAAACTTCCAGTTCGCTTGAAACAAATCCAGTTCGTTTGAGTCGTCCAGTCCGTTTGAAAATCCAGATCGCTTGGAAGTCAGTTCGCTTGAAAGTAAAATTTTTCAAAACTTAAAATTTTTCGGAAATATTTTTCGAAGTATAAAATGGACAATCAAGAGTTTTACAACGCGTTTTTCAGAGGAGGTATTCAAACTCCAGCAAGTATAGCCCAAAATGTGAACTTGGAGAATGAGCTCGGAACCATGCAAAAACCACCAAAACTGCTCAACATTGAAGATTATTCGGGATGGCAAGATAGGTTTCGCACGTGGGTTCAGGTGAATCATCTCGAATGTTGGTTGAAAGTTGAAACAAAATATGTAGTTCCTGTGAATGATGCTGGTATTCCGAAAACACTTAACTCGTTAACTCCAGCTGAAGCAGAAACTTTTAAAGCCGAGAAGAAGATGGTCAGTATATTGCAACAGGCAATTAAAGAAGACATTTTGGTATTGCTACAGCATCAGAATGACGCGCAAGCTATTTGGAACTCTCTTAAACTGAAATTTCTTGGAAGTGCTGCAATGATCAAAAGTAAAAAAGGCATTACTGAAAAAGGAATTCGACATTTTTACTGCTATCAGTGGAGAATCAAGGAAAGAATTGATTGAGAGGTATTGTCATTTGGTATTGGAGATGAATCGTTTGGGTATAGATAAAACAGACGAAGAGTTGGTTGATAAGTTGGCTGACGCATTACCACAAGAAGTGTGGGGTACGTTCTTAATGGTTTTGAAGAACAACTTGGAATACATTGGTTTCAATTTGAGTACGTTTATCGAGAGAATTGAAGCTCAAGAGCTTGAAATGCGGAAGATGAGTAAAATGAAATCTGCAAACGTACAGCAAGATGTTCAGCTTTACTACAAAGGAAGCTCATGTGCCACATCTACTCCGAGTCCAAAGATTCAAACAGCATTCAGTGCAGATTCTTCATCGGGAGTACCTCAAAGCACGTCAAACAAAAACTTTTCACCGTTTCCAAGCTACGAACCAAACCCTAAGGTTCATAGTTCTCCAGAACAAGTTTCTTCTTAAAGTTCTTCAGGTTCGACCAATCAGAGTTATGCTCATGGGATACTGTGCAATATTGCTGTTAACATAAAAAATGGTCAAGATTTTACCGAGACAGTCGCAAAGCAGTATATAGCACTTCTAGCTTCCGTACTTGAGTCTTACGAGAGTCTAGTAGCAGGACGAATTGGTAACCCAGACATGACAAAAGAAGATTACGATCAAATTGATCCAGAAGAACTAGAACTCATCGACATCAAATGGGGAATGGCGAGCATTGTGAGAAGAGCTCAAAGGTTCATGGAAATTACAGGAAGAAGTAGTCTTGCAGGTCCTGATCCGAAACTTGGATTTGACAAATCAAAGGTGACTTGCTTCAAGTGCAAAGAGAAGGGGCACTTCAAGCGTGAATGTCCAAACAGAGAAGTTAATAACCACCAGAATCCATTCGCCAATGACTATTACCGACAGGCCATTTATCATAAAAACAGTCAAACACCATTAAATCCAAGACCTCAAATCGAGAACAGTCCATCCAAAACAGAAAAAGCTCTTTTGGTGAATCAAGATGATGAAAAGATTCCAGAAGGCTTTAGTTGGGATAAGTACATTCCAGGAGGGGGTCTTGCTATGATGGCTGAAATTACTGAGGAACCGGAAATAGTTGAGGAAGTCAGTGAAGTGATGACTGAAGAAAGTTATGCTGAACTTGAAGAGGCAACAGCAGCAGTTTACTATTATCAGTCTGAACAGGAGGTTATTGCTAATACATTTAAATCTATGATGCCTTCTAATGTGTTTTATTCTTTTGCAAGTTTCTTTGGAGAACCGACTACGGGTTTTTGCCCACAGTACGAAGTTGAAAAAACTCCGGTTCAAGAAATCATTGATGTTTCAAACGAGATGAATGAAGAGACCTTGAAAGGAATTGCAGATAAAGCTCTTATGGTCAAGCTGCAAGAGGTAGAACAAACTAAAACACCTTCTGATAACAATGAGACCAAAGATGCAACTCAAGAGTCAGTGTCAGTCGAAAATGTGGAGTCCGAGTCCATTGACAAATCAGGAGAGAAGTCCGAGTCCGATGGCAATTCAGAAAATGTGAAATCTGAATCCGGAAAGAAATCTGAGTCTGAGTCCGGAGAGTTTGGTAAATCAAAAAGTAAAATTGACAAACAAGAAAACATTTTTGAAAAAGTTGATCCAATTCCTGAAACGCCATGCAAAAACTGTTTAAAACCATGCATGGATTGTCTTGAAAAAGACAAATAGTTTCAAGAGTTAAAAAAGTTTCATGACAAATTAAAATTTGATTTTAATGATGTTAAAGAAGCTTATGACACTCTGTCACGATCAATTAAAGCAATTCACACTGAGAATAAAGAAAATGACAAAGTTGTTAATTTTCTCAAAGCTACGGTCATGGATAAGCAAATGTCGATTAACATGCATCTGGACACAATTGCATCTCTAAAGAAGGAACTTGAATTGATGCGCATTGAAACAGAAAAAGTTGACAAAAAGTTGATCAGTTACCTTTTATCGTCATATGTGATTGATCAGATAGTTCCTCAACAAGCTGATTTCAAAAATGTTCCACCCCCGACGTGGAATCATTATTCTCAGAAATATCCAGACGGGGAGGAAGAGGCATTGAATCTCAAACTGAGAACAGAAGAGAATGAATTACCGGAGAACATAGATGTTACATTCTCTCCGTCTGACACCGACAACGAGTCACAATTGGTTAAAACAGTTGTAGACCAAGTGTTGGATGAAGAGAGTGGTAACTCTGATTTCGAAACGGTCAAAACTCATTTTGAGAATTCCAGTTCAGATTCTGAAGATGACGGAAACTTTCTTGATAAGTTTATACCAAAGTCAGATAAAGTTTTGGATGACGATTCAATCATTGTGGTTTACACGATGACCAGAACTGACAAACTGTATACTGATTTTGAGTACCCGATTCAGAATGCGAATCTGGAAAATGTTGAAAAAGTTTTCAAACTTGTGGAAATTGATATCTCAGAAGTCAACAACAATTCATTTCTTTCAAAACCGAAAAAGTCTTTTGTTAAACAACAACCGACAAACAACCCGGGAAAGAAGAATGAATGGGCGGGTAACAATGGTAACAAGAGACATGGCAATAATTTCAAAAAGAAAGGTGTTGGTTTTGAGAAGAAAATGGCTAAGAAAGAAGTTAAGTCAAAAGAAAAATTGAGTGATGTGTTTATTGCTGGTAATAACACAGAAGTCGAAAAGGATTATATCTTTAGCAAGCAAGCAGTTGACAATTTTATTGCGGCTAAAAAGATAAGAGATGAGACCAACAGATCCATTTTTGTTGAATATGACAAAAGAATATGTTATTGATGCAATGAAATTGGTCACATGGCCAAACAATGTGTCAAAAAGATGATAAAACCAGTTTTCCATAAACCAAAACCAAATGTTTCAAAGGATGTAAAAGGAAAATCACCTATGGTATCCTCCGTGTGTGACAGCTGTGTCACTCCAACCCTCAAAAAAATACCAAACCAATGAAATATTGTATTTCATACTTGGAATTTGTATAAATATGTGTATCATTTGCACATATCAACTCTTGTTCGATTTCGGGCTCTAAATCGCTTTCTGGAAGGTTATACGCACACTAATGCGTAAATATAACCAGTTTAATGTAACAAACACTCCAGAACAGTGACATAGGCTTAACATACCTTAAATAACCTTTACATAACTTAGAAATAAGTTTTGGAAGGTTTGGTGTGCCGAAATCAAGTTTATTAGCTTACAGGGACTAAATTCGACAAACTGTGAAAGTATGTCGATTCGTACTATAACGGACATTCTAGAACTTGATCATAAGTTAAACACACCCTAAATATCCTTTACATAGCTTAGAAATAGGTTTTGAGGGGTTCGGTGTGCTAAAATAAACTTTATGATCATTCAGGGACTAAAAGCGTCAAAAAGTGCATAAGTTTACATTTTCGCGCATAACTTACGTTCTGAATACATCCGGACATTCAAAAATTTATGTAAGCATTAAAATATTTTATTTTAGTGTTTGGCATAAGAAAAATCCATTCCTCGCTCAATTTGGATCGTTTTTCGCGCTTGTGCGCATTTCGTCGTAATTAAGCAAACATCGCTTTCGTACGACCAAACGAACCGAAATCCGACATATTTTTGAGCATGTTTCTTGTCCACAATGTTTAGGCGTCATTTTAGGGCCTTAAATTTGGCTTGACAGGCCTTAAACATGTCAGAATGAAGCTTAAATCACATCAGGGACTGAAACTATCATTTCTGCAAAGTTGTTGCTGGTCTGCAGAGCCCAGGCGGGCCGCGTGAACCTCTGCAGAACCTTACGCGGGCCGTGTGGCCCTCCCAGATATGCAGAATCTTTTTAAACAGCTGTTTGCAGCTGTTATACTCATGTATTCCACTTGCAAATGGTTTCTAGCAAACAAGGGGCTTAATCTAGGGGCTCCAATGGTTTTATAAAACTATGGGCTCGATGTGTACGGCTGTGATTGAATCTCAGATTACGAGGAACGATCTTAATGGCTCTACCAACTCTATAAATACCCCCCACCCCTCTTGTTGCAACCCACTTGATTTCTGAGATTTTCTC
This sequence comes from Helianthus tuberosus, assembly GCA_030545235.1. Taxonomy (NCBI): domain Eukaryota; kingdom Viridiplantae; phylum Streptophyta; class Magnoliopsida; order Asterales; family Asteraceae; genus Helianthus; species Helianthus tuberosus. The sequence continues at coordinate 11,018,775 of CM060434.1, read as the reverse complement.
TAAGTTGAAGTGTGAAACACTTCATACCTAAGAAATACTTTGAAAATCAATCTTCCGGGGACCTTCTGTAAGTATTCTTTCGTTCTTTTCATTCATTTTAGCGTTAAAGTCAAACTGCGTTTGACTTTCTGCATTAACCAGTTTACGATCAATGCGAAGTTCGTTTGAACTTAATAACGTGAGCGTAATCACGATAGTTATAGTCCCTAGTGACTATACCTACTGATTACCACGTTATCTAGGCTCAGTGACGAGTCGTAGTTTCGGCCAAAATGCGTATTCTCACGTATTTTGTAACCAAACTACTTGTGGCTATCAAAACCGTTTGTTTTGATACCAAACCTGTTTTCAAACCTCGTTAAACATATTTTAACATGTTTAGCTCGTCACTTTTAGATTTGTGCTTGTCTAGGGTCGTAAAGGTAAGCGATCTAATCAATCGCTTATACTTTCGAACCCGACCCATTTGGTCGATCATTAGGATCCGACCAAACACATTAGGTGACCATGGTTGCACATTATTTTACATTACATTTTCTGCTTTGTATGTTAACTTAGCATACTTAGTACATTACTTTCACTACATGTTTACATTTGATATGACATTTGGTTTTTTCAACGGGTCTAAACTACATTCATTAACATTAGCTACGCCGCTCGGTAGTAAGTAATGGTACCATAGGACTTGACAAATCCCGTTCCTGAATTCCTAGGTTTGTTTGGGTGTAAGGAATGACTGAATCCGAAAACATTTTACTTTGATAATCTTTACTCTAGGGTTGTCCTGCTATCTCAAGGCTTGAATGTAGGCGTTTAACATTACCGCATAAATGGTTGTATCAGTAAAGCATGCATTATCTTACAAAACATAACTTTTGATTATATTTTATCAAATGCATTGTTTTGTACATTACTTTCTTATAGGGTTAAATAAACGCTTTTAATCAATAAATTCTTTTATTCACTCTACATAACATTTGTTTACATATTACATATGATGGTTTTTACATAAACATTTGACATTTGACTATACATAAACATTTCTACATTGATGGTTTGTTTTGGTAAGTGATTTAAATAACGAGGCGTGTGTAATAAGATAAAAGCATGGTGGATACGCCGCTGGTACTTCCTATATATAAGTGCTTTCATAGTATTACATATCGTAGCGTTATTTAAACCATTTCAGTATTTGACATATTACATTTTACACAAATAACATATTTTCACTAAACAATTGTTTTACAAAACAACTCATTTTATACAAACTCATTATATTTGGTTATTCATTTAACCTTACATTACTCTTTTAAATATCATCTACTTTATCATCGCTTTTCAAATGATTTATAAAACAAAACATTTTACAAGGATCATGACTGACTTTTGTTAAACAACCTTTTTTCTAAACTTATAAGTCATGAATCCTATTTTCATAAAACCTATGTATCTCACAGGCAATTTTATGCTGACGTACCTATTTTCACATGTGTTTCAGGATATGATGCATAGGATTTATCAAGATCAGTGTTGTAAAAGTCGCTAGGCGGTCCCTAGTCGGCCGACTGGGGAGTTGGGAGTAATCGGAGTACTCGGAGAGTACTCGGGGAGTACGCGGACATGGTAAATATAAAGAAAATTAATTGTTATATATTATTTATGTGTTAAAATAAGCATAATTCATGTCAACTGAGTATAATTTAAAATAAAACATGTTTAAAGTTCAAATATTCTGAATACAAGTCCGACTAGTCTGAGTACAAGGCCGAGTAGTCAGAGTACAAGGCCGAGTAGGCCGATTTTGACCGAGTTTGACCGATTAAAAGTCAACAAACCACGTTGACCGCCTAGACCGACTAGGCCGACTACGTCCGACTAGGCCGACTAGGCACCGAGTACTCCCGAGTAATCCCGAGGCCGACTAATTGAGACCGCCTAGGAGGAAGTCGCCTCGGAGGGGGTCCGAGGACCGAGTACTCGGCCGAGTAATCCGACTTTTACAACACTGATCAAGCTACACTTAGGCGGACTTGGGCCTTAGCGACAATAAAAGATGCAAAACTAGTTAGTTATGTTATACTTCTTTGTTTGTTAAGACATTGTAACTCTTTTAATCAATAAAACAAAATTTCAATTGTCCATGTGTTATGAAACAATGATTCTGTTACAACACTCCCCGACGATTCCGCCACGTTTTGTTGTTTTACGTGGTCGGGGTGTGACAGAAAAGTTGGTATCAGAGCTCATGGTTATAGGGAATTAGGTTATTAGTAATGCTTTGACCTAGTCTATAACCTTCCAAGGACCCTAACGCAAGTTTACTTGCATTTAGTCGTAAAATAATACCGTCACCTATCCTTAGGCGACAACCACAACAAGAACACAAACTTCAAAACCGCTTTGAAAAGCAATCATCTGTTCTAGGATGATTAAGTACTAGATTTTGAACCCTCTAAGTTTTCAAATCTCATCAAAGTTTGGGTCTTTTGATGTGAACACGTGCAAACTGGAAGGGTGAATGCCTGTACTCTGAGTTTTCTGTCTAAGGCTAGATTGTTCGTACAAACCCGCTGTATCGGACCAGTCACTCTTACCTGGGAACTCTTGGGGTGAGTGTTCACTTATAGGCGAGCATGTCTTCAGTGATACATTAATATGACCCGTTTACTTTCATTAGTCACCGTCTCATTTGTTTGCCTTAGGTAACAAACAAATGATCGCAAATTCTATGCGTTGCCATTTTGTTTTGATTTTCCGATAACCTTTCACTTGTTTCTACCTATGTCTTTCATTTTCTTCTAGAATGTCTTTTCCTCTCAGCAACGGTCAAATGTCCGAGCAAACAGCCAAATTTGCCCAGCAAATAGGTGAAGTGGTTCTGAAGTCTGTGGATTTAGGCATTGCCATGTCTCGTCTCAACAATGAAGCCACTCAAGAGTCACCAAAGGAAGCAGAAGTCAAGCCTGCACCAAAATCAAGGAAGCGTAAGGCTTCAAGGAGACCCGCAGCAGTTACACCTAATCAAGCGGGACCTAGCCAAGTGGCAAGGCTACCAGCTAGGAAACCGTACTTTGGAACTGCCCCATGGTGCAAACGATGCAACCGTCATCATTCAAACCTCATACCCTGCTTCAAATGTACCTACTGTGGACGGTGGGGACATTTGGTTAACATATGCCGCTTTGCTATCCAAAACAAAGCTGTTGCAAATCTTGCTGCTACCCAACTCCAAATCAACCCTACTCAAGCTCGTTTTCCATCTGGTACTTGCTACAACTGTGGCGAGACGAGCCATTTCAAGAACAAATGCCCAAAGATTGGCAATGCAAATCTAACCCTTGGATGAGCATTTGGCTGATTAGAAGAAGCTGCTTTAACTAATTTGTATCTGTTGCTTTTGTTTCTTTTGTTGAACTCGGAAACAATGTGTTCAGTTCACGAATAAATTGTTGTTCACAATTCTGATGTACAAGTGTAGTTACATATGTGTATGGCATTTCCCTATGATACCTATATTATGGAGCTATGTCCCTTACAAACTACTCTTGTGATTTTCCCTTTCAAATGATCGCTCATGATTTCCTCGAAAAATATTAAGTACTAGTTTCATTCTAGGAGACAAAGTACAAGAAATAAAGCGAAATTATGAGTAATCGTGCTTTTTGCACATCTGTGCCTTTGAATCCTTGGTTAGATAACTGAGGGTATATTCAATCTCGTACCCATGTCATTTCATTCTGGTTTCGTAACAGTATACATAGTATAAGTATTTCAAAAATAACCTTCATGATTTCAAAACATTTCATATAGTTTGAAAACAATTTTTCAAATGCATTGTCTATATTTTCAAAAACAACCTCTATGATTTCAAAAACATTGTCTATGTTTTCAAAAATAACCTTCATGATTTCAAAATGTTTCATATAGTCTGAAAACAATATTAACACAATATATTTTCTTGTCAAGTGCATGATTTCAAAGAGCATTATTCATATTTTCAAAAACCTTATACATAATTTCAAAAATTTTACCTAGCATGATTTTAAAACATTTTTACCTAATACACCTACGTATGATTTCAAAAGTATTATGTAAGATTTCAAAAACATTAAACACGTTTTTAAAAGAAACCCCATGCATAGTTTTCAAAAACATTTTTGTCATATATTAACTTAACCTTCAAATTCTGCTTCATATGTCGCCTTGACATATCTAGCATCTCAACTTCATAATCATTTTTACTTCATGTTTTGACTTAAGCACATCCAGTGCAAGGTTTCAAAACCTCTTCAACTTCTAAAATCCATATGGGATCTTTTTATCTTCACAATTAGACCCTTGTGGATGATTATCATTTAAATCAGAGTCCTTAATTGGATTCCTTGTGTACCTTAATTTGAACATTTCGATTCCTTATAATCGAAATCAAATTTTTCTTTTTAAAATCTTTCTATCTTTATAGTTAGATTCTTGGAAATATCTAAAGCACCAATCAAAATCCACTGATCGGATACCTGGTGTGCTTTGAATACATGTGCACAGTTAGCAGAACAAATTAACAAAATGATAACAAATCTAAAATCAAGTTAAACAATTATGTGATTATGTGTTTATGCATTTTTGTGTTTTCTTTTATGCATTTTTGTGTTTTTGTATACTCTGGATATTTGTTATCCAAATCCTCGTAGAATCTTTCATATCTTCATATGAGGGATTCATAGTAGGATATTCAAAAAGGTACTACCCTAAATCCTTATTGGGCTTCTACGTGATAGTCAAGACACTTGGATTATATAGTACCATTCCATGATTCAGAGAGAACCTTTTAGTGGGCTAGTCAAAAGATTGATTCAGAATTTGGTTAAGAATGACATGTGATGATATAAGCTGAAAAGACTCCTTGGTAGTCTATTTAAATCATTTATTGATTTAATTAAAAAGGATCCTATGGTGGTCTAGTCACAATCATCACAGGCTCGTTCATTGTTTTCTTCCCCTACACGTTATAAAATGCACTGTGCGAACTATGCAAGGAATTACGTAATTATGGACGCGTGCATAATTATGAAATTCAGTGCACAGGAACACAGTAAGAATTATTATGTGTAAGAACCGATAGTGGCAACAATAACGAAATGTGAACAATGTAAAGGAAGTACGGTGGACGCACCAATAACACTTTATACACTTATATATAAGTGCCCCACTCACATTACAAGCATGATGTTATTTAAAGTTACTAGAATTTCAGGACTCTAACCAGTGTTGGTTGATCTTTTCAACTTCATGTTTCAAACTCTCACAAGTTTCCTCAAAATAAATTTCCTGAAGTGGGGGAGACTGTGACACCTGTGTCACTCCAACCATCAAAAAAATACCAAACCAATGAAATATTGTATTTCGTACTTGGTATTTGTATAAATATGTGTATCATTTGCACATATCAACTCTTGTTCGATTTCGGGCTCTAAATCGCTTTCTTGAAGGTTATACGCACACTAATGCGTAAATATAACCAGTTTAATGTAACAAACAATCCAGAACAGTGACATAGGCTTAACATACCTTAAATAACCTTTACATAACTTAGAAATAAGTTTTGGAAGGTTTGGTGTGCCGAAATCAAGTTTATTCGCTTACAGGGACTAAATTCGACAAACTGCGAAAGTATGTCGATTCGTACTGTAACGGACATTCCGGAACTTGATCATAAGTTAAACACACCCAAAATATCCTTTACATAGCTTAGAAATAGGCTTTGAGGGTTTCGGTGTGCTAAAATAAACTTTATGATCATTCAGGGACTAAAAGCGTCAAAAAGTGCATAAGTTTGCATTTTCGCGCATAACTTACGTTCTGAATACATCCGGACATCCAAAAATTTATGTAAGCATTAAAATATTTTATTTTAGTGTTAGGCATAAGAAAAATCCATTCGTCGCTCAATTTGGATCGTTTTTCGCGTTTGTGCGCATTTCGTCGTAATTAAGCAAACATCGCGTTCGTACGACCAAATGAACCGACATCGGGCATATTTTTTAGCATGTTTCATGTTTTCAATGTTTAGGCATCATTTTAGGGCCTTAAAGTTGGCTTGAAGGGCCTTAAACATGTCGGAATGAAGCTTAAATCACATCAGGGACTGAAACTGTCATTTCTACAAAGTTGTTGCTGGTCTGCAGAGCCCAGGCGGGCAGCGTGAACCTCTGCAGAACCTTACGCGGGCCATGTGGCCCTCCCAGATATGCAGAATCTATTTAAACAGCTGTTTGCAGCTGTTATACTCATGTATTCCACTTGCAAATGGTTTCTAGCAAACACGGGGCTTAATCTAGGGGCTCCAATGGTTTTATAAAACTATGGGCTCGATGTGTACGGCTGTGATTGAATCTCGGATTACGAGGAATGATCTTAACGGCTCTACCAAATCTATAAATACCCCCCACCCCTCTTGTTGCAACCCACTTGATTTCTGAGATTTTCTCTAAGTTGAAGTGTGAAACACTTCATACCTGAGAAATACTTGGAAAATCAATCTTGCGGGGACCTTCTGTAAGTATTCTTTCGTTCTTTTCATTCATTTTAGCGTTAAAGTTAAACTGCGTTTGACTTTCTGCATTAACCGGTTTACGGTCAATGCGAAGTTCGTTTGAACTTCATAACGTGAGCGTAATCACGATGGTTATAGTCCCTAGTGACTATACCTACTGATTACCACGTTATCTAGGCTCAGTGACGAGTCGTAGTTTCGGCCAAAATGCGTATTCTCGCGTATTTTGTAACCAAACTACTTGTGGCTATCAAAACCGTTTGTTTTGATACCAAACCTGTTTTCAAACCTTGTTAAACATGTTTTAACATGTTTAGCTCGTCACTTTTAGATTTGTGTTTGTCTAGGGTCGTAAAGGTAAGCGATCTAATCAATCGCTTATACTTTCGAACCCGACCCATTTGGTCGATCATTACACTACTAGAAAATAGGCCTAATGCAACCTTTTATAAGCAACCTTTTTCAGATGAGTTGCATTTGACTCTAATGCAACTTTGTTGAAGATAAAGGTTGCATTAGAAGATCTAATGCAACATTTTTTCATAAAAAGCTGCAAAATTATATTGAATTTGCAACTTTTTTCTTAAAAAGTTACAAATTTTATAGAAAACTGCAACTTTTGTTAAAAAGGTTGCCTTTTTCAAAACATAAACGCAACCCTTCTTCTAAAAGGTTGCATACTTTTTTTAAAAGAATATCATATGTAATGACAACTTATTTTAAAAGGTTGCTAATTATATACATTACCACAATAAGGACTTGAAAAAGGTATTTACTCTATAATATAACTAGTGGGGTGTACTCATGTTTTGTGGTGGGGCGAACCCAGTTTACCCAGTTTTACATTATATTATTACAATAACCAAAGGTTAAATGGTGTTAATATATAAAAAAAAGCTAATTGTGAGGGAGTTTTAATAACATGTACGTATGTACTTTGATTACTTGTACATTACTACTTAGGACTTGGTTTCAAATAAAAATTATATCTAGAAGTAGATAAATAGGCACGTCACAATGACATACTCAAAATTTTATCAAAGATTATATTATGAAAGTTATAAGAGAGAAATGAAATATGTCCAAAAGTTAGTAACGATTCAGTTTGGTTGGGTTTTAATATTCAGCGGTTGGTTCAGTTTTGAATAATATAAATAGTTACTAATGGTTTGGCTCACAATTTAATTTAAAAGCCAGGATGTGAACACCCCTAATAGTTCTTATTGAAGCATGATTGGCCCTATATGTCATATTAGATCGTAAAGGGTTAGACCATATTACAGTGAGTCATGGTAGGTCATCAATGAGCTTTGATGGTTCATACGTGTCTTAGTTGGGTGTAAACGAGCCAATCCTAGCCCGAGCTCACCTAGGCTCGAACTCGACTCATTTAATTTAACTTTTGAAAGCTTGAGCTTATTGTACTGCTTTGAGATTTGTTTTAAATGCTTGAGCTCAACTTGTTTATTATTGTTTAACTAATGTTTATAAGTTATAACATAATATATATTATTTTGTTATATCATTTATAGCTTTAGACAACAACAACAACAACAACAACAACAACAACAATAATAATAATAATAATAATAATAATAGTAACAATAATAAATAATAATAATATATTAAATACAAATCACATAAATAATAGGCTTATTTAAACTTATGAGCCCTTTTGAGCTCGATAAGTGAAGCTTAGGCTTGAATTAATTTACTTGAAGGTACGAGTGTTAAAAAAAAGCCGTTGTAACTGCTTGAACTGCTCAAATCGAGTCAAGTTAGCCAGTTTGGCAGTGTTAAAAGAACCATGGTTCAATTTAAGATAATCAGATTGATAATCCGGTTTTGACGATTCAGTTCATGGTTGTTGGTTTGAAGTAGATCGTATAACATTGTTTTGGTAACCAATGAGATAGTGGTGAAGTGGGGTTGGAGAAAAACTTTGTGTTCCTTGTGACCCAGGTTCGACTCCCACTCTACCCATTATATTCTGTGGCATCCAGGTGAAGGGCGAATACTGGTGGCTCCGGTTCGTTTTGGATGGGAGGCGAGGTTTTACCGATTATTCCAGTGTCGTGCCTTCGGGCGGGTGGAGGTCGGGTTTCCGCGCATCTGGGAGAGCCAAGGGGCTGGCGCCGGTCGAGTAGTCGACCTTAGCCACAACGCCCGATGTCACGATGGTTGGCACGTCGTTTTTTGCGGTTAAAAACGACTCTAAAACATTTATTTAGTTTTAATGATTGCAATACATCGTAACATTTATTAGTACAAAATAAAAATACAAATTGGCTTATATAAATTAAAATACTAAATTATAAAAGGAAATTAAAAATATAATTTTAATTGTAAATAAACATATTATTATATAATTAAAATCTAAATTGACTAAATATAATTAAAATATAAATTGGCTAATTGGTTTCTAATCATGTGTAAACTGCCAAATCTCTAACCTATTCACCCTTCGAAGATGTTTATGAGGCAATTTCAGATTGAAATATTTAGTTTCCCTCTTTTCATCCTCAAATCCTTTACCTTCAAAATTTTAGTTTCCCTCCTATCACTCTCAAACATCATACCCAATTCATCCTCAAACCGCACAACAAACCTAATTTCCGGTGATCGTTATGTGGTTCAGTCGCCAGAAGGGTTCAATCGGCGTGTAGGAGTGGTTCAATCGCCCTAGTTAATTACTGTTCTTCAATCGATTAAGTAGACAAACAGATAGTGGAGTTCACGTTAGCTTTGAGTATATCGCTTCGTTTTGCTTATGCCTAAAAATTTATGGCTGAAGTAAAATATTTTAGTTCAAATTACTGTTTATAGTTGAAATCACCAAGTGGCCTTTGGCCTAGTGGTATCTGTTGATCAAAAAAATACTTCAAATTACTAGTTCAAGTCACTTAATTAGAGCTCAATGCAACTCCACCGTCAAAAAACGCTTTTAAAAAGTTACATGGCTGATGTAATTGTTCTATTTATATATGGTATGATATGCCCATCTGTTTTGGAATTTATTTAAGGTTTTTTCAAACGGAGACATAGAAACCTATAATAAATGCAGAGCTATGGCAGAGAGAGGTGAATACCCTCCTTTACGCATCGTCTACGATCCCTATGAAGGGTAAATTACTCCAACAATATTCTTACTGTTGAACACATCATAGAAATGGGATGCATGGAGAATAAGTTTATATAATATGACAATAATGTGTTTGGTTGCTAAGTTTATTACTATATAACATACATTGCAACAGCAGTATAAAACAATGGTGACCCAGGAATTATTTTTGGCGGGTCACAATGTTTGGTCTTCGTAAGAGGGACTTTTTTTACCTTGTTATATCCCACGCCTCTATACTAGAGGTCTACGGTTCGAAACCTATCCTCAACATGCAGCCTGTTATTTTTAACTGCACTTAGTGTCCAACCCATACAAACAGATGTGGTTCTGAAATGCTTTTTTAAACAAATTAGTCTATATAAACAATTTGGGTATGTTCTTATGAACAGTACCCAAACGTGTCATCTAAGCCGTGTTGTTTTCTTTGTAGCTTATGCCATCTGCTGCAACGTTTCTTTGTCATTTACATGGCACTGCCCACTTCAATTTGCTTCCTTTTTCCTCATTACCTACACTAACGCAGATGATAGAGAGAGAAACTCAAGTGTCTAAAGGAAACCAGCGGCTTCTCCGATGGTGGCGATAGCGGCGCGGTCTGAACTCCGACGGTGGCGATAGCGGCAAGGAGAACTGCTACCAACGGCAGCAGTGTAAGTGAAAAAAAAAAGCTGAAAATGAGTGGTATGGTGAATTGTAATTACTCATTAACCGTAACAATAAGAGTAATTGAAATGTTAGGGTTTTTTTGAGACATTTGGGGTTTTAAACATATGATGAATTGTAATGATTTAGAATGTTGATTCCATATGTAAAAAAATTCCTGATATAAATTCTTGGTCTAGACTCTATTAAGGAATAAATAAAATTGGTCAAGTCCTTGACTGTTCTCATTGAATTACTTTGATAATTTAGGAGTGGTTATCATGTGTATAGATGATACGGATTACCACTTTTTTTATTCGTATAGAACATTGACTTCGATAGAAGTACTAAAATAATGCTAATTTTTAGTATTTTGATATGTGTATATAGGCGTAATCGTCTGGTTTATCGAAGAAGTACCAAAGAGATAGAAGAAGCCTATCTCCTAATTTGTATAACAGGTGATTGATGCCCGATTAAGTTTATTTTTATGTTTTTCGTTTGATATTATTTACGTAGAAGTTAATAGAATGTTTTTAGTTGAAGAATATCGCAGCCGTCTATGTATCGTGACATGGTTTAGGGATATGGATATCTAACGAACCTTTGTTAATAATGATGGTTTGATTGAGAACTATAGGGGGCAGAGGTGATGATGTTAATCCGAACATCACAGTGTTTAATGGAGCCTATTTTTGTACAAATTTTTAGGCCTTTGATTTGTCAACTTGTAAGTTCATCTCATATGTCGAAATGGTTCATATGTTGAATCACCAATAATAGGCCTGTTTCATGTTGAATTTCAGGTGAAAGATGAACTTTAGTCGCAGTCTTCGCAGCTGGCTTCGCCTTCACAACCGGCTTTCGCAGACGGTTTAGCTTTCACAGCAGGTTTCACTTTCGCAAACGGCTCAAGCCCCTTCGACAACTAATATACAACATATGGAGGTGTGTGTTCTATCTTTTACCCTTTTAGTTTTGATTCTGAAGCATACATTTTCTGTTGAGCATAAAAAAATGCTTTGAGGGACATAGATATACCTGATAAAACAGGTGGGACGGGGTGATGTGTCAGAATGGGTCGTTTAAAAAAGTGGTCAATTTTGTTCAGGTTAGAACGGGTTCAGGTCAGTTTTTTTTTTATAATTTTGGAGTATACATATAATATACTTTTACCTTAAATACAAGAGCATAATAATGGCTGGATAGTTTCAAAATAATGCTAAATTGAGTGATTATGTATGAACACGCAGCATACAAAGGATTTCAATAGTTAGATGGAGCTAGACAAAAATTACATGAATGTCTTGCCTATCAAACCTGAAAATTAGTAAACCAACCTGATCGAACTAGACAACAAGGAGATTCAAGGCTGTTAATGGTCATCAGAGAGTTCCATATCATTGAGAGCCTAGTATATATACGTTGTCATTAATTTTTTCTTTGCTTAGTGATCATTACGTACAATTTTTATTTGTTCATTATATCAGCACCAACATCTTTTAATTAGCAATGAATGTAACAGATTCAATATTTGCAGTTCTAATGGCAAACAAATGCAAGCAAAATCAAAGTGTACAAAGAGAAGTCAATAATTATAAGAAAATATGTTATTTATACTTCATGAAAACAAAAAAGAGTCCAGAATACCAGATCTGGGATTAAAAAGGATTGCAAATTCATTCTAGACAATTTATTTATGACTAGTATTTTCTTTTTAGAGTTTTCTATTAGCTAAGTCGTTTATCTTAATGTGTATTCAGAAGTGTTGTTCGCGTGTTAAGGAAATGTGCATGTCTCAAAAAAGTATGCACACAACCGACCCAAAAAATTTTGCTAGAATTCGCGAAGAAATGAAGAGATGGTAATATGCCTTTATTTTGCTCGTGGTTTATGTTTTTTACTTTTCAAGATGCTGATTCTTTTATTGATATATGTTACCATTAATGCAGAGAAATGATGACTCAAACAAGGAATTACCTAGTTAAACAAAAATGTTTGAAGGTGCACCTACAAGGACCAAGGGGTGGGCATACGATGACACTGCGATGAAAATTGTAAGTTCTTTTTAGTTTTTCGTTTTGAGAATTTTGTATGAAGTATCCTGTATGGGTTGACTTTTAAAAGTCAGTTGCTTGTTATTGTATTGATGGTTTATTGGATGATGTTTTTATAAAATCTTTTCTTATTTTCTTTTATAGGAACAATTGAAGAACTTCAAACCTCCAGGAGATGGAAGTGCTTTGGTTGATCATTTTATAGACGGCTACCTTTGACTTTATGGCGGATGTATTCCTAAAATAATGATGAAAAAATGGATAGTGGCGTGGAATCATACATAATTTCGGGTGGGTTTATGGAATCATTCAACGTGAGTCTTGAAGTTGAAAGAACACAACAATGCGAAAAGAAATTGAAAGGGCCATCACATGAAAAAAAAACTAAGCTAGAAGCTATGTAGAAAGATTATGACAACCAACAAGCAAACTTTGAAGTTACGATGCGAAGTATTATGGAAAAACTACCTAATGGAATATTATAGGATCTTAGAGATGATTAGGAGGTTTTCGTTACTTTTTATCATTGTACTTCACAACTTTATTTTGATTACATTGTTCTTTTGATTTTGGACACATGTTATATTACTATATAAGATTATCTTATATAATTATGTTATTATTATATTTGTGTTTTTAAAATACTAGTGCATACTAATAGAAATTTTAGTATTTCAAATAGTAATGCTATAGAGTTTCATTTGACATTAAAAAGGTTGCATTTGAGTTTAACAAAGGTTGCATTTTAGTGCAGCAAAGGTTGCATTTTAGTGCAGCAAAGGTTGCATATGAGGTAATAAAGGTTGCACTTAAGTGTTAGAAAAGTTACATTTAAAATTAAAAAAAGTTGTATTAGCATGTAAAAAGGTTGCATCACAAAAAGGTTGCATTTGAATAGTAAATGCAACTCTTTAAAAAAAAGTTGCATTATCTAATAAAAATGTTGCATTAGGTCTAATGCAACTTCACCTAATGCAGCCCTTGATAAAAGGTTGCATTATGCCTAAGACAACCTTTTCTAGGCCTAATGCAACACTTTCTTAGGGTTGCATTAGCTTCATTTTCTTGTAGTGATCCGACCAAACACATTAGGTGACCATGGTTGCATAGTGAATAACCTTCCGAGGTTATACCTTATGGTCACGTCGTTTAAGTAGTTGGATGATAGGTAGTTTATATGCCTTAGGTAAATGACCAAAATGCCCTTTTTACGCATAAATTCATTTTAAGCATATGTAACCAAAATTTTGACATCTAAACTAATTAGGTAACTATATTAGACATGTTAAGGCATATTTTACTTGTCATAGGACTAGTTAAGCAGTCCGAACGGGTTTTATGCGAACGATGCGTTAAAGTAGCATAAGCTACCTAAACGGGTCGTAGTGGGTCATAAGCACTTAGGTTAGGTTTTATTTTAGTATGTGGGCTTTGTAAAACCATATCATATGAGTTCCAATACTCATTTGGTTTACGAAACCTCATACTATCCAATCTCCCGATTTAGGTCCGGTTATTTATGTAGATATTTATATAGGGTGTCGTTTGATTCTGTGATCCCTCTAGCTTTGCTTGGTTGTTGTTCGAGACTTCTAAGCACCCTTAAGTGAGTACATAGACCCCTCTTTTACTGTTTTTCAAACATTTTAGGGTGAAACACATGTTCCTACTTGTTACTCTCGTGCTTTCCATGTTTTCATATCATATACTTGCTATGTTCATTAGTACACTATTAGTACATGATTTCATTTTGTTTTGCTATGTATGTTTACTTAGCATGCTAGCATATTGATTTACATTATATCTTCTTTTGCTATGTATGTTTACTTGGCATAATAGCACATGGTTTTACATTACATTTTCTGCTTTGTATGTTAACTTAGCATACTTAGTACATTCCTTTCACTACATGTTTACATTTGATATGACATTTGGTTTGTTCAACGGGTCTAAACTACATTCATTGACATTAGCTACGCCGCTCGGTAGTAAGTAATGATACCATAGGACTTGACAAATCCCGTTCCTGACATCCTAGGTTTGTTTGGGTGTAAGGAATGACTGAATCCGAAAACATTTTTCTTTGATAATCTTTACTTTATGGTTATCCTGCTGTCTCAAGGATTGAATGTAGGCGTTTAACATTACCGCATAAATGGTTGTATCAGTAAAGCATGCATTATCTTACAAAACATAACTTTTGATTATATTTTATCAAATGCATTGTTTTGTACATTACTTTCTTATAGGGTTGAATAAACGCCTTTAATCAATAAATGCTTTTATTCACTCTACATAACATTTGTTTACATATTACATATGATGGATTTTACATAAACATTTGACATTTGACTATACAAAAACATTTCTACATTGATGGTTTGTTTTGGTAAGTGATTTAAATAACGAGGCGTGTGTAATAAGATAAAAGCATGGTGGATACGCCACTGGTACTTCCTATATATAAGTGCTTTCATAGTATTACATATCGTAGCGTTATTTAAACCATTTCAGTATTTGACATATTACATTTTACACAAATAACATATTTTCAATAAACAATTGTTTTACAAAACAACTCATTTTATACAAACTCATTATATTTGGTTATTCATTTAACCTTACATTACTCTTTTAAATATCATCTACTTTATCATCGCTTTTCAAATGATTTATAAAACAAAACATTTTACTAGGATCATGACTGACTTTTGTTAAACAACCTTTTTCTAAACTTATAAGTCATGAATCCTATTTTCACAAAACCTATGTATCTCACAGGCATTTTTATGCTGACGTACCTATTTTCACATGTGTTTCAGGATATGATGCATAGGATTTATCAAGATACACTTAGGCGGACTTGGGCCTTAGCGACAATAAAAGATGCAAGACTAGTTAATTATGTTATACTTCTTTGTTTGTTAAGACATTATAACTCTTTTAATCAATAAAACAAAATTTCAATTGTCCATGTGTTATGAAACAATGATTCTGTTACAACACTCCCTGACGATTCCGCCACGTTTTGTTGTTTTACGTGGTCGGGGTGTGACATCGTGCGTATTCTGAAACGCGGTGAATCTTTGAAGTCTGAGGACAAACCAAAATCAACTTTTGAGATTGGTGAATCTTCAAAGTCACAAAAGACTTCAAAGGTTTATCCTAAAACAAAGACTTCCCAAAGTTAATCATGGGTGGAGAAACCTAAACAATCTTTTGAGGAGAAGAAAATGGAAGAGGTTTTAAAATCTGAATCGAAAATTTGTGCAACCAATGTTGAGAAAAGGGGATTTGAGTTAGACAAGTTGATTGAAGAATTCCCACCTATCAAAGAGGGAACTCTAAAATCAAAACCAGAACCTGATGTTCCAAATGTTATTTTTAACATTCCAAAACTTGAGAAAGTAGCTCATGATATTGTCTTTGGAACTATACCAAATGTTTAAAAATCTTGGGTATCGTTTTTTAAGTGAATGTCTTTTGATGTGTGCAGGGGCTTCCAAGGTCTATCATTTCTAAGTGGATAATGGATAGCGGCGCCTCGCGACACATGACAGGGATGTTAGCACTGCTATGCGATGTCAAATCAATCAATGGAGGTTATGTCGGGTTTGCTGGAACTCAAGGTGGAAGAATAGTTGGTGAAGAAATTCTTACTAATGGGGTTGTGTCATTCGAGAAAGTGAATTACATTGCTGAATTAGAAAACAATCTGTTGAGCATCTCGCAGATTTGTGACAAGTCATTCAATGTTCATTTTACAAAAGATGAATGTCTGATTCTCAAACCAGGGTTTAAGATACCTGAAGAAATGGTGTTGATGCGCGCTCCTCGTGAACACAATCTCTATATACTAGACATGAGCGTTGCAACAACGACAGATAAGAAGGCTCAATGTTTTGTGAGTAAGACAAAGGCAACGGAAAAAGAATCCATCATGTGGCATCGTAAAATGGGGCATATTCATGTGAGAAAAATGAACTTTTTAGTTCATAATGATCTTGTAGAAGGTGTCAATTTGAAAAGCTTCCATCTCAAGGATGACTGTATTGAATGCAAGAAAGGGAAGCAGACAAAGAAATCGCATCCGAAAAAGCTTTTGAACTCCATCAGACTACCGCTCGAAAGACTCCATATTGATCTTTTCGGACCGGTAAATGTGAAAAGCATAAGTAGAGATCTATATTTTTTAGTTGTGACTGACGACTTTACAAGATTCTCCTAGGTGAATTTTCTAGAAAGAAAAGATGAAACATTTGATTTTTTGATGAAGCTATACAAAAAGATGGAAAATCTTTACAAACTGCCGATCAGACGCATTCGAAGCGACAATGGCACCGAATTCAAGAACAACCATATGCTCGAATTCTGCAACGACAAAGGAATTCTTCTTGAATTCAGCGCACCGTATACTCCACAACAAAATGGTGTTGCAGAATGAAAGAATCGTACGTTAATCGAAACAGCTCGTACCATGTTAGCAGATTCGAAGTTACTGATATATTTTTGGAGTGAAGCAGTTGCTACGGCATGTTACACACTAAATCATGTTCTTACGGTGAAGAAGCACAAGAAAACTTGTTTTGAATTGCTGCATTTTTACAAACCAAATCTGAAATTTTTAGAACCATTTGGATCACCATGCACATTCATTGATCCAGACGGTAAATTTGGTGCAAAAGTTAATGAAGGTTTTTTTGTAGGTTATGGTAGTCCGTTGAAGAGAGTATTTGTTCCGGCTTTGTAGGTTATGGTAGTCCGTTGAAAAGGTTTACTGCTCCAGAACAACTTCCCGGAAACAGGTTGCTATTTGTTTACGATAATCTCTGGGAGTCATTCCATTTGCCGACAAAGCCGAGTGAGGAGGAACTAGCATTCTTATACCAACAACAGCAGTATCTTTCACAAGAACAAGTGCCAAGACCGTTGGTAGTTTCCTCACCAACCGAGGGTTCAAATGATCATGAGGCCGGTCCAAGTGGAACTGCACACGAATCCCCAGAAGAAACAACTCCAATATTTGATCAATCTGACGACTCAGAATCGGAACCCGATCTGATCTTTGACGAGGAACCAAATATTGCGACTTCAAATGCTGATGATCACACGGGTGATCAGAATATAAGAAATTTGCAATCGGAAGTGAGCGTACCTGATACAGTCATGCCAAGAACATTATCTTACCATCCATCAGAACAAATCATTGGTGACCTTCAAAGCAGAGTGAAAACCCGCGATCAAATCAACAAAGGGCTTACATGTTTTTACTCATCTGTTGCTCCTTTACAAGTAGACTTCTCATTAAAATGTTTTATCTCACAGGTAGAGCCGAAAATATACAAAGAAGCATTAACCGAAGAAGTTGATCAAGACCAAGTGGGTCTTCAAATGTAAAAGAGATGATAGAGGGGTAATAGTAAGAAACAAAGCATGTTTGGTAGTCCAAGGATTTAGTCAGCAAGAAGGGATTGACTTTACTGAAGTATATGCGCCCGTTGCTCGACTTGAGGCAATCAGAATCTTCTTGGCGTTCGCGTCTTGGAAGGGATTCAAGGTCTACCAACTAGATGTCAAATCTGCATTCCTTTACGGAAAGATCAAAGACGAAGTGTACGTCGGATAACCACCGGGTTTTACCGATCCGCTACACAAGAACAAGGTGTATCTTCTCGACAAGGCGTTATACGGACGCTTTCCCAGCATCTGCTGACCAACGGGTTCACCAGAGGGACTGTCGATAGTACCCTGTTCGCTAAAGAGGTTGCTGGACATCTACTCATCGTGCAGATATACGTTGATGATATAATTTTTGGATCGACGAACGATGAGTTGTGCAAAGAGTTTGAGAAGGTCATGAAAAAGAAGTTTGAAATGAGTTCAATGGGGGAGATGAAGTTCTTCCTAGGGCTTCAAGTTAAGCAACTGCCTGATGGAATCTTCATACACCAAACCAAATATGTGAATGATGTGCTGGACAAGTTCAATATGTCAGAATCATCTCCAACATCAACCCCCTAGCTACAAATCATGGCATCTGTCCGGATGAAAGTGGTGAGAAAGTGGATGAAACGCTGTACTTGTCAATCATAGGATCACTTATGTATCTGACAGCGTCACGAATGGACATAATGTATCCAACCTGCCTCTGTGCCCGGTACCAGTCGAGTCCCAGAGCATCACACATGCAGATAGTGAAGAGAATTTTACGGTATCTCAAAGGTTGCCCAAGCACCGGCTTGTGGTATCCTCGATTCGGTGACTTTTCTCTTACTGGTTATGCTGACTCTGACTTCGGGTCCTGTAAGTTGAATGCTAAGTCCACAACTGCTGGTTGCCAGTTCTTCGGAACTCGGCAAATTACCTGGCAGTGCAAGAAACAGACCACAGTCGCTCTCTCGACTTGTGAGGCTGAATACGTTTAAGCTTCCAGTTGTTGTTCCCAGATTCTCTGGATTCAACAACAAATGAGGGACTATGGTTTGCAGTTCCTAGACACGCCAATCTTTGTGGACAATGAGCCTGCAATTAATATCACTAAAAATCCGGTTCAACACTTTAAATCGAAACATATTGAGATTCGACATCATTTTATTCGTGATTGCTACGAGAAAAAATTGATTCAAATTGATCATATTCACACCGATGATCAGAGAGCTGATTTTTACACAAAACCCTTTGATAAAACAAGATTTAATTATCTTTTGAAATTGAACGGGTTAAATAATTTGTTTTCAGGGAGGGTGGTAGAGTGTGTGGCCGAGGAGGATGGCGATCAGAAGTGATCTGCGTCTTGTTGTCATGTTTTCTGTACAGTTTTCTTTACTGCTTTTGATAAACCAAAAACACAAAAATATGTTTTTGATTTTAGGGGGAGAAAGTTTACAGAAAATACAAAAACATGATAAAATTTCATAAATACAAAAACATTGAAAAAGGAAAAAAGAGTTTTGTTGTGAAAAAGAGGAAATGATAATACATCAGTGGACTATCACAACATGCTAAAGAAATGGGAAGTCAAAATGTTTTTAAACGAGTCTCACTAATGATGTGCCAGTAGGGTTCGCACAATTAGTAGATTGAGTTCGAGATATAAACATAACGAATAACTGCTTATTTCGTGGGGAACATCTCTCGGATATATGGGTAACAACCGAAATCTTGTTTGAAAGACTCTATTTCTGACATACTGTACGTGGTGATATCTGGGGTATTATACCAGGACTTCTGATTTTGCGGGAGCAATAGCCTATTCTTCGTATAATACTTTGCACTGCTTTATTCTTAAAGCTCACCCTCAGCATAAAAAATGATGAAACATTGAAAAATGCTAATCATGTGCTGTTGAAAAGAAGATCCCCAAAGGGGACCCACCTAAAGTCGAGCCATCATCTCTCTGATTTTGCGGAAGCAATAGCCTAAGCTCTCAGGCCTCGCATTAACCCCTTACAGATATCATTAGTGTGCACTCACCTGTAAGACTGAATATAGAAGTCTGGATACGAGAGTATATTCTGAGGTGGGACACGAGAATAAGCTAGTCCTTAAAACATCTAATCTCGTATCTTGAACCAATTGAAACTTGTGTATAGGTTTAAGTGGACAACAATACTGACAATCAGAAGTAAATTTGTTTAAAACATAAAGTTAAATCAAGATCAACGGTGTTAGTGATATGTCCCAAAAACTGATATAATCCTCTTACGCAAACTCACAAAAAGTTGTCTATAAATATGTTTGTACAGTTTCCTGTTTCTAAATCCAAAAAGATTTCTTGTTTTTTTAGCAAAATGTTAAAAACTTCAAAAAGATTTGATACTTCATCTTATTTTCGACAACAGACGTTGGGATCTGATGATCAAAGTCTCACAGTGCTAAACATGTTGGATCATTTGGGTTGGAAAAGAAAAAGTTTGAGAAAAATTGTTGGTAATTGCTCAAAATGTTTAAAAGTTCATTAATTTGAACTTAATTTGTTTCAAAATGTCAGCAAGATCATATTTTGGTCGGCCAAGGTCATTAACTTGGACTTGGCAGGTTAAACAGTTGACGAGGGTCATTAATTTGGACTTGGTTAACTGAGTGTGTTGGTAAATAGTTAAAATTAAAAGTTAAAAAGATAAAAATTAAAAAATTTGAAAAAATGAAATTTCACACGAAGTGATCATTTCGTACGAACTGGCCAAATAGTTTCATTCAAGGCCAGTCCGCACGAACTCCTCACACCGCCTCATCTTTCATCTCACACGAACTGGAACTTCTATTTAAGGGGGAGTCCAGTCCGCGTGAAAATCATTTCTGTCCCACTCTGTACCAAACATACCCTTCAAAGCGATTTCAGGCGATTTGAGAAATTCGTTGTTTTCAAGCTGAAATCTTGTATTCTTGTTGATCGATTTCAGTGTATAAGTTGGTTTGCTCAACTTATATCATGGGAAAGGTAGTGATTCATGTTAATTTGAACCAGATCTCTTGAATTCGCATGAACTCGGAAGAAAAGGACCTTTGAACCTAGATCTAGGGTGATTTAGTGGACTAATGTTAGTGCATACATCTGTCGTCTTCGTCTTATGTCGAGTCTGAGCTGCGTTGCGGATCTGATCAAGCAGGATGTCATCTTATACAATGATGACATCATCAAAGTGACATCATCATTGTGTCACTACACAATAAGACAAAGCAATTCACAAATCAGATTTAAGTAATTGGTCGGTTTCGCTTGAATCGGATATTGTGGATTTGCTTGAAGAAAAATTGTAGGTTTCGTTTGAAACATGTACATGTAGGTTTCGCTTGAATTGAATTGTCATGCTTCAAGCGAAAGCTAGAATAGTATAAATAGGGGAGTGTTCTATTCATTTGTAACAGTTCGTGAATTCCATACCGAAGTGCTGCCGGTGTGAAGACTGATTGTAATTGCTATTATATCAAGCAAATCAGTGTTTAAAGTGATAAGCAAGCTGTTTCAAAGTCAGTTTCTTATTTTCCGCATCTGAAACTGATAAAATCTCTTCTGAACGACTCGTTTGGGTCACAAAACGATCCTACAAGAACTTTTGTCTTCAAGCGAAACATGACTTTCATGCAAACTTCAATTCTGTTTCTTGTGCATTTGTTGTAATGATGATTCATAAGAATTTAGTGAAAAATTAATATACCTTAAAGTATCGGTAAGCATTTCGAAAGTTTTTAGATTGAGTTTAAGTGGACAACAATATCGTCAATCTACGTGAATCGTTTAGAACTTAATATGTTTAAAGCTTAACGGTGCTAGTGATTGGTCACAAAAACTGATATGATCCTCTTACACAAGCTCACAAAAATATTGTTTGTAAATATTTCTTTACTGCATTCCTTTGTTATCAAAAATCCAAAAAGATTTTAGTGTGTTTTAGCATAAATTTTGAAAAATTTAAAAAGATTTTCGACAACCGATTAGAAATTTTTCAGAAAATCCAAAAACATTTGAAAATTTGAAATAGACAAAAACATTGAAAATGAAAAATGAGTTTTGTTGTGAAAAAGAGGAAATGATAGTAGATCAGTTAGACTGTCACAGCATGCTAAAGAAATGGAGAGATAAAATGTGATAAGCGATCTCACTAAAGATGTGACGATAGGCTCAGCTAGACTAGTAGATTTGCGATAACGATACAAACCTAAAATGAAAAAGCCTAGTTCTAGTGGGAAACATGATTGAAAGCATAGTACTTAGTTTTGTCCTTCTTGATTGCGTGCCTGCTCGGTAATCGCTGATTGTCGTAAGACATAAAAGTGGTTAAGTTTGTGAACTTTCACAACTTTGCTGAAAAGTCACTGTGATTGTGTATTTCATTTTGCAAAGATTTAAACTTGTTTTATTTCTTTATTTTGTTTAAGCATCGGACATCCTCTGCGTATACGTGAGTATCGACCTGGATGTTGTTGCCTAAACATTCTGCTTTATTTTCTTTGGTGTTTCGTTTAAGCTTTGGACCTCCTCTGCGTATACGGAAGTATCGACCTGGTGGTTAAAGCCTAAACAACTTCAACTTGTTTTATTTTTCTTATTTTGTTTAAACATTGGACTTTCTCTGCGTATACGGAAGTATCGACCTGATTGTTAATGTTTAAACATTCTGCTTTGTTTTCGCACAAATCACAGTTGATAAAGTTTAAAGGCATTACTTAAGTCAGTGTATTGCATGATGAGGGGATATGCTGAGATCGTGGGGTCCATAAGAATTTAGTGCAATATTAATATACCTTAACGTATCGGTAAGCATTTCAAAAGTTTTTAGATTGAGCTTAAGAGGATAAACATATCGTCAATCTACGTGAATCGTTTAGAGCTGAAAATGTTTAAAGCTTAACGGTGCCAGTGATTGGTCACAAAAACTGATATGATCCTCTTACACAAACTCACAAAAATATTGTCTGTATATATTACTTTACTGCATTACATTTCATTTCATAAAAATCTAAAAAGATTTTCGACAACTGATGTTGGAGAAATGATTTTTGAAATTCCAAGTGCTAAACAAGATGAAATGGTTTGGGAGTGTGTGTATTGAATTGAAAATTTTTTATTTGAGAAAAAAAATTGAGATTAGTTAATCAGGGTCATTAATTTGAACTTGATGTAAATATTACTAGTAAGTTTTTCTTATTGATTTAAGTGAAAACTTATGTGGTGGTGAGAAAATATTGTGCAGGAAATGAGCTTAAATAGAGATAAAGCCAAGGATTGATCTCTAGGTGATAGCTAATTCCAGACAGCGATCCCATCATGATGAGAGGGGGAGTCAGACGAGGTTAGAGCCAAAGAGAAGATCCTGGTATATGCTAAGAAAGAAAAGAGACTGATAAAGACTGAAGATGCAAAGACTCGACACTTAAGACTCGTCAACATCTGAGGGGGAGTCTGTTAGTGCATACATCTGTCGTCTTCGTCTTATGTCGAGTCTGAGCTGCGTTGCGGATCTGATCAAGCAGGATGTCATCTTATACAATGATGACATCATCAAAGTGACATCATCATTGTGTCACTACACAAGAAGACAAAGCAATTCATAAATCAGATTTAAGTAATTGGTCGGTTTCGCTTGAATCGGATATTGTGGATTTGCTTGAAGAAAAATTGTAGGTTTCGTTTGAAACATGTACATGTAGGTTTCGCTTGAATTGAATTGTCATGCTTCAAGCGAAAGCTAGAATAGTATAAATATGGGAGTGTTCTATTCATTTGTAACAGTTCGTGAATTCCATACCGAAGTGTTGCCGGTGTGAAGACTGATTGTAATTGCTATTATATCAAGCAAATCAATGTTTAAAGTGATAAGCAAGCTGTTTCAAAGTCAGTTTCTTATTTTCCGCATCTGAAACTGATAAAATCTCTTCTGAAAGACTCGTTTGGGTCACAAAACGATCCTACAAGTGGTATCAGAGCTCAGGAGGAAGAGATCTTGCCAAAACAGCCTGTTTTCATCACTTTTTCTGATTTCTACACCATTCTTTTCAAATTTAAAAAATTTTCACGGTTAAAAAACGGCTCAAACTTTCACATATTGTGCGTAATCATGTATTAACTAATCCTGGAAAGTTTCAGTGTTAAAATCGGCTTAAAACTGATTAAAATTTGAATTTCGCTTGAAATTATGTTCGAAATGCTGATGTCACTGTGAGTATCGCTTGAAATTTGGTGGTGTTTGAAGCGAAACACCGGCTTTCGCTTGAAATTGACCTGTTTCGCTTGAGTTACCTTTCGCTTGAAAAAGTCACACCGCTTGAAAGTGTCTGTCAACATTAATCTGCTTCATTAATTGTCTCGGGACTTCACGTTACGTGAATATAGACTGCTTGAGTGTGTACATCGTTTTGTGTGTAACATTCTGATCGAGGTTGTCAGTTTGTTGGGACAAGAAATCACGAGTTCTTGTGTCAGTTTGAATGTGATTCTAGCAAAGTGGGATTGGTATTTGTGAGCTTGTAAAATGTATCGATCCATGTGATTTTTTGCTTTAAAAATGGAGGCACAATCTGTTTGTGATTAAACAATTAAAAAGGTGTCGCCCACTTAAGTTGTCGACTACATTCACAAATTTGTAGTTGATAATTTTCTGTCCACTACATACTTTGAGGTCCAACAGAATTAGAACAAATTGTCTGACAATTAAAAAGATTGCATGTGTCTGTGATTGCATGTGAATTGATAGAATTTTTGTCGGTTCATTAAAATCTACATGTGATAACAGTTCACTACACATCATCGGCCCAATCAAATTGTTCAGTTTATTCGTCAAAGGTTATTGGCCCAAGTTAATCTCATTCAGCCCACGTGATTCATAGCAATAGGCCCAAATTGAGAGTTGGAGCATAGAGTTAAGATCATTTGAAGCCCATATTTTGTGATCCATTTGATCTAGTTCATTGATTCAGTGATTTCACCTGAATAACATTGGAACGAGTTCACGAATCATCGACACGAGTTCTAGATCGATTCAAACGATACACATATTCACATATTCAGTTCGTTTAAACTGATTGTTTGTTTGTTTGTTTCAGGTGTTTCACGAGGTGAATCATTTCATTTGAAAGGGGATCGAGTTTGAATTTGATATTTCATTTTAAGTGATTGTCTCGATAAACGTGTTTCCGAATCATGGACTTAAATTTCTTTAATATGACTAGTGAAACAATTAATAGAATAAATGTATTAAAGAAAGAATTTGACTCGTTTTCAGGTTGTCCAGGAGAAAGTACAAAGAGTATCATTGAGATGTATAGCCATCTTGTTCGCTCAATGTCTGAGAAGGGTATTCAGAAAAGTCCAAATGAATGGGTTGAGTGATTAGCCAATTCCATACCTTAACAAGAATGGAGTACATATCTTTTGGATTTAAAAAGAACTGGAGAATACTCTAGATTGACAATTTGTCAATTCATTAAAAAACTTGAAGAACAGATGGAGAGAAATGCTGAGAAGAAGAAAAGTCAAAATGGAAAATCAATACTAAAAAGAAGCAGGAATAAAGGTGTCCAAGTGGGAGAGGAACAGACTGAAGAAATTTCAGTTTTGAAAGACGAGAAGAAAGCTGATAAGAAACATATTTTTGATTTGCAGGAAAATTGTGAGAAGTTGAAATCTGAAAATGACAAACTGTTAAATGATTTGAACAGTTTGACATTAGAAAACGAGATTTTGAAAGAAAAGGAAAAAGAATTTGAAAATGAAAAATTAAAATTTGAAAAAGATTTTCAAAGTCAAATGAAGATTTTAGAGGATGATAAATCTGCTATTTTTAAAAATAATCTTGAAAAAACAGATTGAAATAAACTCTCATCTTCAGAAAATCATTCGACTTGAAAATGAAGCTGAAAAAGCTCGGATTAAAATCAAAGAGCTTGAAGAGAAATTGAAAGATTTTGAGACTTCGTCATCAACACCAGATTATCCATGTCCAAAACCGATCAATTCTGTTCCAATAAGTGACATTGTCACAAACTTTGACAAAGTCAAGGTTAAGGATTGTGATGATAAAACTGATGATGAAAATGAGGACTTTTATTCAGCAAAAGAGTCTGAGTCAGAATCTGATGCTGAAAATGAGAAAAAGAAAATATTTTTGAAATTAAAAGAAAAATTTCAAGAAACTGTTCTGCAATCGACTGAAAAGGGTGAATGCTCTACGCAAAAAACTTTGAAGAAGAAAGTGGAATAGAAACAAAAAGGTAAAAATTCAGAAAATGTTTATAACAAGAATAAAAGCTCATCAGTTCAATCATCCAATCATTATAAAAATCACAAAAATCTGAAAAACAAAATTCAAAAATTGTTGGTAATGAGTGGTGCAGGTCGGACCACAGTGCTCAAAAGCCAAATCCAGCTTTCAAAAGGAGTGATGATTACCACAAAGCCAAACAATGCTATGATCTGAGTGTGTGGTGTGATAGTGGTGAATAGTACGATAACAGAGTGTGTTACAACTGTGGTGTTCGAGGACACATTGCTGTTAACTGCCAAAATCAGTGGTTTGAGACGAGGAGATGCTTTAACTACAACATCATTGGCCATATTGCTAGAGATTGCCCAATGAGATCAAAGGGAAGATCGAGGGCTGAATCTCAGAAAATGGCAAAGAAACCAGTCAATGTCAAGCCCAAAGAACAAAAAGTGGAGGAAAAGAAAGTAAAGCTTTCACAGGGGCAGAAAGACAGACTAAGGAAGAAGAGGAAGAAAGCGAGAGAGTATCTCGAAAGGATTTTGTCCTCGGATACAACTAGTAAAACAGATAAAAGTTCTGATAAATCGTCTTGCTCTACAAAGAATGACAAATCAAGCAAAACGGATTCATCAGATACAAATCTGAGAACGAAAGAGGGAAAGAAGAAAAAGAAAGTGGAGAATTCACTTCCTGGTGATGAATTTGTTTCTTCGGAAACAAAGGAGCCACATGTTGGCGATGAATCTGGCTCATCAAAGTCAGACAAGCCACATTCAAGCAATGATTTTGGTATGGTAAAACAGGAAGAGCCTTTTGTTAAGGTAAAAGTTGAGAATTCTGGTTTAACAATGGATGATGCAAATTTTCCACCATTGTTGAGCAAGAATTCGAAATCACCCAAGGACCGTCAGGCTTGGGTGAATCTGTTTAAATGAAAAACCTGACTTGCCGGAACTCCCAGGTTGGTAAGCGAGGAGTAGGAATCGGCATATTTCTTGAGAAATTCACGAAAGTGATTTCGATTTAAAAGTGGTAAATCAGGGACATTAAATTGTACTTGATTTTCTACAAGTGATGTTTGTGGATTGATCTTACAAATGTTAGTTTTTACAAGTGGTTGAAAAAACAAAGTGATGAATGATCCCCATGTTTGAGAAACGACTCACAAAACTTATTTTCCAGAAAAACCATTTTGATTAAAACAAACTTAAGTGTTTTGAAATCACCATGGGAAAATAGTTTTGTGAAAGGGGGAGTTCTGATTGTTTATGCCAAAGTGGATGGCGAAATGAAGCGATTCGATATCGGTTGTCAACTTTATTGTATAGTTTGTTTTCAAATTTCCTAAAATGTGTTTGCATTTTAGGGGGAGTAGAAATTTTTCAGAAAATCCAAAAACATTTGAAAATTTGAAATAGACAAAAACATTGAAAATGAAAAAATGAGTTTTGTTGTGAAAAAGAGGAAATGATAGTAGATCAGTTAGACTGTCACAGCATGCTAAAGAAATGGAGAGATAAAATGTGATAAGCGATCTCACTAAAGATGTGACGATAGGCACAGCTAGACTAGTAGATTTGCGATAACGATACAAACCTAAAATGAAAAAGCCTAGTTCTAGTGGGAAACATGATTGAAAGCATAGTACTTAGTTTTGTCCTTCTTGATTGTGTGCCTGCTCGGTAATCGCTGATTGTCGTAAGACATAAAAGTGGTTAAGTTTGTGAACTTTCACAACTTTGCTGAAAAGTCACTGTGATTGTGTATTTCATTTTGCAAAGATTTAAACTTGTTTTATTTCTTTATTTTGTTTAAGCATCGGACATCCTCTGCGTATACGTGAGTATCGACCTGGATGTTGTTGCCTAAACGTTCTTCTTTATTTTCTTTGGTGTTTCGTTTAAGCTTTGGACCTCCTCTGCGTATACGGAAGTATCGACCTGGTGGTTAAAGCCTAAACAACTTCAACTTGTTTTATTTTTCTTATTTTGTTTAAACATTGGACTTTCTCTGCGTATACGGAAGTATCGACCTGATTGTTAATGTTTAAACATTCTGCTTTGTTTTCGCACAAATCACAGTCGATTAAAGTTTAAAGGCATTACTTGAGTCAGTGTATTGCATGATAAGGGGATATGCTGAGATCGTGGGGTCCATAAGAATTTAGTGCAATATTAATATACCTTAACGTATCGGTAAGCATTTCGAAAGTTTTTAGATTGAGCTTAAGAGGATAAACATATCGTCAATCTACGTGAATCGTTTAGAGCTGAAAATGTTTAAAGCTTAACGGTGCCAGTGATTGGTCACAAAAACTGATATGATCCTCTTACACAAACTCACAACATTCAAGCCTATGTAGGAATAAACCTCTACACAAACCATTTTACCAATCAAAATACCGATTCCTGCTTCGCACTTACCTACCTGGAAGCTCCGGCAATTCACACTTATCCTGTAAAGATTTAAACATTTTTAAAATTCAAACACTCAATCAATTACTAAAAAAAATGCCGATTCCTGATCCGCGATTACAAACTTGGGATCTCCGGCAAGTCTGGTTTTTCATTTAAACAGATTCACCCAAGCCTGACGGTCCTTGGGTGATTTTGAATTCTTGTTCAACAATGGTGGAAAATTTGCATCATCCATTGTTAAACCAGAATTCTCAACTTTTACCTCAACACACGGCTCTTCTGGCTTTACCACACCAGATTCATTGCCTGAACTTGGCTTGTCTGACTTTAACGAGTCAGATTCATTGCCAACAACTGGCTCCTTTGTTTCCGGAGAAACAAATTCATCACCAGCAACTTTCTTTTTCATCTGTCTCTCTTTCATCCTCAGATTTGTATCTGATGAATCCGTTTTACTTGATTTGTTGTTCTTTTGCGAGCAAGACGATTTATCAGAACTTTTATCTGTTTTACCAGGAAATGAGCTTAAACAGAGATAAAGCCAAGGATTGATCTCTAGGTGATAGCTAATTCCAGACAGTGATCCCATCATGATGAGAGGGGGAGTCTGACGAGGTTAGAGCCAAAGAGAAGATCCTGGTATATGCTAAGAAAGAAAAGAGACTGATAAAGACTGAAGATGCAAAGACTCGACACTTAAGACTCGTCAACATCTGAGGGGGAGTCTGTTAGTGCATACATCTGTCGTCTTCGTCTTATATCGAGTCTGAGCTGCGTTGCGGATCTGATCAAGCAGGATGTCATCTTATACAATGATGACATCATCAAAGTGACATCATCATTGTGTCACTACACAAGAAGACAAAGCAATTCATAAATCAGATTTAAGTAATTGGTCGGTTTCGCTTGAATTGGATATTGTGGATTTGCTTGAAGAAAAATTGTAGGTTTCGTTTGAAACATGTACATGTAGGTTTCGCTTGAATTGAATTGTCATGCTTCAAGCGAAAGCTAGAATAGTATAAATATGGGAGTGTTCTATTCATTTGTAACAGTTCGTGAATTCCATACCGAAGTGTTGCCGGTGTGAAGACTGATTGTAATTGCTATTATATCAAGCAAATCAATGTTTAAAGTGATAAGCAAGCTGTTTCAAAGTCAGTTTCTTATTTTCCGCATCTGAAACTGATAAAATCTCTTCTGAAAGACTCGTTTGGGTCACAAAACGATCCTACAACTAAAATGAACGAAAATCATACCAACATGATCAGAATTCATTATATAACAGATCTATGGTTTCAATTTTATCATAAAATCATGTTTAAAAAATCTGATTTTACTGTTCATGAACATGTGTTTCAAACGAAGTGATGGTTCACTTCGCACGAGATGGTCACAATGTTTGAATCATTCAGTTCGCATGAGATAGCCAAACCGTGTAAAGGATCCAGATCATTTGAAATTATCAACTCGTTTGAACACCACTTCGTATGAAAAGTTTCAGTTCGTTTGAATACACCAGATCGCATGAAGATGGCCACTTCGTTTGAAGACCAGATCGTGTGAATCTTGTGTTATTTTGAAATGTGTGCAAAGTGTTAACTTGTTTGTTTACGTTTGTGTTTCAGGCTTCGAATGTAGAATTTGATCCATCACACAACATTTGCTGTGTCTATGATGAGACGTTACCAAAGATGGTTGTATTCAAGGAGATTTTGCCATTTATGAAGCGTTTACCGATTCAGAAGGCGTTGACAAGTCAGCACAGTGTTTTCAGATCTCATATTGCTCATTTCTGGAAGAATGCTGTGTACGATGACGTAAATGATGTGATAACTTCAAGTGTTAGTATTAATGGTGAAGATAAAGAAATAATCATCACAGAACAGCTTGTTCGTGAAGTGTTAGATTTTCCAGATGATGAAAATTCACCTACAGGGTTTCCAGAAAGAATGGTCAAGGGTGGCATGCTGAGAATGGGATATAGTGGTCCTTTGAATAATGTAAATTACTTGAAAGCTTGTTTCATGAAGCCGTACAAATTTTTCATTCATTCAGTGATTCACGCACTCAGTCACAGAAAAGGGTGGTTACGATGTGATGAAAGATCATCAGATGTGTATGGTGACAGCTTTGGTTCCGAACAAGAAGTACAATTTTTCACGAATTGTTTTCCATTATATGAAAGATAACATTACTTCAGGCAGTAAAATTTGGATGTATCCGAGGTTTGTACAAATGATGCTGGATCATGCTTATCCGAATTTGGTGAAAGCTGAAGGTGATGGTGTTGAATCATATGGATAATGAGACGTTGATCAGATTATCCAAGTATCACAAGAATTGGCCAGAACCGAAGAATAAAACAGAGTTTTTCGGGTTTATCAAAGATGAAAAGTATGAGGATCCAGATCCTGTGAATCATTTGAAATGGAGGAATGACGCAGAGATGAAAGAAAAAAGTGCAGCTGATGAATTAACAAAGTTAGAAGATGTAGGTGCATATGTTTGTCGACTTCGTCTTGTATCAAGTCTTGTACTAGTTTAGAAAGATCAGGGCACGAAATACGAGAATGTGTGATGGAAGTTGTTTTCGCACGAAATGACAAAGAGTCATTTCGTACGAAATAGCCACACGAAATGAACTCCTGGTCACTTCGTACGAATCACACTGCTTATATATTGTTGTTGTGCCTTGTCATTTGTAATGATTCTAATTTCCGGTACCGAACTGCTGCCGACGTGTCTACTGATTGTAATCTTTGTCAAATCAATAAACAAGACATTAAAAGTGATTCTGTGTGTAAATCAAGCCGATTCCAAGTCAATACGATTGTTTTCGCCTTTCGTATTGATAAGAACGCTTCTGAACGACTCGTTTTGGTCGTAAAAACGATCCTACAAGTGGTATCAGAGCTCAGGAGGAAGAGTTCTTGCCAAATCAGCTTGATTTCATCAAAATTTCTAACTTCTACACCTTCTTTTCAAAATTAAACAGAATTTCATGGTTAAAATGAATTGAATTTCTCATATTAAGTGCGAAACATAGTTTTAACAAAGCCTTGAAAGAATTAGACTTAAAATCGGACAAAAACTTGGTCAATTTTAGCAAAATCTGTTTGAAAAGATGACATCAGCAGCATTTCGCGCGGAATAGTCCATTTCGTTTGAATCTGTTCTTCATTTCGTACGAAATCATCAGCTTATTTCGCACGAAATCATCATCTTCATCATCATTTCATAAGAAATACCTCATTTCGCTTGAAAAGACATCTATTTCGCACGAAATCAGTATCTTGCATTTCATTTCGTACGAAATCACCTTATTTCGCACGAAATCAGATGATTTCGCACCAAGTTGTCATTTCGCGTGACTGTTTTCGCACAAAATCACCATTCCGTTTGAAAGTGGTTATTTCGTTTGAATCTGATTTCGCACCAAAGGGTATTTTGTATAAAGTTGTGATTCCGCACCAAAAGCTCATTTCGTGTGAATCCTTATTTCGCTTGAAACTTGTTTTTTTGTGAAAAAGTTTACCGAAACATGGAAGAAGAGTTTTACAATGCGTTTGCTACACCAGTTGCTCCTGTTACAGCTGCTGAAACTCTTTACAGTGAGAATGAGACGGGAACTTATCAAAAATCGCCGAAGCTTGTGTACATTGAAGATTTTAGAGGATGGCAAAATCGGTTTGAAAACTAGGTACAAGCCTATAAGTTTGATGCATGGTGTTCATTAGAGGTAGATTACGAGAAACCAAAAAATGAACGTGGGCTTGAAAAGGCTTTTAGTGACTATTCAGATGGTGAGAAATTGAAATATACAAGTGAAAAAATGATGATAAGTATTCTCCAACAAGCATTTAAAGAAGATATCTTTGTATTGCTTCAACATGCGGGTACTGCTAGATCAATTTTGACGGCGTTGATTAACAAGTTTAAGGGAAGTGCTGATATGATAAAGAACAAAATGGCTTTATTGAAGAAGTCATTTGATATGTTTACAGCTTTTGAAAATGAAACAACAAAAATGACTATCGATAGATATTGTCATTTGGTTCTGGAAATGGGAAGATTGGATATAAAGAAAGACGACGATGAATGGGTTGATAAGCTAGCCGATGCATTACCACAGAACAAGTGGGGAACATATTTGTTGATCTTAAAACATAGGAGAAAATCTAAAAGTATGAATTTGGCGAAGTTCATTCAGAAGATTGAAGAAGATGAATTGGATATTCAGAAAACTGCAATCATGAGTAATCTAAATGCGCAACAAGATGTCAGTTTATACTACAGAGGAAATAAGTTTGAAACTACTTCGAGTCCGAAGATTAAAACTGCTTTCAGTGCTGATAGTTCGTCTGGATCAAATAATACCATAGTAACTCAGAGTGGCAGATATTCGACATCATTTTCAAGTTTTGATCCGAATTGCGCAACACCAAGTTCTCAAAAACAAAATTCAACAAATCTGCAATGCAATGTTACATTGAACATTCAAAATGGTCAAAATCTTTCTCCGGAAGTGGCCAAGCAACACATGGCATCACTTGTTGCTATGTTAGAATCATATGAAAGTTTAGTTGCTGGAAAAATTGGAAATCTGATGCTCACCAAAGAGGATTATGACCAGATTGATGCTGAAGAACTTGAGTTGATGGATGTCAAGTGGTGTTTAGCCAGTGCTGTTAGAAGGGCAGAAAAATTTCAACAAATCACCGGTAGAGATGAGTTTAGTGAGATGGCTAAATCCCCGATAGGATTTGACAAATCAAAGGTTACTTGCTTTCATTGCAGAGAAAAGGGACATTTTAAACGAGAATGTAAAAATAAAGAAGCAACCGGAAGGCAAGAAAAGAATGATTATTATCAAAAATCCATTTTTCATCATATTGCTCAACAACCATCATCATCCTATGCTCTTGAAGATGGAAAGAAGAAAGCATATCTTGTAAATCAGGATGATGAAAAAGTAGCAGAAGGTTTTAGTTGGGACAAATACATTCCATCTGATTCAGGACTTGTTGCTCGAATCTTGGAAGAACATGAAGTTAAATCTAAGCCAAAAAGAACAAAGATTTTCAAATCATCAGAAAGTGATGATGACACTGATGATGAGGAAGAATACATCAATACAGCTCGGAAAAATTTGGACTCGTTCAGTTTAATTTGTTTTTTGCAGATAAAATTGAAATGTTGAAAGAGAAAAGAGCTGCTCGACTGAAGAGAGAGTTGGAGGAATTGGAAGCAAGAAAGATTGCTGAAGAAAAGGCAAAAATGGAAGCTGAAAAAGTAGAGGTTGAAGAAAATTCGACAGAGAAGGTTGATGATGAAGAATGTGAAATAAAAATAGTTTTTGATGAAGAACCGGGTGTGTTTGAAAAGGTTGTAGAGAAAATAGTTGAGAAAATCGTTGAAGTTGAAAAAATTGTTTAGGTTGAGAAGATAGTTGAAAAGATCGTTGAAGTTGAGAAAATCATCGAAGTTGAAAAAGTTGTTGAAGTTGAAAAGATCATTGAAGTTACTAAACCTTGTCCGAAATGTTTAATCTCTTGCAAAGATTGTGCTGAGAAGGATAAGAAGATTGCTGAACTAGATAAGATGAAAGAAAATTTATTGTCTGATGTGAAATATGTAAAAGAATCATATGATGTGTTAAACAGAACAGTTAATGGTTTGAACAAGACAAACTTAGAAGTTGACGCTGCTATGACGATGATGAGTTCAACATTAATGACAAAGCAGAAGGTCATTAATGAATACATTGAAGATTGTGCTAAGCTGAAGCAAGATCTGGAACTTAAAAAGATTGAGAATGAGAGAATCAAACGATTGCTGTTGAGTTATACAACTTATGATTATTTGATTAATCGAGTTTATCCTACTGTTGCAGGTCTTGAAGCGTTTCAAGATAAGAAGACGGAAGACACTGATGCTGGTAAGAAACAAAGTGTCAAGTATTGTAAGACCCTTGGTCCATTTTATACTATTATCAAATAAATTTCTATTATATTAGTGTATTTAAAATTTATCATACACTTAAAATATGAGTTTATTTTAAGATTATTCTAAATAAAACGTTACAACATTTTGTAAACTTGAGTCGCCATTTAAAATATGACAACGAAACTATTTGCGGAAGCTTTGTTCTTTGTGTGTTCGGTTCATCGGTTAGCTTGATCGTCGTCCGGTAACTCGGTCAGCACCTACATTCATAAAACATGAAATGAGTTAGTCATATAGCGTTTATAACATGTCTAAACAAGTTCGCGAATCAAAACGGAACCAACAAACAATTTTTCGCAAAACCTGCACCCCGTCGCATCGCGCGACGGCCCTTGGGCCATGTCGTCGCGTGGCGCGACACCCTTAAATGGGCAGCAGGTTTGCCGCTCGTTGCTGCATTTTCCCAGATTCTGATTCTTTTTATGAAAACGTGCATAACTTTCAATCTACATATCCGTTTTACACGATTCTTTTTCCTACGCGTCCGTAATTAAATTATGGACCGTTTATCACCTTTGTTTGCATAAAAATCTGATTTATCCAATGTTGGCTCATAAATCCTTTAGGTGATTATTCGACCCGTTTGGCATTATTATTTCACTACATGCTCTAAAAAGAAAATAGTTAATTCCTATCATTTTACCCATCCCGGGCTTGTCAAACCTTAACGTTTTCGCTCCCATCCTAGAGTTTACGTAGGCATTTACATTCACCGATTCATTTGTATCTATCTAAGCATTTAACCACAATTTACTTCTTAGTCTATTTTGACCCGTTTAGCGGACTTTTAAGCATCTAAGCATCGAACTCGCTATTTTCTTTTCGCACCTCGTCTTTTCTTGCTAAATAACTACTTATCTTCCACCACAACTATTTTTGTGGTGGATTTAACATAAGGAACCCAAAATCCCAAATTTTACCCTTCGGCTAGTCCTTTTTCGCAATTGACTATTTCTAGACGTTCATCCCACAACGTTTTTGCCTATTCTTTTTATATGTATCTAAGGGTTTCAAAATCAATAAACAAGTTTCTAAACAAACTCTAACGGTCGTTTACCCGGTTCGCCCGTTAAGGGCTTTTTGGTCAATTCTGGTCTTTTATTTTACGACGAAAGACTCTCACCAATTATTGACCAAATTAGCACTTTTAACTACAACATACTTATACGTACCTGGCTCAGATCAATACATTGACCCGTTCTAATACCTTGTCTCGAAAAGTTGCTAATTCATAGCAACGCTAATTCATAAGCCGCTTTATCATGTAAGCATAAAACTCGACAAGTGTTTATTAGTCAATATTTGTCAAATGGTATCTACATTACCATTTGACCCGTTTTACTCTTTTTATTCATTAGGCTTACTTATAGTAACCGTTCAAAAACCCATTTTTATAATTAGCTTTTCATGGCTAATTTACCGTTCTATCTCTTTTACCAATTAACATGGTTCTTATCATTTATATTAGTTCCGACCCATATTATTTCGCGTCGGGAACCATAACTTGAATATTATCCTTATTGTATTTGAAACTTATAGGATGAACATTTATTTTACTAAAAGGTGTAAGTTTCACTTACCTTGCATCCGGTTATGTCCTTTTTCTGCGTACTCGATCCGTTTAACCCACTTCTTTCCCAAGTCTTCATCTAGCTTGTCTAGAGTCTAACTATCATCATCACAATTCGTAAGGCGGTTGGATTAGTCATAATTGTTTACGACTATTCCATCCTACGGGTTTTATGTCAAATTTATCATTCGACCATATCAAAATTATCATTCGATCTAATCATTGGTCGGTTTGACTTTTTAAAAGTCAATTGACTTATCAACACATTCAAATGCACATTTGGTTCACTTAGGCATATTTCATCCGAACTCTTATGAAATCAAATTTTACACACAACCAAGTAGACCGCGATTTCATTCAGGCATTTCATATCACTGAAAAATGGGCTGTTTTTGGTGACTTGTTTAACCAGCTTAGAAGTCTTCAAAAATTATGATTTTTTTATGTGGCGTACCACTCGGAGGGTTAGGCCTTGTGTTAAAATTTAATGATCTAACTCTTTACCAAAAATTCGTAAAAATTCATTTACTAAGCTGCTTCTATCTTATTTTTATCTGGCGCCGTGTCACCTGGTGACGATGGTCATACCACTAATGGGTCTTTCCCAAAGTAGTGACGTTTATCACTGTTAGGATTTATTAGCCTAACCCGTGAGAAATTAGTAATGTGCACAATACCCCACTAGCCAGTGATTCAAGATAACCACGACTTACTCCCTGTAATTATAACATTTGAAAAAATGGAGTATTGTAAAATACTTTTGATAAAAGAGAATGACTCACATTGCAGATTTACACGGGTAGAGTTTAGCCTACTGATTTAGCTTTGTAACCTAATTTAAATAACATGCACACGAACTGGGTTAGTAACTAATACAACATTTACGATAACTCACGAGATTAAACCCTCACAACGAATGACAAAGTGCGATACTTAAACATCCATCGAATTCACGACGAATGACAAAGCATAACCCTATTGTGGGCAACACTTAAACATCCATAGGATAGTTTCAATCGATCGGACATTGAATCGTAGCAGCGATCGAGTTAATACCCTGTATCGTAGCAGCGCCTCGCTATAATAATTGAAATTTCGACTTTAGAGCAGTGTACTTTCGTTTTTGAAAGTTTTCGTCGACACAGAATGAAAGCCCCTGAGCTAAGCTATGTATAGCTGACATTTGAGGTTTACGCAGCCCACGTAAACCCTAAGCCAACCTTTACGCGGCCCGCGTATGTGACACCTATGTCACTCCAACCATCAAACAAATTCCAAACCAATGAAATATTGTATTTCATACTTGGGATTTGTAAAAATATGTGTATCGTTTGTACATATCAACTCTTGTTCGATTTCAAGCTCTAAATCGCCTTCTGGAAGGTTATACGCGCACTGATGCGTAAATATAACCAGTTTAATGCAACGAACACTTCGGAATAGTGAAATAGGCTTAACATACCTTAAATAACCTTTACATAACTTAGAAATAAGTTTTGAAGGCTTTGGTATGGCAAAATCAAGTTAAATCACTTACAGGGACTAAAGTTGACAAACTACGAAAGTATGCCAATTTGAACTGTAACAGACATTCCGGAACATGACCATAAGTTAAACATACCACAAATATCCTTTACATATCTTAGAAATAGGCTTTGAGGGGTTCGGTGTGCCAAAATAAACTTTTGGGTCATTTAGGGACTAAAAGCGTCAAAAAGTGCACAAGTTTGCATTTTCGCGCATAACTTACGTTCTGAATACATCCGGACATCCAAAAATTTATGTAAGCACTAAAACATTTTATTTTAGTGTTTGGCATAAGAAAAATCCATTCGTCGCGTCATTTGGATCGTTTTTCGCGCTTATGCGCATTCCGTCGTAATTAAGCAAACATCGGGATCGTACGGCCAAACGAACCGACATCCGAGATATTTTTGAGGATGTTTTGAGTTCCCTATACTTTAACTTCATTTTATAGCCTTGAAATGAGGTTAACGGGGCTCAAACGCATCGAAAAAGGCCTTAAACACGTGCAGGGACTAAAACTGTCATTTTTGAAACATTTCTGAAACAGGGGGGTGGTGGCGTAGCGCGAGCCCTAAGGGCCTTACCAGTGGCGCTACGCGACTGCCTAACCTGGACAGAAACATTGCATCTGGTCCATTTTCACTTTCGCACATGGTTTTGGCAATACCGTGGGCTCAAATGGTTTTAGAAAACCAGGGTTTGTAGGTGTATGGCCAAGATCAAAGCACGGTTAACGAGGAACGATCTTAACGGCTCTACGAATCCTATAAATACCCCATGCCTTCATTTTCCAAAACCCACAAGAATCTTGATTTGAGAAGCTCTAAGTTGAAACCTTTGTTTCATACCTGAGCTACTTGGATCGAGGTTAGCATTCGGGGACCCTTCGTAAGTATTCCTTCGTTCTTTTATTGCTTTTCGAGTCTGAGAGTCAAACTTTGTTTGACTTTCTGCGTTGACCAGTTTATGGTCAATGCGAAGTTCGTTTGAACTTCGCAACGTGATTGTAATCACGATGGTTATAGTCCCTTGGGACTATGCCTACTGATTACCACGTTGTCTAGGGTCGTAAGGGTAAGCGATCTAATAAATCGCTTATACCTTCGAACCCGACCCATTTGGTCGATCATTAGGATCCAACCAAATACATTAGGTGACCATAGTGTATAGGGAATAACCTTCCGAGGTTATACCTTATGGGCACATCGTTTAAGTAGTTGTATGATAGGTAGTATATATGCCTTAGGTAAATTACCAAAATACCCCTTGACGCCAAAATTCATTTTAATCATATATAACAAAACTTTTGACATATAAACTGATTTAATAACAATATTAAACATGTTAGGGCATATTTTACTTGTCATAGGACTAGTTAGGCGGTCCGAACGCGTTTCACGCGAACGGCGCGTTAAAATAGCATAAGCTACCTTAATGGGTCGCGATGGGTTGAAAGCACTTATGATAGGTTTCATTTAGTATGTAGGCTTTGTTAAACCATATTACACGAGTTTCCACACTCGTTTGGTTTACAAACCCTCATTCTATCCGATCCTCCGATTTAGGTCCGGTTTATTAACATAGTTAGCTATATTAGGTGCCGTTTGATATCCGTGATCTCTAGCATTGTTTGGTTGTCACTCAAGGACTACTGAGCAATCTCAAGTGAGTACATAGACCCCTCTTTTACTGTTTTCCAAACTGTTTTGGGGTGAAACACATGTGCCTACTTGTTACATTCATGCTTTCCTGTTTTCACATCATATACCTGCTATGTTCGTTAGTACATTATAGTACATGATTTCATTACATTTCATTCTATGTATGCCCATTGTGTGCGTACTTAGTACATCGTTTTACATTATG
Organism: Helianthus tuberosus; assembly: GCA_030545235.1. Taxonomy (NCBI): domain Eukaryota; kingdom Viridiplantae; phylum Streptophyta; class Magnoliopsida; order Asterales; family Asteraceae; genus Helianthus; species Helianthus tuberosus. Next base: position 10,979,310 of record CM060434.1, on the reverse strand, counting down.
TTTCATGCTATGTATGCCCATTGTGTGCATTACTTAGTACATTGTTTTACATTACATTTATGCTATGTATGTCCATTACGTGCATACTTAGTACATTGTTTTACATTGCATTTTGTTGCATATGCTCATCCAGCATATGAACACATTATACTACATTTTGAACCGTTGTAACCATTTGACTATGTAAACCGTCGTAACCATTTGATTATATGAACCGTTTGTAACTGTTGAACCGTGTGAACCGTTTGTGACTGTTGAACCGTGTGAACCGTTTGTATCTGTTGACATGATTTACATTTGACAATAGACATTTGACTATACATAAACATTTCTACAATTGTTAAACATTACATCTTGGTGGTTTAGTTTGAGTAAGTGATTAAGTAACGAGGCGTGTGTAATATGATACAAGCATGGTGGATACGCCGCTGGTACTTCCTATATATAAGTGTTTGTATGGTATTACATGTCGTAGCGTTATTTGAATCATTTCAATTTGAGACATATAACATTTTATACAAATAACATACTTTTCACAAGACATTGATTTACAAACAACTTATCTTATACAAACTCATTTTTATATGGTTATTCATTTAACCATACATTATTCTGTTATTTATACATATCATCTGATCTTATCGTTTTTCAAATGATTTACAAGACAAAGCTGTAGGACCGAGTTTCGTGACCGAAACCGTGATTCGTGTGAGATCGGTTCAAGACGGGAGAGATTAGAGATGATAAACAAACAACTTTGTATTAATCCGGTAGTAAAACATTACAAATCGGCCCGATTACATGATAACCGAACTAATACCAAAGAAGTATACATCCGGGGAGAGACCAAGTGGTGATCTCTCCCGGTGAGGTCTCAAACCTCCTAAAATCTCCTAATGTTGCAAATGGCAATGGTTTTCTATTTATAGTCACACCCCTTGTCTTGCAAACACACACAGTCAACCGAATAACCCTCTCGTTTGACCACTTCAAACGAGCGGGTCTATACACGTTCGATAGACCGTTTCACTAACTATTACAAATTCAGCGTAAAATAAAACTAATCTATTCGACAAGCATCGGACACAAAATCTGCATCAACAAATTCCCCCTTGTCCATTGCTGTCGAATGCTGAAAATGCAACTGCAATCGATCTTCAGTCAAGTATTCATCTTCTCTGTGTTAACAAATTCCCCCTTGACCGATGATCCAGGTAAGTAGTATCTTGACGCTCCTTGTAAAATATTTCCCCCTTAAAGTACGCGTATCCGTGTTGGGTGTTGTGCAATTTCCTCAATTGACCGATCTTCCGCTGATCTTCCAATACTCCAACCGGCATTTGATAAGGGTTCCATTCTTTAAGAACTGCATCAAGTCTTGATCTTGTCATAAGAACTCTATTTCATACAAGCATACTACATTGATAGAGATTTCTGGTGAACTGTCTTCTGTAAACCGTCTTTGTGGAATCGACCAAGTAATGCACTTTAATCTTCAGCATCAACACTCAGGAAAGTCAGCTAGACCAAGTGTATCCCTTGCAAGCTCAACCAGCATGCTTAGTTGAACTACATCCAGATCTCATTGTCTCGCCTTTGTGAAGTTGACCACGTAATGCACTACGGATCTTCAGCATCAGTACTCAGGAAGTCAGCTTGACCAAGTACATCGTTTGCAAACTCAACGAATTGAGTTACCCCCAGATCCCTGTAAAATCCCAAAGAAACATCAAACCCAAAACCGAATCCTGCAGGTCTTCAGCCTTGAACTATCAGCTTTCATTAAGATTCCCCAGGTCTTCAGTGAACAGCGCTTTTGTAACTACTGTAGACTTTAGAAACCTGTATTTTTTCGTGCAAAACCCTTCACGCTGGCTGGAGAATTAATTAAAATCCTCAAATATGTGTATGTGCAAAACATTCCACGCCGAACCGTTTGTATCACCAGAAAATCACAAACTCTACCACCTGTGATTGCGTTTAGAAATTTACCGAAGAAATTCAACATTTGAAAATTTTTATCCCCCCATTTCTTTGGTAAAATCTCTAAACCTTAACAGATTCTCTCCACTTCAAAGAAACTGTCGTCAAATGTTCACCAATTCCCTCCACTAAGCGGAACTGTCGTCAATCTTCATTGAATGTTCTCGGTTCCGAAAAATCACGAAAACGACTTTCTTCTTTGCATATTCTAGTTGAATAAGAACGTCCCCTAGTACCCCGTAGGATCCGACTTGTGTCCCTCCAAAGACTTTGTGAACTCGTTAGGACCATATGTGGAATGTTTTGCACAGACACATATTTGAGGATTTTAATTAATTCTCCAGCCAGCGTGAAGGGTTTTGCACGGAAAAATACAGGTTTCTAAAGTCTACAGTAGTTACAAAAGCGCTGTTCACTGAAGACCTGGGGAATCTTAATGAAAGCTGATAGTTCAAGGCTGAAGACCTGCAGGATTCGGTTTTGGGTTTGATGTTTCTTTGGGATTTTACAGGGATCTGGGGGTAACTCAATTCGTTGAGTTTGCAAACGATGTACTTGGTCTAGCTGACTTCCTGAGTACTGATGCTGGAGATCCGTAGTGCATTACGTGGTCAACTTCACAAAGGCGAGACAATGAGATCTGGATGTAGTTCAACTAAGCATGCTGGTTTAGCTTGCAAGGGATACACTTGGTCTAGCTGACTTTCCTGAGTGTTGATGCTGAAGATTAAAGTGCATTACTTGGTCGATTCCACAAAGACGGTTTACAGAAGACAGTTCACCAGAAATCTCTATCAATGTAGTATGCTTGAATGAAATGAAGTTCTTATGACAAGATCAAGACTTGATGCAGTTCTTAAAGAATAGAACCCTTATCAAATGCCGGTTGGAGTATTGGAAGATCAGCGGAAGATCGGTCAATTGAGGAAATTGCACAACACCCAACACGGATACGCGTACTTTAAGGGGGAAATATTTTACAAGGAGCGTCAAGATACTACTTACCTGGATCATCGGTCAAGGGGGAATTTGTTAACACAGAGAAGATGAATACTTGACTGAAGATCGATTGCAGTTGCATTTTCAGCATTCGACAGCAACGGACAAGGGGGAATTTGTTGATGCAGATTTTGTGTCCGATGCTTGTCGAATAGATTAGTTTTATTTTACGCTGAATTTGTAATAGTTAGTGAAACGGTCTATCGAACGTGTATAGACCCGCTCGTTTGAAGTGGTCAAACGAGAGGGTTATTCACGTTCGATAGACCGTTTCACTAACTATTACAAATTCAGCCTAAAATAAAACTAATCTATTCGACAAGCATCGGACACAAAATCTGCATCAACAAATTCCCCCTAGTCCGTTGCTGTCGAATGCTGAAAATGCAACTGCAATCGATCTTCAGTCAAGTATTCATCTTCTCTGTGTTAACAAATTCCCCCTTGACCGATGATCGATTGCAGTTGCATTTTCAGCATTCGACAGCAACGGACAAGGGGGAATTTGTTGATGCAGATTTTGTGTCCGATGCTTGTCGAATAGATTAGTTTTATTTTACGCTGAATTTGTAATAGTTAGTGAAACGGTCTATCGAACGTGAATAACCCTCTCGTTTGACCACTTCAAACGAGCGGGTCTATACACGTTCGATAGACCGTTTCACTAACTATTACAAATTCAGCGTAAAATAAAACTAATCTATTCGACAAGCATCGGACACAAAATCTGCATCAACAAATTCCCCCTTGTCCGTTGCTGTCGAATGCTGAAAATGCAACTGCAATCGATCTTCAGTCAAGTATTCATCTTCTCTGTGTTAACAAATTCCCCCTTGACCAATGATCCAGGTAAGTAGTATCTTGACGCTCCTTGTAAAATATTTCCCCCTTAAAGTACGCGTATCCGTGTTGGGTGTTGTGCAATTTCCTCAATTGACCGATCTTCCGCTGATCTTCCAATACTCCAACCGGCATTTGATAAGGGTTCCATTCTTTAAGAACTGCATCAAGTCTTGATCTTGTCATAAGAACTTCATTTCATTCAAGCATACTACATTGATAGAGATTTCTGGTGAACTGTCTTCTGTAAACCGTCTTTGTGGAATCGACCAAGTAATGCACTTTAATCTTCAGCATCAACACTCAGGAAAGTCAGCTAGACCAAGTGTATCCCTTGCAAGCTCAACCAGCATGCTTAGTTGAACTACATCCAGATCTCATTGTCTCGCCTTTGTGAAGTTGACCACGTAATGCACTACGGATCTTCAGCATCAGTACTCAGGAAGTCAGCTAGACCAAGTACATCGTTTGCAAACTCAACGAATTGAGTTACCCCCAGATCCCTGTAAAATCCCAAAGAAACATCAAACCCAAAACCGAATCCTGCAGGTCTTCAGCCTTGAACTATCAGCTTTTGCACGTGTGGGCAATATCTTACAATATGCCCAACTGTCCCACATTCAAAACATGTTCTCCGCTCTACAAACTTCGGAGAAACACGTTGATGACTAGACGAAGAACCAGACCATGAACTTTGTGATCTAGACGTGCTTGGATCTAAATCACATCCGTTGGTGTGTTGGGTGTAATTATTCTGATCATTTCGTTTTAAAATTCTAACTTGTTTTACAAAATCAACGTTAGATTTATCCTGAAATGTTTCAAGTTTGTCTGAACCCGTGGATTCAACAAAGTTCATTTTCGGTTCTCGTTTCTTAACAGGAGCTCTTTTGTTTTGCACCTTTTGTTGTTGAACCTTAGGTTGCTCAACCTTTGATTGTTGAATTTTAGGTTGTGCAGCCTTAGGTTGAGTAGCCTTAGACTGTTCAACTTTAGGTTGTTGAACCTTTGGTTGTTCAGTCTTTGGCTGCTGAGCTTTAGGTGCTTGAACATTCTTGTTCTGAGGCTTCTTTCCCTGTACCCTACCCTTTCCGGAGTTGACTTGTTGTTTTCGCTCAATTGGTAGTTTTTGGTTTCCGTATTGTTTTCTAATTTGTTCACACGGAATTGGATCACATTGAGTGACGGTAACTTTGCCACTTTTGTTTCCCACAAACTTATCAGTGCATCCTTCAAAAATTTGCTCAATTAAATCTTGATTTACGTTTTTAATTGGAAAATCTTTGTTAGAGTAGATTTTGCTATCTCCTTTGAGCGTGTACAACAAGTTATTCTCTTCACGGTTAGATACAAGGGACTCCATTGCTTTTGACATTTCAGTCTCACTCGATTTCACTGGTGGATCACACAGGATGTGATTCTCGATTGGAATATCTGTTGTAACCGAGTTAGACTGTTGTTTCACAATTTCTTCAGATTCATCATCCGAAGAATCAGCATCCTCAACAATGAGAGGACTCTGTTCCTTAACACACGATGAATCTGTCACATTCTCAGATTCAGATTCAGATTGACCTGAGGATGATGTACCAGTTGTGAACCCAAGGCCTGCTGCAAACTCATCTAGATCGAGTGGCACAGTAGGTTCAAAACGGGGCATATCCTCGTCATCAGGCAATTTGGAGTAATTGTGATTCATTGGGGGAGGACATGATTTGAATCCAATACATTGTGTATCCCCCTTTTTCTTTTGAACGTCAATGATGTGATCCAATACATAGCGGGAATTGGAATAGCTTTCCAATTTCTGCTTAATTGTCTCACATTCACATCGAGCTGTTGCCAACTCTACCATTTGTTGCTTTAAATTCCTTTTCATTTCTGGTTAAAAACAAGTTAGCTTCAGTTGCTTTAGAAAGATCTACAATCAATTCTTGATTGTGTTTGTATGTGATTTCAAACTGACTTTCCTTTTCAGCATATTTAACATTTAAACTATCACAATTTTCACAACTAACTACAGTGGGTTCATCGACACATACCTGACTTGATGAACTGTCGATATTAGCCATAAAGGCTGAATAGAGAGAAGACGAAGAGTAAGCAGCTTGATCCACCAAAATAGATCTTCTTTCAGTTCCTGCTGCAGATTCTTCCAAAAGCTCATCAATATCTGCATTGACTGACGCACTTGATGTCTCATCCACATGATCATTGCCTGAAGTGGAGGATTCTTCATCTGAGCTTCCACTATAACCAGAACTGTCTTCATCTTCTGAAGATTCACCAGCAGACACGGGTTCTACTACCTTCTCAATCACTTTAGCATAACATGCTGTTCCACCATTTCCTCCTTCTCCAAGCTGAAGGTTCCAATTGCAGATTTCATCAGCTTGAACAACCAATCCTCTGTGGGGATTAGTGTTTGTGGAACCAGATGCATTTCCTCCAACGGGAACTATTGATCTGTCAGAATTGTTGTTCGGTTGCTGTTGTGACTGTCCTTGATTCCTGAAGGGATTCTGATTTCCTTGCTTAGGTGGCTTCTGACACTCCCGCTTGAAGTGACCCTTTTCACCACAATTGAAACAAGTGACAGCATTCTTATCAAAACCATACTTGGTGTTGTTGTTGCTATTCAAGTTGGTTCTTCCCGTCCTTTCCATAAACTCCTTTGCTCTTCGAATTGCACTAGCAAGAGCCCATTTGATATCCATCATTTCAAACTCTTCTCTATCCACTTGCTGATAATCTTCATTGGTTAGATTGATATTCCCAATCTGACCTGCAACCAATCCACAATAAGCACTAACCAAGGTATTCAACATCTCCATATGCTCCTTGGCTATTTCGACACTGACTTTGGAAAAGTTGGAAGTGTCCAATCTGACTGTGTTCGGATTGGAAGTGGCTTGAAAGTTTGAAGAACTTCCATAAAACCCTTGCTGTTGCGGTTGTTGCTGCTGAGCTCTGCTTGGGTCTAAGAAAGGCGGTGGTGTGAATTTTGGAGCCGGTTGCACATCCTGTTGTAGAGAAGAAGAATCTGGTCTTGAATACATCGTGTATGCTGAAGGATCAAACTGATTTGTTGTGGAAGGCCCGGTGTTTGAGATGAAGGCTGTTTGAAGCTTCGCATGTTGAGAGACTGGTTTTTCTCCACTGATACCTCCTGCAATCCCATAGTACATCTCTGGATTTTGAGGAGTTAGTGTTCTTTTTGCCTTAAGCTTTTCTTCAACATCCTTGTTCTCCAATTTTTGAATTAGCTCATAAACGGTGATTGCGTCTAGAACACCATTTTCTTTGAGAATTTCAAGATAACTGCTCCACTTTGCTGGTAAGCTATCAGAGAATCTCTTCACCATTTCTTGTGGAGTGGCAGTGACTCTAAAAGCAAACATCTCGCTCAACAAGTGATGGAACCTTGTAGATAACTCTGCCAAAGTCTCATTCTCCATACACGTGAATCCTTCAAACTCTTTCTTCAGTAATTCTTGCTTGATCTTTCTAGATTGAGCATTTCCTTCACATCGTAACGTGAGCATATCCCACAAGCTTTTAGTAGTCGTGCAGTAAACAAACTGGTGGTAAATGTCTCTGTGAAGAGCTTGTGTGAGAATCATGAATGCTTTCTTTTCTAACTCAAATTTCTTCTTATCATCTTCAGACATAGTGCTGTAAGTTTCTGGATTAGATCCTGCAACTTCCAAATCATTGTCAAATGCAGTGAAGAAGCACATCCATAGATCTTGACCTTGCCCCTGAACATAAGTTCTCAGCCTTTCCTTCCACCATCCCCAATCATTGATGTGATTTAGCTTTGGTGGTTTTGTGCTTGTACCAGTTTCACTGTCGTTCTGCATCATTGCTTGAATGCTGCTGCTTTGATTTGTGACCAATGCCCATTGATTTGCAGTTATCATTGCAGCTTGAGGTGGGGCAATAGCCTGCATCCATGCAGTTTTGTTGAAATCTGACCCAGATTGCGTAGCTGATGATTGCGTAGCTGATGATTTTGGAGTCAAAGTTGTTTGAGTCCACGCGGTTGGATCCCACTGACCGTTTGTTCCCATTTTGTAAAGAAAATTAATATATTAAGTGAAAAATATATTTAAAATTTGAAAAACAAGTTTTCCCTTTTTAAAATTTAATTTTTCACAAACTATGTTAAAATCTCGAAGGATAACAAACAGCCGAAGGATCTTTGATCGAAAAACCTGAAAAACACAAACTTGTTAACCTTAAACAGATTAGGATCGAAGGAACATAACTTGTTCGAAGGATCAACAGTGTTCGAAAGATCACTGTTGAGTTTCGAACAATGATTTCGAAAGACTCTCCAATCGAAGGATCCTTGTCTTTCGAATAAGACCTGTAGATCGACAGATATATCCTTCGAAAAGATTCCTTGGATCGAAGGATAAGTCACAGACTTCGAAGGATGTTCGAAGGATGATTATCTATCGAACCTCCTTTGATCGAAAGATGAACTTTCGACTTCGAAGGATATCCTTCGATCTGCACTGACACAGTTGACAAAAGTTGACAGGTTGGTGAAAAGGTGATTGGTTGGAAGAAAGCTTTCGGCAGAAGGTATGTTCAGACCATACTTTCTGCCAACCCAGATTTGACTAATAAAATATTGCCCAAATATTGCCCAAAACAGAAGGTTCTTATCCAGAAACCGGTCACCGGAGTAAGCCGGAATTTTGGCCGGAAATGACCAAAACTTTTAAAACAAGATTTTAAGTTACCCAACCCAACCTTTAACACACCCGGTTAGTTTAGAACACGTTTTAATGTCTGAAAATGCGAGAAAAACAGTAAAAACGGGTGCTAAACCATGTGAGTTTTTATCCAAACACTCCAAAGTCTTGCATAAACTCGGTTTTTAACAAGGAAAAGAGCCACGGCTCTGATACCACTTGTAGGTCCCTCGGAGGTTGAGGTTAAACCTTATCCTTGTTAAGTTTAACACACTAGCAAGTGCGGAATCCAAGCTAGAATGTAAACCGATAGTTTATAATGAGAACACAAGCTACAAAGAGAAAGGTAGACACACAAGATATCAAAGTTTTCTCTTGTATTTCAGTGGACACGGTTACAGCCCTTGACCAAACTGAAAATACGCTCTCTACAAGACTAAGCTCACTCACACCATGAAGTGAACACATTACAACAGTATATATAACCTTCACAGCTCGTCTGGTCGAAGGATCAATTAGACTGATCGAAAGATCATCTATCGAGATACAGCCTATCGAAGGATCCACATATACCTCGAAGGATTGGCATCCTTCGAGGTCCATCTATATCCATCGAAGGCTATCTTTCGAGCTCATCGAAGGATATAAACAATCCTTCGATGACTCATCCTTCGACCCACACAACTTACAAACCTTTTTCTAACTGTTTGACCAAGTCAAACCAGGAGGATGGTTGACTGGTCAAACTTACATTAAGCACACACATAAACACCTCTAAGACGTAACACGACTACAAAGGACATCGTTTTATATCATTACAAAATACAGACAAAGTACAGACACAAGTGCACCAACAAACTCCCCCTTGGCTGTAGCTTTGTCTCGATCTTTGTGTCTTTAAGTCTCTGACGTCCTTTCAACCGTTAAGTGATGCGTAGACCATGCACTTCCCGCATTCACCAGTAGGTTGAAGCAATACCGGGCCATCTTCTGAAACTTCATTGCTTGTTCACGATCTCTAACCAAGTAATTGATCTCGTGATCCTTAAGAACAATAATATCCGACCTGGACATGTTAGTAATCCACATCGGATCTATCATTCGAAAGTTCTCCTGACTATCTCGGAATAAGATCACGGCTTCTCCAGTATCTGCATCATAAACCCAGCAACGAAAGTTTCCCAGAAAGTCTGTCTTCATTTTCAACAAAGGTATCTTCTTCATCAACTTTGGAGGATCATAAACCAATCGATAACGAGCAGTATTTGTCTCTGGATCTAGCGTGAACCTGATTTGCTCGTATCGAGGAAACTGCGGCTTGTATAGCGGATCCTCCCAACCTCTTCTTCGTTCCAATCTGATCTTCTTCGCAAACAAATCCACCATCTTGTCTTTGACTCGATTAATTACCTCCAGCTGAGCCAAAACTGCAACATCATAATAAGGAAGTGAGAGAATGCTGAGAAGAGTCCTGAAGTACTGAAGGCCGCATTCTCGCTTCACAACCATGCAATGAAGCTCCTTGATGAACATCCAGCTGATAATACGACCCCTAGCCTGATTTCTTTCCAGAATCATGTAGTTGGCCTGATCCAACGGAGGGAGCGGAGGAGGATTCCTAGCTAGGAAATCCGCTCGCCATTCTTTCACTGTCTTCTCACGGCTTTCTTGAGCTGAAGGAGAATCTGAAGAAAGATTAGAAGATTCTGCTGTCTTTTCTGCCACAACCTCATCATCAAGCGTATTAAGCTCCACATTATCTTGACTAACGTAAACAGGACGTTCCGGATCCGAACCGATGAAGATTTCTTCAATCGTAGAGAAATCGGTTTCGTCCGGAACTAACGGAGTAGCATCGATCGTGGTCACATCAACTTCATCCATTGCTGTTAGAGCTAACACACATTCATCAGACATTTCAGTAACATGTTCTCCCTCTTCTAATAGTTCACCCGTGACTGGATGATACTGTTGAACAGTTGAGGATTCAGGGAGATCGGTGAACGCTTCCGGCTCAAGACTAATATGTTCAAATCCTGCCGAAGCTTCCAACGTTTCAGTCTGCTCAGACGAACCAGTAGCTGTTGGAGGAGCAGAAGGAGCATCTTGAGATGTACCAGGCCCACCTGCAGCACCAGATGCAGTTGCACCGGAACCTGTGGCAGCTGGTTGATCAGGATTTGCTGCATCATCATCCTTATCATCGCCACGCCTTGAAGGAACGATGCCCAAAGCTTTGCACCTTTCATTCCAAAGTGTAACAACTTTGTGATCAAATCTCTTGAAGTTTGCTTGAACAGGCTTGAAGGCTTCCATTAATCTATCATCACGATTCTTATAGCGATCAGACAGCTCTTCATGTTTCTGTTTTAACGTTTTTGCCTCACGTTCTAGCACAGTACTATGCCCCTTCATTATCTCAACCTCTCTATCCCGAGCCTTGTTAGCTTCTTTCAGTCTTTCTATCTCTTGAGCTTGTTCTCTTATCTTGACATTCTGGGCACTAACAAGTAGTTACAAAAGCGCTGTTCACTGAAGACATGGGGAATCTTAATGAAAGCTGATAGTTCAAGGCTGAAGACCTGCAGGACTCGGTTTTGAGTTTGATGTTTCTTTGGGATTTTACAGGGATCTGGGGGTAACTCAATTCGTTGAGTTTGCAAACGATGTACTTGGTCTAGCTGACTTCCTGAGTACTGATGCTGAAGATCCGTAGTGCATTACGTGGTCAACTTCACAAAGGCGAGACAATGAGATCTGGATGTAGTTCAACTAAGCATGCTGGTTGAGCTTGCAAGGGATACACTTGGTCTAGCTGACTTTCCTGAGTGTTGATGCTGAAGATTAAAGTGCATTACTTGGTCGATTCCACAAAGACGGTTTACAGAAGACAGTTCACCAGAAATCTCTATCAATGTAGTATGCTTGAATGAAATGAAGTTCTTATGACAAGATCAAGACTTGATGCAGTTCTTAAAGAATGGAACCCTTATCAAATGCCGGTTGGAGTATTGGAAGATCAGCGGAAGATCGGTCAATTGAGGAAATTGCACAACACCCAACACGGATACGCGTACTTTAAGGGGGAAATATTTTACAAGGAGCGTCAAGATACTACTTACCTGGATCATCGGTCAAGGGGGAATTTGTTAACACAGAGAAGATGAATACTTGACTGAAGATCGATTGCAGTTGCATTTTCAGCATTCGACAGCAACGGACAAGGGGGAATTTGTTGATGCAGATTTTGTGTCCGATGCTTGTCGAATAGATTAGTTTTATTTTACGCTGAATTTGTAATAGTTAGTGAAACGGTCTATCGAACGTGTATAGACCCGCTCGTTTGAAGTGGTCAAACGAGAGGGTTATTCGGTTGACCGTGTGTGTTTGCAAGACAAGGGGTGTGACTATAAATAGAAAACCCTTGCCATTTGCAACACTAAGGAGATTTTAGGAGGTTTGAGACCTCACCGGGAGAGATCACCACTTGGTCTCTCCCCGGATGTATACTTCTTTGGTATTGGTTCGGTTATCATGTAATCGGGCCGATTTGTAATGTTTTACTACCGGATTAATACAAAGTTGTTTGTTTTATCATCTCTAATCTCTCCCGTCTTGAACCGATCTCACACGAATCACGGTTTCGGTCACGAAACTCGGTCCTACAATACCGAGTTTCGTGACCGAAACCGTGATTCGTGTGAGATCGGTTCAAAACGGGAGAGATTAGAGATGATAAAACAAACAACTTTGTATTAATCCGGTAGTAAAACATTACAAATCGGGCCGATTACATGATAACCGAACCAATACCAAAGAAGTATACATCCGGGGAGAGACCAAGTGGTGATCTCTCCCGGTGAGGACTTGAACCTCCTAAAATCTCCTCGTGTTGCAAATGGTAAGGGTTTTCTATTTATAGTCACACCCCTTGTCTTGCAAACACATACGGTCAACCGAATAACCCTCTCGTTTGACCACTTCAAACGAGCGGGTCTATACACGTTCGATAGACCGTTTCACTAACTATTACAAATTCAGCGTAAAATAAAACTAATCTATTCGACAAGCATCGGACACAAAATCTGCATCAACAAATTCCCCCTTGTCCGTTGCTGTCGAATGCTGAAAATGCAACTGCAATCGATCTTCAGTCAAGTATTCATCTTCTCTGTCTTAACAAATTCCCCCTTGACCGATGATCCAGGTAAGTAGTATCTTGACGCTCCTTGTAAAATATTTCCCCCTTAAAGTACGCGTATCCGTGTTGGGTGTTGTGCAATTTCCTCAATTGACCGATCTTCCGCTGATCTTCCAATACTCCAACCGGCATTTGATAAGGGTTCCAATCTTTAAGAACTGCATCAAGTCTTGATCTTGTCATAAGAACTCTATTTCATACAAGCATACTACATTGATAGAGATTTCTGGTGAACTGTCTTCTGTAAACCGTCTTTGTGGAATCGACCAAGTAATGCACTTTAATCTTTAGCATCAACACTCAGGAAAGTCAGCTAGACCAAGTGTATCCCTTGCAAGCTCAACCAGCATGCTTAGTTGAACTACATCCAGATCTCATTGTCTCGCCTTTGTGAAGTTGACCACGTAATGCACTACGGATCTTCAGCATCAGTACTCAGGAAGTCTAATTGACCAAGTACATCGTTTGCAAACTCAACGAATTGAGTTACCCCCAGATCCCTGTAAAATCCCAAAGAAACATCAAACCCAAAACCGAATCCTGCAGGTCTTCAGTCTTGAACTATCAGCTTTCTGAAAGATTCCCCAGGTCTTCAGTGAACAGCGCTTTTGTAACTACTGTAGACTTTAGAAACCTGTATTTTTCCGTGCAAAACCCTTCACGCTGGCTGGAGAATTAATTAAAATCCTCAAATATGTGTCTGTGCAAAACATTCCACGCCGAACCGTTTGTATCACCAGAAAATCACAAACTCTACCACCTGTGATTGCGTTTAGAAATTTACCGAAGAGATTCAACATATGAAAATTTTTATTCCCCCTATTTCTTTGGTAAGATTTCTAAACCTTAACAGATTCTTTCCACTTCAAAGAAGCTGTCGTCAAATGTTCACCAATTCCCTCCACTGAGCGGAACTGTCGTCAATCTTCATTGACTGTTCTCGGTTCCGAAAAATCACGAAAACGACTTTCTTCTTTGCATATTCTAGTTGAATAAGAACGTCCCCTAGTACCCCGTAGGATCCGACTTGTATCCCTCCAAAGACTTTGTGAACTCGTTAGGACCGGTATTGACATTCTAGGTTCATTCATTCGTTACCAAATGCGAGAATATAACAATAAACAAAAAGATTTCTTCGTTGCATATTCTAGTTGATAAAGAAATTTCGCCTAGTACCCCGTAGGATCCGACTTGTATCCCTCCAAAGACTTTGTGAACTCGTTAGGACCGGTATTGACATTCTAGGTTCATACGTTCGTTTTCAAATGCGAGAATATGACAATAAACAAAATGCTTTCGAACATTTACGAATAACCGATAACAATCATAAACATTGACGTGCGGAAGTGAACATACCGTTCTGTTTTTGGCCCATTGTAGTCGCGTCACCAAAATTTGACGTTTGCATCGGTAACCGTGACTACCCCACATTTTAAAAAAAAAAAATCAAGTTTTCATCATCTCTTGTTTTCATCATGCCGCAACATCCCGCGCGCTCCCAAAACCCGTACGAATTTCGACATTGAAGCTCGATTTAAATATCCTTCGCGAACACCCGACCCCTATCTGCAACTCACGTATAGAAACGGGTCCACGACTCCATGTTTCATCCTAGAGACTTTGATATGTGGCCCAAAAAAAAATTGTATAATCAATCCTGGCCTAATAATGTTTGACCCCATTACACTGTCATCCAAAAATTGTTGATCGAAGAACATAGGCCAAACAAACAAAATCGTGGGCCACAAAATAATGAGTTAATCATTTGGGCTCTCCCTAGTCCATGTAAACAGAAACTTTCCAAACCCTATCCCCAACATTACCCAAAAGTCAATTCATTTCACTTTCAATTTTGTCGACATATTGTGTCTCTCTCCTCTTTTCTGCGATAACCAAACATCAGGAGCAGACATCATCTTCAAAGTCTATGTCCCTCTTTCTTCGATACCCACTAAACATCCACAGCCCTTTTCTAAGTTCAGCCGACATATCTGCCTCTTCGATAAACAATAGCAACAGCCGACAACTTTCATCTTCTTCTTCGATACAACAAGATCAGCTGGACATCAACATTTGTCTGATCTGTCACCCTCTCCATCGATACCCAGCAACAATCAACCCCCAAATAAAATCACATTACACAAACAGCTCACATCATCTCTGTCTTCAATTCGATACACAGACCCTTCTTCTTCTTCGATACATCTGGTATCTCTCGAGGATCATCTTTCGAAGGATCATCTTTCGATACACACATCTACGAAGGATCATCTTTCGATACACACATCTACGAAGGATCATCTTTCGAAGGATCATCTTTCGATACACACATCCTGGTATCTTTCGATCCAGATCTGGATCCTTCGACCCAAAGTATCATCTTTCGAGCACCTTTTTCATCTTTCGGGGTATGAAGAAACCCTAGTTTCTTTAAGCAGCCGCCAAGAACATCAAGAACACAGCGACTGTTCTTATGCAGATCTGGACGAAAACACTGTATTTTTTATATTTTGATGATGATAACTTGATTATATAGGTGAAAAAGATAAAACCGAACACTCGTTTCAGCACATATCTGAATATTCGGGTCCAAATCTGAGTTTTTCTCATTTTCACCCAACTTTTCTTCTTGAACAAAAGTCACTAAAATCACAGATCTAGAGCACATGTGACTTAGTAAACGGTTAGATTTACTAAATCGGGCACCATGGCTCTGATACCAATTGTAGGACCGAGTTTCGTGACCGAAACCGTGATTCTTGTGAGATCGGTTCAAGACGGGAGAGATTAGAGATGATAAACAAACAACTTTGTATTAATCCGGTTGTAAAACATTACAAATCGGCCCGATTAACAAGCTAACCGAACTAATACCAAAGAAGTATACATCCGGGGAGAGACCAAGTGGTGATCTCTCCCGGTGAGGACTTGAACCTCCTAAAAACTCCCTATGTTGCAAATGGCAAGGGTTTTCTATTTATAGTCACACCCCTTGTCTTGCAAACACACACAGTCAACCGAATAACCCTCTCGTTTGACCACTTCAAACGAGCGGGTCTATACACGTTCGATAGACCGTTTCACTAACTATTACAAATTCAGCGTAAAATAAAACTAATCTATTCGACAAGCATCGGACACAAAATCTGCATCAACAAAAGCAAATTACAAGGTTCATGACTAAACATTTTCTCAAACATAAGTCATGAATTCTATTTTCACAAACCTATGTATCTCACAGGCATTTTTATGCTGACGTACCTATTTTCACATTTGTTTTCAGGAGATGATGCATAGGACTTATCAAGACATACTTAGGCGGACCTGTGCCTTAGTGACTTAAAACGAGACAAGAACTAGTTAATTTATGTTATGTACTCTTTATTTCTTGTTTAAAGACAATGTAACTCGCTTGTTTGATGAATAAAACGAAACTTTAATTTCCATGGTTGTGAAACATTAATTCTGTTACAACACTCCCCGATGTTTCCGCCACGTTTTGTATGTTCTACGTGGTCGGGGTGTGACAGAAAAGATGGTATCAGAGCTAATGGTTATAGGGAATTAGGTTATTAGTAATACTTTGACCTAGTCTATAACCTTCTTAGGACCCTAACGCGAGTTTACTTGCGTTTAGTCATAAAACAATACCGTCACCTATCCTTAGGCGACTACCACAACAAGAACATAAAATTCAAAACCGCTTTGAAAAACTAATCATCAGTTCTAGGATGATTGATTACTAGGTTTTGAACCCTCTATTGTAAGGTTTTGAACCCTCTGTTATAAGCTTTTGAACCCCTTTGAGTTTTCAAAACCTCGTCAAGGTTTTGGGTTTTAAATAATGTGAACACGTGCAAACTGGAAGGGTGAATGCCTGTATTCTGGGTTTTCTGTCTAGGCAAGCACTACGTATACATCTCATCAGACGCGAGACCAGTTGTGCTTACCTGGGAATTCTTGGGATGAGTGTTCACTTATAGGCGAGCATGTCTTCGCGATACATTATTTTTGACCCATTTACTTTGATTAGTCACTGTGTGTCGTTTGTTTACCTTGTGGTAACAAACAAATGACCACTATCCTTGCTTTCATCAGATTTGTTTCATCTCATTCTTTTCGTCTAATTCTCTCACTCGTTTCCTTTCATGTTTCCTCTTTTAGAATGCCTCCTCGACGCGAAAGCCAGATAGCGACTGCCGAACTGGCAGAAATCATTGTGCAGCAAATGGCTGCTCAATTCCCAAACCTCTTTGCTCAATGGAACCAAGCCAACAACAACAACAATGGTCCATGCAATTTCAAGAGTTTTAACTCGGCGAAACCACTCAAGTTTAGTGGTTCTGAGGGAGCGACTGGGCTTCTTCAATGGTTCGAGAGCATTGAGAATACTTTCCGCCACGTGTAGTGTCCTGACAATCGCAAGGTCGAGTTTGCTTCGAGTGTGTTCCAGAAGTGGGCCCTTACGTGGTGGAACGGGGTTATGAGAGATCGTGGTGCAGAAGTTGCTCTAGCACAGACATGGGCTGAACTTAGGGCCCTTATGATGAAGGAATTCTGTCCTCGTCACGAGATCAGGGCCTTGGAAAGGGAATTCGACAATCTTGAGCAAGACAGCGGTGAGCATCGAGCCTACACGGACCGTTATGAGGAGTTAAGTCTGTTATGCCCAAACATGGTCACACCTTTGGATAAGGCAATCGAAAAGTACATTGATGGCCTCCCTGACTCAATACAAGACATTGTGACTGGTAGCAACCCTACTACAGTTAGACAGGCCATTGAGCTATCTGCAACCTTGACTGAATCAAAGATCAGGAAAGGTAAACTTTTCCGAAAAGGTGACAAGAAACCGGTCGAGGAATCGAACCCAATCGAGGAATCAAAGACCATGGATAAACAGACTGGATCCCCTAAGAGGTCAAAGAAGCGAAAGGCTTCTCAGAACTTCACCATGGTTACTCACAATGATCAAGCCATCCCCAACCAACCAGCTCAACCCCCTGCTAGGAAGCCATACAATGGAACTGCACCATTGTGCAACCAATGTGGCCTACATCATCATGCTGGTGTGAAGTGCCGCACATGCCAAGTTTGCGGACTTATAGGTCATACAACGAGGGTTTGCCCAATCGCAGCTGCACCAAACCAAGCTGGCAACAATCCTGCTCAAGATCGTTTTCTACCAGGTTCTTGCTACAACTGTGGCGAGATGGGTCATTTCCGAAGAAATTGTCCAAAGCTTGCTAATGCAAATCCAGCACAGGGATGAGCATCTGACTGACTAGAAGACAACATCGTTTAGAAATAATCACGTCTTATGTATTATTTTCTTTTGTTGTCAAGGTCCAAGAAACAGTTGTTATCATTGTTTATAAATTAATCATTTACATTTTAATATGTTTATGTGGTTGCATGTATAAACATATCCTCTACAATACCAACAATCAAGGAACCGTATTCCTTGAAGAACAGACTACCCCCAAATTTCTTCCATTGTATGATCTCTTGCGTTTTCCATGAAAATCCTAAGTACCCGTTTCTTCCAAAAGAAACGAGGTACGAGGCGCCAAGTTGATAGCAATCAATAACAAGATAATAACAATTAAACAACTATGTGATTATGTGCTTATGTGTTCCATTATATGTTTTTGTGTAATCCAAGTTTTGTTATCCAAATCCTCGTAGAACCTTTCGTATCTTCATATGAGGGATTCGTAGTAGGATACCCAAAGGTACTACATAAAATCCTTAATGGACTACTACGTTGTAGTTAAGTCCCTTGGATTATAAAGTACTACTCCATAATTAGACCCCTTGAGTGGTCTAGTTAAACAGATTGATCCAAAAACCTGGTTAGGAACATCATGTGATGATATAGCTGAAAGGACTCCTTGGTGGCCTAATTAATAAGATCATCTGTCGATCTAGTTAAAAAGGACCCTATGGTAGTCTAGTCACCCTCATCACATATTTGATTTTCCTCCCTTAAACATTACAAGACAAACTGTGCGGACTGTGCAAGGAATTACGTAATTATGGATGCATACATAATTATGGAATTTAGTGCACAGAAACCACAGCGAGCCTTGTCATGTGCCTAGAAGATAATTCTATTCATTTCCGTTTCTGAGGAAGCACCCGTTGAAAATGACTCCGTTTGTTCATTTTCGTTTCTGAAGATTTGTCCGTTGAGGAAATGAATATCCGTTTGTTTCTCCTTTTCATTTCCATTTCTGAGGAAGCACCCGTTGAAAATGACTCCGTTTGTTCATTTTCGTTTCTGAAGATTTGTCCGTTGAGGAAATGAATATCCGTTTGTTTCTCCTTTTCATTTCCATTTCTGATGAAACAACCGTTGAAAATGACTCCGTTCGTTCATTTTCGTTTCTGAAGATTTGTCCGTTGAGGAAATGAATATCCGTTTGTTTCTCCTTTTCATTTCCATTTCTGATGAAGCAACCGTTGAAAATGACTCCGTTTGTTCATTTTCGTTTCTGAAGATTTGTCCGTTGAGGAAATGAATATCCGTTTGTTTCTCCTTTTCAGTTCCATTTCTGATGAAGCAACCGTTGAAAATGACTCCGTTTGTTCATTTTCGTTCTGAAGATTTGTCCGTTGAGGAAATGAATATCCATTTGTTTCTCCTTTCATTTCCATTTCTGATGAAGCACCCATTGAAAATGACTCCGTAAGTTCATTTTACGTTTCTGAAGATTGCCCGTTGAGGAAATGAATCCCCGTTTGTTTATTCCTTCATTTCCGCTTCTGAAGAATACTCGTTGAGGAAAATGACTCCGTCTGTTCATTTTCGTTCTGAAGAATGTCCGTTAAGGAAATGACAGGATTATGCCTTACATATCTCTGGTGGTTATTCGACACAAAGTCACAGATAGACTCCTACGAATAAATTTCGGGACGAAATTTCCTAAAGTAGGGGAGACTGTGACACCTGTGTCACTCCAACCATCAAACAAATTCCAAACCAATGAAATATTGTATTTCATACTTGGGATTTGTAAAAATATGTGTATCGTTTGTACATATCAACTCTCGTTCGATTTCAAGCTCTAAATCGCCTTCTGGAAGGTTATACGCGCACTGATGCGTAAATATAACCAGTTTAATGCAAAGAACACTCCAGAATAGTGAAATAGGCTTAACATACCTTAAATAACCTTTACATAACTTAGAAATAAGTTTTGAAGGCTTTGGTATGGCAAAATCAAGTTAAATCGCTTACAGGGACTAAAGTTGACAAACTGCGAAAGTATGCCAATTTGAACTGTAACAGACATTCTGGAACATGAACATAAGTTAAACATACCACAAATATCCTTTACATAGCTTAGAAATAGGCTTTGAGGGGTTCGGTGTGCTAAAATAAACTTTTGGGTCATTCAGGGACTAAAAGCGTCAAAAAGTGCACAAGTTTGCATTTTCGCGCATAACTTACGTTCTGAATACATCCGGACATCCAAAAATTTATGTAAGCACTAAAACATTTTATTTTAGTGTTTGGCATAAGAAAAATCCATTCGTCGCGTCATTTGGATCGTTTTTCGCGCTTATGCGCATTCCGTCGTAATTAAGCAAACATCGCGATCGTACGGCCAAACGAACCGACATCCGAGATATTTTTGAGCATGTTTTGAGTTCCCTATACTTTAACTTCATTTTAGAGCCTTTAAATGAGGTTAACGGGGCTCAAACGCATCGAAAAAGGCCTTAAACACGTGCAGGGACTAAAACTGTCATTTTTGAAACATTTCTGAAACAGGGGGGTGGTGGCGTAGCGCGAGCCCTAAGGGCCTTACCAGTGGCGCTACGCGACAGCCTAACCTGGACAGAAACATTGCATCTGGTCCATTTTCACTTTCGCACATGGTTTTGGCAATACCGTGGGCTCAAATGGTTTTAGAAAACCAGGGTTTGTAGGTGTATGGCCAAGATCAAAGCACGGTTAACGAGGAGCGATCTTAACGGCTCTACGAATCCTATAAATACCCCATGCCTTCATTTTCCAAAACCCACAAGAATCTTGATTTGAGAAGCTCTAAGTTGAAACCTTTGTTTCATACCTGAGCTACTTGGATCGAGGTTAGCATTCGGGGACCCTTCGTAAGTATTCCTTCGTTCTTTTATTGCTTTTCGAGTCCGAGAGTCAAACTTTGTTTGACTTTTTGCGTTGACCAGTTTATGGTCAATGCGAAGTTCATTTGAACTTCGCAACGTGATTGTAATCAAGATGGTTATAGTCCCTTGGGACTATGCCTACTGATTACCACGTTGTCTAGGGTCGTAAGGGTAAGCGATCTAATAAATCGCTTATACCTTCAAACCAGACCCATTTGGTCGATCATTAGGATCCGACCAAATACATTAGGTGACCATAGTGTATAGGGAATAACCTTCCGAGGTTATACCTTATGGTCACATCGTTTAAGTAGTTGTATGATAGGTAGTATATATGCCTTAGGTAAATTACCAAAATACCCCTTGAAGCCAAAATTCATTTTAATCATATGTAACAAAACTTTTGACATATAAATTGATTTGATAACAATATTAAACATGTATTTTACTTGTCATAGGACTAGTTAGGCGGTCCGAACGCGTTTCACGCGAACGACACGTTAAAGTAGCATAAGCTACCTTAATGGGTCGCGATGGGTTAAAAGCACTTATGATAGGTTTCATTTAGTATGTAGGCTTTGTTAAACCATATTACACGAGTTTCCACACTCGTTTGGTTTACAAACCCTCATTCTATCCGATCCTCCGATTTAGGTCCGGTTTATTAACATAGTTACCTATATTAGGTGCCGTTTGATATCCGTGATCTCTAGCATTGTTTGGTTGTCACTCAAGGACTACTGAGCAATCTCAAGTGAGTACATAGACCCCTCTTTTACTGTTTTCCAAACTGTTTTGGGGTGAAACACATGTGCCTACTTGTTACATTCATGCTTTCCTGTTTTCACATCATATACCTGCTATGTTCGTTAGTACATTATAGTACATGATTTCATTACATTTCATGCTATGTATGCCCATTGTGTGCGTACTTAGTACATCGTTTTACATTACGTTTCATGCTATGTATGCCCATTGTGTGCATTACTTAGTACATTGTTTTACATTACATTTATGCTATGTATGTCCATTACGTGCATACTTAGTACATTGTTTTACATTGCATTTTGTTGCATATGCTCATCCAGCATATGAACACATTATACTACATTTTGAACCGTTGTAACCATTTGACTATGTAAACCATCGTAACCATTTGATTATATGAACCGTTTGTAACTGTTGAACCGTGTGAACCGTTTGTGACTGTTGAACCGAGTGAACCGTTTGTATCTGTTGACATGATTTACATTTGACAATAGACATTTGACTATACATAAACATTTCTACAATTGTTAAACATTACATCTTGGTGGTTTGGTTTGAGTAAGTGATTAAGTAACAAGGCGTGTGTAATATGATACAAGCATGGTGGATACGCCGCTGGTACTTCCTATATATAAGTGTTTGTATGGTATTACATGTCGTAGCGTTATTTGAATCATTTCAATTTGAGACATATAACATTTTATACAAATAACATACTTTTCACAAGACATTGATTTACAAACAACTTATCTTATACAAACTCATTTTTATATGGTTATTCATTTAACCATACATTATTCTCTTATTTATACATATCATCTGATCTTATCGTTTTTCAAATGATTTACAAGATAAAGCAAATTACAAGGTTCATGACTAAACATTTTCTCAAACATAAGTCATGAATTCTATTTTCACAAACCTATGTATCTCACAGGCATTTTTATGCTGACGTACCTATTTTCACATGTGTTTTCAGGAGATGATGCATAGGACTTATCAAGACATACTTAGGCGGACCTGTGCCTTAGTGACTTAAAACGAGACAAGAACTAGTTAATTTATGTTATGTACTCTTTATTTCTTGTTTAAAGACAATGTAACTCGCTTGTTTGATGAATAAAACGAAACTTTAATTTCCATGGTTGTGAAACATTAATTCTGTTACAACACTCCCCGATGTTTCCGCCACGTTTTGTATGTTCTACGTGGTCGGGGTGTGACAGCGTAGAGGTCTATTTCGTAGATTAGGGCATCCGTCTCATGCGTAGGTGTGCCACGTCGTCACTTCTGACTGCAGCTTATGAAAAAATTCATTAAAAATTCCTCGTTTATCCGATTGACGAAATTCCAATTGGCAATTCTTTTAATCGCTTAAAACTATCTACAGTAAAAATTTGAGATCATAACTAAATTCCTAAATTGAGTTATGATATTCGTAATGGGCTGCAAATTCTGCCAGAAAACGCAGCTTGAACCTTCGATACGGAAAAATTCATAAAACACTCAATTTTCGTCGAAAAAATGAGATTCCAGTGGGGTTTTAAAGATATTTCCTGAAATTACATTTTAGACTCAAGAAACACATGTTTTTGTCACATTGTATTTAGGTTACAGCCAATACAAGTCGGCTGTAAATTCTGATCAGAAGCTGTTTGATTTCAGCTTTCAATTAAAGCATGTTCATGACATCATAACACTAGTTTTAGCAATCAAAACCCTAAAAACATCACATACATAACCCTAAAAACATCACATACATGAATTATTTACCAATTTCATTACAACATTCCAAGAACGCATCTCAATTATGTATGATTAAATACTCAAACTTGCAAATTGTTTAAGTATCTCGCATCAACTATCGATTATGATGATTTCTAGCACAAACATATCATCATCTTTATTATTTAGTCAAAACCCACTTAGCACATACAAGAGTAATCATCAAATCCCTAGTTTCTAACACCAATTCTTCAAGTTTTCAACTAGGGTTTGTTTCTAAACACGAATTCAACACATATATCACTCATACATTCAGCATTCATCCCCGAATTTTGATTATGAGTGTTCATCATAATTTCTAGACATCACCAAATTACAAAATTTGGCATACCTTATGATCTCTAAGCTTAGGTGATCACGAATTTGTGTTCATGCATCGATTTGGGGCTATAATCAACGATCAATTTGATGATTTTGGTGAACTAGGGTTTGCACCCTTTTTCCTCTTCTCCCGGTCGTTCCACGTTGTGTGTGTGTAATTAATTTTTTTTTAAAACACAAGTTTCACAACTTACAACCTTAGTCCCTTTTGTTTCAACCTTTTATAAAAAGGTTCCTTAATTCTTGCTTTCTTAATGTTTTGCTTAATTACTCAATAGTAACTAAGTTAATTATTCCTAGTTAACTTAGTGGGTTCCGGGAGTTATAACCCGTTTTATTTTAAGTGCCCTTAACTCGCGCCTCTTTTTGACTTTGTTTTCTCAAAGCATTTATTTTCCTTTTAATTAATATTAGGATTATTTGTTTAAATCCTAATATCCACCGGGTTAATTTTACCACCAAGGGTATTTTACCCGTCTTTTTAGTATAACAGGGTTTGATTACCGAACCCGTTTTCGGGGTGTTACAAGTATAACAAATGTCCGCCTCCAATCTGGAATAGTTATTCTCCCAGAAAACCAAATGAGGAGCGATTAAAAAAAGCAGTCAACATAAAGTTAAAGTCTGAAACCATTGATGAGTTACCAGACAACATTGATGTCACATTCACAGCTTCTGACACTTATCATGAGTCTAAGTTGTTAAAGAAAGTGGTTGATCAGGTATTGGATATGGATGAAGAGTCAAAGTCGGAGTCTAAATCGGAAAGTTCGAGTTCATCAGAAAAGAGTCCGAGTTTACCAGTCAAACGGGTTTACAATAAAGAATTTCTGATGTCGAAAAATAATTTGAATGATGAACCAATCAAAGTGGCATATACTTTGAATGATTCAGACAAATTATATTCTGATGAAGAATTTCCAATAAGAAGTGTCAAAACTGAAATGATCAAACAGGTTTTCAAATTGACAGAAATTAATATTTCTGAAATAAAAGATTTAAATCTATCTGAAAAACCTAGAAAATACACTTCAAGAGTTCAACAGAGAGTGAACAAGAAAATGGGTTATGGTTGCGGTTATGGTTTTCAAAAGAAACCAAACCATAACAGTAATTTCAAAAAGAAAGGTTTAGGTTTCATTTTCCTTGAAAATTATAAAAAAGAGAAAACTTTTAAATCAAAAACTAAATTTGTTGTAGGAACAAGTTGTGAATAAGAGCAGAAGAAACCATTCTGGAAACAGTCAAACCAAGAGTTTCTTGCTGAAAGAAAAATGAATGTGTTGAAGAAATCTGCACCAAGAGTTGACAGAAGAACTTGTTTCAAATGTCAAAAAGTTGGACACATTGCTTGGAATTGCCCAACAAACACAAAACAGGGAGTTTCTTCAAACTCAAGTTTGAAAAAGAAATGTGTTGATAAAACAGAACAACAGGCAGAAAATTTTAAAGAGTTCAGAAATTTGACTTTGAAAACTGGTGAAAGTTCAAAACGGTTTTACAAAAGAAAAGTCGATTTAAAAAATCAAAAATGGATTGTTAAATCTGAATCAAGTTCTGACAATGAACCTGACTCGTCAAAGTCAGAGGAGTCATCTGTTGTGAAAAATGATGAGAATTCCGTTCCTGAAATGAACGATGAAAATTTTCTGCCATTGTCGAAGGAAAATTTGAAGTTGAAAGTTGGTAAGGTTGAAATTTCAGATCAATTCTTCCCTGGTAAAGGAGAATTTGATGCTGAAAAGGCTTTCAATGGGAAAGTCAAACATATTTTTGGGAAGATGGTGGATGGTAAGGTAAAGGGTGTTAAAGATTTTTACAAATCTAAACGATGGTGGGATAGAGCTGGATCACAATCACCCAAGGCTGGTCAGGCTTGGGTGAATGCATTTTCTACTTAAAAATCTGACCTGCCGGAACTCCCAGGTTGGTAATTGGGGAGTAGGAATCGGCATCATTCTTGATAATTGTGATTGTAAAGGATCTACAAGTGGTTAATCAGGGACATTAAGTTGTACTTGATTTCCTACATGTGGTATTGTTGTTAAACTTTGAAAATGTTAAATTTTTCAAATGGTTGAGAAAAACAATGTGATGAGTTTTTTCCCCAAGCCTTCAAGTGGTAAAATCAACAAAACTAATTTTCCGGAAAAACCATTTTTGATTAAAACAAACTTAAGTGTTTTGAAATCATAATGGGAAAATAGTTTGTTGAAAGGGGAAGTTCTGATTGTTTATGCCAAGTGAATGGCGATTTGAAGCGATTCGATATCAGTTGTTATTTTACTTGTATAGTTTGTTTTCAAATTTCTTTAAAATGGTTTTGAATTTTAGGGGGAGTAAGAAATTTCAGAAAATCCAAAAACATTTGAAAATTTGAAAAATCCAAAAACATGATAAAATCAAAAATGAGTTTTGTTGTAAAAAGAGGAAATGATAGTACATCAGTAGACTATCACAGCATGCGAAAGAATTGAAAGTTAACATGTGAAAAACGGTCTCACTGATGATATGCCAGTAGGTTTTTACACACTTAGTAGATTGTGTTCGAGATATAAACCTAAATATCAAACTTACTTATCTCGTGGGGAACATCTCTTGGATATATGGGTAACCCCCGAAATCTTGTTTGAAAGATCCCTCTTGCTGAGATACTAGGTCTTTATGCTTAGTGATATCTGGGGTATTATCCCAGGACTTCTGATTTTGCGGAAGCAATGGCCTAGTCCCCGTATAATATTTTTCGCTTGCTTGAAATAAGAGCATCACCCTCAGCATAAAAATGATGAAACATTGCAAAATGTTAATCATGTGCTGTTGAAGAAAAGATTCTCTAAAGGGAACACACCTAAAGTCGAAGCCATCATCTCTCAGATTTTGCGGAAGCAATAACCTGAGCTCTCATGGCCCTCGCATTTAACCCTTTACAGATATCATCTAGGTATACTCACCTGTAAGACTGAATATTGGGATCTGGATACGGGAGTATATTCTGAGGTGGGACATGCGAATAAGTTCAAGTTCTTAAAACATTAATCTCGTATCTCGGAACAGTTGAACTTTGTGTGAAAATTTAAGTGGACCAGTATACTGACAATCTAAGTGAATCGTTTAGAACTTAAAATGATTAAAGCTTAACGGTGTTGGTGATGTGTCTAAAAAAACTGATATGATCCTCTTTCACG
Organism: Helianthus tuberosus; assembly: GCA_030545235.1. Lineage (NCBI taxonomy): Eukaryota > Viridiplantae > Streptophyta > Magnoliopsida > Asterales > Asteraceae > Helianthus > Helianthus tuberosus. The sequence continues at coordinate 10,952,386 of CM060434.1, read as the reverse complement.
AACTCACAAAAATATTGTCTGTGAATATTTCTTTACTGCATTTCATTTAATGACAAATTTCCAAAAAGATTTTTAGTGTGTTTTAGCATAAAATTTTGAAAAAATTCAAAAAGATTTTTGACAACTGATGTTGGAGAGCTGATTTTCAAAATTCCAAGTGCTGAGCATGATGAACAAATGGTTTGGGAGAAATTGTTTAAGAAAAAATGATAAACATATAAGTGGTCATTAGAAATTAAAATTGTTAAATCATTTTTTGATATTTTTTTTCTATCTAGTGATGATTTCTAAAATTGTTAAACTTTAAATTTTATGAAATTTATATTTTGGGTAGAGAATGTGTAGGTTAGCCAGGTTTCGAATCCTTAGCAAATGTTGTATAGAGCCAGGAATCGATCCTGAACCTGTTAAAGCTGCAAAACCTGAGTAGAGTGAGAGCTAGGTTTTAATTCTGAATCTGTGAAAGATAGATTATGATCCCAACATAATTCAAGGGGGAGTCTGGTAGTAAAGAGGAGTCTGTAGATGCTAGAGGCAGTTTTAGATCATGAAGATCAACATCCAAGGGGAAGTTAGGTGATGAGAGAAGAAGATACAAAGAGTGAGGATGCTTACAATGTCAGATACGTTGGAAGAGTTGGAAGACTGATAAAGACTCGACACCGAAGACTTCGTCAACATCCAAGGGGGAGTCTGTAGGTGCATATGTTTGTTGACTTCGTCTTGTATCGAGTCTTGTACTAGTTTAGAAAGATCAGGTCACGAAATACGAGAATGTGTGATGGAAGTTGTTTTCGCACGAAATGACGAAGTTGTTTTCGCACGAAATGACAAAGAGTCATTTCGTACGAAATAGCCACACGAAAGGAACTCCTGGTCATTTCGTACGGATCACACTGCTTATATATAGTTGTTGTGCCTTGTCATTTGTAATGATTCTCATTTCCGGTACCGAACTGCTGCCGACGTGTCTACTGATTGTAATCTTTGTCAAATCAATAAACAAGACATTAAAAGTGATTCTGTGTGTAAATCAAGCCGATTCCAAGTTAATACGATTGTTTCCGCCTTTCGTATTGATAAGAACGCTTCTGAACGACTCGTTTTAGTCGTGAAAACGATCCTACAGAAGAGTTCAGTGAAACTCAAAATGAGTGGTTTACAAAAGATGAAAAAGAAAAGAAGAAACGAGGTGGAAAGAGAACTCTAAAAGTTCAAGCTGAAGAAGGATCATCTTCTCAACCACAAAAGAAATGAAAGAAGAAAGCGGTTGAAACAATGTTGGTTGATGAACCTGAAGAAGATGAGCCAGAAGTTGATGTAGAAAAAGATCAAGATCCATTATCTCCAGAAACTGAACGTTTGTTGAAAAATATTGATGATACTTTAGAAGTTGAAAAAGAGCGCTAGTAAGAAAGTGGTTGATGATGAAGAGGATAGTTCATCTGATGAAGATTCTGATATTGATGTTCAAGTTGATCGTTGGGTCAAAGAAAAGCTTGATCCAAGAGATAGAGAGAAGCAGGAGAAAAGAAAGAGGAATTCAGATGATGAAGATATAACGTATGCTCCACCAGAAAATGTTCAAGTTATAGCACCACCATCTTCTGGAGGCAGAAAGAAGTCAACTTCAAGAAAGCGTGTGATAACTCCTGCAGCTAGAAAGTTGAAATTCAGGATGAAAGTAAAACCACCAACTGAACCACAAAAACCACCATCACCACCACCTGAATCACAAAAACAAACATCATCACCACCACCACAACAACCACCACCACCACCACCACAACAACCATCACCACCACAATCACCACCACATCATATTACTTCACCTATTCATGAACAACCAATTACTTCATCACACATTCAACAAACACCACAAACCACACATCCACCTGTTCACACAACTCCTGGATCGTCGGGCTTTAAAGATTTTTCACATATTCCAGAGAATATAGCTCTTGAAGAGATTGGAGATTTTAGTTTTGTTAATGATGATCTTGTGAGAAAGCTGCAACAGAAGGTGAATGAAGTGTCTTGTGAGAAAAAAAAGTTGGAAGAACGTGTTAAATCTGTTGAATCTGAAAATTCATCTTTGCTGAAGAAAATTGAAACTGATCAAGCTGAAATTGATATTCTGAACGTTCGAGTAGCTGTATTGGAAGAAGAAAAGTCTCGTAGAGATGAGCAAAATGAATACTTCAAGTTGAAGAACAAAGAGTTAGAGGCCAATAACGCTAGAAAAGAACATGAAGCATATATGTTAAAGAAAGTAATTGAAGATTTGATCGGAAAGCCAATTGAACAAAAGTTTGAAGAAATAGAGCTTGATGAAGTTTGAAGCTTTCAAAGAATTTAAACACTGGAAGCCACATTATCCGAAGAAAGTGAAGAGGGTGGATCCAGTTACAGGCATTGAAGAAACAATTCTGCAGATAAAGAAGCCCAGAATTATAAAGAACATTCCATTGCCTAAAATGGAACAGAATTTTCACGAAGGGTTCGTTTGCTGGGTGTCTAGTTGTTTGACGACTGAAGCTATGATTGTTTACAAGGTTGAGAATGAAACCAGATATATCCATCTGTACGATCCAATGTGGATTGTGAATTGTTCTGCGAAGGATATCGAGTGTTTGTTCGTAAACAAGATTGGTTACAAAGCTGAAGATAAAGATCAAGCTATGCAGTTTCAGAAAGTTGCTACGATATGTTTTCAGAAAGGCATAAATTTTGAAAATATATGGTTATCAAAGTGGAGAAAGATTGAAAAGGAAGAGTTTCTGAAAGTTGAAAAGGAGAGAAAAGAACGAGAAGAGAAAGACAAGATTGCTAGATTCACGAGTGTACAAAGGCTAGCAGAAGAAGAGAAGAGAGCTGCAATAGACAAGGAAAAGCTCAGGAAGACGTTATTGAAAAAGCCAAAGCGTCATGAAGAAAAGTTCAAGTCTTTGTGAAGAAGTTTTGAAGACAGGCTGACTGAAGACTGCGGCAATATCCAAGGGGGAGTTTGTTGGTGCACAATGTCTATCGCCTACATCATCAGTCTAGGTCGTGTCATGTAATAGTTTAAGTGTTAGAAATGTAAGTTTTATATGTATTGGGCCAGTTCGCATAAAGTGGCTTATGTAAGGCCAGGTCGCACGAACTGAAGTTAGCCAGTTCGTGCGAAGTGATCATGTTAACCCATGCGAACTGGACAGCCTATAAATAGGTCTGTTGTGTTTTTCATTTTTAACTTTCAGAGAATCTTGCCATGAAGTGCTGTCGAATTCTCTCCGTACGAAAACGTTTAATATCAATGGAAAACATGTTTAAAGTGTATTTCTCTGCTTCTACTCCTATTCTAACACTGATTCAAGGTTGCTAGTCTGTTTCCACCTTTCTAGTGACCTAGATTTGACTCAGACCGACTCGTTTTGATCGAATCTCGATCCTACAACTAGGCGGGTAGTGAGGTCGTGCAGCTTGAGCCTGTTGTTAAACATGAGGCTGAGCAGCTTGCTGAGCTGGGTTTTGAGCTGCCCGATTCTTGTTTGCAGGAAGACGACATGTAGCAGCAAGATGACCAGATCTTCCATAACTGGTACAATAACGACACTAGATGTGCGGCTGATGATGATCGTTACACTTGTTGCACAGAGGTGCATTGCCAAGGTATGGTTTCTTAGCAAGTGGTTGCGCAGGCTGATTTGGAGCAGCTTGATTGGCCTGTGCAGTAACGGCGAAGTTTTGGGAAGCCTTGCGCTTCCTAGACTTCTTTGTAGATCCAGCTTCCTTACCTTTCTTGTTCTTACCCTTCTTGCTTTCACCCTTATCAGACGCCTGTTTCTTACCCTTGTCACCCTTCCTGTGAAGCTTACCCTTTCTGATCTGCGACCTAGTCAAAGTCGCAGCTAGCTCGATTGCCTGACGAACTATGGTAGGGTTACTACCAGTGACGATGTCTTGAACGGAGTCAGGTAAGCCATCAATATACCTCTCGATAGCCTTCTCGAGTGGGGTAACCATTGTAGGGCAAAGTAGGCTTAGCTCCTCATACCTGTCAGTATACGCACGATGTTCTCCACTATCCTGTTTCAAGTCATCAAACTCCCTTTCCAACGCCCTCTGTTCATGACGAGGACAGAATTCCCTCATCATAAGAGCCCTAAGCTCGGCCCAAGTCTGTGCTAACGCAACCTTAGCACCACGGTCTCTCATAACCCCATTCCACCAAGTAAGGGCCCTCTTCTGAAACACGCTGGAAGCAAACTCGACGTTGCGATTATCAGGACACTGAACATGACGAAACGTACTCTCAATGCTCTCGAACCACAGTAGGAACCCAGTTGCTCCTTCAGAACCACTGAACTTGAGTGGTTTAGCCGAATTGAAACTCTTGAAATTGCATGGAGCATTCTGGTTATTGTTGGCTTGGTTAACTTGAGCAATAATGTCTGGGAGTACAGCAGCCATATGCTGCGCCATAATAGTTGCCATTTTGGCATTAGGTAGCGGATTTTCGCGTCGAGGAGGCATTCTAAAAGAGGAAACATGAGAGAAAACGAGTGAGATGACTAGATGAAAAGAATGAGATGATACAAAAATCGACAAAAGCAAAGATGGTGGTCATTCGTTTGTACCAGAAAGCAAACAAACGACACACAGTGACTAATCAAAGTAAATGGGTCAAAAATAATGTATCTCGAAGACATGCTCGCCTATATGTGAACACTCACCCCAAGAGTTCCCTGGTAAGAGTGACTGGTCCGATTATGTGGATTTGTATGAACACTCTAGCCTTAGACAGAAAATTCAAGCTACAGGCATTCACCCTTCCAGTTTGCACGTGTTCACACTATTTAGACCCAAAACTTTGACTAGATTTTGAAAACTTAGAAGGCACAAGGCCAAAAGAATCATTCAAAAACGGATGATTAGATTTTCAAAATCATTCTGAAAAATCAAAGGGTTCAAAACCTTATAACAAATCATTTAATAGCAGAAGATTGATTTTCAAAAAGCGTTTTGGAAATTTGTGTTCTTGTTTTGGGTAATCACCTAAGGATAGGTGAAATGCATGTTTTAAGATCTAAACACAAGGTAACTTGTGTTGGGGTCCTAGAAAGGTTATCGTCTAGGTCAAAGCATTACTAATAACTAATTCCCTATAATCATTGGCTCTGATACCAACTCTTCTGTCACACCCCGACCGCGTAAAACAACGAAACCGTGGCAGAAACGTCGGGGAGTGTTGCAACAGAATTATTGTTTCACAACCATGGTATTTAAAGTTATGTTTTATTTATAATCAAAAGGGGTTACATTATCTCAAACAAAGAAAACGAGAGTACATAACATAATTAAACTAGTTCTAGCTTCATTTTAAGTTGCTATGGCACAGGTCCGCCTATGTGTGACTCGATCATCCTATGCAACAGCTCCTGAAAACACATATGAAAATAGGTACGCCAGCATAAAAATGCTTGTGAGATACATAGGTTTTGTGAAAATAGGATTCATGACTTGAATTTAAAGAAATGTTTAATAAAAATTAGTCATGAATCTTGTTAAGTGTTTTATATTATAAATCATATGAAAACTTGATAAGAAATTAGATTATATAAAAGAAAGATGTATGGTTAATTAAATAATCAAGTAAAATGAGTTGTATAAAACAAACTGTTTTGTAAAACAATGTCTTGTGAAAATGGGTTATTTATGAAAAATGTAATATGTCTAAATTGGAATGGTTTAAATAACGCTACGATATGTAATATCCTAAAAGCACTTATATATAGGAAGTACCAGCGGCGTATCCACCATGCTTTTATCATATTACACGTCGCCTCGTTATCTAAATCACTTACCCAAACAAACCACCGAAATGTCATGTTTAAACCAATTGTCAAATGTTTATGAGTAAACCAAGTCTATTGTCAAATGTAAATAATGTAATGTGTAAACAAATGTCATGTATGGTAGGTAAAAAGTACTATTTAAACCATATATAAAAAGTGCACAAAACAAAGTTTTTGAATAAATCAAAGTTATGTTTTGTAAAATAAATGCATGCTTTACTGATACAAACACTTATGCGGTATGTTAAACGTATACATTCAAGCCTTGAGACTGTAGGATAACCTTAGAGTAAAGGTTATCAAAAATGTTTTCCGATTCAGTCATTCCTTACATCCAAACAAACCTAGGATATCAGGAATGGGAGTTGTCAAGCCCTATGGTACCACTACTTACTACCGAGTGGCGTAGCTAATGTTAATGAACGTATTTTAGTTCGTTAAACAAACCAAATGTCATACCAAATGTAACCATGTTTTATGAAAACAATGTACCTAGTATGCTAAGTGAACATACAAGATAGAAATGTAAAACAATGTGTCCATATGCTGAGTAAACATATGCAACAGAAATGCAATGTAAAACAATGTGTCCATATGCTGAGTAAACATATGCAACAGAAACGCAATGTAAAACAATGTGTCCATATGCTGAGTAAACATATGCAACAGAAATGCAATGTAAAACAATGTGCTAGCATGCTAAGTGAATATACATAGCAAAACATGCAAGAAATCATGTACTATAAGTGTACTAATGAACATAACAAGCATATGATATAAAAACATGGAAAGCACGAAAGTAACAAGTAGGCACATGTGTTTCACCCCAAAATGTTTGAAAAACAGTAAATGAGGGGACTATGTACTCACTTGAGATTGCTCAGTAGTCTTTGGATAACCACCAAGCAAAGCAAGAAAAAACACGGAATCAAACGGCACCTAATATAGGTAACTATGTTAATAAACGGACGTAAATCGAAGGATCGGATAAAATGTGGTTTTGTAAACCAAATGAGTATATAAACCCATGTAATATGGTTTAACAAAGCCTACATTCTAAAACGGAACCTATCCTAAGTGCTTACGACCCATTACGACTCGTTTAGGTAGCTTACGCTACTTTAACGCGTCGTTCGCGTAAAACGCGTTCGGACTGCCTAACTACTCCTATGACAAGTAAAATATGCCTTAACATGTCTAATAATGTTGCCTAATCAGTTTAGATGTCAAAATTTATGTTACATATGCTTAAAATGAATTTTGGCGTAAAAGGGCATTTTGGTCATTTTTCCTAAGGCATATAACTACCTATCATACAACTAAGTAGACTAAGAGGTTGTTTGTTTTTGCTTAAAAGGTCTGCAAAGAGCCTATGTCTGCAGGCGGGCAGACATAAGGTCTTGAAGACTGTTTGTTTTTTTTCTTTAAACAGATCTGAAATCACCTTTTTTCATCTTAAAAATTAAGCTATGATTCCCTGCTTAAAACATCTTCACAAAGAATCAAAACAAAAACCTAACACAAATGAAGAGCAGACCTTATACAAAGACCTCATCCACCTCTCGATTACCAGGTTCTCCCTCAGATCAAGTCGCCGGACTCCGGCGACGTACCGGCCGACCACCACCACTACCACCGTCTGGTCGTCTTCTCCCTCAAATGGAGACGGAGAGTTGCAGTTTACCGGAGAGACTTTGAGTCGTGACATTGAGTTATCTTCAATATCATCATCGGAGAATCTCAAGTGAAATCAGAGCTGTCGGCCAAGGGGACTGCCGGAGGAACCGTCGCCGACTGCCGGCTCTTCTCTCACCGGTCACTCTTCTCTTCTCTCACCGGTCACTCTTCTCTTCTCGCAACCCTTCTCTCTCCGTCGAGACTCTCTCTCTCTGCTTGCATCTGGGTGTGTGGCCGGAAGGGACTGCCGGAGGAACCGTCGCCGACTGCCGGCTCGGGTGTGGGTCACTGAGAAACCGAGAGAGGGGGGTAGAGGTGTAGGTGTGTGATTGTCAACTGGTGAGATGAATCGTGGAATTAAAGTACAGTTGAACAAATTTTGATTGATGGTTAATTGAACTCAAAATGCAAAACTTGATTGATTCTAAAAGATTGAGTAGCTAGTGGGTGAAATGATCGTGAATTGGGAAAGGTGAGATATTAGGACAAATTCCTATGGACGTACTGTATAAAGTCATGTTATTTCCTATTATTTTGGGCTACTAATAAACTAAATTTACTAATTGTGAAGATACAAAGTGTATAATGATTGTTTATGCAGACAGTATCAATTTATAAAAACAAACAGTCTTATATTTTCAGCTTGAAGAGCTTCAGACCACATCTTCAGTTGCAGACATGAAAACAGATGAAATCAGCTTGTAGACAGTTTATGTCTGCAAAAACAAACAGCACCTAAGTGACCATAAAGTATAACCTCAGAAGGTTATTCCTTATGCAACTATGGTCACGAAATGTGTTTAGTCGAATCCTAATGATTGACCAAACGGGTCGGGTTCGAAGGTCTAAGCGATTGTTTAGATCGCTTATCTTACGACCCTATATAAGCACTAAACCTAAAGTGACGAGCTAAACATGTTAAAACATGTTTAACAAGGTTTGAAAACAAGTTTGGTATCAAAACAAAGGGTCTTGATACCCAAGAATAGTTTGGTTACAAAATACGCATAAACGCGCATTTTGACCGAAACTATGACTCGTCACTATACCTAATTAACGTGGTAATCAGTAGGTATAGTCACAAGGGACTATAACCATCGTGATTATGCTCACGTTATGAAGTTCAAACGAACTTCGTGTTGACCATAAACTGGTCAATTCAAAAAGTCAAACAAAGCTTGACTTTCGTGCTTAAACGTGCAAAAGAACGAAAGAATACTTACAAAAGGTCCAAGAAATGGAAGTTTGATATGAAAATTCTCAGGTATGAAGTGTATAACTTCAACTTAGAGAACAAAATCAGATCAAGGTGTGGGTTGAAGGTAAATGGGATTGGGTATTTATAGATTTCGGGTAGCCGTTAGGATCGTTCATCGAAAAACGAGCTTTGATCTTGGCCTTACACTTGCACCCACTGATTTATGAAACCATGGGAACCCAAAACCAGCCCATAGGAAGCTTAAAAACCATTTGAAAGTGTGTGGAACAGCTGGAACAAGCTGTAAACAACAAACAACTGATCTGCAGGTTTTAGGCGCCCCGCGTAATAGCCAAGATAGGCTTACGCGGCCCGCCTGGGCCATCTTTGGCAGAAATGGCAACAATGGTCCCTGCAATGCAAAAACTTGATTTTTGACCCATTTAAGCCCCGTTAAGCCAAATTTAAGGCTCTACAATGATGCCTAAGAATAGGGGACATGAAACATGCTCAAAAATATGTCGGATGTCGGTTCGTTTGGTCGTACGGTCGCGTTACTCGCTTAATTACGACGAAACACGAACGGACGCGAAAAACGATCCAAATTATGCGACGAATGGAATTTTATCATGCCAATAACTAAAATAAAATATTTTAGTTATTACATAAATTTTTGGATGTCCGGATGTTTTCAGAACGTAAGATATGCGCGAAAATGCAAACTTATGCACTTTTTGACGCTTTTAGTCCCTGAATGAGCAAAAAGTTTATTTTAGCATACCGAACCCCTCAAAGCCTATTTCTAAGCTATGTAAAGGATATTTCAGGTATGTTTAACTTATGATCATGTTTCAGAATGTCCGTTACAGTACGAATCGGCATACTTTCGTAGATTGTCAAATTTAGTCCCTGTAAGCGAATAAACTTGATTTTGCCATACCAAAGCCTTCAAAACTTATTTCTAAGTTATGTAAAGGTTATTTAAGGTATGTTAAGCATAAATTGATGTTCTGGAGTATTTTTCGTGTTAAACTGATTACGTTTACGCATCGGTTTGCGTATAACTCTCTAGAAAGCGATATCGAGTTTTAAATTGAACGAAAATCAAAACATGCAAAATGTCAAACATAAATAAACAAAAATTGGGATCAAATAATATTGCTTCATTGATAACTGAATTGTTTACAATGATTACAAACACAGGTGTCACATTTCTGCTTTGACCACGATTTGGTCAAGTCAAAGTTCAATCGAACTTTGCAACGTGAGTGTAATCATGATGGTTATAGTCCCTTGTGACTATACATACTGATTACCACGTTGATTAGTCTAAGTGACCAGTTAAAGTTTCGGTTAAAATGTCGTTTATGCGCATTTTGCGACGAAACTATTTTCGGGTATCCAAACACTTTGTTTTGATATCAAACTTGTTTTCTAACTTAGTTAAACATGTTTTAACATGTTTAACTCGTCACTTTTAGTCTAGTGCTTGTATAGGGTTGTAAGTCATGCGGTCTTGACAACCGCTTAGACTTTCGAACCCAACCCGTTTGGTCGATCATTAGAATCCAACCAAGCATATTTTGTGACCATAGTTGTATAGGGAATAACCTTCCGAGGTTATATCTTATGGTCACTTAGTTTAGTTAGTTGTATGATAAGTAGTTTTATGCCTTAGGAAAATGACCAAAATGCCCTTTTCATGCATAATTTGAATTTAAGCATATGTAACTTAAATTTTGTCATTTAAACTGATTATGCAACATATTTAAACATGTTAGGGCATATAATACTTGTCATAGGACTAGTTAGGCGTCTCGAACGCGCATTCTCACGAACGACACGTTAAAGTAGCGTAAACTAACTTAACGGGTTATAACGGGTCGTAAGCACTTAGGATAGGTTCCGATTTATAATGTAGGCCTTGTTAAACCATATCACATGAGTTCCAATACTCATTTGGTTTACGAAACCTCATTCTACCCGATCTCCCGATTTAGTTGTCGATTTATTAACATAGCGATCCGATTACTAGGTGCTACTTGATTTTCTTGGTTTGCCCGACCTTTGATAAGTTCATTTAGTCGAGGATACTTTGCACTTCAATGTGAGTACATAGATCCCCTCTTTTTTACATGTTTTGTGGTAACTATGTGAGTACATAGATCCCCTCCTTTTTACATGTTTTGTGGTAACTATGTGAGTACATAGTTCCTCTATTTTACTGTTTTCTATTGCTTTGGGGTGATTCATATGTGTTAAACGATTTCAATGATTTAAAAAACGAATACTATGGTTTATATTAAACACAACGATTTCGATAATGTGAACGAACTTGTTGGGACGTAATTACTTAACGAATGACATTCATTAACAATGATCAAGCCGACCAGTAGTATGTTATGGTACCATAGGATCTGACAAATCCCATTATCAGACTGCTGCCATGGTTATGTATGGGGGTTATGTGGGTAACGACTGAAACTGATGATTGTTAACTTACCCTTTGGTGGTTTGTTAATACGAGTTGAACGATGGGCGAGTTACGAAGGTTTGAATGTATTAAGCGAGACGACCAAAAGTCAGTTTTCACAGTTAAAACACGAACGACTTGAATGATTTGAACGATTGGAACGATATGAACGATTTGAATGATATGAACAATTTGAACGATTGAACGATGATTTATAACACAAACGAGTTAAACGAATTGAACGATTGGTTTTTGGTATGTGATTAAATAACAGGACGGGTGTAACATGATAAAGGCATGGTAGATATGCCGCTGGTACTTCTTATATATAAGTGCTTTTATCATATTACATACCGTGACGTTATTTAGTTCACTTGGACGAACGATTTTAAACGATGTCACACAACGATGTTTACTATACGATATAAACCATACGAGTTTTATAACGAGAATGATTTTACAATTTGGTTTACATAAACAAATTTTTCGGGTTAAGATTCATGGCATCGAGGTTTTATAAACTATAACCAACTTGTTTTGAGTTGGTTATTCACATTACAATAATAACATTTTACAAAACAAGGTTTTCTAATATCGACTCAAGTAGTTGTACGAGTTATTGCAACATGTATATGAGCCATGAATCTGACACTCTCACAAAACCTATGTGCTCGCCGGCATTTTTATGCTGACTTTATTTTTACATATGTTTCAGGTGGTGTTTGACAATGTTGATTGTGACTAGGATGCATGCTCACATAGGACCGGACGAGGCCTTAGTGACTTAATAACGATGATAGACAATACGTTAAACTCGTTTGTTCTGTTTCAAGACAATATCTAATGCTTAATATTTAAATAAAACGAAACTTTTCATCCATTTGTTGTGAAACAATAATTCTGTGGCTCCACTCCTCGACGTTTCCGCCGCGGTTTATTGTTTTATGCGGTCGGGGTGTGACAACATCCGTGATATTTTCAAGCATATTTTAAGTCCTCTATGCTTTAAGATCCTTCTAGAGACTTGAAATTGGGTTAACGGGGGTTAAACACGTCGAAAAACAAGTTTTGAGCGTGCAGGGACTGTTTCTGCCAAAAATGAAAATTCTGATCTGAGGGCGTGGCGGGGCGCGACAGCCTAAGGCTGTATCCGTCGCGGGTAGCCACAGTCGTATCTGGGCAGATTCATTGAATTAGCTTCAGCCCTTGTTTTCAATGATAGTTTTTGCAAACTTGTGGGCTCTTGTGTGATCATCAAGGCTTAAACACCTGGCCAAACACTTGTAATGATCCTACACATGCTTGGGCAACCCACAAAACACTTGGCAATGATCTAAAGGTTCATGATTTCCTATAAATACCCATGTTCTTTATCATTCCAACTTGCTCATTTGGTTCTTCCTCCTACATCTGCTCTCTTGAGGCTACCACACTTGGTTGGAGGCCTCAAATTTGAGTTTTCTTAGTATTCTTTCCAAGCTTGGACTCTTGTAAGTGTTCTTTCATGCTTGGTTATTTATTTTAAGCAAGAAAGTCAAACAGTGTTTGACTTTCTTCTTTGGCCATGATTTGTTCAAGACAAAGTTCGTTGGAACTTTGCAACGTGAGCATAATCACGATGGTTATAGTCCCTTGTGACTATACCTACTGATTACCACGTTGATTAGTCGAAGTGATGAGTCAAAGTTTCGGTCAAAATGCACGATTATGTGCATTTTGCGACGAAACTATTTTTGGGTATCAAAACACTTTGTTTTGATATCAAATCAGTTTTCTAACTTAGTTAAGCATGTTTTAACATGTTTAACTCATCACTTTTAGTTTAGTGCTTATATAGGGTCGTAAGTCAAGCGGTCTTGACAACCGCTTAGACTTTCGAACCCGACCCGTTTGGTCGATCATTAGGATCCGACCAAACATATTTTGTGACCATAGTTGTATAGGGAATAACCTTCCGATGTTATACCTTATGGTCACTTAGTTTAATTAGTTGTATGATAGGTAGTTTAAATGCCTTAGGAAAATGACCAAAATACCTGTTTCATGCATAATTTGAATTTAAGCATATGTAACCTAAATTTTGACACTTAAACTGATTATGCAATGTTATTAAACGTGTTAGGGCATATAATACTTGTCATAAGACTAGTTAGGATATTAGAATGCGCTTTTGCGCAAATGACGCGTTAAAGTACCGTAGACTACCTTAACGGGTCATAACGGGTCATAAGCACTTAGGGTAGGTTCCGAATCAGAATGTAGGCTTTGTTAAACCATATCACATGAGTTCCAATACTCATTTGGTTTACGAGACCTCATTCTACCCAATCTCCTGATTTAGGTACCGATTATTTAACATAGTGATTCCATACTAGGTGCCACTTGATTCCTTGATTTCCGAGCTTTGTTAGGACACTTAATCAAGTATACTTGCAATCTCAAGTGAGTATATAGTCCCCTCTTTTACCGCATTCAAATGTTTTGGGGTGATTCATATGTGCCTATACACTATTTTCATGATTTCAAGCTATATGTTTTCACATGCATAATACTTATCTTTTGACGAATTGAACAATTATCTATGGCTTAAACACTAATTTTCAAAGTTTGTAAAACTATTTGTTGGTTCATATTTTTACTTATACATTCATTAACAATGATCAAGCCGGTTGGTAGTACGATATAGCGCTATAGGACTAGACACCCCATTCCTGTTGTATGGAATGTCAGAAACCAAAGTTTAAACCAAATAGATTTGCCTTAGTGGTATTTCTATAGTCTCCAAACTGTAGTTTGATACACTAGGGTTGAATGTGTTGCCAAATCACGATCTATGGTATATTTCGGTATACCACTAAGGCATATTTCGATATGCTGCCAACGTGATATTATGTTAACCAATGTATAGATTGAAAATGTTTACCTATTAAGCAATAAAAACTTATCTCTAGGATCGGTTTTTGACTCCATAACGATTGCGTAACGACACGTGTGACGTGCGGAATCCGTACATGTGTGTGGACCGAACACAAGAACCGTACTAAATTTGTGATTTGATTAAAGATCTGAAAAGTACAAAGTCACGTGAATCACCTTTTGCCTTTCTCTCTCTAGCTTCTAAGCTCTCCAAATCTCCAAATGGCAAAAGTTCTAAAATCTAACCCTAACACTTCAATTTTTAGGCCAAGGGGTTTAGTGAGATTTCTCATTAATTACATAAATGCCACCTTGCCTTTTCCCTAAATATTACAATATAAGCACTAGATTAGATCAGTTTCTCACTACGGATCGTATTGACGGAGGCGATAGACATAAATGCACCAACAGACTCCCCCTTGGATATTTTCGCAGTCAATCTCGTAGCGTCTTGTCTTTCTCTCTCTCTGAGTCTTCTTGAAGCTTTAACACGTCTTCAGCAACATAGACTCCCTCTTTCTTGAACAGACTCCCCATGGATCTGTTTTCAGCTTCAGCTCCCCCTTTCGGTAGACTCTTACTTCAGGCTCCCCCTTTCGTCAAGCTTCCGTGCTTTTGGGATCGACACCTGGCTTTCCGGTTACAAGCTCCCCCTTGCGTTGAGCTCGTCTTCAGACTCCCCCTTAGACTCGGCTATCGGGATCGTAGTCTGGAATAGCATCTACAATTTCTCAAACATTTATAAATGAAAATGTTTTGAATATCCAGGATTGAAAAACCTGGCTCTCTCAGCATAAGCTAAAACATTTCAAATATGCGACAGTGAAAGCTTTTTCGATTGTCCAGGAATCATGACCTGGCTCTTAAAACTTTTAATCAAGATCCTGGCTCTAAAATATAATAATATGAATATATCCAGGAATACTTGACTCTCTCCCCCTATCAACAATCTTTATAGATTTGGCAATATTAAGAATTCAACATCGAAACCTAGCTCTTTACAACAGATTTTAACAAATTAAGAATCCAAATCCCTCACAGTTAATCATCCAAGTCCAATTTTATGACCTTGGAGAATTCACAAACTGTTTTTCATTTTTGATTAAAACCTACAAGTTTCAAATTAATGAACTTGTTTATTTTCAGAAACACGTTCAGCATACTCAGATTTTCAAACTCATCATTCAGACATCTGTTGTCGAAAATAAAGCCGAAATCAAAATCTTTTTGTATTTTTCTGAAACATAAAGCAGTAAACAAATATTTACAAACATATTTACAGACAATATTTTTGTTTGAGTTCACGTTAGAGGATCATATCAGTTTATGACAAATCACTAGCACCGTTGAGCTTTAAACACTTTAAGTTTTAAACGATTCACTTTGTCAGTATACTGATCCACTTAAATTTTCACACAAAGTTCAATTTATTCGAGATACGAGATTAGTGTTTTGAGGACTTAAACTTATTCGCGTGTCCCACCTCCGAATATACTCCCGTATCAAAATTCCCTAGATTCAGTCTTACAGGTGAGTATACCAATTTGATATCTGTATTCTGGGTTCGTGCGAGACCTTGAGAGCTCAGGTATGAATTTCCGTTCAGTTAAAGAGATGAACGCTCGAATTTAGGTGTGTTCCCTTTAGGGAATCTTTTCTTCAACTGCATTTGATTCATATCTTTCGATATTTTTCAATTTTTGTGCAGAGGGTAAGCTTTTAAAGCGGGTAAAGTATTAAACGAGGTCTAGGCCATTGCTTCCACAATATCAGAAGACCAGGTATAATACCCCAGATATCAAACAGTATAAAGACCTAGTATCTCAGTATCAGGAAATCTCTCAAACAAGATTTCGGGGGTTACCCATATATCTGAGAGATGTTCTCCACGAGATAAGTAAGTATTTGATATTTAGGTTTATATCTCGAAAACAATCTGCTAAGTGTGTAAAAACCTACTGGCATATCATCAGTGAGATCGTTTATCACATTTTAACTTTCCATTTCTTTAGCGTACTGTGATTGTCTACTGATGTACTACCATTTCCTCTTTTTACACAAAAACTCATTTTGAATTTTATCATGTTTTGGCTTTTTCAAATTTTCTAATGTTTTTGGATTTTCTGACAATTTCTTACTCCCCCTAAAATTCAAAACCATTTAAAGAAAATTTGACAACCTGATACTGATAGCTTTGTCTCGCCATCCATTTTCTGCTTTTTCATGCTCGGTTTTGCAGAAAATATACCCCCATGATTTACAACACATTGATATTTTACAGTTTGAAAACCGTTTTTCAATCATGTGAAATTAATCATGTTTGTTCCACCGTGAGGGTTTGGCATGTTCACTCAACATGTTTTTGTAAATTTTTTATTTTTGATAAATTTAAAAACAAAGATATTTTTGATTTTTCAAAATCTTGACAAAATAAAAACATATTTTTGGTTTTTAAATTTTTCAGTTTTTTAGGGTTTTTAAAATGGTTTATTTATGTATAGAAATCAAACAAACTCCCTGTTTCAGACGCAGGGACCAGCAGCCTCCTCTTCTCGTGCCAGGCTGCTTCCTCTGTTGATTTGACTTTCATCTTCTTTCTGAAGTACCTACACATTCAATGTATTCAATTACTTGAACAAGTTAGCCCAGGTCTGTTTGACCTTAGGCATTTCAACACAATATGATTTATTCAACTTCGGAAAATCTTTATCATTTTTCACAAACGTATTTTCATTCCGATTATCACTCACAGAAACCTTTTGTTTCTTTTCTACCCAATTTTGTCCTTTAGACGCACTTCTTTTGTAAAAATGGGATTTATTTTGAGTGTTTTGATTTTGACAACAACTTTTGGTTTCCAAAACTGGTTTGGTTTTGTTGCATCGAAAATTATTTTCCAACTTTGTGTTGTTCTAAGCCTGGGTATCTCTGGTTTCCATGTTTGTTGTGAGTCAGCCTTTGACATTTTCGACTTCCAAGTTTGCTTTGAATCAAACTTGGTTGACTTCTGATTCACAACATCATGTTTTTTTTTTCAACATCATCGGACTTCTTTGTCGTCTCAACATCAACAGGTTTCAGATTTAGACACTTGCGTGTAAGATGTCCAGTTTGATCACATTTAAAACATGTTATTTTTTAGACATCTTTGACCTGTTGTTGTTGCTTTTTCTGAGCATAGAACTCTTCATTAGAATGTCGTCTAAATTGGAGTTCTTTCTCCTCTTCGGAACCTGTTCCGTGAACAAAATTCATCTTTGTCTGATAATTTGGCATTTCATTTTTCTTCCAATTCTGTTTCTTTTTATAACCCAAACCAGCCTTCATGTTTTTCTTTTTGAAACCAGGTTTGTTATAAAAAGTTTTGTGACTCTTTCCAGCAAACTCTGGAATCTCAGACTTTTCAATTTCAATCAATTTGAACACTTTGTCAATCTTTTCTGAAATCACATTCTGAATCGGGACTTCAAGATCTGAGAATAATTTGTCCGATCCAATCATTGTATAAACCAATCCTTTTGAATCATCATTCTCATTTTTCTCAAATTTTGAGTTTTTCAGATAACCTTCATGAAAACTGCCTTCATTTTCATCCTATGATTCAGATTTACCTGTTTCAACCGACTCTTTTTTCAAAACACTTTCAACGACCTTACCTACCACCTCTGAATCACTAGAACCATCAGATTTGGAATAGGTTACGTCAATGTTATCTGGTAATTGATCAACCATGTTGAAAGCTTTTTCGACCTTTTCATCATCATAAAATGCGAATTTTTCCGGTGGTGGAACTTGATGAAACTCTGAGCCAATACCTTTCTTGTTTTTCTCAGAATCATCATCACCCGGTTTTATGTTGAAAATGTGTTCGAGAACATATGAAGAAGCGTGATAACTGTGTAACTTGTTGTTATCTTGTTCTAAATCAGCTATTTTACGCTTTAGCTTAGCAACATCCTCAATGTAAGAGTTTACAACTTGTTGCTTTATTGAATACTGACGCTTAAGCGTATCAGTTGTTCAGAACAATATTTCAATCTTGATTGAACAAGTTTCATTTGACTCTTCACATCATCATATGATTCTTTTGTGATATGATATGCAAGTTTTATTGAATTTTCATTTCTTGAAGCGAATTTTCTTTTTGCAAACATTCTTCCGTCATTTTTGAAACCTTTTCTTTCAAAATTTCATTTTCTTTTTCTAAATTCTTGCATTTTTGTGTGAGCTTTTCATCATTATCTTTCAAAATCTTTTCGTTTTCTAACAATTCTTTGCTTTTTTCTTTGAAAAGTTTTTTGATTTTAGTGAATTCTAAATCTCTTGTTATGAATTTTTCATCTTTTTCAGTACAAGCACTGCATGTTTCTATGCATTTCTTGCACTGTTCAGTAGTTTTTAAGACTTCAGAATCAGTTAAAGTATTTACCTCAGTGATTGGCACCTCGGCTTTCTCTTTCGTCTGTATCTGATCAGCTTCTTTTTCCTGTTGTTTCCCACGATCATCAGCACCATCATCTATTTCAACCGAACTTTCCAGCTTTTCATCAGCTGCTTCTTTCTTTTTCTGATCTTCTTCATTCTGCTGTTCTTCAGTAACAGTTTCTTTTTCTTTCTCTTCCTCAGCTACCCTCTTCAGTTCATCCACCAGATTTTCAACATTCTTCTTCATCCTCTCTTCATCTCTCTGTCTTAGACTAGCAATCATGACATCTCTGATGATTTTATCCAGCTTTTTCTCATAATGTTTATCTTTTGCAACATTTGAATAGTATTCGCCGGATAGAGGGATTACTTCAAGAACGTCGTTAAACATCACTTCCTTTCGATGGACAACTGGTTCTCCTTTTCTGTTGACATAACATTCTCGTTTCTTGTCATATCTTCTATAATTCTTTGCTTCTTCGTATTCTTTCTCCATTTCTTCAATCCGATATCCTGCAATACACCTTTCTCTGTGTGTTTTTTGTTTCAGAATCTCTTCTCTCGTTTCCTCTTTTATCTCAGCAACAAATGCACGATGTTTGTTCTTTGATATAGTTCTGCCATGAGCTATGAACCGATCATCAACAAGATCATCTTCTGGAAGAAATTCGCTCCAGTCAAACCCTTCATCATCTTGAATCAAAACAAAAGCTCTTGATTTTTCCTTTTCAGGATTATCTTCAATTTGTTTCAACCTTGATGATTCTTCTCTGTTTTTGTGATAGATCGCCTTTTGATAGTAATCTTCTTTAAACAGATTTGCGGTCTCTTCAACAGCGGAGTTTCTGCATTCTCTTTTGAAATGACCATTTTGCTTGCATTCGAAGCAAGTCACTTTTGATTTGTCAAATCCCAGCTTTGTTGATGGTCCACAGAATGATTGTTTGCCAGTAATATCCATGAACCGCTAAGCTCGTCGAATGCAGCTTGCCAAACACCATCTTAGATCAATGAGTTCCATTTCTTCTGGATCGATCTGGTCGTAATCTTCCTTTGTTAGTTTGGAATTTCCTATTTTCCCAGCTACTAGATCTTCGTATGATTCCAGAATTGATCCTAGAAGACTCATTTGTTGTTTAGCAGCGTTAATGTTCATTATTGAAGACTTCTTTAGCTTTAAAGCGATGTTGCAGAGAATTTCTTCAGGTTCTTCAGAGTTTGATGTTGTTGATGATGAATGATATCCTGGATCGTAGCTTGATAAGCTTTTCTGTGATTCTTTTGTCATTTCAACACTGTATGCAGTCTTTATTGGCTCGCTAACTGTCACCGAGGGTACACTACCCTTGTAGTAAAGACCGACATTCTTGTGATGCGAAGAACTGCTCATCTTGCTTTGCTTTTGTAGCTCAATCTCATGACTTTCTATCTTTTCTATCAAAGAATCAAGAGTAATTGTATCAAACAACACATCGTTTTTCAAAATAAACACGAACGTTTGCCACTGATTAGCTCGTGGTAACGCTTCAATGATTTTGTCAATGATTTCTTCCCGTGTTTTTACAATTTCAAACCTTTCAAGTTTGATTTTAAGGTGACAAAATCTTTCAAACATTTATCTTACTGATTCACCTTTTAAACCGTCAAACAAATCAAATTCTTTTTTAAGTAAAGCTATTTTATTCTTTTTGATTTGTTTACCCCCCCTCAGCTTTAACCCGTAAAGCTTCCCACACAGATTTAGATGACCCATCGTAATTAAGCAATGATAAAATGTCATCTCTAATCGATTGTTGGATTAGGGCGATCATTCTTTGTTCATATGAGAAGTTCTTTTTTGTCATCAACGGATAAGCTTTTGAGTGGAATCTCTTCATTTTTATCATCGACTGGTCTACCGTATCCGAATTCCATGCAAAACCAGCTTTCGTGCGCATAAGCTTTGGCCCAGTTGATGAATCGTTCTTTCCACCATGTGTAATCTTCAATACTTTCGAGCTTTGGTGGTTTCGAATGTGTTCCGTAAAAGTTATCATGATTAATGTTCTTAGTTATTTCTTTTGTTATGCTTTTTGGTGTGGCAGTCGATGTTCCGGAAGATTCGGACGTTAACGCTTTGTAAAACGTGTTGTAGAATTCTTCAGCCATGACGCTCCTCGTTTTCACCTTTGAATCACTTGCAAACGAACAAATAAACAATCAGTTCCTTGTTCCTCAATTCCTTGTTCCTTTTTATGATTATCCCACCAATCTTTCGCTTAACCTCTTAATTGACCGGTCTCGTATGCCACGGAGTTGGTCTCATCATAATGGGTTCTCTTGAAAACCCCTTATATGTTGCTAATCCATCGATGAAAATCGATCGGATCAACTTCGCCATTTTAGATTGGGGGTTTACATGCCATAAACTTATTATTTGGACATGCTTTTGTTTTACCCTTGTCTCTTTCTTGCGTGAGACTCTCTTTCAGTTCGCTCATCTTATCATCCACCAATGATAAGATTGTGGTTTGTAGTCTATCGATAAACTGTGGTAGACTAGCTTCTAAAGCCTTTCCGACCTCCTCGGAAATCTTATCTTGCATCTCTTCAGTTAGGTGAGATGCCGTATCACTTCCGGTTGCACCAGACATTTCTTTAACTGAAATGTCCATAGTGTTTGATTAATAATTTATTCCATTCATTTCCATTCCGTTACATGGAAATTTATACCCCACACACTTAAACATAAGTGATGTGTTATTCTTTTTCGGTTTGGTCAAGTATATAACTTGCCTCACCTTTTATACTTAGTGTATTTCCCGGGTTCGAGCGTATTAATACACTCCTCCCATACACTTTTATATCTTTTACTTCTTTTTAAATCTTTCAATCTAAACTCATCTATAATTAGTTCTTACCGGATGCCTTGATCAAGCTTTGAACCGAACACTTTCGTCCTAAACCTTAAGCTCTGATTACCAACTTGTAAGACTCTTACATTTATACTAAATAATTCATATAAGATATTGTGCATTTATATATCAAAAATGTCGTTTTCCGAAAACATCATCATAACGACGTTTATATAAAGTTCAAAACATTGAAACTATATTTACAAAAGAACTAATATAGATGCGGAAGCTTCATTGGTATGTGTGTTCGGTTCTCGCGCAAGCTTGATCATCATCCGAAAGTTCGTAGTAGTTACCTATAATCAAAACCCTTATAAACGTTAGTTATAAGAGTTTATAATACATTTTAAACAAGTCCGTATGTCAAAACAAGCAATTAACCAACAATTGCCAGGTTTATTGGTCATCGCGGGACGCGACCGGTTTATTTTATGGTCTTCGCAGGGCGCGAGGACTTGTGGTGGGCCACGATCGAAATCCTGTTCTCTGTCGCGGAGCGCGAGACCCAAATTCTCACAGAAAGTTTCAAAACCTGTTGCTGCATATTTCCAGCCTAACTAATTTTTACCAAAATTATCATAACTCTCTAAGTTTTGATCCGTTTTATGTCCCGTTTCTTCCTACGTGATCGTAATTCATTCCTCCATCGTATAGAGTAAAAATTCCATATCCGGATTAACAAAATTCTTAACTTTAAGCTATCGGCTTTATATTATTTTCAACTTATTTTGACCCATTCATGTTTTACACATCAATTTTGTCAAATCACTTTCAGTTTCATACTTACATCACAAACACGGATGTTTCCTAATACTAGGGGCTTTAATCATGAGATTTATGCACCCTTTATCTATTATGGGTTATGTTTATTTAATCCATTCGACTATAACTAGTCGAACATTCTTAACATAATTTCCTTTATATGAAATTGTGCATTTCTTGTCAAACTCAACACCTGAGTTTTTGACTTATATTTCGCATTCCCGATTCTCGGATAATGCGTATAATGACTTTCTACCCATAACCGGGTATTAATTCGGAGTCATTAACTATGCAACCTTTACGGTTTACATCAAGACTCAAATTTTACCCATTCGGTCTTCTTAGCGACGTCCATCGCTTTTAAAAAACCAAAGTTTGATTACTTTAGTTATTTTGACCCGTTTGGTTTTATTAGCGAAGTCCATCGCTTTCATACTACCAAACCTTCTTCATTAGAGTCATTTTAACTCGTTTGAATATTATAGTGAAATCCATCACTTTTACATTCTAACTTATCGCTAGACTCTAGTTAATTCGTTCAGTTTTATTTATAGGGAATCCACCGTTTTAGTATGAACCGAACTTCATAACATTTCATTTGTCATTCAACATAAATAGACATAAAAATCCTAACGAAAATCTACGAAGCATATAGCCGCGTACCTTTAAAGCTTTCCCTTTAAGCGATTATCCGTTCCGCCTTGACCACTCGACGATTCGCCCAATTTGTCTATAGAGTTCAATTCGAATTTATTGTTTAGAACTCATGTTACAATATTTTACGCGAAATGCGTCCAACTAGTCAATTAAGTGATCCTTTCATATTTTCAATATTTCAAGATTATTTAGACATTTTGTCAAACATCTTATGGGCGAGATTAATTTACTAACATTATCAAGTTCATGATTAATCATTTAACCATGCTCAATCATCATTTTCATACTCATATGTCTAGTATGCATAAACGACACTTAAACTTGCATCATAACAATCAAGTAACACCAATTCATCACTATAATTCAAGTGTTCATCCATTTATTCATATGTAAGACCCCAAAATCCGTGTGTCTCACAGTTGGTACATTATTGCATAAAAATCTAAAACACTTAATTTTTTTAAATAAATAATATAATACGCAGCGGAAAACATTTAAGTCAAATTCCCAAAACATGGGAAACATCCAAACTAAAAATACAAAATTTATTATTTAAAATTAGCATCGTCTTCAACTAGAAATGCCAACGTCAATGCCGGGTAGCTTCGTGCAACATCCAAGTGGTCTCGCGCCCATATGTCTAACCTGAAATCAAACTAACGTGCATGCAAAAGTCAGCTACGCTGAGTGAGTTCAAGTTTATAATTTAACAAATAAACACTTGTAAAACATCTTCATCATGGAAATAAATAAATATATTTATTTTATCCTCAAAATTTAAAATTCATCTTTTAATGAGTCAAGCACACAACACAGATCCCCTCACCTTAAATCTCAAACACAAAGTAGGGGATAAAGGAATTTTTCATCTCCTATTGCCCCAAGGGCAGATAAACTGCTAGGGGACTTCCTCTTGCCCCAATGTCAGATAAACTGTTAGGGGACTTCTATGCCCTAAGGACAGATAAATTGTTAGGGGACTTCCTCTGTTCGACCTAGTTGTGGCATGACCCAACACATCACACGCAAGCACATAAAAGGGCAAGCAAATAATCCTCATGTATAGTTGGTATGTAAGCACAAATAAACTATACAACTTCATAAAAAGGGTCTTCATCCAAGTAATACATCTAACATGCGTGTTAGCCCTAAACTTTGAAAAAGTTTAAAGAGGGCATCAACAGCTTACACATAAATATATACGTTTATGTGTGTGTATATATATTTATATATATAATTAAATGTAAATATTAATCTACTCAATGTTTGCCTTCACACTAATAGTAATAGGTATAAAAAAAAAAACATATATTCCTACTCACTTCTCCTGCTTAAAGACCCATATAAGGAAAACATGAATTTCATATACATGTAAAAAGCTTTACCACATCCTTTATAAAAATAATCATACGAGTTTAGCATACACATTAGCCCAAAAGATTTCAAAACATTTAAAAAAGTGGGCTCACGAACTTACCTCGTCAAAGTACTCATCTCACAACAAGCTAGAAGCTCCTAGTGAAGTGTAAGCAATCAAAGGATGGTTGCAAAGCTTCCCAAATCTGTAAGCTAAACGTCCCGTGAACTCGTATTCAACGATCCTCAATAAAGCACACGAACCGTAAGAAGCTAGAGAAGCGAGTGAAGACGTGAATGTTAAATTGGCGTCAGAAACCTTTACACCCATGCCCTTAGTTCACCATCATCTCCAGCGTTGCATACTATAAGCCATGAAAATTATTTCACTAAGCCAATAACCCTTGGTAACACATGCACACACCCACTTGTATGGAATTAATATTTCACCCCAGCCACTCTTTAGTGTTGTCCTCGTATTGAATTTTTTTAGATCATATACCACACACACTAGCATCTCGTGCGTATACCCCATCATTATTATCTTGAAATATACGTCCATATTCATCATAATCCATTCCTAGCTATCATGCACCTTCTTTGAAATACACACACAATACAATACACAGATCTTCAAACATATACCCAAGCCATGTTATTTTGTATCACAACCAACCTTCCCCTATCATCCTTTAGATTAAATATAAACGATAACCATCACCAAAAAGGTGGCAGCAAATACCCATGTAACAATTCATGAAATCTACTATTTTATTTTCCATGCAAAACCTTAGTGCTTTTCATGCACTTCAGCGCACTATCAAGGCTTATTAGTTATTTGCCTTTACATAATAAATTCCAATACCAAAAATGAACTACAACCAAGGCATCGGGCTGTTACTTGAATAATAGAGATTAGGATGTCGCAAGGTAGGTTCTCTAAATGATGGGATTGTCCGTCAACCAACACCCACAACGTCATCACTGCCATCCGCCATCGCCATTGATCTCCACCAACACCATCGCTTGATGATGTCTTCTTTTATGGCACACACTCACACCCTCATCATCATACGCACTCACCTTCATCTACAGCCGAGCCCGTACCCAAACATCATCACCACTGTACACGCCAATCTTCAACATCTCTATCACACTACGCACTTCCATCATCGCCGGGAGCACCAAGCTAACCACCACGTCACCATGACAACCTATCTCCTACGCTGAACATCGTCTCTCCATCTCTCTCCCACGACATAACACTCTACGAGAAACCGTAAAAAAAAAACCAAGAGATAACATCTTGTGTAAAAAAACTAGTATATCATACAGACCATACGCGGAACAGTGTCAGCAAAACAAGAAACAATCTGGGCAATTTTGAATGGAGGTTCTTCATTCTTGAATTGCTTCATGTATGTTGTAAAGAGATGAAAAGGCTGATACAATGAGGTGTCGGCTCTAGGGTTTTGAAAAGAAAAGGAATGATGATCTCATGGTAGCGATTACAAGGTTGTTAATGTAAGGAAATAATTGTCATGTTACACCAAGGCCCCTCCGCTTATCATAATTATTATTATTGGTCCCTCACTCAATAAAAGACAAAAGCTCTAACCTTGTTGTTTATGACAATATACAAAAAGGCTCTCCAAGATTATATTCTATTACTTTAATTCCCGAATTTAACTTGGTGTGTCATTACTATACACTGTGTTGGATACGAATAAAGGAAAATTCAGGGCGTTACATCATAAAACCCATATAGCACACATATGATTAATCATTCAACCATTAGATTATGATACAAAATCACTAAATTCTTATCTAGGGTTTGTTCCTAGACTTATAATCATCTCAATTTTGCCAAAACATCAAACATTCATTCAAGAATTGCATCTGTGAGAGTTCATGAGAATTCATAACATCACCAACCAAAAATCAAAATTTGACATACCTTATGATCTCCTAACTAGAGTGATCATGAATTTTGTCACACCCCTTTCAGAGGCGGAAGCATGAGGTGTGATCATGAAAGGTTCTCATTGCATACGATAAACAAACATGCTACATGATATAAAAAAAACGCCAACTTGCCATTCAAAGTTTGATCATCCAAAATACAAATTTAGTTTAAAGTTTACATCACAACAAAAGATAATTGTTTGAAAGTTTACAACATTATTTCAAATCAAAGATCATGGTTTTGCTTCCTATATCACCGCAAGGAGGCGGGATATAGCAAACAAATCCGTCAAAAGGTGGCAATGGAGTATGGACACTAAACATCTTGAAACATGAAACTACATCTTGAACAAAAGAGCCGCGAGCATTTCCACTAATTTCCTGAAATACATGTAAGTTTAAAAATCGTCAACCAAAGTTGGTGTGAATTCATGCAGTTTGTGTAAAATGTAAGAGTTGTAATTGTATAGAACATGGTATGTAGTTGTAAAATGTATTTATATAATGTATTATGTAAATGAAAGGAAATCGAGATCGCTAATGTTTTGCAAGGACATTAACATGTGTGACGACATAGGAAGCATCCAAACTTAGGTGACTTTTAACATCGATTACCCATCGACTGTGACCCAAAGCACTCCATGGCTATGTGTTTCCAAGAGAGTGAGGCTGCCCGGACCTGCTAGATTTAACCCTTACTCTTTCGGTCTAAACTAGATAAATGGTGCTTACGTATACCCTATTCATGACATGATCTATGTTAGGGGTGAGCATATAACCGAATTAACCGAACCGTAACCGAAATAACCGAAGAAACCGAACCGAAATAACCGATAACCGAAATAACCGATGGGTTGGTTATTTATATTTTTAATAACCGATTTTTGCGGTTCGGTTATGGTTATTCTTATTTTCATAACGGCAAATAACCGAACCGAACCGAATATTTTAAACATAGCCAAATCCGTAGCACCATAAGTCTTTAAGTTTGTATTTAAATGCTTAACCATGGCCTAATCTATATGTATCTTTGGTGAAGTATTTTAATGTTTTAACTTTTAACCATGACCCAACCTTATTGGCCCATTACATTTTACACTAACCATGACCCAACCTTATTGGCCCCTTATAGTTTACACTAATAATAACCGAATCGAAACCGCATTAACCGCACTAACCGATTAACCGAAACCGCATTAACCGAAACCGAACGGTTATGATTTTTTGATAACCGCACCATGCTCACCCCTAATCTATGTATCATTCCTTTGTTTTTGAACATACCATTGTACATGTATTTCCCCCAAAGTTTAGAAAACCATAAAAAATGTTTAAAAGTGGGGACATGAACTCACAACTTTGCGTCTTGAGCGTCAAACTTCACCGGTGTCCGCTACGTAGGTGTCGTAACCTATAAATGTTCTACGTATGTTAATCACCTAAACTTGTAAACCTCTAAGTACAAGTTACCATTTTGTTTAATGTGTCTTACATGTATATATTTCACAATATATTCAGTGTTGTATTTTTTATATATATATTTTCATCCATAAAAATATATATATTTGTATATGTAGGATTTGAATACGATATGTGTTAAAAATAATATATTTTTAACTCATCCAAGTATATGATACTTATATTATTTTTCAAATTAGATATAAGTAATTTTGACAAATAATATTTCTAATATTATTTTGTATAAGTATACTTAGGAAAGTATACTTGTATTTAAATGAGAATACTTGTATATTTTGTATTAATTACCAAA
Organism: Helianthus tuberosus; assembly: GCA_030545235.1. Lineage (NCBI taxonomy): Eukaryota > Viridiplantae > Streptophyta > Magnoliopsida > Asterales > Asteraceae > Helianthus > Helianthus tuberosus. The sequence continues at coordinate 10,924,452 of CM060434.1, read as the reverse complement.
AATCAATTCTTTGATTTTTAATACTTTCCGTAATTATATTTCTTAAAAATAATATATTTTTAAGGTTTACTTTATATATATATATATATATATAGGGAGAGGATCATGAGAAAACTAGATATAAATGAGAAAACCAAAAAACTAACCAAAAAAGCACTAAAAAGGAGGGGTGAGACTTTTAATGAAGGAGGGGGGGGGGGGGGGGAGGGACTTTTAATGAAGGAGGGGTAAAATTGGAAAAAAAATATATAACTTTTCAAACATTTCCCATTTCTCCATACGTTATCATTTTAAAACAAAAATGGCACCATAAGATCACAAATTTTTGTATCTTTCATTCAAGTATATTCGAGCATATTTTTTTATGACATAAAAAAGATTTATGGTGTCGTCTTGTTTTCAATACTATTATTATAGTAGTGCACATGTGCAATATAACATGTACTACAATTGCATTACATGCTTAAAATTAGCTTTTTGAGTCTAGTTTAGCTTTTAGGGTTAGTTTTTTTGGAGGTTTAGGATTAGGATTAGGTTTTTGGGTGTGGGGGGGGGGGGGGGTGGGGGGTTTAGGATTTTTTCGGGTTTATGTTTAGGGTTTAGTTTTAGGTTTTCGGGAGGGTGGGGGGTTTAGGTTTTTGGGGGGTGGGGGGGTTTAGGTTTTTGGGGGTTGGGGGGTTAGGCTTTTGGTGGGAGGGTGAATTTAGGTTTTTGGGGGGTGGGGGTGGGGGGTTTAGGTTTTTGGGGGGTGTCGGTGGGGGGGTGGGTTAAGTGGTTTAAGCTTTATGTATTAGTGCACATATGCAGTACAACCCAAAAAAAAAAAAAAAAATTTTTTTAATTTTTTTCCATACATAAAAAGTAGCGATTTTTATAAAAAAAATTGTAAAAAAAATAAAAAAAATTTTGGTATGTTTTTAGGTTTTTTTTAGGCTTTTTTGGTTAGTTTTTTGGTTTTCTCATTTAAACTAGTTTTCTCATGATCCATCCACTATATATATATATACACGGAATCAGGAGAAAATGCTCAAAAGTGTGAGAACGGTGAGAACGCATCCTGGCCCAACACATGTCACGCGGCATAGAGAAGGGCGGAGGGGCTTTTTTGTCATTTTATCTTCTGCTTTTCCAGTTCCGCTTTTCCCAATATTGTTTTATTTTTAGGGGTTTAAGATTTTTGGCGTTAACCAAATTCAATAATTAATGGCGTTTTAATGGTTTCATTGTATTAACATTTTGGCGTTTATGGCGTTTTCCAAATCGTATGCCATTGGAACCCCAGGGGGGTCAAGAAATCTATCTGAATGGCGTTTTTTCAAGGCCTTTTAAACAAGATGGCCCATTGTTCTATTATTTTTATATACATTTTGGCGTTTGTGGTGTCTTGGCGTTTTACAATTGTAAGATTATATTACAACCACAGGGAAAAAAATAGAAGCGAAGAAAATAAATTAAAAATCATAATCGGATCTCTCTTCACAATTTTTACTGTCATCAGCCTCTCTCATCTTTAATAGTACAAGAACTGTCACCAAATACATGACGTTTTATGTAAAACTTAACAAATCCATCGGTTTGATTATTTTGCCTGCTTGTCTGTTGAAGTGGCTTTTTGTGGATGTTTGGGTACATAGATCTCTTTTCCTCATCCAAGCCTTATTCAAGAACAAAGAACACAAAATGACATTCGATTTTTATCAGTAACTTTTTCTTGAAGATTTGTCCATCTCATGTAGCAAAATCTTTCTGAGTTAGTCCTCTCAGCTAAAAATCCATTCAGTGAAACTTCACGAGGAATAATACTGAATATCCAAGATAGCATATTAGCCATCTTTGATTTTTCTAATTTTTTGGCGTTTTACAGTGAGTGGTATTTAGTAGTATTTGGCATTTATTTTTTGGTTTGATTAAATGGAAGTTGCTGAGAGTTATTATTTTATAGGATTTCTTTTGGCGGCGTAGGTTAGGCGCTGCATTATTATAATAAAGTATTCGTCATTTCAGTTACTGTTTGTAATTATTGTTTTTGATAAGTTTTTTTCTCTGAAGTCTGTAACACGTCCCATCTTTCAAGTTTGGCGTTTTAGATTCTAATTTAATAAATTTTCCGTCTCTTCATTTTTACTGTTTTGTAGTTACGTTTTCTAGTTACATTTTGAAGTTTGATTTTTTTTTTTTTTTTTTTTTTTTTGGGTTTTTTATAATACTTTTCCAAAGTAATTTTATTATAGTTTGGGAGTTTTTGGGGCGTTTTACGGCATGATAGCGTTTTAACAAGCATTTTGGCTGTCTGGCGTTTTTATTATATATGGCGTTTTATTTTTATAACAATCAACTGAAAAAGAAAATTAAAAAAAAAATGAAAATATAAACAATTGATCTTCCAAATCTTCACTGTCACCAGTCTCTTTCTTCTTTTTTGAATCATCTGGCTGGTTAGACTTTCGTATGATTCATTTTGTTTTTCAAGTAGTTTTTTTGTGGCTGTTTGGAAGCACAAAGTCAGACATCAGCATCTTTTTCTTGAAGATTTGTCCATCTCATGCAGCAAAATGTTATTGAGTTTAGACCCTTCAGCCAACAATCTTGAATTTTCTAATGAACGATGTTTGATTTTTTTAATTTTGCCGTTTTACCGATAAAAAGAACGCCACCAAATAAAAGCACCTTCAACCTCAAAATTTGTTCATGCTAAAATCAATAATGTTTTGCTGTATGAGATGGACAACATTGTTAATCCTCCGTTAAGAAAGATAACTGACAATGTTGTCCACCCCATAAAGCTAAACTTTATTGACAACAAACCTCAATAATGTTTTTGTATGTTTTGGCGTTGAGGATATATAGGATTTTTTTGGCGTTTCTAACACGAATGGTATATATTAAATATGGCGTTTGGGGTTTTGTGTGTGTTTTAATTGAAGGTCTGAGATGTTGTATATATAGGATTTTTTGGCGGTTTTTTTAGGCGGGATTTTATTATAATTAAGTTTGGCGTTTTATATCTAATGGCGTTTTTAGTTAGAATGGTGTGTGATTTTTGTTTGGCGTTTTATTTTCATGATATGGCGTTTTGTGTGGAGAAGTCAAAAGACCATTTTACCCTTAATGTAGCGCGTCCACGTAATAAAATTGATGTTATTTACGAAAACGCCACCGCGCCAATCTAGTTCATAGATTGTTTTGTTCTGACGATTCATAAGCGTTCTCACCGTTCTCACACTTTCGATCGTTTTCTCTAAATCCCACCCTATATATATATATATATATATATATATATATATATATATATATATATATTGTCATACTTTGTTCAATAGGGCATGGATGTATAGAAAACTTATTTCTACTTAGAAAACCTAGGAAACCCAATCTAGACCATTGATCATGATCATCCAATGGCTCATAAAATTTGAAGCCTTTTTGAATTAAATTAAATAGAGTGGTAAAGTCAAAAAGGTACTACAAGGGCATATGGGTAAAATCAACCATAATTGTAGTACATTATATATATTATAATATTATGTGATTTGACATGCATTAAAGGAGGTGCACAAATACCTATAAAGAACTAATCAAATACCCCCTCCTCATTTCAAACATTTTAAAATACTCAACCCAAATTCATCTCTTTCTCTCTCAAACAATCGATCTTCCCAAAAACCCACCGGAGAAGAAAAGGGGCACCGGAGAAGATGATCTGACCGGAGAAGATAAGGGGCACCGGAAAAAGGTGTTTTGACCGGAGAAGATGATCTGACCGGAGAAGAAGATGATCTGACCGGAGAAGAAAAGGGGCACCGGAGAAGATGATCTGACCGGAGAAGAATAGATATGAGATCTTGCTTTCAGTTGTTCTCGTCCGGTAGCCGGAAATGGAAGAAAGAAAGAACATGCAGAAGCAAGTAAGTTTGATTCGGTGTTTTATATTCTTATGTTTTTTGAACGCCCGAAATGTAGGTTTAAGACATGTTTTTTTTTTTTAACGCCCGAAATGTTGGGTTTTCTGCTTTCTCTGATCGATCGGTGTTTTGGTCCGATCGGGGTGGGGTTTTTGTTTTGAAAGTGTTAATGTTGGTCCGATCGGGGTGGGGTTTTTGTTTTGAAAGTGTTAATGTTGGTCCGATCGGGATGGGTTTTTTTTTTTAAGTGTTAATGTTGGTCCGATCGGTCTCAAAAGCATATAAAATATATTAGCGTAACATGTGTTAAACCTGTCTGATATTAGGGTACAAGTCAACGGACTCAAAAGCATATAAACATATTAGCGTAACATGTGTTAAACCTTCTTATTAAGTTACCATGTGTTAAACCTCCCTGATTAGGTAAACATATTAGTGTAACATGTGTTAGACCTGTCTCATTTTTATCAAATGATGTAACATGTGTTAAACCTGTCTTATTACTATGTGTTAAACCTCTCCTATTAGGTAAACATGTTAGTGTAACATGTGTTACACCTGTCTTATTTTTATCAAATTATGTAACATGTGTTAAACCTCCCTGATTAGGTAAACATATTAGTGTAACATGTGTTAAACCTCCCTGATTAGGTAAACATATTAGTGTAACATGTGTTAAACCTGTCTCATTTTTATCAAATGATGTAAACGTGTGTTAAACCTGTCTGATTAGGTAAACATATTAGTGTAACATGTGTTAAACCTCTCCTATTACATTAAGTAAAAACCTTTTGTAACACGTAAAGTAAAAACCTTTTGTAACACGTAAAAAGCATGTGTTAAACCTGTCTCATTTAAACTTACTATTACATTAAGTAAAAACCTTTTGTAACACGTAAAAAACCTAACACGTGTTGCATTAGATGTATCTTCAAGCTGAAGATGGGATTATAAAAGGAAAATGCACAACACTAAAAAAGTTGTAACACGTGTTACAACGGTTGTTTTAAGAACTTTCAAATAAACAAGTGTTGCAAAGTGGATGTTTTTAAATAACTGTTTAAATCAACGTAATAGAGATGTGTAAGTAGGTAATTTCCGATCGGTAGGTGTTTTGATCGGATAAATGTTGGGTTTTCTGTTTTTTCCGATGGGTAGGTGTTTTGGTCCGATCGGTGTGTGATTTGATTGGTGGTGATTTTTGTTTTGAATGAGACTAGAAAGTGTTAATGTTGGTTTTTATGTTTTTTTTTCCAATCGGTAGGTGTGTTAAAACTATTGATTTGTAACATGTGTTAAACCCGTCTTGTTTACTGTCAAAAACATGTGTTAAACATGTCTTATATTTTTTATCAAAAACATATTAGGTAACATGTGTTAGACCTGCCTTGTTTACTGCACGTTAAAACTATTGATTTGTAACATGTGTTAAACCCGTCTTGTTTACTGTCAAAAACATGTGTTAAACATGTCTTATATTTTTTATCAAAAACATATTAGGTAACATGTGTTAGACCTGCCTTGTTTTCTGTCAAAAACAAATTAGGTAAACCTCTGATATTAGGGTACAAGTCCAAGGGCTCAAAAGCATATAAATATATTAGCGTAACATGTGTTAAACTTGTCTGATATTAGGGTACAAGTCAACGGACTAAAAAGCATATAAACATATTAGCGTAACATATCTTAAACCTTCTTATTAGGGTACCATGTGTTAAACCTCCCTGATTAGGTAAACATATTAGTGTAACATGTGTTAAACCTGTCTCATTTTTATCAAATGATGTAAACGTGTGTTAAACCTGTCTTATTACCATGTGTTAAACCTCTCCTATTAGGTAAACATGTTAGTGTAACATGTGTTACACCTGTCTTATTTTTATCAAATTATGTAACATGTGTTAAACCTGTATTATTTAACAAGTGTTAAACTTGTCTTATTTTTATAAAAATAGGTAACATATGTTAAACCTGACTTTATTTTATCAAACACATATTAGGTTAATGAAATTAAGTAACATGTGTTAAACCTGTTTTATTTGCAGCAACAAAGAGAGTAACAATATCGCAAACTGGTAAGATACCAAAAAAGCGAAAGAAAGTAGACGAAGAAACGGACGATGAATGGGATGAAGAAATAGAAGAAACGGACGATGAATGGGATAAATTATGGCCATAACCCAAAATACAATATGACCATTCTGGTCTTCTCTGTAATATGTTGGTGTCTGGATGTTAAATAATTATGGTGGGAAATGTATTTGGTTACCAGTTATCAGTTACATGTGTTATTAGTTAACATGTTTTATTCATTACCAATTGTAAGAAAAGTAGTAGACGAGCATTGGGTGGTCAACATATTGTTTCAATTGTAACCTTTGATACTAATTAACAAGTGTAACATGTGTTACACAGGATGAAGTAGAAAACAAGGTACATACCTTTAATGTTACTTGGAAACAATAGGCAATTGTAACATGTGTTACACATCTTACGTAAGTAAATGCAGTACATGGTGGAACATGTAAGTAACATGTGTTACATACGATGTAGTGAATAAAAAGAAGGCACATATATAGTGAATAACATACATATACATGTAACATGAGTAACATGTGTTACATACGATGTAGTGAATAACATACGTATACATGTAACATGAGTATATGCACCACAAAGGCATACGCATGTTACATGTGTGTATGAAACACACTTGGCATATATAAAACACTTGGTATATGTAACATGTAACAGTCACTATTACATGAATGAACAACATGTTCACAAATGTAACAGTCACTATCCATTTCCGGTTGTTTTATCACCCTTTTGTGGTCATCATAACTATATGATGTTTGTAACCTTAAAAGCCTTGGTAGGCTGCCACTTTTAATGATGTTAAGGGTTACAGTTAATGTTATATTACCCTTTTCTGACATTATGGTTTACGTTTAATGTAGTAGTTTACAACAACTTTTAATGATGTTATTGTTTATTTTTAATGATGTTATGTGTTACATGTAATGTTATATTATGTTTGATGTAATGGTATGTGTTAGACCTGCCTTGTTTACTGCACGTTAAAACTATTGATTTGTAACATGTGTTAAACCCGTCTTGTTTACTGTCAAAAACATGTGTTAAACATGTCTTATATTTTTTATCAAAAACATATTAGGTAACATGTGTTAGACCTGCCTTGTTTTCTGTCAAAAACAAATTAGGTAAACCTCTGATATTAGGGTACAAGTCCAAGGGCTCAAAAGCATATAAATATATTAGCGTAACATGTGTTAAACTTGTCTGATATTAGGGTACAAGTCAACGGACTAAAAAGCATATAAACATATTAGCGTAACATATCTTAAACCTTCTTATTAGGGTACCATGTGTTAAACCTCCCTGATTAGGTAAACATATTAGTGTAACATGTGTTAAACCTGTCTCATTTTTATCAAATGATGTAAACGTGTGTTAAACCTGTCTTATTACCATGTGTTAAACCTCTCCTATTAGGTAAACATGTTAGTGTAACATGTGTTACACCTGTCTTATTTTTATCAAATTATGTAACATGTGTTAAACCTGTATTATTTAACAAGTGTTAAACTTGTCTTATTTTTATAAAAATAGGTAACATATGTTAAACCTGACTTTATTTTATCAAACACATATTAGGTTAATGAAATTAAGTAACATGTGTTAAACCTGTTTTATTTGCAGCAACGAAGAGAGTAACAATATCGCAAACTGGTAAGATACCAAAAAAGTGAAAGAAAGTAGACGAAGAAACGGACGATGAATGGGATGAAGAAATAGAAGAAACGGACGATGAATGGGATAAATTATGGCCATAACCCAAAATACAATATGACCATTCTGGTCTTCTCTGTAATATGTTGGTGTCTGGATGTTAAATAATTATGGTGGGAAATGTATTTGGTTACCAGTTATCAGTTACATGTGTTATTAGTTAACATGTTTTATTCATTACCAATTGTAAGAAAAGTAGTAGACGAGCATTGGGTGGTCAACATATTGTTTCAATTGTAACCTTTGATACTAATTAACAAGTGTAACATGTGTTACACAGGATGAAGTAGAAAACAAGGTACATACCTTTAATGTTACTTGGAAACAATAGGCAATTGTAACATGTGTTACACATCTTACGTAAGTAAATGCAGTACATGGTGGAACATGTAAGTAACATGTGTTACATACGATGTAGTGAATAAAAAGAAGGCACATATATAGTGAATAACATACATATACATGTAACATGAGTAACATGTGTTACATACGATGTAGTGAATAACATACGTATACATGTAACATGAGTATATGCACCACAAAGGCATACGCATGTTACATGTGTGTATGAAACACACTTGGCATATATAAAACACCTGGTATATGTAACATGTAACAGTCACTATTACATGAATGAACAACATGTTGACAAATGTAACAGTCACTATCCATTTCCGGTTGTTTTATCACCCTTATGTCGTCATCATAACTATATGATGTTTGAAACCTTAAAAGCCTTGGAAGGCTGCCACTTTTAATGATGTTAAGGTTTACAGTTAATGTTTTATTACCCTTTTCTAACATTATGATTTACGTTTAATGTAGTAGTTTACAACAACTTTTAATGATGTTATTGTTTATTTTTAATGATGTTATGTGTTACATGTAATGTTATATTATGTTTGATGTAATGGTATGACCAACATCAAACAAAAGAATGTTAAGGGTTACAGTTAATGTTATATTACCCTTTTAACGTATGTAACACATGTGTACCAAAGTCATATGACCAACATTTTATCAGGTCATTCTTTGCTATTAGTTAGTTACCTCTCACATAGGTTACACATGTTACGTCCAACACCAGTTACAAATGTTAATCAAAACAAAACTCACTTGTCATCATGGGTTGTTAGTAATTGCACACATTACAATCATACTTAAAGGTAACAAAAATCTTTATAAAAACTTAAACATATAAAAATGATCCAAAACTATCATAAAGGTTACAAAAATCTAGCTACGCTTTGCGTCTTGATAACCATCTTTATCTTGAACATAAACATCCATTCACCTGTGAACAAAACAAGTACATCAGTGTTAATCCCCTAAAGTTAAACTTATTAACACAAATGTAACTACAGGTATGTAACATGTGTTACGTGTTGTACACGTAAAATTTTATTGTAACACATGTAACATGTGTTACCTCCTAGTATAACACACAACAACAGTTACTATTCAGATCAAAAGCCCAAACAAGAAACCAACCCAACAAAAAAACAGTTACTATTCAGATCAAAAGCCTCAAACAAGCAACCAAACCAAACACAACTTTTTACCACAAAAATGATTTTAACACAAAAATAAAAACCTGCAAATTACATAAACATTTATCCATTTTTAGAACCATTTTAACAAAAGAATCATGTTCATCTCTAAAACATCCATTACACAAAAACCTATAAACAACCATTCACATGTGAACAAAGCAAGTACATCAGTGTTAATCCCCTAAAGTTAAACTTATTAACACAAATGTAACTACAGGTATGTAACATGTGTTACGTGTTATACACGTGTAAAATTTTATTGTAACACATGTAACATGTGTTACCTCCTAGTATAACACACAATAACAGTTACTATTCAGATCAAAAGCCCAAACAAGCAACCAACCCAACAAAAAAACAGTTACTATTCAGATCAAAAGCCTCAAACAAGCAACCAAACCAAACACAACTTTTTACCACAAAAATGATTTTAACACAAAAATAAAAACCTGCAAATTACATAAACATTTACCCATTTTTAGAACCATTTTAACAAAAGAATCATGTTCATCTCTAAAACATCCATTACACAAAAACCTATAAACAACCATTTTAACTAAAACATCAAGTGTGAAATGATTTTTCAAAATAAAATACTCAAGAGATTGTTGTTTCTCTCTCTAAAATAGCAACTTTCTCTCTCTAAAAACACTTACCGAATCTAGAAACCGTGTGATGAACACGATGAAGATCTTCAAACTTGCTTCTCTCTATGTGTTCTTGGTGTTCTTGATGAATATGATGAAGATTGTTGTTTCTCACTCTAGAAATCAGCTTTCAACGAGCATCAGCACACCCGAGATGAAGATGACGACGTGAGATGAAGCATGAACACACCCGAAATCAGCTTTCAATGAGCATGAACACATCCGAAATAAACAAGATGAATATTGTTGTTTCTCTCTAAAAAACATTAGCTTTCTCTCTCTAGGAGAACAAGCCTGAAAATCAGCCATGGAAGATGGGAGAAAGCAAAGGTATTTAGGGTTTTGGAAGAAGAAACGAATGGGGGGAAATAAAAAAGAAAGAGATGCAAGTTCTATATATTGGTTTTAAAAAAGTGATGAAATGATGGGTAATAAATGACTTGATGGGATGGGGAGAGATGGTGAAATGATGGCTTGAACAAATGACTATTTTGCCCTTTTAACATGTGTTTAAAGATATGATGTGGATCAATCTTGACCACACAATTAAGGTTTCCCAAGTTTTCTAGATTAAATGGGTTTTCCATAGATACTTACACTTGTTCAATATACATATATATATGTCCAAAAATATGTAAAATTGTACAATATGTCCAAATATTTGTCCAAGTCCATAAATTTGTAAGATATATATTTATATTAATATATATTTTTGTATTTGTCCATATACCCTTTTATCGGCAATTTTGTATACTTATATACTTGGTAGTGATACTCCTTTGGATTATTTAGTGTATTTTTAAGTTCCTAACAAATACTAATACATATAATACACATAATATACACTTAGCATATAATTTTTGGTGACCACTAAATATATATATGAGTAAACTGCCATTTTGGTCCCTGAGGTTTGGTCACTTTTTCCATTTTAGTCCAAAACTGAAACCTTTTAAATATGGGTCCCTGTGGTTTCACTTTTATTACCATTTTGGTCTAAAAATCAAATCACCTGATATTTGGCTAATAAAATCAGGTTATTTTGTCTTTTTCCTCAAGGGAAAATGGTCCATTTGAATTTATTATAACATATTATTAATTAAATTAATTAAAATAAATATCCCTTTACATTGTAAAAGGTCAGATTATATCATCTTTCCCAAATTATATCATCTTCTAACAGAAGAAGAATCCGATTGAAGAAAGGGAGGGGGGATCAACAACAGAGGGATTGCTTTTGCTTTTATGATAAGGAAGAGACAAATAATAATTATTTGTTTGTTCAGGTATAGATATAGAGGAGGAGTATGGTCCTATAGTTGAATAATCAATACTCTGAAGAGAGTGTCGTCATCTTCTTGGAATCATATTACTTTGATGGATATGTTATTAATAATTATTTTTTGAGGATTATTTAGCATCCTTTGTTCAGCCTGCATCCTCATGAGTTTTAGTGTTTTTTGTCTAGAAATAAGATTTTCCATAATGCCTTCATAATCATCATCATCATCATCATCATCATCATCATCATCATCCAGCAGGTCAGCTGATTGACGAGAATGATATGTGCTAACATGAGGGAAAGGGAGTTCGGAATCGGAGAGGGGATGGAGGTCATCCAGCATTGAATTAATATCAACCAATGAAGAAGCACTTGGAGAAGAGCTTCCAGCGAAATTAGATCTTGTTTCCCATCCTTTATTATTATTAGTATTATGAATCTGATGACCATAAAATAAGAGAGTTCCAAGGAGAACAAGAGTAGATGCAATAACAGGAGAAAGAGAAAACAGGAGAGAAAAGGCGCGCTGCATCTGCATCCAAATCAAAACAAAAACCAACAATGGGACAAGATTTTGGGGAAGATGATATAATCTGACCTTTTATGATGTAAAGAGATATTTATTTTAATTAACTTAATTATTAATATGTTATAATAAATTCAGATGGACCATTTTTCCCCTGAGAAAAAAGACAAAATAACCAGATTTTATTAGCCAAATATCAGGTGATTTGATTTTTGGACCAAAATGGCAATAAAATTGAAATCACAGGGACCCAGATTTAAAAGCTTTGAGATTTGAACTAAAATGGCAAAAGTGACCAAACCTCAGGGACCAAAACGGTAGTTTACTCTATATATATTTTTTCTAAAAATATACATACTTAATATTGATTTTATACTTGAAGAAAACCTTATTTCTTGACTTGTAATTTTGTATAAAAATTAGGAAACATTGGTAAATATTTTTGGGTGAATTTTTGGGGAAAAAGTTTCACCAAAACTTATATTTTTCTAAGTGTAAATTTTGAAATAGTTTCCCCTAAAAATGGAGGTTTCCCATGTTTTTAAATCATATGTGTTTATTTTCTTTTCATCATCAAAATTCAAGATTCAACATAATAACAAGAAAAATCACTAAAATCATCATGTTAAATGTGACATTTGTGCCTCTACGACCATCATACAAATACGAATCCAATGAAATATTGTGTTTCATTCTTGGGATTTGTACAATTACATATGACAAGTACACATATCAAATTTCATATGATTCTGAACTTTCGAGAAGCTTTTCTGGAGGTTTTACGTGAACTATTATGCAAACGTAATCAGTTTAACGAAACGTACACTCTAGAATAGTGACATAATCTTAACATACCTTAAATAACATTTACATAACTTAGAAATAAGTTTTCAAGGGTTTGGTATGTCAAAAACAAGTTTATTCGATGATAGGGACTATTTGCGACAAACTGCAAAAGTCTGCCAATTCGTATAGCAACGTACACTCCAGAACAAGATCATAAGCTAAGCATATCTCAAATACCCTTTACATAGCTTAGAAATAAGTTTTGATGGGTTCGGTATGCGAAAATACGCTTATTTGATCATAGGGACTAAAAGCGTCAAAACTGCGAAAGTATGCAAACACATGCATATATTTCATTTTGACCATATCCGGACATCCAAAAATTTTTTAAATCACTAGAATACTGTATTTTTTAGTGATGGGAATGCAAAAATGCCATTCGTCGCGCAATTTGGGTCGTTTTCGCGTTCGTTGCCATTTCGTCGTAATTAACCGAAAAACGCAACTGTACAGCCAAACGAACCAACATCCATGACATTTTTGAGCATAATTCAAGTTAAATATACTTTAATTTCATCATGGAGTTTGAAAATTGGCTTGGCGGGTGTTAGAAGTGCCAAAACGCAACGAAACACACTCAGGGACCAAAGCTGTCAAATTTGAAACTTCAGCCCCAGATGACACCCATACGGACCGTATACAAATGGTCCATATGGTCCGTAAGGACCCTCCAGCACAAAAGAAAGTTCCTGCTAATTCCCAGCTGTTTGCACCTTGTTTCCTTTGTTTGTTTTCCACCTTATGGGCTGGTTTATTTGTTCTTAAAGATATAAACCATACAATGTTTACTTTCCAAGACGATTTACTACTTGGTTTTACAAAGACAAACGTTTTCAGTCAAGATTCATGGCTACAATGGTTTTGGTTTACCTATATCAACTTGTAAAGTTGATAAAACATATTGCAATATCAAACACTTTTGATTTCAAGAAGCATACTCGACAACTCTTGTAGTTGGACGAGGTATTGCAATATGGATTCAAAGCCATGAATTTGACATACAAAACCTATGTACTCACCGGCATTTTTATGCTGACTGTTTTCACATATGTTTTAGGTTCTACTATGCGATGATTGTTGATTGCTTGCTATACATAGGATGGACGCGGGCTTTAGTGACTTAAAACTTGAAAGAAAATTGTTGTAATTAATGAAATAAAACAAAACTTTAATTACCATGTGTTGTGAAACAATGATTCTGTTGCGACACTCCCTGACATTTCTGTCGTAGTTTGTTGTATTACGCGGTCGGGGTGTGACAGAAGAGTTGGTATCAGAGCTCATGGTTATAGGGAATTAGATTATTAGTAATACTCTTGACCTAGTCTATAACCTTCCTAGGACCCTAACGCGAGTTAACTTGCGTTTAGATTCTTAATACAATACCAATTACCTATCCTTAGGTGATTAACAAAAACAAAACACAATTCATTCTCTCGAGTCAAAAATTTTCAAAACATCACAAGATGTCATCTATCCTTAGATTATTTGTTTTAGGCTTTTAAGCCTTTGGTTTTTCAAAATCTCGTCAAAGTTTGGATCTTTGTAATGTGAACACATGCAATCTAGAAGGGTGGGTGCCTGTACCTTGAGTTTTCTGTCTAAGGCTAGAGTCGTTCGTATAAATCCGCAGTATCGCACCAGTCACTCTTACTTAGGAACTCTTGGGGTGAGTGTCCACTTATAGGCTAAAGCATGTCTTCGCGATACATTATTATGACCCATTTACTTTGATTAGTCACTGTGTTGTTTGTTTTCTTTAGGTAACGAACAAATGATCACAATGCTTATACTTCATCAATATTTTTAACAATCAATTTCGATTATCCAATATCATCTCACTTGTTTTCTTTCATGATTTTCACCGCTCTTTTAGAATGCCTCCTCTACGCGACAAGGCCAAAATAGCGGATTTGGCTATCAAAACCGCTCAACAAATAGGCGTATTTTTCGTTAGAACCATTGAGTTAGCTGTCACCATATCTAATCTTTATGATGTGACTACTCATGAGGCACCAAAGAAGACAAAGGCTAAGCCTTTGAGAAAATCAAAGAAGCGTAAAGCTTTAAGGAATCTTACAGCGATTGCTCCAGTTTCGCTTAGCCAAGTGGGACCTATGTCACACCCTGGCTTTGCGAAAGCGTGGTTAATTTGGTGTGACTTCTTAATACCATAGCTTAACCATAACAAAGCTATATGAAATAAAACCATGCAAGATCATCCATTTAATTAAGTTTTAAAAACCAAATACAACAACATTGTCTTAACAAACACAAACATCAACATGACATAAACACAGTTTAAGGACTGTGACTTGTCCAGGAAAGAGTCACATTCCCCAAACCCGGATGACCTCGTAACTAGTGCAGCGGGAAAACGTGTCATACCGCGCCAGATCCTTTAATTCCCTGAAATACATGTAAGTTGAAAAATCAACAAAAATGTTGAGCGAGCTCATGTGTTTAGTATGTGCACGCGAATAAACCTTTATAATCATTGTATGTATGAATGTTTTGTAAACTCTGGTATGAAAGCAAATAAGGAAACATATCAGTTAATGTGTAACCACATGGTCCAACCTGCGGGCGCATGGGAGGGGATAGGACAAGGTCACCACATGGTCCAACCTGAGGGCGCATGGGTGGTGTTACGACAGGGTCACCACATGGTCCAACCTTAGGGCGCATGGGTGGGGTTAAGACAAGGTCACCACATGGTCCAACCTTAGGGCGCATGGGTGGGGTTTGTTATGCTCAAATAGGCCTATCACTTGTATCCCTCGATCGTACTACGAGGACTAATGTTCTTAAGATTTCACCTACCCAATCACATAACCTAACAGTTCCTTCCTTAGCTGACCATACCATTCGTAATTGTCCGTAGCAGTATGTAACATGTATTTCACCCCCGAAGTATAAAACTGAAAACAGTTAAGAGAAAATGGGGACATGAACTCACAGTGGTGCGTCTCTACCAAGTATACCTCCAAATCAAGCAGCTGTGTGACGACCTACACGTACTAATTCTATTAGACGGACGGCCGTGCCTTAGCTTTAAGGTTTAAGTTTTTGGGAAATAGTTAGACAACTATTTCGTGTTTATATTCTGTATATACTTGGTACTCATTTTCCTTCCCAAGGATGGGGGATTTTATACATGTGTGTTCGAAATATATTATTAAGTCTCACTTAAAATATATTTTATTTCTAACTCCAAAATATAAATATTCTTCTCAAAAATATTATATTTTCTATTACATAAATTTTCCCAAAATAATATTTTGACAAAAATACGCGTTAAGTCATATTTTCTTAAAATGCGTAAGTTACGTTTTAAATGATCGAGTGGTAATAATAATTACCGGTGTAACTTATATATTTATCGTAGAGACGTTCGTATTATTTTGGATCCATTATCATTCGTTAGTATTATTTTTACCCTAAAAATAATACTAGTATTTTCACAAAATAATCATAAATACATATCAAGTGACTTTGTGAAAAATATATACTAAATATATATTTACCAAGTTTTATTTTGTGAAATCCCACCTCCGATGTTTTGTAAATAAAGTCGTGGCGAAATCTATAATTTGAAAACAAGTCGAAAAGTATTTCTAACACTTATAGTGAAAATAATTCTAAGTGTTAGGTTTTTAGAAAAATTTCGCCAGAGTTTCCTCTGTAACTGGGGGTGGCCACGCTTTCAAGCGTATCATTTTCTTTTACAAATCAAACCAACAATTTTCTTATTCAACCAAAACAATGTTCAACGTATCAAACTAGTTAATAAACATGTAAATTGGCAAGAATCTCATGAACTTGTAGTTTTCTAATATTATGAAGTAAATCCCATTACTTATAGTGGATCTTTATATAAAGCAATATGATTTCGTAAAAGTCCCGTTTTTAAGGAAATTCCATCTTTACAACTTCTTGTCAACTTTTACAAAAATAGTTATTTTGTCGAAACTTTGTGCTACACAAGTGTTTACACACTTGTGTGTTCAAAAAAAAAAAATCATTCGTGTTAGTGTAAGATCCGTCTTTAGAAAACATGATTTCTTTGATACTTGGTTCTTTGAAAATACCGCTTGTAGATACGTAGATCTACTAGTTTTAAACACTATTTCACAAGCAAAATCGCTTTTACACAAGTTCATGATTCGCGTGTGGTAGAGTTTCATCCTTTAACCCTTGTTACTTCCAAAACAACCTTATGTCATGATCCATGATCATGACCAACCCGGGTTAAATGACGATCCGAGCTACCACAACATAGATCGGGTCTAAATAATCACACAAATCAAATACTACATGATTTACACAACATATGAGCTTTTAACCAACATTTTTAGTGTTTTAAGTAGACTTTTATGCTTCATCTTGTATGTTTGCGTCTTTTAACCGATACATATCATATTAACCACTTTAAAATGGTTCGAGAAGGTGATTTAAGCAACTTACTACTAGCTCGAGGCTAGGGAAGAATCTAAGCGCAAAATGCGTGGATAAAAGCAATAGAGTGAGGTCCTTCGCCTTCTGATTGGACCAAGATTCCTTATACGCGATCCTTATCACTTGTATGAACTTGGAATGTGAAGATCAAAAATCGAAAGTGGGTGGGTGCTCAAGGGGGTGTTCGGCCGTGAGCTTTCTAGAGAGAGAGAGAGTGTTGTTGTGAGTTGTGTGTAATGAACATGTTATGCTAAGCTTTGAACTTATAGGCAATCTCAAGTTAATTAACCAATGGATCATGTGCTATCTAGATACTAAGCACAAGGGATTAAAATAATCATCAAAAGGACAAGGGTGTCCCCCCTCTTGGGGACGGTTGGTTAAGGGGGGGGGGGGGTACTAGTTCGATTTCAACCAAAGGTTAAGTATCTAGTTAGGTTAATCTAGTTAAGTTTAGGGATTAACCTGGTTAGTAGTGTGTCATGCGTTACAATGGGTGTTAAGGTATTCAGGGACCCTAACTGGCTCAGAAAAAGACAAATAATGTTATTGACAATATTTTCATGTTCCGGGTATAGTCCGGTTGTTCGGTTGGATAGTAATCCGTTAAAGTGCTTAACAAAGCTTTAAAGTGTCGTTATTACCATTTTTAGTGACACAACTTATTCCCCAAAGTGTCGGGAATATTTCCTCATGTTTTGGCACTTTATTAGGTAGCTTAAATGCTGAATTGTTTATTAAAGTGCTGAGTTTTTGTGCTTGGAGCACGTTTTAGGCACATCCAGTCATTGTAACTTATTCCTAGAGACGCAGTTCTACAACCCTTATATCCCTACACTCACCACTAGTGTAGCAAAATATTTCTGGCTCATACAGGCCTTAGAGGCAGTGTCTGCCTGATGCTGGCTTATCAGCATGTTCAATAGGTTATCCGTTTATAGTGCTACTGTGCTTTTTGTGCATCATGTTTGTCACTAAGGTTCAGCATGTAAATAATGTAGTGACGGTAAGTAAAGTATGATGCAGGTAAGTACATGTATCAGAAATCAAGTAGCAGTTCATCAGCAATTTCAAACAAGCACAGTAATTAAGCAGTAATTAATTATTAATTAAGTCGTACGGATACCTGGTTTAGTGAGGGTTGTCACAACCTAGCCAAGTGGCATCACCACCAGCTAAGAAACCATACAGAGGAAAAGCTCCTCTGTGCAATCAATGTAACCTTCATCACCATGCCAGTGTCCAATGCCGAAAATACTCAAATTGTGGACGTTTTGATCATAGAGCAAATGTCTGTCGTTTAGCCGCTACGCCAAACCAAGCTACGGCAGTTCCTACTCAAATTATCGCGACTCCTCATGCGATACATGTTTGTCCTAACTACCCACATGGAACCTGCTTCAATTGTGGTTATCCAAACCACTTCAGTTGACTTGGCTGGCAAATGACGACTCAATGAATGGGCACAAGATTAACACTGGCAATATCAAGGCTTGTGCTAATGTATACATAAACACTTAAACTTTTGAGTTTTCTATTTACTTTCCAAGGATCTTGAAACACTTTGATTGTTCTATAAATAAATTTGGTCGTTTCCATCTTACTTACAATGTTAATGTGAACACGTGTATGTATGGCATACCCCTACGATACCGACACCAAGGAACCATATTCCTTGCAAATCAAACTACTCATGTAGTTTCTTGATTGCTTGCGATCTCCATGAAAATCCTAAGTACTCGTTTCTTCTAAGAAACAAAGTACAAGGTACAAGTTACAACTCTGGACGAATACTCAAAGTACCACTTTAAATCCTTGCTTGGATATCTAAGGGTACTTTTCATAAGTCCTTAATTGGTCTTATGCATTATGTCTATGTACATATCATTACATTCTGGTTTTCATAACAATATACATAGTATATGATTTCAAAACATCATTCATGATTTTAGAAACATTTCATCTGGTTTAAAAACATTTTTACCTAATGTACCAAGTGCATAATTTCAAAAACATCATCCATGATTTCAAAAACCTCATACATGATTCCAAAGGCATTTCACATGGTTGTAAAACAATTTTTAAACATATTTACCTAGTATACCTATTACATGATTTCAAAAACATTGCATAAGGTTTCAGAAACATACTTTCAAAGATCCCTTGCATGGTTTTCAAAGACATTCTCTCATATGTTCACGTAGTACATGACTTTCAAGGACATTCTGCTTCGTATGTTGACTTAGCATGCCTAGAACATTGATTTCAAGGATCCTATTTGCCTCATATGTTGACTTAGCATATTTAGCACCTTGATTTCAAAAACACTATACTTCTTATGTTGACTTAGAGTACCTATTACAAGGTTTCGAAACAATTTCTCGCTACACGAATTCCAAAATCCTTATAGGATCTTCCTATCTTCATAGTTAGATCCTTGTGGATGTTTAAAGCGCAAAATCAAAGTCCTTAATTGGATTCTTTGTGTGCTTCAATACATATGTTATGATTCAATGAGGACAAAACCGAATCCTTATAAGATCTTCCTATCTTCATAATTAGATTATTGAGGATGTTTAAAGTACTAATTGAAGTCCATTGATTGGATTCCGGGTGTACTTTAAATGCAAGTGTACAAATCGATAACAAATTGATAACAAGCTGATGATCAAGTTGACAATTATATGATTATGTGATTATGTGTTTAAGTGTTTTTGTGTGAATCCAAATGCTTAATATCCAAATGCTCAATATCCAAATCCTTGTAGAATCTTCCATATCTTCCTATGATGGATTCTTAGAAGGATATCCAAAACTACTATCTTAAATCCTTAATGGACTTCTATGTAATAGTTAAGACCCTTGGATTGTAAAGTACTATTCCAAAGTTAAAGAGATTGATTCGTCAATCTAGTTAAAAAAGATCATGCATTGATCTAGTTAAAGATATCATTCGTTGATATAGTTAAAGAGACCCTTTGGTGGTCTAGTTAAAGAGACCATGTGTTGATCTAGTTAAAGATATCATTCGTTGATATAGTTAAAGAGGCCCTTTGATGGTCTAGTTAAAGAGATCATGCATTGATCTCGTTAAAGATATCATTCGTTGATATAGTTAAAGAGACCCTTTGGTGGTCTAGTTAAAGAGATCATGCGTTGATCTAGTTATAGATATCATTTGTTGATATAGTTAAAGAGACCCTTTGGTGGTCTAGTTAAAGAGATCATGTGTTGATCTAGTTAAAGATATCATTCGTTGATATAGTTAAAGAGACCCTTTGGTGGTCTAGTTAAAGAGATCATGCTTTGATCTAGTTAAAGATATCATTCGTTGATATAGTAACAGAGACCCTTTGGTGGTCTAGTTAAAGAGATTGATTTGTCAATCTAGTTAAAGAGATCATGGTGTTGTTCTAGTTAAAGAGACCCTCTGGTGGTCTAGTTAAAGAGGTCGTTCGTCGATCTAGTTAAAGAGATCATGTGTTGATCTAGTTAAAGAGATCATTCGTCGATCTAGTTAAAGAGATACTTTGGTGATCTAGTTGTAGAGACTCTTTGGTGGTCTATTTAAAGAGATCATTCGTTGATCTAGTTAAAGAGACTCTATGGTAGTCTAGTCAAGTCATCACAAGATTATTCGTTTGATTTTTACGTAATTATGGATGCATACATAATTATGGAATTCAGTGCACAGAAACCACAACAAGTTTTGTCATGTGTAAGAACCTATAGTGATAAGAATAACGAAACGGGAACAATGTAATAAGGGCATGGTGGATACGCTGATGGTACTTCCTATATATAAGTGTTCCTTATTACATTGTAAGCGTGACGTTATTTAAGTTACTAGAAGTTCTGGACCTTGACCAATGTTGTTTTATGTTATACTCTCCGACTCCAATTTCAAGCACACACAAGTTTCCTATAATAGTCTTCATAGGAAACATTCTATCTATCTGTTGTTCGAAACTCCAATTCACACGCTCTCTATATTTTAAAGAGATCACATGTTGATCTAGTTAAAGAGATCTCATGTTGATCTAGTTAAAGAGATCATCCGTCGATCTATTTAAAGAGATCCTTTGGTGATCTAGTTGAAGAGACTCTTTGGTAATCTATTTAAAGAGATCATTCGTTGATCTAGTTAAAGAGACTCTATAGTAGTCTAGTCAAAGTCATCACAAGATTATTCATTTGATTTTTCCCCTACACATTATAAAATGAACTGTGCGGACTGTTCAAGGAATTACGTAACTATGGATGCATACATAATTATGGAATTCAGTGCACATAAACCACAACAAGTTTTGTCATGTGTAACAACCTATAGTGATAAGAATAACAAAATGGGAACAATGTAATAAGGGCATGGTGGATATGCCGATGGTACTTCCTATATATAAGTGTTCCTTATTACATTATGAATGTAGCGTTATTTAAGTTACTAGAAGTTCTGGACCTTGACCAATGTTGTTTTATGTTATACTCCCCGACTCCAATTTCCTATAATAGTCTTCATAGGAAACATTCTCTCTATCTGTTCTTCGAAACTTCAATTCACACGCTCTCCATATTTTACTACAACAAGGATATCATTTTAAGGATTACATGTCACTTTTGAGGTTCGGTACAATCATACACAAACCTATTGGAATGGAGTTTAAATCTTCGGATCTGAACTCTTCCCTATAAACGACATATGAGTACGAATAACAAAGTTCGCTGGAAATCCAGTCGTGGCCCAGAGTTTTACTCAGGGAACGAAGGACCATTTGAAAGCGAAACATCCACATCTGTTTTCACAAGTTTCCTCCGAATTAAATTTCGGGATGAAATTTCCTAAAGTAGGGGAGACTGTGACATTTGTTCCTCTACGACCATCATACAAATACGAATCCAATGAAATCTTGTGTTTCATTCTTGGGATTTGTACAATTACATATGACAAGTACACATATCAAATATCATATGATTCCGAACTTTCGAGATGCTTTTCTCGAATTTTTACGTAAACTATTACGCAAACGTAATCAGTTAACGAAACATACACTTCGGAAGAGTGACATAAGCTTAACATACCTTAAATAACCTTTACATAACTTAGAAATAAGTTTTGAAGGGTTTGGTATGTCAAAAACAAGTTTATTCAATCATAGGGACTATTTGCGACAAACTGCAAAAGTCTGCCAATTCGTATAGCAAAGTACACTCCGGAACAAGATCATAAGATAAACATATCTTAAATACCCTTTACTTAGCTTAGAAATAAGTTTTGAGGGGTTCAGTATGCGAAAATACGCTTATTTGATCATAGGGACTAAAAGCGTCAAAACTGCGAAAGTATGCAAACACGTGCATATATTACGTTCTGACGATATCCGGACATCCAAAATTTTTTTAAATCACTAGAATATTGTATTTTAGTGATGGGAATGCAAAAATACCATTCATCGTGCAATTGAGGTCGTTTTCGCGTTCGTTACGGTTTCGTCATAATTAACCAAAAAACGCAATCGTACAGCCAAACGAACCGACATCCGTGACATTTTTTAGGATAATTCAATTTAAATATACTTTATCTTCATCATGGAGCTTGAAAATGGGCTTGACGGGTGTTAGAAGTGCAAAAACGCGACGAAACACACTCAGGGACCAAAGCTGTCAAATTTGAAACTTCAGCCCCAAATGACACCCATACAGACCGTATGCATATGGTCCTTACAAGGCTCAAAACCTGGTCCTAATAAGTGTATGGTCTTGATCATTCCTTGATCAACACACAAGTCACTTGGCAATGATCCAAAGGTGCATGAAATCCTATATAAACCCATGTTCATCATCATTCAAACTTGCTCATTCCTTCTTTCTTTCACTCTTGCTCTGATTGAGGCTACCACACTTATTTGGAGGCCTCATACTTGAGCATTCTAAGTCATTTTTCCAAGTTACGACACTTGTATGTGTTCTATCATGCTTTGTTATTTATTTCAGGCAAGAAAGTCAAACAGTGTTTGACTTTCAGCTTTGACCATGATTTGGTCAAGACAAAGTTCATTTGAACTTTGCAATGTGAGCGTAATCATGATGGTTATAGTCCCTTGCGCCTATACATACTGATTACCACGTTGATTACTCGAAGTGACGAGTCAAAGTTTCGGTCAAAATGCACGATTATTTTCATTTTGCGACGAAACTATTTTCGGGTATCAAAACACTTTGTTTTGATATCAAATATGTTTTCAAACTTAGTTAATCATGTTGTAACATGTTTAACTCGTCACTTTTAGTTTAGTGCTTATTTAGGGTCGTAAGTCAAGCGGTCTCGACAACCGCTTAGACTTTCGAACCCGACCCGTTTGGTCGATCATTAGGATCCGACCAAACATATTTTGTGACCATAGTTGTATAGGGAATAACCTTCCGAGGTTATACCTTATGGTCACTTAGTTTGATTAGTTGTATGATAGGTAGTTTATATGCCTTAGGAAAATGACCAAAATGCCCTTTTTATGCATAATTTCAATTTAAGCATATGTAACCAAAATTTTGACACTTAAACTTATTATGCAACATAATTAAACATGTTTGGGCATATAATACTTATCATAGGACTAGTTAGGCCATCCGAATACGCATTGCGCAAATGACGTGTTAAAGTAGCGTAAACTACCTTAACGGGTCATTACGGGTCATAAGCACTTTGGTTAGGTTTCAAATCAGAACGTAGGCTTTGTTAAACCATATTATATAAGTTCCAACACTCATTTGGTTTACAAGACCTCATTCTATCCGATCTCCCAATTTAGGCCTCGATTATTAACATAGTGAACCGATACTAGGTGCCACTTGATTCCTTGATTTCCCGAGCTTTGTTAGGACACTTCATCAAGGATACTTGCAATCTCAAGTGAGGACACAGCTCCCCTCTTTTTATGCTTTCAATTGTTTTGGGATGACTCATATGTGCTTAATGCTTTTCGAGTTTTCATAAACAAATGCTAGGGTTTATATAAAACATGATGATTTCAATAATGTGAACGAACTTGTTGGGGCGTTAGTCGAAAGACCTTCAAATAACATTCATTAACTATGATCAAGCCGACCAATAGTATGTTATGGTACCATAGGATCTGACAAATCCCGTTACTAGGCTATTCACTTGATTTGGTGGGTTGTTTGGGGAACGACAAAAATTGTTATCTGATTAACAAATCATGTGTTGGTTTGTTAATCTTGTTAAAGAGGTCTTTCAGGGCCTATTAAAGATACCCCATGGGTGGTATATCGAGACACACATGTTTGAATGTATTCTTTAAAGAACGACCAAAAGTTGTATTTCACAATTAAAACACGGACGATTGAACGATGGTTTATAGCACGGATGATTTGAACGATTTGGACAATTTGAATGATTATGGACGAATGTTTTCAAACAATGTCACATTACGAGGTTTACTTAAAGATATAAACCATACAATGTTTACTTTCAAAAACGATTTACTACTTGATTTTACAAAGACATATGTTTTCAGTCAAGATTCATGGCTACAATGGTTTTGGTTTTACATATATCAACTTGTAAAGTTGATAGAACATATTGCAATATCAAACACTTTTGATTTCAAGGTACATACTCGACAACTCTAGTAGTTGGTCAAGGTATTGCAATATGAATTCAAGGCCATGAATTTGACATACAAAACCTATGTACTCGCCGGCATTTTTATGCTGACTGTTTTCACATATGTTTCAAGTTTTACTATGTGATGATTGTTGAATTCTTGCTAGACAAAGGATGGATGCGGGCTTTAGTGACTTAAAACTTGAAAGACAATTGTTGTAATTATTTGGTTTGTATCAAAACAATGAGACAATTAATGAAATAAAACAAAACTTCAATTACCACGTGTTGTGAAACAATGATTCTGTTACGACACTCCCCGACGTTTCCACCGCGGTTTGTTGTATTACGCGGTTGGGGTGTGACATTAAATCCTATGATGAACTTGAATATTTCTTAAAAACATGTAGTGTTTTAGATCTACACTTTACATACCTAGATCTTCCAAAAATAAGGATTCTTGTTAAACTTTAACAAACTTTTAGGAAACTTTATTTTACAAAGTTAACCATCCACAAGGTTTATGGTTTTAAGACCATGAAAATCATACTCTAGAACTATTTTCATACTCATTTTAAAGACCTTCAAGTTCATCATCAAGTTTCATCATTGATCTTTCAAGATCCATGCTTAAACTTGATAGATCTAAGCTTCTAACAAGCTTTCACATGATGGATCTACCTAAAAACATAAGATCAACATCAACAACTTCATAACAACTTGTTTTCACCTTGATTATGTTAGATTTACATGTTTCCATCTTTTAAAGTTTATGTTCTTTGATGGTGTAACTTGTACATAGCGTAAACATGAAGTAAAAATGGATGTATGAAGCTTACCACTAGCTCTTGTGGCTAGGGAAGTGGCAAAGAACACAAGAAGAAGAAGAATGAAGAAGAAGTGGTGGATAAAAGCCCCTAGTGAAGGTCCTTCAACTTCCTTTGCTTGATACCTTCTTAGATCATCTTCATGCACCTTTGTATACCTTTGAATCTTCTTGAAAGTGAAAGAAAATATGGATGTGTATGTGTGTTCTTGAGGCTGAGAGTGGAAGGGAGAGGAAGAGAGAAGATGGTGAAATTTTTGAATGAAAGTGATGATGTTCAGTATCCATAGGTTATCCTTTATAATCTTCCAACATCTCCTTACCCATGGGGGTTAATGTTTGGTATCTTGACCACAAAAAGCATTATTTTAATGGGGAAAAGTTGTGGGGCCTCTTTGGGGCCGGTTAGGATGGGGGCGGGGGGTAAAGTGTAAAAATTTGGATGTCTAGGGTTTAAAAGGTAAGTTAGAAAGTTTAATGTGAAGTTAAGTGTGTTAAAGTGTTTTAATGATTTTTAAGGTGTTTTATCACCGTAACTAGTTTTAAAACATAAAAACAATGTTTCTAGTCTATTTTTGGTGTTTTGAGTAGTGTCCGGTTAATCGTTCGGTTGTCGGTTAATTAAAGTGCTAAATAGTGAATTTTACAAGGTATGAAGTACCTTTTGTGACAGTTTTCATTCCCAACACTTTACAAGTTATTCTGGACACTTGAACATTAATTCTGCATGTTATTTTGATGTTTAAATGCTGATTTTTGCTGAATTATGCAGAATTCTGCATTTAAAGTGCGTTTTGGACAGTTTTTAGTGCTTATTTTAGCTTCCGGAAGTGTTTATGTTAACCCTTGTTCACGCACTTGGGTTTTAATGTATTTTTGATGTTGAACCTACATCTAAGTCCTAAATCTATCGTTTATCTGCATTCTGAAGCTGTGCTGACACAGCTTGTCTAACCGGTGAGTTTACTAATCGTTTTGATGCAACGCTTAAAGTATTGTATAATGTGACAATTAATGTATGAAACATGCATGAATTCAAATGCATAACATGTAAGTATATAATGTTGATGTTTAAACACATAAATGCAGGAATTAAATAATTATTAAAATAGTACGGAAATTACCGGTTTTGTGCCAATTGTCACAGTCTCCCGCGTTAAAAGAATTTCGTCCCAAAATTCAAGCGGAGCTATCCCTTATAGGAGCTTCCTTGAACATGTGACGGTACTTGGCTTTAAATTGATCCTCACGTTCCCAAGTATTCTCGGGCCCATGTTGAGAGTTCCAACATACTTTGACCAGTTTTATGCGACTTCTCCTCGTTTTCTGGACCTTCCAGTCCATCACCTCAACAGGTTCTTCTGTGAATCAGAGCTTGTCATCAATGTGAACTTCATCCGCAGGGTTGCTAACGGTTTCCTGGGTTGGACTCTTTTTGAGGTTTGACATATGGAAAGTATCATGTACGCCATTAAGTTCCTCTGGTAACTCCAATTTGTACGCTACGGTACCAATCTTCTCCAAAATCTTGAACGGTCCAATATACCGTGGATTCAACTTTCCACGTTTCTTGAACCTTGCTACACCCTTCCAAGGCGAGACTTTTAAAAATACCTTCTCTCCTACCTCGAAAGCTAATGGTTTCCGTCTTCTGTCGGCGTAGCTCTTTTGTCGATCACGAGCCATCTTGATACGGTCTCGGATCTAGAAGATCTTGTCAGTCATTTCTTGAACCAGTTTGGGACCAATTAGCTATGTGTCTCCAGCTTCTGCCCAACACAGCGGTGAGCGACACTTACGACCATATAGAGCTTTAAACAGAGCGGCTTTTATGCTTGTGTGATAGCTGTTATTATAGGAAAACTCTACCAAGGGTAGGTGAGTGTCCCAGCTGCCGCCCAAATCCATTACACACGCATGAAGTATATCTTCAAGGGTTTGTATGGTTCGTTCGCTCTGGCTATCGGTTTGCGGATGGAAGGCCGTGCTTAGATCTAGTTGAGATTCAAAGGCCTCCTGAAAAGATTGCCAGATCCTGGATACAAAGAGTCCGTATCTGTATGAAATTATTGAAGTAGGCACTCCATGACGTGCCAAAATTTCTTTTAGATACAATTCAGCAAACTTCCCAGTGCTATCTTTCTCCCGTATTGGTGGGAAGTGAGCAGACTTGGTCAATCGATCAACTATCATCCATATCATATCGTGCCCTCTAGAGGTCCTAGGTAATTTAGTTATAAAATCCATCGATATATGTTCCCACTTCCAAACGGGTATCTCGGGTTGTTGCAGCAGACCTGATGGCTTTTGATACTCTACCTTAACATTTGCGCAGGTCAGGCACTTTCCGACGTAAGCAGCAATGTCGTTCTTGAGATTCGGCCACCAATAATATTCTTTCAAGTCTTGATACATCTTGTCCGATCCTGGATACATCAAGTATCTTTACTTGTGGGCTTCATCAAAGATAATTTCCCGAACATCGCCAAAGAGCGGAACCCAGCCGCGTCCCATGAAATACAAGGTTCCCTCTTCGTTTAGCACCAACTGTTTCTCCATACCTCGGAGAAGTTCAGCCTTAATATTCTCTTCCTTGATCGCTTTTTGTTGGGCATCATGCATACATGTAGTAAGATTCGTCCGAATTGTCATTTCCAAAGCTAGAACTCTTAATGATTTAACCCGTTCCTTTCGACTTAAGGCTTCTGCTACTACGTTCGCCTTCCCTGGGTGGTACTTAATCTCAGAGTCATAATCATTCAGCACCTCAACCCATCATCGCTGATGTATATTTAATTCCTTCTGATTAAATATGTGCTGCAGGCTCTTGTGATCCGTGAAGATAGTACACCGAGTACCATAAAGATAATGCCGCCAAATCTTCAAAGCGAATACCACCGCGCCCAGTTCTAGGTCATGGGTGGTATAATTCTTTTCATGGACTTTCAACTGTCGTGATGCATATGCAATGACTTTCTACCATTGCATAAGCACACAACCCAAACCTTGACACGAAGCGTCACAGTATACCACAAAATCATTAGTACCTTCTAGTAGCGATAGGATTGGTGCATCGCATAGCTTATCCTTGAGAAGTTGGAAAGCTTATTCTTGTTTTTCACCGCTGTCAAACTTCTTGTCTTTCTGCATAAGGGAAGTTAGCGTTTTAGCAATTTTGGAAAAATTCTCAATAAATCTTCGGTAGTAGCCTGCTAATCCTAGAAACTGTCGTAATTCGGTAGGGGTTTTGGGGGCTTCCCAATTATTGATTCCTTTTATCTTTGATGGGTCTACATGAATACCATTCTCATTCACAACATGGCCAAGGAACTATACTTCGTGAATCTAGAATTCGCATTTTGAGAACTTCGTGTAAAGCTTCTCTTCCTTCAGTAGTTCCAGAATGGTTCTCAAATGTTGCTCATGCTCCTCCTTCGTTCTCGAATATATCGGAATATGATCCATAAATACTATCACAAATTTATCTAGATATGGTTTGCATATGCGATTCACCAAATCCATAAATACTGCCGGTGCGTTCATCAATCCATATAGCATAATGAGAAACTCGTAGTGCCCATAACGAGTCCTGAACACTGTCTTAGGTATGCTCTCCTCCTGAATCCTCAACTAATGGTAGCCAGACCTGAGGTCTATCTTGGAGTAATAACTTGATCCTTGTAATTGGTCAAATAAATCATCAATCCTCGGTAGTGGATACCGATTCTTGACAGTGAGTTTATTCAACTCTCTATAATCAATACACAACCAAAACGTTCCATCCTTTTTCTTTACGAACAATTTGGAGCTCCCCAAGGCGAGATGCTTGGTTTTAAGAATCCTTTATCCAACAACTCCTGGAGTTGTGAGGATAGTTCTTGCATCCCGGATGGCGCAAGTCGATAAGGTGCCTTGGCCACGGGGGCGGCTCCTGGAACCAAGTCAATATTGAGTTCGACTTGTCTTGGTGGAGGTAATCCTGGCAAGTCTTCGAGGAAGACTTCAGGAAAATTCTTCACCACGGGAATGTTTTCGAGCTTCGGTTCCTCGACTTTCTTATCTACCACATTCTCCAAAAAGGCAACACATCCTTTTCACAAACATGTCTGGGCCTTCATGCAGTTGATGATTGATGCGTGTGAAGTGTGTATATAAATTTAAGTATATTTTAAGCCCTTTTACACTTTCTTTAGCCAAGTTTTAAATTTATAAAACACGATATTTACTAACACTAGACACACATATGGGTAAGTGCACCCATCGTGAGCGTAGTATAGCGTTGGTAAGATACCGAGGTCGTCCAAGGACACAAGAGCTTTTAGTACCGGTTTATCCTCAACGTCTAATCAAATCAAAAGTTTAGAAAAATGTTTTCAAACTAAGAAAAATAAAAACTAACTAAAATGCTGAAAATAAAAATAAAAGTAAAAACAGATAGACAAGATGAATCACTTGGCTCCGACTCGTGTTTAGTGTAACCTTTGAATATTTTCGCACTTTTGCACTATTTAAGAGATTATCTTGGTTATTGTAGTAGGCCCCTCTTTTGGAGGAGACGTTACCCTCAACCCAGTAGTTTGAGTCAGCAAGGATACAATCCTAAAGGGTCGGATTATTGAAAGATAATTAATTAAGTTATTAATGCATAATGTGGTAGGCCCCTCTTTTGAAGGTGACGTTACCCTCGGCTAAGTAGTCTGAGTCAGCAGGGATACATTACTAAGTAGCCGAGTTAAAGTTTTAATAGTAGTTTAACTTATGAGGGGGTCAAAGAGTTTGGACCCCCGGCATCCAATACCGTTAAATATTGAAGGAGGTCCTACTAAATTTGACCCAGGTCCTTTGTAGGATCTATACACTGAACAATGGCAAGACTCTTACCAAACCATTCCCTTAACCCCCGACCAGGTAGCCAACATACCTCCATATAGACCGTGGAGATATGAATGGTGAAAATATTTTATTTTATATAGACAGTAAAATAATGCCAAGACACCACGGACAAAGGATAAGGAAGAATCACCTTCAACATAAGAAACTAGTTATTAAAGTCATTAATACATAACCAATTAAAAAGTGCGAAAAGATTTAAAATAAAAAGTATTACACTAGACACTTTGTCTTCACCAAGTGATGTAAGAGACTTAGGCAAACATGGCCTTGATTGTCAAGAACTCTTACGATCAATCTTGGATCCCGAGACGACTCACACACTCTATGATGGACAATGGATGATGGTGGTGGATGATGGTGTTATGGTGGTGGTGGGTGAAGTGTGAGAGAGGTGGTGTGCCAAGGGATGGTTTGAGCTTGAGCCAAGCACTCCTATTTATAGGCTGAACAGAAGCTCGGGCACGGCCCCGGGTCCAGTGGGCACGGCCCCGTGTCCACATCATTCTCTTTCTTCATTAATTGCTCTTGTCTTTATTAGTTGACCACGGCCCCGTGTCCGCTGGGCACGACCCCGTGTGCAGAAGCATATCTGTACTATCAAGATTTGCCTGGATTCTGCGAATCTTATAGTTGACCATGACTCCGTGTCCGCTGAGCATGGCCCTGTGGTGGGCGATGGAAGCTTCTACAACTTTGTCTTTTATGCTGACACTTGGGCACGCCCCCGTGCTCACTGAGCACGGGGCGTGTTCAGTCTTCTGTCTTCTTGTTTTGCTTGGGAAGATGCTGTCGTGGGGTCGGGCATGTCACGTTTGTTCCCTTTCTTGTATTTGTGTTAGATTTTGCTTTCTTTCTGCTTCTTTTGTCAATTTGAGCTCATTTAATCCTGAAAATACAAAAGGAAGACAAAAGCACACTTTTTCCAACATTAGTACTAAAAAGGGGTTAGTTTTATGCCACAATTGATGTAATTTATATGTTGCATTTTGCACACATCAAATACCCCCACACTTGAATCTTTGCTTGTCCTCAAGCAAAACTCTTTATAATATGGCTTTACACTCCCAAATGGAATGGGTAGAAAAGAAGGTTTTTTGGGCTTGTCATAGAGTGTCGGGATTTCCAAGATTGTTTATTGGGTTTTATTTTTATTTATTTACAATTCTATTCGTCATGATTTATTTAAAACTTTTCATAAGATAAATTACTTATTAGGGCATAACATGCTTCTTTAAAATTCTATTTATATACAAGTTCACATACCTCACGGGGGATCACTCAACACTTGGCCGAAAATGTATTTTAGTGAATCACTCGAGAGCGGCATGGAACTTACTCCTACCATATGCTTGCCAAGCAATCAATCCTCCTCCTTTTTAACTATATACCTTTGTAAATATCAAGAGGACTTTTGGGTGAAGGGTTAGGCTTGGGTTAAAGGTAGGTGGTTGGGTTAGTGGTTAGTAGAAAAGGGCGGAAAAGTGTAACAAGCGTCGGTTTTCGAAAGACTTTTTATTTTTGCAATGTTTTTATTTTGATGAAGCTTTTATTCAAACAAAGTTTTTTTTGATGAACTTGTTTGTTTATTTCTTTTGCTTCATCATCAACACACATATTATATATATATTTATAAAGTCAAATGAAAAACCGAGCTTGTTACTAAAACAAAGGGTTAAAAATAAAAAGGTTTTGGTGGGTGAAAGGGTGTTTGGTTTGGGTTAAGAAATGAAAAGGTTTAGGCTCAAAGGGGTTAACTAGGGGGATTTTGGGTAGGTGGTAAAAAAGAAAAAAAAATAATGGTGTAGAAGTAAAAAGGGTTAGTCCTAATGCCTCCATCATTTACTTACTCGGGTTTAAGTTGGTAAGGACCGGGAATGTATCGTCGTGGCAAGTTCTAGAGTTGTAAGAACCAAGCGGCTATTCACACAAGAAACGAAAAATGAGCATTTAATTTAAAGATATGTATTTGTATGCTCAATAAAGGCTCAAAACTCACTTTTATGGGAATGGGTTTTTTATGTGATCAAGTATATATAATTAAATTTTAACTAGGCTTGTCATGCCTTTTCATAATTCTCTTATGTTGGTTCTTTTTATCACGACGCTATCGGTTGTAAATTTGTAAAAATATAACCTTTTTAGAATTTTGAAATTCCCAAATTAAACCTAGACAAGTAAGAAAATGAAAATTTTTTTGAAAAAATTTGGGGTGATTAGCGGTTCCAATAGAGTTTTGTGTAAGGCTTGTTATCAGGACTTGCAAGATTCAAGGTTTTAGCATCCCCCCACACTTAAATTACACATTGTCCTCAATGTGTCCCAAAAATAAATTTTTAGGTTGATTGAATGTGTAAAAAGGTGTGAAAAAGCAAAAATTAGTGTTACTTGGCGCTGGACACGGCCCCGTGTTGTCCGGGCACGGCCCCATGTTCAAGTGCCAGTAACAAAAATTAAACAAAAGAAATAGAAGCCTGGACACGGGGACGTGTTGGGTGAACACGGCCCGTGTCCAGTTTACCTAAACTGGGTCTTTTCTGTAGACTGTGCAGCACGGGGCCGTGTTGGGCGGACACGGCCTGTGCTGAGCTTACTGTTAATGAAGAAAATTGTCGGATGGTCATGTTTTCCTGCATGGGGTGCTGGTTCAAGTTTCCCTTGTATCCTTTGTCATCTCGAGTGTGTTTTATTCCTGAAAATTAAAACTAACTAGAAAACATAAAGAGTAATCTAAACTAAACTAAGGATAGTTCCGCGGAATGCCTCCGTGGTGCGCCACGTTTATAAGGGTCATTGGCTAGACCCAAAGCCTGGTCATATGTTACCCAAGTGGGATGTTTTGCATCCCATGCTACACCGTCGGAGAGCGTCATCCAAGCTTGAGTCTATGACCTTCATGTAGTTGACCGGGTCTTCGTCCTCTACTCACTTTCCACATTCAAACTTCACTTCCTTGTCCCCAAACTTCAATGTTAGTGTTCCGTCATTCATATCCACCACTGCTTGGGCGGTGGCTAGAAATGGCCTCCCGAGGATCAGAGGGACATCGGTGTCTTCCTCCTTGTCTAGGATGACAAAGTCGGTTGGGAAAACGAAATTGTCAACTTTGACCAATAGATTTTCAGCGACACCTTGTGGAAATTTGACGGATCTGTTGGCGAGTTGTATGCGCGTCTTTGTAGGGCTCGTTGTCCCTAGGCCGAGTCGTTTGAACATCGATGTGGGCATGAGGTTAATGCTAGCCCCAAGATCGGCTAATGCATTACGAATGGGGGATTCCCCGATCGAGCAAGGAATCGTGAAGCTTCCGGGATCAATTTTCTTTTGTGGGAGTTTGTTGAGTACTAGGGCGGAGCATTCTTCGCCTAGGTTAACTAATTGCAATGATTCAATTTTCCTTTTGTGAGTGAGGAAGTCCCTCATAAATTTTGCATATTTAGGCATTTGGGTTAGGACCTCAATAAAAGGAATATTAACATGCAATTGTTTTAGTAGATTTTTGAACTTTGCGAATTGCTCATCGGTCTTTTGACGATTTAACCGACCGGGGTATGGAACCGGAGAAGTCTTGTTGGGCTCTTGATTTGGTGGAGAAGCCTTTTCTGGTTGGGGCATGGGTGAAGTCGTGCTTTGGCTGAGCTGACTTCTTTCAACCGGTGGTAATGGGGCATCCTCGGGACCCACGGTTCGGTTTCTCAATGTGATGAGATGTACTTGCGCCTTTGGTTTGGTTTCGGTATTGCTTGGTAACGCGCCTTGTGGTCTCTCGGAGAAATTTTGAGCTATTTGATTTAATTGTTTTTCAATGTTTTGAATGCTAGCTTGTTGATTTCTAAAATTCAATTCCAATTGCTGAAATCGATCCGAGTTTTTCTTTTCGGTGTCGGAGATGAGGCGAGATACAGTATCTTTAAGCCTTTCTCGTCCACCTTGTTGTTGAGAAAAGTTTTGTTGGTCACTACTATTTCCGGGATCCCTCCAACTAAGGTTAGGGTGGTTACCCCATCCTTGGTTGTAGGTACCCGTTGGTGGACCCGATGGCCTAGGTCTATTATCAATGTAGTTTACCGTTTCTGTTTGATCATCTACTTCTTTCATACAACTCCAATTTTCATGTGGTCCACCACACCCTTCACAAGCCATAACCGAGGCCGTTTTTGTCATCTCTAACTTTTTGATTTTTGAAGAAAAGGGCCTCGATTTGGGATTGTAAAGAAGTGCTTTCATCAACCTTATGGGCGCCCGGGGTATTAGATTTATTACCTCGGGGAGTGTGCCACCGAAAATTGGTTTGAGCAATTTCCTCAATTTGATTGTATATTTCATTTGGGCGACGATTACCTAGAAGTCCCCCGGAGCTAGAATCAAGTGTTTGTCTTGTGTGTGGAGACAACCCAATGTAGAAAGTAGATACTTGTTGCCATACTGCAAGACCATGATGAGGACACTTTCTTAGTAGCTCCTTGAACCTTTCCCAAGTTTCTTATAAAGATTCCCCATCCTCTTGTGAATATGTGTTAGTTTCAGTCATTAATTTAGCTGTTTTAGCAGGAGGGAAATATTTATATAGAAACTTTTGGGCTAGTTCATCCCAGGTGTTTACCGAGCCAACTGGGAGGGTGTTGAGCCAAGCCTTAGCTCGGTCTTTTAGTGAAAATGGAAACATTCGAAGGCGGATGGCGTCGTTTGATGCTCCATTGATCCGAAAGGTATCACATATTTCTAAGAAGTTAGTAATATGTAGATGGGGATCCTCGTCCGCAAGCCCCTGAAAGGTTGCGGAGTTTTGAAGCATTTGTATCAAATGCGGTCGAAGTTCGAAGTTATTGGCTTCGACATTCGGTGCTTTGATAGCGGCGCCGAGGTTACCTACGGTGGGCTGTAGATAATCCATGAGGGTACGTTGATCCGCCATTGGAAATGGGTCCCCTGAAACTTTCTCTTGATTTTTAGCTTTAAGTCTTTTTCTGAGAAAGCGTTCGGGTTCTTCTAGAGGTTCTTTTATGTCTCTACTAGAACTGGAGCTTATACACTACGTAGGAAGTTCAAATGTAGCGCCTGGGTTCCGAGTCCTGCAGAAAAACAGAAAAGAATGTTGGTCAGAAGGTTCACCACGGCCCCGTGCTCAGTGAACACGGCCCCGTGCTCAGTGAGCACGGCCCGTGCTCGGAGGTACAGTGATTGTTTTCCGGATCCCTGTTACTGGGAATTGGACACGGCCCCGTGTTGCACCGACACGACCCCGTGCTGAGCTCTCTGTAACTCGGAAAATAAAAACTGCTCGTGATAATGCTGGGCACGGCCCGTGTCCGACCAGGCACGGCCCATGCTGAGCTCTGCAGAAGCTGAAAAATTAAGAAAAATCCTAAAAAAAATAGAAAAATAAGAAAAATGATAAGGCCGTTGATTCCTAACTTTCTTAAAATCCTTGTGTCCCCAGCAGTGGCGCCAAAAACTTGATGCGTGTGAAGTGTGTATATAAGTTTAAGAATATTTTAAGCCCTTTTACACTTTCTTTAGCCAAGTTTTAAATTTATAAAACACGATATTTACTAACACTAGACACACATATGGGTAAGTGCACCCATCGTGAGCGTAGTATAGCGTTGGTAAGATACCGAGGTCGTCCAAGGACACAAGAGCTTTTAGTATCGGTTTATCCTCAACGTCTAACCAAATCAAAAGTTTAGAAAAATGTTTTTAAACTAAGAAAAATAAAAACTAACTAAAATGCTGAAAATAAAAATAAAAGTAAAAACAGATAGACAAGATGAATCACTTGGCTCCGACTCGTGTTTAGTGTAACCTTTGATTATTTCCGCACTTTTGCACTATTTAAGAGATTATCTTAGTTATTGTAGTAGGCCCCTATTTTGGAGGTGACGTTACCCTAAACCCAGTAGTTTGAGTCAGCAAGGATACAATCCTAAAAGGTCGGATTATTGAAAGATAATTAATTAAGTTATTAATGCATAATGTGGTAGGCCCCTCTTTTGAAGGTGACGTTACCCTCGGCTAAGTAGTCTGAGTTAGCAGGGATACAGTCCAAAGTTGCCGGGTTAAAGTTTTAATAGTAGTTTAACTTATGAGGGGGTCAAAGAGTTTGGACCCCCGCCATCCAATACCGTTAAGTATTGAAGGAGGTCCTACTAAATTTGACCCAGGTCCTTTGCAGGATCTATACACTGAACAATGGCAAGACTCTTACCAAACCGTTCCCTTAACCCCCGACCAGGTAGCCAATATACCTCCATATAGACCGTGGAGATATGAATGGTGAAAATCTTTTATTTTATATAGACAGTAAAATAATGCCAAGACACCACGGACAAACGATAAGGAAGAATCACCTTCAACATAAGAAACTAGTTATTAAAGTCATTAATATATAACCAGTTAAAAAGTGCGAAAAGATTAAAAATAAAAAGTATTACACTAGACACTTTGTCTTCACCAAGTGATGTAAGAGACTTAGGCAAACATGGCCTTGATTGTCAAGAACTCTTACGATCAATCTTGGATCCCGAGACGACTCACACACTCTATGATGGACAATGGATGATGGTGGTGGATGATGGTGTTATGGTGGTGGTGGGTGGTGGGTGAAGTGTGAGAGAGGTGGTGTGCCAAGGGATGGTTTGAGTTTGAGCCAAGCACTCCTATTTATAGGCTGAACAGAAGCTCGGGCACGGCCCCATGTCCAGTGGGCACGGCCCCGTGTCCACATCCTTCTCTTTCTTCATTAATTGTTCTTGTCTTTATTAGTTGACCACGACCCCGTGTCCGCTGGGCATGACC
Source organism: Helianthus tuberosus (assembly GCA_030545235.1). Classification (NCBI taxonomy): domain Eukaryota; kingdom Viridiplantae; phylum Streptophyta; class Magnoliopsida; order Asterales; family Asteraceae; genus Helianthus; species Helianthus tuberosus. The sequence goes on along the minus strand of CM060434.1, from coordinate 10,887,290 downwards.
CCGTGTGCAGAAGCATATCTGTACTATCAAGATTTTCCTGGATTCTGTGAATCCTATAGTTGACCACGACCCCGTGTCCGCTGAGCACGGCCCCGTGGTGGGCGATGGAAGCGTCTACAACTTTGTCTTTTATGCTGACACTTGGGCACGCCCCCATGCTCACTGAGCACGGGGCGTGTTCAATTTTCTGTCTTCTTGTTTTGCTTGGGAAGATGCTTTCGTGGGGTCGGGCATGTCACGTTTGTTCCCTTTCTTGTATTTATGTGTGATTTTGCTGTCTTTTTGCTTCTTTTCTCAATTTGAGCTCATTTAATCCTGAAAATACAAAAGGAAGACAAAAGCACACTTTTTCCAACATTAGTACTAAAAAAGGGTTAGTTTTATGCCACAATTGATGTAATTTATATGTTGCATTTTGCACACATCAATGATTCGCAGGGGCGTGTCATGTTTCTCCCCGTCTACTATGAGTGTCTCATCATTCGCAAGAGGGATGCGAATGATCTTTTCATGACAAACAACTTCAGCTCTATTCTTGGATAGCCAATCCATACCCTCCACAACGTCAAAATTACTCAACTGGATGGGTAATAGATCAATGTCAAATCTCCGTTCTCCAAGTTCCAACGAACATCCTTTAACGACTTCTCCTGACTCGACAAGTTTACCATCGGCTAATTCTATCGAATAAGGAATGTCTAACCTACTAGACTCAACTCAAAGTATACGTTTAAATTCCACAGACATGAAACTAAAATCGGCACCAGTGTCAAATAGTATGGATGCAAAGTGATTGTTGACGAAAAACGTACCGGTGCCCACATTATGGTCTTCGCAGCGTTCCTTGCTCCTATGATAAATGCTCGATCTTGAATGTTATTCTCCTTCGAGCAATCTTTCTTGTAGTGCACCTTACTGCCACATCCATAACATCCTTGGTTACATCCATTTCCATTCCCATTTCGATTACCAGTACCGTTACCATTTCCATTACCGTTCCCATTTCCATTACCAGCACCGTTACCATTGCGATTCCCATTACCATTACCATTTCCACCTCCGTTTCCTTTTCCCGAACAATCTTCTATACGATGACCCAATTTACCACATTTTTCACACTTTGGCCCGCGGCAAGCACCTAGATGGTGATACTTGCACTTATCACATTTGGGCAGGTTGCCCAGGTATTTCTTAACTCCAGTTTCGTTTGCAACAACAAATATCTTCGCCTCTCGGGGCGGATTTGTGTCATGTTTCTTGTTGTTGTTGTAGTGTTTATTGTTGTTGCGGGTTACTTGATTAAGGCTCGAGTGTTTCCTTTTCTTGTCTCCAGACTACTCAGCATGTGTTTCCAATTTGTCAGTTATCTTCAGTGTTAACTTCTTCATCCTAACAGCATCTTCAGTAAGGCTGACAGCCAGAGTTACAACCTAAGTAATGGTTGCAAGATTTGCTGATGTCACCATGCTACGAATCTCTGGAGCCAATCCCCAAATATAGTGCTCGATGCGCTTAAATTAAGGAGTTACAAGATAGGGGATTACTCACGAGAGATCATGGAATCTATGAGTGCACCCTACAGTGTCTGCACCAATCATGGACAAGTTCCAGAACTCAGTCTCTAGCTTCTGAAGTTGGGCACGTGAACAGTACTTTTCCCTCATTCTTTCCTTCAAGTCATCCCATGACATACCATAAGCAGCGTCATCACCCAAAGTCTGAACTTGTAAGTTCCACCAAGTCAGGGCTTCATCAACAAACAACCCGGTAACAAAAGTAACTTGTTGATCCATGGTACACTTGCTCATTCGGATTATGGAATCAGTCTTTTTGTCAATCGCACGAAAGGCACTGCACCTCAAGTGCCGTGATAATTCAGTGGCTTGCAATCTAGATACTGCTTATAGGTGCATCCTGGAATTCATACAATCGATTCATGAATGAGCAAACAGTGAAACAATGATCATTCATAAGTTTCATTAAATTGTAGCAAATCAACTCAGTGTTACCTAGGTTAAGATTTCCACCAGATGAATCTCCGTGACCGTGCCTGCCAGAACCTCCAGTTCCGCCACCGTGTTCAGCACGGTTCGCCTCATACTGGGCGACGACTTCAGATATTCTTTCTTCAAGAAGAGAGTTCAACTCTTCAACAGTCCTTGGCATCGGCGGGGGTGGCGGCTGGTCTGATCCCCAAGTGTTCACCATTCTCCTAGGAGCCATGTTTCTTCCAAACATAACACAATATAATTAGGCGTTTATCAGTTACCACCATACTTTTATTAACTAAATAATAAAATAATATATATATATATATATATACACACACACACACATGTATACATAACCAAACAATCCACCAATCATATAAATCAATTCATACAAGCAAACAAGCATGCATAAACTGATAAATAATAATGCGTCGCAAAGATTGTGACATCTGTGCCTCTACAACCATCATACAAATACAAAACCAATGAAATCTTGTGTTTCATACTTGAGAATTGTATAAATTCATGAGACATTTTCACATGTCGATTCTTGTTCAATTTCGAGCTTTAAATCGCTTTCTGGAAAGTTATTCGCAAACTGTTACGTAAACGTAATCATTTTCACGTGAAAAACACTCCGGAATAGTGACATAGGCTTAACATTCCTTAAATAAACTTTACATAACTTAGAAATAAGTTTTGGAAGGTTTGGTGTGTCGAAAACAAGTTTATTCTATCGTAGGGACTATTTGCGACAAACTATGAAAGTATGCCGATTTGTATAGTAATGAACATTCCGGAACATGATCATAAGCTAAACATACCCTAAATATCCTTTACATAGCTTAGAAATAGGCTTTGAGGGGTTCGGTATGCGAAAATACGCTTATTTGATCAATAGGGACTAAAAGCGTCAAAAAGTGCATAAGTTTGCATTTACACGCATATCTTACGTTCTGAACATATCCGGATATCCAAAAATTTTTCTAATCAATAAAATATTTTATTTTAGTGATTGGAATGCAAAAATACCATTTGTCGCGTGATTTGGATCGTTTTCACGTCCGTTTGAGTTTACGTCGTAATTAACCGAACAACGCGACCGTACGACCAAACGAACAGACATCCGAGATGTTTTCAAGCATATTTTATGTTCCTTATACTTTAACTTCATTGTAGAGCCTTGAAATTGGGTTTACGTGGCTTAAACGCGTCAAAATTCAAGTTTTAAGCTGCAGGGGCCTGTTCTGCCAATTTTTGAAAGTTGCTGATGTGACAACTGGCACTTTTCCGTACATTCCGTATGATAATTAGACAATAATCCGTGCTTTAATAACCGTGCATGAACTAGTTTACAAGACGAATGAAATTCTGATTACTGTTATATACACACAATGGCATTTCACGTTGCAAGATTTTTATCATTACTACATGCAACACAATATAATTCCATTAATGCTCAGAACAAAGTTGGCACAGCTATCAGACAAACTGGAAATACTGACGGGAGTTCAGTACTTAGACAGACATGATGTTAAGACACAAAATGAACCTCAGGATCCAGTGATACACTAGTATAATGTGTAGGAAAGTAAGGATTACAAAACTGCCTTCGTAGTGATGACATAGGTGCCGGAAAGTGCCAGGAACACACTCAAAATGAAGAATTCTGCAGAAAATAACCAAAATTCAGCTATTTTCAGCATTTAAACTCCAAAATATAAAGCAGAATTATTGTGTAATGGTCCAGAATACTTTCCTAAGTGTCGGGAATCGAAACTGTCATAAAAGACAACATAAAGCACACTAAACGGCGATATTTAGCACTTTAACGAACCGGTAACCAACTGAACAACCGGACACTACCCGAAACACCAAAATTTAACTAAAAGCATTGTTTTAATGTTACAAAGCTAATATTGTTCACTAAACATCATATTATATCCTAAAACATATAAACATACTTAAACCCCTAAATCTAACACTTAACATGTAACTAGATTAAGTAACTTGGAATTGAAATGTAACCAAGACAACCCCCCCCCCCCCCCATAACCGGTTAGACAAGATGCCCACACAAAAGATTTCATTTAGTGATTTTATTTGATTTGTTGGGTATCTTTGAGACATAATATCCAAGGGTTAATTTGTTGTTGGAAAGTTATTATTAAAACCCAAAAGATCACAACATAACTCATTTTCATAACACCAACATTTCACCACACTCTTTCCCTCCTCCCTTGGCTACGGCCGTGAACCACCACCCACTAACACACCATCTTCAAGTCTTGTTCTACCAATCTAAGGTGCTACAAGGGTGTAAGAAGCAAGGATAAGAAGTCTAGAAGCAACGGAGATTGAAGGACCTCTCTCTCTAGTGCTTTTATCCACCTCACTTGTCATCTTCATCTTCTTGAACATCATCCCTAGCCTTGTGCTAGTAGTAAGACTCTTGTGATCTCATTTTACTTCATGTTATGTTGGTTAAAAGATGATATAAGTTATTAAACATAGAAATCATGAAGAAACATAAGCATAAACTTGAACATAAAGCTCTAAAACATGAAGATCAAGTTGTTCTAGTGTATGTACTGAACTTGTGTGTTGATTTCTTGTGTATATGGTGTAGATCACCATATGAAGCTTGCTAGATAATGATTAAACACATGATATAGCAGGTATAAGGATAGATCTTGAAGAAATCATAATGATCATCCTTTGTGTGAATCATTAACTTGAAAATGAAGTTGTTTTGAAGTATGATGATGCTTGATACATGTTAAAAGCCTTGTAAATGGATGATTTCAAAAATAATCTTTTCGAGAAACCAAAGATAATTACTAGATTTACATGATCTTGGTTTTTTTAAAGAAGTTAAGCATGTTTTAAATGCTAAATCAAGGCTAGAAAAATGTGTGTAATAAATAAAATACAAAAGAATCATTTTTAGAAAAATCTTCATAAAAGTTGTGAAGAACTAAAATCTTCAAGAATGAGTTTTATATACAAATAATTACACTTATAAGGGTAACTAAGCTTACTTAACAACATGCTAAGTTACTACAAATTTTTACCAAGTTTCAAGTTCATGACATAGTGTAAATTTCATATGTTTGGCACTTGGTAAGTGTTATTTGATTTGTTGATGATTGATGATGATTTTAAAAGAAAATGATATGCTTTGAAAGCATGGAAACCTCCATATAAGTAAATTTTTATAAGTAAATTTTGAGAATGGTTTTCATATAAAAGTTGCCATAAGTTTTATTACAAAAACTACAAATATTGGAGGTTGGTTTTTGATAAATAAAAGTGACTAAGTACATATTTAGGAAAATATATATATATTGATGTCACAATTTGTGTGATTACTTGTATGTTGTGTGTATTAGTTATATTATTTTAGAACTTGAAGTAATATAACTCATCTATGTACCAAGAAATTACAACCCCAAAATGTTACCAAAAATTCCAAGGAATAAATATACAAGTTACATGCAAAATACTGGTGAAACTGAACAAAAGAATGTAACTTACAAAATATTCCGGAAAACTTACTCATAAATGTATTTTTGGTAAATAATATTTTGGACATCAAAGGAACAAAAATATGATTTTTACAATTATTGCAAATTTATATCATATTTTTGTCAAGGAGAAACTATATTATTTTTGGAATTAAAAATATATTTTCTTGGAATTTTTAGAAGATATATTATTTTTGGGAAAATATATATTTTCTTGAGAAAACTTGAAATACATTATTTTTGGATAAAAATAAGTTTATATATATTTATCAAGTTAGACTTGAAAATATATTATTTTTGGAACTTATATGAAAATACAAATATTTTTGCCAAGGGAAAAATTATAAATAATTTTCCTAAGTAGTAATCCTTAAAATATATATTTTGGAAATATATATGCACTTTTATTAGAAATAATATTCCGGAGAAGTTAATACAAAATTTAGTATAAGGATACTTAATAAACACAATGGAAATACGCATCTGTGTACATACAAATACACTCCGGAATACTACTCAAATACATGGCAAAATACACGAGTATAAGAAATACGTAACTCAAAGACACTAATTAATACAAAGTCAAGGCACGACCTGCTCGGCTAATAGACCGTAGTACGTTGTAGGTAGTCATGCACACTAGTAGCAGCGTGATTTACGTTGGATTGAAGAACGCAAAACTGTGAGTTCATGTCCCCCTATTCTCTTAACTGTCTTTGTTTTAACACTTTCGGGGGTGGAATACATGTTACGAATGTTTAAACAGTATGGATTGACTATGAACTGAACTATTAGATCATGTGAGCATAGACTAAATTTGAAATGCCATTAACTCTTAATTAGGGACGAAGGTTAGATATAACGGGTACGGCCGAACCCTACTCATGGTACCTGTGACCACTTGAGTGCTTCGGTGTCCCAATCGAGGTGAATCGACATTAGTCGAGGTGAATCGACAATAGTCAAGGTGAATTGACATAGTCAAGGTGAATTGACATAGTCGAAGGGGAATTCGACATAGTCGAGGGAAATCGACAAGGTTATAAGACTACTCATTTCGAGTGCTCCCTATGTCCTCACATGCCTTAATGTCCTTGTAAAACATTTATTTGATATGTTCATAAATGCTTTTCATACCTGTTTTCAAAGGAGACTCTCAAAGGTTTACAAGTTTGCCAGTACTCTCACAAAACACATGAACTCGCTCAACTTTTGTTGATGTTTTCCAAAATTTACATGTATTTCAGGTAACAGGTTGGATCTTGGGAGCGGGTGTTGTTTCTAGGAGTAAATTTCAAGTTTAGATGTCATCCACTTTTGTTGATTTGTGACTTAGTCGAATGTTGTGTTTTAAAACTTAAACAATCGGTGTTTGTAATACTTTAAATTTTATGATTGGATGAACATCGTTTTGATCATGTAGTTATTTATTATGATTGACTGCAATGATATTAAACCAGTCACACATCATACGCTTCCGCAAAAGTCAGGGTGTGACAGTTTGGTATCAGAGCTTCGATTGTAGTGAACTCGGATTCCTTCTCGAGTGTAGACTACAATCACTAGGACTCTCTCACGAAAAACATTTTACAAAAAGGTTTTCATTGCATTCACGTGAGAGTCAAGATCCAGAGTCAAACCCTTTTCAAAGAAAAGACAAGGTAAGGACATTAGTAGGGAGGAGAATACCCCAAACTAAGGTGCCAATTAAGGCATAGTCTATGTGGGATAGACTTGCCAAAGACAAAATGACCCCCCCCCCCAAAGGATAAACGAGAGTTATATGTGATATGATGCATTTATTTTTCTGGTTATGCTAAGTAACATACTTGTTTATTGATATATACATACGAATAAGTGTACGGAATAATTATTGACGTGAATAAGATACCTTGGACTCCGAATTCTATTATAGTTCTTACTCGCACGATGAAGCTATCAACCTCGTTTTCATTGCAAAGCTCATGGCTGGAGTGATTACCAAACGAGATTCTGAGCTTGTTTCCGTAGGAGATGGCAGCTCTTCCCTCTCGATTATGATGGTGCCTGACTACGGTGGTGACGGCGAGGCAGAGGCGGCAACCTTGGACAACACTCATACCAGCAGGATGAGGTCCATGTGGCTTTGTGAAACAAGATTGATGACACACTTGACCAAACAAGGAAGATGAAGTACTCATCTTGAAGGTGCCCCTCCAACTACTAGGAATTCTCCTTATTCCTATTTCGTTTAATCATCGTGCCTATTCGCGCGTAACGATAACGGATGTTAGCACGTGGACCACCGCAATGGTCCTTTCCCTGTCAGAGGTATAAGGACAGTAGTGTCCCCTCCTTGGTTGATCATCTGCTTGGATGAGGGAAAATTGGGGTAACTGTGCAAGACAATTTATTATTATAGGGACCCACGTAATAACGACTTGTAGTGCATGGAAATCATGGTGGACTCTGCGGGTCAGACTGATGATCACCATCCCTCCAAAAATAATCTCTAGGTGTTCACACCTTCATCTAGCAGAACAATACCTAGGCAATGGCCTTAGCACTCTACAAGTAGGAAACCTGTCTTTGCCCACTTCGTGTCTGACACTTCTACCCGTATACGAGTCGTTTGGGAACCGATATCTAAGCAAGTGAAGATGGCTAACACGTGGGAAAGATTCGGTGACGTTACACTCTCTATCACCTCTATATGAACAACCCCCATCTCTGGGAAAGTGTACCCGTCTTGTGAAGCTAAAGACCAAAGAAAACTAACGTAGAAGGAAAATCACTACTACTTTCACATCATGAAACTTGTATGACCGAGGTGATGTAACCTCGAGTTCATTTTGTTTCCCCATTACAAACAATAAGTCAAGTTACCAAGCCTATATGAAAGCTCAGTAATTGTTTCCTCACTCATACATTGTTGATTATATATGCATGTGATATTGGGTGATTACATGTTTGCTTAGGGTACTATGTACCACATAGACAATTATGGAATGTTGTCTAACCTAACCCATACCTTTTGACAGATGAGAATGATGCCCAGACGTGACACAGACACCAGTACGTTACCAAGGACAGAAGCCGAGCTTCAAGAACGCATCTCACAGGAAATTGCACGACACGAAGCCCTCCTCTCAGATCGCAGCGGTGGCACTTCCAGAAATAACCCTCCAACTGGCTGCACCTATAAACAGTTCCTGGACTGCAAGCCATTGAATTTTGATGGCGCAGGGGTTGCTGTTGCATTTGTTCGTTGGGCAGAAAAGACTAACTCCGTTCTGAGAATGAGTAACTGTTCGCCCCAGCGGAGTGTTACCTTTATCTCAGGTTTGTTTTTGAATGGCGCACTCTCTTGGTGGAACCTTCAGGTTCAGACCCTTGGTGAAGATGCTGCTTATGCACTCAGCTGGGGCGAGCTCAAGGAAATGATGGAGAAGAAATACTGTTCTAGGGCTGAAATCCAGAAGCTTGAGGCGGAGTTCTGGAATTTGAAAATGGATGGGCAGAAGATTTCTGAGTACGTCCAGCGATTTCACGACTTGTCTAGGGTCGTTCCCTACATAGTCAAGCCGGAATTCAAGAGGATTGAGCGGTTCATTTGGGGACTTGCACCTCAAATTAGGAGCTTGGTTACTACCTCAAAGCCTCTAACCATCACAAAAGCTATCGATTTAAGTGTCGCACTTACTGAAGAAGCTCTACGTACGGGAAAATTTTCAGAATCTGAGACAAACAAGAAAGAGACTCATGTGGAGTCTTCGGGCAATATGAAAAGGAAGTCTTCGAACCTAAAGATAGGCACCCAAGTCAGCTATGGAAGCTCTAAAGCAAACAAAATAAGGGAAGTGAACCCGCCCCATGGCAGGAAAGTTTATGGAGCCGCTAAAGAGGCCGGCGGTAAGGTTTATTTGGGAAATAAGCCGAGATGCGAGGAATGCAATTTTTACCATGAAGGCCGATGTCTGAGGCCTAAGTGTTGAAAGTGTGGAAAGAAGGGCACAGCAAGGATGCCTGTTGGGCGAAGGATCCAGAAGGAACCAGGTTGCAATAGATGTGGTGAAGTAGGGCACTTTAGGAAAGATTGCCCTAAGAAGAACCAAGCGAGGAAGGGCCTTCACGATCAGAGCTCGTGAAGCGCGCCAGGATCCAGATGCGGTTATGGGTACGTTCTCTATTAACCAACCTTATGCATCTATTTTTTATTAATAATGGCACCAACTTACCCTTGTATGCTTAGAACTTAAGAAACTGCTTGGCCTAGTTTCGAGTAGAATAGACGTTCCGTATTCTTTAGTATTGGCGGATGGAAGATTAGTTAAGCGAAAGAAATGACTAAGGATTGTATTTTGGAACTTTGAAGGCCAGAGCCTTCTATTACCATTGACTTGGGAAGTCATGTTGTGATAGTCAGCATGGATTGGATATCCAAGTATAGAGCTGAAGTTGTTTGGAAAAATCAGTCGCATCCCTCTTGCGAATGATGAAACACCTATAGTATACAACCTTCTTACAATAGGTGCAAGGGTACTAGGCCCCATAAGGCAGTGGAGATGCGACATCTCACTGTGGTCGTAGAGACACGAAAGCACCTCCGAATAGACTGCATGGCTTTCCTTGCTCATATTGTCGATAAAGAGACCAAGAAGCCTTTCCTGAAGACTTGCCAGGAATACCCCCCTCAACGACGAAAGGAGTTTAGGATAAACCTCTTGCCAGGAGCGGCACCAGTGACAAGATGATGCCTTACCAACTAGTTTCGTCCGAGATACAAGAGCCTCTGATGCAACTGTAAGAGCTGCTAGACAGAGGAAATCTACCAGGCCGAGTTTCTCACCTTGGGAAGCCCTAGTGTTATTCGTTAAGAAACAGGACAACAGTTTTTACATGCGTACAAAGCCTAATCTGAGAGGAACTCAGAGGGAATAATGAGGGAGAAAAGTATTACGCATGGGTTACAGGGAGATAGAAAACTAACCAACAAGAATCCGTACCCCTTACCGAGAACCGATGACTTGTCAACCAACTACAAGTTCCCAGCTACTACTTCAAGATGGAATTAAGGACATGGTGTCCTTAGTTAAGGACACGAGAAGAAAGTTGGCAGTTTCCCCTTGCATAAATTTCAGAGAATTGGATATCAAGGATCGGTATCGTTTGCCAAGGATTGATGACATGAACGAACCAATCGTAAGGTTCTAGTTACTACTCGAAGATCGACTTGAGGTCAGGATGTCCTCAACTACGAACACAAGAAGAAAATATCCCTAAAACAACCTTTAGGACTTGCTTCAAGCATTATGAGTTCCTTGTCGCGCTGTTTAGCTTAACACATGCACCGGCAGTGTTCATGGACCTCCTGAATCGGGCATGTAAGCCGTACCTGAGTAAGATCGTGACTATATTTATTAACTACATTCTCATAAGCTAAAGGACCAAGGAAGGTCATGAGCAACATCTGCAAATTTATCTTGGTACTCTTAGAGAAGGAACAGATATGTGCTAGGCTGTTGAAGTGCGAACCTTGGATTCGCAAGGCAAGATTCTTAGGATACGTGGTGGATAAGAATGAGACTCATGTCGACCCTGTAATCCAGAGCTAAGGAGTCCCACAAGATGCAACTAAGAAATCTTTGGGGATTGTAAGCTTTATCAGACGACCCCTAGAAAACCTGTCAAGGACTGCTCAACCGCTAACAACCCTAACATAGTCGACACCTATCTTGACTTCACCTAACAACACCAATAGGGTTGCGGCTCTTGTGACGCTTCTTGACAAAGTCCCGATTGTGCGTTGATGCAATGAGAGCACGTTATCGCTTAACGCATCACGTTGATTAAGGAATCATGAGATGAGACCCTGAACTATGTTCAGTAATTGCACGCTGAAGTTTTGATACCAGTACTTGTATGGGAAAACACTGCATGATCTGTACTGATCACAAGGGTTACAGCACACCGTTGATCGTAAGGATTTAAATATTAACGAAGATGGACTGAGCTACTGAACGAATGCGACTGTGAGATTAAGTATCCCCTGAATAAGGAAAGAGTTGTAGCAGACACCTTGAGCCGCAAGGATCGCCAAAAGCCTCTAAGGGCGCGAGCCTTAGAGATGACCATGCAGACAAATCTCGTCACTCGAATTCGTGAAGCTGAGCATGAGATGCTCAAACCAGAGAACTTTCAAGCTGAAGCGTTTTATGGAATGTAAGTGCAGTATTGCCTAAGGAAGACAGAACCATACACTTCCTGGAACGACTTTGGGGTTCCGACTCACGACAATTTACATATGCTCATTTTGGGACAAGACTCATAGGCCAAGGTACTCGATCCATCCTGGACTCGACAAGATGTACCAAGACTTGAAGGATTAGTATGAATGGCCCCAGATGGAAGCTGATATAGCTACATAGGTGGGTAACTGTCTTACTTGTGTCGAAGATAAGACGGAATACCAGAAACCATCAGGGCTGCTACAACAGCCTAAGATTCCCATGTGGAAGAGGGAACGAATCTTAAAGAATTTTCATTACAAGCTACCAAAAACCCAAAGAGGTCACGATATGATTTGGGTGAGTATTGACCAACACACCAAGACTGCACACCCCCTACCAAACAGTGAGGAAGACAGCACAAGGGAATCAGCAGAGATTTAGCCTAGAAAGGTTGTGGCACGTCATGGAGTGCCTGATTCTATCATACCCAACCGAGATGGTCGTTCTGTGCCAAGGATATAGCAGACGTTTCAAAAGGTGTTTAGGTCACGATTGGACCTTAGTACTACATTTCACCCTCAGGCGAACGGCCAGAGCAAATGAACGATACAGACTGTATGGACATGTTACGTGCTTGAAGTGATAAACTTGGATGAAAAGATAAATTACTCACTAGCCCTTAAGTGGAGTTTTCCTACAATAATACTTATCACACTGCTGTTTGGGCCGCTTCGTGCGAAGCCTTATAAGAACGTAAGTATCGGTCCCCCTTCGTGTTGGGCGAAGACCAGAGATAAACGACTTACTGGCCAAATTGGTTCAGGAAAACTATAGGCAAGATCGTTCAGATATGTGATCATGTCAAGACAGCATGCGATATACGGAATGTCACACCCCGACAACGTGGAACAACCAAACGTGGCGGAAACGTCGGGGAGTGTTGTAACAGAATTAATTGTTTCAAATCCATGGCAATTGAAGTTTCGTTTTATAAATCAAAAATGAGAGTTTACATTGTTTTAAACAAGAAACAAAGAGTATATAACATAAATTAACTAGTTCTTGTCTCGTTTTAAGTCACTAAGGCACAGGTCCACCTAAGTATGTCTTGATAAGTCCTATGCATCATCTCCTGAAAACACATGTGAAAATAGGTACGTCAGCATAAAAATGCCTGTGAGATACATAGGTTTTGTGAAAACAGAATTCATGACTTATGTTTGAGAAAATGTTTAGTCATGAACCTTGTAATTTGCTTTGTCTTGTAAATCATTTGAAAAACAATAAGATCAGATGATATGTATAAATAAGAGAATAATGCAAGGTTAAACGAATAACCATGTAAAATGAGTTTGTATTAGATAAGTTGTTTGTAAAACAATGTCTTGTGAAAAATATGTTATTAGTATAAAATGTTATATGTCTCAAACTGAAATGATTCAAATACCGCTACGATATGTAATACCATACAAACACTTATATATAGGAAGTACCAGCGGCGTATCCACCATGCTTGTATCATATTACACATGCCTCGTTACTTAATCACTTACTCAAACCAAACTACCAAAGTAAGATGTTCATGTCAAATGTAAATCATGTAATGTGTATCCAAAATGTAAGCATGTGATGAATAACAAATGTACTAAGTATGCAACAAAGAACATACATAGCATGTGAACTGTACTAGGTATGCTACAATAGACATACATAGCATGTGACATGAAACAACTGTACTAAGTATGCAAAAATAGACATACATAGCATATGACGTGAAACAACTGTACTAAGTATGCAACAATAGATATACATAGCATAAGTGTAATGTAAAACAATGTACTAAGTATGCACACAATGGGCGTACATAGAATGAAATGTATTGAAATCATGTACTATAAATGTACTAATAAACATAGCAGGTATATGATGTGAAAACAGGAAAGCATGAAAGTAACAAGTAGGCACATGTGTTTCACCCCAAAACAGTTTGGAAAACAGTAAAAGAGGGGTTCTATGTACTCACTTGAGATTGCTTAGTAGTCCTTGAGTAACAACCAAACAATGCTAGAGATCACGGATATCAAACGGCACCTAATATAGGTAACTATGTTAATAAACCGGACCTATATCGGAAGATCGGATAGAATGAGGGTTCGTAAACCAAACGAGTATGGACACTCGTGTAATATGGTTTAACAAAGCCTACATACTAAATGAAACCTAACATAAGTGCTTTCGACCCATCGCGACCCATTAAGGTAGCTTATGCTACTTTAACGCGTCGTGCGCGCAAAAGCGCACTCGAGACGTCTAACTAGCCCTATGACAAGTGTTATATGCCTAAACATGTTACATAATCAGTTATGTGACAAAAGTTTAGGTTACTTATGCTTAATTACCAATTATACATGAAAAGGGTATTCTGGTAATTTACCTAAGGCATATAAACTACCTATCATACAACTACTCAAACGATGTGACCATAGGGTATAACCTCGGAAGGTTATTCCCTATATACTATGGTCACCTAAGGTGTTTGGTCGGATCCTAATGATCGACCAAATGGGTAGGGTTCGAAGGTATAAGCGATTGATTAGATCGCTTACCCTTACGACCCTAGACAAGCACAAAACTAAAAGTGACGAGCTAAGCATGTTGAAACATGCTTACCTAAGTTAGAAAACAAGTTTGGTATCAAAACAAACGGTTTTGATACCTAAGAGTAGTTTGGTTACAAAATTCGCACGAATGCGCATTTTGACCGAAACTACGGCTCGTCACTGAGCCTAGACAACGTGGTAATCAGTAGGCATAGTCACAAGGGACTATAACCATCGTGATTACGCTCACGTTGCGAAGTTCAAACGAACTTCGCATTGACCATAAACTAGTCAATGCAGAAAGTCAAACAAAGTTTGACTTTCGGACTCGAAAAGCAATAAAAGAACGAAGGAACACTTACAAAGGGTCCCCGAATGCTAACCTCGATCCAAGTAGCTCAGGTATGAAACTAAGGTTTCAACTTAGAGCTTCTCAAATCAAGATTCTTGTGGGTTTTGGCAAATGAAGGAAAGGGGTATTTATAGGATTTGTAGAGCCGTTAAGATCATTCCTCGTTAACCGTGCTTCAATCTCAACCCTCCACCTCAAAACCCTGGTTTTAGAAAACCATTTGAGCCCATGGTATTGCCCAAAACCGTGTGCGAAAGTGGAACGGACCAGATTCGATGTTTCTGCAAGTTTCTGTCCAGCTTAGGCCGTCGCGTAGCGTGACTGGTAAGGCCCTTAGGGCTCGCGCTACGCCACCATGCACCATATTCAGCAAAGTTTCAAAAATGGCAGAAATGGTCCCTGCAGCCCTTTTAAGCTATTTTCGATGCGTTTGAACCCCGTTAACCTCATTTCAAGGCTCTAAAATGAAGTTAAAGTATAGGGAACTCAAAACATGCTCAAAAATATCTCGGATGTCAGTTCGTTTGGTCGTACGATCGCGATGTTCGCTTAATTACGACGGAATACGCATAAGCGCGAAAAATGATCCAAATGACGCGACGAATGGATTTTTCTTATGCCAAACACTAAAATAATATATTTTAGTGCTTACATAAATTTTTGGATGTCCGGATGTATTCAGAACGTAAGTTATGCGCGAAAGTGCAAACTTGTGCACTTTTTGACGCTTTTAGTCCCTGAATGAGCATAAAGTTTATTTTAGCATACCGAACCCCTCAAAGCCTATTTCTAAGCTATGTAAAGGATATTTATGATATGTTTAACTTATGGTCACGTTCCGGAATGTTTGTTACAGTTCAAATTGGCATACTTTCGCAGTTTGTCAAGTTTAGTCCCTGTAAGCTAATTAACTTGTTTTTGCCATACCAAAGCCTTCAAAACTTATTTCTAAGTTATGTAAAGGTTATTTAAGGTATGTTAAGTATATGTCACTATTCCGGAGTGTTTGTTGCATTAAACTGGTTATATTTACGCATCAGCGCGCGTATAACCTTCCAGAAAGCTATTTAGAGCTTGAAATCGAACAAGAGTTGATATGTGCAAAAGATACACATATTTATACAAGTCCAAAGTATGAAATACAATATTTCATTGGTTTGGTATTTGTTTGATGGTCGCAGTGACCCAGGTGTTACAGTCTCCCCTACTTTAGGAAATTTCGTCCCGAAATTTATTCGTAGGAGTCCATCTGTGACTTTGTGTCAAGTAACCACCAGATATACAAGGCATAATCCTGTCATTTCCTTAATGGACAATCTTCAGAAATGAAAATGAACAGACGGAGTCATTTTCCTCAAAGAGTATTCTTCAGAAGCGGAAATGAAGGAATAAACAAACGGGGATTCATTTCCTCAACGGACAATCTTCAGAAACAAAAATGAACAACGGAGTTATTTTCAACGGGTGCTTCCTCAGAAACGGAAATGAAAAAGGATAGTCAAATGGATATTCATTTCCTCAACGGACAAATCTTTAGAAACGAAAATGAACAAACGGAGTCATTTTCAACGGGTGCTTCCTCAGAAACGGAAATGAAAAGGATAGTCAAACGGATATTCATTTCCTCAACGGACAAATCTTCAGAAACGAAAATGAACAAACGGAGTCATTTTCAACGGGTGCTTCCTCATAAACAAAAATGAAACAGGATAGTCACACGGATATTCATTTCCTAACGGACAATCATCAGAAACGAAAATGAACAAATGGAGTCATTTTCAACGGGTGCTTCATCAGAAATGGAAATGAAAAGGATATTCAAACGGATATTCATTTCCTCAACGGACAATATTCAGAAACGAAAATGAACAAACGGAGTCATTTTCAACGGGTGCTTCCTTAGAAACGGAAATGAATAGGGCTAATTCTAGACACATGACAAAACTCGCTGTGGTTTCTGTGCACTAAATTCCATAATTATGTATGCATCCATAATTACGTAATTCCTTGCACAGTCCGCATAGTTTGTCTTGTAATGTTTAGGGGAGGAAAATCAAACCTGTGACGAGGGTGACTAGACTACCATAGGGTTCTTGTAATTAGATCGACAGATGATCTTATTAATTAGGCCACCAAGGAGTCCTTTCAGCTATATCATCACATGATGTTCCTAACCAGATTTTTGGATCAATCTGTTTAACTAGACCACTCAAGGGGTCTAATTATGGAGTAGTACTTTATAACCCAAGGGACTTAACTACATCGTAGTAGTCCATTAAGGATTTTATGTAGTACCTTTGGGTATCCTACTACGAATCCCTCATATGAAGATACGAAAGGTTCTACGAGGATTTGGATAACACAAATTGGATCACACAAAAAAACATAAAAGGGAACACATAAGCACTTAATCACATAATTGTTTTCTTGGTTATTAATTGTTATTAACTTGTTATTGATTACGCCTTGTACTTCGTTTCTCTTGGAAGAAATGGGTACTTAGGATTTTCGCGGAAAACGCAAGAGATCATAAAGTGGAAGAAAGTTTGGGGGTAGTCTGTTCTTCAAGGAATACGGTTCCTTGATTGTCGGTATTGTAGAGGATATGTTTATACATGCAACCACATAAACATATAAAAATGTAAATGAAAGATTTATTTATAAACAATGATAACAACTGTTTCATGGACCATGACAACAAAAGAAAATAATACACAAGGCTTGATTATTTTCTAAACAACGTTGTCTCCCGTCGGTCAGATACTCATCTCTGTGCTGGATTTGCATTAGCAAGCTTTGGGCAATTTCTTCGGAAATGACCTATCTCGCCACAGTTGAAGCAAGAACCTGGTAGAAAACGACCTTGAGCAGGGTTGTTGCCAGCTTGGTTTGGTGCAGCTGCAGCTGGGCAGACTCTTGCTGTATGGCCTATAAGTCCACAAGTTTGGCATTTGCGGCACTTTACATTGGCATGATGATGGAGGCTACATTGGTTGCACAAGGGTGCAGTTCCATTGTATGGCTTCCTAGCAGGGGGTTGAGCTGGTTGGTTGGGGTCGGCTTGATCATTGTGAGTAACCATGGCGAAGTTCTGAGAAGCCTTTCGCTTCTTTGACTTCTTAGGGGATCCAGTCTGTTCATCCATGGTCTTTGATTCCTCGATTGGTTTTGATTCCTCGACCGGTTTCTTGTCACCCTTTCGGAAAAGCTTACGTTTCCTAATATGAGATTCAATCAAGGTTGCAGCTAGCTCAATGGCCTGCCTAACCGTAGTGGGGTTACTACCAGTAACAATGTCCTGAACTGAGTCAGGAAGACCATCAATGTATTTTTCGATCGCCTTATCCAAAGGCGTAACCATGGTAGGACACAACAGGCTCAGCTCCTCATATCGATCAATGTATGCTCGATGTTCACCGCTGTCTTGCTTAAGATCGTCGAATTCCCTTTCCAAGGCCCTGATCTCGTGACGAGGACAGAATTCCTTCATCATCAGTGCTCTAAGTTCTTCCCACATTTGAGCCAGTGCCACTTCGGCACCCCTATCTCTCACCACACCGTTCCACCACGTCAAAGCTCGTTTCTCAAAGACACTAGATGCAAAATCTACCTTTCGCTCGTTTGGACATTGAACATGCCTGAAGGTGCTCTCTAGACTCTCGAACCATTGCAGAAGTGCAGTCGCTCCTTGAGACCCAGAAAACTTTGATGGCTTGGCCGAGTTGAACTTCTTGAAGTTGCAGAGGGCATTATTGTTGTTGAGAGCTTGGTGACATTGGGCAACGATGTTCGGGATTGCAGCAGTTATTTGCTGTGTAATGACACCTGCCAGATCTTCAATAGATACCGGATTTTCGCGTCGTGGAGGCATTCTAAAAGAGGAAACATGAAAGGGAACGAGTGAGAGTATTAGACGAAAAGAATGAGATGAAACAAATCTGATGAAAGCAAGGATAGTGGTCATTTGTTTGTTACTACAAAGCAACAAACGACCCTGGTGATTAATCAAAGTAAATAGGTCAAAAATAATGTATTGCGAAGACATGCTCGCCTATAAGTGGACACTCATCCCAAGAATTCCCAGGTAAGCACAACTGGTCTCGCGTCTAATGAGATATATACGAAGTGCTTGCCTAGACAGAAAACCCAGAATACAGGCATTCACCCTTCCAGTTTGCACGTGTTCACATTATTTAAAACCCAAAACCTTGACGAGATTTTGAAAACTCAAAGGGGTTCAAAACCATATAACAGAGGGTTCAAAACCTTACAATAGAGGGTTCAAAACCTAGTAATCAATCATCCTAGAACAGATGATTAGTTTTCAAAGCGGTTTTGAAATTCATGTTCTTGTTGTGGTCGTCGCCTAAGGATAGGTGACGGTATTGTTTTATGACTAAACGCAAGTAAACTCGCGTTAGGGTCCTAAGAAGGTTATAGACTAGGTCAAAGCATTACTAATAACCTAATACCCTATAACCATTGGCTCTGATACCATCTTTTCTGTCACACCCTGACCACGTGGAACAACCAAACGTGGCGGAAACGTCGGGGAGTGTTGTAACAGAATTAATTGTTTCAAATCCATGGCAATTGAAGTTTCGTTTTATAAATCAAACATGAGAGTTTACATTGTTTTAAACAAGAAACAAAGAGTACATAACATAAATTAACTAGTTCTTGTCTCGTTTTAAGTCACTAAGGCACAGGTCCGCCTAAGTATGTCTTGATAAGTCCTATGCATCATCTCCTGAAAACACATGTGAAAATAGGTACGTCAGCATAAAAATGCCTGTGAGATACATAGGTTTTGTGAAAACAGAATTCATGACTTATGTTTGAGAAAATGTTTAGTCATGAACCTTGTAATTTGCTTTGTCTTGTAAATCATTTGAAAAACAATAAGATCAGATGATATGTATAAATAAGAGAATAATGCAAGGTTAAACGAATAACCATGTAAAATGAGTTTGTATTAGATAAGTTGTTTGTAAAACAATGTCTTGTGAAAAATATGTTATTTGTATAAAATGTTATATGTCTCAAACTGAAATGATTCAAATAACGCTACGATATGTAATACGATACAAACACTTATATATAGGAAGTACCAGCGGCGTATCCACCATGCTTGTATCATATTACACATGCCTCGTTACTTAATCACTTACTCAAACCAAACTACCAAAGTAAGATGTTCATGTCAAATGTAAATCATGTAATGTGTATCCAAAATGTAAGCATGTGATGAATAACAAATGTACTAAGTATGCAACAAAGAACATACATAGCATGTGAACTGTACTAGGTATGCAACAATAGACATACATAGCATGTGACATGAAACAATTGTACTAAGTATGCAAAAATAGACATACATAGCATGTGACGTGAAACAACTGTACTAAGTATGCAACAATAGATATACATAGCATAAGTGTAATGTAAAACAATGTACTAAGTATGCACACAATGGGCGTACATAGCATGAAATGTATTGAAATCATGTACTATAAATGTACTAATAAACATAGCAGGTATATGATGTGAAAACAGGAAAGCATGAAAGTAACAAGTAGGCACATGTGTTTCACCCCAAAACAGTTTGGAAAACAGTAAAAGAGGGGTTCTATGTACTCACTTGAGATTGCTTAGTAGTCCTTGAGTAACAACCAAACAATGCTAGAGATCACGGATATTAAACGGCACCTAATATAGGTAACTATGTTAATAAACCGGACCTATATCGGAAGATCGGATAGAATGAGGGTTCGTAAACCAAACGAGTATGGAGACTCGTGTAATATGGTTTAACAAAGCCTACATACTAAATGAAACCTTACATAAGTGCTTTCGACCCATCGCGACCCATTAAGGTAGCTTATGCTACTTTAACGCGTCGTGCGCGCAAAAGCGCACTCGAGACGTCTAACTAGCCCTATGACAAGTGTTATATGCCTAAACATGTTACATAATCAGTTATGTGACAAAAGTTTAGGTTACTTATGCTTAATTACCAATTATACATGAAAAGGGTATTCTGGTAATTTACCTAAGGCATATAAACTACCTATCATACAACTACTCAAACGATGCGACCATAAGGTATAACCTCGGAAGGTTATTCCCTATATACTATGGTCACCTAAGGTGTTTGGTCGGATCCTAATGATCGACCAAATGGGTCAGGTTCGAAGGTATAAGCGATTGATTAGATCGCTTACCCTTACGACCCTAGACAAGCACAAAACTAAAAGTGACGAGCTAAGCATGTTGAAACATGCTTAACTAAGTTAGAAAACAAGTTTGGTATCAAAACAAATGGTTTTGATACCTAAGAGTAGTTTGGTTACAAAATACGCACGAATGCGCATTTTGACCGAAACTACGGCTTGTCACTGAGCCTAGACAACGTGGTAATCAGTAGGCATAGTCACAAGGGACTATAACCATCGTGATTATGCTCACGTTGCGAAGTTCAAACGAACTTCGCATTGACCATAAACTGGTCAATGCAGAAAGTCAAACAAAGATTGACTTTCGGACTCGAAAAGCAATAAAAGAACGAAGGAACACTTACAAAGTGTCCCCGAATGCTAACCTCGATCCAACTAGCTCAGATATGAAACTAAGGTTTCAACTTAGAGCTTCTCAAATCAAGATTCTTGTGGGTTTTGGCAAATGAAGGCAAGGGGTATTTATAGGATTCATAGAGCCATTGAGATCCTTCCTCATTAACCGTGCTTCAATCTCAACCCTCCACCTCAAAACCCTGGTTTTAGAAAACCATTTGAGCCCATGGTATTGCCCAAAACCGTGTGCGAAAGTGGAACAGAGCAGATTCGATGTTTCTGCAAGTTTCTGTCCAGCTTAGGCAGTCGTGTAGCGCGACTGGTAAGGCCCTTAGGGCTCGCGCTACGCCACCATGCACCATATTCAGCAAAGTTTCAAAAATGGCAGAAATGGTCCCTGCAGCCCTTTTAAGCTATTTTCGATGCGTTTGAACCCCGTTAACCTCATTTCAAGGCTCTAAAATGAAGTTAAAGTATAGGGAACTCAAAACATGCTCAAAAATATCTCGGATGTCGGTTCGTTTGGTCGTACGATCGCGATGTTCGCTTAATTACGACGGAATACGCATAAGCGCGAAAAACGATCCAAATGACGCGACGAATGGATTTTTCTTATGCCAAACACTAAAATAAAATATTTTAGTGCTTACATAAATTTTAGGATGTTCGGATGTATTCAGAACGTAAGTTATGCGCGAAAGTGCAAACTTGTGCACTTTTTGACGCTTTTAGTCCCTGAATGAGCATAAAGTTTATTTTAGCATACCGAACCCCTCAAAGCCTATTTTTAAGCTAAGTAAAGGATATTTATGATATGTTTAACTTATGGTCATCTTCCGGAATGTTCGTTACAGTTCAAATTGGCATACTTTCGCAGTTTGTCAAGTTTAGTCCCTGTAAGCTAATTAACTTGTTTTTGCCATACCAAAGCCTTCAAAACTTATATCTAAGTTATGTAAAGGTTATTTAAGGTATGTTAAGTATATGTCACTATTCTGGAGTGTTTGTTGCATTAAACTGGTTATATTTACGCATCAGCGCGCGTATAACCTTCCAGAAAGCGATTTAGAGTTTGAAATCGAACAAGAGTTGATATGTGCAAAAGATACACATATTTCATTGGTTTGGTATTTGTTTGATGGTCGAATTGACCCAGGTTTTACACGGAAAGGCTACGCCGGCGAGCGGCGGAAACCGTTGGGAATTGAGATAAGAAGTATGGTGTTTCAGTCTGGGAGACTGGATGTTTCAGTCTGAGAGACTGGGTGTTTCAGTCTGAGAGACTGGGTGTTTCAGTCTGAGAGACTGGGTTTTTCAGTCTGAGAGACTGGGTGTTTCTGTCTGAGAGACTGGGTGTTTCAGTCTGAGAGACTGGGTGTTTCAGTCTGAGACACGGGGTATTTCAGTCTGAGGGACTGGGTGGTTCAGTCTAGGAGACAGGATTCACGTCAATGACAAACTCCAATCTATTAAAGAATGTTGAGGTTGTAGACTGAGAGTCCGCAAGACCCAGAGAAGTCGTAATTGATTTATTAGAGTTTGTTGGGATTCATATCATAGCCCAGAGTACTTGGGAACACGAAGACCAAATTAAACATAAGTGATCACATTTGATTCATAACTCCCCTGCGACCGATGGCATCGCTTGAATTTCGGGACAAAATTCCTTTAACGGGGGGAGAATGTGACAACTGCCAAACCGTTGGGAATTCAGATAAGAAGTATGGTGTTTCAGTCTGGGAGAGTGGGTGTTTCAGTCTGAGAGACTGGGTGTTTCAGTCTGAGAGACTGGGTGTTTCAGTCTGAGAGACTGGGTGTTTCAGTCTGAGACACGGGGTATTTCAGTCTGAGGGACTGGGTGGTTCAGTCTAGGAGACAGGATTCACGTCAATGACAAACTCCAATCTATTAAAGAATGTTGAGGTTGTAGACTGAGAGTCCGCAAGACCCAGAGAAGTCGTAATTGATTTATTAGAGTTCGTTGGGATTCATATCATCGCCCAGAGTACTTGGGAACACGAAGACCAAATTAAACATAAGTGATCACATTTGATTCATAACTCCCCTGCGACCGATGGCATCGCTTGAATTTCGGGACGAAATTCCTTTAACGGGGGGAGAATGTGACAACTGCCACTTTTCCGTACATTCCGTACGATAATTAGACAGTAATTCATGCTTTAATAACCGTGCATTAACTAGTTTACAAGACGAATGAAATTCTGATTACTGTTATATACACAAAATGGCATTTCATGTTGCAAGTTTTTTATCATTACTACATCCAACACAATATAATTCCATTAATGCTCAGAACAGAGTTGGCACAGCTATCAGACAAACTAGAAATACTGACGGGAGTTCAGTACTTAGACAGACATGATGTCAAGACACAAAATGAGCCCCAGGATCCAGTGATACACTAGTATAGTGTGTAGGAAAGTAAGGATTACAAAACTGCCTTCCTAGTGATGACATAGGTGCCGGAAAGTGCCAGAAACACACTAAAAATACAGAATTCTGCAGAAAATAACCAAAATTCTGCTATTTTCAGCATTTAAACTCCAAAATATAAAGCAGAATTATGGTTTAATGGTCTAGAATACTTTCCTAAGTGTCGGGAATCGAAACTGTCATAAAAGACAACATAAAGCACACTAAACGGCGATATTTAGCACTTTAACGAACCGGTAACCAACCGAACAACCGTACACTACCCGAAACACCAAAATTTAACTAGAAGCATCGTTTTAATGTTACAAAGCTAGTATTGTTCACTAAACATCATATTATATCCTAAAACATATAAACATACTTAAACCCCTAAATCTAACACTTAACATGTAAGTAGATTAAGTAACATATTTGATTTGTTGGGTATCTTTGAGACATAATATCCAAGGGTTAATTTATTGTTGGAAATTTATTGTTAAAACCCACAAGATTACAACATAACTCATTTTTATAACACCAACACTTCACCACACTCTCTCCCTCCTCCCTTGGCTACGGCCGTGAACCACCACCCACCAACCCACCATCTTCAAGTCTTGTTCTACCAATCTAAGGTGCTACAAGGGTGTAAGAAGCAAGGATAAGAAGTCTAAAAGGAACGAAGATTGAAGGACCTCTCTCTAGTGCTTTTATCCACCTCACTTGTCATCTTCATCTTCTTGAACATCATCCCTAGCATTGTGCTAGTAGTAAGACTCTTGTGATCTCATTTTATTTCATGTTATGTTGGTTAAAAGATGATATAAGTTATTAAACATGGAAATCATGAAGAAACATAAGCATAAACTTTAACATAAAGCTCTAAAACATGAAGATCAAGTTGTTCTAGTGTATGTATTGAACTTGTTTGTTGATTTCTTGTGTATATGATGTAGATCACCATATGAAGCTTGCTAGATAATGATTAAACACATGATCTAGCAGGTATAAGGATAGATCTTGAAGAAATCATAATGATCATCCTTTGTGTGAATCATGAACTTGAAAATGAAGTTGTTTTGAAGTATGATGAAGCTTGATACATGTTAAAAGCCTTGTAAATGGATGATTTCAAAAATAATCTTTTCAAGAAACCAAAGATATTTACTAGATATACATGATCTTGGTTTTTTTTTAATGAAGTTAAGCATGTTTTAAAAGCTAAATCAAGGCTAGAAAAATGTGTGTAATAAATAAAATACAAAAGAATCATTTTTAGAAAAAATCTTCATACAAGTTGTGAAGAACTAAAATCTTCAAGAATGAGTTTTATAAACAAATAATCACACTTATAAGGGTAACTAAGCTTACTTAACAACATGCTAAGTTACTACAAATTTTTACCAAGTTTCAAGTTCATGACATAGTGTAAATTTCATATGTTTGGCACTTGGTAAGTGTTATTTTATTTGTTGATGATTGATGATGATTTTAAAAGAAAATGATATGCTTTGAAAGCATGGAAACCTCCATTTTAAGGGGAAACTATGGCAAATTTTTTGTAGAAATTAAACACTTAGAAATTTTTTTTAAAACAAGTGTTTATAAGTATATTTTGAGAATGGTTTTCATATAAAAGTTGCCATAATTTTTATTACTAAAACTACAAATATTGGAGGTTTGTTTTTGATAAATAAAAGTGACTAAGTACATATTTAGGAAAATATATATATATTGATGTCACAATTTGTGTGATTACTTGTATGTTGTGTGTATTAGTTATATTATTTTAGAACTTGAAGTAATATAACTCATCTATGTATCAAGAAATTACAACTCCAAAATATTACCAATAATTCCAAGGAATAAATATACAAGTTACACGCAAAATATTGGTGAAACCGAACAAAAGAATGTAACTTACAAAATATTCCGAAAAACTTACTCATAAGTGTATTTTTGGTAAATAATATTTTGGACATCAAAGGAACAAAAATATGATTTTTACAATTATTGCAAATTTATATCATATTTTTTACAAGGAGAAAATATATTATTTTTGGAAGTAAAAATATATTTTCTTGGAATTTTAGAAGATATATTATTTTTGGGAAAAAATATATATTTTCTTGAGAAAACTTGAAATACATTATTTTTGGATAAAAATAAGTTTATATATATTTATCAAGTTACACTTGAAAATATATTATTTTTGGAACAAATATCAAAATACAAATATTTTTGCCAAGGGAAAAATTATAAATAATTTTCCTAAGTAGTAATCCTTAAAATATATTTTTTGGAAATATATATGAAATTTTATTAGAAATAATATTCTGGAGAAGTTAATACAAAATTAAGTATAAGGATACTTAATAAACACAATGGAAATACGCATCTGTGTACATACAAATACACTCCGGAATACGACTCAAATACATGGCAAAATACACGAGTATAAGAAATACGTAACTCAAAGACACTAATTAATACAAAGTCAAGGCACGACCAGCTCGGCTAATAGACCGTAGTACGTTGTAGGTAGTCGTGCACACTAGTAGCAGCGTGAGTTACGTCGGATTGAAGAACGCAAAACTGTGAGTTCATGTCCCCCTTTTCTCTTAACTGTCTTTGGTTTTATAACTCTCTGGGGTGGAATACATGTTACGAATGTTTAAACAGTATGGATTGACTATGAACTGAACTATTAGATCATGTGAGCATAGACTAAATTTGAAATGCCATTAACTCTTAATTAGGGACGAAGGTTAGATCTAACGGGTACGGCCGAACCCCACTCATTGTACCTGTGACCACTTGAGTGCTTCGGTGTCCCAGTCGAGGTGAATCGACAATAGTCAAGGTGAATCGACATAGTCAAGGTGAATTGACATAGTCGAAGGGGAATTCGACATAGTCAAGGGAAATCGACAAAGGTATAAGCCTACTCATTTCGAGTGCTCCCTATGTCCTCACATGCCTTAATGTCCTTGTAAAACATTTATTTGATATGTTTATAAATGCTTTTCATACATGTTTTCAAAGGAGACTCTCAAAGGTTTACAAGTTTGCCAGTACTCACACAAAACGCATGAACTCGCTCAACTTTTGTTGATTTTTTCCAAAATTTACATGTATTTCAGGTAACAGCTTGGATCTTGGGCGCGGGTGTTGTTTCTAGGAGTAAATTTCAAGTTTAGATGTCATCCACTTTTGTTGATTTGTGACTTAGTCGAAGGTTGTGTTTTAAAACTTAAATAATCGGTGTTTGTAATACTTTAAATTTTATGAATGGATGAACATCGTTTTGATCATGTAGTTGTTTATTATGATTGAATGCAATGATATTAAACCAGTCACACATCATACGCTTCCGCAAAAGTCAGGGTGTGACAGCTGATCAGATGTCCTCGCCTGGGGCGAAGACTTATGTGTCTGTCTTCACGGCCCGCGAGGACTGGTGCTGGCAGAAACATTGAATGTGTTCAAACAGCCTGTTTCCACTTATTTTAACCACTGATTTAGCATACTATGGACTTGTTTTTGAGCTCCCTTTTGTATTTAAAACTATGGGCAACATGTGTATGGCAAAGATCAAGCTTTGATTTGCTCAAAAACACATGTAATGATCCTAGAGATTCAAGATTTCCTATAAATAGTCTTGGGTTTCATTCTTGTTCCTTGCTCAAATTGATCTAATCTGCTCTAAGTTGAAGCTCTCACTTGTTGAAGGCTTCATACCTGAGTATTTTAGTTCAATTCTTCCTAGCTTGGACCCTTTGTAAGCTTCTTTCATGCTTGTTTATGCTTTTCAAGCATGAAAGTCTAACAGTGTTTGACTTTCTGCTTTGACCATGAATTGGTCAAGTCAAAGTTCAATCGAACTTTGCAACGTGAGTGTAATCATGATGGTTATAGTCCCTTGTGACTATACCTACGGATTACCACGTCGATTAGTCGAAGTGACGAGTCAAAGTTTCAGTCAAAATGCCGATTATGTGCATTTTACGACGAAACTATTTTCGGGTATCAAAACACTTTGTTTTGATATTAAACCTGTTTTCTAACTTAGTTAAACATGTTTTAACATGTTTAACTCGTCACTTTTAGTCTAGTGCTTGTATAGGGTCGTAAGTCAAGCGGTCTTGACAACCGCTTACACTTTCGAACCCGACCCGTTTGGTCGATCGTTAGGATCCGACCAAGCATATTTTATGACCATAGTTGTATAGGGAATAACCTTCCAAGGTTATACCTTATGGTCACTTACTTTATTTAGTTGTATGATAGGTAGTTTATATGCCTTAGGAAAATGACCAAAATGCCCTTTTCATGCATAATTTGAATTTAAGCATATGTAACTTAATTTTTGACACTTAAACTGATTATGCAACATATTAAAACATGTTAGGGCATGTAATACTTGTCATAGGACTAGTTAGGTGTCTCGAACGCGCATTCGCGCGAACGACGTGTTATAGTAGCGTAGACTACCTTAACGGGTCATAACGGGTGGTAAGCACTTAGGATAGATTCCGATTTAGGATGTAGGCTATGTTAAACCATATCACATGAGTTCCAATACTCATTTGGTTTACGAGACCTCATTCTACCCAATCTCCCGATTTAGGTGTCGATTTATTAACATAGCGATCGGATTACTAGGTACCACTTGATTTCCTTGGTTTGCCCGAGCTTTGTTAAGTTCATTTAATCGAGGATACCTTGCAATTCAATGTGAGTACATAGTTCCCCTCTTTTACCGTTTTTGAATGTTTTGGGGTGATTCATATGTGCTAAACGATTTCGAGTTTTCTAAAACGAATGTTATGGTTTATATTAAACACAACGATTTAAATTATATGAAAAAACTTGTTGGGGTGTTGTTCGAAAGACAATTAAATGACATTCACTAACTATTTTTAAGCCGACCAGTAGGACGTTATGGTACCATAGGATATTATGATACCATAGGATCTGACAAATCCTGTTATTGGACTCTCGCCATGGTTATGGGGGTAATGTGGGTAACGACATAACCTGATGATTGTTAACTTACCTTTGATGGTTTGTTAATACGGGTTGAACGATTAGGACGAGTTACACAGGTTTGAATGTATTCAAGGAAACGACCAAAAGTCAGTTTTCACAATTAAAACACGAACCATTGGAACTATTTGAACTATGTAAACGATTTGAACTATTTGAACCATCAGAACTATTTGAACTATATGAACGATTTGAACTATTTGAACCATTGGAACTATTTGAACTATGTAAACTATTTGAGCTATTTGAACCATTGGAACTATTTGAAGGATGTGAGCTATTCGAACTATTTGAACCATCGAAACTATTTGAACTATTGAACGATTGGGTTATGGTAAGTGATTAGGTAACGGGGCAGGTGTAATGTGATAAAAGCATGGTGGATACGCCGCTGGTACTTCCTATATATAAGTGCTTTTAACACATTACATGTCGTTGCGTTATCTAGATCACTTGAACAAATGTTTTCAAAACGAAGTTACACTACAAGGTTTACTTAAAGATATAAACCATACACTGTTTACTTTCAGCGATGATTTACTACTTGGTTTACAAAGACAAATGTTTTCAATTAAGATTCATGGCTACAATGGTTTTGGTTTATACTTATATCAACTTGTAAAAGTTGATAGAAACATACTGCAATATCAAACTCTTTTGTTTTCAAGGTACACACTCGACAACTCTTGTAGTTGGACGAGGTATTGCAATATGAACTAAAGGCCAAGAATCTGACACACTTACAAAACCTATGTACTCGCCAGCATTTTTATGCTGACGTATTTTCATATATGTTTCAGGTACCGTAGTTTGATGATGTTTGATGATGATTATGATGCATGCTCACATAGGGATGGACGAGGCCTTAGTGACTTAATAACAATGAAGGACAATATGTTCATATTTTGCTTTTAATATTCGAGACAATGTGATAAACTTAATTCAATAAAACAAAACTTCAAGCCATGTGTTGTGTAACAATGATTATATTACGACACTCCCCGACGTTTCCGCCGCGGTTTTTGTTTTAACGCGGTCGGGGTGTGATAGAAGAGTTGGTATCAGAGCTCATGGTTATAGGGAATTAGGTTATTAGTAATGCTTTGATCTAGACTATAACCTTCCTAGGACCCTAACACAAGTTATCTTGTGTTTAGTCTTAAAACAATACCGGTGACAACCACAACAAGAACACGAATTACAAATCCGATTTGAAAACCAATCATCTCTTCTTAGATGATTTATTATAAGGTTTTGAACCTTCAAAGTTTTCAAAATCTCGTCAAAGTTTAGGTCTTATTAATGTGAACACGTGCAATATGGAAGGGTGGGTGCCTGTATCCCGAGTTTTCAGTCTAAGGCTAGAGTGTTCATACAAATCCACATAATCGGACCAGTCACTCTTACCTGGGAACTCTTGGGGTGAGTGTCCATTTATAGGCTAAAGCATGTCTTCGCGATACATTATGAGGACCTATTTACTTTGTTCAGCCACTGTGCGTCGTTTGTTTGTTCGAGGTAACGAACGAATGATCGCCTTCCTTATATTTCGCTGATATCTTTGATACCTCTTTTGTCCATTCAAATGTCAATCACACTCGTTTCTCATGTTTTCTTGTTCTTTTTAGAAAATGCCTCCTAGACGCGATCAAACTGAGAATGCTGCCCTCGCAGCCGTAATCGATCAGAAGATGGCTGTTGTGATTCCGAATCTCATTACCCCGATAAACCAAGCGAATAACAATAACAACAATAACAATGCTCAGTGTGACTTCAAAACGTTCAATTCAGCTAAACCTTTGAAATTTTCTGGGTATCAAGGAGCAACTGGGCTCCTACAATGGTTCGAGAGTCTAGAAAGCATATTCAGACATGTTCAGTGTCCAAATGAGCGAAAGGTTGAATTCACATCTAGTGTTTTTGAAAAACGAGCATTAACATGGTGGAATGCTGTGATGAGAGATAGGGGTGCCGATGTGGCACTGGCTCAAACCTGGGAAGAGCTTCGAGCTCTAATGATGATGGAATTCTGTCCTCGTCATGAAATCAGGGCACTGGAAAGGGAATTCGATGATCTTAAACAAGATAGTGGTGAGCATCGAGCCTACACGGACCGATATGAGGAACTAAGTCTGTTATGTCCAACCATGGTTACGCCTTTGGATAAGGCAATTGAAAAGTACATTGATGGCCTCCCTGACTCCGGGCAAGACATTGTTACTGGTAGCAACCCTACTACAGTTAGACAGGCCATTGAGCTATCCGCTACCCTGACTGAATCTCAGATCAGGAAGGGTAAACTTTTCTGAAAAGGCGATAAGAAACCAACCAATGAAACAAAACCAAAGGATAAGCAAACTGAATCCTCCAAGAAGTCAAAGAAGCGTAAGGCTTCTCAGAACTTCGTCGTGGTTGCTTAAAACAATCAAGCTGTCCCTAACCAACCAGCTCAACCCCCTGCTAAGAAGCCATACAACGGAACTGCACCTTTGTGCAACCAATGTAACCTTCATCATCATGCGAATGTGCAATGCCGCAAATGCCTAAATTGTGGACTTGCTGGTCATACAACTAAGGTTTTCCGAGCTGCGGCTGCACAAAATCAAGTTGACAACACCCTGCTCAAGCTCGTTTTCCACCAGGTTCTTGCTACAACAGTGGCGAGATGGGCCATTTCAGAAACAATTGCCCAAATGTAACACCCCAAAAACGGGTTTGGCAATCAAACCCCGTTAATATTAAAAGATGGGTAAAGTACGGTTAGCGGTAAAAGTAACCTGGTAAATATTAGGATTTAAATAAAGAATCCTACATTAATTAAAAAAAGAATAACAACTTTAAAAAAATAAAATGGATAAAATGCCCGAGTTAACGGAACTTAAAATAAACGGGTTAGAGCTCCCGGAACTCACTAAGTTAACTAGGGGTAATTAACCTAGTTAATTATTTGTTTAAAAACAATAAAGAAGCATGAACAAGTAAGCCTTTTAAAACCCATGGATATTTGAGGGACCAAAGTTGGACAATTTCAAAGTGATATCATTAAAACAAAAATAACCACACCAAACACACACTGAAGTGTGTGTCTGGTCGATTAGAACACAGGGGGCGACCAGGAGCTTTCTCTTAAACCCTAGTTTGTGCAAATTTGATCAAATTGAAGGCCTAAATCAGTTTCAAATCAAAATCCGAGCATGGAATAATGATCTCCTCTGAAAAGGGGTCATAAGGTATGTAAATTTCATAGAAAAGTCTCATCTAAAATTCTAAATGAATACTTGAAATTCAAAATTTGTGATGCATGATGGTTGCTTGGATGAAATAGGAATGAAATAGTGTCTAGGGATAAACCCTAGTCAGTTACTTGTTGAAATTTTGCTTATTATTTGTGAGATTCATAATCACCATTGAAGGTGTTAAGTGGGTTTTGTAGAAACATGTTAAACACTAGGATTATGACTGTTATTCTAGTGTAATTTGAGTTCTATGAAGTGAATTCAGATTTGTTAATGTGAAAATTGATATGAACATGCCTAATTGATGTTAATTTTGGCTAAATGACAAGTTATGAACTTGATTGTAAATTTGTAAAAATTATGCCCACTAGGTGTTTGTTAAAATGCCTAAATGAAATCGTGGTCTACTAGGTTGTGTGTAAAACTTGATTTTAATAGGTATTCGGATGAATGCTAGTGATATGATGAGACGGGTCTCACTTATAGATGAGAACCCTTAGTTCTTGCGAAATGAGTGAATAAATTAGTTTTGATAATCGCTTGAACTAGTTGAAGTGTTGAAAATGCAATGGACTTGGTTAGAACTTTAGTTAAAACGGTGGCCTAGAAATAACGCCTACCGGGTAATTAATTGAATGCCTAAACTAGTTTTCGAACTTGAATGTGCATTTTATATGCTAATGGGCATTTGACTTTTAAAAGTCAAACTAACCCCAATACGATGAATGATAATGTGATATGAAATGTGTAAGGTGGAATAATCCTATTAAATTATGGTTAATCTAACCACCTTGTGAATATTGAATAATAGTTGGCGCTTAACAAGCTAGGTGGAAGCTTTGGGAGAAAGCGGGTCAAATGAATCAAGTATGAGAAGGAAAAGAGCATAACCGGATGCAAGGTAAGTGAAAGTTACACTTTTTTGTAGAATACGTATCTATTCTATAAGTTATAAATACAATTGAGATAATGTTCGAAATATGGGTTCCAACGCGGAATGATACGGGTCGGAACCAAAAACAAATGTTTAAAAAAAAATATAAGTTAATGGTAAAACGGGGTGGAACTGTAAATTAGTCACGAAAAGACTAAGATAAATGAGCTTTCGAATGGCTACTTTATAAGTAATCCTAAATTAATAAAAAGGGTAAAACATATCAAATGGTAATGTTGATACCATTTGACAATTAACGACTAATAGGTGTATATCGAGTCTCATGCCCGCAGGATGAACGGCTTGTGAATTAGCGATGCTAGGAAATAGCAAATAAATGAAGACAAGGTATTAAAACGGGTCAATAAGTTGACCCGAGCCAGGTACTCTTAAATAAGTTGTTAGTTAAACATGAGATTTTGGGTCAAATAATTAGTGAAAGTCCTTCATCGTAAAAGAGGGACTAAAACTGACCAAAACGCCCTTGATGGGTAAATAGGATAAATGACCCTTATGAGTCGTTTAGAAACATGTATTATGATAAAGTAACGTTTAGTTAAGTGTTGAAGCATAGGCATAAATCCTTTTCGAATTAAATGCCTCAAAATAGCTTTTGTCGTAGAATAACAACCGAAAATGAGTAAATTCGAAATAATCTATGGATATTCATTAACCAATATAAGGATAGTTGTGGTGGAAGTTCATTTGACAAGTACTATGAAAATATAACGCTAGAAATGAATGAGCGGGGTTTGTGCGTAAAAGCACTTAAATACCCTTAACGGGTCAAAATAAGCGCATAATTATAGACGGGTTAATGATGCATAATAACCCGTGATTTAAATCTTTTGTCAAAAGAAACAATTGAAATATGATGTTCATAACAATTTTGGAATAACGAACTTGTTGGTTTAATGAATCATGAAACGGGTCAAAAGTGTTAAAAAGGAATTTCAAGCCGAGAGCTTGAAATTTTAAATTTTGAAGTAGTTGACTATCAGGTTTTAACTCCATAAGATGGAGAATTAAATTACGAACGCGTAGGAAAGAGAATCGTGTAAAACGGACAAGTAGAATGAAAGTTATGAAGTTTTTAAGTTGAGATTTGGCCAAAAAGTATAGCTAGGCATCCGCAGCTAGCAATAAACCAAACAGTCTATCGAATTTAAGGTGTCGCGTCGCGCGACCATGATCCGGCATAACTGTCGCGTAGCGCGACCACAGTCGCGGCCCGCGAAGGATGTTACCTAAGTCTCTCGCGGCCGCGAGAGACATGATTGCTGAAAATTTTGTTTTCGTCTGTTGTTTGACCCGTATAACTTGTTTAAATCGTTATTTTAATATCAAAACTCACTTTTTAGTTGGTTTTGATCATAGGTAAATGTTGAGGGCTCCCGGATGAAGATCAAGCTCAACGAAGAACCGAACACGATGCAGTTGCAGGCTTCCGCACAGGGTTTCGTTGTTATATTTAAACGATGAATTTTTATCAAACACAATGTAATGAATTAACACTTAGTAAAGTTTTAATTAACCTGTATTTTCATTTTAAATGTAATCATAATTACATGTTTATTCTCGTATATTATACAAAAACTGTAAAATAATAATAAGGGTGTTACAAGTTGGTAATCAGAGCTAAAGGTTAAAGAATAAAGTGTGTTCGGTTCGAGGCTTGATCGCAAATCCGGTAAGTACAAGTATGTTAATGGTTTAGTATGATTAAAGTGTTGTGAACAACACATAGAGTTATTGTGTAATACACGTTACCCCATGAAAATGATTGGTATAATTAACGAAATCACGTGCGTTGACACGTATAGTAAAAAGCCTTGTATTACTACTATACGGGCGTTTATTAATGTCGAAATTACTAACTTTTGTAAATGTTTTAATTGAAGGACACTCGCATCTGAAGATGACGAGAATTAAATAAATTGCGGGTATGATGGAGGAACGGTCCGAGGTATGACAAACATAGCATACTCGTCAAGGACCTAAATCGCGTAGCAATCGCGAACAAGGTTAACGGCAAGAGAAGCCCGTTAGGGCAAGCATTACCAGGTGCACGTTTAAATTTAATCGCACAAATAGAAATATGCAACAAACACGTAAAGAATGACTGTTGCATACGTAGAATAAAACTTGGAAAACCTGAATAAGACACCTATTCAGGATGATGTTTCCAAGAGAAAAATTTAGTAGAAATATACGTTATTCACGATTGTGAATAACGAGATAATAATAGAGTTAGATTATGTGAAAACTTGGACGTGAGTAATTATCCAAGTGAATAATTCTCAATATTATACTATTGAGAAAAGTAACGATCACATTACGAATGTGATTAAATAATAGTTCGATAAAAAGGAAAACATTGTATATGTTCAAAAATGAAACATGTAAAACTATTAATTGTTAATTAATAATTGAATAAAGTTTTGCCAATTTAAGTCAGTGATATAGAAAGATTAGAGGCGTTACTTACATGGGGTGTAGTGTGAAAATTATAAAAAGGTCATGTGTGTCATGTGTTGATCGCTTACTCTGGCCAAGTAAGTAGTGAACACATGATGTCATGAACTTTTATGATGGGTATACTTACATCCGATGTAGTAAGGGCGGGGTGAATGGGACTAAGTAAAATGGTACTGACGTGTGTAAAATGCTGTGACAACTACCAAATTTGCATGCATCCGTACAATTAATTAGACAATAATTAAGGATTAATGACTGTGCTGATTTATAATTAATGACTTAAACTGCTTTCTGATTATTGCTCTATACACACATGTGCATCACTTATTGCAAATGACATATCATTGACTGCATGCAAACATATAGACATAAATGATGCACAAAACACAGTTAGCAGATAACTCAGAAAAATACTGACGAGGTTCAGTACATAAACAGACAGTGTTTTGAGACCCAGTATGGGCCATAGACAAGGTACTACACTAGTATAGTGTGTATGGAAGTAAGGATCACAAAACTGCTTCACTAGGTGTATGGAAGTATGAAAGTGCCTAAAACTTACCTAAAGTGCAGAATTACTTAGAAAATTCAGCAAATCAGCATTTAAATACATTAATATTATGCAGCAGCATGATTAACTGGTCCAGAATACTTTCCTAAGTATCGGGAATTAAAAGTGTCACAAAAGGGTACATAAAGAACACTAAACGGAATAGTTTGACGCTTTAACAAACCGGTATCTCACCGAACAACCGGACACTGCCCAAAACATCAAAATTATACTAGAAGGATTGTTTTAATATTTCTTAGCTAGTTATGGTCCCCGAACATCCTAACACACTATGTAACATACTAGTAACTAAATACCTAACTAATACTTAAATTTTAACTAACTTAACTAACTATTTAGTTAACACTTAAGCCTAAGACCCCCCTCCTAATGGCGGATCATATTTGGTCCCCACATGGAGATTTTAATTGCTTATTATAATGGATTATGTAAGATCTTGTCTCCCTTTATTAAACATATTATCCGTTGGAAAACACTAGAAAATGGTTATAAGAGTAACATGGAGAACATAAGCCCTCATTCCTCACTCCACCCTCAACACACCACTTCCTTCTTCCCCCCTCTTTGGCTCACGGCTAAGAACAAGCAACAACACCACCACCATTTCATTTCTTTTCCATCCATGTCACACCCCAAAAATCCACATGCGGAGCACCACCGCTTGGAGGCGTGACTGACCAGGATCTTAGCCACCAATCACATTGAACTCATGAGTATATTTAAATAAAACTTTCATTTATTAACAATAGTGTTACAACGTTACAATATTTCACAGTTTACAGCGGAAGCATATTTAGCTCGTTAAGTGTTTATAAACCACATGTATAAGCTCTTAGTCTTGTGATGCGTTTCCATGTAACTCGACCCATGACCACTCCAGCTTCTCAGACAGCAAGTTCCATTCATATGCACCTAAAGGCCTGCTAGTCATGTAACAAAGAGTCAACAACCAAGTTGAGCGAGTTCACAGTTAGGTATTCGTTTTAAGTTGCTTACGAAAACATAGTTTGTCTCTAGTTGGCTTACTTGCAGTGGGGTTTACCCCATAGTTGAAAATATGATTAACCAGTCTACCCTGTTTCCCAAACATATCCATAGATGGTGGGGGCTTCCCATGTGAATTACCAGTTTACCCTGTTTCCCAAACCTTTTTACGATATTTAGTGGGGGCTTCCCATGTGCGTTAACAGACCGTACCATATCGACTACTACGAAAATAAGTTGAGCCCTAAGTTAATGTCTATCAGCATTGATGTAACACCTGTGCCTCCACGGCCATCAAACAAATACCGAACCAATGAAATATTATATTTCATACTTGGGATTTGTAAAAATATGTGTATCGTTTGCACATATCAACTCTTGTTCGATTTCAAGCTCTAAATCGCTTTCTGGAAGGTTATACGCGCACTGATGCGTAGATATAACCAATTTAATGCAACGAACACTCCGGAATAGTGAAATAGGCTTAACATACCTTAAATAACCTTTACATAACTTAGATATAAGTTTTGGGAGGTTTGGTGTGGTGAAATCAAGTTAATTCGCTTACAGGGACTAAACTTGACAAACTGCGAAAGTATGCCAATTTGAACTGTAACAGACATTCCGGAACATGACCATAAGTTAAACACACCTTAAATATCCTTTATATAGCTTAGAAATAGGCTTTGAGGGGTTCGGTGTGCTAAAATAAACTTTTGGGTCATTCAGGGACTAAAAGTGTCAAAAAGTGCACAAGTTTGCATTTTCGCGCATAACTTACGTTCTGAATACATCCGGACATCCAAAAATTTATGTGAGCATGACTATATTATATTTTAGTGTTCGCCATAAGAAAAATCCATTCGTCGCGTCATTTGGATCGTTTTTCGCGTTTATGCGCATTCCGTCGTAATTAACCGAACAACGCAACCGTACGGCTAAACGAACCGACATCCGAGATATTTTTGAACACATTTTAAGTTCCCTATACTTTAACTTCATTTTAGAGCTTTGAAATGGGGTTAACGGGCCTTAAACGTGTCAAAAAATGGCCTAAATACAGTTCAGGGACCAAAACTGTAATTCTGCCAAACTAGGGCCTA
Source organism: Helianthus tuberosus (assembly GCA_030545235.1). Classification (NCBI taxonomy): domain Eukaryota; kingdom Viridiplantae; phylum Streptophyta; class Magnoliopsida; order Asterales; family Asteraceae; genus Helianthus; species Helianthus tuberosus. The sequence goes on along the minus strand of CM060434.1, from coordinate 10,849,251 downwards.
GCGGTGCGCTACCCTTTTAACGTAGCGGTGCGCTAGCCTGTGTCAGATCAGATCAGATTAAACAGTCAGCAGATTACCAGCTGTTTAATCCTCACCCACAAGTTCTAATTTGATCTATTCAGCTGATAAGGACCTTATTTAGCCACCACAACTTTACGACAAATGTACGGGCAAGATCTTGGCACGGTTTCCTTGAAATGATCTTAACGGTGGACCGAATACTATAAATACCCCACCCCCATTTGCTTTCAAACCACTAGAATTCTGATTTGAGAACCTCTAAGTTGAAACCATTGTTTCATACCTGAGAATCTTGAATCGGGATTAGCATTCGGGGACCCTTCGTAAGTATTCTTTCGTTCTTTTCCTTATTTTTTTTACTGCTTTTCGAGTCAGAAAGTCAAACTTTGTTTGACTTTCAGCGTTGACCAGTAATGGTCAATGCGAAGTTCGTTTGAACTTCGCAACGTGAGTGTAATCACGTTGGTTATAGTCCCTTGGGACTATGCCCACCGATTACCACGTTGTCTAGGGTCGTAGGGTAGGCGATCTAATAAATCGCCTATACCTTCGAACCCGACCCAGTTTGGTCGATCATTAGGATCTGACCAAATACATTAGGTGACCATAGTATAGGGCATAACCTTCCGAGGTTATACCTTATGGTCACATCGTTTAAGTAGTTGTATGATAGGTAGTTTATATGCCTTAGGTAAATTACCAGAATACCCTTTTCATGTGGAATTGGTAATTAAGCATATGTAACCTAAACTTTTGTCACATAACTGATTATGTAACATGTTTAGGCATATAACACTTGTCATAGGACTAGTTAGGCGGTCCGAACGCGTTTCACGCGCACGACGCGTTAAAGTAGCATAAGCTACCTAAACGGGTCGTAATGGGTCGTAAGCAATTATGTTAGGTTTCATTTAGTATGTAGGCTTTGTTAAACCATATGACACGAGTCTCTATACTCGTTTGGTTTACGAACCCTCATGCTATCTAAATCCTCCGATTTAGGTCCGGTTTATTAATGTAGTTACCTATATTAGGTGCCGTTTGATATTCCGAGATCTCTAGCATTACTTGGTGATTATCTTTAGACATCTGAGCAATCTCAGGCGAGTACATTATTCCCCTCTTTTACTGTTTTCTAAACTGTTTTGGGGTGAAGCATGTGTACCTATCTGTTATTTTCGTGTTTTCCAAAAGTATAATTGATTATACATGTTATTACTTATCATTTGACAAATTACATAACTATCTATGATTTAAACATTGATTTTCTCAAAGAACATAAAATGAATTGTTGAATTGTACTTATTTTATGTTCACCAGACCGATTGTTAGTATGATGTAGCGCTATAGGATTTGACACCCCATTCCTGTTGGCATGGAATGTCTGAAACCAATTTGTTGCTCCATCCAAATAGGAATTGCCTTTGTGGTATTTCTATAGTCTCAAAGGTGTATCTTGATGCACTAGGTCTGAATGAATTCTTAAATCACACTATTAAAGTATAGTTGAATATACTCTCATGTGTGGTATTGTACAAAACCAACATATATTTTGTTAATCATCCAAAGCATATTTTGATATGTTATTTACTAAACAAAAACATAGTTTAATATGTTATTTATCACATCCAAAGCATATTTTGATATGTTATTTACTAAACAAAAACATAGTTTAATAAGTTATTTATCACATCCAAAGCATATTTTTGATATGTTATCTATAAATCCGAAGTATACTTGTACTATACTATCTAAATCTATTCTTTTAAACAACGAAGGTATATTTAATATACTATCTATCTATCGATTTGGTTTAGTTTGATTAAGTGATTAAGTAACAATGCGTGTGTAATATGATACAAACATGGTGGATACGCCACTGGTACTTCCTATATATAAGTGCTTGTATGGTATTACATACTGTAACGTTATTTGAATCATTTCAGTTTGAGATATATAACATTTATACAAATAACATACTTTTCACAAGACATTGTTTTACAAACAACATATCTTATACAAACTCATTTTACATGGTTATTCATTTAATCATGCATTATTCTCTTATTTATACATATCATCAGAACTTATCATTGTTTTTCAAATAATTTACTAAAACAAATGTTTTTGGGTTAAGAGTCATGGCTACGAGGTTTTACAAATTATAACCCGCTTGATTTGAGTTGGTTAATTAAGTTGCAATATTATACTCTTTTCAAAACAAGGTTTTTAAATAAAGTATTGCAACGTCTACACTAGCCATGATTTCGACACTCCTACAAAACCAATGTATTCGCCAGCATTTCTTTGCTGACCTCGTTTTTACACATGTTTCAGGTACTGCTTTGCAATGATTGTTGATACATGCTACATTTAGGATGGACTCGTGCCGTAGCAACTTAAAACGAGACAATAACTAGTTAACTTATGTTATGTACCCTTTGTTTCTTGTTTAAACAATGTAAACTCTCATAATTGATTTTTTAAAAAGAAACTTTAATTGCCATGGATTTGAAACGATTAATTCTGTTACAACACTCCCCGACATTTCCGCCACGTTTTGTATGTTCTACGTGGTCGGGGTGTGACAGAAAAGATGGTATCAGAGCCAATGGTTATAGGGAATTAGGTTATTAGTAATGCTTTGACCTAGTCTATAACCTTCTTAGGACCCTAACGCGAGTTTACTTGCGTTTAGTCATAAAACAATACCGTCACTTATCCTTAGGCGACGACCACAACAAGAACACAATTTTCGAAACCGCTTTGAAAACTAATCATCTGTTCTAGGATGATTGATTACTAGGTTTTGAACCCTCTGTTATAAGGTTTTGAACCCCTTTAAGTTTTCAAAATCTCGTCAAGGTTCTGGGTTTTAAATAATGTGAACACGTGCAAACTGGAAGGGTGAATGCCTGTATTCTGGGTTTTCTGTCTAGGCAAGCACTTCGTATACATCTCATCAGACGCGAGACCAGTTGTGCTTACCTGGGAATTCTTGGGATGAGTGTTCACTTATAGGCGAGCATGTCTTCGCGATACATTATTTTTGACCTATTTACTTTGATTAGTCACCGTCTCATTTGTTTGCCTTAAGTAACAAACAAATGATCGCAATTTTATGCATTGTTATTCTGTTTTCATTTCCCTTGTTCCCTCCAATATCTCCTATGTTCTTCATGGTGTCTCTTCATCGCAACAAGACTCGAGTGTCCGGACCAGGTGCTACAACTGCCCAACAAATAGGCGTAGTACTCCAGAAGACCGTTGATTTAGCTATCACCATGAGTCAGCTCAGGAATGAAGCCGTGCAAGGGAACCACTCCTTGGAGAAATCAATGCAACCGTCATCATCCAAATCAAATACCCTGTTTCAAATGTACCCACGGTGTACGATGGAGACATTTGGTTAACATGTGTTGCTTTGCTGTTCAAAGCAAAGCAGTTGCAAACCCTGTTGCTGCTTAAACTTCAAGTTCTGCTTCATATGTCGCCCTGGCATATCTAGCGCCTCAACCTCATGAACTTTCTACCTTGTGTATCGACTTAAGCACGCCTAGTGCAAGGTGTCGAAGCACCTCTCGTTACACAAATTCCAAAATCCATGAAGGATCTTTCTATCCTCATAATCAGATCCTTGTGGATGAATATCACTTAAATCGGAGCCCTTAATTGAATTATTCGTATGCCTTAATACGTACATTACGATTCAATAAGGACAGAGCCGAATTCTTATTAAGATCTTCCTATCTTCATAGTTAGATTCTAATGATTAAAGTACCAAATGAAATCCACGGATTGGATTCCTGGTATGCTTTAAGTATCCGTGTCTAAAGATAACAAAGTAAAGATCAAGTTAAACAATTATGTGATTAGGTGCTTATGTGTCTTCTTATGTGTTTTGTGTTTTATGTGATCCATCCAAATCCTCGTAGAGTCTTCCATATCTCATATGAAGGATTCGTAGTAGGATATTCCAAAAAGGTACTATCTTAAATCCTTAATGGACTTCTACGTTGTAGTTAAGTCCCTTGGGTTTTAAAGTACTATTATAAAACTGAACCTCTTGAATGGTCTGGTTAAACAGACTGATTTTGAGAATCTGATCAAAAATATCATGTGATGATATAAATACAAAGATCCCTTAAGTGGTCTATTTAAGGAGATCATACGACGGTTTAGTTAAGAAGATCATATGTTGATCTAGTTAAAAAGATCGTTCGTAGATCAAATTAAAAGGACCCTTTTGTGGTCTAGTCAGGTCGCTTTATGTTTATTCAATTGATTTTTTTTCCCATACGCATTATGAAATGAACTGTGCGGACTGTGCAAGGAACTACGTAATTATGGAGGCCTACATAATTATGGAATTCAGTGCATAGGAACCACAGGAAGTTTTGTCATGTGTTAAGACCCACAGTGACAAGAGTAATGATACGGGAGAAGTCTTGGACTTTGACCAATGTCATTTATTCTCACCCTACCCAATTCTGATCTCAATCACACACACAATTTCCTATGATGAGTTTTCATAAGAAACGTTCTTCTGTCCGTAGTTCAAAACTCCATGTTTTGTTACTACAATGACTTCACTTTGATGGTTGACATTTTCGCTAAGAATCCTAACATAGCCCAGAGTTCTACTTAGGGTTCAAGGGGTTCATTCAAAGCGAAAACATCACCGTCGTCTCCACAAGTTTCTCCTAAAATTAAATTTCGGGACGAAATTTCCTAAAGTAGGGGAGACTGTAACACCTGTGCCTCCACGGCCATCAAACAAATACCGAACCAATGAAATATTATATTTCATACTTGGGATTTGTAAAAATATGTGTATCGTTTGCGCATATCAACTCTTGTTCGATTTCAAGCTCTAAATCGCTTTCTGGAAGGTTATACGCGCACTGATGCGTAGATATAACCAGTTTAATGCAACGAACACTCCGGAATAGTGAAATAGGCTTAACATACCTTAAATAACCTTTACATAACTTAGATATAAGTTTTGGAAGGTTTGGTGTGGTGAAATCAAGTTAATTCGCTTACAGGGACTAAACTTGACAAACTGCGAAAGTATGCCAATTTGAACTGTAACAGACATTCCGGAACATGACCATAAGTTAAACACACCTTAAATATCCTTTATATAGCTTAGAAATAGGCTTTGAGGGGTTCGGTGTGCTAAAATAAACTTTTGGGTCATTCAGGGACTAAAAGTGTCAAAAAGTGCACAAGTTTGCATTTTCGCGCATAACTTACGTTCTGAATACATCCGGACATCCAAAAATTTATGTGAGCATGACTATATTATATTTTAGTGTTCGCCATAAGAAAAATCCATTCGTCGCGTCATTTGGATCGTTTTTCGCGTTTATGCGCATTCCGTCGTAATTAACCGAACAACGCAACCGTACGGCTAAACGAACCGACATCCGAGATATTTTTGAACACATTTTAAGTTCCCTATACTTTAACTTCATTTTAGAGCTTTGAAATGGGGTTAACGGGCCTTAAACGTGTCAAAAAATGGCCTAAATACAGTTCAGGGACCAAAACTGTAATTCTGCCAAACTAGGGCCTAGCGGTGCGCTACCCTTTTAACGTAGCGGTACGCTAGCCTGTGTCAGATCAGATCAGATTAAACAGTCAGCAGATTACCAGCTGTTTAATCCTCACCCACAAGTTCTAATTTGATCTATTCAGCTGATAAGGACCTTATTTAGCCACCACAACTTTACGACAAATGTACGGGCAAGATCTTGGCACGGTTTCCTTGAAATGATCTTAACGGTGGACCGAATACTATAAATACCCCACCCCCATATGCTTTCAAACCACTAGAATTCTGATTTGAGAACCTCTAAGTTGAAACCATTGTTTCATACCTGAGAATCTTGAATCGGGATTAGCATTCGGGGACCCTTCGTAAGTATTCTTTCGTTCTTTTCCTTATTTTTTTTACTGCTTTTCGAGTCAGAAAGTCAAACTTTGTTTGACTTTCAGCGTTGACCAGTAATGGTCAATGCGAAGTTCGTTTGAACTTCGCAACGTGAGTGTAATCACGTTGGTTATAGTCCCTTGGGACTATGCCCACTGATTACCACGTTGTCTAGGGTCGTAGGGTAGGCGATCTAATAAATCGCCTATACCTTCGAACCCGACCCAGTTTGGTCGATCATTAGGATCTGACCAAATACATTAGGTGACCATAGTATAGGGCATAACCTTCCGAGGTTATACCTTATGGTCACATCGTTTAAGTAGTTGTATGATAGGTAGTTTATATGCCTTAGGTAAATTACCAGAATACCCTTTTCATGTGGAATTGGTAATTAAGCATATGTAACCTAAACTTTTGTCACATAACTGATTATGTAACATGTTTAGGCATATAACACTTGTCATAGGACTAGTTAGGCGGTCCGAACGCGTTTCACGCGCACGACGCGTTAAAGTAGCATAAGCTACCTAAACGGGTCGTAATGGGTCGTAAGCAATTATGTTAGGTTTCATTTAGTATGTAGGCTTTGTTAAACCATATGACACGAGTCTCTATACTCGTTTGGTTTACGAACCCTCATGCTATCTAAATCCTCCGATTTAGGTCCGGTTTATTAATGTAGTTACCTATATTAGGTGCCGTTTGATATTCCGAGATCTCTAGCATTACTTGGTGATTATCTTTAGACATCTGAGCAATCTCAGGCGAGTACATTATTCCCCTCTTTTACTGTTTTCTAAACTGTTTTGGGGTGAAGCATGTGTACCTATCTGTTATTTTCGTGTTTTCCAAAAGTATAATTGATTATACATGTTATTACTTATCATTTGACAAATTACATAACTATCTATGATTTAAACATTGATTTTCTCAAAGAACATAAAATGAATTGTTGAATTGTACTTATTTTATGTTCACCAGACCGATTGTTAGTATGATGTAGCGCTATAGGATTTGACACCCCATTCCTGTTGGCATGGAATGTCTGAAACCAATTTGTTGCTCCATCCAAATAGGAATTGCCTTTGTGGTATTTCTATAGTCTCAAAGGTGTATCTTGATGCACTAGGTCTGAATGAATTCTTAAATCACACTATTAAAGTATAGTTGAATATACTCTCATGTGTGGTATTGTACAAAACCAACATATATTTTGTTAATCATCCAAAGCATATTTTGATATGTTATTTACTAAACAAAAACATAGTTTAATATGTTATTTATCACATCCAAAGCATATTTTGATATGTTATTTACTAAACAAAAACATAGTTTAATAAGTTATTTATCACATCCAAAGCATATTTTTGATATGTTATCTATAAATCCGAAGTATACTTGTACTATACTATCTAAATCTATTCTTTTAAACAACGAAGGTATATTTAATATACTATCTATCTATCGATTTGGTTTAGTTTGATTAAGTGATTAAGTAACGATGCGTGTGTAATATGATACAAACATGGTGGATACGCCGCTGGTACTTCCTATATATAAGTGCTTGTATGGTATTACATACTGTAACGTTATTTGAATCATTTCAGTTTGAGATATATAACATTTATACAAATAACATACTTTTCACAAGACATTGTTTTACAAACAACATATCTTATACAAACTCATTTTACATGGTTATTCATTTAATCATGCATTATTCTCTTATTTATACATATCATCAGAACTTATCATTGTTTTTCAAATAATTTACTAAAACAAATGTTTTTGGGTTAAGAGTCATGGCTACGAGGTTTTACAAATTATAACCCGCTTGATTTGAGTTGGTTAATTAAGTTGCAATATTATACTCTTTTCAAAACAAGGTTTTTAAATAAAGTATTGCAACGTCTACACTAGCCATGATTTCGACACTCCTACAAAACCAATGTATTCGCCAGCATTTCTTTGCTGACCTCGTTTTTACACATGTTTCAGGTACTGCTTTGCAATGATTGTTGATACATGCTACATTTAGGATGGACTCGTGCCTTAGCAACTTAAAACGAGACAATAACTAGTTAACTTATGTTATGTACCCTTTGTTTCTTGTTTAAACAATGTAAACTCTCATAATTGATTTTTTAAAACGAAACTTTAATTGCCATGGATTTGAAACGATTAATTCTGTTACAACACTCCCCGACATTTCCGCCACGTTTTGTATGTTCTACGTGGTCGGGGTGTGACAATTGACCCTTTGCCTTTAGTCCATTAATACACATTCGTTCGAACGACACGGTGTGAGGTTAGTTAAACCTAATAGCGCTATCAACTAATGACCCGCTCGCCATCGGCCTCGGCGATTAAGTTGATACAATTTGAGGGACTTCATGATAGAGTTTTGGTCTAGCAAGTTTAAGGTTGTTGTCCTACCCAAGGAGGACGAACGTACGTAGTTCTACCCAAGGAGAATACGCAGAATTTATAGTGGCATCCTACCCAAGGAGGATGGCCGTACATATCCTACCCAAGGAGGATATGTAGATTTCCGTTTTAGTTTATTAACCCATTCCCAACCCTTGGGAATCCCATGCCTTGTAGAAAGTGTGAACTCACCTTGGTTTGCTCGGTTAGACTAAGTGCTTGTTTAACAGTTGATCAATCAAACCCTACCGTGGTTACCAGAGTTAGTCAGTTACAAGAACACACAACATCCATGTACTTGCATTTACTACATAATTTACAAATAAGTGGCACGTATATTATAATGCAGATCATAGCAAGCAAATGGATGTAAAGACAATACTAATTCATATCATAACGTATCACAAGTGATACAGTTTACATTCAAATACACTCGTTAATAGAAACAAGTATTCATGCACCATCAATTAGTAAGTTATTTCCATGTAGTTATTTAACAAATAACTAGGCCATGCTCGCATCAACCCATCAAGTCCAACTAGTCACTCGTTATCGGGGCACTCTATTTTTGACCCAATCTAAGTAACGCATGACTGGCCCAAGAGATTAACCCCTGAAACCCGGCCCAAACAAATATGTTGACATGCAGCCCAGCTAAACAGAATGGTCCTGGCTGTTGGTAACCGAGCCCAGTACCAGATATGGCCCAAACATACAACGTCCCAAAGCAAAAATAAAAGAAACAATGTAGTCTAGTCCTTGAATTCGTGGCCCAATTGTCAAAACCAAATCAACCGAGCCCAACATCTAATATGCAAGTCTCAATAGTTAACAACTATTGTTTTTATTGTTGTCTACTAACCAGTTTATCAACATAATATCCCTAATAATCAAGTAGCAGTTCATACATACATATAAGTTAATAAAAATCGAAATAAACATTATTGATTATTTCCACAATTGTTTATCAAATCCTAAATATTCATGCTAGACATCAACTAGTGGCACACCTATAAACCCTCACATGGCCACTGACAAAATCCCTTGCAACCATGAACACATAGCCGACAATTCATGAGGTGATTCTTATCACTTTGGCTGCACTCTCTAGGCTTTTCACATGCAAGGCTTAGATCACAATCATATGTAATTTATGAAATCATGTGCAATTCATGAAACCATGTGCAATCAGTATTCACAATCACTATGCCTAGAATTTATACAACTTACAACAATTACAATCCCATATACACATATCACGATATCACACTAAAAAAAACCCCTGCAACAATCAAGGTAGCACATCCTACCATTATTAATCTATCGACAATCATCAAGCCACACTTAAACATCATTCAGCAAATCATCATTCGGCCGTTTATTCACGATACTTTAGGTTCAGATTCTTATCTCATATTCATGTTATAACACACATGTTTCTAAATCAATTCTACGATCACATCCAAACAAACAATTAATTAATCAAAACTAACAGGCTATCGCACTTACCGAATGCAGGGAGATGATGTTTCGAGAGTAAAGAGCTTCAATGATAAGGGCTCTCGCCACTCTAGGAGAGGGGATTAGGGTGCTAGGGTTCTGCTTCCAAATATCATTGTGAGATAATGGAGTTTACGTACAATCTTGGGTGTCCCTATATTCGACAAAGTGGGCCAAGTCCACTTGGGTTTATGCTTTTGCTCAAAGGATATGGGCCGAGAACAATTTAAAAACATAGAGAGGGTGTTCGGCCCAATACATAGAGGAGGTGTGGGACTTATCGTAGAGTGTGATTAGATTTCCTCTAATGATCATACATGCGTGCTTATAACATTAAACCATTTACTTAAAATCAAACCTATAAGTTATTCGAGTAACGTTCCCACAGTTTGCATCAACCACAAGGCGAGACAAAGGGGATCAGTACAATGAAAGGACTCTTGAAATTTCGAGTTGTCACATCATCCCCAACTTGAAAGAAATTTCGTCCTAAAATTTAGCACGTAGTTACTGAGGAAGCTAGTTAGGTTGCATGGTTTCCTGGTTTTCCTGGGGTGTCACATCATCCCCCCGTTGGTTTGGAATTTCGTCCCGAAATTCCGCAGTAGCTTGAGCCTCAGTAGTGAATTCATTGATCTCGAACAACTGGGGATAGCTGTGCTTCATTTGGTCTTCTCGTTCCCAGGTAAACTCTGGGCCACGGCGGGGGTTCCAACGAACTCGAATAATAGGTATCCTGGTGCGTGTAAGAATCTTGACCTCCCGGTCCAAGATTTCCACTGTTTCTTCGACAAATCGCAACTGATCGTCGATGGTGAGCTCCTCGAAAGGAACCGTGGGGGTTTCATCTGACAGATACTTCTTCAGATTCGACACATGGAATACGTTGTGAACTCCACTGAGTTCTTCGGGTAGATTCAACCTGTAGGCCACCTTGCCAATTCTCTCAGTGTTTTCGAAAGGTCCAACATATCGCGGGTTGAGTTTGTCTCATTTACCAAAACGAACTACACCTCCCCAAGGTGAGACTTTAAGTAGTACTCGATCCCCAACCTAGAACTCGAGTGGTTTCCTGTGCTTATTAGCGTAGCTTTTCTGACGGTCATGAGCTGCCGCCATTTGTTGTCGTATCTGAGCAATCTTCTCTGTTGTGTCTACAACGAGCTCTGGGCAAGTGATTTGGTTGTTTCCTACTCCTGCCCAATAAAGAGGTGGTCGGCACTTCCGTCCGTACAATGCCTCGAACAGAGCAGCCTGGAGGCTGGTGTGGTAACTGTTGTTATACGAAAACTCCACTAACGGGAGATGTCTTTCCCAGCCGTTACCAAAGTCGATTACACATGCCCGAAGCATGTCTTCAAGAGTTTGGATGGTGCGTTCAGTCTGCCCATCCGTCTGTGGATGATATGTTGTGCTCATGTCTGGACGTGAGCCAAAGGATTTGTGCATTGCTTGCCACAAATCAGATGTAAATCATGGGTTGCGAGTAGAGGTAATGAAGGTTTGCACCCCGTGCCTAGTGACCGCTTCCTTAAGATAGATGACTGCATGTGTAGAAACTTATCCGTTTCTTTGATGGTTAGAAAGTGTGCTAGTTGTGCAAAACAATCAATGAGTGTCCAAGTGCTGTTTCCGTTTTAAGTTATAAGTAGATTGTCGATCAAACCCATGGCAGTCTGTTTTTATTTTTGCGATTGTTGCTGGTGCTACACCTTGACTTTCCCCAAGTTGGTCCACCATTCACATACTTGGCTAGATGAGCTTTCATATCCAATTACCATTACAGGGTATGTAAATCCTAACGCCTCTCATCAAAACCCAGACGGCTAGAATGTCAACACTGGTGTGCTTACTCAACGCGAGTTCCCTTCAGTTGCCGTGTAATGAGTCCCGCATTCGTTTCTATGAGGTAGCGAGTATCGTCTGACTTGTCAAAGGTGGCTTCTCCATGCCCCGCATGAGTTCAACTTGAAAATCCTCTTCCTTCGGTTCTCCAGTTTGAACAGAGCGAGTCTGATTCAGTAAGTTAGAGTCGATAGCGAGCTGCAGAGCTCGTGTATGTTCAAGTTTCACAGTCGTATTCATCCAAAGTTCCATCCAACGATGTCCTTGTATGCTTTAGCTCTTTCAAACATCGGTACGTGGGAGGCCCTTGTGATCGGTCTAAATATCGCGTCTGGTACCGTCCAAGTGATGCCTCCATCCAAAATCCCAAAACCACGGTTTTCACCGCCAATCGTGTGTGTCGCGCAGTTCCTCTTTGTAACTCCATCACGTACGTCATCACTCTCTCGTGTTGCGTCAATGTGCAGCTGGGACTCTGATTCAGACCATAAGGATATACCACTGAATCACCCACACCCTCGGGTAAAAGCAATGCTCAGTGCATTGCAGAGTTGGGATTCGAAAGTTGAAAAGACGCCATCCTGTTCTGTCTTTCACGAACACAGCACCCCGCTGTGCTAGAGAGATTTAAGCTGCGCGACCTTCGAAAATCCTATGATTTATCTGCGATAGTATCAAGTGATACCAAGAAATTGCTGTATCCACGAGGGACTCTTTGGTTTCGATCAGTTTCCAACCAAGACGGATCTTAGCGAGTTCCACGTGCATTCCCACTTCGCTGATTATATATCCAAAAGGTACCTTTCGAACCCAGAAATTACATTTAACAAGACTTTGAGCGGAGTGGCTCCTCCCTCAGGAGTTCTAAGATAAGATAAAAATGCCACCCATGGCGTTCCATTCTCTTGGTCAGGATTCAGGACGTTGTCAACAAATGCGGTTGATTTATGTGATCCCTAAAGCTGCTGGTGTGTTGGTCAACTCAATGATCATGGTGTATAACGTTGAAATGGCTGCATTACATTCGACGTGCTGTTCTAAGAGCATTCTCCTCTTGGTCTTCCATCTGATGATAGTTCGTTCACTAGCCAATCCTTGAATGGAAGCTGGTTCCTCGCAACTGGTCGACGGGTTGTCATTACGTGGTCGAGGCAAACGGTTCTTGACTGTCACCTTGTTGAGGTCTCGATAGTCAGTACACCTACGAAAAGGCTTCTCTTCATGGGTATAGCGAGGACTCCTTAAAGCAAAAACTCCTGTCAGACAGTTCCTGTAGTTGGCTAAACAGCTCCTGCAACCCTCCTGGTGCAAGACGGTAGAGAGTACGGGTAGTTAAAACTGCCTCTGGCGTGAGGTCTAACTGAGTTCCTACATAGCAGCTGTAGAGATGATCCTGGAAGTTCCTCGAGTAGCACATTAAGGGTAATCACGAACAACTGGTGGATCCTCGATCCTCCTTTTCCTAACCTTACGTCTATAACAGTTGCCACATAGCGGGGTAATCCCTCCGTAGACACTCCTGGCTCTCATTGCTGAAATAACACCAACCATTGCGCCACTCTGACGCGTTAGAACAGATAACAATCCTCCACGAAGGAGAGGAGTATATAAAATTATCTCCTCACAAGGTACATCTATCAAGAATAACAGAAGAAAGGTCGATGTCGAACACTTGTCCCACAAGGTTGTGTTTGCATCCCAACGATCATATGAGGTTTCCATTGTCTAGCCATCAGCCGATTCCACAACAGGTTCAAACTCTTAGGAGCGTCAGGGTCAAACGAAATAGAGATGAAGCGGATTGCTACTCATACTAGCTACCATGTCGTTAAAGTCCTGACGTCGCCCAAGCCAATTCTAAATGCCCTTCCATGAGCATCATTTCCCGTGCGGTTGTACTTGTTGCAAGGATATCCAGTACGGCTGTCGTTTCCTCAGTTGTTGTCATTTTGATATAGCAACAGTCTCTCCATGCCGTAGGCACCTTCATTTCTATACTGTCGGTTGCCATTTCAAGTACCTTGATGTTGCCGTGACTGTTGCCTCCAATGATGTTGTTTGAAACGGAGCTCTACGATCTTTCATCGACAGGGTCCATCTTTTCATATTCCGTGCCACGTTCTAAGGCGCTACCCCTAGTGCTGGCAGTTTGGCGTTCCATACCATCATCAATTGTCATCGCTTATGTCCCGATTATTCCGTAAAAGTTGACTCCCATGAGTCGCGGGCTAAGGTTAAGGATTTGATTAGAGTCAAATCGCTGATGTTCGTTGCTGGTGACTAGGGTCGTTCAAATGCTGAAGTCCATCGTTCTCGCAAGTTGACTGAGTAATACTTGGTATGTTACGAGAGTGTTGCAGAAGTGATCGCACTGAGGGATCTAAGGCGTCAGTACGTTAAGTTCCAGCAGACGAAGAAAGGTGAGTAAGATATAGACCAATCATTGTCATTGCAACATCCATCTCGGGGATGTTCGTACAAGCACCTAGCATTTTACACAGTTCGCTAGGCGTTCAGATGGGTGTTCCGGTAATACTCGATAGCATCGAGATTCGAAAGAATTCCAGAGATGAAGGAAAAGCTCACGTTCGAGTAGGGGACAATCACTGCTATGATCCCTATAGGTTTGTTATGTTTCACATCGGTCAAATAACGAAACGGAACCCATTTTTCACTTGTTAAGGCTTATTGGGACTCGTATGTACCCCACATTATTATTATGTGTGCACCCACAATAATATTGTGATTTGCATGCTCATCTCAGCTTCTCTTAACTCATGTCAAATGGTTCCTCAAACTCGAGTAGCAAACAAAGAGCATCACGAAGCGTAAGTCATGAATGTTTAGGGAAATACCACCCTACCAGTCACATAACACAGGCAAATAATACATGAATTCATACTGTTGTGCTAAACGTGCAATCAAATGCAATATCATATGTAAGTGTTCACTAGTTACGCAGTACAATGAGTATACGAGAGACGAACCTTGCAATCTGGAGCTGAGTGTCATGGTCGTATTCACGTTTTCAGAACTGTTCGGTTATAGTCTGGTTTTACAAAAACCTTTTTCCCCTTTTTAAAACCAAGTTCACTATAACCAATGGCTCTGATACCAATCTGTCACACCCCCAAAATCCACATGCGGAGCACCACCGCTTGGAGGCGTGACTGACCAGGATCTTAGCCACCAATCACATTGAACTCATGAGTATATTTAAATAAAACTTTCATTTATTAACAATAGTGTTACAACGTTACAATATTTCACAGTTTACAGTGGAAGCATATTTAACTCGTTAAGTGTTTATAAACCACATGTATAAGCTCTTAGTCTTGTGATGCGTTTCCATGTAACTCGACCCATGACCACTCCAGCTTCTCAGACAGCAAGTTCCATTCATATGCACCTAAAGGCCTGCAAGGCATGTAACAACGAGTCAACAACAAAGTTGAGCGAGTTCACAGTTAGGTATTCGTTTTAAGTTGCTTACAAAAACATAGTTTATCTTTAGTTGGCTTACTTGCCGTGGGGTTTACCCCATAATTGAAAATATGATTAACCAGTTTACCCTGTTTCCCAAACATATCCATAGATGGTGGGGGCTTCCCATGTGAATTACCAGTTTACCATGTTTCCTAAACCTTTTTACAATATTTAGTGGGGGCTTCCCATGTGCGTTACCAGACCGTACCATATCGACTACTACGAAAATAAGTTGTGCCCAAAGTCAATGTCTAACCCTGTTTCCCAAACCTTTTTACGATATTTAGTGGGGGCTTCCCATGTGCGTTACCAGACCGTACCATATCGACTACTACGAAAATAAGTTGTGCCCTAAGTCAATGTCTATCAGCATTGACCCCTTGCCTTTAGTCCATTAGTACACGCCCGTTCGAACGATACGGTGTGAGGTTTGTTAAACCTAATAGCGCTATCAACTAATGACCCGCTCGCCATCGGCCTCGGCGATTAAGTCGATACAATTTGAGGGACTTCATCATAGAGTTTTGGTCTAGTAAGTTTAAGGTTGTTGTCCTACCCAAGGAGGACGAACGTACGTAGTTCTACCCAAGGAGAATACGCAGAATTTATAGTGGCATCCTACCCAAGGAGGATGGCCGTACATATCCTACCCAAGGAGGATATGTAGATTTCCGTTTTAGTTTATTAACCCATTCCCAACCCTTGGGAATCCCATGCCTTGTAGAAAGTGTGAACTCACCTTGGTTTGCTCGGTTAGACTAAGTGCTTGTTTAACAGTTGATCAATCAAACCCTACCGTGGTTACCAGAGTTAGTCAGTTACAAGAACACACAACATCCATGTACTTGCATTTACTACATAATTTACAAATAAGTGGTACGTATATTATAATGCAGATCATAACAAGCGATTGGATGTAAAGACAATACTAATTCAAATCATAACGTATCACAAGTGATTCAGTTTACATTCAAATACACTCGTTAATCGAAACAAGTATTCATGCACCATCAATTAGTAAGTTATTTCCATGTAGTTATTTAACAAATAACTGGGCCATGCTCGCATCAACCCATCAAGTCCAACTAGTCACTCGTTATCGGGCCACTCTATCTTTGACCTAATCTAAGTAACGCATGACTGGCCCAAGAGATTAACCCCTGAAACCCGGCCCAAACAAATATGTTGTCATGCAGCCCAGCTAAACAGAATGGTCCCGACTATTGGTAACCGAGCCCAGCACCAGATGTGGCCCAAACATATAACGGCGCAAAGCAAAAATAAAAGAAACAATGTAGTCTAGTCCTTGAATTCGTGGCCCAATTGTCAAAACCAAATCAACCGAGCCCAACAACTAACATGCAAGTCTCAATAGTTAACAACTATTGTTTATATTGTTGCCTACTAACCAGTTTATCAACATAATATCCCTAATAATCAAGTAGCAGTTCATACATACATATAAGTTAACAAAAATCGGAATAAGCATTATTGATTATTTCCACAATTGTTTATCAAATCCTAAATATTCATGCTAGACATCAACTAGTGGCACACCTATAAACCCTCACATGGCCACTGATAAAATCCCTTGCAACCATGAACACATAGCCGACAATTCATGAGGTGATTCTTATCACTTTGGATGCACTCTCTAGGCTTTTCACATGGAAGGCTTAGATCACAATCATATGTAATTTATGAATTCATGTGCAATTCATGAAACCATGTGCAATCAGTATTCACAATCACTATGCCTAGAATTTATACAACTTACAACAATTACAATCCCATATACACATATCACGATATCACACTAAAAAAACCCATGCAACAATCAAGGTAGCACATCCTACCATTATTAATCTATCGACAATCATCAAGCCACACTTAAACATCATTCAGCAAATCATCATTCGGCCGTTTATTCACGATACTTTAGGTTCAGATTCTTATCTCATATTCATGTTATAACACACATGTTTCTAAATCAATTCTACGATCACATCCAAACAAACAATTAATTAATCAAAACTAACAGGCTATCGCACTTACCGAATGCAGGGAGATGATGTTTCGAGAGTAGAGAGCTTCAATGATAAGGGCTGTCGCCACTCTAGGAGAGGGGATTAGGGAGCTAGGGTTCTGCTTCCAAATATCATTGTGAGATAATGGAGTTTACGTACAATCTTGGGTGTCCCTATATTCGACTAAGTGGGCCAAGCCCACTTGGGTTTATGCTTCGGCTCAAAGGATATGGGCCGAGAACAATTTAAAAACATAGAGAGGGTGTTCGGCCCAATACATAGAGGAGGTGTGCGACTTATCGTAGAGTGTGATTAGATTTCCTCTAATGATCATACATGCGTGCTTATAACATTAAACCATTTACTTAAAATGAAACCTATAAGTTATTCGAGTAACGTTCCCACAGTTTGCATCAACCACAAAGCGAGACAAAGGGGATCAGTACAATGAAAGGACTCTTGAAATTTCGAGTTGTCACAATCCATTCTGAAGTAATATTAAGGTGTAAGGAGCTAAGTTAGGAAGCTTGGAGCTTTCGGAAGTTTAAGGACCTTCACCAATTGCTTTTATCCACTTCATTTATCCTCTCGTTCATCCCTAGCCTTGAGCTAGTAGTAAGATCTTCTACTCTTCATTTTGCATCTATTTTAAGTGGTTAAAAGATGTTACAAGATGATTATCATAAAGAACACTAAGAAACAAGAAGTTGAAACATGAGCATAAGCTTGAAATTATAAGAAAACTTAAAGAAATCATGTTGTTTAGTGTTGTTATGATACTTGATGATTGGTGGTTTGTGTAAATGATGTAGATCATCATATGATCTTGCTAGATGATGATTAAAAACCTAATCTAGCAAGATGAGAGGATGAAAATGTTAGAGATTTATAAATCATCCTCAAGAAAGACATGAACTTGAAAAGATATATTGTTTTCTTGAAAAATAATAATCAAAGTGGGTTAATAATCATATAGATCTAAGAATCTATGAATGGTTTTCCAAAAGAACCAAGCTTGAAATATGAGTTTTAGTAGATCTTGGTTCTTACATAAACAAATACTATTTTTAATGGTTAAACAAGTGTAGAAACACTTGTGTAACAAGAAGATTGCTTAAAGAAGCATTTTTGGGAAATATGTTTGGAAGTTGTAAACACCCAACTTCTTTAAAAAGGAAGTTTTTAAAGAAGTAAATACATTTTAAGGGGTAACTAAACCTACTAAACACACTACCAAGTTACTACAAGTTTTTATGAAAGTTCAAGTTCATGTTGTTATGTAAATAGCAGTGTTTTGGCACTTGGTAAGTGTTAGTTAAGTTGTTGATTGTTTGTGATGATTTTAAAAAGAAAATGATATGCTTTGATAGCATGGACACCTCCATTTTTAGGGGAAACTATGGCAAAATTTTCTAAAAATATAGACACTTAGAAAAATATTTTCTAACAAATATTACAAGTGTATTTTAACTATGGTTTTCAATATAAACTTTGCCATAATTTTTGTTACAAAAATACAAGTATTGGAGGTTGGTTTTTATAAATAAAAAAAATGGATAAATATGTATTAGAATATATATTTACATTAAAGACATGATGTGTGTGAATATTTGTATGCTATGCATAGTAGTTATATTATTTTAGGGTTAAAATAATATAACTTGACAAAATACCAAGAAATTACAATCCAAAATATTACCAAGAATCTCATGGAATAAATATACAAGTTACATACATAATATTGTGAAACCGAACAAGAAATTTAACTTGCCAAATATTCCGGAAAATATGTTTACAAGTATATTCTTGGTAAACAATACTTTGGACACCGAAAGAATAAAAATGGGATTTTCACAATTATCACAAAGTTAGATCATATTTTGACGAGGTGAAAATATATTATTTTGGGAAGTAAAAATATATTTTCTTGGAATTACTAGGAAATATAATATATATTTTCTTGGAATACATTATTTTGAAGCTACAAATGTTTTTGCCAAGAGGAAAAATCAGGAATAATTCTTCTAAGGAATATTTCTTGGAATATATTTAGAAATATATATTGGATACTTATAAAAGATAATACACGTCAGAATACGACACCAAGGCAAGTTATACAAAATACAAGAATACGAATACACATGTATGAGATACCCCCATCCTTGGGAAAGAAATAAAGACATAAATACTTGAGAAGTAGTGATACAAAATATTGTTTAACAATTATTCCAAAATAAAATATGATTTAAGTAATTATAACTTGGAATAATATTGGAGACATAAAAGAAACGTCACTCAAAAACATTTATGCAGAGACAAGGCACGACTCGTCCGTCTAATAGACACTAGTACATTATAGGTAGTCGTGTTTGCTGAAAGGATTTGGGTTACAGTTGTGAAGACGCAAAACTGTGAGTTCATGTCCCCCTTTTCTTTTAACTGTTTTCAGTTTTATAACTTCGGGGGTGAAATACATGTTACAATTGTTTACAAACGTTTTATACATGGTATGATTAGCTTAAGGAGGGTTACTGCTTGATCATGTGAGTGGTGGGTATGACACTTAAGGCCATTAATCCTCATTGTAGGACCGAGGGACATGAGTGATAGATCTATTCGGGTGTAGCGAGCCCCACCCATGAGCATGCCGAATGAGCCATGTCGTGACTATGTCTTACCGACTAAATCTGCTAGGTTTGAGTTTTCCTGCATCACTTCACACATATCGATGGCCTTGCAAACCATTGGTGATCTTTTTTTCCTTGTTGCTTTCATACCGGGATTTATAAACTTACATACATACTCACAATGATTTCAAAGGTTTATACTTATACACAAACGAACACATGAACTCGCTCAACTTTTGTTGATGTTTTCAAACTACATGTATTTCAGGGAATTTGTAAGTGGATCTGGCGGGCGTTGGAAGTTTTATGCTGCGATAAGAATAAGGATGTCATCCATGGTCTTTGGGTTTGGTCAGTGTGTCCTATTCCTGGATGAGGCACGTCTTCCAAACCTTGGTTATATTTAATATCTTTTGACAAGTCCTTAGTGAACTCATAAACAAGTTGTATGGTTTGTAAAACTCGAATCTGAAGTCTATGTTTTTAAACAATGGTGTTATGTTTTAAACTTATTTAATGGATGACGAATTTATGGTTTTATCATATAGTTGTTGTTATGATTGAATGCAATGATATTAAGAAAGTCACCCCATAATCACGCTTCCGCAAAAGTCAGGGTGTGACAGCTTGGTATCAGAACTTCGATCGAAGCGAACTAGGATTCTTTCTCGAGTCTAGACTACGATCATTTGGGCTCTCACGAAAATGTTTTCATAACATACTTCCATTGCATACACGAAATGCCGAGATCCAGGAAAAACAAACATTTTTACAAATAAAAGACACGAGACACGAAACACATTTCAAAGTTAATGTTTATAATTCAGTCTGAGAGACTAGGTAATTCAGTCTGAGAGACTGGGTAGTTCAGTCTGAGAGACTGAGTAGTTCAGTCTGAGAGACTGAGTAGTTAGTCTGAGAGACTAGTTGGGACAGTTTGTGAAACTAGGGAGTTCAGTCAGAGAGACTGGGTGTTTCAGTCTGAGAGACTGTGTGTTTTAGTCTGAGAGATTCGGTAGTTAGTCTGAGAGACTAGTTGAGACAGTTTGGGAAACTGGGAAGTTTAGTTTGAGAGACTAGAGAGTTCAGTCTGAGAGACTGGGAAGCTTAGTCTGAGAGGCTAGGTGGCTTAGTATGAGAGACTAGGAAGGATAGAAAGTTTCATGAAGAATAATGTGAATACGTGATTGCATGATGAATTGTCTCTGCTTACGATACAGTAAGTGTTAGTAATTACTATGGATATACATGCTATGATTATTATGTACCGGCACACATGTCACCTTCGTCCGAGAGTAAGTTGTCAGACGTTGATAACCCTATGGCCACCGCCACAGATAATGAGATTGCACCTGCGCCGAAGATATTTACATCAGACACTGAGAGTGATCTTGACACGCTGACCAAGGACGCGGACGACTTCCAATAGTCCGCGCTACCAGATTTTGGGTGATACTTTACCCTTGCTGATGGTTTCTCTGACAAGAATCCTTCTGTCACTCTTTTTTCAGTCCATGACCACTTCATCACTGGTCATCCCAATGGTAAGCACACTATGGCTCCGATCCTCGATGATGCGCCTCCTGTGGGCATTCCTTCCGAAGGTTGGCTACTCGACGAACAGTTGATGATGACGTTAACATGTTTATGGTTCTCCTGCTGACGCCCATGATGATAGAAAGTTAGACGAGAACGTTGTTACTAATTTCACTTCTTGAGACCCCTGTTATCAAGCTATCCTCTGATATACTCGACTTCAGACTCCTTTGAGTCTGTGACACCTGCAGACTTACAGACGGCCGGATTGCAGCTTTCTACTACTGACTCAGACGACGACGTCGTTATGACTGCTGCACTACCACCTGCTCGAGATGCCACACCTTTACACAACCTATACCCTGCTCCTGAGCCAGCTCCTGTTCCTTTTGGGTCAGCTTGATGTGGCACCTGTTGGTCCTGCATCCTCGCTTGATCATGACCCTGTTTCTTTTGGTCTACCAGACATTGCACCCCTTATACCTGACCCAGTACCTACACCTGATGATCTCCTTATTGGTTGAGACGTTTGTTCCTACACCTTCACCCGCTGATGTTGCTCCTATGGATACCTACGTCCATTGCGCCAACATGCCTATCGCTTTCTTTCAAGACATACCCGCACCCCGGGAAGGTACTCCAGGTCAGCACCCGCATGACGATCCTTTTGACACACCAGCATTTTCCCCTACCTCACAGGCCGCACCGTTTGCTACTTTCACCTCTACATCACTGGACGAGCCATTTCGATGGTTCCTATAATGCACTATGCTGATTTTAGACCCTTACCATCCCTCACATTATGGAGGCTACACACCGGATGAGTGCTCCTGTAACATCAGCTGCAGTTCGAGGATATAAGTCGCAGAGTTTTGGGGCTTGAGCTGACACCACGTCCTCCACCCTCTCTATTGTCAGCATACTTTCATCCTCCACATTTGTCAAAGATTCCTTTTGCGCTCTCACCTGCTGCTATTACACCTTTCCCGGGTTTTTGATGCTCGTTTCTTTACTGTTGAGCGGCAGATCAGTTAATTACTTCGACGTATATACAAGCTCGAGGAGGAGTTCACGCATGCTAGCAGTTTACTTTTCTTTCCTCCTCCACCTCATTCACCACTATAGTTGGTTTCTGGATTATACGGATTGCATTACATTTGGGTAAAGACACTAATGATAAGCCGAGATTGTGGAGACTTTTGAAGACCACTTCTAACTACGTAATTTTGGTACACTGATATACTTATTGGACAAGGGTAGGGTGACCCTGTGTCCCTTTTGATGTGACACTTTTTGAAAGGCAATGCAATTGTGGTCGGAGAATAATGAGAGCCCAATCATCATTAAACATGCGACAGTACTTTGTGGCCAATAACCAATGAAAGCTCAGTCGCTATGTCTTCGTTAAGCACGTTGTTGATCTATATGTGTGTGCTATAATTATAATGCTACGTGCTTGCTTGCTATGCTCTCATTAAACTCATATGAAGTAGATGGTTCACACCATTGTTCTTTATGGTAAGTATATGATGGATAAGGGTCATAATTTTGTTCTTCATAATACTCATATGAGGTGGGTTGTTCACGCCATGGTTCCTCATAATAAGTATACGAAGGTGGTGGCTCATATCTTGGTCCCTCAAAGTATGAGTATGAAGGCTCATACCTTGGTTCATCAAAATATGAGTATGAGGGAGAAGGTTCATACCTTTGTTCTTCATAGGATGTGTATGAAGTTGATGGCTCGTACCTAGGCTCCTGATAGTAGGTGTATGAAGTGGACGGTTGATATAAGTTACAATATTGAACCGAGTGAGTGTTACCGCAATTGGTGCAATAATATTCCCTATAATCATTCTCCTCATAGGTGTAGTTGTAACCTCCTGGGTATTGATCCATAAGAATCACTCAGCAGACCACAACAACGTCTCGAGACCAGAAAACAAAAATGAAAACGGAAACAGAGGCTGGACACGGCCCCGTGTTCAGTGGACACGGCCCCGTGTACAGAATCTGTATCTAGGTGTTTGAATTAAAGTTACTGATGTCGTTGAGCACGGGGGCGTGTTCAGTGAGCATGACCCCGTGTTCAGGCTCTATATCTGGGTGTTTTTATGAAAAATATGGAGCACGGCCCGTGTTCAGTGAGCACGGCTCGTGTTCAGGTTACTGTAAATGCAAAACTAAACTAAAATGTAGAAAAATGTGCGAGCGTTTTTGAAAAGGTTTTGAAAAACTGATTAGGCCGTCGATTTTAAGCTTTCTTAAAATCCTTGTGTCCCCGGCAACGGCGCCAAAAACTTGATGTGTGTGTGGTGTATATATAATTTTAAGTATATTTTAAGCCCTTTTTACACGTTAGTCAAGTTTTAAATTTATAAAACACGATATTTTACTAACACCAAACACAAATATGGGTAAGTGCACCCATCGTGAGTGTAGTATAGTGTTGGCAAGATACCGAGGTCGTTCAAGGACACAAGAGCTTTTAGTACCGGTTTATCCTCAACGTCTAATCAAATCAAAAGGTTAGAAAAAAGGTTTTAAACTAAAAAAAAAAACTAACTAAAATGCTGAAAAATAAAAATAAAAGTAAAAACAGATAGACAAGATGAATCATTTGGCTCCAACTCGTGTTTAGTGTAACCTTTGATTATTTCCGCAGTTTTTAAGAGATTATCTTAGTTATTGTAGTAGGCCCCTCTTTTGAAGGTGACGTTACCCTCAACCCAGTAGTTTGAGTCAGTAAGGATACAATCCTAAAGGGTCGGATTATTGAAAGATAATTAATTAAGTTATTAATGCATATTATGGTAGGCCCCTCTTTTGGAGGTGACGTTACCCTTGGCTAAGTAGTCTGAGTCAGCAGGGATACACTCCTAAGTAGCCGGGTTAAAGTATTAATAGTAGCTTACATATGAGGGGATCAAAGAGTTTGGACCCTCGCCATCCAATACCAGTGGGTATTGAAGGAGGTCCTACTAAATTTGACCCAGGTCCTTGCAGGATCTATACACTGAACAAGGCAAGGCTCTTACCAATCCGTTCCCTTAACCCCCGACCAGGTAGCCAACATACCTCTATATAGACCGTGGAGATATGAATGGTGAAAATCTTTTATTTTATATAGACAGTAAAATAATGCCTAGACACCACGGGCAAACGATAAGGAAGAATCACCTTCAACATAAGAAACTGGTTATTAAAGTCATTAATACATAACCAAATAAAAAGTAGAAAAGATTAAAAATAAAAAGTATTACACTAGACACTTGTCTTCACCAAGTGATGTAAGAGACTTAGGCAAACATGGCCTTTGATTGTCAAGAACTCTTACGATCAATCTTGGATCCCGAGACGACTCACACACTCTATGATGGACAATGGATGATGGTGGTGGATGATGGTGTTGTGATGGTGGTGGGTGGTGGGTGAAATGTGAGAGAGGTGGTATGCCAAGGGATGGTTTGCAAATGAGCCAAGCACCCCTATTTATAGCCTGAACAGCAGCCCGGGCACAGCGCTGTGTTCACCTTCTTCTCTGTCTTCATTAATTGCAGTTTGTCTGCATTAGTTGACCACGCCCCCGTGTCCGCTGGGCACGCCCCCGTGTGCAGAAGCGTATCTGTACTATCAAGATTTCCCCAGATTCTGTGAATCTTAGAGTTGACCACGGCCCCGTGTCTGCTGAGCACGACCCCGTGGTGGTTGATAGAAGCTTTTATAGCTTTGTCTTTTCTGCTTACACTTGGGTATGCCCCCATGCTCATTGAGCACGGGGCGTGTTCAGCCTTCTGTTCTCTTGTTTTGCTTGGGAAGATGCTGTCAGGGAGATCGGGCATGCCACCTTTGTTCCTTTTCTTGTATTTATGTTAGATTTAGCTGCCTTTTTGCTTCTTTTATTCATTTGAGCTCATTTAATCCTGAAAATACAAAAGGAAGACAAAAACACACTTTTTCCAACATTAGTACGAAAAAAGGGTTAGTTTTATGCAACAATTGATGTAATTTATATGTTGCATTTTGTGCACATCACTAACCAACAAGAGTCGATAACTCTTGCTGAGGATTAACGAATTTCTTACTTAACTAACTGTGAGGATCCAAGTACTATTACATGACTGATCGATGATCGAGTGTCATTAGCTGTGAATTCAGGGAGAAAGTATACTGGGGAAATTGTGGGACAATAACTTGTTTTAAACGTACACAAAAATGGTGTTTCCTACACGATGCACAAAACAATTTTACACAGAATACGAAACTTTGAGAATCTAGAAAACAGGTACTTAGGATCTTTGGGAACCCAGGTCCAAACTCATAAAGGTTGTTACTTAGGAACCACATCTGTTAACTCAGGCAAACACCATTATCCTGACATGTATGCCATTCCAGATAACCAAACAGAAAGTACTTAAATTTCTTTTGTTGAAATCTTCACTTTTGCTTCTAGCGAGTAGATGTTTGCATCTCTACTCCCCTTAATGGTAGTTGCATCACGTTAATTTTCTTCGCTGAGAGCGAACATACATTGCTTCAATACTTAGTCATTTCTTCACTTTAGCAAATACTCATCATTTCATTTCTTGGGAGTTCATATGTTATGCATGAACCATTGGTTATGCATACGATTCTGTTTCAAATAAGCGCTTTGTCAAGGCTCAACTATTATTTTGTTAGAACTAACTATTAGTTTATGATTCCAATAACCTACGTTATTGTAATTGTTGGCTCTTTTGCTATCAAGTCAACACACTTTCTTGAAACTTCTTTTCTTTCAAGTTACATTCATGGTTTATTTTTGGTAACCATGCTGGTATTTCCCTTGTTGGTACATACGTTTATTGTCGGGTTACGCTGAAACCAAGTTCAATTGCTTGAACTTATCCATTTCGCATATTCAATTTAAGACGCCATATGATGTATTGAGAGCATCATATTCAAACATTTTTGCAAAGGTTCTTTTGTTTCGAGTCGTAGTAGACTTGGTTGGTCTACGACTCCACTAAATCGTTTGTTGGGTTCGATACTTTGCGGTGATACTTTCACATAATTGAAGCTTGCGCTAATTTCGTTACGCACCTCATACACGGATTTGATTATTTATTGACTTGCTCTAAATCTGTTTTGTTTATCACGATTAAAGCGGTCTCAACACGGTTGTGTGATAAGGCAATGGTACATAGATTTATTTCATAGTACGGTGTACCTCCCAATGATTCTTTCGTTACAAATTGAATACCTTGCAGTGTTTATTGCTTTCCATCTTCAATCAGAAATAGTAATTCTTTGATGTTCCGTATTCAACTGAAAACTCTAGGACGTCGTGTAAATCAAATCTTTAGATTGTTTCAGTATACTTTCATTTGATTTCAAACACGGTGAACTTGTTCAGTCACCACCATATTTGAATCATGTCATTACGTCACCTTGTGGTGTCATTGCAAATTTGTAGCTTGTGCTAATCATGGTCAACCGTTTCACATAAAACTACACATACTTTTGTTTGACTTGTAATTTAAACATTCCCAATGCAACTACGAACTAAGACCATAATACACCAGATTCGCTTGCATTCATTCGGTGTATTTTCGCAATTCAAGAATGTCAACACACTATTTTATCCATGTATTTGTTCGAAAGTTGACAGATCATTTTCATGTTACTACCATATTTGAGTTGTTGAATATAAGTTCTTATAGCGGATGCTATGGTTTTTGAAAACTCATTTGCGTATTGTGACCGATTGTTTGAGAATCCATTGGTTAAAACTCCTTTGTTGCACCTCAGTTAACTAAGTTACGCTAAATTATACATCTATACATCTCGTGTCCTTTGACATCAAATACTAGAACACACACCTTTTAATCAATGGGTTCTTGTTGTTGTAATACATCCTTGGATTCACCTGATGTGAATAAGATTTGATTCGGTTTTGTGGTTATCTACCTCAGTACTATTCATATATATACACGCATGATGTAACCATAAGGAGTTAAGGTAGTACAAATTTCGAGGACGAAATTTTCTTAACAGGGGGAGAATGTGACAACTACCAAATTTGCATGCATCCGTACAATTAATTAGACAATAATTAAGGATTAATGACTGTGCTGATTTATAATTAATGACTTGAACTGCTTTCTGATTATTGCTTTATACACACATGTGCATCACTTATTGCAAATGACATATCATTGACTCCATGCAAACATATAGACATAAATGATGCACAAAACACAGTTAGCACAGTTAGCAGATAACTCAGAAAAATGCTGACGAGGTTCAGTACCTAGACAGACAGTGTTTTGAGACCCAGTATGGGCTAGAGACAAGGTACTACACTAGTATAGTGTGTAGGGAAGTAAGGATCACAAAACTGCTTCACTAGGTGACAGTTTAAGTGCCGGAAAGTGCCTAAAACTTACCTAAAGTGCAGAATTCTGCAGAAAAATCAGCAAATCAGCATTTAAATACATTAATATTATGCAGAAACATGAATAACTGGTCCAGAATACTTTCCTAAGTATCGGGAATTAAAAGTGTCACAAAAGGGTACATAAAGAACACTAAACGGAATAGTTTGACGCTTTAACGAACCAGTATATAACCGAACAACCGGACACTATCCGAAACATCAAAATTATACTAGAAGCATTGTTTTAATATTTCTGTGCTAGTTATGGTCCCCGAACATCCTAACACACTATGTAACATACTAGTAACTAAATACCTAACTAATACTTAAATTTTAACTAACTTAACTAACTATTTAGTTAACACCTAAGCCTAAGAGCCCCCCTCCTAATGGAGGATCATATGTGGTCCCCACATGGAGATTTTAATTGCTTATTATAATGGATTATGTAAGATCTTGTCTCCCTTTATTAGACATATTATCCATTGGAAAACATTAGAAAATGGTTATAAGAGTAACATGGAGAACATAAGCCCTCATTCTTCACTCCACCCTCAACACACCACTTCCTTCTTCCCCTCTCTTTGGCTCACGGCCAAGAACAAGCAACAACACCACCACCATTTCACTTCTCTTCCATCCATTCTCAAGTAATATTAAGGTGTAAGGAGCTAAGTTAGGAAGCTTGGAGCTTTCGGAAGTTGAAGGACCTTCACCAATTGCTTTTATCCACTTCATTTATCCTCTTGATCATCCCTAGCCTTGAGCTAGTAGTAAGATCTTCTACTCTTCATTTTGCATCTATTTTAAGTGGTTAAAAGATGTTACAAGATGATTATCATAAAGAACACTAAGAAACAAGAAGTCGAAACATGAACATAAGCTTGAAATTATAAGAAAACTTAATGAAATCATGTTGTTTAGTGTTGTTATGATACTTGATGATTGGTGGTTTGTGTAAATGATGTAGATCATCATATGATCTTGCTAGATGATGATTAAAAACATAATCCAGCAAGATGAGAGGATGAAAATGTTAGAGATTTATAAATCATCCTCAAGAAAGACATGAACTTGAAAAGATATATTGTTTTCTTGAAAAATAATAATCAAAGTGGGTTAATAATCATATAGATCTAAGAATCTATGAATGGTTTTCCAAAAGAACCAAGCTTGAAATATGAGTTTTAGTAGATCTTGGTTCTTACATAAACAAATACTATTTTTAATGGTTAAACAAGTGTAGAAACACTTGTGTAACAAGAAGAATGGTTAAAGAAGCATTTTTGGGAAATATGTTTGGAAGTTGTAAACACCCATCTTCTTTAAAAAGGAAGTTTTTAAAGAAGTAAATACATTTTAAAAGGTAACTAAACCTACTAAACACACTACCAAGTTACTACAAGTTTTTATGAAAGTTCAAGTTCATGTTGTTATGTAAATAGCATTGTTTTGGCACTTGGTAAGTGTTGGTTAAGTTGTTGATTGTTTGTGAAGATTTTAAAAAGAAAATGATATGCTTTGATAGCATGGACACCTCCATTTTTAGGGGAAACTATGGCAAAATTTTCTAAAAATATAAACACTTAGAAAAATATTTTCTAACAAATATTTACAAGTGTATTTTAACTATGGTTTTCAATATAAACTTTTCCATAATTTTTTTAACAAAAATACAAGTATTGGAGGTTGGTTTTTATAAATAAAAAAAATGGATAAATATGTATTAGAATATATATTTACATTAAAGACATGATGTGTGTGAATATTTGTATGCTATGCGTAGTTGTATATTATTTTAGGTTTAAAATAATATAACTTGATAAAATACCAAGAAATTAGAATCCAAAATATTACCAATAATCTCATGGAATAAATATACAAGTTACACACATAATATTGTGAAACCGAACAAGAAATGTAACTTACCAAATATTCTGGAAAATATGTTTACAAGTATAATCTTGGTAAACAATACTTTGGACACCGAAAGAATGAAAATGGGATTTTCACAATTATCACAAAGTTATATCATATTTTGACGAGGTGAAAATATATTATTTTGGGAAGTAAAAATATTTTTTCTTGGAATTACTAGGAAATATAATATATATTTTCTTGGAATACATTATTTTGAAACTACAAATGTTTTTGCCAAGAGGAAAAATCAGGAATAATTCTTCTAAGGAATATTTCTTTGAATATATATATATTTTAGAAATATATATTGGATACTTATTAAAGATAATACACGTCAAAATACGACACCAGGGCAAGTTATACAAAATACAAGAATACGAATACACATGTATGAGATACCCCCATCCTTGGGAAGGAAATACAGACATAAATACTTGAGAAGTAGTGATACAAAATATTGTTTAACAATTATTCCAAAATAAAATATGATTTAAGTAATTATAACTTGGAATAATATTGGAGATATAAAAGAAACGTCACTCAAAAACATTTATGCAGAGACAAGGCACGACCCGTCCATCTAATAGACACCAGTACATTGTAGGTAGTCATGTTTGCTGAATGGATTTGGGTTACAGTTGTGAAGACGCAAAACTGTGAGTTCATGTCCCCCTTTTATTTTTACAGTTTTCAGTTTTATAACTTCGGGGGTGAAATACATGTTACAATTGTTTACACACGTTTTATACATGGTATGATTAGCTTAAGGAGGGTTACTGCTTGATCATGTGAGTGGTGGGTATGACACTTAAGGCCATTAATCCTCGTTGTAGGACTGAGGGACATGAGTGATAGATCTATTCGGGTATAGCGAGCCCCACCCATGAGCACGCCGAATGAGCCATGTGGTGACTATGTCTTACCGACTAAATCTGCTAGGTTTGAGTTTTCCTGCATCACTTCACACATATCGATGGCCTTGTAAACCATTGGTGATCTGTTTTTCCTTGTTGCTTTCATACCGGGATTTATATACTTACATACATACTCACAATGATTTCAAAGGTTTATACTTATACACAAAGGAACACATGAACTCGCTCAACTTTTGTTGATGTTTTCAAACTACATGTATTTCAGGGAATTTGTAAGTGGATCTGGCGGGCGTTGGAAGTTTTATGCTACGATAAGAATAAAGATGTCATCCATGGTCTTTGAGTTTGGTCAGTGTGTCTTATTCCTGGACGAGACACGTCTTCCAAACCTTGGTTATATTTAATATCTTTTGACAAGTCCTTAGTGAACTCATAAACAAGTTGTATGGTTTGTAAAACTCGAATATGAAGTCTACGTTTTTAAACAATGGTGTTATGTTTTAAACTTATTTAATGGATGACGAATTTATGGTTTTATCATATAGTTGTTGTTATGATTGAATGCAATGATATTAAGAAAGTCACCCCATAATCACACTTCCGCAAAAGTCAGGGTGTGACAAATGCAACATACAAATTACATCAAATGAGGCAAAAAACTAACCCTTTTTTAGTACTAATGTTGGAAAAAGTGTGCTTTTGTCTTCCTTTTGTATTTTCAGGATTAAATGAGCATAAATGAACAAAAGAAGCAAAAAATGCAGCCAAATCTAACATGATTAAAGGTGGCATGCCCGACCCCTCGACAGCATCTTCCCAAGCAAAAACAAGTGAGCAGAAGTGTTAGTGCAGTATGTTTATCGCCTCCGTCATCTCAAGACCGTAGCGGAAACCGTTTAATTCTAGCCTTATATTGTAACATCTAGTTAAGAAAGGCAAGGTGGCAATATTGTAATTAATGAGTTTTCTCATTAAAGCCTTGGCCTATAAATAGTAGAGTTAGGGTTAGAGTTTAGGACTTTTGCTACTTTTGCAACATTAGAGCATTTGGAGAGCTAGAGATCTAGAGAGAGATTCTAGAGAGAGAAATCTCGTGTACGTGATTCAGGTGCTGTACGTTATCAGATTTTTCAATAGAATCACGGTTATTATTACGTCACGTGTGTTAGGTCACGTTCGTGTACGGATTCCGCACGTCACACGTTCGTTACGCAATCGAAACGGAGTCAAAACCGGTCCTAACAAGTGGTATCAGAGCAGGAGCTCGATTGCACGGATCAAACGCACGATTTAGCACAGAAATTCATCAGATTCAGAGTCAAATTCATACAGATTTGTCAAAAATTCTTCATCTTTTTCACTTCTTCACGTTTTTATCTGAAAAACGCCAAATTAAACGACTTTTTACGGATAAAAATTGTTGATTTTTGGATATGTTGTGCGAAAACAATTGATCTATAAGCCTATAAATTTTCAGAACTTAATTCGAAGTCGTTTAAGAGAAATCTGAATTTTTGTGGTTCGAAGTTTGTTGAAATATGTTGAATGTTGCTGCTGTTGTTCTTGATGTTCACCGCGCGGATGGCAATCCGTGCGGATGACCATCCGTGTCAAGTCATCTTCATGCGCAGTTCATTAATTTTTTGACTTGTTGACTAGCTACCCGCACGGATAACAATTAGACTCAAGATTCCTTCTTTGCAATTCATTTAAAGATGTTTGACTTTGTTGACTGATTCAGGTCACCACCCGTGCGGATAGCATCATTTCCCACCCGTGCGGATAGCATAGAAGTCCACCCGCACGGATAGCAATCCGTGTTGACTTTAGTTGACCTATCCGAGCGAATTACTACCCGCACAGATAGCAATCCGTGTTGACTTTAGTTGACCTATCCGAGCGAATTACTACCCGTGCAGATAGCAATCCGGGTCTCAGCACCTCCTTAAATTCATTAAAAAGCTTTGACTTTATTTGACCTATCCGGACGGACACTTATCCGCACAAATAGCAATCCACGTCACAGCAATCCGAGTCTTGTGTTCTTACCCTAGCGACTTTAACTTGGTCAACATTATCAGCTTTTGAAAGTCAACATTAAATGTAAACGGTGTGCATGTGATTTTCACTACTGTTGTCAACATTGTCAGGTTTAATCATTCTACTTTATCAGAGGTCATCATTAATAACTACAGCAGAATACACGTGATTCACTTAAATTGATAAACATACATTGAACGACTCAATAGGATTTCATTTAGAAATTAATTCATTGATTGTTATGTGCATCAGTGCATGTGATAGATAACAGGTTGTCGGCCACTTTAATTAATTGAAATCAGATTCTACGTGAAGGGTTATTGTCAGATTGCATGTGATATTGTCTGCTATTGATAGCTTATATGTGTGGATTCATAATTGTCAGCCACCCTTTGTAAAGTTGTTGATTGCAAGTGATTTGTGTCAGCTCGTTGAATCACCTTCATCCGCGTGGATCCCCACCCGTACGAATTACCTTCAACCACACACCATCCGGACGAATCACCACTATCCGCACGGATCCTCTTCCGGATGGATCACACCATCCGATCGTTCAACATATTCATCCTCACGGATCACGGATCCCCATCCCCACGGATCCCCATCTGCACGGATCTCCATCAGGACTATCCCATCTGTTCGATCAACAATTCCACACGAACGAACAACATTGTCACCCGAACGGATCACCGTCCGTTTCGCTGTCATCAGATCATTGTTAACGTTGACTTGTGTTGACTCACTCGATCGGATACCCGTCCGATTCATTTGTTTGATATTGATTAAACTCATTGTGTTTGTTTGTTCTTGATTCAGGTGTTGTGATTATAAAGGTGCTTGTAAATCGAGAAGATCACATCATGGCTGAAGAATTTTTCAATACTTTCTACAATGCGTTTACCTCGGATATAGTGGAAGGTTCAAACGATACATCCAAAGCGATAACGAAAACCATCAAAGACAACATTAACAATGACAACTTTTATGGAACCTATTCAAAACCTCCGAAGCTGAATAACATTGAGGATTATGTTTGGTGGAAGGAGAGGTTTGTCAATTGGACGAAGGCATATGCACATGAGAGTTGGTTCTGTTTGAAGTTTGGTTATGAGAACCCAACAAATGACAAAGGAGAAGAAATTCTAATCAAAGATTATTCAGAGGAAGACAAAAAGAAATTTTCATATGAACAGAAGATGATTGCTTTGATCCAGTAAGCAGTTTGAGATGACATATTTTCTTTATTAATACATGATGGGTCATAAAAGTCTGTATGGAAAGCTTTGAAAACGAAAACTAAGGGGGGTAAACAAATTCAGAAAAACAAAATCGCGTTATTGAAAAAAGAATTTGATCTATTTGATAGTATAAAAGGAGAGACAGTGAGGCAAATGATTGAGAGGTTTTGCCATTTAAAGATTGAACTGGAAAGATTTAAAATTCTAAAAACGAGAGAAGAAGTTGTTGATAAAGTAATTGAAGCGTTACCACGAGCTGATCAGTGGCAAACGTTTGTTTTTATCTTGAAAATTGATGCTTTATATGATACGATTTCTCTTGATATGTTGTTAGAAAAGATTGAGAGTCGTGATCTGGAGCTACAAAAACAAAACAAGATGAGTGGTTCATCGCATCATCAGAATGTTGGTCTATACTACAAAGGCAATGTACCTTTGGAGAAAGTTGTCAGTTCACCAAAAACAGCATTCAGTGGTGAAAAGATGAAAGAACCACAAACAACTTCATCAAGTTACCATTCTGGATATCATTCATCTTCAAAATCAAGTTCTGATGAAGCTAAGGAGATTTTATGCAACATTGCTCTTAAATTGAAGAATTCTCCTACAATGAGCATCAATGCAGCTAAGCAACAAATGAGTTCTCTAGCATCTGTTCTGGAATCGTATGAAGGTCTTGTAGCTGGTAAAATTGGAAACTCAGAATTAACCAAAGAAGACTACGACCAGATTGATCCAGAAGAAATGGAGCTCATAGACATTCGTTGGTGTTTGGCAAGTTGCATACGCAGAGCTCAAAGATATATGGAGATTACCGAGAAACAATCGTTAGGTGGTCCGTCAACTAAGCTTGGATTTGATAAATCCAAAGTGACCTGCTTCAGATGCAAGCAAAAGGGTCATTTCAAAAGAGAATGTAGAAATTCTGAAGTTGCTGAATTTGAGAGACCTTTCAACGATGATTATTATCGAAAGGCGATATACCACCGAAGTAAAGAAGAGCCGAAAATGATCGAATATAAACCCAGAGATAAGTCAAGAGCTTGTGCTGTCATCCATCATGATGAAGGGTTTGATTGGAGCCAGATTTGTCCAGATGAAGATCGTTTAGAAAATATAGTTACAGCTCATGGCAGAAAACCATCGAAGAGTCAACATTATGTTTTTGTTGCTGAAATCAAAGATGAAAACAAAGAAGAAAATGTTGTTGCTGAAGTAAAAGAGAAAACTCGAGAAGAGATTTTGAAAGAGAAAACTCAAAGAGAAAGATTCATTGTGGGGAGCAGAATGGAGAAAATGCAAGAAGAATATGAGAATGCTGTTGCGAACAAAAGATGGGATAAACAGCAAGAATGTTTTGTCAACAAACAAGGTGAACCGGTTGTTCCCAGAAGTGACATAGTTCAAGATGATGTTCTTCTAGTAATTTCTCGATCCGGCGAATATTACTCAAATGTTGCAAAAGACAAAACATATGTGAAAAGGTTGGATAAAATCATCAGGGATGCTATGACGATAAAACTGAGGAAGAGGAATGAAGAAAAAATTAAGAAGAATGTTGAAGAGATGGTAAACAATCTGAAGAAAGCTGCTGAAGAGGTTAAAGCAGAAGCAGTTAAAGAAGAAGAAGTGAGGATTGTTGAAGAAGTGAAAGAAGAAGTGGTGGTGAATGTGGAAGTTGTGAAAGAAGCTGTTACTGAAGCACAGCAGGTTGGAGAAATTGAAAAGAAGATTGAAAGATTAGATGAAGTGAAGGATGAGAATTTGAAGGTTGCTGGTGATGTTGGTGTTGATATTGAAGTTGTTGATCAGAAGCAGACAGAAGTTGCTGCAAACACCGAAGAGCTAATCACTAAGGTAAATTCTGATTCTGAAACTCAAATTAAAATCGATGAACAGTGCAAGAAATGCATGGAACCATGCAGTGCTTGTACTGAAAAAGACGAAAGGTTCAGAACAAGAGATTTTGAGTTTACTAAAATCGAAGAAGTTTTTAAAGATAAATAAAAGGAAATGTTTGAAAATGAAAAGGTTTTAAAAGAAAATAATGAAACGCTTTCAGAAAAATGTAAAAAGTTAGAAAAAGAAAATGAAGTTTTGAAAGAAAATGTTTCGAAAAAGACAGGAGAATGTGATCAAAAAGAGAATGCTTTTCAGGAAATGAAAAAGGAATATGATTCAATAAAATTTGCTTATCACATTACAAAAGAATCATATGAAAAAGTAAAAAGTGAAATGAAACTTGTTCAATCAAGATTGAAATATCGTTCTGAAACAACTAATGAGTATAAACGAATGTATGAAATAAAGCAACAAGTTGTTAATTCTTACATTGAAGATGTTGCTAAGCTAAAGCGTCAGATGGATGATTTAGAACAGGATAATAACAAGTTAAAAATTATCACGCGTCGTCATATGTGCTTGAACGTATTTTCAATATAAAACCGGAGGATGGTGAGTCTGAGCAAAACAAGAAAGGCATTGGCTCAGAGTTTCATCAAGTTCCACCACCGGAAAAGTTTGTGTTTTATGATGAGGAAAAGGTCGAAAAAGCTTTCAACATGGTAGATCAATTGCCAGACAACATTGATATAACCTATTCCAAATCTGATGATTCTCATGATTCAGAGGTGGTAGGTAAAGTCATTGAAAGTGTGTTGAAAGAAGAGTCGGGTGATACAGGTAAATCTGAATCACAGGATGACAATGAAGGTAATTTTCATGATAGATATCTGAAAAACACAAATTCCGAGAAAAATTTGAGTGATGATTCAAAAGGATTGGTTTATACCATGATTGGATCAGACAAATTATTCTTAGATGTTGTATTCCTGATTCAGAATGTGATTTCAGAAAAGGTTGATAAAGTTTTCAAAATGGTTGAAATTGAAAAGTCTGAGATTCCAAAGTTAGCTGGAAAAAGTCACAAAACTTTTTATAACAAACCTGGTTACAAAAAGAAAAACATGAAGGCTGGGTTGGGTTATAAGAAGAAACAAGGTTGGAAAAGAAATGAAACTACGAATTTTTAGACAAAAATGAGTTTTGTTCAAGGAAAAAGTTTTGAAGAAGAGGAAAAACTCAAATTTAGACAACAGTCTAATAAAGAGTTCAGTGCTCAAAAGAAAAGACAACAACAACAGGTCAAGGATGTGTCCAAGAGAACATGTTTCAAATGTGATCAAACAGGACATCTTGCACGCAAGTGTCCAAATCTGAAACTTGTTGATGTTGAGACGAAAAAGAAGTATGTTTATGTTGAAAAACAGAAATCTGAAGTTGTGACTCAGAAGTCAACCAAGTTTGATTCTAAGCAAACTTGGAAGCCGAAAATGTCAAAGGCTGACTCACAACAAACATGGAAACCAGTGACGTCTAGACTTAGAAGAACACAAAGTTGGAAAACAACTATTGATGCAACAAAACCAAACCAGTTTTGGAAACCAAAAACTGTTGTTCAAAATAAAAATGTTCAAAAAGAGTCACATTTCTACAAAAGAGGTACTCCTAAAGGTCAAACATGGTCTGTTAAAAAACAAATGGCTTCGGTAAATGATGAAAAAGTTGAAGTTAAAATTGAAAAAGTCTTTGTGCAAAATGACAAAGATTTTCCGAAGCTAACTGATGCATATTGTATTGAAATGCCTAAGGTCAAACAGACCTGGGCTAAATTGTTCAAGTAATTGAATATTTTGAATGTGCAGGTGCTTCCGAAGAAAATAGAATGTCAACCAAAGGAGAATCGAAGCAGCCTGGCACGGGAAGAGGAGGCTGCTGGACCCTGGTTTGGTTGAACAGGGAGTTTGTTTGGTTTCTGTACATAAATAAACAATATTTTTAAAACCCTAAAAATTGAAAATTTTGAAAACCAAAAATACGTTTTGTTTTTGTAAAAAATATTCAAAAATAAAAAAATATGTTGATTGAATACGCCGAAACCCTCACGGCTGAACAAACATGATTAATTTCACAAGATTGAAAAACGGTTTTCAAACTGTAAAATATCAATGTGTTGTAAATCATGGGGGTACGTTATAATTTCTGCTTCTCATGCGTATATTTTCTGCAAATCAGAGCACTTTAAGCAGAAAATGGATGGCGAGACAAAGCTATCAGTGTCGGTTTGTTAAATTTTATTTAAATGATTTTGAATTTTAGGGGGAGTAAGAAATTGTCGGAAAATCCAAAAACATTAGAAAATTTGAAAAAGCCAAAAACATGATAAAATTCAAAATTGAGTTTTTGTGTAAAAAGAGGAAATGATAGTACATCAGTAGACAGTTACAGTATGCTAAAGAATTGGAAAGTTAAAAAGTGTTAAACGATCTCACCGTGGATGTGTCGGTAGATTTTTATACATTTAGTAAACTTTTTTGGGATATAAACCTAAATTTAAACTTGCTTATTTCGTGGGGAACACTACTTAGATATATAGGTAACCCCTGAAATCTCGTTTGAAGGACCCCTCTTTCTGAGATACTAGGTCTTTATGCTTAGTGATATCTGGCGTATTATCCCGGGACTTCTGATTTTACGGAAGCAATGGCCTAGTCCCCAGAGAATACTTTCTGCATTGCTTGAAATATAGCGCCGCCCTCAGCAAATTGATGAAACAATAAAATTGATAGTCATTGCTGTTGTAATACAAAAAGATCCTCTAAAGGGGACACACCAAAAGTCGAGCCGTCATCTCTCTGCTGAACGGAAGTTCTGACCTGAGCTCTCACGGTTTCGTACTATAATTTATTCCCCTTACAGATATCATCTAGGTATACTCACCTGTAAGACTGAATATTGGGATCTGGATACGGGAGTATATTCAAGAGGTGGGACATATGAATGAGTTTAAGTTCTTAAGACACCTAATTCGTATCCTGAATCAGTTGAAATTTGTGTGAAAATTTAAGTGGATTAGTATATCGACAATCTAAGTGAATTGTTTAATTCTTAATGTGTAACTAAGCTCAACGGTACTTGTGACTTGTCAAAAACTGATATGATCCTCTGACGCAAACTCAAACAAAAACATTGTGTGTAAATATTTCTTTACTGCTTTATATTTCAGAAAATTCAAAAAGATTTTGATTTCTGCTTTATTTTCGACAACCGATGTCTGAGAGCTGAGTTTCAAAATCTAAGTATGCTGATTGTGTTTCTGAAAATAAAACAAGTTCATTAATTTGAAACTTGAAGTTTTTAAAAATAAAAAATCAAAAACAGTTTGTGATATCTCCAAGGTCATTAATTTGGACTTGGATGATTAACTGTGAGGGAATTGGATGCTTAAATTGTTAAAATCTATTGTTATAGAGCCAGTTTCCGACTTTGGATACTTAATACTGCCAAATCTTAAAGATTGATTGATAGGGGGAGTGAATCAAGTATCTGGATATATTCATATTATTATATCTTAGTGCCAGGATCTTGATTTAGAAAGTTTGATAGAGCCAGGCTACGATACCTGGACAACTGAAAATCTTTTCACTATAAAATTGTTACTTATAAACGTATGAGTGTTGGAGATGCAGATACCAGACTACGATCCCAATAGCCGAGTCTAAGGGGGAGTCTGAAGATGAGCTCAACGCAAGGGGAAGCGTGCAAGGAGCCAGGTTTCTTTCCCAGAAGAGCTTGTAACTGAAAAGCCAGGTGTCGATCCCAAAGCACGAAAGCTTGACGAAAGGGGGAGCCTGAAGAGTTTACCGAAAGGGGGAGCTTAAGCTGAAAACAGATCCACCGGGATTCTGTTCGAGCTAGAGAGAAAAAGACCAGAAGCTACGAGTCTGACTAAATGATTGAGATTGACTGTGGCAATATCCAAGGGGGAGTCTGTTAGTGCAGTATGTCTATCGCCTCCGTCATCTCAAGACCGTAGCGGAAACCGTTTAATTCTAGCCTTATATTGTAACATCTAGTTAAGAAAGGCAACGTGGTAATACTGTAATTAATGAGTTTTCTCATTAAAGCCTTGGACTATAAATAGTAGAATTAGGGTTAGAGTTTAGGACTTTTGCTACTTTTGCAACATTAGAGCATTTGGAGAGCTAGAGATCTAGAGAGAGATTCTAGAGAGAGAAATCTCGTGTACGTGATTCAGGTGCTGTACGTTATCAGATTTTTCAATAGAATCACGGTTATTATTACGTCACGTGTGTTCGGTCACGTTCGTGTACGGATTCCGCACGTCACACGTTCGTTACGCAATCGAAACGGAGTCAAAACCGGTCCTAACAAGAAGGCTGACCACGGCCCCGTGCCCAGCGAACACGGGGGCGTGGCCAGGTGTCTGCAGAAAGGACAAAAGCATAGAAGTTTCTATT
This sequence comes from Helianthus tuberosus, assembly GCA_030545235.1. Taxonomy (NCBI): domain Eukaryota; kingdom Viridiplantae; phylum Streptophyta; class Magnoliopsida; order Asterales; family Asteraceae; genus Helianthus; species Helianthus tuberosus. Next base: position 10,809,030 of record CM060434.1, on the reverse strand, counting down.
TCCCGACACGAGGGCGTGCCCAGCTCAACACGGCTGTGGTCAACACTAAGATTCGCAGAATCTAAGTAAATCTTGATAGTATAGATACGCTTCTGCACACGGGGCCGTGCCCAGCGGACACGGGGGCGTGTGGAGCTAATGCAGACAAATTGAAATTAATGAAGAAAGAGAAAGTGGATGGACACAGGGTCGTGCCCAATGGACATGGGGCCGTGTCCGGGCTTCTGTGCAGGCTATAAATAGGGGTGCTTGGTTCACTTCAAAGGCATCCCTTGGCAAACCACCTCTCTCCCACTTCACCCACACTCCACCACCACTACAACCCACATCTACCACCATCATCCATCTTAGAGTGTGTGTAGTAGTCTCGGGATCCAAGATTGAGAGTAAGAGTTCTTGACAATCAAAGGCCATGTTTGCCTAAGTCTCTTACATCACTTGGTAAAGACAAGCATTTAGTGTAATACTTTTGTTTTTTAATCTTTTTGCACTTTTTATTTGGTTTTGTATTAATGACTTTAATAACTAATTTCTTATGTTGAAGGTGAAACTTCCTTATCATTTGTCCGTGGTGTCTTGGCGTTATTTTACTGTCTATATAAAATAAAAGATTTACACCATTCATATCTCTACGGTCTATATAGAGATATGTTGGCTACCTGGTCAGGGGTTAAGGGAATAGTTTGGTAAGGTTCTTGCCTTATTCAGTGTATAGATCCTGCAAGGACCTGGGTCAAGCTTACTAGGACCTCCTTCAATACCCACTGGTATTGGATGGCGGGGGTGCGAATGGCTTGATCCCCTCATATGTAAACTACTATTAATACATTAACCCGGCTACTTGGGATTGTATCCCTGCTGACTCAAACCACTTAGCCGAGGGTAACGTCACCTTCAAAAGAGGGCCTACCACATTACGCATTAATAACTTAATTAATTATCTTTCAATATTCCAACCCTTTAGGATTGTATCCTTGCTGACTCAAACTACTAGGTTGAGGGTAACGTCACCTTCAAAAGAGAGGCCTACTACTATAAGTAAGATAATCTCTTAAAAAGTGTAAAAGTGCGGAAATCATCAAAGGTTACACTAAAGGCGAGTCGGATCCAAGTGATTCATCTTGTCTATCTATTTTTATTTTATTTTATTTTTCAGCATTTTTAGTTTTTATTTTCATATTTAAAACCTTTTCTAAAATTTTTGATTTGATTAGACGTTGAGGATAAACCGGTATTAAAAGTTGTTGTGTCCTTGGACGACCTCGGTATCTTACCAACGCTATACTACGCTCACGATGGGTGCACTTGCCCATATGTGTGTTTAGTGTTAGTAAAATATCGTGTTTTATAAATTTAAAACTTGACTAAAGTGTTAAAAAGGGCTTAAAATATACATAAAAATATATCACACTCGACACGCATCAAGTTTTTGTCGCCGTTGCCGGGGGCACAAGGATTTTAAGAAAGCTTAAAATTGACGGCCTAATCAGTTTTTCAAAACTTTTTTAAATCGCGCGCACATTTTCTGCATTTTAGTTAGTTTTTGCATTTACAGTAGACTGAACACGGGGCCGTGCTGCACAATTTTTTCAAAACTCCCAGTTACAGAGTCTGAACACGGGGTCGTGCTCACTAAACACGCCCCCGTGCTGCAGAAAACCAGTCACTTTTATTAAAACGCCCAAATACAGGACCTGAACACGGGCCGTGCTTACTGAACACGGGGTCGTGTCGAGCCTCTGTTTCCGTTTTTATTTTTGTTTTCTTGTCCCGAGACTCTGTTGTGGTCTTCTGAGTGATTCTTATGGATCGATACTCAGGAGATTATAATTACCACTATGAGGAGGATGATTATAGGGAAGACTATTGCACCATTTGTGGTGACCCTCATTCGGTACAATATTGTGACCTATTTGAACCATCCACTTCATACAACCACTATGAGGAGCCCAGGTACGAGCCATCAACTTCATACACAACCTATGAAGACCCAAGGTATGAACCTTCTCCCTCATACTCATATTTTGATAAACCAAGGTATGAGCCTTCATACTCATACTTTGAGGAACCAAGATATGAGCCTTCACCTTCATATGCTTACTATGAGGAACCATGGCGTGAATAACCCACCTCATATGAGTATTATGAAGAACCAAGTTACGACCCCTATCCATCATATACTTACGATGAGGAACCATGGTATGAACCATCTACCTCATATGAGTATTATGAGGAACCAAGGATCGAACTTCTGACTTCAAGCTTTGAGGATACTTATTCAACTCAATTTGGCGAACCACCAACTATTTCACCTGTAGCCGAAAAGATAATAGAACACCTTAAAACTATCGAGCGCTATATAAAAGAAGCTCGCGCAAGGGAAGAGGAATTCCGCGCAAGGGAAGAATTAACTTGTAATAAAGAAGAGATAGTTGAAAAGGTAAAAATGGAAGAACAAGCAAGTGAAAAACCGACACATGAGTTAAACAACGAAAAAGGTGAGTCCGACAATGTTAAAATTCAAGAAGAGTTTAATTTTAAAGAAATTAATCTCTTGTCACCTTCTTTCGAAAATCATTGTTTAGTACCCACTCATGCAAAGTTTTTAAAAGAGTTAAACACTAACACTAAAATTGACGAAACGTTAAGCATCAAGTTAACAAATGATCAAACTACGCTAATAAAAGAAGATCCATTTGAAATTAACATTACACCGGTTCCATGTTTTTTTTTTCAAAATTCCTTTATTAGTAATATTACAATTAATAAAGATCTTTGTGTTAATATAATGCCAAACTACATTTTCGAAAAATTAAGTATTGGTGATTTTTCTCCACTTCAAATACCCATTTTTCTATCTAATCGGAAAACAATAAAATCAATAGGGATAGTTGAGGATGTGTTGGTCCAGTCCAATCAATTGGTAATCCCAACCGACTTTGTCATCCTTGATGACGCTCCATTAGTGTTGGGACGACCTTTTGTTAAAACCCACGAAGCTTTGAAAAATAGGAAATATAACAATCTACCTATTTAATTAGGGGAATTAAAAAAAAGTGTCGATCTTGAGCGTTCAATGAAATATCCATTAGGAAATGATGACCCCCTAATTGAAGATGAAGCTGAACCACCCGATACAAGAGAAGAAACTGACCACTTTGTTGAAGAAGAGGTCGCCATAGAGAAAACCTTTGTGGTTCTTGACCGAAACGAGCAACCAAATAAGGAGTCTCCTAAAGACCCACCTCTTGAGCTCAAAGAACTTCCAAAAGGTTTGGAATATTGTCACACCCCGACCGTGTTAAAACAACGAAACCACGGCGAAAACGTCGGGGAGTGTCATAACAGAATTATTGTTTCACAACCATGGATACAAAAGTTTCGTTTTATTGATTCATCAAGCAATTTATATTGTCTTAAAACCAAACAAACAAGTTACACATCGACTATCATTGTTATTATGTCACTAAGGCCTCGTCCCGATCCTATATGAACATGTATCCTAGCAATCAACATCATGTAACACCACCTGAAACATATGTAATAACAAAGTCAGCAAAGAAATGCTGGCGAGCACATAGGTTTTATGAGAGTATTGGATTCATGGCTCGTTTATATATTGCAATACCTTGTTAGACTACAAGAGTTAAAAGTTACAAACCTCATTTTGAAAAGTGTATTGCAACATAACTAACCAACTCAAATCAAGTTGGTTATAGTTTATAAAATCTCGCAGCCATGATTCTTAACCCAAAACATTTGTTTAAGTAAACCAAATCGTAAATTGTTCTGGTTACAAAACTCGTATGGTTTATATCATTTAGAAAACCTTGTTGTGTGACATCGTTTAAAATCGTTTTCCCATGTGAACTAAATAATGTCACGGAATGTAATATGATAAAAGCACTTATATATAAGAAGTACCAGCGGCGTATCTACCATGCTTTTATCATGTTACACCCGTCCCATTATCTAATCACAACCCAAAACCAATCGTTCTTTCAAATCGTTTAACTCGTTCAAATCATTTCAAATCGTTTAACTCGTCCTAAAATCGTTCTCGTTTTAATTGTGAAACTACTTTTTGTCGTCTCGCTAATAACATTCAAACCTTAATAACTCGTCCATCGTTCAACTCATATTAACAAACCACCAAAGGGTAAGTTAACAATCACAGATTTGGTCGTTACCCACATAACCCCCGCACATAACCATGGGTGCAGTCTGATAACGGGATTTGTCAGATCCTATGGTACCATAACCAAATACTGGCCGGCTTGATCAATGCTAATGAATGTTATTCGTTATGTAAATACGTCCAACAAGTTCGTTCACATTATTGAAATTGTTCTCATTTTATATAAACCAAAGTATTTGTTTTTGAAATCATCGTTAAAACTCGAAATCGTTTTAATACATATGAATCACCCCAAAATAATTGAAAACAGTAAAATAGGGGAACTATGTACTCACATAGTTTCCACAAAACATGTAAAAGGAGGGGATCTATGTACTCACATCGAAGTGAAAATATCCTTGATCTAAAGAACTCAACAAGCTCAGGAAAACCAAGGAAATTCAAGTAGCACCTAGTAATCGAATCGCTAAGTCAAATAATCAACACATAAATTGGAAGATCGAATTGAATGAGGTTTCGTAAACCAAATGAGTATTGGAACTCATGTGATATGGTTTAACAAAGCCTACATTCTAGATCGGATCCTGTCCAAAGTGCTTTCAACCCGTTACGACCCATTAAGGTAGCTTACGCTATTTTAACGCGTCGTTCGCGCAAACGCGCATTCGAGACGTCTAACTAGTCCTATGACAAGTATTATATGCCTACACATTTTTAAATATGTTGCATAATCAGTTAAACGACAAAATTTTAAGTTACGTAAGCTTAAAATCCAATTATGCATGAAAAGGGCATTTTGTTCATTTTCCTAAGGCATATAAACTACCTATCATACAACTACTTAAACTATGTGACCATAAGGTATAACCTTGGAAGTTTATTCCCTATACAACTATGGTCACTAAACATGCTTGGTCGGATCCTAATGATCGACCAAACGGGTTGACTTCGAAAGTGTAAGCGGTGGTTTAGACCGCTTGACTTACGACTCTAAACAAGCACTAAACTAAAAGTGACGAGCTAAACATGTTAAAACATGTTTAACTAAGTTAGAAAACAGGTTTTGATATCAAAACAAAGTGTTTTGATACCTAAGGATAGTTTGGTTGCAAAATGCGCATAAAAACGCATTTTGACCGAAACTATGACTCGTCACTACGCCTAGTCAACGTGGTAATCAGTAGGTATAGTCACACGGGACTATAACCATCGTGATTACGCTCACATTGCAAAGTTCAAACGAACATTGTGTTGACCAAAGACTGGTCAAAGTTGAAAGTCAGACACTATTTGACTTTCACGCTCGAAAAGCAATAAAAGCACGAAAGAAGCTTACAAAGGGTCTAAGCTAGGGAGAACTTGATCTATAACACTCAGGTATGAAGCAAAGGCTTCAACTTAGAGCATTAATCAGATCAAGGGTGCAGAAAATGGAGTGAGAGCTTGGGTATTTATAGTTTTCGGTAAACCGTTAGGATCATTTTTTGCAAAAGAGGCTTCGATCTTGACCATTCAAGTGGGCAAATGGTTTTAGAATACCATGGGGCATGAAATACTATCAAAATCCAGCAGATGGTATCCCAAATCAGGAGTTAAAACCATCAAAAACAAGCTGGAAGTCCAGATTCAATGTTTCTGCACTGGTAGTCTGTCACGCCCCGCATAATAGCCTTAGCAGGCTTACGCGCCCCCGTGAGGGATACTTTGGCAGATTGTCAAAATTGGTCCCTACAGCCTAAAACTTGGTTTTCGATGCATATTTGACACGTTTAAGCCCCGTTAACCTCATTTCAAGGCTCTAAAATGAAGTTAAAGTATAGGGAACTTAAAATATGCTCAAAAACATCTCGCATGTCAATTCGTTTGGTCGTACGGTTGCGTTATTTGGTTAATTACGACAGAAGTCGTAACGAACGCAAAAACGATCCAAATTAAGCGACGAATGGTATTTTTGCATTCCAATCACTAAAATAGAATATTTTAATGATTACAAAAATTTTTGGATGTCCGGATATATTCAGAACGTAAGATATGCGCGAAAATGCAAACTTATGCGCTTTTTTACGCTTTTAGTCCCTATTGATCAAATAAGTTTATTTTCGCCTACCAAACCCCTCAAAGCCTATTTCTAAGCTATGTAATGGATATTTAAGGTATGTTTAACTTATGATCAAGTTCAGGAATGTTCGTTACTATACAAATCGATATAGTTTCGCAGTTTGACACAAATAGCTCCTACGATCGAACAAACTTGATTTTGACACACCAAACCATTCAAAACTTATTTCTAAGTTATATTAAGGTTATTTAAGGTATGTGAAGCCTATTTCACTATTCCGGAGTGTTTGTTGTGTTAAACTGACTGCGTCTACACACCAGTTTGCGTATAACTTTCCAGAAAGCGATTTAAAGCTTGAAATCAGACTCGAATCAAATCGTAAAATCATCAAACACAAATATACACATAATAAAACCAAAAAACGTTGTTATATTAATAATTAACTTTGTTTTACATTGTACATCGATTACAGAGCAGAGTTGTCACAGTTTCCCCTACTTTAGGAAATTTTGTCCCAAAATTTTAACTAGAGGAAACTTGTGAGAACAATTGCAGATATTTCCCCTTCATTTGGTCCTCACGTTCCCAAGTAAACTCTGGGCCACGTTTGGATTCCAAGAGAACCTTGACCAATCGAATCCGTTTGTTCTTCAACTGTTTAACTGCACGGTCCATTATCTCCACAGGTTTCCCGACAAAGTGCATTGTTTCATCAACTTGAATTTTGTCGAGTGGAATGTGAAGATTAGCGTCAGCTAAAAACTTTCGCAAATTGGACACGTGGAAAGTCGGATGAATATTTCCAAGCTCTGTAGGTAGCTCTAGTCGATAGGCAACCTTTCCAATTCTTTTAACAATCTTAAATAGTCCAACATATCGAGGTGCAAGTTTTCCTTTCTTTCCAAATCTCACCACTCCCTTCCAAGGTGACACCTTGAGTAGGACATGGTCTCCGACTTGAAATTCTAAGGGCTTGCATCACATATCCGCATAACTCTTTTGACGGCTTCTAGCTGTCACAAGATTATCGCGAATTTTCTTGATTTTATCTGTTGTTTCCAGAATGAGCTCAGGTCCAGTAAGCTGAGCATCACCGATCTCATTCCAACAGACAGGTGAACGACATTTTCGACCGTAGAGAGTTTCGAATGGTGCCATATTGATGCTAGCATGATAACTGTTGTTGTAAGAGAACTCGATCAATGGAAGATGAGAGTCCAAATTACCACCAAAGTCTATCACACATGCTATAAGCATATCCTCCAAAGTTTGAATCGTCCTCTCAGATTGTCCATATGTTTGGGGATGATAAGCAGTGCTTAGATTTAGCTGGGTTCCCATAGCAGATTGCATGGTCTTCCAAAAATGAGATGAAAATCGAGCATCACGATCAGATATGATATCCAAAGGAACACCATGTCGAGACACAATCTCATCAACATAAATCTTTGCAAGTTTATCAGCAGATAGATCCTCATGAATCGGAATAAAATGAGCTGACTTCGTTAATCGATCGATGACAACCCAAATAGCATCGTGACCTTTAGATGTATGCGGTGACTTAGTGATTAGATCCATTGCAATGTTCTCCTACTTCTAAACCGGTATCTCTGGTTGTACAAGCAAACCAGATGGTCATTGATGTTCAGCCTTGACTTTGAGACAAGTTAGACATTTCGATACAAACAAGGCAATATCCTTCTTCATACCAGGCCACCAGTACTGAGTACGAAGATCCTTGTACATTTTATCAGCACCAGGATGGATAGAATATCGAGAATTATGAGATTCGTCCATCACTAAAGTGCGAAGATTGTCTTGTTTCGGAATCCACAAACGATTCTTGAAGTAGAATAGCCCATCGTCTTTTGCTTCGAGTTTAAGCTCAAGTTGACGTGGTAATTCCTTACCCATCAAATTTTGTGAAACACAAGATTGTTGAGCTTGAAGAACACGAGTTTGAAGATCAAAATGAAGCTTGGCTCGCTCCTTTCGACTAAGCGCATCGGCTACGACATTCTCCTTACCAGGATGGTAGCGAATCTCGCAATCGTAGTCGTTCAAGAGTTCAACCCAACGTCGTTGCCTCATGTTCAGCTCCTTCTGATTAAGAATGTGCTGGAGATTTTTGTGGTCTGTGAAAACCACACATTTCGTACAATAAAGATAGTGTCTCCAGATTTTGAGTGCGAAAACTACAGCTCCTAACTCAAGATCATGAGTTGTGTAGTTCTTCTCATGAACTTTCAATTGTCTAGACGCATATGCTATAACTTTGCCTCGTTGCATGAGAATACAACCAAGGCCTAAGTTGGACGCATCGCAAAAGACAATGAAATCATCGTTTCCCTCGGGCAAAGATAAAACAGGAGCATCACAGAGCTTCCGTTTCAGCGTTTGGAACCCTTCTTCTTGTTTAGGTCCCCACTCAAAAGGCTTATTCTTCTGAGTCAATGTCACACCCCGACCATGTATAACAACAAATCGTGGCGGAAACGTCAGGGAGTGTTGTAACAGAATCATTGTTTCAAAACACACGGAAATTTGAAGTTTCGTTTTGTTAAACATTAATTATTTACATCGTCTAGAAATCTAAATAAACAAGTTAAACATAGTCTATCATTGTTATTAAGTCACTAAGGCCTCGTCTAGTCCTATGTGAGCATGCATCCTAGCAATCAACATCGTTCAACAACACCTGAAACATATGTGAAAACAAAGTCAGCAAAGAAATGCTGGCGAGTACATAGGGTTTTGAGAGTGTCGGATTCATGGCAAGTTTACATGTTGCAATACTTAATTAAAAACCTTTTTTTGAAAAGTATTGTATTGCGGCATAACTAACCAACTCAAATCAAGTTGGTTATAGTGTATAAAATCTCGTAGCCATGATTCTTAACCCAAAACATTTATTTAATAAAGTCCTGTTAATAAAACTCGTATAGTTTATATCGTTTCGAAAACCTTGTTTGTGTGATATCGTTTCAAATTGTTTACCCAAATCGTTTAATTCGTTAAAAATCGCTTTAGTCGTTTAAATCATTCTCGTTTTAGATCGTGAAACTACTTTTGATTGTCTCGCTAATAACATCCAAACCTTCGTGACTCGACTATCTCGCCTATCGCATCTCGCATTAATAAACCACCAAAGGGTAAATTAACAATCACAGATTCAGACGTTACCCACCTAACCCACACATAACCATGGGTGCAGTCTGATAACGGGATTTGTCAGATCCTAAGGTACCATAACCTAATATTGGTCGGTTCGGCCAAAATTAATGAATGTCATTCGTTATGTAACTACAACCAACAAGCTCGTTCACATTATCGAAATCGTTATTAGTTTAGTATAAACCATCTTAATCGTTTTGAAACCATCGTTGAAATATTGAAATCGTTTGATACATATGAATCACCCCAAAACAATTGAAAACATTAAAAAGAGGGGATCTATGTACTCACCTTTGGGTGCGTTTTTTATATGTTAACACAATCCCTCAATTTATTCGTCCTAAATTAAATAAGAATGATTTAATAATCAAAAACTCACAAAAATACCGAAGTTTCTCCGATACTTAGAATTTTCACATAACTTTGAGATTTCTCGAAAAGTTATTATTTTTGATTATTTTGGTGTATTTGTATATATGTACCCAAGCGTGATACACATAATCTTGTCCACACTAACACAACATCATACACATATTGTAAAACACATAGCACATTGTAACACATAAAATAACCTATGAACAACCCATTCTAGTTATGCCGAAAAACACTTATTTTAGCGATTCAGTAACATTTTTGGGCGTCGGAAGTCACGTATGACTAACCAATCACCAAGTAAACTTAATATAAGTTAAAATACTTATTTTTATACCAAATATATCAGTTTGGTTACTGATTTAAAACAGTTTTGTAAAAAAACTCCGAAAAGGTGATTTTTGACCGTTTTACTGCATAGTTTTGCATCAAACGTTACCCGAACCTTCCCAAATCGAAATGACTTGAAATTTTAACACAACCCATGTTATTTACTGAATAAAATAATAGTTATACTCATGATAGTTCAGGTCTTAAACAAAGCACATAAATCATGCAAATTTCACATATTTTACCACTTTTTTAGCTATATGTACAACATGCAAAGCTATCAATCCTATGTCAAAGTTTCATGCCATTACAATACATCAAATAGGGTCATTTTTAGTGCTTATAATCTGTTCAAATTCAGTTTTGTCATACAACCATTTTTTATCACTTCTTGAGCTTTAAATCAACATAGATTCACATGTACAAGAGCCTAAAGCATACTATCATAACATCAATATTTTATATGGGTTTAGATGCATCAAATATGAGATATATTCATGTTTATTTGCTGATGTATTTTACATTTAACATATCATACATAAATCACCAAATACTTGCAGTTACACTATTATTCAAGAACATGAAACAACATAGACAAGTATTTAACAAAAATCAAACTTCAAGACTCATACACACACATATATATGTACGATTATACATACATATATATATCACCACCATTTTTATTTGTTTCAAGACCCATTTCATTTTAGATTTCAAGTTTAGTGAAAATCCCAAGATTCAAGAGAAACTTCAAATCATCAAGAACAACCAAGAATCAAAAGTATGATTTAAACATAAGTGTTATACCTTCAAGATTCAAGTAGGTTGTGGGATGAGATTTTGATGATAGGAAGCTTGTAATCACTTGACAACACCTTGGGAACACCTTTGATTCTTCAAAATCACTTGAAATATGCTAGGAATGAGCTTGAATGTTGATGAACTAAGTTTGAAGGTGATGAAGATAGAGAGAGAAGATGGGGACGGTTTGGGAGGAGAGAGGAGGGAAAGGTTTGAGTGTTGTAAGAAGTTGTGATCTTAGTAAGATTTTAGTAAAGATATAAGGAGATATGGAATAGAAGCATGCACAACACTTGTCACATAAGATCAAAATAAAATATAAAGTGAATCAAGAAATGTTAGTGCATTTATCTCTATCGCCTTTGTCAATCCGAGCCGTAGCGAGAAACTGAAGAAAAACGAAGCTTTATGGTGTTATATCTAGTCAAAAAGGCAAGGTGGCAATCTTGTAATTAAAGAGAAGTTTCATTAAAGCCTTGGAATATATATAGGGAGGTTATGTCACAGATTAGAGACTTTTTGCTCATTTGGAGATTTAGAGAGCTAAGCTTAGAGAGAGAAAGTCTAGAGAGAGAAAGTCCTCATACGTGATTCTCGGTGCATTGTACTCGTCATATTATTCTATAGAATCACGTTATTAGTACGTTCTCGTGTGTTCGGTCATGTTCGTGTACGGATTCCGCACGTCACACGTTCGTTTCGCATTCGTTCGGAGTCAAAACCGATCCTACAAGTGGTATCAGAGCAGGAGCTCGATTGCACTGACCAAACACATAGATTCGTACAGGATTTCATCGATTTCAGATCTGAATTTCATCTATTTCTTCATCTTTTTCATTTTTATCACGTTTTTCACTGAAAATCGTCAAATTGAACGGGTTTTTACGGTCAAAAATTCATGATTTTTTAATATGTTGTGCGAAAACACCTGATCTATAACCCTACCAAGTTTCAAATCCTAATTCCTAGCCGTTTAGGAGAAATATGAGTTTTTAGGTCCGATTTCGCGTCATCAGCTTAATTCCGTTTGAAAACAGCCTCATTTCGTTTGAAAAATCCTAATTCCGTTTGAAAAATCCTAATTCCGTTTGAAAATCGATCTAATTCCATTTGAAAATAGTAATTTCATTTGAGAATCACATCTGATTTCTTTTGAAAGGACATATTCCGTTTGAAAGTGCATATCTCGTTTGAAGATTCCATTTGAAAGTTATAATTTCGCTTGAACAGATCGTTATTTCGTTTGAATGTGATGTGTCATTATTCCATTTGAAATAGTTTGTCGACATGCTCACGTGAAAGTGTCAGCTCACTCTTTGTCACACCCCCAAAAATCCACACGCGGAGTACCACCGCTTGGAGGCGTGACATGACCAGGATCAAGCCACCAATCATATCGAACATAATAAGTAATAAATGTAATTTAACCAAACAATATGAAAGGTGTTCAAACAAAGCATATTAAGTGTCTAGCGGAAGCATAATTGTAAACCCAATGTAAGTAATAAGTTCAAATGTTTAAATGTTTTAACATAGCATCCTCGGTCCATGTTCCACAACGACTGCACCTCCCGTGCAAGCTCCATGGGTACCTAAGGTCCTGCAAGGCATGTAACAGAGAGTCAACAACTAGTTGAGCGAGTTCACAGTTGGTTGTTCAGTTATAGTAATTGTATTGTAAACCATATGTTCGTTTAGTAACCCATATATAGTATGCACTTGAATCGCAGTCTCCTAGACATGTGTGCGAAGATTGTGGTGTGTTTCCCAAGTTTTCTAGACTAGGTATATTTGTATCGCAGCCCACCCGGCATGTGTGCGAAGTTTAGAGTATGGTTCGCAGCCATTCCAGGCATGTGTGCGAAAATTAGTTCTATTATCGCAGCCATTCCCGGCGTGTGTGCGAAGAGAAGTATATGTATCACTAGTCTAGCAGTACCTACCAATAACCTTCCTCTCCCGAGGCCTATGGTATGTAATTCCGATAACAATTTAAGCATAAGTAATCATCCAAACCCATTCCCAAGCCCGGGAATCCCATGCCTTGGTAAGAGTGTAAACTCACCTTGGTTTGCTCGGTATGCTAAAGGGTTACACGTTCACAATTAATCAATCACGACCTATAGTATGCACATAATACTCGATCAGTTCATGTATGTAAAGATTCACATGCAATTAATACCTCAAGGTGCGTCTGGCAATTAACCTCATGTATTACACAACAGCTAATCTCATGCATCCAAATCATGTTTCACATAACGGTCATTCACAGTTTATTCTAACGTAGACATTCTTTTAACATACTTGAGGGGGGGTTAACAGTCTTAACAAAGTTAGCAATTTAACAGGAATCATAAACTAACACTGTTAATCAACTCACAGAATTAACTAACAGGGTTAACAAAAGTTACTCACTTAACATAGTTTCATACATGAAACTAACCAAATTAATAAAGTTAACTGAGTTAACAAACTTAACTCAGTTAATAGGCTAAACATAGTTACATATTTAACAGACATAACAGTTGGGCCGAAATCAACTTTGTGAAGAAAACACTTGGGCCGAAAACCCTTGTTGGCGAAAACACTTGGGCAACGAAATCCCAAAGTGTTTTCGTCGAGTAGTGTTTTCGTCGGATGCATCATCATCATCAACAGATACACAAACCGATTACAATCATTAACACATGCAGACAAGTTCCTCGTTTTGTGTAATGCCGCCCTTATCAAAATAATGTTCAAATAAATACATCAGTTGTCAGCATTATAAACCTTACCAAAACACCCAACAATGGCCGACATATGTTATTGCTTCCATGTTACTATTGGACCAAATAATATAGTGGCTGTACATTTGAGTCAACATATATTTTAGTCAAAAGTTGGATGTTACCTTCCAGCAAGTCTCGATCTCATAAGTAAACCACCACTTCAACATTTGTTATACATGCAAGACACTGACAACTAATAGTATGACTTCATGGTTTGGCTAGATCTACACATGGCCACATGTATTCAATTATATTTGACCGATAATTTAACAGGTATCTACCAACATTCATTTACTAGTTAACAAAATCATCAAAGCCATCCAATCTACATCAATCAATCGCTATATATACTAGTATGTTCGGATTTATAAAAAAAATAATATCATTAAACATGAATCATAGATAACACGGTGACAATCATCATAAGTTAATCAGAGGAAACAGGTTATGACAACAAGCATTTACACAGACAATCTAAACAGTTTAATCAATAAATCAAAACTGATTATTACACACTAACCTCTTACGAAACGAACTGGTAAGAATCCGGAAGGGGGAGTGATTGCCGTCGCGTGCAAGATAGAGAAGGGAACCTAGGGTTTTCCTAGTTACAGTATGCGTGAAGGTTAAATAACAAAACTCCGAAATTGATAACTACTGGGCCGAAGCCCATATGCTTTTCGCTGGCCTCTTGTGGACGAAAACACTAAGTTGTTTTCGTGGGGAGGGGTGTTTTCAAGTGGGGTGTTTTCGGGTGTAGGGTTCCACTATCTTATTCTCCATTATACAATCAAATAAGCAATACAATATACATATAACACCCAACACGTGTATTGCACATCGAGTAATTATAAAAGCACACTTAACACCCATCATATATAACATACCACCAACAATACGACTTAACATATTACAACGTGTACAGTTGTGAAACAAACAAGTCGTGTCAACAAACAATCTAAACAATTAACGTGCAATAGTGCGAAGATGGAATCTTGGAAACTCGAGTTGTCACATTATCCCCAACTTGAAAGAAATTTCATCCCGAAATTTAGCATGCGGTTACTGAGGAAGCTAGGTAAGTTGTGTGTTTTACTGGTCTTTCCTGGGGTGTCACATCATCCCCCCGTTGATTTGGAATTTCGTCCCGAAATTCTGTAGTAGCTTCAGCCTCAGTAGTGGTTGCACTGTTTCCAAATAACTGGGGATACTTTAGTTTCCTTTGATCTTCTCGTTCCCAGGTGAACTCTGGGCCACGAAGGGAGTTCCAACGAACTCGAACAAGAGGTATTCTGGTGTGCTTGAGGACCTTAACATCCCGGTCCGTGATTTCAACTGGTTCTTCGACGAATCGCAACTGTTTATCGATAGTAAGCTCCTTCAAAGGAACTATGAGGGTCTCATCTGATAGACACTTCTTCAGATTCGACACGTGAAAGACGTTGTGAACTGCACTGAGTTCAGCTGGTAAGTTCAGTCTGTAGGCCACTTTGCCTATTTTCTCTATGATTTCGAATGGTCCAACGTATCGTGGGTTAAGTTTGCCTCGTTTTCCAAAACGAACCACACCCTTCCAGGGTGAAACTTTTAGTAGCACTCGATCCCTAACCTGGAACTCGAGTAGTTTCCTGTCTTTATCGGCGTATGCTTTCTGACGGTCACGAGCTGCCGCCATGCGTTGCCGTATCTGAGTAATCTTTTCAGTAGTATCAACTACAAGTTCTGGGCCTGTGATCTGACTATCACCCACCTCTGCCCAACAAAGAGGTGATCGGCATTTACGCCCGTACAATGCCTCGAATGGAGCAGCTTTAATGCTGGTGTGGTAGCTGTTGTTGTACGAGAACTCCACTAACGGGAGATGTTTTTCCCAGCCGTTGCCGAAATCGATTACACATGCACGAAGCATGTCTTCTAAAGTTTGAATAGTGCGCTCAGACTGCCCATCCGTCTGAGGGTGATAAGCTGTGCTCATGTCTAAACGAGAGCCAAAAGATTTGTGCATTGCTTGCCACAGTTCTGAAGTAAAACGTGCGTCATGATCAGAGATAATAGAGGTTGGCACCCCGTGCCTTGAAACCACTTCTTTTAAGTAGATGTCTGCTAAGGTAGAGAACTTGTCTGTTTCCTTAATAGCCAGGAAGTGTGCAGACTTAGTGAGTCGATCCACGATCACCCAAATAGTATCATTCCCACGTTGAGATCTAGGCAGGCCAGTAACAAAATCCATGGAAATTTGCTCCCATTTCCATTGTGGTATCTCAGGTTGTTGGAGTGGGCCCGATGGTTTCTGATATTCCGCTTTGACTCTCGCACAAGTCAAACACTTGCTAACGTAAGTTGCTATATGAGCTTTCATGCTAGGCCACCAATATGTGATTTTCAAATCGTGGTACATCTTATCCGAACCAGGATGTACTGAGTAGCGAGACATATGAGCTTCATCCATTACAAGCTCGCGTAAGTTACCATAGAATGGGACCCAGATGCGTCCTGTTACATAGTAGGTGTGACAACTCGAGTTTCCGACTTTCACTTTCGCATTATATGCACGTCGACTTTGATTTGTTTTGTTGTTTGACTTGTAGCTATACACGTTATGTTATAATGAAAGGCACTATGATTGTTGCATGTTCATGTGATTTAGATTATAACATGAAACGTATGGTATTGTGAATTTTGCATGTATGTGAATAATATTAAAACATGGATTTGATATTTTAGGAAAACACTTAAATTGTTAACACATGAAAGTATCTCGACGAAACAGACTGGGTTTGACGAAACATACTGTTTCGCCAGAAGCATCTCGACGAAACAGAAGTCTGTTTCGCCGAGCCCAGTTTCACCAAAGCCCAGTTCGGGCCCAACATGTTATTTTGAGTTTTAAAAACGCGAAACAACATCAGTTTTACATCTGCTATCAAATTAGAACCCTAGAGCGCCTCTTTCTCTCCTGTGTGACGGCAGTGGAGGTTCCCGAAGATATCTTATCGATCGATTCGTATTTCTCTTATTTCGGTTAGTGTGTAACTATTGTTTATTATATGCTTGATTGAATCGTGAAGTATTTGCTGATTACCATGAGTTATTTGTGAATGGGTAATGATGAGAAGCATATGATTAAATCGATTTGATGTTTGATTTCACACAACTTGTTGTTAATAAACTTTTGTTTAATGGCCGACACACTTGAATCTTTCACATGTAATCGGGTTCTTTGAATTAAAAGAGGTGAGAGATCCATATTCCATGAATATAATTGGACCACAGGATCCTTTGACTGTTTGTTAAAATTCTTGATATAGTGGATTGTAAGTTGTTTGTTGATTGGGCCGCTATTTTAAAACATACATATATTATGGGAATTAATAGGAGTACTTGCTGTTTTGTTTTGACTATGTGTTGGTAGTTTGTTAAAGTCAAACCATGTGCACACTTAGGGTGTATTGTCAGATTAGATAAGGGATGAATTCTATGTGTTAATGATCTTGCAATCCACTACATATTTTGGGGTCCAATAATAGTATGAGAACATGTAATAATGGTCGGCCATGGATGTTGGGATTTATAAAAGTAATGATAGATGCCAACTGATAATTTATTATGATTCTGTATGTTTGAGGATTTGCTGTTTTGCGGCTGTTAGGGTATTTTGGGGATGTTTCTGCAACTGAACCGTTCGACGAAACAGAACTCTCGGCGAAACAGAATGTGTTTCGCCAAGGGAAGTCGACGAGATAGAGATCTGTTTCGCCAAACAAGACTCGACGAAACAGGACATGTGTTTCGTCAATATATGTGTTTCGCCAACTATGTAATCAGTACAGTAACCTACTTAAATTCTGTTAAAAGTTAACCTGGTTAGTTACTACTGTTAAGAATTAACTGGAATATCTAACTACTGTTAAATGATATACATGACTTGTGTGATTGTGAATACGTACTACATGCTCATACGTGTACCACTCGTGACTACAAACTGATTGTTCTATACGTGCATACTTTAGGACGTGATTGATTTACTTTGAGCACATACTTAGCATACCGAGCAAACCAAGGTGAGTTCACACTCTTTCTAAGGCATGGGATTCCCGGTGGTTGGGAATGGGTTAAAGAAACTAAAATGGAACCTACATATCCTCCTTGGGTAGGATATGTACCGCCATCCTCCATGGGTAGGATGCCAATATTAATCCTGCGTATTCTCCTTGGGTAGAATACGTACGTTCGTCCGGTAGGACAACAACCTTAACGTACGTAAAACCTACGTACACTCACACTCGCTACGGTCCTTGGATCAAGAAGGGCACGTACAAACACGACTAGTCTAACACATGGGCAAGCCCCCACTAATCTTCGCACAGATGCCTGAAAAGGCCGCGATACGGCCACAAACCTTCGCACAGATGCCTGAATAGGCCGCGATACGGCCACTAATCTTCGCACAGATGTCTGGAGGACCGCGATGGGAATTAATAAGAAACATGGTTTACAAAACGAACAACTGACTTACGAAACGAATTCTATAACTGAATAACCAACTGTGAACTCGCTCAACTAGTTGTTGACTCTCTGTTACATGCCTTGCAGGACCTTAGGTACTTTTGGAGCTTGCACGGGAGGCACGGTCGTTGTGGACATGGATCGTGAAAAGTGTTGTTAAACATTATGACATTTTGTACTTAAGCTTATGTTGGGTTTTACTTTAAATGCTTCCGCTACACACTTGTTTATATATAAGGTTTTGGAAACACCTATCGTATTGATGAATGACTTTTACTATATACTTATGTTCAATATGATTGGTGGCTTGATCCTGGTCATGTCACGCCTCCAAGCGGTGGTACTCCGCGTGTGGATTTTGGGGGTGTGACAGATTGGTATCAGAGCCATTGGTTATAGAGAACTCGGTTTTATTAAAGGGAAAACGATTTTTGTTAAAACCAGACTATAACCAGAACAGTGCTCAACGATCCACAACGACGCTTCGCACCACGTGCAAGACTCAACATCCTAGGTAATAAGGTTATGTTTATTGCCTACATGCTAGAATTACGTAGAACTTTGCTCAGGGTATGCTTAGATTACCTTGCCTACTATTCGTTACTGTTTGAGAAACGCTTATGTGCTCACTCTTTTCTGTCATCGCACTATTCGCGAACCTCTCACCCACATGTTCTCCTTGATGTCAAGATCATGAGTGGACGCGTTAACCTAACTCAAGCCCAGTTGGCGGCTTCGATCACTGAACAAGTTACTGCAGCACTCGTAGCTGCCCAGGCAGGAGGTGTAACCTGCCATCACAACTCACTCTAGGATCCTTAGATCCTACTCTCGTAACTCAACACTTGTGCTTAATTTTGATTACTCTTACGCACACGACAAGTCAACACGCTCAGCCACATGTGTGCACATACAAGACTTTTATGGACTGTCGTCCTACTACTTTCAGCGACACTGAAGGAGCGGTGGGACTCCTCTATTGGTTTGAAAATCTTGAATCGGTCATTGAAACGTGTGAATGCCCTGAGACTCGTAGGGTGAAGTACGCCATTGGTACTCTCGAAGGCACTGCGCTAACTTGGCGGAACGCGCAAGTTCAGATGCTGGGGCGGGCGGTTGCTAATGCCACCCCATGGAATGATTTTTGGGAACTGATTAAACGTGAATACTGTAGTCTTGATGACATCCACAAGCTGGAAGTGGAGTTCTTTAACCATTAAGATGACGGGGTCAGAGATAGAAGCGTACACGAAACGAACCAACGAACTGGCAGTGTTATGTCCAACTATGGTGGATCCTCCTGTCAAGCGCATTGAGCTGTACCTCAAAGGCTTAGTACCAGAAATTCAAAGTCATGTGACTTCTGCCAACCTTGCTACTATCCAGGATGTTACTCGTCTTGCTCATCGTCTCACAGACAGGCAGTGGAACAGAACAGGCTGCCTAAGCGTATCGGTGCTACTACTACTGCTACTTCCAGTGATAACAAATGAAAGTGGGATGGAACCTCTAGCAAGGGTTCGACTATGATTCCGTCCCAGGCACAGCAGTGAAAGATCGATGACAACCAAAGTCCTGGTCAGCAACCTTTTAGCAGTCAATGGCAGGGTGGATACAGGGGAAACCACCCTAAGTGCAAATGATGTAACTTGCACCACAGCGGGCAGTGCAACTGAAATCATTGTCAATGATGCGACAAGCTTGGTCATGGAGCCAAAGATGGTAGAAAACTCACGTCCTGCAAACCAGAACCGACAACAGCAGTCACAAGCTTCACAGAATCAGCAGCAACAGCAGGGTAACAATGGATGTTATCCGTGTGGTGCTGAAGGTCACCTCAGGAGAGACTGCCCACAGTTGAACCAGAACCAGAATTAGAACCACAACCAAGGAAACGAGAACAATAGTGGAGACAACAACGGGGGTAATAACGACAGCAATGGTGCCAGGGGTCAAGGGTTCGTGTTTGGTCTGGATGATGCTAGGAATGACCCCAACGTTGTAATGGTTTCGACATCATTATTGGTATGGATTGGCTACCTCGACATTGAGCAGAGATTCTTTGCAAAGAAAAGATCGTCCGCATTACTCGTGCTGGTTAAGAACCTTTGGTAATTCATGGTGATAAGCTCCAGTAGCAGCACCCATAGCTCGAGCGTCTTACTGCTTAGCTCCAACTGAACTGGAAGAACTGTCTAAGCAATTGCAAGAACTCTTGGAAAAGGGTTTTCATACGTCCTTGCTCTTCGCCCTGGGGAGCTCCAGTATTATTTGCGAAGAAGAAAGACGGTACCTTTCGTATGTGCATAGATTACCGCGAACTGAACAAGGTAACTGTGAAGAATCGCTATCCTCTTCCACGCATCGACGACTTATTCGACCAGTTGCAAGGGTCGAGCTATTACTCGAAGATTGATCTGAGGTCAGGTTACCATCACTGAGAGTCCGGGATGAGGACGTCTCCAAAACAGCATTCAGAACTCGCTACGGCCATTACGAGTTTTTGGTCATGCCATTCGGGCTAACGAACGCGCCTGCGGTTTTCATGTATCTTATGAATAGGGTGTGCAAACCTTATCTTGACGAGTTGGTTATTGTTTTCATCGACGACATCCTAATTTATTCAAGGAATCGGGAGGAACACGAACAGCATTTACGACTTATTCTGGAACTCCTTCGAACGGAACAGCTGTACGCTAAGTTTTCAAAATGCGACTTCTGGCTTCGTGAAGTCCACTTTCTAGGCCATGTGGTAACCAAGGATGGGATTCATGTCGATCCATCCAAAGTAGATTCGATCAAGAACTGGCCTGCACTTAGTACACCAACCGAAATACGCCAATTCTTGGGTTTGGCGGGTTATTACAGACGATTCATCATAGACTTTTCAAAGATTGCACAGCCGCTTACACTACTGACACAGAAAGGTGTTGTTTATTGTTGGGGTAATACATAGGAAACAGCGTTTCGGCACTTAAAGGATAGACTTTGTAGCGCACCTATCCTCTCATTGCCTGAAGGCGCGGATGATTTTGTAGTCTACTGCGACGCATCTATCCAAGGTCTTGGATGTGTATTGATGCAAAGGGATAAAGTCATTGCTTATGCTTCGCGCCAACTTAAGATTCACGAACGGAACTACACAACGCATGATTTAGAGCTGGGAGCGGTTGTTTTTGCACTCAAGATATGGCGACACTACTTGTACGGTACCAAATGTGCTATCTACACTGACCACAGAAGCCTCGAACATATATTCAAACAGAAGGAACTGAATATGCGACAACGACGATGGGTCGAACTGTTGAATGACTATGAATGCTCAATCAGGTACCATCCAGGCAAAGCCAATGTTGTGGCTGACACCCTCAGTCGAAAGGACACCGCGCCTAAGCGCGTGCGAGCTTTACAACTCACTATACAGTCTAGTCTTCCTTCCCAGATACGAAATGCTCAGGTAGAAGCATTGAAACCAGAAAACGTCAGGGCTGAAGCCCTACGCGGCTCAAGGCAACGCTTAGAACAGAAGGAAGATGGTGCTTACTACGTCACAGGACGCATCTGGGTCCCGCACTATGGTAACTTACACGAGCTTGTAATGGGTGAAGCTCATAAGTCCCGTTACTCGGTACACCCTGGTTCGGATAAAATGTACCACGATATTAAGACTACATACTGGTGGCCTAGCATGAAGGCCCACATAGCCACATACGTTAGCAAATGCTTGACTTGTGTGAGAGTCAAGGCAGAATACCAGAAACCGTCAGGACCACTCCAACAACCTGAGATACCACAATGGAAATGGGAGCAAATTTCCATGGACTTTGTTACTGGTCTACCCAGATCTCAGCGCGAAAATGATACTATTTGGGTGATCGTGGATCGACTCACAAAGTCTGCTCACTTCTTAGCTATCAAAGAAACAGACAAGTTCTCTACCTTAGCAGGCATCTACTTAAAAGAAGTGGTCTCGAGGCACGGGGTGCCCACCTCCATCATCTCTGATCGTGACGCACGTTTTACTTCAGAACTGTGGCAGGCAATGCATAAATCTTTTGGCTCTCGTTTAGACATGAGCACGGCGTATCATCCTCAGACCGATGGGCAGTCTGAGCGCACTATTCAAACTCTAGAAGACATGCTTCGGGCATGCGTAATTGATTTTGGCAATGGTTGGGAGAAACATCTGCCACTTGTGGAATTTTCATACAATAACAGTTACCACACCAGCATTAAAGCTGCTCCATTCGAGGCATTGTACGGGCGTAAATGCCGGTCACCTCTCTGTTGGGCAGAGGTGGGAGATAGTCAAATCACAGGTCCAGAAATGGTAGTCGATACTACAGAAAAGATCGCACAAATACGACAACGCATGGCGGCAGCACGCGACCGTCAGAAAGCATACGCTGATTTAGACAGGAAACTACTCGAATTCCAAGTTGGGGATCGAGCGCTACTTAAAGTTTCACCCTGGAAGGGTGTGGTTCGTTTTGGCAAACGAGGCAAGCTCGATCCGCGTTATGTCGGACCTTTCGAAGTCACAGAGAAAATAGGCAAAGTGGCCTACAGACTGAATTTACCACCCGAACTCAGTGCAGTTCACAATGTCTTTCACGTGTCCAATCTGAAGAAGTGTACATCAGATGAGACCCACATAGTTCCCTTGAAGGAACTCACTATCGACGAACGGTTGCACTTCGTCGAGGAACCTGTTGAAATCACGGACCGGGATGTTAAGGTCCTCAAGAACACAAGAATCCCTCTTATACGAGTTCGTTGGAACTCCCGCCGCGGCCCAGAGTATACCTGGGAACGAGAAGATCAAATGGAACTCAAATATCCTCAATTATTCGGAACCAATGCAACTACTACTGAGGCTGAAGCTACTACTGCAGAATTTCGGGACGAAATTCCAAACCAACGGGGGGATGATGTGACACCCCAGGAAAACCAGTGAACAATACAACTTACTTAGCTTCCTCAGTAACCGCATGCTAAATTTCGGGACGAAATTTCTTTCAAGTTGGGGATAATGTGACAACTCGAGTTTCCGACTTTCACTTTCGCATTATATGCACGTCGACTTTGATTTGTTTTGTTGTTTGACTTGTAGCTATACACGTTATGTTATAATGAAAGGCACTATGATTGTTGCATGTTCATGTGATTTAGATTATAACATGAAACGTATGGTATTGTGAATTTTGCATGTATGTGAATAATATTAAAACATGGATTTGATATTTTAGGAAAACACTTAAATTGTTAACACATGAAAGTATCTCGACGAAACAGACTGGGTTTGACGAAACATACTGTTTCGCCAGAAGCATCTCGACGAAACAGAAGTCTGTTTCGCCGAGCCCAGTTTCACCAAAGCCCAGTTCGGGCCCAACATGTTATTTTGAGTTTTAAAAACGCGAAACAACATCAGTTTTACATCTGCTATCAAATTAGAACCCTAGAGCGCCTCTTTCTCTCCTGTGTGACGGCAGTGGAGGTTCCCGAAGATATCTTATCGATCGATTCGTATTTCTCTTATTTCGGTTAGTGTGTAACTATTGTTTATTATATGCTTGATTGAATCGTGAAGTATTTGCTGATTACCATGAGTTATTTGTGAATGGGTAATGATGAGAAGCATATGATTAAATCGATTTGATGTTTGATTTCACACAACTTGTTGTTAATAAACTTTTGTTTAATGGCCGACACACTTGAATCTTTCACATGTAATCGGGTTCTTTGAATTAAAAGAGGTGAGAGATCCATATTCCATGAATATAATTGGACCACAGGATCCTTTGACTGTTTGTTGAAATTCTTGATATAGTGGATTGTAAGTTGTTTGTTGATTGGGCCGCTATTTTAAAACATACATATATTATGGGAATTAATAGGAGTACTTGCTGTTTTGTTTTGACTATGTGTTGGTAGTTTGTTAAAGTCAAACCATGTGCACACTTAGGGTGTATTGTCAGATTAGATAAGGGATGAATTCTATGTGTTAATGATCTTGCAATCCACTACATATTTTGGGGTCCAATAATAGTATGAGAACATGTAATAATGGTCGGCCATGGATGTTGGGATTTATAAAAGTAATGATAGATGCCAACTGATAATTTATTATGATTCTGTATGTTTGAGGATTTGCTGTTTTGCGGCTGTTAGGGTATTTTGGGGATGTTTCTGCAACTGAACCGTTCGACGAAACAGAACTCTCGGCGAAACAGAATGTGTTTCGCCAAGGGAAGTCGACGAGATAGAGATCTGTTTCGCCAAACAAGACTCGACGAAACAGGACATGTGTTTCGTCAATATATGTGTTTCGCCAACTATGTAATCAGTACAGTAACCTACTTAAATTCTGTTAAAAGTTAACCTGGTTAGTTACTACTGTTAAGAATTAACTGGAATATCTAACTACTGTTAAATGATATACATGACTTGTGTGATTGTGAATACGTACTACATGCTCATACGTGTCCCACTCGTGACTACAAACTGATTGTTCTATACGTGCATACTTTAGGACGTGATTGATTTACTTTGAGCACATACTTAGCATACCGAGCAAACCAAGGTGAGTTCACACTCTTTCTAAGGCATGGGATTCCCGGTGGTTGGGAATGGGTTAAAGAAACTAAAATGGAACCTACATATCCTCCTTGGGTAGGATATGTACCGCCATCCTCCATGGGTAGGATGCCAATATTAATCCTGCGTATTCTCCTTGGGTAGAATACGTACGTTCGTCCGGTAGGACAACAACCTTAACGTACGTAAAACCTACGTACACTCACACTCGCTACGGTCCTTGGATCAAGAAGGGCACGTACAAACACGACTAGTCTAACACATGGGGAAGCCCCCACTAATCTTCGCACAGATGCCTGAAAAGGCCGCGATACGGCCACAAACCTTCGCACAGATGCCTGAATAGGCCGCGATACGGCCACTAATCTTCGCACAGATGTCTGGAGGACCGCGATGGGAATTAATAAGAAACATGGTTTACAAAACGAACAACTGACTTACGAAACGAATTCTATAACTGAATAACCAACTGTGAACTCGCTCAACTAGTTGTTGACTCTCTGTTACATGCCTTGCAGGACCTTAGGTACTTTTGGAGCTTGCACGGGAGGCACGGTCGTTGTGGACATGGATCGTGAAAAGTGTTGTTAAACATTATGACATTTTGTACTTAAGCTTATGTTGGGTTTTACTTTAAATGCTTCCGCTACACACTTGTTTATATATAAGGTTTTGGAAACACCTATCGTATTGATGAATGACTTTTACTATATACTTATGTTCAATATGATTGGTGGCTTGATCCTGGTCATGTCACGCCTCCAAGCGGTGGTACTCCGCGTGTGGATTTTGGGGGTGTGACAGTAGGCGTCGTCTGCCTTTTGTTCTAACCGTTGCCTTGAGCCGCGTAGGGCTTCAGCCCTGACGTTTTCTGGTTTCAATGCTTCTACCTAAGCATCTCGTATCTGTGAAGGAAGACTAGACTGAATAGTGAGTTGCAACGCTCGTACACCCTAGGTGTAGTATCCTTTCGACTGAGGGCGTCAGCCACCACATTGGCTTTGCCCGGATGGTACTTTATAGCACATTCATAATCGTTCAGTAATTCGACCCATCGTCGTTGTCGCATGTTCAATTCTTTCTGCTTGAAGATATGCACGAGACTCCTGTGATCGGTGTAGATGGTGCACTTGGTGCTATACAGGTAATGTCGCCATATCTTGAGCGCAAAAACAACAGCTCCCAGCTCTAAATCGTGCATAGTGTAATTCCGTTCGTGAATCTTAAGATGGCGCGAAGCATAAGCAATGACTCTATCCCGTTGCATCAACACACATCCAAGACCCTGGATAGATGCGTCGCAGTAGACTACAAAATCGTCCGTGCCTTCAGGCAATGAGAGGATAGGTGCGCTACAAAGTCTATCCTTTAAGTACTGAAACGCTGCTTCCTGTGTATTACCCCAACGGTAAGCCACACCTTTCTGTGTCAGTAATGTAAGCGGTTGTGCAATCTTTGAGAAGTCTTTGATGAACCTTCTGTAGTATCCCGCCAAACCCAAGAATTGACGTATTTCGGTTGGTGTGCGAGGTGCAGGCCAGTTCTTGATCGAATCTACCTTGGATGGATCGACATGAATCCCATCCTTGTTTACCACGTGGCCTAGAAAGTAGACTTCACGAAGCCAGAAGTCGCATTTTGAAAACTTGGCGTACAGCTGCTCCATTCGAAGGAGTTCCAAAATAAGTCGTAAATGCTGCTCGTGTTCCTCCTGACTCTTCGAATAGATCAGGATGTCGTCGATGAAGACAATAACAAACTTGTCAAGATAAGGTTAACACACCCTGTTCATAAGATCCATGAAAACTGCAGGTGCGTTTGTTAACCCGAATGGCATAACCAGAAACTCGTAGTGGCCATAGCGAGTTCTGAATGTTGTTTTAGAGACGTCCTCGTCCCGGACTCTCAATTGATGATAGCCTGACCTCAGATCAATCTTCGAGTAATAGCTCGACCCTTGCAACTGGTCGAATAAGTCGTCGAGGCGTGGAAGAGGATAGCGATTCTTCACGGTCACCTTGTTCAGTTCGCGGTAATCTATGCACATGCGGAAAGTACCGTCTTTCTTCTTCACAAACAATACGGGAGCTCCCCAAGGCGAAGACCTAGGGTGAATGAAACCCTTTTCCAAGAGTTCTTGCAGTTTCTTAGACAGTTCTTCCAGTTCGGTTGGAGCTAAGCGATAAAGTGCTCGAGCTATAGGTGCTGCTCCAGGAGCCAGCTCGATCTGAAATTCGACCTGGCGATGAGGCGGTAGCCCAGGTAATTCCTCAGGAAACACTTGAGGAAAGTCGCGTACAACTGGAATATCCTCTATCTTCTTCTCTTTCGTCGATGTATCAGTAACGAGTGCTAAAATAGCAGTGTGGCCCTTTCGTAAACTCTTCTGGGCCTTAAGGAAGGAGATGATGCCACTCACGACACCACTCTTGTCGCCTTGAACTTCGAGAGGTTCTTTGCCAGAACGGGGAATACGAATGATCTTCTCCTTGCATAGGATCTCTGCTTGTTGTTGGGATAACCAATCCATACCAATGACGATGTCAAAACTACCCAGAGTTATGGAAATGAGATTGATGGAGAATGTCTGACCGGCTAAGACGAGGTTACAACCCTTGACTATGTGACCACTGTGGTGTCTGTTGCATCTATTGCACTTTGGGTGATTCCCTCGATATCCACCCTGCCCTTGACCACCAGAAGATTGCTGACCAGGACTCTGGTAGTTGTCGATCATTCACTGCTGCCTGGGACTGAACCGTAGTCGAACCCTTGCTAGAGGTTCCATCCCACTTTCGTTTGTTGTCACTGGGAGTAGCAGAAGTAGTAGTAGTGGTAGTAGCACCGATACGCTTAGGCAGTTTGTTCTGTTCCACTGCTGGTCCGTGAGACGATGGGCAAGACGAGTAACATCCTGGATAGTAGCAAGGTTAGCAGCAGTCACATGACTTTGAATCTCTGGTACTAAGCCTTTGAGGTACTGCTCAATGCGTTTGATGGGAGGATCCACCATAGTTGGACATAACACTGCCAGTTCGTTGGATCGTTTCGTGTACGCTTCTATCTCTGACCCCGTCATCTTCAGGTTAAAGAACTCCACTTCCAGCTTGTGGATGTCATCACGGTTACAGTATTCACGTTTGATCAGTTCCTTAAAATCATTCCATGGGGTGGCATTAGCAGCCGCCAGCCCCAGCATCTGAACTTGCGCGTTCCACCAAGTTAGGGCAGTGCCTTCGAGAGTACCAGTGGCGTACTTCACCCTACGAGCCTCAAGGCATTCACACATCTCGAAGACCGATTCGAGCTTTTCAAACCAGTGGAGGAGTCCAACGGCCCCTTCAGTGCCACTAAAAGTACTAGGACAACAGTCCGTGAAAGTTTGGAACGTGCACACAGGTGGCTGAGCATGTTGACCTGTCGTGTGCGTAAGAGTAAACATTCTTGAGCACGAGTGTTGGTTTACGAGAGTAGGATCTAAGGATCCTAGGGTAAGTGGTGATGGCAGGCTGTACCTCCTGCCTGGGCAGCTGCGAGTGCTGCAGTAACTTGTTCAGTGATCAAAGCCGCCAACTGGGCTTAAGTTAGGTTAACGCGTCCACTCATGATCTTCATCTCAAAGGAAGTATGAGTGAGAAAGGTTCGCGAAAGTGCGGTGACAGAAGAGAGTAAGCACACATGTGTTTTTGATCAATAGTTGTTACGTTTATCCAAGCATACCATGAGCAAAGTTCTATGTAATCTAGCAAGTAGGCAATGTAAACATAAATCGTATCACCTAGAATGTTGAGTCTTGCACGTGGAGCGAAGCGTCGTTGTGGATCGTTGAGCACTGTACAGGTTATAGTCTAGTTTTAACAAAAACTTTTACCCTTATTAAAACCAAGTTCACTATAACCAATGGCTCTGATACCAATCTGTCACACCCCCAAAAATCCACACGCGGAGTACCACCGCTTGGAGGCGTGACATGACCAGGTTCAAGCCACCAATCATATCGAACATAATAAGTAATAAATGTAATTTAACCAAACAATATGAAAGGTGTTCAAACAAAGCATATTAAGTGTCTAGCGGAAGCATAATTGTAAACCCAATGTAAGTAATAAGTTCAAATGTTTAAATGTTTTAACATAGCATCCTCGGTCCATGTTCCACAACGACTGCGCCTCCCGTGCAAGCTCCATGGGCACCTAAGGTCCTGCAAGGCATGTAACAGAGAGTCAACAACTAGTTGAGCGAGTTCACAGTTGGTTGTTCAGTTATAGTAATTGTATTGTAAACCATATATTCGTTTAGTAACCCATATATAGTATGCACTTGAATCGCAGTCTCCTAGACATGTGTGCGAAGATTGTGGTGTGTTTCCCAAGTTTTCTAGACTAGGTATATTTGTATCGCAGCCCACCCGGCATGTGTGCGAAGTTTAAAGTATGGTTCGCAGCCATTCCAGGCATGTGTGCGAAGATTAGTTCTATTATCGCAGCCATTCCCGGCGTGTGTGCGAAGAGAAGTATATGTATCACTAGTCTAGCAGTACCTACCAATAACCTTCCTCTCCCGAGGCCTATGGTATGTAATTCCGATAACAATTTAAGCATAAGTAATCATCCAAACCCATTCCCAACCCCGGCAATCCCATGCCTTGGTAAGAGTGTGAACTCACCTTGGTTTGCTCGGTATGCTAAAGGGTTACACGTTCACAAATAATCAATCACGACCTATAGTATGCACATAATAATCGATCAGTTCATGTATGTAAAGATTCACATGCAATTAATACCTCAAGGTGCGTCTGGCAATTAACCTCATGTATTACACAACAGCAAATCTCATGCATCCGAATCATGTTTCACATAACGGTCATTCACAGTTTATTCTAACGTAGACATTCTTTTAACATACTTGAGGGGGGGTTAACAGTCTTAACAAAGTTAGCAATTTAACAGGAATCATAAACTAACACTGTTAATCAACTCACAGAATTAACTAACAGGGTTAACAAAAGTTACTCACTTAACATAGTGTCATACATGAAACTAACCAAATTAATAAAGTTAACTGAGTTAACAAACTTAACTCAGTTAATAGGCTAAACATAGTTACATACTTAACAGACATAACAGTTGGGCCGAAATCAACTTTGTGAAGAAAAAACTTGGCCGAAAACCCTTGTTGGTGAAAACACTTGGGCAACGAAATCCCAAAGTGTTTTCGTCGAGTAGTGTTTTCGTCGGATGCATCATCATCATCAACAAACACACAAACCGATTACAATCATTAACACATGCAGACAAGTTCCTCGTTTTGTGTAATGCCGCCCTTATCAAAATAATGTTCAAATAAATACATCAGTTGTCAGCATTATAAACCTTACCAAAACACCCAACAATGGCCGACATATGTTATTGCTTCCATGTTACTATTGGACCAAATAATATAGTGGCTGTACATTTGAGTCAACATATATTTTAGTCAAAAGTTGGTTGTTACCTTCCCACAAGTCTCGATTTCATAAGTAAACCACCACTTCAACATTTGTTATACATGCAAGACACTGACAACTAATAGTATGACTTCATGGTTTGGCTAGATCTACACATGGCCACATGTATTCAATTATATTTGACCGATAATTTAACAGGTATCTACCAACATTCATTTACTAGTTAACAAAATCATCAAAGCCATCCAATCTACATCAATCAATCGCTATATATACTAGTATGTTCGGATTTATAAAAAAAATAATATCATTAAACATGAGTCATAGATAACACGGTGACAATCATCATAAGTCAATCAGAGGAAACAGGTTATGACAACAAGCATTTACACAGACAATCTAAACAGTTTAATCAATAAATCAAAACTGATTATTACACACTAACCGCTTACGAAACGAACTGGTAAGAATCCGAAAGGGGGAGTGATTGCCGTCGCGTGCAAGATAGAGAAGGGAACCTAGGGTTTTCCTAGTTACAGTATGCGTGAAGGTTAAATAACAAAACTCCAAAATTAATAACTACTGGGCCGAAGCCCATATGCTTTTCGCTGGCCTCTTGTGGACGAAAACACTAAGTTGTTTTCGTGGGGAGGGGTGTTTTCAAGTGGGGTGTTTTCGGGTGTAGGGTTCCACTATCTTATTCTCCATTATACAATCAAATAAGCAATACAATATACATATAACACCCAACACGTGTATTGCACATCGAGTAATTATAAAAGCACACTTAACACCCACCATATATAACATACCACCAACAATACGACTTAACATATTACAACGTGTACAGTTGTGAAACAAACAAGTCGTGTCAACAAACAATCTAAACAATTAACGTGCAATAGTGCGAAGATGGAATCTTGGAAACTCGAGTTGTCACACTCTTGTTCCAATCGGTCCATCACGTGAATCTAAGGGTTGTTCGGTCCAATAGAATTAATTGCATAACCTGTATTGCATGTGAAACAAATCGGTGTACATGTGAATTGAATTGTCAGGTCCATTAATCAGTCCAATTAGAATTAAAGAAGTTGTCGGCTTGTTACATTTCTAGGTTCAATAATAGTATTAAAGAGTTTGCAGCCTATTAAAGCAATTAATGAGATAAATCGGCCCAATCAGATTTCGAGTAGTGTTTGTTGTATGTGATTACTTGAATTGATATAAACATATTAATCGGCCGAATCTAAACTTCAATCTGTACATTTAAAAAAAATAGGCCCAATCAGCATTTAATCAAAAGATGGACGGCCCATTTACAAATTGACATTAATTCGTGTTGGCCCTTGTGACTTATCAGCTTGATAATAGACCCACTTTGTAACATCATTACAATCAGCCAAACTTATTTGCATGTGATACAGTGATATGTGTGTAAGCATTTAATAATTGTCAGAGATTTGATTCATCAGTTTGTATATTTGAAAAGTTTTTATCGTATAGTGCTCACAATCAAGTGGACCAGGTCATTTGGACTTAAGTTCAATTCGCACAGTTTGATCATTCAAAGGTCCAGTTCGTTTGAACCTTGTCAGATTGTTGGGAGTAGAGTCAGGTCATTTGATTTTGATCCGGGTCATAGCAGTCCGCACAGTTTGTCAACCTTCAGTCCGCACAGAATATTCACCAGTTCGAGTATTATTTTGATTCAGTTATTTGATAGTGTTTAAACTGATAAGTGTTTGTTTGTTTGTTGATTCAAGGTAATTCAAGAAGTTCAAACCATGGCTGAAGAATTTTTTAATACTTTCTACAACGCGTTTACCTCGGATACAATGGATGCTTCAGATGCTACACCCAAAGCGATAACAAAAACAATCAAAGACAACATTAAACATGACAACTTTTATGGAACCTATTCAAAGCCACCGAAGCTGGATAACATTGAGGATTATGTTTGGTGGAAGGAGAGGTTTGTCAATTGGACGAAGGCATATGCACATGAGAGTTAGTTTTGTTTGAAGTTTGGATATGATAGCCCAGTAAATGACAAAGGAGAAGAAATTCTGATCAAAGATTTTTCAGAGGAAGACAAAAAGAAATTTTCATACGAACAGAAGATGATTGCTTTGATCCAGCAATCAGTTCGAGATAACATTTTTTCATTGTTAATACATGATGCGTCATCGAAATCTGTGTGGAAAGCTTTGAAGGCGAAAGCTAAGGGGGTAAACAAATTCAGAAAAACAAAATCACGTTATTGAAAAAAGAATTTGATTTATTTGATAGTTTAAAAGGAGAGACAGTGAGGCAAATGATTGAGAGGTTTTGTCATTTAAAGATTGAACTAGAAAGATTTAAAATGGTGAAAACTAGAGAAGAAGTTGTTGATAAAGTAATTGAAGCGTTACCACGAGCTGATCAGTGGTAAACATTTGTCTTTATCTTGAAAAATGATGCTTTATATGATACGATTTCTCTTGATGTGTTGTTAGAAAAGATTGAGAGTCATGATCTGGAGCTACAAAAGCAAAACAAGATGAGTGGTTCATCGCATCATCAGAATGTTGGTCTGTACTACAAAGGTAATGTACCTTCGGTGAAAGCTGATGGTTCACCAAACACAGCATTTAGTAGTGAGAAGATGAAAGAACCACATACAACCTCATCAAGTTATCATTCTGGATATCATTCATCTTCAAAATCAAGTTCTGATGAAGCAGAGGAGATTCTATGAAACATTGCTCTCAAACTGAAGAATTCTCCCTCGATGAGCATCAATTCAGCTAATCAACAAAATGAGTTTTCTAGCATCTGTTCTGGAATCGTATGAAGGTCTTGTAGCTGGCAAAATTGGAAACTCAGAGTTAACCAAAGAAGACTACGACCAGATTGATCCGGAAGAAATGGAGCTCATAGACATTCGTTGGTGTTTAGCAAGCTGCATTCGAAGAGCTCAAAGATATATGGAGATTACCGGGAAGCAATAGTTAGGTGGTCCATCAACAAAGCTTGGATTTGACAAATCCAAAGTGACCTGCTTCAGATGTAAGCAAAAAGGTCATTTCAAGAGAGAATGCACTAATTCTGAAGCTGGAGGAAATGAACGTCCTTTCAATGATGATTATTATCGAAAGGCAACCTATCACCGAAGCAAAGAAGAGCCAAAAATGATTGAAGACAAACCCAGAGATAAGTCAAGAGCTTGTGCTGTAATCCATCATGATGAAGGATTTGATTGGAGTGAGATTTGTCCAGAAGAAGATCGTTTGGAAAATATAGTTACAGCTCATGGCAGAAAAATATCAAAGAGTCAACATTATGTTTTTGTTGCTGAAATCAAAGATGAAAACAAAGAAGAAAATGTTGCTGCTAAAGTAAAAGAGAAAACTCGAGAAGAGATTTTGAAAGAGAAAACTGAAAGGGAAAGATTCATTGTGGGGTGCAGAATGGAGAAAATGCAGGAAGAATATGAGAATGCTGTTGCGAACAAAAGATGGGATAAGAAACAAGAATGTTATGTCAACAAACAAGGTGATCCGGTTGTTCCAAGAAGTGTCATAGTTCATGATGATGTTCTCCTTGTTATTCCTCGATCCGGCGAATATTATTCCAATGTTGCAAAAGACAAGACATATGTGAAAAGGCTGGATAAAATCATCAGGGATGCTATGACAATAAAACTGAGAAAGAGGAATGAAGAAAAAATGAAGAAGAACATTGAGAATTTAGTTGATGATTTGAAGAAAGCTGTTGAGGAAGTCAAGGTTGAAGAAAAAGAGAAGGTTGTTGAAAAAGAAGCTGTTATTGAAGAACAGCAAGTTGAAGTAGTCAAGAATGAGAATTTGGAAGCTGGTGATGCTGGTGATGAAGTTAGTGTTGAAGAAAAGCAGAATGATGTTGATCAGAAGCAGACAGAGACTGCAACAAACACCGAAGTGCCAATCACTAAGGTAAATTCTGATTCTAACATCTTGACTGAAATTATTGAACAGTGCAAGAAATGCATGGAAACGTGCCGTGCTTGTACTGAAAAAGACAAAAAGATCAGAACAAGAGATCTTGATTTCACAAAACTTGAAGAAGTTTTCAAAAACAAGTGCAAAGAAATGTTTGAAAATGAAAAGGTTTTAAAAGAAAATAATGAAACGCTTTCAGAAAAATATAAAAAATTAGAAAAAGAGAATGAAGTTTTGAAAGAAAATGTTTTTAAAATGACAGAAGAATGTTTTCAAAAAGAAAATATTTGCCAAGAAATGAAAAAGGAGTATGATTCAATAAAATTGGTTTATCACATTACAAAAGAATCATATGAAAACGTAAAAAGTGAAATGAAACTTGTTCAATCAAGAATGAAATATTGTTCTGAAACATCAAATGAACTAAAACGAATGTATGAAATAAAACAACAAGTTGTAAATTCTTATATTGAAGATGTTGCTAAACTTAAGCGTAAGATTGCTGATTTAGAACAGGATAACAACAAATTAAAAAGTTATCACGCGTCGTCATATGTGCTTGAACGTATTTTCAACATAAAACCGGATGGGAAAGATTCTGAGCAAAACACGAAAGGTATTGGCTCAGAGTTTCATCAAGTTCCACCACCGGAAAAGTTTGTGTTTTATGATGATGAAAAGGTCGAAAAAGCTTTCAACATGGTAGATCAATTGCCAGACAACATTGACGTAACCTATTTCAAATCTGATGATTCTAGTGATTCAGATGTGGTAGGTAAGGTCGTTGAAAGTGTGTTGAAAGAAGAGTCGGTTGAATCAGGTAATTCTGAATCACAGGATGAAAATGAAGGCAATTTTCATGATGGATATATGAAAAACACAAAATCCGAGAAGAATTTGAATGATGATTCAAAGGGATTGGTTTATACCATGATTGGATCGGACAAATTATTCTTAGATGTTGTATTCCCGATTCAGAATGTGATTTCAGAAAAGGTTGACAAAGTTTTCAAGATGGTTGAAATTGAAAAGTCTGAAATTTCAAAGCTTGTTGGTAAAGGTCACAAAACCTTTTATAACAAACCTGGTTTTAAAAAGAAAAATATGAAGGCTGGGTTGGGTTATAAGAAGAAACAACGTTGGAATAAAAATGAAACACAAAATTTTCAGGCTAAAATGAGTTTTGTTTAAGGAATAAGTTTAGCAGAAGAAAAAGAACTCAAATTGAGACAATCTAATGATGAGTTCTTAGCTCAAAAGAAAAAGCAACAACCACAGGTCAAAGATGTGTCCATGAGAACATGTTTCAAGTGTGATCAGATAGGACATCTTGCACGAAAGTGTCCAAATCTGAAACCTGTGGATGTTGATAAAAAGAAGTCTGAAAATGTTGAGAAACAGAAATCTGAGGATGTAAAACAAAGGTCAACCAAATTTGATTCAAAACAAACTTGGAGGCACAACACAAACAAGTTTGTTTCGAACCAAACTTTGAAATCAAACCTGAACAGGTTCGAGTCAAGACAGACCTGGAATTCTCACACACCCAGATTAAGAACAACACAAAGTTGGAAAACAACTGTTGATATAACAAAACCCCAAGAGTTTTGGAAACCAAAAGTTGTTGTTCAAAATCAAAGTGTTCAAAAAGATTCACATTTTTACAAAAGAGGTACTCCAAAAGGTCAAACATGGAGTGTTAAGAAACAAGTGACTTTGGTAAAAGAGGAGAAAATTGAAGCTAAAGATGAAAAAGTCTTTGTTCAGAATGACAAGGATTTTCCGGCATTGAATGAAGTTTATTGTGTTGAAATGCCTAAGGTCAAGCAGGCCTGGGCTAAATTGTTCAAGTAATCAAGTACTTTGAATGTGCAGGTGCTCAAGACAACTGAAGATTGTGAAAATGGATGTCAGAGCAGCCTGGCATATGGAAAGGAGGAAGAGGCTGTTGAACCCTGTGTTGGTTGAAATAGGGAGTTTATTTATTTTTCTGTACATAAATAAACAATATTTTCAAAAACCCTAAAAATTTGAAAAAGTTAAAAAAACCAAAAATAAGTGTTGATTGAATATGCCGAAACCCTCACGGCGGAACAAACATGATTACTTTCACAAGATTGAAAAGCAGTTTTCAAACTGTCGAAAATCAATGGGTTGTAAATCATGGGGGTAATTGTTGGTACTTTATATTAGATTTTCTACAAAACAGAGCACATTAAGCAGAAAATGGATGGCGAGACAAAGCTATCAGTATTGGTTGTCAAATTTTCTTTAAATGATTTTGCATTTTAGGGGGAGAAAAATTGTCAGAAAATCCAAAAACATTAGAAAATTTGAAAATGACAAAAACATGATAAAAACCTATTGGCAAAAAGACAAAAACATTAAAAAATGAAAATTTGAGTTTTTGTGTAAAAAGAGGAAATGATAGTACATCAGTAGACAGTTACAGTACGCTAAAGAATTGGAAAGTTAAAATGTGTTAAACGATCTCACCGTGGATGTGTCGGTAGATTTTTACACATTTAGTAAACTTTTTCGGGATATAAACTTAAATTTAAACTTGCTTATTTCGTGGGGAACACTACTTGGATATATAGGTAACCCCGGATGTCACACCCCGACCGCGTAAAACAACAAACCGCGGCGGAAACATCGGGGCGTGTCGCAACAGAATAAATTGTTTCATAACCATGGCATACAAAGTTGTATTTTATTTATTAAACAAGGATGTTACATTGTCTTAAACAGGAAATACAGAGAGTTTATAACATAATTAAACATAGTCTAGCTTCATTTTAAGTCTCTAAGGCACAGGTCCGCCTTAGTGTCATGATCAACATCCTACGGAAAAGCTCCTGAAAACACATGTGAAAATAGGTACGTCAGCATAAAAATGCCTGTGAGATACATAGGTTTGTGAAAATAGGATTCATGACTTGTATTTGAGAAAATGTTTAGTCATGAACCTTGTAATTTGCTTTGTCTTGTAAATCATTTGAAAAACGATAAGATCAGTTGATATGTATAAATAAATGTAAGGTTAAATGAATAACCATGTAAAATGAATTGTATAAAATAAACTGTTTTGTAAAACAATGTCTTATGAAAAGTATGTTATGTGTATAAAATGTTATATGTATCAAACTGAAATGATTCAAACAACGTTACGCTATGTAATATTATACAAACATTTATATATAGGAAGTACCAGCGGCGTATCCACCATGTTTGTATCATATTACACACGTATCGTTACTTAATCACTTAATCAAACCAAACCATTCAAGATGTAAAATGTTCATGTACAAACCAATTGTCAAGTGTTATTGTGTAAACCATATCAAAATGTCTATGTCCAATGTAAACCACCAAATGTGTATATCAATGTCAAATTGTTTATGTTCAATGTGGATCATGTAATGTGTAACCAAGATGTCATGTATGGTAGTGAAATATATATATCAACTAAACCATATGTAAAATGCACAAAAACAAGGTATTGAAGTAAAACATAGTTTAAATCAAAGTTATGTTTTGTGTAACAAATGCATGCTATACTGATACAAACATTTATGCGGTATTGTTAAAATGCATACATCCAAGCCTTGAGACTGTGGCGATAAACCCTTAAACAAATTAAAGGTTTATCTAAGTTATGTATATCGAATTCGGTCATTCCTTTCATCCCCTTTCCCTGGGATGTCCGGAACGGGAGTTGTCAATTCCTATGGTACCACTACCTACTAACGAATGGCATGATCAATGTTAATGAATGTATTGTCCCATGTTAAACAAACCAAATGTTATACCAAAAATGGAAGCATGTGATGCACTAAGTATGTAATCAAATGAACATACATAGCGTGAAAAATGTAATGTAAAACGATGTACTAAGTAATGCACACAATGGGCACACCTAGCATGAAATGTAATGTAAAACGATGTACTAAGTAATGCACACAATGGGCACACCTAGCATGAAATGTAATGTAAAACAATGTACCAAGTAATGCACACAATGGGCACACCTAGCATGAAATGTAATGTAAAACAATATACTAAGTAATGCACACAATGGGCACACCTAGCATGAAATGTAATGAAATCATGTACTATAATGTACTAACAAACATAGCCGGTATATGATGTGAAAACAGGAAAGCATGAAAGTAACAAGTAGGCACATGTGTTTCACCCCAAAACAGTTTGGAAAACAGTAAAAGAGGGGTCTATGTACTCACTTGAGATTGCTCAGTTGTCTAAAGATAACCACCAAGTAATGCTATAGATCACGGAATCAAACGGCACCTAATATAGGTAACTATGTTAATAACCGGACCTAAATCGGAAGATCGAATAGAATGAGGTTTCGTAAACCAAACGAGTGTAGAGACTCGTGTCATTTGGTTTAACAAAGCCTACATACTAAATGAAACCTAACATAAATGTTTACGACCCATTACGACCCGTTTAGGAAGCTTATGCTACTTTAACGCGTCGTTCGCGTGAAACGCGTTCGGACCGCCTAACTAGCCCTATGACAAGTGTTATATGCCTAAACATGTTACATAATCAGTTAAGTGATAAAGGTTTAGGTTACATATGCTTAATTACCAATTATACATGAAAAGGGTATTCTGGTAATTTACCTAAGGCATATAAACTACCTATCATACAACTACTTAAACGATGTGACCATAGGGTATAACCTCGGAAGGTTATTCCCTACACTATGGTCACCTAATGTATTTGGTCGGATCCTAATGATCGACCAAACTGGGTCGGGTTCGAAGGTATAGGCGATTTATTAGATCGCCTACCCTACGACCCTAGACAACGTGGTAATCAGTAGGCATAGTCCCAAGGGACTATGACCATCGTGATTACAATCACGTTGCGAAGTTCAAACGAACTTCGCATTGACCATGAGCTGGTCAACGCTGAAAGTCAAACAAAGTTTGACTTTCTGACTCGAAAAGCAGTAAAAATAAGGAAAAGAACGAAAGAATACTTACGATGGGTCCCCGAATGCTAATCTAGATTAAAATAGCTCAGGTATGAAACAACGGTTTCAACTTAGAGCATTCTTAATCAGATTCTAGTGGTTTTAGAGGTAATGGGGGTGGAGTATTTATAGTAAAAGGTCCACCGTTAAGATCGTTTCTTGGAAAAGGGGAAATGATCTCGTCCGAACACTTGTCGGAAAGTTGTGGGGGCTCTTTGGCACTCACCATAGGGTGTTGACAAGTGTACTTGCCCTTTGGGGTGTTGAAAAATTGATTGGAATTGCAAAACACTGAATCTGGTCACTAAACTGATGTTTCTGCCCAGAGTAGGCAGTCGCGTAGCGCGACTGGTAAGGCTACATGCAGTGGCGCTACGCCACTGCCCCCTTGTTTCAGCAAACTTTCAAAATTGGCAGAAATGGTCCCTGCAGCCCGTTTAAGCGATTTTCGATGCGTTTGAACCCCGTTAACCTCATTTCAAGGCTCTAAAATGAAGTTAAAGTATAGGGAACTCAAAACATGCTCAAAAATATCTAGGATGTCGGTTCGTTTGGCCGTACGATCGCGATGTTCGCTTAATTACGACGGAATGCGCATAAGCGCGAAAAACGATCCAAATGACGCGACGAATGGATTTTTCTTATGGCGAACACTAAAATATAATATAGTCATGCTTATATAAATTTTTGGATGTCCGAATGTATTCAGAACGTAAGTTATGCGCGAAAATGCAAACTTGTGCACTTTTTGACACTTTTAGTCCCTGAATGATCCAAAAGTTCATTTTAGCACACCAAACCCCTCAAAGCCTATTTCTAAGCTATGTAAAGGATATTTAAGGTATGTTTAACTTATGGTCATGTTCTGGAATGTTCGTTACAGTTCAAATTGGCATACTTTCGCAGTTTGTCAAGTTTAGTCCCTGTAAGCGAATTAACTTTTTTTTGCCATACCAAAGCCTTCAAAACTTATTTCTAAGTTATGTAAAGGTTATTTAAGGTATGTTGAGCATATGTTGATGTTCCAGAGTATTTCTCGCATTAAACTGAGTACGTTTACGCACTAGTTTGCGTATAACTCTCCAGAAAGCGATGTAGAGTTTAAAATTGAACAAAAGTCAAAACATGAAAAATGTAAAACAC
The DNA here is from genome assembly GCA_030545235.1 of Helianthus tuberosus. NCBI lineage: Eukaryota > Viridiplantae > Streptophyta > Magnoliopsida > Asterales > Asteraceae > Helianthus > Helianthus tuberosus. The sequence goes on along the minus strand of CM060434.1, from coordinate 10,768,720 downwards.
AATCAAACAAACATTGTGATCAAATAACCTTGTTTTATTGATAATAGAACTGTTCATAGTGATTACAAGCACAGTTGTTACAGTCTCCCCTACTTGTGGAAATTTCGTCCCGAAATTTATTTAGAGGAAACTCGTGGAAAAAGATGTGGATATTTCGCCTTCATTTGATCTTCGTGTTCCCAAGTAAACTCAGGTCCACGTTTAGCTTCCCAGCGAACTTTGACCAAAGGAATGCGCTTGTGTTTAAGCCACTTGACTTCACGTTCCATGATTTCCACTGGTTTCTCAACAAATTTCAGTGTTTTGCCAACACGAATTTCGTCAAGCGGTATGGAGAAGTTCTCATCAGCTGAACACTTCTTGAGATTGGACACGTGAAAAGTTGGATGAACATTTCCCAGTTCAGGAGGTAACTCAAGTCTGTAGGCTACCTTTCCGATTCTTTCGACGATCTTGAATGGTCCAACGTATCTAGGTGCAAGTTTTCCTTTCTTTCCAAATCTGATCACACCTTTCCAAGGCGAGACCTTAAGTAATACTCGATCACCGACTTGAAATTCCAAGGCTTTGCGTTTTGGATCCGCGTAAATCTTCTGACGGCTTCTAGCTGCCTGAAGGTTATCACGAACTTTCTTGACCTTGTCAGTTGTCTCTAAAATGAGGGCAGGTCCAGTAAGTTGAGCCTCGCCAATCTCATTCCAGCAGACTGGTGAACGACATTTTCGACCATAGAGAGCCTCGAAAGGAGCCATTTTGATGCTAGTGTGATAACTGTTGTTGTAGGAGAATTCAATCAATTTAAGATGTGAATCCCAGCTACCACCAAAATCGATCACATAAGCTCTTAGCATATCCTCCAGAGTCTGGATTGTTCTCTCAGATTGACCATCCGTTTGCGGATGATAAGCTGTGCTCAGATTAAGTTGGGTCCCCATAGCAGATTGCATGGTTCTCCAAAAATGAGAAGTGAAACGAGCATCTCTGTCAGAAATGATGTTCAAAGGAACACCATGTCGAGCTACAATTTCATCCACATAAATTTGAGCAAGTCTGTCAGCAGAAAAATCCTCACGGATTGGCAAGAAATGTGCTGACTTTGTAAGACGATCAACGACTACCCAGATGGCATCATGACCTTTCTTTGTGCGCGGGAGTTTGGTAACAAGATCCATAGTAATGTTTTCCCATTTCCAAACTGGGATCTCTGGTTGCTCCAATAAACCAGAAGGACGCTGGTGTTCAGCCTTAACCTTAAGACAAGTAAGGCATTTGGATACGTATAAGGCAATGTCTTTCTTCATACCAGGCCACCAATAGTGAATACGAAGATCCTTATACATTTTATCTGAGCCCGGATGAATAGAATAACGAGACTTATGGGCTTCATCCATAAGCAAGGTACGAAGATCATCCTGGCTTGGGACCCACAAACGGTCCATGAAGTAATATGATCCATTGTCCTTCAGTTCCAGAGCAGGTGTTATGTGATAGGGAAATTCCTTATCCATCAAACCTTGTGAAACACAAGATTGTTGAGCTTGAGAAATGCGTGCTTGAATATCGGATCGAGCTTGAATAACAGATTGAACACGTACACAATGAAGCTTAGTACGTTCCTTACGACTCAATGTATCAGCTACGACATTCGCCTTACCAGGATGGTAGCGAATTTCGCAGTCATAGTCGTTTAAAAGCTCAACCCAACGTCGCTGTCTCATGTTGAGTTCTTTCTAGTTGAAGATATGCTGAAGACTTTTGTGGTCAGTGAAAACCACACATTTTGTACCGTACAAATAGTGTCTCCAGATTTTGAGAGCAAAGACAACTGCACCCAACTCAAGATCATGAGTGGTGTAGTTCTTCTCATGTATCTTCAACTGCCTCGATGCATAAGCTATGACTTTGTTCCTTTGCATAAGAACACAGCCAAGACCCAATTTCGATGCATCACAATACACAACAAAATCATCATCACCCTCAGGCAATGATAGAACAGGCGCATCGCAAAGCTTCTGCTTCAGGTGTTGAAAAGCTTCCTCTTGTTTGTTTCCCCAATAAAAGGGCATTTTCTTCTGAGTTAGAGCAGTTAAAGGAACTGCAATCTTTGAGAAGTTTTCTATGAAGCGGCGATAATAACCCGCTAGACCAAGAAAAGAACGAACTTCAGTAGGAGTAGTAGGCGTATCCCAATCCTTAATCGCACTGATCTTGGAGGGATCTACATGAATACCTCGTTCGTTGATAACATGCCCCAAAAATTGAACTTCTTTAAGCCAAAATTCGCACTTGGAGAATTTGGCAAAAAGTTGCTCTTTCTTTAGGAGTTCAAGAGTAAGACGAAGATGTTGCTCGTGATCAGCTCGCGTCTTAGAGTAAATCAAGATATCGTCAATAAAAACAATGACGAACTGATCCAAATAAGGTTTACAGACCCTATTCATTAGGTCCATGAAAACAGCAGGAGCATTAGTCAAACCGAATGGCATGACTGTGAATTCATAATGCCCATACCGAGTGCGGAACGCTGTCTTCGGAATATCTTCTTCTTGCACGCGAAGTTGATGATACCCGGAACGTAGATCAATCTTCGAAAAATAAGAAGCGCCTTGTAACTGATCAAAGAGGTCGTCTATGCGAGGTAAGGGATATCGATTCTTGATGGTAAGCTTGTTAAGCTCACGATAATCGATACACATCCTAAAGGATCCATCCTTCTTCTTTACAAAAAGAACGGGAGCACCCCAAGGTGAAAAACTAGGACGGATAAAACCTTTGTCAGAGAGCTCCTGAAGCTGTTTAGACAACTCTTGCATCTCAGACGGTGCAAGACGATATGGAGCTCTGGCAATGGGATTTGCACCAGGTACGAGATCAATGCGGAACTCGACTTGGCGTGCTGGAGGTAGACCAGGTAAATCTTCAGGGAACACTTCAGAATAATCCCGTACGACAGGAATATCTGAAATAGACTTACCCTTGCCTTTATCTTCTGTAACATGTGCTAAGAAAGCCACATAGTTTTTCCGCAGATATTTCCGAGCTTTAAAACAAGACATGAGTTTGAGACCACCGGTAGGCTTCTCACCTTGAACCTGCAGGATCTCGCCTGTCGAAAGCGGCACACGAACAATCTTCTCAGAACAAACTATCTCTGCGTGATGCTTGGATAACCAATCCATTCCCACAATAACGTCGAAGCTTCCGAGTTGCATAGGCGCGAGGTCAATAGGAAAAAGTTGGTCATTAAGGTTCAATTGGCAGTTGCGTAGAACAGAATTAAGAACAATGGGTTCACCACTAGCAACTTCTACTGTCAAAGGTTTTCCTAGTTTCGTTCTAGACACGCGAAGCATAGGCTCAAAAGACAAAGACACGAAACTCTTATCGGCACCAGAATCGAAAAGAACAGATGCAGGCTGATTATTAATAAAGAACGTACCGTTCACCACATTATCGTCAGCCTGTGCCTCTTGGGCATTCATGTTAAAGACTCGGCCTCGAGCCGGAGCCTGATTCTGGTTCTGGTTCTGGTTCGCCAGTCTTGGGCACCGATTCCTATAGTGGGTCAGATCCCCACAATTGTAACAAGCACCTGGTGGGTATTGTGGTCGTGCAGCTTGACCCTGTTGCGGAGCAGGAGGCTGAGCAACTTGTTGAGCCGGGTTCTGAACTGCGCGATTAAGAGCAAACCGACAAACATCGGCAAGATGACCTGACTTCCCACAGCTAGTACAGAAACGGCACTGATGTTGCGGCTGATGGTGACTGTTGCACCTATTGCACAAAGGTGCATTCCCTGTATAGGGTTTCTTCGCTGGAGGCTGTGCGGGTTGATTGGGAACTGCCTGATTAGCTTGGGCAGTGACAGCAAAATTTTGGGAAGCCTTACGCTTCCTTGACCTCTTCGAAGAACCAGAGTTCTTCCCATTCAAGTTTTGACCTTTCTTGCTATCACTCTTGTCAGCCGACTGTTTCTTGCCCTTGTCACCCTTCCTGTGTAACTTGTTCTTCCGGATCTGCGACTCGGTCAGCGTCGCTGATAACTCGATTGCCTGACGGAGTGTGGCAGGGTTACTACCAGTAAGGATGTCTTGTACCGAGTCAGGTAGGCCGTCGATGTATCTCTCGATAGCCTTGTCGAGTGGGGTAACCATAGTCGGGCAAAGCAAACTCAACTCTTCAAACCGATCAGTATAAGCCCTGTGCTCACCACTATCTTGCCTTAAATCATCAAATTCCTTCTCCAAAGCTCGTTGCTCATGACGAGGACAGAATTCCCTCATCATAAGAGCTCTAAGTTCAGCCCAAGTCTGTGCAAGAGCAACTTCTGCACCCCTATCCCTCATAACCCCGTTCCACCATGTCAAAGCCCTCTTCTGAAATACGCTCGAAGCAAACTCAACTTTGCGATTATCCGGACACTGCACGTGGCGGAAAGTATTCTCACTGCTCTCAAACCACTGAAGAAGCCCAGTCGCTCCCTCAGAACCACTAAACTTGAGTGGTTTAGCCTGATTAAAATCCTTGTATTTGCATGGAACATTGTTGTTGTTGTTGTTGTTGGCTTGGTTCCATTGAGCAAAGAGATTTGGGAATTGGGCAGCCATCTGCTGCGCAATAATTTCTGCCAGTTCGGCAGTTGCTATCAGGTTGTCGCGTCGAGGAGGCATTCTAAAAGAGGAAAACATGAAAGGAAACGAGTGAGATGATTGGATGAAAAGAATGAGATGATAAAAACAAGAATTGCAAACAGCATAGATGGTGGTCATTCGTCCGTATCACAAAGCAAACAAACGACACACAGTGACTAATCAAAGTAAATGGATCAAAAATAATGTATAATGAAGACATGCTCGCCTATAAGTGAACACTCATCCCAAGAATTCCCAGGTAAGCACAACTGGTCTCGCGTCTGGTTGAGATGTATACGAAGTGCTTGCCTAGACAGAAAACTCAGAATACAGGCATTCACCCTTCCAGTTTGCACGTGTTCACATTATTTAAAACCCAAAACTTTGATGAGATTTTGAAAACTTGAAGGCACAAGGCCAAAAACCAAAATGAAAAGGGTTCAAAACCATATAAAAGAGAGTTCAAAACCTTACAATTGAGGGTTCAAAACCTTGTAATAAATCATTCAAAAACAGATGATTGTTTTTCAAAAATCGTTTCGGAAAAATTTTGGTTCTTGTTTTGATAATCACCTAAGGATAGGTGATGTACATGTTTTAAGATCTAAACACAAGATAACTCGTGTTAGGGTCCTAGAAAAGTTATAGTCTAGGTCAAAGCATTACTAATAACCTAATTCCCTATAACCATTGGCTCTGATACCAACTCTTCTGTCACACCCCGACCGCGTAAAACAACAAACCGCGGCGGAAACATCGGGGCGTGTCGCAACAGAATAAATTGTTTCATAACCATGGCATACAAAGTTGTATTTTATTTATTAAACAAGGATGTTACATTGTCTTAAACAGGAAATACAGAGAGTTTATAACATAATTAAACATAGTCTAGCTTCATTTTAAGTCTCTAAGGCACAGGTCCGCCTTAGTGTCATGATCAACATCCTACGGAAAAGCTCCTGAAAACACATGTGAAAATAGGTACGTCAGCATAAAAATGCCTGTGAGATACATAGGTTTGTGAAAATAGGATTCATGACTTGTATTTGAGAAAATGTTTAGTCATGAACCTTGTAATTTGCTTTGTCTTGTAAATCATTTGAAAAACGATAAGATCAGTTGATATGTATAAATAAATGTAAGGTTAAATGAATAACCATGTAAAATGAATTGTATAAAATAAACTGTTTTGTAAAACAATGTCTTATGAAAAGTATGTTATGTGTATAAAATGTTATATGTATCAAACTGAAATGATTCAAACAACGTTACGCTATGTAATATTATACAAACATTTATATATAGGAAGTACCAGCGGCGTATCCACCATGTTTGTATCATATTACACACGTATCGTTACTTAATCACTTAATCAAACCAAACCATTCAAGATGTAAAATGTTCATGTACAAACCAATTGTCAAGTGTTATTGTGTAAACCATATCAAAATGTCTATGTCCAATGAAAACCACCAAATGTGTATATCAATGTCAAATTGTTTATGTTCAATGTGGATCATGTAATGTGTAACCAAGATGTCATGTATGGTAGTGAAATATATATATCAACTAAACCATATGTAAAATGCACAAAAACAAGGTATTGAAGTAAAACATATTTTAAATCAAAGTTATGTTTTGTGTAACAAATGCATGCTATACTGATACAAACATTTATGCGGTATTGTTAAAATGCATACATCCAAGCCTTGAGACTGTGGCGATAAACCCTTAAACAAATTAAAGGTTTATCTAAGTTATGTATATCGAATTCGGTCATTCCTTTCATCCCCTTTCCCTGGGATGTCCGGAACGGGAGTTGTCAATTCCTATGGTACCACTACCTACTAACGAATGGCATGATCAATGTTAATGAATGTATTGTCCCATGTTAAACAAACCAAATGTTATACCAAAAAATGGAAGCATGTGATGCACTAAGTATGTAATCAAATGAACATACATAGCGTGAAAAATGTAATGTAAAACGATGTACTAAGTAATGCACACAATGGGCACACCTAGCATGAAATGTAATGTAAAACGATGTACTAAGTAATGCACACAATGGGCACACCTAGCATGAAATGTAATGTAAAACAATGTACCAAGTAATGTACACAATGGGCACACCTAGCATGAAATGTAAAGTAAAACAATGTACTAAGTAATGCACACAATGGGCACACCTAGCATGAAATGTAATGAAATCATGTACTATAATGTACTAACAAACATAGCCGGTATATGATGTGAAAACAGGAAAGCATGAAAGTAACAAGTAGGCACATGTGTTTCACCCCAAAACAGTTTGGAAAACAGTAAAAGAGGGGTCTATGTACTCACTTGAGATTGCTCAGTTGTCTAAAGATAACCACCAAGTAATGCTATAGATCACGGAATCAAACGGCACCTAATATAGGTAACTATGTTAATAACCGGACCTAAATCGAAAGATCGGATAGAATGAGGTTTCGTAAACCAAACGAGTGTAGAGACTCGTGTCATTTGGTTTAACAAAGCCTACATACTAAATGAAACCTAACATAAATGTTTACGACCCATTACGACCCGTTTAGGAAGCTTATGCTACTTTAACGCGTCGTTCGCGTGAAACGCGTTCGGACCGCCTAACTAGCCCTATGACAAGTGTTATATGCCTAAACATGTTACATAATCAGTTAAGTGACAAAGGTTTAGGTTACATATGCTTAATTACCAATTATACATGAAAAGGGTATTCTGGTAATTTACCTAAGGCATATAAACTACCTATCATACAACTACTTAAACGATGTGACCATAGGGTATAACCTCGGAAGGTTATTCCCTACACTATGGTCACCTAATGTATTTGGTCGGATCCTAATGATCGACCAAACTGGGTCGGGTTCGAAGGTATAGGCGATTTATTAGATCGCCTACCCTACGACCCTAGACAACGTGGTAATCAGTAGGCATAGTCCCAAGGGACTATGACCATCGTGATTACAATCACGTTGCGAAGTTCAAACGAACTTCGCATTGACCATGAGCTGGTCAACGCTGAAAGTCAAACAAAGTTTGACTTTCTGACTCGAAAAGCAGTAAAAATAAGGAAAAGAACGAAAGAATACTTACGAAGGGTCCCCGAATGCTAATCTAGATTAAAATAGCTCAGGTATGAAACAACGGTTTCAACTTAGAGCATTCTTAATCAGATTCTAGTGGTTTTAGAGGTAATGGGGGTGGGGTATTTATAGTAAAAGGTCCACCGTTAAGATCGTTTCTTGGAAAAGGGGAAATGATCTCGTCCGAACACTTGTCGGAAAGTTGTGGTGGCTCTTTGGCACTCACCATAGGGTGTTGACAAGTGTACTTGCCCTTTGGGGTGTTGAAAAATTGATTGGAATTGCAAAACACTGAATCTGGTCACTAAACTGATGTTTCTGCCCAGAGTAGGCAGTCGCGTAGCGCGACTGGTAAGGCTACATGCAGTGGCGCTACGCCACTGCCCCCTTGTTTCAGCAAACTTTCAAAATTGGCAGAAATGGTCCCTGCAGCCCGTTTAAGCGATTTTCGATGCGTTTGAACCCCGTTAACCTCATTTCAAGGCTCTAAAATGAAGTTAAAGTATAGGGAACTCAAAACATGCTCAAAAATATCTAGGATGTCGGTTCGTTTGGCCGTACGATCGCGATGTTCGCTTAATTACGACGGAATGCGCATAAGCGCGAAAAACGATCCAAATGACGCGACGAATGGATTTTTCTTATGGCGAACACTAAAATATAATATAGTCATGCTTATATAAATTTTTGGATGTCCGAATGTATTCAGAACGTAAGTTATGCGCGAAAATGCAAACTTGTGCACTTTTTGACACTTTTAGTCCCTGAATGATCCAAAAGTTCATTTTAGCACACCAAACCCCTCAAAGCCTATTTCTAAGCTATGTAAAGGATATTTAAGGTATGTTTAACTTATGGTCATGTTCTGGAATGTTCGTTACAGTTCAAATTGGCATACTTTCGCAGTTTGTCAAGTTTAGTCCCTGTAAGCGAATTAACTTTTTTTTGCCATACCAAAGCCTTCAAAACTTATTTCTAAGTTATGTAAAGGTTATTTAAGGTATGTTGAGCATATGTTGATGTTCCAGAGTATTTCTCGCATTAAACTGAGTACGTTTACGCACTAGTTTGCGTATAACTCTCCAGAAAGCGATGTAGAGTTTGAAATTGAACAAAAGTCAAAACATGAAAAATGTAAAACACAATCAAACAAACATTGTGATCAAATAACCTTGTTTTATTGATAATAGAACTGTTCATAGTGATTACAAGCACAGTTGTTACACCGGAAATCTCGTTTGAAGGACCCCTCTTTCTGAGATACTAGGTCTTTATGCTTAGTGATATCTGGGGTATTATTCCGGGACTTCTGCTGAATGGAAGTTCTGACCTAGTCCCCGAATAATACTTTTTGCTTGCTTGAAATATAGCGCCGCCCTCAGCAAAAATGATGAAACAATAAAATTGATAATCATTGCTGTTGAAGAAAAGATCCTCTAAAGGGGACACACCTAAAGTCGAACCGTCGTCTCTCTGCTGAACGGAAGTTCTGACCTGAGCTCTCACGGTTTCGCAATTTAACCCCTTACAGATATCATCTAGGTATAATCACCTGTAAGACTGAATATTGGGATCTGGATACGGGAGTATATTCAAGAGGTGGGATACATGAATAAGTTTAAGTCCTTAAAACACCTAATTCATATCCTGAATCAGTTGAAATTTGTGTGAAATTTTAAGTGGATCAGTATGTCGACAATCTAAGTGAATTGTTTAATTCTTAATGTGTAACTAAGCTCAACGGTACTTGTGACTTGTCAAAAACTGATATGATCCTCTGACGCATACTCAAACAAAAATATTGTCTGTAAATATGTTTGTATATATTTCTTTACTGCTTTATATTTTCAAAAAAATACAAAAAGATTTTTGATTATGTTTTCTTTTCGACATCCGATGTCTGAAATGCTGAGTTTCAAAATCTAAGTAAGCTGATTGTGTTTCTGAAAATAAAACAAGTTCATTAATTTGAAACTTGAATTAAAAATCAAAAATCAAAAACAGTTTGTGATATCTCCAAGGTCATTAGTTTGGACTTGGATGATTAACTGTGAGGGATTTGGATTCCTAGACTGTTAAAATTTGTTGAAAAGAGTTAGTTTCGATTCGATTCGATGAAACTGCCAAATTCATGAAAATTGTTTGTTTAGAATGTTTGAGTGATCCAGGTTACAATTCCTGGATAGCTGAAATTTGAAATGCTGTTACTTATAAATGTTTGAGTGATTGCGGATAAGATTCTAGACTACGATCCCGGAAGCTGAGTCTAAGGGGGAGTCTGAAGACGAGCTTAAAGAAAGGGGGAGCTTGTAACCTGAAAGTAAGGTGTCGATCCCTAAAGCACGGAAGCTTGACGAAAGGGGGAGCCTGAAGAAGCTGTTGATGATAGAGCCAGTGACAGATGCTGGTACAACAGTCAAAGAGAGAAGCTGATTAAAGAAAGACAAGACGCTACGAGATTGACTGCGGCAATATCCAAGGGGGAGTCTGTTAGTGCATTTATGTCTATCGCCTTTGTCAATCCGAGCCGTAGCGAGAAACTGAAGAAAAACGAAGCTTTATGGTGTTATATCTAGTCAAAAGGAAGGTGGCGATCTTGTAATTAAAGGGAAGGTTCATTAAAGCCTTGGACTATATATAGGGAGGTTATGTCATAGATTAGAGACTTTTTGCTCATTTGGAGATTTAGAGAGCTAAGCTTAGAGAGAGAAAGTCTAGAGAGAGAAAGTCCTCATACGTGATTCTCGGTGCAATGTACTCGTCATATTATTCTATATAATCACGTTATTAGTACATTCTCGTGTGTTCGGTCACGTTCGTGTACGGATTCCGCACGTCACACGTTCGTTTCGCAATCGTTCGGAGTCAAAACCGATCCTACAAGAAAGATCTAGCAAAATATATGGTGGGGCCACCCATATATTATGACCGAAAATTTGAAGGGGGAAGGGGGTCCTTGTGCAACTTTTATATAAACATGCCATAAGTAGGCTAAAACGGGTGTTTAACTGGGTACCGGGTATTTTATCTAGCGTTTAAATCCCGGTTTATGGCGTTCTAAATTATTTTTATTATTCTATAAAAATAAACTCACCAAAATATTACTGAAATAAATTTCAGTTGCCCAGACTGGCTGCGTTGTCTGTGTTTTGCAGTAGAAGCACTGTGTCACGCAGAAACACGGTACGCGCTTAAACTTGAAAAATAACGTTTTTAGGCGTTTTAAGTTATTTTTCAATAAGGACCTGATTAAAATAAAATTTTAATCATAACAGAATATTCTTGGGATTTAAATATTATCCGGGTGGTCACCAACGTTCGTTTCGCGGTTTTGTCGTAATTAGTTCTTTAGTTCAAATAAACATGTTTTTGCCATACCGAATCCTTCGAAACTTATTTCTAAGTTATGTAAAGGATATTTAAGGTATGTTTGGCTTATGTCATTATTCCGGAGTGTTTGTCGCGTTAAACTAACTGTGTTTATGCACCAGTTTGCGTATAACCTTCCAGAAAGCGATTTAAAGCTTGAAATCGGAATAGAATCAAATTGTAAAATCATCAAACACAATAACACATATATTAACACCAAAGCACATTGTTTTATTGATAACCAACATTGTTTTACATTATACGATGCTTACAGAACACAGTTGTCACAGTCTCCCCTACTTTAGGAAATTTCGTCCCGAAATTTTATTTAGAGGAAACTTGTGAAAGCTTGAAACAATAAGTCGAAAAGATAAAACAACACTGGTTAGAGTTCCGAACTTCTAGTAACTTCAAATAACATTATGCTTGCAATGTAAGAGGGACACTTATATATAAGTATATGAAGCGCCATTGGTGCGTCCACCGTACCTCCATTACATTGTTCACGTTTCGCTATTGTTGTCACTATTGGTTCTTACACATGATAAATCTTACTGTGGTTTCCGTGCTCTGAATTTTTTTATAATTATGTACGCGCCCATAATTACGTAATTCCTTGCATAGTCCACACAGTGCATTTAATAATGTGTAGGGGAAAACCAAATGAATGAACCTGTGATGAGTGTGACTGGACCACCGTAAGGTCCTTTCAGCTGTATCGTCACATGCCACTCTTAACCAGATTTTGAATCAATCTTTAACTAGACCACTCAAGGGTCTCTTTTCGAATCATGGAATGGTACTATATAACCCAAGGGTCTTAACTACTATGTAGAAGCCCATTAAGGATTTAAGGTAGTACCTTTTGAATATCCAACTATGAATCCCTCATATGAAGATATGGAAGATTCTATGAGGATTTGGATAACGAAAATCGGATCACACAAAAACATAGAGGAGAACACATAATCACATAATAGCATAATTGTTTAATTTGACCTTTAATTTGTTATCTTTGGATACGGGTATTTAAAGCATACCAGGAATCCAATCAGGGCTCCGATTTGGGCGATAATCATCCACAAGGATTCTTAAAATAGAGCAACCCATCGCCCTTTCGTTTCGTGTTTAAGCTCGTGTTGAAGTGGTAGCTCATACTTCAATAAGTCCTCGTTTACACAAAATCGTTGTTCTTGAAGGACACAAGATTGAATATCAGATAGAGTTTGAACAGAATGAAGCTTGACTCGCTCCTTTCGACCAAGCGCATCGGCTATGACATTCGCCTTACCAGGAAGGTAGCGAATCTCAAAATCGTAATCATTCAAGAGCTCAACTGTGACAACTGTACTCTGTAATCGATGTACGATGTAAAACAATGATGATTATTAATAAAACAATGTGATTTGGTGTTACTATATGTGTTTGATGTTATTATGTGTGTATTTGTGTTTGGGGAATTTTCAATTAGATTCGACTCCATTTTCAAGCTCCACAATGATGTTAAAACATAGGGAACATGAAATATGCTTGAAAACATCTCGGGTGTCGGTTCGTTTGGCCGTACGGTTGCGTTGTTCGGTTAATTACGACGGAAGTCGTAACGAACGCAAAAAAGATCCAAATTAAGCGACGAATGAAATTTTTCTTATGCAAAAAACTAAAATAAAATATTTTAATGCTTACATAAATTTTTGGATGTCTGGATATATTCAGAACGTAAGATATGCGCGAAAATGCAAACTTGTGCACTTTTTGACGCTTTTAATCCCTGAATGACCAATAAAGTTTGTTTTAGCATACCGAACCCCTCAAAGCCTATTTCTAATCTATGTAAAGGATATTTAGGGTATGTTTAACTTATGATCAAGTTCCGGAATGTTCGTTTCTATACAAATCAGTATAGTTTCGCAATTTGACATAAATAGTCCCTGCGATCGAACAAACTTGATTTCAACACCAAAACCATTCAAAACTTATTTCTAAGTTATGTGGAGGTTATTTAAGGTATGTTATGCCTATGTCACTATTCCGGAGTGTTTCTCGCGTTATACTGATTGCGTTTACGCACCAGTTTGCGTATAACCTTCCAGAAAGCGATTTAAAGCTTGAAATTGGAGTCGAATCTAATTGAAAATTCACCAAACACAAATACACACATAATAACATCAAACACATATATTAACACCAAATCAAATTGTTTTATTAATAATCATCATTGTTTTACATCGTACATCGATTACAGAGTACAGTTGTCACAGTCTCCCCTACTTCAGGAAATTTCGTCCCGAAATTTTATTTAGAGGAAGCTGGTGAAAACAAATGCGGATATTTTGCCTTCATTTGGTCCATACTTTCCCAAGTAAACTCTAGGCCATGTTTGGACTCCCAACGAACTTTAACCAAATGAATCCGTTTGTTCTTCAACTGTTTGAAAGTACGGTCCACGATCTCCACGGGTTTCTTGACAAATTGCATCGTTTCATCGATTCGGATCTCGTCGAGAGGAATGTGAAGATCAGCGTCAGCTAAACACTTTCGCAAATTGGACACGTGAAAAGTCGGGTGAATATTTCCAAGCTTTGGAGGTAGCTCTAGTCGATAGGCAACCTTCCCAATTCTTTCCACAATCTTGAATGGTCCCACATGTCGAGGTGCAAGTTTTCCTTTCTTTCCAAACCTCACCACTCCCTTCCAAGGTGAAACCTTGAGTAGGACACGGTCTCCGACTTGAAATTCTAAGGGCTTGCGTCCTAAATCCGCATAACTCTTTTGACGGCATCTAGCTGTCACAAGATTATCGCAAATTTTCTTGATTTTTTCTGTTGTTTCCAGAACGAGCTCAGGTCCAGTAAGCTGGGCTTCACCGGTCTCGTTCCAACAGACAGGTGAACGACATTTTTGACCGTAGAGAGCTTCGAATGGTGCCATATTAATACTAGTATGATGACTATTGTTGTAAGAGAACTCGATCAATGGCAGATGAGAATCCCAATTACCACCAAAGTCTATCACGCATGCTCTAAGCATATCCACCAAAGTTTGAATCGTCCTTTCAGATTGACCATCTGTGTTGGGGATGACAAGCAGTGCTTAGATTCAGTTGGGTTCCCAAGGCAGATTGCATGGTCTTCCAGAAATGAGATGAAAATCGAGCATCACGATCAGAAATGATATTCAAAGGAACACCATGTCGAGATACTATCTCATCAACATAAATCTTTGCAAGTTTATCAGCAGATAGATCCTCGCGAATTGGATTAAAATGAGCTGATTTCGTTAATCGATCGATAACAACCCAAATAGCATCATGACCTTTAGACGTACGCGGTAACTTAGTGATGAGATCGATCGCAATGTTCTCCCACTTCCAAACCGGTATCTCTGGTTGTACAAGCAAACCAGAAGGTCGTTGATGTTCGGCCTTGAATTTGAGGCAAGTTAGGCATTTTGATACGTACAAGGCAACATCCTTCTTCATACCAGGCCACCAGTACTGAGTACGAAGATCCTTGTACATTTTATCAGCACCAGAATGGATAGAATATCGAAACTTGTGAGATTCGTCCATTACCAAGGTGTGAAGATCATCTTGTTTCGGAATCCACAAACGATCCTTGAAATAGAGCAAACCATTGTCTTTCCTTTCGAGCTTAAGCTCAAGTTGACGCGGTAATTCATTACCTATCAAATTTTGTGAAACACAAAATTGCTGAGCTTGAAGGACACGAGATTGAAGATCAGATAGTGTTCGAACAGAATGAAGCTTGACTCGATCCTTTCGACTAAGCGCATCGGCTACAACATTCGCCTTACCAGGATGGTAGCGAATCTCGCAATCGTAATCGTTCAAGAGTTCAACCCAACGTCGTTGCCTCATGTTCAGCTCCTTCTGATTAAGAATATGCTGGAGACTTTTGTGGTCTGTGAAAACCACACACTTCGTTCCATGGAGGTAGTGTCTCCAGATTTTAAGCGCGAAAACCACAGCTCCTAACTCAAGATCATGAGTCGTGTAGTTCTTCTCGTGAACTTTCAATTGTCTAGATGCATATGCTATAACCTTACCTCGTTGCATGAGGACGCAACCAAGGCCTAAGTTGGACGCATCGCAATTGACAACGAAATCATCGCTTCCCTCGGGCAGAGATAGAACAGGACGCATCGCAATAGACAACGAAATCATCGCTTCAGCGTTTGGAACGCTTCTTCTTGCTTGGGTCCCCACTCAAAAGGCTTATTCTTCTGAGTCAAAGCAGTGAGTGGAACCGCAATCTTCGAGAAATTAGAAATGAATCAACAATAATAACCAGCAAGACCAAGAAAAGATCAAATCTCTGTAGGCGTCGTCGGTGTACTCCAATCCTTAATAGCAACAATCTTGGATGGATCCACATGAATACCCTGCTCGTTGACTATATGACCCAGAAACTGAACTTCTTTAAGCCAGAATTCACACTTGGAGAATTTAGCGAAAAGTTGTTCCTTCTTAAGGAGTTCCAACGTTAAGCGAAGGTGTTACTCGTGATCGGCTTGAGACTTTGAATAAACAAGAATATCGTCGATGAACACAATGATGAACTTGTCTAAATAAGGTTTACAGATCCTATTCATTAAGTCCATGAAGATAGTTGGGGCATTCGTCAAACCAAAAGGCTTGACTGTAAACTCATAGTGCCCATATCTTGTGCGGAAAGCAATTTTGGGAATATCTTCTTCGAGAACACGAAGTTGATGATACCCAGAACGCAGTTCGATCTTAGAAAAACACGAAGCACCTTGTAGCTGGTCAAAGAGATCATCAATTTGAGGTAGGGGATATCGATTCTTGATGGTAAGCTTATTAAGCTCACGATAATCGATACACATACGAAAAGATCCATCTTTCTTTTTTCACAAAGAGGACAGGAGCACCCCAAGGTGAAAAGCTCGGACGGATGAATCCTTTATCAGACAAATCTTGAAGCTGTTTCGATAACTCCTGCATCTCCAACGGTGCAAGACGATAAGGTGCTTTTGCAATTGGGTTGGCATTGGGTACAAGGTCAATATGAAATTCGACTTGACGAACTGGAGGCAAACCAGGCAGTTCATCAGGAAACACCTCTGGATAATCCCGAACAATCGGAATATCCTGAATACTCTTGCTCTTGCCTTTCTCCTCAGTGACATGTGCCAGAAAAGCAACATATCCTTTTCGCAAATAACTTTGGGCCTTTGTACACGACATAAGCTTCAATCCATCAGAAGGTTTCTCACCACGAACTTCTAGAATTTTGCCAGAAGACAAAGGGATACGAACAATCTTATCGAAACAAACCACCTCAGCGTGGTGTTTGGTTAACCAATCCATTCCAATGATAACGTCGAAGCTCCCAAGTTGCATCGGCGTGAGGTCAATAGCAAAAAGATGGTTATCAAGGTTCAACTGACAATCACGAATAATAGAATCGAGTAAAGAGGTTTACCAGTAGCAACTTCGACAGATAAGGGTTTCCTCAATTTAGTTCTAGGTATCGCAAGCAAAGGTTCAAAAGATAACGAAACAAAACTTCTATCGGCACCAGAATCAAAGAGAATAGATGCGGGTCGATTGTTAACAAGAAACGTACCATTGACAAGAAAGGTACCATTGACAACGAGGTTGTCAGCTCGAGCCTCGTTTGCATTCAGATTGAACGCTCGTCCACGAGCGGGATTCACATTAGCATAGACATTCGGATAAACAAAAGAGGTATCTAAAACATCGACAAAACACAAGGAAGGCGATCATTCATTTGTTACCTCGAGCAAACAAACGACACGCAGTGACTAATCAAAGTAAATGAGTCAAAATAATGTATCGCGAAGACATGCTCGCCTATAAGTGAACACTCAGCCCAAGAGTTCCCAGGTAAGAGTGACTGGTCCGATTATGTGGATTTGTATGAACACTCTAGCCTTAGACAGAAAACTCAGAGTACAGGCACTCACTTTTCCAGTTTGCACGTGTTCACATTATTTAGACCCAAACTTTGACGAGATTTTCAAAACTTTAAGGGTTCAAAACCTTTTAACAAAGGGTTCAAAACCTAGTAATCAATAATCCTAGAACAGATGATTAGTTTTCAAAGCGGATTCGAAAATTGTGTTCTCGTTGTGGTTATCACCTAAGGGTAGGTGACATTTTTGTTTTAAAAAATCTAAACGCAAAGAAACTTGCGATAGGGTCCTAGAAGTTATAGCCTAGGTCAAAGCATTACTAATAACCTAATTCCCTATAACCATTGGCTCTGATACCAACTCTTCTGTCACACCCCGACCGCGTTAAAACAACAAAATCGCGGTGGAAACATCGGGGAGTGTCGTAGCAGAATTATCGTTTCATAACCATGGATACAAAAGTGTTTTGTTTTATTGATAATATTAAACAATAACATTGTCTTAACACAAAACAAACAGTTACATGTTGACTAATATTGTTATTATGTCACTAAGGCCTCGTCCAGTTCCTATGTGACTCATGCATCCTAGTAATCATCATCAAGCATCAACACCTGAAACATATGTGAAAACAAAGTCAGCAAAGAAATGCTGGCGAGTACATAGGTTTTATAGGAGTGTTGGATTCATGGCTTGTTTAAATGTTGCAATACTTTATTGAAAACTTTGTTTTAAAAAGAGTATAATATTGCAACTTAATTAACCAACTCAAATCAAGCGGTTTATAGTTTATAAAACCTCGTAGCCATGATTCTTAACCCAAAACATTTGTTTTAGTAAAGCAAATGGTAAAACATCTCGTATCAACTCGTTAATAAAACTCGGTAATAAAACTCGTATGGTTTATATCATTTCGAAAACCTCGTTTGTGTGACATCGTTCCAAAATCGTTTACCCAAGTGAATTAAATAATGCCACGGTATGTAATATGTTGAAAACAGTTATATATAAGAAGTACCAGCGGCGTATCTACCATGTTTTCACCATATTACCCTCGTCCCGTTATCTAAACACTTAACAAAAAACCAATCGTTTATCCAACTCGTTTAATCTTGTATGAATCGTTCACAAATCGTTATTTCATTCAAATCGTTTAAATCATCGTTTAAATCATCCTTGTTTTAAGTGTAAAAACTATTTGTGGTCGCCTCGCTAATAACATTCAAACCTTCGTGACTCGACTATCTCGCTCTCGCATTAATAAACCACCAAAGGGTAAATTAACATTCAGATTCAGTCATTACCCACCTAACCCATACATAACCATGGGTGCAGTACGATAATGGGATTTGTCAGATCCTATGGTACCATAACCTAATTGTCACACCCCCAAAATCCACACGCGGAGTACCACCGCTGGGAGGCGTGACATGACCAGGATCAAGCCATCAATCATGTCAAACATAGTAATTAAGTGTAAAAGTAGGAAAATGCAATTCATCTTGACATGACCGATGTTCATAACCAAACGTTGTTTAAGTAGCGGAAGCATAATAATGAAAACCCAAAGTAAGTTATAAGTTCAAATATCGTCTACGATCCGTATCCCACAACGACCTGCTCCTTCCTGTGCAAGCTCCATATGTACCTAAGGTCCTGCAAGGCATGTAACAGAGAGTCAACAACTAGTTGAGCGAGTTCACAGTGGGTTGTTTAGTAATAATGTTCGTTTCATAAATCGTTTGTTTGTTTAGTAACCCATGTATCGTTATCAATTACATCGCGGCCCTCCAGGCATGTTTGCGAAGATTAGTGGGGGTTTCCCATGTATTGTAGACTAGTTATATTTGTATCGCGGCCCTCCAGGCATGTTTGCGAAGATTAAAGTATAGTTCGCGGCCATTCCAGGCATGTTTGCGAAGATCGTTTTAGTATAGTTCGCGGCCATTCCAGGCATGTTTGCGAAGATCGTTTTAGTATAGTTCGCGGCCATTCCAGGCATGTTTGCGAAGATCGTTTTAGTATAGTTCGCGGCCATTCCAGGCATGTTTGCGAAGATCGTTCAAGTATAGTTAAGGTTGTTGTCCTACCCAAGGAGGACGAACGTACGTATTCTACCCAAGGAGAATACGCAGGATTAATATTGGCATCCTACCCATGGAGGATGGCGGTACATATCCTACCCAAGGAGAATATGTAGGTTCCTTTTAATTTCTTTAACCCATTCCCAACCACCGGGAATCCCATGCCTTAGAAAGTGTGTGAACTCACCTGAGTTTGCTCGGTATGCTAAGTATGTGCTCAAAGTAAGTCAATCACGTCCTAAAGTACGCACGTATAGAATAATCAGTTGGTGTTCAAGTTGCTCACGTATTAAGCAGGTAGCACGTAATCACAATCATACAAGTCATGTCTAACGTCTAACAGCAGTTAAATATTCCAGTTAACACTTAACGGAATCCATTCAAGTTACAGCACAGCTCAACGAAACACATAAGTTGGCGAAACAAGATATTGACGAAACACATTCTGTTTCGTCGAGGTGTCCCCTGGCGAAACAGAACTTCTGATTCGTCGACTACTCTTGGCGAAACACATTCTGTTTCGCCGAGAGTTCTGTTTCGTCGGACGTCAGTTTCGCAGACAACAGATGCAGCAGTTACAAATATACACAGAACCCTAATCATGCTAGCAGCCGTTATCAGTATCAGAAATCATATGAAGGTCAATGTGCAGAACGGATCATCACAACTCAATCATCAAAGAATCATTGTCTAGCATAAACCCTAGTTTTTGTGTATAACATATAAATTTAACATCCAACAATCATATCATTGAACCCTATCAAGATGCTAACTTGAATTCAGAATCAAATCATATTAACAACACTCAGAACCGAGCATTCGATCATATTCAGTTTCGCATAGAATTACGCATCCGATTAACCATGTATATCGCAATCAAGAACATCATACCCATATACTCCTATATAATCCAGAATTCAAGTATATACACAAACATGAATCGAGCTATTACAGAAATATTAAACCGATTAACGAACACACACTAACCGGAATAAGAGAAATACGAATCGATCGCTAAGATATCGCCGGGAACCTCCAACTGCCGTCGCACAGGAGGGAAAGGGGCTCTAGGGTTTTGGTTGTTTGATAGCAGATGTAAAAACTGATGTTGTTTCACGTTTTAAACTCAAAATAGCGTGTTGGGCCCGAACTGGGCTTCGGTGAAACTGGGCTCGGCGAAACAGACTTCTGTTTCGTCGAGATGCTTTAGGCGAAACAGTCTGTTTCGTCGAGATTTGTTATGGCGAAACACACTTGTGTTTCGTCGGGTTCTTTCATAAGTTAAGCAGTTTACGTTTCTCGACAGGTTCCATGTTATACAATCAAACACATAATCATGTAAACACAATACGTTTATTATAACACGAAGTGTACAGTTACAAGTCAGACAAGTCAAACAACTAAACAGTCAAAGTCAACGTGCATTAAATGCAAATAAAGAATGTTGGAAATTTCGAGTTGTCACATTATCCCCAACTTGAAAGAAATTTCGTCCCGAAATTTAGTATGCAGTTACTGAGGAAGCTAATAGTGTGACGTTGTTTACCTGTTTTGTATCGCGGCTCCCCGAGCATGTATGCGAAGATTACTGGTTTTCCTGGGGTGTCACATTATCCCCCCCCCCGTTGATTTGGAATTTCGTCCCGAAATTCTACAATAGTAGCTTCAGCCTCAGTAGTAGTTGCATTGGTTCCGAATAACTGGGGATATTTGAGTTCCATTTGATCTTCTCGTTCCCAGGTATACTCTGGGCCACGACGGGAGTTCCAACGAACTCGTACAAGAGGGATTCTCGTGTTCTTGAGGACCTTAACATCCCGGTCCGTGATTTCAACAGGTTCCTCGACGAAGTGCAACCGCTCGTCGATAGTGAGTTCCTTTAAGGGAACTATGTGGGTCTCATCTGACGTACACTTCTTCAGATTCGACACGTGAAAGACATTGTGAACTGCACTGAGTTCAGGTGGTAAGTTCAATCTGTAGGCCACTTTGCCTATTTTCTCAATAACCTCGAAAGGTCCAACATATCGTGGATTTAGTTTGCCGTGTTTGCCAAAACGAACCACACCCTTCCAGGGTGAAACTTTAAGTAGCGCTCGATCCCCAACCTGGAATTCGAGTAGTTTCCTGTCTCAATCAGCGTATGCTTTCTGACGGTCGCGTGCTGCCGCCATGCGTTGTCGTATTTATGCAATCTTTTCTGTAGTATCGACTACCATTTCTGGACCTGTGATTTGACTTTCTCCCACCTCTGCCCAACAGAGAGGTGACTGGCACTTACGCCCGTACAGTGCCTCGAGTGGTGCAGCTTTAATGCTGGTGTGGTAGCTGTTGTTGTAAGAAAATTTCGCGAGTGGCAGATGTTTTTCCCAACCATTGCCAAAGTCAATTACGCACGCCCGAAGCATGTCTTCTAGAGTTTGAATAGTATGCTCAGACTGCCCATCCGTCTGAGGATGATAAGCTGTGCTCATGTCTAGTCGAGAGCCAAAAGATTTGTGCATTGCTTGCCACAGTTCTGAAGTAAAGCGTGCATCACGATCAGAGATGATAGAGGTTGGCACCCCGTGCCTTGAAACCATTTCTTTTAAGTAGATGTCTGCTAGGGTAGAGAACTTGTCTGTTTCCTTAATAGCCAGGAAGTGAGCAGACTTTGTGAGTCGATCCACGATCACCCAAATAGTATCATTTCCGTGTTGAGATCTAGGTAAGCCTGTAACAAAATCCATGGAAATTTGTTCCCATTTCCATTGTGGTATCTCAGGTTGTTGAAGTGGTCCTGACGGTTTCAGATATTCTGCCTTGACTCTCGCACAAGTCAAGCATTTGCTAACGTATGTGGCTATGTGGGCCTTCATGCTAGGCCACCAGTATGTAGTTTTGATATCGTGGTACATTTTATCCGAACCTGGATGTACCGAGTAGCAAGACTTATGAGCTTCATCCATTACAAGCTCGCGTAAGTTGCCATAGAGTGGGACCCAGATGCGTCCTGTTACATAGTAGGCTCCGTCTGCCTTTTGTTCTAATCTTTGCCTTGAGTCGCGTAGGGCTTCAGCCCTAACGTTTTCTGGTTTCAATGCTTCTACCTGAGCATCTCGTATTTGTGAAGGAAGACTAGACTGAATGGTGAGTTGCAACGCTCGTACACGCCTAGGTGTAGTATCCTTTCGATTGAGGGCGTCGGCCACCACATTGGCTTTGCCCGGATGGTACTTTATGGCACACTCATAATCGTTCAGCAGCTCGACCCATCTACGTTGTCGCATGTTCAACTCTTTCTGCTTGAAAATATGTTCGAGACTCCTGTGATTGGTGTAGATGGTGCCCTTAGTGCCATACAGGTAATGTCGCCATATCTTGAGCGCAAAAACAACGGTTCCCAGCTCTAAATCATGAGTAGTGTAATTCCGTTCGTGAATCTTAAGTTGGCGCGAAGCATAAGCAATGACTTTATCCCGTTGCATCAACACACATCCAAGACCTTGGATGGATGCGTCGCAGTAAACTATAAAATCGTCCGTGCCTTCAGGCAATGAGAGGATAGGTGCGCTACAAAGTCTATCCTTTAAATGCTGAAACGCTGTTTCCTGTGTATTACCCCAACGGTAAGCAACACCTTTCTGTGTCAGTAGTGTAAGCGGCTGAGCAATCTTCGAGAAGTCTTTGATGAATCGTCTGTAATAACCTGCCAAACCCAAGAATTGGCATATTTCTGTCGGTGTGCGAGGTGCAGGCCAGTTCTTGATCGTATCTACCTTGGATGGATCGACATGAATCCCATCCTTGTTTACCACATGGCCTAGGAAGTGGACTTCACGAAGCCAGAAGTCGCATTTCGAAAATTTGGCGTACAGTTGTTCCGTTCGAAGGAGTTCCAAAATAAGTCGTAAGTGCTGCTCGTGTTCCTCCTGACTCTTCGAATAGATCAGGATGTCGTCAAAAAAAAAAAACAATAACGAACTTGTCAAGATAAGGTTTACACACCCTGTTCATAAGATTCCATGAAAACCGCAGGCGCGTCCGTTAGCCCGAATGGCAGGACCAAAAACTCGTAATGGCCGTAGCGAGTTCTGAATTCTGTTTTGGAGACGTCCTCATCCCGGACTCTCAGCTGATGGTATCCTGACCTTAAGTCTATCTTGGAGTAGTAGCTCGACCCTTGCAGCTGGTCGAATAAATCATCTATGCGCGGAAGAGGATAACGATTCTTGATCGTCACCTTGTTGAGTTCACGGTAGTCTATATACATCCTGAATGTACCGTCTTTCTTCTTTACGAATAACACTGGAGCTCCCCAAGGCGAAGAGTTAGGACGTATGAAACCCTTTTCCAAGAGTTCTTGTAGTTGCTTAGACGGTTCTTCCAGTTCCGTTGGAGCTAAGCGATAAGGTGCTCGAGCTATGGGTGCTGCTCCTGGAGCGAGCTCGATCTGAAATTCGACCACTGGAATATCCCCAATCTTTTTCTCTTTCTTCGATGTATCAGTAACGAGTGCTAAAACAGCTGTGTGGCCGCCCTTTCGTAAACACTTCTGGGCCTTCAAGAAGGGTATGATGCCACTCACGACACCACTCTTGTCGCCTTGAACTTCGAGAGGTTCTTTACCAGAACGGGGAATACGAATGATCTTTTCCTTGCATAGGATCTCTGCTTGTTGTTGGGATAACCAATCCATACCAATGACGATGTCGTAACTATCGCAACGTTGAGGTCATTACTAGTATCACCCTGACCAATCACGAACACTCGACCCCTGGCACCATTGCCGTCGTTATTACCCCCGTTGTCTTCCCTAGTCCCCGTTTCCTTGGTTGTGTTTCTGATTCTGGTTCTGATTCAACCGTGGGCAGTGTCTCTTGAAGTGACCTTCAGCCCCACACTGATAACATCCCTTGTTACCCTGCCGTTGCCGCTGATTCTATAGATCTTGTATCTGTTGTTGTTGGTTCTGGCTTGCAGAACGTGAGTTTCTACCATCCTTGGCTCCATGACCAAGCTTGTCGCATCATTGACAATGATTTCGGTTGCACTGCCCGCTGTGGTGCAAGTTACATCGTTTGCACTTAGGGTGGTTTCCCCTGTATCCACCCTGCCATTGACTGCTGAAAGGTTGCTGACTAGGACTTTGGTTGTCATCGATCTTTCACTGTTGTGCCTGGGACAGAATCGTAGTCGAACCCTTGCCAGAGGTTCCATTCCACTTTCATTCGTTGTCACTGAGGATAGCAAAAGTAGTTGAAGTAGTAGCACCAATACGTCTAGGCAGCTTGTTCTGTTCCACTGCCTGGTCTGTGGGACGATGAGCAAGATGAGTAACATCTTGAATAGTAGCAAGATTAGCAGTCATCACATGACTTTGAATTTCTGGTACTAAGCCTTTGAGGTACCGCTCTCGGTGCGCTTGATGGGAGGTTCCACCATAGTAGGGCACAAAGTTGCCAGCTCGTTAGATCGCTTCGTATACGTCTCTATTTCTGACCCCGTCATCTTCAGGTTAAAGAACTCCACTTCCAGTTTGTGGATATTATCATAGTTACAGTATTCTAGTTTGATTAGTTTCTTGAATTCGTCCCAAGGGGTGGCATTAGCAGCCGCCAGCCCCCAGCATCGAAACTTGCGCGTTCCACCAAGTTTGCGCAGTGTCTTCGAGACCATCAGTGGCATATTTCACCTTACTAGCCTCGGGTCATTCGCATAATCGAAGTCCGATTCGAGTTCCTCGAACTTAACGGAGGAGTCCAACAGCTCCTTCAGTGTCGTTGAAAGTAGTAGGACGACAGTCCATAAAAAGTCGTGTATATGCATACAGGTGGCTGAGCGTGTTGACTTGTCGTGTGCGTAAGAGTAATCAAAATTGAGCACAGTGTTGAGTTACGAGAGTAGGATCTAAAAATCCTAGAGTAAGTGGCGATGGCAGGTTACACCTCCTGCCTGGGCAGCTGCAAGTGCTGCAGTGACTTGTTCAGTGATCGAAGCCGCCAACTGGGCTTGAGTTAGGTTAACGCGTCCACACATGATCTTGACATCAAGGAGAACATGTGGGTGAGAGGTTCGCGAATAATGCGAAGAGAGTGAGCACACAAGTATTCTCAAGCAACAACATATAGTAGGTCCTGTACTCTAAGCATACCGCGAGCAAAGTTCTATGTAGTTCTAGCATGTAGGTAAAGTAACATGAATAGTAGTACCTATGATGTTGAGCCTTGCACGTGGAGCGAAGCGTCGTTGTGGATCGTTGAGAGCACTGTTCTGGTTATAGTCTGGTTTTAACAAAATCGTTTTCCCTTTATTAAAACCGAGTTCTCTATAACCAATGGCTCTGATACCAATCTGTCACACCCCCAAAATCCACACGCGGAGTACCACCGCTGGGAGGCGTGACATGACCAGGATCAAGCCATCAATCATGTCAAACATAGTAATTAAGTGTAAAAGTAGGAAAATGCAATTCATCTTGACATGACCGATGTTCATAACCAAACGTTGTTTAAGTAGCGGAAGCATAATAATGAAAACCCAAAGTAAGTTATAAGTTCAAATATCGTCTACGATCCGTATCCCACAACGACCTGCTCCTTCCTGTGCAAGCTCCATATGTACCTAAGGTCCTGCAAGGCATGTAACAGAGAGTCAACAACTAGTTGAGCGAGTTCACAGTGGGTTGTTTAGTAATAATGTTCGTTTCATAAATCGTTTGTTTGTTTAGTAACCCATGTATCGTTATCAATTACATCGCGGCCCTCCAGGCATGTTTGCGAAGATTAGTGGGGGTTTCCCATGTATTGTAGACTAGTTATATTTGTATCGCGGCCCTCCAGGCATGTTTGCGAAGATTAAAGTATAGTTCGCGGCCATTCCAGGCATGTTTGCGAAGATCGTTTTAGTATAGTTCGCGGCCATTCCAGGCATGTTTGCGAAGATCGTTTTAGTATAGTTCGCGGCCATTCCAGGCATGTTTGCGAAGATCGTTTTAGTATAGTTCGCGGCCATTCCAGGCATGTTTGCGAAGATCGTTCAAGTATAGTTAAGGTTGTTGTCCTACCCAAGGAGGACGAACGTACGTATTCTACCCAAGGAGAATACGCAGGATTAATATTGGCATCCTACCCATGGAGGATGGCGGTACATATCCTACCCAAGGAGAATATGTAGGTTCCTTTTAATTTCTTTAACCCATTCCCAACCACCGGGAATCCCATGCCTTAGAAAGTGTGTGAACTCACCTGAGTTTGCTCGGTATGCTAAGTATGTGCTCAAAGTAAGTCAATCACGTCCTAAAGTACGCACGTATAGAATAATCAGTTGGTGTTCAAGTTGCTCACGTATTAAGCAGGTAGCACGTAATCACAATCATACAAGTCATGTCTAACGTCTAACAGCAGTTAAATATTCCAGTTAACACTTAACGGAATCCATTCAAGTTACAGCACAGCTCGACGAAACACATAAGTTGGCGAAACAAGATATTGACGAAACACATTCTGTTTCGTCGAGGTGTCCCCTGGCGAAACAGAACTTCTGATTCGTCGACTACTCTTGGCGAAACACATTCTGTTTCGCCGAGAGTTCTGTTTCGTCGGACGTCAGTTTCGCAGACAACAGATGCAGCAGTTACAAATATACACAGAACCCTAATCATGCTAGCAGCCGTTATCAGTATCAGAAATCATATGAAGGTCAATGTGCAGAACGGATCATCACAACTCAATCATCCAAGAATCATTGTCTAGCATAAACCCTAGTTTTTGTGTATAACATATAAATTTAACATCCAACAATCATATCATTGAACCCTATCAAGATGCTAACTTGAATTCAGAATCAAATCATATTAACAACATTCAGAACCGAGCATTCGATCATATTCAGTTTCGCATAGAATTACGCATCCGATTAACCATGTATATCGCAATCAAGAACATCATACCCATATACTCCTATATAATCCAGAATTCAAGTATATACACAAACATGAATCGAGCTATTACAGAAATATTAAACCGATTAACGAACACACACTAACCGGAATAAGAGAAATACGAATCGATCGCTAAGATATCGCCGGGAACCTCCAACTGCCGTCGCACAGGAGGGAAAGGGGCTCTAGGGTTTTGGTTGTTTGATAGCAGATGTAAAAACTGATGTTGTTTCACGTTTTAAACTCAAAATAGCGTGTTGGGCCCGAACTGGGCTTCGGTGAAACTGGGCTCGGCGAAACAGACTTCTGTTTCGTCGAGATGCTTTAGGCGAAACAGTCTGTTTCGTCGAGATTTGTTATGGCGAAACACACTTGTGTTTCGTCGGGTTCTTTCATAAGTTAAGCAGTTTACGTTTCTCGACAGGTTCCATGTTATACAATCAAACACATAATCATGTAAACACAATACGTTTATTATAACACGAAGTGTACAGTTACAAGTCAGACAAGTCAAACAACTAAACAGTCAAAGTCAACGTGCATTAAATGCAAATAAAGAATGTTGGAAATTTCGAGTTGTCACACTAATACTGGTCGTTTCGGCCAAAATTAATGAATTTCATTCGTTATGTAACTACAACCAACAAGTTCGTTCACAATATTGAAATCATTATTAGTTTAGTATAAATCGTTCTATTCGTTTTTGAAATCATCATTTAAACCTTGAAAACATTTTGTACATATGAATCACCCAAAAACAATTGAAAGTTGTAAAATAGGGGAACTATGTACTCACATGGAGTGTAAAGTATCCTCAATCAATAGAACTTCAACAAACTCGAGCAAACTAAAGAAATCAAACAGCACCTAGTAATCGAATCACTTAGTCAAACAATAGACGCCTAAATCGGAAGATCGGACAGAATGAGGTCTTGTAAACCAAATGAGTGTTGGAACTCATGTGATATGGTTTAACAAAGCCTACATTCTAAATCGGAACCTAACCTAAGTGCTTTTGACCCATTACGACCCATTAAGGTAGCTTACGCTACTTTAACGCGTCGTGCGCGTAAAAGCGCATTCGAGACGTCTAACTAGTCCTATGACAAGTGTTATATGCCTAAACATGTTTAAATATGTTGCAAAATTAGTTACGTGAGAAAATTTTATGTTACATATGCTTAATTACCAATTATGCATGAAAAGGGCATTTTGGTCATTTACCTAAGGCATATAAACTACTTATCATACAACTACCTAAACTAGGTGACCATAAGGTATAACCTCGAAAGGTTATTCCCTATGCTACTATGGTCAGTAAACATGTTTGGTCGGATCCTAATGATCGACCAAACGGGTCGAGTTCGAAAGTCTAAGCGGGTGTTTAGTCCGCTTGACTTACGACTCTACACAAGCACAAAACTAAAAGTGACGAGCTAAACATGCTGGAATATGTTTAGTTAAGTTAGAAAACAGGTTTTGATATCAAAACAAACGGTTTTGATACCCTAGAGTAGTTTGGTTACAAAATACGCATAAACACGCATTTTGGCCGAAACTATGACTCGTCACTACGCCTAGTTAACGTGGTAATCAGTAGGTATAGTCACAAGGGACTATAACCATCGTGATTACGCTCACGTTGCAAAGTTCAACGGAACTTTGTGTTGACCATTGACTGGTCAAAGCTGAAAGTCAAACATAGGTAGTTTATATGCCTTAGGTAAATTACCAAAATACCCTTTTTACGCATAAATTCTTTTTAAGCATATGTAACCTAAATTTTGACATCTAAACTGATTAGGTAACTATATTAGACATGTTAAGGCATATGTTACTTGTCATAGGACTAGTTAAATGGTCCGAACGTGTTTTACCCGAACGACGCGTTAAAGTAGCATAAGCTACCTAAACGGGTCGTAACGGGTCAAAAGCACTTAGGATAAGTTTCATTTTAGTATGTAGGCTTTGTTAAACCATATCATATGAGTTCCAATACTCATTGGGTTTACAAAACCTCATACTATCCAATCTCCCGATTTAGGTCCGGTTATTTATGTAGTTATCTATATAGGGTGCCGTTTGATTCTGTGATCCCTCTAGCTTTGCTTGGTTGTTGTTCAAGACTTTTAAGCACCCTCAAGTGAGTACATATACCCCTCTTTTACTGTTTTCCAAACGTTTTGGGGTGAAACACATGTGCCTACTTGTTATTTTCATGCTTTCCATGTTTTCATATCATATACTTGCTATGTTCATTAGTACACTATTAGTACATGCTTTTATTATGTCTTGCTATGTATGTTTACTTGACATAATAGCACATTGTTTTACATTACATCTCCTGCTTTGTATGTTAACTTAGCATATTTAGCACATTGTTTTACTTTACTTCTTCTGCTATGTATGTTGACTGAGCATGCTAGCACACTGATTTACATGACTTTTCTGTTTTGTATGTTAACTTAGCATACGTAGTGCATTGTTTTACATTGCATCTATGTTGCATATGTTCTCGTAACATATGGACACATTATTTTACATCTCTACCTTGTATGTTTACTTAGCATACTAGGTACATTACTTTCATAAAACATGCTTACATTTGATATATCATTTGGTAATGGTACCATAGGACTTGACAAATCCCGTTCCTAAAATCCTGGGTTTGTTTGGATGGATGGAATGACTGAATCCGATAACATATCTTTTGATAATCTTTACTTAGGGTTATCCGTTTGTCTCAAGGTTTGAATGTGGGCGTTTAACACTACCGCATAAATGGTTGTATCAGTAAAGCATGCATTATCTTACAAAACATAATTTTGATTATATTTTATCAAATGCATTGTTTTGTACATTACTTTCTTATAGGGTTGAATAAATTCTTTTAATCAATAAACGCTTTTATTCACTCTACACAACATTTTGTTTACACATTACATATGATGGTTTTTACATAAACATTTGACATTTGACTATACATAAACATTTTTACATTGATGGTTTAAGTAGTCTCATTTTACTTACCATATATAACTTTGTTTACACATTACATGATTATTATTTAACTTGGGTTATACTATGACATTTGACTATTAGATTAAACATGGATATTTTACATTATTGGTTGGTTTGAGTGACTTAAATAACGAGGCGTGTGTAATATGATACAAGCATGGTGGATACGCCGCTGGTACTTCCTATATATAAGTGCTTGTATGGTATTACATATCGTAGCGTTATTTAGATCATTTCAATTTAGACATATGACATTTTATACAAATAACATATTTTTCACAAGACATTGATTTACAAAACAACTTATTTTATACAAACTCATTTTACTTGGTTATTCATTTAACCTACATTACTCTTTTACACATCATCTACTTTATCATCGGTTTTCAAATGATTTATAAAACAAAACATTTTACAAGGATCATGACTGACTTCTGTTAAACAACTTTTTCTAAACTTATAAGTCATGAATCCTATTTTCACAAAACCTATGTATCTCACATGCATTTTTATGCTGACGTACCTATTTTCACATGTGTTTCAGGAAATGATGCATAGGATTGATCAAGATACACTTAGGCGGACATGGGCCTTAGTGACAATAAAAGATGCTAGACTAGTTAATTTTGTTATACTTCTTTGTTTGTTAAGACATTGTAACTCTTTTAATCAATAAAACAAAATTTCAATTTTCCATGTGTTATGAAACAATGATTCTGTTACAACACTCCCCGACGATTCCGCCACATTTTGTTGTTTTACGTGGTCGGGGTGTGACACAAAAGTTGGTATGCTAAAACAAACTTTATTGGTCATTCAAGGACTAAAAGCGTCAAAAAGTGCACAAGTTTGGATTTTCACGCATATCTTACGTTCTGAATATATCCGGACATCCAAAAATTTATGTAAGCATTAAAATATTTTATTTTAGTGTTTGGCATAAGAAAAATTTCATTCGTCGGTTAATTTAGATCGTTTTTGCATTCGTTACGACTTTCGTAGTAATTAACCGAACAACGCAACCGTACGGCCAAACGAACCGACACCCGAGATGTTTTCAAGCATATTTCATGTTCCCTATGTTTTAACATCATTGTGGAGCTTGAAAATGGGTTTGACGGGTGTTAGAAGTGCTGATACGCAATGAAACAAGGTGCAAGGGCTAAACTGTAAATAAGTGAAAGTGTCTGGTCTGCAGGTCCCTTACGGACCGTATGGACCATAGCCTTACGGTCCGTAAGCTTGTGCCAGCACCACAGAATTGCAGAAATATTGAATCTGGCCTATTCCACCTGCTCCAATGGTTTTTACCCCTTGAATTACACACTATGGGCTGGTATTTGATGTCCCCATGGTATTCAAAACCTTGTGCCCAAGTGTAAGGCCAAGATCATTTCCTTTTCTCCAAGAAATAATCCTAATGGTTGTGAATTTACTATAAATAGCAAGACCCTCTTGCTCATTTCTCACACTTGAATCTGAAATCAGCTCTAAGTTGGGGTGTTTGCACTTCATACCTGAGCTATTTTAGATCAGACATCCTTCTTGGACCTTTTGTAAGTCCTCTTCTTGCTTGTTCTTATAGTTCAAGCATGAAAGTTAAACAAGTTTGACTTTCAGCTTTGACCAGTCAATGGTCAACACAAAGTTCCATTGAACTTTGCAACGTGAGCGTAATCACGATGGTTATAGTCCCTTGTGACTATACCTACTGATTACCACGTTGACTAGGTGTAGTGACGAGTCATAGTTTCGGCCAAAATGCATGTTTATGCGTATTTTGTAACCAAACTACTCTAAGGTATCAAAACCGTTTGTTTTGATATCAAAACCTGTTTCCTAACTTAACTAAACGTGTTCTAGCATGTTTAGCTCGTCACTTTTAATTTTGTGCTTGTGTAGAGTCGTAAGTCAAGCGGACTAAACACCCGCTTAGACATTCGAACTCGACCCGTTTGGTCGATCATTAGGATCCGACCAAACATGTTTAGTGACCATAGTAGCATTGGGAATAACCTTTCGAGGTTATACCTTATGGTCACCTAGTTTAGGTAGTTGTATGATAAGTAGTTTATATGCCTTAGGTAAATGACCAAAATGCCCTTTTCGTGCATAATTGGTAATTAAGCATATGTAACATAAACTTTTGTCACGTAACTGATTATGCAACATATTTAAACATGTTTAGGCATATAACCCTTTTCATAGGACTAGTTAGGCGTCTCGAATGCGCTTTTACGCGCACGACGCGTTAAAGTAGCGTAAGCTACCTTAATGGGTCGCAACGGGTCGAAAGCACTTAGGTTAGGTTCCGATTTAGAATGTAGGCTTTGTTAAACCATATCACATGAGTTCCAACACTCATTTGGTTTACAAGACCTCATTCTATCCGATCTTCCGATTTAGACGTCTATTGTTTGACTAAGTGATTCGATTACCAGGTGTTGTTTGATTTCTTTGGTTTGCTCGAGTTTGTTGAAGTTCTATTGATTGAGGATACTTTGCACTCCATGTGAGTACATAGTTCCCCTATTTTACAACTTTCAATTGTTTTGGGGTGATTCATACGTACAAAATGTTTTCAAGGTTTAAACGATGATTTCAAAAACGAATAGAAAGATTTATACTAAACTAATAATGATTTCAACAATGTGAACGAACTTGTTGGTTGTAGTTACATAACGAATGACATTCATTAATTTTGGACGAACCAACCAGTATTAGGTTATGGTACCACAGGATCTGACAAATCCCATTATCGTACTGCACCCATGGTTATGTATGGGTTTGGTGGGTAATGACTGAATCTGAATGTAAATTTACCCTTTGGTGGTTTATTAATGCGAGAGCGAGATAGTCGAGTCACGAAGGTTTGAATGTTATTAGCGAGACGACCACAAATAGTTTTCACACTTAAAACGAGGATGATTTAAACAATTTGAACGAAATAACGATTTGGGAACGATTCATACAAGATTAAACGAGTTGGATAAACGATTAGTTTTTGGTTAAATGTTTAGATAACGAGACGGGGGTAATATGGTGAAAACATTATAGATACGCCGCTGGTACTTCTTATATATAAGTGTTTTCAACATATTACATACCGTGGCGTTATTTAGTTCACTTGGGTAAACGATTTTGGAACGATGTCACACAAACGAGGTTTTCGAAATGATATAAACCATACGAGTTTTATTAACGAGATTTAATAACGAGTTTTATTAACGAGTTGATACAAGATGTTTTACAATTTGCTTTACTAAAACAAATGTTTTGGGTTAAGAATCATGGCTACGAGGTTTTATAAACTATAAACCGCTTGATTTGAGTTGGTTAATTAAGTTGCAATATTATACTCTTTTCAAAACAAGGTTTTCAATAAAGTATTGCAACATTTAAACTAGCCATGAATCCGACACTCCTATAAAACCTATGTACTCGCCAGCATTTCTTTACTGACTTTGTTTTCACATATGTTTCAGGTGTTGATGCTTGATGATGATTACTAGGATGCATGAGTCACATAGGAACTAGACGAGGCCTTAGTGACATAATAACAATATTAGTCAACATGTAACTATTTGTTTTGTGTTAAGACAATGTTAATGTTTAATAGTATCAATAAAACAAAACACTTTTGTATCCATGGTTATGAAACGATAATTCTGCCACGACACTCCCCGACGTTTTCGCCATGGTTTTGTTGTTTTAACGCGGTCGGGGTGTGACATCAACCCATTATCGCTGCCTCATGTTCAGCTCCTTCTGATTAGAATGTGCTAGAGACTTTTGCGGTCTTGTTAAAACCACACACTACATTCCATAGAGGTAGTGTCTCCAGATTTTGAGTGCGAAAATCACAGCTCCTAATTCAAGATCATGAGTCGTATAGTTCTTCTCGTGAATTTTTAGCTGTCTAGACGCATAAGCTATGACTTTACCTCGTTGCATAAGAACATAACTAAAGCCTAGATTCGACGCGTCATAGAAGATAACGAAATCATCGTTTCCATTGCGCAAGGACAAAACAGGAGCATCACGTAGCTCCCGTTTCAGCGTTTGGAATGCTTCTTCTTGCTTAGGTCCCCACTCAAAAGGCTTATTTTTCTGAGTCAAAGCAGTGAGTGGAATCGCGATCTTTGAGAAATTAGAAATGAATCGACGATAATAACCAGCAAGACCAAGAAATGATCGAATCCCTGTAGGTGTCGCCGGTGTATTCCAATCCTTAATAGCAGCTATTTAGCAAGGATCCACATGGATACCCTCCTCATTGACAATATGACCCAAGAACTGAACTTCTTTAAGCCCGAATTCACACTTGGAGAATTTAGCGAAAAGTTGTTCCTTCTTCAGAAGTTCCAAGGTCAAACGAAGGTGTTGTTCGTGATCGGCTCGAGACTTTGAATAAATGAGAATATCGTCGATGAACACAATGATAAACTTGTCTAAATAAGGTTTACAGCCCTTATTCATTAAGTCCGTGAAGATAGCAGGGGCATTCGTCAAACCAAAAGGCATGACAGTGATCTCGTAATGCCCATATCATGTACGAAATGCAGTTTTGGGAATATCTTCTTTGAGTACACGAAGTTGATGATACCCAGATCGTAGGTCGATCTTGAAAAAGCATGCAACACCTTGCAGCTGGTCGAAGAGATCATCAATTCTAGGTAGGGGATATCGATTTTTGATGGTAAGCTTATTAAGCTCACGATAATCGATACACATTCGAAAAGATCCATCTTTCTTTTTCACAA
This sequence comes from Helianthus tuberosus, assembly GCA_030545235.1. Taxonomy (NCBI): domain Eukaryota; kingdom Viridiplantae; phylum Streptophyta; class Magnoliopsida; order Asterales; family Asteraceae; genus Helianthus; species Helianthus tuberosus. The sequence goes on along the minus strand of CM060434.1, from coordinate 10,733,899 downwards.
AGAGGACAGGAGCTCCCCAAGGCGAAAAGCTCGGACGGGTTAATCCTTTATCAGACAACTCTTGAAGTTGTTTCGATAACTCTTGCATCTCCGACGGTGCAAGATGATAAGGTGCTTTCGCAATCGGATTGGCATTGAGTACAAGATCAATATGAAACTCGACTTGACGAACTGGAGGTAAATCAGGCAGTTCATCAAGAAACACCACTGGATAAATCCGAACAATCGGGATATCCTGAATACTCTTATTCTTGTCATTCTCCTTGGTGATATGTGCTAGGAAAGCAACATATCCTTTTCTTAAATAACTTTGGGTTTTTGTTTCATAAAAGAAACGAGCGTTTAAGGTTCTTGGGTAGATCACAAGTGATCATAAAAAAATGACAGAACCACACGAGTAGTTTGTCTTTGTGTTGACATCATAAGGTTGCATCAAACATTCATACAATTGTATTAGTTAAAAAATAAAAACCACAAATTTTTATTTATATAACAACCGCATTGTTCTTAAATGTTAAAAGATAACAACCAGAGGAAATTACAAAATACTAATCGTTCACTGCAGCATCATTGATTGCCTCATTGATGTTAAACACTCATCCACGAGCTGGATTCACATTGACGTTGACGTTCGCATTCAGGTTTGCATTAGCATTTGCGTTTGCATTCACCAGTCTTGGAGAATTGTTGCGGAAGTGACCAAACTCTCCATAGTTGAAACATGAACCCGGTGGGAATCTCGCAGCATTCCCCTGAACCGGAGCTTGAACCTGAGCAACCTGATTTTGTCCCAGACGACAAATATTGGCCAAATGCCCAAGTTTTCCACACGTTGTGCATTGCTTGCAAGCTTGTTGTGCAACGTGATGACCGTTGCAGCGTGCACAATGAGGTGCTGTACCAACATATGCCTTCTTTGCAAGAGACTGAGCTGGTGGGTTCTGCGGGTTCTGAGCAGTCTGTGTTGTAACAGCAAAATTCTGGGCATCCTTTCGCTTCCTCGATTTCTTTGATGACTCACCTTTCTTACCCTTGCCCTTATCCTTGTTCTTCTCAGAATCAGCCGACTTCTTATTGTCCCCCTTATGGGTAAGTTTACCCTTTCTGACTTGCAACTCAGTCAGGGTAGCAGACAATTCGATTGCGTGACGGACGGTAGTAGGATTAACGCCGGTCACAATATCCTGAATGGAATCGGGTAAACCATCGATATATCTCTCGATTGCTTTCTCCAGAGGGGTAACCATAGTGGGACACAACAGACTGAGTTCCTCAAAACAATCCGTATAAGCACGGTGTTCACCCCCATCTTGTTTTAGATCGTCAAACTCTCGCTCCAAAGCCCGAATTTCATGACGGGGACAAAATTCTTTCATCATGAGAGCCCGGAGCTCTTCCCATGTTTGTGCCAACGCCACTTCGGCACCCCTATCGCACATAATACCATTCCACCAGGTAAGCGCTCGCTTCTCAAACACGCTTGAAGCAAATTCAACCTTACGTGCATTCGGACACTGCACATGTCTGAACGTGCTCTCGATGCTCTCAAACCACTGCAGGAGCGCAGTTGCTCCTTGCGACCCAGAAAACTTTAGAGGCTTAGCAGAATTGAAGCTCTTGAAGTTACACGGCGCATTGTTATTGTTATTGTGGTTGTATATCTCGTGGACTTGGGTCACAACGCCTGGAAGCACAGCAGCCACTTGCTGAGAGACTAGGGCTGCGATTTCTTCAATAGTGAAAGATTGTGCTTCACGTCGAGGAGGCGTTGTCTAATAAGGAAACAAAAGAAACGAGTGAGGTTGAAAAGAAAAAGAGGTATTGAAAATATCGTCAAAACACCAGAAAGGCGATCATTTGTTCGTTACCTTGAACAAACAAATGACACGGAGTGACTAATCAAAGTAAATGGGTCAATATAGTGTATCGCCGAAGACATGCTCGCCTATAAGTGAACACTCACCCCAAGAGTTCCCAGGTAAGAGTGACTGGTCCGATGCTGCGGATTTGTACGAACACTCTAGCCTTAGACAGAAAACTCAGGGTACAGGCATTCACTCTTCCAGTTTGCACGTGTTCACACTATTTAGACCCAAACTTTGACGAGATTTGAAAACTTAAAGGGTTCAAAACCTTACAATAAATCATCCTAGAACAGATGATTGGTTTTCAAAGTGGATTCGAAATTTGTGTTCTTGTTGTGGTTATCACCTAAGGATAGGTGACGGTATTGTTTTATGACTAAACGCAAGTAAAGTCGCGTTAGGGTCCTAGGAAGGTTATAGACTAGGTCAAAGTATTACTAATAACCTAATTCCCTATAACCATGAGCTCTGATACCAACTTTTCTGTCACACCCCGACCACGTAAAACAACAAATCGTGGCGGAAACGTCGGGGAGTGTTGTAACAGAATCATTGTTTCAAAACACACGGAAATTTGAAGTTTCATTTTATTAAACAATAATTATTTACATCGTCTGGAAATCTAAATAAACAAGTTAAACATAGTCTATCATTGTTATTAAGTCACTAAGGCCTCGTCTAGTTCTATGTGAGCATGCATCCTAGCAATCAACATCGTTCAACAACACCTGAAACATATGTGAAAACAAAGTCAGCAAAGAAATGCTGGCGAGTACATAGGCTTTTGAGAGTGTCGGATTCATGGCTAGTTTACATGTTGCAATACTTAATTAAAAACCTTGTTTTGAAAAGTATTGTATTGCGGCATAACTAACCAACTCAAATCAAGTTGGTTATAGTGTATAAAATCTCGTAGCCATGATTCTTAACCCAAAACATTTATTTAATAAAGTCCTGTTAATAAAACTCGTTAATAAAACTCGTATAGTTTATATCGTTTCAAAAACCTTGTTTGTGTGACATCGTTTCAAATTGTTTACCCAAATCGTTCAATTCGTTAAAAATCGCTTTAGTCGTTTAAATCATTCTCGTTTTAGATCGTGAAACTACTTTTGATTGTCTCGCTAATAACATCCAAACCTTCGTGACTCAACTATCTCGCCTATCGCTTCTCGCATTAATAAACCACCAGTAAATTAACAATCACAGATTCAGTCGTTACCAACCTAACCCGCACATGGGTGAGGTCTGATAACGCGATTTGTCAGATCCTATGGTACCATAACCTAATACTGGTCGGTTCAGCCAAAATTAATGAATGTCATTCGTTATGTAACTACAACCAACAAGCTCGTTCACATTATCGAAATCGTTATTAGTTTAGTATAAACCATATTAATCGTTTTGAAACCATCGTTGAAATATTGAAATCGTTTGATACATATGAATCACCCCAAAACAATTGAAAACAGTAAAAAGAGGGGATCTATGTACTCACCTTTGGGTGCGTTTTTTATATGTTAACACAATCCCTCAATTTATTCGTCCTAAATTAAATAAGAATGATTTAATAATAAAAAACTCACAAAAATACCGAAGTTTCTCCGATACTTAGAATTTTCACATAACTTTGAGATTTCTCGAAAAGTTATTATTTTTTATTATTTTGGTGTATTTGTATATATGTACTCAAGCGTGATCATGGTTGTAAAACAAGGTTTCCAAGGCCGAGTACTCCCCGAGTAGTCGCTACAAGGTAGGCTACCGAGGCGACTTTCTTTGACTCTGCCTAATTACTCGAAGTCGGCCAAACGTGGTCAACCTCGGCCAGAATTGGATCTAGTAGGTCAACTCGGGCCTAATTTGACTTAAATAATAATATAACATAATTTCTATGCCTATCATATTAAAGAATGAATATCATTTTCACGTATTTTGTTATAAATATTAGTAAATTTATGTTATTTGACATATATTAAATCTCCAAAAAGTAATTTCTTTATAATTTAACATGTCCGAGTACTCCACGAGTACTCTCCGCCTACACCGAGTACTCTCAACTCCCCGGTCGCCCGACTAGGGAACGCCTAGCGACTTTTGCAACCATGAGCGTGATACATATAATCTTGTCCACACTAACACAACATCATACACATATTGTAAAACACATAGCACATTGTAACACATAAAATAACCTATGAACAACCCATTCTAGTTATGCCGAAAAACACTTATTTTAGCGATTAGGTAACATTTTTGGGCGTCGGAAGTCACGTATGACTAACCAATCACCAAGTAAACTTAATATAAGTTAAAATACTTATTTTTATACCAAATATATAAGTTTGGTTACTGATTTAAAATAGTTTTGTAAAAAAACTCCGAAAAGGCGATTTTTGAGCGTTTTACTGAATAGTTTTGCATCAAACGTTACCCGAACCTTCCCAAATCAAAATGACTTGAAATTTTAACACAACCCATGTTATTTACTGAATAAAATAATGGTTATACTCATGATAGTGCAGGTCTTAAACAAAGCACATAAATCATGCGAATTTCACATATTTTACCACTTTTTTAGGTATATGTACAACATGCAAAGCTATCAATCCTATGTCAAAGTTTCATGCCATTACAATACATCAAATAGGGTCATTTTTAGTGCTTATAATCTGTTCAAATTCAGTTTTCTCATACAACCATTTTTTATCACTTCTTGAGCTTTAAATCAACATAGATTCACATGTACAAGTGCCTAAAGCATACTATCATAACATCAATATTTTATATGGGTTTAGATGCATCAAATATGAGATATATTCATGCTTATTTGCTGATGTATTTTACATTTAACATATCATACATAAATCACCAAATACTTGCATTTACACTATTATTCAAGAACATGAAACAACATAGACAAGTATTTAACAAAAATCAAACTTCAAGACTCATACACACACATATATATGTACGGTTATACATACATATATATATCACCACCATTTTTATTTGTTTCAAGACCCATTTCATTTTAAATTTCAAGTTTAGTGAAAATCCCAAGATTCAAGAGAAACTTCAAATCATCAAGAACAACCAAGAATCAAAAGTATGATTTAAACATAATTGTTATACCTTCCAGATTCAAGTAGGTTGTGGGATGAGATTTTGATGATAGGAAGCTTGTAATCACTTGACAACACCTTGGGAACACCTTTGATTCTTCAAAATCACTTGAAATATGCTAGGAATGAGCTTGAATGTTGATGAACTAAGTTTGAAGGTGATGAAGATAGAGAGAGAAGATGGGGACGGTTTGGGAGGAGAGAGGAGGGAAGGGTTTGAGTGTTGTAAGAAGTTGCGATCTTAGTAAGATTTTAGTAAAGATATAAGGAGATATGGAATAGAAGCATGCACAACACTTGTCACATAAGATCAAAATAAAATATAAAGTGAATCAAGAAATGTTAGTGCATTTATGTCTATCGCCTTTGTCAATCCGATCCGTAGCGAGAAACTGAAGAAAAACGAAGCTTTATGGTGTTATATCTAGTCAAAAAGCAAGGTGGAAATCTTGTAATTAAAGAGAAGTTTCATTAAAGCCTTGGACTATATATAGGGAGGTTATGTCATAGATTAGAGACTTTTTGCTCATTTGGAGATTTAGAGAGCTAAGCTTAGAGAGAGAAAGTCTAGAGAGAGAAAGTCCTCATACGTGATTCTCGGTGCATTGTACTCGTCATTTTATTCTATAGAATCACGTTATTAGTACGTTCTCGTGTGTTCGGTCACGTTCGTGTACGGATTCCGCACGTCACCCGTTCGTTTCGCAATCGTTCGGAGTCAAAACCGATCCTACAAGTGGTATCAGAGCAGGAGCTCGATTGCACTGACCAAACACATAGATTCGTACAGGATTTCATCGATTTCAGATCTGAATTTCATCTATTTCTTCATCTTTTTCATTTTTATCACGTTTTTCACTGAAAGTCGTCAAATTGAACGGGTTTTTACGGTTGAAAATTCATGATTTTTTAATATGTTGTGCGAAAACACCTGATCTATAACCCTACCAAGTTTCAGATCCTAATTCCTAGCCGTTTATGAGAAATCTGAGTTTTTAGGTCCGATTTCGCGTCATCAGCTTAATTCCGTTTGAAAACAGCCACATTTCGTTTGAAAAATCCTTGTTCCGTTTGAAAAATCCTATTTCCGCTTGAAAATCGATCTAATTCCGTTTGAAAATAGTAATTTCGTTTGAGAATCACATCTGATTTCGTTTGAAAGGACATATTCTGTTTGAAAGTGCATATCTCGTTTGAAGATTTCGTTTGAAAGTTATAATTTCGCTTGAACAGATCGTTATTTCGTTTGAATATGATGTGTCATTATTCCGTTTGAAATAGTTTGTCGACATGCTCACATGAAAGTGTCAGCTCACTCTTGTTCCAATCGGTCCATCACGTGAATCTAAGGGTTGTTCGGTCCTATAGAATTAATTGCATAACCTGTATTGCATGTGAAACAAATCGGTGTACATGTGAATTGAATTGTCAGATCCATTTATCGGTCCAATTAGAATTAAAGAAGTTGTCGGCTTGTTACATTTCTAGGTTCAATAACAGTATTAAAGAGTTTGCAGCCTATTAAAGCAATTAATGAGATAAATCGGCCAAATCAGATTTCGAGTAGTGTTTGTTGCATGTGATTACTTGAATTGATATAAACATATTAATCGGCCCAATCTAAACTTCAATCTGTACATTTAAAAAAAAAGGACCAATATATGACCGAAAATTTGAAGGGGGAAGGGGGTCCATGTGCAACTTTTATATAAACATGCCATAAGTAGGCTAAAACGGGTGTTTAACTGGGTACCGGGTATTTTATCTAGCGTTTAAATCCCGGTTTATGGCGTTCTAAATTATTTTTATTATTCTATAAAAATAAACTCTCCAAAATATTACTGAAATAAATTTCAGTTGCCCAGACTGGCTGCGTTGTCTGTGTTTTGCAGTAGAAGCACTATGTCGCGCAGAAACACGGTACGCGCTTAAACTTGAAAAATAATGTTTTTAGGCGTTTTAATTTATTTTTCAACACGGACCTGATTAAAATAAAATTTTAATCATAACAGAATATTTTTGGGATTTAAATATTATCCGGGCGGTCACGAACGTTCGTTTCGCGGTTTTGTCGTAATTAGTTCTTTAGTTCAAATAAACATGTTTTTGCCATACCGAATCCTTCGAAACTTATTTATAAGTTATGTAAAGGATATTTAAGGTATGTTTGGCTTATGTCACTATTCTGGAGTGTTTGTCGCGTTAAACTGACTGTGTTTATGCACCAGTTTACGTATAACCTTCCAGAAAGCGATTTAAAGCTTGAAATCGGAATCGAATCAAATTGTAAAATCATCAAACACAATAACACATATATTAACACCAAAGCACATTGTTTTATTGATAACCAACATTGTTTTACATTATACGATGCTTACAGAACACAGTTGTCGTAGTCATAGCAGTGAGTGGAACCGCAATCTTGGAGAAGTTCGAAATAAAACAACGATAATAACCAGCGAGACCAAGAAAATAACGAATTTCTGTGGGTGTCGTAGGTGTATTCCAATCCTTAATTGCAGCAATTTTGGATGGATCCACATGAATACCCTGCTCGTTGACTATATGACCCAAGAACTGAACTTCTTTAAGCCAGAATTCACACTTGGAGAATTTAGCAAAAAGTTGTTCCTTCTTCAGGAGTTCCAATGTCAAACGAAGGTGTTGCTCGTGATCGGCTAGAGACTTCGAATAAATGAGAATATCGTCGATGAACACAATGATGAACTTGTCTAGATAAGGTTTACAGACCCTATTCATTAAGTCCATGAAGATAGCTGGGGCATACGTCAAACCAAAAGGCATGACAGTGAACTCGTAGTGCCCATATCTAGTGCGGAAAGCAGTTTTGGGAATATCTTCTTCAAGGACACGAAGTTGATGATACCCAGAATGCATATCGATCTTGGAAAAACAGGTAGCACCTTGCAGCTGATCAAAGAGATCATCGATTCGAGGTAGGGGATATCGATTCTTGATGGTAAGCTTGTTAAGCTTACGATAATCGATACACATTTGAAAAGATCTATCTTTCTTTTTCACAAATATGACAGGAGCACCCCAAGGTGAATAGCTCGGATGGATGAATCCTTTATCAGATAACTCTTGAAGCTGTTTCGATAAATCTTGCATCTCTGATGGTGCAAGACGATAAGGTGCTTTCGCAATCGGGCTAACATTGGATACAAGATCAATATGAAACTCGACTTGATGAACTGGAGGCAAACCAGGCAGTTCATCAAGAAACACCTCTGGATAATCCCGAACAATCAGAATATCCTGAATACTCTCGCTCTTGCCTTTCTCCTCGGTGACATGTGCCAGGAAAGCAACATATCCTTTTCGTAAATAACTTTGGGCTTTCGTACACGACATGAGTTTCAATCCACCAGACGGGTTCTCGCCACGAACTTCCAGAACATCGCCAGACGAAAGAGGAATACGAACGATATTATCGATACAAATCACCTTAGCATGAAACTTGGTTAACCAATCCATCCCTACGATACTGTCGAAACTCCCAAGTTGCATCGGTGTGAGGTCAATTGGAAAAAGATTGTTATCGAGGTTCAACTGACAATCACGAAGAACAGAATCGAGTACAAGTGGTTTACGAGTAGCAACTTTGACAGATAAGGGTTTCCTCAGTTTAGTTCTAGGTATCGCAAGTAAAGGCTCAAATGACAATGAAACAAAACTCCTATCGGCACCAGAATCGAAAAGAACAGATGCAAGTTGATTGTTAACAAGGAACCTATTGTTAACAACCTCGTTGTCAGCTCGAGCCTTGTTTGTATTCAGATTGAATGCTCGTCCATGAGCAGGATTCACATTCGCATTCGCGTTCTGATTTGTATTCGCATTCACCAACCTCGGGCAGTTGTTGCGGAAATGACCCATTTCTCCGCAATTGTAACACGAAGCAGGTGGCAATCTAGCAGCATTCCCCTGAGCTTGTGTTGGAACCTGAGCAGCTTGATTTTGGCCCAAACAACAAATGTTGGCCAGATGCCCAAGTTTACCACACGTAGTGCACTGCTTACAGGCCTGTTGGGAAACAAGATGACCATTGCATCGAGCACAGTGAGGTGAAGTACCAGCATATTGGTTCTTCGCGGGAGGTAGGGATGGTGGGTTCTGAGTATTCTATGCAGTAACTGCAAAGTTCTAGGAAGCCTTGCGCTTCCTTGACTTCTTAGAAGACTCACCCTTCTTCTTGTCACCCTTGCGGGTCAGTTTACCCTTTCTGACCTGAGATTCGGTCAGAGTAGCAGCCAATTCGATCGCTTGACGAATAGTAGTAGGATTACTGCCAGTCACAATGTCTTGCACAGAATCGGGTAAACCATCGATATACCTCTCAATCTCCTTCTCCAACGGGGTAACCATAGTGGGACACAACAAACTCAGCTCCTCATAACGATCCATATACGCACGATGTTCTCCCCCATCTTGTTTCAAATCATCGAATTCTCATTCCAAAGCTCTAATCTCGTGATGGGGACAGAACTCTCTCATCATGAGAGCTCGAAGCTCTTCCCATGTTTGTGTCATCGCCACATCGGCACCCCTATCACGCATCACACCGTTCCACCATGTAGGAGCACGCTTCTCAAACACACTGGATGCAAACTCAACCTTACGCTCATTCGGACACTGCACATGTCTGAATGTGCTTTCCAAACTTTCGAACCATTGCAGGAGCGCGGTTGCTCCTTGAGACCCAGAAAACTTCAACGGTTTAACCGAATTGAAATTCTTGAAACTACACTAAGCATTATTGTTATTATTGCAGTTGTATAATTGATGGATCTGGGTTACTATGTTCGGAAGCACCGCAGCCATTTGCTGAGCGACAAGGGCTGAGACTTCTTCGTTAGTTAGAGGTTGTGCATCACGTCAAGGAGGCATTGTCTAAAAAGAACAAGGAAACATGAGAAACGAGTGAGGTTGACAATTGGAAAAACAAAAGAGGTATTGAAAACATCGACAAGACACAAGGATGGCGATCATTCGTTCGTTACCTCGAACAAACAAACGACACGCGGTGACTAATCAAAGTAAATGGGTCAATATAATGTATCGCGAAGACATGCTTTAGCCTATAAGTGAACACTCATCCCAAGAGTTCCCAAGTAAGAGTGACTGGTCCGATTATGCGGATTTCTACGAACACTCTAGCCTTAGATAGAAAACTCAGGATACAGGCATCCACTATTCCAGATTGCACATGTTCACATTATAAGACCCAAACTTTGATGAGATTTTGAAAACTGAGAGGGTTCAAAACCTAGTAATCAATCATCCAAGAATAGATGACTAATTTTCGAAGCGGATTTGTTATTGTGTTCTCGTTGTGGTTATCACCTAAGGATAGGTGACGCTATTGTTTTAAAATCTAAACGCAAGAAAACTCGCGTTAGGGTCCTAGAAAAGTTATAGTCTAGGTCAAAGCATTACTAATAACCTAATTCCATATAACCATTGGCTCTGATACAAACTCTTCTGTCACACCCCGACCGTGTTAAAACAACGAAACCACGGCGGAAACATCGGGGAGTGTCGTAACAGAATTATTGTTTCACAACCATGGATACAAAAGTTTCGTTTTATTAATTCATCAAGTAATTTACATTGTCTTAAAACCAAACAAACAAGTTACACATTGACTATCATTGTTATTATGTCACTAAGGCCTCGTCCAGATCCTATATGAACATGTATCCTAGCAATCAACATCATGCAACACCACCTGAAACATATGTAAAAACAAAGTCAGCCAAGAAATGCTGGCGAGCACATAGGTTTTATGAGAGTATCAGATTCATGGCTCATTTATATATTGCAATACCTTGTTAGACTACAAGAGTCAAAAGTTAAAAACCTCGTTTTGAAAAGTGTATTGCAACATAACTAGCCAACTCAAATCAAGTTGGTTATAGTTTATAAAATCTAGCAGCCACGATTCTTAACCCAAAACATTTGTTTAAGTAAACCAAATCATAAATTGTTCTCGTTACAAAACTTGTATGGTTTATATCATTTAGAAAACCTCGTTGTGTGACATCGTTTAAAATCGTTTTCCCATATGAACTAAATAATTTCACGGGATGTAATATGATAAAAGCACTTTTATATAAGAAGTACCAGCGGCGTATCTACCATGATTTTATCATGTTACACCCATCCCATTATCTAATCACAACCCAAAACTAATCGTTCTTTCAAATCGTTTAACTCGTTCAAATCGTTTCAAATCATTTAACTCGTCCTAAAATCGTTCTCGTTTTAATTGTGAAACTACTTTTGGTCGTCTCACTAATAACATTCAAACCTTCATAACTCGTCCATCATTCAACAAGTATTAACAAACCACCAAAGGGTAAGTTAACAATCACAGATTCGGTCGTTACCCACATAACCCCCACACATAACCATGGGTGTAGCCTGATAACAGGATTTGTCAGATCCTATGGTACCATAACCTAATACTGGTCGGCTTGATTAATGCTAATGAATGTTATTCATTATGTAAATACATCCAACAAGTTCGTTCACATTATCGAAATCGTTCTAGTTTTATCTAAACCATAGTATTCGTTTTGGAAATCATCGTTAAAACCTTGAAATTGTTTTAATACATATGAATTACCCCAAAACAATTGAAAACAGTAAAATAGGGGAACTATGCACTCACATAGTTTCCACTAAACATGTAAAAAGAGGGAATCTATGTACTCACATCGAAGTGCAAATATCCTTGATCTAAAGAACTCAACATGCTCAGGCAAACCTAGGAAATTCAAGTAGCACTTAGTAATCGAATCGCTAAGTCAAATAATCGACACCTAAATCGGAAGATCGGATTGAATGAAGTTTCGTAAACCAAATGAGTATTGGAACTCATGTGATATGGTTTAACAAAGCCTACATTCTAGATCGGAACCTATCCTAAGTGCTTTCAACCCGTTACGACCCATTAAGGTAGCTTACGCTACTTTAAAGTGTCGTTCGCGCAAACGCGTGTTCGAGACGTCTAACTAGTCCTATGACAAGTATTATATGCCTAAACATGTTTAAATATGTTGCATAATCAGTTAAGCGACAAAAGTTTAAGTTACATATGCTTAAAATCCAATTATGCATGAAAAGGGCATTTTGGTCATTTTCCTAAGGCATATAAACTACCTATCATATAACAACTTAAACTATGTGACCATAAGGTATAACCTCAGAAGGTTATTCCCTATACAACTATGGTCACTAAACAAGCACTAAACTAAAAGTAACGAGCTAAACATGTTAAACTAAGTTCGAAAACAGGTTTTGATATTAAAACAAAGTGTTTTGATACCTAAGGATAGTTTGGTTTCAAAATGCGCATAAATACGCATTTTGACCAAAACTATAACTCGTCACTACGCCTAGTCAACGTGGTAATCAGTAGGTATAGTCACATGGGACTATAACCATCGTGATTACGCTCACGTTGCAAAGTTCAAACGAACTTTGTGTTGACCAAAAACTGGTCAAAGTAGAAAGTCAAACACTGTTTGACTTTCACGCTCGAAAAGCAATAAAAGCATGAAAGAAGCTTACAAAGGGTCCAAGCTAGGGAGAACTTGATCTATAACACTCAGGTATGAAGCAAAGGCTTCAACTAAGAGCAATAATCATATCAAGGGTGCAGAAAATGGACTGAGAGCTTGGGTATTTATAGTTTTCGGTAAACCGTTAGGATCATTTCTTGCAAAAGAGGCTTCGATCTTGACCATCCAAGTGGGCAAATGGTTTTAGAATACCATGGGGCATGAAATACTATCAAAATCCAGCGGATGGTATCCCAAATCAGGAGTTAAAACCATCAAAAAAAGCTGGAAGTCCAGATTCAATGTTTCTGCACTGGTAGTCGGTCACGCCCCACGTAAAAGCCTTAGCAGGCTTAGGCGCCCCGCGAGGGATACTTTGGCAGATTGTCAAAATTGGTCCCTGGTGCTTAAAACTTGATTTTCGATGCATATTTGACACGTTTAAGCCCCGTTATCCTCATTTCAAGGCTCTAAAATGAGGTTAAAGTATATGGAACTTAAAATATGATAAAAAACATCTCGGATGTTGGTTCGTTTGGTCGTACCGTTGCGTTATTCGGTTAATTACGACGGAAGACGTTACGAACGCAAAAACGATCCAAATCAAGCGACGAATGGTATTTTGTCATTTGAATCACTAAAATAAATTTTTTTAATGATTACAAAAACTTTTGGATGTCCGGATATATTCAGAACGTAAGATATGCGCGAAAATGCAAACTTATACACTTTTTGACGCTTTTAGTCCCTATTGATCAACTAAGTTTATTTTCGCATACCAAACCCCTCAAAGCCTATTTCTAAGCTATGTAAAGGATATTTAAGGTATGTTTAAATGATGATCAAGTTTCGAAATGTTCGTTAATATACAAATCGGTATAGTTTCGTAGTTTGACATAAATAGTCCCTGGGATCGAACAAACTTGATTTTGACACACCATGTCACACCCCGAAATTATCAGAGCATTGGCGTGACTGGACTGGTATCTTCATTGCACAGCGGAAGCAAATAAGCTAAGTCTTTTACAAAATGAACGCCACTAAGTACTCGTATCTCCAATGGTCCTCCAATTCCAATCGTGCCATAGTTTCTGAATAGTAACCTGAGAAAGAAACATGCAAAAAATCAACATAAAGTTGAGCGAGTTCATAGTTTGTTTGTGTGCTAGCAATCTTGTAAATCTTTGAGAGACTTTTTTGGAAACATGTATGAAAAGCGTGTATGAACATACTAAATGAATGTTTGTACAAGGTCATTAAGGCATGTGAGGACATGGGGAGTACTTGTTATGACTCCTTGTCGGAATACTCGTTCTGATTCCTTGTCGGAATACTCGCTCTGATTCCTTATCGGAGTACTCGTTCTGACTCCTTGGCAGAATACTCGTTCTGATTCCTTGTCGGAATACTCGTTCTGATTCCTTGTCGGAGTACTCGTTCTGACTCCTTGGGACACCGAAGCACTACTAGGTACTAGTTTTGACCATGAGTGGGGTTCGGCCGTACCCGTTAGATCTAACCTTCGTCCCTAATTATGAATGTATGGCATTTTAGTATTCAGTCTAGGATTTCAGTATTAAGTCTATGCTCACATGACCTAGTAGTTCATAGGCAATTCATATCGTATAAGTATTCGTGTCTTGTATTTGTAAACATTGTAACATTTGTATCTTGTAAACTCTTGTATTTGTATTTGTTGGTGCATGCGTCTGTCGACTCCGTCTTGTATGGAGTCTAGGATTAGATTTGTTAGATCAGAATGTATTGTTTGAGAAAATAGGAGGTTTTAAGGTTTGTTTAATGTGATTTCGCTTGAAGTGAAGTGATTTCTCTTGATAGAGTCTTGTGCATATTCAAGCGAAATCAACATAAAAGATTTCGCTTGAACTGACTCTTGTTCCTTTCAAGCGAAATCCTATCCACTATATATAGTTCTCAAGCGGATTCATTTGAAAAAGGTTCTGAAAAATCATACCGAAGTACTGCCGGTTTGATTCTTGCATGTACTCAGTGTTATATCAATCTAATCAGTGTTTAAAGTGAAGAACAAGCTGTTTCTAAGTCAGTTTCTTGTTTTCCGCACCTGAAACTGATCAAAACTTCTCTGAACGACTCGTTTGGGTCCAACACACGATCCTACAATTGGTATCAGAGCTCAGGAGGAGGAGTTCTGCAGATTTCAGCTTGATTTCATCCCGATTTCTTACTTCTACACTTTCTTTTCTGAATTGAACAATATTTCACTGTTAAAATGGCCTGAATTTCACATATTACAAGCGAAACAGTATTTTAACAAATCCTTGAGAATATCAGCTTAATATACGAACTAAAACTGACTAAATTGGACCAATAGCGATATTTCGCTTGAACAAATCATCAGATTTCGCTTGAAAAAGTGTTGCCATTTCAAGCGAAATAATAGGTTTCGCTTGAAATATCACTGGTTTCGCTTAAGAAGGTCATTCACTTGATTTTGCTTGAAAGTTCTAGTCTGATTTTGCTTCAAACAAGTATTTCGCTTGAATTGACTTTTTAGTTGAAAATTTTGATTTCGCTTGAAGTGTGTGTGCAGGATATTTCGCTTGAAGGAGGTGTTTCGTTTGAAATTGTCTGATTTGAGAAAAAGTTTACGGAATTATGAGTGAAGAGTTTTACAACGCGTTTGCCACATCCCCAACTACTCCAGCTTCCATTGCTCAGAACATGAATTTGGAAAACGAAACCGGAACGTTACAAAAACCTCCGAAGCTAATGAGCAAAGAGGAGTATTATGGATGGAAAGACAGATTTGAAAACTGGGTTCAGGCTAATCACTTAAGATCATGGGAGTGCATTCTGAAGAAGTATGTCTTACCACGTACTGATTTGCAAGTTGTGAAAACAATTTCTGAATTCAGTGACCAAGAACGAGATATGTACAAAGCTGAGAAAATAATGATCAGTTTACTTCAGCAAGCTATTAAAGAAGACATCTTTATATTACTTCAACATGACAAAACTTCAAAATCAATTTGGGATGCTCTGCGAATCAAATTTGAGGGTAGTGAGAAAATGATTAAGAGTAAAAAGGCACTGCTTAAGAAAGAATTTGATTTATTCACTAGTTTGTCAGGGGAAGACACAAAGAAGCTAATTGAACAATATTGCCACTTAGTGCGACCCATGTCAATGCTAAGCATAACTAAAGATCGTGAAGAATGGGTTGATAAGTTAGCTGACGCTTTACCGTAAAAAGAGAGGGGTACTTACTTGATGATTCTAAAGAACACTGGGGTATATGATGAGTTGACGATTTCTCAGTTTATTGAAAAGATTGAGGGTCAAGATCTGGAACAGCAAAAGATTGCGAGGATGAATAATCCAAGTGGTCAACAAGATATGAAAATGTATTACAAAGGCAGTGTTCCAGAAGCTGAAAGAAGTCCAAAGATTCAAACTGCTTTTAGTGCTAGAGATTCATCTGAAAAAGTTGATCAAAGTTCAAACAAAAACAGTGGATTCTCTTCATATCCGAGTGTTAATCCAAAAGATACAACATCAAGCTTTTAGCATCAAAGTTCTAAAAGTGGAAATGGTTATGTGATACAATGTAACATTGCTTTGAATCTTCCTGAGGGTCAAAGTTTCTCTGAAGAAGTTGCGAAAGATCATATGGCATTACTTGGCTCCGTGCTACTATCCTATGAAGGTTTGGTTGCAGGGAGAATCGGAAATCCTATGCTGACAAAGGAGGATTACGATTAGATAGATGCTGAAGAGATGGAGCTCATGGACATCAAATGGTGTCTAACTAGTGTCCTAAGAAGAGCAGAAAAGTTCAAATTGATCACTGGAAGAAATGATTTTCTTGATGCACATGTTTCTACTATAGGTTTTGATAAATCTAAAGTTACTTGTTTTCGATGCAGGGAGAAAGGTCATTTCAAGAGAGAATGCAAGAATAGAGAAGCAAATGATGTAAAGAATCCATTCGGAAAAGATGACTATTACCGGAAAGCCATATATCAACAAGTTGGTCAACAACAACAGCAAGAACCACAAGTGGCTCATGGTAGAAAAGTGATCGAAGATACAAAGAGAGCATGTTTGGTGAATCAAGAAAATTTTAGCCGGAACAAATACATTTCATCTGATAGCAAAGCATGCTTAATCAATCAAGATGATGAAAGGTTACTAGAAGGTTTTAGCTGGGATATGTTTGCAGATGAAAATGGGATTTTTAAAGCTTTCATTGCTAAGATTGTGAAAGAACCAGATATGTTTACCGAGTGGATGAAATCTATTGGTGTTAGTGTGAAGAATGAAGATGAAAAATCTGTTTCATCAGATGAAAGCTCAGAAAGATCAGATGAGAGTTCAGAAAGAGAAATTGTTTTTGATCAAACACCATCTGATTCTGGTTCTTCGGATGATAATTCTAACCAATCAGTAGAGTTTGATCAATCACCAACTGATGACAGTAGTGATGATGAAGAAGAAAAACATATTAATGTGGCAAAATCTCATCTTTCTCCTGAAAGTTTTCATTTTTATTTTGCAGATCGATTGAAGAAGCTGACAGAGAAACAAGTTGCAAAAGAACAAAAGAAAATGAAGTCTGAAAGTGTTGCTGAAAAAGATGAGACTGTTCAGAATGAAGAAGTTATAGTTGCTGCTGAGAAGATTGTTGATACAGAAAAGGTGGTTGAAGTGGTGAAAACATTTGAAATAGAAAAAAATTGTGGAAGTCATCAAGCCTTGTTCAAAGTGTCTTGAATCTTGCAAAGAATGTGCAGCAAAAGATGAGAAGCTGATTGAATTTGAGAAGATGAAAGAGAAATTACTGTTCAATCTAAATTACGTGAAAGAATCCTATGATGTTTTGAACAGAACAGTAACTGGTCTTCAAAAGACGAATTCTGAAAGAGAAAAAGCATTAACTATGATGAATGCTGTGATGATGACAAAACAAAAAGCTATAAATCATTACATTGAGGAGTGTGCCAATCTGAAACAAGAGTTGGAAAAGGAGAAAATTGAGAATGAGAGAATTAGATGCTTATTACAAAGTTATTCTAGTTCTGATTATCTTATTGATTGAATTTATCCAACTATAGCAGGTTTCGAAGCTTTTCAAGACGAGAAGCCAAAGAAGAAGGATACTGGTAAGAAACCGAATGTTAGCTATAACAAGTGTCCGCCCCCAATCTGGGAAGGTTATTCTCCCAGAAAACCAAATGAGGAGCAAGTTGAAAAAGCAGTCAATATAAAGCTAAAAACCAATGCAACTTATGATTTACCAGAAAACATTGACGTTACTTTCACATCGTCTGATACTGATCATGAGTCTGAGTTAATTAAAAAGGTGGTCGATCAGGTGTTGGATATTGATGAGGAGTCTGAGTCAAAGTCTGAGTCTGGAGGTTCAAGTTCATCAGTCAACAGTACAAAATCGTCGGTTAAACGGGTTTACAGTAAAGAGTTTTTGTTATCAAAATCAAGTTTGGATGATGAAACATTTGAAGTAGCATACACTTAGAATGATTCTGACAAAGAGTTTCCAATAAGAAGTGTTCGATTTGAAATAATCAAAAAGGTTTTCAAAATGACAGAAATTAATATTTCTGAAATAAAAGATTTAAATCTTACTGGAAAACCTAAAAAATACACTTCAAGAGTTCAACAGCGTTTAAACAAGAAAAAAGGTTATAATTTTGGTTCTGGTTTTCAAAAGAAACCAAACCATAATGGTAACTTCAAAAAGAAAGGTTTAGGTTTCATTCCACCAGAAAATTATAAAAATAAGAAAAATTCTAAAATAAAAACAGAATTTGTTTCAGGTGGAAGTGCTGAGGAAGAACAGAATAAACCGTTTTGGAGACAATCAAACCAGGAGTTTCTTGCTGAAAAGTAAAGGAACTGGAGTTTTTCACAGAAAGGATACTCGAATCTGTTTCAAATGCAATGAAGCTGGTCATATTGCATCAAATTGTTCGTTGAATACACAGGAAAAACAGGGAGTATCTAAAAAAATTAAAGAAAAAGTTGTCGATATTGAACCACCAACTGAAAAATTCAAATTTTTTGAGAATTCGACTTATGAAGTTGGTGAGTGTTCAAAGAACAATTTTTACAAAAAGAAAGCCAAAGACAACCAAATGTGGATTGTTAAAAAATCTGGCGATGAATCTGGTTCCACAAAGCCAGAAGAGCCACAGGTTGAGGTAAAAGAAGAAAAATCCGTGTTTTCAGTGGATTATGTTAAAATTCCATCACTGAAGGATGAGAATTTTAAATCAAAGGTTGGCAAAGTTGAAATCTCGAATCAATTTTATTCTGAGAAGAATGAATATGATGTTGAGAAAGCATTTAATGGTAGTGTGAAAAAGATTTTTGAGAAAATGGTCGAGGGAAAGGTTAAAGGGGCTAAAGACTTTTATGCAACAAATAAAGCGACTTATAACCCTACTGAACAAGAGTTAAAAACACCCAAGGTTGGTAAGACTTGGGTGGAAATTCTCTTTCCTTGAAAATCTGGACTTGCCGGAGATCCAAAGTTTGTAATCGTGGATCAGGAATCGACATCTTTCTTGTTAATTTTTTGTGAAGTTTTAAAATTGATAGATGTTTACAGGTGATGGACTATGCCAGAGCTTCTAGGTTGGTAAGTGAGAAGCAGGAATCGGCATTTTTATTGGTAACATGTATCTGTGTAGATGTGGTATTCCTACAAGTGGTAACTCAAGGACATTAAATTGTACTTGATTTATCTTACAATTGCTACAGGTTTGGTCTTACAACTGGTACAGAGGTTTGCCTGTGCATACTTGCAAGTGGTAAATCAGGGACATTAAATTGTACTTGATTTACTACAAGTGATTGAATGAACAAGATGATGAACCCGACCTTACAAGTGGTGAAAACAAACTTATTTTCCAGAAAAATCATTTTGATTAAAACAAACTTATGTGTTTTGAAATCTTAATGAGAAAATGGTTTGTTGAAAGGGGAAGTTCTGATTGTTTATGCCAAGTGGATGGCGAATTGAGGCGATTTGATATCGGTTGTCATTTTTTTTAAGAAAACAATCTATACAGGTGGAATTTCAAAATTTGTTTTCAAATTTCTTTAAATGTATTTGCATTTTAGGGGGAGTAGAAATTTCGAAAATCCAAAAACATTTGAAAATTTGAAAAAGGCAAAAACATGATAAAATACAAAAATGAGTTTGTTGTGAAAAAGAGGTAATGATAGTACATCAGTAGACAGTTACAGTATGCTAAAGAAATGTAATGTTTAAATAGCGTTAAACAGTCTCACTGATGATATGCCGATAGGTTTTTACACATTTAGTAAGCTTTTTCGGGATATAAACTTTAATTCAAACTTGCTTATTTTGTGGGGAACATTACTTGGATATATAGGTAACCCCTGAAATCTCGTTTGAAAGATCCCTCTTTCTGAGATACTAGGTCTTTATGCTCAGTGATATCTGGGGTATTATCTCGGGACTTCTAATTTTGCGGAAGCAATGGCCTAGTCCCCGAAGAATACTTTATGCTTGCTTGAAATAAAAGCCTGCCCTCAGTACAAAAAACGATGAAACATTGAAAAATGCTAATCATGTGTTGTTGTAAAAAAATATCCTCTAAAGGGGACCCACCAAAAGTCGAAGCCGTCATCTCTCTGCTGAACGGAAGTTCTGACCTGAGCTCTCACGGTTCTTCGCAATTTAACCCTTTACAGATATCATCTGTGGTATACTCACCTGTAAGACTGAATATTGGGATCTGGATACGGGAGTATATTCAAGAGGTGGGACACATGAATGAGTTTAAGTTTTTAATACACCTAACTCATATCCTGAATCAGTTGAAGTTTGTGTGAAAATTTAAGTGGATCAATATATCGGCAATCTAAGTGAATTGTTTAATTCTTAATGTGTAACTAAGCTCAACGGTACTTGTGACTTGTAAAAAACTGATATGATCCTCTTACACGAACTAACAAAAATATTGTCTGTAAATATTTCTTTACTGTATTTCATTTCATTCAAAAATCCAAAAAGATTTTTAGTGTGTTTTTGCATAAATTTTGAAAAATCCAAAAAGATTTTCGACAACTGATATTGGAGAGTTGATTTTCAAAATTCCTAGTGCTAAACATGATGAGCATGTGGTGAGGGGGAGCTTGTGTTTTAATTGAGAAAGGTTTTCGAATATTTTCAGTACAGGTTCCGATATCTAAAGTTTCTATCATTGATAAATCATTCTGGTTTAATTTGAGAGGGAGTCTGTATAGATAAATTTGTCAAATGTTAAATCTGTGAAATTTATTTCTAGGTTAAGAATGTGCAGGTGTAGCCAGATTTGATTTTGAACCTGAAGAAAGAAAACAAAGCTAGGTTCCTATATCTGAGGTCTATGTGATTTCAAAAGCCAGACTGCGATCCCAGCAAATCGAAAGGGGGAGTCGGAAGACATCCTAGGAAAGTGTGTTTCGAGGAAAGTCTGTTGATGCTGATAAACTTAAGGAATCAAGAGATCTGATCAAGAGAATTAGAAGATTCATGAACCAGGTCAAGATTCTGGAAACCCAAAGACTGATAAAGACTGAAGACGTTGAAGACTCGTCAACATTCGAGGGGGAGTCTGTTGGTGCATGCGTCTGTCGACTTCGTCTTGTATCGAGCCTAGGATTAGATTTGTTAGATCAGAATGTATTGTTTGAGAAAATAGGAGGTTTTAAGGTTTGTTTAATGTGATTTCGCTTGAAGTGAAGTGATTTCGCTTGATAGAGTCTTGTGCATATTCAAGCGAAATCAACATAAAAGATTTCGCTTGAACTGACTCTTGTTCCTTTCAAGCGAAATCCTATCCACTATATATAGTTCTCAAGCGGATTCATTTGAAAAAGGTTCTGAAAAATCATACCGAAGTGATGCCGGTTTGATTCTTGCATGTACTCAGTGTTATATCAATCTAATCAGTGTTTAAACTGAAGAACAAGCTGTTTCTAAGTCAGTTTCTTGTTTTCCGCACCTGAAACTGATCAAAACTTCTCTGAACGACTCGTTTGGGTCCAACACACGATCCTACAGTATTTTCCCATAGTTTAGAAAACTAGAATTCGTGTGTATGCACATTTTGAAAAATTACGCTTGTTTGCAAAAACCGGTATAAAACATAAGCTTTTCGTAAACCATTTGTGTCCTTTAAAACTTGCTTGTAAAATGGTTTAGAAATATGTAATTCTTGTGTGCTTTGCAAAAAGTGCATGTCTTTCCACCCCGAAAACATTTATAAAAATGTAAAACCGTAAAAAGGTGGGGTTATGAACTCACCTGAATATTCCTTGTGCAAAGCTAGCTAATTACGACTTCGTGATGTCGCTTCCAAGACTTGACTTGCTAGCGTGCATTTTACAATATTCCTAACACGGAATATCTTATAAGTTTCTAAACAAAAGCGGTAACTAAACTACGTGTTACCGAGCTCTACCGAATCGTTGACCGAACGATTTGACGGTAAATTGTTAACTTAACAAAAATGACTAAGTTAAACTTTGTCGCCCCGAGAAATCGTTTGTGTATGTAAGAATATTCGTATGAAAGTAATATATAATAAACTTGTATTATATATATTGCGTCTTGTATATATATTTGCCATGATATACGTATATGCCGTCTCGGTGTTTGTAATAAATATAAAAAGTTATATTTATTTTGCGAAAGTATCATCGAGTTGTTTGAAGTTTGAAATAAATATAAAACTATATTTATTTTTATAAAGGAATTCGTGTGGTACCATATTTGAAATAAATATAAAAACTATATTTATTTTTATAAAACGAATTCGTGTGGCACGATACTTGAAATAAGTATAAAAACTATATTTATTTTATAAAACGAAATCGTGTTGATTGATATTTGAAATAAATATATAAATTATATTTATTTTAGAAAAGAATTCGAGTTTAACAAATATAATAACTATATTTATTTTGTATAACAGTTAGTGTTATCGTCGTTTTTGTAAGTTATAAAGTGTCGGCATAAATAAATACTCATTCGTAGTTATTTTATAAAAGTTACTTGATCCGTTTGGTTTGCTTTGCTTTAAAACATGTTTTATCTTACGGATTTTCTCAAAAAACGGGCAGAGTTTCCTCTGTTTTTGGACGCTCCCGACAACACAAGTTGTCGCCATTTAATCAAAATTCAACAATTTTCCAATTCACGACATATGTATAAATCAAGATGATATGTAAATTCAATTAATATCATATAAGAGTTTTGTTATTTGATACGGTTTTGAGAGCTCGATTTCGCGTATAATAATAACAAACAAATGTAAATAATAATCGTCACAAATCCTTTACCGAGTCTTCGCGTGTCGAAACATCGAACCATTCGGCTGAGTTGACCGGGTCAACTGAGTTGACTGTCGTTGACCAGCTTTGACCGGGTCAACTGAGTTGACTGTCGTTGACCAGCTTTGACCGGGTTTGACCTGGTGTTGACCCGAACTACAATCTGACCCGAATATCGAGACCCGCTTGTTGACTCGCTTCATGAAACCCGAACCCAAATCTGGTCCAAAACCAACCCATTACTGTCATTGTTGCCTTCTGTTGAACAAACTAAAACAAACCTGACCAGACCCGAACATAAAGCAAAAACAACTTGAACCAGGTCGTAGCTCGAATCAAACCCTAACCATTGTCTGTGTCGTCGCATTGCTGCCACCACCGGCTGTCGGAAAGCGGTTTTGCCGCTGATGTTGTCTCTCACCCGACTGACCGTCGTCAATCGCCGTCGTCGGCGAGAACCCCGTAACCGCCACCCGAACAGGAACATCTTCATCGTCGTCATCTCGTCATCAACCCCACCAGAGAAACACTTCCGTCACCACGTCGTTCTCTCTCTCCGTCTCTCTCGCCTCTTCTGATTTTCGTCGCTGGAAACCGAGGTAACGTGGGTGTGGTTGTCGGGGTTATGGCTGGCACCGGAGCTCTACCGCGTCATCACCGGCTGTGATATCTTGCCGGAGAGAGGAAGCAGATCGAGAGGGAGAGGAGGGAGGCTGATGATGTGCGGATGTGTTTGATTGAACTTAGGATGAAGGAGATAAGGTTCCTTCATATATTTGTGTGTGTAGATTTAGAGAAGATTAAGTTAATTTGCGTCGTAAACACTATGTATTGTCGCGTTAATTGCCTATTAATCATGTAATTAAGAGCCGTAAATCACCAGTTGTCACACACCAAACCATTCAAAACTTATTTCTAAGTTATATGAAGGTTATTTAAGGTATGTCAAGCCTATTTCACTATTCCGGAGTGTTTGTCGCGATAAAATGACTGCGTTTACGCACCAGTTTGCATATAACTTTCTAGAAAGCAATTTAAAGCTTGAAATCGGACTCGAATCAAATTGTAAAATCATCAAACACAAATATACACAAAATAACACCAAAACACAATGTTATATTAATAATTAACATTGTTTTACATTGTACATCGATTACAGAGCACAATTGTCACAAATATGCTTTTCTCGACAAAGATGGTAAATCACCTTTAATTATTTCGTCAAAATTAACTAGTTTAGAAAAAGAAAAATTAATTACGCTTTTGAAAAAACACAAAAACGCGATCGCTTGGAAGCTTGTAGATATTAAAGGAATAAGTCCTTCCATGTGCACGCACAAAATTTTAATGAATGATGACTACAAATCGGTAATACAACCACAACGAAGAGTAAATCCGAATGTCCAAGAAGTGGTTAAAAACGAAGTCATCAAATTACTTGACGCCGGACTCATTTACCCAATCTCCGATAGTCCTTGGGTAAGTCCCGTCCAAGTAGTTCCGAAGAAAGGAGGTATGACGGTAATAACTAACGATAAAAATGAATTAATACCAACAAGAGTCGTCACAGGATGGAGAGTATGTATAGATTATCGTCGATTAAATGAGGCAACAAGGAAAGATCACTTTCCTTTACCATTTTTTGATCAAATGTTAGAAAGATTATCCGGTCACAAATTTTATTGTTTCTTAGATGGTTTTTTAGGATACTTTCAAATACCGATAGCACCCGAAGACCAAGAAAAGACAACATTTACATGTCCCTACGGAACTTTTGCTTATCGACGCATGCCTTTTGGTCTATCTAATGCCCCCCGCAACCTTTCAACGTTGCATGGTGGCCATCTTCCATGACATGATAGAAAAGACAATGGAAGTCTTCATGGACGACTTTTCTATCTTTGGAGATTCATACGACCAATGCCTCGATAACCTTGAACGAATGCTATCCCGATGTGAGGAAACTAACCTCACCCTTAACTGGGAAAAATGGCATTTCATGGTAACGGAGGGAATAGTACTCGGTCACAAAATCTCAAGCAAAGGAATGGAAGTTGATCGAGCAAAAATAGACACTATTTCTCGATTACCACCCCCATCCTCCGTTAGAGCTATTAGAAGTTTCCTAGGGCATGCCGGATTTTATAGGCGATTTATCAAAGAGTTTTCAAAAATCTCAAGACCTCTAACTAAATTACTTGAAAAAGATGCGCCTTTCATCTTTAACAAGGATTGCAACCAAGCATTTCTAACACTAAAACAAATGCTAGTCAATGCACCTATCATGATAGCACCCGATTGGAAATTACCCTTCGAAATCATGTGTGATGCAAGTGACTTTGCAGTTGGAGCTGTCTTGGGACAAATAAAAGATAAGCATTTTCACCCAATTTATTACGCTAGTAAAACACTTAATGATCCACAAGAAAATTACACAACAACATAAAAAGAATTACTAGCTGTGGTATTTGCTTTTGATAAATTTCGTTCTTATCTTGTTCTTTCTAAAATGATAGTTTATACAGACCATGCAGCTATTCGATATCTCTTTAAGAAACAGGATGCTAAACCATGTTTGATTCGGTGGATTCTACTCCTCCAAGAATTCGACATTGAGATCAAAGACAAAAGAGGAGCAGAAAACACCGCAGCAGATCAGCTTTCCCGCTTGGAAGACCTAGCTTTGGAGGCAACCAGGGACGAGCTAATCAATGAAAAGTTCCCAACGGAGTCCCTGGAAATGGTGGAATACTGAGAAGAGCCATGGTACGCCGACTATGCTAACTACTTAGCTAGCGATATAGTCACAAAAAGGATGGCCACATCATCAAAGAAAAAAATTCTTTGCTGATGTAAAGCATTACTTTTGGGAAGATCCTTATCTTTTCAAAATGTGTGCCGATCAACTCATACGTCGATGCGTACATGGAAGTGAAGCAAGAAGAATTCTCCGCCATTGTCATGAAGGTCCATATGGAGGACATCATGGTGCCGCTAGTACCGCACGAAAGGTATTTGATTTAGGATTCTATTGGCCAACCATTTACAAAGACGCTCAAAGTCTTATCAAGACATGTGACGCTTGCCAAAGAACAAGTAATATTTCTTCCAAAAACAAAATGCCACAACATGGCATTCTTGTTTGTGAAATTTTTTATGCGTGGGGACTCGACTTTATGGGACCTTTCCCACCGTCAAAAGGAAACAAATATATACTTGTGGCGGTAGATTACTTGTTTAAATGGGCCGAGGCCGAGGCACTTCCAACAAATGATGGAAGAGTTGTGGTAAGATTCCTGAAACGATTATTCTTTGGTTTTGGAACTCCAAAAGCATTAATAAGTGATAGAGGTACTCATTTTTGTAACCATCAACTTGAAATTTTTTTAACAAGGTATGGGGTCTATCACCGGGTCTCAACAGCATATCACCCTCAAACAAACGGGCTAGCCGAAGTGACTAATAGAGGTTGAAAAAGAATACTTGAAAAAACCGTAGGGTTAAATAAAAAAGAATGGGCCGATAAATTAGACGATGCTTTATGGGCTTTTCAAACAGCGTACAAAACAACAATAGGTACAACCCCATATAAGCTTGTCTATGGAAAAAGTTGTCATTTTCCGGTAGAAATAGCACGCAAAGCCTACTAGGCAATTAAAAACGTAAACTTAGACTTTGTAATTGCCGGTAAAAATCAATTTTGTCAATTAAATGAATTAAACTAATTAAGAAATCAGGCATACTCTAACTCCGAAATTTATAAGGAAAGAATGAAAAATTTGCATGATAAACACATTAAACCTAATGAATTTCGGGTAGGAGATCAAGTTCTATTGTTTAATTCAAGACTTCAATTATTCCCTGGTAAATTAAAGTCTAGGTGGTCAGGACCTTTTTCCATCACCCACATTTTCCCACACGGTGCAGTGGAAATTAAATCTCGGAATGGAATCCTATTCAAAGTCAATGGCCAACAGCTAAAGCTCTATTAAGGATTTATTGAGGATGAAGAGGAAGAAATCTCGCTACAAGCGGCTGAAGAATTAAACAAAGGTTCAAGCATCAACATCATACCTTATAAGTTACGAACATCGGGAAAGCATCTAAATCGGTAAGATTTCCAAAACCAAGCTTCGGGAAACAGGGCACTCACACGAGCACTAAAAAAATAATAATAAAATTTTGCCTGCCTACCTGGCTGTGTCCACGCAACTGTCGGGGATAAAACCCCTTTTTCTTTCACTTTCTCATTTCAACCAGCCCCGTTTCCCCAAGAACTCTCTGGTTCCGGCGAAATTTTTTGCAGATTTCTACGTTTCCCCAACTTCTAAAAACGTCAAGGTATGATTCTATCATCATAATTAGTTAGTTTAATCACTTGCATGTAGTTTAACATCAAAAATTTGGGGAAAAATCTAGGGTTCTTCAACTTGAACCGAATCAAACCTCAAATTTTTTCTTAGATCTGTTAGCATTAGTATAGATACATGTTATAGGAAGTAAATCAACTTGTATTGTTTGTTGATTTGCCAGATTTCCCACAAAAACCTCAAACCCTTGTTTTTGAACCGAGAAAGATGAAATTGAAGGGGTAAACGGTTTGTTTTGGGAAAAACGACAATTAGGGTTTCATTTTCGGGGAAAACCGTCCCTACTGGACCAAAAATTTTCAAGTTTTTAGGACCGGGTCAAAAAATGGGATGTTTGGGAAACAGACGCCTGAGCACGGGGTCGTGCTCAGCGAGCACGGGGGCGTGTTCGGCTAATTTCAGGCGAAATGGGGCGTGTCCGCTGAACACGGGGTCGTGTTCAGCTGACTCTTTTCAGTTTTCTTCGAAAATTTTACTGTTTCATCCTAATTGTTTTGTGTTTTCTTTCAGATGGCCAAGAAATTTACCAGATTCAACGCAAGTGAGTTGGCTGCCTAAGCGCGATTCGAGGTTCTCAAGACTAGGCCGAAAGAAAATCCCCGACAGGTGTGCATGGACACCCTAGAAGCAGTAAACCAAATAGACCGCTTCAACAACATTGTCACCGGTCCAGTACGAGCAGCTCTTTGCACTCGGCTTCATTCCGTGCATGAATATAACATGGAATTTTACAGCACGTTTGTCTTCAAGACAAGAACGGACCCGTTTGACAATGAGGGGGTAGAATTCCGTTATGCAGGGGTTATGTACTCAATCTCAATCGCACAATTTGGGGCAATTGTCGGGTTTTACTCGGAAGAGGATGCTGGAGAGGAAGAAAACACCAGTGGTCTCCGCGAGCTTCCAGAAGATCAACGCCAAGCTGCTTCGGCTCAGATCGGGGAGGGCCACTATAACCCGAGCCGAACTAAGAGCACAATGTTGAGGGACCCTCTCTACCGCTACATCCACAGGGTCCTCAGCTATTCTCTTTGCCAGAGACACGACAGTGGTGGTGTTATAGGGTTGCGAGATCTGCTAGTCCTTCATTGCATTCACAACCGTATCAACCTCTATGTTCCATACCTGCTACTTCGTAACATGCACTTGAACCAACTTGCCACTCCCCCGACTCCTATCCTTTTTGGAGGGTGGATTTACCGCCTTTTCAAACACTTTGTACCAAGGATACCGAGGTCCTTTCAAAAGGGCCCATGGTCGGGAAAAGTGGACATGGTCATATGCCGCTCCATGAACTTAAACAACAAAGCGGATGACGGGACGATAAGATTTCAAACAGTTCAAGGGCATGCATGGAACCCTCAAGAAGCTCTCATCCTACAGGCTCCACATATCCGTCCTCCTCCCAAGTACCACTACCAGCACCATGGTGATGCGGGTCAATCCTCCTCTCAAGGAGGTGGTTTTCCTAACTTTCAAAGTTTACATGATTTATTACAGGAAAATCTCATGTGTACCCAGAACACCTACAACATGGCCAGCAACACATACGCTCGGGTCAGAGTTATAGAAAGAAACATCTCCGTCATGCAGGATGACATTGGCAACATCTGGGAGTATATGGCGGGCCAAGGAGGGATAATGATGATGATGATGATGAGGACATGGATTGAGCAGGAGGAGTTGGAGGTGGTATTACACGGTTGGAGGTCGTCACAGGTTAACCCTTTATCTCTCAAAAACAATTTCATGGCCTGCGTGCCACTTCTTGAACAATTTACTTTTCTTAACACTTTTAATTTTCTTCATTTTTTTCTTTAGTTTGTGATGTGAATGGTGAACTTATGGTAATTTAGGATGTTGGTTATTTTTGATGTGTTATTTATAAGTAAAACAGGTACCTACAGGCTTAAAGCACTAAATATTAGTGCTACTAAAGCCGGGAAAGCAGAACCGAAATCCAAAATCTGTTTTCAATGATTGCAGTTTGTCCACACGGGGCCGTGCCCAGCCGGCACGCCCCGTGCTCACCGCCCAGACCTGCTGGTTGTTTATATTCTACAGACTGCTGTTTAATTCCTACCCAACACGGGGTCGTGTTCACCAAACACGCCCCCGTGTCCACCTTCTGTAAGTTTTCGTTACTGGCAATCTGACCATGGTTCCGTGCTTATCCGACACGGGGCCGTGTCTAGATGCCCAGTAACATAAAATTTTGCTTTTTAACACCTTTTTACACATTCAATCAACCTAAAAACTTATTTTTGGGACACATTGAGGACAATGTGTAATTTAAGTTGGGGGGGGGGGATGCTAAAACCTTGAATTTTGCAAGTCCTAATAACAAGCCTTACACAAATCACCCTAAAACCGCAAATCACCCCAAATTTTTTCAAAAAAAAAACTTTTCATTTTTTTTACTTGTCTTGGTTTAATTTGGAAATAACAAGTTCTAAAAAGGTTATATTTTTACAAATTTACAACCGATAGCGTCGTGATAAAAAAGAACCAACATAAGAAAATTATGAAACGGCATGACAAATCTAGTTAAAATTTGATTATATATACTTGATCACATTAAAAACCCATTCCCACAAAAAGTGAGTTTTGAGCCTTTATTGAGCATACAAATACACATCTTTAAACTAAATGCTCATTTTTCGTTTCTTGTGTGAATAGCCGCTTGGTTTCTTATGACTCTGGAACTTGCCATGACGATACATTCCCGGTCCTTACCAACTTAAACCCAAGTAAGTAAATGATGGAGGCATTAGGACTAACCCTTTTTTATCAACACCATTATTTTTTTTACCACCTACCCAAAATCCCCCTAGTTAACCCCTTTGAGCCTAAACCTTTTCGTTTCTAAACCCACAAAACAAACACCCTTTACCCACCAAAACCTTTTTTTTAATTTTTAAACCCTTTATTTTAGTAGAAAGCTTGGTCTTCAAGTGACTTCCTTATCAAAAAAAAAATTATGAAGTCTAGCAATAAACAAACAAGTTCCTCAAAAGAAACTTTGTTTGAAAGTGCTTCATTTGAATAAAAAGTCACAAAAATAAAAAGTTTTATGACGACCGACGCTTTTTACGCCTTTCGCCCTTTTTACTAACCACTAACCCAAATCCACATACCTTTAACCAAAGCCTAACCCTTCCCCAAGTGCTCTTGATATTTACAAAGGTGTGTAGTTAAAAAGGAGGATGATTGATTGCCTGGAAAGCATATGGTAGAATTAAGTTCCATGCCGGTCTCGAGTGTTTCACAAAAATACATCTTCGGCAGAGTGTTGAGTGATCTCCCGTGAGGTATGTGAACTTGTATATAAATGAAATTTTAAAGAGGCATGTTATGCCCAAATAATTAATTTCTCTTATGAAACATTCTAAATAAATCATAACGAATAGGATTGTAAATAACATAAAAATAAAACCTAATAAAGATCTTGGAATCCGGACACTCAATACAAGCCCAAAACTTCTCTTCTACCCATTCCATTTGGGAGTGTAAGCCACATTATAAAGAGTTTTGCTTGAGGATAAGCAAAGATTCAAGTGTGGGGGTATTTGATGTGTGTAAAATGCAACATATAAATTAAATCAAATGAGGCATAAAACTAACCCTTTTTTAGTACTAATGTTGGAAAAAATGCAGCCAAATCTAACATAATTACAAGAAAAGGAATAAACGTGGCATGCCCGACCCCTCGACAGCATCTTCCCAAGCAAAAACAAGTGAACAGAAGGCTGACCACGGCCCCGTGCCCAGCGGACACGGGGGTGTGGCCTGGTGTCTGTAGAAAGGACAAAAGCATAGAAGCTTCTATTTCCCGACACGGGGGCGAGCCCAGCTCAACACGGTCGTGGTCAACGCTAAGATTCGCAGAATCCAAGCAAATCTTGATAGTACAGATACGCTTCTGCACATGGGGTCGTGCCTAGCGAACACGGGGGCGTGTGGAGCTAATGCAGACAAATTGCAATTAATGAAGAAAGAGAAAGTGGATGGACACGGGGTCGTGCCCAATGGACACGGGGCTGTGCCCAATGGACACGGGGCCGTATCAGGGCTTCTGTGCAGGCTATAAATAGGGGTGCTTGGTTCACTTCAAAGGCATCCCTTGGCAAACCACCTCTCTCCCACTTCACCCACACTCCACCACCACTACAACCCACATCCACCACCATCATCCATCATCCATCATCCATCTTAGAGTGTGTGTAGTAGTCTCGGGATCCAAGATTGATAGTAAGAGTTCTTGACAATCCAAGGCCATGTTTGCCTAAGTCTCTTACATCACTTGGTGAAGACAAGCATTTAGTGTAATACTTTTGTTTTTTAATCTTTTTGCACTTTTTATTTGGTTTTGTATTAATGACTTTAATAACTAGTTTCTTATGTTGAAGGTGAAACTTCTTTATCATTTGTCCATGGTGTCTTGGCGTTATTTTACTGTCTATATAAAATAAAAGATTTACACCATTCATATCTCTACGGTCTATATAGAGATATGTTGGCAACCTGGTCGGGGGTTATGGGAATGGTTTGGTAAGGTTCTTGCCTTGTTCAGTGTAAAGATCCTGCAAGGACCTGGGTCAAGTTTACTAGGACCACCTTCAATACCCACTAGTATTGGATGGCGGGGATGCGAATGGCTTGATCCCCTCATATGTAAACTACTATTAATACATTAACCCGGCTACTAGGGATTGTATCCCTGCTGACTCAAACCACTTAGCCGAGGGTAACGTCACCTTCAAAAGAGGGGCCTACCACATTACGCATTAATAACTTAATTAATTATCTTTCAATAATCCAACCCTTTAGGATTGTATCCTTGCTGACTCAAACTACTGGGTTGAGGGTAACGTCACCTTCAAAAGAGGGGCCTACTACTATAACTAAGATAATCTCTTAAAAAGTGCAAAAGTGCGGAAATCATCAAAGGTTACACTAAAGGCGAGTCGGATCCAAGTGATTCATCTTGTCTATCTGTTTTTATTTTATTTTATTTTTCAGCATTTTTAGTTTTTATTTTCATATTTAAAACCTTTTCTAAAATTTTTGATTTGATTAGATGTTGAGGATAAACCGGTATTAAAAGCTCTTGTGTCCTTGGACGACCTCAGTATCTTACCAATGCTATACTACGCTCACGATGGGTGCACTTGCCCATATGTGTGTTTAGTGTTAGTAAAATATCATGTTTTATAAATTTAAAACTTGACTAAAGTGTTAAAAAGGGCTTAAAATATACATAAAAATATATCACACTCGATACGCATCAGTACCCAAATGAATCAAATAAATAAGATGTTTGATAGTAAACGTAAACGCAAGTCGGACGACGGAAGCGTATTACGTTAAAATAACGAACCCGGGAGAAGGGACGAGGATTAATGTAAATAAAGATATAAATGAATGACCTACAGAAAATTCGCGAAAATAAGCCATTTTGGATGAAAGATCCATGATTGACAAAATGGGCAAGTAAAACCAAAATATAGATGATCCGCAGGGTCATAAAAATGAAGGTATTGCCCACATGAAAAAGATAATCAATGTTGTTAACTTGGGTCGTAGTAAAGAGAGGACGACGATGATAATCGTCACTTAGAATCTATAAGGCCGTTAGGGATGGTCACATAAAGAATAAAATACATGGTTGAATAAAAGCGATGGATTTCGCAAAGACGCCCAAATAAATCGAAGCGAAGTCTTAATGCATACTGGAAGGGTTGCAATGATAATAACTTTGGTAAAACACCCAGTTGATGGGTAAGGATTTAAATACATGCGTAGACCGAGAAACGGGAACGCAGAGGAAAGTCAAAAGACTTGGGTTTCGAGTCATGACTAAAAGACGATAAGATACTTCAAATAGAAATTTTGATAAATTAGGTTCAACTATTTTAAAGTTGAACGGTGGAACAAAGAATGAAGTTTGACATTCATAAGTGATGAATTTTCACACGAACAAATCAAACGAATTTAATAAAGGATGGTGCTTGCTAAAGTAAGTAAGCGCGAACCGAATAAATAAAAGTGTGAAAAATTAATAAACCTATGTAAAGGGTTATAGGCGTTAAAAACATTAAGATAAAAGAACCTGGGTAATGGGTCGTAAGGAAGTATAGGTAAGAACCGAGTAACGGTAAGAGTAGGACAAACCAACCTGTAAATGAAGTCAAAAATCATAGAGTCGGAAGGATAATGCGGAAGAAAACAAATGTAGCCTTAGACTACGGTCAAGGTCCATAAAATTCAAGAACGAAAACGAATGATTTCTTGACTTAAAAAGGGGTGCATTGACACCAAATGTATATAATAGAACGACATGAGCAAAAGATGAATCTACAGGATCATCACAACCTTCAAGAATTACAAGTAATGTTAAGCTCTACAAGACCAAAAAGACCTTTGGGTCGCAAATAGAACGAAACGAACTGTTTGGGTCTCACTTTAAATAGGTGAAAGGTGAAAATCTAGATAAATAGCCTACGAGGCTGAGAGAAAGAACCTACGAGTCATTTGAGTGAAGAGTGGGAACTAATTATAATTCCGCGCATTAACTAATAACGGAAAGGATAAATCCTCGGACTAAAAATTCCTAGAAATAAGAAAAAGATGTAAGACAAGGTGAAAAGAAAACATTAAACTAAAATTCAGTTTTAGTGAGAAAACAACGATACATTCGAAAAGAAGATTCTCGATGATGAAAGGTTTATATAAATTTAAACATGACGTGATGTGACCACGGTTAAGAAAAGTAATATGGAATTTAACCACGTTATAGCGTGAACTAAGAAATGGGAACGATAAAATATTGTAAGCCTCGAGAAGGATATAAGGTAACTGGTGACTAACAAGTTTAACCGCCAAAATAAATAATTAATAAAAATAATGGATACAAGCTGAAAGTAACGGCCCACGAGGCCTCACACATGAAAGACGTAGGCGTCAAAACAAATAAGAACTTTGGATCGGAAGAAATGGGCGCCTTGAAAATGAAACTTGGTTCGTATGATTAAACCAATAAATTACGTAAATAAGATTTCGGGGACGAAACCTCTTTAAGGGGGGTAGACTTGTAACACCCCGAAAACGGGTTTGGCAATCAAACCCCGTTAATATTAAAAGACGGGTAAAGTACCGTTAGCGGTAAAAGTAACCCGGTAAATATTAGGATTTAAATATACATTAATTAAAAAACGGATAAGAACTTTAAAAAAAATAAAATAAAATGGATAAAGGCCCGAGTTAACGGAACTAAAACTAAATGGGTTAGAGCTCCCGGAACTCACTAAGTTAACTAGGGGCAATTAACCTAGTTAATTATTTATTTAAAAACAATAAAGAAGCATGAACTAGTAAGCCTTTTAAAAACCATGGATATTTGAGGGACCAAAGTTGGACAATTTCAAAGTGATATGATTAAAACAAAAATAACAACACCAAACACACACTGAAGTGTGTGTCTGGTCGATTAGAACACAAGGGGCGACCAGGAGCTTGCTCTCAAACCCTAGTTTGTGCAAATTTGATCAAATTGAAGGCCTAAATCAGTTTCAAATCAAAATCCGAGCATGGAATAGTGATCTCCTCTGAAAAGGGGTCATAAGGTATGTAAATTTCATAAAAAAGTCCCATCTAAAATTCTGAATGGATATTTGAAATTTGAAATTTGTGATGCATGATGGTTGCTTGGATGTAATAGGAATGAAATAGTGTCTAGGGATAAACCCTAGTCAGTTACTTGTTGAAATTTTGCTTATTATTTGTGAGATTCATAATCACCATTGAAGGTGTTAAGTGGGTTTTGTAGAAACATGTTAAACACTAGGATTATGATTGTTATTCTAGTGTAATTTGAGTTCTATGAAGTGAATTCAGATTTGTTAATGTGAAAATTGATATGAACATGCCTAATTGATGTTAATTTTGGCTAAATGACAAGTTATGAACTTGATTGTAAATATGTAAAAATTATGCCCACTAGGTGTTTGTTAAAATGCCTAAATGAAATCGCGGTCTACTAGGTTGTGTGTAAAACTTGATTTTAATAGGTATTCGGATGAATGCTAGTGATATGATGAGACGGGTCTCACTTGTAGATGAGAACCCTTAGTTCTTGCGAAATGAGTGAATAAATTAGTTTTGGTAATCGCTTGAACTAGTTGAAGTGTTGAAAATGCAATGGACTTGGTTAGAACTTTAGTTAAAACGGTGGCCTAGAAATAACGCCTACCGGGTAATTAATGGAATGCCTAAACTAGTTATCGAACTTGAATGTGCATTTTATATGCTAATGGGCGTTTGACTTTTAAAAGTCAAACTAACCCCAATACGATGAATGATAATGTGATATGAAATGTGTAAGGTGGAATAATCGTATTAAGTTATGGTTAATCTAACCACCTTGTGAATATTGAATAATAGTTGGCGCTTAACAAGCTAGGTGGAAGCTTTGGGAGAAAGCGGGTCAAACGAATCAAGTATGAGAAGGAAAAGAGCATAACCGGATGCAAGGTAAGTGAAACTTACACTTTTTTTGTAGAATACGTATCTATTCTATAAGTTATAAATACAATTGAGATGATGTTCGAAATATGGGTTCCGACACGGAATGATACGGGTCGGAACCAAAAACAAATGTTTAAAAAAAAAAACCATAACTTAATGGTAAAACGGGGTGGAACGGTAAATTAGTCACGAAAATACTAAGATAAATGAGCTTTCGAATGGCTACTTTATAAGTAAGCCTAAATTAATAAAAAGCGTAAAACGGATCAAATGGTAATGTTGATACCAATTGACAATTAATGACTAATAGGTGTATGTCGAGTCTAATGCCCGCAGGATGAATGGCTTGTGAATTAGCGATGTTAGGAAATAGCAAATAAATGAAGACAAGGTATTAAAACGGGTCAATAAGTTGACCCGAGCCAGGTACGCTTAAATAAGTTGTTAGTTAAACCTGTGATTTTGGGTCAAATAATTAGTGAAAGTCCTTCGTCGTAAAAGAGGGACTAAAACTGACCAAAAGGCCCTTGATGGGTAAATAGGATAAACGACCCTTATGAGTAGTTTAGAAACATGTATTATGATAAAGTAAAGTTTAGTTAAGTGTTGAAGCATAGGCATAAATCATTTTCGAATTAAATGCCTCAAAATAGCTTTTGTCGTAGAATGACAACCGAAATAGAGTAAATTCGGAATAATCTATGGATATTCATTAACCACTATAAGGATAGTTGTGGTGGAAGTTCATTTGACAAGTAATAGGAAAATATAACGCTAGAAATGAATGAGCGGGTTTTGTGCGTAAAAGCGCTTAAATACCCTTAACGGGTCAAAATAAGCGCATAATTATAGACGAGTTAATGATGCATAATAACCCGTGATTTAAATCTTTTGTCAAAAGAAAAAATTGAAATATGATGTTCCTAAGAATTTTGGAATAACGAACTTGTTGGTTTAATGAATCATGAAACGGGTCAAAAGTGTTAAAAAGGAATTTGAAGCCAAGAGCTTGAAATTTTAAATTTTGAATTAGTTGAATATCAGGTTTTAACTCCATTAGATGGACAATTAAATTACGAATGCATAGGAAAAAGAATCATGTAAAACGGACAAGTTGAATGAAAGTTATGAAGTATTTAAGTTGAGATTTGGCCAAAAAGTATAGTTGGGCATCCGCAGCTAGCAATAAACCAAACAGTCTGTCGAATTTAAGGTGTCGCGTCACGCGACCACGATCCGGCATAACTGTCGCGTAGCGCGACCACAGTCACGGCCCACGAAGGATGTTACCTAAGTCTCTCGCGGCCGCGAGAGACGTGATTGCTGAAAATTTTGTTTTCGTCTGTTGTTTGACCCGTATAACTTGTTTAAACTTGTTATTTTACTATCAAAACTCACTTTTTAGTTGGTTTTGATCATAGGTAAATGTTGAGGGCTCTCGGATTAAGATCAAGCTCAACGAAGAACCGAAGACGATGCAATTGCAGGCTTCCGCACAGGGTTTCGTTGTTATATTTAAACGACGAATTTTTATCAAACAAAATGTAACGAATTAACACTTAGTAAAGTTTTAATTAACCTGTATTTTCATTATAAATGTAATCATAATTACATGTTTATTCTCATATATTATACGAAAACAGTAAAATAATAATAAGGGTGTTACACTAAAGCTCGTTAATGCAAATCCAGCCCATGAATAAGCATTCGACTAACTGGAAGACGATGCTGTTTAGAAACGATCGAACTTTATGTATTATTTTCCTTTTGTTATCCATGACTATCAAATAGTTATTTTGGTTTATAAATAAATCTTTATTCACATTACGATGTACAAATGTGGTTACATGTGTGAACGACATATCTCCTACGATACCGACACCAAGGAACCATATTCCTTGCATGACAAACTACTCTCGAAATTCTTCCATTTTGTGATCGCTTGCTATCTCCAACGAAAACCCTAAGTACTTGTTTCTTCTCCGAAACAAAGTACAATGTACAAGTTACAACTCTGGACGAATACCCAAAGTATCACTTTAAATCTTTAATTGGATACCTAAGGGTACTTCCGTAAGTCCTTAATTGGTCTTACGCGATATACATATCATATCTTCCTAATTTCACGATATTTTACATAGCATGTGATTTCGAAAAGATTATACATGTTTTCAAAAACCTCATACATAATTTCAAAATCATTCTTAAATCATTTTATAAACATATTTTCCTATGATACCTAGTACATGGTTTCAAAACATTATATAAGGTTTTCAAAAACATATATTTAAAGACTCCATGCACAGCTTTCAAAAACAAATTTGCTCGTATGTTGTCTTAACATACGTAGTACACGATTTTCAAGAACACTCTGCTTCGTATGCTGACTTAGCATGCTTAACACAATGAATCCAAAGATCCATTTGCTTCATATTGTAGGATCGGGGAATCGATCTAAACGAGTCGATCAGAAGAGTTCTTGACCAAATCAGAGGCGAAATACAATGATTTGATCTTCATTCAGCTTTGTGACAACCCTCGAATTTACATGTAACCGTACAATTTATTAATAATAATTAATGTGCTTGACGACTGTGTGGAATTACTTAACTGCTTTCTGATATCTGTGTTATGCTTACACGTATTTGTTAATATACTAATAGTGTACAGATAGGTCACTAAATATTCCGTTATATTTTCCTAAGTGTTAGAAAGTAAAAACGTTATAAAAATATATACATAGGACACGTTACGAATTAATTAAGCACTTTAACGGAACAGTATCGAACCGAATAACCGGACATTACCCGGAACACGAAAATATTGTTAAACACATCGTTTATATTTTTCTGAGCTAGTTAGGGTCCCGGAACACCCTAACACCCGTTATAATACACTACACACTAATAACTAGTTTTAATCTCTAACTAAACTAACTAACCTCTTAACTATCTAGTTCAAATTCAACTAGACCCCCCCCCCCCTCAATCATACGGTTATATGGGAAATCCCCACAAGATTTCCTTTATTATTATATTAGATGGTGTTTAGTACTAAGGGAGCATAAGGCACAATGGGTAATTAAGTGTTGGAACTCACTTATTTATACACACTAGACCATACACAATCATCTTCATCTTCATCAAATAACCAACCTTCTCTCCCTCCCCTTCTTTGTTCTTGGCAGCCCCATCATCACCACACCACCATCATTACTTGATCACTTTCAAGCATTTCACAAGCACACAAAGGTGTTAGAAGGTCGACAACGAAGCTCGGTGTGTTCGGAAGTTGAAAGACCTCTCTCGTTTCCTTTTAACCACCACTTTTCCACACTTGAACTTCCCTAGCCTTGTGCTAGTAGTAAGTTTCTTAAATCTTCATATTGTTCATGTATTTTATGGTTAATAGATGATTAATGGTTAAAAACTTATGAAACTCTAAAAGAACTTACATTAGTCTTGGATAAAAGATGAATAAGATGAATAAAGAGAAGATAGGTGTGTAAAGCATGTAGATCTTGTGTGATTATGATTATTGGTTGATTATCGGATGTTCTACTGATTAATATTAATGTGTCATGTTGTTGTGGTCACTAAACTTGTTAACGGAATCGATCGAACACGATTTAGAAGGTTAAACACTGAAAATCAGAATCTGTCCAACTTTTACAGCCAACTTCAGTTGGCTGTAAACAGGTCTTAAACTCAACGAAAAACCAATATTTTGAATCTAAAATATGTTATTATGAAATACGGTTCTAATGGAACCGGAATCGTAATTTTTGGACTTCGTTTACTATTTTTAAAGTATTAATTTGTAACAGCAACTTAAGCTGAATTTTGACAGCAATAAATGGGTGTCGTACTTTCAGTCATAACCTGAGTTTTGTGATCAATCGGACCATGAAAATTTTACTGTAGATGACAACTGAAGTATTTGTAATTATCCCACTGGAATTTCGCAAATCGGACTTACGATGAATTTTTAATAAATTGTTTCGTGGACTGTGGTCAGAAATACATGAATCTGAGTTCAGTCCCGAATATGAAATTTTATAAAATGTGGGTAATGAACCGGACCCCGATATTTTTACACAATAAAATATGGAATGTTTATGACATTCTATAAAAATTTGGGAATTTTTGGAATAATCTAACTATTTTATTTAAATGTCCGAAAACAGCCGGTTTTGAGTATTAATGCTGAATTGACATAAGTTTTGACTTGCGTGTCTAAATGTCGAGTATGCTATCTGTGAATGATTTGACATGTTATATATGTTATGTGCATTATCGTATATTTGATTTTGAGTGGGGAATGGACGGGAAACTTAGATGGGCATAAACCGTTACAGTGATGCATGTTGTGTGATAGATACGTGTAGGAACTTTGTGTTCTATTTGAAAGCCACTAAATGACTAACTGGTAAATCATACTAGGACGTGATTGACCGACCTTGACTGTTAGCTATATTGAGAATCTAACCGAGCAAACCGAGGTGAGTTCACACACTTTCTAAGGCATGGGATTCCCGGTGGTTTGGGAATGGGTTAAAGAATTAAAACTAAATCTACATATCCTCCTTGGGTAGGATATGTACGGCCATCCTCCATAGAGTGGATGCCATTATTAATCCTACGAATTCTCCTGGTGCAGAATACGTACGTTCGTCCTCCTGGTGCAGGACAACAACCTTAAAACTAGCTAGACAAAACTCTATCATGAAGTCCCTCAATTTATATCGACTTAATCGCCGAGTCCAATGGCGAGCGGGTCATTAGTTAATAGCGCTATTAGGTTTAACAAACCTCACACCGTGCCAGTCGGACGGGCGTGTACTAATGGACTATGGCAGACTGTCAGTGATGATAGACACTGATATAGGGCACAACTTATTTGCGTAGCAGTCGATATCATTCCGTCTAGTAGTTCAAACGGGGAAAACCCCCACTGATCATGGTTATGGATTGGGCAAAGAAAAAGGATATGGATAAACATACTTTCAACTACGGGGTAACCCCCACGGCAAATAAGCCAACGAAAGTCAAACCACGTTTTTCAGAAACAACTTAAAACTAAACAACCAAACGTGAACTCACTCAACTTTGTTGTTGACTCGTTGTTACATGCCTTACAGGTCGCTAAATGCTTGGAGCTTGCACGGGGAAGGAGTCGTTGTGGTGTACGGACTGTTATGTTCCGTGCTTAATATTTAAAACATCATGAACTTATTAAACCTAAGTGTTGGACTTTAAACTTATGAACTGCGAACTTATGTTTTGAACTTTACGTTTATGCTTCCGCTGTTTAAACCAAACAAGGTTAACTAGCTTTGGTCACCAATCGTATTGCGGTTGGTCTTATTTACTTAATTACGATGTTCAATATGATTGGTGGCTCGATCCTGGTCACGTCACGCCTCCAAGCGGTGATACTCCGCATGGTGGATTTTGGGGGTGTGACAGATTGGTATCAGAGCCATTGGTTATAGTGAACTTGGTTTTTAAAAAGGGAAAAGTTTTTGATAAAAACCAGACTATAACCAGTACAGTGCTCAACGATCCACAACGACACTTCGCTCCACGTGCAAGACTCGACATCATAAGTGGTATGATTTATGTTATATTGTCGGTTAGATAGTTCTCACTGTGCATTAGATAATGTAGTAATTGCTATTTGAACCTTGTGTGCTTACGCTCTACTATCGTCCCACACTCACGCACTTTCGCGACACTTTCCTCACTTACGTTGCTTCATTATGAAGATCATGAGCGGACGCGGAGGACATATCAACCTCACTCAAGCCCAGTTGACGGCGTTGATCAACGAACGAGTTGCTGAGGCACTCGCAGCTGTTCCCGCAGGAGGTATAACCTGCTATATCAACCCATCTTAGGACGTTTAGATCCTACCTTCGCAAACCAACCCTCGTGCTTAACCTTGTCTTTTATTCTCGCGCAAACAGGCCAACATGCTCAACCTCCTGTGTGCACGTTCAAGACATTCATGGACTGCCAACCTACCACTTTCAGTGGCACCGAAGGAGCAGTGGGCCTTCTTCACTGGTTTGAAAAGCTTGAGACTGTTTTCGAGATGTGCGAATGTCCTGAAGACCGTAGGGTGAAATATGCTACCGGAACACTTGAAGGAGCTGCGTTAACCTGGTGGAAGGCGCAGGTTCAACTACTAGGACTGGCAGTTGCTAATGCCACACCCTGGAATGGTTTCAAAGAGCTGATCAAAGAAGAGTACTGTAGTCGGAATGACATCCACAAGCTATAAGTGGAATTTTACAATCTGAAGATGACAGGATCTGAGATCGAGGCGTATACTAAGAGGTCAAACGAGCTGGCCATCTTGTGTCCAACCATGGTGAACCCTCCCATCAAACGAATTGAGCTCTATCTCAAGGGCCTTGTACCAGAGATTCAAAGTCACGTGACTTCAGCCAACTTGGGTACCATCCAGCAAGTCGTCAAACTGGCTCATTGTCTCACCGACCAGGCGGTGGAGCAAAACAGGCTACCCAAACGTATCAGTGCCACAGCTACTTCTGATGCACCTACCGATAACAAGCGAAAATGGGATGGGAACTCCGGAAAGGGTTCTACTTCAGTTCAGTCTCAGCAGCGAAAGACTGATGACTACCAGAGTCCTGGTCAGCAATTTTCTGGTAAACAAGGACAGGGTGGATACCGAGGAAACCACCCCAAGTGCAACCGGTGCAACAAGCATCACAGCGGGCAGTGCAACAAAGGTCGCTGTCAGAGATGTCAAAAGCTGGGTCATGAAGCTAAGGATTGCAGGAGCCCGCGTCCTGTGAATCAGAATCGCCAACAGCAACAAGCTCCACAGACCCATCAGCAGCAACAACAACAGGGCAATAAAGGATGCTTTCAGTGTGGCGCTGAAGGCCAATTTAAGAGAAACTGCCCCCAACTGAACCGGAATCAGAACAACAACGACCAAGGAAACGGGAACCACAATGGGAACAACAATGGAGGCGGCAATGGGGGAAACAACAATGGTAATGGAGCAAGGGGTCGTGCGTTCGTGATTGGTCAGGGAGAATCAAGGAACGATCCCAACGTTGTGATGGGTAAGTTTCTTCTGGATGACTTCTTTGTTACTGTTTTATTCGATTCGGGTTCCGATACTAGTTATGTGTCCTTAAAAGTTAGCCAAATGCTTAAGCGCACTCCAACACTCCTGAACACC
The DNA here is from genome assembly GCA_030545235.1 of Helianthus tuberosus. Lineage (NCBI taxonomy): Eukaryota > Viridiplantae > Streptophyta > Magnoliopsida > Asterales > Asteraceae > Helianthus > Helianthus tuberosus. The sequence goes on along the minus strand of CM060434.1, from coordinate 10,690,853 downwards.
AAACACGCGGTAGAGCTAGCAAATGGTAAAAGTCTTGAAGCCACACACGTAGTTAAAGGTTGTAACCTCGTCTTAGCTGGTCAGACTTTCCCTATCGATCTTGTTCCTATCACCCTTGGTAGTTTCGACGTCGTTATTGGGATGGATTGGCTATCTCATCATCAAGCGGAGATTGTTTGCAAGGAGAAAATCGTCCGCATTCCTCGTTCTGGTGAAGAACCTCTCATGATTCGCGGCGACAAGAGTGGTGCTGTCGAAGGCATCATCTCTTTCCTTAAGGCCCAAAAGTGTTTGCGAAAGGGCCACACTGCCATTCTAGCACTCGTTACTGACACATCCACGGAAGAGAAGAGAATTGAAGACATCCCTATTGTGCGCGATTTTCCCGAGGTATTTCCTGAGGAATTACCTGGTCTTCCGCCTCATCGCCAAGTTGAGTTTCAAATCGAGCTAGCTCCTGGAGCAGCGCCAGTAGCTCGAGCACCATATCGTCTAGCTCCATCAGAACTCGAAGAACTGTCCACACAACTATGAGAACTCTTGGAAAGGGTTTTATACGTCCTAGCTCTTCGCCCTGGGGAGCTCCAGTCTTGTTCGTAAAGAAGAAGGATGGTACTTTCAGAATGTGTATTGACTATCGCGAACTCAACAAGGTGACTGTGAAGAATCGTTATCCTTTTCCACGTATTGACGACTTATTCGACCAGCTGCAAGGGTCGAGCTATTACTCTAAGATTGATTTGAGATCGGGATACCATCAGCTGAGAGTCCGAGATGAGGACGTCTCCAAAACAGCATTTAGAACTCGTTACGGCCATTACGAGTTCCTGGTTATGCCATTCGGGCTGACGAACGCACCAGCGGTCTTCATGGATCTCATGAACCGGGTATGCAAACCTTACCTGGATAAGTTCGTTATTGTGTTCATCGACGATATCCTGATCTATTCTAAGAGTCAGGAGGAACACGAGCAGCATCTACGACTTATGCTGGAACTTCTTCGAAAAGAGCAGTTGTAAGCCAAGTTTTCAAAATGTGACTTCTGGCTTCGCGAAGTCCACTTTCTAGGCCATGTAGTAAACAAGGATGGGATTCATGTTGATCCATCCAAGGTTGACTCAATCAAGAACTGGCCTGCACCCCGCACACCAAAAGAAATCCGCCAATTCTTGGGTTTGGCAGGATATTACAGAAGGTTTATCAAAGACTTCTCCAAGATTGTGCAACCTCTCACTTCACTGACTCAGAAGGGTGTCATCTATCGTTGGGGTGATGCACAAGAGTTCGCATTTCAACATCTAAAGGATAGACTTTGTAGCGCGCCTATCCTCTCATTGCCCGAAGGCACCGATGATTTCGTGGTTTATTGCGACGCTTCCATCCAAGGACTTGGTTGCGTATTGATGCAACGTGACAAGGTCATTGCCTACGCATCGCGCCAACTTAAAAATCACGAAAGGAATTACACTACTCACGATCTGGAGTTGGGAGCAGTTGTTTTCGCACTTAAGATATGGAGACATTACCTGTACGGTACCAAGTGCACCATTTACACCGACCACAGGAGTCTCGAGCATATCTTCAAGCAAAAGGAGTTAAACATGCGACAACGCCGATGGGTCGAACTCTTGAATGATTACGAATGCGCTATCAAGTATCATCCGGGCAAAGCCAATGTTGTGGCTGACGCCCTCAGTCGAAAGGATACTTTACCTAAGCGTGTACGTGCTTTACAGCTTACCATCCAATCCAACCTTCCCGCTCAAATTCGAGATGCCCAGGTCGAAGCATTAAAAGCAGAGAACATCAGGGCTGAGTCCCTACGAGGATCGAGGCAACGGCTAGAACAAAAGGAAGACGGCGCCTACTATGTAACGGGGCGTATTTGGGTTCCATTTTATGGCAACTTACGCGAGCTTGTGATGGATGAAGCACATAAGTCTCGTTATTCTGTACACCCTGGTTCGGACAAGATGTACCACGACCTCAAGACTACGTATTGGTGGCCTGGCATGAAAGCCCACACAGCAACCTACGTCAGTAAGTGCTTGACTTGTGCGAGAGTCAAGTCTGAATATCAGAAACCATCAGGCCTACTTCAACAACCGGAGATCCCAAAATGGAAATGGGAGCAAATTTCCATGGATTTCGTGACCGGCCTGCCCAGATCTCAACGCGGAAACGATACCATTTGGGTGATCGTAGATCGACTGACCAAGTCTGCACATTTTCTGGCTATCAAAGAAACGGATAAGTTTTCTACTCTTGCAGACATTTACCTAAAGGAAGTGGTATCAAGGCACGGAGTGCCAACCTCCATCATTTCTGATCGTGACGCGCGTTTTACGTCTGAACTGTGGCAAGCAATGCACAAGTCTTTTGGCTCACGTTTAGATATGAGAACCGCTTATCACCCACAGACGGATGGGCAATCTGAACGCACCATCCAAACCTTGGAAGACATGCTTAGGGCATGCGTAATCGACTTCGGCAATGGCTGGGAAAAACACCTCCCGTTAGTGGAGTTCTCATATAACAACAGCTACCACACCAGCATCCAAGCCGCTCCATTTGAGGCATTATACGGACGCAAATGCCGATCACCTCTCTGTTGGGCAGAAGTTGGTGACAACCAAATCACTGGCCCAGAACATGTGGTAGACACCACCGAGAAAATTGCTCAGATACGACAGCGAATGGCGGCAGCTCGTGACCGTCAGAAAAGCTATGCTGATAAAGGAAGAAAACCACTCGAGCTCCAGGTTGGGGATCGAGTGCCACTCAAAGTCTCACCTTGGAAAGGTGTAGTCCGCTTTGGCAAACGAGGCAAACTCAATCCGCGTTATATCAGACCATTCGAAGTCATTGAGAAAATGGGTACGGTAGCCTACAGGTTGAATCTACCCAAAAAACTCAGCGGAGTACACAACGTATTCCACGTGTCAAATCTGAAGAAGTGTCTGTCAGATGAGACCTTCATAGTTCCTCTCAAGGAACTCACAATCGACGACCAGCTGCGATTCGTCGAGGAACCAGTAGAGATTACTGATCGAGATGTTAAGATTCTCAAGCACACAAGAATACCTCTCGTTCGAGTTCGTTGGAATGCTCGTCGTGGCCCAGAGTATACCTGGGAACGAGAAGACCAAATGAAACTCAAGTATCCCCAACTGTTTAAGAAAAACGCAACCACTACTGAGGCTGAAGCTACCGCAGAATTTCGGGACGAAATTTCAAATCAACGGGGGGATGATGTGACACCCCAGGAAAATCTGGAAAACAACGCAACTTAACTAGCTTCCTCAGTAACCACGCGCTAAATTTCGGGACGAAATTCTCTTAACAGGGGGAGAATGTGACAACCCTCGAATTTACATGTAACCGTACAGTTTATTAATAATAATTAAAGTGCTTGACGACTGTGTGGAATTACTTAACTGCTTTCTGATATCTGAGTTATGCTTACACGTATTTGTTAATATACTAATAGTGTACAGATAGGTCACTAAATATTCCATTATATTTTCCTAAGTGTTAGAAAGTAAAAACGTTATAAAAATATATACATAGGACACGTTACGAATTAATTAAGCACTTTAACGGAACAGTATCGAACCGAATAACCGGACATTACCCGGAACACGAAAATATTGTTAAACACATCGTTTATATTTTTCTGAGCTAGTTAGGGTCCCCGAACACCCTAACACCCGTTATAATACACTACACACTAATAACTAGTTTTAATCTCTAACTAAACTAACTAACCTCTTAACTATCTAGTTCAAATTCAACTAGACCCCCCCCCCCCCCTCAACCATACGGTTATATGGGATATCCCCACAAGATTTCCTTGATTATTATATTAGATGGTGTTTAGTACTAAGGGAGCATAAGGCACAATGGGTAATTAAGTGTTGGAACTCACTTATTTATACACACTAGACCATACACAATCATCTTCATCTTCATCAAATAACCAACCTTCTCTCCCTCCCCTTCTTTGTTCTCGGCAGCCCCATCATCACCACACCACCATCATTACTTGATCACTTTCAAGCATTTCACAAGCACACAAAGGTGTTAGAAGGTCGACAACGAAGCTCGGTGTGTTCGGAAGTTGAAGGACCTCTCTCGTTTCCTTTTAACCACCACTTTTCCACACTTGAACTTCCCTAGCCTTGTGCTAGTAGTAAGTTTCTTAAATCTTCATATTGTTCATGTATTTTATGGTTAATAGATGATTAATGGTTAAAAACTTATGAAACTCTAAAAGAACTTACATTAGTCTTGGATAAAAGATGAATAAAGAGAAGATAGGTGTGTAAAGCATGTAGATCTTGTGTGATTATGATTATTGGTTGATTATTGGATGTTCTACTGATTAATATTTATGTGTCATGTTGTTGTGGTCACTAAACTTGTTAACGGAATCGATCGAACACGATTTAGAAGGTTAAACACTGAAAATCAGAATCTGTCCAACTTTTACAGCCAACTTCAGTTGGCTGTAAACAGGTCTTAAACTCAACGAAAAACCGATATTTTGAATCTAAAATATGTTATTATGAAATACGGTTCTAATGGCACCGGAATCGTAATTTTTGGACTTCGTTTACTATTTTTAAAGTATTAATTTGTAACAGCAACTTAAGCTGAATTTTGACAGCAATAAATGGGTGTCGTACTTTCAGTCATAACCTGAGTTTTGTGATCAATCTGACCATGAAAATTTTACTGTAGATGACAACTGAAGTATTTGTAATTACCCCACTGGAATTTCACAAATCGGACTTACGATGAATTTTTAATAAATTGTTTCGTCGACTGTGGTCAGAAATACATGAATCTGAGTTCAGTCCCGAATATGAAATTTTATAAAATGTGGGTAATGAACCGGACCCCGATATTTTTACACAATAAAATATGGAATGTTTATGACATTCTATAAAAATTTGGGAATTTTTGGAATAATCTAACTATTTTATTTAAATGTCCGAAAACAGCAGGTTTTGAGTATTAATGCTGAATTGACATAAGTTGTGACTTGCGTGTCTAAATGTCGAGTATGCTATCTGTGAATGATTTGACATGTTATATATGTTATGTGCATTATCCTATGTTTGATTTTGAGTGGGGAATGGACGGGAAACTTAGATGGGCATAAACCGTTACAGTGATGCATGTTGTGTGATAGATACGTGTAGGAACTTTGTGTTCTATTTGAAAGCCACTAAATGACTAACTGGTAAATCATACTAGGACGTGATTGACCGACCTTGACTGTTAGCTATATTGAGAATCTAACCGAGCAAACCGAGGTGAGTTCACACACTTTCTAAGGCATGGGATTCCCGGTGGTTTGGGAATGGGTTAAAGAATTAAAACTAAATCTACATATCCTCCTTGGGTAGGATATGTACGGCCATCCTCCATAGAGTGGATGCCATTATTAATCCTACGAATTCTCCTGGTGCAGAATACGTACGTTCGTCCTCCTGGTGCAGGACAACAACCTTAAAACTAGCTAGACAAAACTCTATCATGAAGTCCCTCAATTTATATAGACTTAATCGCCGAGGCCAATGGCGAGCGGGTCATTAGTTAATAGCGCTATTAGGTTTAACAAACCTCACACCGTGCCAGTCGGACGGGCGTGTACTAATGGACTATGGCAGACTGTCAGTGATGATAGACACTGATATAGGGCACAACTTATTTGCGTAGCAGTCGATATCATTCCGTCTAGTAGTTCAAACGGGGAAAACCCCCACTGATCATGGTTATGGATTGGGCAAAGAAAAAGGATATGGATAAACATACTTTCAACTACGGGGTAACCCCCACGGCAAATAAGCCAACGAAAGTCAAACCACGTTTTTCAGAAACAACTTAAAACTAAACAACCAAACGTGAACTCACTCAACTTTGTTGTTGACTCGTTGTTACATGCCTTACAGGTCGCTAAATGCTTGGAGCTTGCACGGGGAAGGAGTCGTTGTGGTGTACGGACTGTTATGTTCCGTGCTTAATATTTAAAACATCATGAACTTATTAAACCTAAGTGTTGGACTTTAAACTTATGAACTGCGAACTTATGTTTTGAACTTTACGTTTATGCTTCCGCTGTTTAAACCAAACAAGGTTAACTAGCTTTGGTCACCAATCGTATTGTGGTTGGTCTTATTTACTTAATTACGATGTTCAATATGATTGGTGGCTCGATCCTGGTCACGTCACGCCTCCAAGCGGTGATACTCCGCATGGTGGATTTTGGGGGTGTGACAAGCTTGATATGCACTTAAAGTAGATTAAATGTCGATTGTATTGATTTGACACAGTTACGCGAGCTAGAGACACTTCGGCAGAGCGAGATGAGTCGATCAGAGGCGTTCTACTCAAAATGAAAAGGCGGAAACAGACATAATGAGTTGAATTCAGCAAGATATCACTTTAATCTGTCTTGTATATTGATTCTGATATGATTACAAATCTGAAGACACTTCGACAGAGCTTCGACGTCGGAAACAAGAAGATTACAACTGATATCGCTTGAAAGCTATATGTAGAGTTGAGATTTCGCTTGAACAAGACTCAAGCGAAATCACATTACAAGAGAAATCACCTACTCAAGCAAAATAACATACTCAAGCGAAATAAGCAATTCAAGCGAAATAACATTGTTCAAGTGAAATTAACTTTTATCTTGTTTTCTCGATCTTCGTGCCATGAACAATGCAAGACTCGATACCAGACGAAGTCGACAGACGTATGCACTAACAGACTCCCCCTCGGATGTTGACGAGTCTTAAATGTCGAGTCTTTAGTCTTTATTAGTCTGATCGTTCTCTTTCTTCATCAGCACCAGACACTCTTCGAACAATCTTATCTACTCGGATGTCTTCAGACTCCCCCTTTCGATTTGCTGGGATCGCAGTCTGGCTTGTTGAAATCACAGAGTCTTCAGGTATCGGAACCTGGCTCTCTATCACACAGATATCCTGGCTCTGTGCTCTTTCTTCAGGTCTCTTGATTCCTTAAGTTCATCAGCATCAGCAGTTTTAGAATCGTTACCTGGATCACATCTTGCTCGGGATCGAAACCTGTCTAACCTGCACATTCTTAACCCAGAAATAAATTTCACAAATTTAACAATTTACAACTTTATCTATCTAGACTCCCACTCAAATTAAAACATAATGATTTATCAAAGATAATTTCTGATGAATCACTTGTAAACAATTATTCAAAATCTTTTTCATTTAAACACAACCTCCCCTTCACCACACGCTCATCATGTTTAGCACTTGGAATTTTGAAAATCAGCTCTCCAACATCAGTTGTCGAAAATCCTTTTGTATTTTTCAAAATTTATGCTAAAACACATTAAAATGTTTTTGAATTTTTTTAATGAAATGAAATGCAGTAAAGAAATATTTACAGACAATATTTTTGTGAGTTTGTGTAAGAGGATCATATCAGTTTTTGACAAGTCACAAGTACCGTTGAGCTTAGTTACACATTAAGAATTAAACAATTCACTTAGATTGCCGATATACTGATCCACTTAAATTTTCACACAAATTTCAACTGATTCAGGATATGAATTAGGTGTATTAAGGACTTAAACTCATTCATGTGTCCCACCTCTTGAATATACTCCCGTATCCAGATCCCAATATTCAGTCTTACAGGTGAGTATACCACAGATGATATCTGTAAGGGATTAAATGCGAAGAACCGTGAGAGCTCAGGTCCGAACTTCCGTTCAGCAGAGAGATGACGGCTTCGACTTTTGGTGGGTCCCCTTTAGAGGATCTTTTTTACAACAGCACATGATTTTGTATTTTGCAATGTTTCATCATTTTTTATGCTGAGGGTAAGCTTTTATTTCAAGCAAGCGTAAAGTATTCTCCGGGGACTAGGCCATTGCTTCCGCAAAATCAGAAGTCCCGGGATAATACCCCAGATATCACTGAGCATAAAGACCTAGTATCTCAGAAAGAGGGATCCTTCAAACGAAATTTTAGGGGTTACCTATATATCCAAGTAGTGTTCCCCACGAAGTAAGCAAGTTTGAGTTTAAGTTTATATCCCGAAAAAGTTTACTAAATGTGCAAAAACCTATCGGCATATCATCAGTGAGACCGTTTAACACTATTTAAACATTACATTTCTTTAGCATACTGTAACTGTCTACTGATTTACTATCATTTCCTCTTTTCTGAACACCAAAACTCATTTTGTATTTTATCATGTTTTTGTCTTTTTTCAAATTTTCAAATTTTTTTGGATTTTCTAAAAATTTTACTCCCCCTAAAATGCAAACACATTTAAAGAAATTTGAAAACAAACTGTACAAACAACGTGACAACTGATATCGAATTACTTCAAATCGCCATCCACTTGACATAAACAATCAGAACTCCCCCTCACAACAACATATTTTCTCATTATGATTTCAAAATACTTAAGTTTGTTTTAACCAAAATGATTTTTCCGGAAAATAAGTTTTGCTAAATTTACCACTTGTAGGTTAGGGATTCATCATATTGTTCTTCTATAACCAATTGTAGGAAAGATAAATCAAGTACAATTTAATGTCCCTGATTAATCTTGAAAAATCAAATATTTCATGAATGAAATTCTCAAGAAGTATGCCGATACCTACTCCTCACTTACCAACCTGGGAGTTCCGGCACAGTTTACAACCTGTAAAATTTAACAATTTTTAAGATTCATTCACAAAAACAAACTTTATCTAGAATGATGCCGATTCCTGCTCCTCGATTACAAACTTGGGAGCTCCGGCACTGTTCACAACCTGTAAAATTTAACAATTTTTGAGATTCATTCACAAAAACAAACTTTATCTAGAATGATGCCGATTCCTGCTCCTCGATTACAAACTTGGGAGCTCCGGCAAGTCCGGATTTTTACATATTAAACACAGACATCCAAGCCTCAGCAAGCTTGGATGTAAGCTTATCAAGTTCACTTTCAGTCAGGGTGTATGTTGCCTTCTTTGTTTCATAGAATTCTTTTACCCCTTTCACCTTTCCCTCAACCATTTTTCCACAAATCTTTTTCACATTTCCATTAAACGCTTTATCAACATCAAATTCTTTCTTTTCAGAATAGAATTGATTTGAGATATCAACTTTCCCAACCTTTGATTTAAAATTTTCAGCACTCAATGGTGGAAAATGAACATCATCCATTGGAGGTACTGAGTTTTCTTCTTTAACCTCAACCTGTGGCTCATCTGACTTTGTTGAATCAGATTCATCGCCAGATTTAACATCATCCTTATGAACCTTTTTAACAACCCACACTTGGTTGTCATTCTTAGATCTCTTTTGGTAAAAATGTGTCTTTGAACACTCACCTACTTCATATGTTGAATTTTAAAAAATTTTGAATTTCTCAATTGGTGGTTCATTTTTCTCAACAACTTTTTCTTTGAGTTTTTTAAAGACTTCCTGTTTTGGTTTTGTAGCTTGAGAACAGTTCCATGCAATGTGACCAGCTTCATTGCATTTGTAACAGGTTCTTGTCTCCTTTATTTGATTAGCTCCATTATTCACATTCTCTTGCTTCTTGGCAAGGAATTCTCTGTTTGATTGTTTCCAGAATGAGCTTTTTGATTCCTCTTCACAGCTTGTCCCTAAAACAAATTTTATTTTTGATTTAAAATCTCGAACATATTTTTCATTTTTATAATTTTCCGGTGGAATAAATCCAAGACCTTTCTTTTTGAAATTACCATTATGGTTTGGTTTCTTTTGAAAACCAGAACCAGAACTGTAACCTTTTTTCTTGTTTAAACGTTGTTGAACTCTTGAAGTGTACTTTTTAGGTTTATCATTAAGATTTACATCTATTATTTCAGAAATATTAATTTCTGTTAGTTTGAAAACCTTTTTGATTAATTCTGGTTTAACACCTCTTATTGGAAATTCCTCATCAGAATATAATTTCTCTGAATCAATCAATGTATATGCCACTTTGATTGCTTCGTCATTCAAATTAGATTTGGATAACAAAAATTCTTTATTGTAAACCCGTTTAACCGATGTTGACCGACGAACTCGAACTTTTGACGGACGAACTTGAACACCCAGACTCGGATTTTGACTGAGACTTTAACTCCGACTCCTCATCTATATCCAACACCTGATCGACCACCTTTTTTATTAACTCGGACTCATGATCGGTGTCAGACGTTGTGAAAACTACATCAATGTTTTCTGGTAATTCATCGGTTATATCGGACTTTAACTTTATATTGACTGCTTTTTCGACTTGCTCCTCATTCGGTTTTCTAGGAGAATACCCTTCCTAAATCGGAGGTGGACATTTGTTTTAACTAACACTCTGTTTCTTACCAGTATCCTTCTTCTTTGGCTTCTCATCTTTAAATGCTTCAAAACCCGCAACAGTTGGATAAATTCGATCAATAAGATAATCAGAACTAGAATAACTCTGTAATAAACGTCTGATTCTCTCATTCTCAATCTTTTCTGTCTCCAACTCCTGCTGCAACTTTGCACATTCTTCAATATAGTGATTAATCGCCTTCTGCTTTGTCATCATCATAGCATTCATCATAGTCAATGCGTCTTCTCTCTCAGAATTTGTCTTTTGAAGACCAGTCACCGTTCTATTTAGCACATCATATGATTCTTTCACATAATTGAGATTAAACAATAATTGTTCTTTCATCTTTTCTTGCTCACTCAGTTTCTCATCTTTTTCTACACATTGTTTGCAAGATTCTGAACACTTTAAGCAAGGCTTGATGACTTCCACAATCTTTTCAACTTCGATGACTTTCTCAACCTCAATTACTGGTTCAGCTTCAATCACCTTGTCAGCTTTAACTTCTTCATTTTGAACAGTCTCTTCAATTTTATCAACAACTTCACACTTCATTTTCTTTTGTTCTTTTGCTGCTCGTCTTTCCTTCAGCTTCTCCAAGCGATCTGCAAAATAAAATTGAAAGCTTTCAGGAGATAAATGAGATTTTGCAATATTAATATGTCTTTCTTCCTCATCATTACCACTATCATCAGTTGGTGTTTGATCAAAATCTATTGCCTTTTCAGAACTATCATCTGAAGAACCAGAATCAGATGATGTTTGATCAAAAATAGTTGCTTCTTCTGAACTTTCATCGGATAAACCAGACTCTTCTTCTTGATTTTTCTCATGAACACCAATCGCTTTCATCCATTCTGTAACAAATCAGGTTCTTGAACTATTTTTGCAATGAAAGCTTTAAACTCCCCATTCACATCCACAAATTTATCCCAGCTGAACCCTTCAGGTAATTTTTCATCATCTTGGTTTATTAGACATGCTTTACTATCAGCTGAAATATATTTGTCCCAGCTGAAATTTTCTTGATTCACCAAACATGCTCTCTTAGATGAATCTTCAATCTCCTTCCTTCCATGAGCAGTTTGTGGTTGTTGTTGATGTGGTTAATGAGCAACCTGTTGATATATGGCTTTTCGATAGTAATCATCTTTTCCAAAAGGATTCTTTGCTCCATTTGCTTCCTGATTTTTACATTCTCTTTTGAAATGACCTTTCTCCCTGCATCGAAAACAAGTAACTTTAGATTTATCAAAACCCAAAGTAGAAACATGTGCATCCAAGAAATCATTTCTTCCTGTAATCCTTTTGAACTTTTCAGCTCTTCTCAAGACACTAGCTAAACACCATTTGATGTCCATGAGCTCCATCTCTTCAGCGTCAATCTGATCATAAACCTCTTTTGTCAGCATAGGATTTCCGATCCTTCCTGCAACCAAACCTTCATAGGATTGTAGCATAGTTGCAAGTAACGCCATGTGATCTTTTGCAATTTCTTCAGAAAAACTTTGACCATCAGGAAGATTCAATGCAATGTTGCATTGTATCACACAACCATTTCCACCTTTTGAGATTTGAGAATGAAAGCTTGAAGTTGAACTCTTTGGATTAACACTCGGATATGAAGAGAATCCACTGCTACTGTTAGAACTTTGATCATCATTTCCAGATGAATTCCCAGCACTAAATGCAGTTTGAATTTTCGGACTCATTTTAACCTCTTGAACACTACCTTTGTAATACATTTTCACATCTTGTTGACCACTCGGATTATTCATCCTTGCAATCTTTTGCTGTTCAGGATCTTGACCTTCAATCTTCTCGCTGAACTGAAAAATTGTCAAACCATCATATTCTCTGGTGTTCTTTAAGATCATCAAAAATGTACCCCATTCTTTTTGAGGCAAAGCATCAGCTAATTTGTCGACCCATTCCTCTCGTTCTTTGGTTATGCTTAACAACGACATAGAACGCACTAAGTGGCAGTATCTTTCAATAAGTTTCTTTGTATCTTCTCCTGGCAAACTTGTGAATAGATCAAATTCTTTCTTATGCAATGCTTTTTTACTTTTGATCATCTTCTCACTTCCCTCAAATTTGATTTTAAGAGCATCCCAAATTGATTTTGAAGTTTTGTCATGCTGAAGCAATACAAAGATGTCTTCTTTAATAGCTTGTTGAAGCAGACTAATCATCATCTTTTCAGCTCTGTACATGTCCCGTTCTTTATCAGTGAATTCAGAGATTTCTTTCTCAACTTGCAGATCAGTACGTGGTAGTACATATTTTTTCAAAATACATTCCCAAGATCTAAAATGATTAGCTTGGACCCAGTTCTCAAACCTATCTTTCCAACCATAATACTCCTTAATGCTCATTAGCTTTGGGGGTTTTTGCGTGGTTCCAGTCTCATTTTCCAAGTTCATGTTTTGAGAAATGGTAGCTGGAGTAGTCGAGGATGTTGCAAATGCGTTGTAAAATTCTTCACTCATGATTCGGTAACCTTTTTCACAAAACAGATACTATCAAGCGAAATTAAGTCTTCAAGCGAGATTACTTCCAAGAGAAATAACCCCTTCAAGCGAAATTACCTGCACAGCAACTTCAAGCGAAATAAAGGTTTCAAGCGAAATTAAATGATTTTCAAGCAGAATTAACTTCTCAAGCGAAATTAGGTGTATCTCAAGCGAAGTCACTTATTTCTCTTGAGATAATCACAATTTTCAAGCGAAATCAAATGGTACGTTCAAGCGGAATAAGGTTTTTAGTCCGTTTTTATCTGATTTTGTCCGAATTTTGATCTTATATTCTCAAGGGTTTGTTAAAACACAATTTCGCTTAAGCTGTGAAAAAATCAGGTCATTTTGTCCGATAAAATTTGCTCAATTGATAAAAGAAGGTGTAGAAGTAAGAAAATGAGATGAAATCAAGCTGAAATCTGTAGAAATCCTCCTCCTGAGCTCTGATACCACATGTAGGATCGTGTGCTGACCCGAGATGAGTCGATCAGAGGCGTTCTACTCAAAATGAAAAGGCGAAAACAAACATAATGAGTTGAATTCAGCAAGATATCACTTTAATCTGTCTTGTATATTGATTCTGATATGATTACAAATCTGAAGACACTTCGACAGAGCTTCACCGTCGGAAACAAGAAGATTACAGCTGATATCGCTTGAAAGCTATATATAGAGTTGAGATTTCGCTTGAACAAGACTCAAGCGAAATCACATTACAAGCGAAATCACCTACTCAAGCGAAATAACATACTCAAGCGAAATAAGCAATTCAAGCGAAATAACATTGTTCAAGCGAAATTAACTTTTATCTTGTTTTCTCGATCTTCATGCCATGAACAATGCAAGACTCGATACAAGATGAAGTCGACAGACGTATGCACCAACAGCTTCGCTACCGGAATCAGAATGTTACAAATGACAACCCAAGACCGCCTATTTATAGGAAACCCAGTTCGCACGAAACAACATAGTCCAGTTCGCACGACCTGGTGCCAGGTCGCATGGACTGGCCAGTTCGCACGAACTGGTCAGTTCTGACCTGTTTCCCATTTTTCTCGAACTACGTGTCTCGGTTTATCTAATCTATTACATGACTCGATACAAGACGAAGTCAACAGACATATGCACCAACAAACTCCCCTTGGATGTTGATGAGTTTTCAGTGTATTGAGTCTTCAGTCTTGATCAGTCTTCTCGCTCTCTCCATAGTATCTTTCTCTATAAGCATCCTCAATCTTTCTCTTTCTCTCCCAGAATCTCAACCTGGCTCTATCCTCTCTCTTGATCAGATTTCTTAATTCCTTAAGTTTATCAGCATCAGCAGCTTCTATCTCGAGTTTTGTTCCAAAATCTGATACCGGCTCTTATGTCTTCAGACTCCCCTTTGCTAACAAACTCCCCCTTAAGTGCAACTGGGATCGCAGTCTGGAATCTCTATCTACAGGCTTTCACATGTTTAGTAACGTCTCCTGGCTCTCCATAGCAACATGATCAGAAACTTGGCTTTAATCTGCATACGCTCAGGAGTCGAAACTTAGCTCTTTCAAAGGACCTGCACAAACTCTACCCAAAAGTAAATTTCACAAATTTTCAAAATTTAACAAATTTAGAAACCACTGGTAGATATCGTTTAACATTTCTCAAATAAACCACTTGTATTCGTAACACACAGATTTTGGTTTCAAATAATGAACCATTTAATCATTTCAAAATCATTTCTCATTTCAAACAAACTCTCCCAAACCATTGTTGTTCATCATGTTTAGCACTCGGAATTTTGAAAATCAGCTTTTCAACATCAGTTGTCGAAAATAAGATAAAGTAAAATCTTTTTGAATTTTCAAAAATTTTATGCTAAAACACACTAATGAAAAGCAGTAAAGAAATATTTACAGACAAATATTTTTGTGAGTTTGTGTAAGAGGATCATATCAGTTTATGACAAATCACTAGCACCGTTGAGCTTTAAACACTTTAAGTTCTAAACGATTCACTTAGATTGTCAGTATACTGATCCACTTAAATTTTCACACAAAGTTCAACTGATTCGAGATACGAGATTAGTGTTTTAAAGAACTTAAACTTATTCACGTGTACCACCTCAAAATATACTCCCGTATCCAGACTCCTATATTCAGTCTTACAGGTGAATGTACACTAATGATATCTGTAAGGGGTAAATGCGAGACCATGAGAGCTCAGGCTATTGCTTCCGCAAAATCAGAGAGATGATGGCTCGACTTTAGGTGTGTTCCCTTTAGAGAATCTTTTCTTCAACAGCACATGATTAGGATTTTTCAATGTTTCATCATTTTTTATGTCACACCCCCAAAATCCACATGCGGAGTATCACCGCTTAGAGGCGTGACTGACAAGGATCCAGCCACCAATCATATTGAACTATGCAATTAAGTAAATAAAACCAAACCCAATATAATTGGTGTTTAAAAGAAACCAAACATGTTTAAGCAATCAGCGGAAGCATAGTAATGTTTAAATAACCAAAACATAGTTTAAAGTTCAAATGTTAAGTACGGGACATAACAGTCCATATCCCACAACAACCTCCTCCTCGTGCAAGCTCCATAAGCATCTAACGACCTGCAAGACATGTAACAATGAGTCAACAACAAAGTTGAGCGAGTTCACAGTTGGTTGTTTAGTTGTCCCAGTTTGTTTTGAAAACCACAAGTTGTTTCGTAAACCACGAGTTAACCAGTTCCTTTATTCCCCAAACCATATCCATAATCAGTGGGGGCTTCCCCATGTGAACCACTAGACCGTTACCATATCGACAACTGACGAACAATAGTTGTGCCCTACGTCAATGTCTATCATCATTGACAGTTTGCCATGATCCATTAGTACACGCCCATTCGAACGACACGGTGTGAGGTTTGTCAAACCTAATAGCGCTATTAACTAATGACCCGCTCGCCATCGGCCTCGGCGATTAAGTCGATATAAAATGAGGGACTTAATGATAGAGTTTTGTCTAGTAAGTTTAAGGTTGTTGTCCTACCCAAGGAGGACGATCGTACGTATTCTACCCAAGGAGAATACGCAGGATTAATATTGGCATCCTACCCATGGAGGATGGCCGTACATATCCTACCCAAGGAGGATATGCAGGTTCGGTTTTAATTCTTTAACCCATTCCCAACCACCGGGAATCCCAGGCCTTAGAAAGTGTGTGAACTCACCTCGGTTTGGTCGGTTTGATTAGTTACTCGTTTCCAATAAAAATCAGTCAAAGCCTAGTATATGGACGTACACAATCAGTTTGCATCCACAAGGTTCACACATATATACAATCATAGCACATAGCAGTTGTACAAGTCCATGCAAATCATACATCACATATTTGTTTCATGGCAGCACATATCTAACCTAGTTAACCCATAACAGACTTAACTGAGTGAACTGCACAGTTTACCCACTAGACGAAACTCCTTGTTTCGTCATGACTCCCGCTTGACGAAACCCTATGGTTTCCTCGTTATTACCTTTGGTGAAACCCCCCCAGGTTTTCTTCGTGTTCCCTTTTGACGAAACTACCATGTTTCGTCGAAATTCCCCATCGACGAAACTCTCAGGTTTCGTCGACACATGTTTCGTCGATGCACAGATTTCGTCGCATACCAACAGTTACAAAATCACAGAAACCCTAATCTTCATTACCAGCCGTTTACCACTATCATCGATCCTACAGTTATCACACAACACAGTAATCATTGAGCATCATACATGTAACCCGTACCCTAAACATAACAGTTTACCAAACATTCATTCAATCTATACAATCATTACATATAACTTCATAATCATATAGATCTACCAGTTCTTTATTATCAAGCATCATCATATGATTATAATCTAAATAATATGATCAGACTCTATGCTAGCATTCGGTAAACATGAACAATCAATGGAAATATGTAAGATTCATGGAACCCTAAACAATGCAATATGTTAACTCAGTATCTAACCCGACACTATATTCATCAAATCACCATAATAAACCTTAATAAGGATTCGAGCAGGTTATTTCAAATAATCTAATCATATACTAACCGAGATAAGAGGAACGATGAATCAATCGATAAAGGGGCTTCGAGGGTTCAAGGTTGCCGTAGCACAGAGGGGAGTCTCTAGGGTTTTCAATTCTGCTAAAAGTGTGATGAATGAATCTGTTTCACGTAATTTATACGCACATAAGTGTACTGGGCTTAATGGGCTTCGGCGAATTCCTGGGCCGGCGAAACCCCAGGTTTCGTCTAGTGAGGAAATGGCGAAACCCCTTAAGGTTTCGTCGAGCAGACTACTGACGAAACCCTCTATGGTTTCATCGAGCTTACAAGGAGTGAAACCCAAGTGTCGTTAAGTTAGGGTTCTTAACAGATCATAAGTTTATAACACTAAACACATTGATCACATATTAGCATGTACAAGTGAGAATGAAACAAGTATTGCATAGGGAAAAGACCTTGAAAACCCGAGTTGTCACATCATCCCCAACTTGAAAGAAATTTTGTCCTAAAATTTAGCACGTGGTTACTGAGGAAGCTACTTAAGTTTGCGTGGTTTCCTGGTTTTCCTGGGGCGTCACATTATCCCACCGTTGGTTTGGAATTTCGTCCCAAAATTCCGTAGTAGCTTCACCCTCAGTAGTGGTTGCACTTTCCTCGAACAACTGGGGATACTTGAGTTTCATCCGGTCTTCTCGTTCCCAGGTGTACTCTGGGCCATGACGAGAGTTCCAACGAACTCGAACAAGAGGTATTCTAGTGCGCTTGAGAATCTTAACGTCTCGGTCTGTGATCTCCACAGGTTCCTCGACGAATCGCAACTGATCGTCGATAGTGAGCTCCTTCAAAGGAACTATGAGGGTCTCATCTGACAGACACTTCTTCAGATTCGACACATGGAATACGTTGCTATCTCCACTGAGTTCTTCAGGTAGATTCAACTTGTAAGCGACGTTGCCAATTTTCTCAATGATTTCAAATGGTCCGACATATCGCGGATTTAGTTTGCCTCGTTTGCCAAAACGAACAACACCCTTCCAAGGTGAGACTTTGAGTAGCACTCGATCCCTGACCTGGAACTCGAGTGGTTTCCTGCGCTTATCAGTGTAGCTTTTCTGACGGTCTCGAGCTGCCGCCATCCGTTGCCGTATCTGAGCAACCTTTTCTGTCGTGTCGACGAAGAGTTCTGGACCTGTGATTTGGCTGTCGCCAACCTCTGTCCAACAAAAAGGTGATCAGCATTTACGTCCGTAGAATGCCTCAAACGGAGCGGCCTGAATACTGGTGTGGTAGCTGCTATTGTACAAAAACTCCACCAAAGGAAGGTGCTTTTCCCAACCATTGCCAAAATAAATTACACATGCTCGAAGCATGTCTTCAAGGGTTTGGATGGTGCGTTCCGACTGCCGATCTGTTTGCGGGTGATATGCTGTGCTCATGTCTAATCGAGAGCCAAAAGACCTGTGCATTGCCTGCCACAGTTCAGAAGTAAAACACACATCACGATCGGAAATAATAGAGGTTGGCACTCCGTGCCTCGAAACAACTTCCTTAAGATAAACGTCTGCTAGAGTGGAGAACTTATCTGGTTCCTTGATAGCCAAGAAGTGTGCTGACTTTCTGAGCCGATCCACGATCACCCAAATAGTGTCATTCCCACGTTGAGATCTAGGTAGGCCAGTAACGAAATCCATGGAAATTTGCTCCCACTTCCATGTCGGGATCTCTGGTTGTTGGAGTAGGCCTGATGGTTTCTGATATTCAGTCTTGACTCTCGCACAGGTCAAACATTTGCTGACGTAAGTTGCTATGTGGGCTTTCATACTAGGCCACCAGTATGTAGTCTTTAAGTCGTGATACATCTTATCCGAACCAGGATGTACTGAGTAACAAGACTTATGCGCTTCATCCATCACTAGTTCGCGTAAGTTTCCGTAAAGTGGGACCCAAATACGCCCTGTTACGTAATAGGCGTCGTCTTCCTTTTATTCTAACCGTTTCCTTGATCCTCGTAGGGACTCCGCCCTGATGTTCTCTGCTTTCAATGCTTTAACCTGAGTATCTCGTATCTGAGTAGGGAGACTAGATTGGATGGTAAGTTGTAACGCTCGCACGCGTTTTGGTGTAGTATCCTTTCGACTGAGAGCATCGGCCACAACATTGGCTTTGCCCGGATGGTACTTGATCGCGCATTCGTAATCATTCAAGAGTTCGACCCATCGACGTTGCCACATGTTTAACTACTTTTGTTTGAAGATATGCTCGAGACTCCTGTGATCGGTGTAAATGGTGCACTTGGTACCGTACAGGTAATGTCTCCATATCTTAAGTGCGAAAACAACTGCTCCCAGCTCCAGATCGTGAGTAGTGTAATTCTTCTCGTGAACCTTAAGTTGCGGCGATGCATAAGCAATGACCTTGTCACGTTGCATCAACACGCAACCAAGTCCTTGGATGGAAGCGTCGCAATAAACCACAAAATCGTCTGTGCCTTCAGGCAATGAGAGAATAGGTGCGCTACAGTGTCTCTCCTTCAAGTGCTGAAATGCAGATTCCTGTGCATCACCCCAACGATAGGTAACACCCTTCTGAGTTAGTGAGGTGAGAGGTTGCGCAATCTTGGAGAAATCCTTGATGAACCTTCTGTAGTAGCCCGCCAAACCCAAGAATTGACGGATTTCTGTTGGCGTACGGGGTACAGGCCAGTTCTTAATCGAGTCAACCTTGGATGGATCAACATGAATCCCATCCTTGTTTACCACATGGCCTAGGAAATGGACTTCATGAAGCCAGAAGTCACATTTCAAAAACTTAGCAAACAGCTGATCCACTCGAAGAAGTTCCAAAATAAGTCGTAAATGATGCTCGTGTTCCTCCTGACTCTTAGAATAGATCAGGATGTCGTCGATGAAAACAATGACGAACTTATCCAAGTAGGGCTTGCACACCCTGTTCATAAGATCCATGAAGACCGCAGGTGCATTCGTCAATCCAAATGGCATAACCAGAAACTCGTAATGCCCATAACGAGTCCTGAATGCTATCTTAGAGATATCCTCATCTCGGACTCTCAGTTGATGGTAGCCTGACCTCAGGTCAATCTTGGTGTAGAAACTCGACCCTTGCCACTGGTCAAATAAGTCGTCGATGCGTGGTAGAGGATAACAATTCTTCATAGTCACCTTGTTGAGTTCGCGGTAGTCAATACACATCCTGAAGGTACCGTCTTTCTTCTTCACAAATAACACTGGAGCTCCCCAGGGCGAAGAGCTAGGACGTATGAAACCCTTTTCCAAGAGTTCTTGTAGTTGCGTAGAAAGTTCTTCAAGTTCTGACGTATGAGGTGCATGGGTATTTATAGTTTTTGCACAACCGTTAAGATCGTTCATCGTAAAACGAGCTTCGATCTCATCCGTACACATGTGCCCATGGTTTTGTGAAACTATGGGAGCCCCTAGTTTCATTAAAACCATGTGCAAATGAGGGGAACAGCTGGAACAAGCTGGAATTTATATTTTTTATTTTGGTCCCTTCCTAAGATAACTATGGCAGATTGTCAATTTTGGTCCCTGAATGTGCAAAACATGGTTTTTGATGCATTTTTGACACGTTTAAGGCCCGTTAATCCCATTTAAAGGCTCTAAAATGAAGTTAAAGTGTAGGGAACATGAAACATGCTCAAAAATATCTCGGATGTCGGTTCGTTTGGTCGTACGGTTGCGTTGTTCGGTTAATTACGACGAAACACAAACGAATGCGAAAAACGATCCAAATTATGCGACTAATGGAATTTTATCATGCCAATCACTAAAATAAAATATTTTAATGATTACATAAAGTTTTTGGATGTCCGGATGTATTCAGAACGTAGGATATGCGCGAAAATGCAAACTTATGCACTTTTTGACGCTTTTAGTCCCTGAATGACCAAAAAGTTTATTTTAGCACACCGAACCCCTCAAAGCCTATTTCTAAGCTATGTAAAAGATATTTAGGGTATGTTTAAGTTATGGTCATGTTCCGGAATGTTCGTTACAGTACAAATCGGCATACTTTCACAGTTTGTCGAAATTAGTCCCTGTAAGCGAATAAACTTGATTTCGCCACACCAAACCCTCCAAAACTTATTTCTAAGTTATGTAAAGGTTATTTAAGGTATGTTAAGCCTATTTCACTATTCCATAGTGTTCGCTGCATTAAACTGGTTACATTTACGCATCAGTGCGCGTATAACCTTCTAGAAAGCGATTTAAAGCTTGAAATCGAACAAGAATTGATATGGGCAAAAGATACACATATGTATACAAATCCCAAGTATGAAATACAATATTTCATTGGTTTGGTATTTTTTTGATGGTCGCAGAGGCACAGGTGTCACAGTCTCCCCTACTTTAGGAAATTTCATCCCGAAATTTATTCGTAGGAGTCTGTCTGTGACGCTGTGTTAAATAATTGCCTTGCATGGAATCTAGGGTGTTAATATATTTGCGTAGAATAACCCATCAAAGATTATGCAAGGCATAATCCTTTCATTTCTCTCAACGGACAATCTTTAAAAATGAAAATGAAGGAAAAATCAAGGATATTCATTTCCCTCGATGGATATTCTTCAGAAACGAAAATGAACGGAATGAGTCATTTTCCTCAATGGGTATTCTTCAGAAACGAAAATGAACGAATAATCAAGAATATTCATTTCCCTCGATGGATATTCTTCAGAAACGAAAATGAATGGAATGAGTCATTTTCCTCAATTGGTATTCTTCAGAAACGGAAATGAACGAATAATCAAGAATATTCATTTCCCTCGATGGATATTCTTCAGAAACGAAAATGAACGGAATGAGTCATTTTCCTCAATGGGTATTCTTCAGAAATGGAAACGAAGGAAAAATCAAGAATATTCATTTCCCTCGATGGATATTCTTCAGAAACGAAAATGAACGGAATGAGTCATTTTCCTCAATGGGTATTCTTTAGAAACGAAAATGAACTGAGTCAACTCTAGACACATGGCAAAACTTGTTGTGGTTTTTGTGCACTGAATTCCATAATTATGTATGCATCCATAATTACGTAACTCCTTGCACAGTCCGCACAGTTTGTTTTGTAATGTGAAGGGGAAGAAAATCAAACCTGTGATTAGTGTGACTAGACTATGATAGGGTCCTTTTAATTAGATCGACAAATGATCTCTTTTATTAGACCACCAAGGAGTCTTTTCAGCTATATCATCACATGATATTCCTAACCAGATTTTTGGATCAATCTGTTTAACTAGACCACTCAAGGGATCTAATTATGGAATAGTACATTATAATCCAAGGGTCTTTACGATTACGTAGAAGCCCATTAAGGATTTAAGGTAGTACCTTTGGATATCCTACTATGAATCCCTTATACGAAGATATGGAACATTCTACGAGGATTTGGATCACACAAAAAACATAAAGGGGAACACACAAGCACATAATCACATATTTGTTTAATTTGACCTTTAATTTGTTATCTTTGGACATGGATATTTATAGCATACCAGGAATCCAATCCGTGGATTTCATTTGGCACTTTAATCATTTTCAAGAATTTATCTATGAAGATTGGATGATCTTCCGAAAATTCGATTTTGTTTTCAAAGAAACGTAATATTCGAATTAAGGTACACAACAATTTTAGGATTTGCGGAAATACCCTTAGGTACCCTATTAAGGATTTATAGTGGTACTTTGGGTATTCGTCCAGAGTTGTAACTTGCGCCTTGTACTTCGTTTCTTTGGAAGAAATGGGTACTTAGGATTTTCGTGGAAAATGCAAGAGATCATAAAATGGAAGAATTTTGGGGGTAGTCTGTTCTTCAGGTGGATATGTTGTTTATACATGCAACCACATAAATACATTGCACTGTAAATAAAAGATTTATTTATAAACAACGATAACAATTGTTTTCATGGACCTTGACAACAAAAGAAAATAATACATAAGACGTGATTATTTCTAAACGGTGTTGTCTTCTAGTCGGTCAGATGCTTATCCCTGGGCTGGATTTGCATTAGCAAGCTTTGGACAATTTCTTCGGAAGTGATCCATCTCGCCACAGTTGTAGCAAGAGCCTGGTGGAAAACGAGCTTGAGCAGGATTGTTGTCAGCTTGATTTGGTGCAACTGCAGCTCGGCAAACTCTTGCTGTATGACCTATAAGTCCACAAATTTGGCATTTGCGGCACTTCACACTAGCATGATGATGAAGGTTACATTGGTTGCACAAGGGTGCAGTTCCGTTATATGGCTTCCTAGCTGGGGGTTGAGCTAGTTGGTTGGGGGCAGCTTGATCATTGTGAGCAACCACGGCGAAGTTCTGGGAAGCTTTTCGCTTCCTTGACTTCTTGGAGGATTCAGTCTGTTCATCTTTGGGTTTCGATTCCTCGATTGGTTTCTTATCACCTTTTCAGAAAAGTTTACTTTTCCTGATTTGAGATTCAGTCAAGGTAGCAGATAGCTCAATGGCCTGCTTAACCGTAGTGGGGTTACTACCAGTCACAATGTCTTGTACTGGGTTAGGGAGGCCATCAATGTACTTTTCGATTGCCTTATCCAAAGGCGTAACCATATTCGGGCATAACAGACTTAACTCCTCATAACGATCCGTGTAGGCTCGATGCTCACCGCTATCTTGCTTAAGATCGTCGAGTTTTCTTTCCAAGGCCCTGATCTCGTGACGAGGATAGAATTCCTTCATCATCAGAGCTCGAAGCTCTTCCCACGTTTGAGCCAGTGCCACATCGGCACCCCTATCTCTCATCACGCCATTCCACCATGTCAAAGCTCGTTTCTCAAAGACACTAGATGCGAATTCTACCTTTCGCTCATTTGGGCATTGAACATGCCTGAAGGTGCTCTCTAGACTCTCGAACCATTGCAGAAGTGTAGTCGCTCCTTGAGACCCAGAAAACTTTGATGGCTTAGCCGAGTTGAACGTCTTGAAGTTGTAGGGGGCATTATTGTTGTTGAGAGCTTGGTTACATTGAGCAACGATGTTCGGGATTGCAGCAGTCATTTGGTGCGTAATGACAGCAGGCATTCTAAAAAGGGGAAACAAGAGAGAAAACAAATGAAATGGCATTGGGTAATAATAGGATGTTACAATTACCGACCAAAATCATGGGTGATGGTCATTTGTTTGAACCACGAAGCAAACAAACGACACACAAAGGCTGAATCAAAGCATATAGGTCCTAATAATGTATCGCGAAGACATGCTCGCCTATAAGTGGACACTCATCCCAAGAGTTCCCAGGTAAGAGTGACTGGTCCAATATTGCGGATTGGTACGAACACTCTAGCCTTCGACAGAAAGCGCAGGGTACAGGCACCCACCCTTCCAGTTTGCACGTGTTCACATTATGTAGCCCCAAACTTTGATGAGAATTTGAAAACTTTGAAGGTTCGAAACCTTATAATAAATCATCCTGGAACAGATGATTAGTTTTCAAAGCAGATTCGAATTTTGTGTTCTTATTGTGGTTGCTGCCAAAAGATAGGCAACGGTATTGTTTTATTACTAAATGCAAGTAAACTCGCGTTAAGGTCCTAGGAATGTTATAGTCTAGGTCAAAGCATTACTAATAACCTAATTCCCTATAACCATTGGCTCTGATCCCAACTTTTCTGTCACACCCCGACCACGTAAAACAACAAAACGTGGCGAAAACGTCGGGGAGTGTTGTAACAGAATCATTGTTTCACAACCATGGATTAAACAGTTTTGTTTTATTGAATTAAATGTATTACATTACATTGGAATTAGAAACAAAGCATGAACAAATAGACTTCCATTGTTATTAAGGCACTAAGGCCTCGTCCATTCCTATGTGAGCGTACATAAATATCATCATCAAACATCATCAACTATGGTACCTGAAACACATGTGAAAATATGTCAGCATAAAAAGGCCGGCGAGTACATAGGTTTTATGTGAGTGTCAGATTCATGGCTCGTTTTACATGTTGCAATACTTATTTAAAAACCTTATTTTGAAAAGTATAGTATTGCGACATAATGAACCAACTCAAATCAAGTTGGATATGATTTATAAAATCTCGTAGCCATGATTCTTAACTCCAAAACATTTGTTTTATGAAATCAAATTGTAAAACATATCGTAGAAACTCGTTAACAAAACTCGCATGGTTTATATTATTCAGAAAACACCATTGTGTGACATCGTTTCAAAATCGTGTACCCAAGTGATCTAGATAACACAACGATATATAATATGTTAAAGGCACTTATATATAGGAAGTACCAGCGGTGTATCCACCATGCTTTTAATACATTGCACCCGCCCCGTTACCTAATCACTTCCCTAACCCAACGGTTCAAACAGTTACAAATGGTTCACATATATCAAATGGTTATGTTGGATCTAAGTTTGGTATTGATTGTATTTTTCGTTTGAAATTAGGATGAAAATGGATGAGTTGTGCAGCGGAATTAATATGGAAACAAACTTTGCATACAATCAAACGAGAGTATTGCTTTGATCAAACATTTTTCACAATGAACCGAAAGATTGAATTTATTTCAACAACGATTACAATTGCAATGATTGAATACAAACTCCCCCTCAGCCAGAGCTCAGTGTTTGTTCGTGCAAAGAAGACGGTGTTGCAAAGAGCTAATAGAACAGTACAGAGCACTGTTCTATTTATAGGCACTAGCAAACCACTGAACATCTTAAGCTGACGTCACCATGAAAGTGACATCTAACCTCCTAACAAACTCTAACCCCTGATCTATACAAACACTGCTATACTAACTACTGCTTAATACATTACATTACAAACAGACTATAGAACAGCTGCTGCAACCTTCCACTGCTGTGAACCCAGCAGTACTTGTCCGGATCAGCAGTGCTTGACTCAAGGCAGTAGATTGAATCAGCAGAGCTTTAGTCTTTTATCAGCCTTTACTTGATCAGCAGTTGTGGGTCAGCAGTTTGTACGATCAGTAGATAGGAGGTCAGCAGATGTTGAAAATCACTTTCAAGGGGAGAGACTTGTATAAAACATCTGCTTATTCTGGATCCACTGCTCTAATCCAGTTTTGGCTTTTATTATCTGTTCCTCTGGTAGGGTTCAATCCCAACAATCTCCCCCTGGAACAGATAATGCCAAAACTCTTCATTATTTTGGAATCTTTATTGCCTCATCAGCAGTTCCCTTATCTGACCTTTAAATTATAGTTCAAAGTCTAGGGCATCTGTGTTATCATCATCCCTGCTAAGTGGAAGATCAAGGAGATCCTGCAAATCTTCAAGACTCAGGCCAAGAGCTTGTTCCCTTGATATTTTCTTCACTTCTCCATCAGTCCTGAGCAAAGTCAATACGTAGGTCTGTTTGTCAGTTTCCCACTTTTGTATTTTTGAGCCTGGTGGGTTTCTTGGGAGATGTTTATTTGCAGAGGTGTTTGGTGAGGCTGGCCTATTCATGACTGGCTGAGCAGTACTTGCAGATTGTTCCAATTCAAGATCTTCTTTTATCATTAATTTAATGCCCTCTTTTACAACAGCATTTCCAGCTTTTAGATCTTGAATTGTTTCAGCATCTGACTGGCTTTGACCCCTTTTGTAGATGGCAGCACCAGCCGGAGCAGTGGTTCTTTTAACTTGCAGCTTTGGTGGTCTTTTTGAGACCTCTGCTTTAGAGTAGTCAGGTTTTTGAGGAACTTTGGGATCTTTCTTCCTCAGTTCTTCCAACCTTTTGTAGGTGGCCCTGACTACATCTTCTTTCCACCTTGCTATTTGTCGTTTAGACCCATAATTAGCAGCAACCAATTCCTCTTTCAATATCTTCAGCTCAAGTGATTTATCAGGCACATTCTTTTTGAATTTTGACCATTCTGGAGGAGTGTGTTTGACCTCATTTTTTATCATTCTTGAATCCTGGCTGCTTCTCGCTCAAGCTCAGGAATGGTCCACTCCTTGTACATGTGCTTTTCACCCTTGTATTTCTTTGTTGCCATGATGCTTTCAATGTAGTCTTTTCTCAGAGTTTCATCTGCTCTTTCTGAAATTTGTTGACATACAATTTTTGCAAATTGTTCCAGGGATCTGACTTGTGTGAGCAAGTACTGATAGTTATGCTGTATTTCCCTATCAGGTTTCCCTTTTGTGTTTCTTTTTGAGATATCCTTTGCTTGCTTAGCCTTGAGTTTCAAATATTCTTCAATATTGTTAGGCCTGGGATATCCTTCAACTGATGGCAATCTCCTTTTAGCAGGGTCATCCTCATAATAAAAGGACTTGATTTCATCTCTGACTGCAATGAGCTCAAGAGGAAATTGGACACCTGCAGGAGCTAAGGGCTGTTGAACTTGTGCTGATGAGAGAGGAACGGGTTTGGGTATTGTAACAAGTGACAAGGGTTTTGAAGATGTTGGTGGTGGTGAATTGTCATCATCTTTAAGAATTAGCCTTCTCCTTTTTGTTTGAGGAGGGACTGATGATGTTTTGGGTGGAACAGTGGTGGTAGATTGAGTGGCAGTGATTTGTGTTTGACTAACAGCAGTTGAAACAACTGGTGCTTCAACCACTGTTGTCATTACAACAGATGTTATAACATCTGTTGTCTTCTGCTTTTTGTCAGAAGGTGATGTTGTTTTTGGTGGTGATGGTGGTGAAGCAGTAGATGTGGTGTGTGTTGAAGTGGTGTGTGTTGAAGTGAGAACAGATGTTGAAACCACTGAAGTACCAGCAGTAGTTGATACAACAGGAGTTACAACAGCTGTTTTGGATGGTGGTTTTGGAGCAGACTTTGAACGTTTGGTTGGGATGGATTTGGGTTGCCTTACTTTTCTAGTAGGCTTCTTCTTTTCCTCAACAGGATTTTCATGATCCTTTGACCCAGAAGTACCCTGATCTGGATAATCCACCCTAGCTTTCTTCTTGGCCTCTCTATCCTTTTTGACACTTGCAACTGCTTCTGCCAGTGCATTTGTGGTCTCATCAATTTTCTTGCTACCATCTGGCGAAGGAATATTTTTAGTCATATTTTCTCTCTCTGGTTCAATGTAAAGACCATCATCTATTCCCTTCTTCTTCCACTCCTGAATTTTCTCCCCATTTTTGGCATTATCTGGAGGGAGTTGATCAATAAAGAGGACAGTTGGAGGAGCAGTGCCAGTGGTATGCAGGATCTGGGCTTTTAGAGCTTTGAGATCAGTCTGGGTGTTCTTGAACCTAGACTCCAATGTATTTCTCAGCTTTAGTACATGTTTCTCATGTTGCTGATCTGCCATTTGTGCTTGTTGATGGAGAAAAGGTTGAAATAGATTCCAGAGCTCATTTGTAGCAGGTGCTTGTGGTGGAGCAGGTGCTTGAGGTGGAACAGCAGTGGATTGCACCTTTTGTACTTGTAACAACTGTTGCAGCATATCTTTGAGTTCTGCAACAGAGTTATCAAGTTTTTCAACATGATCCGTCAATTTCTGGTACTTTAAACCATCACCCAACTTAATGGGATCATCTGATTTCCCACTAGCAGTGGTTTTATCAGTGGTTGAGGTAGGGAGTTTACTCCAAACATTAACCACTGATGCCCCTTTTTCTTGGTACTGGGGTCTTCTCCCTTCAACACTTGACAGTCTTTTGATGTTTCCAGAGGTCAAGAAAAGTCCACTGGTAGATGTCAGAGGTGCTATGGAAGGAATTACCTCCAAGGAAGTCTTATTAATGTAACCACTGTCCAACTGCAAACCAATGGGTTCAACAGTTGTAGTGGCTGCTTCACTTGGATTACCACCAAGAGTTACTTGTAACTCAAGGGGTGTAACCTCCTCAGGTTGTGTTTGTGGGTTAGCAAAAGTTGATACAACAGACCCAGTCATTTGTTGAGGCATATTCTCATTGATAGGTGATTGAGAAGGACTGGTTAATGCCTGGTTCAAATCAATTGCATCCAACAAAAATTTTGTTTGTGGGGGAATTGTGGATGTGATGTTTGGTTTAGAAGCAGAATTTGCCCCGGGAATTGGGCTGTGGATGATGGAAACAAGTGTTTCCAGAGCATCATATTGTGGTGTCCCAATTTGTACAACCTGTTCTTTTTGTGAAGAAGCAGGAGGAGTTTCGGTTATGGTTTGAGATATTTTGACCAACTGCTGTGAGGAAGTAGCAGCAGTGGTTTTGAGTGACTTTTGTTTTGTCACAGGTAGTTGCTCTGGTATCTCATCCTCCAGAGTTGCCTTTTTGATGGGTTTGGGGGGTTTTTGATTTTTCTTTTTCTATGGCTTTTTGGTGATTTTAGGTGTGGGTTTCAAAGCAGTTGTTCTGCTGCTTTGATCACCTTGAGCAGTGGGCTCAGCAGCAGATACCTGAGGAGCAGTGGTAGCTGCTAAATTCTGCTCAGGCACCTCTGCTTGTGTTTTGCAAGGTGTTAACATTCTTGTAAAAGTTTCAGCAGTTAAACTGTTCATTTGAAAATAATCACCTTGGTTTATTGCAGCAATATCATCCTTACTGAATTTCTTTTCAAAATAATAACTTAAAAACCTTGGAAACAGTAAGAATGATTTTGTTTCAACATTATTAACCAGATCATTAAAGATTTCAAGAGAATAATTAAAATTTTCTTCTTGAAGAATAGCATATCCCAGATTTTGAATCTTTAATGGTATTTCATTAAAAGAAGTGGTTTTGTTTGAAACACACATTAGGAGGGTATGGAATAAAAACCTTTTTGTAAGGTAGCTTTCTTCATCATTGTGTCTGCATACCCTCTCTCAGTGAAGTCAATTTTTAACTCGTTTTCAGGGAAAGAAGTTTTACCTTGCTGATCCTCGAGTTTAAAGACTTCTGATATAGATTGTGGTGTGATTTGAACAGCTTTTTCCTTTAAAGAGGAGTTAATGGCTACCACAGTGTCACCTTGTTTGTCAAGGGTTGCGTGTTTCCAAAACTCTTGTTGGGTTGCTAAGTAAATTGGTGCATCGGCGGTTAACAAAGTTTTGTACTTTGATTTAGACATTTTGTCGATGATCGAGTCGAAAGCATCTGTGGTGCCGGGTTTTGTGAGAAGACCCAGAAGATTGTGAGATGTTTTGTGCGGAAGTTCAGTGGGATTGGCCTTTTGAGAGGCCGCTTTCAACGATGATTTGGATGTGGGTTTTGCAGATGGCTTCGATTTTGTCATTTTGAGGATAATGATCGAAGAAATTTGTGAAGAAATGAGATGGAAAAATTGCTTTGAGAAGAGAATTTTTGATAATTCAATTCGACAGTAAAACCCTGTTTTTGATGTGAAGTGGGGGTTTTATAGAGGAAAAAGTGAAGGCTGACGTGGCGGCGGTTACAAAAGGTCTGACCACAATGTACTGTCCACATGACAACCCCTGATGAAATGAAGGACAGTACTTTTATGAAAGTTACTGATGAAGGCAGTGGTTATGGAAGCAGTGGATGATTTTTACTATTAGTGGATAGCATATCAGTGGATAAGACACTGCTTTTGAACAACAGTGATTATCAAAGAAATGAGTGAACAGGGGTTGACTTTCAGCAGTGGATAGACTTTGAAGCAGAGCAGACTTTTGAACAAGCAGTGGTTATGGTAGACTTTTAAGGATTTTAATGAAAACTTCATTTTTAGCTATTTTTAAGGATGGATTTTTGATTTTCTGAAAACATTTTAATGCTTTTATTCATAGAAAAACAAGATGTTGCTTGTTATTCCATGTTTAGCATCCCAATTCTAGAGACCAAGCTTTCAAAGGTGGCTGTATCAAGTGCTTTTGTGAGCACATCTGCCAGCTGGTCTGTAGTTGGGACATGATGCAGAGAAATCAAACCTTTTTCATAGCAATCCCTCACAAAGTGATGTCTGATGTCGATGTGTTTGGTGGTTGAATGGGAAACTGGATTTTTGATGATATTTTCTGCTGCCTGGCTATCTAACATGAGTGGTGTCTTTAAGGCAGTGATACCAAAATCCAGCAACTGGTTTTGAAGCCACAGGAGTTGGGCTGTACAGCTTGCAGCAGCAATGTATTCAGCTTCAGCAGTGGATGTTGAAACAGCTGCTTGCTTTTTGCTTTGCCATGAAACTATGCAATCACCTAGAAACTGGCACCCTCCTGATGTGGAATTCCTTGTGGTGTGACATCCAGCAAAGTCACTGTCTGAAAAACCTGAAAGCTTGATATTCCCATTAGCTGGATACCAGATACCAAGTGTGGGAGCACCTTTTATGTATCTGAAGATCCTTTTTACAGCAATGAGATTTGATTTTCTGGGAGCTGATTGACTTCTTGCACAGACACATGTTGCAAACATGATGTCTGGTCTAGATGCAGTTAGGTACAATAAAGACCCAATCATGCTTCTATAAAGTGTTTGGTCAATCAGCTCATCCTTTTCATCAGACATGACAAGCTTATTTGTTGCCATGGGTGTGCTGCATGGTTTACAATCATTCATATCAAATTTGGTTAAAAGTTCTTTAGCATATTTGCTTTGATGAATGAAAGTTCCATTTTGCATCTCCTGAACTTGGAGACCAAGAAAGCATTGCAGCTCACCCATTGCACTCATTTCAAACTCAGCTGTCATGAGTTCCCTAAACTCTTCACACATTTTGTTACATGTGCTTCCAAAAAAAATGTCATCCACATAAATTTGGACAATCATTAAATCCTTTCCTCTCCATTTAAGAAATAATGTTTTATCAATGGTACCTCTTTTGAAACCATTTGAGAGTAGAAAGGTGGAAAGAGTTTCATACCAGGCTCTAGGTGCTTGTTTCAGGCCATACTGGGCTTTGTTTAACCTGTAGACATGATCTGGATAAAATGGATCCTCAAAACCTGGAGGTTGACAGACATATACCTCTTCTTGAATTGTACCATAGAGGAAAGCACTTTTGATATCCATCTGAAACACATTCATGTTGTGGTTGACAGCAAAGGCCAGGAACAGTCTTATAGCTTCCAATCTTGCTACAGGGGCAAATGTTTCATCATAATCAATCCCCTCTTCCTGACTGTAACCTTGTACCACAAGCCTGGCTTTATTCTTGACAACAATGCCCCTTTCATCAGTTTTGTTTTTAAAGACCCACTTTGTGCCGATGGGACTAACATCTTTTGGCAATGGTACAAGCTCCCATACCTGTTGTCTTTTGAACTGTTGGAGCTCTTCTTGCGTGGCTTCTACCCAGCTGTTGTCTTTCAGTGCCTCTTGGTACTTGACTGGCTGATGGAGTGATAGAAAACCAGCAAAAAGACAAATGTTTTGGGTTTGGCTTCTTGTGAGCACCCCTTCATTGATGTTGCCAATGATTTGATCAGGTGGATGAGATCTCAAGAAGATTAAATCTCCTTGGTATGGTATGATGGCATTTGTTGGTGAAGGCTGCAAATGTGATCATCTGAGCTAACCACTGCTGGTGACTTTGATGACCCAGCAGTGGCTTCAAAAGGTGGTGGAATAGGAGGTAATAGTGAGGACACATGCTGACTTTTATCCACTGTTTGGGGACTTTTGTCAGCAGTGTTTGTTGATGTGGAAGCAGTGGTTGATGGGCTACTTTGGTCAACAATTATTGAGGTAGCAGTGGTTGAGCTTTGACAGCTGTTTTGAACAACTGATGCTTTTCCCATTGTGGCAGACTTTTAAGGGATGATGATTTCATACCCATAGTCTGGTGTTGCATCCACTGATGTACCTGCACTGTTAGTTTTGACAGCAGTATTTTCAAAAGTAAATTTTTCAAGGTCAAACAGATCAGCAGGATTTGCTAGGATTTTCATTGATGAGAGTTCATTGAACTTCACATTCAAGGTCTCCTCCACTGCCTTGGTCCGTGTATTAAACACTTTGTAGGCCTTCGCAGTGGTTGAGTATCCCAGATGATAACCACTATCAACTTTGGCTGCAAATTTTGAGATGGAATGTTTTAAGTTCAAAATGAAACATGGGCAGCCAAAGACTTTGAAATATGAGATCAGTGGTTTGATTTTGTACAGAATTTCATAGGCAGTCTTTTT
Organism: Helianthus tuberosus; assembly: GCA_030545235.1. Lineage (NCBI taxonomy): Eukaryota > Viridiplantae > Streptophyta > Magnoliopsida > Asterales > Asteraceae > Helianthus > Helianthus tuberosus. The sequence continues at coordinate 10,657,888 of CM060434.1, read as the reverse complement.
GTGCCTGGGATTGATTAAAACTCTGTTTTGGACATAGCAAGCAGTGTTTACAGCCTCTGCCCAAAAAGTTAATGGCAAACCTGAATCTGCAAGCATTGTTCTGGCAGCCTCAATCAAAGTTCAGTTCTTTCTTTCAACTACCCCATTTTGTTCTGGTGTTCTAGGGATGCTGTACTGCCTTACTATCCCTTTCTTCACACAGAAGGCATTTAACTCCCTATTCTTGAATTCTGTGCCATTGTCACTCCTGAAGACTTTTACTGGAAGGTCAAATTGCTTTTCAACCTGTATCACAAAGTCTTGCAAAATGCCTGCAGACTCATCTTTTGAGTGTAAAAAGAAAGTCCATGTAAATCTAGAAAAGTCATCAATAATAACCAAACAGTATTTCTTCTTTTTGAGACTCATGACTTGAACTGGGCCAAACAAATCCATGTGCAGCATTTGCAAACACTGGGTTATTTTAGACTCTTCAATGGACTTAAAGGAGCTTTTATGTTGCTTTCCTTTTAAACAGGAAACACAATGCTCAGGACATGAAAACAATTTTTGTGGCAGGCCTCTTACCAAACCATTTTTTGAAATTTCAGTGATTGTTTTAAGATTTGTGTGCCCCAGTCTTCTGTGCCAAAGTTCTGTCTCTTTGTTGGAGGCAGCTGAGAACAGGCAGGCATCAGCTCTGGGACACTCTTTTGACATATCAACAACATAAACATTGCCACTTCTTTGAGCAACAAGTTTTGTTTGACCAGTTTTTATTATTGCTTCAATCTTTTTGACCATTTCTGGTCCAACAATCCTACAACACTCCTTTGTGAAGAATGACCCATACCCCTTGTCACTCATTTGTGAAACACTCAGGAGGTTGAATTTCAGATTGTCTATTAGATTGACATTTTCAAATTTTACATTTCCAGATTGTACTGTACCAGACCCCAGAACTTTCCCTTTACTGTTATTCCCAAAGGATATATCACCCCCTCCATGAATTTTGAAATCTTTGAGTAGGGCTTTACATCCAGTCATGTGCCTGGAGCCTCCACTATCAACATACCAAAGGCTATCTAAACAGGCAGAAGCTCCCTGCACATGAAGTAAAAGGATTAGTTTATTAGGGTTTCCAAAGCCAATAAGGCTTTGGATGGGGTCTCAACAGTGTCTGGGATGGATGCACATTTATGGACAGTGGTTAGGTCAGGGGTTTGGACAGTTTTAGTACTGTTTCTTGCTAACCACTGTTGGGGGTCTTGACCAATCACCTGTTGGTACCCAAAAGGATGCCTGTTCACTTTAGGTTTAGAGGGCCTTTTGTAGGCCTCATAAACGTGTGGAATCCTTTGGTAAGACTGTTTTTCTCTGCCTTTTCTGAACTGATTGGCAGGTGGTGCATCAGTAACCTGAACATCTCTTTTGACAGATGTTTGGTTCAGCTGTTTTGTGACAGCTGTTTGAACTGGCACAAACAGTGGTTGGTTCTTGGTGAATTTGACTGATGATGTTGATGGACTCAAGGATGTTTTAGCAGTGTATTCATTCTTTTTTACATCAAAGTTTTTGAGATACACACATGCTTGAGTTTTGTGGTTTGATTTACCACAGACAATGCAGCTTTCTGCAGAAACAATGATACTTGTTTTGTTTAAATCATAAGCTTTTAAATGGAAACAATCTTTTGTTAGATGATTCCTTTTCTCACAAAATTCACAAAACAGGTTATTAATCTTTTCTCTCTTCTTTCTCTTTTCGGATTCTTTTGCAGCAGAGTTTTTAACCTCTGCTGGGATATCCTTGAGAGGAATGACTTTAGCTTTTGGAGCTTTAACACCATCAGTTGATGTAAAGTCCATGGGCTTGAAATTTTCAAGAATATCACACTCATCAGACCATTTTGGTTTAAACTGATAATTTTCAAGCTCCTCAAAAGTAGAGGATCCCATTGGTCTGTCAAGTGTGATTTTGTTACCAAGTTTGTCAGCGATTTTCACTTCTTGGCCCTTCTTGTTTGTTGGAATGTACTCAGTGGTTACATCAGTGGTTTGAACAGATTTTTCAAAGACAATGGTTTCATCATCATGTTTTCTATAACCAACCCCAAATTTCACATTGCTTTTAATCTTTTTTTCAAGCATAACCTCATACCCTTTGCATGATTCCACCCATTTTTCACAGGTAATCTGGGTGGACTCTAACTCCTTTTTGCAAACTTGGTATTTTTCTACCATAGTTTGGAGTTGAGTTTTGGTTATGCTCTACTCTTCTTTCAGACTGCTGATCTCTTTATCTTTTTCAGCCAATTTGTTTCTAAGTTCTTTTAACAACTTTTCAAATTTGACTTCATCAGACAAGACTTTGCTCCTAAGGTTTTCATTTACCTCTTTGATGTTAGCAAAGCAATAATGCAATTGTCTGAACACAGTTTTTCAAGAACTTGAGGTGATACCTTGGCAGCAGCCATCGTTGCACAGTCACATTGATGATCCTCTTCATCATCAGCTCTTGCTTCTTTCTCACCTGCTCTTCTCTCTTCCACTTCTTCTTTGTCCTCTTTGGACCATGGATCTGTCAGTGGTTCAATCAGGGTTCCTGAACTTTCTCCCAGCAGTAGTTCACTAGCCACAGCAGTAACCACTGCTTCAGTCACCTCATCCACTATTTCACCACTTAGTTGTTCACCTTCAGTTTCAACCCCCTCTGGTATTGACTCTAAATCCATCAAACAAAATTCATCATTAGAAGGTTCATTAAAGGCATAGAGAGCAAAATTTTCATCAATAAGCTCATCAGGCATACTGCTCCAGTCAACAAAGCCTTGAGTGAAAAAGCTTTGCTGATCTGGTTGTACCACTGCTGGAGCAGCTGTTTGAGGTGCAGCAAGTTGCACTTGTGCCTGGGGGACAGGGGTTTGAACATACTGAATTTGTGGAACAGTAGTTTGGACATAATGCACAGGCACAGGGGTAGCAGCATAGTGAGCAGTGTTAACATGAGCTACAGGGGTATATTGGGTATAATGCACAGTGCTTTGGTTTTGTGGTCTAGGGTTTGAGTTGGGATGAGTGATTATAGGACCAGTAGTTTGACTCCTGCATTCCCTAGCAAAATGACCTAGCCTATTGCACTTGTAACACTTGATTTTCGATTTATCCAACCCAACCCTTAGATTCCCATGTAACCCTGGGAATTTTCTCCCTGTTCTTTTGTAGAATTTGCTTGTTCTTACACTAAGCAAAGCCAACTGATGCAAAATGTCCATCTCTTCTAAGTCAGTGGGATCAAAATGCTGTAAATCATTGAGTTCAAAACACAAATTATCTGACATCTGGTTTTCATTTGTAGTAAATGCATAGTTTGCAGAGTGAGGATCAGGGTTGTTAAAATTTGCACCAGCAGTTATATCAATGAAGTGATCATAACCCTGTTCCTTACCACTGCTACCAGATTCTTCCTGACCCAAAAGAGCTGTGCTGCCGAATGAATAATCATCAGCAACTTTGCCAGACTCTTGCAACTTCCTTTTCTAGTTTAACTCCCTTTCATAGGTCAGGAGTCTACCATGAAGTTGGGTCAGGGTCAGATCTTTGAACTCAGCAGAGTTTCTGGTGACAAAAGCTATGGTGTCCCATTTTTCTGGTAGTGACCTAAGGAACCTGCTATTTTGAGTTGAATTTGGAAAGGTTACTTTAACAAGCCTTAGTTCACTGATGAGACAACTGAACCGCTCAAATTGTTGAGTCAGTGATTCACCCTTGATGTGACAAAATGTTTCATACTGCTGGTTCAGTATTTCCCTATTGTTTTCAATGACTTCTTCAGTCCCCCCAAACTGTTTCTTCAATGCATCCCATAGCTCTTTGGCACTGTTACAATGTAACAGTCCAGCATAGATCTCATTTGGTAATGCAGATGCTATGATGCTAAATGCTTTGGCATCGAGTTCGAACTTTTGAAAATCAATTTCAGTATAGTTATCAATTAGTTTAGGAACGAACTTCTTTGGATCCTCAGCACTTAACACCATAGGAACATGGGGAGCAAAAACAACAGACCTCCAACATCCAGTGTTCTGTTGAGCAAGGATGTGACCCATCCTTCTCTCCCAGATGTTGTATTCATTACGTTTAAGCATAGGTGGTTTAAAAAGAGAGCCAATGTTATTCTTATCATCTTGTGATTGTGACGTCATCTTGGTTGTTTTACAGGCACTGATTAATCAACTTTAATGGTGATTAAACCTTACTTTGTTTTTTAACAAACCAAACAAACAAACAATCGATATCAACGATTTTGAGCTGAACTATTAATGTCAAAATGATTGTTAAATCAAATTTGACTGTCCAAGCTCTGATACCAATTGTTGGATCTAAGTTTGGTATTGATTGTATTTTTCGTTTAAAATTAAGATGAAAATGGATGAGTTGTGCAGCGGAATTAATATGGAAACAAACTTTGCATACAATCAAACGAGAGTATTGCTTTGATCAAACATTTTTCACAATGAACCGAAAGATTGAATTTATTTCAACAACGATTACAATTGCAATGATTGAATACAAACTCCCCCTCAGCCAGAGCTCAGTGTTTGTTCGTGCAAAGAAGACGGTGTTGCAAAGAGCTAATAGAACAGTACAGAGCACTGTTCTATTTATAGGCACTAGCAAACCACTAAGCATCTTAAGCTGACGTCACCATGAAAGTGACATCTAACCTCCTAACAAACTCTAACCCCTGATCTATACAAACACTGCTATACTAACTACTGCTTAATACATTACATTACAAACAGACTATAGAACAGCAGCTGCAACCTTCCACTGCTGTGAACCCAGCAGTATTTGTCCGGATCAGCAGTGCTTGACTCAAGGCAGTAGTTTGAATCAGCGGAGCTTTAGTCTTTCATCAGCCTTTACTTGATCAGCAGTTGTGGGTCAGCAGTTTGTACGATCAGTAGATAGGAGGTCAGCAGATGTTGAAAACCACTTTCAAGGGGAGAGACTTGTATAAAACATCTGCTTATTCTGGATCCATTGCTCTGATCCAGTTTTGGCTTTTATTATCTGTTCCTCTGGTAGGGTTCAATCCCAACAGGTTACAAATGGTTCACATCAATCAAATGGTTACAAATGGTTCACATCAGTCAAATGGTTACAAATGGTTCACATATATTAAATGGTTACAAATGGTTCAAACAGTTCAAAATGTAAAACTATGGGCTAGCATGTTAAGTGAACATACATAGCAAAACATAAGGAAATCATGTACTAATAGTGTACTAATGAACATAGCAAGTATATGATATGAAAACATGGAAAGCATGAAAGTAACAAGTAGGCACATGTGTTCCACCCCAAAACAGTTTGAAAAACAGTAAAAGAGGGGTCTATGTACTCACTTGAGGGTGCTTAGAAGTCTTGAACAACAACCAAGCAAAGCTAGAGGGATCACGGAATCAAACGGCACCTAATATAGATAACTATGTAAATAAACGGAACTAAATCGGAGGATCGGATAAAATGAGGTTTTGTAAACCAAATGAGTGTAGGGACTCATGTAATATGGTTTAACAAAGCCTACATTCTAAAACGAAACCTAACCTAAGTGCTTACGACCCATTACGACTCGTTAAGTTAGCTTACGCCACTTTAACGCATCGTTCGCGTAAAATGCGTTCAGAACGCCTAACTAGTCCTATGACAAGTATTATATGTCTAATAATGTTACCTAATCAGTTTAGATGTCAAAATTTAGGTTACATATGCTTAAAATGAATTTATGCGTAAAAAGGGCATTCTGGTAATTTTCCTAAGGCATATAAACCACCTATCATACAACTAACTAAACGAAGTGACCATAAGGTATAACCTCGGAAGGTTATTCCTTATACAACTATGGTCACCTAATGTGTTTGGTCGGATCCTAATGATCGACCAAACGGGTGGGGTTCGAAAGTATAAGCGATTGTTTAGATCGCTTACCTTACGACCCTATATAAGCACAAATCTAAAAGTGACGAGTTAAACATGTTAAAACATGTTTAACAAGGTTTGAAAACAGGTTTGGTATCAAAACAAACGGTTTAGATACCTAAAAGTAGTTTGGTTACAAAATACGCAAGAATACGCATTTTGGCCGAAACTACGACTCGTCACTAAGCCTTGATAACATGGTAATCAATAGGTATAGTCACAAGAGACTAAAACCATCGTGATTACGCTCATGTTATGAAGTTCAAAAGAACTTCATGTTGACCATAAACTGGTCAAAGCAGAAAGTCAAACACAGTTTGACTTTCAAGCGAAAAAAAGAACGAAAGAGGACTTACAACGGGTCCAAGAATGGAAATCTAGATCCAACTTGCTCAGGTATGAGGTGCTAAGCCCCAACTTAGAGCAAATAGATCATATTGTGTGAATTGCAACAATGAGGAGCATGGGTATTTATAGTTTTTGCACAACCGTTAAGGTCGTTCATCGTAAAACGAGCTTCGATCTCATCCGTACACATGTGGCCATGGTTTTGTGAAACCTTGGGAGCCCCTAGTTTCATTAAAACCATGTGAAAATGAGGGGAACAAGTGGAACAAGATGGAATTTAGATTTTTCATTTTGGTCCCTTCCTAAGATAACTATGGCAGATTGCCAATTTTGGTCCCTGAATGTGCAAAACATGGTTTTTGATGCATTTTTGACACGTTTAAAGCCCGTTAGTCTCATTTCAAGGCTCTAAAATGAAGTTAAAGTATAGGGAACATGAAACATGCTCAAAAATATCTCGGATGTCTGTTCATTTGGTCGTACGTTTGCGTTGTTCGGTTAATTACGACGAAACACGAACGAATGCGAAAAACGATCCAAATTATGCGACAAATGGAATTTTTTCATGCCAATCACTAAAATAAAATATTTTAATGATTACATAAAGTTTTTGGATGTCCGGATGTATTCAGAACGTAAGATATGCGCGAAAATGCAAACTTATGCACTTTTTGACGCTCTTAGTCCCTGAATGACCAAAAAGTTTAGTTTAGCACACCGAACCACTCAAAGCCTATTTCTAAGCAATGTAAAGGATATTTAGGGTATGTTTAACTTATCTTCATGCTCTGAAATGTTTGTTACAGTACAAATCGGCATACTTTCGCAGTTTGTCGAAATTAGTCCCTGTAAGCGAATAAACTTGATTTCGCCACACCAAACCCTCCAAAACTTATTTCTAAGTTATGTAAAGGTTATTTAAGGTATGTTAAGCCTATTTCACTATTCCGGAGTGTTCGTTGCATTAAAATGGTTATATTTACGCATCAGTGCGCGTATAACCTTCCAGAAAGCGATTTAAAGCTTGAAATCGAACAAGAATTGATGTGTGCAAAAGATACACATATTTATACAAATCCCAAGTATGAAATACAATATTTCATTGGTTTGGTATTTGTTTGATTGTCGCAGAGGCACAGGTGTCACAATTGGCCATCCACTTGGCTTAAACAATAAGAACTCCCCCTGACAACAAACTATTTTCCCATTATGATTTCAAAACAATTAAGTTTGTTTTAATCAAAATGGTTTTTCTGGAAAATTAATTTGTTTGTCATTTCAAAAACATGCGGTTTCATCACATTATTTTCAAATTACCACTTATATGACAGTTAAATCAACAAAACTAATTTTCAAGAATGATACCACTTGTAAGTCCAAATATCACAGTTTTGAATTTCTCAAGAAAGATGCCGATTCATGATCCACGATTACCAACTTGGGAGCTCTAGTAAGTCAGGTTTTTTAGTTAAAGAGATTCACCCAAGCCTGACGGTCCTTGGGTGATTCCGAGTCATCATCACTCGGTTTCTTTTCTTTCTTCTTCTTTTCATAGAAGTCCTTTACCCCTTTTACCTTCTCGTCAACCAATTTTCCAAAAATGTTTAGAACTTTAGGGTTAAAAGCTTTTTCAACATCAAATTCTTTTTTTCAGAAAAGAATTGATTTGAAATCTCAACTTTACCAATTTTTTGTTTTAAATTTTCAGTCCGCAATGGTGGAAAGTTTGCGTCATCCATTGGCGGAACTGACTTTTTTCTTTTTAGCTCAACTTGTGGCTCCTCTGACTTTGACGAGTCAGATTCATCGCCAGATTTATCATCTGATTTCTAAACAACCCACTTTTGATTGTTAAGATTCATATTTCTTTTGTAAAAACGTTTTGAACTCTCACCAACTTCAAATTTAGAATTTTTAAACACTTTTAATTTGTCCATTGGTGATTGAGTTTTATCAACAACTTTTTCTTTGAGTTTAGAAGACACTCCTTGTTGTGTGTTGGTTGCCTTTGGACAGTTCAAGGCGATATGACCAACTTTTTTACATTGGTAATAGGTTCTTGTCTCCTTTTTCTGAGCGACATCATTCTTCATTCCCTCTTGCTTCTTAGCAAGGAATTCTTTGTTCAATTGCTTCCAAAATGAGATCTTTTCCTCTTCTTCAGAACTTGCCCCTGAAACAAATACAGTTTTTGGTTTATAAGTTTTCCCTTTTTTATAATTTTCTTGTGGAATAAAACCTAATCCTTTCTTTTTGAAATTACTTTTATGGTTTGGGTTCTTTCGATAACCCGAACTAGAACTGTAACCCTTTTTCTTGTTTAACCTTTGTTGAACTCTTGAAGTGTATTGTTTAGGTTTTTCAAAAAGATTTACATCTTTTATTTCAGAAATATTAATTTCTGTTAATTTGAAAACCTTGATAATCATTTCAGTTTTAACACTTCTTATTGGAAATTCTTCATCAGAATATAATTTGTCAGAATCATTCAAAGTATATGCTACTTTGAATGTTTCATCATTCAAATTATTTTTTGATATCAGAAAATCATTATTGTAAATCCGTTTGCCCTTTTCGACTGTTGGACTTGAAGTGTCAGACTTTGACGTTGACTTTGACTCCTCATCTTTATCCAACACCTGATCAACCACCTTCTTTATTAACTCAGACTCATGATCAGTGTCAGACGATATGAATGTGACAACAATATTATCTGGCAATCCATCTGAAGGTTCAGATTCCCACTTTAAATTGGTTGCCTTTTTTACTCGTTCTGAATTAGGATTTCGTGGAGAATATCCTTCTTCAAGCGGTGGTGGACACTTAGTATAATTGGTACTATGTTTCTTACCAGTATCCTTTACTTCAGATTTCTCTTCTTCAAATGCTTCCATGCCTTCTACTGTATGGTAAATCCTGTCAATCATGTAAGAAGCACATGAATAACTTTTCAATAACCTGTTTACCCTCTCAGTTTCTATCCTTTGAGTTTCCAATTTTTGTTCAAGTTCAGCACATTTCTCAATGTACTGATTGATGATTCTCTGCTTCGTCATGAACGCTCCATTGAGTGTCTTCATAGCTATCTCTCGTTCATTGCTTGACTTGTTATATTGATTCATAGCTTTGTTTAACACATCATAAGATTCTTTCAGTATGTTCATGTTATGAATCAATTTGTTGTTGTGCCTTTTCACAGTATCATAATTTTCACACTTCTCAGGCATCTTTTCAGTATCAGCTTCCTTCTCAACTTTGATAGCTGGACTTTCTTTAACTTGCTTCTTTACAACTCGAACATTTTCTTCAGATTTGATCTTTTTTTTTAACAGTTGCTGCCTTATGATTCTTCTTTTTCGCAACCTGTCTTTCTTTGATCTCTTCCATTTTACCTGCAAAATACAAATTATATCTATCAGGTGAAAATTCTCTTTTATAAAATTCAAATTTTCGAATTTCTTCACTTTCAGCACCACTCTCTTCATTTGATGAGTGATCAAAGATAGGTGCTTTCTCTAAAGCCTCTTCTTTTGAAACTGGTTCTTCTTCTTTCTTTTTAGGACTGTATTGCTGAGATTCGTAATAAGCATACGTTATTTCTTCTTCAGCAGTTGAATCTTCATAAATTTGAGCAACAAATGCTTTAGAATTTGAAGGTCTGTTAGGCTCATAATCATCCCAATTAAAACCTTCTAGAATCCTTTCATCATCTTGATCTATCAGACCATAACAAACTCTCTTTGATGGTTCTTCGATCAGATCCTTCCTAGCATGTGCAGTTTGTGATGACTGTTGTTGATGCGAAGCAACTTGATGATAAATCGCTTTTCGATGATAATCATTGTCGCCGAATGGATTTTGAGCTCCACTTGCTTCGCGATTTGTGCATTCTCGCTTAAAGTGCCCTTTTTCCCTGCAACAAAAACAAGTAACTTTAGATTTATCAAAACCTAAAGGTGAAGTTCCAGCGTCACGGAAATCATCTCTTCCAGTGATCTGTTTAAACTTCTCAGCTGTTCTCAACACACTAGCCATACACCACTTTATATCCATAAGTTCCATCTCTTCTGCATCAATCTGATCATAATCCTCTTTGGTCAACATTGGATTACCAATCCTTCCCGCAACCAAGCTTTCATAAGACTCTAAAACGGTCACCAACAAAGACATATGACCTTTAGCAACATCTTCCGAGAAATTCCGACCATTCTCAAGATTTAATGCAATGTTGCATTGTAGTACTAGGCCATTCTTGGTTGCTGAAAAATTTGGATCAAATGATGGATATGAAGAGAATCTATTATTGTTGTTTGATCCTTGAGATGACCCTCTAGAAGAATTGTTTGCGTTAAATGCAGTTTCGATCTTTGGTGCAATGTTGGTCTTATCAACCGTACTTCCTTTGTAGTACAAACCAATGTCCTGATCACCATTATAATTCTTCATTTTCTCCATCTTCCATTGTTCCATCTCTTGAACTTCGAGTTTTTCAATAAACTTGCTCAGTGATAGATTCGCAAATTCACCATTATTCTTCAAAACCATAAGATAAGTACCCCAAACATCTTGTGGTAACGCATCAGCCAACTTTTCAACGCATTCCTCTCTATCTTTCTTGAGATCCAATCGCTTCATGTTAACCACCAAATTACAATATCTTTCTATAATCGTTTTGGTGTTTTCAGTTTTCAATCCACGAAATAGATCAAATTATTTCTTTAAAAGCCATTTTTTGTTCTTGATCATGTCTTGACTTACAACAAACTTTGTTTTTAGTGCTTTCCACGCTGAGTGTGCACTTCCGTTGTGTTGCAATAAAATCAAGATGTCTTCCTTAATGGCTTGTTGCAATATGCTGATCATCATCTTTTCACTTTTGTATTTCTTTTTCTCATCATCAGTTAGATCTTTAATAGCAACAATCTCTCTATCTTCATCAATCGGTCTAACATATCGTTGTTCAACACATTCCCACGCATCTAAGTGATTTGCTTGCACCCAATTTTTAAAACGTTCCTCCCATCCATTATACTCCTTGATATTCATGAGCTTAGGCGGTTTTTGCATGGTACCCATTTCATTTTGTAAGTTCACATTCTGAGCCATAGTGATCGAGGTAGCAAATGCGTTGTAGAATTCGTTTTCCATGTTTTAGTTTCAAAAGTTCACAAAATTAGAATTTCAAACGAACTGGGGTTTCACACACTCTGAAATCTCAAACTATCTGATATACTCTCACAAGACCTGGACCACTTCAAACACTTCGTATAACATGATCTGGTACGATCTGACCCAAACCGTGCGAACTGATGAACTTTCAAGCGAACTGAGCTACTTCGTGCGAGCTGAATTATGTTTCAAACGAACTGACCCTAAACTTCAAGCCGTGCGAGCTGATGTTGTTTAAACCATACGACCTGGAACAAATAAAAATGATCTGGACACCTCATGCGAGCTGAGAGAATCACCTCGTGTGAACTGATTTGATTCTTGAACGAACTGACAAGAGTTTCACACGGTCTGATCAATTTTACCAAGTTTTAGGTTGATTTTAGGTCTGATTTTTTCAAGGATTGATTAAAACAGTGTTTTACGTGTTTTATGTGAAAATCAGATCATTTTAACCATGGATTCGTTGAAATTTTGAAGAAAAAGTATAGAAAATGAGTAGAAATGAGAAGAAATCAGTTTTTATCCTTGAAAACAAGCTGAAATGGTAAGAACTCTTCCTCCTGAGCTCTGATACCACTTGTAGGATCGGGGAATGGATCTAAACGAGTCGATCAGAAGAGTTCTTGACCAAATCAGAGGCGAAATTCAGTGATTTGATCTTCATTCAGCTTGATATGCACTTAGAAGTAGATTAAATGTCGATTATATTGATTTAACACAGTTACACAAGCTGGAGACACTTCGGCAGAGCTTCGCTACCGGAGTCAGAATGTTACAAATGACAACCCAAGACCTCCTATTTATAGGAAACCCAGTTCGCACGAAACAACATAATCCAGTTCGCACGACCTGGTGCCAGCTCGCATGGATTGGCCAATTCTGACCTGTTTCCTGTTTTTCTTGAACTACATGTCTCGGTTTATCTAATCTATTACATGAATCGATACAAGACGAAGTCAACAGACATATGCACCAACACATATGTTGTCTTAGCATATCTAGCACCTTGATTTCATAAACACTATACTTCGTATGATGTCTTAGCATACCTAGTACAAGGTTCCTAAACACTTCCCGCTATACGAATTCCAAATGCTTATAGAATCTTCTTCATACTTAGATCCTTATGGATGTTTAAAGCGCAAAATCAAAGTCCTTAATTGAATTCTTTGTGTGTTTTAATACAAATGTTATGATTCATTGTGAACGAAATCGAATCCTTATAAGATTTGTCCTATCTTTATAAGATAGATTTTCGAGGATGTTTAAAGTAGTAGTTGAAGTCCATTGATTGGATTCCTGGTGTACTTTAAATGCATTCGTACAAATCAACGACAAGTTAATAACAATTTAATAAAAAGCTATAACGAATTGATAACCAAATGAACAATTGTGTGACTGTTATGTGCTTACGTGTTTATGTGTTGACCTAATCAAAGAAACTCTATGGTAATCTAGTCAAAGTTATCACAAGGTTGTTCGACCGATTCTATCCCCTACACATTATAAAATAAACTGTGCGGACTGTGCAAGGAATTATGTAATTATGGATGCATACATAATTATGGAATTCAGTGCACAGAAACCACAACAAGTTTTGTCATGTGTCAACTTAAACAAGAAACAAAAGTTAACTATATTCATTTCCATTTCTGATGAAGTACCCACTGAGTTAAAATGAACTAGCTATTCATTTTTTCCTTCTGAAAGAGATATCCACTGGGAAATGAATAATCTATTCATGAACAAATTCATTTTCATTTCTGATAAAGTATCCACTGAGGAAAATAAATTATCCGTTCATTTTCTCTTTTGAAGAAATATCCACTGAGGAAAATGAATAAATTCATTCCGTTTCTGGTGAAGTATCCACTGAGGAAAATGAATTGATCATTCATTTTCGCTTCTAAAGAAATACCCACTGAGGGAATGAATAATCCTGCATTAATTTTGTCATTTTCGTTTCTGATGAAGTATCCACTGAGGAACATGAACTATCCGTTCATTCTCGCTTCTAAAGAAATATCCACTGAGGAAAATGAATAGATTCATTCTGCTTCTAATGAAGTATCCACTGAGGAAAATGAATTATCCATTCATTTTCGCTTCTAAAGAAATATGCATTGTGGAATGAATAATCCTGTATCGATTCCTTCATTTCCACTTCTGACGAAGTATCCATTGAGGAAAATAAATTATCCATTCATTTTCGCTTCTGAAGAAATATCCATCGGGGAAATAAATGATCTTTGCAATAATCTTTCATTTCCGCTTCTGATGAAGTATCCACTGAGGAAAATGAATTATCCATTCATTTTCGCTTCTGAAGAAATATCCATCGGGGAAATGAATAACTCATTCAACAATCCTTCATACCTACTTCTGATGGAGTATCCACTGAGGAAAATGAATCATCCATTCATTTTCGCTTCTGAAGAAATAACCATTGAGAAATGAACAGCTTATACATTCCTTCATTTCCGTTTTTGATAAAAGTATCCATTGGAGAAAATGAATTACCCATTCATTTCTGCTTTTAAAGAAATATCCATTGGAAAATAAATAACCTATTCGTCTTTCATTTCCACATCTGACGAAGAATCCATTGGAGAAAATGAATCATCCATTCATTTTCGCTTCTGAAGAATATCCACTAGGGAAGTGAAATACAAATCCTTACAAGATCTTTCTGTGTTAATAGTTAGATTCTTAAAGGATACTCTCAGAACTATTAATTAATTTGGTCTTATCATTTAATCAAATCTCTCGTTCCCACTCCCTGTTTTATCTAAGGAAGCACCCTCTAGGGAATGATAAAGTTATGCCTTACATGGAGATCTTTGATGGGTTACTCTATGCAAATAGACAAAGAATCTAGATTCCACGCAAGACAATTCAGACAGACTCCTACGAATCAATTTCGGGACGAAATTTCCTAAAGTAGGGGAGACTGTGACATCTGTGCCTCTACAACCATCATACAAATACAAAACCAATGAAATCTTGTGTTTTATACTTGATAATTGTATAAATTCATGTGACATTTGCACATGTCGATTCTTATTCAATTTCTTTAAATCGCTTTCTAGAAAGTTATACGCAAACTGTTACGTAAACGTAATCAGTTTAATGCCGACAAACATGTTGGAACAGTGACATAGGCTTAACATGCCTTAAATAACCTTTACATAACTTAGAAGTAAGTTTTGGAAGGTTTGGTGTGTCGAAAACAAGTTTATTCGATCGTAGGGACTATTTGCGACAAACTGCGAAAGTATGCCGATTCGTATATTAACGAACATTCCGGAACATGATCAAAAGCTAAACATACCCTAAATATCCTATACATAGCTTATAAATAGGCTTTGAGGGGTTCGGTTTGCGAAAATACGCCTATTTGATCAATAGGGACTAAAGCGTCAAAAAGTGCATAAGTTTGCATTTATGCGCATATCTTACGTTTTGAACATATCCGGACATCCAAAGATTTTTGTAATCATTAAAATATTTTATTGGAATGCAAAAATACCATTCGCCGCGTAATTTGGATCATTTTCATGTCCGTTTGAGTTTTCGTCGTAATTAACCGAACAACGCGACCGTACGACAAAACGAACCAACATCCGAGATGTTTTCAAGCATATTTTATGTTCCTTATACTTTAACTTCATTGTAGAGCCTTGAAATTGGGTTTAGGGTGCTTAAACGCGTCAAAAATCAAGTTTTAAGCTGCAGGGGCCTGTTCTGCCAATTTTTGAAAGTTGCTGATCAGATGTCCTCGCCTGGGGCGAAGACTTATGTCTTTGTCTTCGCGGCCCATGAGGACTGTTGCTGGCAGAAACATTGAATCTGTTCAAACAGCCTGTTTCCACTGATTTTAACCACTGATTTAGCATACTATGGACTTGTTTTTTTAGCTCCCCTTGTATTTAAAACTATGGACAACATGTGTTTGGCCAAGATTAAGCTTTGATTTGCTCAAAAACACATGTAATGATCCTAGAGATTCAAGATTTCCTATAAATAGTCTTGGGTTTCATTCTTGTTCCTTGCTCAAATTGATCTAATCTGCTCTAAGTTGAAGCTCTCACTTGTTGAAGGCTTCATACCTGAGTGTTTTAGTTCAATTCTTCCTAGCTTGGACCCTTTGTAAGCTTCTTTCATGCTTGTTTATGATTTTCAACCATGAAAGTCAAACAGTGTTTGACTTTCTACTTTGACCATGAATTGGTCAAGTCAAAGTTCAACCGAACTTTGCAACGTGAGCGTAATCACGATGGTTATAGTTCCTTGTGACTATACCTACTGATTACCACGTCGATTAGTCGAAGTGACGAGTCAAAGTTTTGGTCAAAATGTCGATTATGTGCATTTTACGACGAAACTATTTTCGGGTATCAAAACACTTTGTTTTGATATCGAACATGTTTTCTAACTTAGTT
This sequence comes from Helianthus tuberosus, assembly GCA_030545235.1. Classification (NCBI taxonomy): domain Eukaryota; kingdom Viridiplantae; phylum Streptophyta; class Magnoliopsida; order Asterales; family Asteraceae; genus Helianthus; species Helianthus tuberosus. The sequence goes on along the minus strand of CM060434.1, from coordinate 10,641,963 downwards.
AAACATGTTTTAACATGTTTAACTCGTCACTTTTAGTCTAGTGCTTGTATAGGGTCGTAAGTCAAGCGGTCTTGACAACCGCTTAGACTTTCGAACCTGACCCTTTTGGTCGATCGTTAGGATCCGACCAAGCATATTTTGTGACCATAGTTGTATAGGGAATAACCTTCCGAGGTTATACCTTATGGTCACTTAGTTTAATTAGTTGTATGATAGGTAGTTTATATGCCTCAGGAAAATGACCAAAATGCCCTTTTCATGCATAATTTAAATTTAAGCATATGTAACTTAATTTTTGACACTTAAACTGATTATGCAACATATTTAAACATGTTAGTGCATATAATACTTGTCATAGGACTAGTTAGGCGTCTCGAACGCGCATTCGCGCGAACGACACATTAAAGTAGTGTAGACTACCTTAACGGGTCATAACGGGTCGTAAGCACTTAGGATAGATTATGATTTAGGATGTAGGCTTTGTTAAACCATATCACATGAGTTCCAATACTCATTTGGTTTACGAGACCTCATTCTACCCAATCTCCCGATTTAGGTGTCGATTTATTAACATAGCAATCTGATTACTAGGTACCACTTGATTTCCTTGGTTTGCCCGAGCTTTGTTAAGTTCATTTAATCGAGGATACCTTTCAATTCAATGTGAGTACATAGTCCCCCTCTTTTACCGTTTTCGAATGTTTTGGGGTGATTCATATGTGTTAAATGATTTCTAGTTTTCTAAAATGAATGTTATGGTTTATATTAAACACAACAATTTAAATTATATGAACAAACTTGTTGGGGCGTTGGCTGAAAGACAATTGAATGACATTCATTAACTATTTTTAAGCCGACTAGTAGTACGTTATGGTACCATAGGATATTATGATACCATAGGATCTGACAAATCCCGTTATCGGACTCTCACCATGGTTATGGGGGTAATGTGGGTAACGACAGAACCTGATGCTTGTTAACTTACCTTTGATGGTTTGTTAATACGAGTTGAACGATTAGGACGAGTCACACAGGTTTGAATGTATTCAAGGAAATGACCAAAAGTCAGTTTTCACAATTAATACATGAACCATTGGAACTATTTGAACTATGTGAACGGTTTGAACTATTTGAACCATCGGAACTATTTGAACTATGTGAATGATTTGAACTATTAGAACCATTGGAACTATTTGAACTATGTAAACTATTTGAACCATTGGAACTATTTGAAGGATGTGAGCTATTGAACTATTTGAACCATCAGAACTATTTGAACTATTGAACGATTGGGTAATGGTAAATGATTAGGTAACGGGGCAGGTGTAATGTGATAAAAGCATGGTGGATACGGCCCTGGTACTTCCTATATATAAGTACTTTTAACACATTACATGTCGTTGCGTTATCTAGATTACTTGGACAATGTTATCAAAACGAAGTTACACTACAAGGTTTACTTAAAGATATAAACCATACAATGTTTACTTTCAATGATGATTTACTACTTGGTTTACAAAGATAAATGTTTTCAGTTAAGATTCATCGCTACAATGGTTTTGGTTTATACATATATCAACTTGTAAAAGTTGATAGAAACATACTGCAATATCAAACTCTTTTGTTTTCAAGGTACACACTCGACAACTCTTGTAGTTAGACTAGGTATTGCAATATGAACTCAAGGCCATGAATCTGACAGACTCACAAAACCTATGTACTCGCCGGCAATTTTGTGCTGACGTATTTTCACATATGTTTCAGGTACCGTAGTTTGATGATGATTATGATGCATGATCACATAGGGATGGACGAGGCCTTAGTGACTTAACAACAATGAAGGACAATATGTTCATATTTTGCTTTTAATATTCGAGACAATGTAATAAACTTAATTCAATAAAACGAAACTTCAATCCATGTGTTGTGAAACAATGATTCTGTTACGACACTCCCCGACGTTTCTGCCGCGGTTTGTTGTTTTAACGCGGTCGGGGTGTGACAAAGATAATCGCTGAGTTTTTATATATATCAAGACAACTAGTTACATAATTTTTTGTAAAGGAAACAAAAATGCATATGGGCTACATCACCCAATCAATACAAGTTTAATACATATAATGGCAAAATTTCTTCCTTCACATTGGCGATCATCAGTCTTCAAGCTGTCTTCAAAACTTAGCTTCAATCTTCATATCCCAAAAATGAACTGCTCTATACAAAAGTACCTACAAGAAAACCTAACAGGCTGGGGGAGATGGTGGGGTGTAGGAAGGACTAAGCTACGGAGATGAGCTACCTCCTCCTCAAGCTCGTAAACTAGTCGAAGCAAGAAGCTCACCTGCTGCTCAAGTGTCAAAACTAGAGCAGCCAAGCCATTGGCTGGTACATGACCAGGTGGTAGTGGTGATGCTGTTGGTGGTGTTGATGCTGGTGGTGATGAAGATGGTGGTGGTGGTGTGGCTGGTGGTGGGTAGTCCAGTGGGGGTGGTAGTGTGAGGACCGAGAATTCGGCTCGAATGAACTCGCTCAGGTCAGATCTGTGATCACCACGATTGTACAGAATCCAATTGTGGTGTAGGAGTAAGATCAACAACGTAGACACAGTTAAAAGTATACATTCTCACTGAAATAGTAGAAAAGTACAAGGCTCCAGAGAATTTTTGCAAGAGCTTCGCCACAGGAGTCAGAACTAAATATCTCAAATGAGAATCAAGAGCTCCTATTTATAGGTGTGCTCCATCCGGGAAACCACATGCCGTCCGGATGATCATCCGTCCGGATGAGCATGTCCATCCGATCGGATGGACTCCATCCGTCCAGATGGACTTTACAAAACACGTTAACATATATTTCATCCCAGATTCGATATATAACATATACAAAACTATACAAAGACAACAACCATGACAAAATAGACTAAATACAGACGAAAGCTACAGACATTATGCATCTACAGACTCCCCCTTGGATGTAGCTGCAGTCTTTCTTCCTGTATAGCCTTTAACGAGACTTCCTGTTGCGTCTTCTGTCTCTCGCTTTCCTCCTCCTCTCTTCTTTCCTTTTTTCCAACATTTTCTGCCTCAGAGGCCTTCCAGTGTTAATCCACTATTTGCTGTACTCTGGATCACCATCTTTGGCATTAGACCACCTGGGTATCTTATTCTCTTGAGATTTAATAGGTGTCTGATCAGTTACAGGCCATTTCAGCTTCCAGCCAGCCCGTGTAGCAGCTTTAGCTCTAACCTCTTTCATTCTTTCATTTCTAGGCTATGTCTTTAGGAATTCTTCCAACTCAAGATCTCTGAACTTCGACTCCCAGTATCTTCCAGAATTAATGTCTCAACGCTTCCACTTCTTTGTTCAACACTTCATTCTCATTTGAAGTAGATGTATGTATATTACCAACAATCTCCATCAACATCTTGTGAGACTCATCCATTGATTTGTACTGGGCGTTTACCTCCATGATCTTGTCTACCAGGCCTTCAATTACTTCTGACTGCTCTTCAACTTCATTTCTCAATGCAACGTTCTCAGCTTCAATGTCTTTGAGCTTTTCTTTTGTATCTTTCTTGTCAACACACTTATCTTACCATCATTGAACATGTCACCAAAATCTTCTAACCCCACTGGACCACTTCCTAGACCAGAAGGAACCTTTGGAAACCCGTGACTTGAGCTTTGAGATGTTGTAGGTTCTTTGTAGCTGATGTTAGTTCTTCAACTGACTTTGGCTTTTCAGGAATCTTTTCTCGTTCTTCAGAAATATGAATTGTTTTATTAACGGGTGAATGTGGAGGTGTTGACTTTAACTCCAGTAATCTCTACCTCAGCACTTTCAACTCTTTTAAGTTTTTCAAATTCTAGATCTTGTTGAGGAACAGAGGTTCTATCTTTTCTGCTTCTCACTCTTCTTGGTAGTTCACCTGTTGGACGTGCCTTTCTCTTACGAATACCTTTCTTCTTGAGCTTTTCTTTTTCAACAGGTGTTGGAACATAAGTAGCATCCTCTTCGTCTGATGCTTTCTTCTTCTTTGGAGACTTTTTCAACTTGTGCTTACCACTGACATAAGTAGTCGGTGCTATCTTTGTAGGATCAAAATCACATTCAGTTTCGCTTGAATCCATATGCACCTGACCTTCAATGAATGTCTCTTTCACATTTTCTGCACCAGCTTCAATGTTTTCACCAGTCTTTGTTGCATCTCGGTCACCTTGTGCAGTAGATAACTTCTCGTAATCAGTAAAAGGCATATTTAGGAGATAAACGCCTTCTTTAATCACATCTGTTGGAGGAATCACAGGCTCATCGACCAGGCGTGGTGGTGATTTCTTCTTCTTTGTTTCTACAACACAAACATTAACATTTTTAGTATAATAATCAAATGAATTATCTACCAACCTTTCTAATGATTCCTGTTTCTCAGTTTTACCCTTAATCACAACTTTCGGTGTAGTCACTTTTGGAGTTCTCTTCTTCTTCTCATCTTTCACGAACCACCATCTAAGCTTCTTAAGAATAAGCGGGTTCAATCCCTCTGTTTCATTATCCAAATTACTATCAGCATGTCTCCAGTTATCACCCTCTGGTGCCACATAATCAGGCTTCTTGATTGCACCAAACTTTTGTCTATATTTTGATTCATCTTCCGGTTTCACTCCCCTATAGACATCCAACCTTTTCAACGTCTCACTGTCCATGTGCTATAAAGGTAATTCATCACTAGGATCCTTCGGCAGATTTGGAATTTGATCATCTATTAGCATCTGTACAAACCTCGGATACTAGACATATCTTTTACCTTTTATGTTATTGAGCATGTGATTGAAGATGACTTGCGAAATGTTGTAAGGCCGATTGAGTACCAAGATTGAAATAATGTTCATAATGTAGTTCGAAGCTTCGTCATAAGCACTTTTCCTATGTGCAAAGGCATGAATCACTACGTCTTTAAATGGATCAATATTTGGATAATTCTCATCCAACACACAACATATATTTTGTTTCTTGTGGAAATCAGAAGCCCTTGCCTGCAAATATTTCATTATTAGAATATGCACGTATATCGAGACACATAGTACATAGTGAAATTTTTCAAAATTTTTCAAAATTTTCTAACACTTTTACACTGAGCACTCATCCGAATGGATAAGTTGTCAAATGGCCATCTGACCGGATGGTCATCCGCTCGAATGGGTATGGTCTGAATTAATCAAAGGGTTTGAATGAGAAATGGTCCGAATGACCATTCGACCAGATGGGAAAATAAGCTTGAAAGCAACATAATTTGGATGGTCATTCGACCGAATGAAAAAAGGAATAAGATTGTGTTGTGGTTCGGATGGTCATCCGATCGAATGAACATTCGAGTGAAACACAAAAGGTCATTCAAGCACAAGATATTGATATGGTTCGGATGGTCATCCGATCGAATGATCATTTGAGTGAAAACAATTAAGTATTCAAAATCATGATAGTGAAATGGTGTCATCCGAGAGGATGGTCATCCGAGCGGATGGTCATCCGATCGAATGATCATTCGAGTGACGATGAAGAACAGTTGAATACTCAAACACATCAAATAAAAAATTATAAAGATTTTGCAAAAATTGATCTCAATTTCTCTTAGAACTATCTCCGATGAAGAACAGTTGAATACTCAAACACATCAAATAAAAAATTATCAAGATTTTGCAAAAATTGATCTCAATCGCCTATGTTCAATTTCTACAAAAACAATCTAATTTACCCTAGATCTAACAAAATGTATGCCGGCAGTCGGACGTGTCGAATGGGCTTATGTTCAAATCTAGCCTTGTTTTGATGAAATTGGAACGGTAAACACCTAAATCTAAGGCCGATGTACAATAATCTATGCTCAATTTATACAAAAATCACGAAATCAAGCCTAGATCTAAGAACATGATGACGTCAGTGGTGTCGGCGACTTTAAACATCAAAAACACACATTAAAAGTGGAAATCAGGGAAACTTACTTTCACCACAGTGAATGATGTGCAAACCAACAAGCCTATGCAAAAGATCCGGCAAGAAAATGGCTCAGAATCAAAGTGTGAGTTTGAGAGAAAATGTGTGAGTGTGTCGGATGGATAGTCGATAGAATGAGATCAATGACTGTTGACTGTCTATTTATATGGTGTCATCCACTCGGATGGCCATCCGACCGGATGGTCATCCGATCTGATGATCATTCGATCACACAATTTTCCAAAATTTTCTAACTTTTTCAAATTTATCAATTTTTGACATCCACTCAAGTATCCAGGTCCAAGTTAATGACACTGGTTACTCGATTTGTCGACCAAGTCCAAGTTAATGACCTTGGTTGACCCGATTCGAACCAACTGACATTTTTAAACAATTTTTCAACTTTTTCTGAAAGATACAAGTTTCAAGTTAATGAACTTGTTTGACTTTTTAAGATTCCCAACATTCAGATTAGCTCCCAACCCAGTCGTTCAGCAAAAACTTTCTCTGCATCGCATCTGAGATTCCGAAGATCAGCTCCCCACAATGGTTTGTCAAAACTAAAGCAGAAAAAAATCTTTTTGGATTTTAGAAAGTTTACGTGAAAACACACTGAAAATCTTTTTGTTTTTAAATCTGAAATGAAATAACAGGAAACTATAAACAAACATATTTTTTTGAGCTGTGTTAGAGGATTTTATCAGCTACTGACGAGTCACAGGCACCGTTGAGCTTACATTTCACATTAAGTTTTAAACAATTCACCTAGATTGTCGATATACTGATCCACTTAAATTCTCACACAAAGTTCAACTGATTCAGGATACGGATTAGTGTTTTAAGAACTTAACTTATTCGCGTGTCCCACCTCAGAATATACTCTCGTATCCAAATTCCCTATATTCAGTCTTACAGGTGAATATACTATAATGATATCTGTTTTCAGGGTAGTGCGAGACCATGAGAGCTCAGGTTAGAACTTCCGTTCAGATTGAGAGATGATGGCTCGACTTTGGGTGTGTCCCACTTAGGGATCTTTACAACAGCACTTGATTTGTATTTTTCAATACTTATCAATTTTTATGCTGAGGGAAAACTTTATTTTTAAAGCGCATAAAGTATTAGACGAGGACTAGGACATTGCTTCCGCAATATCAGAAGTCCTGGTATAATACCCCAGATATCACTAAGTATATAGACCTCGTATCTCAGAAACAGGCACTCTTTCAAACAAGATTTCAGGGGTTACCTATATATCCGAGAGATGTTCCCCACGAAATAAGCAAGATATAGATTTAGGTTTATATCCCGAAAAGTCTACTAAAATGTGCATAAACCTATCAACACATCATCAGTGAGACAGTTTAACGCTTATAATCTTTACACATCTTTAGCCCCGTGACAGTCTAGCTGATGTACTATCACTTCCTCGTTTTACACAAACTCTTTTTGGGTTTTCTGTTGTTTTTTTACATTTTGAAATTTCTATTGTTTTTGTATTTTTCACATTTTTAATGTTTTTGTATTTTCTGTATAACACTATCTCCCCCTAAAGACCAAAACAATGAAAAACGTGATAAACCATAGCAGATTGCTTCTCGACGTCCTCTGCTTTGGAATGTTCATCAACGCCAATAATTGCTCCCCCTGACGACAAAAGCTTCATACCGTTTAGTTTGAACAAGTATTGAAAACGTGACTTATCAAACGATTTTATGTGTAAATCAGCTTTTTGTTCATCGGTGTGGAGTTTTTCAATTCGAATCAACTTCTTCTCGTAGCTATCACGGATGAAGTGATGTCGAATTTCAATATGTTTTGATTTAGCGTGATGTACTGGGTTTTTTGTTATGTTGATTACTGCCTCATTGTCAACAAAAATAGGAGTAGTAAGAAATTGCAAACCGTAATCCCTCATTTGTTGTAGGATCCACAGAATTTGAGAGCAGCAACTGCTTGTTGAAACATACTCTGCTTCACAGTTGAGAGTGTGACGGTAGTCTTCTTCTTACATTGCCAAGTCACCAGACGTGGTCCGAAACACTGGCATCATGCTGTTGTAGACTTTGAATTCAGTTTGCAGCATCCGAAATCAGAGTCAGAGTAACCTTCCAGTCTGAGATCATAGTCTTTTAGATACCACAACCCCAAAATTAGAGTTCCTCTCAGGTAGCGTAGAATCCTCTTGACAATGACCATGTGTGAAGATCTTAGACTTGACTGATAACGGGCCGTAAGGCAGGTCGGGTACATTATATCAGGCCGAGATGCAGTGAGGTACAATAACAAACCGATCATTGAACGGTAAAGCATTTCATCGACCTTCTCTCCGGTGAGATCAGGGTTGATACCGCGATTAGTTGCTAACGGGGTGGACATAGGTGCAGTCTCTGACATCCCAAATTTCTCTATAACGTCATGGACACACTTTGTTTGATGTATGAAGATCCCCTCCGGCATTTGATCGACTTGTAGCCCAAGGAAAACCTTCATCTCACCCTTCTAAGACATCTTGAACTTCTGCTTCATCACATTTTTGAATTCTTTGAGGAGTTCCTCATTCGTGGACCCGAAGATAATATCATCAACATATATTTGCACAATCAGTAGATGTCCAGCGACTTCCTTTGAGAACAGAGTGGCATCTACCTTTCCTCGAATAAAGCCGTTGGATAGAAAGTGTTGAGAGAACGTCTCATACCAGGCTCTCGGGGCCTGGTGCAATCCGTAAAGCGCTTTGTCCAAGTGGTAGACTTTATCTTTGTGAATCAGATCGGTGAAGCCTGGTGGCTTACCGACATAGACCTCCTCTTTCACTTTTCCGTACAGGAATGCGGATTTGACACCAGCTGATAGACTTTAAACCCTTTCCATGAAGCGAATGCGAGAAAGATTCTGATAGCTTCAAGTCTGGCAACCAGAGCATAAACTTCTGTTGACTGAAGCCCTGAACTGTCACACTCCAACCGCGTAAAACAACAAATCGTGGTGGAATCGTCGGGGAGTGTTGTAACAGAATCATTGTTTCAAAACACACGGAAATTTGAAGCTTCGTTTTATTAAACATTAAATATTTACATTGTCTGGAAATCTAAATAAACAAGTTAAACATAGTCTATTATTGTTATTAAGTCACTAAGGCCTTGTCCAGTCCTATGTGAGCATGCATCCTAGCAATTAACATCATTCAACAACACCTGAAACATATGTGAAAACAAAGTCAGCAAAGAAATGCTGGCGAGTACATAGGTTTTTGAGAGTGTCGGATTCATGGCTAGTTTACATGTTGCAATACTTAATTTAAAAACCTTGATTTGAAAAGTAAAGTATTGCGACATAATTAACCAACTCAAATCAAGTTGGTTATAATTTATAAAATCTCGTAGCCATGATTCTTAACCCAAAACATTTATTTAATTAAATCAAATTGTAAAACATCTCGTAAAAACTTGTTAATAAATCTCATTAATAAAATTCGTTAATAAAACTCGTATGGTTTATATCATTTCGAAAACCTCGTTTGTGTGACATTGTTTCATAATCGTTAAACCAATTGAACTAAATAACGCCACGGTATATAATACGATGAAAACACTTATATATAGGAAGTACCAGCGGCATATCCACCATGCTTTCATCACATTACACCCGTCTCGTTATCTAAACACTAACCAAAAACCAATCGTTTACCCAAATCGTTTAATTTGTTAAAAATCACTTTAGTTGTTTAAATCATTCTTGTTTTAAATTGTGAAAACTACTTTTGGTCGTCTCGCTAATAACATCCAAACCTTCGCAACACGCCTATCGCTTCTCGCATTAATAAACCACCAAAGGGTAAATTAACTATCACAGATTCAGTCGTTACCCACCTAACCCACACATAACCATGGGTGTAGTCTGATAACGGGATTTGTCAGATCCTATGGTACCATAACCTAATACTGGTCGGTTCGGCCAAAACTAATGAATGTTATTCGTTATGTAAATACAACCAACAAGTTTGTTTACTTTATCAAAATCGTTATTAATTTTGTATAAACCATATCATTTATTTTTGAAACCATCGTTAAAACCTCGAAAACATTTAGCACATATGAATCACCCCAAAACAATTTAAAACAGTAAAATAGGGGAACTATGTACTCACCTGAGAATGCTTAGAAGTCTTGAACAACAACCAAGCAAAGCTAGAGGGATCACGGAATCAATCGGCAACCTAATAACTATATAAATAAACCGGACCTAAGTCGGAAGATCGAATAGGATGAGATTTTGTAAACCAAATGAGTATTGGAACTCATATGACATGGTTTAACAAAGTCTACATTCTAGATCGGAACCTAACCTAAGTGCTTTCGACCCGTTACGACCCATTTAGGTAGCTTACACTACTTTAACGCGTCGTGCGCGCATAAGCGCGTTCGGACCGCCTAACTAGTCCTATGACAAGTATTATATGCCTTAACATGTCTAATAAAGTTTCCTAATCTGTTTAGATGTCAAAATTTAGGTTACATATGCTTAAAATGAATTTATGCATAAAAAGGGCATTTGGGTAATTTTCCTAAGGCATATAAACTACCTATCATACAACTAGCTAAACGTAGTGACCATAAGGTATAACCTCGGAAGGTTATTCCCTATACAACTATGGTCACCTAATGTGTTTGGTCGGATCCTAATGATCGACCAAACGGGTCGGGTTCGAAAGTATAAGCGGTTGTTTAGACAGCTTACCATACGACCCTACATAAGCACTAAACCTAAAGTGACGAGCTAAACATGTTAAAACATCCTTAACAAGGTTTGAAAACTGGTTTGGTATCAAAACAAACAGTTTTGATACCTAAAAGTAGTTTGGTTACAAAATACGCAAGAATACGCATTTTGGCCGAAACTACGACTCGCCACTATGCCTAGATAACGTGGTAATCAGTAGGTATAGTCACAAGAGAATAAAACCATTGTGATTATGCTCACATTATGAAGTTCAAACGAACTTTATGTTGACCTTAAACTGGTCAAACCAGAAAGTCAAACACAGTTTGACTTTCACGCGAAAAAAGAACGAAAGAGGACTTACAACGGGTCCAAGAATGGAAATCTAGATCCAACTTGCTCAGGTATGAGGTGCTAAGCCCAAAATTTGAGCAAATAGATCAGATTGTGTGAGTTGCAACAATGAGGAGCATGGGTATTTATAGGATTTCTAGGACCGTTAGGATCGTTCCTCGAAAAACGAGCTTCGATCTCATCCGTACACATGTGCCCATGGTTTTGTGAAACCATGGGAGCCCCTAGTTTCATTAAAAACATGTGAAAATGAGGGTAACAGCTGGAATAAGCTGGAATTTAGATTTTTCATTTTGGTCCCTTACTAAGATAACTATGGCAGATTGTCAATTTTGGTCCCTGAATGTGCAAAACATGGTTTTTGATGCATTTTTTACACATTTAAGCCCCGTTAATACCATTTCAAGGCTCTAAAATGAAGTTAAAGTATAGGTAACATGAAACATGCTCAAAAATATCTCGGATGTCGGTTCGTTTGGTCGTACGGTTGCGTTGTTCGGTTAATTACGACGAAACACGAACGAATGCGAAAAACGATCCAAATTACACGACGAATGAAATTTTATCATGCCAATCACTAAAATAAAATATTTTAATGATTACATAAATTTTTGGATGTCCAGTTGTATTCAGAACGTAAGATATGCGCGGAAATGCAAACTTATGCACTTTTTGACGTTTTAGTCCCTGAATGACCAGAAAGTTTATTTTAGCACACCGAACCCCTCAAAGCCTATTTCTAAGCTATGTAAAGGATATTTAGGGTATTTTTAACTTATGGTCATGTTTCGGAATGTTTGTTACAGTACAAATCGGCATACTTTCGTAGTTTGTCGAAATTAGTCCCTGTAAGCGAATAAACTTGATTTTGCCACACCAAACCTTCCAAAACTTATTTCTAAGTTATGTAAAGGTTATTTAAGGTATGTTAAGCCTATTTCACTATTCCAGAGTGTTTGTTGCATTAAACTGGTTATATTTGCGCATTAGTGCGCGTATAACCTTCCAGAAAGCGATTTAAAGCTTGAAATCGAACAAGAATTGATATGTGCAGAAGATACACATATTGATGCAAATCGCAAGTATGAAATACAATATTTCATTGGTTTGGTATTTGTTTGATGGCCGTGGAGGCACAGATGTCACAGTATCCCCTACTTCAGGAAATTTCGTCCCGAAATTTATTTAGAGGAAACTTGTGAGAGCTTGAAACATGAAGTCGAAAAGATAAAACAACACTGGTTAGAGTTCTGAACTTCTAGTAACTTTAAATAACATCATGCTTGCAATGTAAGAGGGACACTTATATACAAGTATATGAAGCGCCATTGGTGCGTCCACCGTACCTCCATTACATTGTTCACGTTTCGTTATTGTTGTCACTATCGTTCTTACACATGATAAACCTTACTGGGGTTCCTGTGCACTGAATTTCATAATTGTGTACGCGTCCATAATTACGTAATTCCTTGCATAGTCCACACAGTGCATTTGATAATGTGTAGGGGAAAACCAAATGAACGAACCTGTGATGAGTGTGACTGGACCACCATAGGGTCCTTTCAGCTATATCATCACATGCCATTCTTAACCAGATTCTGAATCAATATTTTAACTAGACCACCCAAAGGGTCTCTTTTTGAATCATGGAATAGTACTATATAATCCAAGGGTCGTAATTATTACATAGAAGCCCATTAAGGATTTAGGATAGTACCTTTTGAATAGCCTACTATGAATTCCTCATGTGAAGATATGGAAGAATCTACCAGGATTGGGATAACGAAAATCGGATCACACAATAAAAGAGAACACATAATCGCATAATCATTTAAGTTGACCTTTAATTTGTTATCTTTGGACACGGGTATTTAAAGCATACCAAGAATCCAATCCATGGATTTCATTTGGCACTTTAAATATTTTCAAGAGTCTAACTATGAAGATAGGAAGATCTTAATAGGAATTCGGTTTGTCCTTATTGAATTGTAATGTACGTATTAAGGTATACAAGGAATCTAATCAGGGCTTCGATTTGGGTGATAATCATCCTCAAGGATCTAATTGTGAAGATAAGAAGATCCTATAGGGATTTTGGAATTCGAAGAGCCGAAGACGCTTCGAAACCTTGCACTAGACGTGCTTAAGTCGATACACGAGGTAGAATGCTCATGAAGTTGAGGTGCTAGATATGCCAAGGCGACATATGAAGCAGAATTTGAAGGTTGGGTAATATGAGCAGAATGCTTTTCGAAAATTATGCATGGTATTCTTTTCAAAAATATGTTTAATGTTGTTGAAATCTTACATAATACTTTTGAAATCATAAAGTAGGCATATTAGGTAAGTATATTTATAAAATGTTTTAAAATCATGCGAGGTAAGTATTGAAATTATGCATAAGGATTTTGAAAATATGGATAAAGCCTTTGAAATTCTGCATTTGATACATTAAGTAAATATACTGTGTTAAAAATCGTTTTCAAACAATATGAAATATTTTGAAATTATGAGGGTCGTTTTGAAAACCTATACTATGTATGTTGTTATGAAAAAAATCAGAATGAAATGATATGAGATTGAAGAAAGGTATCCTTAGTTATCTAACCAAGGAATTAAAGTGATTAATCAAATTGCCACTTCGTTTCTTAGAATGAAACGAGCACTTAGAATTTTCGAGGAAATCATGAGCGGTCATAAGAACGAGAGAACTAAAAATACGGTTCTTTGGTGTAGGTATCGTAGGGGTATGCCATACACACATGCAACTATATTTGTACATCAGAATTGCAAATAGAGATTTATTTATAAACAAAATCGATTGTTTTCGAGTTCAATGGAAAACACTAGAAACATAAACATAAGATTCGGATTATTCAAAGCAGCAGCTTCATCTAATCGGCCAAATGCTCATCCGTGGGTCAGATTTGCATTAGCAAGTCTTGGGCATTTATTCACGAAATGACACATCTCGCCACAGTTGTAGCATGATCCAGGTGGAAAGCGAGCTTGAACAGGATTGTTGATAGCTTGATTTGGTGAAGCTGCAGCTGGGCAAACTCTTGCGGTATGACTTATAAGTCCACAAATTTGGCATCTGCGGCACTTCACACTAGCATGATGATGAAGGCTACATTGGTTGCACAAGGGTACAGTTCCGTTGTATGGCTTCTTAGCTAGTGGCGTTGCCACTTGGCTAGGTCCCGTTTGTTTTGGTGCAATAGCTGCGGGATCCTTTGAAGCTTTACGCTTCTTTGACTTTTTCGAAGGCTCGGCTTCTGCTTCTTTCGATGCTTATTGGGTGGCTTCATTATTGAGACGAGACATGGCGACACCTAAATCCACAGTCTTCAGGATTACTTCGTCTATTCGCTGGGAAAATTTGGCAGTTTGCTTGGACATTTGAGTGTCGTTGCGATGAAGAGACATTCTAGAGGAAATGAAGGACATAGGAGAAAACAAGTGAAATGTTATCGGATAATTAAAACAGAACGACAACGCATAGAAATTGCGATCATTTATTTGTTACCTAAGGCAAACAAATGAGACGGTGATTAATCAAAGTAAATGGGTCATATTAATGTATCACTGAAGATATGTTCGCCTATAAGTGAACACTCACCCCAAGAGTTCCCAGGTAAGAGTGACTGGTTCGATACTACGGATTTGTACGAACACTCTAGCCTTAGACAGAAAACTCAGGGTACAGGCATTCACCCTTCCAGTTTGCACGTGTTCACATTATAAGACCCAAACTTTGATGATATTTTGAAAACTTAGAGGGTTCAAAACCTAGTAATCAATCATCCTAGAACAGATGATTGGTTTTCGAAGCGGATTCAAAATTTATGTTCTGGTTGTGGTTGTCACTTAAGGATAAGTGACGGTATTGTTTTAAGATCTAAACACAAGTAAACTCGCATTAGGGTCCTAGGAAGGTTATAGACTAGGTCAAAGCATTACTAATAACCTAATTCCCTATAACCATGAGCTCGGATACCAACTTTTCTGTCACACCCCGACCGCGTAAAACAACAAATCACGGCGGAATCATCGGGGAGTGTTGTAACAGAATCATTGTTTCAAAACACACGGAAATTTGAAGTTTCGTTTTATTAAACATTAAATATTTACATCGTCTGGAAATCTAAATAAACAAGTTAAACATAGTCTATTATTGTTATTAAGTCACTAAGGCCTTGTCCAGTCCTATGTGAGCATGCATCCTAGCAATCAACATCATTCAACAACACCTGAAACATATGTGAAAACAAAGTCAGCAAAGAAATGCTGGCGAGTACATAGGTTTTTGAGAGTGTCGGATTCATGGCTAGTTTACATGTTGCAATACTTAATTTAAAAACCTTGTTTTGAAAAGTATAGTATTGCGACATAATTAACCAACTCAAATCAAGTTGGTTATAATTTATAAAATCTCGTAGCCATGATTCTTAACCCAAAACATTTATTTAATTAAATCAAATCGTAAAACATCTCGTAAAAACTTGTTAATAAATCTCGTTAATAAAATTCGTTAATAAAACTCGTATGGTTTATATCATTTCGAAAACCTCATTTGTGTGACATCGTTTCAAAATCGTTTACCCAAGTGAACTAAATAACGCCACGGTATGTAATACGATGAAAACACTTATCTATAGGAAGTACCCGCGGCTTATCCACCATGCTTTCATCACATTACACCCGACTTGTTATCTAAACACTAACCAAAAACCAATCGTTTACCCAAATCGTTTAATTCGTTAAAAATCGCTTTAGTTGTTTAAATCATTCTCGTTTTAAATTGTGAAAACTACTTTTGGTCGTCTCGCTAATAACATCCTAACCTTCGCAACTCGCCTATCGCTTCTCGCATTAATAAACCACCAAAGGGTAAATTAACTATCACAGAATCAGTTGTTACCCACCTAACCCACACATAACCATGGGTGCAGTTTGATAACGGGATTTGTCAGATCCTATGGTACCATAACCTAATACTGGTCGGTTCGGCCAAAACTAATGAATGTTATTCGTTATGTAAATACAACCAACAAGTTTGTTTACTTTATCAAAATCGTTATTAATTTTGTATAAACCATATCATTTATTTTTGAAACCATCGTTAAAACCTTGAAAATATTTAGCACATATGAATCACCCTAAAACAATTTAAAATAGTAAAATAGGGGAACTATGTACTCACCTGAGAATGCTTAGAAGTCTTGAACAACAACCAAGCAAAGCTAGAGGGAGCACGGAATCAATCGGCAACCTAATAACTATATAAATAAACCGGACCTAAGTCGGAAGATCGGATAGGATGAGATTTTGTAAACCAAATGAGTATTGGAACTTATATGACATGGTTTAACAAAGTCTACATTCTAGATCGGAACCTAACCTAAGTGCTTTCGACCCGTTACGACCCATTAAGGTAGCTTAAGCTACTTTAACGCGTCGTGCGCGTATAAGCGCGTTCGGACATTCTAACTAGTCCTATGACAAGTATTATATGCCTTAACATGTCTAATAAAGTTGCCTAATCAGTTTAGATGTCAAAATTTAGGTTACATATGCTTAAAATGAATTTATGCATAAAAAGGGCATTTTGGTAATTTTCCTAAGGCATATACACTACCTATCATACAACTAGCTAAACGTAGTGACCATAAGGTATAACCTCAGAAGGTTATTCCCTATACAACTATGGTCACCTAATGTGTTTGGTCGGATCCTAATGATCGACCAAACGGGTCGGGTTCGAAAGTATAAGCGGTTGTTTAGACCGCTTACCATACGACCCTACATAAGCACTAAACCTAAAGTGACGAGCTAAGCATGTTAAAACATCCTTAACAAGGTTTGAAAACTGGTTTGGTATCAAAACAAATGGTTTTGATACCTAAAAGTAGTTTGGTTAAAAAATACGCAAGAATACGCATTTTGGCCGAAACTACGACTCGCCACTATGCCTAGATAACGTGGTAATCAGTAGGTATAGTCACAAGAGACTAAAACCATTGTGATTATGCTCACATTATGAAGTTCAAACGAACTTTATGTTGACCTTAAACTGGTCAAAGCAGAAAGTCAAACACAGTTTGACTTTCACGCGAAAAAAAAAACGAAAGAGGACTTACAACGGGTCCAAGAATGGAAATCTAGATCCAACTTGCTCAGGTATGAGGTGCTAAGCCCCAAAATAGAGCAAATAGATCAGATTGTGTGAGTTGCAACAATGAGGAGCATGGGTATTTATAGGATTTCTAGGACCGTTAGGATCGTTCCTCGAAAAACGAGCTTCGATCTCATCCGTACACATGTGCCCATGGTTTTATGAAACCATGGGAGCCCATAGTTTCATTAAAACCATGTGCAAATGAGGGGAACATCTGGAACAAGCGGGAATTTAGATTTTTCATTTTGGTCCCTTCCTAAGATAACTATGCCAATTTTGGTCCCTGAATGTGCAAAACATGGTTTTTGATGCATTTTTAACACGTTTAAGCCCCGTTAATCCCATTTCAAGGCTCTAAAATGAAGTTAAAGTATAGGGAACATGAAACATGCTCAAAAATATCTCGGATGTCGGTTCCTTTGGTCGTACGGTTGCGTTGTTCGGTTAATTACGACGAAACACGAACGAATGCGAAAAACGATCCAAATTACGCGACGAATGAAATTTTATCATGCCAATCACTAAAATAAAATATTTTATTGATTACATAAAGTTTTTGATATCCGGATGTATTCAGAACGTAAGATATGCGCGAAAATGCAAACTTATGCACTTTTTGACGCTTTTAGTCCCTGAATGACCAAAAAGTTTATTTTAGCACACCGAACCCCTCAAAGCCTATTTCTAAGCTATGTAAAGGATATTTAGGGTATGTTTAACTTATTTTCATGTTCCAGAATGTTCGTTACAGTACAAATCAGCATACTTTCACAGTTTGTCGAAATTAGTCCCTGTAAGCGAATAAACTTGATTTCGCCACACCAAACCCTCCAAAACTTATTTCTAAGTTATGTAAAGGTTATTTAAGGTTTGTTAAGCCGGTTTCACTATTCTGGAGTGTTCTTTGCATTAAACTGGTTATATTTGCGCATCAGTGCGCGTATAACCTTCCAGAAAGCGATTTAAAGCTTGAAATCGAACAAGAATTGATATGTGCAGAAGATACACATATTTATGCAAATCCCAAGTATGAAATACAATATTTAATTGGTTTGGTATTTGTTTGATGGCCGTGGTGGCACATATGTCACATGAACGACTAGGCGAGCTTTTTTGCGCACGATCACTCCCCTATCATCTCGCTTTCATTTGAACACCCATTTGGTGTTAATCTTTCTATGACCATCAGGAAGATCGACTAGCTTCCATACTCCAAGATTTTCAAACTAACCTAGCTCCTCTTGCATCGTATTAACCCATGACTCCTCTATCAACGCCTCTTTATACGTTCTCGGTTCAACCTGTGAAATAAAGCAACTGGGTGAAAAATCATTTTGTAACGGTGCAATTTTAGTGTAAAAAAAGGCAAAGCCTTAGTCAATTTGACTTCTTGTTCTAACTCCTGACTGTAACTCTCCAATTATCAACTCTTCGGGGTGATATGATAGAGTCCTCGGCATAACTTCACCAGGAACATTCACATTGCTTTCCAAATTCGTGACGTTTTGATCTGCAACTTGTTCATCGACTTGAACTGTCTGATCTGATGACTGGATCTGCTCCCCCTCAGGTTCTAAATCACATCGATCAAAGGTCAGGCTATCCGAATCAGACTCTGAATCATCAAAAACTGATGTCTGATTTTCATGAGCATGCTCCTGTTCTGAAGTTGTCTGAGTTTGCTGCAAATCTGCATCACTGTGACCACTATGACTGGGGCCAGCTTCATGATCATTTGAATTTTGTTGACGCTTGGAATACTTGGTTGGCCATTTCTTCATCTGGGAAGCTTCATATTCCCGATATAGATTTTAGTGATTGGCATGATAAAATTCCATTCGTCACGGAATTTGGATCGTTTTTGTGTCCGTTACGACTTCCGTTGTAATTAACCGAACAACGCAACCATACGGCCAAACGAACCGACATCCAAGATGTTTTTGAACATATTTTAAGTTCCTTATACTTTAACTTCATTTTAGAGCCTTGAAATGGAGTTAACGGGGCTTAAACGTGTCAAAAATGCATCGAAAATCAAGTTTCAGACTTCCAGGGACTAGTTTTGATATTCTGCCAAACATGGCTAGGTGGGCCGCGTAAGACCATATGCAGGTCTACGCGGGGCGCGACCTATGCACAGACAGAAACATTGAACTTGGTCCATTTCAGATGTTTTGATGGTTTTTAATCCCTGATTTCAATACCATTTGATGGTTTTAAGTGTCCCAAAGTATCATAAACCTTCGGCTACACATGGAGGGTCATGATCAAAGCACGATTTACAAGAAATGATCCTAACGGTTCTCCGAAATCTATATAAACCCACTTGTTTCACTTCATTCTGCACACCTTGATCTGAATTCACTCTAAGTTGGGGTTCAAAACCGCATACCTGAGTGTAAGTCCCGTATAACCGGATCTTTCAATGATATCAAACAACCAATAGATTGTGCGGAATCCAATCAATTGGTGATTCAAGATAAACACGAAAAACTGAAAATACGAAGAACACAATACCGAAATACTTTCAAACTTGCACACGATTCTATTACTATCAACTAGCAAAACCGTCTGGTACAAGTTCCTACACCACCAAGTCGCCTCTCTCTGTGTTTCTCTAGAATTTCTGTAACTGAGGCTCCAAAGGTTCCAACCTAAAAACAAGTTAGAAACTTGTTTTTATACTAACTCAAGCCCACTTCCCTACATGGGCTCCCCTTGGGCCTGCTTGGCCCACATGGCCTAAAGCTTGGCCCAAGTGACTTATAAAGGTCCACAACCTAATATAAACTAACCCAGTAAAACCCAGTTCGTAACCATAACTCGTTGTGTTAATTTGATGCGTCAGTCTCACACTTTAGGGCCTAACAATCTCCCCCTAGACTGATGCCATCAAATTGTCTTCATACTTGAAATCAGCAACGTCTTCAACGTAGTCTATGGCTGTCGCTATGCTGCAGATGTTGTGGAAGTTCTTGACTTCTGAACTCTCAGCACTGGGTCTCTTTCTTCAGATTTTGTGGTTAGCTTCATATCAGGATCTTGATCAGCATCTTCTTGAAAGTCTTTGTTAAAAAGAATGTGAGAGGAGGATTCTCAGCAGCTCTTTTCTTCTTCAATCTTTGTCTTTCAAACAGGTTCATGGTACTTCTTCAAATGTACTTTCACTGTCAGACGGCGTTGCGTATCCGATTCTTCTGACTCAGGTACATCTTGTTGTTGTGCTGCTCCATGCTTCGTCAACAGCTAACAGCATCTCAGTCTTCAACAACCCCTGTTCTTGATTAAAATCAAGTTCTGCACATACTCACAAACTTATAAGCAAACATTTCTTATGCAACAGGGAGAGTACCACATGAACACTAGGTACATGAAATTTCACAATTTAAATTCTTTTAACTTTTGATGATCAGTCAAATCTTCAAGAACGGTTACATTTTTAATTTTAAGAAAAAACAAATAAGCACTCTATTTTTGGATTTTTGATTTTATAGAAAAGCAAGACACTATTTTTGTATTTTTGAATTTTTCCAATTTTTTAATTTTTTTTTTTAAATATTGAGAACTAAAAAACAAATAAAAACTCAAAATATAAACAACTACCATAATATACAATTACAATTGCAATGGGATCAAAGTTCGTTCTCAGGCAGACTAAGGAACACTTTTCAGTACGAGCCTAATCAAACTGGTCTATGCGATTGCCAATATGTTTGTCCACTTAAACTTTAACGCTCAACTTTCAATTTTTCAACTTCGTGATATGCTTTAGGTAATATTATACTATTATACCCGTGTGTCCCATTCCAAGGCATACCCCCGCGATCAAGGTAAGCACAACTATTCATCGTAGCAGGTGAGTATACTGATGTCATCCTTTAAGATATCCTGACTGTGTCTAGGTCTGCATATAATCTGTTTTATCATGTTTTGATTTCTTAACAATGAACACCCAAATAAATACTAATCAAATCCTGTAAATATAAACAGCACACTCTATCATGCAAGTATCTTCCCTACCACATATTTCACAAGTCCAATCCAGATTTCTGAAATCTTAACTGGGAATAGGTTGAGAAGAGAACAGAATAGATCTTTTACAGAGATGGTATAATATACAGATCAAATGAGTTTTTCTCAATTTGAAATAGGTTTCTAGGGTTTCTTTTGGGCACTTGAGGGCCTCTTTCGGGTGTATTAGATCTATAGCGCGACAACGTACAGCTAGGTCAGCATGTATCTGGATGCAGCAGAAGCTGTCGTTGCCTAGCACCTCCAGGTCAGCATATATCTGGATGCAGCAGAGGAGGTACACGACTTTTTCAGAGAAGATTTCAGAATCGGATCAAAATTGTGTGTATCGGGACAACATACAGACATTCAAATAGAAATGAGCTAATTCCAAGTGACTTTCTTTCCTGGGGTCATGTACAATTTTAGTTCTGAACAGAAGGACAGCCAAGATATCCCCGGATGATTCAACAATATAAAGACCCGAAACCTCAGATATTGGCTATCTATCAACACAAGATTTAAGACCATAAAATCATACGCCGTTGGTATGTTACCCACATGGTACATAGTTCGTTATGTTTATATCACTTAGTATCTTTTATCATGTTGAGTGTCAAGCCTATCGACATATCGCAGTAGATCCTAGTCTTTTCAGCTATGGCACCTTACATGTGTTAGTCAAACCCTTTAACACGAACATTTATTTCACTTCCTATATCATGCAATTTCTCTTTTTGGCTTTTTCATTTTTCAAATGTTTTTGTATTTTTCTCATTTTCTCCCCCTAAAACAATGCATATTTACAGCAAACTCTTTTTGTATTTTCTCAGTTTTCTCCTCCTAAACTCTATATCTATCTATATGTTCCTCTCCCCCCCTAAATTTGTGCATAAATCTTGTATTTTTGCGCAAATTTACCATTTACTAGAGAAAGGAAAATTTATATACAAAGTAATAAACTAAGAAAAAGAAAAAATATTTTTGCTTAACCGTTCTGTCACTAGATTGAAGACTAATCAAATTCAAATCAAAGTACTGAATTTAAACTGTACCTTTTGCTGATCTTATCTTACTTCTCTTATCCCCTCCAAAGGAAACATATCATCTGTAAAAAAAATTTGAACTTTTTGCAACAGTGAAATGTTACCCGTTTTTATCTCTGGAACAACCGCTATCAACATTCCAGAGATTGTCAACAGCTCCTCCTTGGTTGTTCCTGAAAGGTAAGGAGATTAGTAAGACATGGGTACCCAGGCCATCGTGGTCCTGGGATTTCCTGAAGCATCAAAATAAGACACTTCCTTTAAACACAAGTCCCCTTTAGTTTCAAAAATTGGAGACGTAGCTGCTTTTTGTTTTGCTCTCCAAATTTGTTTAGACTTTTCTAGTTTCTTAGATGCCTTTGGCAAAACATTTGGCTTATCAACCTTGTTATTTTTCAAAATTTGTGTTGGTTTCAAAGCTTGTTTTCTTTTTGCTTTAGCAGCATTCCAATCCCCATCAGAAGGTTTAACCTTGGGATTCACATTCTTCATTGCCTTAGGTGATGATACCTTCATCGGCTTAGAATGGTAGTTATCCTTTGATGTAACCCTCTGATTTTGCAGATAATATGGTACGTAGGGACGATGTGTGCAGTTCCGAGCTATGTGACCAGCAATGCCGCAATTGAAGCATGTTTGTCTCTTAATGTAGAAAGCATTCTGATCAGCTGGATTTGCTCTTGCAGACCCTGAAGGACGAACCGGTCCTTTCTGTGTTGGATGCACCTGCACTTTACTTTCAGACGAAGACGAATTTGGGTGCTTGTATGTACTGGTTGTAGAAGTCTTGTTGCTTTGAGCACCATTCTTCGTCTTTTCTCCCTGATTGGAGCTTTCAATCACCTTGTCACGAGCCTTATGAGGATTATTGCTGCCTTGTCCTTGATGAGCAGACTTCTTATACCCTCGATTTTGATCTGCTCGTTTTGGCTCCTTTTGCTTGTTGCGAACCGGCTCACAAACACCAGCACAAGAGTGAATATTAGCATTCTGTTGCACCTTTTGACGATGAACACAATTTCTAGCAATGTGTCCAGGAATTCCACAGTTGAAACATGTTTGTCGCTTCGATGTATGGAGATTCGAAGAGCTAGCAGCATTAGCTGATTTGATGGGTCTAGATGACCGAGCTTGCGTTTCCTGTGTTCCATGTGCCTTTTCTGAGTTCTTCTGTACCTGCTGATCAGAACTAGCACAAGCATGAGATGTAGACGGATGATGAGATTCATCCTTCTCACTTTTATCATGATCATTTTGAAAAACTGGTGTTTCAGGTTTATCTTTATTTTCAAAAACATTTTTCAGTGACTGTTCATTTATTTCAACTCCTTTTTCTTCTTTTACAAAATCAGGTCCAGTTTTAATTTCAGAAGATGAAGTTTCATCAACACGTGTTTCGTCAACACATGTATCATATGAATCTACTTGAGGTCTGCTTTCAGTCACGGTTTCCAATGTGGTCCCACTAGATTCAACATTAGGGACGTCCACTGAGGCCGATTCAGAAGAAGAATCAGGACATTCTTGATTTTCTTGGGAAGAAGTTTCAGTGGTTTCACTGAATGTATCCTGAGGGACCTCTCCTGTAACGCTATCATCAACTGAAGAATTAGAAACATCACAATCACATGCATTAACTGAAAAACCATCATCACCACACTTATTGTTCAAGGATTCAACACAAACATCATCAGTTTTGCCCCAAACATCAGGCTCACTTGACGAAACATAAGCAGAAAACGATGCAAACAAAGACCTACTAAAAGCAATATCAAATTCAGTTTGTTCAAAATAATTTTCAGAAATATTAGAATGAACAACTGGTTCACTCCCAAGAACATCTCCACATTTTACTTCAGATACTTTATCTGCACATGAAGACGAAGCGTTAGGATCAATTGAGCCTTTAGAAACAAAATTTATTGGAGTAGATTTCTGTTTCTCAACTGGTTTGCCAGTAAATGATGACTTATTGTTTTTGGGACCATAAGTCATTTTACTTTCATTCATCATCTCCTCCTCAGTCATGGGTAAATAAGTATAATTGTCATTATAGGGAGGAGGAGCCTGATTAAAACCCAAACCACGCCCTTTCTTTTCCTTGTATGCGAGCTGTTGATCACACAAGTTTTTGACTAATTTGCTGGAAGAATCAAATTTCTTAATGTTAAGTTCATTTATTTGATATCTATCTCTGATATCTTCCAGTTCCTTAGTCAAAATGCATACCTTCTCCTGTGCCTCTAAGAAATGGGTTGTTTTTACACTTACATCATCCTTAAGTTTGATGATGTCTTTTCGCTGAGCTTCAATTTTATCTTTATAAAGTTTTTCATTCTTTGATAAAGTAAAATTTTTATTTTTTATGTCGTTGTAGTCTTGAATCAACTCAGCGTTGTGTAACCGACATGCCTCATTTCTTTCTCTACACTCAGGAGTGCAAAAGACAGAAAGTATCTCTTCACGATCACGAGTAATTTCTTGAGCCAGGGGTTTGTTAAACATAAATGCTGAATTTTGTGTGGATGAGCAAACTGCAGCAGATGTGTTGCCTTGAGTAGACTTCTTGTCAGCATTATCATATGATTTGATTAGTGAGATCAGCTCATCTGACTTCATTTTGTAGCAGTCGGTTGTCACTATTATCTGATTAACATTTCTAAACCAACTACAGTTTGCCTGATCTGGAATCTCTTTTATAGCATTCAGAAGCATTCTGTTGCTCATGCGAGTAGACACCACCATCTCTGCCTTCTCCATTTCAGAGAGCAGTTTAGCGAACCGGCCTGTAAGTGTTTCTATAGATTCACCATATGAGTATCTGAATCCTTGGAGTTCCTGCTCAAGCACCTCTCTTTTAGAAGACATTTTTAAGATGTGATTTCTCAAAAATGTGATCTTTTAACTTCAACACAAGCCCAAAGCGAGAACCTGTGTACTCGCTAACTCAAACACTCTGCAGTTGAAAGAACCCGCTATCTGAACCGCACCTCAAAACCTGTCAAACCGATATCACAAGCAAACCCCCTTTTTTTTTTTTTATAATTAATTTTTTTTAATTAATTTTTTTTAATTAATTAAAGAAATAGAATATCAAATATTATTATTAAAACAATTATTATTATTATTTATTATATTATTATTAATAGTTAATGATTATGTAATGATGACAAAATGATTATTATGACTATTATTATAAATAATATTATTATATATATTAAAACCTAAACTAGAATATATCACGTCTGTATGTCTGTCTTGATCGTCGTAACTCAGACGATATACCAATCGGAGATGGTAACCGGAGTAGATGTGATGGTGAACGGAGGTGGTGATCGCTGATGTATTTGGATGGAGATGATCGGAGAAGATGAACGAAGGTGGTGATCGGAGTTGACAACAGCTGTGTAGACGATGGAGATGACGTTGACGGAGATGGTGGCCGGAGAAGATGAACAGAAGACTGCTGGTGTACGGTGGTTACGGCGATGAGACAACAATGATTGGAGAAGATGACCGGTGTCGATATGTGAAGGTGTTGCAGGTTTCCGGCGAAACGTTATCGGAGAAGAAAATAAAGATCAGAGGTGGTGTAGGCGATGACCGATGATGATGATGATGATTGCGACTCAAAAACGAAAAGAGATAACTCGAGATCTCGGTTGCGACTCGGAACCGTGGTTGCGACTCGGAACCGTGGTTGTTGCGAGTCGAAACCAAAGCAGGATGAGCTGAAACTGATGATGGTTGCGAGTCGTAAACAAACAGGATATTCGAAAATCACATACAAAATTATAAAGTCAACAAATGATTAGCTGCAACGAAAATCACTTTATGGAAATATCAATCTCACCAAAATTATAAAGTCAACAAATCTCCGAAAATTGTGTAAAATTTTAAAAACGAGATATTTCTAAAGATTTTTGAAAATTACGTTTAATCCTTTAACAGTCTTTTTCGAAATCAAAACACCAAAATATAATAATTTTTGATAAAATTTCGATGAACACTACGAAGATAGCGAAGAACACCGAACCAAAAATAACGAAAACCTTGAATCTTTGATATCACACCGAGCCTAGAAATAAGTTCTAAAGGCTCTGATACCACTTGTAAGTCCCGTATAACCGGATCTTTCAATGATATCAAACAACCAATAGATTGTGCGGAATCCAATCAATTGGTGATTCAAGATAAACACGAAAAACTGAAAATACGAAGAACACAATACCGAAATACTTTCAAACTTGCACACGATTCTATTACTATCAACTAGCAAAACCGTCTGGTACAAGTTCCTACACCACCAAGTCGCCTCTCTCTGTGTTTCTCTAGAATTTCTGTAACTGAGGCTCCAAAGGTTCCAACCTAAAAACAAGTTAGAAACTTGTTTTTATACTAACTCAAGCCCACTTCCCTACATGGGCTCCCCTTGGGCCTGCTTGGCCCACATGGCCTAAAGCTTGGCCCAAGTGACTTATAAAGGTCCACAACCTAATATAAACTAACCCAGTAAAACCCAGTTCGTAACCATAACTCGTTGTGTTAATTTGATGCGTCAGTCTCACACTTTAGGGCCTAACAATCTCCCCCTAGACTGATGCCATCAAATTGTCTTCATACTTGAAATCAGCAACGTCTTCAACGTAGTCTATGGCTGTCGCTATGCTGCAGATGTTGTGGAAGTTCTTGACTTCTGAACTCTCAGCACTGGGTCTCTTTCTTCAGATTTTGTGGTTAGCTTCATATCAGGATCTTGATCAGCATCTTCTTGAAAGTCTTTGTTAAAAAGAATGTGAGAGGAGGATTCTCAGCAGCTCTTTTCTTCTTCAATCTTTGTCTTTCAAACAGGTTCATGGTACTTCTTCAAATGTACTTTCACTGTCAGACGGCGTTGCGTATCCGATTCTTCTGACTCAGGTACATCTTGTTGTTGTGCTGCTCCATGCTTCGTCAACAGCTAACAGCATCTCAGTCTTCAACAACCCCTGTTCTTGATTAAAATCAAGTTCTGCACATACTCACAAACTTATAAGCAAACATTTCTTATGCAACAGGGAGAGTACCACATGAACACTAGGTACATGAAATTTCACAATTTAAATTCTTTTAACTTTTGATGATCAGTCAAATCTTCAAGAACGGTTACATTTTTAATTTTAAGAAAAAACAAATAAGCACTCTATTTTTGGATTTTTGATTTTATAGAAAAGCAAGACACTATTTTTGTATTTTTGAATTTTTCCAATTTTTTAATTTTTTTTTTTAAATATTGAGAACTAAAAAACAAATAAAAACTCAAAATATAAACAACTACCATAATATACAATTACAATTGCAATGGGATCAAAATTCGTTCTCAGGCAGACTAAGGAACACTTTTCAGTACGAGCCTAATCAAACTGGTCTATGCGATTGCCAATATGTTTGTCCACTTAAACTTTAACGCTCAACTTTCAATTTTTCAACTTCGTGATATGCTTTAGGTAATATTATACTATTATACCCGTGTGTCCCATTCCAAGGCATACCCCCGCGAATAGAAATGAGCTAATACTTTTTTTCAAACACTTTTTCAAACACTTTTGATGAACATTCATGCAAAACCCGAAGAACACAATGAACAAAAAAAAACAAATCCTCAAGTTTCCGAACAATGAACAATAAACTGACAACCCCTTGATCCAAAACCTTCAAAACGAATATTAAAAGCGAAATATTAAAATCAAGAACACAATGAACAAAAAAAAAACAAATCCTTAAATTTTTCAACTTCGTGATATGCTTTAGATAATATTATACTATTTTTCAAACACTTTTGATGAACATTCATGCAAAACCCGAAGAACACAATGAACAAAAAAAAAACAAATCCTCAAGTTTCCGAACAATGAACAATAAACTGACAACCCCTTGATCCAAAACCTTCAAAACGATGATTAAAAGCGAAATATGAACCTTTCAACAGTTTTTAAAACATCAGAAACCTTTTCAAAAACAGATTCGAAGACCACTAATCCGAGCCGAAAAATTTTGTTTTTCAAAATCTTGAATCTTTGATATCACACCGAGCCTAGAAACAGGTTCTAATGGCTCTGATACCACTTGTAAGTCCCGTATAACCGGATCTTTCAATGATATCAAACAACCAATAGATTGTGCGGAATCCAATCAATTGGTGATTCAAGATAAACACGAAAAACTGAAAATACGAAGAACACAATACCGAAATACTTTCAAACTTGCACACGATTCTATTACTATCAACTAGCAAAACCGTCTGGTACAAGTTCCTACACCACCAAGTCGCCTCTCTCTGTGTTTCTCTAGAATTTCTGTAACTGAGGCTCCAAAGGTTCCAACCTAAAAACAAGTTAATAACTTGTTTATATACTAGACAAGCCCATTTCCCACATGGGCTCCCCTTGGGCCTGCTTGGCCCACATGGCCTAAAGCTTGGCCTAAGTGACCTATAAAGGTCCAAAACCTAATATAAACTAACTCGGTAAAGCCCAGTTCGTAACCATAACCCGTTGTGTTAATTTGATGCGTCAGTCTCACACTTTAGGGCCTAACAATCTCCCCCTAGACTGATGCCATCAAATTGTCTTCATAACATGAAATCAGCAACGTCTAAAACGTAGTCTATGGTTGTCACTATGCTGCAGATGTTGTGGAAGTTCTTGACTTCTGAACTCTCAGCACTGGGTCTCTTTCTTCAGCTCTTGTGGTTAGCTTCATATCAGGATCACGATCAGCATTTGCTTGAAAATCTTTTCGAAAAGAATGTGAGAGGAGGATTCTCAACAACTCTTTTCTTCTTCAATCTTTTTCTTTCAAGCAGGTTCACGGTACTTCTTCAAATGCACTTTCACTGTCAGACGGTGTCTCGTATCCGGTTCTTCTGACTCAGGTACATCTTGTTGTTGTGCTGCTTCAGGCTTCTTCAGCAACGAACAACATCTCAATATTCATCAATCCCTGTTCTTGATTGAAATCAAGTTCTGCACATGCTCACAAACTCATAAGCAAACATTTCTTATGCAATAGGGAGAGTACCGTATAAACACTAGGTATATCCAAGTACTTATACTCAGATTTCACAATTTAAATTCTTTCAACTTTTTATGATCAGTCAAATCTTCAAGAACGGTTACATTTTTAATTTGAAGAAAACAAAGAAAACACACTATTTTTGGATTTTTGATTTTATAGACAAACAAGACACTATTTTTGTATTTTTTTTGAATTTTTGAATTTTTTTTTTAAACTAAAATCAAATATAAAACTCAAAATATAAACAACTAACATAATATACAATTACAATTGCAATGGGATCAAAATTCGTTCTCAGGCAGACCAAGGAACACTTTTCAGTACGAGCCTAATCAAACTGGTCTATGCGATTGCCAATATGTGTGTCCACTTAAACTTTAACGCTCAACTTTCAATTTTTTAACTTCGTGATATGCTTAAGGTAATATTATACTATTATACCCGTGTGTCCCATTCCAAGGCATACCCCCGCGATCAAGGTAAGCACAACGATTCATCGTAGCAGGTGAGTATACTGCTGTCATCCTTTAAGATATCCGGACTGTATCTAGGTCTGCATATAATCTGTTTTATCATGTTTTGATTTCTTAACAATGAACACCCAAACAAATACTAATCAAATCCCGGAAATATAAACAGCACACTCTATCATGCAAGTAGCTTCCCTACCACATATTTCACAAGTCCAATCCAGATCTCTGAAATCTTAACTGGGAATAGATTGAGAAAAGAACAGAATAGATCTTAAGCTGAGATGGTATAATATACAGATCAAATGAGTTTTTCTCAATTTGATATAGGTTTCTTGGGTTTCTTTTGGGCACTTGAGGGCCTCTTTCGGGTGTATTAGATCTATAGCGCGACAACGTACAGCTAGGTCAGCATGTATCTGGATGCAGCAGAAGCTGTCGTTGCCTAGCACCTCCAGGTCAGCATATATCTAGATGCAGCAGAGGAGGCACACGACTTTTTTCAGAGAAGATTTCAGAATCAGATCAAAATTGTGTGTATCGGGACAACATACAAACATTCAAATATAAATGAGCTAATTCCAAGTGACTTTCTTTCCTGGGGTCAGGTACAATTTTAGTTATGAACAGAAGAACAGCCAAGATATCCCCGGATGATTCAACAATATAAAGACCCGAAACCTCAGATGTTGGCTATCTATCAACACAAGATTTAAGACCATAAAATCATACGCCATTGGTATGTTACCCACATGGTACATAGTTCGTTATGTTTATATCACTTAGTATATTTTTATCATGTTGAGCGTCAAGCCTATCGACATATCGCAGTAGATCCTAGTCTTTTCAGCTATGGCACCTTACATGTGTTAGTCAAACCCTTTAAAACAAACATTTATTTCACTTCCCATATCATGCAATATATCTTTTTGGCTTTTTCATTTTTCAAATGTTTTTGTATTTTTCTCATTTTCTCCCCCTAAAACAATGCATATTTACAGCAAACTCTTTTTGTATTTTCTCAGTTTTCTCCTCCTAAACTCTATATCTATCTATATGTTCCTCCCCCCCCCCTAAATTTGTGCATAAATCTTGTATTTTTGCGCAAATTTACCATTTACTAGAGAAAGGAAAATTTATATACAAAGTAATAAACTAAGAAAAAGAAAAAATATTTTTGCTTAACCGTTCCGTCATTAGATTGAAGACTAATCAAATTCAAATCAAAGTACTGAATTTAAATGGTACCTTTTGCTGATCATTTCTTACTTCTTTTATCTCCTCCAAAGGAAACATATCATCTGTAAAAAAAAATTTGAACTTTTTGCAACAGTGAAATGTTACCCGTTTTTATCTCTGGAACAACCGCTATCAACATTCCAGAGATTGTCAACAGCTCCTCCTTGGTTGTTCCTGAAAGGTAAGGAGATTAGTAAGACAAGGGTACCCAGGCCATCGTGGTCCTGGGATTTCCTGAAGCATCAAAATAAGACACTTCCTTTAAACATAAGTCCCCTTTAATTTCAAGGATTGGAGACTTTGCTGCTTTGGATTTGGGTTTCCAAATCTGTTTCGGTTTAACAAACGTGTTTGTTGCCTTCGGTTGAGCAACTTTAGCTGATTCAGGCTTGTTAGTTTTAGAAAAACGTTTTTGTTCTTGAACAGCCTTGCGTTTGTTTTTAGCAGCGATCCAATCCCCATCAGAAGGTTTAACCTTGGGATTCACATTCTTCATTGCCTTAGGTGAAGATACCTTCATTGGCTTGGAATGGTAGTTACCCTTTGGTGTAACCCTCTGATTTTGCATATAATATGGTACGTAGGGACGATGTGTGCAGTTCCGAGCAATGTGACCAGCAATGCCGCAATTGAAGCATGTTTGTCTCTTAACGTAGA
Source organism: Helianthus tuberosus (assembly GCA_030545235.1). Lineage (NCBI taxonomy): Eukaryota > Viridiplantae > Streptophyta > Magnoliopsida > Asterales > Asteraceae > Helianthus > Helianthus tuberosus. The sequence goes on along the minus strand of CM060434.1, from coordinate 10,610,235 downwards.
AAGCATTCTGATCAGCTTGTGTAGCTCTTGCAGGCCCTGAAGGATGAACTGGTCCTTTCTGTGCTTGTTTTTGTTGCACATTTCTGACAAACGAGGATGAATTTGGATGTCTATACTTGTCGTTTGCTGGGGCCTTCTGTGGTGGAGATTTCTTTTGATTCTTCTTGTTTTGTTTAGACTGCAAGTCTTGTTCAGAAATCTCACCAGTCTTTCCGAAAGCTTTGTTAGCACAGTCAAATGCATATTTCTCACATTTGCCATTACTTACTCGCTTAACAAAAACATTTTTCACATCACGGGCCTTTTGAGGACTATTACTGCCCGTTGAGGACTGTGGAGAGCCTGATCGTCTTTGATGTTTAGGCTTCTTATTTCCGCGTCCTTTACCTGCTCGCTTCGGCTCTTGTTGCTTGATCTGAACCTTTTCATCACTAACCGAAGGTTCAGATTGTTCAGCTTGCGCACTTGGAGCCTTGTTCACATTAGTCTTCACTTCTTCCTTCATGCCTTCAGCTTTGACAGAATCTGAGAATTCTGATTTATCAGACGAAACACCAGAAACTTCAGCTAAATCATTAGACGAATTATCAGCACAAGATGGTTCTGCACATGACACCCTTGAGCTGAATTCACTAGAATCAACTGATTCCAATTTCTCAGAATCAGCTGCTTCAGGTGATTCGCATTTGGAATCAGATGGTTCAGCTGACTCATTCGTTTCGTTTGCCGATTCAGTCTCTGCTACACAAGCATCAACGTTTTCGCCCAAATCATCATGCCTGAAATTAATCACAGAGCGAAAAACTGATTTAAAAATATCAAACGCCGCAATCGAGTCTGAATTAAGTTCATTTATTAAATTTTCAGAAGAATGAGACTCTGATGCTTGTTCATCCCCAACTACTTTTTCAACCATTACTTCAACTACTTCATCTGCACATGTAGACGAAGCATTAGGATCAATTGTACCCTTAGCGACAAAATTTATTGGAGGAGTCGCTCGTTTATCAACAGGTCTGCTGTTGATTGATGACTTATCAGTTTTTGGACCGTAAGTCATCTTGCTCTCATTCATCAGTTCCTCCTCAGTCATAGGTAAATAAGTATAATTGTCATTATAAGGAGGAGGAGCCTGATTGAAACCCAATCCATGCCCTTTATTTTCCTTGTATGCGAGCTGTTGATCACACAAGTTTTTGACTAATTTGCTGGAAGAATCAAATTTCTTAATGTTAAGTTCATTTATTTGATATCTATCTCTGATATCTTCCAATTCCTTAGTCAAAATGCATACCTTCTCCTGTGCCTCTAAGAAATGGGCTGTTTTTACACTTACATCATCCTTAAGTTTGATGATGTCTTTTCGCTGAGCTTCAATTTTATCTTTATAAAGCTTTTCATTCTTTGATAAAGTAAAATTTTTATTTTTTATGTCGTTGTAGTCTTGAATCAACTCAGCGTTGTGTAACCGATATGCCTCATTTCTTTCTCTACACTCAGGAGTGCAAAAGACAAAAAGTATATCTTCACGAGTGGGTGAGCAAATTGCTTCACGAGTGGGTGAGCAAACTGCATCAGATGTGTTGCCTTGAGTAGACTGCTTGTCAGCATTGTCATATGATTTGATTAGTGAGATCAGCTCATCTGACTTCATTTTGTAGCAGTCGGTTGTCACTATTATCTGATTAACATTTCTAAACCAACTACAGTTTGCCTGATCTGGAATCTCTTTTATAGCATTTAGAAGCATTTTGTTGCTCATGCGAGTAGACACCACCATCTCTGCCCTCTCCATTTCAGAGAGCAGTTTAGCAAACCGGCCTGTAAGTGCTTCTATAGATTCACCATTTGAATATCTGAATCCTTCAAGTTCCTGCTCAAGCATCTCTCTCTTAGAAGACATTTTTTAAGATGTGATCCCCCAAAAATGTGATCTGTTAACTATTTCCTCAACACAAGCCCAAAGCGAGAATCCGAGTACTCACTAACTCAAACCCTTTGCAACCGAATGATCGAACCCGCTTTCTAAACCGCACCTCAAAACCTGTCAAAACTTATCACAACCAAACAAACTTTCCTTTTTTTTTTTTTTTTTTTTTTTTTTTATAAAGTGACACTTACTGTTATAATTATTAATATTAATATAACCTAATGATTAATATTATAACTATTATAATTATATTATTATTAAGAATCAATGATTAGCTAATGATTACCAAATGATTGTTTATGAATATTATAATTATTAAAACCCTAAAATATAATATATTAAAAAAAATAACTGTATATCTTCTTCTTCGTTCAAAAACAAATCGCAGCCCTGACTTCAACCTTCAGCTGCCACGGTGATAAAAAGAACGATGATTGTTGTCAGCCGGAGTTGTTGATACTGATGAACGGTGTCGGACAATACGACGATGAAGATGATGAACGGAGTTGGTAATCGGAGATGGTGATTATATGAGGTCGTTTCAAGAGTGGAGGAGAACAGCGGTCGTTGGTTCGAAGTTGCAGATGAACCCGGAGAAGATGATGTTAACGGAGATAGCAGGTGGTGTTCGGCGATGGTGAACGGAGGTGATGGTCGACGATGTTAACAGGATGATGAACGAAGATGATGAAGACGTGGAGGTGACAGCCGTGAAGATGGTTGCGAGTTGGGCGAGTCGAGACAGTGATTGCGAGTGGAGACTGATTGATGATTGCGAGTCGAAACCAAACAGGATGAGCCGAAACTGATGATGGTTGCGACTCGAAATCAAACAGGATGAACCGAGATCTCGGTTGCGACTCGGAACCGAGGTTGCGACTCGAGACCGTGATGATGATGATGAGTCGAGACCGGGAGAGCGGTTGCGAGTCGAGACTGGTTGTTGATAACTCGAGACCACTTTAAGAAGGTTGTTGAGTCGAGACCTTGATGATAATATTGATGATAATGATGGTTGCGACTCAGACTTTTGGGAAGATAATACTCGAAAATGTAGGACACGAAATCAGTTGATGAATTTGACGGTGATTGCGACTCAATAGAACGTGTGATGAATGATTAGCTGCAGCGAAAATCACTTTATGGAAATATCAATCTCACCAAAATTATAAAGTCAACAAATCTCCGAAAATTGTGTAAAAATTTAAAAACGAGATATTTCTAAAGATTTTTGAAAATTACGTTTAATCCTTTAACAGTCTTTTTCGAAATCAAAACACCAAAATATAATAATTTTTTATAAAATTTCGATGAACACTACGAAGAACGCGAAGAACACCGAACCAAAAATAACGAAAACCTTGAATCTTTGATATCACACCGAGCCTAGAAATAAGTTCTAAAGGCTCTGATACCACTTGTAAGTCCCGTGAAACCGGATCTTTCAATGATATCAAACAACCTATTGATTGTGCGGAATCCAATCAATAGGTGATTCAAGAAATAAGATGAAAATATGAAACCGAATAACAAGGAACAATAAGAACAAACCGGAATCACTATCAAACTTGCACACGTTCTATTACTTGAATAAGCAAAACGTCTGGTACAAGATGACACACCAAGATCGCCTCCCTCTCTAGAGAAATTGTAACAATCAAGTTCAAACCCTAAAACAAGTTGAAAACTTGTTTATATACATAGACAAGCCCATCTCCCACATGGGCTCCCCTTGGGCCTGCTTGGCCCACATGGCCTATAGCTTGGCCCAAGTGACCTATAAAGATCCAAAACCTAATATAAACTAACCCGGTAAAGCCCAGCTCATAACCATAGCCCGTTGTGTTAATTTGATGCGTCAGTCTCACACTTTAGGGCCTAACACAGAGTATTTTTAGATCAAGTCTTCCTAGGTTGGACCCGTTGTAAGTATTCTTTCATGCTTTTATGCGTTTTAAGCGTAAAAGTCAAACAGTGTTTGACTTTCTGCTTTGACCAGTCTATGGTCAACACGAAGTTCATTTGAACTTCGCAACGTGAGCGTAATCATGATGGTTATAGTCCCTTGTGACTATACCTACAGATTACCACGTTGATTAGGTTTAGTGACGAGTCATAGTTTCGGTCAAAACGTGTATTCATGCGTATTTTGCAACCAAACGATTCTTGGGTATCAAAACCATTTGTTTTGATATCAAACTTGTTTTCTAACTTCGTTAAACATGTTTTAACATGTTTAGCTCGTCACTTTTACTTTCGAACTAGACCCGTTTGGTCGATCATTAGGATCCGACCAAACATATTTAGTGACCATAGTTGTATAAAGAATAACCTTCCGAGGTTATACCTTATGGTCACTTCGTTTAGTTAGTTGTATGATAGGTAATTTATATGCCTTAGGAAAATGACTAAAATGCCCTTTTTACGCATAAATTCATTTTAAGCATATGTAACCTAAATTTTTATATCTAAACTGATTAGATAACATTATTAGACAAGTTAAGGCATATAATACTTGTCATATGACTAGTTAGGCGGTCTGAACGCATTTCACGCGAACGACGCGTTAAAGTAGCATAAGCTACATAAACAGGTCGTAATGGGTCGTAAGCACTTAGGTTAGGTTTCGATTTAGTATGTAGGTTTGTTAAACCATATCATACTTATATTAGGTTCCGATTGATTTCCGTGATCCCTCTAGCTTTGCTTGGTTGTTATTCAAGACTTCTAAGCATTCTCAAGTGAGTACATAGTTCCCCTATTTTACTGTTTTCAATTGTTTTGGGGTGATTCATACGTGTTAAATGATTTCGAGGTTTAAACGATGGTTTCAAAAATGATTAAGATGGTTTATATTAAATTAATAACGATTTCGATAATGTGAACAAACTTGTTGGTTGTAATTACATAACAAATAACATTCATTAATTTTGGCCAAACTGACCAGTATTAGGTTATGATACCATAGGATCTGACAAATCCCGTTATCAGACTGCACCCATGGTTATGTGTGGGTTAGGTGGGTAACGACCGAATCTGTGATTGTTAATTTACCCTTTGGTGGTTTATTAATGCAAGATTGGTGATAGGCGAGTCACGAAGGTTTGGATGTTATTAGCGAGGCGACAAAAAGTAGATTTCACAATTAAAACAAGAATGATTTAAACGACTAAAGCGATTTTAACGAGTTAAACGATTGGTTTTTGGTTAGTGAGTAGATAACGGGACAGGTGTAATGTGATGAAAACATGGTAGATACGCCGCTGGTACTGCTTATATATAAGTGTTTTCATCATATTACATACCGTGACGTTATTTAGTTCACTTGGGTAAACGATTTTGAAACGATGTCACACAACGATGTTTTCTAAATAATATAAACCATACGAGTTTTTACGAGATGTTTTACAATTTGATTCAATTAAACAAATGTTTTGGGGTTAAGAATCATGGCTACGTGATTTTATAAACTATAACCCACTTGATTTGAGTTGGTTAATTATGTTGCAATACTATACATTTTTTTTAAACAAGGTTTTTAATTAGATATTGCAACATGTAAACTAGCCATGAATCCGACACTCTCATAAAACCTATGTGCTCGCCAACATTTCTTTGCTGACTTTGTTTTTACATATGTTTCGGGTGTTGTTGAATGATGTTGATTGCTAGGATGCATGCTCACATAGGACTGGACGAGGCCTTAGCGACTTAATAACAATGATAGACTATGTTTAGCTTGTTTATTTAAATTTCAAGACAATGTAAATGGTTAATCTTTAAATAAAACGAAACTTCAAAATTCCGTGTTTTATGAAACAATGATTCTGTTACAACACTCCCCGACAATTCCGCCGTGATCTGTTGTTTTACGCGGTCGGGGTGTGACAGAAAAGTTGGTATCAGAGCTCATGGTTATAGGGAATTACGTTATTAGTAATGCTTTGACCTAGTCTATACCCTTCGTAGGATCTTAACACAAGATTCTTGTGTTTAGATCTTAAAAACAATACCATCACTTATCCTTAGGTGACAACCACAACAAGAACACAAAGTTCAAATCCGCTTTGAAAACAAATCATCTGTTCTAGGATGATTTATTATAAGGTTTTCAACCCTCTAAGTTTTCAAAATCTCGTCAAAGTTGGGTCTTATAATGTGAACACGTGCAATCTGGAAGTGTGGATGCTTGTACTCTGAGTTTTATGTCTAAGGCTAGAGTGTTCGTACAAATCCACATAATCAGACCAGTCACTCTTACCTGGAAACTCTTGGGGTGAGTGTCCACTTATAGGCTAAAGCTTGTCTTCGCGATACATTAATATGACCCACTTACTTTGATTAGTCACCGTCTCATTTGTTTGCCTTTGGTAACAAAGAAATGATCACAATTTTTATACGTTGTCATTATCCGATAACATTTCACTTGTTTCCTCCTATGTCTTTCATTTTCTCCAGAATGTCTCTTCATTGCAGCGACACTCAAATGTCCGAGCAAACTACCAAATTTGCCCAGTGAATAGGCGAAGTAATCCTGAAGACTATTGATTTAGCTATCACCATGTCTCGTCTCAATAATGAAGCCACCCAAGAAGCATCAAAGGAAGCAGAAGCCGAGCCTTCGAAAAAGTCAAAGAAGCGTAAAACTCCAAAGGATCCCGTAGCCGTTACACCAAATCAAGCAGAACCTAGCCGGGTGGCAGCACCACCAGCCAAGAAGCCGTACTTGGGAACTGCTCCTTTCTGCAATCAGTGTAACCTCCATCACCATGCCAGTGTCAAATGTCGGAAATGTTTCAACTGTGGACTTATTGTTCATACAGCACAAGTCTGTCATTCAGTCACTGTGCCAAACCAAGCTTTTCAGAACCCTGTTCAAATTCAAGCAGATCCAGCACAAGCTCGTTTTCGTTCTGGTGCTTGCTACACCTATGGCGAGACGGGTTATGTCAGGGACAAATACCCAAAGATTGTCAATGCAAATCTGACCCACAGATGAGCATTTGGCTGATTTGAAGAAGCTGCTGCTTTGAATAATCTGAATCTTATACTTATGTTTCTTGTGTTTTTCTTTGAACTCTGAAACAATCGGTTTTGTTTTTAAATAAATCATTGTTTGCAATTCTGATATACAAGTGTAGTTACACGTGTGTATGGAATTTCCCTATGATACCTACATCAAAGAACTATGTTCTTTAAACAAACTACTCTTGTAGTTCTCCCATTCATGTGGTCGCTCATGATTTTCTCAAAAATTCTAAGTACTTGTTTCATTCTAAGAAACGAAGTACATAAAATAAGTGACATTTTGAGTAATCACTTTAAATCCTTGGTTTGATAACTAAGGATATTTTCTTCAATCTCGTACCCATATCATTACATTCTGGTTTTCATAACAACATACATAGTGTAGGTTTTCAAAACAACCTTCATGATTTCAAAATATTTCATATAGTTTGAAAACGACTTTTAACACAATATATTTACTTAATGTATCAAGTGCATGATTTCAAAAGCATTATCCATATTTTCAAAATCCTTATGCATAATTTCAAAATTATCTAGCATGATTTTATAACATTTCATAAATATACTTACCTAATACACCTATTTTAAGAATTCAAAAGTATTATGTAGGATTTCAAAAACATTAAACATATTTCTAAAGAACCCCATGCATAGTTTTCGAAATTACCCAACCTTCAAATTTTGCTTCATGTGTCTCCTTGGCATATCTAGCACCTTAACTTCATGAGCATTCTACCTCATGTATCGACTTAAGCAAGTCTAGTGCAAGGTTTCGAAGCATCTCCTGCTCTTCGAATTCCAAAATCCATATAGGATCTTCTTATCTTCTCAATTAGATCCTTGTGGAAGTTTATTGCTCAAATCGGAGTCCTTAATTGAATTATTTGTATGCCTTAATACGTACATTACGATTCAATAAGGACAAAGCCGAATTCCTATTAAAATATTCCTATTTTCATAGTTAGATTCTTGAAGATGTTTAAAGTGCCAAGTGAAGTCCACAGATTGGATTCCTGGTGTGCTTTAAATACCGATGTCCAAAGATAACAAATTAAAGGTCAAGTTAAACAATTATGCGATTATGTGATTATGTGTTTATGTGTTCTCTTTTATGTTTTTGTGTGATCCGATTTTTGTTATCCAAATCCTCATAGAATCTTCCATATCTTCATATGAGGGATTCATTGTAGGATATTCAAAAGGTACTACCTTAAATCCTTAATGGGCTTCTAAGTGGTAGTTAAGACCCTTAGGTTATATAGTACCATTCCATGATTCGAAAGAGACCCCTTGAGTGGTCTAGTAAAAAAGATTGATTCAAAATCTGGTTGAGAATGTCATGTGATGATATAACTGAAAAGACTCCTTGGTGGTCTATTTAAAGAGATCATTTATTGATTTAATTAAAAAGGACCCTAGGATGGTCTAGTCACACTCATCACAGGTTTGTTCATTTGGTTTTCCCCTACACATTATAAAATGCACTGTGCGAACTATGCAAGTAATTACGTAATTATGGATGCGTACATAATTATGAAATTCAGTGCACAGGAACCCCAGTAAGATTTATCGTGTGTAAGAACCTATAGTGACAACAATAACAAAACGTGAACAATGTAATGGAGGTACGGTGGACGCACCAATGACGCTTCATATACTTGTATATAAGTGTCCATCTTACATTGCAAGCATAATATTATTTAAAGTTACTAGAAGTTCAGAACCCTAACCAGTGTTGTTTTATCTTTTCGACTTCATGTTTCGAGCTCTCACAAGTTTCCTATAAATAAATTTCGGGATGAAATTTCCTAAAGTAGGGGAGACTGTGACATTTGTGCCTCCACGGCCATCAAACAAATACCAAATCAATGAAATATTGTATTTCATACTTGGGATTTGTATAAATATGTGTATCATTTGCACATTCTTGTTCGATTTCGAGCTCTAAATCGCTTTCTGGAAAGTTATACACGAACTGGAGCGTAAACGTAATTAGTTTAACATGAAGAACACTCCAGAATAGTGACATAAGGCTTAACATACCTCAAATAACCTTAACATAACTTAGAAGTAAGTTTTGGAGGGTTTGGTGTGTCGAAATCAAGTTTATTCGCTTATAGGGACTAATTTCGACAAACTGTGAAAGTATGCCGATTCGTACTGTAACGAACATTACGGAATATGATCATAATTTAAACATGCCCTAAATATCCTTTACATAGCTTAGAAATAGGCTTTGAAGTGTTTGGTGCGCAAAAATAAACTTATTTGATCAACAGGGACTAAAAGCATCAAAAAGTGCATAAGTTTGCATTTTTGCGCATATCTTAGGTTCTGAATATATCCGGACATCCAAAAATTTATGTAATCAATAAAATATTTTATTTTAGTGATTGGCATGATAAAATTCCATTCGTCGCGCAATTTGGATTGTTTTTGTGTCCGTTACGACTTTCGTCGTAATTAATCGAACAACGCAACCGTACGGCCAAACGAACAGACATCCGATATGTTTTTGAACATATTTTAAGTTCCCTATACTTTAACTTCATTTTAGAGCCTTGAAATAGGGTTAACGGGTCATAAACGTGTCAAAATTGAATCAAAAATCAAGTTTCAGACTTGCAGGGACTAGTTTTGACATTCTGCCAAACATGGCTAGGCGGGCCGCGTAAGACCATGTGCAGGTCTACGCGGGGCGTGACCTATGCACAGACAGAAACATTGAACCTGGTCCATTTCAGCTGTTTTGATGGTTTTTAATCCCTGATTTCAATACCATTTGTTGGTTTTAAGTGTCCCATAGTATCATAAACCTTCGGCTACACATGGAGGGTCATGATCAAAGCACGATTTAAGAGAAATGATCCTAACGATTCTCCGAAATCTATATAAACCCACTTGTTTCACTTCATTCTGCACACCTTGATCTGAATTCTCTCTAAGTTGGGGTTCAAAACCTCATACCTGAGTATTTTTAGATTAAATCTTCCTAGCTTGGACCCGTTGTAAGTATTCTTTCGTGCTTTTATGCGTTTTAAGCGTAAAAGTCAAACAGTGTTTGACTTTATGCATTGACCAGTCTATGGTCAACACGAAGTTCGTTTAAACTTCGCAACATGAGCCTAATCACGATGGTTATAGTCCCTTGTGACTATACCTACTGATTACCACGTTGATTAGGTTTAGTGACGAGTCATAGTTTCGGTCAAATCGCGTATTCAAGCGTATTTTGCAACCAAACGATTCTTGGCTATCAAAATCATTTGTTTTGATATCAAACTTGTTTTCTAACTTCGTTAAACATGTTTTAACATGTTTAGCTTGTCGCTTTTAGTTTAGTGCTTATATAGGATCGTAAGATAAGCGGTCTAAGCAACCGCTTAGACTTTCGAACTAGACCCGTTTGGTCGATCATTAGGATCCGACCAAACATATTTAGTGACCATAGTTGTATAGAGAATAACCTTCCGAGGTTATACCTTATGGTCACTTCGTTTAGTTAGTTGTATGATAGGTAAATTATATGCCTTAGGAAAATGACTAAAATGCCCTTTTTACGCATAAATTCTTTTTAAGCATATGTAACCTAAATTTTTATATCTAAACTGATTAGATAACATTATTAGACATGTTAAGGCATATAATACTTGTCATAGGACTAGTTAGGCGGTCCGAACGTGTTTCACGCGAACGACGCGTTAAAGTAGCTTAAGGTACCTAAACGGGTCGTAATGGGTCGTAAGCACTTAGGTTAGGTTTCGATTTAGTATGTAGGCTTTGTTAAACCATATCATATGAGTTCCAATACTCATTTGGTTTACGAAACCTCATCCTATGTCACACCCTGACTTTTGCAGAATCGTGGTTATTGGTGTGACTTCTTAATACCATAGCATTCAATCATAACAATGCTATATGATAAAACCATAAGATATTCATCCATAAAAATTAAGTTTGAAAATACAACAGCATACTTGTTTGAAATATTGACACCAAATTCAAATTACAAACCATTACATGTTTTAAGGAGTTCGCTATGACTCGACAAAAGACCTTACGCAAACCCGAGCTTAGAACCATGTATCTCGTCTAGGAGTAAGATACATCTCCTAAACTATAAAGACTTGGATGACATCTTTTATTTAAATGCAGCTTGAAAACATGCAACACCTGCCAGATCCACTTAGTTCCCTGAAATACATGTAATTTGAAAAACATCAACAAAAGTTGAGCGAGTTTTTGTGTTCGTTCGTGTATAAGTATAAACCTTTGAAATCATTATGAGTATGTATGTAAGTTTATAAATACCGGTATGAAAGCAACAAGGAAAAACAGATCACCAATGGTTTGCAAGGCCATTGATATATGTGAAGTGATGCATGAAAACTCAAACCTAGCAGATTTAGTCAGTAAGACATAGTCACCACATGGTCCACTCGACGGACACAGGGGTGGGGCTCGTTGCACCCAAATAGATCTATCAATCATGTCCCTTGGTCCTACAACGAGGATTAATGGCCTTAAGTGTCATACCCACCACTCACATGATCTTGTAGTACCTTTCCTTAGCTAACCATACCAAATGTAATCGTATGTAAACAGTTTGTAACATGTATTTCACCCCGGAAGTATAAAACTGAAAACAGTAAAAGAAAAGGGGGACATGAACTCACAGTTTTGCGTTCCTTGTATCCCATGTAACTCAAAGCTTCCTCTAGAATGCACGACTACCTACATGCGTACTACGGTCCATTAGACGAGCGGGTCGTGCCTTGTCTTAATATTGATTAGTGCCTTTGAGTTACGTTTTAAGGTGTCTTTGTTATTATTCCATATATATAATTATTCGTTAAAATAATTAATATTTTAACTTAAATTATATTTATTAAATTTTGGAATAATTGTTAAAACAATATATAACAACTTAATACTTCCCAAGTATTTATATTTGTATTTCCTTCCCAAGGATGGGGTATCTCATACATGTTTATCCGTATTCTTGTATTTATATATCTTGCCACGTATTGGCGTCGTATTCCGGTGTGTACGTATTTTCTTAATAAATATCCAATATATATTTCCAAAACAATATATTTTCAAGTCTTACTTAGAAAATATATATAAACTTATTTTATCCCAAATATATTTCAAGTTTATCCAAGAAAACGTATATTTTTCCCAAAAATCATACATCTTCTAAAAACTCTTAGGAAAATATATTTTTACTTCTAAAAAATAATATATTTTCTCCTTGTCGGAAATATGATATACTTTGTAATAATAATAAAAATCATATTTTCATTTCTTTTGTATCCAAAATAATATTTACTAAAAATATACTCATAAATGTATTTTCCGGAATATTTGTTAGTTACATTATATCGTTCGATTCCATAATATTTTGTGTGTAACTTATATATGTATTCCTTGTGATTTTTGATAGTATTTTGGATTGTAATTTCTTGGTATTGTTAAGTTATATTATTTCAAATCCTAAAATAGTATAACTAGTACACCAAGTATACAAATAATCACACACATCATGTCTTTAAAGTAAATATATATTCTAAATATATATTTATCCATTCTTATTTATAAAAACCAACCTCCAATACTTGTATTTTTGTAAAAAAAATTATGGCAAAGTTTATGTAGAAAACCCATGGTTAAAATACACTTATAAATACTTGTTTGAAAAGATTTTTCTAAGTGTTTATATTTTTAGAAATTTTTGCCATAGTTTCCCCTAAAAATGGAGGTGTCCATGCTTTTAATGCATATCATTTTCTTTTCACCACAATCAACAATTCATTCAACACTTACCAAGTGCCCAAATATTGCAATTTATATAATAACATGAACGTGAACTTTTATAAAAACTTGTAGTAACTTTGTAGTGTGTTTAGTGAGTTTAGTTACCCTTTAAAGTGTGGTTGTTTTTATAAAAACATCATTCTTGAATGATTTAGATGTTTACAACTTCAAAACACATTTTCGAAAAATGCTTCCTTATGTAACCTTCTTGTTACACAAGTGTTTCTACACTTGTTTAATCATTAAAAATAGTGTTTGTTTATGTAAGAACCAAGTCTACGTAAATCTTGTTATTTAACTTTGTTTCTTGAGAAAACTATTTTGGAAATCATCCACTTACAAGACTTATGTTGTGTTTAAACCATCATCACTTATGAAAACAACTTTATTATTCAAGTTCATATATTCATAGGGTAGGATCATCTTGATCTTTCACAAGATTATCCTCTTAACTTACTAGATCATGTGTTTAATCACAATCTAGTAGGTTTCTTTTGATGTCTAACATCTTTAACACAAACAATCAATCATTAAGAAGCAAATCAACACTAAAACAACATATATTCTTTTGTTATTAAGCTTATGTTAAGGGTTCATCTTCTTGTTCGTTAGTGTTCTTCATGATTTGCAACATATATCATCTTTTAACCATCTAAACAAGATGTAAAAGGGTGTGTAGAAGATCTTACTACTAGCTCAAGGCTAGGGATGAACAAGTGAAGAAATGAAGTGGAAAAAAGCAAACGATGAAGGTCCTTCAACTTCCGAAAGCTCCAAGCTCCCTAATATACCTTCTTACACCCTTGTATATGCATGGATTTAATGGAAAGTGGAAGGTGAAGTTGATGATGTTATAGGGGTGTTTGGCCGTGAAGCATGGGAGGAGGAAGGAAGGTTTTTGATGATGGTGATGAATGAGAATGAAAGGTTAGATCCATGGTTTATATAATCTAATATCCATCATATAAAGATCTTCATGGATTTAATAGTGCATACAAGATCTTAACAAATCTAGGCAATCCAAGGAAGATTTAAGCAAGATTTGGAGAAGATTATGGTGGGGTCACTTGTGACCGTCAACCATGGGGGGGAGGGGTCTTGGTTTGGTTTAAATTGTAGTTTAGATTATATATTTGGAAGTGAAGTGTATTAGTTAGTGTTTATGTGTATGTTTTGTTATATGGTATGTTAGGGTGTTCAGGGATCATAACTAGCTCAGAAACATTAAAACAATGCTTCTAGTAAAACTTTTGTGTTTCGGGTAGTGTCCGGTTGTTCAGTTAGATGCCGGTTCGTTAAAGTGTCAAACTATTCCGTTTAGTGATTTTTAAGTACCCTTTTGTGACACTTTTAATTCCCGACACTTAGGGTAGCATTCAGGACCATTTAGTCATGTTTTTGCATGTTACTAGCTTATTAAAAAGCTGTTTTTTGCTGAATTATGCAGAATTCTGAACTTTGGGTGAGTTTTAGGCACTTTCCGGCACTTTAACTACTACCAAGAAAAGCAGTTTTGTGGTCCTTACTTCCCTACACACCATACTAGTGTAGTACTTAGTCTCTGGCTTACACTGTGTCTCAAAACAACGTCTGTCTATGCATTGAACCCCGTCATCATTTTTCTGCCTTATCCGTTAACTGTGCTAACCGTGCTTTGTGCATCATGTATGACAATAAAGTTTGCATGTAATAATGATGTGTCATTATGCAATATGTGATGCACATTTAAGTATGATGCAGTAATCAGAAAACAGTTAAGTATAATACAGCACAGTCATTAAGCACAATCAAGATTAATTAATTGTACGGATGCATGCAAATTTGGCAGTTGTCACATTCTCCCCCTGTTAAGAAAATTTCACCCTCGAAATTTGTACTACCTTAACTCCTTAGGGTTACATTATGCGTGTATGTATATGAATAACACTGAGGTAGATAACCACAAAACCGAATCGAATCTTATTCACATCAGGTGTATCCAAGAATGTATTTTAACAACAAGAACCCAATGGTTAAAAGGTATGTGTTCTAGCATTTGATGTCAAAGGACACGAGATGTATAGATGTATAATCTAGTGTAATTCAGTTAACAGGGGTTCCACAGAAGAGGAGTTTTGACCAATAGGATTTCAACAATCGATCACGATATGTCAATGAGTTTTCACGAACCATAGCATCCGCTATATGATCTCAAAATCAACAACTTGAATATGAAAATGATCTGTCAACTTTCAAATAATTAAATGGTAAGGATTAGTGTGTTGACATTCTTGGATTGCGAAAATACACCGAATGAAATACAAACGAATCTGGTGTATTATTGTCTTAATTCGTAGTTGCCTTGGGAATGTTTAAACGACAAGTCGAACAGAAGTATGAGTATTTCGTGTGAAACGGTTGACCATGATTAGCACAAGCTACAAGTTTGTAATGACATCACAAGGTGTCGTAATGACATAATTCAAATATAGTGGTGACTGAACAAGTTCACCGTGTTTGAAATCAAATGAAAGTGTACTGAGACAATCCTGAAATTTTGATCTGCACAGTGTCATAGAGTTTTCATTTGAATACGGAACATCAAAGAACCACTGTTTCCGATCGGAGATGAAAAAGTAATAAGTACCGCAAGGCATTCGATTGAAAATGAAAGAATTATTAGGAGGTACACCGTGATATGAAATGAATCTATGTACCTTTGTCTTAACACACAACGGTGTTGAGACCGCTTTAATCGTGGTAAACAAAACGGATTTAGAGCAAGTCAATAAATAAACAGTTAAATCTGGGTATGAGGTGCGTAACCAAATTAGCGCAAGCTTCAATTTTGTGAAAGTATCACTGCAAGGTGTCGAAATCAACGAACGATTTAGTGGAGTCATAGACCAATCAAGTCTACTACGACTCGAAACAAAAGAACCTTTGCAAAAATATTCGAATATGATGCTCTTAATACATCATATGGCGTCTTAAATTGAATATGCGAAATGGATAAGTTCAAGCAATTGAACTTGGTTTTAGCATAACCTGACAATAAACGTATGTACCAACAAGGGGAATCTCAGCACGGTTACAAAAATAAATCATGAATGTAACTTGAAAGAAAAGAAGTTTCAAGAAAGTGTGTTGACTTGATAGCAAAAGAGCCAACAATCACAATAATGTAGGTCATTCGAATCACAAATCAGTAATTAGATTTAGCAACATAATATTTGAACTTCAATGAAGCGTTTGAAATGAAACCGCATGCGTAGCAAATGGTGCATGCGTAACATATGAGTTTTCAAGTAATGAAACAATGAGTATTTGCTAAAATGGAGAAATAACCAAGTATTCGAAGCAAATGTGTGTTCGCTCTCAGCGAAGAAAATCAACGCGATACAACTACCATTAAGGGGAGTAGAGATGCAAACATCTACTCGCTAGAAGCAAAAGTGAAGATTTCAACAAAAGAAATTTAAGTACTTTCTGTTTGGTTTTCTGAAATGGCATACATGTCAGGATAATGGTGTTTACTTGAGTTAACCGATGTGGTTCCTAAGTAACAATCTTTACGAGTTTGGACCTGGGTTCCCAAAGATCCTAAGTACCTGTTTTCTAGATTCTCAAAGTTTCGTATTCTGTGTAAAATTGTTTTGTGCATCGTGTAGGAAACATCATTTTTGTGTACGTTTAAAACAAGTTATTGTCCCACAATTTTCCCGGTGTACTTTCCTCCTGAATTCACAGCTAATGACACACGATCATCGATCAGTCATGTAATAGTAGTTGGATCCTCACACTTAGTTATGTAAGAAATTCGTTAATCCTCAGCAAGAGTCACCGACTCTTGTTGGTTAGCTCGTTCGGCTCCTGGTAGTTGATGGTCATTTGAAAATCATCGTCCTTCTTCTTGATGAGCAGAACTAGTGTTACCCAAAACGGGAAACTTGGTCTGTTAACTTCCTTCTCTATCAACTAATGAAGCTACACTGACAATCCTTGTATTTCCGAAGGTGTAAATCGCTAAGGTGCATTGACTACAGGCGTGGCGCCTGGAATCAAATCGATGCGAAATTCGTCTTGTCGTTGAGGAGATAATTCTGGCAAGTCATCGGGGAAGACTTCAAGATATTCCCTTGACACAGGAATTCTTCGAGTTTTGGTTCTTTGGCTCCCTTGTCCATGACATGAGCCGAGAAAACAACACATCCTTTACGCAACAACTTTCATGCCTTCAAGCAATTAGTAATTTTGTAGAGGCGTATCCTGCTTCATGAGTCACGATCGTTTCGTCGTTCGCCATCGGGATGTGGATATCAATCTCTGCTCGATTGGTCGGCAACCAATCCGTTCCAATTTCCACGTCGAAGCTTCCCTTTAACTAGTTCTATCGAGTACAAGTTATCTTACCTACTTGCTACTAACCAAGTACACTCTCAACTCTAGGGATGCGAA
Source organism: Helianthus tuberosus (assembly GCA_030545235.1). NCBI lineage: Eukaryota > Viridiplantae > Streptophyta > Magnoliopsida > Asterales > Asteraceae > Helianthus > Helianthus tuberosus. Next base: position 10,593,023 of record CM060434.1, on the reverse strand, counting down.
GCTAAATTTTTGCAACAGTATCTAGCAGCACAGATGCATAACGTTGACTAATATGGGACGTACCGATATCCACGGTTGAATTCCTGGCGTGTCTCCCTAGCTCCGGTGTTGAGCTTTCATCCTTGTGCCTGACTGTTTTTAGGGCAATATTTTCTGAAATGCTTTTTGCTTCCACAGTTAAAACAACCTTGAGCACATTTCTGTTTGTCACTCATTCTGCCTTGATAATTGTCATTGGCGTTGTTTCCTCTGTTATTCTCGCTACCATCTTGGCCTCCATTTCTACGTTCAGCATCTTGCCTACAAGTTTCCTTAAGATGCCCCCTCTTGCCACAGTTATCACATTTTCCATATTTACATTGCCCGACATGATAACATAGACAATTGTCGCACTTAGGTAGGATACCCATGTAGTCTTTTCCCTTTTTGGCCTTCTTCTTGTTACTCGCCCGAGTAACCTTCTTGAAATTTGCGAGCTTTCTCTTGTTATCTCCAGATGACTCTACAGGAGTCTCCTTTTTCTCTTCCAAAGTGGAAAATTTTCCTAGTTGAACCGCCTCTTCAGTGAGCGCCATGCTTATGTCGATAGCCTCGGTGATTGTTGAGGTTTAGATGTTGTAAACAGGCTTAGAATCTGAGGTGTCAATCCCCCGATGAAGCGTTCGATCTTCCTAGATTCCGGTTCCTCCAAACGCGAAGCAACTTGTGATAAATCGTCAAATCTCTGCACATACTCAGTTATCTTTGGACCTTCCATTTTCAAGTTCCACAGTTCAATCTCCAACTTCTGGACTTCTGCCCTCGAGCAATACCTCCTACGCATCAGTTCTTTAAGTTCGTCCCACGTCAAAGCATACGCAGCTGTCTAGCCCATTGTCTGAACCTGAAGGTTCCACCATGACATAGCCCCATCTTGAAGCAGTCCGGAAACGTATGTGACCTGATGTTCTGGGGCACATTTGCTCAACCGTAAAACAGAATCCGTCTTCTCAACCCAACGCACAAAAGCTAAGGCACCCCCAGTGCCGTCGAAGTCTCAAGGTTTGTAGCTCGAGAACTGCTTGTAGGTGCAGCCTGCGACATCATTCACATATGGCATTAGTAAAGCACTCTTGGAAACATCCGAACGTTTCGTAATGCGTCTTAAGTGACTAAACATTACCGTTGGGTGGGTTATTTCCTAAGGTACCTCTGCCGCGTTCGGAGCGAAGGGCCTCGTGCTGTGCAATGGCCTGTGAGATGCGCTCTTGTAATTCCGCCTCTGTCGTCAACAGAGGGTTGTGGGTATCGGTGTTCCTTTGAATTGACATCTTCCTAGAAGAAGATCGGTTAGGTCAAGTCTTACTAAGGACACGAACACACAAGCCTCTACTTAACGAATAATACCCAGAAGGTGTATTTACATATGTATATAAGTAATCGTATAACGTCAACATTATAGTACAACTTGTAGATGGGAACATATATAACAACAAACAAGCACGTAGCATTACAATTATAGCACACACATTTAGATTAACAACGTGCTTAGTGAGGGCATGGCGACTGAGTTTTCATTAGTTATTGGCCACAAAGTATTGTCGCATGTTTAATGATGATTGGGCTTTCAATATTCTCCGACCATAATTACATTGTCTACAAAATGTATCACATCAAAAGGGACACAGGGTCACCCTACTCTTGTCCAATAAGTATATCAGTGTATCAAAATCACGAGGTCAAAAGTGGTCTTCAAAAGTCTCCACGATCTCAGCTCATTAGTAGTGTCTTTTCCCAAAAGTAATGACATCCGCATAAATCCAAAATCCAACTATACTGGTGTCTGAGGTGGAGGAGGAAAGAAAAGTAGACTGCTAACTTGCGTGAACTCCTCCTCGAGCTTGTATATACATCGAAGCAATTAACTGATCTGCCGCTCGACAGTAAAGGAATGAGCATCAAAAACCTAGGAAAGGTGTAATAGCAGCAGGTGAGAGCGCAAAAGGAATCTTTGATAAATGTGGAGGATCAAGGTATACTGGCAATAGATAGGGTGGAGGATGTGGTGTCAGCTCAAGCTCCAACATTCTGCGACTTATAACCTCAAACTGTAGCTGATGTGACAGGAGCAACTCATTCTGTGTATAGCCTCCATAATGTGAGGGGTGGCAGGGGTTTGAAATCAGCATAGTGCATGGTAGGGACCATCGGAATGGCTCGTCCATTGGTGAAGGGTTGAAAGGAGCAAACGGTGTAGCCCGTGAGGTCGGGGAAAATGCTGCTGTAGCAAAAGGATCGTCATGTGGGTGCTGACCTGGAGTACCTTCTCGGGGTGCGGGTATGTCTTGAAAGAAAGCGATAGGCATGTTGGTGCAATAGACGTCGGTCTCCATAGGAGCAACATCAGCGGGTGAAGATGCAGGAACAACATCTCAACCAATAAGGAGATCATCAGGTGCAGGTATTGGGTCAAGTATAAGGAGTGCAATGTCTGGTAGACCAAAAGAAACAGGGTCATGATCAAGCAAGGCTGCAGGACCAGCAGGTGCCACATCAAGCTGACCCAAAAGGGACAGGAGCTGGCTCAGGAGCAGGGTCTGGGTCGTGTAAAGGTGTGGCATCTCGAGCAGGTGGTGGTGCAGCAGTCATAACGATGTCGTCATCCGAGTTAGAAGTAGAAAGCTGTAATTCGGCCGTCTGTAAGGTTGCAGATGTCACAGACTCAAAGGATTCTGAAATCAAGAATATACTAGATTCAGAGGATAGCTTGATAACAGGGGTCTCAAGAAGTGAAATTAGTAACAACGTTCTCGTCTAAATTTCTATCACCATGGGCTTCAACAGGAGGACCATTAATAAACATGTCAACGTCATCATCAACTGTTCGTCGAGTAGCCAACCTTCGGAAGGAATGTCCACAGGAGGCGCATCATCGAGGATCGGAGCCATAGTGTGCTCACCATCGGGATGACCAGTGATGAAGTGGTCATGGACTGAAACAAGAGTGACAGACGGATTCTTGTCAGAGAAACCATCAGCAAGGGTAAAGCATCACCCAAAATCTGGTAGCGCGGACTGTTGGAAGTCGTGCTCGTCCTTGGTCAGCATATAAGGATCACTCTCAGTGTCTGACGTAAATATCTCCGACGTAGATGCAATCTCATTATCTGTGGCGGTGCCCATAGGGTTATCAATGTCTGATACCTCACTTTCTAAAATAAAGTGACATGTGTGCTGGTACATAATAGTCATAGCATGTATATTCATAGCAATCACTAACACTTAGTGTATGCAAACAAAGGTAATTTATCATGTAATCATGTGTTCACATTATTCTCTATTAAACTTTCTATCCTTCCTAGTCTCCCAGACTAACACACCTAGTCTCCCAGACTAAACTACCCAGCCTCCCAGACTAAACACCCAGTCTCTCAGACTGAAACACCCAGTTAGACTGAAACACCCAGTCTCTCAGACTGAACTCCCTAGTTTCTCAGACTAAACTTCCTAGTTTCCCAAACTAAATTACCCAGTCTCTCAAACTAAACTCCCAGTTTCCCAAATTGTCCCAACTAGTCTCTCAGACTAACTACCCAGTCTCTCAAATTGAACTACCCAGTCTCTCAGACTGAATCTCTCAGATCAAACTCCCAGTCTCTCACACTGAATCATAAACATATATCTTGAAATGTGTTTCGTGTCTTTTGTTTGTAAAAATGTTTGTTTCCTGGATCTGGGCGTTTCGTGTATGCAATGAAAACATGTTCGTAAAAACGCTTTTGGGAGAGCCCTAATGATCGTAGTCTAGACTCGAGAAAGAATCCTAGTTCGCTACGATCGAAGCTCTGATACCAAGCTGTCACACCCTGACTTTTGCGGAAGTGTGGTTATTGGTGTGACTTCTTAATACCATAGCATTCAATCATAACAATGCTATATGATAAAACTATAAGATATTCATCCATAAAAATTAAGTTTGAAAATACCACAGCATACTTGTTTGAAACATCGACACCAAATTCAAATTACAAACCATAACATGTTTTAAGGAGTTCACTGTGACTCGATAAAAGACCTTACGCAAACCCGAGCTTAGAACCATGTATCTTGTCCAGGAGTAAGATACATCTCCTAAACTCTAAAGACTTGGATGACATCTTTTATTTAAACGCAGCTTGAAAACATGCAACACCTGCCAGATCCACTTAGTTCCCTGAAATACATGTAATTTGAAAAACATCAACAAACATTGAGCGAGTTCATGTGTTCGTTCATGTATTAGTATAAACCTTTGAAATCGTTGTGAGTATGTATGTAAGTTTATAAATCCAGGTATGAAAGCAACAAGGAAAAACAGATCACCAATGGTTTGCAAGGCCATTGATATATGGGAAGTGATGTAGGAAAACTCAAACCTAGTAGATTTAGTCAGTAAGACATAGTCACCACATGGTCCACTCGACGGACTCAGGGGTGGGGCTCGCTACACCCAAATAGATCTATCACTCATGTCCCTCGGTCCTACAACGAGGATTAATGGCCTTAAGTGTCATACCCACCACTCACATGATCTAGCAGTACCTTTCCTTAGCTAACCATACCAAATGTAATCGTATGTAAACAGTTTGTAACATATATTTCACCCCCGATGTATAAATTTGAAAACAGTAAAAGAAAAGGGGGACATGAACTCACAGTTTTGCGTTCCTTGTATCCGATGTAACTCAAAGCTTCCTCTAGAATGCACGACTACCTACATGCGTACTATGGTCCGTTAGACGAGCGGGTCGTGCCTTGTCTTAGTATTGATTAGTGCCTTTGAGTTACGTTTTAAGGTGTCTTCGTTATTATTCCATGTATATAATTATTCGTTAAAATAATTAATATTTTAACTTCAATTATATTTATTAAATTTTGGAATAATTGTTAAAACAATATATAACAACTTAATACTTCCCAAGTATTTATATTTGTATTTCCTTCCTAAGGATGGGGTATCTCATACATGTTTATCCGTATTCTTGTATTTATATATCTTGCCACGTATTGGCGTCGTATTCCGGTGTGTACGTATTTTCTTAATAAATATCCAATATATATTTCCAAAACAATATATTTTCAAGTCTTACTTAGACAATATATATAAACTGATTTTATCCAAAATGTATTTCAAGTTTAACCAAGAAAACGTATATTTTTCCCAAAAATCATACATCTTCTAAAAACTCTTAGGAAAATATATTTTTACTTCTCAAAAATAATATATTTTCTCCTTGTCGAAAATATGATATACTTTGTAATAATAATAAAAACATATTTTCATTTCTTTTGTATCCAAATAATATTTACCAAAAATATACTCATAAATGTATTTTCCGGAATATTTGTAAGTTACATTCTTTCGTTCGGTTCCATAATATTTTGTGTGTAACTTATATATGTATTCCTTGTGATTTTTGGTAGTATTTTGGATAGTAATTTCTTGGTATTGTTAAGTTATATTATTTCAAATCGTAAAATAATATAACTAGTACACCAAGTATACAAATAATCACACACATCATGTCTTTAAAGTAAATATATATTCTAAATATATATTTATCCATTCTTATTTATAAAAACCAACCTCCAATACTTGTATTTTTGTAACAAAAATTATGGCAAAGTTTATGTAGAAAACCCAAGGTTAAAATACACTTATAAATACTTGTTTGAAAAGATTTTTCTAAGTGTTTATATTTTTAGAAATTTTTGCCATAGTTTCACCTAAAAATGGAGGTGTCCATGCTTTTAAAGCATATCATTTACTTTTCACAACAATCAACAATTCATTCAACATTTACCAAGTGCCCAAATATTGCAATTTGTATAATAACATGAACTTAACTTTTATAAAAACTTGTAGTAACTTGGTAGTGTGTTTAGTGAGTTTAGTTACCCTTTAAAGTGTGGTTGTTTTTATAAAAACATCATTCTTGAATGATTTAGATGTTTACAACTTCAAAACACATTTTCTAAAAATGATTCCTTATGTAACCTTCTTGTTACACAAGTGTTTCTACACTTGTTTAATCATTAAAAATAGTGTTTGTTTATGTAAGAACCAAGTCTAGGTAAATCTTGTTATTTAACTTAGTTTCTTGAGAAAACTATTTTGGAAATCATCCACTTACAAGACTTATGTTGTGTTTAAACCATCATCACTTATGAAAACAACTTTATTATTCAAGTTCATGTATTCATAGGGTAGGATCATCTTGATCTTTCACAAGATTATCCTCTTAACTTACTAGATCATGTGTTTACTCACAATCTAGTAGGTTTCTTTTCATGTCTAACATCACTAACACAAACAATCAATCATCAAGAAGCAAATCAATACTAAAAAAACATAAATTCTTTTGTTATTAAGCTTATGTTAAGGGTTCATCTTCTTGTTCATTAGTGTTCTTCGTGATTTGCAACATATATCATCTTTTAACCATCTAAACAAGATGTAAAAGGGTGTGTAGAAGATCTTACTACTAGCTCAAGGCTAGGGATGAACAAGTGAAGAAATGAAGTGGATAAAAGCAAACGGTGAAGGTCCTTCAACTTTCGAAAGCTCCAAGCTCCCTAATATACCTTCTTACACCCTTGTATATGCATGGATTTAATGGAAAGTGGAAGGTGAAGTTGATGATGTTATAGGGGTGTTTGGCCGTGAACCATGGGAGGAGAAAGGAAGGTTTTTGATGTTGGTGATGAATGAGAATGAAAGGTTAGATCCATGGTTTATATAATCTAATATCCATCATACAAAGATCTTCATGGATTTAATAGTACATACAAGATCTTAACAAATCTAGGCAATCCAAGGAAGATTTAAGCAAGATTTGGAGAAGATTATGGTGGGGTCACTTGTGACCGTCCACCATTGGGGGGGGGGGGGTCTTGGCTTGGTTTAAATAGTAGTTTAGATTATATAGTTGGAAGTTAAGTGTATTAGTGAGTGTTTATGTGTATGTTATGTTATATGGTGTGTTAGGGTGTTCGGGGATCAAAACTAGCTCAGAAACATTAAAACAATGCTTCTAGTAAAACTTTTATGTTTCGGGTAGTGGTCCGGTTGTTCAGTTAGATACCGGTTCGTTAAAGTGTCAAACTATTACGTTTAGTGATTTTTAAGTACCCTTTTGTGACACTTTTAATTCCCGAAACTTAGGGAAGCATTCAGGACCATTTAGTCATGTTTTTGCATGTTACTAGCTTATTAAAAAGCTGATTTTTGCTGAATTATGCAGAATTCTACACTTTGGGTGAGTTTTAGGCACTTTCCGGCACTTTAACTATTACCTAGAAAAGCAGTTTTGCGGTCCTTACTTCCCTACACACCATACTAGTGTATTACTTAGTCTCTGGCTCACACTGTGTCTCAAAACAACGTTTATCTATGCACCGAACCCCGTCATCATTTTTCTGCCTTATCCGTTAACTGTGCTAACCGTGCTTTGTGCATCATGTATGACAATAAAGTTTGCATGTAATAATGATGTGTCATTATGCAATATGTAACGCACATGTAAGTATGATGCAGTAATCAGAAAGCAGTTAAGTATAATTCAGCACAGTCATTAAGCACTAATCAAGATTAATTAATTGTACGGATGCATGCAAATTTGGCAGTTGTCACATTCTCCCCCTGTTAAGAAAATTTCGTCCTTGAAATTTGTACTACCTTAGCTCCTTAGGGTTACATTATGCGTGTATGTATATGAATAACACTGAGGTAGATAACCACAAAACCGAATCGAATCTTATTCACATTAGGTGTATCCAAGAATGTATTTTAACAACAAGAACCCAATGGTTAGAAGGTATGTGTTCTAGCATTTGATGTCAAAGGACACGAGATGTATAGATGTATAATCTAGTGTAATTCAGTTAACAGGGGTTCCACAAAAGAGGAGTTTTGACCAATAGGATTTTAACAATCGATCACGATATGTCAACGAGTTTTCACGAACCATAGCATACGCTATATGATCTCAAAATCAACAACTTGAATATGAAAAGGATCTGTCAACTTTCGAATAATTAAATTGTCACGCCCCGATATTTCCACGTATTACCGGTGGGCCCGGTGGGGAGTATCGTGACGTAGTTGATATCATCATAGTCAAAAAACACAATTTAAATGCACAGCGGAAGCAAAGGATAAATATATTACAATCCGATTCAAAAGTAATATCAAATATTACAACGGAGTGTAAGATGGATCCACAGGCAGATCTTAAAACAGAAAGATAACACTGTTCAACAGACTTTAAGGCATCTAAGCTTGCGAGGCTTTTATTTAATGCTAGGAGTAGCCAGCATATTCCGATTAGTACCTGCACTTAACCTTTTTGGGAAAATACGTCAGTTTACACTGGTAAATACAATTTAACTAACTCATTTTGAAAACGTTTAAGAAAATTGATTTGAATGCACATGGCACAAAACTTTTTATAACTTGAGATAATTATTTGTATATAAACTTGTGAAAGAATTACATATTTCTTATACGTTCAGTAGCCCGGATTGAAACCGGGTTAAAGATTAATAGACACACCACATGATATAGTCCAGTGGCGAGTTATTCCTGAAACCGGCGGTTATACCTTATTATTTATATATGCACTGTCGGGTGTACGCCTACACCCCGTGCTTAGGTCGTGGCCATTTCTTAAAATGATGGCAAGGATATCCGGGACATGGTCATTAAATCTCCAAAGGCTTTAAGCAAACAAAACAATTTAAACAGGACATTTCAATAATTTAACCTTCATACAATTAAAGATTCAATGCCCGACCAAGCGGTATTTTATATACCGTACCCCAAGCTCGTATAGGGAAAATAAGTTAAAAGTATTTACCTGAGCTAAATATAAATTCAATCACAGCCGTATATCAATTCAGCAGGTACAGATAGCTTTTACTGGGCTCCTAAATCTGGAACGAAGGTTTTTTTATAACCTATTAGATTCCTAACGGGTCTTAATTAAGCCTATGCTTAGATCAGTTAGTTTTAAAGGAGGATACGGTTCAAAACGCATGGTTAAGAGAGAACCGGATTAGAATGTGATTTAGACCCGACAAGCTTAAATACTTGTGTAATAAGAGTAAACTAAACACATTCTGGATTTTGAGATAGAAATGATAAGGTTTGACCCGTTTCGGCTAATTTATGCAAACTAGTTACATAAACCGCACCGAACGCGAATAATGCATTACGGGTAACCAAATGATTCATGAACAAGTTTCCTAAGTTAATATGCCTTAAATATGTTGTGATATCAGTAAGATACCTTCTATTATGCCCAAAACGAATTTAAACTCAAATTACGCCCCGTAGGGGTATTTTGGACATTTTAAAGGTTATAAAAGAGTTGAAATATAAATCTGAGTTTCCGGTCTGATATATTCTGTAAAAATACTTATTTTTATAAGTCATAACAGAAGAGTATGGTATATAGGTGAAATTTACCTTTTATAACTAAACTATGCACCGTAGGGGCATTTTGGTAATTTTCCATAAGCTTTAAAGGTTAAAATAGGGAATCTGAGTTTAAAACTTTTGCTCACTGTTAAAATATAAAAATTTGCTTAAAGCTTCAGTAGGTATTAAGTCTTATATGAGAAAAATGGTTTTAATACATACTATGCGTTTTAAACGCGTAAAAAGACGGTTTTAAGCGATTTCCGGGTTTTTAAAGAAAAGCTGATATTTTTATCATTCCAGAAGACTCAAAATATTTTATTTATTATATAAAATTAGTAGCAAAAGGTTTGGTATCAAAATATTATGTAAAACTCATTTTATAGGCTAAAAGGGCAAAACCGACAATTACCGAATCAAAGCTATAACCCTATGTTATGCTCAGCCTAAAAATAAATAAAAATCTTCAAAAATCCCAAAATATTATTTTACATCAGTAGGTAAAAATTTTGGTATCAAAAATTGGGTTTAGATAAGCTTTATGCTAATTACGCCGTTTAATTAATAAAAAGCTTTTTAATTACGCTATTGAGCATAACTCTTAATCTAGACTTCACACTGATGTGAAAATTTAGGGACATGTTTATAAATCAGTTATAATGATTATTGTCCTCTCACATTTTCAAAATTCTTGTTTTAAGATCAAAAGGGCATAATAGTCAACATTTAGGCATATAACGGAAACAAGCATATGAATCGGATAACTAATGAACCAAGTTGTATAATCACAGAGGGTTATACTAACATGTAACTTGGTCCTAATAAAGCTCTAAGGCATTTCTAAAATATGCTCTAATGGGTCAGAACTGAAAGTCAAGGCAAAAGTCCGTTTATGTGACTTTCGGTTCCGAACCGAGCTTATACTGAAAATTGTCGGGTTGAACATGTTTAGACATGTTCTTACATTAATTACCAAGTTATATTAGTGATAAAATAGGTTGCATGGCTTCTACATTGCTAATTATGCATTTATTTGATAATTAGCTTTCTGTTGACTTTTTATGATTAAGTTTGACCTGACAATTGACCTAGTTAGAGTGGGAATCAGAGAGTGCCCTTTAAGGGTTTATTACCCACATAATTACAAACTCATAGGTACTTTCAATTCAATATTTGACTGGACAAATTTTAATTAATCACGAAGTCAAACCTTAATTACGACGTTTTGACTTTAGGCTAATAAACTAAGTAAAACTGAATTAAGGAAGGTTAAGGACACTTACAAGGGTCCAATGGACTGAGGGAGGTTCTCAAAAGAGTTCAAGATCCTCTAAATTCAGAGACATAGCAGAATTTGGGAAATGGAGTGCTTGAACCATGAAACCAACTTCCTATATATAGTTTTTGGGTCTCCGTAGGATCGTGACAAGTGTAGGTATGTTATAATCAGATCATGACAGGTATAAAACCATGTTTTAATTCAGTGGGCAGCCGCTAGAGTCTTGTATGTGAATATGGCAGCTAGTTTTACCAAAAAACAGCAGCAAAAACATGTTTCAGCAGCAATTTAGACTTTCAGCTTATGCAGTTTCAGTCCCTGTACTTAATAAATGTCATTTCTGACACATGTAAGGCCCGTTAACCTCATTTCAAGGCTTTACTATGATTCCTAAACATAAGGGACATGAAACATGCTCAAAAATTTGCCGGTTGTCGGTTCGTTTGGCCGTACGGTCACGTTGTTCGTCTAATTACGACGAAACACGAACGGACGCGAAAACGATCCAAATTACGCGACGAATGGAATTTTATCATGCCGAACACTAAAATAAAATATTTTAGTGGTTACATAAATTTTTGGATGTCCGGATATATCCAGAATGCAAGATATTCGCGAAAATGCAAACTTGTGCACTTTTTGACACTTTTAGTCCCTGCTTGACATAAAAGTTTATTTTTGCGCACCAAACACCTCTAATCCTATATCTAAGCTATGTAAAGGATATTTAGGGCATGTTTAACTTATGATCATATTCCGAAAGGTTTAACACCATACGAATCAGTATACTTTTGCAGTTTGACGCAATTAGTCCTTTAATCGCACAAAGTAGCGCGAAATGTCATTTAATGATATCCAAGCCTTCCTTGGACCATAATGGGTATTCCTAAGCATGTGTTTAATTATTACTATGCTCCCGTTCGCTGAGATGGTCACCGAAAGGCGTAGATTCAAAAGTTGACGCTTTTGGTCCTTCTAATGCGCAAACCTGCGCATATCATGGTTTAATAGCATCAAAGCCTTATCTAATCCATATTGGGAATTCTTGAGATTATTATTAAGCATTACGATGCTTCGGGTTCGTAAAAAGGTCATTCAGAGGTATAATTAAACATATTGACACTTTTAGTCCCTCTAACTTACAAAGTTGCGCGTAACTTCACTTACAGGCATAAAAGCCCTTAATGGCCAATATTAGGCATTCCCGAGAGTCTAATCAATTATCATGAAGCTCTAGATTTGTTAAAAGGTCACTCAGAGTTAAGAATTAACATGTTGACGCTTTTAACCCTTCATCGCGCAAACTTTTAATTAATTACACAAACGGCTACTCTTGATCAACAAGTGGCTCATTTGTGAATATAAATATCGTAAGAGGTTATTTAGAAACTTATTTTAGGTATGCTAACACTTCCAGTCCTTTCATAATCAAAGTTTTTCTATTTTTCGAAAAATTAGTCCCTTAAATTCAATGTTTGACTTCATTAGGGTTTATTACACGTGTCAATACCTCATTGGACGTGATTTTACGAGGTGTTACATCCTCACCCCCTTAACAGAAATCTCGACCTCGAGATTTGCTAAATTGCTAGAAGTACTTTTTGTCGCATGATGGACTTAACTTCTATAGCATATCTGGAGCCTCTCCAAGCTCCCAAGTTGACCTTTATAATATGTACATGTATCCTTTTTGGAGCTTCTTAACCTGTCGATCCTCAATCGATACAGGTTTCTCGTCATATCATAAATCTGCATATCATTATGTGATAATGCTTCTCGACTTATTGGTGAAACATATCCTTAAATCATTAGTGTGTAATGCATTGCGAGCTCCGCCAAGCTCCTTAAATAGGTTTTAGCTTATAAGTTATTTGATCTTGATACATCCGATTCCCTCGAATGATTCTATATATATTCAGAGCTTAGCTAGCCTGATAATTAACAAATTGGCACACCCTTCCAGGGTGATATCTTTTGTTGAACCTTATTCCTTAACAAGAACTTAGGAGGGTTGTTACTTTAATTAATCTTTGATTTTCTGCCGAATACCGGCAACTTACAGATGATTATGGATTTGTATGATCTTATTCGTTGTTTCCAAGGCAACTTTCAGATCCTGATAATTGGACTTACTAATCTTCTGTCTAACAATAGATGTTTGACATTCCATCTATGAAAAGTCTCCAAAGAAGCAGCCTTGATACTTATATAATAACTATTATAGAAAAGCTTATCTTGAGGTGAAATGGTTATTCCAACCATTGCTTAAAACTACTCTTAAGGAATAGCTAATCCTTGCCGCTAGTCGAACAAATCGACGATCCTGGGCAGCTGATGGCAATTCTTAATTGTTGCCTAATTAGGGTTGCGGTAATAAATGCATAAGCAAAATGGACCGTCTTTCTTAATTAACTATACCAAATTCTCAGGATATTAAGTTAGGCTATATGAACCTCTATCTTAAAACTAACTTAATCAGGGTTTCGATTCTTCCAATGATGGTACTAGCCGTCTTGGAGATTTCATAATAATAATACAGCCCTAAATGAGATATAGATCTTAACTCTACTAGCCTTTCAGGAGGTAAACAGGGTAATCTTTGGAGAAGATAACCAAGGTATAAGGAGATTACAGAGATTTTCCAAATCTCAGGCTCCAATTCATCTATTATAGTCTGTGACACATTTATGTTACGAGTCCATGAATTCCTTAATCGGAGGCATTTACTTGGACAATTCCATTCTGGATATCTTCTTTGAATACCATTAGCTGACTTTAATACCATATGACCATCGGAATATCTTTGCGGTCCCAAGCATTAAACCTCCATACTGATCAGGCATGGAAGCAATCTATGGAACATATTAAGATACACCAATCCTCATATGGCTTTTTTATCATACCATCTGGTATTCGTAACTGATAGAGATTAAAGAGATATCAACTATATATGCTGACGCACTTCCTCCAGAGAGAAGATACTTCTAAAATTCTACGACTGAAGGTTTTTGACAGAAACAGAAGAAATGGTTCTTATGATTTCTCCTGTAAGTTTTATCTTACACTTAATATCTGGGGTTCTTACGGGAAAATTTCTAAAAGTTTGCTAAGCTTATGGTCTTATGAGAGACTTAGCAGTACCAGAAACCAAACGTAACTCTTAGCAATAAAATCACAATAAGTGATTTATCTAGTGTCATTATTAATGTGAACTGCCTCTAATCATTCATCAGGAGGGTTAAACGCCTCCATTCTAAATCCTTTTAAACTTAGCTATAAAATCTTTGACAAATTTTAGGGCAGTCTCAGCTTTGACTTGTTATTTCTTAATCTATAAAACGTGAGTAGCTGAGGTAGATCCATAATGGATTTATAATAAGCAGGCTTCGAAACCTTAATGTGCCCTCTTATTGCCGATGCTAGCCACAGATAATTATTTGCATTAAGCTTAGATCTTGGGTAATTTGAATAGAGCACTATCTCAGCCAATGAATTAAAATTTGCGACATACTGTCGACAGTCTAGAACTTTTATGGTGAGAGTCAGAAAATTCGTATTCCATCTTTTTCCATTTCGCGAAGCGGATATTAGGTTTTTCTAATAAGGTCCTTAAAACTTGGACCATCCCATAATGTATAAGAGGATCTTTCTTGTGGTCTTCATTAATGTCCTCACTAATCAAGGGTATTGCCATCGAATGACTGAGACGTATACCTCACCATGTCCTTTCCAGCATAACCGCTGATACACCTAATGGTTTCTACTTCATTCAACAATTTCCTGCAATCGATGGCCCCTTTTTACTATTGAAGTCTCCTGACTTCCAAGAGACGAAGTACTTTTAAGTATATCCTAAAAGGAATGGGCTCCTTGCCACATATGATTTTGTTTGGGTTATTCTTCGCATTTGAAGTATGAATAAAGCTCTTCTCATGAGTAGCGACATGTGTTTTAGAGCGAGCAGCATCTGGCTTCTTGAACCTTGTCATGACTTTTCTCATAGCCTTTCTAATAGTTGCGTTAATTACAGTTTTGGAGATTAACTCCATTAACATTGAGGTTCACATTGGATGCACCATTAACATTTGTCGCATCTCCAGCATCGCGACTGTTGTTTGCCTCTTCTGAGTTTTCCATACTTGAATCTTTGGTATTAAATACCATATTCAACAAGTGCTTAGGCAATCCATACCCAGTGTCTCCTTGAATTGCCAAAAGGCTCACCATAAGGAGTCTAGATAATTACTTGCTTCTTATCACACATCATATGGGCTTGGTTACAAGACGACCAATCCATTCTTATCACTATACCGAGGCCTTCTTTTTAATGGAAACAAGGACAGCGGAAAAGAATGATTCCTAATGGATATAAAACATCCATCTAATATGGCTGAAGTAATCCCTAAGGTACCATCGGTCAATTCTACTTCATACCTAACGCTTAGAGTTTTTAACAGGCAGATTTAATAATTTACAAAATCCATTGTCTATGAAAGACTTATCTGCACCTGGGTCAAATAATACTCTAGCATAAACGTCATTGATCAGGAAAGTACCTGTTGTGACGTTGTTATCTTGAACGGCTTCTTGAGTATTCATTTGAGAGTCCTCAGCTTTGGTCTTCTTAGCCTCTCCAGGCTTCTTGGTTTTATTTGGGCAATTAGTTTTGATGTGCCCTTTTTCATTGCAACCATAGCAGGTCGCATCTTCCAACTCCTTGCAATCCAAGGTCTTATGCCCCTTGGACTTGCAGATTCCACAAGGTAAAGGCTGGGATTCAAATCTGCATTTCCCGAGGTGGTATTTCCTACAGGTTTTGCATCTGGTCTTTTCACCTGACTGCTGGTTGTCCTTCAAGTCCTTGCATCCATGGGTCTTGTGATCCACCTCTTTACAGATGACACATCCCCTGGTCTGCTCATAGAAACATTTTTCGAAGTTCTTCTTCCTGCAGGTTTTACATTTGGGTTTTGCCTCCTTTGGCTTGGACTGGTCATAGTTTGAACCGGTCTTACCCTTTTTGTAACCTTTATTTGGGGTATTATCGCACTTTCGCTTATGATTCTTTAATACACGGTCCACGGCTTTGTTTACGGCTGTATCCAACATAGCCTGTAACTTGGTGCCCGTTAAATTCAGTCTTGCATCATTATTCTGATCAACTGGATGATTGTGAGCTTCAGAGGAGTAAGCCATGGTGAAGCTTTGAAGGCTACAAACCTAGTAGTAATAATTTGTTTAATTATATAGTGAATTGTCGAATTTGATGATTAAATATCCATGGTGCAAATAAACCATATAGGCCAATAGATAGTATTTAATTTATTTGATTATGTTTTGCCTAGGTTTTTAAATAAACTATCTTTGGCGTTTAAACGGAATATAATCCTTCATATTTATTAGACAGGGGACATAAGTCACGACTGTCAATGTCGTACTGACATTTTATATATAGCACAAGGGCTTGTTCCAAAGGACTTTTTGATGGCATAGATGCTTTGTTACTAGGGAAATTTTAAAACATAATCGATGATTCCTCTGGATCGGAAAATTTCATAGTTCATTGTCTTGACAAGAAGTTATGAAATAAAACTATCTTTTTCATGTATACATCTTTGCCCGAAGGTATTCATCCCAATGGATGTTTTGATGTGTTCATCATGTTCGACGTTTATTAGCCATGATTCCTCTTGATCATTTACGCTAAATAAGGGGTTTGGAAAATTCCTAATATAAAGATGACAAGTGTGATTTTATCGCATCACTGTTGTCAGGAGTGTTAACATGTTTTCAGATGTTAACAAGGATCTGAATCACTTTTTAAACAGGTTTTACCATCTTAGCTAGGTATTTAATGACATTCAAGCTAGGTTATACCTTTTAAGATTCTTTTTAATACATATACTGGCAGAAAAGGAATGATATTTATTTTATTCAGGATTTTCATTATAATTATCCTAGATTTAATTAAAATATAACTATGGCACAAAAAGGCCGAGTCACAAGGGCAACTTTAAATCATAAACCATGATTTTGTAGAATCAAGGTATTTAGGCTTGAACGTTGTTCATTGCCTCTTCTTGACAGGCAGTTGTAGGCTATGACTGTCTTTTGTCTTATATGACAATGAATATGGCCCGTAAGTATTACATCCCTAATGGATGCTTAATTCACAAAATAGGAAAGGATTTCGGGAGAATCCAGTATAAGGATGATTCATGTGATTTTATTGAATCACATCTGCCAGGAATGTTAACATGTTTACAGATGTTAACAAGGATTTGAATATTTTGAATAGGTTCTACCATCTTGGCCTTGTCTGAAATGACATATAGGCTAGGTTTACCTTTAAGATTCTTTTAATATTTAACGCAGAGCAATCCTAAATTAAGATGTTAATAGGGATCTGAATCTAATTGAGGAACTACCATCTTAGCCTTGTCTTATAATGACACATGGGCTAGGTCTTGCCCTTTTTAGATTTCGCCATTTTATTATAATGGTAGATCTCATAAAAGGAATGATATTATTATGTTCATATATAATGATATAAGTAAAATTTAGATAAACATTCCAATCATTTTTAAAAGAGGTACAAAATTGCACTAAACGGGACTTGAAAGAAATGATGTTGTCCATGAAGGGATTGAAAGATACGTATGCCCTTATAAGGACTAACTAAGGAAACGAACTTCAGCAAAAAGGAGTTTCTTCTTCATTTTATTTCTGAATGTTTTCTCCTTGGTTGCACGTTTATCCTAGTCGTAGTACGAAGCTCGGCATTCCTAGGCTTCGAAAGGGAAGTCTAGACTCAGAAGGTCAAGGAATGTGCTACTGTGTCATTGAGATTAAACACAAATGGCTAGTGTTTAATTCACTCAATGTTGGCTCTGATACCAACCTGTCACACCCCGATATTTCCACGTATTACCGGTGGGCCCGGTGGGGAGTATCGTGACGTAGTTGATATCATGATAGTCAAACAACACAATTTAAATGCACAGCGGAAGCAAAGGATAAATATATTACAATCCAATTCAAAAGTAATATCAAATATTACAACGGAGTGTAAGATGGATCCACAAGCGGATCTTAAAACAGAAAGATAACACTGTTCAACAGACTTTAAGGCATCTAAGCTTGCGAGACTTTTATTTGATGCTAGGAGTAGCCAGCCTATTCTGATTAGTACCTGCACTTAACCTTTTTGGGAAAATACGTCAGTTTACACTGGTAAATACAATTTAACTGACTCATTTTGAAAACGTTTAAGAAAATTGATTTGAATGCACATGGCACAAAACTTTTTATAACTTGGGATAATTATTTGTATATAAACTTGTAAAAGAATTACATGTTTCTTATACGTTCAGTAGCCAGGATTGACACCGGGTTAAAGATTAATAGACACACCACATGATATAGTCCCACGGCGAGTTATTCCCGAGACCGACGGTTATACCTTATTATTTATATATGCACTGTCAGGTGTACGCCTACACCTCGTGCTTAGGTCGTGGCCATTTCTTAAAATGATGCCAAGGATATCCGGGACATGGTCATTAACCCCCCAAAGGCTTTAAGCAAACAAAACAATTTAAACGGGACATTTCATTACTTTAACCTTCATACAATTAAAGATTCAATGCCCGACCAAGCGGTATTTTATATACCGTACCTCAAGCCCGTATAGGGAAAATAAGTTAAAAGTATTTACCTGAGCTAAATATAAATTCAATCCCAGCCGTATATCAATTCAGCAAGTACAGATAGCTTTTACTAGGCTCCTAAATCTGGAACGAAGGTTTTTAATAACCTATTAGATTCCTAATGCGTCTTAATTAAGCCTATGCTTAGACCGGTTAGTTTTAAAGGAGGATACGGTTCAAAACGCATGGTTAAGCGAGAACCGGATTAGAATGTGGTTTAGACCCGACAAGCTTGAATACTTGTGTAATAAGGGTAATCTAAACACATTCTGGATTTTGAGATAAAAATGATAAGGATTGGCCCGTTTCGGCTAATTTATGCAAACTAGTTACATAAACCGCACCGAACGCGAATAATGCATAACGGGTAACCAAATGATTCATGAACATGTTTCCTAAGTTAATATGCCTTAAATATGTTGTGATATCAGTAGGATACCTTCTATTATGCCCAAAACGAATTTAAACTCAAATTACGCCCCGTAGGGGTGTTTTGGTCATTTTAAAGGTTATAAAAGAGTTTAAATATAAAGCTGAGTTTCCGGTCTGATATATTCAGTAAAAATACTTATTTTTATAATTCATAACAGTAGGGTATGGTATATAGGTGAAATTTACCTTTTATAACTAAACTATGCACCGTAGGGGCATTTTGGTAATTTTACATAAGCTTTAAAGGTTAAAATAGGGAATCTGAGTT
Organism: Helianthus tuberosus; assembly: GCA_030545235.1. Taxonomy (NCBI): domain Eukaryota; kingdom Viridiplantae; phylum Streptophyta; class Magnoliopsida; order Asterales; family Asteraceae; genus Helianthus; species Helianthus tuberosus. Next base: position 10,573,896 of record CM060434.1, on the reverse strand, counting down.
TAAAAATTTTGCTCACTGTTAAAATATAAAAATTTGCTTAAAAAATCAGTAGGTATTAAGTCTTATATGAGAAAAATGGTTTTAATACATACTATGCGTTTTAAACGCGTAAAAAGTCGGTTTTAAGCGATTTCCAGGTTTTTAAAGAAAAGCTGATATTTTTATCATTCCAGAAGACTCAAAATATTTTATTTATTATATAAAATCAGTAGCAAAAGGTTTGGTATCAAAATATTATGTAAAACTTATTTTATAGGCTAAAAGGGCAAAACCGACAATTACCGAATCAAAGCTATAACCCTATGTTATGCTCAACCTAAAAATAATTAAAAATCTTCAATATTCTCAAAAGAGTTAATTACTGTTTTCGTCCCTGAGGTTTGTCAAAAATAACGGTTTCAGTCCATTAATTTAAAAATTGCGATTTCAGTCCATTAGTTTCATTTTCGTAACCATTTCAGTCCACTAACTTAACTCCATCCATTTATTTTGTTAACTTTGGGTGAAATTACCAAATTACCCCTGCTAACTTAACAAATTGTAATAAAAAAATTCTAAAAAATCTAAAAATAAAAAAAATTCCAAAAAAATCAAAAAAATTCCAAAAAATCTAAAAATCAAAAAAATTTTAAAAAATCATAAAGATTCTAAAAAATCCAAAAAAATTCTAAAAAATCCAAAATGTTTCATTAAATGTTTCGAACCCGAACCGTTTCGAGCTGAACCGTTTCGACGCGAACCGTTTCGAGCTGAACCGTTTCGAACCGAACCGTTTCGACCCGTACCGTTTCGACGCGAACCGTTTCGACGCGAACCGTTTCGACCCGTACCCTTTCGAGCCGAACCGTTTCGAGCGGAACCGTTTCGACCCGTACCGTTTCGAGCCGAACCGTTTCGACGCGAACCGTTTTGACCCGTACCGTTTCGAGCCGTACCGTTTCGACGCGAACCGTTTCGACCCGTACCGTTTCGAGCCGAACCGTTTCGAGCGGAACCGTTTCGACCCGTACCGTTTCGAGCCGAACCGTTTCGACGCGAACCGTTTTGACCCGTACCGTTTCGACGCGAACCGTTTCGAGCCGTACCGTTTCGACGCGAACCGTTTCGACGCGAACCGTTTCGACCCGTACCGTTTCGAGCCGAACCGTTTCGACGCGTACCGTTTCGACCCGTACCGTTTCGACGCGAACCGTTTCGAGCCGTACCGTTTCGAACCGTGTCGAAACGGTTCGGCTCGAAACGGTTCGTGTTCGAAACATTTAATGAAACGGTACGGGTCGAAACGGTTCGGCTCGAAACGGTTCGCGTCGAAACGGTTCGGCTCGAAACGGTACGGGTCGAAACGGTTCAGCTCGAAACGGTACGGGTCGAAACGGTTCGCGTCGAAACGTTACGGGTCGAAACGGTTCGCGTCGAAACGGTTCGCGTCGAAACATTTAATGAAACATTTTGGATTTTTTAGAATTTTTTTGGATTTTTTAGAATTTTTATGATTTTTTAAAATTTTTTTGATTTTTAGATTTTTTGGAATTTTTTTGATTTTTTTTTGAATTTTTTGGAATTTTTTTGATTTTTAGATTTTTTAGAATTTTTATTACAATTTGTTAAGTTAGCAGGGGTAATTTGGTAATTTCACACAAAGTTAACAAAATAAATGGATGGAGTTAAGTTAGTGGACTGAAATGGTTACGAAAATGAAACTAATGGACTGAAATCGCAATTTTTAAACTAATGGACTGAAACCGTTATTTTTGACAAACCTCAGGGACGAAAACAGTAATTAACTCTTCTCAAAATATTATTTTACATCAGTAGGTAAAAAGTTTGGTATCAAAAATTGGGTTTAGATAGGCTTTATGCTAATTACGCCGTTTAATTAATAAAAAACTTTCTAATTACGCTATTGAGCATAACTGTTAATCTAGTCCTCAAATTGATGTGAAAATTTAGGGACATGTTTATAAATCAGTAATAAAGATTATTGTCCTCTCACATTTTCAAAATTCTTGTTTTAAGATCAAAAGGGCATAATAGTCAACATTTAGGCATATAAGGGAAACATGCATATGAATCGGATAACTAATGAACCAAGTTGTATAATCACAGAGGGTTATACTAACATGTAACCTGGTCCTAATAAAGCTCTAAGGTATTTCTAAAATATGCTCTAATGGGTCAGAACTGAAAGTCAAGGCAAAAGTCCGTTTATGCGACTTTCGGTTCCGAACCGAGCTTATACTGAAAATTGTCTGGTTGAACATGTTTAGACATGTTCTTACATTAATTACCAAGTTATATTAGTGATAAAACAGGTTGCATGGCTTCTACATTGCAAATTATGCATTTATTTGAAAATTAGCTTTATGTTGACTTTTTATGATTAAGTTTGACCCGACAATTGACCAAGTTAGAGTGGGAATCAGAGAGTGCCCTTTTAAGGGTTTATTACCCACATAATTACCAACTCATAGGTACTTTCAATTTGATATTTGACTGGACAAATTTTAATTAATCACGAAGTCAAACCATAATTACGATGGTTTGACTTTAGGCTAATAAACTAAGTAAAACTGAATTAAGGATGGTTAAGGACACTTACAAGGGTCCAATGGACTGAAGGAGGTTCTCAAAAGAGTTCAAGATCCTCTAAATTCAGAGACACAGCAGAATTTGGGAAATGGAGTGCTTGAACCATGAAACCCACTTCCTATATATAGTTTTTGGGTCTCCGTAGGATCGTGACAAGTGTAGGTATGTTATAATCAGATCATGACAGGTATAAAACCATGTTTTAATTTAGTGGGCAGCCTCTAGAGTCTTGTCTGTGAGTATGGCAGCTCGTTTTACCAAAAACCAGCAGCAAAAACATGTTTCTGCAGCAATTTAAACTTTCAGCTTATACAGTTTCAGTCCCTGTACTTAATAAATGTCATTTCTGACACATGTAAGGCCCGTTAATCTCATTTCAAGGCTCTACTATGATTCCTAAACATAAGGGACATGAAACATGCTCAAAAATATGCCGGATGTCGGTTCGTTTGGCCGTACGGTCACGTTGTTCGTCTAATTACGACGAAACACGAACGGACGCGAAAAACGATCCAAATTACGTGACGAATGGAATTTTATCATGCCGAACACTAAAATAAAATATTTTAGTGGTTACATAAATTTTTGGACGTCCGGATATATCCAGAATGCAAGATATGCTGGAAAATGCAAACTTGTGCACTTTTTGACACTTTTAGTCCCTGCTTGACATAAAAGTTTATTTTTGCGCACCAAACACCTCTAATCCTGTATCTAAGCTATGTAAAGGATATTAAGGGCATGTTTAACTTATGATCATATTCCAGAAGGTTCAATACCATACGAATCGGTATACTTTTGCAGTTTGACGCAATTAGTCCTTTAATCGCACAAAGTAGCGCGAAATGTCATTTAATGATATCCAAGCCTTCCTTGGCCGATAATGGGTATTCATAAGCATGTGTTTAATTATTACTATGCTCCCATTCGCTGAAATGGTCACCGAAAGGCGTAGATTCAAAAGTTGACGCTTTTGGTCCTTCTAATGCGCAAACTTGCGCATATCATCGTTTAATAGCATCGAAGCCTTATCTAATCCATATTAGGCATTCTTGAGATTATTATTAAACATTACGATGCTTCGGGTTCGTAAAAAGGTCATTCAGAGGTATAATTAAACATATTGACACTTTCAGTCCCTCTAACTTACAAAGTTGCGCGTAACTTCACTTACAGGCATAAAAGCCCTTAATGGCCAATATTAGGCATTCCTGAGAGTCTAATAAATTATCATGAAGCTCTCTATTTGTTAAAAGGTCACTCAGAGGTAAGAATTAACATGTTGATGCTTTTAACCCTTCATCGCGCAAACTTTTAATTAATTACACAAACGGCTACTCTTGATCAACAAGTGGCTCATTTGTGAATATAAATATCGTAAGAGGTTATTTAGAAACTTATTTTAGGTATGCTAACACTTCCAGTCCTTTCATAATCAATGTTTTTCGATTTTTCGAAAAATTAGTCCCTTAAATTCAATGTTTGACTTCATTAGGGTTTATTACACGTGTCAATAGCTCATTGGACGTGATTTTACGAGGTGTTACACAAATGGTAAGGATTAGTGTCTTGACATTCTTGGATTGCGAAAATACACCGAATGAAATACAAGCGAATCTGGTGTATTATTGTCTTAATTCGTAGTTGCATTAGGAATGTTTAAACGATAAGTGAAACAGAAGTATGTGTAGTTTCGTGTGAAACGGTTGACCAAGATTAGCAAAAGCTACAAGTTTGTAATGATATCACAAGGTGTCGTAATGACATAATTCAAATATAGTGGTGACTGAACAAGTTCACCGTGTTTGAAATCAAATGAAAGTGTACTGAGACAATCCTAAAAATTTGATCTGCACAATGTAATAGATTTTTCAATTGAATACGGAACATCAAAGAACCACTTTTTCCGATCGGAGATGAAAAAGTAATAAGTACCGCAAGGCATTCGATTGACAATGAAAGAATCATTAGGAGGTACACCGTGATATGAAATGATCTATGTACCTTTGTCTTAACACACAACGGTGTTGAGACCGCTTTAATCGTGGTAAACAAAACGGATTTAGAGCAAGTCAATAAATAAACAGTTAAATCCGAGTATGAGGTGCGTAACCAAATTAGCGCAAGCTTCAATTTTGTGAAAGTATCACCGCAAGGTGTCGAAATCAACAAACGATTTAGTGGAGTCGCAGACCAATCAAGTCTACTACGACTCGAAACAAAAGAACCTTTGCAAAAATATTTGAATATGATGCTCTCAATACATCATATGGCATCTTAAATTGAATATGCGAAATGGATAAGTTCAAGCAATTGAACTTGGTTTCAGCGTAACCTGACAATAAACGTATGTACCAACAAGGGGAATCTCAGCATGGTTACAAAAATAAATTATGAATGTAACTTGAAAGAAAAGAAGTTTCAAGAAAGTGTGTTGACTTGATAGCAAAAGATCCAACAATCACAATAATGTAGGTCATTCGAATCATAAATCAGTAATTAGATTTAGCAACATAATATTTGAACTTCAATGAAGCGTTTAAAATGAAACCGCATGCTTAGCAAATGGTGCATGCGTAACATATGAGTTTTCAAGCAATGAAACAATGAGTATTTGCTAAAATGGAGAAATGACCAAGTATTCGAAGCAAATTTGTGTTCGCTCTCAGCGAAGAAAATCAACGCGATACAACTACCATTAAGGGGAGTAGAGATGCAAACATCTACTCAGTAGAAGCAAAAGCGAAGATTTCAACAAAAGAAATTTAAGTACTTTCTGTTTGGTTTTCTGAAATGGCATACATGTCAGGATAATGGTGTTTGCATGAGTTAACAGATGTGGTTCCTAAGTAACAACCTTTACGAGTTTGGACCTGGGTTCCCAAAGATCCTAAGTATATGTTTTCTAGATTCTCAAAGTTTCGTATTCTGTGTAAAATTATTTTGTGCATCGTGTAGGAAACACCATTTTTGTGTATGTTTAAAACAAGTTATTGTCCCACAATTTTCCCGGTATACTTTCCTCCTGAATTCATAGCTAATAACACTCGATCATCGATCAGTCGTGTAATAGTAGTTGGATCCTCACAGTTAGTTAAGTAAGAAATTCGTTAATCCTCAGCAAGAGTCACCGACTCTTGTTGGTTAGCTCGTTCGGCTCCTGGTAGTTGATGCTCATTTGAAAATCATCGTCCTTCTTCTTGACGAGCAGAATTGGGGTTACCCAAAACGGGAAACTTGGTCTGTTAACTTCCTAATCTATTAACTACTGAAGCTACACTGACAATCCTTGCATTTTCGAAGGTGTAAATCGCTAAGGTGCATTGACTACAGGCGCGGCGCCTGGAATCAAATCGATGCGAAATTCGTCTTGTCGTTGAGGAGATAATTCTGGCAAGTCGTCGGGGAAGACTTCAGGATATTCCCTTGACATAAGAATTCTTCGAGTTTTGGTTTTTCGGCTCCCTTATCCACGACATGAGCCGAGAAAACAACACATCCTTTACGCAACAACTTTCGTGCCTTCAAGAAATTAGTAATTTTGTAGAGGCGTATCCTGCTTCATGAGTCACGATCGTTTCGTCGTTCGCCATCGGGATGCGAATATCAATCCCCGCTCGATTGCTCAGCAACCAATCCGTCCCAATTTCCACGTCGAAGCTTCCCTTTAACTAGTTCTATCGAGTACGAGTTATCTTACTTACTTGCTACTAACCAAGTACACTCTCAACTCTAGGGATGCGAAGCTAAATTTTTGCAACAGTATCTAGCAGCACAGATGCATAACGTTGACTAATATGCGACGTAGCGATATCCATGCTTGAATTCCTGGCGTGTCTCCCTAGCTCCGGTGCTGAGCTTTCATCCTTGTGCTTGATTGTTTTTAGGGCAATATTTTCTGAAATGCTTTTTGCTTCCACAGTTAAAACAACCTTGAGCACGTTTTTGTTTGTCACTCGTTCTGCCTTGATAATTGTCATTGTCGTTATTTCCTCCGTGATTCTCACTACCATCTTGGCCTCCATTTCTACGTTCGGCATCTTTCCTACAAGTTTCCTTAGGATGCCCCCTCTTGCCACAGTTATCACATTTTCTATATTTACATCGCCCGACATGATAACGTAGACAATTGTCGCACTTAGGTAGGATACCCATGTAGTCTTTTCCCTTTTTGGCCTTCTTCTTGTTACTCACCCGAGTAACCTTCTTGAAATTTGCGAGCTTTCTCTTGTTATCTCTAGATGACTCTACAGGAGTCTCCTTTTTCTCTTCCAAAGTGGAAAATTTTCCTAGTCTAACCGCTTCTTCAGTGAGCGCCACACTTATGTCGATAGCCTCGGTGATTGTTGGAGGTTTAGATATTGTCACCAGGCTTAAAATCTGAGGTGTCAATCCCCCGATGAAGCGTTCGATCTTCCTAAATTCTGGTTCCACCAAACGCGAAGCAACTTGTGATAAATCGTCAAATCTCTGCGCATACTCAGTTATCTTTGGACCTTCCATTTTCAAGTTCCACGGTTCAGTCTCCAACTTCTGGACTTCTGCCCTAGAACAATACCTCCTACGCATCAGTTCTTTCAGTTCATCCCACGTCAAAGCATACGCAGCTGTCTCGCCCATTGTCTGAACCTGAAGGTTCCACCATGACACAGCCCCATCTTGAAGCAGTCCGGAAACGTACGTGACCTGATGTTCTGGGGCACATTTTCTCAACCGCAAAACAGAATCCGTCTTCTCAACCCAACGCACAAAAGCTAAGGCACCCCCAGTGTCGTCGAAGTCTCGAGGTTTGTAGCTCGAGAACTGCTTGTAGGTGCAGCCTGCGACATCATTCACATATGGCATTAGTAAAGCACACTTGGAAACATCTGAACGTTTCGTAATGCGTCTTAAGTGACTACACATTACCATTGGGTGGGTTATTTACTGAGGTACCTTCGTCGCGTTCGGAGCGAAGGGCCTCGTGCTGTGCAATGGCCTATGAGATGTGCTCTTGTAATTCCGCCTCTTTCGTCAGCAGAGGGTTGTGGGGTATCGGAGTTCCTTTGAATCGACATCTTCCTAGAAGAAGATCGGTTAGGTCAGGTCTTACTAAGGACACGAGCACACATGTCTCTAGTTAACGAATAAGACCCAGAAGGTGTATTTACATATGTATATAAGTAATCAGATAACGTCACCATTATAGTACAACTTGTGGATGGGAACATATATAACAACAAACAAGCACGTAGCATTACAATTATAGCACACACATTCAGATTAACAAAGTGCTTAGTGAGGGCATGGCGACTGAGTTTTCATTAGTTATTGGCCACAAAGTATTGTCGCATGTTTAATGATGATTGGGCTTTCAATATTCTCCGACCACAATTACATTGTCTACAAAATGTATCACATCAAAAGGGACACAGGGTCACCCTACCCTTGTCCAATAAGTATATCAGTGTATCAAAATCATAAGGTCAAAAGTGGTCTTCAAAAGTCTCCACGATCTCGGCTTATTAGTAGTGTCTTTTCCCAAAAGTAATGCCATCCGCATAAATCCAAAAGCTAACTATACTGGTGTCTGAGGTGGAGGAGGAAAGAAAAGTAGACTGCTAACATGCGTGAACTCCTCCTCGAGCTTGTATATACGTGGAATCAATTAACTGATCTGCTGCTCGACAGTAAAGGAACGAGCATCAAAAACCTGGGAAAGGTGTAATAGCAGCAGGTGAGAGCGCAAAAGGAATCTTTGATAAATGTGGAGGATCAAAGTATACTGGCAATAGACAGGGTGGAGGACGTGGTGTCAGCTCAAGCTCCAACATTCTGCGACTTATAACCTCAAACTATAGCCAATGTGACAGGAGCAACTCATTCTGTGTACAGCCTCCATAATGTGAGGGGTGGCAGGGGTCTGAAATCAGCATAGTGCATGGTAGGGACCATCAGAATGGCTCGTCCATCGGTGAAGTATTGAAAGGAGCAAACGGTGTAGCCCGTGAGGTCGGGGAAAATGCTGCGGTAGCAAAAGGATCGTCATGCGGGTGCTGACCTGGAGTACCTTCCCGGGGTGTGGGTATGTCTTGAAAGAAAGTGATAGGCTTGTTGGTGCAATGGATGTCGGTCTCCATAGGAGCAACATCAGCGGGTGAAGGTGCAGGAATAACGTCTCAACCAATAAGGAGATCATTAGGTGCAGGTACTGGGTCAGGTATAAGGAGTGCAATGTCTGGTAGACCAAATGAAATAGGGTCATGATCAAGCAAGGGTGCAGGACCAGCAGGTGCCACATCAAGCTGACCCAAAAGGGACAGGAGCTGGCTCAAGAGCAGGGTCTGGGTCGTGTAGAGGTGTGGCATCTCGAGCAGGTGGTGGTGCAGCAGTCATAACGACATCGTCGTCCGAGTCAAAAGTAGAAAGCTGTAATCCGGCCATCTGTAAGGCTGCAGATGTCACGGACTCAAAGGAGTCTGAAATCGAGTGTATACTAGATTCAGAGGATAGATTGATAACAGGGGTCTCAATAAGTGAAATTAGTAACAAAGTTCTCGTCTAACTTTCTATCATCATGGGCGTCCGCAGGAGGACCAGTGATGAAGTGGTTATGGACTGAAACAAGAGTGACAGAAGGATTCTTGTCAGAGAAACCATCAGCAAGGGTAAAGCATCACCCAAAATCTGGTAGCGCGGACTGTTGGAAGTCGTCCTCGTCCTTGGTCAGCATATCAGGATCAATCTCAGTGTCTGACGTAAATATCTCTGGCGCATATGCAATCTCATTTTCTGTGGCGGTTGGCGTAGGGTTATCAATGTCTGATACCTCGCTTTCTAAAATAAAGTGACATGTGTGCTGGTACATAATAGTCATAGCATGTATATTCATAGCAATCACTAACACTTAGTGTATGCAAACAAAGGTAATTTATCATGTAATCATGTATTCACATTATTCTCCATGAAACTTTCTATCCTTCCTAGTCTCCCAGACTAACACACCTAGTCTCCCAGAAAAAACTACCCAGCCTCCCAGACTAAACACCCAGTCTCTCAGACTGAAACACCCAGTCTCTCAGACTGAAACACCTAGTCTCTCAGACTGAAACACCCAGTCTCTCAGACTGAAACACCTAGTCTCTCAGACTGAACTCCCTAGTTTCTCAGACTAAACTTCCTAGTTTCCCAAACTGAATTACCCAGTCTCTCAGACTAAACTCCCAGTTTCCCAAACTGTCCCAACTAGTCTCTCAAACTAACTACCCAGTCTCTCAGACTGAACTACCCAGTCTCTCAAACTGAATCTCTCAGATTAAACTCGTAGTCTCTCACACTGAATCATAAACATAAATCTTGAAATGTGTTTCGTATCTTTTATTTGTAAAAATGTTTGTTTCCTGGATCTGGGGGTTTCGTGTATGCAATGAAAACATGTTCGTAAAAACGTTTTCGTGAGAGCCCTAATGATCGTAGTCTAGACTCGAGAAAGAATCCTAGTTCGCTACGATCGAAGCCCTGATACCAAGCTGTCACACCCTGACTTTTGCGGAAGCGTGGTTATTGGTGTGACTTCTTAATACCATAGCATTCAATCATAACAATGCTATATGATAAAACCATAAGATATTCATCCATAAAAATTAAGTTGGAAAATACCACAGCATACTTGTTTGAAAGATCGACACCAAATTCAAATTACAAACCATAATATGTTTTAAGGAGTTCACTATGACTCGAAAAAAGACCTTACGCAAACCCGAGCTTAGAACAATGTATCTCGTCCAGGAGTAAGATACATCTCCTAAACTCTAAAGACTTGGATAACATCTTTTATTTAAACGCAGCTTGAAAACATGCAACACCTGCCAGATCCACTTAGTTCGCTGAAATACATGTAATTTGAAAAACGTCAACAAAAGTTGAGCGAGTTCATGTGTTCGTTCGTGTATAAGTATAAACCTTTGAAATCGTTGTGAGTATGTATGTAAGTTTATAAATCCCGGTATGAAAGAAACAAGGAAAACAGATCACCAATGGTTTGCAAGGCCATTGATATATGTGAAGTGATGCAGGAAAACTCAAACCTAGCATATTTAGTCAGTAAGACATAGGCACCACATGGTCCACTCGACGGACTCAGGGGTGGGGCTCGCTACACCCAAATACATCTATCGCTCATGTCCCTCGGTCGTACAACGAGGATTAATGGCCTTAAGTGTCATACCCACCACTCACATGATCTAGCAGTACATTTCCTTAGCTAACCATACCAAATGTAATCGTATGTAAACAATTTGTAACATGTATTTCACCCCCGAAGTATAAAACTGAAAACAGAAAAAAGAAAAGGGGGCCATGAACTCACAGTTTTGCATTCCTTGTATCCGATGTAACTCAAAGCTTCCGCTAGAACGCACGACTACCTACATGCGTACTACGGTCCGTTAGACGAGCGGGTCGTGCCTTGTCTTAGTATTGATTAGTGCCTTTGAGTTATGTTTTAAGGTGTCTTCGTTATTATTCCATGTATATAATTATTCGTTAAAATAATTAATATTTTAACTTAAATTATATTTATTAAATTTTGGAATAATTGTTAAAACAGTATATAACAACTTAATACTTCCCAGGTATTTATATTTGTATTTCCTACCTAAGGATGGGGTATCTCATACATGTTTATCCATATTCTTGTATTTATATATCTTGCCACGTATTGGCGTCGTATTCCGGTGTGTACGTATTTTCTTAATAAATATCCAATATATATTTCCAAAACAATATATTTTCAAGTCTTACTTAGAAAATATATATAAACTTATTTTATCCAAAATGTATTTCAAGTTTATCCAAGAAAACGTATATTTTTCCCAAAAATCATACATCTTCTAAAAACTCTTAGGAAAATATATTTTTACTTCTCAAAAATAATATATTTTCTCCTTGTCGAAAATATGATATACTTTGTAATAATAATAAAAAACATATTTTCATTTCTTTTGTATCCAAAATAATATTTACCAAAAATATACTCATAAATGTATTTTCCGGAATATTTGTAAGTTACATTCTATCGTTCGGTTCCATAATATTTTGTGTGTAACTTATATATGTATTCCTTGTGATTTTTGGTAGTATTTTGGATTGTAATTTCTTGGTATTGTTAAGTTATATTATTTCAAATCCTAAAATAATATAACTAGTACACCAAGTATACAAATAATCACACACATCATGTCTTTAAAGTAAATATATATTCTAAATATATATTTATCCATTCTTATTTATAAAAACCAACCTCCAATACTTGTATTTTTGTAACAAAAATTATGGCAAAGTTTATGTAGAAAACCCATGGTTAAAATACACTTATAAATGCTTGTTTAAAAAGATTTTTCTAAGTGTTTATATTTTTAGAAATTTTTGCCATAGTTTCCCCTAAAAATGGAGGTGTCCATGCTTTTAAAGCATATCATTTTGTTTTCACAACAATCAACAATTCATTCAACACTTACCAAGTGCCCAAATATTGCAATTTATATAATAACATGAACTTGAACTTTTATAAAAACTTTTAGTAACTTGGTAGTGTGTTTAGTGAGTTTAGTTACCCTTTAAAGTGTGGTTGTTTTTATAAAAACATCATTCTTCAATGATTTAGATGTTTACAACTTCAAAACACATTTTCTAAAAATGCTTCTTTATGTAACCTTCTTGTTACACAAGTGTTTCTACACTTGTTTAATCATTAAAAATAGTGTTTGTTTATGTAAGAACCAAGTCTAGGTAAATCTTGTTATTTAACTTAGTTTCTTGTGAAAACTATTTTGGAAATCATCCACTTACAAGACTTATGTTGTGTTTAAACCATCATCACTTATGAAAACAACTTTATTATTCAAGTTCATGTATTCATAGGGTAGGATCATCTTGATCTTTCACAAGATTATCCTCTTAACTTACTAGATCATGTGTTTAATCACAATCTAGTAGGTTTCTTTTCATGTCTAACATCACTAACACAAACAATCAATCATCAAGAAGCAAATCAACACTAAAACAACATATATTCTTTTGTTATTAAGCTTATGTTAAGGGTTCATCTTCTTGTTCATTATTGTTCTTCATGATTTGCAACATATATCATCTTTTAACCATCTAAACAAGATGTAAAAGGGTGTGTAGAAGATCTTACTACTAGCTCAAGGCTAGGGATGAACAAGTGAAGAAATGAAGTGGATAAAAGCAAACATTGAAGGTCCTTCAACTTCCGAAAGCTCCAAGCTCCCTAATATACCTTCTTACACCCTTGTATATGCATGGATTTAATAGAAAGTGGAAGGTGAAGTTGATGATGTTATAGGTGTGTTTGGCCGTGAACCATGGGAGGAGGAAGGAAGGTTTTTGATGTTGGTGATGAATGAGAATGAAAGGTTAGATCCATGGTTTATATAATCTAATATCCATCATACAAAGATCTTCATGGATTTAATAGTGCATACAAGATCTTAGCAAATCTAGGCAATCCAAGGAAGATTTAAGCAAGATTTGGAGAAGATTATGGTGGGGTCACTTGTGACCGTCCACCATGGGGGGGGGGTCTTAGTTTGGTTTAAATGGTAGTTTAGATTATATAGTTGGAAGTTAAGTGTATTAGTTAGTGTTTATGTGTATGTTATGTTATATGGTGTGTTAGGGTGTTCGAGGATCATAACTAGCTCAGAAACATTAAAACAATGCTTCAAGTAAAACTTTTGTGTTTCGGGTAGTGTCCGGTTGTTCAGTTAGATACCGGTTTGTTAAAGTGTCAAACTATTCCGTTTAGTGATTTTTAAGTACCCTTTTGTGACACTTTTAATTCCCGACACTTAGGGAAGCATTCAGGACCATTTAGTCATGTTTTTGCATGTTACTAGCTTATTAAAAAGCTGATTTTTGCTGAATTATGCAGAATTCTGCACTTTGGGTGAGTTTTAGGCACTTTCCGGCCCTTTAACTATTACCTAGAAAAGCAGTTTTGCGGTCCTTACTTCCCTACACACCATACTATTGTAGTACTTAGTCTCTGGCTCACACTGTGTCTCAAAACAACGTCTGTCTATGTAATTAACCCGGTCATCATTTTTCTGCCTTATCCGTTAACTGTGCTAACCATGCTTTGTGCATCATGTATGACAATAAAGTTTGCATGTAATAATGATGTGTCATTATGCAATATGTGATGCACATGTAATTATGATGCAGTAATCAGAAAGCAGTTAAGTATAATTCAACACAGTCATTAAGCACTAATCTAGATTAAATAATTGTACGGATGCATGCAAATTTGGCAGTTGTCACATCCTATCCATTCTTCCGATTTAGGTCTGGTTTATTTACATAGTTACTTATATTAGGTGCCGATTGATTTTCGTGATCCCTCTAGCTTTGGTTGGTTGTTATTAAAGACTTCTAAGCATTCTCAAGTGAGTACATAGTTCCCCTATTTTACTGTTTTCAATTGTTTTGGGGTGATTTATATGTGTTAAATGATTTCGAGGTTTAAACGATGGTTTCAAAAATGATTAAGATGGTTTATATTAAATTAATAACGATTTCGATAATGTGAACAAACTTGTTGGTTGTAATTACATAACAAATAACATTCATTAATTTTGGCCGAACCGACCAGTATTAGGTTATCGTACCATAGGATCTCACAAATCCCGTTATCAGACTACACCCATGGTTATGTGTGGGTTAGGTGGGTAACGACCGAATCTGTGATTGTTAATTTACCCTTTGGTGGTTTATTAATGCGAGATTGGCGATAGGCGAGTCGCGAAGGTTTGGATGTTATTAGCGAGGCGACCAAAAGTAGATTCACAATTAAAACAAGAATGATTTAAACGACTAAAGCGATTTCAACGAGTTAAACGTTTTGGGTAAACGATTGGTTTTTGGTTAGTGATTAGATAACGGGACGGGTGTAATGTGATGAAAACATGGTAGATACGTCGCTGGTACTTCTTATATATAAGTGTTTTCATCATATTACATACCGTGGCGTTATTTAGTTCACTTGGGTAAACGATTTTGAAACGATGTCACACAACTATGTTTTCTAAATAATATAAACCATACAAGTTTTATTAATGAGTTTTTACGAGATGTTTTACAATTTGATTCAATTAAACAAATGTTTTGGGGTTAAGAATCATGGCTACGAGATTTTATAAGCTATAACCCACTTGATTTGAGTTGGTTAATTATGTTGCAATACTATACATTTTTTTTTAAAAACAAGGTATTTAATTAGATATTGCAACATGTAAACTAGCCATGAATCCGACACTCTCATAAAACCTATGTGCTCGCTAGCATTTCTTTGCTGACTTTGTTTTTACATATGTTTCAGGTGTTGTTGAATGATGTTGATTGCTAGGATGCATGCTCACATAGGACTGGACGAGGCCTTAGCGACTTAATAACAATGATAGACTATGTTTAGCTTGTTTATTTAAATTTCAAGACAATGTAAATGGTTAATCTTTAAATAAAATCAAACTTCAAAATTCCGTGTGTTATGAAACAATGATTCTGTTACAACACTCCCCGACGATTCCGCCGTGATCTATTGTTTTACGCGGTCGAGGTGTGACACCACCCGTCCAGATTGCACGTGTTCTCATTAATAAGACCCAAACTTTGACGAGATTTTAAAAACTTTGAAGACTTAAATCCTTAAAACAAATCATCTAAGAATAGACGATTGGTTTTCAAAACAGATTTGAAATTTGTGTTCTTGTTGTGGTAGTCACCTAAAGATAGGTGGCGATATTGTTTTAAGATCTAAACACAAGATAACTTGTCTTAGGGTCCTAGAAAGGTTATAGTCTAGGTCAAAGCATTACAAATAACCTAATTCCCTATACCAGGAGCTCTCATACCAACTCTTCTTTCACACCCCGACCGCGTAAAACAACAAACCGCGGCGGAAACATCGGGGAGTCGAGTAACAGACTCATTGTTTCACAACACATGGATTTGATGTTTCATTTTACTAAATTTTAATATGTTACAATGTCTTGGAATTTAAAAGTAAAACATAAACAGATTGCCTTTCATTATTTTTATGTTACTAAGGCCCTCATCCAATCCTACGTGAATCATCATAATCATCAAACAACTACACCTGACACATATGTGAAAAGAAAGTCAGCGTAAAAATGCCGACGAGTACATAGGTTTTGCGAGTGTGTCAAATTCATGGCTTGTATACATATTGCAATACCTCGTACGACTACTAGAGTCGATAACTGAAAACCTTTTTATTGAAAAGTGTTTGATATTGCAATATAATTAACCAACTAAAACAAGTTGGTTAAAGTTTATAAAACCTCGTTGCCATGAATCTTGACCAAAGCATTTGCTTTTGTAAACAAAATTGTAAATCGTCTCGTGAGAAAACCTTTATGGTTTATATCATTTAGTAAACATCATTGCGTGACATCATTTGAAATCTTTCGTCCAAGTGAACTAAATAACGCCACAGAATGTAATATGATAAAAGCACTTATATATAGGAAGTACCAGCGGCGTATCCACCCTGCTTTTATCACATTACACCCGTCCCATTATCTAATCACTTACCATAAACCAATCGTTCAATTCGTCTGTGTTATAAACCATCCTTCAATCGTTCGTGTTATAAACCATCGTTCAATCGTTCGTGTTATAAACCATCGTTCAATCGTTCGTGTTATAAACCATCGTTCAATCATCCGTGTTTTAATTGTGAAAACTAACTTTTGGTCGTTCTTTTTTAATACATTCAAACCTGTGTAACTTGACTATACCACCAAAGGGTATCTTTAAATCGACGAACAAACCACCAAAGGGTTTGTTAAAATAACAGATTCTTTCGTTACCCACATTACCAACCAAATCCATGGGGATAGTCCGATAACAGGATTTGTCAGATCCTATGGTACCATAACATAGTACTAGTCGACTCGACCAAAGCTAATGAATGTTATTCGTGTTATGTATCAACGCACCAACAAGTTCGTTCACATTATTGAAATCGTTCTGTTAAATATAAACCATAGCATTTGTTTTTGAAAACTTGAAATCCTTTTAGAACATATGAATCACCCCAAAACAATTGAAAGCATAAAATAGGAGAACTATGTACTCATATAGTTACCTCAAAACATGTAAAAAGAGGGGGTCTATGTACTCACTTGAGATTGCAAGCATCCTTGATCTAGTGAACTAACAAAGCTCGGGAAATCAAGGAATCAAGTGACACCTAGTATGGAATCTCTGTGTTAATAAATCGGGACCTAAATCGAGAGATCGGGTAGAATGAGGTCTTGTAAACAAAATGAGTATTGGAACTCACATGATTGGTTTAACAAAGCCTACATTATGATTTGAAATAAATCCTAAGTGCTTTTGACCCGTTATGACCCATTAAGGCAGTTTATGCTACTTTAACGCGTCATTTGCGTAATTGCGCGTTCGGATGGTCTAACTAGTCGTATGATAAGTCTTATATATCTAAACATGTTTAATAATGTTGTATAATTAGTTTAAGTGTAAAAATTTAGGTTACATATGCTTAAATTGACTTTATGAGCAAAAAGGGCATTTTGGTCATTTTCCTAAGGCATATAAACTACCTATCATATAACTAATCAAAAAAAGTGACCATAAGGTATAACCTCGGAAGGTTATTCCCTATACAACTATGGTCACAAAATATTTTTGGTCAGATCCTAATGACCGACCAAACGGGTCGGGTTCGAAAGTCTAAGCGGTTGTCAAGACCGCTTGGCTTACGACCCTAAACAAGCACTAAACTAGAAGTGACGAGTTAAACAAGTTAAAACATGTTTAACTAAGTTAGAGAACTGATTTGATATCAAAACAAAGTGTTCTGATATCCTAAAATTGTTTCATTGCAAAATGCACATAATCGTGCATTTTGACCGAAACTTCTGACTCGTCACTTCGACTAGTCAACGTGGTAATCAGTAGGTATAGTCGCAAGGGACTATAACCATCGTGATTACAATCATGTTGCAAAGTTCAATTGAACTTTGTCTTAACCAAATCATGGTCAAAGCTGAAAGTCAAACACTGTTTGACGTTTAGCTTGAAATAAATAAACAAGACTAGGAAGAACACTTACAAGTGCTCTAGGATGAAAAAGATGACTAGAAAACTCAGTTATGAAGCCTCCAACAAGTGTGGTAGCCTCAACTCAGACCTTAGAGTGAAGAATGAAGGAAATGAGCAAGTGAAGAATGAAATGGAGCTTGCTATTTAGAGGAATCAAGAGTTCATAGGATCATTACATGTGGATTATGTGTTCTCCAAGGAATGATCTACACCCTACAAGTGTTAGAGACTAATTAGAGGGCTTGTTGGACACTTTACTTGCTCCCCAAACAAGAAAACAACCAGAAAAAGCCAACCAATTCAGCTGATATTAAGAAAAACTGGTTTTCTGCCAGCTCCAGCTCTCGCTCCCCACGACCCAGACATGTAAGTCTGTCGCGGCCCGCCAGCCAGTCTGGCCAGATGTTTTTTATTTTGTCAATTTCAGTTCCTGCAGCTCCAAAACCTGTTTTTCAACGCGTTTAACCCCCGTTAACCCAATTTCAAGGCTTTATAAGGATGTTAAAGAATAGGGGACTTGAAATATGCTTGGAAATATCATGGATGTCACTTCGTTTGGTCGTACAACTGCGTTTTTTGGTTAATTACGACGGAACTCGAACGGACGTGAAAACGATCCAAATTACGTGACAAATGGTACTTATGCATTCCCATCACAAAAATACAATATTTTAGTGATTACAAATTTTTTTTTGATGTCCATGATGGAAAAGGCATTAGCACGCTATGAGGTCACTCATCGTTTTTCCACCACGTACCACCCTCAAACAAGCGGTCAAGTCAAAAATACAAATCGAGGGGTGAAGAGAATCCTAAAGAAAACGGTAGGTAAAAGTATGAAAGATTGGTCGGAGAAGCTTGACGATGCATTGTGGGCATTTCGAACCGCTTACAAAACACACTTAGGGACTACTCCGTTCATGATCATTTATGGTAAGGCTTGCCATCTTCCGGTAGAATTAGAGCACCGAGTGCTTTGGGCTCTTAAAATCGTCAATTTAGATCTCACCGAAGCCGCTAGGAAAGGTTACTTCCAAATTCACGAGTTGGAAGCTCTTAGAGATGCGACATATGAGCGTTCTTGGAGTATTTAGGAGAAAAAGAAGGCATTACATGATAGGAAGTTGAGGGGATTGAACGAATTTAAGGCCAGTGATAAAGTGCTTATATATAATTCGAGGTTGAAGTTGTTTGGTAGAAAGTTGAAATCGAAATGGATGGGGCCATACGTGGTGAATGAGGTATTTCTGTATGGTACAGTGGAGTTACAAAGTGAAAACGATGGAGGAACTTGGAAGGTAAATGGCCATAGGTTGAAACATTACTTAGGAGGGCCATTGGCGACAACGAGACGGAGGAAACTCCTCTCGAAGTCCCACCTCACACCACCGTTTAGGGTTTGAGTGAAAACTCAAGTGTAGAGTTTGTATATTAAGTTTCGGTATTCGTTTCGTAGTTTTCGTGTCACTAATAGTTGTTTTTTGTAGTCTTTGTTTTGTGTTTTTGTGTCGTTTCGTGTTTCGCAGGAATTTATTACCATTATGGAGCAAGAATCTATAAGAAAATCGAGTTTCAGGTAAGTTTTTAGGGTTAAAATGGGTTGGGAAAATGTTTGATTTGATTTAGGGGAAATTGGAAAATTTTTCCAAGGCACAAGGCTGCAAAAATAAAGAAACTTTCTGTAAACTAAGGTGTTTTGCGACCCGCGGAGCACATAAGCTCCTTCGTCGCGGGCCGCCAAACACAAACCAAATCAGAGTTTTTTTCATTGCGTCGCGCCCGCGGAGGACGTTTGTTATCTTATCGTGGGATGCCACCCCTTTTAAAACATCAAATCAATTTTATTTCTCCCCCAAATCAGTATGTGACCTAATCTCCTTCCTCTAACTAGACGACGACACCACAAAATCCCATAACACACCACCGATTCCACACCATATGACCATCACACACCTCCGATTTCACCTTAAACTTTCATACGTCACATCCAAACCATCACATATTCCATCCTGATCATCAATCGGTCCGCCTTTCATACGTTTTACACAAAATTCGAAGTTGGTTTTCAAGGTTACAGCCGATTCTCTTAGTTCTCTGTATAACTCGACAACAAGGTATGTTTTCTTGCAATTATTTTGTATAGCGAGTCATTTATTTCAGTTTTTAGTGATATTTCTTCCATTTGTAGGTGTCGAGTCTGGTCAAGTCATGTTAAAGTTCTGTTTTTAGGTTGTTTTTGGCTAAATACAGGTTGCGGGAGGTTTGGGTTGGTTTATACTTACTTGGAACTGGTTGCGGATGGCTGGGTTGAGGTTTCATGGTCAAGCTTTGCGGATAGGTCGATGGTTGATGGTGTTTTGACTGTTTCGGACAGAAGGATAGTGTTGGGATGGGTTGACGAGTTTAAAAATCAGATTTTGGAACTAAATTGAGCATCCGTCTCAATTGTTTAAATAAATGGAGAAACTTTTTGAAGCCAAACCAAATTATGATTCAGACTCAATATTGGTTTGTTTTAGGCACTTGGGGTTAATTGCGGACAATTAAAAGTGCCGGGAGGAGGTATATTGAGTCTAGTTTAGGAAGTCGTTAAGTTCGTGTCAAGTCTAGCGTCTTTTGCGTCGTTTGAGTCTTTTTAGTATAATTAGGCTATGTTTTGCTTATTTGAAATCGACAAACACTCGCCCGTACTCTGTCACACCCCAAAAACGTCGCGGCGGAATATAAAACGTAGTGGTGACGGAAGTTGGTGCCCATTTCTATCTTGATGTTCGATGCATTAGATTGTTGGACATAATATCTTAATTAAAACATAAGTTTTTAAACATAAGTTCCAAAACATGACAAGACTACGACATAGTTAAGTTGTCTTTGATCCTCACGGATCTTATTACATTCGTCCCAGAAAGTTTTAAAAGTTAGTCCAACATATTAAGTGACAAAACATGCATCAACAACCACAAGATATGTCACACCCCGACCGCGTAAAACAACAAATCGCGGCGGAAACATCGGGGCGTGTTGCAACAGAATTAATTGTTTCATAACCATGGCATACAAAGTTTTATTTATTTATTAAACAAGGGTGTTACATTGTTTCAAACAGGAAAATTAAAGAGTTCAGAACATAATTAAACATAGTCTATCTTCTTTTAAAGTCTCTAAGGCACAGGTCCGCCCTAGTATCATGATCAACATCCTATGGAAAAGCACCTGAAAACACATGTGAAAATAGGTACGTCAGCATAAAAATGCCTGTGAGATACATAGGTTTGTGAAAATAAGATTCATGACTTGTATTTGAGAAAATGTTTAGTCATGAACCTTGTAATTTGCTTTGTCTTGTAAATCATTTGAAAAACGATAAGATCAGTTGATATGGATAAGTAAATGTAAGGTTAAATGAATAACCATGTAAAATGAGTTTGTATAAGATAAGTTGATTGTAAAACAATGTCTTATGAAAAGTATGTTATTTGTATAAAATGTTATATGTATCAATCTGAAATGATTCAAATAACGTTACGCTATGTAATATTATACAAACACTTATATATAGGAAGTACCAGCGGCGTATCCACCATGTTTGTATCATATTACACACGTATCGTTACTTAATCACTTAATCAAACCAAACCATCAAGATGTAAAATGTTCATGTACAAACCAATTGTCAAGTGTTATTGTGTAAACCATGTCAAAATGTCTATGTCCAATGTAAACCACCAAATGTGTATATCAATGTCAAAATGTTTATGTTCAATGTAGATCATGTAATGTGTAATCAAAATGTCATGTATGGTAAGTGAAATGTATCAACTAAACCATATGTAAAATGCACAACAACAAGGTATTGAAGTAAAACACAGTTTAAATCAAAGTCATGTTGTGTGTAACAAATGCATGCTATACTGATACAAACATTTATGCGGTATTGTTAATATGCATACATCCAAGCCTTGAGACTGAGGCGATAAACCTTTAAACAAATTAAAGATTTATCTAAGTTATGTATATCGAATTCGGTCATTCCTTTCTGTCCCCTTACCCTGGGATGTCCGGAACGGGAGTTGTCAATTCCTATGGTACCACTACCTACTAACGAATGGCATGATCAATGTTAATGAATGTATTGTCCCATGTTAAACAAACCAAATGTTATACCAAAAATGGAAGCATGTGATGCACTAAGTATGTAATCAAATGAACATACATAGCGTGAAAATGTAATGTAAAACGATGTACTAAGTAATGCACACCATGGGCACACCTAGCATGAAATGTCATGTAAAACAATGTACTAAGTAATGCACACAATGGGCACACCTAGCATGAAATGTCATGTAAAACAATGTACTAAGTAATGCACACAATGGGCACACCTAGCATGAAATGTAATGTAAAACAATGTACCAAGTAATGCACACAATGGGCACACCTAGCATGAAATGTAATGTAAAACAATGTACCAAGTAATGCACACAATGGGCACACCTAGCATGAAATGTAATGTAAAACAATGTACCAAGTAATGCACACAATGGGCACCCCTAGCATGAAATGTAATGTAAAACAATGTACTAAGTAATGCACACAATGGGCACACCTAGCATAAACACAATGAAATCATGTACTATAATGTACTAATGAACATAGCAGGTATATGATGTGAAAACAGGAAAGCATGAAAGTAACAAGTAGGCACATGTGTTCCACCCCAAAACAGTTTAGAAAACAGTAAAAGAGGGGTCTATGTACTCACTTGAGATTGCTCAGTTGTCTAAAGATAACCACCGAGTAATGCTATAGATCACGGAATCAAACGGCACCTAATATAGGTAATTATGTTAATAAACCGGACCTATATCGGAAGACTGGGTAGCATTAGGGTTTGTAAACCAAATGAGTGTAGGAACTCATGTGATATGGTTTAACAAAGCCTACATGCTAAATGAAACTTAACCTAAGTCTTATCGACCCATTACGATCCGTTTAGGTAGCTTATGCTACTTTAACGCATCGTGCGCGTAAAACGCGTTTGGACCGCCTAACTAGTCCTATGACAAGTGTTATATGCCTAAACATGTTACATAATCAGTTATGTGGCAAAAGTTTAGGTTACATATGCTAAATTACCAATTATGCATGAAAAGGGTATTCTGGTAATTTACCTAAGGCATATAAACTACCTATCATACAACTACTTAAACGATGTGACCATAGGGTATAACCTCGGAAGGTTATTCCCTACCTACTATGGTCACCTAATGTATTTGGTCGGATCCTAATGATCGACCAAATGGGTCGAGTTCGAAGGTATAGGCGATTTATTAGATCGCCTACCCTACGACTCTAGACAACGTGGTAATCAGTGGGCATAGTCCCAAAGGACTATGACCAACGTGATTACACTCACGTTGCGAAGTTCAAACGAACTTCGCATTGACCATTACTGGTCAACGCTGAAAGTCAAACAAAGTTTGACTTTCTGACTCGAAAAGCAGTAAAAATAAGGAAAAGAACGAAAGAATACTAACCCAGGGTCCCCGAATGCTAAACTCAATTCGAAAATCTCAGGTATGAAACAAATGTTTCAACTTAGAGTTTCTCAAAATGAATTTCTAGTGATTTTGAACAAAGGGGGGTGGGTTATTTATAGTTTTCGGTCCACCGTTGAGATCGTTTCTTGGAAAAGGGGAAACGATCAAGGCCGTACACTTGTTGCAAGGTTATGGAAGCTTAATTCCATCCTTATCTAGTGACTAGGCAATGGAGAACATGTGGTGGAGGATTAAATGGCTGCAACTTGTGATTAAAAACATTTAATCTGGTCAGAAGGTGGGAAGCGGCCCGCTTTAGGATCAGCCAAACACAATGCGGGCCGCCTGAGCATGTCAGATCAGAAACAACTTTCAAAAATGACAGTTTAGGTCCCTGCACGTGTTTAAGGCCATTTCCGACACTTCTAAGGCCCGTAAAGCCAACTTTAAGGCTCTAAAATGTTGCCTAAACATTTTGGACATGAAACATGTTCAAAAATATGTCGGATGATGGTTCGTTTGGTCGTACGAACGCGATGTTCGCTTAATTACGACGGAATGCGCATAAGTGCGAAAAACGATCCAAATGACGCGACGAATGGATATTTCTTAAGGCGAACACTAAAATATAATGTAGTCATGCTTACATAAATTTTTGGATGTCCGAATGTATTCAGAACGTAAGTTATGCGCGAAAATGCAAACTTGTGCACTTTTTGACACTTTTAGTCCCTGAATGACCCAAAAGTTTATTTTAGCACACCGAACCTCTCAAAGCCTATTTCTAAGCTATGTAAAGGATATTTAAGGTGTGTTTAACTTATGGTTATGTTCCGGAATGTTCGTTACAGTTCAAATTGACATACTTTCGCAGTTTGTCATATTTAGTCCCTGTAGTCGAATTAACTTGTTTTTGCCATACCAAAGCCTTCAAAACTTATTTCTAAGTTATGTAAAGGTTATTTAAGGTATGTTGAGTATATGTTGATGTTCCGGAGTATTTCTCGCATTAAACTGAGTACGTTTACGCACTAGTTTGCGTATAACTCTCCAGAAAGTGATGTAGAGTTTGGAATTGGATAAAAGTCAAAACATGAAAAATGTAAAACATAACAAAACAAACATTGTGATCAAATAACATTGTTTTATTGATAACAGAACTGTTCATAGTGATTACAAGCTCAGTTGTTACAGTCTCCCCTACTTGTGGAAATTTCGTCCCGAAATTTATTTAGAGGAAACTCGTGGAAAAAGATGTGGATATCTCGCCTTCATTTGATCTTCGCGTTCCCAAGTAAACTCAGGTCCACGTTTTGCTTCCCAGCGTACTTTGACCAAAGGAATGCGCTTGCGTTTAAGCCACTTGACTTCACGTTCCATGATTTCCACTGGTTTCTCAACAAATTTCAGTGTTTTGCCAACACGAATTTCGTCAAGCGGTATGGAGTAGTTCTCCTCAGCTGTACACTTCTTGAGATTTGATATGTGAAAAGTTGGATGAACATTTCCAAGTTCAGGAGGTAACTCAAGTCTGTAGGCCACCTTTCCGATTCTTTCGACGATCTTGAATGGTCCAACGTATCTAGGTGCAAGTTTTCCTTTCTTTCCAAATCTGATCACACCTTTCCAAGGTGAGACCTTAAGTAATACTCGATCACCGACTTGAAATTCCAAGGCTTTGCGTTTTGGGTCCGCATAAATCTTCTGACGGCTTCTAGCTGCCTGAAGGTTATCACGAACTTTCTTGACCTTGTCAGTTGTCTCTAAAATGAGGGCAGGTCCAGTAAGTTGAGCCTCGCCAATCTCATTCCAGCAGACTGGTGAACGACATTTTCGACCATAGAGAGCCTCGAAAGGAGCCATTTGGATGCTAGTGTGATAACTGTTGTTGTAGGAGAATTCAATCAATTTAAGATGTGAATCCCAGCTACCACCAAAATCGATCACACAAGCTCTTAGCATATCCTCCAGAGTCTGGATTGTTCTCTCAGATTGACCATCCGTTTGCGGATGATAAGCTGTGCTCAGATTAAGTTGGGTCCCCATAGCAGATTGCATGGTTCTCCAAAAATGAGAAGTGAAACGAGCATCTCTGTCAGAAATGATGTTCAACGGAACACCATGTCGAGCTACAATTTCATCCACATAGATTTGAGCAAGTCTGTCAGCAGGAAAATCCTCACGGATTGGCAAGAAATGTGCTGACTTTGTAAGACGATCAACGACTACCCAGATGGCATCATGACCTTTCTTTGTGCGCGGGAGTTTGGTAACAAGATCCATAGTAATGTTTTCCCATTTCCAAACTGGGATCTCTGGTTGCTCCAATAAACCAGAAGGACGCTGATGTTCAGCCTTAACCTTAAGACAAGTAAGGCATTTGGATACGTATAAGGCAATGTCTTTCTTCATACCAGGCCACCAATAGTGAATACGAAGATCCTTATACATTTTATCTGAGCCTGGATGAATAGAATAACGAGACTTATGGGCTTCATCCATAAGCAAGGTACGAAGATCATCCTGGCTTGGGACCCACAAACGGTCCATGAAGTAATATGATCCATTGTCCTTCAGTTCCAGAGCAGGCGTTATGTGATAAGGAAACTCCTTGTCCATCAATCCTTGTGAAATACAAGATTGTTGAGCTAGAGAAATGCGTGCTTGAATATCGGATCGAGCTTGAATAACAGATTGAACACGTACACAATGAAGCTTAGTACGTTCCTTACGACTCAATGCATCAGCTACGACATTCGCCTTACCAGGATGGTAGCGAATTTCGCAGTCATAGTCGTTTAAAAGCTCAACCCAACGTCGTTGTCTCATGTTGAGTTCTTTCTGGTTGAAGATATGCTGAAGACTTTTGTGGTCAGTGAAAACCACACATTTTGTACCGTACAAATAGTGTCTCCAGATCTTGAGAGCAAAGACAACTGCACCCAACTCAAGATCATGAGTGGTGTAGTTCTTCTCATGTATCTTCAATTGTCTTGATGCATAGGCTATGACTTTGTTCCTTTGCATAAGAACACAGCCAAGACCCAATTTCGATGCATCACAATACACGACAAAATCATCATCACCCTCAGGCAATGATAGAACAGGCGCATCGCAAAGCTTCTGCTTCAGGTGTTGAAAAGCTTCCTCTTGTTTGAATCCCCAGAAAAAGGGCATTTTCTTCTGAGTTAGAGCAGTTAGAGGAACTGCAATCTTAGAGAAGTTTTCAATGAAGCGGCGATAATAACCCGCTAGACCAAGAAATGAACGAACTTCAGTAGGAGTAGTAGGCGTATCCCAATCCTTAATCGCACTGATCTTGGAGGGATCTACATGAACACCTCGTTCGTTGATAATGTGTCCCAAAAATTGAACTTCTTTAAGCCAAAATTCGCATTTGGAGAATTTGGCGAAAAGTTGCTCTTTCTTCAGGAGTTCCAGAGTAAGACGAAGATGCTGCTCGTGATCAGCTCGCGTCTTAGAGTAAATCAAGATGTCGTCAATAAAAACAATGACGAACTGATCCAAATAAGGTTTGCAGACCCTATTCATTAAGTCCATGAAAACAGCAGGAGCATTAGTCAAACCGAATGGCATGACTGTGAATTCGTAATGTCCATAACGAGTACGGAACGCTGTCTTCGGAATGTCTTCTTCTTGCACCCGAAGTTGATGATATCCAGATCGCAGATCAATCTTCGAAAAATAAGAAGCGCCTTGTAACTGATCAAAGAGATCATCGATGCGAGGTAGGGGATATCGATTCTTGATGGTAAGCTTGTTAAGCTCACGATAATCGATACACATCCTAAAGGATCCATCCTTCTTCTTGACAAAAAGAACGGGAGCACCCCAAGGTGAAAAACTGGGACGGATAAAGCCTTTGTTAGAGAGCTCCTGAAGCTGCTTAGACAACTCTTGCATCTCAGACGGTGCAAGACGATATGGAGCTCTAGCAATGGGATTTGCACCAGGTACGAGATCAATGCGAAACTCGACTTGGCGTGCTGGAGGTAGACCTGGTAAATCTTCAGGGAACACTTCAGAATAATCCCGAACGACAGGAATATCTGAAATAGACTTACCCTTGCCTTTATCTTCTGTAACATGTGCTAAGAAAGCCACATAGTTCTTCCGTAAATACTTCCGAGCTTTAAAACAAGACATGAGTTTGAGACCACCGGTAGGCTTCTCACCTTGAACCTGCAGAATCTCGCCTGTCGAAAGCGGCACACGAACAATCTTCTCAGAACAAAATATCTCTGCGTGATGCTTGGATAACCAATCCATTCCCACGATAACGTCGAAGCTTCCAAGTTGCATAGGCGTAAGATCGATTGGAAAAAGATGATCGTTTAGGTTCAACTGGCAGTTGCGTAGAACAGAATCAAGAATAATGGGTTCACCACTAGCAACTTCTACTGTCAAAGGTTTTCCTAGTTTCGTTCTAGACACTCGAAGCATAGGCTCAAAAGACAAAGACACGAAACTCTTATCGGCACCGGAATCGAAAAGAACAGATGCAGGCTGATTATTAATAAAGAACGTACCGTTCACCACATTATCGTCAGCCTGTGCCTCTTGGGCATTCATGTTAAAAACTCGGCCTCGAGCCGGAGCCTGATTCTGGTTCTGGTTCTGGTTCTGGTTCGCCAGTCTTGGGCACCGATTCCTATAGTGGGTCAGATCCCCACAATTGTAACAAGCACCCGGTGGGTATTGTGGTCGTGCAGCTTGACCCTGTTGTGGAGCAGGAGGCTGTGCAACTTGTTGAGCCGGGTTTGAACTGCGCGATTCTGAGCAAACCGACAAACATCGGCAAGATGACCTGACTTCCCACAGCTAGTACAGAAACGGCACTGATGTTGCGGCTGATGGTGACTGTTGCACCTATTGCACAAAGGTGCATTCCCTGTATAGGGTTTCTTCGCTGGAGGCTGTGCGGGTTGATTGGGAACTGCCTGATTAGCTTGGGCAGTGACAGCAAAATTTTGGGAAGCCTTACGCTTCCTTGACCTCTTCGAAGAACCAGAGTTCTTCCCATTCAAGTTTTGACCTTTCTTGCTATCACTCTTGTCAGCCGACTGTTTCTTGCCCTTGTCACCCTTCCTGTGTAACTTGTTCTTCCGGATCTGCGACTCAGTCAGTGTCGCTGATAACTCGATTGCCTGACGAAGTGTGGCAGGGTTACTACCAGTAAGAATGTCTTGTACTGAGTCAGGTAGGCCATCGATGTATCTCTCGATAGCCTTGTCGAGTGGGGTAACCATAGTCGGGCAAAGCAAACTCAACTCTTCAAACCGATCAGTATAAGCCCTGTGCTCACCACTATCTTGCTTTAAATCATCAAATTCCTTCTCCAAAGCTCGTTGCTCATGACGAGGACAGAATTCCCTCATCATAAGGGCTCTGAGTTCAGCCCAAGTCTGTGCGAGAGCAACTTCTGCACCCCTATCTCTCATAACCCCGTTCCACCATGTCAAAGCCCTCTTCTGAAATACGCTCGAAGCAAACTCAACTTTGCGATTATCCGGACACTGCACATGGCGAAAAGTATTCTCACTGCTCTCGAACCACTGAAGAAGCCCAGTCGCTCCTTCAGAACCACTAAACTTGAGTGGTTTAGCCTGATTAAAATCCTTGTATTTGCATGGAACATTGTTGTTGTTGTTGGCTTGATTCCATTGAGCAAAGAGATTTGGAAACTGAGCAGCCATCTGCTGCGCAATAATTTCTGCCAGCTCGGCAGTAGCTATCTGGTTCTCGCGTCGAGGAGGCATTCTAAAAGAGGAAAACATGTAAAGGAACGAGTGAGATGATTGGATGAAAAGAATGAGATGAAACAAAATCAACAAAAGCAAAGATGGTGGTCATTCGTCCGTATCACAGAGCAAACAAACAACACACAGTGACTAATCAAAGTAAATGGGTCAAAAATAATGTATAATGAAGACATGCTCGCCTATAAGTGAACACTCATCCCAAGAATTCCCAGGTAAGCACAACTGGTCTCGCGTCTGATGAGATATATACGAAGTGCTTGCCTAGACAGAAAACCCAGAATACAGGCATTCACCCTTCCAGTTTGCACATGTTCACATTATTTAAAACCCAAAACGTTTGACGGGATTTTTGAAAATTAGAAGGCACAAGGCCCAAAACCAAACTTGAAAAGGGTTCAAAACCATATAACAGAGGGTTCAAAACCTTACAATTGAGGGTTCAAAACCTTGTAATAAATCATTCAAAAACAGATGATTGTTTTTCAAAAATCATTTCGGAAAATTTGGTTCTTGTTTTGATAATCACCTAAGGATAGGTGATGTACATGTTTTAAGATCTAAACACAAGATAACTTGTGTTAGGGTCCTAGAAAAGTTATAGTCTAGGTCAAAGCATTACTAATAACCTAATTCCCTATAACCATTGGCTCTGATACCAACTCTTCTGTCACACCCCGACCGCGTAAAACAACAAATCGCGGCGGAAACATCGGGGCGTGTTGCAACAGAATTAATTGTTTCATAACCATGGCATACAAAGTTTTATTTATTTATTAAACAAGGGTGTTACATTGTTTCAAACAGGAAAATTAAAGAGTTCAGAACATAATTAAACATAGTCTATCTTCTTTTAAAGTCTCTAAGGCACAGGTCCGCCCTAGTATCATGATCAACATCCTATGGAAAAGCACCTGAAAACACATGTGAAAATAGGTACGTCAGCATAAAAATGCCTGTGAGATACATAGGTTTGTGAAAATAAGATTCATGACTTGTATTTGAGAAAATGTTTAGTCATGAACCTTGTAATTTGCTTTGTCTTGTAAATCATTTGAAAAACGATAAGATCAGTTGATATGGATAAGTAAATGTAAGGTTAAATGAATAACCATGTAAAATGAGTTTGTATAAGATAAGTTGATTGTAAAACAATGTCTTATGAAAAGTATGTTATTTGTATAAAATGTTATATGTATCAATCTGAAATGATTCAAATAACGTTACGCTATGTAATATTATACAAACACTTATATATAGGAAGTACCAGCGGCGTATCCACCATGTTTGTATCATATTACACACGTATCGTTACTTAATCACTTAATCAAACCAAACCATCAAGATGTAAAATGTTCATGTACAAACCAATTGTCAAGTGTTATTGTGTAAACCATGTCAAAATGTCTATGTCCAATGTAAACCACCAAATGTGTATATCAATGTCAAAATGTTTATGTTCAATGTAGATCATGTAATGTGTAATCAAAATGTCATGTATGGTAAGTGAAATGTATCAACTAAACCATATGTAAAATGCACAACAACAAGGTATTGAAGTAAAACACAGTTTAAATCAAAGTCATGTTGTGTGTAACAAATGCATGCTATACTGATACAAACATTTATGCGGTATTGTTAATATGCATACATCCAAGCCTTGAGACTGAGGCGATAAACCTTTAAACAAATTAAAGATTTATCTAAGTTATGTATATCGAATTCGGTCATTCCTTTCTGTCCCCTTACCCTGGGATGTCCGGAACGGGAGTTGTCAATTCCTATGGTACCACTACCTACTAACGAATGGCATGATCAATGTTAATGAATGTATTGTCCCATGTTAAACAAACCAAATGTTATACCAAAAATGGAAGCATGTGATGCACTAAGTATGTAATCAAATGAACATACATAGCGTGAAAATGTAATGTAAAACGATGTACTAAGTAATGCACACCATGGGCACACCTAGCATGAAATGTCATGTAAAACAATGTACTAAGTAATGCACACAATGGGCACACCTAGCATGAAATGTCATGTAAAACAATGTACTAAGTAATGCACACAATGGGCACACCTAGCATGAAATGTAATGTAAAACAATGTACCAAGTAATGCACACAATGGGCACACCTAGCATGAAATGTAATGTAAAACAATGTACCAAGTAATGCACACAATGGGCACACCTAGCATGAAATGTAATGTAAAACAATGTACCAAGTAATGCACACAATGGGCACCCCTAGCATGAAATGTAATGTAAAACAATGTACTAAGTAATGCACACAATGGGCACACCTAGCATAAACACAATGAAATCATGTACTATAATGTACTAATGAACATAGCAGGTATATGATGTGAAAACAGGAAAGCATGAAAGTAACAAGTAGGCACATGTGTTCCACCCCAAAACAGTTTAGAAAACAGTAAAAGAGGGGTCTATGTACTCACTTGAGATTGCTCAGTTGTCTAAAGATAACCACCGAGTAATGCTATAGATCACGGAATCAAACGGCACCTAATATAGGTAATTATGTTAATAAACCGGACCTATATCGGAAGACTGGGTAGCATTAGGGTTTGTAAACCAAATGAGTGTAGGAACTCATGTGATATGGTTTAACAAAGCCTACATGCTAAATGAAACTTAACCTAAGTCTTATCGACCCATTACGATCCGTTTAGGTAGCTTATGCTACTTTAACGCATCGTGCGCGTAAAACGCGTTTGGACCGCCTAACTAGTCCTATGACAAGTGTTATATGCCTAAACATGTTACATAATCAGTTATGTGGCAAAAGTTTAGGTTACATATGCTAAATTACCAATTATGCATGAAAAGGGTATTCTGGTAATTTACCTAAGGCATATAAACTACCTATCATACAACTACTTAAACGATGTGACCATAGGGTATAACCTCGGAAGGTTATTCCCTACCTACTATGGTCACCTAATGTATTTGGTCGGATCCTAATGATCGACCAAATGGGTCGAGTTCGAAGGTATAGGCGATTTATTAGATCGCCTACCCTACGACTCTAGACAACGTGGTAATCAGTGGGCATAGTCCCAAAGGACTATGACCAACGTGATTACACTCACGTTGCGAAGTTCAAACGAACTTCGCATTGACCATTACTGGTCAACGCTGAAAGTCAAACAAAGTTTGACTTTCTGACTCGAAAAGCAGTAAAAATAAGGAAAAGAACGAAAGAATACTAACCCAGGGTCCCCGAATGCTAAACTCAATTCGAAAATCTCAGGTATGAAACAAATGTTTCAACTTAGAGTTTCTCAAAATGAATTTCTAGTGATTTTGAACAAAGGGGGTGGGTTATTTATAGTTTTCGGTCCACCGTTGAGATCGTTTCTTGGAAAAGGGGAAACGATCAAGGCCGTACACTTGTTGCAAGGTTATGGAAGCTTAATTCCATCCTTATCTAGTGACTAGGCAATGGAGAACATGTGGTGGAGGATTAAATGGCTGCAACTTGTGATTAAAAACATTTAATCTGGTCAGAAGGTGGGAAGCGGCCCGCTTTAGGATCAGCCAAACACAATGCGGGCCGCCTGAGCATGTCAGATCAGAAACAACTTTCAAAAATGACAGTTTAGGTCCCTGCACATGTTTAAGGCCATTTCCGACACTTCTA
Source organism: Helianthus tuberosus (assembly GCA_030545235.1). NCBI lineage: Eukaryota > Viridiplantae > Streptophyta > Magnoliopsida > Asterales > Asteraceae > Helianthus > Helianthus tuberosus. Next base: position 10,541,169 of record CM060434.1, on the reverse strand, counting down.
AGGCCCGTAAAGCCAACTTTAAGGCTCTAAAATGTTGCCTAAACATTTTGGACATGAAACATGTTCAAAAATATGTCGGATGATGGTTCGTTTGGTCGTACGAACGCGATGTTCGCTTAATTACGACGGAATGCGCATAAGTGCGAAAAACGATCCAAATGACGCGACGAATGGATATTTCTTAAGGCGAACACTAAAATATAATGTAGTCATGCTTACATAAATTTTTGGATGTCCGAATGTATTCAGAACGTAAGTTATGCGCGAAAATGCAAACTTGTGCACTTTTTGACACTTTTAGTCCCTGAATGACCCAAAAGTTTATTTTAGCACACCGAACCTCTCAAAGCCTATTTCTAAGCTATGTAAAGGATATTTAAGGTGTGTTTAACTTATGGTTATGTTCCGGAATGTTCGTTACAGTTCAAATTGACATACTTTCGCAGTTTGTCATATTTAGTCCCTGTAGTCGAATTAACTTGTTTTTGCCATACCAAAGCCTTCAAAACTTATTTCTAAGTTATGTAAAGGTTATTTAAGGTATGTTGAGTATATGTTGATGTTCCGGAGTATTTCTCGCATTAAACTGAGTACGTTTACGCACTAGTTTGCGTATAACTCTCCAGAAAGTGATGTAGAGTTTGGAATTGGATAAAAGTCAAAACATGAAAAATGTAAAACATAACAAAACAAACATTGTGATCAAATAACATTGTTTTATTGATAACAGAACTGTTCATAGTGATTACAAGCTCAGTTGTTACAAACATTGTGATCAAATAACATTGTTTTAACATGTTTATCAAAGTAATTTCATCCATATGAAATAAAAACGCAGCGGAAAATAAGTTTAAAACATGTTACTATTAAAAGATATAAACCCATTTATATGCAAAATCCCAAAACCCGGATCCATATATGAGATGTATACTATCAAAACACAACCATAGGATGTTTAGAAAACTACCTTCTTGAAGTACAATGAGTAATGGATATGAAGAAGGTGATGATTCTTGAAATGGTTGTCTTCAAGAGTAGAAGACCTCAAGCTTGTATACCCCAAGCTTCCAACAAACACCTTGCGTTTAGCTAGGATTTCTACACTTATGAACTCACTAGAAAACCCTCTTGAAGACCATCTCATGGCCGAAAATATGAGGGCCTTTTGTTGAGTTCTTGCACTTGAAATGTGAACTTGAAACTCTCCAATAGATCAATCATACATGACCCGATTATTAGAGAGTCTTACACTTGATTTCTCAACTTGAAAACTCTCTTGGATGAGCATGAGGAGGACGAAAATTGGCAGCCATTTTCAGCCATTTTCTCTAGTCTTTTTTCAAGTTTACTACTTCAAATCTTTATAAAATATGTGAGAGAATAAGCACACCCTTTGCCCAATCAAGTGCCATCTAGTTATGACAATTGCATGCATGTTCATAGGACCATATTCTCACCCAATCAAGTTTCTCCTACACATGCAAGTAATTTTATTGGCCACTTTTTTGTCTTGGGAAGGGGGGGGGGGGCCTAGCTTTTATATATAAAAAAATACAATTTCTTTTATATAAAATATAAGTCTTTGTTTATTTTATAACCTTTTATAAAATATAACATCATATGTTATAAGACTTATGCAATTTTTATGATGTTATTTAACCCATTAAATAACAAAATAAAATACTCTCTCAAAATAAATTATCCATATAATTTATTAGTTTGTCAAGTGCAATTATTTAGAAAACCAATTTCTAAATATTCTAAGTGTTGATATTTATTTATTTGATCATATCATAAATAAATATTGTAAGTGTTTGTCTAGCTTGTTATTGGGTATGTGTAGGTCCCCTATTCGTATGGATCTTCAACAGAATTGTCTTTCCAATCAAGAGTGCGGAATCCTCTTGATCAGAATATCACAAAAACAAGTAGAAAACAGACTTTCACAATCAAACGGGTCCTCTATTGATTATCCAAACAAAACGTTTTACAATCAACTCAAGACCCTCACAACCTCACAGCCACTATCTGTGATCTTGACTACAACCCTAATTTCGAATTCTCTCTCTCTCTCTACTTTCTCTCTCTAAAATTCTCTAACCTCAAACCCTAATCACAAAACATGTTTATATACCACATGTCTGTGAACTGGGCTTCCAACTGGGCTAGGCCATTTTCCAAGCCCATTACAATAATAAACTCACTAACCAATAAGCTAAGCCCAATACAAAATATCCAAAGACTAAATAATCAAACTATTAAGCTGTTGTCACCGAATATGCACCAACAGACTCCCCCTTGACAATAGCTTCATAGTGTAACTTTGTCTTCAAACATCTTGTGTTCTTTTGGTCTTTGGATAGCGTCAGCTACACAGCTTCTGACATCAACAGACTCCCCCTTAGCTGATGCTTCCAATCTCCAAAACTTTCATTCATTGTAGATCAGTTAGCTAGCAATCCTTGGTTAAGCAAGTAAGCTCCAACTCTTCCATATCTCTCTTTCTCTTTCTGCAATGTAGTAGAAGTATCCTACCATGCATCTTCACAAATCTTTACTTCACTCTCAATCTGCACTTTACTTGTATTCTGCACTTCATTTTGATAACTGCATCAATCTGTTTAGCAACACAAGCAAGTATCTCGAAAAACCATTAGTGTTTTTCACATTTAAAGATAAACCAATATTTTATCTTATCATGCAAAAACAACAACCCATCAGTTTAAAATGGAAGTCCTTTTTAAAAAAAATATTTTTGTATTTTTGATATTTTAAGAAAGCAGTAAACTATTTACAAAAGCAATAAACACTCTATTTTTGTGAGAATCACCGGTAAGAAGATCATATCAGCACAATCAAACTGTTTCACACTATTAGATAATTCTTTATTTAATTTTTCGTGAAAATCAGTCCAAGACGATTACCAGTATGTTTGTCCTTTTAAACAAAATGCATGAACATTTCAAGTACCATTACCATATGATACGTTAAGATAATTTTATTACTGATATATTAGTGTGTCCCACTTCAGGATATACCCCCACGATCAAGGTATGCACAAAGATTCATCGTAGTAGGTGAGTATACTGAATTCATCCGTTTTATTTTTCAACGATAGATAAATGGTGAACAGGTCAGTACTTCCGTACAGCAGAGAGACCAAAATATCTTATCGAGGGCTAAGACAGATACCATTTTTGGTATGATTTATGCTTTTTGCACTTTTTGAATGACTCTCTTTGAGAGCTTCTTCATTTTCAAGGTTTTGGCATTTTTAGCTCTTTTAAGATATCCTGGGTGTGTCTAGGTCAGCATATATCTGGATGCAGCAGAAGGACACCCCTGATATCCCCAGATGAAATAACAGTATAAAGACCCAAAACTTCAGATTTTGGCAATCTATCAACGCAAGATTTAAGGTCATTAAACCATACACCACTGATGTGTTCCCCACTCACACACAGTTCATTTAGATTTATATCACATTGGTAAGTTGATTATTTCATGCTTTTTGCCTACTGATACATCATATGATGAAGCTGCTATCACACATATGCAATTTAATTTCAATTTCAGTTTGACAGTCTAACTTGCCAATGTACTATCATTTCTTCTTTTTCACACAGTGATAACTCATTTTTGATTTTCTATTTTTTTTATGTTTTTGATTTTTCAAATTTTTATTTTATTTTTGATTTTTAAGAAAAACTTACTCCCCCTAAACACACGCACTAACTAAACTCTTTTTGGCTTAGGGAAATTTCTCCCCTAAATTTTTGTTTTTATGGAGCAAGTTTCAAAAACAGAAATTTATAAACACAAACAGACTCCCACTTCAATCTGACAATAAGTTTTTCACTTTTGAAGTTTAGAAAAATCATAACCATCACTAAAGTAAATAGTTCGTTACCCCTGTTAACCTACTATTCACCTCAGAAACTTTACAGGAACAACCACTGTCGAACACATCAACAGTCCTTCTTGGTCATCCTGCACACACTCAACAACTTAGTTAGACTTAACAACCCAAACCTGACCGGTTTTGGGTCGACCATGTAAATCCACATAAGATGCTTCTAACCAATATCCATCACACCTTACTGGTGTCTTGGATGTTGTACTCGTTGTTGAACAAGATTTATAACTTCCACTAGGTCTTTGATCACGAGAGTTCCAATAAACTCTCGAATTTTCTGACCTTTGAAAATTATTATCTTGATACCTTCTTCTGCCATAATTATACCACGAATTTTGAAAAAACTTTGGATGTTGTTGAACATCTGAGTTATTAAAACCCCTATGTTCGTTTCTTCTTTGAAAATTTCGATTACCAGAAGTCTTGTATCGATTTTGATATCCAAAATTTCTATTTTGACTTTGAAACTGATTTGATTTACCATTAAAATTACTAAAATGTGTAAAATTGCTTCTTGGTCTATCAAATCGTCTTGTTGTTGAAGTCTTAGATTGAAATCTTGGTTGATTATATTGATAATGTTGTTGAACATTATTATTCAAACCAACCCTATTCCCTTCCTTAACCTCATCAATTTTTTCTTTATTTTTCTTCAAAGGACAACAACTCGCCACGTGCCCTTTGTTGTGACATCTAAAACAAGATTTTGTCTTGTAATTTCTCTTTTTCTTAAATCTCTTTTTAAATGTTTTCTTCTTTTCTTCTTCAGTATCCTCATCCGATTTATAAGGTGTACTGTCAGACTCAACAGATTCTTTCAAAGAAACTGGACTACTTGGCAAGTCCACAGCTATCGGATCCACTACAGCTGGTGTAGTAGGCACAAAATCAATTAACTCATTTTCATCGGGTAAAAAAGAGTAGTCTTGATTTTTAGAAGATGAGGCTTTACTAAACCCCAAACCCTTTTTATCATTACTCTTTTTCAAACTTGCTTGAATTTGAGTCCTAACTAATGAAGATTTTCCAAACTTGTCTAACTTTCCTTTAAGTTCAACAATTTGGTCTTGTGCAATTGCCAATTCCTTGCACTTTTCAGAAAATTCATTAGTTTTATCCTTTACAGTCTCACGAGCCAAATCAATGACCTGCAACAGTTCATTGACTTTGCTTGTTAAACTGCTGATTTCTTGTTCATTTGATTTGAGTTTATCTAAACAATTTGACTCTCTTTTAATCAAAAGAACATTTGACTCTTTTAATTTTTGCAATTCAGCTAACTGAATTTTGTTTTGCTCCGATAGTCTGTCAACGTTACCCTTTAGTTCAGTGCAATTATGACATGTATGACTTACAGATTCTGATGATACCTTCACCTCTGCTGTTAGTCCGTTCACATCAGTCAAGCCCTTTGAAACTTCTGTCTCTTTCTTCTCACCATTCTCCTTATCATCTTTCTTCTTCTCTTCTACCATAACATCTGCTTTTTCATCTAAAGCACAACCTCCTACACTCTTCCTTGATGAATTCTGATAATGTTTTTCTAAAGCTTCCCACAGCTCATAAGAAGTCTCACAGTGCTTGATGGTATGTTTAATTCCCTCAGGCAAGGACATCTTGATCACTGCTAAAGCTTTCTTCTCAGCATTTACCATGAGTTTCTCAGATTCATCCATCATCTCATAAGAAATCACTTTAACTCTTCCTTCAATACGACGTCTAGGAGCAATGTATCCATCAATCATACAATACCACATTCTGATATCTTCACTTTTCACACATCCCTCAAATTCCTCTTTCCAAATAGAATATTCTTTGACGTTTCTCAGCTTTGGCCAATTCTTAACTTTCTCACTAACATTGTCTACTTTAACCATCTTTAAACACGTTTTACCGTAACCGTACAGATAAAACCGTACAATATTTTTCCGAAAACTGTTTTTACCAAAGTATACCGTTAGAATTGTCTCGAAAAGACAAATCCAATGATATATAATGTCGAAAACCGTATTCGAGATTTTTTTTTTTTTTTTTTTTTTAAATACGAGGAATTTAACGGTCCAAACGGTTCTGTCAAACGAGCTACGGATCAATTTCTATTTGCAAAACACTGAATTTTATTCAACGCTTGCCAACTGAAATTCCACCACTTTAAATTCGCTGGTTTTTAAATTTGCTGATAATTTCGCTGGACTGCTGTTAATTTCGCTGGTCAGAAGGTCAATTTCGCTGGTTTATTTCGCTTAAAATCAAGTTCGCTGATCAATTTCGCTGGTCAAATTCGCTGTGTATTTTCGCTATTACGACGACTAGTGAAGTCGCTGAAACCGTGATGATTTCGCTGTGGACAATCACACGGTTACCAAAGTCGCCTTTGGATTTACTTCGCCGATAAGTATGCTGGACTGTTTAATTCGCAGGTCACACAAATTCGCTGATCTTGTAAATTCGGAAACTTAATCTGTTGAACTTTCTGAAGATTCTATCTCCTCTCCAACACAATCTGCAAAATCAAAACAGCAAATCAGCAAGCTTTAAACGAAATTCTTATGAACTTAACGAAGAACACGAAGAACAGTCTTCGAATTCCAGCCAAATACTCGTCAAAATCCAACAGAAATCGTCCCGAAAACCTGCAAATCAGCAAACAAACAAAGCAGAAGATCAAAACAGCCAACAAAATTCGAAAATTTTATCAAAAATTTCGAAAAATTCAAAACCCTAATTTTCAGATTTCGAAAATTTCTTCCCTGTTTCTGCAGCCAACAATTCTGAACCGAGCCTTCAAGAGCCTAACGCTCTGATACCAATTGTAGGTCCCCTATTCGTATGGATCTTCAACAGAATTGTCTTTCCAATCAAGAGTGCGGAATCCTCTTGATCAGAATATCACAGAAACAAGTAGAAAACAGACTTTCACAATCAAACGGGTCCTCTATTGATTATCCAAACAAAACGTTTTACAATCAACTCAAGACCCTCACAACGTCACAGCCACTATCTGTGATCTTGACTACAACCCTAATTTCGAATTCTCTCTCTCTCTCTCTACTTTCTCTCTCTAAAATTCTCTAACCTCAAACCCTAATCACAAAACATGTTTATATACCACATGTCTGTGAACTGGGCTTCCAACTGGGCTAGGCCATTTTCCAAGCCCATTACAATAATAAACTCACTAACCAATAAGCTAAGCCCAACACAAAATATCCAAAGACTAAATAATCAAACTATTAAGCTGTTGTCACCGAATATGCACCAACAGTATGGCTCGACTTTGATCATAACGTACTAGCCACATCAATTTAATATGTGTCTTGGGCATACAGAGTCCAACAATCTCCCACTTGCACAAGATACATAGAAGATTGATGCAAGTAGTAAATAACGCCTAACTACGGTTTACTACCCCTAATACATATGACTATATGTGCCATTCAATAACATCATCCTCTTCAAGTCCCTTACTTGAAATGATTTAGGTGAATCTATCATTTATCCTTTCGTTACAGATGTCATGTCAAATCCAGAGACACAGAGTGATCACTCTCTGTTGATTTAACTTTAGCAGGCCTTAGACATCTTACTCTCAACGAATAAGAGGAACAAATCCCATCTTGACTACATACGTCTCTCACAATCACCTTGTACCACACCTGAGCTTAGCCTTATGTACTGTCATATTATTGACAGCGAAGAAAAAGTCAAGGTATAATATTTGGTGAATATCAAGACCCAATATGTATCTCAGGTCTGAGGATACTATGATATTCTCCTTTACTCAAATTTACTTATGACCAATCACAAATGATTCCATGCAGTAATATTTGAGAGCGAGTCAGTCCAATATTTGTATCCCACAAATATCTATGAACCTTGGCAGCAACGCCTTGCTCTATATTCATACTTCATGAATATCTACCAATCCAAGTTCATAATAGTCTTACATTCATATTTGTTCCCACAAGTATGATCGACTACGGACATTTAGAATAAGTAACTTATTCACGGATTTAAACATGCTAAAATGGAACATAACTCAACATACCATAAAGAGTTATAATAACAATTGTTCCAATATCCAAATACAAAATAGATCAAATCCAATCACTAGAATATCAAAGTCCTAAGGCACAAGTATGACCCTTTCATGCTTTGCCCATTCAAGGAGCTTCGTGAGTGGATCCGCAATATTTTGATCAGTGTGAACTTTGCGAATACATATCTTTCTCTTTTTCAACTTCATCCCTTATGTAGTTGAAACTCCGCTCAATGTGCCTAGTCTTTTGATGTACACGAGGTTCCGTGATTTAAGCAATCACACCATCGTTATCACAAAGATCTCTAGGGGTCCTGAATGGTAGGGACTTCCCCTAGATCGGCAATAATTCAAGTGGCAGATCCATATGAATTATCACAATCAATGAAGCGGCGATGTATTCTGATTATGTAGTGGACAATGCTACCCTGATTGTGATCGAGAACCATCTCGATTAGTTTGGAAACTCGTATCCATGTAACCCTTTACAACGAATTCCAAGACTCGCATCCTTGTAACCCTTTTACAACGAGTTCTTTTCACCAGATCCATATATTAGAAACATATCCTTAGTCCTTCTAAGGTATTTCAATATATTTTTAATAGTCACACAATGACTGTTACTTACTGGTATCTTTTCGTCATGCCTAAAGCGCATGACATGTCCGTTCCAGTGCATATTATTACATACATAATGAATCCTATAGCTATCGCATATGGGATTCCTTTCAATCTTTCTTGCTCATCCTTTGAGCTTGGACATTGAAACGCTTTCAATATTGTCCTCTCTTTGAATAGGTACCAAACCTTTCGTAGAGTTCTTCATCTTGAACCTTTTCAAGACTTTGTCAATGTATGCACTTTTGTTTAAACCTATCAAGCGCCTTGATCTATCCCTATAGATCTTTATTCCTAAATATAGGCGACTTCACCGAAATCCTTAATGGAAAAACAACTTTCAAGCCAGGCTTTTACACCCTCCAAGGTTGGAATGTTATTTCCAAATAGTAGAATGTCATCGACATATAATACTAAGAAAGTAATAATGCTCCCACTAGCCTTTTTATTCACACAAGCTTTATCAACGTTTTTGATAAATCCATATTCCCTAATCTCTTCATCTAAACGGCGATTCTAACTTTTAGATGCTTGTTTCAATGCATAGATTGATTTCTTTAACTTGCACACTTTGTTAGGATGTTTTGGATCGACAAAACCTTCAGGCTTAACTATATAGACATCTTCCTCAAGATATCTGTTAAGGAAAGTCGTTTTGAGATCCATTTGCCAAATCTCATAATCATATTGTGCAAGTATGGCAAATGATATCCTAGTTGACTTTAGCATCGCCACAGGCGATAAGGTCTCATCACAATCAACCTTTTAGTTTGATTGAAACCTTTTGCTACAAGTCTCGCTGTACAAGTATCCAAGTTTCCATGCATATATGTTTTCTTCATGAAAACCCACTTACTTCCAACTACTTTAGAGTTAAGTGGTGGCACAACCAATTCCCATACTTGGTTGTCAAACATGGATTGCATCTCTACGTTCATAGCCTCAAGCCATTTGTCGCAATCAGATTTTGACATTGGATCATGGTATGTGGCAGGTTCACCCGAACTACCACGTAGAATCCATCCATGAAAAATCCATATCTTTCAGGTGGACTACTAATTCTACCAGATCTGCGAACGTTTTGTGTGTATTAATCAACCATTTGATTATTTTCAACAACCTCTTGTTGAGTGCTAGTATCAACCAAACGTGTATCGGCTTTTGGTTCCTGATCCTCATCAAGTTCCATTGTTCTATTAGTTCCTTCCATTAGGAACTTGTCTTCCAAGAACTTTGCCTTTCGAGCAACAAATACTTTTGCTCTGTTGGATCGTAGAAATAATATCCTATATCATCTTTAGGATATCCTACGAAGATACACTTAGTGGATCGTACTTCCAACTTGTTTGGGGTGTATTGTTTCACATAAGCTTCACAACCCATATCTTTTAAATATGATAATGATGGAGCCCTTCCATGTCATATTTCAAAAGACGTCGTATCCACTTTCTTGGTTGGGGCCATATAGGCCACGGAGAGCAAAGCGTAACCCCAAAGTGATAGAGATAATGCGCTCCTAGCCATCATAGATCGAACCATATCTAATAGAGTTCGACTCCTCCTCTATCAAAACGAAGAACTTTAAAAGAGTTGATTTTTGTACTTCACCTTTTGAAGATTCTGAACGTTTCAAAACTTCTTCTTTGTGTCAAGTACACATAACCATAACTACTATAGTTGTCGGTTAAAGTAATGAAGTATCTTTCACCATACCTAGTCATTGGCTTAAAAGGATCATATACATTCGAATGTATGATACCTAAGAAATCTATTGCCCTTTCCCACTAAAGGGTTTCTTAGTCATTTTACCTTGTAAACAAGATTCACATGTATCAAATGAACCAATTTCATTTGTTTCCAAAAGATCATTCTTTCGAAGTGTTTACATGCGACATCTATTTATATGACCAAGGCGATAATGCCAAAGATAAGTCTTACTCAAATCCATTTTGAGTTTGTTGGTGATTGCTTGGTACATTGAACTATCAAATGATGTATTATTATGAACCAATTCATAACTACCATTTGAAGGCATAGTTTTAAAGTAAAACATGTCATTCATCGAAATATAAATGTCATTGTTTACAAACTTTAAATCAAAACATATTGTCTCAAAAGGGAAACTTAAATAATGTTCCTAGTCTAACTAGGAGCATTCAAGACATTTTAAAACAATTTCCAAACCATTTGGAAGTTTCAAAACATAGTCTCCTTTCTTGTAATGTTTATTTCTTTTGAACCTTTTGCAACGAATTGCAAACATGAGTTCCACATCCGGTATCCAATACCCATGTGTTAGAAGAAATAACATTAAGGTCAATATGTATTATTAAGATTGTACTTGAGGTTTGCCTAGCATCCTTCTTGTTTTTCAACTCTTTTAGATAGATTGGACAATTCCTATTTAAATGTCCTATCTCACCACACTTAAAGTATGGATCGTTCGTGGCAACCTTTGCCTTCTTTTCTTTTGGTTTCAGTGGTTTCGCTTTAGTCTTTCTAATTCTTTCCCTTTGATGTGCCCCTTTCCTTTGGCAACATTTGCTTTGGTGTCGGGGTGATGCCCTTTCTTTGTTACCACCCTCATTGATCGTTAGAATGGATAAAATCCTTTTATCCATATCGAGCCTTTCGAGATGATCAATGTGGCTTTTCATCTTAAAACATAAGATGAGTCCGATTGGGTTTCCTCCATTCGACATGCATGAAGTGCTCGAACCGTTTCGAAGCGCTCTACCCATAGGAACATTTCCTACAATTGGTTAATCATGTCGTATGCTCATGATGTTCAAAAAAAACTTTTGAATCTCGGAAATCATAATTCCTAACATGAGGCAAGAGGCTTGCGTAGTATCCTTGATATACTTAATCCAATCGTTATAGGCATCCTTATCTTCCATAAGATGTTCATCGGGATTAGGATCGTTTTCTATGATAGGTTACGGACGGTTTGGGTAATATTGTTAGCGGCCATCTACAAAATTTTACAAGGTTCAATTTTAGTATTTTCGATATTATTATATTTTAATCATTAATACCCTTTGTGTCTCATAGACAATTAATAATTAAAATCTAGAATCCAACGTTACATTTAAATATCGGTTAGGTGACCTTTATCCCTTTATTTAAATTAACAAGGTAGTCAACGTTTGACAATTGCAACTCTTTGCAACTTCTAGCCATATGGGATCGGTTAAACATCTTTATGTTTAGTTGGCATGTTTAATCCCATCAACACCTTTGTTCCCTATGCTTCGGTGACCCTAAGTTCATGGTTTCCAAATCAAGTCGTCCAACTTACACACACGTGTGAGTTTATACACATAAGTGGTTAGGTGACCTTTATCCCACAAACATGGTAAACCCACCTCGAATATACAAGTTCCCTCAAATGTGGTTAGGTGTTTGACTTGTTTTACAAAAAGGGATTTTGAGTTTTCAAAATTCTAGTTTAGAAAACTTTATGTACCATATATTTGCATGCATTCAAATCCTTGGTACTTTAGTGAAAACAAATTTTCATGGTTCTTTTTAATAAAACCCATTTTATTATAAAATCATTAATTTTTAATAAAACCTTTATTAATCATTTTAATGATTTTGTCAAGAACCAATTTTACGCTTGTTGTTGATTATTAGTTTGTTAAGCATGCATATCCAAATATCATCAAAACAATATAAATAAGCAACCACACAAGCACAACACATATATCATTAGGTGCATAACCATAGCCAACTATTTTGACCACACTTGTTAGCCGAAACAAGTGTGCCAAAAGGTCCTTCCTAAAGGGTGAAAATTGACACAAGTAATGTGTCGTTTAACTCCCACTTGATCCCGCATCCAAATGCTTCAAGTCTTCCTTTTGTGTTGTGATTTCTCCCCTTTCTTTGATCTTCCAAAATGTACTTTAATTCAGCTCCAAACACCTTTGGGCTCCGAAAATGTGTTTTGGTTTTCGGGCTAAAATCCCGTTAAGAACTATGAAGTCCTTTATGCCCGAAATTGGCAAAACCCAAAACCACATTTTTGTGTGCATCTTCTTTTACAAAATATATCCTAATACATTTTTTCTAGTAAAATAAAATGCACCTAATCTATTTATTTTACATGCCAAATGAAAAATAAATAAATTACATATCTTTACAAATGGAAGACAAATTAATAATTATTACAACCTTTGAAATAATTAATATAAATCACAAACACAAACATTCAACACAAGGTCATGGCTAGGTTATATGCAACAAAATATATATCCAAATATATATATGTATAAATTTCAAGAAGCAAAAAAGAAATGGTTCCCTTTTAATAACCATTTTCGGCTATGTCCAAAAAACCGAAAAGGTTAGTTTTGTCCAAACAAACAAATCATCCATATGAAATAATTTTTCAAGATTCATTTATGCATGTAAGAATATAATCTTGAAAAACAAAGGGATAACCATACTTAAAACTTCGGCCATAGGGTTTTCACCAAACCCGAAACCCGAAAATTTTAAGTCTATTGAAGCATGCACTCATATAAGCGGCTCTAGATGCCATTGTTGGGATTTTAACATGTTTATCAAAGTAATTTCATCCATATGAAATAAAAACGCAGCGGAAAATAAGTTTAAAACATGTTACTATTAAAAGATATAAACCCATTTATATGCAAAATCCCAAAACCCGGATCCATATATGAGATGTATACTATCAAAACACAACCATAGGATGTTTAGAAAACTACCTTCTTGAAGTACAATGAGTAATGGATATGAAGAAGGTGATGATTCTTGAAATGGTTGTCTTCAAGAGTAGAAGACCTCAAGCTTGTATACCCCAAGCTTCCAACAAACACCTTGCGTTTAGCTAGGATTTCTACACTTATGAACTCACTAGAAAACCCTCTTGAAGACCATCTCATGGCCGAAAATATGAGGGCCTTTTGTTGAGTTCTTGCACTTGAAATGTGAACTTGAAACTCTCCAATAGATCAATCATACATGACCCGATTATTAGAGAGTCTTACACTTGATTTCTCAACTTGAAAACTCTCTTGGATGAGCATGAGGAGGACGAAAATTGGCAGCCATTTTCAGCCATTTTCTCTAGTCTTTTTTCAAGTTTACTACTTCAAATCTTTATAAAATATGTGAGAGAATAAGCACACCCTTTGCCCAATCAAGTGCCATCTAGTTATGACAATTGCATGCATGTTCATAGGACCATATTCTCACCCAATCAAGTTTCTCCTACACATGCAAGTAATTTTATTGGCCACTTTTTTGTCTTGGGAAGGGGGGGGGGGGCGGCCCTAGCTTTTATATATAAAAAAAATACAATTTCTTTTATATAAAATATAAGTCTTTGTTTATTTTATAACCTTTTATAAAATATAACATCATATGTTATAAGACTTATGCTATTTTTATGATGTTATTTAACCCATTAAATAACAAAATAAAATACTCTCTCAAAATAAATTATCCATATAATTTATTAGTTTGTCAAGTGCAATTATTTAGAAAACCAATTTCTAAATATTCTAAGTGTTGATATTTATTTATTTGATCATATCATAAATAAATATTGTAAGTGTTTGTCTAGCTTGTTATTGGGTATGACTCGACTTGGATCATAACGTACTAGCCACATCAATTTAATATGTGTCTTGGGCATACAGAGTCCAACACTTGGAATGCGACAAGCTCCTTCATGATGATACTTACATTTTTGGCATTTAGGCAGGGTGCCTTGGTATCCTCTGGCTGCAATATCATTTACCGCTGCAAAGGTTCTTGCCTCCTTAGATGGGTTAGTGTCGCGCTTTTTGTTGTATGAACCTTTGTTGTTGCTGCGGGTTGCTTGATTCAGATTCGAATGCTTTCTCTTCTTGTCACCGGACGACTCAACATGCATCTCGGTCTTTTCTATTGGGTTCAGCGATAACTTCTTCATACGAACACAATCTTCAGTAAGGCTGACAGCCAGAGTTACAGCCTCAGTGATTGTTTGAGGTTTGGCCGAGGTTACCATTCCACGGAATTCTGAGGCCAATCCCCAAATGTAGCGTTCAACGTGCATAAATTTGGGAGTCAGCATGTAGGGAAGCACTCTAGACAGATCGTGGAACCTTCGAGTATAACCATTAATGTCAGCACCTTCCATGGTCAAGTGCCAGAACTCCGTTTCCAGTCTTTGGAGTTCAGCATGAGAGCAATACTTCTCTCTCATTCTTTCCTTCAGTTCATCCCAAGTTAGGCCATAAGCGGCATCATCGCCCAAGGTTTGGACTTGCAAGTTCCACCAAGTCAGAGCTTCATCAACAAACAACCTAGTAGCAAAAGTGACTTGCTAATTCGTAGTACACTTGCTCATGCGGATAGTAGCTTCAGTCTTCTCCGTCCAACGCACAAACGCTACTGCACCTCCTGTGTCGTCGTAGTTCATTGGTTTGCAGTCGAGAAACTGCTTGAAAGTGCAGCCTTGGGCTGCGTTTCCTCCAGATGAATCTCCATTCCCATTGCGTCTAGAATTGTTTGGTCCTCCACTGTCTGCAGTACGGTTCGCCTCGTATTGGGCGATAGCAGCGGAGATCCTTTCTTCCATTAGAGCGTTCAGCTCTTCAGCAGTTCTTGGCAGTGGGGGAGGAGGAGGTTGATCCGAATCTCGATTGTTCACAATTCTCCTAGGTGCCATGTTCTGAAAGAACACCACACAGTAGGTTTAGGCATTTGTTTGATATCGTCATACTAGACAATAGTAGTATATATATACACAGGCATATACCACATAAGTGACATCAAACAATTATTATTCCAACAGAGTACTTAATAGGCTGGTGTTCACGTTTGACCTTTTCTTGCACTAAGGGAATCCATACGTGACAAGACTTGCTGTGGTTTCTGCGCACTGAATTCCATAATTATGTATGCATCCATAATTACATAACTCCTTGCACAGTCCGCACAGTTCGTTTCATCCTCGTATCTCTTCCTTTAGATAGGCCATTGTTTTCAGGCAAAGTCACGTATACCTGTGACATTCTACTTCTAGTATATGTATTTAGCAATTATCACACATAATCGCAAGTAATTCTTAATCACAGACAAGTGCCACTCCAGTGCACCCTAAGTCTCGTAGTGTCTTTTCTTGACTCATGTAAATATTTTCAGGTAGTGGATGTCACGGGAAGTTTTATGCAATGAAAACTTTTTGAAAAATCGTTTTCGTGAAAGGATCCTAGAGATTGTAGGCTAGACTCGAGAAGGAATCCTGGTTCACTACAATCGCAGCTCTGAAACCAATCTGTCACACCCCTTTCTAAGGCGGAAGCACGAGGTGTGATCATGAAAGGTTTTTCACAAACCGTTAAGATCATTTCTTGGAGAAGAGGTAATGATCTAGGCCATACAAGTGTTATAGAAAGATTGGGGGACTTGTTCTCCACACAAACCAGCCCATACCATGAAAAACTAGAGATTAAATCCATCAAAAACGAGCTAAATGACCAGATTCAATGTTTCTGCCAGATAGGTTT
The DNA here is from genome assembly GCA_030545235.1 of Helianthus tuberosus. NCBI lineage: Eukaryota > Viridiplantae > Streptophyta > Magnoliopsida > Asterales > Asteraceae > Helianthus > Helianthus tuberosus. The sequence goes on along the minus strand of CM060434.1, from coordinate 10,525,067 downwards.
TTGGCTACCCGCCACGGAAATAGCCTTAGGCTGTCGCGCCCCGCCACACCCTCAGATCAGAATTTTCATTTTTGGCAGAAACAGTCCCTGCACGTTCCAAACTTGTTTTTCGATGCGTTTAACCCCCGTTAACCTCATTTCAATGGTCTAAAATGAAGTTAAAGTATTGGGAACTCAAAACATGCACAAAACCATCTTGGATGTCGGTTTGTTTGGTCGTACGATGGCGTTGTTCGGTTAATTACGACGGAAGTCGTAACGAACGCAAAATCGAATCAAATTAAGCGAAGAATGGAATTTTATCATGCCAATCATTAAAATAAAAAATTTTAATGATTACATAAATTTTTGGGTGTCCGGATATATTCAGAACGTAAGATATGCGCGAAAATGCAAACTTGTGCACTTTTTGACGCTTTTAGTCCCTATTGATCAATAAAGTTTATTTTAGCATACCGAACCCCTCAAAGCCTCTTTCTAAGCTATGTAAAGGATATTTAGGGTATGTTTAACTTATGATCAAGTTCTGTAATGTTCGTTACTATACAAATCGGTATAGTTTCACAGTTTGACACAAATAGTCCCTGCGATCGAATAGACTTGTTTTCAACACACCAGACCATCCAAAAATTATTTCTAAGTTATGTAAAGGTTATTTTAGGTATGTTAAGCCTATTTCACTATTCCGGAGTGTTTGTCGCTTTAAACTGACTGCGTTTACGCACCAGTTTGCGTATAACCTTCCAGAAAGCGATTTAAAGCTTGAAATCGGAATCGAATCGAATTGTAAAATCATCAAAGAAAAACACACATAATAACACCACAACACATTGTCTTATTAATAATTAACATTGTTTTACATTGTACATCGATTACAGAGCACAGTTGTCACAAAAAACCTGACCACCAACAAATCCTACAAGTTTGTTTACGCCAATCTACCGCCTAAATAAGATCAAATCACCAAAAGATTAATTAACTAAAAAACTACAACCTAGTAAATATGTATTGTTAACTCACTTGTAGCTTCTATTCCGATTTCCTTTTGGATTTCTTCTCATTCGTAGTTTGCTGAAGCCTGAGATAAAAAAAAAACAACGAAAGGGAATTGAGCCAGATATCTGGTAACATTTAGACATTTTAGGGTTCAAAGGTTACCTTCACGGTCCCTAAACATTGATGTGGAAGAAAGCTAGAACGGTGGTCCTTTTTAGGTTGGGTCTGAACAACCACGAAGCGGCTTTCTTCACCGCTTGCGACGACACCCTAGCCGCCGTCACCACCAAATCTGCTAGATCCGGTACCTCTGTTAGTGAATGTAGTCGCCATCGCCGCCGCTAGTAGCCGGAACCCACAACTTCTCTACGACTCTAGCAAGATGTAAAAATTGTGAGAGAATTGGGAGTGGAATCTGAATTTCAAAATTCAAAGCATGGAGCCAAATAGATTCAGTGAAATCGGTGACCACCAGCTTTGCAAAGAAGGAAAGGAGTGTTTCTCTCTTCTCTCTCGTTTGAAAAAGCTGTACAAAAGTAGGGACTGTATGACAGCTTTCAAAAGGGCACTGTATGACAACTTTCAAAAGGGCATGTAGGGATCATGATCCGTGTGAAGTAATGGACGGTAGGATCAGGATCCGTGTGAAGTGATGGACGGTAAGTTCATGATCCGTGTGTTTTTTTGAGTTAATAAGGGTATTATTGGAAAGTGAGGTTACAAATGTGTTTATTGTGCTTAAAAGACTTGTACATTATGCATAAAGAGTGTTTTAAGGGAATCCCAAATTACCTTAAGAAGTCCTTGTGATATGCTTTTATATATAGTATAGATGAACTGAACTAAACACTTGGTAACTAACGTTTTCGTAAAACTATTAACTCACCAGCGTTGTCTGATACACTTGTTACATGCTCGCAGGTCGTTAGATACTTTGGATATGGAACTTGCCATCTGGGAATGCTGGAGTGGTCATGGGTCGAGCTTTCTTGGAGTACTCATGATATACATGGGTTTTTATATATTTGGTTTTAAAACATTGGTTGATGATTTATCTTTTGCTTCCACTGAACATGTTGATTTGAATTATGTTTATGAATGTTTTATTATGAAATGGAAAACCTTGTTTTATAACTTGATACTAGTTCAGTGTGATTGGTGGCTAGATCCTGGTACGTCACACGCCTAGCGGGGTTTCCGCATGTGGTATTTTGGGGGTGTGACAGTTTGGTATCAGAGCCACTGGTTATAGTGAACTGGGTTTTAAAACATTTTTATAAAACCAGACTATAACCGAACAGTTCAGAAATCGACCATGACACTCAGCTCCAGATTGTAAGTTTCGTCTCTCGTTTACTTATTGCACATCATATTTAGTGAACACTTGAGTATGACATTACATGTGAATGAACACCTAGCACTATAGTATGAGTTCTTGTGCTACTAGCCTATGTTATGTGATTGATAGTGTGATACTTCCCTAAACCTTCCTAATCTATGTTGTGGTGTTTTGTCTTGCTACTTGAATTTGAGGAACCTTTTAGCATAAGTTGGGAGGAGCTGAGTTAAGCATGCAAATCGCATTATTATTATGGGTGCACACATAATAATAATGAGGGGTGCATGTGAGTCCCAGTGAGGCTCAACGAGTGTGAAAGGGGTTCCACTCTGTTGTCTGACGTAATGATAGAACTCTGTAATCTGTAGAAGTCATAGTGATTCTTGACTCTACTCAAACCCGACTTTTAACCTTTTTACACTGGTTATATAGAATCATGAGCGGACGAATCGGTGGACGTGGTGGAGGTCGCGGCGGTGGACGTGACAACATTAATATGACCCAGGCTAAATTGACGGATTTGATTAACACTGTTGTGGCTGAAGCCTTGGCGACTCAGCAGGCTGGTCAACACGTGAATCAGAACAATCCGCCGGTGTGCACGTTTAAGACGTTCATGGATTGTAAGCCACAGACTTTCAGTGGGACTGAAGGAGATGTGGGACTACTATGTTGGTTTGAGAAGGCAGAATCGGTGTTCGCTATGTGTAACTGTCCTGCTGAGGACAGAGTGAAGTATGCTACAGGCACATTGGAGGATGGTGCCTTGACTTGGTGGAATGCCCAAGTCCAGATGCTGGGCATTGAAATGGCGAAAGCCACTATTTGGGAGGATTTCAAGGAGTTGATAAGAGAGGAGTACTGTCCTCATGATGAAGTATAGAAACTGGAGAACGAGTATTACAACCTGAAAATGGAAGGATCTGAGATCGAGGCGTACACGAAGCGATCTCACGAACTTGCGAATATGTGTCCTAACTTATCTCGACCACCACCTCGTAGAATCGAACTGTACATCAAAGGATTAGCCCCACAGGTTAAGGGCTTGGTTACAGCAGTGAACCTCAACAAGTTACCTCAGATCATCCGCTTAGCTCACAAGATCACAGATCAGGAGGTGGAGCGTTGCTCGCTACCACCACGTGTTTCTACTACAGCTACTACTGCTACAGCTACCGCTACTGACCGCAGACGCAAATGGAATGATGTGGACAGGGTGTCCAACTCGAATCAGTCACAGAAGAAACCAGACAACAGTATCAACCGCAGTTTTAGCCAGTCATCTTCTGTGAATGAGAATTAGAGCAACAATTCGAATCAGGGCTCCTATGCATGAAAGCAACCAAAGTGTAACAAGTGCAATTTTCATCATCGTTGGTCGTGCACCCGAGTCGGTCACCGGTGCAACAAGGTGGGCCATATGGCTAGAGATTGCAGGGCTCCATTCCCAAGACAGCAGCAATAACCCCCACAACAACAACAGCAGCCACAGCAATAGGAGAGGCAGCAGCCTCAGCAGAATCAGGGAAATCGTAAGGGGTGTTTTCAGTGTGGAGACGAGGGTCACTTCAGGCGGGAGTGCCCTCAACTGAATCAGAATGCTGGTAATAACAATAACAACACTGGGAACAACAACAATGGGAACAATGGTGGGAACGGTGCGCGTGGGAGAGTATTTACCATTGGTGCTGGGGAAGCTCGGAATGATGGCAAAGTTGTGACTGGTTCGTTTTCTGTGAACAATCTATTTGCTTCTTTTTTATTCGAATCTGGTGCTGATTGGAGTTATGTATCTTTGGGGTTCAGTCGTCAGTTAGGATTGAGTCCTACACCTCTTGTAAACAAACACGTTGTAGAGTTAGCTGATGGTAAATCGATTGAAGCTTCACATGTTCATTTTGGGTGTAAACTCGAACTTATGGGTCAAGTGTTCGACATTGACCTACTTCCCGTTACTCTTGGAAGTTTTGACGTGGTCGTTGGTATGGATTGGTTGTCTAAGCATCAAGCGGAAATTCTCTGTAAAGAGAAAATCGTGGGTATCCCTCTCCCTAGTGGAGAATCTTTGCCGGTTCAAGGTCATCGTAGTGGTGCAATGGTTGGCATTATCTCAGCCATGAAAGCCCAGAAGTGTCTACGAAAAGGCTACCCTGTTATTCTAGCTCTTGTTACTGATACTCAACCTGAAGGAAGGAAGATCGAAGACCTTCCAGTTGTTCATGAGTTTTCTGATGTGATCCTAAAGAGCTTCCTGGTTTACCTCTACACCGTCAGGTGGAATTTCAGATCGACTCACACTAGGAGCAACCCCGATTGCTCGTGCTCCTTATCGTCTTGCACCAGGAGAGTTGCAAGAGTTGTCAAATCAACTCCAAGAACTGTTGGATAGAGGTTTTATCCGACCCAGTTCTTCGCCTTGGGGAGCCCTAGTTTTGTTTGTGAAGAAGAAAGATGGGTCCTTTCGTATGTGTATAGATTACCATGAACTCAACAAGGTGACCGTCAAGAACCGTTATCCTTTACCATGTATCGACGACCTGTTTGACCAGTTGCAAGGGTCAAATTTTTCCTCGAAGATCGATTTAAGATCGCGCTATCATCAGATGAGAGTCCGAGAGGACGATGTCCCTAAAATAGTTTTTCGAACGCGGTATGGCCATTATGAGTTTCTAGTTATGCCATTCGTGTTGACAAACACACCAGCGGTTTTCATGGACCTTATGAACTGCGTGTGCAAACCGTATCTTGAAGATTTCGTCATTGTGTTTATCGATGACATCTTGAACTACTCTAAGAGCAAGGAGGACCACGAGCGACACTTGCGTCTTATCTTGGAGCTCCCGAGGAAGGAGTAACTCTATGCGAAATTCTCTAAGTGTGATTTCTGGATTCGAGAAGTACACATCCTTGGTCACATTGTTTATGAATCGGGGATACACATGGATCCTGCTAAGATTGATGCTATCAGAAATTGGGCGGCACGAAAGAATCCTTCGGAGGTGCGATAATTTCTCGGGTACCGAGGATTTTGTGGTGTATTGTGATGCTTCTATTCAGGGTCTCGGTTTTGTGCTAATGCAACGTGAGAAGGTGATAGCGTATGCTTCTCGGCAGTTGAAGGTTCATGAGAAGAATTACACGACTCACGACTTAGAGTTGGGGACCTTGGTCTTTGCGCTAAAAATCTGGAGGCATTACTTGTACGGTACTAAATGCACTATTTATACTGACCACAAGAGCCTTCAGCATATCTTTGATCAGAAGGAGTTGAATATGCAACAGCGTCGCTGGGTAGAACTCTTAAACAACTACGACTGTGCAATCAAGTATCACCCAGGTAAAGCTAGCGTTGTAGCTGATGCCCTTAGTCGAAAGGGAACGAAACCCAAACGTGTACGAGCCTTACAGCTCACTATCCACTCTAACTTACCTGATCAGATCCGTTCTGCTCAGATCGAAGCATTGACGGAAGAAAACCTGGAAGCTGAGTATTTGCGGGGCATCGAGAAATGACTCGTGGAGAGGTTAGACGACATCTATTATTTTATGGAACGGATATGGGTTCCTTTTTTGGAAATGTTAGGGAGCTTGTGATGGACGAAGCGCACAAGTCTCGATACTCTGTTCTGTCACACCCCCAAAATCCACCTGCGGAGTACTACCGCTTGGAGGCGTGACTGACCAGGATCCAGCCACCAATCATATTGAACGAGCATATAAGTAGTTAAAAAATCCAACCAATACAATTGGTGTTCAAACAAAACATAGTTAAGTTGCAAGCGGAAGCATAAGTCTCAAATCAAAACATAAGTTTAATTGTTTCAAAGTTTAACATGGTACACAGACGTCCATGTCCCACAACGATCCTCCTCCATGCAAGCTCCAGCTAAGAAACCTAAGGACCTGCAAAGCATGTAGTAACGAGTCAACAACAAGTTGAGTGAGTTCACGGTTGGGTGTTCGTTTTAAGTTGTTTCGAAAACAGTTTCCTTTATCTGGCATCCTGCCGTGGGGGTTACCCCATAGTTAAAAACGTGACTTGTTTATTCCCGGTTTACTCTGGCTATCCAGCCGTGGGGGCTACCCCGTGTTAGTTATCTGGCATTTCGGCCGTGGGGGCTACCCCGTGTATCTACTAGACTCGTTACCATATCGACTGCTGACTGTAGTCATGTTTATGTGCCCTGAAACTGTCAATGTCTATCATCATTGACGTGCCCCAGATCCATTAGTTCACGCCCGTCCTCTGCGGCACGGTGTGAGGTTTGTCAGACCTAAATAGCGCTATCTAACTAATGACCCGCTCGCCATTGGCCCGGCGATTAAGTCGATATAAAAAGGAGGGACTTCGTGATAGAGTTTTGGTCTAGTACGAGTTATCTGTCAGTGAGGACGAGGAATTACATTCCTGGACCTTTGCTGTCCTACCCAAGGAGGACGAGGAACCCAGTTCCTTAACCCCATTCCCAACCCAGGGAATCCCATGCTTTGTAGAGGGTGTGAACTCACCTTGGTTTGCTCGGTAGAAACACAGAAAAGTCAAACAAGCAACGTTGTGGCTACTCACGTCCTATCATAGTTGTATCATACAAGTCAGGTTCGTAACCAAGTAGCACACGGATGTTTCTAGCACAGTGCATTCAAGTATCGTTCATGGCATACACGTTTAATCATGGCAGATCAACAATATTCACGTTCAAGTAACATACAAGGTCTATGCATTAGGCCCAAGAGTCCGGCCCAAACAATTTAGCCCAAACAGTGTGCACATGCACTTGGTTTCGAGTCGCAACTGATGCAGGTTCTGGTCTCGAGTCGCAACCGGACTCGTAAACACGGTTTCGGTTCGTGCTGTTTTGGTTACGAGTCGCAACTTGACTCGCAACCGAGATTTCGAGTCATAAGATTTTGTGCTTGATCCGGTGTGGTTTCGAGTCGCAACCGGGTGTTTGCGACTCGCAACCGATGTCGCAACCTGGGATTTCGACTCATCATGCAGTGGTTTCGAGTCGCAACTGGAGGTTTCGGTTGGACAGGAGCTGATTCGGTACAGTGTACTACCCAATAACATTCTGATTTCATGCACCACTATGTACTATCCTCATAAACATGTCTATTTGTCTAACAATTTCCTAAAATGGATCAAACAATCAGATTTCAAATATTCAACCATGTTCATATCATATTCATCATGTTCTTCAAACATTCAAGTAGTTCATATTGCTTATTCAAACTTGTTCATCTTATTTCCGGGTTTTTTTATCCTTAATCACAACATATAATCATGAACAACAATCAAACATTTGAACATATTCATTTAATGGTTTCAAGTCATCCAATAACATCTCCAAATCTACCCTAATCCGATTAACATGATGCTCTCTATACACATATGCAAGCCGGTTTCATGAACATTCACATTTAATGATTTGAATCACATTTAGACATAAGATATTGTGTGTTCATTATGCAACATATCCGAAATCAAAACATGTTATCCGATTATCAACAACATACATATCCGGTTCACAAAACATCATCAAGCATACAACTACACTAGTTAAATCATATCATTCACACTATTATTTAACAACAACAAACATCATGAACTCACTAACCGATTGATGGGTTTCGAAGATGAGTGTGAAGCTTCCGAGAGTGTGTGTGTGAGAGCCGATCCGCTAGTCCTAGTGTCTCCGGTTTGGATCCGAGATGGAGGGAAACAATGTTGTAGCTTAGGGTTTAATGGTTTCTAGAGAGAGTGTAGAGGAGTGTGTGTGTTGTCCAAGAAAATGGCAAAGATGACTAACAATCGGATTATATACTAGCTTCAAGTGCACCCTAATGGGCTTCGACATAGGCTAAGTGTGTATGTGTGTGTGTGTGGCCCAACCGGCCCATATGTTATCGTTCACTCGAGACCACATGGTCTCGAGTCGGGTTCTCGTGTCTCGGTTCATATATACATATATCGCATACATACAAGCACACACAAATAACACATAATCACATAAAGGTTCATTTATCATTCATTAAATCACATAAGTTTAACTAGTCACACGTTTAAGCTTACAACGAAAGGTTCTAAATTTCGAGTTGTCACATCATCCCCAAGTTGAAAGAAATTTCATCCCGAAATTTGGTAAGCACTCACTGAGGAAGCTAGTTAAGTTGTATGGTTTTCCTGGTTTTTCCTGGGGTGTCACATCCACCCCCCGTTGATCTGGAATTTCGTCCCGAAATTCCGTAGCTTCAGCCTCAGTAGTGGGTGTACTGTTTGCGAACAGTTGGGGATACTTTTGTTTCATCTGATCTTCGCGCTCCCAGGTGAACTCTGGGCCGCGACGTGAGTTCCAACGAACTCGAACGAGAGGTATTCTGGTGCTCTTGAGGACCTTAACATCCCGGTCCGTGATTTCAACTGGTTCCTCGACGAATCGTAACTGCTCGTCGATAGTGAGTTCCTTCAAAGGAACTACGTGGGTCTCATCTGACGGACACTTCTTCAGATTCGACACGTGAAAAACGTTGTGAACTGCACCGAGTTCCGCTGGTAAGTTCAGTCTGTAGGCCACCCTGCCTATTTTCTCAATGATTTCGAAAGGTCCAACGTATCGTGGGTTAAGTTTACCGCGTTTACCAAAACGAACCACACCCTTCCAGGGTGAAACTTTGAGTAGTACCCGCTCCCCAACCTGGAGCTCAAGTGGTTTCCTGCCCATGTCGGCGTAAACTTTCTGACGTTCTAGAGCGGCCGTCATGCGTTTTCGTATTTGAGCAATTTGTTCGGTTGTATCTACCACATATTCTGGACCAGTGATCTGACTATCTCCCACCTCTGCCCAGCAAAGAGGAGACCGGCATTTACGTCCGTACAATGCCTCAAACGGAGCAGCTTTAATGCTGGTGTGGTAGCTGTTATTGTACGAGAATTCCACAAGTGGCAGATGCTTTTCCCAGCGGTTGCCAAAGTCGATTACACATGCACGGAGCATGTCTTCTAAGGTTTGAATAGTGCGCTCGGACTGCCCGTCCGTCTGTGGGTGATACGCTGTGCTCATATCTAATCGTGAGCCAAAGGATTTATGCATTGCTTGCCACAGCTCTGAAGTAAAACGTGCATCTCGATCCGAGATAATAGAGGTGGGCACCCCGTGCCTCGAAACAACTTCCTTGAGGTATATTTCTGCAAGAGTGGAGAACTTATCCGTCTCCTTGATAGCCAAGAAGTGTGCAGATTTTGTGAGTCGATCCACGATCACCCAAATAGTATCATTCCCGCGCTGGGATCTAGGTAGGCCAGTAACAAAATCCATGGAAATTTGCTCCCATTTCCATTGAGGTATCTCTGGTTGTTGGAGTAGGCCTGATGGTTTCTGGTATTCAGACTTGACTCTCGCACAAGTCAAACACTTGCTAACGTAGGTTGCTATGTGGGCCTTCATGCTAGGCCACCAATACGTGGTTTTGATGTCATGGTACATTTTATCCGATCCAGGATGTACCGAGTAGCGAGACTTGTGTGCTTCATCCATCACAAGCTCTCGTAGGTTGCCATAGAGTGGGACCCAAACGCGTCCCGTTACATAGTAAGCACCGTCTTCCTTCTGTTCTAATCGTTGCCTTGATCCGCGTAGGGCTTCGGCCCTGACGTTTTCTGGTTTCAGTGCTTCTATCTGAGCTACTCGTATCTGGGAAGGGAGACTAGAGTGGATCGTGAATTGTAAAGCTCGTACGCGCTTAGGCGCGGTGTCCTTCTGACTGAGGGCGTCAGCCACAACATTGGCCTTGCCCGGGTGATACCTGATTGAGCACTCGTAGTCATTTAGTAGTTCAACCCACCGTCGTTGTCGCATATTCAGTTCCTTCTGCTTGAAGATATGCTCGAGGCTCCTGTGATCGGTGTAGATGGCGCATTTGGTGCCGTACAGGTAGTGCCGCCATAACTTAAGTGCAAAAACAACAGCTCCCAGCTCTAAGTCGTGCGTAGTGTAGTTCTTTTCATGAACCTTGAGTTGGCGTGAAGCGTAGGCTATAACTTTATCTCGTTGCATCAACACGCAACCAAGACCCTGAATTGATGCGTCACAATAAACCACAAAATCGTCTGTGCCTTCCGGCAAGGAAAGAATAGGTGCGCTACAAAGTCTATCCTTCAGATGCTGGAATGCCAACTCCTGTGCGTTTCCCCAGCGATAAACAACGCCCTTCTGCGTTAGTGAGGTGAGAGGCTGTGCAATCTTAGAAAAATCCCTTATGAATCTCCGGTAGTATCCCGCCAATCCCAAGAATTGGCGAATTTCCTTTGGTGTACGAGGTGCAGGCCAGTTCTTAATCGAGTCTATCTTGGATGGATCAACGTGAATCCCATCCTTGTTTACCACGTGGCCTAGGAAATGGACTTCTCGAAGCCAGAAGTCGCATTTCGAGAACTTTGCGTAAAGCTGTTCTGTTCGAAGGAGTTCCAGAATAAGTCGTAGATGTTGCTCGTGTTCCTCCCGACTCTTGGAATAGATCAGGATGTCGTCGATGAAGACTATAACGAATTTGTCCAGGTAAGGCTTGCACACTCGGTTCATCAAGTCCATGAAAACCGCAGGTGCGTTTGTCATCCCAAAAGGCATGACCAAAAACTCATAGTGCCCGTATCGTGTTCTAAAAGCTGTTTTGGAGACGTCCTCTTCCCGGACTCTCAGCTGGTGATAACCCGATCTCAAATCGATCTTTGAATAGTAGCTCGATCCTTGCAGCTGGTCGAACAAGTCGTCGATACGCGGTAGAGGATAACGATTCTTCACCGTTACCTTGTTGAGTTCTCGGTAGTCGATGCACATTCTGAAGGTACCGTCTTTCTTCTTCACAAATAGCACTGGAGCTCCCCAGGGCGATGAGCTAGGACGAATAAAACCCTTATCCAAGAGTTCTTGTAGTTGCGTGGAGAGTTCCTTCAACTCTGATGGGGCTAAACGATAAGGTGCACGAGCTATAGGCGCAGCTCCAGGAGCTAGTTCGATCTGAAACTCGACTTGACGATGAGGCGGAAGACCAGGTAATTCCTCAGGAAATACCTCTGGATAATCGCGTACAACTGGAAAATCTTCTATCTTCTTCTCTTTTTCTGAGGTGTCAGTAACGAGAGCCAAAATGGCAGTGTGGCCCTTTCGCAAGCACTTTTGGGCCTTAAGGAGAGAAATGACGTTCTCAACAGCACTCCTCTTGTCGCCATGAATCATGAGAGGTTCACCACCGGGGCTTGGAATACGGACAACCTTCTCGTTGCAAAGAATCTCTGCTCGGTGTTGGGATAACCAGTCCATCCCAATGACAACGTCGAAACTACCCAAGACGATAGGAATGAGGTCGATAGAGAAGGTCTGGTCAGCGAGAATAAGTTTACAACCCTTGACTATGTGTGTGGCTTCTAAACTCTTACCATTTGCTAGCTCTACGGTGTGCTTGTTGTTCAAAGGGGTTGGAATACGCTTAAGCATTCGACTAACTTCTAGTGACATGTAGCTAGTATCGGCACCCGAATCAAATAAAACTGAAACATAAAAGTCGTCGAGAAGGAACTTACCCGCCACAACATTGGGGTCATTCCTTGCTTCACCTTGGCCAATCACAAACATCCGCCCCCTGGCGCCATTGTTGTTGTTGTTCCCATTGTTACCATTCCCCTGATTGTTGTTATTGTTGTTGTTGTTGTTCTGGTTCCTGTTCAGTTGGGGACAATCCCTCTTGAAGTGGCCCTCAGCTCCACACTGAAAGCACCCTTTGTTATCACCTTGCTGCTGCTGCTGGCGCTGGTTCTGTTGAGCTTGCTGACGATTCTGATTGGCGGGGTATAGGCTCCTGCAATCCTTTGCAGCGTGACCAGGCTTGTTGCACCGATGACAGTTGCCCCTGGTGCATGGCCCGCTGTGGTGCAGGCTGCAACGATTGCATTTGGGGTGATTTCCTTTGTACCCACCATGACTTTGACCACTAGACGATTGCTGATTAGGGCTCTTGTAGTCATCAGTCTTCCTTTGCTGAGACTGGGACTGAACAGAAGTCGAACCCTTACTTGAAGTTCCATCCCATTTCCGTTTGTTGTCACTAGAGGTACCAGAAGTAGTTGCAGCACCTATGCGTTTTGGTAACTTGTTCTGCTCCACCGCCTGATCCGTGAGACGGTGAGCCAACTGAACGGTTTGCTGGTAGGTGGCGAGGTTCGCTGAAGTCACATGACTTTGGATTTCCGGCACTAAGCCCTGAAGAAATAGTTCGATGCGTTTGATGGGAGGATCCACCATAGTAGGGCACAGAATTGCCAGTTCGTTCGACCTTTTCACATAAGCTTCAATTTCGGACCCCGTCATCTTGAGGTTGAAGAACTCCACTTCCAGTTTGTGAATCTCATCCCGACTGCAGTATTCTTCTTTGATCATCTCCTTAAAAGTTTCCCATGGGGTGGCGTTGGCAGCAACCAACCCCAGCATCTGAACCTGAGCGTTCCACCACGTGAGGGCTAAACCCTCGAGAGTACCAGTAGCATACTTCACCCTGCGCGCCTCAGGGCATTCGCACATTTCGAACACAGATTCTAGCTTCTCAAACCAATGTAGGAGACCTACCGCTCCTTCAGTGCCGCTAAAAGTAGTTGGTCGGCAGTCCATGAAAGTCTTAAAAGTGCACACAGGTGGCTGAACGTGCTGACCTATTGTAGGTGAAAGAAAAGACAGAGTTTAACACAAAGGTTGGTTCACGAGAGTAGGATTCTAAAGATCCTAGAATGAGTTCGGACTGCAGGATATACCTCCTGCGTGTGCAGCTGCAAGTGCTGCGGCAACTCGTTCGTTGATCAGAGCCGTCAACTGGGCTTGTGTTAGGTTAACGCGTCCAGACATGATCTTCATTTCAAGAAGAACGTGAGTGAGAGGGGTTCGCGAAAGTACGACGATAAAATTTGAGCAAGCACGCACGTGTTCAAGCAACAGTAGTTATACTAACCAAGCATACCATGAGCAATGTACTATGTATCTAACAGGTAGGTAATATATACACAGATCATATCACCTAGAATGTCGAGCCTTGCATGTGGAGTGAAGCATCGTTGTGAACCGTTGAGCACTGTACAGGTTATAGTCTGGTTTTAACAAAAACGTTTTCCCCTTATTAAAACCAAGTTCTCTATAACCAATGGCTCTGATACCAATCTGTCACACCCCCAAAATCCACCTGCGGAGTACTACCGCTTGGAGGCGTGACTGACCAGGATCCAGCCACCAATCATATTGAACGAGCATATAAGTAGTTAAAAAATCCAACCAATACAATTGGTGTTCAAACAAAACATAGTTAAGTTGCAAGCGGAAGCATAAGTCTCAAATCAAAACATAAGTTTAATTGTTTCAAAGTTTAACATGGTACACAGACGTCCATGTCCCACAACGATCCTCCTCCATGCAAGCTCCAGCTAAGAAACCTAAGGACCTGCAAAGCATGTAGTAACGAGTCAACAACAAGTTGAGTGAGTTCACGGTTGGGTGTTCGTTTTAAGTTGTTTCGAAAACAGTTTCCTTTATCTAGCATCCTGCCGTGGGGGTTACCCCATAGTTAAAAACGTGACTTGTTTATTCCCGGTTTACTCTGGCTATCCAGCCGTGGGGGCTACCCCGTGTTAGTTATCTGGCATTTCGGCCGTGGGGGCTACCCCGTGTATCTACTAGACTCGTTACCATATCGACTGCTGACTGTAGTCATGTTTATGTGCCCTGAAACTGTCAATGTCTATCATCATTGACGTGCCCCAGATCCATTAGTTCACGCCCGTCCTCTGCGGCACGGTGTGAGGTTTGTCAGACCTAAATAGCGCTATCTAACTAATGACCCGCTCGCCATTGGCCCGGCGATTAAGTCGATATAAAAAGGAGGGACTTCGTGATAGAGTTTTGGTCTAGTACGAGTTATCTGTCCGTGAGGACGAGGAATTACATTCCTGGACCTTTGCTGTCCTACCCAAGGAGGACGAGGAACCCAGTTCCTTAACCCCATTCCCAACCCAGGGAATCCCATGCTTTGTAGAGGGTGTGAACTCACCTTGGTTTGCTCGGTAGAAACACAGAAAAGTCAAACAAGCAACGTTGTGGCTACTCACGTCCTATCATAGTTGTATCATACAAGTCAGGTTCGTAACCAAGTAGCACACGGATGTTTCTAGCACAGTGCATTCAAGTATCGTTCATGGCATACACGTTTAATCATGGCAGATCAACAATATTCACGTTCAAGTAACATACAAGGTCTATGCATTAGGCCCAAGAGTCCGGCCCAAACAATTTAGCCCAAACAGTGTGCACATGCACTTGGTTTCGAGTCGCAACTGATGCAGGTTCTGGTCTCGAGTCGCAACCGGACTCGTAAACACGGTTTCGGTTCGTGCTGTTTTGGTTACGAGTCGCAACTTGACTCGCAACCGAGATTTCGAGTCATAAGATTTTGTGCTTGATCCGGTGTGGTTTCGAGTCGCAACCGGGTGTTTGCGACTCGCAACCGATGTCGCAACCTGGGATTTTGACTCATCATGCAGTGGTTTCGAGTCGCAACTGGAGGTTTCGGTTGGACAGGAGCTGATTCGGTACAGTGTACTACCCAATAACATTCTGATTTCATGCACCACTATGTACTATCCTCATAAACATGTCTATTTGTCTAACAATTTCCTAAAATGGATCAAACAATCAGATTTCAAATATTCAACCATGTTCATATCATATTCATCATGTTCTTCAAACATTCAAGTAGTTCATATTGCTTATTCAAACTTGTTCATCTTATTTCCGGGTTTTTTTATCCTTAATCACAACATATAATCATGAACAACAATCAAACATTTGAACATATTCATTTAATGGTTTCAAGTCATCCAATAACATCTCCAAATCTACCCTAATCCGATTAACATGATGCTCTCTATACACATATGCAAGCCGGTTTCATGAACATTCACATTTAATGATTTGAATCACATTTAGACATAAGATATTGTGTGTTCACTATGCAACATATCCGAAATCAAAACATGTTATCCGATTATCAACAATATACATATCCGGTTCACAAAACATCATCAAGCATACAACTACACTAGTTAAATCATATCATTCACACTATTATTTAACAACAACAAACATCATGAACTCACTAACCGATTGATGGGTTTCGAAGATGAGTGTGAAGCTTCCGAGTGTGTGTGTGAGAGAGCCGATCCGCTAGTCCTAGTGTCTCCGGTTTGGATCCGAGATGGAGGGAAACAATGTTGTAGCTTAGGGTTTAATGGTTTCTAGAGAGAGTGTAGAGGAGTGTGTGTGTTGTCCAAGAAAATGGCAAAGATGACTAACAATCGGATTATATACTAGCTTCAAGTGCACCCTAATGGGCTTCGACATAGGCTAAGTGTGTATGTGTGGCCCAACCGGCCCATATGTTATCGTTCACTCGAGACCACATGGTCTCGAGTCGGGTTCTCGTGTCTCGGTTCATATATACATATATCGCATACATACAAGCACACACAAATAACACATAATCACATAAAGGTTCATTTATCATTCATTAAATCACATAAGTTTAACTAGTCACACATTTAAGCTTACAACGAAAGGTTCTAACTTTCGAGTTGTCACATATTCACCCAGGTTCGGATAAGATGTATCAGGACCTCAAAGTTATGTATTGGTGGCCGAAGATGAAAGCTCACATTGCGACGTATGTGAGTAAATGCTTGACTTGTGCGAAAGTCAAGGTGGAATACCAGAAACCCTCTTGATTGCTCCAGCAACCAGAGAAACCAATGTGGAAATGGGAGAAAATTGCAATGGATTTTGTCACTGGTCTGCCAAGAACTCAAAATGGAAACGATACCATCTGGGTGATCGTTGACCGCCTCACGAAATCTGCACACTTCCTTGCGATCAAGGAAACTGATAAGTTCTCTCAACTTGCTGCTGTTTATCTGAAGGAAGTGGTTTCTAGGCACGGGGTGCCAACCTCTATTATCTCTGATCGTGATCCGCATTTCATATCGGATTTGTGGCAATCAATGCGTAAATCGTTTGGCTCACGTCTCGACACGAGCACTGCTTATCACCCATAGACGGATGGTCAAAGCGAGCAAACCATCCAAACACTTGAAGACATGCTGTGAACATGTGTGATCGATTTTGGTAAAGGGTGGGAGAAACACGTGCCATTGATAGAGTTCTCTTACAACAACCGTTACCATACTAGCATTCAGGCAGCTCCGTTCGAAGTATTATACGGGCGGAAGAATCGTTCTCCTCTTTGTTGGGCTGAGGTGGGTGACAGCCAGATCACAGGTCCGGAACATGTTCTTGAAACTTCGAAAAAGATTGTCTAGATTAGAAATCGTATGGCAGCGGCGCGCTACCGTCAGAAAAGCTACGCTGACAAGCGTAGGAAACCCTTGGAATTCCCTATAGGCGAACGTGTCATGCTGAAAGTCTCACCTTGGAAGGGTGTAGTACGTTTTGGGAAACGCGGTAAGCTTAATCCTCGTTATTTTGGGCCATTCAAAATCCTGGAGCGAATTGGTAAAGTGGCCTACAAGCTCGAGTTACCTGCTGAGTTGGGTAACGTTCATGATGTATTCCATGTCTTACAGTTAAAGAAGTGTTTGTCCGATGAAACACTTGTGGTACCACTTCAGGAACTGAAAATCGACAACAAATTGCAGTTTGTCGAAGAACCTATCGAAATTATAGACCGGGAAGTCAAGGTCTGTAAGCATAGTCGAATCCCGATCGTCAGAGTCCATTGGAACTCAAGACATGGACCGGAGTTCACATGGGAACGCGAGGATCAGATGAAGCTCAAGTATTCTCAATTATTCCCAACTGATCATTCTAAATCTGATGCAACTGGCGAATTTCGGGATGAAATTCCCTTTCAATTTGGGGATGATGTGGCACCTGGGGAAAATCCACAGTCATCCTAACCTAACACCTTACAGCTTTGGGGTTACTCATCAAAATTTCGGGATGAAATTTCTTTCAAGTTGGGGATGATGTGATAACCCAAAATTTCAAGGTCTTTCTCTACACATCACTTGTTTCCCAAATCTTTTTTTCACAATTCGCTTTTACGTTGTACCATGTGCTTTAATTGTGAATGATTATAATACTATTATGTTTGGTTGTTATATGAAAGTTAGAAACTGTTTGATGTTTAATGTTGGGTCATAACTTGTCCATACCACACTCTTTTCGATGAAGAGTTCATGGTGACGAAGTCCTTCGTTACATGCATCTTCTGACAAAGAATGATTCTTTGTCACATTCAACCTTCGATGAAGGATTGATTGTTCATCACCCTCACATATGGCGAAGAATGATTCTTTGCCGGCCCAGATCTTTTCGAAGCCCAGTAAGGGCCCAGCTCACCTGTTTGAACATATACACGCACAGGCTTCACGAAACCCACCCTATTTCAAACCCTAGCTCTCCCTCTCTCTCAAACGATTGACGGCAGTCTCCATCCCTCATTTCAAAGCTTGCTAATCGAACAATATCACTGATTAATCTAGTCTCAAGGTTAGCGCACTATTTTCGTTCATTGGGTTATTACTCAATACGTGATTTCGTGTAATGATGATCCTTGTGTGAGTATTTATAGTTAACCTAGAAGTATGCTTGATGATTATTGATGATCTAGAACTGTTGCACATAAACTTGTGATGATTAGAGAGTGCACATTGATTATTGTGGTTTGGATGTGACATGAAAACTAGGGTTTCGTTTATAGGATCGTACGTCTGGAATACGTGATTGATCATGATATGAAACTATCATTGAATTGTTGATGTTTGTTCATGTTGGGATTGAACCCTATCAGAGGAACAGATAATTAAAGCCAAAACTGGAAGAGAGCAGTGGATCCAGAATAAGCAGATTTATGTATACAAGTCTCTCCCCTTGAAAGTGGTTTCAACATCTGCTGACCTCCTATCTATTGATCTTTACTAACTGCTGACCTACAACTACTGTCCAAGTCAAAGACTAATGGAAGACTAAAGCTCTGCTGATTCAATTTACTGCTATGAGTCAAGCTCTGCTGATCATGACAAGTACTGCTAGGTTCACATCAGTGGAAGGATGCAGCAGTAGTTTAGTTTATATTATGAAATGTAATGTACAACAGTAGTTAGCATAGCAGAGGTTGTATAGATCATATGTTAGAGTTTGTTAGGAGGTTAGATGTCACTTTCATGGTGACGTCAGCTTAGATGCTTCAGTGGTTTGCTCGTGCGTATAAATAGAACAGTGCTCTGTACTGTTCTATTCGCTCTTCACCATCTTTCTCCTGCATGAACAAATCACTGTGAGCTCAGGCTGAGGGGGAGTTGTTACATACTTGCAATTGTAATTGAATCTTGTAATAAATTCAAGCATTTGGTTCAATGTTAAACTTGTATGTTAAAAGCAATTCTCTCGTTTGATTGTGTGCAAAGTTTGCTTCCATTATATTCCGCTGCACTACTCATTTATTGTTCATCTTAATTCAAACGTAAAACACAATCAAAACCAAACTCAGATCCTAACAATTGGTATCAGAGCTTGGACAGTCAAATTTGATTTAACAATCATTTTGACATAAATAGTTCAGCTCATAATCGTTGATATCGATAGTTTGTTCGTTTTGTTGAAAAACAGTGCAAGGTTTAATCACCATCAAATTTGATTAATCAGTGCCTGTAAAACAACCAGGATGACGTCACAATCACAAGATGATAAGAATAACATTGGCTCTCTTTTCAAACCACCCATGCTTAAACGTAATGAATACAAAATCTGGCAGAGAAGGATGGGTCACATCCTTGCTCAACAGAACACTGGATGTCGGAGGTCTGTTGTTTTTGGTCCCCATGTTCCTATGGTGCCAAGTGCTGAGGATGCAAAGAAGTTCGTACCTAAACCATCTGAAAATTATACTGAAACTGATTTTCAAAAGTTCGAACTCGATGCCAAAGCATTTAGCATCATAGCATCTGCATTACCCAATGAGATCTATGATGGACTGTTACATTGTAACAGTGCCAAAGAGCTATGGGATGCACTGAAGGAACAGTTTGGGGGAACAGAAGAAGTTATTGAAAACAATAGGGAAATTCTGAATCAGCAGTATGAAACATTTTGTCACATCAAGGGTGAATCATTGACTCAGCAGTTTGAGCGATTCAGTTGTCTCATTAGTGAACTAAGGCTTGTTAAAGTAACATTTCCAAATTCAACTCAAAATAGCAGGTTCCTTAGATGACTACCATATAAATGGGATACCATTGCATTTGTTACTAGAAATTCTGCTGAGTTCAAAGATCTGACCCTGACCCAACTTCATGGTAGACTCCTGACCTATGAAAGGGAGTTAAACCAGAAAAAGAAGTTGCAAGAGTCTGGCAAAGTTGCTGATGATTATTTATTTGGCAGCACAGCTCTTTTTGGTCAGGAAGAATCTGGTAGCAGTAGTAAGGATCAGGGTTATGATCACTTTATTGATATAACTGCTGGTGGAAATTTCAACAACCCTGATTCTCACTCTGCAAATTGTGCTTTTACTGCAAATTGTGAAAACCAGATGTCAGATAACTTGTGTTTTGAACTCAATGATTTGCAACACTTTGATCCCACTGACTTAGAAGAGATGGACATTTTGCATCAATTGGCTTTGCTTAGTGTAAGAACAAGCAAATTATACAAAAGAATAGGGAGAAAATTCCCAGGGTTACATGCGAATTTAAAAGTGGGGTTGGATAAGTCAAAAATTAAGTGCTATAAGTGCAATAGGCTAGGTCATTTTTCTAGGGAATGCAGGAGTCAAACCACTGGTCCAATAATCACTCATCCCAGCTCAAACCCTAGACCACAACATCAAAGCACTGTGCACTATACCCAAAATACCCCTGCTGCCCATGTAAACACTGCTCACTATGCTGCAACCCCTGTGCCTGTGCATTATGTTCAAACCACTGTTCCATAAATTCAGTATGTTCAAACCCCTGTCCCTCAGGCACAAGTGCAACCTGTTGCACCTCAACCAGCTGCTCCAACAGTAACACAACCAGATCAGCAAAGTTTTTTCACTCAAGGCTTTGTTGACTGGAGCAGTATGCCTGATGAGCTTAGTGATGAAAATTTTGCACTCAATGCTTTTAATGATCCTACTAATGATGAATTTTGTTTGATGGCATTAGAGTCTATACCAGAAGGGGTAGAAACTGCAGGTGAACAACTAAGTGCTGAAACAGTGGTTGAAGTGACTAAAGCAGTGGTTACTGCAGTTGTTGGTGAACTACTGCTAGGAGAAAATTCAGAAACCCTGATTGAACCACTGTCTGCCCCTGGTCCAAAGAAGAAAAGGAAGAGAAGAAAGCAGGTGAGAAAGAAGATAGAGCTGATGAAGAAGGTGATCATCAATGTGATTGTGCCATGATAGCTGTTGCTAAGGTAACACCTCAAGTTCTTGAAAAACTGTGTTCAGACAAATGCATTATTGTATTTGCTAACATCAAAGAGGTAAATGAAAACCTTAGGGATAAAGTCTTAACTGATGAAGTCAAATTTGAAAAGTTATTAAAAGAACTTAGAAACAAATTGGCTGAAAAAGACAAAGAAATCAACAGTCTCAAAGAAGAGCAGAGCATAACCAAGACTCAACTCCAAACTATGGTAGAAAAATACCAAGTTTGCAAAAAGGAGTTGGAGTCCACCCAGATCACTTGTGAAAGATGGGTGGAATCTTGTAAAGGGTATGAGGTTATGCTTGAGAAACAGCTTGAAAGCAATGTTAAGTTTGGTGTAGGATATAGAAAATATGATGATCTTGTAAACACAGCTGGAAAACAAGCTGGTTCATCTGAAATTAAACCAACCAACAAGATTGGCCATGAGTTTAAAATAACCGACAAACTTGGTAACAAAATCACTTTGGAAAGATTTGTGGGGTCCTCAACTTTTGAGGAAATTGAGAAATACCAATTTAAACCCACATGGTCTGATGAGTGTGACATTCTTGAAAATTTCAAGCCTATGGACTTTACAACCACTGATGGTGTCACAGCTCCAAAAGCAAAGGTCATTCCTATCAAAGACATCCCAACAGTGGTTCAAAACTCTGTTGCTAAGGAGTCTGAGAAAAGGAAGAAAAGAGAAAAGATCAAAAACCTGTTTTTGTGATTTTTGTGAAAATAGAAATTATCTAACAAAAGACTGTTTTCATCTAAAAGCATATGATCTAAACAAAAAAAGTGTCATTGTCCCTGCTGAAAGCTGCACCATCTGTGGTAAAACAAACCACAAAACTCAAGCATGTGTGTATCTCAAAAACTTTGATGTTAAAAAGAATGAGTACACTGCTAAAACATCCTTGAGTCCATCAACATCATCTGTCAAATTTACCAAGAATCAACCACTGTTTGTGCCACTCCAAACAGCTGTTACAAAATAGCTGAATCAAACATCTGTCCAAAGAGATGTTCAAGTGACTGATGCACCCCCTGCCAACCAATTCAGAAGAGGCAAGGGACAATCATCTTACCAAAGTATTCCACACGTTTATGAGACCTACAAAAGGCCCTCTAAACCAAGAGTGAACAGGCATCCTTTTGGTTATCAGCAGGTGATTGGTCAAAACCCACAATAGTGGTTAGAGAGAAACAGTCCTAAAACTGTCCAAACCCCTGACCTAACCACTGCCCATGCATCTGAACTCATCCCAGACACTGTTGAGACCCCATCCAAAGCCTTATTGGCTTTGGAGACCCTACTGAACTAATCCTTTTACTTCATGTGCATGGAGCTTCTGCATGCTTAGATAGTCTTTGGTATGTAGATAGTGGAGGCTCCAGGAACATGACAGGATGTAAAGCCCTTCTCAAAGATTTCAAAAATCCATGGAGGGGTTGATATATCCTTTGGTAATAATAGTAAAGGGAAAGTTCTGGGGTCTGGTACAGTACAGTCTGGAAATGTAAAATTTGAAAATGTCAATCTGATAGACAATCTAAAATTCAACCTCCTAAGTGTCTCACAAATGAGTGATAAGGGGTATGGATCATTCTTCACAAAGGAGTGTTGTAGGATTGTTGGACCAGAAATGGTTGAAAAGATTGAAGCAATAATAAAAACTAGAAAAACCAAACTTGTTGCTCAAAGAAGTGGCAATGTTTATGTGGTGGATATTTCAAAAGAGAGCCCCAGAACTGATGCCTGTCTGTTCTCAGCTGCATCAAACAAAGAGACAGAATTATGGCACAGAAGATTGGGGCACACAAATCTCAAGACAATCACTACCATTTCAAAACAGGGGTTAGTAAGAGGTTTACCTCAAAAACTGTTCCCCTGTCCTGAGCATTGTGTTTCCTGCCTAAAAGGAAAACAACATAAAAGCTCCTACAAATCCATTGATGAGTCCAAAACAACCAAATGTTTGCAAATGCTTCATATGGATTTGTTTGGCCCAGTTAAAGTCATGAGTCTTAAGAAAAAGAGGTATTGTTTGGTTATTGTTGATGACTTTTCTAGGTTTACATGGACTTACTTTTTACACTCAAAAGATGAGACTGCAGGCATTCTGCAAGACTTTATGAAATAGGTTGAAAAGTAGTTTGACCTTCCAGTAAAAATCTTCAGAAGTGACAATGGCACAGAGTTGAGGAACAAGGAGTTGGATGATTTCTGTGTGTCAAAAGGAATTGTGAGGCAATACAGCATTCCAAGAACACTAGAACAAAATGGGGTTATTGAAAGAAAGAACAGAACTTTGATTGAGGCTGCCAGAACCATGCTTGCTGATTCAGGTTTGCCATTAACTTTTTGGGCAGAGGCAGTAAACACTGCTTGCTATGTCCAAAACGGAGTTTTAATCAACCCCAGGCATCAAAATACTGCCTATGAACTGCTGTATAAAATAAAGCCATTGATTTCATATTTCAAAGTTTTTGGCTGCCCATGCTTCATTTTAAACTTAAAAAAAAAAAAGTTTTTTTTTGCTTCATTTTAAACTTAAAAGATTCTATCTCAAAATTTAGAGCAAAAATTGATTGTGGTTATCATCTAGGATACTCAACCACTGCTAAGGCCTACAAAGTGTTTAAAACAAGGACCAAAACAGTGGAAGATACTTTGAATGTAAAGTTCAATGAACTTTCATCAATGAAAATCCCAGCAAACCCTGCAGATTTTTTGATCTTGAAAAATTCACTTTTGAAAATACTACTGTAAAGACTAACAGTGCAGGACCATCAGAAGATTCATCACCAGACTATGGGTATGAGATCATCATTCCTCAATAAAAGTCTGCCACAAAGGGAAGAGCAGCAGATGTTCAAAACAGCTGTCAAAGCTCAACCACTGCTACCTCAACAGTTGTTGATCAAAGTAGCCCATTAATCCCTGCTTCCACCTCATCAAACACTGTTGATAAAATTCCTCAAACAGTGGATCAAAGTCAGCATGTGTCCACACCTTTACCTCCTATTCCACCACCTTTTGAAGCCACTGCTGGATCATCAAAGTCACCAGCAGTGGTTAGCTCAGATGATTCACATCTGCAGCCTTCACCAACAAATGACATCATTCCATACCAAGGAGATTTAATCTTCTTGAGATCTCATCCACCTGATCAAATCATTGGCAACATTAATGAAGGGGTGCTCACAAGGAGCCAAACCCAAAACATTTGTCTTTTTGCTGGTTTTCTATCACTCCATCAACCTGTCAAGTACCAAGAGGCACTGAAAGACAATAGTTGGGTAGAAGCCATGCAAGAGGAGCTCCAACAATTTAAAAGACAACAAGTATGGGAGCTTGTACCACTGCCAAAGGATGTGAGTCCCATAGGCACAAAGTGGGTCTTCAAAAACAAAACTGATGAAAGGGGCATTGTTGTCAAGAATAAAGCCAGGCTGGTGGTTCAAGGTTACAGACAGGAGGAAGGGATTGATTATGATGAAACTTTTGCCCCTGTAGCAAGATTGGAAGCTATAAGACTGTTCCTGGCCTTTACTGTCAACCACAAAATGAAGGTGTTCCAAATGGATATAAAAAGTGCTTTCCTCTATGGTACAATTCAAGAAGAGGTGTATGTCTGTCAACCTCCAGGTTTTGAGGATCCTTTTTATCCAGATCATGTCTACAGGCTAAACAAAGCACTGTATGGCCTGAAACAAGCACCTAGGGCCTGGTTTCTCAGATAGTGACTTTGCTGGATGTGACAAGACAAGGAAGTCCACTTCAGGAGGGTGCCAATTCCTAGGCAATTGCTTAGTGTCTTGGCAGAGCAAAACGCAAGCAGCTGTTTCCACATCCACTGCTGAGGCAGAATATATAGCTGCTGTAAGCTGTACAGCGCAACTGCTCTGGCTTCAAAATCAGTTGCTGGATTTTGGTATCACTGCCTTAAAGACACCACTCGTGTTGGATAGCCAGGAAGCAGAAAATATCATCAAAAATCCAGTTTCCCACTCAACCACCAAACACATTGACATCAGACATCAGTTTGTGAGGGATTGCTATGAAAAAGGTTTGATTTCTCTGCATCATGTTCCCACTAAGGATCAGCTGGCAGATGTGCTAACCAAAGCATTAGACACATCCACCTTTGAAAGCTTGATCTCTAGGATTGGAATGCTGAACATGGAATAACAGGCAACATCCTGTTTTTCTATGAATAAAAGCATTAAAATGTTTTCAGAAAATCAAAAATTCATCCTTAAAAATAGCTAAAAATGAAGTTTTTATTAAAATCCTTAAAAGTCTGCCATAACCACTGCTTGTTCAAAAGTCTGCTTTACTTTAAAGACTGTCCACTGCTGAAAGTCAACTCCTGTTCTCTCATTCTCCTGATAAGCACTAATGCTCAAAATCAGTGTTTTATCCACTGATATGCTATCTACTGATAGTAAAAATCATCCACTGCTACCATTTGTTACCGTTGTAACCACTGCCTTTCATCAGTAGTTTTCATAAAAGTACTGTCCTTCATTTTATCAGGGGTTGGCACGTGGACAGTACATAGTGGTCAGACCTTTTGTAACCACTGCCATGTCAGCATTCACTTTTTCTCCATAAAACCTCTTTCAAAACCCCAAACAGGGTTTTACTGTCAAATTGAATTCATAAAAATTCCTTTCTCAAAGCAGTTTTCATCTCATTTCCACAAATTCCTTCACAACTTTCTTCGATCGTCTTCTCCAAAATGACTAAATCAAAGTCCTCCGCAAAATCCACTTCAAAATCATCTTCCAAAGAGGCCTCTCAAAAGGCTAAACCCATTGAAATCCCACACAAAACTTCTCACAACCTTCTGGGTCTTCTCACAAAACCCGGCACCACCGATGCTTTCGACTCCATCATTGATATCGTATCTGCATCAAAGTACAAAACTTTGTTAACAGCAGATGCTCCTATTTACTTGGCGACCCAAAGAGAGTTTTGGAAAAATGTAACCCTTGACAAACAAGGTGAGACTATCATAGTCATTAACTCTTCTCTAAAGGGTAAAGCTGTCAAAATTACACCACAATCCATCTCGGAAGTCTTTCAACTCGATGATCAGCAAGGTAAAACCTTCTTTCCTAAAAACGAGTTAAAAATTGACTTTCTTGAAAGAGGGTATGCAGATACAATGACGAAGAGGGATACCTTACAAAAAGGTTTCTTCCCTCCTGCAACAAGGTTTTTATTTCATACCCTCCTAATGTGTGTTTCAAACAAAACCAATGCTTTTAATGAAATACCATTAAAGATTCAAAATCTGGGATATGCTATTCTTCAAGAAGAAAATTTTAATTATTCTCATGAAATCTTTAATGATCTGGTTAAAAATGTTGAAACAAAGGCATTCTTACTGTTTCCAAGATTTCTAAGTTATTATTTTGAAAAGAAACTTGGTAAGGTTGATGCTTCTGCAACAAAACAAGGTGAATCTTTTCAAATAAACAGCTTAACTGCTGAAACTTTCACAAGAATGTCAACACCTTGCAAAACACAAGCAGAGGTGCCTGAGCAGAATTTAGCAGCTACCACTACTCCTCAGGTATCTGCTGCTGAGCCCACTGCTCAAGGTGATCAAAGCAGCAGAACAACTGTTTTGAAACCCACACCTACAATCCACAAAAAGCCAAAACAAAAGAAAACTCAAAAACCCCCCAAACCTATAAAAAAGGCGACTCTGGAGGATGAGATACTAGAGCAACTGCCAGTGACAACACAAAAGTCACAAGAAACCACTGCTGCTACTTCCTCACAGCAGTTGGTACAAATATCTCAACCCATGGCTGAAACTCCTCCTGTTTTTTCTCAAAAAGAACAGGTTGTATAAGTAGGGACACCACAATATGATGCTATGGAATCACTTGCTTCCATCATCCACAGCCCAATGCCCGGGGCCAATTCTCTTTCCACACCCAACCTCACATCCACAATTCCCCCACCAACTAAATTATTATTGGATGCTATTGATCTGAACCAGGCACAAACTAGTCCTTCTCAATCACCCATCAATGAGAATATACTTCAACAAATGACTGGGTCTGATGTATCAATCATAGCTAACCCACCAACAAGACCTGAGGAGGTTACACCCCTTGAGTTACAAGTAACTCTTGGTGGTAGTCCAAGTAAAGCAGCCACTACATGTGTTGAACCCACTGGTTTACATTTGGACAGTGGTTACATCAATAAGACTTCCTTGGAGGCAATTGTTTATTTTACCCTCTGGTACAATCAAAAGGCTATCAAGTGTTGAAGGAAGAAGACCCCAGTACCAAGAAAAAAGGGCATCGGTGGTTAATGTTTGGAGTACACTCCCTGCATCAACCACTGTTACAACCACTGCTAGTGGGAAATCAGATGATCCCATTAAATTGGGTGATGGTTTAAAGTACCTGGAATTGACGGACCGAGTTGAAAAACTGGATACCTCTGTTGCAGAAATCAAAGAAATGCTACAACAGTTGTTGACAGTACAAAAGGTGCAATCCACTGTTGTTCCACCTCAAGCACCTGCTCCACCACAAGCACCTGTTGCAGATGAGATATGGAACCTATTTCAACCTTTTCTCCAACAACAAAAACAAATGGCTGATCAGCAACGTGAAATACATGTACAAGAGCTGAGAAACACAATGGAGTCTAGGTTCAAGAACACACAAGCAGACATTAAGGCTATCAAGGACCATATATTAAACACCACTGGCACTGCTCTTCCAACTGTTCTCTTCATTGATCAATTACCCCCAGATAATGCCAAAAAGGGGTAGAAAATTCAGGAGTGGAAGAAGAAGGGAATAGATGATTGTCTTTACATTGAACCAGAAAAGGATGCCATGACGAGAAAGATTCCCTTTCCAGATGGCAGTAAAATGGTTGATGTTACCCAAAATGCACTTGATGAAGCTATAGCAAGTGTAAAAAGGGACAGAGAGGCAAAGGATATGTCAAGGTGGAATGAGGAGAAAAGAGCTTATATGGAGTTGAATGCGCAGGGTTGTTCTGAGCCAAAGGATGTTAAAAATCCTGAGCCAAAAAGAAATCCCACTAGAAAAGTGAGGGAACCCAAATCCATACCATCCAGACTCACAAAGCATACTCCAAAACCACCGTCCAAAAGCCCCCAACATCAAACTTCCACCCAAACAGTTGTTGTAACACCTGCTGTGTCAACTACTGCTGATACTTCAGTGGTTTCAACTACTGTCAGCCAAACACCTGCCATTACTTCAACACACACCACTTCAACACACACCACTACCACTGCCTTACCATCATCACCACCTAAAAATCACTTCACCACCCAAAACAGCCACTCCATCATCACCTCCTTCCAAAAAGCAGAAGACATCAGATGTTACAACATCTGTTGTAATGACAACAGTGGTTGAAACACCAGTTGTTTCAACAACTGTTAGTCAATCACAAACCACTGCCATTAAAATCACCACCACTGATCCACCCAAAACATCATCAGCCTCTCCTTAACCAAAACGGAGAATGCTAATCCTGAAAGATGATGACATTTCAACACCACCAACATCTTCAAAATCTCTAACACTTGCTACTATACCAAACCCTTTTCCTCTCTCATCAGCTCAGATTTTAAAACCAATAGCTCCTGCAGGTGTTCAATTTCCTCTTGAACTTATAGCAGTCAGAGAAGAAATCAAGTCCTTTTATTATGAGGATGACCCTGATAAAAGGAGCTTACCATCTGTTGAAGGATATCCTAGGCCAAATAACATTGAAGAATATTTGAAAGTCAAAGCTAAACAAGCAGAGGATATCTCAAAAAGAGATGCTCAAGGAAAGACTGACAAAGAAATTCAGAGACATTATCAATTTCTGCTTACACAAGTCAGATCCTTGGAGTAATTTGCAAAAAATATGTGTCAGCAAATCTCAGAAAAGGCAGATGAGTCCCTGAGAAAAGATTATGTTGATAACATCATGGCTTACAAGAAATACAAAGGA
Organism: Helianthus tuberosus; assembly: GCA_030545235.1. NCBI lineage: Eukaryota > Viridiplantae > Streptophyta > Magnoliopsida > Asterales > Asteraceae > Helianthus > Helianthus tuberosus. Next base: position 10,496,207 of record CM060434.1, on the reverse strand, counting down.
GACAAATACATGTATAAAGATTGGACCATTCCTGAGCTTGAAAAAGAAGCAGCCAGGATTCAAGAAATGATCAAGAATAAGGTCAAACACACTCCTCCTGATTGGTCAAAGTACAAAAAGAATGAGCCTGAAAAGACATTAGAGCTGAAGAGAATGAAAGAGGAATTAGTTGCTGCTGACTATGGGTCTAAAAATCAAGTGGCAAGATGGAAAGAAGAAAAAGTCAGGACCACCTACAAAAGGTTGGAGGAATTAAGGAAGAAAGATCCTAAAGTTCCACAAAATCCTGTCTACCCTGAAGCTGAGGTTTCAACAAGACCACCAAAGCTGCAAATCAGGAGATCCACTGCTCCAGCTGGTGCTACCATCTATAAAAGAAGGCAACAAAAACAGTTGGATGCTGAAACAATACAAGAGTTAATGGAAGGTGATGAACTTGTGAAAGAGGGCATTAAGAAGATGATTGTAGAAACTCTTGGATTGGATTAAACTACAAGTACTGCTCAGTCAGTCATCAATAGGCCAGCATCACCAAACACCTCATCCAATAAAAATCTCCCAAGAAACCCACCAGACTCAAAAGTACTAAAATGGAAAACTGACAAACAGACCCATGTACTGATAGTGTTCAAGTCTAGTGGAGAAGTGAAGAAAATAACAAGGGAACAAGCACTTGGCCTAAGTCTTGAAGATTTGAAGGATCTCCTTGATCTTCCACTGTGCAGGGATGATGATGACACAAATGCCTTAGCCTTTGAGTTACAACTCAAAGGGCAAATAAGGGAACTGTTGATGAGGCAATAAAGATCTACCAATAATGAAGAGTTTTGGCATTATCTGTTCCAGGGGGAGATTGTTGGGATTGAACCCTATCAGAGGAACAGATAATTAAAGCCAAAACTGGATCAGAGTAGTGGATCCAGAATAAGCAGATGTTATGTATACAAGTCTCTCCCCTTGAAAGTGGTTTCAACATCTGCTGACCTCCTATCTACTGATCTTTACTAACTGCTGACCTACAACTGCTATCCAAGTCAAAGACTGATGGAAGACTAAAGCTCTGCTGATTCAATCTACTGCTATGAGTCAAGCTTTGCTGATCATGACAAGTACTGCTGGGTTCACATCAGTGGAAGGATGCAGCAGTAGTTTAGTTTATATTATGAAATGTAATGTACAACAGTAGTTAGCATAGCAAAGGTTGTATAGATCAGATGTTAGAGTTTCTTAGGAGGTTAGATGTCACTTTCATGGTGACGTCAGCTTAGATGCTTCAGTGGTTTGCTCGTCCCTATAAATAGAATAGTGCTCTGTACTGTTCTATTAGCTCTTCACCATCTTTCTCCAGCACGAACAAATCACTATGAGCTCAGGCTGAGGGGGAGTTTGTTACATACTTGCAATTGTAATTGAATCTTGTAATAAATTCAAGCATTCGGTTCAATGTTAAACGTGTATGTTAAAAGCCATTATCTCGTTTGATTGTGTGCAAAGTTTGCTTCCATTATATTCTGCTGCACTACTCATTCATTGTTCATCTTAATTCAAACATAAAACACAATCAAAATCAAACTCAGATACTAACAGTTCATAATTAGGGTTGTATGAACATCCTAGAATAATTGTTGTTTGATCCATTAATCATGCCGAAAAAGTGTTAACTGTTGTTATGTGTTTAACTGTTTGATGAGGGCGACGAAGACCATCCACGACGAAGACCATCCACGACAAAGAATCTGGCCCGACGAAGGATGGATTCTTCGTCGACTGACTCTGGACGAACCTCCTTGGTTCTTCGCCGTGCCCATCCACAACAAAGATTTGATTCTTCATCGTCTGGAGTTTGATGAACTCCTTAAATCATTCATCACATTCGTCACAGGCGAAGAATGAACCTTCACCGTAGGGATACTTCGCCATGAGAGTAAATGGTCAGTACAGTGAACAATTTAAGGTGTATGTGAGGATGCAATCTGTGTTAAATACGTGACATAATCGATTCTAAAACTGATTTGATTGGTAATCACGGTAGGGTTTGTGTTGACCAACTTGGAACTGGTAACTTAACATACCGAGCAAAACTAAGGTGAGTTCACTTCTCTTGAGCATGCATCCCGGTGGGTGGGACAATCAATGGGTATTCCTGAGAGGAATAAGAATTTTGGGAAAAAAACTAGAATGTTAGATAATACACTCATTTCCTATCACATTAAGTCCCATCTTCTACCGAATAGTTACCTGAGAGGTAACGGGGTATTAGTTGATAGCACTATTAGGCTTGGCAACCTCACACTGTACCTGAGAGGACGGGCGTGAACTAATGACCTTGATTATGACCAATGCTTAGATAGGAGGCATTGGGGATGGGCAAAACAATCTGGTAGCCATCTTGTACGGTACTCGAGTTATTATCAACATTATTATCAATGAACTGAACTAAACACTTGGTAACTAACGTTTTCGTAAAACTATGAACTCACCAGCATTATCTGATACACTTGTTGCATGCTCACTGGTCGTTAGATACTTTGGATATGGAACTTGCCATCTGGGAATTCTGGAGTGGTCATGGGTCGAGCTTTCTTGGAGTGCTCATGATATACATTGGTTTTTATATATTTGGTTTTAAAACATTGGTTGATGATTTATCTTTTGCTTCCGCTGAACATGTTGATTTGAATTATGTTTATAAATGTTTTATTATGAAATGGAAAACCTTGTTTTATAACTTGATATTAGTTCAGTGTGATTGGTGGCTAGATCCTCGTACGTCACACGTCTAACAGGGTTTCCGCATGTGGTATTTTGGGGGTGTGACAACATTTGTTCGGATTGCCCTCCGTCACTTTCACTTTTTCTCTCAACTGTTCAAGAGATTTGATCACATTCTTGCTTTTCCAAGTTCATAGGATTGTTGGCACACTCATGATTCACTATGGAAAAGGTAAGTCTCTCAATTTTCACCGTTAAATTTCAAGTATTTGATGTTTTTATAGGTTGTCGGTGACTGTTGATATGAAAACCTAGATCTAGGCTTGTTTAGGCTTTGTATGTTCTAATTGTTGTTAGATCTAGGATAATCGACCTTAGATATATAGATTTACCGTGCCAATTTCATCAAAAACTTCATAGATTTGGACATAGGATGATTGATAGGTATCGGCAGCCGAGGTACTAAAAGTGAAATTAAACCCAATCTATTGAGTTTTGAGAAAAATTGAATATAGGGTTTTGTTAGTTGGCTAATTCTTTAAGAGAAATTGTATTCAATTTTGTAAAAATGTTAGAAAAATTGTTGATCTTCATGTTTGCATTCAAACTGTTCTTCATGGTCACTTAGAACGAATGACCATCCGATCGGATGACCATCCGATCGGAGGGCCATCCAATCCATGACATTCCTTGTATGAATAAATGTTAAGTGTTTGATTGTATAAGTGTTGTAAATTTGTCAACTGTTATAAATGTTCATGTTCATCTGTTACTCATCTTATCAATCGAATGACCATTCGATCGGATGACAATCCGATCGGATGGCCATCCAATCCAAACACACCCATATGTTTGTCTTTCAAAAGTGTGCATCTGTTGATCATACTTGATCGAATGACAATCCGATCGGATGGCCATCCGATCCAAATGCACTTGTGTTAACTGTTATGATCTTTCAAACGAATGCTCATCCGATCGGATGACCATCCGATCGGATGGCCATCCGATCGGATGGCCATCCGATTATCAGTACTGTATAGAGTGATAGTGTTAAGGTGTTAGAAAATTTTTTGAAATTTTTGAAAATTTTCACTTTTCACTATTATGTCTCGAAATGAGTGCAGTTTCTAACGTTGATATTTTTGCTGGCAAGAGTGACTGATTGGCATCCTAATCACAACATATACTGCATATTGGATGAGAGTTATCCGAATATGGAACCCTTTAAAGAGATGAGACCTTTTATGAAAGAAAGTAGAATTGCTAAGGCTTTGACGGAAAAGCATAAATGTTATGAGTCGCATGTTAGGATGTTCTGGAAATTTGTGAGATACGACAAAAAGAAAAGATGATTTATTCGGTGGTGCAAAAGAAAGATGAAAATGGAATGGATATAGATGTAGAAGTTAAATTTTCAGTGGCAGACGTAAGAAGGGTGTTAGATTTAAAAGACAGTGATGACGATCCGGTCATTATTCCAGAGAGGTTGTGCAAAGGATACTGGTTTAGAATGGGGTATGCAGGGCATGTGAATGATAAAGGTTACATCAAGTCAAGATTTTGCAAGCCTTATAAGTTTTTAGTGCATTGCGTTGTTCAAGCACTTTCTCATAGGAAAGGAGCTTATGACGAGACATCGAATTATATAATGAACATTATCACATGTTTAGTGCTCAACAGGCCTTACAACATCTCACAGGTGTTATTTAACCACATGGTGGTTAATGTGAAGTGCGAGAAGTATATAATGTATCCGAGATTTATTCAGATGTTGTTAGATGATCAAGTGTCAAATCTCCAAAGGATCCAGCTGATGAACTGAAGTTACATCATATGAGCATTGAAACATTGAATAGATTGAATCAGTATAAAGGTTTATCAGAAGATCAGGAGCCAAGAGTTAAAGGGATGATTGGAAATATTAAGAATCCAAACTATGTGGCACCTGAGAATGATCACTGGAGACATGAAGAGAGTAATTCTGAAGATGAAAGTGAACGTTTAAGTGGAATGACAGAAAAGAAATTAAGGGTTTGGTTTGTGAAAAATGGGAAGAAGAGGAAAAGGACTCCAAAGATTTCACCAAAAGTTTCTACACCGAAAGTCATTATTAATGGTAAAATTGGAAAGCAGGAATCACAAAAGAGGTTGGTAGATTAGTCTTACTGAATATTATACTAATATTGTTGTTCTTTTTTTTGCAGAAGAAGAAAAGAAGAAGTCTACTCCAACATTAGTAGATGAACCTGTGATTGATCCAACAGATTTGATCCAACAAGGTGTTGATCTTATGAAAATGACACTTGATAACTTTTTGAAGCAATCTGAAGCTTCTAAAGCTGCGAAAGTTGGAGAGAAAGAAGCTAAATCGTCTACAAAGGACATTGAAGCTGAAGGTGTCAAAGAGACTTTAGTCGAAGGTGTTGTGCAATCAGATTCCAGTGAAACTGAAAGTGATATTGATCCAACTATGATTGCTCTGACATCTTATATTTCTGGAAAGCAAAAGTTCAAAAGTGTTCCAAAGAAGAAAAAGGATTCTAATGAAGAGGATTCTACTTATATTCCAACTCCACAAGAAAAGAAAAAGAAATTTATTAGAAAGCGAAAGGCACGACCAACTGGAGCTGTCTTAAGAAGTGTTAGAGCAAAAATAGATTATGCTGCTGAACAACAAGCTACAACTATTCCTGAAGTTGAAAGTGTTAAGGCTCCAGAAGTTGAACAAGCTCAAAGTGTTCCAGAAATCGAGAAAATTCAAGTTGTTGAAAAGCCTGAAATTGAAACAAAGAAAGCGCCTGAAAGTCCAATTTATGAAAGTGTTGAAAAGAATGCTGAAAAGATTGATGATGAAGTTGAGTTCATGGGTGAAAGACAATCTACACCTCCACCACCATCAGTCAATCCAACGATACTCATTCAAGATGATCCTATGGAACCGTCACAACCAAAGAAAGATACTTCTTCTAGTTCGGCCGATGGATTTCCAAATGTGAAAGGTGAATATCCTGGTGATCTTCTTGAAGGTGACTATGATTTATTCAATGAAGGAAAAATCAATGTACTTACAAAGAAAGTGAGGTTGTTGAAAAAAGCAAAGGCGAAAGCAGAAGCTGAGCGAGATGAATTGAAAGAGAAGCTTGAGAAACTGAAAGCAAAAAATGATGAATTGAAGAAAGCAGCAAATAATCATGCTGAGATAATAGATGAGTTGAATGACGATCTTGAAAATCATGCAAAAGTTATTGATCGAATCACTGAAGAGTTTGATGAAGTGAATGCCAAGTATGAGAACATGAGCGAAGTCAACAAGACGTTGCATCAAATGATCGGCGAGCTGCATGCAACGTCTTCAAATGAAAACAAAGTGTTAAGATAAGAGATAGAAGATCTAAGGGCCGATAAAGTAGTAAAAGATGAACAATTGAACATGTTGTACACTGTTATAGAACATAGGCTTGGATTCAATGTCCAAGCTGTGTATAATGAAATTGAAATTCAAAGGGTCGAGGCAAGAAGGGCTGAAAGAGAGAAGGAGTTGGCTAGAGAGGCTACACAGAAGAAGAAAGGTGTGGTGATCGACAAAGAAGAAACTCTTGGTACTTTAAGCCAACCAGAAACATCTGAAGCTGAAGGTACAATAAATACACTTGCTATGATAGCTGTTGGTGATGTGATTGATGGTACTCCAGAGGAAATAAAACTTGATAGAAGAAAGATCATCGAAAAGCGTCATGAAGAGGAAGATAAAGAGAAAGAAAAGGATGAAGAGTTGGAACAGTTGTTTGATGACATAGACACCTATGATCCTAATAATGATGACGATGATGATCAGGGGGCAACTGGATTGTTAGTTGTGAAGCCTACTGTCCAACATACTCTTGAAGATTTCCTGATGATCAATTGAAAGAACAACAGGAAGATCAACAGCATGAGGCTTCGTCTTCTGGAAAACAACATGCTGGTGAACAGATATTCCTAACTCAACCTAAAGTTATTTACTTGCACGCATCTTTTGAGGGGGACTTAGAGGTACCTAGGAAGAGGGAGTCAATGTTAGAAGAATTAGGGATGGATGATGGTGTAGGATCGATTTGACCGATCAAATGAGTCAATTTGAGTGAATACACACTATTTAAGTGGCGGAAACACCTAAACAGTTTAGAATCAGATAGAACGGAGTAGAAAACAGAAGAATATCACTTTAATACTCGTTTCTCATTAAAACATTCACTTGACAAATCGGCAGCAATTCGGTACAACTTTTCGGAATGCATACCAAATGAGAAAACAACACACCTATATATAACCTTCAGATTTCGCTTGAACATGTCTCAAGTGAAACCTTAACATGTGATTTCGCTTGAGATTAACAAAACATGCTTTCAAGCGAAATCTCTAACATATAAGCTTAAACTTTCATCTAGACCCCTGTACTATACAAACTTGACATATATAGACCCCTAGACTAAGACGTAGGCTTTAGACATCGTGTACCAACAAACTCCCCCTTGGATACAGCCGGAGTCTTCAGTCTTGGTCTTCAAACATTACAGGGACTTGAACTTTTCTTCATGAGGCTTAGGCTTCTTCAGTAACATTTTCCTCAGCTTCTCATTCTCGTCTACTCTCTTCTTTTCTTCAGCAGCTTGTCTTTGAGCAAATGTCTCACGCAGATATCTATCTTTTTCTTCTTGAGCTTTACGAGCTTTCTCAGCTTTCAATTTGACTTTCTCTTCAAGCTTCCACCATTTAGAGTTCCATTTGTTATCAGCATTGATTCCATTTTGAAAACAAATAGACACAACCTTCTGAAATTGCATAGCTTGTTCCTTATCTTCAGACTGAAAACGAATCTTATGAATAAATAGACATTCAATATCTTTTGCTGAACAGTTGACCAACCACATAGGATCATAAACATGAATCTCCCTTAACTCATTCCCAGCTCGATAAGATATCACAGCTTCTGCTGATTTACAACTATACACCCAATCCATGAATCCTTTATAAAAATCTTGTTCCATTTGTGGCATTGGTATAGTCTTCATGGTTCGCGGCTTCTTAATATGTAAAATTGTTTCTTCAAGCCCAGTTTCAGGATTCACTCTTCTGTCTTTCTTTGGTTAATGTGGTTGCCAGTGCTTGAAATTCTTCAATGCTTCAAACCTTATACACCGCCACATTTTCATATCGTTCTTTCTTACTGGATGATCTAACATTTTGACTTGAGCTAATTCATCAACATCCCACCAAGGTAATGACATAATATCATGTAACTTCTCAAAATATTGCACGCCGCATTCTCTTCTTATCACATAAGCATTCACTTGAGGTAGAAAACCCTAGCTTATGATATCACCCATTGAAACACTTCTATCTCTTTGGTAAAACTTCAACGGCCTTTTGAACTTTCTTTCATTTGACTGTCTGAACCATTTCTTATGATATTCTTTCTTAGTATCCTTTTTCGTGCCATCAAGATTTACTTTATTGCTAATTTCTTCAACTTTACGCTTCAATTCTTCTCTATTCTCCTTAGTAAAGAATTCCATCAAAGTTGGCAAATCCGAAGTATCAACATTAGCATCATCTTCATCCGTGCAATCCTCTACTTCAACTCGATCATAAAGATCTGCATCTTCCACGTATTTATATTTATATTCAACCTTTTGATTCATATCAAACGCATTTAACTCTTCTACAACATCGGACTGAACTTCATTTTCTTTGACATTGAACATCTTAGAAACTTCATCCAACGTGTAAATATGTCTAATCTCTCCATCTTCAATTTCAGGTTCAATGCATAAGATCTGCTCTTCAACAGTATCAACACTTTGATTACCAGCAGACTCCCCCTTTCCTGTTACATTCTCTGACTCTTCATTTATTGCATCATTCATTAAATCATCTGCATTTTGTTCTTTCGACCTTTCAGAAATCATAAAACCGGATGCATCTTGATCATCATCATCATCATTTGAACTACTAGCAGAAAATATTTTCTCATTATCATCATCTGCTTCATCATCATCCTCTTCTTCATCTTCCTCTTCACTATCTTCTTCAACTATACTATTTTTATCACAAATGACTCGAACTGATGAAATCGGTTCAGGTTGTTCAATTAACACTAAAGCAGTTCCTGATGTATCCTCAGGTTCTTTACCCTTTCTTCTCATTTCTGCATCAATAACCGCTTGCTTCTGAGCTTTATCTTCTTGACGCATAATTTCATCATATTTCTGCTCCAGAGGCATTCCAACCACACTTTCTAAAATCCTCTTCAACACATAATTTTCATGTTCATTTTTAGCTTTGATATCTTTCAATTCTTTGTTTTTCAACTTGAAATAATCATATTGTTGATCTTTGCGTGTCTTCTCTTCTAACAACTCTGCTATCTGAACTTTCATAAAATCCATCTCTGTTTCATTAGTTTCAATCTTCTTCATCAATTCTTTATTATCACCTTCCAACTTTTTTACTCGCATTTCAAGAATTTGTTCACGATCAGAAATCTTTTTGTTCTCAGCAGCTAAATTATTGTTTTCAGCAATCACATCATCCACTTTCTTATCAACATTCTTCAACTGAAAATTATTCACAAAATCTAAATCTCCAAATTCGTCAAACCCAATACTTATGTTTGGAAGAACAGATGGAAAACTTTTAGATCCAGAAGAACCAGGTGTGGTATGGATGATAGGTTGAGAAGATGGTGGTGTTTGGAAAGTATGTTTTGAAATAATAACAGGTTTTTCTTGATGTGGTGGTGAGAGATGTATTGGTGATGGTTGTCTTGGTGGTGTAGATTGTTGTGGAAGTGTTTGATGTGGTGGTGATGGTTCATGTGATGGTGTTGATGGTTTTCTGGTTTCTTTGGATGGTTTCTTTTTCAATACAATCTTTGGTATTCTGATCTTTGGTGTAACTTTCTGAACTTTTGGAGATACAACTTTCTTTCTCTTACCAGCTTTCTTTTTGCCACCTTTAGGAGATTGTGATTGAGAGACATGCTCTGAAGAAGGACTGTAAACATCATCATCATCCTTTTCCTGTCTCTTTTTCTTTCTTAACAGCTTTTCGTTTTCTATCTCCTCTTGAATTCTTTTTCGACGTTAATTTTCATCTACAATCTCTTCATCTGAAGAACTTGAGGAACTTTTTGTATCTTTATCTACATCGTCACCCTCAATATCATCAATTACTTTTCCTTTGTCTTTCTGAGCTTCAACATTTGCTACCTGCTCATCTTCCACCTCAACAGAAGGTCCTGTTTCTAGGACATCTGTATCCAACATCATATCATCATTAAAAGAACCATCTTCAGCAATTACAACTTGTTCTTTTTCAACAGCAACCACAGGAGTATCTTCTTCAGGTTCATCTATTAACAATGTTTGAGGAGTTTTCTTGTGCTTTTTCTTCGGTTGTGAAGACGAACCCTCTTCAGCTTGCACTTTTGGAGTTGTTTTTCTACTCCTCTTCTTTTGTTCTTTCACAAACTATTCATTTCTTGTTGTTTTGAACTCTTTAAGAATCTCTAACTCATCAGCATATCCAGCCTCCTTTCTTTCTGCTTCATTTCTCCAGTGTTCATGATTTATCGGATCTGGATCTTGATAATTTTGATCACTAATAAAACCAAAAAAATCAACAGACTTCTTCGGTTCAGGATGATTCGAATGATATCTTGCTAACTGCACTACAAAATTATTATCCATGTGAGATAGAACTAACAAGTCATTATTCACATCTCGGACAATTCCTGGATAAGCATGATCAATCATCATTTGAATAAACCTTGGATATAACCAACTCTTCCTGTTTGATGTCACTTCATCCACTAGATAATGAAACACAATATGAGAAAAATTGTATTTTTTGTTCAAAACAAGAGCAACCACCATGTTCTTGTGGTAATCACGCATAGCATCGTAACTTCCTTTTTGGTGACTCATTGCCATCAATACTGAATGAATTAAGAATTTGAAAGGCCTTGTAAATTTTGACTTCAAGACGTTTGCAGCATTTAAAGCCCCAATATAACCCATCCTCAACAAGCAACCTTTAACCATTCTTTCCGGAAACCTTGTTGGAGAATCTTCTGTATCAGGAAATTCCAGAATTTCACGAACATATGCTTCCGTGATAAGAATTTGTTTCTTTTCTTCATTTATCTTGACAAGTGAAGTGATTATCTTGCTCTTTTCATCATACACCGCATGCTCCCAAAAACGTTTGATGTGAGTTCTGAAAACCAAACGCCTGTCTGTCAAGGCTTTCTGTATTGGCAATCTCCTCATGAACTCTAGAATACTACTGAATTCTGACAATTTTGAACTTCTTGTCTCATCAAGATCACAGCAACTATTGTGAAGTGGCTTAAACACAGCACTCGAAGGATTCACCATGTTTATAGTTGAACTTGCCAACTAGAAACACAAGATTTTAGGTAAATCGGACAGAGTAACAGCAAGAAATCAAGGATCTGAAGAATTCGCTTGAAATCGCCTTCAGCTGGTTTGATGTGAAAAGTGTAACAAATGAGGCTCAAGCGAAATATTTACTCCTATTTATATACCGAATGATTTCGCTTGAATTTCAAGCTAAATCTCAAACAAGCAAAATGTTACCTATAAAGCGAAATCTCGTTCTTTTTCAAGTGAAATTGTCATTTTAAATTTTCAACTTTTTCAATTTTACAACTTTTACCAACACACCCAGTCAACCAAGTCCAAGTTAATGACCTTGGTCAACTGACTAGCTTGCCAAGTCCAAATCAATAACCCTGGCTGACCAAATTTATGAAGATGTTGAGTTTCTGAAAAGAAATCAAGTTCAAATTAATGAACGTTTGAACATTTTGATCTTTCAAACACATTTTAACAGACAAACACTGTACCAATCATTGTACTGCATCACCAGCTTACCCAGCCCTCATCAAATATAGACATGATCTGCACAAAGCTTTGATCTTTCGATTCCCAATGTCAGTTGTCGAAAATGAGAAACAAAAATCTTTTTGGATTTTAACTATATAAACTAAAAACTATGTACACACAATCTTTTTGTGAGTGTGTTAGGGGATCATATCAGCTGCCGACTAGACACAAGCACCGTTAAGCTGTTATTTCATTTTAAGCATTAAACAATTCACGTAGATTGCCGATATACTGATCCTCTTAAATTCTCACAGAACTTTCAATCTGCTCGGGATACAGAATTAGTGTTTTAGGACTTAAACATCTACATGTGTCCCACCTCAGTATATACTCCCGTATCCAGATCCCAGTATTCAGTCTTACAGGTGAGTATACCTAGATGATATCTGTAAGAGGTTAACTGCGAGGGCCGTGAGAGCTCAGGTCGATCTTTCGATACGCAGAGAGATGACGGCTTCGACTTTTGGTGGGTCCCCTTTGGGGATCTTCTTTTCAACAGCACATGATTAACCATTTTGCAATGTGTTATCATTTTTTTATGCTGAGGGGAGGCTTATATTTCAAAGCAGCGTAAAGTATTCTCCGGGGACTAGGCCATTGCTTCCGCAAAATCAGAAGTCCCGGGATAATACCCCAGATATCACTAAGCATAAAGACCTAGTATCTCAGAATACGGGACCCTTCAAACAGGATTTCAGGGGTTACCTATATATCCTGGAGGTGTTCCCCACGTAGACGCAAGTAAATTTATGTTTATATCCCAAACTGATCTACTGATTTTGTGAAAACCTATCGGCACATCTTTAGCGAGACTGCTTAATTGCATTTTATACATTACAATTCTTTAGCGTACTGTGTCCGTCTAGCTGATGTACTATCATTTCCCCTATTCTACACAACTCTTTTTTACTTTTTCAAATGTTTTTGGTTTTTTAGATTTTATCATGTTTTTGTATTTTTCTGCGAATTTCTCCCCCTGAAACGAAAACATATTTTTGTGTTTTTGTTTTTATCGAAAAGCATAAAATAAACTGTACAAACAAACTTGACAACATGACATGGTTCACGTCAGATCGCCGCTCAACTCGGCTTTACATTCAATAACCCTCCCAGATTGCAGATTTTTCATCCCGTTTAATTTTAAAAGATAATATAATCTCTTTTTGTCAAATGGTTTTGTATAGAAATCCGCTTTCTGATCATCGGTGTGCACATGTTCAATCCGAATTAACTTTTTCTCGTGACAATCACGGATAAAGTGGTGACGGATTTCAATATGTTTTGTTTTAGAATGATGAACCGGATTTTTAGTGATGTTAATGGCCGCTTCATTGTCCACATAGATCGGAGTATCTAAGAATTGCAAACCGAAGTCTCGCATCTGCTGTTGAATCCAAAGGATCTGCGAACAACAGCTGGAGGCTGAAACGTATTCAGCCTCACAAGTAGAGAGCGCTACTGCGGTTTGTTTCTTACACTGCCAAGTAACAAGTCGAGTTCCGAAGAACTGACACCCAGCAGTGGTGGACTTTGCATTTTGCTTGCAACTCCCAAAATCAGAATCAGCAAAACCAGATAAAGTAAAGTCACCCGATCGAGGATACCACAAGCCGATGCTTGGGCAGCCTTTCAAATACCGTAAGATACGTTTCACTATGGTCAGGTGTGACTGCTTTGGATTTGACTGATATCTGGCACAGAGGCACGTCGGGTACATGATGTCTGGACGGGAAGCCGTGAGATACATCAGAGATCCAATGATTGATCGGTACAATGTCTCGTCCATCTTCACACCATTCTCGTCTGGACAAATTCCATGATTCTGTGCGAGGGGGGTGGATGCAGGACTGCAATTTGTCATGTCGAACTTATCGAGCACGTCCTTCACATACTTCGTTTGGTGAATGAAGATTCCGTCGGACATTTGTTCCACCTGCAGCCCGAGGAAGAACTTCATCTCCCCCATTGAACTCATCTCAAACTTTTTCTTCATCACCTTTTCAAATTCTTTGCACATGTCGTCGTTGGTGGATCCAAAAATGATATCGTCAACATATATCTGCACGATCAACAAGTGGCCTGCCTCTTCCTTGGTGAACAAAGTGTTGTCTACTGTACCTCTTGTGAACCCATTCTCCAACAAGTATGTCGAAAGCGTCTCATACCAGGCTCTCGGGGCCTGGTGAAGTCCATACAGCGCTTTGTCCAGTAGAAACACCTTGTTTTTGTGCTGTGGGTCTGTGAACCCTGGCGGTTGCCCCACATACACTTCTTCTCTGATAGTTCCATAAAGAAAGGCAGATTTTACGTCAAGTTGATATACTTTAAAATCTTTCCATGACTCGAAGGCTAGAAAAATCCGAATTGCCTCAAGTCTGGCAACCGGTGCATAAACTTCATCATAATCTATTCCTTCCTGTTGACTGAAGCCTTGAACCATAAGTCGCGCTTTGTTTCTCACTACGAAACCTCTGTCATCTCATTTGCACTTAAAAACCCATTTCGTCTTGATCAACTTTTGATTCTCAGGTAGATCGACAAGTCTCCAGACACCCAACTTTTCGAACTGTTGCAGCTCCTCCTGCATTGCATTCACCCAGCTATCCTCGGTCAATGCCTCTTTGTAGGTTCTGGGCTCTATCTGTGAAATAAAACATTTTAATGAGACTTCTTTCTGCATATCAGCAATAGATGAATAGAAACATGTGAAAGCTCGATCTATTTGATGTCGGGTTTTAACACCACTTTGCAGGTCACCAATAATCTGTTCTGAGGGATGATAAGACAATGTCTGTGGCATAGCATTATCAGGCACATTTACTTCCGATTCCAAGCTCGATATGTCAAGATCAACAGTTTGATCCTCAGCTTCCGTTGGATCCTCGTCAAAAGTCGGAGCAGGTTCCGCTTCTGAGTTGTCAGATTCATCAAACGATGGAGCTGGTTCCTCTGATGATTCGTGAGCTGTTCCACTCGGTCCTGCTTCATCATCGTGAGTACCCACGGTGGGTTGAGAAACTTCTAGTGGTCTAGTCATTTGCTCTTCTGACATAGTTTGCTGATATAGGTACATAAGAGCTAGTTCCTCATCACTCGGCTCGACCGGCAGATGGAACGACTCCCAGAGCTTATCGTAGTCGAACAGGAATCTTTGTCCGGGAAGTTGTGATGATGGAGTGTGCTTCTGACAATCCACATGTTGGACTTGAATCACCTTACCCAAGCATGGTACGAACACCCTCTTGAGTGGGCTAGCGTAACCTACAAAGAAACCCTCATTAGCTTTAGCTCCAAATTTACCATTTTCATCAATAAAAGTGCAAGGAGACCCAAAAGGTTCTAAAAATTCAAGATTCGGCTTATAACGGTGCAACAACTCAAAGCAAGTCTTTTTATACTTCTTGACAGTGAGAACTCTATTCAAAGTGTAACAGGCTGCTGATACTGCTTCACTCCAGAAAAAGATTGGTAGTTTGGAATCGGCTAACATTGTACGGGCTGTTTCAATCAGGGTCCGATTCTTTCGTTCAGCTACGCCATTCTGCTGTGGAGTGTACGGCGCACTGAATTCATGAAGAATTCCCTTCTCGTTACAGAACTCGTACATCTTGTTGTTCTTGAATTCCGTTCCATTGTCGCTCCGAATCCTCCGGATTGGCAGTTTATACACCGTTTCCATCTTCTTGAAAAGTACCATCAAGGATTCAAAAGTTTGATCTTTTCGTTCCAAGCACACTACCCAAGAAAATCTCGTAAAGTCATCAGTCACCACCAAGCAATATAAGTCTCCGCTGATGCTCTTTAGGTTGACAGGCCCGAAGAGATCCATGTGTAATCTCTCAAGAGGTAACCTGATCGTGTTCATGATCTTCAAAGGGTGTGACTTCCGAGTTTGCTTTCCTTTCTTACACGCTACACAATCATCATTTAAGTGAAAATTCTTCAAATTTACACCATCAACTAAATCATTATGTACCAAAAAGTTCATTTTGCGAACATGAATGTGACCCATCTTACGATGCCACATTATCGAATCTTTTTCTGTCGCTTTAGTCTTTGACACAAAACACTGTTTCTGATGAGATGTTGGTGTTGCGATGTTCATATCAAGATAATAAAGATCATATTCCCACGGAGCACGCAACAGCACCATCTCATCAGGGATTTTAAACCCTGGTTTCAAAACCACACATTCAGTTTTTGTAAAATGTACACTAAACTCTTTATCACAGATTTGTGAAATACTAAGTAAATTGTTTGTTAACTCTATTATGTAGTTCACTTTGTCGAATGAAATCACGCCATTTGACAGCGTTCCTTGACCAACGATCCTTCCTCCTTGATACCCAGCAAATCCAACATAGCTTCCATTTACAGATTTAACATCGTAGAGAAGAGCTAGCGTCCCAGTCATATGTCTTGAAGCAGCACTATCCATGATCCATTTTGACAATATAGACTTGGGCAGCCCCTGCAAACATCATAACAAATTTATTCAAACAATGAACTCCATGACTTCTTAACTGTTGAAACACTTCCAAATACTACATCACACTTCTCATCAGTTTTAGGAAAGTCAAATGTGACATTCGGAACATCAGTTTTAGCTTTTGGTTTTACTTCATTTTTGATTGGTGGAAATTCTGACTCAAAATCTGCAAGAAACTTGTCAAGTTCAAACGCAAATTTATGATTATCATTAACACCCACCTTTGATTCATAAAATTCCTTTACCCCTTTGACTTTTCTGTCAACCATTTTTCCAAAAATATTTTGAATAGTGGGATTAAAGGCTTTTGAATCAAACTTTAACTCGTTCTCCATTTTCTTTACCTCAACTGATTGTTTTGGTTTAACCATCAATGACTGATTTTCAACAACTTTTGTTTCATTCTTCAAAATATTTTCCATCCTTTTCTCCTCGACCGATGGTTTCGACTTTGCAACCCATGATTGATTTTCAAAAATTTTTGTTTTTGGATAAATCTTTGAAGTCTTTTGAGACTTTGAAGATTCGCCAATTTCGAATGTCGATTTCGGCTTATCTTCCGACTTCAACGATTCACCCCTCTTCAAGATGCGGATTTGTGAAACCATTGGTTTTTTACCCTTTTTGTCATCTAGTGACTTAGGTCGAGGTTTTTGAACAACAGGTTTAATGACAGGTTTTTCGAAAACTTTCTTGCATTGTTTTGCAATGTGCCCAATTTCATTGCAGCAATAACAAACTCTCTTGTCATACTCGACAAAAGTTGACTTGAATGACTCTACTTTCAGTTTCTTAGCCGCATTGAAATCATCAACTGTTTTTTGACTAAAAATGTATTCCTTCTCATCATCCACACTTGGTCCAACAACAAAAACATCATTCATTTTATCTTTTGGCTTGACAACCTTCTTAGCCATCTTTTTCTCAAAACCAATTCCTTTGTTTTTAAAGTTGTTACCATTTTTCTTGTTATCATTACCTTTCCATTCTTTTTCTCCGAGTTGTTGACACGTGTTGAAACGAATGACTTTTTAGGTTTTGAAAAGAATTCTTTGTTATTAACCTCATCAATGTTCATTTCAACCAACCTAAAAACTTTCTCAACATTCTCAATTTTCACATTCTGAAGAGGATACTTGAAATCAGAATAAAGCTTGTCCGTTCCAATCATAGTGTAAACCACCATAATCGGATCATCATTCGTACTCTTGTCTGATTTCGGTATGAAATAATCTAAAAAATTATCCTCTTTTTCAGAATCAGTAACAGACTTCTCAAAATGAGATTTCATAACTTCAACCTCAGAGTTATCACTCTCTTCATCGAACACCTGATCAACAACAGTCTTGATGACCTGTGACTCGTTGTCTGTGTCGGATGCAGAGAATGTAACATCAATGCTCTCAGGCAATTCATCTTCAATTGATCTCAATTTGAGATTCAAAGCAGCTTCCACCCCATCTGGATATTTCTGTGTATAATGATTCCACATTGGGGGTGGAACGCTCTTAAAGACTGGTGTTTCATCAGGCTGTTTCGGGACAATCTATTCAATCACATATGAAGATGAAACATAACTCATCAATTTCTTATCAATTCTTTCATTTTCAATTTTTGTTAACTCAAGTTCCCTTTTTAATGAAGCAATGGTGTCCAGATGAAAATTGATTTCTTTTTGTTTATCCATAACAGTTGATTTTAGCAATTTAGTGGCTTTGTCATTTTCAAGACTTTCATCTTGAATCATTTTAATAGAGTTAGCCAATTTGTCATATGCTTGTTTTACTTTGCTCAGATCAAATTTTAGCATGTCTGCATGATGTTTCATTTCCTGATACTTAGTGTCTTTCTCAAGACACTCCATGCACGGTTGTAAACACTTCTGGCATGGTGTTTCAGGAATTGAAACGAATTTCTCAATAACCTGTTCATGACACACAGTTTTCACATCTTGTTTACCGACATTTTCCAATTCAGACTCAGACACTTTGACTGATTCGTTTCCCTGAACTCCAGATTCCTCTTGTTTGACAGACTCATTACTGACAAACTTAGACACCTCGGATTCTGAATCTACCTCTCTCAGTTTCGCCGTGAGAGCCTTGTCAGCAATTTCTTTCAATGTGTCTTCAGTCATTTCCTTTGTTACATCGATCATTTCTTCAACAAATTCTTCCTTCCCTTCAAACCTTGGACACAATCCAGTCTTCGGTTCTTCAAAAAAACCTGCAAAAGATTCAAAAATTTTAGGAGGTATGATAGATCTCAACGAACTAGCTAATACCTCCTGCTCAGATTGAGAGTAATAAACTTCAGCAGCTATTTCTTCCAAATTGTCCACATTTTCAGCAGAAACCTCTTCAACAACCACAGAAACATCTTCAGTAACTGTTTCTGGTTCAGACACCATCTCAGAAATTTCAACAACTTCAGCCATCATTGCCTGTCCATCGCTACCGGGAATATATTTATCCCAGCTGAAACCTGTAGCTACCTTCTCATCGTCTTGATTCACGATCATTGCTTTTTCCGGTTTATTCTCAATTTGTGGCCTTTGAATAGTTTGATGTTGATTTGGTCGGTGATAGATCGCTTGTTTGTAGTAGTCGTTGGTGAACGGGTTTTGATGATTGTTTACTTCACGATTCAGGCATTCTCTCTTGAAATGACCACGTTCTTTACACTTGAAACACGTAACTTTCGATTTGTCGAACCCTAACTTCTTATCGGGGCCTGATAAGCTGTTCCGGCCTGTAATTTCCATGAAACGTTGTGCCCTTCTAACCAAACTTGCCATCCCCCATTTTATATCGATCAACTCAAGCTCTTCCGGGTCGATCTGATCGTAATCCTCTTTTGTCATATCAGGATTACCAATCCTACCCGCCACTAAGCCTTCATAAGCCTCTAGAATGGAAGCAAGTACCGCAATGTGTTGTCTTGCGGCAGTTTCAATAATTTCATTTCCATTCTTAATATTCACCGCGATGTTGCACTGCACCCCAGAAACATAAGCCTGATTATTTGAACTTGTAGAGCTTTGAGGTGAAGACTGCTCTTGAGCTTTGAAGTTTGGATCATAGTTCACAAATGGTGAAGGCTTGTTTGATTGTGGTGTGTTTGTGGAACCACCCGAATTTGCATCAGCACTAAAACCCGTCTGTATCTTTGGACTTTGATTTGTTGCTACAGGAATACCTCATTTGTAATACAGAGATATGTCTTGCTGCACATTTGCTGAATTCATTTGTTTAATCTTTGTTAGTTCCAATTCATGTGCCTCAATTTTCTCAATGAAACCACTCAGATTCATACTAGCAAAACTTGTATTGTTCTTTAACACCATCAGATACGTTCCCCACTCATCATAAGGTAATGCGTCTGCTAATTTGTCGATCCACTCTTCGTTTGTCTTGGTTATCTTCAATCTTCCCATCTCCAAAACCAAATGACAGTATCGTTCAATCAATTGCTTTGTGGTTTCCCCTTTCATTCCCGTGAAAATGTCAAACTGCTTGTTTATCTATGCCTTCTTGCTTTTCATCATCTCTCCACTTCATTCAAACTTTAACAACAATTTATCCCAAATGGATTTTGAATTATCTTCGTGCTGTAACAGTACCATGATATCCTCCTTAATTGCTTGTTGAAGGATGCTCATCATTTTTTTTTCAGCTTTAAAATCAGCTTGTTCCGTTTGGGTCAAACTCCCAATCACTTTTGCATGACCCATACCATCTACAGGAGGTACATATTTCGTATCAATCTTCAACTAGCTCTCAAAGTGGTTTGCTTGAACCCACGTTTTAAATCTTCCTGCCCAACTCGAATATCGTCGATGTTCATGAGTTTAGGGGGCTTTTGCATTGTTCCCAATTCGTTCTCCATATTAACGTTTTGCATAACACTACCCGAAGTTTGTCCTGCTGTCATACCACTGCCGGCGAAGAAGTTGTAAAAATCTTGATTTTCCATTTTTAGAAATTTACCAAATAGATTTTAAGTTTTTCAAACACACACTTTTTCACAAAATCAGACGATCGAACAAAATCACGAACACTGTGGACTTCTCAATATACTCAAGCGAAATCACTTGTACACTTCAAGCGAAATCACCAATATACTCAAGCGAAATCTCTTTTTCAAGCGAAAATACTATTTCGCTTCAACCAACAACGACTTTTCAAGCTAAATCAGATTATTTCAAGCGAAATCCACAATTTCGCTTCAAAATACCAACACTTTCAAGCGAAATGTAATTGCTCGTTCAAGCGAAAACTGGTTTTCAGGTCTTTTTTATCTGTTTTAGTCTGAATTTTAAGCTGATACTCTCAAGGATTTGTTAAAACTCACTTTTACATATACTGTAAAAAACTCAGTCCATTTTGTCCGTGTCAAAGTCCAGAAATCAAATTTTGTGTTGAAAAACCAACTGATTCAGGTGTATTTACTCATAACTGGCTCTGATACCAATTGTAGGATCGATTTGACCGATCAAATGAGTCAATTTGAGTGAATACACACTAATTAAGTGGCGGAAACACCTAAACAGTTTAGAATCAGATAGAACGGAGTAGAAAACAGAAGAATATCACTTTAATACTCGTTTCTCATTAAAACATTCACTTGACAAATCGACAGCAATTCGGTACAACTTTTCAGAATGCATACCAAATGAGAAAACAACAAACCTATATATAACCTTCAGATTTCGCTTGAACATGTCTCAAGTGAAACCTTAACATGTGATTTCGCTTGAGATTAACAAAACATGCTTTCAAGCGAAATCTCTAACATATAAGCTTAAACTTTCATCTAGACCCCTGTACTATACAAACTTGACATATATAGACCCCTAGACTAAGACGTAGGCTTTAGACATCGTGTACCAACAGATGGTCACATGAAGTTTGACATCGAAGATGAAATTCCACCATCGCCAAAGAGAATATGTTTTTAAGTTTGCAAACGAAGCTGATAACTTCAAAGATGTTATAATTGAAGAAGGGTCAGATCTTTCTGATGTAGACACACCCTTTCATTATTCGGGTGTTGATGATACCTTTCCTACATTCGCTGAAATGTTTAAGTCACATAATGAAGATGAGGTTAGGAGGAAAGTGGTGGAAAGGAACAGCACTGAAGGTATTCATGAAGTCGTTCCACAAGAAGAGTTGTTGGAAGGAAGGAAGAATTGGTTTAGGGTGATGCCAAAGGAAAGGAAGTTCAAGAGGCCTCTACAATATTTCACGGATCATCCAGATAAATCTCTAGGTGATATTCTTTCATGGGGTTATCTTGAAGATCTTCAAGTGTACGCTATTCGAAGGGAGCATGGGGTTCAATACTTCGAGTTCTTGTCAGACATTAAAACACTCCCTTGGTAGGATGTGGAGGAGCTCTTGCAAACAAAGAACATTAAACAATTCTACTATGGATTGGATGTCAAGATGCATGATCAGAAATTCTGGAATTACATAAAGCTCCAAGCAAAGAACAAGTTCCCATATTGGAAGCCACACTTTCCTGAGCAAATTATCAACTATGATCCAATTACTGGAGAAAAAGATATAACTCTAAAGATAAAGCCGCCAAGATGTTTGAAAAATATGCCGCTACGTGCAATGGAACAAGATTTCCACGAAGATTTTAAGGGTTGGATTTATAATCAAAGCACAGCGGAAGAGATGATATCTCTGTATGACAAGAAGACAGGTGAAACAAGACAGATCATGTGTTAGATCCTATGTGGTTGGTGAACTGCTTGAAAAATGACATAAACTTCCTGTTCTTCAACAAGATAGTCTATGATGGTCCTGAAAGAGAACAAGCCCAACAATACCAGAAAATCGTGAACGTATGCTTTTCAAAAGACATCAACTCTGGTAGATATTGGCAATCAAAGTTCACAGACTCAGAATTGGAGGAGTTCCTAAAGAAAGAAAAGAGAAGTGAGAAGTTCAAGAAGATAAGGGAAAGAGCAGTGGTTCTTGGTCGAAGAAAGTTCGAAAGGCCTCCTCCAACTGATCAAACTCCGATAGAATCTGAAGAGAACAAACTTCCTAGATGGGATAGAAAAAGAGGTGGAGATCCAGAGTATAAGAAGTACTGTAATGAAATCGGAAGGTCTTTGAGGCGTAAGATGTTGGCAGAGAGAGCAGAGAAGAGAATAGAGAAGTCAAGAGCTAGCAGGCGCAGTAGGAAGACGCAATAAACACTGTGCAGAAAGGAAGACTACAACTACATCCAAGGGGGTGTCTGTTAGTGCAATATGTCTGTAGCTTCCGTCTGTATCGAGTCTGTATTTTGTCCGGTATGTGTCATTGTATAGTTTTGTATGTATGTTATTTTGTATCTAGACGAAACGGGAGGCAGAACGATATATGATAAAGTGATCCGGTCGTATGACATGGGTCATCCGGACGGATGGTCATCCGGACGGATGACCCTCCGACCGGATGACACTACCTCCTCCCACTGTGTCTATAAATAGAGATGTAGGGGTCATTGTTTAGAACCTTTTGGCAATTTGTCTAGCGAAGCTCTGTTCAAATCGCACCAGGATCTTTGTACTTTCAGATTATTCAATGAGAATGAACATGTTTATCATTGATATTGTTGTTGATGATTCTCTGACGATGCATAGGGATTTCGCACCTCTGTATTGATCGTTCCGACCACGTTCTTCATCTTAGAGAACCGACTCCTGCACAGGCCCCCTCATAAACACCATTTGCTATTTAGCCGTTTCTTCATTAAAGTTCTGAGCGTTGTTGAGATTCATGGCTATGTTGCATTGGAAGACATTAGTGTTTGGAGTACTTTGAGATTGCTGAGTGTTTGATGCAGATGATATAGGTGCACTCGAACCAATACCTTGATACCCGTAACTGCTTGAAGAAGATCCACTACTGGAATTCTCTTTTGCAACAGTGTTTGAGCTTTCGGCACTAAAAGCAATCATTGGTGTTGTAGCTTTCGAAATCATGCTGCCTCTGTAATACAGATCTACATTCTGTTGATATTGTGTGTTGTTCACTTTATTCAACTTCTTGATTTCCAACTCGTGCCCCTCTAGCCTTTCAATCAACCAGTTCAGTGTGATTTATGCCATCGGCTTTGTGTTCTTAAGCACTAATCCAAAATACTGCCAATCTTGTTCATTCTGCAACGCCTCAAACATCTTATCAACTAACTCCCCCTGATCTTTGTTGATCCCGAATCTTTCTAATTCTGCTTTTAAATGACAAAATCTTTCAATCATTTGGCGGACATTTTCATTTTTCATACAAGTAAATAGATCGAACTCCTTTTTTAAGAAAGATTTTTGGTTTTTCAGTACTATCTGTTTTCCGCCAGTACACTTCTTCTCCAGCTTTTCCCACAAATCCTTTGAATTGTCGTAATCGATCAACGAGATGATATCGTCTCTGACAGACTAGTGTAGCAAGGCAATGGCTTTTTGTTCAGACACAAACTCTTCTTGCTCAGTATCTTCTAAATTCTCAAAGTCTCTTCTTGTAGGAAAGTAACTGTTCTTAAGACGTTTCCAACTGTCATAAGTGAATGCTCTCAACCATCCATCAAACCGCTTTGCCCAACAATTGTGATCATCTATCGCCATAAGTTTCGGTGGGTTGTTATAAGTGCCATAAGCGTTATCAACACTAAGTGAATCGGATATCGCTTTTGTAGCTGTTTTGGGGTTTGTGTCAGATGAAGAAGCTCCACTGCTATTGTATGCGAAAAAATCACCGAACGGGTTCATAAACTCGTCACCCATGATTGTCGTTCCTGAAAAAGTCAAACTTGGTAAAACCTTAAAATACAGCAACAGTTGATCGGATGGTCAATCGTCCGAACGACTATCCGGGTGAAATGACCAAATGTGCAAGATTGTCAAGTGTCGAATGACTATCCGGTCGGATTACTATCCGATCGGATGGTAATCCGATGATTTAAAAACTTAAACTTTTCAAACAACAAAACACTTATCCGGTCGGATGACTATCCGATCGGATGAGTAGTGACGTCAGCAATCAAATAAGAACAAGTAACAAGGCAATCCAATCGGATGACTATCCGATTGGACGAGTGACGTCAGCACTGTTCATCACAAATTTCATGGTTTTTGATCGATTTCGATGTGTTTTAGTTCGAATTTTGCCGTGAAAATTTGTAGGATTGTTATACAACAGATTGCGAACACAATATGTAAATTTTAGGCCAATTTAACCGTGAATTCTTTGTCAATTTTAGATTTTTCGATGTTTGAGATGAGAGAAGATAGAACAATGATAAAAACAGATAAGTAGATGAAGAATCAGGTAAAATCTCTGGTGAAATCGGCTGAAATCGGCTATAATCGGTGAAAATCTCTGTGAAAACGATGTAGATCGTCTCCGAATCCGACCTCCAAGCTCTGATACCACTTGTAAGGATCGGTTGGTTCGGTTCTAGATTGAACAACTCAGGTCGGATCGATGTTCATTGTAGAAGTGCGGAATCCATATACAGTGTAGAAGTAGAATCAACAACGAGTTCAACGTTTAAAGCTTTCCATTCTCATTCAAAAGTTGTGCAAATACAAAGTTCAGGTGAGAAATGAAGAGAGCTCCGCCTCAGAGACAACCAAGATAACCACTTACAACTGAGACCCAAGTCTCCTATTTATAGGCAGGCTAGCTGGGAGAGAACCTGTCATTCGATCAGATGGTCATCCGTCGGGATGATCATCCGTCCGGATGACCCAAGCCATCCGATCGGATGGGTTTTACAAAATACGTTTCGTTCCGTTTTCTCCCAGATTTAATAAAACATACATACAAAACTATACAATGACACTAACAGGACAAAATATAGACTAAGTACAGACAGAAGCTACAGACATAGTGCATCTACAAGTTGGTTGCACACAAGCGGTATAAGTAGAAATAGAGTGACGCTACAGGTCATTGGAAGCTTCACATTGAAGGTGCTAATGCAATAAGAATTTTGAAGAAAAACAATGGTTCGTCAAATTCGTAGTGCTCCGGTCCAATCGAGGCGTACTCCACAGTCGTCGAGCTTGCCCGTACGTGAATAAGAATATATTCGCTAACTTCCATGCATGAAATTGGGTGTGTAATTTGTCGAACATGTATGCAAACCAATTTGAAAGATTGAACTAAAACGTGTGCATGAATTAGGAGCATCACATACGTCGCCAAGAGGTTTCATTTCAAGGACGCGAAAATATGTTTCAAAATGGTATGATCATAATAAGGATCAAAAGATGAGTTTGTCGGGTTCTTTTAAATTAGAGCACAATTTCCTGGGAGTTTATGGGTAGAGAATCAAAGATGTTGTGTGGCCATGACAATGGAATGAGAGATTTATCTACGTCGACAACTGAAATCAGTTATCACATTAAACAGTAAGCATTGACCAGTAAAAAGCTAGGGGATAGATTCGCTTATAAAATAACGACTCTCGCAATATCAGGGGTAAGATTATTGTGTAGGACATCTGGGGGTTGATTAGCTTGTATCTCTGTCTTCCAATGTTCCCAAGATGACGAAACCGTTTTGGGAAATCCACTTGTGAAGTTAAATATGTTGGGATGTAGCTCCAGTTAGAATGAGAATTAGCCGCATGACAGAGTGATGCGGTCAAAGGAAAAAAAATTACAGGTGAGTGTAAAGGATAAAGTGTAAGCGTACGATGGGTTCTTCATGTTTCGTTTATATGCTGATGTTGAAAGGCTTACCCTTCGATTCTGGTAGAGTTTCGATCAAAGCGACAGGTTCGAGCAATGGACAGTGCTCTAAATTGTTACGATTCCTACCCTGCCCACCATTTATTTTATTTAAAAATCAAAAGAGTCTCGAAATGAGGTGATTCTAGTTGGAGAACTTCTTCTTACTCGCATATTTTCTACAGTTTAAATTTCGTAATTCATTTCCCATTATACCTTTAGATATGACTTAAACCGTGACCTACAATTTCTGCAGAAAATGGACAGCCCAGCGCACTGTAACAAAAAAAAATCCATTTAAAATAGCAAATGACATCAGTAAATTATGATTCTAGTTCCGTTTGAACCGTATTTCGAAAGTCTACTTTGTGGACTCAAGAAAACTCAGTTTTAGTTATATTACGACCCGGTTACAGCCAACGGAAGTTGGCTACAAATTTCGGACAGAAGCTGTTTTCAAATATAACTTCGTAAAACAAGTTTCCGGGTCCTTCGTCTTAACATTACCCTAACTTATTAATCATAGCAGGTTTACAAATCACTTCGTATCAGATTCGTCATGCGTATCTATCAATATCATCATCATACAATATCCTAAACCCTAATATATATAGGACAAAGATCCGTTAGGAACCACCCTTTATTGCGAGAACCGCGAGAACCGGTGTGAACACAAACACTAATTCCTAAAAAATCTAAAAAACACCAAAAAAAATTTTTTTTATTTTTTTACTATTTTTTTTGGAAAAATCGCTATATTTTGTTAATAAAAAAATAAAACAAAATTTTCAAAAAAAAAAAAATCGAGTAACAGTTATCCATGCACATGTGCATATGTATTATTTCTTTGTCAAATTCCGTAATTCGTTACAAATAATAGTCAATTGCACTTTCATTTACACTACCACGTGTAATACACTACTTTTTACGTTAACAATATTAGAAATGCACATGTGCATCTATATGTATCAACATGAAATAAGGTGTTTTGGTACACTACTTTCTCTTTCATCTATCATTCCATCCATAATACACAAGCATGCACATGTGCATTTTTGTCATTTCTTTGACAAATTTCGTAATTCATTACACATATTAGACAATTGCACTTTCATTTACACTATCATATGTAATACACTACTTTTTACATTACCAAAATTAGAAATGCACATGTGCATTTATATGTATCAACATGAAATAAGGTGTTTTGGTACACTACTTTGAATACACTTTCCCTTTCATCTATCATACCATCCATAATACACTTCCATTACCTCCTACCATCCATAATACAATACCATTAACAATATTTTCACTTTATTACATGTATGTAAACACCGTTTATACCATCCAATCAACATATTACATCATAAATTGACAACTATAACCAAATCATCAACCACTAGATATAACTAACCAAAAAACATGTATATGGGCCTGCTTCTCCGTTCAAAATCACAAACTTTTTGTACCAAAGCATGTTATATCATGGTTATACCTAATGATGCACATGTGCATTTTGAATATTGGTAATGTAAAAAGTAGTGTATTACGAATGGTATTGTAAATTAAAGTGCAATTGTCAATTCCTGATAACGTATTACCGAATTTGTCGAAGTAATGATACATATGCACATGTGCATGGATAACTGTTAATCGAAAAAAAAGTTTTTTTTATGGTAACGAAATGTAGCGATTTTTTTTTAAATATTAAAAAAAATTGAGTGCTTTTTTGATTTTTTTTAGATTTTATTTTGTGTTCTCATTGGTTCTCGCAATAAGGGTGGTTCTCGCATGAACCTTACCCTATATATATATATATACATTTCAAGACTTATCATGCAACCCTATGTATATATCATCATCAACATAAACGCAACCACATATACTCATAGAATTGCAAACCGAACAACTACCAAGGACACTAAGCTTGAATCAAAGTATGACAGGACTACAGAGGGAGAGATAGTAGCGATCGAGAGTGGGGGGGAGGTTGTTCCTCTGCCGTCGCACACCAAGGGGGGGGGGATTAGGGTTTTTCTTGGAGGAGATAGAGATGGGGGCTACGGTTTGCTAAATGGTGAGGGAGAAGACGAGTTAGGCATTTATACCTAGGGTTTTGAGTCGGTGATTTTAGGTAGGCTAGGTGCAGAACGCGTAAACGAACCCACTTAACATCACACGTCTCGATTATATTTCGTTCATTAAATTATAAAATAACTATATCAAATAACTAGTTTAATCCGATTAAAATGAATATATGGACTATATATATGTTATATATAAAACATATAACAATATGTAGGGTAAATACCGTTTCACTAAAGTTGTCGGTTAAATGACTCGTTGCACGCATCATAGTTTGGTATTACACGTTGTTATTATATATTAGATAATAATCCATAATATTTCTATAGTTAACTTTCTATTGTTAACCGGTGTCGAAAATACGTGTTGTTACAAATAACGCTATCAACTAATACCCCGCTGCCTCCCAGGCAACTAGCTCAGTATCTAAGTAGGGACTTTCGTGATAGAGTTGAGTTTATTAACTAACATCAAAATTAAACCAAGACATGTAAAATTATTCCTCCAAGGAATATTAGTTTGTTTGTTCCCCCCGGACGCATGCTTGTGAAAGAGTAGTGAACTCACCTTAGTTTGCTCGGTTGGTGTTTACGCACTTCTAGTGTTAAATAAACGTTAGGTCTGTTACACGTGACCTAATGTACAAATAGTGTAAGTATGCATACTTCTAAGGTTATGCAATACCCCAAGTTTCCAAACAACCATGCGTTTAAGTGTAATCAGACTAACAAGTTAACATGCAGTAACACACAGTGGTATCTCTTGTTGATGACATCAAGGTGATATTAAGTAACTCGGATGACCATTAGTTTTTAAACCATGAAAGGCATTCAAACTTGGAGCATGTACTCTTTAAATAAATTCGAATTATATTTATACATTCTGAATATATATTAAGCTGGCACACTAGAATTAGATTCGGAATATTTAAAACACCCACGCATACTCGGAATTATCATACGTATAACAGATTCGGACCATCTTCATTTATACAATTATATCCGTATATAGTTTATACTAAAATAAATTGCCATGTTTTGGAACATACTATAAGGGTATGTTTGGCATTGAGCTTTTATGAGTTTCTAGCTTTAAGCTTTTAAGAAAAAGCTCCTACTTAATTAAAAGTCTTGTTTGGTTGAAGGAGCTTTAAGCTTTTTGGTTAGGAGCTTGAAGCTTTTGGTTGAACGCTACTACTAGTAGCGTTTAGAAGGAGCTACAAGCTTTTAGGGAAAAATGACTATTTTAACCTCTCAAAATAAGGAACATTTTAATGCACCAACTTTCTAAATTTTTAGTTATGTCCATTTTGGTAATTTTATACATTTTATTAAAAGCTCCAGCTACTCTACCAAACACCAAATATATCTAAAAAGCTACAGCTAGTAGCTACCAGCTACAGCTACCAGCTACAGCTACCAGCCAACAGCTACCAGCTTCCAGCTTTCAGCTACCAGCTACTTTTGCCAAACATACCCTAAATGTGACAGTTTCAATTAAATAAAGTGATATTCAAAAAATTCGGCCCACACACCATATATTCGGCCCGCATCCCATAACTAATACTCGGCCCACCACATGCATGAGTTAAATAAAATTGGGCCACATGAAACATCACTAAGTTCGGAGAGTCCAACGTGTTTTACCAATTCATTTGTTCGGACCCCCATATGTTCATATATAATCGGACACTTTAATTATAAATTCTCACAATATACATACACAATATAAAGTCGGACCTTTAGCCATTTTCTTAACAAGTTATGATCACTTGACAAATGGGTAAACTCGGAGTTCATTTGAAAGAAAACTCTGATACTTTCTTTTTTTATTCTGAAATTCGGACTGTTGTATTTTGTATATAGAAGATCCGGGCTTCCATATACATATGTTCGGACATATAATAACAACAAGTTATGACTTTATAATGACAATACATAAACCCTGACTTTATACTCTTTCAAACTCGGACCTATGCAACTAAACATAAATTTGGACATGAATATTCTATTAAGTTCAGAAATGCCACATTCCCTATTAAATTCGGACCTCTAAAAACTCATACTCAAGACTTATTAAGTTTGGACATCAAGACTTATGGAAACACAGACATCTATAAAGTCTGATAACCCTGGTTTTTTTGTTTACCCAAATTCGGACATGTTAACATATGTAAACCCTGATGTTTATTTTCCGAATTCGGACATTTGATAAACTCGGACTTTGTGACTTCACAAAGTCTGACATTAATTCCCGGATAACAAACGCACAGAATAAACAACACAGTTTCTATTCTATGAAACAGTTCCTATGATCGAAACCCTAATACACAATAAACAACAGATATTACAAATTATCAACACAGATTGCAATTCTATCCTATCAATGGCATTCTAATACATAATAACAATGCACATTCATTCACAGAAATTCAATCATTTAGACATGATCACTAAACACAGGATTATTGCTTGGATTTCTAGGGTTTGCATGAAATCAAAAGAACAATCATAAAACGTATAACATAAAGCATTACCTTAGATTGATTCTAGATGGATTGAAAGATCAAGATTGATGTGCGTGAAACTTGTGTAGCCAGGAATGATGAGAGAAATGATTGAAGATGATGATTAGAGAAAATGATTAGAACTGTCGTACATGAATAATGAGGGAGTTTTAGGGTTACTTAGTAGTTATTAGAGTTTCACAATTAACCCTAACCACCCCTAACTATAACATTATTACACAAAGTACACAACAACTTGTAACTTACAATTAAAGCATATAATTCAAGTATTTGTCATGCAACACATAAGTTTCGTATAAACCATCCATTTATAATTATTATTCACCAACGTTCGAGAGTTATCATGTTTGTGTTCCGGAAATTACCCGAATTACCAAAGTAGACTCATTTAACTAACCCTAGTTAAATGTAGTGCTATGAATGTATGTATAAATTAACTGTGGGTAGGTTAAGTAGTAACCTGAAGTTTCGGGTTGTGACAATGTTCATTCCATAAAACACAACATTCAGAACCCCAACTATGTCTTCAAAGGGTTCTTATACTCACATTACAAACAAAATCATAACTGCAATAATCCGAAACCGATCATTCGACACACACCTTGCAATATCCCCCTTTATAACTCACCACTTTTCAAACCCACAACGTGCAACCCAACTCGTCATAGACACCCTCCGCTCCATACCCATACACCATGGGTCGTCAACCCGGATCCAGATGTGATACCTGGCTTTTCAGGCCGTACCGTCCAATTGTAACATGTGTTGTGAATAGGTAAAAGGTTGTATTTGACTGATTATGATGTTTATATGTGGAATTTAATGAGTTGGTAAATTTAAACTTTGGTAAAAATTATGTTGGCAACGATAAGATAAACGCTTATCGCGTAACGATTAAAATGCGAAACGAATGTCGGTGACCACCCGATCAGTGTTAAAATACTAAAAAATAGTTTGTTATGATTAGAATAATAATTTTAATCATATTCGTGAGTAAAAATAAATTAAAACGCTAAGAAACTCTATTTTTCGAGTTTGAGCGCATACTGCGCGAATTAAACAAAATACCCTCAACGCAGCCAGTCGAGGCAACTGTAATTATTTCTGTAATAATTTTGAGTGATTATTTTTATAGAATGATAAAAATAATTTAAAACGCACTAAAACGGGATTAAAACGCTAGATAAAATACCAGGTATCCAGTAAATGCCTGTCTTTATCACCAAACTACATATGTATATGTATATATATATATATATATATATAGGGGAGGGTTCATTGGGGAACACTAAAAAAGTGGGGAACGGGGGAACACTTTTAAAAATTATACTTAACATGTTAAAAAAATATTTTTCTAATTTTTTTTCGGCGCTTTTTCTCATAAATACAAGTAGAAACATTTTTGATAAAAAAAATCAAAAAATAAAAATATAAAAAAATGTTTAAAAACAGTTTTATCTTATAGAATTAACTTAACATGTTAAAAATAATTTTTTTTTAAATTTTTCTGCGATTTTCTTTATAAAAAGGAGGAGAATCTAGTCAAGTAAAAAAATATTTTTTCTAAAAAAAAACAATTTTTAGCCTTTTTTTAATTGTTTTTTTTAATATTTTTAGTTGTTGATTTTTTTTTATTAAAAATGCTTCTACAAGTATATATAAGAAGAATCGCCGAAAAAGATGTTTAAAAAAATTAATTTTTAACATGTTAAGTTAAATTTTTAAGAGTGTTCCCCGGTTCCTCACTTTTTTAGTGTTCCCCAATGAACCTTACACTATATATATATATATATATGATATGTGTGTATATAGGAGAGAAAAAGAGAGGTGGCGGCTAGGGGGATGCCCACCTCCTCTTGGAATTGTAATTGTGTGCCATGTGGATCTTGTGTAGTGTGATTAATCATTAGAACCTTTTCAAACACTCCAACTTCATTTAATCAAGATCAAACAACTATCTCTCTCTCTCTCTCTCTCTCTTCCCTCTTGAACCTCACGGCCGAAACACCCCTATATCACATACATTAAAAAATTTCCAATCATTCCATGAAGATTCAAAGGCCATTCATGGTGATTTCAAGCTTGTAAGGAGGTTTGGAAGTGGTTTCAAGCAAGATTCAAGCAAGAAAAAGCCTCATATCACCATCTTTTCTCAAAAACCCACTTAGAAATCTTGAAGGTATAAACTTATTTTTAAAAATCACATTCTTGATTTTTAGTGTTAATGGAGATGATAGATGGTTTCTCTTGAACTTGGAATAAATCACAAACTTGTAACAAACAAAGAATAAATTTCCAACAAAATGAAAGTGAGTGTACATATGTGTGTATGTATGGCTGAAAGTTATGGCTTTGTGTGTGTTTAGTTGTGTTTTGATCTTTGTTAAATGATTTATCGATGATTTGATTCTTGAAAGATGGATACATGCATGTGTTGAAAAGATGTCATAAAAGAATGTTCTTAAGAAGGTTTCTATGATTTGAAATAAATATATTAAAAATTAAAACTTTGGAAGTTTATGCATGTGTATATATATGTCGTGTATGTATATATGTATATGTACACATGCATGTAAATTTTGATGATTAAAAGATTTAAATATGTAAGAAGGTGTATGTCTTGCATTTATAAGAATTGATTGTATGATGATCATAAGAATGTTGGAATGTTTGAGTATGAGAAACATGAAATAAATGAAGATCTAAGTGCATTCAAGTTCATACAAAATGATTAGAACATGTTGTGGATGCATTAGATGCTCTTACTAGATCTTGCATGATGATATACGTTTATAAAAAGGTGATTTGAGTATGATTTAGTAAAAATCAGTTTTGAACAGATTATAAACACTTAAATAAAGTTATTTTAAAGTGTTTAAGTTACATATAACTTTTTCATAATGTTTGCTAGCTCTGCATGTTGTATTTGGTGCATTAAAAGTTGTAAAATACGTGAAATCGCATGATTTATGTGACTTACACAAAAACTTTACTAAGCTGATTATAACCACTATTTTAATCCGTAAATAACATGTATTGTGTTAAAATATCAAGTCATTTCGAGTTGGGATGATTATAGTAACGTTTAACGCAAAACTATGCGTTAAAACGGTCAAAAATCGGCTTTTCGAGTGATTTTTACAAAACTGATTTAGATCAGTAAGTAAGTAAACTGATGTTTTTAGTTTAAAAATAAGTATTTTAACTAATTTTAACTTTACTTGGTGTTTGGTTAGTCATACGTGACTTCCGACGCCCGAAAACGTTACTGAATCGCTAAAATACGCATTTTTCAATGTACACTAGTATGGGTAAAATTTTGGGTGAATCTTATGTGTTAAAAGGTGTTATGTAATTTAAACATGAGAATGTGAAAATATGTTAAGTTTTAACATGATTTTAAAGATTCGGATTATACATGTATATTTGTGCGTTTTGTGCGGTTGAAACGGTAAATATCGCGTTAAATGTGTAACTTGGTTGTTGAGCATGAAATTTGATACATTGGAGATATTTTATGTATATTTGCTCTAAAAATGTCAAATTAAATAAGTTAACAAGATTTCGCGTGTTTCGATGATAAATTATATGAAGGTTTATATATATATATTACGATGCGCAAATCGTAGATATATTGCGTATAAACGGGAGTGTTAACGGATTTACACAATAATGGTCACCAATAAAATCATTCAAGTCGCTAAATCATAAATATATATATATATATAGGTAGAGGATCCTGTAAAAAGTGCTCAAAGTGTGAGAAGTGTATTATAAAACTATATATAATACTATATAACACCATATAAACAACGTATAACAATATGTAACACCATATAATACCATATAATACTTTGTAACACTATATATCATTATATAACAAATATAACACTATAGGTTGTCTGATAGCATGTCTATGATAGATGTATAGTGTTATATTTGTTATATAATGATATATAGTGTTACATAGTGTTATATGGTATTATATGGTGTTACATATTGTTATACGGTGTTTATATGGTGTTATATAGTATTATATATAGTGTTATAATACATTTCTCACACTTTAGGCCCTTTTTACACTATCCTTACCCTATATATATATATATACATATACATATATATATATATGGACTCATATATATATACATGCCAGCATAATAAAAAATGATAACTTTTCGAGAAAATCTCAAAGTTATGTGATAATTCTAAGAAACGAAGAAACTTAGGATTTTTGTGTTATGAATATTGATTTAAAATCGTTCCAATATATATATAATAGGACGTGTAGAAATCAATCTCTGGGATTGCGCTATTTAAAATACGTACCCAAAGGTGAGTGTCACTAAACCGCTCTTTTTTCTGCTTTGTATATATTTTGGGGGTAGAACACGCCAATAAAAGGGTTTAATAATGTTTTTGGATTAAAAACATACTTTTAAAATAAAAAGTATATTTTTGTTGAAAATATATGGAGTTTGATAAATCATACGTTTTGAGATAAACGTTTTTGATGAATTAATGTTTGGAGGAAATTGGGATGGTACAGTGTTTTCGAGGCGAAACAGACCGTAAAGTTGGGACGAATGTCGGCCTGGTCTCAAGGGAAGGGGATTCAGGGGATTCGTACAACTTAGTGTATTAAATTTGTCATATTAGTAGGATATATATATTGTACGTGAGGAAGACATCATATTGGTCTCGAGTGGACCCTGCACCCATGATGTCATTTAATCATTTAAGTATTGCACGCGAGGAATTGTTGGTAGATCTATCGGGTTGACAACCCCGTCGTGACCGGTCGCTCCGTGTCAAGTCAAAGGACGAATTGATATTCTGTTTATTGTCTAGCATTGATTATCCTTGCATGGTAAATATATAGTTCGTATTGTCTAGCTAACATACGAGTCTGAAAATTGACGCATTGAATTTAATATACAAAACCTGGGTAAGAGTTTTATTGTCGGGTTGTTGAACCGTGACGGAGGACCCATGGATTTTATTAAGGAAGTAAAATGGACTTTCTAAAAATTATATGGATGTTTTAAAATAAACACATAATCAAAAAGTTTTCCTTTGGAATGAATTGTTTGTATATGAATATGTGAACTCACCTTCCTTTGTGTTGACACTTGATTTTAACGTGTTCTACAGGTACTTGAGTTCGGCTTCGGGAATCATGGCGTATCTTGTGTTTGATGATGCATGTTGTGTTGTTTGAAAATGTTGGACAACTTTTAAACTTTCTGGGGTGTATGTAATAAGATCCGCGAGGATCAAAGACAGTGGTTG
Source organism: Helianthus tuberosus (assembly GCA_030545235.1). NCBI lineage: Eukaryota > Viridiplantae > Streptophyta > Magnoliopsida > Asterales > Asteraceae > Helianthus > Helianthus tuberosus. Next base: position 10,460,412 of record CM060434.1, on the reverse strand, counting down.
TGTCGTGTCTTAAAACGTAATGTTTAAATAACTTATGTTTAAAATAAATTAAAATGTCCAACAATTAAATGCATCGATCGACAAGATATAAATGGGCACCAACTTCCGTAACCACTACGTTTTATATTTCGCTGCGACGTTTTTGGGGTGTGACAGAAGTTGGTATCAGAGCCAATGGTTGTTAGCGAACTTGATTTTTTCGGGCGAAAACACTAGACTTCAACCGAAGAATTTTGAGATGTAAAGTCCAAAATTCTCGAAGCCAAGAATTTTAAATAAATGTGGAAATTTTATCATGTATGGAAACCCTTATGTGTTTATGTGCATACGTGATTTTCTGTTTATTTGGGGCCTTATGTGTTACTATTCATGTTGATCACACACTTACTTGTACGGTTATATATGTGTCACAGATGTCACACGAGCACGAGGTCATCGAGATCAACGACTCAGGTAGCGAGCCAGATTTCGAGACTTCACCCAGATCCATTCTACCAGAGATACCTATCACGACCCCACAGATGGTTGGTATGGCTGAGTTTGCTTCATCATTCCGCGTCGACCCTGCTGCTTTCGCCAACCAAGTAGACCCCCGATATGCTTTCGCCAGCAACGGGTGGATTGATGACAACGATGACGCTCCTCTCTCGATTCACGAGACGGGACAATCATCTGGCACAGTACCAGTTATCGATGACGTGATCAGAGGTGTCCCTGTTTATTGGAGGACCTTTTAGTATTGCACCAGTGGTGGATGCCACCATTGTCACGGCTCGACCATTAGAGCCATCTGTTGCTCCACCTGCAACTGTGATCGAGTCTATCGCTGAGGTCCCTTCGCCTATTCTGTCAGAGTCATCCTTACCTATCTTAGAGTCACGCACATCTACTATGCCTCTATTAGTGTATTATCATCGTGGGAAGAGAGTTAGGCCTGCTGGGGAGATTACTTCTACATCATGTGCTGAGACTGCATCTGCTTCTAAGAAGCAGAAAGGGGTTTGAGTAGATTGATGTTGCCACTGTGACCGACAGTTTGCTGCCTTGCGTGAAGAGCTGGAAACGACCAAGGGTAAGATGAAGGACCTCGAGGGGCAAATGGACTGGTACGATGAGTTGAAGGATTTGGATAATAGTGCGATGGACCAGATGCATTGAAGGATAGTGGATCTGGAGGAGTTGGTTAGGAAGATGCTAGATTTTATAGGGATGAAGCGTTAGATGTTGGTTGTTGTTTGTTTGTGGTTGTTTCTTTTGGTTGTTATGTTAGATACTTTTTTGTACTTTTGTTTGGGGGCCTGCGTGCCGATTATATATTTTTGTGATATTAGGTAGAAATTTTTTTGTTAAAACTTGTTATAGGTGTCGATGTAGACATGCCAAGGACAGTGGGGATGTACTGAAAAACAAGTTTGTTAATTTCTATGATAATATCAAATGATCTACTTTTGGTTTAAATTTTTTCTCATTAATATGTGGATATTATACATGCACAATGTTTGGTCCACTAACATTTAATGATTAAATTATTTTTGGTTATCGTCTCATGTGATTATTATTGTTGTAAATAATAGAAACGACGAAAATGCCGCCAAAAGCAAGACAGGGTACTGGACTACCTGCCACACCAGAATAGTTGACATGACTCATAACCCAACACGTTAATACTGCCTTGGAACAGCGTAATGCTAACCAAAACGATGGCGAGGAACGTGGATGCGGTGTTCACGGGCATGATCTTGGTGGGACACAGATTGGAAACCCTTCACGTATGATAATGATCAGAAAGTTTTGGTAGTTCATCCGTTATGATCTCATTGGAACGTATTCCTGATTTCCATTAATCGTATGAACAGTGCACAGGAGCATATATAAAACAATCCAGGGGTTGTAACCCAAGATCATTTACTGGTGTCCTATGCAATGATGTGACATCGATATGCGTGATATCGAGCTGTCAAAATGAGTCGACCATCCGAGTGATTCAGCGATACGAACCTAGAACTGGAGATTCGAAGAAGCGCAAACCTAAGAGCTCCAAGAAGACTCGCGAAGTGGAACGTGGGAAGAAACGTAGCTTGGAGAAAGCAAGTGTGGCTAACCCTAGGGAGTCGGGAAAGAGTAAAGTCGATGATGGACAAGAGAAGTACACCAGATGTGGCCGAACCGGACATGTGACTTCTAAGTGTTATGATAAGAATACGTTGGATGGAGTTGCGCTCGAAGGATGCTTCACATGTGGTGAACAAGGACACAACAAAAGAAATTGCCCGAAATCGAAAGGACAGGATGCTAGGGGTAATTCCGTTGAGGCGAGTGTCGGGAAGGCAAGTGAGAGTCCTGCTACTGTTACTGGTATGTTTTGAATCAAAAGCCAATCTATGTTCATACTTTAATTCCAAAGTTGACTTGAGTTTTGTTCGAAAAACTTTGAACCATTATTATGTTCACTAACAAGTGAGCCGAGTATAGAGTGCCTGATAGAACTAGCAGTTGGTAAGTTGATAGAAACTAGCAAGGTCCTTCGTAGTTGTAGAATTTAGGTAGGAGATCGTAGTTCTAGTGTTGGTTTATTTCCAGTGGAGCTGGGGAGCCTTGACGCAGATGTGAGGATGGACTGATTATCCAAGGACAAAGTGGGGACTGTTGCTTGAAGAAGCTAGCTAGGATATCTCGTCCTGATGACGGTAGAAAGGTGGTAGTTGTTCGCAGAGATCGACCGAGTCGAGTGTTGAGTGTTGATAGTTGAGAGTCGTCAGTGTTGTCAGGATGCTCGAGTTGTTGCGAAAGGGCTATCCTGCGTTTTTAGTGAATGTGGTGGATGCGGAAACCGAATGTAGAAATGTCGGAGAGATTTCTATCGATCGCAACTATCCAGAAGTCTTCCTAAAAATACTTACCTGGATTGCCCCCTGTGAGACAGATCGAATTTCGAATCGAACTGGCACACGGTGCTGCACTCAATTGCACAATCTCCTTATAGATTAAACACTGTCTGAGAATGATAGAAATGTTGAGTCAGTTTCAAGAGCTATTGGACAAGGGTTTCATTTGATCAAGCTTTTCGCTTTGTGGCGCATCTGTTTTGTGAGAAAAAGAAGGATGGATCCTTTAGGATATGTGATGATTTTAGAAATATGAACAAGTTGATTATCAAGAATCGGTACCCTTTTACCGAGGATTGACGATTTGTTCAATCAAGCTACCAGGATCCATCTGCTACATGAAGATCGATCCACGATTAGGATATCATCAGTTGAAGGTTGCTGACGAAGATATTTCGGGGACTGCATTTCAAACGTGATATGGCCATTACAAGTTATTAGTCATGCCTTTTGACTAAATTAGTGCGCCATTTATATTCATAAATCTCATGAACAGGGTATGGAAACCCTAATCGGATGAATTCGTGATAATATTCATCGACGACATGCTTGTCTATACACGAACCAAAGAGAATCATGAGTAACGTTTGAAGTTAACTATGGAGTTGGTGAGGAATGAGGAAGTTATGCATGTAGATCAGTTTCAGATTGGAGCAATCAAATGATGAGGAGCACCGAAGACCCTGTCGACTAGCTGGGTGCTACCGGAGATTTATTAAGAATTTCTCTAATTAGTGAAGTCTTCGACACTAATAACCCCAAAAGGGAAAGGGGGAATTGATTGGGCAGAAAAGTAAGAGGAAGCTTTTCAAACCCTTGAAAGAAGAATTGGGAGCGTGTATGATGGACTCAGAAGGAAGTTAAGATACTCACATTCCCTTGGCAGAGTTATCTTACAATAATAATTAACACGCTAGTATTTAGGTTGCTCGGTTTGAAGCCTTGCATGGATGGAGGTGTTGATCGCCACTTTGCTAAACTAATGTGGCAAAATACGATTAACCAGACCTTAGTTTATCTAGGAAACCAACGACAGGATTTGCCTGGATCGAGGGAAGGTTAAAAGTCGCCAATTGATCAACAGAAGGATTACATGGACAATTGAAGGAAACTATTGCGATTCCAGATTGAAGATTCGGTTCTGTTAAAGGAGTTATCTTGTAGAGATGCTATTAGGTTTAGCAGAGGAAAGAAAAGCTGAGTCACATTGACTTGGTCCTTTCAAGAGCCCATCTTGAGTTGGATCAGTCGCTTATAGGCTCAAGCTACCATCAGGATTGAGTGGTGTACATGATGTACTATTTGGATGCAGTTGAGAAAGTGTATAATGGATAATACACTGATTTTTCTCTTTGTCGAGATTTATCTGGAAGATAAACGGAAGTTTATCGAAGTACCGTAGAAGTAGTACGTATAGCTAGAAGAGTTATGTTAATAACTGGAGAGGCAATTTCAGTATTCTAGTCGTATACGTAATTTATTGATTGTGCGATTTGTGGATATCTGAAATGAATCCAAAAAAGAAAGAAAACGAGTTTATGAGATTTGATTCTTTCGAGAGCCCATCTCGAGTTGGATCAATCGTGTGTAAACTCAGACTACCTCAGGTATGGGGTAACGTAAATGCAAATATATGTATAATAAACCCAAAATGGTGGAACTTTGACATAATCCTCTTGATTAAGTGCTTGTAAATGTTGAACCTTGGAAAGGGTGGAGAGCGTTGAGATGTAATATTAGGAATTGAGGATGTGTGTAATATAGGTCTATGAAGATTCTTTGTAAGAATCAGAGTTTCTCACAGAAACTAAAAACTATATTTATTAAGCTTGTTTTTACTATTTCCACCTAGTGCGAAAACAAAACCTGTAGAGTAAAATTTCGGGGACGAAATTTCCTAAACAGGGGGAGACTGTGACACCCGGCTTTTCAGTCCATACCGTACAATTGTAACACGTGTTGTGAATAGGTAAAAGGTTGTATTTGACTGATTATGATGTTTATATGTGGAATTTAATGAGTTGGTAAATTTAAACTTTGGTAAAAATTATGTTGGCAACGATAAGATAATCGCTTATCACGTAACGATTAAAATGCGAAACGAATGTCGGTGACCACCCGATCAGTGTTAAAATCCTAAAAAAATAGTCTGTTATGATTAGGATAATAATTTTAATCATATTTGTGAGGAAAAATAAATTAAAACGCTAAGAAACTCTATTTTTCGAGGTTGAGCGCATACCGCGCGATACTCCGCGAATTAAACAAAATATCGTCAACGCAGCCAGTCGAGGCAACTGGTTATTATTTTAAAAATAATTTTGAGTGGTTATTTTTATAGAATGATAAAAATAATTTAAAACTGTGACAACTGTGTTCTGTAATCGTCGTATAATGTAAAACAATGTTGATTATCAATAAAACAATGTGCTTTGGTGTTATTATATGTGTTTTGATGTTATTATGTGTGTATTTGTGTTTGATGATTTTACAATTTCATTCGATTCCAATTTTAAGCTTTAAATCACTTTCTTGAAGTTTATACGCAAACTGGTGCGTAAACGCAGTCAGTATAACGCGACAAACACTCCGGAATAGTGACATAGGCTTAACATACCTTAAATAACCTCCACATAACTTAGAAATAAGCTTTGGATGGTTTAGTGTGTTGAAATCAAGTTTGTTCGATCGCCGTGACTATTTGTGTCAAACTGTGAAACTATATCGATTTGTATAGTAACGAACATTCCGGAACTTGATCATAAGATAAACATAACCTAAATATCCTTTACATAGCTTAGAAATAGGTTATGAGGGGTTCGGTATGCTAAAACAAACTTTATTGATCAATAGGGACTAAAAGCGTCAAAAAGTGCACAAGTTTGCATTTTCGCGCATATCTTACGTTTTGAATATAGCCGGACATCCAAAAATTTATGTAATCATTAAAATATTTTATTTTAGTGATTGGCTTGATAAAATTCCATTCGTCTCTTAATTTGGATCGTTTTTGCGTCCGTTACGACTTCTGTCGTAATTAACCGAAAAACGCAATCGTACGACCAAACGAACCGACATCCGAGATATTTTTTAGCATGTTTTGAGTCCCCTATACTTTAACATCATTTTAGAGCCTTGAAATGGGGTTAACGGGGTTTAAACGCATCAAAAAAGGCCTTAAACATGTGCAGGGACCATTTCTGCCATTTTGGCAAAATTTCTGGAACTGGTACCTGGTGGCGCTGCGCCACCACCATATGCCTCTGCCGTGGCATGACGCCACGGCCTGATCTGGACAGAAACTTGATTGTCTGCATTTTTAAAGCAACGGGATTGAACTTGGGTGTCTTTTTTGTAACATTTGCAATACCTTGAGCTGGTTTTCGGCCCCCATTGTATTCTAATACCATGTACCCACATGTATGGCCAAGATTACACCATCAAAACACATGGAATGATCCTATTGATCTCAACTTCCTATAAATAGCAAGCTTCCTCATTTAGGTTTTTCACACCTTGATTCAACTTCTGCTCTAAGTTGAGGTTTTAACACCTCATACCTGAGTAACTTTGAATCAAAACACCTTCTTGGACCCTTTGTAAGTCCTCTTCTTGCTTGTTCTTGTATTTCAAGCATGAAAGTCAAACAGAGTTTGACTTTCAGCTTTGACCAGTCAATGATCAACACAAAGTTCATTTGAACTTTGCAACGTCAGCGTAATCACGATGGTTATAGTCCTTAGTGACAATACCTACTGATTACCACGTTGACTAGGCGTAGTGACTAGTCCTAGTTTCGGCCAAAATGCGTATTTGTGCGCATTTTGTAACCAAACTACTCTTGGGTATCAAAACCATTTGTTTTGTTACCAAAACCTGTTTTCTAACTTAACTAAACATGTCTTAACATGTTTAGCTCGTCACTTTTAGTTTAGTGCTTGTGTAGAGTCGTAAGTCAAGCGGACTAAACACCCGCTTAGACTTTTGAACTCGACCCGTTTGGTCGATCATTAGGATCCGACCAAACATGTTTAGTGACCATAGTTGCATAGGGAATAACCTTCCGAGGTTATACCTTATGGTTACTTAGGTTTAATTAGTTGTATGATAAGTAGTTTATATGCCTTAGGTAAATGACCAAAATACCCTTTTTATGCATAATTGGTAATTAAGCATATGTAACATAAACTTTTGTCACTTAATTGATTATGCAACATGTTTAGGCATATAATACTTGTCATGGGACTAGTTAGATGTCTCGAACGCGCTTATGCGCGCACGACACGTTAAAGTAGCGTAAGCTACCGTAATGGGTCGTGACGGGTCGAAATCACTTAGGTTAGGTTCTGATTTAGGATGTAGGCTTTGTTAAACCATATCACATGAGTTCCAACACTCATTTGGTTTACAAGACCTCATTTTGTCCGATCTTCCGATTTAGGCGTCTATTGTTTGACTAGTGATTCGATTACTAGGTGCTGCTTGATTTCTCTGGTTTACTTGAGTTTGTTGAAGTTCTATTGATTGAGGATACTTTGCACTTCAAGTGAGTAGATAGTTCCCCTATTTTACTGTTTTCGATTGTTTTGGGGTGATTCATATGTATTAAACGATTTTAATATTTAAACGATGGTTTCAAAAACGACTATGATGGTTTATATTAAACTAATAACGATTTTGATAATGTGAACAAACTTGCTGGACGTAGTTACATAACGAATGACATTCATTAGCATTGATCAAGCCGACCAGTATTAGGTTATGGTACCATAGGATCTGAGAAATCCCGTTATCGTACTGCACCCATGGTTATGTGTGGGTTAGGTGGGTAACGATTGAATCTGATTATTAACTTACCCTTTGTTGGTTTGTTAATGCGAGAAGCGAGATAGTAGAGTCACGAAGGTTTGAATGTTATTAGCGAGATGACCAAAAATAGTTTTCACAATTAAAACGAGGATGATTTAAACGATTTAAACGAGTTAACGATTTGGAAACGATTTGAACAAGATTAAACGAGTTGGATAAACGATTGGTTTTTGGTTAAGTGTTTAGATAACGGGACGGGTGTAATATGGTGAAAACATGGTAGATACGCCGCTGGTACTTCTTATATATAAGTGTTTTCAACATATTACATACCGTGGCGTTATTTAGTTCACTTGGGTAAACGATTTTGAAACGATGTCACATAACGATGTTTTCGAAAGGATATAAACCATACGAGATTTATTAAACGAGTTAATACAAAATGTTTTACAATTTGGTTTACTAAAACAAATGTTTTTGGGTTAAGAATCATGGCTACGAGGTTTTATAAATTATAACCCGCTTGATTTGAGTTAGTTAATTTCGTTGCAATATTATACTCATTTCAAAACAAGGTTTTTAATAAGGTATTGCAACATGTAAACTAGCCATGAGTCCGACACTCTTATAAAACCTATGTGCTCGCCAGCATTTCTTTGCTGACTTTGTTTTTACATATGTTTCAGGTGATGTTGCTTGATGTTGATTGCTTGGATGCATGAGTCACATAGGATCTGGACGAGGCCTTAGTGACATAAAAACAATGATAGTCGATATGTAACTTGTTTGTTTCGTGTTAAAACAATGTAAATTAGTTAATGAACAAATAAAATGAAACATTTTGTATTCCCTGGCTGTGAAACAATAATTCTGTTACAACACTCCCCGACGTTTCCGCCACGATTTGTTATTTTACGTGGTCGGGGTGTGACAAAAACGCACTAAAACGGGATTAAAATGCTAGATAAAATACCCGGTATCCAGTAAAATACCTGTCTTTATCACCAAACTACATATGTATATGTATGTATGTATGTATATATATATATATATGATATGTGTGTATATAGGAGAGAGAAAGAGAGGTGGCGGCTAGGGGGATGCCCACCTCCTCTTGGAATTGTAATTGTGTGCCATGTGGATCTTGTGTAGTGTGCTTAATCATTAGAACCTTTTCAAACACTCCAACTTGATTTAATCAAGATCAAACAACTCTCTCTCTCTCTCTCTTCCCTCTTGAACCTCACGGCCGAAACACCCCTCTATCACATACATTAAAAATTACCAATCATTCCATGAAGATTCAAAGGCCATTCATGGTGATTTCAAGCTTGTAAGGAGGTTTGGAAGTGATTTCAAGCAAGAACAAGCCTCATATCACCATCTTTTCTCAAAAACCCACTTAGAAATCTTGAAGGTATAAACTTATTTTTTAAAATCACATTCTTGATTTTTAGTGTTAATGGAGATGATAGATGGTTTCTCTTGAACTTGGAATAAATCACAAACTTGTAACAAACAAAGAATAAGATTTCCAACAAAATGAAAGTGAGTGTACATATGTATGTATGTATGGCCTAAAGTTATGGCTATGTGTGTGTTTAGTTGTGTCTTGATCTTTTTTAAATGATTTATGGATGATTTGATTCTTGAAAGATGGATACATGCATGTGTTGAAAGATGTCATAAAAGAATGTTCTTAAAAGGTTTCTAAGATTTGAAATAAATATGTTAAAAAGTAAAACTTTGGAAGTTTATGCATGTGTGTATATGTGTCGTGTATGTATATATGTATATGTACACATGCATGTAAATTTTGATGATTAAAAGATTTAAATATGTAAGAAGGTGTATGTCTTGCATTTATAAGAAATGATTGTATGATGATCATAAGAATGTTGGAATGTTTGAGTGTGAGAAACATGAAATAAATGAAGATCTAAGTGCATTCAAGTTCATACAAAATGATTAGAACATGTTGTGGATGCATTAGATGCACTGACTAGATCTTGCAAGATGATATATCTTTATAAAAGGTGATTTGAGTATGGTTTAGTAAAAATCAGTTTTGAACAGATTATAAACAATAAAATAAAGATATTTTAAAGTGTTTAAGTGATATATAACTTTGTCATAATGTTTGCTGGCTTTGCATGTTGTACTTGGTGCCTTAAAAATTGTAAAATACGTGAAATCGCATGATTTATGTGACTTACACAAAAACTATACTAATCTGATTATAACCACTATTTTAATCAGTATATAACATGTATTTTTTTTAAATATCAAGTCGTTCCGAGTTGCGATGATTATAGTAACGTTTAACGCAAAACTATGCGTTAAAACGGTCAAAAATCGGCTTTTGGAGTGATTTTTAGAAAACTAATTTAGATCAGTAATTAAACTGATGTTTTTAGTTTAAAAATAAGTATTTTAACTAATTTTAAGTTTACTTGGTGTTTGGTTAGTCATACGTGACTTCCGACGCCCGAAAACGTTACCGAATCGCTAAAATACGCATTTTTCAATGTACATCAGTATGGGTAAAATTTTGGGTGAACCTTATGTGTTAAAATGTGTTAGGTAATTTAAACATGAGAATGTGAAAATATGTTAAGTTTTAACATGATTTTAAAGATTCGGATTATGTATTTATATTTGTGCGTTTTGTGCGGTAGAAACGGTAAAAATCGCGTTAAACGTGTTACTTGGTTGCGAGCATGAAATTTGATACATAGGAGATATGTTATGTATATTTGCTTTAAAAATGAAAAAATAAATAAGTTAACAAGATTTCACTTGTTTCGATGATAAATTATATGAACGTTTATGTATATATATTACGACGCGCAAATCGTAGATATATTGCGTATAAACGGGAGTGTTAACGGATTTACACAATAATGGTCACCAATAAAATTGTTCAAGTCACAAAATCATAAAAATATATATATATGGACTGATATATATATATATATATATATATATACGTGCCAACATAATCAAAAATGATAACTTTTCGAGAAAATCTCAAAGTTATGTGATAATTCTAAGAAACAGAGAAACTTAGGATTTTTGTGTTATGAATATTGATTTAAAATCATTATATATATATAATAGGACGTGTAGAAATCAATCTCTGTGATTGCGCTATTTAAAATACGCCCCCAAAGGTGAGTGTCACTAAACCCTTCTTTTTACTGCTTTGTATATATTTTGGGGGCAGAACACGCCAATAAAAGGGTTTAATAATGTTTTTGGATTAAAACATACCTTTTAATACAAAATGTATATTTTCATTGAAAATATATGGAGTTTGATAAATCATACGTTTCGGGATAAACGTTTTTGATGAATGAATGTTTGGAGGAAATTGGGATGGTACGGTGTTTCCGAGGCGAAACAGACCGTAAAGTTGGGACGAATGCCGGCCTGGTCTCAAGGGAAGGGGATTCAGGGGATTCGTACAACTTCGTTTATTAAATTTGTCATATTAGTAGGATATATATATCGTACGTGAGACAGACATCAAATTGGTCTCGAGTGGACCCTACGCCCATGATGTCGTTTAATCCTTTAAGTATTGCACGCGAGGAATTGTTGGTAGATCTATTGGGTTGACAACCCCGTCGTGACCGGTCGCTCCGTGTCAAGTCAAACGACGAATTGATATTCTGTTTATTGTCTAGCATTGATTATCCCTGCATGGTAAATATATAGTTGGTATTGTCTAGCTAACATACAAGTCTGAAAATTGACGCAATGAATTTAATATACAAAACCTGGGTAAGAGTTTTATTGTCGGGTTGTTGAACCGCGACGGAGGACCCATAGATTTTATTAAGGAAGTAAAATGGACTTTCTAAAAATTATATGGATGTTTTAAAATAAACACATAATCAGAAAGTTTTCCTTTGGAATGAATTGTTTGTATGTGAATATGTGAACTCACCTTCCTTTGTGTTGACACTTGATTTTAACGTGTTCTACAGGTACTTGAGTTCGGCTTTGGGAATCATGGCGTATCTTGTGTTTGATGATGCATGTTGTGTTGTTTGAAAATGTTGGACAACATTTAAACTTTCTGGGACATATGTAATAAGATCCGCGAGGATCAAAGACAACTTAGCTATGTGGTTGTGTCGTGTCTTAAAACGTAATGTTTAAATAACTTATGTTTAAAATAAATTAAAATGTCCAGCAATTAAATGCATCGATCGACAAGATATAAATGGGCACCAACTTCCGTCACCACTACGTTTTATATTCCGCTGCGACGTTTTTGGGGTGTGACACCAGACACCGAACAACTCTCAAATAACGAAACCTCCATCACGAATCCATAAGGATCTAAAAAGGCATCAGCTTTTTTGGTACAACTGCTTATAGAGACCCACAAAAGGTAAAATTAGGGTTGGATAAAGCCCTAGAGTTTTATCAGTGGGTTTAGTCCCAATGAGGGTTTAATGATACTGAAATTACTTGTAGAGATATGGGTATTATATTAAATCAAAGGGAATAGATTGAAGGATTTATGTATTTTTTTAAAGATATGTCTAGAAGAAGTAGTGGTGGGCTTGTTACAACAATGACCATGACATGTTTGATAAAATGCCTAGAGAGAGTACAAGAGAGAGAGAGTGTGTGCATGGGAGATGATGACTATGGTTTAGGTTTATAATTTTTATATAAGTTTTTAAATTTTGACATTCTTTTTTTTTTTTTTTTGTATTGAATGACTGTTTTGCCCTCACATGGGTTGCACATGACCTCACTTAACTGAAAGTTTTAACCAAGTTAGGGTCAAAGGACCTAAGGTGTAACATGTTTTTCAAATAAAGGATTGTGACTGTAATTATTAATGTTAAAGATCATCCTTTGCAACCCGCTACAAACATAAAGGACGAAAACTGTAATTTACCCTTTAAAATATCTCTATCTTCATTTACTCAAAAAACCTTCATGGATATGACCCACAACTCCTATTTTCTTTTCCCGTATATGTCATTGGAACAAAACAAATTAAAATACCAAGAGTTGGGTACTTTTTCAGTAGGAGTTGGGCCCACCCCAACATTTGGACCGAGGAAACTCCACACCCTTCTACAAGTGTTCCTCGTCTTCAGACATCATCCGACTGAAGCTCCAATGCAAAGGATGACTTCAGTGTGGCAAGGGCGAAGGAATATGGGCGATGTCGGAGATAGTTCTAAGGTCCTTCGTCTGTATATACATCTTTTTTGCTAATGGATCACCCTACAAGTGTTACGTGCTCTATTCCTTAGTCCATAATGATAGATACAGCAACATAATGCACGAGCTACATGGCATATATATTCTGCATAATACTTATTTTTATTTGTTATTTTGTTTCTATGTTAATGAGTGAAGTCAAAGTAGTTGGTAAAGCACAATCATGATTTGTATGATGTTAGATTCTTGTTTTTACTAGTTTTCACTTTCGGTATTTTAGGTATGAGTATCAAATGATTTTTTTTGTTAATGGTAAGATGAGACAACTTTTATGTAATTAAATTGAAATAGCATAGTAAATATTTTTTTCATTTTATTTTTTAATATATAAATGTTTGTGCTACATTATAATTTTTCATTTTATTTTTTAATATATAATGTTTCCTTCTCCATTACGTAAGATAGTTACCACTAGTTTTAAATTATAATATATATACAGATTTCATCAATTTTTATGGTTTTCGTGTTGTAGTAAAGGTGGTTTACATTTTCGGTCACTCAGGTTTTTATGTTTTACTTTTTGCCTTTTAAGTTTTTCTTTTTGTTTTTTTTAAGTTAAAGCTTTCTTCGTATAAGTTTGAGTTTGTGTATGTTTTACGTCACGTGGTTGTATAAATTCGCGTTTTGTTATCCGGTTTTTTCGAATTTTTTTCCGATTTTAGTCATTGTTTCCTTAAAAATTAGCACCACAGGGGTTAAACACTAGTTAAGTTGAAATATCATCTCTTATCTCCAATGTTGTACTTTCTCAAATAGGTAGAAAAAAATAAATATCAAAGTAAAATATGAAAAAATTGTAAACTATCATATTTAGGTATTTTCTTTCCAGATTTTATCCACAAGACTTGTGGTTCTATTAAGAGTAGACTTCCAAGTCTTCGACTGGATGCACACGGAAATATATATTTCTTCCATGTCACAATTACAGGGCTCGGAGAATAAAATATTCAAAAAAAAATACTTTTCGTTTATATTATATGTATAATGAAATTAAATTTGTTCAAGAAAAATGTTTTCTAAGAATAACTAGTTTTTTCACATCGCGCGTTGTGGCGAAACCGAGCAAATGATAATGTAAAACAAACGTGATTCGAAAATAAAGCATGTTGTTTAGAAAGCCAAATCATTAGAACGTTTTAGTTTATTATCGTACCGCTTTATGATACCAAATAAATACTTTATTTAGAGTACAACTTAGTTTTTAACAAAACTTATAACAGAATGTTGAAGAAAAAATCAAGCACAACTGTAATACTCAAATATCTAATTCGATAAATGTTTATTTATAATTGAAATATGATATTTAACTAAATTAATTAGATTTTCTATACATAAATAATGTTCAAATTGTTTCGTTTAAAAGTTTTGATTTTTCTTAATTGCTTCTCTTTCCATGTTTTGGAGTAAATAAAAAAATACATAGATAAAAGTATAACAATTTGGTGATGTAAGTTGGTTAAAGGTCACTTGACCCATATTCCAAACACAAGCAATTTGATTTCAAGTTTCACTTCACCGAACCTTTTTCGTTAAAAAAAATTTATAAATGATTCACCTTCCAAATTCTTATTGTTATCTCTCCTAACGAATTGGTCGAGGATTTTGAAATTTCGCTAGCTTATTGCCGATCATAATCCCCTTTTAAACAATCAAACCCTGTAATCAAAATCACTTCTAAAGTTGATCCGTTGTTCCGCTCGACACACCGCAGCACCACTCTCTCCGGCTGACGTGACAGCAGCTGGAGCCATTCCCTGTCGAGATCAACACTACAACACTCTAATTCCATTCAGCCTGTAAGTGTTCGTGCATCTCCTTTTTGGTTCGGTTGAAGTCGCGCACCATGTATCGGAGCAGCATTGTGACACCCCTTAATTTGCTCTTTTCCATTCGACCATGCAGGTGAGAGCTCTAACCTTCGTCATTTGTTTTGTATCCTCTTCTGATTCCTCACGAACAACCCCTGTGATTTTTCGTCTCTCCGGCGACTTAAACCATCATACAATATGAGTGTTAATTATATTAAAAATATAATATTGAGTCTCTGTTTGATGTTTGAAACTATATTGGTGCACTAGGATAAAGGACCAGTCGTTTGGGTTGAGTTATAGGGTGCGGTTGCTCTCCGTGTGTCAAAGATTGAATTAAGAGTTCAATTATATATGTTGAATTTTGAAATACAAGCGTGCAATAATTTGATCGGTGATAACGGTGGTTGTCGGCCAATTTTAGTAACGTGATTTGTGGCATAAAAGTTAAAGAGTTTATGTAAATTTTCCTTGAAGTAAACCACTATATGTTTGTTAAATAATCTGTTCCATGATAAATGGTCACTATGTATAAATTTTACATTATGTTCTTTGCATGGGCTTGTTAGGAAATAAAGTTTTAACCCACCATCTTTTATATAGATACGTGAATACATGCTACTAATATATCATTTCATTGTCTTAATCATTAAATTATAAAATGTGTATATCCATGCAATAAGATCTGGTTCGTGTCATGAGCCCTAATTACGTTCAAAAAAATATATAACACAACAGATAGTGGACATTGTTGAAACAATTATAAGATTTATACTAGTTATATTTTATGTTTAAAAATAGGAAATGAGTCTTTTATAACACTAAGAGTTACCGTCGCAGGGAAAATCAACACATCTTCTGACTAATTTAGTGTTTCGTACCTAAATCCAACAACAACAAAATGTAGGTTCACGTGTTCATTAAGGAATACTTGATTTAATTGCTTTGCTTGCTCATAAGGTACGGATTCTGTTTCTTTTACATCATAGTATTTTTTTTATTCAAGTCCGCTACTTTGTAGTATGGATCTTTTCGTTAGATTTTTATGTTTCGTATCGTTATATGACTAGTATATATATAGTAACATGCAATATTAGATCTTGTGCTCGTTATTGGATGTTCCCCTGTGATACGTTTATTTATAATGTAGCTTTGTACTCTGTCACCCGAGCAATTATAATTTAAGACTTATCGTTGGGGCGTCAACGACATGGCACTCATCGTGACGGTGCATAACTAAAGTTCACGATGTCTCTAGTTTGTGCTTGTGTAGCACCTGCCCCTAGAGGTGAATCGATCGATCTTAGCTCTGACTTCTGACTCCTGACTCCTGTTGAGATGGAATAATGTGTGTACGTCTACACGCACCGTCTCGGTACATGGACTATATTTGTGTACCCCTCTGTTTAGGCTCGTGGGTGCTTCTATATTACGTGACTTGTTTTACTGTTATATGTTGTCACATATGTCTTGTCTGTATTATGATACATTTGATATGTTTATATGCATCTGATTATGTTCAGTATTTGTTATCTGTTTAGTATAAGTTTTGGGATTCAAGTTATCTAAGTATCTGTTTCAGTGCCAGAATTTAGAATTGTTTAACGGCGGTACCGTTCATGTTTCTATCCGTATGCCTGCCTTACTTTTACTGTTGACTTCTCCGTTACTGGGCAACTTTTTGGCTCAGCCGTAGTTTCTTTCTTGTGTTGTCTTATGTACTTTACAGGTAATCAAGGGAAATGAGGATGAGTGAAAGGAAAATGAAGTTTAAGAAGTTTTTGAAGTTTCCGTAATTATTTATTTTCAGTAATTAAACGATTTAAGACTTACGTTTTCTGGTGGATTTGAGACTTTTTTGTTTCATTCATAGACATTCAATCATTTAGACATGATCACTAAACACAGGATAATTGTTTGGATTTCTAGGGATTACATGAAATCAAAAGAACAATCATACAACGTATAACACAAGCATTACTTTAGATTGATTCAAGATGGATTGAAAGATCAAGATTGATGTGTGTGAAACTTGTGTAGCCTGGAATGATGAGAGAAATGATTGAAGATGATGATTAGAGAAAATGATTAGAACTGCCATACCTGAATTATGAGGGAGTTTTAGGGCTACTCAGTAGTTATTAGAGTTTCACAATTAACCCTAACCATGCCTAACTATAACATTATTACACAAAGTACACAACAACTTGTAACCTACAATTAAACCATATAATTTACGTATTTGTCATGCAACACATAAGTTTAGTATAAACCATTCGTTTATAATTATTATTCGTGTTAGTCACCAACGTTCGAGAGTTATCTTGTGTGTGTTCAGGTAATTCCCTGAATTGCCAAAGTAGACTCATTTAACTAACCCTAGTTAAATGCGGTGCTATGAATGTATATTTAAATTAACTGTGGTTAGGTTAAAGTAGTAACCTGCAGTTGCGGGTTGTCACAATTTTCATGCCCTAAAACACAACATTCAGAACCCTAACAATGTCTTCAAAGGGTTCTCATACTCACATTACAAACCAAATCATAACTGCAATAATCCCAAACCGATCATTCGACACACACCTTGCAAAATCCCCCTTTATAACCCACCACTTTTCAAACCCACAATGTGCAACCCAACTCGTCATAGACACCCTCCGCTTCATACCCAGATACTTCTTCCAATCCCCAAGATCCATGGGTCGTCAACCAGGATCTAGACACTGAACAACTCTCAAACAATGAAACCTCCATCACGAATCCATAAGGATCCATAAAGGTGTCACCTTTTTTGGTCCATCTACTTGTAGAGACCCACAAAAGGTAAAATTAGGGTTAGATAAAGCCCTAGAGTTTTATCACTGGGTTGAGTCCCAATTAGTGTTTAATCATATTGAAATTACCTGTAGAGAAATGGGTATTATATTAATAAAAGGGAATAGATTGAAGGAGTTACATAACTTTTTGAAAGATATGTCTAGAAAAAGTAGTGGTGGGCTTGTTACAACAATGACCATGACCTGTTTGAGAAAATGCTTAGAGAGAGCAAAAGGAAGAGAGAGAGCAAGAGTATAGGGGAGATGATGATGATGGTTTAGGTTTATCTATACTATCTATACTATATATATAATACATATCCGAAGGGCATAAATGGTCATTTGCCACTTTTTCAACATTTACAACCCCTTAAAGTTTAGTGTACAACCTTTAAAGCATAAAACATCCACCAAATCATCAAACCAATTAAAAAACACACGGGTCTCATACATTAGGGTTTTGGACAAAACATTCGCCGCTCCTCGCCCTTTCTTTTCGCCCCCTGGCGATTCTCGGGTTTCGCTTAAACAACCAGTCGCTTCAAGATCTATGGTTTCTCTATGATGAATCTCTCTACATCCGTCACCAGATCTCCTCCCTCATTATCCTCGCCACCATCTCCTCCCTTTC
The DNA here is from genome assembly GCA_030545235.1 of Helianthus tuberosus. NCBI lineage: Eukaryota > Viridiplantae > Streptophyta > Magnoliopsida > Asterales > Asteraceae > Helianthus > Helianthus tuberosus. The sequence goes on along the minus strand of CM060434.1, from coordinate 10,442,210 downwards.
TCTGTAATGAATCTTTCTCCAGGCGATTCTAGGGTTTTTTTCCCAGTCGCTTCAAGATCTACGCTTTCTCAGTGATGAATCTCTGTAGATCCGACACTAGATCGACTGGTATGACCGTTCGGTACCTTTCTTTTTACCATCTCTGTTATATGTTATTTGAATCGGATCTGGGTTGCGATTTTCTAGACTTGGTGGAAGATCTGGGTTGCGTCTTTTTGTCTCGATATGGTGGAGGAAGATCTAGCCAGCTCTAGGTCGATGTATGCTAAAGCTTCAGGTATCTTTTAAATGTTGGTTGTTTTGATCTTGCTACTGATTATTTTGTTTTTGTTTCAGTTTATTGGATATTTTGATCTTGCTGTTGAATATTTTTGTGAAATGTTTGACTTTATTTAGGGTCAAATGAGTAAATTCAAAAAGTTATATACTCAAATGGGTCAAAATGAAAGATTCGTCAAAATGTATTATTAATTCTTAAGATTTCCCAAATAATTTAATCTTTTGTGAACATATATCACACTAACTTTTTAATTTTTAAGTAAAAATATAAAAATAATGTCCCACTTTATTCAAGACTTATACCCATGGGAATCTTAACAGATTTGGAGGTCTTATGTGAAAATAGAATGCCTTTTTTACGAAAGTGTTGTTACATCAATTTACGACGCCTTGAGTTCTCCTAACACCTTTAATAACTATGGATGGTAAACGGCATAGCTAGACTGTCATGATTACCATATTAGAAGTATGTTTCAAGCTTTTATTTTTATGCTACTTGGTTATATTTTCTCATGTTGTAACTCACAATACAGCTATCTTCTATATAATTATCTCACTTCAAGAACTGAATTCAAGCCTTGTGTTTTTTTATGCCAGGCTTATAGGCGTTCATTGTCTGCTGAGTTGTTAGTGTCAGGTATTAGCTTTCACAAAGTGCCCATAGCTTAAAATGTTTTTTTTTTATCGCTCATGTAATTTTCGCACTTGGATCTTTTGTGATGGCAGTTGCACGCGATCCATACATGCTTATATTCGGTCGTTTATTAGTCGGGCTGGGTGTTGGTATAGCTTCTGTTACCGCTCCGATGTATATTGCAGAAGCAATGCCTTCGTAAATACGTGGTGGTGACTTGTAAGCACCAATGTGCTTATTTTTGTATTTTAAGTGTTGAGTGAAGTTGACAACTATAATATTGCTCTTTCAGGCTGAAATAAGGAAAAAAGAAGAAAAAGAAGCTGTGGAAGCATTGAAACGTGAACAAGAGCTTCGTGAAGCTAAAAAGATATTAACAGAGGCTTAATTTCTTATTGTCACAAACAGAATTGTACAACCACTTCATGCAGAGTAAGACAGCTACCCAACCTTTGACTGAAGAGGAAAATAAAGTAGTTGACCAAGAAGCAATGTTGACTTCTTCAGAAGCCAATATAGAAGATGAAGATCCTGAAGAGGCCGAAATGAAAAAGGAGGCCTTGAAAGCAGCCCAAGATGCAGTCTTGAAGCAGAAAATGATTCCTAGCGCGCTTGATGATGAATGTTTGAAGTTGCGCCAAGCTGTAAGGACTGATGTTGTTGACCAAGATGCTTCAAGTGCTGGATCTACTGATATCGACTTGTTGCACCCGTAACATTCATCAGACTTCTACAAGGGCTCCTCGTCTTCGTACATCATCAGACTGAAGCTCCAATGCAAAGGATGACTCCAGCGTGGCAAGGGCAAAGGAATACGGGCGATGTCGGAGATAGTTCTAAGGTCCTTCGTCTGTGTATACGTCGTCTTTTTTGCTAATGGATCACCCTACAAGTGTTACGGGCTATATTCCTTAGTCCATGATGATATATACAATGACATAATGCACGAGCTACATGGCATATATGGTTTATGGGATTTGTTTTACTTAACTTTTAATCTTGAAAAGCCTACTTTTGATTAGATATGTGTTTTGCAGGTCTAGTGGAGTTTAAGGAGCTTTTCGGGAGCTTTATGGGTCACCGGGATGAAAAACGGACCATCGGGATGCGAAACGGGTCAATCGGGGGCAAGAATTGAGAAAAACGGAGAGTACGAAATGGAAGGAACGTCGACGACGCCCCCTAGGCCGTTGGCGACGCGTATGGGAAAAGGCCGGGTCTTCACTTTTGGGAGGGCGTTGGCGACGGACCTTGGTTTCTTCAGACGTGAATTTGTTAGTTTTGATTTGTTGGATTGAGTTTTAATGAAGGGAATTACCATTATGACGGGAGTTACATACATTTTGAAGTTTGAATATAGTTCTTGGAGCCACATTCATCAACAACTTCACTTCCAATCATCCAACATCATCAACCATCATCCGAATCAGCCCGATTCATCATCCAATTCACCTTCTTCTCCATTCAAACCCCTAGTTCATCACCCATTGATCCTTCCACCATTATCACTCACCAAAACCCTACTCCTCAACCATTCCACCATTCCACAAGCTGAAGATGATCCAATTCAAGTCTCTGCCATCCGTTAATCAAGTCCCGTTCACCCTGAGCGGCTAATTCCTTGAAGGTTTCACCCCGGTGTAGGTTATTGTAAGTTTCTAGAGTTGAACATTGTTTGAGCTTTGATTGTGACAAGTTGTATTTTGATTTTGAATCTTTAGATAATTGTCGTGCATTTGAATTGAATTTGTGAATTGTCGAACGAGGATAAAGTTATGACTTTACGAAAAGAATTTGTGCACTTATGCCTTATCTAAGTTAGGAATTACATGTTCTTGGTAACAAAGTGCATTGCGATCCGTTGTTTACGACGTTGATATCTCTTGACACCTAAACCACGCGACACTAATTCCGTTAATCACTTTTGCAATTGAAGCATATATAAAACGTGTAGAAACCCTAGGACTTCAATTACCGAACCGGGTGTGAACCTTGTTTACATATCTTGTTTTAAACTATCAATTAAATTTTCTTGCAATCATTAATCTTTAGTCGTTAATTAATCTAATCAATTTCGCTAGTTAACTCACAAACTTTTTAATCAAAGAAAAACCACAAAAAAATAATCTAGCAAGCTTCATAATTGTGACATCTTTTAGGAATTCATTCAAGTCCATTCGCCAACCACATACTCTTAGTGGTTCGACCCCTTACTACCACTAGCTATTTGTTAAGGGTAATTTGGGTATATAAATCTTATCTTTGACCGGAGCGCGACACTCCGATCAAATTTTGGCGCTGTTGCCGGGGAGTTAGTGCGCTTTGTGTTTGGATACGTGTTTGTATTTTGTGATTAACTGTTTAAAGTGCTTAGTCCTTTTTGTACTCTTTCTTTTCTTTGTTACGCGGGTTATTTTATTTGTGCAGGCCACAGATAGTGCATGCATACATGGAATTCTGGGCGAACATCACCGTTAGTCTACGAACCGGAAATCGAGCGAGTAGCAAGAAGAAATTTAGCAAGCTGGTTAGAAGCAACCCTTGTTTCTAACCAAGTTACCCAAGATCTACAATCCACACCATCCATTGAAACCGATTCAATGGCAAACCAAAATTCCAATCACCCAAACCTCAATCAAAACCAATTTTAATCTCGAGGAACCTTCCATCCCGCCCAAAATGTCCAACATATACCTCAAGATCAACCGGGTGGTGGTAACAAATCAAGACCGCCCATACCACCTTTTCGAAACCAAGGTCCCAATAATAACCAAAGAACACCCCAACAACAAAACCTTCATCGACACAATTCCTTACACACGCAACTTGATGACCGAAATGTTAATTCCGATCGTAGAGGCAACCGAGAATATGGCAATCCCGCGAACGAAGACCCGTTTTTCAACATTAACGACTTGTGAAATGACATCCCCGATGATGAGCCGTTTAGTGTTCTCGGTTACCAATCGCCGGAGCACGTGAGTATTCACTCGGAATACTCAGATGACGGGGGTAATTATGATGAACGGGTAGATGATGATGGTTGGGGGTATGTGAACCGGGGAAATATCTACAATGCTAGAGGGTTTGATGATGATGAATTTGGCTATCAAAATGCCAATTTTGTAGGGAATGAAAACTACGGTTATGGGAATAGTCGAAACGACAGTTACGAAAACAACCGCAACCCACGGAACAACAACCAACGGAACCGGAATGATGGGTACTACAACAACAACAACAATGTGAACCATAACCGGATTCCTCATTTTATGGGAGGGGGTAATCAAGGTGGTAATAAAGGTATGAAACAAAGGGGTAATCGAAGAGATAACCGAAAACCAAGGGAACAAGAAGTTTGTGGTCCACGTCGTCATCAACAACCTCTAAGGGGTGTTAATGACCTAGGCCGGTGGTCACCGACAATGACTCACCGATTGTATGTGAACGAAGAATGGTCGATTGTAAGCCTCATTACATCAACATCCTCCCCCACTTCAATGCGAGGACTAATGATGAACCATATACTCATTTGGCAGAGTTTTCGTCCATATGTAGTACTATTGGAGGGCATGATTTCGGATTGGAAGAGGTCAAGCTTTGATTGTTTCAGTTCTCTTTGAAGGATAAGGCGAAACAGTGGTTTCTCACACTTCCGGCGGGTAGTATTCGTACATGGGCTGAAATGCAACAGGTTTTTCTTGACGAGTATTATACGATGGTGAAGACCGATGATGCTAGAGATGAAATTAGGTATTTCCGCCAACTCTCAAGTGAACAATTACATGAAGCATTCTCTCGATACAAAGAATTAATCCGGAAGTGCCCACATCATCAAATCAAAAAGTGGGAATTGGTTAAATGTTTCATGCGAGGGTTGGATAATGAGACATGGAACCACCTCGAGTCAACAAGTAACGGAACGTTGTTGAGTAACCATGAAGATGACGATTGGGAATTTCTTGAGCGGATAAGCAAGCAGTCAAAGCCAATGGAGTCGGCCGATAGAGCTAAGAAACATCCTGTTTCCCGATCACTTCCCGATCTTGATTCTAACTCTAAGGATCGCATCACTACTCTAGAACGATAGTTAGCTCGCATGAAGAGGAAAGAGGTGAAGGCGGTGCAATTCGCGGTTTGTGAGGATTGTGGGGAGGTTGGTCATCGGACCGATCAATGTCAATTAGGACCGGGAGATTACACCGAAGAAATGAATCAAGTCTTTGGTGATAGAAAGAACAACAATATGAATTCGAACACTTATCATCCCGGATTGAGAAACTATCCCAACTTCCGATATGGGAATGCCGCAAACCAAATGAACCCGAATTTTCAACCGGGTAACCAAAGCGGGTCGTCATATCAAAATCGCTATGGTGGTAACCAAGGGGGTTACCAATGTAATTACAACCAAGGGTACCAAGGTAGAGATAATAATTATCAAGGTGGGTACCAAAGGAATTACAACAACCAAGGCGGTAATGGAAGTGGGTCGAACAACCAGGGGGGTGGTAATGATTTGAATGCAAAGATGGATGCATTGCTTTCGATGATGCAAGAGTCCAAGAAAGAGAATGAGATTCGAGACAAATCGCATGAAGCATTGGCAAAGCAAGTGGGCCAACTTGCAGAAGAAGTGGCTCAAATGAGGGGAAGCATGGGGAAGCTTCCAAGTGACACCACGGTGAACCCTAAGCATCAAGGGTCAAGCTCGAAGAACACACGTGAGGTAGCAATTAATAAAATTACTCTATGTAGTGGTCGAGTCGTCGATAATGGTGTCAAAACACCATCACCCAGTTTGTTGAAGGGGTGGTGGAAGATGCTAGTGATGAAGAGTGCGAAGATGGTCAAACGGGTCAAAACAAAAATGATTCAAATGTTAATAATAATACACCCGTTGTGACCATCCCCGTACCAAAGGTTAAGGAAAAGGGCGTGGAGGTTAATACCGCCCCTTATCCCGAAGCATTGAAGGGACCTGTGAAAAAGATTGTAAACAAAAGAGGTCCACAACAAGAAGAGTTGTTGGAAGTTTTTAAACAAGTGAAAATCAATTTACCTCTTCTGGATGCAATTAAGCATGTACCGTCTTATGCTAAGTACTTGAAGGAACTATGTACCCAAAAACGAACTCACAAATTTCCTAAAAAAATAGATTTAACTGAAAATATGAGTTTGATTCTTTCAGGTGCACTTCCACCTAAGCTTCAAGATCCGGGTGCGCCTATCATTTCAATTCAAGTAGGCAATTTTAAAATCAACCGGGCGCTTCTAGATCTTGGTGCTAGTGTGAGCATTCTACCGGGTAGTTTATGTTATCAATACGAGCTTGGTCCACTTCAATCGTCAAACACCACTGTGGTGTTAGCCGATTTGACACCCAAACTACCCCGTGGAATTGTCTCGGATGTGATAGTAAAAATCGAGGATTTTTACTATCCGGTGGACTTTCTAGTGCTTGATTATGTGACCAAGGACCCAACCAAGCAACCTACGGTGATTTTGGGTCGACCGTTCCTAGCAACCGCAAATTCTCAAATTGATTGCAAAACGGGAACGGTTGCATGACATTTGGAAACCGAAGGTTGAGGTTGCATGTTTTTTCAGGATTGACGACTCCTTCAGTCGACGATGAATGCTATATGGCAGACATTATTGATAGGTGTATACCTCTCTGCGACACTGTTGTAGATGCGGAAAACACAATGGAGGATTGTTCTATGTTTGACAGTTCACAGGTGGAGATGAATCAGAGCATAGACGAGAAAGTGAGAAGTTTGGAGGTGCTTTCGGTAAAAGAAGGGAAGCCGATATGGACGCACCAAGTGGAGAGCTTACCAGAAACCATTGACACGAAATTGAAACCGTCATTGGAGGAGCCGCCGAAAGTAGAGTTGAAGGTGTTGCCAAATCATCTTAAGTATGCTTATGTTGGTGAAGGCAACACGCTCCCGGTCATTATTGCATCAAACTTCACCGAGGAGCAAGAGGAAAGATTGATGAGGGTGTTGGTCATCAATAGGGCGGCTATTGGGTGGACCATAGTGGATTTGAAGGGTATTAGTCCTTCAATAGTAATGCACAAGATCATCACTAACGACACCATAACACCCGCCCGCGATGCACAAAGAAGGTTAAACCCAAACATGCGGGAAGTTGTTAAAAAGGAGGTGCTAAAATGGGTCGATGCGAGAATTGTTTATCGCATCTCTGATAGCCAATGGGTGAGTCCGACACAAACCGTCCCAAAGAAAGTAGGTATACAAGTCATCAAAAATGACGCAGGTGAGGAGGTAGCTACCCGGCCGGTAACCGGGTGGCGTATTTGTATTGATTATAGAAAGTTGAATACCTCGACTTTCAAAGACCATTTTCCCTTACCATTTATTGACCAAATAGTGGAAAAAACTAGCCGGACAAAAATTATATTGTTTCTTGGATGGGTATTCCGGATACAATCAAATTGCTATTCACCCGGAGAATCAACAAAAGACTAATTTTACGTGTCCATATGGCACCTTCGCATTTAGGCGAATGCCATTTGGATTATCTAATGCCCCCGCCACTTTTCAAAGGTGTATGATGAGTATCTTTTCGGATATGGTGGGGGAGTCTTTATAAATCTTCATGGATTATTTTTCCATTTTTGGGTCATCGTTTGAAACTTGCTTAGACCAATTAGAAAAAGTGTTGAAACATTATGTCGAAACTAATTTGGTCTTGAGTTGGGAAAAGAGCCATTTTATGGTTCAAGAGGGAATCGTGTTGGGGCATGTGGTGTCAATTCGTGGGATAGAGGTAGATCATGCAAAATTTAAGGTAATTTCTACACTACCATATCCCACGAGCGTTAAAGGCATTAGGTCATTCTTAGGACATGCGGGTTTTTATAGAAGGTTTATTAAGGGGTTTAGTGATATTTCAAAACCATTATGTAACCTTTTATTAAAACATATACCATTTGTTTTTGATGAAAATTGTAAGAATGCCTTTAATGTATTGAAACAAAACTTGGTTGAGGCCCCAATCTTGCAATCACCAAATTGGTCTTTACCATTCGAGATTATGTGTGATGCAAGTGATTATGTGGTGGGGGTCGTGTTGGGTCAATGGATGGATAAGAAACCGGTTACCATATATTACGCAAGCAAGACTCTCTCGGATGCACAATTAAACTATACAACAATCGAGAAAGAATTACTTGCGGTAGTATATGCATTGGATAAATTTTGTGCTTATATATGGGGTACTAAGGTTATTGTGTATTCTGTCCATTCTGCAGTTAGGTACCTCATGGACAAAAAGGATGCAAAGCCGAGGCTAATCCGATGGGTTCTCTTACTACAAGAGTTTAACTTGGAAATTCGAGACAAGAAAGGAAGTGAGAATGTGGTTGTGGACCACTTGTCTCGATTGGTACTGGAGGAGGATTCTTTACATGTGGAGATTAACGAGAATTTCCCAGATGAGCAAATTTTAAAGGTTTCAATATTATCATGGTATGCTAATATTGTTAACTACTTGGTTACAGGTGATTTGCTGGCTCATTGGGATAGAAGGAAGAGGTTGCAATTCCTTTCTCAAATCAAATACTACACGCTGGAAGAACCGGACTTATTCAAGATATGTCCATATCAAGTCGTCAGAAGATGCATCCCGGATGATGAGATTCCTAGTGTCTTGATGCACTTGCATTCATTTGCCTGTGGGGGCCATTTCAGTGGTCACAAAACCGGGCACAAAGTGCTCAATAGCGGTCTTTGTTGGCCGACTATTTTTAAGGACGCATTCAATTTCGCTAAAAACTGTGTAGAACATCAAAAATTAGGGGGTATTTCTAAACGGGATGAGATGCCCATGCAACTGATTCTCATAGTAGACATTTTTTATGTTTGGGGGATCGATTTAATGGGATCATTCCCTAATTTGCATGGCAACTTATATATCTTGGTGGCGGTCGACTATGTGTCGAAGTGGGTCGAAGCGATTGCCACCAAGACGAATGACCATACAGTAGTTTGCAACTTTGTACAAACAAACATAATTTCTAGATTTGGGATTCCCTGAGTGATCATTAGTGATGGGGGATCTCATTTTAAGAATTTTAACTTTGGAAAACTCTTGAAACGGTATGGTGTTGACCATCGAATAGATACCCCCTATCACCCGAAAACAAGTGATCAAGTGGAAGTATCCAATAGGCAAATAAAGGAAATTTTGCAAAAGACCGTTCGACCGGACCGAAAGGATTGGTCGACGAAGTTAAATGACGCTTTATGGGCTTATCGAACGGCTCATAAAACACCTATTGGAACTACACCATACCGCTTAGTTTATGGGCTAAATTGTCACTTACCGGTAGAGCTTGTACATCGTGCATGGTGGGCTATTAAGCCGAAGTAGTTTGAAGTGGGTCAAAAGGTATGGCTTTTGGAAGAGCTTAGTTTATGGGCTAAAGAGCATAAGTTGAAGTTGTGCGAGTTGGAAGAGCTTCAGGAAGAAGCATATGAATGTGCCTCAAAATACAAGGATGGTATGAAGAGGGCACACGATGCGAAATTGAAGCCGAAGTAGTTTGAAGTGGGTCAAAAGGTATGACTTTACCACTCAAGGCTTAAATACTTTCCCGGGAAGCTTAAGAGTAAGTGGATGGGCTCGTACGTGATTACACTGGTTAGAAAGCTTGGAGATGTTACCATCAAGGACTCAAAGGATGGGTCGAAGCAAACGGTTAATGGGCACCGCCTTAAACCGTTCCTCGATGGTAACGAAGAAAAGAAGGATGAAAATGTGGAGTTGGTAAGCTTTGTGGTAAGCGTACCAACCTCTGAGGTCAACTGAAAGGACCGGTAACAAAATTTGTAGAGTTTTGTATATTTTATTTAATTGTTTAAGTGTTTTTGGTTATAATCGTTTTCGTTCTGTACTAACCAACGAGTCTTGGGGATGCAAGGGGTGTTTCTAGACTTGTTTTTTGTGTATTAGGGACAATACACGCTTTTCGGGGGGTGGTAGAAACGTTAAACCTTTAGTATTTTGAAAAATTTTAACGTTTAAAAATTTACAAAAACAATTTTATGAATTTTTAGGATTTTTATTTCTATATGTTCCTTTTGTAAAAAGTATATAATTTAGAATTTTTAGGATTTTTATTTGTATATGTTCCTTTTGTAGAAAGTATATAATTTCCCTCATATTTTTCATAAAAAAAAACAAAAATTAAAAATTGGTTTTATAAAGCCCGCCGGCTACGGGGTCTCGGAAACTCGCGTCGGCAGAGAAGGCTCGTAGGCATGCACTTAACACATCGGACGGGATGGTAAATTCTGGGTGGCGTCGGCGACGGGGTCCCAAGCCGTCGCCGACGGGCTTTCAATTGGGGTCCGCCGCTGATTTGTTCTAGGCCTTTCTAATCGAACCCATAGCCACAAAAACTCAACCAAACGCAATTTCAAACCCTTGTCAGCCACATATTTGAACCAAAAACAATCATACATCATCCATTCACCCAAAAACTTAACAAAACCCTTGTTCTCCCTCTCTAAACCTCACTCTTCAACTTCTTCTTCTCCATTAAACCTTCAAGAACACTAGAACTTCAACATCTCATAACTTCCTCAATTCTTCACCAATTCAAGGGATTCTTGAGCCCATTGTGTGTAGATTTACAAGAGCAACAAAACCCCCATAACAGTTTTCACCAATTCTTGCTCGTTTGCAAGATTTCTGAATTTTAAAATTCGGGTTTTTAGAAAGACTGTTCTTCAAAGCTTTGATTTTCATCTTTTAACTAGTTCTTGACATTCTACTACATAAAGGTATGAACTTTACTTGATTTTTAGCCTTATTATCCTATGGTATGTTGAAATCTTCTGAAATTTTTGAACTTTTGTTTGAAGAGTAGGTTGTTTATCACAATGTAGGATGTTATAGTTGAAAATTGTATATAAATTCTTGATTTGATTTAGATTGAACATGCAATAACCATAGTGAAGTAATTACACTTGTTGTTTGAATGATTGAACATGAATATGATGTTGAACTTTGTTGAAATCATATGAATTGTGAGTAAACATGAAAGATTAACTGTTAGATGATAAAATATGCGACTTTGGAAGTTTAAAAAGGCGATTTTGCATCTAGTTGTTAAGTGAAATTCAAGATTATATATTATGTTCAAAGTTTGAGATTATTTATGAAGATTGGGTTTATATTGATTGTTCCTTTGCTTTTTGATTGTAGTTATGGTTGGAGGTAGAAAGAAGGCCAAGACCATGGGTCAAGGTTCATCATCTGGGGTTGGGTCCTCTTCCGGATTGCTACCTAGAAAGTGGGAGCAATTAAGGTCAGTGGAAGAAAGTGATGCGAGGTGGTATCGACAGGATTGGGCATGGGAAAAGTTTCTGGATAGTCATAGTGCCAACGTATGGAATGAAGACAAGAACAAGGCACTTTCGACATACAATGACAAGAAACTGGAAATTAAGTTGTGGAAATGGAAGATGGTTACGGGTGTGTCAACTTCAGTACCGGATAGGGTTGTGGCAGAAAGGGCGATTAATGTTAAAGAGTTGAGAGCAATTGGCATCACTCAAATGTTCTAACGCCTTGGTTGGGAAAGAGTTTTAGATTGGTGTGAAGATAACACCTCCCGTATTTACTTGTCGGAGGTGTGTGAGTGGCTTGCATCTTTGCTGTTTCGAAACAAAGATGGTCCCCCAGAACAGTGGAAATTAGTTGGTACTACAAGCAGGGGGGAAATGACGATGTCGTTCGAGACAATGAATTGCATCCCGCGATTCGATTCTCTTGTGGTGCAAGCATACGATTACCCATTGATGGAACATTTCTTCGATAACAAAGCGAATGAACATGATCTGGAGGGTATCATTGAGTCGGTATTGCCATACAATGACGGGGGAGTGGCTGCAAAGAGCCACTTGACGATTGAAGGGAAAATTCTACAAGGCATTTCCCTTGAAAACATTATGGTTCGGTTTGGAGATCGGGGGAAAGTGAGAGCATCTGACTGCAGAGTTATTCATGCCTTGGTGTATAGGACACCAACGTTGTCTTGGAGGCACATCATTATGATGAATACATGGATTACTCGGGAGTCATGCCACAAGAGGATGATTCCATATACACACTTAATCAGTGTAATGATCCTCCAACAAAACTGTTTACCTCCCGAGTCACTTTGGGTGTCTAAACCCGTAGAGGAGTTCAACTTGGCCACAATGAAAAGAAATTGGAAAATCCAAGTGCAACTCTTCGGTAGTAAGTATGCGATAACCGATGAATTGGGTCACAAGTATGAATTCACTTACCCAAATGCACTTCAAGGGGCCGCAGAAGATGTTGAGATGGTGGATGAAGAGGACAAAGATGAACCCGTCGGTCCACGGGGACCATAGCAAAGGTACATGCAGCCATATCGAGAATTAAATGAGGATATGGCAAGGAAGAGGTTGCACTTCCTTTCTCAAATCAAATACTAAACGCTGGAAGAACCGGACTTATTCAAGATATGTCCAGATCAAGTCGTCAGAAGATGCATCCCGGACGATGAGATTCCTAGTGTCTTGATGCACTTGCATTCATTTTCCTATGGGGGCCATTTCAGTGGTCACAAAACCGGACACAAAGTGCTCAATAGCGGTCTTTATTGGCCGACTATTTTTAAGGACGCATTCAATTTCACTAAAAACTGCGTAGAGTGTCAAAAATTAGGGGGTATTTCTAAACGGGATGAGATGCCCATGCAACTGATTCTCATAGTAGACATTTTTTATGTTTGGGGGATCGATTTAATGGGACCATTCCCTAATTCACATGGCAACTTATATATCTTGGTGGCGGTCGACTATGTGTCGAAGTGGGTCGAAGCGATTGCCACCAAGACGAATGACCATACCGTAGTTTGCAACTTTGTTCAAACAAACATAATTTCTAGATTTGGGATTCCCCGAGTGATCATTATTGATGGGGGATCTCATTTTAAGAATTTTAACTTTGGAAAACTCTTGAAACGGTATGGTGTTGACCATCGAATAGATACCCCCTATCACCCGAAAACGAGTGATCAAGTGGAAGTATCCAATAGGCAAATAAAGGAAATTTTGCAAAAGACCATTCGACCAGACCGAAAGGATTGGTCGATGAAGTTAAATGACGCTTTATGGGCTTATCGAACGGCTCATAAAACACATATTAGAACTACACCATACCGCTTAGTTTATGGGCTAAATTGTCACTTACCGGTAGAGCTTGTACATCGTGCATGGTGGGCTATTAAGGAAGTTAACATGAAATACGATGATGCAGGTAAAGAGCAGAAGTTAAAGTTGTGTGAGTTGGAAGAGCTTCAGGAAGAAGCATATGAATGTGCCTCAAAATACAAGGATGGTATGAAGAGGGCACACGATGCGAAATTGAAGCCGAAGTAGTTTGAAGTGGGTCAAAAGGTATGGCTTTACAACTCAAGGTTTAAATACTTTCCCGGGAAGCTTAAGAGTAAGTGGATGGACTCGTACGTGATTACACAGGTCGGAAAGCTTGGAGTTGTTACCATCAAGGACCCGAAGGATGGGTCGAAGCAAACGGTTAATGGGCACCGCCTTAAACCGTTCCTCGATGGTAATGAAGAAAAGAAGGATGAAAATGTGGAGTTGGTAAGCTTTGTGGTAAGCGTACCAAAACCTCTGAGGTCAACTGAAAGGACCGGTAACAAAATTTATAGAGTTTTGTATATTTTATTTAATTGTTTAAGTGTTTTTAGTTATAATCGTTTTCGTTCTGTACTAACCTCCTTTGATGTGTGAAGTCCGAACACCACCAACGAGTCTTGGGAATGCAAGGGGTGTTTCTAGACTTGTTTTTTGTGTATTAGGGCAATACACGGCTTTTCGGGGGGTGTAGAAACGTTAAACGTTTTGTATTTTGAAAAATTTTAACTTATAAAAATTTACAAAAACAATTTTAAGAATTTTTAGGATTTTTATTTCTATATGTTCCTTTTGTAAAAAGTATATAATTTAGAATTTTTAGGATTTTTATTTGTATATGTTCCTTTTGTAGAAAGTATATAATTTCCCTCATATTTTTCATAAAAAAATCAAAAATTAAAAATTCGTTTTATAAAGCCCGTCGACGACGGGGTCTCGGAAACTCGCGTCGGCAGAGAAGGCTCATAGGCAGGAACTTAACACGTCGGACGGGATGGTAAATTCTAGGTGGCGTCGGCGACAGGGTCCCAAGCCGTCGCCGACAGGCTTTCAATTGGGGTCCGACGCTGACGTGATTGTCGTGGTCACGCAAATTTAATCCCAATAACAACTATATAGATAGTGGCAAGTGGGTATCGAACACAGGGAGTTTGTGGAATATGTGTTATCTCAATGTATGTCTAACTAACTAGAATAATCTAAATTGCAAGAAAAGAAAATTTCAATGTTTTGGCGATTGGATTTAATTACTAGATTAAACTAAATTATAATACAAATCAAAAGTAAGTTTTGTAACAGGATAAGAGGGTAGTAATCATCCCGAGTTTCAGGTTTTAAGTGACAATCAAGGTTTATGTTCAACTGGAAAGAACTACATAGACATAGCTCATGCAAGATCAATTATTTGTGATGAAAGGGAACTAAGTACTCGGATTCCTAGAACGCGAGGTTGTTACCCGATGACCAATTAACATATATCCAACCCTAATCCCTCCCATGATATCTCGATTGCCAACGGCACCAAGAACGTATGGTTTAGAATTATGATCAAACATACATCAACAATTTACAAACACCCAATCAAGCACCATAATAAACTAACAACACATGCACAGTTTAATATTCCAGAAATTCAAGAACAAAACATAATTGTCACAAGTAAACCTTACATTCGGGATGATCACCAAGCAAACCTAGCCGCTCATAGTGTGGTGAATCATCATCACAATCAAACCTTTGTTTATTGGAATCAAAAACAAAAACTTCATGTTTTTATCACTCAAGAACACAAAAGGAGAGCCAAAAATCGCCTCCCCTCACCTCCAAAACCGTCCACCATTAGCCTCCTCAAAAGACATCCATAAAACCAATTTAAGAAGGCAGTTACGTTTTCTGCGTCACCTCCACCGTAAATTACGGCATCACCGTAATTTACGGTGATGTTCATTATGTTTACGGCACAAATAGACTGTTTTACGGTGGAGACTTGTGCACGTGATACCTCTGCCGCCCATGTGTTTTGTTTGTCACTTCCTTGTTAGCGTCATATGCACCGCCAAGATGATTCCTCCTTCACGTGTATAGGCTGCCAATTCTTCTTTCACTTGACTTTACCAACCAAACCCCAATCCACGTGATATTGCTCTTGTTACCGGCCCAATGATGATGATCCAACTCGCATCCTCCAAAGTCCAATGTCAACCGCCAATTATATGTTGTTGCTAATCATGTGCGGCCCACTTGATGTTGTTGTTAAGACTTATGAACAAAAGCCCAAAAATTCGTCCCACTAAAGTCTCTTTTTTTTTTTTTTTTGTTTGTCAACTGCCCTTCACGTGATGTTTCTGCCTCTTTAATTCATGTGAATGGCTGCTAATGATGGTATGTTAATTGTGTTGTTCCCAAGCCAAAAGTCGGCTAGCATATGATGATATCATTGACTTTCTTTGGCTGCCTCTTCCTCACGTGATGAGTGACATGATGATGAGTTTCTTTAGTGTGATGATGTGATGATGTGATGATAATAATTCCTTCCCAAAGTCAAAAGGTGTGGTATCAGCCCTTGTCTTCACGTGGATGAGTCATGTTGACTTCGATGATGATGAATATGTTGGTGTTTTAATTAATGTATTATAATATCCAACTCAATATTCCAAACAACCACATGTGCGATGCTTTGTATATTCTAACCGTAGCTTACCCGTTCCAATTTATCCGATTTAAGCGATTTACCTGTAAAATACACGAACACTCGTAGTTACTAAGTTCAAGCAAATAACCAAGTAAAGCATGGAATTTTAATCTTTTTAAACCATTTAAGGGTTGTCCAACGGACCACCCGTCACATCCCCACACTTACCCGTTGCTTGTCCCAAGCAACTCGTTCAAAAACTATTTCAAAACCATAGCGATCAATTATGCAAACCAAGCTAAATGTGCCATCCTTTTACTAACCTTCAACCATACAATAAGACACACCCCTCGCCAAACTCTCGGTTACAAGAATTATTAGCAATATGCTAAACCACTCAATGCGTGTGTGTGTGTGCGCGACAATAAGCTTGTATACAAATCAAGTTTCCTCCTAACAAATATCTAACATGCTTTAGAATCAAAGGGACTTGCGGGTTGCAACGGGGCTAGGTGTCAAGGTAGGAAAATGATGGAATACATATGAAAGAGCTAATTGATTTGACCCGGTTTTTATGTCTACTACTAAACAAAGCAAACACAAAATATATACACAACTTTTTCAACGTTCTCAACTACAATCGCAACTAAATACTTTTTTTTTCTCATATCTTTCTCATATTTTTTTTCTTTTTCTTTTTTCTCTTTTTTTTTTTTTTTTTTTTTTATAACACCTCAAACTCAACAATATATACAAGAACATCAATACTACAAACTAAATCTCCTAAACCGGGTCATCTCAAAAGGTAAAATTTTTATAGGAAGTAGGCTCGGGTCACAATCGAATGGTCTAAGGCTCAACATGGCTTTCTAAGGACCAAACCCCCACCCCTCACAATACCAAGCTCATATATGTAACGTATGAGGTCCAACCCCCAATTCCCACACTCTCACACATCTAGACGAGGCTTCCTAAAAGTCCCCCTATCATTTTCAAAAGCATGCTAACTCTAGGATTTAACAAGAATTCGTACACAAGTTCTATTAACACAATAAACACACACCGCCACTCAAACAATGAAATATCAATAACAATCATGTGTGGCTCAAATCCTCACCAAGAAAAGACTAGGAATGGGTGTCGGTGTGTCAAATGGTACAATATCAAGCTTTCAAATTTTAACAATTTTCGCTCGGATTTACAAAATTTTAAAATTCTCAAAAATTCCCCCATCCCCACACTTGGGATACATTGTCCCAATGTATGGTTTTGAGGGAAAGATCGCTTCTAACAAAAAACATTAGCTTTCGCTAATACTCTCAAATCCCAATTTTTTTTTTTAATTATTAAAAACACCACCAATTCCTTCACAACCCATAAACTAAACACATCAAAACACCACCCAACCGCCCAACCAAAAACTTAAACATGAATATATACAAAGGGGCACAAGATGAGAACAAGACACGACCTGATTAGTAAATCAGCAGTGTTGGTAGTGATGCAGCTGCGGTGATCGAACCGGTTCAAAAACATCTCTTAGATTCGCCGATATCTCCACAGGGATGTTGCCAAACATCCCCACACTTGAATCATTGCATCCGCGAGGGTTGAAACGTAATAACCTGCCAACACACAAACACAACACCAAAACAAAACCAAACAAAGCAAAACAAAACAAACTACAAATACAATACTCTACATCCTCGGGCTGCCTCCCGAGAGCGCTAAAGTTTAGGTCTTCAGCCCGACCGTACCTGATATGTCTCAAGGTGGTCTCAATGCACATTTACCTTTTTCGTTGCTGATGTAAGCACGGTGTTTGATTCTTCTATTGTGTGTGTGCTTTGTCACGTCCCATCTTTCTTTGCAACATTCTTTAAATCCACATTTTCCTACCGAATTTCCAACAAATGCTCGGTAGTTTATTCTCCACTTCACAACCTCATTTTTTATGCCCAACAAATCTAAACTCTCCCATAAACATAACTTATGAATGAAATCTCCCACATCATGAAGTGCCACCTTCCTAGTTTCTAAACATGCATCCTTAACACTCCTGGTTTCCATAACCACCACAGCCGGAGAGTTGTAATCAACTTTGATTGGTTCATCAAGTAAAAGGCCCTCAACTTTGCTCTCCATAGGTGGTTCCTCCACAATAATTTCAATTGTATATTCCTCATTTGACCCTAATAATTCAGTTTCAAGTTCGGGAGGACTCACAACCTTTTCTTCTACATCACCCATAGGTGTCATTTGTTCAATCTGCACATGTATCCAGTGTTGTTTTGCTTGACGTTTTTCCACCATCGACGTCCCTGGCCTCATCTCTTTCACCTCTTTTGGTAGCAAATCATATTTCCATTCCAAAAGTTCTACTCGTTCTTCCATTGACAAATGAGGTTTTGTTAATTCTTTTTCAACATGAACCATGTGTCTCTTTCTCATCATCTCGTCAAGACTTTCAGATTTATGTGACTGATAGTGCAAAGTAGGTTGTTGAGTTACACATTCATAACCAGACTGATCAAATGTATACTGAGCATGATAATAATCTTGATTGTACATCTGAGGGCCTTCATATGAAAGTTGGGAATATTCATCATAATAATCCATGTTCGACTTGTAAGGTGAATCATAGTATGAATCATGTGGGTGAAACTCGTCATAATGGACATTCCGCTCGTCCATTCTCATCTGTTCTTCTCTACGCTTATGTTGGGCCTCCCCACAACATATACTCGGATGAAGTGGGCCTTTGCACAATCTACACGTAAATAAGCTGAAATTTGTGTAATGCCCTGTCATCCTGCACAACACAACTCAACTACCAAGTGTAAATCATGAACATAAAAGAAATCTTTTTGGTTTTTTTTTTTTAAAATTTTTTTTTTCAACTAATACACAAGATAACACACGTTACGCACTACTCCCCGGCAACGGCGCCAAAATTTGACGTGATTGTCGTGGTCACGCAAATTTAATCCCAATAACAACTATATAGATAGTGGCAAGTGGGTATCGAACACAGGGAGTTTGTGGAATATGTGTTATCTCAATGTATGTCTAACTAACTAGAATAATCTAAATTGCAAGAAAAGAAAATTTCAATGTTTTGGCGATTGGATTTAATTACTAGATTAAACTAAATTATAATACAAATCAAAAGTAAGTTTTGTAACAGGATAAGAGGGTAGTAATCATCCCGAGTTTCAGGTTTTAAGTGACAATCAAGGTTTATGTTCAACTGGAAAGAACTACATAGACATAGCTCATGCAAGATCAATTATTTGTGATGAAAGGGAACTAAGTACTCGGATTCCTAGAACGCGAGGTTGTTACCCGATGACCAATTAACATATATCCAACCCTAATCCCTCCCATGATATCTCGATTGCCAACGGCACCAAGAACGTATGGTTTAGAATTATGATCAAACATACATCAACAATTTACAAACACCCAATCAAGCACCATAATAAACTAACAACACATGCACAGTTTAATATTCCAGAAATTCAAGAACAAAACATAATTGTCACAAGTAAACCTTACATTCGGGATGATCACCAAGCAAACCTAGCCGCTCATAGTGTGGTGAATCATCATCACAATCAAACCTTTGTTTATTGGAATCAAAAACAAAAACTTCATGTTTTTATCACTCAAGAACACAAAAGGAGAGCCAAAAATCGCCTCCCCTCACCTCCAAAACCGTCCACCATTAGCCTCCTCAAAAGACATCCATAAAACCAATTTAAGAAGGCAGTTACGTTTTCTGCGTCACCTCCACCGTAAATTACGGCATCACCGTAATTTACGGTGATGTTCATTATGTTTACGGCACAAATAGACTGTTTTACGGTGGAGACTTGTGCACGTGATACCTCTGCCGCCCATGTGTTTTGTTTGTCACTTCCTTGTTAGCGTCATATGCACCGCCAAGATGATTCCTCCTTCACGTGTATAGGCTGCCAATTCTTCTTTCACTTGACTTTACCAACCAAACCCCAATCCACGTGATATTGCTCTTGTTACCGGCCCAATGATGATGATCCAACTCGCATCCTCCAAAGTCCAATGTCAACCGCCAATTATATGTTGTTGCTAATCATGTGCGGCCCACTTGATGTTGTTGTTAAGACTTATGAACAAAAGCCCAAAAATTCGTCCCACTAAAGTCTCTTTTTTTTTTTTTTTTTTTTTGTCAACTGCCCTTCACGTGATGTTTCTGCCTCTTTAATTCATGTGAATGGCTGCTAATGATGGTATGTTAATTGTGTTGTTCCCAAGCCAAAAGTCGGCTAGCATATGATGATATCATTGACTTTCTTTGGCTGCCTCTTCCTCACGTGATGAGTGACATGATGATGAGTTTCTTTAGTGTGATGATGTGATGATGTGATGATAATAATTCCTTCCCAAAGTCAAAAGGTGTGGTATCAGCCCTTGTCTTCACGTGGATGAGTCATGTTGACTTCGATGATGATGAATATGTTGGTGTTTTAATTAATGTATTATAATATCCAACTCAATATTCCAAACAACCACATGTGCGATGCTTTGTATATTCTAACCGTAGCTTACCCGTTCCAATTTATCCGATTTAAGCGATTTACCTGTAAAATACACGAACACTCGTAGTTACTAAGTTCAAGCAAATAACCAAGTAAAGCATGGAATTTTAATCTTTTTAAACCATTTAAGGGTTGTCCAACGGACCACCCGTCAGACGCTGATTTGTTCTAGGCCTTTCTAATCGAACCCATAGCCACAAGAACTCAACCAAACGCAATTTCAAACCCTTGTCAGCCACATATTTGAACCAAAATCAATCATACAACATCCATTCACCCAAAAACTTAACAAAATCCTTGTTCTCTCTCTAAACCTCACTCTTCAACTTCTTCTTCTCCATTAAACCTTCAACAACCCTAGAACTTCAACATCTCATAACTTCCTCAATTCAAGCGATTCTTGAGCCCATTGTGTGTAGATTTACAAGAGCAACAAAACCCCCATAACGGTTTTCACCAATTCTTGCCCGTTTGCAAGATTTCTGAATTTTAAAATTTGGGTATTTAGAAAGAGTGTTCTTCAAAGCTTTGATTTGCATCTTTTAACTAGTTCTTGACATTCTACTACATAAAGGTATGAACTTTACTTGATTTTTAGCCTTATTATCCGATGGGATGTTGAAATCTTCCGAAATTTTTGAACTTTTGTTTGAAGAGTAGGTTGTTTATCACAATGTAGGATGTTATAGTTGAAAATTGTATGTAAATTCTTGATTTGATTTAGATTGAACATGCAATAACCATAGTGAAGTAATTACACTTGTTGTTTGTATGATTGAACATGAATATGATTTTGAACTTTGTTGAAATCATATGAATTGTGAGTAAACATGAAAGATTAATTGTTAGATGATAAAATATGCGACTTTGGAAGTTTAAAAAGGCGATTTTGCATCTAGTTGTTAAGTGGAATTCAACATTATATATTATGTTCAAAGTTTGAGATTATTTTTGAAGATTGGGTTTATATTGATTGTTCCTTTGCTTTGCTTTGTGATTGTAGTTATGGTTGGAGGTAGAAAGAAGGCCAAGACCATGGGTCAAGGATCATCATCTGGGGTTGGGTCCTCTTCCAGATTGCTACCTATAAAGTGGGAGCAATTAAGCTCAGTGGAAGAAGGTGATGCGAGGTTGTATCGACAGGATTAGGCATGGGAAAAGTTTCTGGATAGTCATAGTGCCAACGTATGGAATGAAGACAAGAACAAGGCACTTTCGACATTCAATGACAAGAAACTGGAAATTAAGTTGTTGAAATGACAAGAAACTGGAAATTAAGTTGTTCATCAAGGACAAAGATGAACCCGCCGGTCCACGGGGACCATAGCAAAGGTACATGCGGCCATATTGAGAATTAAATGAGGATGTGGCAAGGTTTGTGAATTGTAGACGGGTACCTTCGTATCGGAATTTCAACCACGGGCAGCAGGAGGTGTTTGATAATGTGTCGGCGGTTCTGGGGGAAGGTCGAGAATATGAAGCGAGAAGGAGAAACTGGGAGCAGGAACACCAAGCCCGGTTACAGGCTCAATGGGATGCCGAGGCAGTCTACCGGGCCAGGGTGGAAAAGTTTATAGAGGAGCAGTAGTTGTTCCAAGCTCTACAAAGATCGCAGATGGAGCAAATGGAACAACAGCGGCAACAAGAGGTAGCTCAGAGACGAGCTTGGGAGGAAAATGAGGAGAGGCTCAGAATCGAGCAAAACACAAGAGAGGATCGCTGATGGGGTGCTATGTATGTATCAAATGAATTGGCTATTAATAATGCCAAGGTCCTCCATGATCAGGAATAGCACCGGAGGGATTGGGAAGCCGGCCTCCCCTACGAAGAACATTCGGGGAGGATCGACTATTCCACCCTTCCCGTTCCCCGAGGCCCCTCTGATCCATCGCCTCATTAGCCCGAGGCAGTGGGGTCTAGCTTCATCCCATCACAGTTTCAACCGCTAGCAGAAGGAGAGCCGGGTCCCCTTGACAACTACCGGGAGATGTTCGAGGCTCTTACTGGATACCCGTACCTCCTGAACCCACCAGTCGACCCGAACGAGCGATACCACCGTGTTTTGTTGTTGTTGTATATTTTATTTTAGTTTTTTTATGTCTTTAGTATTTCATTTTTCCTAGTTAAATGAACGTTGTGGGTGTGTTCCCTATATAACCCTCACTAGACCTACTCGTCCTCCCAAGCTATTGGGGGGTTTAAAAGGGCTTGTTGCATAAGCTAAATGCAACCGTGATTCCTACAAAAGTGAGTTAGGATTGTTGTTGTTGTAAATTAATTTTCCACATAAATCAAGGTAAAATAACGTATGACTTGGTAATACTTTCATAAAAGTGGTAGAATTAGGTGGCTAACAAATTTTAATGGTTGTGAGAAGCATGCTTCTACACAAGGGTTAAGATTTGCAGGTACATTATGTTTGAGGGACGACCACTTTATTGAAGAAGAAGGAGAATACATTAGCATCTAGCGAGAAAATCAGGTGCATACGTTTCCTTTTCCTTGATTCTTAGTTAGTAATAAGTGGATTGTAATTGTACTTTAGTTTCCGGGGTAATTTTTTGGGAAATTAGTCGTGTCACATCCCTTGTGCGATTTAAAAAACTCTAGTTCTTACACATTGAGGACAATGTTTACCTCAAGTGTGGGGATGGGGGAGTAGTAAAAGTTTTCCGATTTTTGACCCGTTTATCTAAACACTATACATTGAGGACAATCTTACCTCTAGTGTGGGGATGGGGGAAAATTTCAAAAATGTCTTTGTTTAAAGCCATCTTAAAAGCACAAGTAACTAAGTCAACGAGGGATGATACAACCCATTTGGTCTTTTGTCATGGTCAAGTTTGAAGTAAATAGCATGATGGGTATTTAGTGGGTGGTTATTTGGGAATAATCCGTCTAAGAAACTAACATATCATGCATGTCACATATCATACCCGTTATATGTGAGGTTTTGAGCCACTTTTACATCATAGAACTACATGTTTATGTTTCTTTGTTTGAGTGGACCATTAGTCATGTATTGTAGAACTTGCGACTTTTGATGTTTTTGAGACCAAAGACCGATTACAAGCACAAGAATGATTAAGGCATTAGGTAAACCTTTTCCTTTTACACCATTTATCCATCCTTACCCAAAATTAATCCCTTAGTAGCCAACTTTGAGCCTAAACCTTTCGTTTGATAACCCACTTAGCCCATAACCTTAAGTCTTTTCTTTTAAACCCGTGTGGTGAGAATTCGATTATAGGAAGTTTAAGCTTGTATAGTTGTGATTCGTTTGTATATATAAAAAACAGAAGAAGAAAAATCAGAAAAGTTGTGAAAAAGAATAGAAAATCATTGAGAAAAGAACAAGAATATGTGTTTCTAGTTTGTGGAATAAAAGGCGAAAATTGTTGCCCTCTAGTTTGATGTTGGTAGTTAGTCGTGTTTAAATTAGTTGTTTTGCAATAAAAATCGAATTTTCATCACCTTAGCCACTTTAAATATCCTACTTCCTACCCTTAGCCTAGCCCCGTTACAACCCTTACAAAGACCTTTTGACTTGTGCTTAGTATTCGTGTACGGTGGTGGAGAATGATTAAGTTGCAAGCCTATGCGGGTACGTGTTCTAATCGGTTTTGAGTGATTATTCTTAAAAGTGCTAATACCCCATGAAAATTAGCCAACTTGCAAGCCGAGTGGAGAGAACATTGTGAGGGATGTGCATGATTTATTGGGTTTAAGGGCGGGTTAATCTTGGATAACCATTTTATATGTGATTATTCACTTTACCGTTGAATATGTTGAAAATTGTAAAAAGTTTGAACTTGAATATGACAATTGACTTAACCTTCGTCTCGGGAATGGGGAGTGTGTTTTTTGTTCGACCCACATGAAAGTGAATTACAGATTTGCTTGAGGGCAAGCAAAAGGCAAGTGTAGGGATGTGATAAGTGGTAGAATAACGGTGTTCGTTTATGTTTAAGTTTGGGTTTTTACTTAACTTTTAATATTGAAAAGCCTACTTTTGATTAGATATGTGTTTTGCAGGTCTAGCGCAATTTAAGGAGCTTTTCGGGAGCTTTACGGGTCACCGGGATGAAAAACGGACCATCGGGACGCGAAACGGGTCAATCGGGAGCAAGAATTGAGAAAAAAGGAGAGTAGGAAATGGAAGGCTCGTCGCCGACGTCCCCCTAGGCCGTCGGTGACGCGTATGGGAAAAGGTCATCGTCTGCAGAAGCGCATATCCAGGAATTTAACGCGTCAGATGGGTCTTCACTTTTGGGAGGGCCGATGGTTTCTTCAGATGCGAATTTGTTAGTTTTGATTGGTTGGAACGAGTTTTAATGAAGGGAATCACCATTATGACGGGAGTTACATACATTTTGAAGTATGAATAGAGTTCTTGGAGCCACATTCATCAACAACTTCACTACCAATCATCCAACATCGTCAACCATCATCCGAATCAACTCGATTGATCATCCACTTCACCTTCTTCTCCATTCAAAACCCTAGTTCATCACCCATTGATCCTTCCACCATTATCACTCAACAAAACCCTAATCCTCAACCATTCCACCATTCCACAAGCTCAAGATGATCCAATTTAAGTCTCTGCCATCCGTTGATCAAGTCCCGTTCACCATGAGCGGCTAATTCCTTGAAGGTTTCACCCTGGTGTAGGTTATTGTAAGTTTCTAGGGTTGAACATTGTTTGAGCTTTGATTGTGACAAGTTGTATTTGGATTTTGAATCTTTAGATAATTGTCGTGCATTTGAATTGAATTTGTGAATTGTCGAACGATGATAAAGTTATGAATTTACGAAATGAATTTTTGCACTTATGCCTTATCTAAGTTAGGAATTACATGTTCTTGGTAACAAAGTGCATTGCGGTCCGTTGTTTACAACGTTGATAACTCTTGGCACCTAAACCACGCGACACTAATTCTGTTAATCACTTTTGCAATTGAATCAAATCTAAAACGTGTAGAAACCCTAGGACTTCAATTACCGAACCGGGTGTGAACCTTGTTTACATATCTTGTTTTAAACTATCAATTAAATTTTCTTACAATCTAATCTTTAGTCATTAATTAATCTAATCAATTTCGCTAGTTAATTCACAAATTTTTTAATCAAACAAAAACCACAACAAAATAATCTAGCAAGCTTCATAATTGTGACATCTTATAGGAATTCATTCAAGTCCATTCGCAAACCACATACTCTTCGTGGTTCGACCCCTTACTACCACTAGCTATGTGTTAAGGCTAATTTGGGTATATATATCTTATCTTTGACCGGAGCGCGACACTCCGATCATTTCTTTGTTAATGAGTCAAGTCAAAGTAGTTGGTAAACCACAATCATGATTTGTATGACGTTCGATTCTTGTTTTTACTAGTTTTCACTTTCGGTATTTTAGGTACGAGTATCAAATGATTTTTTTTTTGTCAATGGTAAGATGAGACAATTTTTATGTAATTAAATCTAAATAGCATTGTAAATAGTTTTTCATTTTGTTTTTTCATATATAATGTTTCCTGCACCATTACGTGAGATAGTTTCCACTAGTTTTAAATTATATATATATATATATATACATATATATATATAGGGGATGGTTCAAATGAAAACCACTTTTATTGTGAAAACTCGAAAACTAACTAAAAAAAGCCTAAAAAACACACAATTTTTTTTTCAATTTTTTTTTATAAAAAATCGCAGGTTTTTGTATATAAAAAAAAACTTTTTTTTCAAAAAAAAAAAATTTGTATTACACATGTGTAATACTACACATGTGTATGTGTACTACACATGTGCACTACAAAAAAGAAATTTTTTTTTTTGAATTTTTTTTTATATACTAAAAGTAGCGAAAATTATTATGCAAAAACAAAATTTGGTATGTTTTTTTTTTTGGCATTTTTAATTAGTTTTTGAGTTTTCACAATAACTAGTGGTTTTCATTTAAACCTTCCCATATATATATATATATATATATATATATAGAGAGAGAGAGAGGTGGAGTTGGGTAGAAAGTGGATTTTTCATTGAAGGATTTTAACTATAAGGGCAATTATGTACTTTCACAATCTATTTTTTATTTTAGGAAATTATCTTCAATAATTAACTATCCATAATGGCTCCATAAATTTCGTAATTTTTTGTTTTGGATTTCTGATATCACTTAATATTAATCATTCCTTCGTTTTCTTGTTCACAAGATTCATCCCTGATCATATTTTTATACGGAGGGAAAAATAATGGCATCTGGAATCTATCAGCATGTTCTTGGTACTGTGTTTTAACAGTTTGTTCTTGGTGATGTATTTTAACAGCAAGCAGATTCATACAGCTGTTTTTTATTATTCAGAATCATATAGTTGTGTTTTAACAGCAAGGAGATTCATACAGTTGTGTTTTAGCATTCAGATTTATACAGTTGTGTTTTAACAACAAGCTGATTCATACAGTTGTGTTTTAGCATTTAGATTCATACAGTTGTGTTTTAACAGCAAGCAGATTCATACAGTTGTGTTTTAGCATTCAAATTCATACAGTTGTGTTTTAACAGCAAGCAGATTCATACAGTTATGTTTTAACGGCAAGCAGATTCATACAATTGTGTTTTAGCATTCAGATTCATACAGTTGTGTTTTAACAGCAAGCAGGTTCATACAATTGTGTTTTAGCATTCAGATTCATACAGTTGTGTTTTAACAGCAAGCAGATTCATACGCTGTTTTTACCATCCATGCTGGTAATTTTGGAGGATTTCTTGACGCTGTGTTTTAACAGCAAGTAGATTAATACGATGTGTTTCTTCATGAAGGATAGAAGGAAGAGAGAGAAAGCGAGAGAGAGAGAGAAAATCGCAAGAAATGTGGGGTGGTTATGGAATGACAATTATTTCCATATTTAAAACAAGCTAAATGACATATCTACCCCTGATTAATTAAATAATCCTATTTTTAAGAAACACATATTACCAAAATGCCACCAAGATGATCTCAACCATTAAACACACCCATTGGATGGCCCAGATCGCTTCCTAGACTTTCTAAGAAAAACACACTTTTCGTAGGATTCCCACTCTATATATATATATATATATATATATATATATATATATATATATATATATATATATATATATATATATACAATTTTCATCATTTTTATCGTTTTCGTGTTGTAGTAAA
This sequence comes from Helianthus tuberosus, assembly GCA_030545235.1. Taxonomy (NCBI): domain Eukaryota; kingdom Viridiplantae; phylum Streptophyta; class Magnoliopsida; order Asterales; family Asteraceae; genus Helianthus; species Helianthus tuberosus. The sequence continues at coordinate 10,414,656 of CM060434.1, read as the reverse complement.
GGTGTTCAGTCACTCAGGTTTGTATGTTTTACTTTTTGCCTTTTAAGTTTTGCTTTTTGTTTTTGTTTTTTTGTTTTTTTTTTTTTTTGTCTTTAAGTTAAAGCTTTCTTGGTATAAGCTTGAGTTTGTCGATGTTTTACGTCACGTGGTAGTATAAATTCGTGTTTTGTTTTCCGTTTTTTTTTCTGATTTTAGTCATTGTTTGCTTAAAAATTAGCAACACAGGGGTTAAACACTACTTAAGTTGAAATATCATCTCTTATCTCCAGTGTTGTATTTTTCTCAAATAGGTAGAAAATAATAAATATCGAAGCAAAATATGAAAAAATTGTAATCTATCATTTTTAGATATTTTCTTTCCAGATTTTATCCACAAGACTTGTGGTTCTATTAAGAGTAGACTTCCAAGTCTTTGACTGGATGCACACGGCAATATATATTTCTTGGTTGTCACAATTACAGGGCCAGGAGAATAAATTATTCTAAATAAATACTTTTCGTTTATATTATATGTATAAAGAAATTAAATTTGTTCTAGAAAAATGTTTTCTAAGAATAACTAGTTTTTTACATCGCGCGTTGCGGCGGAAACGAGCAAATGATAATGTAAAACAAATGTGATTCGAAAATAAAACATGTTGTTTAGAAAGTCTAACCATTAGAACGTTTAAGTTTATCTTTGTACCTTTTTATGATAATAAATAAATATTTTATTTAGAGTACAACTTCTTTTTTAACAAAACCTATAACAAAATGTCATAAAAAAATCAAGCACAACTGTAATACTCAAAAATCTAATTCGATAAATGTTTATTTATAATTGAAATACAAGCAAATGATAATATAAAACAAACATTATTCGAAAATAAAGCATGTTGTTTAGAAAGCCAAACCATTAGAACGTTTTAGTTTATCATCGTACCATGTCATGATATCAAATAAATACTTTATTTAGAGTACAACTTCTTTTTTAACAAAACTTATAACAGAATGTCATAGAAAAAATCAAGCACAACTGTAATACTCAAAAATCTAATTCGATAAATGTTTATTTGTATTTGAAATATGATATTTAACTAAATTAATTAGATTTTCTATACATAAATAATGTTCAATTTGTTTCGTTTAAAAGTTTTGATTTTTCTTAATTTCTTTTCTCTCCATGTGTTGGAGTAAATAAAAAAAAAATACATAGATAAAAGTATAACAATTTGGTGATGCTCACTTGACCCATATTCAAAATACAATCAATTTGATTTCAAGTTTCACTTCACCGAACCTTTTTCGTTAAAAAAAAATTATAAATGATTCACCTTCCAAATTCTTATTGTTATCTCTCCTAACGAATTGGTCGAGGATTTCGAAATTTCGCTAGCTTATTGCAGATCATAATCCCCTTTTAAACAATCAAACCCTGTAATCAAAATCACTTCTAAATTTGATCCGTGGTTCCGCTCGACACGCCGCAGCACCACTCTCTTCGGCTGACGTGACCGCAGTCGGAGCCATTCCCTGTTGAGACTAACACTACAACACTCTAATTCCATTTAGCCTGCAAGTGTTCGTGCAACGCCTGTTCGGTTCGGTTGAAGCCGCGCACCATGTTTCGGAGCAGCGTTGTGACACCCCTTGATTTGCTCTTTTCCGTTCGACCATTCTGGTGAGAGCTCTAACCTTCGTCATTTGCTTTTGTATCCTCTTCTGATTCCTCACGACCAACCTCCTTGATTGTTAGTCTCTCCGGCGACTTAAACCATCATACAATATACAATATGAGTGTTAATTATATTAAAAATACAACATTTAGTCTGTGTTTGATGTTGAAACTGTATTGGTGCACTAGGATATAGGACCAGTCGTTTGGGTTGAGTTATGGGTTGGGTTGGGGTTGCTCTCCGTGTGTCAAAGATTGAATTAAGAGTTCAAGAATATATGTTGAATTTTGGATTATAAGCGAGGAATAATTTGATCGGTGATAACGGTGGTTGTCGGCCAATTTTAGTAACGTGATTTGTGGCTTAAAAATTAAAGAGTTTATGTAAATTTTCCTTAAAGTAAAGCGCCATGTGTTTGTTAAATAATCAGTTCCAAGATAAATGGTCACTATGCATAAATTTTACATTATGTTCTTTGCATAGGCTTGTTAGGAAATAAAGTTTTGACTCACCATCTTTTATATAGATACGTGAATACATGCTACTAATATATCATTTCATTGTCTTAATCATTAAATTATAAAATGTGTATATCCATGCAATAAGATCTGGTTCGTGTCATGAGCCCTAATTACGTTAAAAAAAATATATAACACAACAGATAGTGGACATTGTTGAAATAATTATAAGATTTATACTAGTTATATTTTATGTTTAAAAATAGGAAATGAGTCTTTTATAACACTAAGAGTTACTGTCGCCGGGAAAATCAACACATCTTGTGACCAATTTAGTGTTTCGTAACTAAATTCAACAACAACAAAATGTAGGTTTACGTGTTCGTTAAGGAATACTTGATTTAATTTCTTTGCTTGCTCATAAGGTACGGATTCTGTTTCTTTTACATCATAGTGTTTTTTTATTCAAGTCCGCTACTTTCTAGTACCGATGTTTTCGTTAGATTTTTCTGTTTGGTATCGTTATATGACCAGTATATATATAGTAGCATTCAATAGACTTTAGCTCTTGTGCTCGTTATTGCATGTTCCCCTGTGATGCGTTTATTTCTAATGTAGCATTGTACTCTGTCACCCGAGCAATTATAAGTTAGCACTTGTTGTTGGGGCGTCAACGACATGGCACTCATTGTGACGGTGCGTAGCTAAAGTTCACGGCGACTCTAGTTTGTGCTTGTGTAGCACCTGGCCTCTAGAGGCGAATAGATCAATCTTAGCTCTGACTCCTGACTCCTTATGAGATTGAATAATGTGTGTACGCCTACACGCCCCGTCTTGGTACATGGACTATAGCTGTGTACCCCTCTGTTTAGGCACGTGGGTGCTTCTATTTTACGAGACTTGTTTTACAGTTATATGTTGTCACGTATGTCTTGTCTCTATTATGATATATTTGATATGTTTATATGCATCTGATTATGTTCAGTATTTGTTATCTGTTTAGTATAAGTTTTGGGATTCAAGTTATGTAAGTATTTGTTTCGGCGCTAGAATTTAGATTGGTTAACGTCAGTACCGTTCATGTTTCTGTCCGTATGCATGCCTTACTTTTACTGTTGATTTCTTCATTACTGGGCAACTTTTTAGCTCAGCTGTAGTTTCTTTCTTCTGTTGTCTTATGTGTTTTACAGGTAATCAAGGGAAAGCGGGATGAGTGAGAGGAAAATGAAGTTTAAAAAGTTTTTGAAGTTTCCGTGATTATTTATTTTCAGTAATTAAATGATTTAAGACTTAGGTTTTCTGGTGAATTCGAGACTTTTTTGTTTCATTACAGACATTCAATCATTTAGACATTATCACTAAACACAGGATTATTGTTTGGATTTCTAGGGTTTGCATGAAATCAAAAGAACAATCATACAACGTATAACATAAAGCATTACCTTAGATTGATTCTAGATGGATTGAAAGATCAAGATTGATGTGTGTAGCCAGGAATGATGAGAGAAATGAATGAAGATGATGATTAGAGAAAATGATTAGAACTGTCGTACAAGAATTATGAGGGAGTTTTAAGGTTACTCAGTAGTTATTAGAGTTTCACAATTAACCCTAACCACCCCTAACTATAACATTATTACACAAAGTACACAACAACTTGTAACTTACAATTAAAGCATATAATTCACGTATTTTTCATGCAACACATAAGTTTTGTATAAACCATCCATTTATAATTATTATTCGCGTTAGTCAACAATGTTCGAGACTTATCATGTGTGTGTTTCGGTAACTTCAATAATCCAAAAACGATCATTCGACACACACCTTACAAAATCCCCCTTTAAAACCCACCACTTTTCAAACCCCCAACGCACAACCCAACTCATCACAGACACCCTCCGCTCCATACCCAGATACTTCTTCCACTCCCCAAGATCTATGGGTCATCAACTCGGATCCAGACATTGAACAACTCTCAAACAACGAAACCTCCATCACGAAACCATAAAGATCCATAAAGGCATAACCTTTTTTGGTCCAGCGGCTTATAGAGACCCACAAAAGGTAAAATTAGGGTTGGATAAAGCCCTAGAGTTTTATCACTGGGTTGAGTCCCAATTAGGGTTTAATAATTTTGAAATTACTTGTAGAGAAATGGGTATTATATTAATCATATAGAATAGATTAAAGGAATTATATAACTTTTTGAAAGACATGTCTAGAAAAAGTAGTGGTGGGCTTGTTACAACAATGACCATGACCTGTTTGAGAAAATGCCTAGAGAGAGTACCAGGAAGAGAAGAGAGAGAGAGAGAGAGAGTATAGGGGAGATGATGATGGTTTAGGTTTATAATTTTTATATAAGTTTTTAAATTTTGACATTCTTTTTTTTGTATTAAATGACTGTTTTGCCCTCACATGGGTTGCACACGGCCTCACGTAACTGAAAGTTTAAACCAAGTTAGGGTCAAAGGACCAAAGGTGAAACAGGTTTTGCAAATAAAACACTGTGACTGCAATTATTAAAGTTAAAGATCATCCATTGCAACCCGCTACAAACATAAAGGACGAAAACTGTAATTTACCCTTTAAAATATCTCTATCTTCATGTACTCAAAAAAGCTTCATGGACATGACCCACAACTCCTATTTTCTTTTCTCGTATACTTCATTGGAACAAAACATATTAAAATTCCAAGAGTTGGGTAGTTTTATTCAGCAGGAGTTGGGCCCACCCCAACGTTTGGACCGAGCGAACTCCACACCCTTCTACAAGGGCTCCTCGTCTTCGGATATCATCTGACTGAAGCTCCAATGCAAAGGATGACTCTAGCGTGGCAAGGGCGAAGGTATACGGGCGATGTCGAAGATAGTTCTAAGGTCCTTCGTCTGTGTATATGTCTTTTTTGCTAATGGACCACCCTACAAGTGTTACGGGCTATATTCCTTTGTCCATAATGATATATACAACAACATAATGTACGAGTTAATGGCATATATGATGTTTGGGATTTGTATGTGATTCTGCATAATACTTATTTTTATTTGTTATTTTGTTTCTTTGTTACGAGTCAAGTCAAACTAGTTGGTAAAGCACAATCATGATTTGTATGACGTTCGATTCTTATTTTTACTCGTTTTCACTTTCGGTATTTTAGGTATGAGTATCAAATGATTTTTTTGTCAATGATAAGATGAGACAACTTTTATGTAATTAAATCTAAATAGCATTGTAAATAATTTTTCATTTTATTTTTTAATATATAAATGTTTCCTGCTCCATTATAATTTTCATTTTATTTTTAATATATAATGTTTCCTGCACCATTACGTGAGATAGTTTCCACTAGTTTTAAGTTATTATATATATATATATATATACAATTTTCATCATTTTTATCGTTTTCATGTTGTAGTAAATGTGGTTTACATTTTCAGTCACTCAGGTTTGTATGTTTTACTTTTTGCCTTTTAAGTTTTGCTTTTTGTTTTTTTGTCTTTAAGTTAAAGCTTTCTTCGTATATGTTTGAGTTTGTCTATGTTTTAGGTCACGTGGTGGTTTAAATTCGCGTTTTGTTTTCCGATTTTAGTCATTGTTTGCTTAAAAATTAGCAACACAGGGGTTAAACACTAGTTAAGTTGAAGTATCATCTCTTATCTCCAATGTTGTATTTTTCTCAAATAGGTAGAAAAAATAAATATCAAAGCAAAATATGAAGATTTTATCCACAAGACTTGTGGTTCTATTAAGAGTAGACTTCCAAGTCTTCGACTGGATGCACCTGGCAATATATATTCCTTGGTTGTCACAATTACAGGACCAGAGAATAAATTATTCAAAATAAATACTTTTCGTTTATATTATATGTATAAAGAAATTAAATTTGTTCTAGGAAAATGTTTTCTAAGAATAACTAGTTTTTTTTTACGCCGCGCGTTGCGGCGAAAACGAGCAAATGATAATGTAAAACAAACATGATTCGAAAATAAAGCATGTTGTTTAGAAAGCCAAACCATTAGAACGTTTTAGTTTATCATTGTACCGTTTTATGATACCAAATAAATACTTTATTTAGAGTACAACTTCTTTCTTAACAAAACTTATAATAGAAAGTCATAGAAAAAATCAAGCACAAATGTAATACTCAAAAATCTAATTCGTTAACTGTTTATTTATAATTGAAATACGAGTAAATGATAATGTAAAACAACCATGATTCGAAAATAAAGTCTGTTGTTTAGAAAGTCAAACCATTAGAACGATTTAGTTTATCATCGTACCGCTTTATGATATCTAATAAATACTTTATTTAGAGTACAACTTCTTTTTTAACAAAACTTATAACAGAATGTAATAGAAAAAATCAAGCACAACTGTAATACCCAAAAATCTAATTCGATAAATGTTTATTTATAATTGAAATATGATATTTAACTAAATTAATTAGATTTTCTATACATAAATAATGTTCAAATTGTTTTGGTTAAAAGTTTTGATTTTTCTTAATTGCTTTTCTTTCCATGTTTTGGAGTAAATAAAAAAAATACAAGATAAAAGTATAACAATTTGGTGATGCTAGTTGGTTAAAGGTCACTTGACCCATATTCAAAATACAAACAATTTGATTTCAAGTTTCACTTCACCGAACCTTTTTCGTTAAAAAAAATTATAAGTGATTCACCTTCCAAATTCTTATTGTTATCTCTCCTAACGAATTGGTCGAGGATTTCGAAATTTTGCTAGCTTATTGCCGATCATAGTCGCCTTTTAAACAATCAGACCCTGTAATCAAAATCACTTCTAAATTTGATTCGTTGTTCCGCTCTACACGCCGCAGCACCACTCTCTCCGGCTGACGTGACCGCAGCCGGAGCCATTCCCTGTCGAGACTAACAGTACAATACTCTAATTCCATTCAGCCTGTAAGTGTTCGTGCAACGCCTTTTCGGTTCAGTTGAAGCCGCGCACCGAGTTTCAGAGCAGCGTTGTGACACTCCTTGATTTGCTCTTTTCCATTCAACCATTCTGGTGAGAGCTCTAACCTTCGTCATTTGCTTTTGTATCCTCTTCTGATTCCTCATGAACAACCCCCTTGATTGTTAGTCTCTCCGGAGACTTAAACCATCATACAATATGAGTGTTAATTATATTAAAAATACAACATCAAGTCTGTGTTTGATGTTGAAACTATATTAGTGCACTAGGATATAGGACCAGTCGTTTGGGTGGAGTTATGGGTTGCGGTTGCTCTCCGTGTGTCAAAGATTGAATTAAGAGTTCAAGTATATATGTTGAATTTTGGATTATAAGCGAGGAACAATTTGATCGGTGATAACGAAGGTTGTTGGGCAATTTGAGTAACGTGATGTGTTGCTTAAAAATTAAAGAGTTTATGTAAATTTTCCTTAAAGTAAAGCACCATATGTTTGTTAAATAATCTGTTCCCTGATAAATGGTCACTATGCATAAATTTTACCTTATGTTCTTTGCATGGGCTTGCTCATAAGGTACGGATTCTGTTTCTTTTTCATCATAGTATTTTTTTATTCAAGTCCGCTACTTTGTAGTACAGATGTTTTCGTTAGATTTTTCTGTTTCGTATCGTCATATGACAAGTATATATATAGTAGCATGCAATAGACTTTAGATCTTGTGCTCGTTATTGCATGTTCCCCTGTGATTCGTTTATTTCTAATGTAACTTTGTACTCTGTCACCCGAGCAATTATAAGTTAGCACTTGTCGTTGGGGCGTCAACGACAAGGCACTAATTGTGACGGTGCGTAACCAAAGTTCACGGCGACTCTAGCTTGTGCTTGTGTAACACCTGGCCCCTAGAGGCGAATAGATCGATCTTAGCTCTGACTCCTGACTCCTGTTGAGATGGAATAATGTGTGTACGCCTACACGCACCGTCTCGGTACATGGACTATAGATGTGTACCCCTCTGTTTAGGCTCGTGGGTGTCTCTATTTTACAGGACTTGTTTTACAGTTATATGTTGTCACGTATGTCTTGTCTCTATTATGATATATTTGATATGTTTATATCCATCTGATTATGTTCAGTATTTGTTATCTGTTTAATATAAGTTTTTGGATTCAAGTTATGTAAATATTTGTTTCGGTGCTAGAATTTAGACTTGTTTAACGTCGGTACCGTTCATGTTTGTGTTCGTATGCATGCCTTACTTTTACGGTTGATTTCTCCATTACTGGGCAACTTTTTGGCTCACCCGTAGTTTCTTTCTTATGTTGGCTTATGTGTTTTACAAATAATCAGGGGAAACAGGGATAAGTGAGAGGAAAATGAAGTTTAAGAAGTTTTTGAAGTTTCCGTGATTATTTATTTTCAATAATTAAACGATTTAAGACTTATATTTTTTGGTGGATTCGAGACTTTTTTGTTTCATTCACAGACATTCAATCATTTAGACATTATCACTAAACACAGGATTATTGTTTGGATTTCTAGGGTTTGCATTAAATCAAAAGAACAATCATACAACGTATAACATAAAGCGTTACCTTAGATTAATTCTAGATGGATTGATGTGTGTAAAATTTGTGTAGCCAGGAATGATGATAGAAATGATTGAAGATGAGGATTAGATAAACTGATTAGAACTGTCGTACATGAATTATGAGGGAGTTTTAGGGCTACTCAATAGTTAGTAGAGTTTCACAATTAACCCTAACCACCCCTAACTATAACATTATTACACAAAGTACACAACAACTTGTAACTTACAATTAAAGCATATAATTCACGTATTTGTCATACAACACATAAGTTTCGTATAAACCATCCATTTATAATTATTATTCGCGTTAGTCACCAATGTTCGAGAGTTATCATGTGTGTGTTCCGGTAATTCCCTGAATTACCAAAGTAGACTCATTTAACTAACCCTAGTAAAATGTAGTGCTATGAATGTGTGTTTAAATTAACTATGGTTAGGTTAAAGTAGCAACATGAAGTTGCGGGTTGTCACAATGTTCATGCCCTAAAACACAACATTCATAACCCCAACAATGTCTTCAAACGGTTCACATACTAACATTACAAAGGGGGATTTTGCAAGGTATATGTCGAATGATCGGTTTCGGATTATTGACAGCAGGGGGTCAGAGTGCCAATCTCATATAACCCCAGGGGGTAAAATTGCAGTTTACTCAAAATGCAATAAAATTTCCTATGAAATGAGCGACTATGTATATATAAATTACCGTGCACCAAGTAATTTACTCGATGTTGTAATTAAATATGACAAGTTATAATATTATAACTATAGTGCAATTGTATATCAAACACACAATTTAATACACCACGTTCTTATTTTTGTTGAAGCATTAATTTAATCAAAAATTGCGAATTTTTTTTCAACCGACATGCACAACAAATGATGTAACACTACTTTCTTCAAATGGTGCATAACTTTTTTGCTACCGACATATTTAGAATGAAAGAATGTATAGAGTGATTAAATTACCAACACTTTCGAAACGGTGCATCACTTATTGTTATATATTTAATTTTTTTTTTCAACCGACATACATAACAAATGATGTATATGATAATTAATTGACAACACTTTCTTCAAACGGTGCATCACGTTTTTTTGCAATCGACTAACATGATTCGCGACTATTTAGAATGGCAGTCGCAACTCTAATATAAACCACAAATGGCATTGTCTTCAAATACCATCTTGCTTAGAGAACAAAATCAAAGAATTTTCGCTTCTATCTGACATAGTAATAATAAACATTCGTGGACATGACCCACAACAAATATTAAGGATGAAAACTGTAATTCACCCTTTAATATATCTCTATCTTCATTTACTCAAAAAACCTTCATGGACATGACCCACAACTCCTATTTTTTTTTTCTCGTATACTTCATTGGAACAAAACAAATTAAAATACCAAAAGATGGGTGTTGTTTTTCAGCAGGAGTTGGGCCATTCCAACCTTTGGACCGAGGTAACACCACACCCTTTTGCAAGGGCTCCTCGTCTTCGGACATCATCAGACTGAACCAACGCAAAGGATGACTACAGCGTGGCAAGGGCGAAGGAATACGTGCAATGTCGGAGATAGTTGTAAGGTCCTTCGTCTGTATATACATCTTTTTTGCTAATGGATAACCTTACAAGTGTTACGTGCTCTATTCCTTAGTCCATAATGATAGATACAACAACATAATTCACGAACTACATGGCATATATGGTGTATGGGATTTGTATTTGATTATGCATAATACTTATTTTTAGTTGTTATTTTTTTTCTTTGTTAATGAGTCAAGTCAAAGTAGTTGGTAAAGCACAATCATGATTTGTATGATGTTCGATTCTTTTTTTTACTAGTTTTCACTTTCGGTATTTTAGGTACGAGTATCAAATGATTTTTTTTGTTAATGGTAAGATGAGACAACTTTTATGTAATTAAATCTAAATAGCATTGTAAATAATTTTTCATTTATTTTTTAATATATAAATATTTCCTGCACCATTATAATTTTTCATTTTATTTTTTAATATATAATGTTTCCTGCTCCATTATGTGAGATAGTTTCCCCTAGTTTTAAATTATTATATATATATGCAATTTCATCATTTTTATCTTTTTTTGTGTTGTAGTAAAGGTGGTTTACATTTTCAGTCACTCAGGTTTGTATGTTTTACTTTTTGCCTTTTAAGTTTTTCTTTTTGTTTTTTTTTTTTGTCTTTAAGTTAAAGCTTTCTTCGTATAAGTTTGTGTTTGTCTATATTTTACGTCACGTGGTGGTATAAATTTGCGTTTTGTTTTCCAATTATTTTGATTTTTTTTCGATTTTAGTCATTGTTTGCTTAAAAATTAGCAACACAGGGGTTAAACACTAGTTAAGTTGAAATATCATCTCTTATCTCCATTGTTGTATTTTTCTCAAATAGGTAGAAAAAAATAAATATCAAAGCAAAATATGAAAAAATTGTAATCTATCGTATTTAGATATTTTCTTTCCAGATTTTATCCACAAGACTTGTGGTTCTATTAAGAGTAGACTTCCAAGTCTTCGACTAGATGCACACATCAATATATATTTCTTCATTGTCACAATTACAGGGCCCGGAGCATAAATTATTCAAAATAAATACTTTTCGTTTATATAATATGTATAAAGAAATTAAATTTGTTCTAAAAAAATGTTTTCAAGAATAAGTAGTTTTTTTACGTCGCACGTTGCGGCGAAATCGAGCAAATGATAATGTAAAACAAACATGATTCGAATATAAAGCATGTTGTTTAGAAAACAAACCATTAGAACGTTTTAGTTTATCATGGTACCGTTTCATGACACAAAATAAATACTTTATTTAGAGTACAACTTCTTTTTTAACAAAATTTATAACTGAATCTCATAGAAAAAATCAGGCACAATTGTAATACTCAAAAATCTAATTCGATAAATGTTTATTTATAATTGAAATATGATATTTAACTAAATTAATTAGATTTTCTATACATAAATAATGTTCAATCTGTTTCGTTTAAAAGTTTTGATTTTTCTTAATTGCTTTTCTTTCCATGTTTGGGAGTAAATAAAAAAAATACATAGATTAAAGTATAACAATTTGGTGATGCTAGTTGGTTAAAGGTCACTTGAACCATATTCCAAATACAAGCAACACTCTAATTCCATTCAGCCTGTAAGTGTTCGTGCATCTCCTTTTTGGTTCGGCTGAAGTCGTGCACCGTGTATCGGAGCAGAGTTGTGACACCCCTTGATTTGCTCTTTTTCGTTCGACCAATCAGGTGAGAGCTCTAACCTTCGTCATTTGTTTTGTATCCTCTTCTGATTCCTCACGAACAACCCCTGTGATTTTTGGTCTCCCCGGCGACTTAAACCATCATACAACATGAGTGTTAATTATATTAAAAATACAATATTGCGTCTGTGTTTGATGTTTGAAAATGTATTGGTGCACTAGGATATAGGACCAGTCGTTTAGGTTGAGTTATGGTTGCGGTTGATCTCCGTGTGTCAAAGATTGAATTAAGAGTTCAAGTATATATGTTGAATTTTGAAATACAAGCGTGGAATAATTTGATCGGTGATAACGGTGGTTGTCGGCCAATTTGAGTAACGTGATTTGTGGCTTAAAAAATAAAGAGTTTATGTAAATTTTCCTTAAAGTAAAGCACCATATGTTTGTTAAATAATCTGTTCCATGATAAATGGTCACTATGCATAAATTTTACATTATGTTCTTTGCATGGGCGTGTTAGGAAATAAAGTTTTAGCCCACCATCATTTATATAGATACATGAATATGTGCTACTAATATATCATTTCATTTCTTAATCATTAAATTATAAAATGTTTATATCCATGCAATAAGATCTAGTTCGTATTTTTTACAGGTAATCAAGAGAAACAGGGATGAGTTAGAGCAAAATGTAGTTTAAGAAGTTTTTGAAGTTTCCGTGATTATTTATTTTTAGTAATTAAATGATTTAAGACTTAGGTTTTCTGTTGGATTCGAGACTTTTTTGTTTCATTCACAGACATTCAATCATTTAGACATGATCACTAAACACATGATTATTTTTTAGATTTCTAGGGTTTGCATGAAATCAAAAGAACAATCATACAACGTATAACATATAGCATTACCTTAGATTGACTCTAGATAGATTGAAAGTTCAAGATTATGTGTGTGAAACTTGTGTAGCCAGGAATGATGAGAGGAATGATTGAAGATGATGATTAGAGAAAATGATTGGAACTGCTGTACATGAATTATGAGGGAGTTTTAGGGTTACTCAGTATTTATTAGAGTTTCACAATTAACCCTAACCACCCCTAATGATGTGCTTAAAATACAACATATAAATTATATCAAATACGACGTTAAATCAACCCTTTTTCGGTACTAATGTTGGAAAAAGTTTGTTTATTTGTTCCTTTTTAATTTACAGGTACAAAAGAGCTTAATTGTGCAAAAGGAGCAAAATGACAGCAACAAAACAACATAAATACAAAGAAAGAGGATTGACACAACTCGCCAAGCCCCGATCCACATCCAAACCAAGAAAATGGTAAGATCAGAAGACCTGACACGGGTCGTGTCCACAAGACACAGGCCGTGTCCAAGACTTGAATCTCTGCAGAAGAAAAGACAACAGCAAAGGACAAAACTGACAGCCAATACGGGGCCGTGCTAAGGCAACACGGGGCGTGGTCAACTCTAAGATTTTCAGGATCTGCAATAGTACAGCAAGTACATTGGCCACGAGTCCTGTCGTTGACACATGGGGCCGTGTTAGTACAAGACCTGACACTGCAGTTAATGAGGAAGAGAGAGAGAGATGACCACGGGGTCATGCCAAGCGCATGGACCGTGGTGAAGCTTCTGATTTCATCTATAAATAGATGTGATTGGTTCCATTCCAATCCATCCCTTGGCAAACCACTTCTCTCTCACTTGTCACCATTCCACCACCACTACAACACCATCATCCATCTTCCGTCATTTAGAGTGTGTGTAGTAGTCTCGAGATCCAAGATTGATCGTAATGGTCTTTGTCAAAAAAGGCCATGCTTGGCTAAACTCTTACATCACTTGGTGAAGACAAATCTCTTATGTATTACTTTTTGATTTCCAATCTTTGGCAACTTTTTAATTGGGTATGTATTAATAACTATAATAACTAGGTTTTTATATTGAAGGCAAATTTATCTAATCATTCTGCATATGTTGTTGATTCACATATTCGTGTCTTTACGGTCTAATAAAGCGCGTTAATTGCCTGGAAGTGGGTTAGAAGGGTGGTTGGGTAAATTTTATGTCTCGTTTAGTGTATAGATCCTGCGAGAACCTGGTTCAAGTTTAGTAACACTTCACTAGCAGAGTGGGCATTACCCACTGCGGGAGAAGTGCAAACCGCTTGAATCCCTTATCTATAAACTACTATTAAAACTTTAAACCAACCCTGCGAGGATTGTATCCCTGCTGACTCGGAGCAAAGGGTTGAGGGTGATCGCTTCCTAGAAGGGGGCCCGCCACTTTTCGCATTAATAACTTGGTTAATTATCTTTCAATAATCCGACCTTGCAGGACTGTATCCCTGCTGACTTAGACCAATAGGTTGAGGGTAATGTCTCATTCACAAGAGGGGCCTACTACTATAACTAAGATAATCTCTTAAAATGCCCAAAGTGCGGAAATCTTCAAAAGGATACATAAAAGAGGAGTTGAAACAAGTGATTCCATCTTGTCTATTTGTTTTTCCTTTTATTTTATTTTATTTTTTTTGTTTCTCTTTTTATAGCTTTAAAAACCTTTTTATTAAAGTTTGGTTCGATTAGACGTTAACGATAAGCCGATTCTAAAAGCTCTTGTGTCCTTGGAGGACCTCGGTATCTTGCCATCACTATACTACGTCCGCGATGGGCGCACTTGTCCTAGCGTGTATGTAGAGTGATAGTAGAATATCGTGTTTTATAAATATAAAACTTGAATCGGTGAGTAAAAAGAGCTAAAATATACATTAAAAATATAGACACCCGCACGCACGTCACCTAACTATAACATTATTACACAAAGTAAACAACAACTTTTAACTTACAATTAAAGCATATAATTCACGTATTTGTCATGCAACACATAAGTTTCATATAAATCCCTTTCAAACAATAAAACCACGTAATCAAAATCACTTGTAAATTTGACCCGTTGTTCCGCTCGACACGCCACAGCACCACTCTCTCTGGCAGACGTGATGTCACACCCCAACCGATGGCGGAAACATCGGGGCATGGCACTGAGCGAAACAGATTGTCCAGAAGTTTCCATAACAATTATCATTACTCTTCAATTTCAAATAACATGCCCCATACCATGTCTCAAACAGTAAACAAATTATTACAGATAAAAACTAGGCAAATAATTCTGTTCCGACAACTCAGATTTAAATAGAGCAATTGTTTATCTGCTTTTAGAGACCCTTGATTCAATTACTACAGACAAGTATTTGTTGGGCTCTAAAGCTTTATTCTAGATTCAATTTCCTACCAAGTGTGCATCCTAAGCACCTGTCACATACGTTAAAATAAAGTCAATACATCTCATGTAAAGGTGAGCATACAAGTTTGATAATAGCATATAGAGTTCGAATTCGTTTACGCATAACCAGCACATACACATAGTGAAATGAAGCACGTTAGTTATCGACATAGATCCATCGATACCAATGACTGCGGGTTGACTGCCCGAGGCAGTTCGCAATACATGATTACCACCGTAATCCATGCAAGTAATTGTCCTTAACAACCCCCGTGTGAACGGGTGCTGAGTCCAAACTATAGTACTATCGTTGCTAAGGCAGGTAGACAACATTCCATGTGTAAACGTAACAAACAAGCATTCATAATCCACGTATAACATGCATTAACGGTTAGCGTTCAAATAGTATTGAGTAGTGTGTTTGATGTGATTTGAATAGTTGTAACGTATGTAACACCTAAAAGTGCATAAAGCAAAAAGGGATCGAGTATACTCACAGCGGTTGATGGATTGAAGGGAGCGCTTAGCGAGTAAAGTTAGCCTGAATAGCTTGATAGCATAACGATAAGTGACGCGAAGAACGATACAAAGTGTGAATGGGTCGGATAGCAGTTCGGTCGGATGGTAATCCGATCGGACAGCAATCCATGCGGATAACAAATCGTTCGGATGGTCATCCGGTCGGATGGTAGTCCGGTCGGATGACTATTCGAGTGGATTGTTTCTTCCTATAAGAAAGATGTATTTGTGTATGATGGCTTGACTTTTGAAGTTTTTGTTGTAGTATTTTGAAAGCATTGAAGTATCTCTATCCTTCAAGTCGGTCGATCGGACGGTCAATCATGCGGACAGCAATCCGTTCGGATTGTCATCCGGTCGGACGGCGACCTCAGTGATGAGGTTTCTTAGTGGAAACAATTCATAGCAGAAGGGTCACTCGGTCGGATGTCCATTCGACCGGGTGGCAATCCTGTTAGTGAACCTGTTGAAAATTGTTTAAGTCTTTAAAGTCCTAGTATCTCATGACTCGAAGATAAAGTTGACTAAGTGTGGGACCCAAGGTGTTATTCGTTCGGACAGCAATCCGTTCGGATGGTCATCCGGTCGGACGGTAGTCCGGTCGGACAACATTCCGTCCCGATTGTTCCGTTCGTCCTACACTTGGTCGTTTTGATTGTTTGTCGTTTTATCGAGGCGTCTTGACAACGTGTTAACCAACAGAATCCCATCTTGATCCTAGTAACATGATCGACCAGGAATCACCCTAGTTCGGCCAGTTAACCGGTTCAAGACGGTTATTCTCGTTTAACCCAAAATCGGTGGTCTCGTGGGTAGAATCCAGATCTTGAGCTAGTACAACACTACGAATGAGCGGAAGACTAGATCAGGGTCGGATCCTATCGGTTTTGAGTGTATTGGGTGTAAAAGAGTTGAAAGAAAGTTAGAAACCAACTTTCAATCCTTTTTCACTGTGTTTATGTTTAGATCTAGTACAGATCTTTGTTCACTTGTGTGGAAATCGGTTAAATCCGAGTTGTTCTCGGTGGATTGAAGCCAAAACATGAAGTTCTTCAAGAAATCATGATGACATCATCGAGTGCGAAACGAGGTTTTGGGTATATCCTCCTCTTGAATACGTAGCTGGTGATATCCTGAGCGTAGATCGATCTTCGAGAAACACGTAGCACCTTGTAGTTGATCAAACAAATCATCGATGCGGGGTAGGGGATAACGATTCTTGATAGTTAGCTTATTCAATTCCCGATAGTCGATGCACATCCTGAACGATCCATCCTTCTTTTTGACGAAAAGGACTGGCGCGCCCCAAGGAGAGGTGCTCGGGCGAATAAAACTTTTCTCAAGTAATTCCCGGAGTTGGTTTGAAAGTTCACGCATTTCGGATGGCGCGAGTCGGTAGGGAGCTTTGGCAATAGGATTGGCTCCAGGAATGAGGTCGATACGAAAGTCGATATCACGACTTGGCGGTAGTCCGGGAAGATCCTCTGGAAAAACATTAGGAAATTCTCGAACCACAGGAACGTCCTTCACTTCCTTCTTCTCTTTCTTTTCCTTCTCCGCTACTACAATGTTAGCCAAGAAAGCCCTGTATTCCTTGCGGAGATACTTGCTAGCTTGAACACATGACATGAGATTGAGACCTTTCGAAGTAGTATCACCGTAAACACACAGTAAATCACCATTCGCGAGCGAGAAGCGAATCATCTTGTCGAAGCACACAACTTCAGCATGGTTTTCGCGAAGAAAGTCCATGCCTACTATGATGTTAAAACTTCCGAGTTGCATCGGAATAAGGTCGATTGGAAAGATGTGATTGTTGAGCTCAAGAGTACAATCACGAAGCACAGAATTAACGGCGACAGTTCTTCCGGTAGCGACTTCAACATCGAACGTCGAGGAGAGTTGGGAGCGTTTACGACTAAGGAGTTTCTCGAATTCGAACGACACAAAGCAATTATCGGCTCCAGTATCAAATAAACACGAAGCATAAATACTATTCACAAGGAACGTACCATTAAGTACGTTGTTGTCGGCTTGGGCTTGACGCACGTTGATGTTGAAAGTTCGTGCGCGTGCTGCTTGTTGCTGTTGCTGCTGGGGCTCTTGTTTCACGACCCTGTTCGGGCACATGTTGGCGAAATGGTTAGGATCGCCACACGCGAAGCAGGCTCTGGCGTTGACCGCGGGTGCCAGAGGAGCTTGTTAACCCTGAGGGGCGGTGAGTAGAGCTTGATGTGCAGGAGCTTGTTGAGCACGACAGTTGGTAGTGAAATGGCCGTACATATTGCAATGAGCACATAAACGGCAAGCGATGGCAGTCGGGTGGTGGTAGGTACAAGTAGGGCAGAGCGGGTGTGGCCCAGTGTATGCACGCTTTGCAGGCGGTGCATTTGCCACAGGCCCCGCTACTTGACGCTGTTGGACTGGTACAGCTTGAATCGGTGCAGCAGTGATCGCACAGTTCTTGTTGTTGGAGCTGTTCTTCCTCTTGTTCTTCCTCTTGTTGCTTGATGAGGTGGTGGTTTCAGCAGTTGGTGCGGCGGTGGTAGCTTGATGCTGGTGCTCCGAAGTTTTATCCCAGACACCAGCCTTGACCCGCTTGTCGTTGATTTCAGCAGCCAGTAGATAAGCCTCTTCGATTGTCGTAGTCTTAGCCGCTTGAACAAAATCAGCAACGCAGTCAGGCAGGGCTCAGATATACTTCTTGATTGCCATGTCTGGAGTCTTGACCTGATCGGGACAAATGATGCTGAGCTGTTTGAAGCGAGCAGTGAGCGCAGCATTTTCACCATCCTTTTGCTGTATGTGCCAAAATTCATCCTCTAGCTTCTGACGTTCGTGAGGAGGGCAGAATTCCTCTAGCATGACTTCCTTGAGCTCGTCCCACGACAGACCGTAGGCTGCATCGTTCCCTCGCTTGTTCCTCTCAACCGTCCACCAGTCTAGTGCGCGGGACTGGAAAACGCCGGTAGCATTCAGAGTTCGGAGGTCATCGAGGCAACCACTCTGCCATAGAGTGACCTCAATGGAATCAAACCATTGGAATAGTGTAGTAGGACCTCCCTCGCCAGTGAATTCTTTTGGCCCACACGACTTGAATTGCTTGAAATTGAAGGTTTTGGCGGTAGCTTTAGGAGCTTCGGTCCTTGATTCCTCAGATGGTTTGCTGGCATTCTTGTAAACATCACCCACGGCCTTCGCTACACTTTTAGCGATGATGGCAGCAAGGCGTTTGTCTCTCTTTTCTTGATGAGAAAGTAAGGGATGACGTGACATTGTCTGCAACAGACATCGTCACAGGACTCAACACATTGTATTCGAATCTCACCTCACACGTCTACTACTTACTAAAGCTCAGGAACACCGTTCACGTAATCACAAAAGCACATAAACACGTAGGCACAGAAGCACATAGACACGTAAGCATGTAGAGCACAGAAACATAGAAGCACATACGCATTTAATCACCAGAGGCAGTCAGAATACAGAAACCTATTATTCCAAGTTCGCGAGCGTTCGAATATAGCGGTCGTGTATAGCATATCGAAGTGTATAGTATAAGCGTATAGTATAGCATAAGGTCGTCCCCAATTTGGCGATTTGTTAGCGATTTGAGATAGAAATGCAGGGTGAGTCGTGCGTGTCGATCGAAGTGAAAGCAAAAATCGAGTAAGTCTCCAAAATTTAAACACATAAACAGGTAAATACACGTATAGCACATAAAATCGACGAATCATCAGAGTCAGCAGTTGCAGGCTCAGAATCGAAACACATAGAAATCGAGAAATAGATTGTCCGCGGCTAGTAGACTTCGACTACCCAAAGTGGTTCGACTATTCACCAGGATCTGGTGTGCACATTTGACTTTCAGGATTATGCTTTTACCTCGATTCTTGGGCGTTTGGCACACATCCCGTTAGTCATGTTGTGACTTCAGGTCGTTGGAGTCCGTCGAAACTTTGGTGAGAGCTTTGTAAAATGAGCGGAACAAGTAGTCAAAGTTAGGGTTTCACCCCTAGCTTAACAACTTCATTCCTGTTTTTAATAAAATAGAGGAGATTATTCATCAAAATACGGATTTCACTCCTGATTTGGCATAATTCTCCTCGTTTGTAGATAAAATGCGGGTTGATTAAGCAACTTTAGTTGAGAGTTTGCGGTTTTCACACCTAATCTCGGCTTAATTTCTCTTTCATAGCTGAAAATTCGAGTGCAGTGGTAGTGTAGCATAAGCGAGAATAGTGAGAAATAAGTTCGTACATAATCCCTACTGGATGTACTCAAGTTGGTCTGTTGGTTCCTAACTATAGACTAGGTCTCTGAGACATCGACCCGGACTAGGTCGTGTCTTGCCTAATTCCCTATAGTTATGGCTCTGATACCAATCTATCACACCCCAACCGATGGCGGAAACATCGGGGCATGGCACTGAGCGAAACAGATTGTCCAGAAGTTTCCATAACAATTATCATTACTATTCAATTTCAAATAACATGTCCCATACCATGTCTCTAACAGTAAACAAATTATTACAGATATGAACTAGGCAAATAATTTTGTTCCGACAACTCAGATTTAAATAGAGCAATTGTTTATCTGCTTCTAGAGAACCTTGATTCAATTACTACAGACAACTATTTGTTGGGCTCTAAAGCTTTATTCTAGCTTCAATTTCCTACCAAGTGTGCATCCTAAGCACCTGTCACATACGTTAAAATAAAGTCAATACATATATGTAAAGGTGAGCATACAAGTTTGATAATAGCATATAGAGTTCGAATTCGTTTACGCATAACCAGCACGTACACATAGTGAAATGAAGCACGTTAGTTATCGACATAGATGCATCGATACTAATGACTGCGGGTTGACTGCCTGAGGCAGTTCGCAATACATGATTACCACCGTAATCCATGCAAGTAATTGTCCTTAACAACCCCCGTGTGAACGGGTGCTGAGTCCAAACTATAGTACTATCGTTGCTAAGGCAGGTAGACAACATTCCATGTGTAAACATAACAAACAAGCATTCATAAGCCACGTATAACATGCATTAACGGTTAGCGTTCAAATAGTATTGAGTAGTGTGTTTGATGTGATTTGAATAGTTGTAATGTATGTAACACCCAAAAGTGCATAAAGCAAAAAGGGATCGAGTATACTCACAGCGGTTGATGGATTGAAGGGAGCGCTTAGCGAGTAAAGTTAGCCTGAATAGTTTGATAGCATAACGATAAGTGACGCGAAGAACGATACAAAGTGTGAATGGGTCGGATAGCAGTTCGGTCGGATGGTAATCCGATCGGAAAGCAATCCGTGCGGATAACAAATCGTTCGGATGGTCATCCGGTCGGATGGTAGTCCGGTCGGATGACTATTCGAGTGGATTGTTTCTTCCTATAAGAAAGATGTGTTTGTGTATGATGGCTTGACTTTTGAAGTTTTCGTTGTAGTATTTTGAAAGCATTAAAGTATCTCTATCCTTCAAGTCGGTCGATCGGACGGTCAATCGTGCGGACAGCAATCCGTTCGGATTGTCATCCAGTCGGACGGCGACCTTAGTGATGACGTTACTTAGTGGAAACAATTCATAGCAGAAGGGTCACTCGGTCGGATGTCCATTCGACCGGGTGGCAATCCTGTTAGTGAACATGTTGAAAATTGTTTAAGTCTTTAAAGTCCTAGTATCTCATGATCCGAAGAGTAATCCGGTCGGATAGTAGTTCGATCGGATGGCAATTCGTTCAATACTCGAACTTTTAGATAAAGTTGACTAAGTGTGGGACCCAAGGTGTTATTCATTCGGACTGCAATCTGTTCAGATGGTCATCCGGTCGGACGGTAGTCCGGTCGGACAGCATTCCGTCCCGATTGTTCCGTTCGTCCTACACTTGGTCGTTTTGATTGTTTGTCGTTTTATCGAGGCGTCTTGACAACGTGTTAACCAACAGAATCCCATCTTGATCCTCGTAACCTGATCGACCAGGAATCACCCTAGTTCGGCCAGTTAACCGGTTCAAGACGGTTATTCTCGTTTAACCCGAAATCGGTGGTCTCGTGGGTAGAATCCAGATCTTGAGCTAGTGCAACACTACGAATGAGCGGAAGACTAGATCAGGGTCGGATCCTATCGGTTTTGAGTGTATTGGGTGTAAAAGAGTTGAAAGAAAGATAGAAACCAGCTTTCAATCCTTTTTCACTATGTTTATGTTTAGATCTAGTACAGATCTTTGTTCACTTGTGTGGAAATCGGTTAAATCCGAGTTGTTCTCGGTGGATTGAAGCCAAAACATGAAGTTCTTCAAGAACTCATGATGACATCATCCTAGAACACCTCAAATCTAGCGATTTTACGGTTAAAAGTTAAAATTCAAAAGATAGAAAGGTGTAGGAGTGCGTGTAGATCAAGAAAGTACAAGATTTAGGTCGAGATCTTACAAGGATTGAGAGAAATCAGAGAAAAGGTGAAGAACACGAGCTGGTCGGACAGAGGTTTCCAAAAGTAGAAAGGTTTAAGAGTGACATGGGTATTTATAGGATTCCAAAAGGGGAAAGTGCTATCCGGTCGGATGGTACACCGCTCGGATGACTATCCGGTCGGATAACATCTCGGTCGGATGGCACCTGATTCATGGCCAAGTGGCTATCCTGTCGGATGTTTATCCAGCCGGATGGCACTTGGTTCGAATGTTTGACGCGACGATTTTTGACGTTTCGATTTCGATTGCGAGCGATTCGATGCGATAGATTTTTTCCTAGTCAAATTACTTTTAATCCCAACCACTATAGCTATCATAGTTCGATTTCGATTGCGTTTTGATTGATTTCCACACATAACATAAATGAACATGCACAAGTACACATAAGGCACACACACGTAAATCAATAATTAAAGTACATAGTTCGATTTGCGATTCGATTCGATTAGCATAGTTTGATTATCGTTTAGTTAACTTTATTGCATTGTTACTTCCTATAGTTCACAGTCGCGAGTCGATTAGATTGCGAACAACACGCGTCGATTATTGTAATTTTTAACACTTACTCCACATAATACAGCTAAATTAAACACATAAAAGAAATCTACTACAAGTCAAGTTGTGCGAAATCGGTCGTTAACTTTGACCTTGACTTTGACTTCGACTTCTCGAAAACACGGGGTGTTACACGTGACAGCAGTCGGAGCCATTCCCTGTCGAGACAACCACTACAACACTCTAATTCCATTCAGCTTGTAAGTGTTCGTGCATTGCCTTTTTATTTCGGTTGAAGCCGCGTACCGTGTATCAGAGCAGTGTTGTGACAGCCCTTGATTTTCTCTTTTCCGTTCGACCATTTAGGTGAGAGCTCTAACCTTCGTCATTTTCTTTTGTATCCTCTTCTGATTCCTCATGAACAACCACCGTGATTGTTGGTCTCTCCAACGACTTAAACCATCATACAATATGTGTGTTAATTATGTTAAAAATACAATATTGAGTCTTTGTTTGATGTTTGAAACTGTATTGGTGCACTAGGATATAACACCTGTCGTTTGGGCTGAGTTATGGGTTGCGGTTGCTCTCCTTGTGTCAAAGATTGAATTAAGAGTTCAAGCGTATATGTTGAATTTGGAAATACAAGCGTGGAATAATTTGATTGGTGATAACAGTTGTTGTCGGCCAATTTGAGTAACGTGATTTGTGGCTTAAAGATTAAAGGGTTTATGTAAATTTTCCTTTAAGTAAAGCACCATATGTTTGTTAAATAATCTGTTCCATGATAAATGGTATCACTATGCATAAATTTACATTATGTTCTTTGCATAGGCTTGTTATAAATAAAGTTTTAACCCACCATCTTTTATATAGATACGTGAATACATGCTATTAATATATCATTTCATTGTCTTAATCATTAAATTATAAAATGTTTATATCCATGCAATAAGATCTGGTTCATGTCATGAGCCCTGATTACGTTCAAATAGATATATAACACAACAGATAGTGGACATTATTGAAACAATTATAAGATTTATACTAGTTATATTTTATGTTTAAAAATAGGGTGTTGGGATTGAACCCTATCAGAGGAACAGAAAATTAAAGCCAAAACTGGATCAGAGCAGTGGATCCAGAATAAGCAGATGTTATGTAATCAAGTCTCTCCCCTTGAAAGTGATTTCAACATCTGATGATCTCCAATCCACTGATCGGTACAACTGCTGACCTACAACTGCTGATCAAGTCAATGACTAATGAAGACTAAAGCCCTACAGTTCAATCTACTCCTATGGGTCAAGCACTGCTGGATATATCTAGTGCTGCTGGGTTCACATCAGTGGAAGGATTCAGCAGTAGTTAGTTTGTCTTTATGTAATGTATTGTAATAACAGTTGTTAGCATAGCAGTACTTGTATAGATCAGATGTTAGAGTTTGTTAGGAGGTTAGATGTCACTTTCATGGTGACGTCAGCAAAGATGCCTCAGTGGTTTATCCGTGCCTATAAATAGAACAGTACCCTGTACTGTTCTATTAGCACTTCACCATCTTTATTCCTGTATGTGAACGATGTCGTAAGGTCGGTCAAAAATATAATTAAAAAGTGTCCTATTCACCTTTTACTAGTAAAGGGCAAGCAGGGTGTCGAATCCACGGGGAATCAGTGGAAAGTGTAAAAGCACGTTGTTTTAATTACCATCTATGTCTAAACTAATTGCGTTTTGCAGTTTTGAGAATGATTGCGAAAACAAATGTAAATTACAGTTGTAAACAATTATGAGAAAAGGGACCAATCTCCGAGTTTTCAGGTTATGCAGAAAATCAGGTTACTTAATTACTACTAATTGGAAATCACATAGACATGATTTGAAAATTTGTTTAGATAAATAATTAACGGACAATATATTTGATTGCAATGATCCACGATCGAAACCGAAAGATTGATGCAAATGAATAGTAATCCAATTAATTACCAATTTTAGATTTCATAAACATTAACCGGTTCAATGATTAAAGGTTTAAAACAATGACATCCTAGAATTTAATCCCGGTTGTTGATGAACAAACCAAATAATTGATAAACTCAAATGATTACGATAATCTAATAATGTTTAATCGAAACAAAAACAATAGGAATGACTAACCGAATGTTTAACCGAATCCTAATCCAAAACAGTCGTAACGATAAGCAAACCAATGTTTAAACACAAACCCTATTTCCGGAGACGGTCACGGGACGACTAGCCGCTCATGACGGGCGAACAATCCTCAAAAGCTTGGTAGAAAGTCGAACTCATGATCGAATGTATGTTGTGCTGCTGATGAGTGATGATCGATGATGTTCAATTATGAGTTGAGTGCGGCTGCCCTCCAAGTCGATGATGATCCAGGAAGTTTATTATGAAAGCCCAAACTCTAATGAAGTTGCTGCCCAAATCGATTAATGGCCCACTCAATAACTAGAACCCAAACATCACTTGCATTCTTAATACCTTTGACCGTAAGCCTTGATTTCAGAACGTCAACCCCATGTGCAAGTGTCTGTTCATTTTTCAAAAGTCAATATGCACAATCAACTATCCTCCAATAACAATTGTCCAACATGTTGCATAATGATGATGATTAGTGTGGCTGCATCCCTCAATTCAACGCATGTCTCTTTTTGTCTACCAATGTGAGAATAATGATGAAATGTGAATTTCATGGGAACACCAAAAACCTCCAAAAAGGTCACGTGATGATGCTTCAATGTTGTCTGACTTTGTCTTGTGCCTCTCACAAAGTCATGTGAATACTCTTTAATATTGATATTTAGTTTCTTTTCATTAATAGAGTTTCACAAATAATGGTGATGATCAACTATGGCTCATTAATACGCTTTCTCTCTTAACTCCGTATCTTCACGCAATCACGCATTCTTACCTGCAAAGATACAAACTCTCGCAATAATCCAATTCCAATCAAATAATCATATAAAATAAGCTAAACCACACAAAATCAACCCTTAAACACCCATGTTTCACACTCTACATCAGTATGAACAAATCACTGTGAGCTCAAGCTGAGGGGGAGTTTGTTACATGCATGCAATTGTAATCGTTGATGAAATAAATTAAAAAGTGTCCTATTCACCTTTTACTAGTAAAGGGCAAGTAGGGTGTCGAATCCACGGGGAATCAGTGGAAAGTGTAAAAGCTCGTTGTTTTAATTACCATCTATGTCTAAACAAATTGTGTTTTGCAGTTTTGAGAATGATTGCGAAAACAAATGTAAATTAGAGTTGTAAACAATTATGAGAAAAGGGACCAATCTCCGGGTTTTCAGGTTATGCAGAAAATCAGGTTACTTAATTACTACTAATTGGAAATCACATAGACATGATTTGAAAACTTGTTTAGATAAATAATTAACGGACAATATATTTGATTGCAATGATCCACGATCGAAACCGAAAGATTGATGCAAATGAATAGTAATCCAATTAATTACCAATTTTAGATTTCATAAACATTAACCGGTTCAATGATTAAAGGTTTAAAACAATGACATCCTAGAATTTAATCCCGGTTGTTGATGAACAAACCAAATAATTGATGAACTCAAATGATTACGATAATCTAATAATGTTTAATCGAAACAAAAACAATAGGAACGACTAACCGAATGTTTAACCGAATCCTAATCCAAAACAATCGTAACGATAAGCAAACCAATGTTTAAACACAAACCCTATTCCCGGAGACGGTCACGGGACGACTAGCCGCTCATGACGGGCGAACAATCCTCAAAAGCTTGGTAGAAAGTCGAACTCATGATCGAATGTATGTTGTGCTGCTGATGAGTGATGATCGATGATGTTCAATTATGAGTTGAGTGCGGCTGCCCTCCAAGTCGATGATGATCCAGGAAGTTTATTATGAAAGCCCAAACTCTAATGAAGTTGATGCCTAAATCGATTAATGGCCCACTCAATAACTAGAACCCAAACATCACGTGCATTCTTAATATCTTTGACCGTAAGCCTTGATTTCAGAACGTCAACCCCGTGTGCAAGTGTCTGTTCATTTTTCATTTATGTTGGACCAAAAGTCAATATGCACAATCAACTATCTTCCAATAACAATTGTCCAACATGTTGCATAATGATGATGATTAGTGTGGCTGCATCCCTCAATTCAGCACATGTCTCTTTTTGTCTGCCAATGTGAGAATAATGATGAAATGTGAATTTCATGGGAACACCAAAAACCTCCAAAAAGGTCACGTGATGATGCTTCAATGTTGTCTGACTTTGTCTTGTGCCTCTCACAAAGTCATGTGAATACTCTTTAATATTGATATTTAGTTTCTTTTCATTAATAGAGTTTCACAAATAATGGTGATGATCAACTATGGCTCATTAATACGCTTTCTCTCTTAACTTCGTATCTTCACCCAATCACGCGTTCTTACCTGCAAAGATACAAACTCTCGCAATAATCCAATTCCAATCATATAATCATATAAAATAAGCTAAACCACACAAAATCAACCCTTAAACACCCATGTTTCACACTCTACATCAGTATGAACAAATCACTGTGAGCTCAAGCTGAGGGGGAGTTTGTTACATGCATGCAATTGTAATCGTTGATGAAATAAATTCAATCATTCGGTTCATTGTTGAAAATGTGTGTTGAAAGCAATTCTCCTGTTTGATTGTGAAAAGTTTGTTTCCATTTATATTCTGCTGCACTACTTGTTCATTGTTCATCTTAATTCAAACATAAAACACAATCAAAACCAAACTCAGATCCTAACAATTGGTATCAGAGCTCGGACAGTCAAATTTGATTTAACAATCATTTTTACATAAATAGTTCAGCTCACAATCATTGATACTTATAGTTTGTTCGTTTTGTTGAAAAACAGTGTAAGGTTTAATCACCCTCAAAGTTAATTAATCAGTGCCTGTAAAACAACCAGGATGGCGTCACAATCACAAGATGATAAGAATAACATCGGCTCTCTTTTCAAACCACTGATGCTTAAATGTAATGAATATAACATCTGGGAGAGAAGGATGGGTCACATCCTTACTCAACAGAATACTGGATGTTGGAGATCTGTTGTTTTCGGACCACACGTTCCCATGGTGCCAAGTGCTGAGGATACAAAGAAGTTTGAACCTAAAAAACCTGAAAATTATACTGAAACTGATTTCCAAAAGTTCGAACTCGATGCCAAAGCATTTAGCATCATTGCATCTGCATTACCCAATGAAATCTATGCTGGGCTGTTACATTGTAACAGTGCCAAAGAGCTATGGGATGCATGAAGGAACAGTTTGGGGGAACGGAAGAAGTTATTGAAAATAGTAGGGAAATTCTGAATCAGCAGTATGAAACCTTTTGTCACATCAAGGGTGAATCATTGACCCAACAGTTTGAGCGATTTAGTTGTCTCATTAGTGAGCTAAGACTTGTTAAAGTTACATTTCCTAATTCAACACAAAATAGCAGGTTTCTTAGATCACTACCTGAAAAATGGGATACAATTGCTTTTGTAACTAGAAATTCAGCTGAGTTCAAAGATCTGACCCTGACCCAACTTCATGGTAGACTCCTGACCTATAAAAGGGAGTTAAACCAGAAAAAGAAGTTGCAAGAGTCTGGCAAAGTTGCTGATGATTATTCATTTGGTAGCATAGCTCTTTTTGGTCAAGAAGAATCTGGTAGCAGCAGTAAGGATCAGAGTTATGATCATTTTATTGATATAACTGCTGGTGGAAATTTTAACAACTCAGATTCTCACTCTGCAAATTATGCTTTTACTGCAAATTGTGAAAACCAGATGTCAGATAACTTGTGTTTTGAACTAAATGATTTGCAACACTTTGATCCCACTAACTTAGAAGAGATGGACATTTTGCATCAATTGGCTTTGCTTAGTGTAAGAACAAGTAAATTCTATAAAAGAACAGGGAGAAAATTCCCAGGGTTACATGGGAATTTAAGAGGTGGGTTGGATAAATCAAAACTGAAGTGTTACAAGTGCAATAGGCTAGGTCATTTTGCTAGGGAATGCAGGAGTCAAACCACTGGTCCAATAATAACTCATCCCAGCTCAAACCCTAGACCACAACATCAAAGCACTATGCGCTATACCCAATATACCCCTGCAGCACATGTTAACACTGCTCACTATGCTGCAACCCCTGTGCCTGTGCATTATGTTCAAACCACTGTTCCACAAATTCAGTATATTCAAGCCCCTGTCCCTCAGGCACAAGTGCAACCTATTGCACCTCAACATGCTGCTCCAACAGTGGTTCAACCAGATCAGCAAAGCTTTTTCACCCAAGGCTTTGTTGACTGGAGCAGCATGCTTGATGAGCTTGGTGATGAAAATTTTGCACTCTATGCTTCTAATGATACTTTTAATGATGAATTTTGCTTGATGGCATTAGAGGCAATATCAGAAGGGGTAGAAACTGAAGGTGAACAACTAAGTGCTGAAACAGTGGATGAAGTGGCTGAAGCAGTGGTTACTATAGTTGCTGGTGAACTACTGCTGGGAGAAAATTCAGAAACCCTGATTGAACCACTGTCTGACCCCTGGTCCAAAGAAGACAAAGAAGAAAAGGAAGAGAAGAAAGCAGGTGAGAAAGAAGTCAGAGCTGATGAAGAAAGTGATCATCAATGTGATTGTGCCATGATGGCTGCTGCTAAGGTATCACCTCAAGTTCTTGAAAAACTGTGTTCAGAAAAATGCATTATTGCATTTGCTAGCATTAAAGAGGTAAATGAAAACCTTACGGATAAAGTCTTAACTGATGAAGTCAAATTTGAAAAGTCACTGAAAGAACTTAAAAACAAATTGGCTGAAAAAGACAAAGAAATCAGCAGTCTCAAAGAAGAGCAAAGCATAACCAAGAACCAACTCCAAACTATGGTAGAAAAATACCAAGTTTGCAAAAAGGAGTTGGAATCCACCCAAATCACTTGTGAAAGATGGGTGGAATCTTGCAAAGGTTATGAGGTTATGCTTGAGAAACAGCTTGAAAGCAATGTCAAGTTTGGTATAGGATATAGAAAACATGATGATCTTGAAAACACTGCTGTCAAACAAGCTGGTTCAACTGAAACAAAACCAACCAACAAGAATGGCCAAGAAGTATAGATTACTGACAAACTTGGTAACAAAATCACTCTGGAAAGATCATCTGTGGGGTCCTCAACTTTTGAGGAAATTTAGAAATACCAATTTAAACCCACATGGTCTGATGAGTGTGACATTCTTGAAAATTTCAAACCCATGGATTTCACAACCACTGATGGTGTCACAGCTCCAAAAGCAAAGGTCATTCCTATCAAAGACATCCCAACAGTGGTTCAAAACTCTGTTGCTAAGGAGTCTGAGAAAAGGAAGAAAAGAGAAAAGATCAAAAACCTGTTTTGTGATT
Organism: Helianthus tuberosus; assembly: GCA_030545235.1. Taxonomy (NCBI): domain Eukaryota; kingdom Viridiplantae; phylum Streptophyta; class Magnoliopsida; order Asterales; family Asteraceae; genus Helianthus; species Helianthus tuberosus. Next base: position 10,384,539 of record CM060434.1, on the reverse strand, counting down.
TTTGTGAAAAGAGGAATCATCTAACAAAAGACTGTTTTCATCTAAAAGCATATGATCTAAAAAAAACATGTATCATTGTACCTGCTGAAAGCTGCACCATCTGTGGTAAAACTAACCACAAAACTCAAGAATGTGTGTATCTCAACAACTTTGAAGTGAAAAAGAATGAGTACACTGCTAAAACATCCTTGAGTCCATCAACATCATCTGTCAAATTCACCAAGAATCAACCACTGTTTGTGCCAGTCCAAACAGCTGTTACAAAACAGCTGAATCAAACATCTGTCCAAAGAGATGTTCAAGTGACTGATGCACCCCCTGCCAACCAATATAGAAGAGGCAAGGGACAACCACCATACCAAAGGATCCCACATGTTTATGAGGCCTACAAAAGGCCCTTTAAACCAAGAGTGAATAGGCATCCTTTTGGTTATCAGCAGGTGATTGGTCAATAACCCCAACAGTGGTTAGAGAAAAACAGTCCTGAAAATGTCCAAACCCCTGACCTAACCACTGCCCATCCATCTGAAATCATCCCAGACATTGTTGAGACCCCATCCAAAGCCTTATTGGCTTTGGAGACCCTTATGAACTAATCCTTTTACTTCATGTGCAGGGAGCTTCGGCATGCTTAGATAGCCTTTGGTATGTAGATAGTGGAGGCTCCAGGCACATGACAGGATGTAAAGCCCTTCTCAAAGATTTCAAAATCCATGGAGGGGGTGATATATCCTTTGGTAATAATAGTAAAGGGAAAGTTCTGGGGTCTGGTACAGTACAGTCTGGTAATGTAAAATTTGAAAATGTCAATCTGATAGAAAATCTAAAATTCAACCTCCTGAGTGTCTCACAAATGAGTGATAAGGGGTATGGATCATTTTTCACAAAGGAGTGTTGTAGGATTGTTGGCCAAGAAATGGTTGAAAAGATTGAAGCAATAATAAAAACTGGAAAAACCAAACTTGTTGCTCAAAGAAGTGGCAATGTTTATGTGGTAGATATGTCAAAAGAGAGCTCCAGAACTGTTGCCTGTCTGTTCTCAGCTGCATCAAACAAAGAGACAGAATTATGGCACACAAATCTCAAGACAATCACTGCCATTTCAAAACAAGGGTTAGTAAGAGGTTTACCTCAAAAACTGTTCACCTGTCCTGAGCATTGTGTTTCCTACCTAAAAGGAAAACAACATAAAAGCTCCTACAAATCCTTTGATGTGTCCAAAACAACCAAATGTTTGCAAATGCTTCATATGGATTTGTTTGGCCCAGTTAAAGTCACGAGTCTTAAGAAAAAGAGGTATTGTTTGGTTATTGTTGATAACTTTTCTAGGTTTACATGGACTTACTTTTGACACTCAAAAGATGAGACTGCAGGCATTCTGCGAGACTTTGTGAAACAGGTTGAAAAGCAGTTTGACCTTCCAGTAAAAATCTTCAGAAGTGATAATGGCACAGAGTTCAGGAACAAGGAGTTAGATGATTTCTGTGTGTCAAAAGGAATTGTGAGGCAATACAGCATTCCAAGAACACCAGAAAAAATGGGGTTGTTGAATGAAAGAACAGAACTTTGAATGAGGCTGCCAGAACCATGCTTGCTGATTCAGGTTTGCCATTAACTTTTTTGGGCAGAGGCAGTAAACACTGCTTGCTATGTCCAAAACAGAGTTTTAATCAACCCCAGGCATCAAAAGACTGCCTATGAACTGCTGTACAAAATAAAACCATTAATTTCTTATTTCAAGGTTTTTGGCTGCCCATGCTTCATTTTAAACTTAAAAGATTCCATCTCAAAGTTTGCAACCAAAATTGATTGTGGTTATCATCTGGAATACTCAACCTAAGGCCTACAAAGTGTTTAACACAAGGACCAAAACAGTGGAAGAGACTTTAAATGTAAAGTTCAATGAACTTTCATCAATGAAAATCCCAGCAAACCCTGCAGATTTGTTTGATCTTGATAAATTCACTTTTGAAAATATTGTTGTCAAGACTAACAGTGCAGGTTCATCAGAGGATTCATCACCAGACTATGGGTATGAGATCATCATTCCTCAACAAAAGTCTGTCACAATGGGAAGAGCAGCAGATGTTCAAAACAGCCGTCAAAGCTCAACCACTGCTACCTCAACAGTTGTTGAACAAAGTAGCCCATTAACCCCTGCTTCCACATCATCAAACACTGTTGACAAAAGTCCTCAAACAGTGGATTAAATTCAGCATGTGTCCACACCATTACCTCCTATTCCACCACCTTTTGAAGCCACTGCTGGATCATCAAAGTCACCAGCAGTGGTTAGCTCAGATGATTCACATCTACAGCCCTCCCCACTCAATGCCATTGTTCCATACCAAGGAGATCTTATCTTCTTGAAATCTCATCCACCAGACCAAATCATTGCCAACATCAATGAAGGGGTGCTCACAAGAAGTCAATCCCAAAACATTTGTCTTTTTGCTGGTTTTCTATCTCTCCATCAGCCAGTCAAGTACCAAGAGACACTAAAAGACAACAGCTGGGTAGAGGCCATGCAAGAGGAGCTCCAACAGTTTAGAAGACAACAAGTTTGGGAGCTTGTACCATTGCCATAGGGTGTAAGTCCTATTGGCACAAAATGGGTCTTCAAAATAAAACTGATGAAAGGGGTATTGTTGTCAAGAATAAAGCCAGGCTTGTGGTTCAAGGGTTCAAACAAGAAGAGGGCATTGACTATGATGAAACATTTGCCCCTGTAGCAAGACTTGAAGCTATCAGATTATTTCTGGCCTTTGCTGTCAACCACAACATTAGGTTGTACCAAATGGATATCAAATGTGCATTTCTCTATGGTAAGATTCAAGAGGAGGTTTATGTTTGTCAACCTCCAGGGTTTGAGGATCCATTTAATCCAAATCATGTCTACAAGCTGAATAAAGCTTTGTATGGCCTGAAACAAGCACCAAGGGCCTGGTATGAAACTCTTTCCACCTTTCTAATTTCCATTGGTTTCACAAGTGGTAAGATAGACAAAACATTGTTTCTAAAATGGAGAGGAAAGGATTTGATGACTGTCCAGATTTATGTGGATGACATCATCTTTGGAAGCACATGTAATAAAATGTGTGAAGAGTTTAGGCAACTCATGACAGTTGAGTTTGAAATGAGTGCAATGGGTGAACTCCAGTGCTTTCTTGGTCTCCAAGTAAGGCAACTGCAAAATGGCACTTTTATCCATCAAGGCAAATATGCCAAAGAACTCTTAAAAAAATTTGAGATGGATGATTGTAAGCCATGTAGTACACCCATTGCAACCAATAAAGTAGTCATGTCTGATGAGAAGGATGATTTGGTTTATCAAACTTTATAAAGAAGCATGATTGGGTCTTTATTGTACCTAACTGCATCTAGGCCAGACATCATGTTTGCAACATGTGTTTGTGCAAGATCCCAATCAGCCCCTAGAAAGTCAAACCTTATTGCTGTAAAAAGGATATTCAGATACCTAAAAGGTGCTCCCACACTTGGTATCTGGTATCCAGCTGATGGTAAAATTGAGCTTTCAGGTTTCCCAGATAGTGATTTTGCTGGATGTGACAAGACAAGGAAGTCCACTTCAGGAGGGTGCCAATTCCTAGGCAGTTGTTTAGTGTCTTGGCAAAGAAAAAAGCAAGCAGCTGTTTCCACATCCACTGCTGAGGCAGAGTATATAGCTGCTGCAAGCTGTACAGCCCAACTGCTTTGGCTTCCAATTCAGTTGCCGGATTTTGGTATCACTGCCTTAAAGACACCACTCATGTTGGATAGTCAGGCAGCAGAAAATATCATCAAAAATTCAGTTTCCCACTCAACAACCAAGCACATTGACATCAGACATCACTTTGTGAGGGATGGCTATGAAAAAGGTTTGATTTCTCTGCACCATGTTCCAACTAAGGATCAGCTGGCAGATGTGCTAACCAAAGCATTAGACACATCCACCTTTGAAAGCTTGATCTATAGGATTCGCATGCTAAACATGGAATAACAGGCAAAATCCTGTTTTTCTATGAATAAAAGCATTAAAATGTTTTCGGAAAATCAAAAATCCATCCTTAAAAATAGCTAAAAATGAATTTTTCATTAAATCCTTAAAAGTCTGCCATAACCACTGCTTTGTTCAAAAGTCTGTTCTGCTAAAAACTCTATCCACTGCTGAAAGTCAACCCCTGTTCTCTCATTTTCTTGATAAGCACTGATGTTCAAAATCAGTGTTTTATCCACTGATGTGCTATCCTCTGATAGTAAAAATCACCCACTGCTTTCATTTTTACCATTACAACCACTGGTCTTATTCCATCAGTGGTCTTCATAAAAACACTTGTCCTTCATCTCATCAGGGATTGGCACGTGGACAGTACATAGTGGTCAGATCTTTTGTAACCGCTGCCACGTCAGCATTCACTTTTTCTCTTATAAAACCCTTTTCAAAACCCCAAACAGGGTTTTACTGTCGAATCGAATTCACAAAAATTCCTTTCTCAAAACAGTTTCCATTTCCCTCTCTCAAATACTTCAAAACCTTCATCAATCTTCTTCTCCAAAATGACAAAATCAAAGTCACCCGCAAAATCCACTTCAACATCTTCTCGTAAAAAGGCCGCTCAAAAGGCTACACCCATCGAAATCCCATACAAAGCACCTCACAATTATCTGGGTCTTTTGACAAAACCAGGCACCACCGATACATTTGACTCCATCATTGACACCATGTCTGCATCAAAGTACAAAACTTTGTTAACAGCAGATGCTCAAATTTATCTGCAAACCCAGAGAGAGTTTTGGAAAAATACTACCCTTGAAAAACAAGGAGAAGATGTCATAGCCATTATCTCTTCTCTAATGGGTAAAGCTGTCAAAATCACACCACAATCCATCTCGGAAGTCTTTGAACTCAATGATCAGCAAGGTAAAACTTCTTTTCCCAAAAATGATCTAAAAACTGATTTCCTTGAAAGGGGTTATGCAGAACAAATAAAAAAGGATACCTTACAAAAAGGTAATTTTCCACCTGCAACAAGATTTTTGTTCCATACTCTGCTTATGTGTGTTTCAAACAAAACCACTTCTTTAATGAGATACCATTAAAGATTCAAAACCTGGGATATGCTATTCTTCAAGATGAAAATTTAAATTACTCCTAGGAAATCTTTAATGATTTGGTTAAAAATGTTGATAAAAAGCCATTCTTACTTTTTCCAAGATTTCTAAGTTATTATTTTGAAAAGAAATTTGGTAAGGTTGATGCTTCTGCAATAAAACAAGGTGAATCTTTTCAAATAAACAGCTTAACTGCTGAAACTTTTACAAGAATGTCAACACCTTGCAAAACATAAGCAGAGGTGCCTGAGCAGACTTTAGCAGCTACCACTGCTCCTCAGGTATCTGCTGCTGAGCCCACTACTCAAGGTGATCATAGCAGCAAAACAACTACTTTGAAACCCACACCTAAAATCACCAAAAGGCCAAAACAAAAGAAAACTCAAAAGCCCCCCAAACCTACCAAAATGGCAACTCTGGTGGATGAGATACCAGAGCAACTGCCAGTGAAAGCACAAAAGTCACAAGAAACCACTGCTGCTACTTCCTCACAGCAGTTGGTAGAAATATCTCAACCTATGCCTGAAACTCCTCCTGCTTCTTCTAAAAAAGAATAGGTTGTACAAATAGGGACACCACAATATGATGCTCTGGAATAACTTGCTTCCATCGTCCACAGCCCAATGCCCGGGGCCAATTCTCTTTCTACACCCAACCTCACCTCCACAATTCCCCCACCAACAAATTTTTTGTTGGATGCTATTGATCTGAACTAGGCACAAACCAGTCCTTCTCACTCACCTATCAATGAGAACATACTTCAACAAGTGACTGGGTCTGATGTATCAATCATTGCTAACCCACCAACAAGACCTGAGGAGGTTACACCCCTTGAGTTAGAAGTAACTCTTGGTGGTAGTCCAAGTGAAGTAGCCACTACAAGTGCTGAACCCACTGGTTTGTATTTGGACAGTGGTTACATCAATAAGACTTCCTTGGAGGCAATTCCTTCTGTAGCACCTCTGATAACCACTAGTGAATTTGTTTTGACCACTGGTACCATCAAAAGGTTATCAAGTGTTGAGGGAAGAAGTTCCCAGAACGAAGAAAAAGGGGCATCAGTGGAGACTATTGGAATACATTCCCTAAGTCAACCACTGTTCAAACCACTGTTAGTGGGAAATCAGATGATCCCATTAAGTTGGGTGATGTTTTAAAGTACCTAGAATTGACGGATAGAATTGACAAACTGGATACCTCTGTTCCAGAAATCAAAACAATGCTGCAACAGTTGTTGAAAGTACAAAAGGTGTAACCCACTACTGTTCCAGCTCAAGCACCTGCTGCAAATGAGTTATGGAATCTATTTCAACCCCTGCTCCAACAACAAAGACAAATGGCTGATCAGCAGCATGATAAACATGTTGAAATGCTAAGAAATATGATGGAGTCAAGGTTCAAAGATACCCAAGCTGACATCAAGGCTATAAAGGCCCACATACTGAACACCACTGACACTGCTCCTCCCACTGTTTTCTTCATTGATAACCCCCCTCCAGATAATGCCAAAAAGGGGGAGAAAATCAAGCAGTGGAAGAAGAAGGGAATTGAAGATGGGCTCTATATTGCACCAGAGAAAGAAAATATGACTAAAAAAATCCCTTTGCCAGATGGTAGTAAGAAGATGGATGTCACCACAAATGCACTTGCTGAAGCAGAAGCTAGTGTAAAAAGGGATAGAGAGGCTAATGATAAAGCCAGGTGGGAACAGGAGAAGAAAGCTTTCATGGAGCTGAATGCACAAGGTCCTTCTGAGCCTATGGATGATGAAAATCCTAAGGATGAAAAGAAGAAGCCCACTCGACAAGTGAGGCAACCCAAACACACACCATCCAGACCTACAAAGCATGCCTCCAAACCACCTACTAAAGGCTCCAAACCTCAAACTGCAACCCAAACACCTACCATCTCTTCAACACACACCACTTCAAAACACACCACAACCACTGCCTTACCACCACCACCACAAAAAAACACTTCACCACCAAAAACAACCTCACCACCATCACCTCCTGCTAAAAAGCAGAAGACATCAGATGCTACAACATCTGTTGTAATGACAACAGTGGTTGAAACACTAGTTGTTTCAACAACTGTTTGTCAGCCACCTTCTACCACTCAAATCACCACCACTGATCCACCCAAAACATCATCAGCCTCTCCTACAATAAAAAGGAGAAGGATTTTTATACCTGATGATGATTCTCCATCACCACCACCAACATCCTCATAATCTCTTTCACTTGTTAATATCCGAAACCATGTTCCTCTCTCATCAGCTCATGTACAACAACCAATCACTGCCATCACTCCTGCAGGTTTCCAATATCCTCTTGAACTTATTGCCGTCAGAGAAGAGATCAAATCCTTCTACTATGAGGATGATCCTGCTAAAAGGAAGTTGCCATCAGTTGAAGGATATCATAGGCCTAACAACATTGAAGAGTACTTGAAAATTAAGGCTCTACAGGCAGAGGATATTTCTAAAAGAAATTCACAAGGAAAAACTGATAAAGAAATTCAAAGGCATTATCAATTTCTGCTCACACAAGTCAGATCTTTGGAGCAGTTTGCAAAGAATGTTTGTAAGCAAGTGTCAGAAAGAGCAGATGAAACCCTGAGAAAAGACTACATTGAAAATATCATGGCTTTTAATAAGTATAAGGGTGAAAAATATATGTACAAAGAGTGGACCATTCCTGAGCTTGAAAGTGAAGCAGCCAGGATTCAGGAAATGATTAAGAATAAGGTCAAACACACTCCTCCAGATTGGTCAAAGTACAAAAAGAATATGCCTGAAAAGACATTGAAGCTAAAGAGAATGAAAGAGGAATTAGTTGCTGTTGATTATGGGTCCAAAAATCAAGTGATGAGATGAAGAGAAGACAAGGTCAGGACCACCTACAAAAGGTTGGAGGAATTAAGCAAGAAAGATCCTAAAGTTCCACAAAAACCTGACTACCCTGAAGTAAAGGTTTCAACAAGACCACTAAAGCTGCAAATAAGGAGATCCACTGCTCCAGCTGGTGCTACCATCTATAAAAGAAGACAACAACAACAGTTGGATACAGAAACAATGGCAGAATTAATGGCAGGAGATGACCTTGTAAAAGAGGGCATTAAGAGAATGATAGCTGAAACTCTTGGATTAAATCAACCTGTAAGTACTGCTCAGACAGTCGTCACAAGGCCAGCATCACCAAACTCCTCATCTAATAAAAATCTCCCAAGAAACCCACCAGACTCAAAAGTACTAAAGTGGAAAACTGACAAACAGAACCATGTACTGACAGTGATGAAGTCTAGTGGAGAAGTGAAGAAAATAACAAGGGAACAAGCACTTGGCCTAAGTCTTGAAGATTTGCAGGATCTCCTTGATCTTCCACTGTGCAGGGATGAAGATGACACAAATGCCTTAGCCTTTAAGTTACAACTCAAAGGGCAAATAAGGGAACTGTTGATGAGGTGATGTGCGTGAAGTGTGTTATGGTTTTAATGTTTATTTTAAGCCCTTTTACACTTTCTTTAGCCAAGTTTTAAATTTATAAAACACGATATTTACTAACACTAAACACACATATGGGCAAGTGCACCCATCGTGACTGTAGTATAGTGTTGGTAAGATACCGAGGTCGTCCAAGGACACAAGAGCTTTTAGTACCGGTTTATCCTCAACGTCTAATCAAATCAAAAGTTTAGAAAAAGGTTTTTAAACTAAGAAAAATAAAACTAACTAAAATGCTGAATATAAAAATAAAAGAAAGAACAGATAGACAAGATGAATCACTTGGCTCCGACTCGTGTTTAGTGTAACCTTTGATTATTTCCGCACTTTTGCACTATTTAAGAGATTATCTTAGTTATTGTAGTAGGCCCCTCTTTTGGAGGTGACGTTACCCTCAACCCAGTAGTTTGAGTCAGCAAGGATACAATCTTAAAGGGTTGGATTATTGAAAGATAATTAATTAAGTTATTAATGCATATTGTGGTAGGCCCCTCTTTTGAAGGCGACGTTACCCTCGGCTAAGTAGTCTGAGTCAGCAGGGATACAGTCCTAAGTAGCCGGGTTAAAGTATTAATAGTAGTTTAACTTATGAGGGGGTCAAAGAGTTTGGACCCCCGCCATCCAATACCGTTAAGTATTGAAGGAGGTCCTACTAAATTTGACCCAGGTCCTTTGCAGGATCTATACACTGAACAATGGCAAGACTCTTACCAAACCGTTCCCTTAACCCCAGACCAGGTAGCCAACATACCTCCATATAGACCGTGGAGCTATGAATGGTGAAAATCTTTTATTTTATATAGACAGTAAAATAATGCCAAGACACCACGGACAAACGATAAGGAAGAATCACCTTCAACATAAGAAACTAGTTATTAAAGTCATTAATACATAACCAATTAAAAAGTGTGAAAAGATTAAAAATAAAAAGTATTACACTAGACACTTTGTCTTCACCAAGTGATGTAAGAGACTTAGGCAAACATGGCCTTGATTGTCAAGAACTCTTACGATCAATCTTGGATCCCGAGACGACTCACACACTCTATGATGGACAATGGATGATGGTGGTGGATGATGGTGTTATGGTGGTGGTGGGTGGTGGGTGAAGTGTGAGAGAGGTGGTGTGCCAAGGGATGAGTTGCAAGTGAACCAAGCACCCCTATTTATAGCCTGCACAGACGCCTGGACACGGCCCCGTGTCCATCCTTCTTCTCTTTCTTCATTAATTGCTCTTGTCCGCATTAGTTGACCACGCCCCCGTGTCAGCTGGGCACGACCCCGTGTGCAGAAGCATATCTGTACTATCAGATTTGGCAAGATTCTGCGTATCTTTGCGTTGACCACGGCCCCGTGTCCGTTGGGCACGACCCCGTGGTGGGCAATAGAAGCTTCTACATGTTTGTCTTTTGTGCCAGGGCTGACCATCCTGGACACGGCCCCGTGCTCGCTGAGCACGGCCCCGTGTTGAGCTGGGCACGCCCCGTGTTGAGCTGGACACGCCACGTGCTGAGCTGGGCACAGCCCCGTGCTCAGCTGGGCACAACCCCATGCTCAGCTTTCTTCTTGTTTTTGCTTTGGGAAGATGCTGTCGAGGGGTCAGGCATGCCACGTTTATTCCCTTTCTTTGTATTTACGTTAGATTTGGTTGTATATTTGTTCCTTTTGTTCAATTAAGATCATTTGATCCTGAAAATACAAAAGGAAAACAAAAGAACACTTTTTCCAACATTAGTACTAAAAAAGGGTTAGTTTTATGCCTCATTTGATGTAATTTATATGTTGCATTTTACACACATCAAATACTCCCACATTTGAATCTTTTCTTGTCCTCAAGCAAAACTCTTTATAATATGGCTTACACGCCCAAATGGAATGGGTAGAAGAGAAGTTTTGGGCTTGTCTAGCGTGTCGGGAATCCAAGATTCTTTATTAGGCTTTATTTTTATGTGATTTACAATCCTATTCGTTATGATTTATTTTGAACTTTTCATAAGAGAAATTATTTATTTGGGCATAACATGCCTTTTTAAAATTCTATTTATATACAAGTTCACATAACTCACGGGGGATCACTCAACACTCGGCCGAAGATGTATTTTTGTGAAACACTCGAGAGCGGCATAGAACTTACTCCTACCATAAGCTTGCCAAGCAATCAATCCTCCTCCTTTTTAACTATATACCTTTGTAAATTATCAAGAGGACTTTTGGGTGAAGGGTTAGGCTTGGGTTAAAGGTAGGTGGTTGGGTTAGTGGTTAGTAGAAAAGGGCGAAAAAACGTAAAAAGCGTCGGTTTTCGTAAAACACTTTATTTTTTTATTTTTTTTCTAATGAAGCATTTTTCAAACAAGGTTTCTTTTGATGAGCTTGTTTGTTTATTGCTAACTTCATCCTTTTTTTTTTGTGTGTGTCACAACAAAACCGAGATTTGTTACTAAAATAAAGGGTTTAAAATGAAAAAGGTTTTGGTGGTTAAAGGGTGTTTGTTTTGGGGAAAGAAACGAAAAGGTTTAGGCTCAAAGGGGTTAACTAGGGGGATTTTGGGTAGGTGGTAAAAAAAAAGAAAAATAATGGTGTTGAAAGAAAAAGGGTTAGTCCTAATGCCTCCGTCATTTACTTACTTGGGTTTAAGTTGATAAGGACCGGGAATGTATCGTCATGGCAAGTTCTAGAGTCGTAAGAACCAAGCGGCTATTCACACAAGAAACGAAAAATGAGCATTTAGTTTAAAGATATGTATTTGTATGCTCAATAAAGGCTCAAAACTCACTTTTTGTGGGAATGGGTTTTTTTTTATGTGATCAAGTATATATAATCAGATTTTAACTAGATTTGTCATGCCTTTTCATAATTTTCTTATGTTGGTTCTTTTTATCACGACGCTATCAGTTGTAAATTTGTAAAAATATAACCTTTTTAAACTTGTAATTCCCAATTAAAACCAAGACAAGTAAAAAGAAATGAAAGTTTTGAAAAAATTTGGGGTGATTAGCGGTTCCAATAGAGTTTTGTGTAAGGCTTGTATTTAGGACTTGCAAAATTCAAGGTTTTAGCATCCCCCCACACTTAAATTACACATTGTCCTCAATGTGTCCCAAAAATAAGTTTTTCGGTTGATTAAAATGTGTAAAAGTGGGTTAAAAACAAGTTTTTATGTCACTGGGTAGCTGAACACGGGGTGGTGTTGGCTGAGCACGGCCCCGTGGTCAGACTGCCAGTATCAAATATAAACAGAAGGCTGGGCACGGGGGCGTGTTCAGTGAGCACGACACCGTGTCCAGTTACCTGAACTGGGCATTTTCTGCAGAACCTCGGGCACGGGGGCGTGTTGGGTTGAGCACGGCCCCGTGCTGAACTTGCTGTAATGAAGAAAAATCATTGGGAGGCTCTGTTTTTGTGCATGGGGTGTGGGTTCAAGTTTCCCTTAGTATCCTTCACCATCCCGAGTGTGTTTTATTCCTGAAAATTAAAACTAAACTAGAAAATATAAAAGTTAATCTAAATTAAACTAAGGATAGTTCCGCGGAATGCCTCCGTGGTGCGCCACGTTTATAAGGGTCCTTGGCTAGACCCACCTTATCGGGTGGTTCTAGCTCATCTTCAATTAGGGGGTCGTCATTGCCGATTGGATATTTCATTGATCGCTCAAGATCATCACTCTTTTTAAATGCCCCTAATTGAAGAGGTAGATTGTTGAACTTCCGGTCTTTCAAAGCTTCGTGAGTTTTTACAAATGGCCGTCCCAACACTAGAGGAGCGTCATCGAGGATGACAAAGTCGGTGGGGACTACCATTTGATTTGTTTGAACCAAGACATCCTCAACTACACCGATTGATTTTATTACCTTCCGAATGGATAGAAAAATGGGTATTTGAAGTGGAGAAAAATCACTAATACTTAATTTTTCGAAAATGTAGTTAGGCATTATGTTAACACAAAGATCTTTATCAATTGTGACATTACTAATAAATGAATTTTGAAAGAAACATGGAACCGGTGTAATGTTAATTTCAAATGAGTCTTCTTTTATTAGTGAGGTTTGATCAATAATTAACTTAACACTTACCGTTTCGTCAATTTTAGTGTTAGTGTGTAACTCTTTTAAAAACTTAGCATGAGTGGGTACTAAACAATGATTTTCAAAAGAAGGTGACAAGAGATTAATTTCTTCAAAATTAGACTCTTCTTGTATTTTAGCGTTGTCGGACTCACCTTTTTTGTTGTTTAACTCATGTGTCGGTTTTTCACTTATTTGTTCTTCCATTTTTACACTTTCAGTTATCTCTTCTTTATTTAATTCTTCTCTTGCGCGGGACTCCTCTTCCCTTGCGCGAGATTCTTTTATATAGCGATTGATAACTCTAAGGTGTTCTAATATCCTTTCGGTCACTTCGGTTATAGAAAAAGAATCGGGATTTTCAAAACTTGAATCCGGTTGTTCGATCCTTTGTTCCTCATAATACCCATATGAAGTAGATGGTTCACACCATTTTTCTTCATTGTAAGCATATGCTGGATAAGTGTTGTAATTTTGTTCTTCATAGTACTCATACGAGGTGGGTTGTTCACGCCATGGTTCCTCATAATAAGCATATGAAGGTGGTGGCTCATATCTTGGTTCCTCAAAGTATGAGTAAGGAGGCTCATACCTTGGTTCATCAAAATATGAGTATAAGGGAGGAGGTTCATACCTTTGGTCTTCATAGGATGTGTATGAAGTTGATGGTTCGTACCTGGGTTCCTCATAGTAAGTGTATGAATTGGATGGTTGATATAAGTGACAATTTTGAACCGAGTGTGGGTCACCACAATTAGTGCAATAGTTACTCCTATAATCATCCTCCTCATAGGTGTAGTTATAGCCTCCTGAGTATTGATTCATAGACTGGACACGGCCCCATGTACAGACTCTGTATCTGGGCGTTTTAATTAAAGTTACTGATTTCGTTGAGCACGGGGCGTGTTCAGTGAGAACGGCCCGTGTTCAAGCTACTGTTACTGGGTGTTTTATGAAAAATGTGCAGCACGGCCCCGTGTTCAGTGAGCACGGCCCGTGTTCAGGTTACTGTAAATGCAAAACAAACTAAAATGTAGAAAAATGTGAGCGCGTTTTAAAAAGGTTTTGAAAAACTGATTAGGCCGTCGATTTTAAGCTTTCTTAAAATCCTTGTGTCCCCGGCAGCGGCGCCAAAAACTTGATTTGTGTGAAGTGTGTTATGGTTTTAATGTTCATTTTAAGCCCTTTTACACTTTCTTTAGTCAAGTTTTAAATTTATAAAACACGATATTTACTAACACTAAACACACATATGGGCAAGTACACCCATCGTGAGCGTAGTATAGTGTTGGTAAGATACCGAGGTCGTCCAAGGACACAAGAGCTTTTAGTACCGGTTTATCCTCAACGTCTAATCAAATCAAAAGTTTAGAAAAAGGTTTTTAAACTAAGAAAAATAAAACTAACTAAAATGCTGAAAATAAAAATAAAAGAAAAAACAGATAGACAAGATGAATCACTTGGCTCCGACTCGTGTTTAGTGTAACCGTTGATTATTTTCGCACTTTTGCACTATTTAAGAGATTATCTTAGTTATTGTAGTAGGCCCCTCTTTTGGAGGTGACGTTACCCTCAACCCAGTAGTTTGAGTCAGCAAGGATACAATCCTAAAGGGTCGGATTATTGAAAGATAATTAATTAAGTTATTAATGCATATTGTGGTAGGCCCCTCTTTTGAAGCCGACGTTACCCTCAGCTAAGTAGTCTGAGTCAGCAGGGATACAGTCCTAAGTAGCCGGGTTAAAGTATTAATAGTAGTTTAACTTATGAGGGGCGCCATCCAATACCGTTAAGTATTGAAGGAGGTCCTACTAAATTTGACCCAGGTCCTTTGCAGGATCTATACACTGAACAATGGCAAGACTCTTACCAAACCGTTCCCTTAACCCCCGACCAGGTAGCCAACATACCTCCATATAGACCATGGAGATATGAATGGTGAAAATCTTTTATTTTATATAGACAGTAAAATAATGCCTAGACACCACGGACAAACGATAAGGAAGAATCACCTTCAACATAAGAAACTAGTTATTAAAGTCATTAATACATAACCAATTAAAAAGTGTGAAAAGATTAAAAATAAAAATTATTACACTAGACACTTTGTCTTCACCAAGTGATGTAAGAGACTTAGGCAAACATGGCCTTGATTGTCAAGAACTCTTACGATCAATCTTGGATCCCGAGACGACTCACACACTCTATGATGGACAATGGATGATGGTGGTGGATGATGGTGTTATGGTGGTGGTGGGTGGTGGGTGAAGTGTGAGAGAGGTGGTGTGCCAAGGGATGAGTTGCAAGTGAACCAAGCACCCCTATTTATAGCCTGCACAGACGCCTGGACACGGCCCCGTGTCCATCCTTCTTCTCTTTCTTCATTAATTGCTCTTGTCTGCATTAGTTGACCACGCCCCCGTGTCAGCTGGGCACGACCCCGTGTGCAGAAGCATATCTGTACTATCAGATTTGGCAAGATTCTGCGTATCTTTGCGTTGACCACGGCCCCGTGTCCGTTGGGCACGACCCCGTGGTGGACAATAGAAGCTTCTACATGTTTGTCTTTTGTGCCAGGGCTGACCATCCTGGACACGGCCCCGTGCTCGCTGAGCACGGCCCCGTGTTGAGCTGGGCACGCCCCGTGTTGAGCTGGGCACAGCCCCATGCTCAGCTTTCTTCTTTTTTTTGCTTTGGGAAGATGCTGTCGAGGGGTCAGGCATGCCACGTTTATTCCCTTTCTTTGTATTTATGTTAGATTTGGTTGTATATTTGTTCCTTTTGTTCAATTAAGCTCATTTGATCCTGAAAATACAAAAGGAGGACAAAAGAACAATTTTTCCAACATTAGTACAAAAAAAGGGTTAGTTTTATGCCTCATTTGATGTAATTTATATGTTGCATTTTACACACATCATGAGGCAATAAAGATCTACCAATAATGAAGAGTTTTGGCATTATCTGTTCCAGGGGGAGATTGTTGGGATTGAACCCGATCAGAGGAACAGATAATTAAAGCCAAAACTGGATCAGAGCAGTAGATCCAGAATAAGCAGATGTTATGTAATCAAGTCTCTCCCCTTCAAAGTGATTTCAACATCTGATGACCTCCAATCCACTGATCGGTACAACTGTTGACCTACAACTGCTGATCAAGTCAATGACTAATGAAGACTAAAGCCCTGCTGTTCAATCTACTGCTATGGGTCAAGCACTGCTGGATATATCAAGTGCTGCTGGGTTCACATCAGTGGAAGGATTCAGTAGTAGTTAGTTTGTCTTTATGCAATGTATTGTAATAACAGTTGTTAGCTTAGCAGTACTTGTATAGATCAGATGTTAGAGTTTGCTAGGAGGTTAGATGTCACTTTCATGGTGACGTCAGCAAAGATGCCTCAGTGGTTTGTCCGTGCCTATAAATAGAACAGTACCATGTACTGTTCTATTAGCTCTTCACCATCTTTCTTCCTGTACGAACATATCACTGTAGCTCAGGCTGAGGGGGAGCTTGTTACATGCATGCAATTGTAATCGTTGATGAAATAAATTCAATCATTCGGTTCATTGTTGAAAATGTGTGTTGAAAGCAATTATCCTATTTGATAGTGAAAAGTTTGTTTCCATTTATATTCCGCTGCACTACTTGTTCATTGTTCATCTTAATTCAAACATAAAACACAATCAAAACTAAACTCAGATCCTAACATAAGGAATGAGTCTTTTATAACACTACGAATTACCGTTGCCGGGGAAATCAACACATCTTATGACCAATTTAGTGTTTCGTAACTAAATCCAACAACAACAAAATGTAGGTTCTTGTGTTCGTTAAGGAATACTTGATTTAATTGCTTTGCTTACTCAGAAGGTATAGATTCTGTTTCTTTTACATCATAGTATTTTTTTATTCAAGTCCGCTACTTTGAAGTACGGATGTTTTCGTTAGATTTTTCTACTTCGTAACGTTATATGACCAGTATATATATAGTAGCATGCAATAGACTTTAGATCTTGTGCTCGTTGTTGCATGTTCCCCTGTGATAAGTTTATTTCTAATGTAGCTTTGTACTCTGTCACCCGAGCAATTATAAGTTAAGACTTGTCGTTGGGGCGTCAACGACATGGCACTCATCGTGACGGTGCGTAACTAAAGTTCACGATGTCTCTAGTTTGTGCTTGTTTAGCACCTAGCCCCTAGAGGCGAATAGATCGATCTTAGCTCTGACTCATGACTCCTGTTGAGATGGAATAATGTGTGTAGGCCTACACGCACCATCTTGGTACATGGACTATAGCTGTGTACCCCTCTGTTTAGGCTCGTGGGTGCTTCTATATTACGTGACTTGTTTTACTATTATATGTTGTCACGTATGTCTTGTCTCTATAATGATATATTTGATATGTTTATATGCATTCAGTATTTGTTATCTGTTTAGTATAAGTTTTTGGGATTCAAGTTATGTAAGTATCTGTTCCGTATGCCTGCCTTACTTTTACTGTTGATTTCTCCATTACTGGGCAACATTTTGGTACAGCCGTAGTTTCTTTCTTGTGTTGACTTATTTGTTTATTACAAGTAATCAAGGGGATGAGTGAGAGGAAAATGAAGTTTAAGAATTTTTTGAAGTTTCCGTGATTATTTATTTTCAGTAATTAAACGATTTAAGACTTAGGTTTTCTGGTGGATTCGAGACTTTTTGTTTCATGGATTCTTTCTTTTATTGAAAACTTTTGGTTTTTGATATATGTAATAGTGACATGCCAGCCTGCTCCAGGTTGGGGTGTTACAACAACTACGTACATAAGTTTTTATAAAAAAAGTTATAAATGTAAATTGTTAAAGAAATATCAAATTGATCGATAAATTAATATATGTTCTAAAAAATAAAAAAATAATTATTAAAAAAATGGTATAGGAAATATATGGTTTTAAAAAAGGGAAAAATTTAAAATATGTTATTAAAAGTAAATATAATAACAAACTATTATAATATATTAAATAAAAGAAAAACAAAAAAAATATATTGTTATAAAAATAAAGTTATTATTCAACGTACTTCATTAAGAGATACCAAATAAATACTTTATTTAGAGTACACCTTAGGATCTGAGTTTGACTTGATTGTGTAGTTTTAATTAAGATGAATAATGGAAGAACATAAAACAGAGAATAATTGCAGCGGAAATGAATGTGAAACTTTGTAACACAATCAGGAAAGATTAGCTTTGATCATACAATGCTTTCATAGTCAAAAGATTAAAAGATTACAATAATTCAACTTATGCATGCATGAACACTAACTCCCCCTCAGCCTAAGCTCACTATGGTTGTTCGTACAAGATGAGTGTGTGTGCAAAAGAGCTAAATAGAATAGTACAGACAGTGTCTATTTATAGTACAAATCGTAACCACTGAGCATCTTTGCTGACGTCACCTAGACAGTGACATATAACTATCATAACAAACTATAGACACTGATGTAATACAAGCAGTGATACATTTAAATACTGATAAACAAACATTGATGCTTCTATCTGCTGTTGATGCTTAAACACTGTTGATGCTGCGCAGTGTTTTCCTCTAAGGTTGATCAGGCCTTTGATTCAACAGTTCTTTGATAACCAGTAGTACTTTGACACCAACAGTTGATAGGTCTTCATCAGTCTTTTCAATCATCAGGGCTTTGGTATAACAGTCTTTTGTGTACAACAGTCTTTAGGATTATCAGTTGTTAGAAGCCAATGCCATTGGAAGGAACTAAGTTCAAACACTGCTTATTGTGGATCAACTGTTGAGAACCAGTTTCGGCTTTTGTATCATATGTTCTTCAAGGAAGGATTACATGGGCCAACAATCTCCCACTAAAACAGATGATGCCAAAACACTTCCTTATTTGTTATCTTTATTCTCTCATCAACCTTTCCCTGACTTGCCCTTTAAACTGGAGCTCAAAATTCAAGGAGTCGGTGTCATCTTCATCCCTTTGAAGTTGAAGGTTCCAAAGATCTTGGAGGTCACCTGCACTCAGACCTAGTGCATCCTCCCTTGATATGTATTCAACTCTACCATTATACTTGAGCAGAGTCAATACGTGGGTCTTTTATCAGACTTCCACTTTAGTATTTTTGGGTCTAATGGGTTTCTTGGGAGAAGTTTTATTTTTGATGAGTTAGGGGATTGAGGTCTACTTGCCAATTGTTGAATAGTTGCAGCAACTTGAGTTTGAAGTTGCAAGGAAGCTTATCCATTCCAAAATCTATTTTATTTCTGATAGCCTCTTTTCTAATTTCTTTTACTCTCTTTTCATCTTCCTCATCAATCAGTTGTTGCCTTTTTCTTTGGTTCAAGGCACTGATGGATACATCCGCTGATGAGAACATCTTTTTAGAGGGAAGGGTCTGCTGAGGTCTAACAGTGGTTTCATCATTATATACTGGCTTCTAAGGCACTATTGGATCTGTCTTTCTTAGTTCTTCTAACCTTTTGTAAGTTAGATCAACATTCTACTTAGACCATATTGCAATGGCCCTAGCAGTCCTATAGTTAGCTGCTACAAGTTCTGCTCTCTTCCTATTATACCTTAGTGCTTCATCTGCATCAACCTTCTTGTATTGTTTCTAGTTGGGAGTAGATTTTCATATTTTAGGATCGTTATTCATCTTTTCAATTCTGTCAACTTCCTCCTTAAGAGCTTCAAGAGGCCAGTCTTTGAAATCAGACTTGTAGGCTTTGTAGGGCTTTGTTTCTGTGATGATGTTCAAGAAATCATCCCTCAGTGTCTTTTGAAGCTCAGCATTTGGTGGCAGATTTGACATTTTCTTACTAAGGTCTCTAGCAAAGTCTTCCAGTTTCCTAACTTTACTTAGCCCATGTTGCATTCGACCTTGTAAGTTGATGTCTCCTTGCCCTTTACTCTCTTCTTTAGCCATGTATTCAGCTTGTTTGGCTTTCAATTTTAGATACTCATCAATGTTATTTGGAGTTCTGAATCCCTGAAGAGATGGGAAGGTTCTTTTGGATGGATCATCCTCTGTATAAAATTGTATCATTTCCTTTTGGATTGCAAGCAGTTCTAGAGGGTATTAAACTGCCAATGGAATGTCTCTTGGGAGGTAACCAGTGGGTGGTTAATCAAGTGGGTTGGATGTTGGTGTTGAAATTGGAATGAATGGTTTGGGTGAAGTTTGAATGAATGATGTGGATGATAAGGGAGTAGGTGCAGGTATATATTTTTCATCCTTTTCTTCTTCATGCACCATGAATTTTCTTTTTCTTGTGTAAACAGATTTTGGAGGAGGAGGAGTTTGTGAAGAAGAATGTGCTATAGGTGTAAGGGTTGATTGTGAGGGAAATTGAAATTTGATGGAATCATTGGATTGACTAACAACTGTTGAAACAACTGGTGTCTCAACCGCTGTTGTCTTAACATCTGTTGAAGCATTTGTTGCATCAACATTTGTTGCAATGGAGGTTGGTAGTGGTGATGAGGGTTTTGTTTTCTGCTTTTTGAGGGGTGGTTTTTGTGGTGAGGGTTTTGGTTTGGTTATGTCAGTGTTTGGCTTTTTAGGTTCAGTAGTGGTTTTAGGTTTGGCAATAGTGGTTGGTTTTTCTAGTGGTGATTTTGATTTAGGAAATATGGCAATGGGAGGTTTGTTGTGTTTGTGTGATTTTCTTCTATTTGAGGTTCCAATGTTCAGCATTTTGTTTTCTTTATTCACCTTTTTCACTAACTCCTGCCTCAACACATCTTGTCTACTTTCTTTGGTATCTTTCCTCTTTTGCTTTGTTTCAATCTGATTATCTGTCTGCTTGTTAAGGGTATCATCAACTCCCTTTTTCTTGCCAGTTTCAGATTTTTCAGAAGATTTTGTAGAAGATTTCTTAGCAGACTCTAACTATTTTTTTGGCTGGTTCCTTGGTGTAGGTTTGCCAAAGTTTTTCATTGAATCATCTTTCTCCCCCTTTTTGGCATCATCATCATCATCCTTTTCTAGGATTGGTGCAAGGGTAGTGTCAGTCAGTTTTGCAAGGGCTTCTTTGATGCCCCTGATTTCAGCCTGTGTATCTTTATATCTTGCTTCAACCATAACTCTAATAAGCTCCAAGTGTGAGTTATGTTGAAGCTCAGCAAGTTCCCTTTGAGCAGCAAGAATGGGTTGAATTGAGTTCCAAAGTTCTTCGGATAACTGCTGATGAGTTGGTTGACTTTTGGAAGCATCCACCAACTGCTTTATCATATCATGCATAGTAGAAATAGTTGTTTCAATTATAGATAACCTCACCATCAAATCCTAATACTTTAAAACATCACCCAACTTAATGGGATCATCTGATTTCCCACCAGTGGTGGTTGTATCTGTTTTTGAAGTAGGAAGAGTCTCCAAGTTTTCATCAACAGATGCCCCTTTTTCTTGGTACTGGGGACTTCCCTCTGCTACAGTGGATACCTTAGAAAGCACACAAGTGGTTAACTTGAACACACCAGTGGTTACCTTGGTAGCCACAGCAGTGGGTGCCTTCAAGGGAGTCTGACTTATGAAACTACTGTCCAGATGTAGATCAGTGGATCCAACATCTGTAGTAGCTGCTCCACTTGAACTACCAACTAAAATTTCAGGAAATTCTAGTGGTGTATCCTCCTCAGTTGTTTGTGGGTTAGCCAATTGAATTTGTTCAGACACAACCAATGTAGAAGTTATACTCTTAGCAATGTGTTGGTGAGAGGGGTTGTTTTGTGTCTGAATTTCAATGGTCTCAAACAGAGGTATTATGGTAGGTGGAATAGGAGATGTGGGGAGTGGTGTTGAAAGAGAATTTGCCCCGGGAGATGGGTTGTTAAGCATACTCTCAAGTGAGGGTAATACTTCATATTGTGGGGTACTAGTGCTTACAACATGTTCCTTTTGGGATCTTTCCATCTGTTGTGAGGAAGTAGCAACAGTGGTTTCTAGTGACATTGGTGTTGTCACAGGGTTAACCTCTAGGATCTCATCTTCCAGAGTACCCTTATTTGTGGGTTTGGTGGGCTTTGTGGTTTTCTTTTTGGTCTTTTTGGGTTTGGATGGTGGGGGTTGCATAGCAGTGGTTGTGCTGCTGTGTTCACCATGAGCAGTGGGCTCAGCAACAGAGGTGTGAGGAGCAGATGTGGACTCATCTAAAATTTGCTCAGACCCCTTTGCTTGTGTTTTAGAAACTTTTGACTCTTTTGCCATAAGGCGAGTAAATGTTTCAGAAGTCAGACTATGTATGTTGAATGGTGTTCCTTGTTCAAATGCTTTTGCAGGATATTTCTGTTTTAAATAATAGCTTAAGGACCTTGGGAACAAAAGGAAAGCTGTGGTTTTCTTTTCTTTTACATTTTTCACATTATTGACCAAATCAGTAAACAATGCTTGGGAGTAGTTAAAATATGTTTTTGACATAATTGCATACCCCAAGTCTTGAATTTTTAAAGGAATTTCATTGAAAGCAGTTTTTTTGTTTGATACACAAGCGAGCAGGGTATGGAACAAGAAGTTCGTAGGTGGTGGAAAAATTCCTTTTTGCATTGTTGCTTTTGTTAATTGTCCATCATACCCTATTTCGATCAAATCCAATTGATACTCACTTTTAGGAAAATAAGTTTTACCTGTTAGATCATTCATCTGAAAAACCTCTGAAATGGATTGCGGGGTTATTAGTATCAAAGCATCTCCTACTTTTGAAGTGATTGCCCATGGCTTTTTATCTTGTTCCTGAACTTCAGCATTAGCCTAGAAATCACGTAGGGTGTCTTGATAGATGGGTGCATCACATGTAAGCAAAGTTTTGTACATTGAAGAGGATAGGGTATCAATTATGGAGTGAAACTCTGTACTTTTATCTGTCTTTTCGAATGTACAAAGGTAATTGTGGGGGTGTTTGATGATAAGAGCCATGGTCGGAATAAGAAATCGCGAATGGTTGAGAGAGAAATGAAGAAGAAGATGGTAACCACTTTGGACAATTTTTTGAATTCGTTACGGCAGTGAAAGCTCTGTTTGGGGGTTTATCAGGGTTTTGTAAAAGGGAAAAAGTGAATGCTGATGTGGCAGCGTTTCAAAAATCGGACGGTTAACAACTGCCCACGTGTAAACCTCTGATGGGCAAAGTGGATGACAGTTGTTTGGAAACCACTGATGGGCAATAACAGTGGTTGGTAACAGTGCATGAAATATCAGGGGCTGATTTTTATCTATCAGTGGATAGACATCAGTGGTTGAAACACTAATGTTTAGTCAATAGTGGTCAACAAGGAAATGAAGCAACAGAGGTTGTCTTTCAACAGTGGGTGAATTTTCAACTATCAGAGGGTTGAAACAAACAGTAGATATGGACAGACTTTTAAGGATTTATGAAAAAAATTCATTTTGGCTATTTTTAAGGATGGAATTTTGATTTTCTAAAAACAATTTAATGCTTTTTATTAATGGAAAACCAAGTTTTGCTTGTTAGTCCATGTTAAGCATGCCAATCCTAGAGATCAAGCTTTCAAAGGTGGATGTGTGATATGTGGTTGAATAACGGTATTCGTATTTGTGTAACTTAATGTTTTTACATGGGTTTTAATCCCGAATAGCCTACTTTTAATTAAAATTGTGTTTTGCAGGTTTAATGAAGTTTAAGATGCTTTTTGGGAGCTTAACGGATCACCGGGACGAGAAACGGACCACTGGGATGTGAAGCGGGTCAACCAGAAGCAAAATACACGAAAAACGAAGATTAGCCAAAGGAGGCCCCGTCGCCGACGCCTCCCTAGGCTGTCGGCGACGCATGTGGAAAATGGTCGTCGCCCAAAATTGCTCGTAACCAGTGGATGAAGCCGTCGGCGACTGCCTCTCATTTCTCAGTCGCGAATATTTGGTTGTTGGGTGGTTGTTGACGAATAAAAAAATATTTTTCACCAATCATTCAGCAGTTACACTATCTTGGGAGTTGGAATTGAGTTCTTGGAGCCACAAATCATCAATACTTCATCTCTAATCCAATCTATCATCCACTATACTCCGAATTCACAATCGAATCTACATCCTAACCCTAACCATTCCATCAATCATTCGACCCATTCATCATCATCACCTCACCTAAACCCTAACCTTCATCATCCACCATCTCAAGCCTTCAAGATGATCAAGATCAAGTTCTATTCATCCGGTGATCAAGTCCTTTCGATCATGAGCAGCTAATTTCTCGGAGGTTTCACCCAGGTGTAGACTTTTGTAAGATTTAGGATTATTATGTGTTTGATACTTGGTTTGTGACTAATTGAATCGCATTTGAATCCTTAGACAATTATCATACATTTGTATTGAATTTGCGAATCGTCGAATGAATGATTAAATTTGACTTTGTGAAATGAATATGCGTATTCATGCCTTGTCTTTTGATAGGATTTACGAGTCCAAAGTAACGAAGTGCATCATCGTCCGTTGTCTATAACGTCAATATCGATTGGAACCTAAGCTTTGTGATTCTCAAACCATTAATGAACTAATTTGATTAAACCAAGTTAAAACATGTAGTAACCGTAGGTTTTGCATTTGTTGAAACCGAGTGTGAACCTTGTTCTAAATCATTGTTTTATAATCGTTAATTAAATTCTTCTTGTAATTATTCAAGTTCTAGTAGTTAATTAATCAAATCAAACGTATAAGTTCATTTCAACATATTTCTAAACAAACAAAAATCATAAAAATAATCTAGTAAACTTCATAATTATGACAAACCTTAAAAATCAATCCAGTCCATTCGTAAACCACATACTCTTCGTAGTTCGACCCCTTACTACCACTAACTATTTGTTAAGGGTAATTCGGGACTATAAATATTATCTTTTACTAGAGCGCGACACTCTGATCAAATTTTGGCGTCGTTGCCGGGGAGTTAGTGCACTTTGTGTTTGGATACTTGTTTGCATTTTTTATGATTAACTGTTTAAAGTGCTTAGTTCTTTTTGCACTCTTTCTTTATCTTTGTTACGCAGGTTGTCTTATTTGTGCAGGTTACAGGTAGTGCATGCGTACACGGAATTCCGGGAGGACTTCACCATTAGTCTACAAACCGGAAATCGAGCGAGTAGCAAGAAGGAACCTAGCAAGCCGGTTAGAGGCAACAATTGTCTTTAATCAAGTCACCCAACACTTACAATCCACACCATCCATTGAACCCAATTCAATGGAACACCAAAATTCCAACCACCCAAACAATCAACATCAATTCCAATACCGAGGAACCTTTCGCACAAACCAAAATGTCCAACAAAATATTCCACAAGATTAACCGGGCGGTGGTAACAACTCGAGACCACCTACACCACCGTTTCAAAACCAAGGTCCTAATAATAACCAAAGAACACCTCCACAACAAAACCTCCACTGACACAACTCCTCACCTACTAACCTTGATGACCGGAATGTTAATCCAATCGTAGAGGCAACCGAGATCACGGCAATCCCGCAAATGAAGACCCGTTTGTTAATATTGATGATTTGAGAAACACAATTCCCGATGATGAACGATGAACCATATAGTGTTCCTGGTTACCAATCACCGAAACACATGAGTATTCATTCGGAATACTCTGATGACGGGGGAATTATGATGAGCGGGTGGGGGTATGTGAATCTGGACAACGCTTACAACGCAATGGGGTTTGATAATGACGAGTTTGGCTATCAAAATGCCAATTATGTGGGGAACGACAATTATGGTTATGGGAATATGTGGAGTGATGGTTACGGAAAAAAACCGAAACCCACGAAACAACAATCCAAGGAACCGGGATGATGGTTATTACAACAATAACAACAATGCTAACCATAATCGGATACCCCGATTCGTGGGAGGAGGTAATCAAGGTGGGGATCGAGGTGGTAATAGAAGAGATAACCGAAGACCATTAGATCAAGAAGTTGACGGTCCACGTCATCGTCAACAACCTCTGGGGTGTTAATGACCGTTTTAGACCAGTGGTCACTAATAACGATTCACCGATCATTTGTGGAAGAAGAACGTTTGATTGTAAGCCCCGTTACATCAACATCCTACCTCATTTCAATGGTAGGACTAATGATGATCTGTATACCCATTTGGCGGAGTTTTCTGCCATATGTGGCACGATTGGAGGAAATGATTTTGCTTTGGATGAGGTGAAGCTTCAGTTGTTTCAGTTTTCATTGAAAGATAAGGCAAAACAGTGGTTTCTCACACTTCCTACGGGTAGTATTCATGCATGGGCTGAAATGCAACAGGTTTTTCTAGATGAGTATTATTCAATGGCGAAGACCAACGATACTAGAGATGAAATTCGGTCTTTTCACCAATTATCGAGTGAACCATTACACGAAGCCTTTACTCGATACAAGGAGTTGATCCGGAAGTGCCCTCATCATTAAATTGAAAAATAGGAGTTGGTTAAATGCGTTGTGAGGGGTTTGGATGATGAGACATGGAATCACCTCGAGTCAACTAGTAATGGAATGTTGTTGAGTAATCATGAAGATGACGATTGGGAATTCCTCGAGAGGATAAGCAAGAGGTCAAACTCGAAGGAGTCGGCCAACATAGCCAAAAAGCACCCCATTTCCCGAACACTTCCCAATCTCGATTCTAGTTCTAAGGATCGGATCACTACTCTAGAGCGGGAGTTGGCTCGTATGAAGAGGAAGGAGGTAAATGCGGTACAATTCGCAGTGTGTGAATATTGTGGGGAGCTTGGTCATCGGGCTGATCAATGCCAAATGGGTACGGGTGGCTACACCAAAGAGGTAAATCAAGTGTTTGGTGATAGAAAAAATAATGACATGAATTCGAACACTTATCATCCCGGATTGAGAAATCATCCAAATTTCCGATATGGGAATGCTACAAACCAAATGAACCCGAATTTTCAATCGGGTAATCAAAGCGGGTCATCATATCAAAACCGTCAAGGTGGTAATCAAGGAGGTTACCAACATAATTACAACCAAGGGTATCAAGGTCGGGACAATAGCTACCAAGGTGGATACCAAAGAAATTACAACAACCAAGGCGGTAATGGAAGTGGGTCAAACAATCAAGGCGGGAATGGCAGTGATTTGAATGCCAAGATGGATGCAATGCTTTCAATGATGTAAGAATCCAAGCAGGAGAATGAAATTTGGGACAAATCGCATGAAGCATTGGCAAAGCAAGTGGGCCAACTTGCAGAAGAAGTGGCTCAAATGCGGGGAAGCATGGGGAAGCTTCCAAGTGACACCATGGTGAACCCTAAGCATCAAGGGTCGAGCTTGAAGAATGCGCGAGAGGTACCAATTAATAAAATATCTTTACGTAGTAGACGAGTCGTTGATAATGGTGTCAAAACACAACCACCTTAGTTTGTTGAAGGGGTGGTGGAAGATGCTAGTGATGAGGAAAGTGATGACGGTCAAATGGGTCAAAACAAAAATGATTTAAAAGTTAATAAAAGACACCCGTTGTGACTGTCCCCGTTCCAAATGCTAAGGAAAAGGGTGTGGAGGTTAACACTGCCCCTTATCCAAAAGCATTGAAGTGACCCATGATAAAGGTTGAAAACAAAAGAGGTCCACAACAAGAAGCGTTGTTGGAAGTTTTTAGACAAGTAAAATTAATTTACCTCTTTTGGATGCAATTAAACAAGTACCGTTGTATGCTAAGTACTTGAAAGAGTTATGTACCCAAAAGCGAACTCACAAATTCCCTAAAAAATTAGATTTAACTGAAAATGTGAGCTCGATTCTTTCGGGTGCACTTCCACCTAAGCTCCAAGATCTAGGTGCGCCAATCATTTCAATTCAAGTAGGTGATTTTAAAATCAATTGGGCACTTCTAGATCTTGGTGTGAGTGTGAGCATTTTTCCAGGTAGTTTGTATGATCAATACGAGTTTAGTCCACTTCAATCGGAAAACACCACCATGGTGTTAGCCGATTTGACTCCCAAACTACCCGACGGAATAGTCTCAGATATGGTAGTAAAAATCGAGGATTTTTACTATCCGGTGGACTTTTTAGTACTTGATTATGTGACCAAAGACCCAACCAAGCAACCTACAGTGATTCTCGGTCGACCGTTCCTAGCAACCGCAAACTCTCAAATCGATTGCAAAATGGGAACGGTTGACATGACATTTGGAAACCGAAGGTTGAGGTTTCATGTTTTTCGGGATTGATGAATCCTTCAGTCGACGATTAAGGCTATATGGCAGACATTATTGACAGGTGTATACCTCTCTGCGACACAGTTGTAGATGAGGAAAACACAATGGAGGACTGTTCTATGTTTGATAGGTCACAGGTAGAGATGAATCGAAGCATAGACAAGGAGGTGAAGAGTTTGGAGGTGCTCGCAGTAAAAGAAGGAAAACCGATATGGACACACCAAGTGGAGAGCTTACCGGAAACCATTGACACAAAATTCAAGCCATCATTGGTGGAGCCTCCGAAAGTTGAGTTGAAGGTGTTGCCAAAGCATCTCAAATATGCTTATGTTGGTGAATGCAACACGCTCCCGGTCATAATTGCATCGAACTTGACCGAGGAGCAATAACAGAAGTTGATGAAGGTATTGGTTACCAATAGGGTGGCTATTGGGTTGACCATAGAAGACTTGAAGGGTATTAGTCCCTCGATAGTGATGCACAAGATCATCACCGATGACACCATAACCACCGCCTGTGATACACAAAGAAGATTGAATCCAAACATGCAGCAGGTCGTCAAAAAGGAAGTGTTAAAGTGGCTTGATGCAGGTATTGTTTACCCCATCTCGGATAGCCAATGCGT
The DNA here is from genome assembly GCA_030545235.1 of Helianthus tuberosus. NCBI lineage: Eukaryota > Viridiplantae > Streptophyta > Magnoliopsida > Asterales > Asteraceae > Helianthus > Helianthus tuberosus. Next base: position 10,356,055 of record CM060434.1, on the reverse strand, counting down.
GAGTCCCACACAAACCGTCCCGAAGAAAGCAGGTATACAAGTCGTCAAACATGACGCAGGTGAGGAGGTAGCTACCCGGCCGGTAACCGGGTGGCGTATTTGCATTGATGCTAGGAAGTTGAATACCGCTACTTCCAAAGATCATTTTCCCTTACCATTTATTAACCAAGTAGTGGAAAAGTTAGCCAGACAAAAATTTTATTGTTTCTTAGATGGGTATTCTGGATACAATTAAATTGCGATTCATCCAGAAGATCAACAAAAGACCACATTTACGTGTCCGTATGGCACTTTCGCATTTAGGCGAATGCCATTTAGATTATGTAATGCCCCCGCCACCTTTCGAAGGTGTATGATCAGTATCTTTTCGGATATGGTGGGGGAGTCTTTAGAGATCTTCATGGATGACTTTTCCATTTTTGGGTCATCTTTTGAAACTTGCTTGGACCAATTGGAAAAAATGTTAAAACGTTGTGTTGAAACCAATTTGGTCTTGAGTTGGGAGAAGAGCCATTTTATGGTTCAAGAAGGGATCGTGTTGGGATACGTGGTGTCGAGTCGTGGGATAGAGGTAGACCATGCTAAAATCAAAGTAATTTCTACTCTACCATATCCCACGAGTGTTAAAGGCATTAGGTCATTCTTGGGACACGCGGGTTTTTATAGGAGGTTTGTTAAGGGGTTTAGTGATATTTCAAAACCATTATGTAACCTTTTATTAAAAGATGTGCCTTTTGTTTTTGATGAAACGTGTAAAGATGCCTTTAACGTGTTAAAACAAAAGTTGGTTGAGGCCCCAATCTTGCAATCATCGAATTGATCTTTACCATTCGAAATTATGTGTGATACAAGTGACTATGCGGTGGGGGCCGTGTTGGGTCAACGGGTGGATAAGAAACCGGTTGCCATATATTATGCAAGTAAGACTCTCTTGGATGCACAATTAAATAATACAACTACCGAGAAAGAGTTACTTGCGGTAGTATATGCATTGGATAAGTTTCGGGCTTATATATGGGGTACTAAAGTTGTTGTTTATTTTGACCATTCTGTTGTTAGGTACCTCATGGATAAGAAGGATGCGAAGCCACGGCTAATCCGATGGGTTCTCTTATTACAAGAGTTCGACCTAGAAATCTGAGACAAGAAAGGGAGTGAAAATGTGGTTGTAGACCACTTGTCTCAGTTGATAGCGGAGGAGGATTCTTCACGTGTGGAGATCAATGAGAATTTTCCAGATGAGCAAATCTTAAAAGTTTTGGTATTACCTTGGTATGCTAACATTGTCAATTATTTGGTTACAAGTGATTTGCCGGCTCACTGGGATAGAAGGAAGTGGTTGCAGTTCCTTTCACAGATCAACTACTACACGTTGGAAGAACCGGACTTATTCAAGATATGTCCGGATCAAGTCATTAGAAGATGCATCCTGGAGGGATGATGAGATTCCTAGTGTCTTGATGCACTTGCATCCATTTGCCTGTGGGGCCATTTCAGTGGTCACAAAACTGGGCACAAAGTGTTCAATAGTGGGCTTTATTGGCCAACTATTTTCAAAGACACATTTAACTTTGCTAAAAATTGCGTTGAGTGTCAAAAACTATATGTATTTCTAAACGGGATGAGATGCCCATGCAACCGATCCTCATTGTAGATATTTTTGATGTTTGGGGGATCGATTTCATGGGCACATTCCCTAATTCGCATGGCAATTTATATATCTTGGTGACAATCGATTATGTGTCGAAGTGGGTCAAAGCGATCGCCACCAAGACAAATGACCATACCCGGGTTGCAATTTCGTACAAACCAACATAATTTCTAGATTTAGGATTCCCCGAGTAATCATTAGTGATGGGGGATCTCACTTTAAGAACGTTAACTTCAGCAAACTATTGAAATAGTATGGTGTTGACCATCGAATAGCTACTCCCTACCACCCACAAACGAGTGGTCAAGTGGAGGTGTCCAATAGGCAAACAAAATAAATTTTGCAAAAGACCGTTCGACCGAACTGAAAGGATTGGTCGACGAAGTTAAATGATGCTTTATGGGCCTATCGAACGGCTCATAAAACACCTATTGGTACTACACCGTACCGCTTAGTTTACAGTAGAAATTGTCACTTACCGGTAGAGCTTGTACATCGTGCTTGGTGGGATATTAAAGAATTTAACATGAAATACAATAATGCAGGTAAAGAGCGGAAGTTAAAATTATGCGAATTGGAGGAGCTTTGGGAAGAAGCATATGAGTGTGCCTCGAAGTATAAAGATGGAATGAAGAGGGCACACGATGCTAAGTTGAAGCCGAAGGAGTTTGTAGTGGGTCAAAAAGTGTGGCTCTACAACTAAAGGCTCAAATACTTCCCCGGGAAGCTAAAGAGTAGGTGGATGGGCCCGTACGTGATTACATAGGTCGGAAAGCTTGGAGATGTTACCATTGAGGACCCGAAGGATGGGTCGAAGTGAACAGTTAACAGTCAACTCCTTAAGCCGTTCCTTGATGGTAATGAGAAGAAAAGGATATAAACGTGGAGTTGGTAAGCTTTGTGGTTAGCGTACCAACATATGAGGTCAACTGAAAGGACCGGTAACAATTTTGTAACGTTTATTGTTATAATCGTTTCCGTTTTGTACTAACCCCCTTTAATGTGTGAAGTCCGGACATCACGAACGGGCCATGAAGATACAAGGTATCTGTTTAGACTTGTTTTTTTTCTATTAGGGACAATACATGGCTTTTCGGGGGGTGGTAGGACCGTTAAACGGTTTCGTAAGTTTAAATTTTAACTTATAAAAAATCACAAAAAGATTTTTAATATTTTTTAGGAATTTTTATAGTATCAGGTCCCTTTGTAAAAATGCATAAAATTCCTCATATTTTTCATAAAAAAATCATTAAAAAATCTAAAATTGAAAAAATCACAAAAATTACACATCGTCGCCGATGGGGTATTGGTGCGTCAGGGACGACCTTCGTAAAGGGTGCGTCGGGTACTTTAGTCCGTAACCAATGGAATAGGGCGTCGCCCAAAAGCAAAAACGTGGTATAGCGTCGCCGACAGGTCAAGAGACCGTCGTCGACGGGCCTTGAATCTCAGTCCGACGCAGGTTTGATTTTTTTTGCTTAAAAACGCGAACCAACACCCTTTTAGCTCAGCCAAGCTCACTCCAAACATAATCCTAGCCACATAATTCAACCGAATTCAACCCACCTTATCCTAATTTCATTAAACCCTTAAAATCTCAGCACCATCTCTCTCCTAACACCCACCTTTTCATTTCATCATCTCAAAACCTTCACAAGAACCCTAGAACTTCAACATCTTATAACTCCTCCAATTCTCCACCAAATCTCACAATTCTTGAGCCTATTTTGCTTATTTTTTCGAGAGGAACAAAACCCCCATCTTAGTTTTCGTTGATTCTTGCTTATTTATGAGATCTCTGAGTGTAAAGATTCGGGTTTTTGAAGGGTGTTTATCAAGTTACTTGCTTTGCATCTTTTACTAGTTCTTCTTGTTCTCCTACATCAAAGGTATGAAATGTTCTTTAATTTGAGCATGATTATCATATGGTATGTTGATTTCTTCTGAAATTTTAAACTTTTTGTTTAAGAGTAGGTTGTTTATTGCAATGTATGATGTTTTAGCTTAAATTTGAGGATGAATGTTTGATTTGGTTGAGTTTTGAACATGCTATAGCCTCAGTGAAGTGATTACACTAGTTATGTGCATGATTAAACAATGACATAATGATTGGATATTGTTGAAATCATAAGGAATTATGAGTAAACATGAAAAATTGATGCTTAGATGATAAAATGTGCAACTTTGGAAGTTTAAATAGGCGATTTTGCATCTAATTATTAATTGAAATTTAACATCATGTGCTATGTCTAAAGTTTGAGATTGTTTTGAATTTCGGGTTTGTATTGATTGTTTCTTTGTTTTGTGATTGTAGTCATGACCGGAAGCAGAAAGAAAGCCAAGACCACGGGGCAAGGGTCATCGTCTGGGGCTGGATCTTCTTCAGGTTTACTACCTCGAAAGTGGGAACAATTGAGTTCAGTAGAAGAAGGTGATGGGAGGTTAAGCAGACAAGATTGGGCGTGGGAAAAATATCGGGATAGTCGTAGTGCCAACGTGTGGGATATTGATAAGAAAAAGGCCCTTTCGACGTTTAATGATAAGAAATTGGAAATCAACCTATGGAAGTGGAAGATGGTTACAAATGTATTGACTTCGATTCCAGAAAGGATTGTTTCAGAAAGATCAGTTAATGTGGAGGAGTTGAGGACCATCGGAATCACTCAAATGTTTGAACGTCTTGGATGGGAACGGGTACTCGATTGGTGTGAAGACAACACCCCTCAGATATATTTGGCGGCTGTTTGTGAGTGGCTTGCATCTCTTACGTTTCAACATAGAGACGACCCCCCATAAAATTAGAAATTAGTCGGTAACACGGGACGGGGGGAGATGACTATGTCATTCAAAACCATGAATTGTATCGCGCAGTTTGATTCTTTAGGGGTGCAAGCGTATGATTACCCAAGGATGGATCGTTTCTTTAATAACAAGACGAATAAAGACGATCCTAAGGGTATTATTGAATAAGTGTTGCCATACACAGATGGTGGAGTGGCTATGAAGAGCCAGTTACCAGTTGAGGGGAAGATTCTACAGGGCATCTCCCTTGAAAATATCATGGTGCGGTTCGGGGATCGAGGAAAGGTGAGAGCACCGGATTGTAGGGTTATTCATGCTTTGATGTACGGGACACCCACATTATCTTGGAGACATATCATCATGATGAATACGTGGGATACCCAGGAGTCATGCACCCGGAGGATGATACCATATGCATGTCTGATTAGTGCAATGATCCTCCAGCATAACTGTCTGCCCCCCGAGTCACTTTGGATTTCTAGACCCGTAGAGGAGTTTAATTTGGCATCGATGAAAAGGCACTGGAAAATACAAGTGCAATTATAAGGTCATAAGTACACGGTGACCGATGATGTGGGGCGAAAGTATGAGTTTATTGACCCAAATGTGCCCCAAGGAGTCGCCGAAGATGTAGAGATGGGAGATAGTGAAGACAAAGACGAGCCCGCCGGTCCAAGGGGACCAAAGCAAAGATAAATGCGGCCGCACCAAGAAATATCCGGAGGTGTGGCTAACTTTGTGACATGTCGATGGGTACCGGCATATCCAAACTTCAACCACGGTCAACAGGTGGTTTTTTACAACGTCTCTGTGGTCATGGGGGAAGGCCGGAATATCAGGCGAGGAGAAGAAACTTGGAACAGGAACATCAAGCCAAGTTGCAGGCTCGTTGGGATGCCGAGGATGCCCACCGAGCTAGAATGGAAAAATTCATGGAGGAGCAACAGTTGTTCCAAGCTCTGTAGAGATCTCATTGGGATCAAATGGAACAACATCGTCAACAAGAAGAGGCTCAAACACGAGCATGGGAGGATGTCACACCCTGGCTTTTGCGGAAGCGTGGGTTTAATTTGGTGTGACTTCTTAATACCATAGCAACAATCATAACAATGCTATATGAAATAAAACACATGATGATCATCCATTCATTAAGTTTAAAATAACCACAACATCATTGTTTAAATTGTCGACACATAAAAACGAGTTACAACCATGACATAATTAAAACCTGTTCATACGACACCACAAAAGACTTGAATAAAAACATGGTTTAAAGTCGTGTAACCCGTCCAGGTAAGGGTTACACTTCCTAAACCGGGATGACATCATTATTCACTACGCAGCTGGACACATTTGCACACTTCGCCAGATCCATTAATTTCCTGAAATACATGTAGTTTGAAAAATCAACAAAAGTTGAGCGAGTTCATGTAAAAGTGAGTATGTATAAACCTTTCAAGTATGTATAAAAGTCCCTGGTATGTAGCAATAAGGAAAAAGAGATCACCAATGGGTTGCAAAGCCACTGGTATGTGCGAGAAGGTGCAGGAAAACTCAAACCTAGCAAATTTGTTACCGGGCTTCGGCGGTAAGACACAGTCACTTCTATGGGCCGCCCCGGCCTCACGGGAGTGGGCTCGCTACACCCAAATAGATCTATCACTCTTGTGTCCCTCGGTCCTAACAACGAGGATTAATGGCCTTAAGTGTTGTACCCACCCCTCACATGATCTAGTAGTATAAACCCTCCCTACGCTAACCATACCATGTAAATAAATGTCTGTAATAATTGTCGCATGTATTTCACCCCCGAAGTATAAAACTAAAAATAGTAAAGTAAAAAGGGGGAACATGAACTCACAATAGTGCGTCTTGTACCGTATCTCAAACTCTGACAGCTACACGACAACCTACAACCTACTAATGTCTATTAGACGAACGGGCCGTGCTTTGGCTTAGAGTTTAAGGTTTTGAGTTACGTTTCTTATACTATTCCGAGTGATAATTATGTGTTAAAAATAATTTATATTTCAAATTAGATCATATGTCGTGTTGGAATATTTGTTCATCCGAAATTCATGTATCAATACTCCTAAAGTATCTTATACACGCGTTTCCTTCCCAAGGATGGGATATTTTACACATGCGTGCTCGTATCGGAAATATATTTGTAAGTCCTTTTTAGAGAATACATATTTAACCATATTCCTGTATAAAACCAACCTCCGATACTGTGTATTTCGTTATAAAAATTATGGCGAGTTTTATGTTTGAAAAACATTGTCTCGAATATACTAGTAAACACTTGTCCAGAAAATATTTACTAAGTGTTAGGATTTTCGGAAAATTTCGCCATAGTCTCCTTTGTAAATGGAGGTGTCCATGCTTAATAGCATATCATTTTCTTTTACATATATCCCGTAGATTGTTCTCACATAACCAACCCGACAATTAGACATGCAATATACTACTTATGTCATTTCAGCTTTATTAATCAAAACTGGACTGTTTTCGAGAATTTTAATAAAATAGTTAACCTTCTCCAAATATTCCCAAATTTTTAAAAAATGTCATATACGATCCAAATTTTATTGTGTAAAAATATCGGGGTCCAGTTCATTACCAATATTTTATATAAATTCATTTACCGGACTGCAATCAGATTTGTAACTTTCTGACTGCAGTCTACGGAATAATTCACTAAAAATTAATCGTAAGTCCGATTGACGAAATTCCAGTTGGAGGATCACCACAACAACAGTGACCATCTACCGTAAAAATTCCATGAGGTAATTCTACTCAGTTTTTAAGTTATGACTCCTAATACAACACACTTTTTCTGCAGTAAAAACACAGCTTGAGCTGCTGTCCAAAAATAGTCCTTTAAAAATAGTAAACGACCTCGAAAAATTACGATTTCAGTGCCATTTGATCCGTTTTTCAAAAGTGTATATTTTAGGCTGTAGAAAATCAGTTTTTCGATTTATAATGATCCAGTTACAGCCTGTTGAAGTTGGCTGAAAATACTAATCAGCATGCTTTTTATGGTGTAAGTGTTTACTAAACGCATCAACAAGTGTCCTAACAATGGGTTTATCAAGAAATTAACGATCAACATCATGCATGTTTTAACCAAACTTAATCCAACCAGATTTCATCTTCATGCAAACTTTTTATGTAGGATTTTATGTAAAGTTTCACGCTCATCTTTTTAGTGTTCTAGTTCTTGTGATTTAAATATAATAAGATACTATAACTTGTGATTACAACAACAAGATGAACAAGGGTGTACAAGTAACTTACTACTAGCACAAGGCTAGGGTAGAATCTTAGTAAAGATTATGGTGAGAAAAAGATGATGACCAAGCTAGAAACCAAGCCCTTATGAAGCTCCACACAATGCAAGCCTTCTTGTATCAACCTTTAAGCTTGAATGGGACTTGAAACTTGGATCAAATGAGTGGATGTTGGAGTGGTGAGGGTGGTGCCGGATGTGGGAAGCCGAGAGGGAGAGAGAGAGAGTGAAGGAAATGGTGGTGTGAGCTTGTGGGGAAGATGGAATGATGATATAGGGTTTCTTGGAAATCCTTTAGCCACCCTATTCAATCCTAGTGAGATGTGTAGGATCGATATTGACGATCAAATGAGTCAATCCAAGTCAAAATACCACTGTTTATGAGGCGAAATCACACAAACAGTTTGAATCAAAGAGAATGGAGTAGAAATAGAAAGAATATCACTTTAAACACTGTTTCTCATTCATATATTGACTTGAAAATCCAGCAGCAGTTCGGTACAAGAACAATGGGACCGTTACAAATGAGAAAAAACTAACACCTATATATAGGCCCTAGGTTTCGCTTGAACCAGTCTCAAGCGAACCCTGATCATCTGAGTTCACTTGAACTTGACATGAAACACCTTCAAGCGAAACCCCTTAAACATAAACTTAAACTTACATTTTCACCCCTGTATTATACAATCATGACATATATAGACCCTAGACTTAAGACGTAGGCTTTAGACATTATGCACTAACAAACTCCCCCTTGGATACAGCCGGAGTCTTTAGTCTTGTCTTCGGATTTCAGAGTGACTTGAAAGTTTCCTCTCTTGACTTAGGCTTCTTTCTAAGCAAGTTCCTCACTCTTTCATTCTCTTTCTTTACTTTCTTATCTTCCTCAGCCTGTTGCTTCATCCACTTTCCTCTGTTTTCTTCCAGTTTCTCGCGTTCTCTTTCTTCTTTCTTTCTTTCTCTTCAAGCGACCACCATTTAGAATTCCATTTATTTTCAGAATTAATGCCTTTCTGAAAACAAATAGATACAACTTGTTGAAACTGCATCGCTTGTTCACGGTCTTCAGACTGAAAATGTATCTTGTTTATGAATAAACATTCTACATCCTTGGCCGAGCAATTCACTAACCACATCGGGTCATAAACATATATTTCTCTTATCTCACTTCCAGCTCGATAAGTAATAACAACCTCAGTCGATCTATAACTGTAGACCCATCCCAGAAAGCCTTTGTAGAAATCCTGCTCCATTTTTGGAACTGGTATATTCTTCATCGTCTTTGGCTTTTTCACGTTCAGAATAGTCTCTTCAACTCCTGTCACTGGATCTACTCTTTGAACTCGTTTAGGGTAATGCGGCTTCCAGTGTCGGAAATTCTTCAAGGATTCAAACTTTATGTATCCCCACATCACGATATCATTCTTTCGTACAGGATACCCTAAAGTTCTCACTTTCGATAATTCTTTGACATCCCACCATGGTAAAGACATCACGTCATACAGACGTTCAAAATACTGTACTCCAAACTCTCTTCTGATCGCGTAAGCATTAACATGAGGTAGGAAACCCCAGCTAATGATATCACCGAGTGAAATACTTCGATCTCTCTGATAATACTTCAACGGCCTTTTGAAGTTTCTTTCATGACTATCTTTAAACCATTTCTGCCTTTCTTCCTTTTGCAAGTCTTTAGGAATACCATCAAATTTTTGTCTTTCAAAATCTCAGCCACTTTCCTTCTTAGTTCATCTCTGTTTTCTTCACTAAAGAACTCCATCAGTGTAGGAAACTGAGAAGTATCTTCATTTACACTCTCCTCATCAGAACAATCTTCAACCTCAACCCTATCATATACATCAGCATCCTCTATATACTTGTACTCATAGTCGGGTTGATGATTGATATCAAAAGCATTCAATTCTTCTTCAAAATCAAACTTGAAATCTGGATCCACCATACGTGTCATTTCTTTAATTTCATCCAATGTATACGTATGTCTGTGCTCACCTTCCTCCAAATCAGGTTCTATTCTCAAAATTAATTTTTCAACTTGTTCAACATTTTGATCATCACCATGCTCCGCCTTTCCGTCAGCTCCCTCTGTTTCTTCATTCACACTATCATTCAAATAATCATCAACAGTCCTTTCTCTTGACGGTTCAGTCACTTTGATTCCCATACCACCCTGATTATCATCATCGTCATTGTCATCATCAGAACCATGACTGCTAGCAGAGAAAACTTTTTCATCATCGTCATCCTCTTCATCATCATTATCTTCATCAACATCATTATCCTCATCATCATCATCTTCATCATCATCATCCTCATTATCAACATTCTGAGCATGTTCTAACAACACTTCATCATTAAAAACGACAGAAACAGAAGAAATAGGAACAGGCTTCTCATAAACTGGTTCAGGAGCAGTTGATAAAACAATTGCCCTTTCTTCAGATTCAATTCCTTTTCCCTTATCCTTCATCTGAGCATCAATTTTAGCTTGATGTTGAGCTCTAATCTCCTCCCGTGCAATCTCATCAAATTTCTGCTCTAGAGGCACACCAACCACACTCTCTAATACCTTTTTCAACATATAATTTTCATGTTCATTTCGAGCTTTGATTGCTTCCAGTTCTTTATTTTGTTTATCACGACGAATCTTCTCTTCTTCTAACTCTGCCACTCTTACTTTCAAGAAATCAATCTCTGTCTGATCTGTATCAATCTTCTTCAGTAATGCCTTGTTGTCAGATTCTAATCTTTTTACACGCATTTCAAGAATCTTTTCATGATCAGCTACTCTCTTGCTTTCAGCTGCAACTATTTTGCTTTCATTCAAAACATCATCCATTTTCTTTTCTAACTTTTTCACCTGTTCATCATTCGCAAAACCAAAATCTCCAATATCTTCAAGATTATCTGGAGGAGTAAGAAGACCCTTGTGACCAGAAGAACCAGGAGTTAGTTGAATTTGAGTGAGTGGAGGTGTTTTGAAGATTTCTTGGGATGTGAAAACATGTTGTTCATGAGGTGGTGTGAGATGGAATGGTGAAGGTTGTCTTGGTGGTGTTGGTTGTCGTGGAGGTGTTTGATGTGGTGGTGATTGTATTGGTGAATGATGTGGTGAAGGTTCAGGTGGTGGTGTTGGTGATTTACTTGGTTCTTTAGATGATTTCTTCTTCAGAATAATCTTTGGCTTTGTGATCTTCGGAGTAACTTTCTTTATCTTCGGAGACACAATTTGTTTCTTTGTTCCTGCTTTCTTTCTACCACCTAAATGAGACGATTGAGATCCAGAAACATGTTGTGGTGATGGGACATATGGAGCATCCTCCTTTTCTTGCCTCTTTCTCTTCCTCAACAATTTCTCTTTAGCAGACTCTTCTTGAATTCTTTTTAAATGCTCTGTTTCATCTATCTCATCTTCAGAAGAACTTGAAGAACTTGTAGTACTTTTATCAACGTCATCACCTTCTACATTAACTACTTGCTCTGACTCTAAATCATCAATGTTTATCATCACATCATCAAAATCAGCATCCTGATTTTCTTCAACATTCACAACCGGTTCTTCAACCTCAGGCTCATCAACCAGTAAAGTCTTTGCAACTTTCTTTTGACGTTTCTTAGGTTGAGACGAGGATTCTTCTCCTTTCTGCACTTTCGGAGTAACCTTCCTGATCCTCTTCTTTTGTTCCTTCACAAACCATTCATTCCTTGTTGGTTTAAAACCTTCAAGAGCTTTCAGTTCATCAGCATAACCAGCTTCCTTCATCTCCTCTTCATTTCTCCAGTTTTGGTAATTAACTGGATCTGGATCCTGATAATTTCTATCTCTGATTGCACCAAATAAAGCAACTGGATCTTTCGGTTTAGGATGATTTGGATGATAACTAGCTAAACTCTTGATAGAATCATTATCCATGTGAGCAAGAATCAGTAAATCATTATTCTCGTCTCGGACAATGTTTGGATACGCATGATCAATTATCATTTGTATAAACCTTGGATATAACCAATTCTTTCTCTTCAATGTGACTTCATCCACCGTATAATGAAATACTATGTGCGAGAAATTGTACTTTTTGTTTAGCACGAGAGGCACCACCATATTCATGTGGTAATCACGCATAGCGTCATAGCTTCCCTTTTGGTGACTAAGACCCATCAGAACAGAGTGTATCAAGAACTTGTAAGGTTTTGTGAACTTTGATTTCAGATAATTTGCAGCATTTAGATATCCCATATATCCCATTCTCCGCAAACAACCTTTGACCATTCTTTCCGAAAACTTTGTCGGAGTATCTTCTTCATCCGGAAAATTAATCACCTCATGAACGACTGCTTCAGAAATCATGATTTGCTTTTCTTCTCCGTTTACTTCAACTACTGAAGTTATCACCTTATCAGTTTCATTATACGTGGCATTCATCCAGAAATATTTAATATGTGACTTGAAAACTGAACGTCTATCACTCAATGCCTTCTGTAATGGAATTCTCCTCATAAATTCCAGAATTTCTGCAAACTCAGATAGTTTGGGACTCTGTTCAACATCCAAATCACAGCAACTATTATGCAGAGCATTGAAAATCACTGACGAAGGATTCACCATATTCCTAGTTGTGCTAACCAACTAATAATAACAAATCTGGGTGAATTTGAGCAGAGTTTCGCCTAGAAAACGATGATTTTGTGAGGTCGTTTGAAATTGCCCAAACAGTGATTTGAAGCGAGAGCAGATGTAAAATGATTTCAAGCGGAACCCAAATCTCTATATATAGTCTTGGACGTCTCGCTTGAAAGTGACATGGGTAAGGTCAAGCGAGACCCTATTCAAGTGAATGCTCAATTGAAGCGAATCCACCTTTGTTTTCAAGCGAAACCTCTTTGATAAATTTTGAACTTTTTGTATTTTCAAGATTTTAACGACACACTCAGTCAACCAAGTCCAAGTTAATGACCCTGGTCAACTGTTTAGTCTGCCAAGTCCAAATTAATGACCCTGGCTGACCAACTTATGAAGATGCTGATTTTCTGAAATGAAATCAAGTTCAAATTAATGAACTTTTGAACTTTTTGAACTTTCAAACCCTTTTTCAATCTTTCAAACATGTATCAGTCACTTTCCAGAATCTCATGCTTACCCAAACCTCATGAATCAGACATGATCTGCACAAGACTTTGATCATCCGATCCCTAATGTCCGTTGTCAAAAAATAAGATGAAAAACTAAAATCTTTTTGGATTTTGAAGATGATAAGCAATAAACTGTACATACAATCTTTTTGTGAGCGTGTTAGGGGATCATATCAGCTGCCGACAAGATACAAGTACTGTTAAGCTTAGATGACATTTTAAGCATTAAACAATTTGCAATGATTGTCGATATACTGATCCACTTAAATTTTCACACAAAGTTCAATCTGTTCAGGATACGGATTTAGTGTTTTAGAGACTTAAACTTATACGTGTGTCCCACTTCTTGAATATACTCCCGTATCCAGATCCCAATATTCAGTCTTACAGGTGAGTATACTACTAATGATATCTGTAAGGGGTTAATAAATTATGAAGAATCATGAGAGCTCAGGTCAGAACCATCGTTCAGCAGAGAGATCATGACTCAACTTGTGGGTGTGTCCCCTTTAGAGGATCTTTTTACAACAGCATTGCTAAGCAATTTTATTGTCTTATCATATATGCTGAGGGTGATGCTATGTTTCAAGCATTTGCGTAAAGTATTATTCGAGGACTAGGTCAGAACTACCGTTCAGCAGAAGTCCCGGAATAATACCCTAGATATCACTGAGTATAAAGACCTAGTATATCAGAAAAAGGAATCTTTCAAACGAGATTTCAGGGGTTACCTATATATCCAAGTAGTGTTCCCCACGAAATAAGCAAGTAAGAATTTAGGTTTATATCCCGAACAAACCTACTAAATGTGTAAAAACCTATCGGCATATCATTTACAAAACTGCTTAACACATTTTTACATTTCATTTCTTTAGCGTACTGCACCTGTCTAGCTGATGTACTATCATTTCCCCTTTTTACACAAACTCATTTTTACGTTTTCAAATGTTTTTGGTTTTTTTTAATTTTATCATGTTTTTGTATTTTTCTGCAAACTTTCTCCCCCTAAAAAGAAAAACATATTTTTGTGTTTTTGTTTTTATCGAAAAGCAGAAAACAAACTATACAAACAAAATTGACAACATGACGTAGTTCACATCAGATCGCCGCCCTCCTCGGCTTCACATTCTTCCACCCTCCCAGAACGCAGATTTTTCATCCCATTCAATTTTAAAAGATAATAAAATCTCTTTTTATCAAACGGTTTTGTATAGAAATCAGCCTTCTGATCATCGGTGTGTATATGTTCAATACGTATCAACTTCTTCTCGTGACAATCACGGATGAAGTGATGACAGATCTCTATATGTTTAGTTTTAGAACGGTGAACCGGGTTTTTAGTTATATTAATGGCTGCTTAATTGTCCACGAAAATCGGTGTATCCAAGAATTGCAAACCAAAGTCGCGCATTTGCTGTTGGATCCAAAGGATCTGAGAACAGCAGCTGGAGGCTGAAACGTATTCAGCCTCACAGGTAGAAAGCGCCACAGAGGTTTATTTCTTGCACTGCCAGGTAATAAGTCGAGTTCCAAAGAACTGACACCTAGCAGTGGTGGACTTAGCGTTCTGCTTGCAGCTTCCAAAGTCAGAATCAGCGAAATCTGTTAGAGAGAAGTCACCCGAGCGAGGATACCACAAGCCGATGCTTGGACAGCCTTTCAAATACCGTAATATCCTTTTGACAATCGTCAGGTGTGACTGCTTCGGGCTTAACTTATATCTGGCGCAAAGACATGTCGGGTACATGATGTCCGGTCGGGAAGCAGTGAGATACATTAAGGATCCGATGATTGACCGGTACAATGTCTCCTCCACATTGACGCCACTCTCGTCAGGACAAATACCATGATTCTGTGCAAGGGGGTTGCTGCTGGACTGCATTGATCCATGTCAAACTTTTCAAGCACGTCCTTTACATATTTTGTTTGGTGAATGAATATTCCATCGGGCATCTGTTCTACCTGCAACCCGAGGAAGAACTTCATCTCCCCCATCGAACTCATTTCGAATTTCTTCTTCATCACCAACTCAAATTCTTTACACAAGTCGTCGTTAGTCGAACCAAAAATGATATCGTCAACGTAGATCTGCACAATTAGGAGATGACCTGCAACTTCCTTTGTGAACAATGTGCTATCAACTGTCCCTCTGATGAATCTGTTGCCCAAAAGATGTTGGGAAAGCGTCTCGTACCAGGCTCTCGGGGCCTGGTGTAAACTGTAGAATGCCTTATCCAGCAGATAGACCTTGTTCTTGTGTTGTGGATCTGTAAACCCCGGTGGTTGTCCCACATACACCTCTTCTTTAATCTTTCCGTATAGGAAGGCAGATTTAACATCCAGCTGGTACACTTTGAAATCTTTCCATGACGCAAACGCCAGGAAGATCCGAATAGCTTCAAGTCGAGCAACAGGCGCGTAAACCTCATCATAGTCGATGCCTTCTTGCTGACTGAATCCTTGTACCACTAATCGTGCGTTGTTCCGAACCATGACTCCTCTATCATCTCTCTTACGCTTGAAAACCCACTTCGTTTTAATCAACTTTTGATTCTCAGGGAGGTCTACTAGTCTCCACACTCCCAACTTCTGGAATTGTTGCAGCTCCTCCTGCATTGCATTCACCCAGCTTTCCTCCGTTAAGGCTTCTTTATAAGTTCTGGGTTCAATCTGCGAAATAAAACATTTAAGTGAGAATTCTTCTTGTAAATGTGCAACAGATGAGTAAAAACATGTAAGAGCCCTATTGATCTGCTCTCTTGTTTTAACACCACTTCGTAGGTCACCGATAATTTGCTCTGACAGATGGTAAGACAAGGTTCGAGGCATGACGGTGTCAGGCACATCAACTTCCGATTGCAAGCTCGTTATGTCTAGATCACCGTTGTGATCCTCAGCTTCCATCGTAGTAATGTTTGGTTCCTCGTCAAAAGTAGGAGCGGATTCCTCTTCTGAGTCGTCAGAGTTATCAAACGTTGGAGCTGGTTCCTCTGGTGGTTCATGAGCTATTCCACTTGGACCAGCTTCGTGATCGTTTGTGCCACCTGTAGGAATGCTTGTACCACTTCAGGTTGTGAAACTACCAAAGGCCTTGGCACTTAATCTTGTGAACTAGATTGTTGCTGTTGATATAGCAGAATAAGTTCTTCAATAGTTGGCTCGGTCGGAAGATGAAACGACTCCCAGAGTTTATCATAATCGAACAGGAATCTTTGTCCGGGAAGTTGTGGTGAAGCAGTGTGCTTTTGAGAATCCACATGCTGAACTTGTATTACTTTTCCCAGGCAACGTACGAACACCCTCTTCAACGGGCTCGCGTAACCTACAAAGAAACCATCATTTGACTTAGCACCAAATTTACCATTTTCATCAATAAAAGTACGCGGAGACCCAAATGGCTCCAGAAACTCTAGATTTGGCTTGTAACGGTGTAGCAACTCAAAACTTGTTTTCTTGTACTTCTTGACTGTGAGCACACGGTTCAAAGTGTAACAAGCTGCAGCTACTGCTTCGCTCCAGAAGAAGATCGGTAGTTTAGAATCGGCTAACATCGTTCGAGCAGTTTCTATTAAGGTCCGATTCTTTCTTTCAGCAACGCCGTTCTGTTGTGGTGTGTATGGCGCTAAATTCATGAAGAATTCCCTTTTCATTGCAAAACTCGAGCATTTTGTTATTCTTGAATTCCGTTCCGTTATCACTACGTATTCTTCTGATAGGTAGCTTATACAGCGTCTCCATCTTTTTGAACAGAACCATCAGCGACTCAAACGTCTGATCCTTTCTTTCCATGCACACTACCCACGAAAACCTCGTATAATCATCAGTGACTACCAAGCAGTACAAATCACCACTGATGCTTTTTACATTGACCGGCCCGAAGAGATCCATGTGGAGTCTCTCAAGCGGTACTCTGATCGAGTTTAGCAACTTCTGTGGGTGTGACTTCCGAGTCTACTTTCCTTTCTTACAAGCTACACAATCATCAGACAAATGAAAATTCTTTAAATTCACACCTTCTACTAAATCATTATGCACCAGAAAATTCATTTTTCTAAAATGTATGTGGCCCATCTTACGATGCCACATAATAGATTCTTTTTCTGTTGCTTTCGTTTTCGACACAAAACATTGTTTTTGATGATTTGTTGGTGTTGCGACACTCATATCAAGAATATACAAGTCGTTTTCCCATGGAGCGCGCAACAACACCATATCATCAGGGATTTTAAATCCAGGTTTTAAAACCAGACATTCGTTTTTCGTTAAATGTACAGTAAACGATTTATCACAGATTTGAGAAATACTAAGCAAGTTATTTTCCAATTCTATGATGTAATTCACTTTCTCAAACGAAATGACCCCATTTGTCAGGGTTCCTTGGCCCACAATCCTGCCACCCTGGTTTCCTGCAAAACCCACATAACCTCCGTTGATTGATTTTACATCGTAGAGCAGTGCTAGCATCCCCGTCATTTGTCTAGAGGCCCCACTGTCCATGATCCATTTTGAAATGATTGACTTGGGCAGCCCCTGCACACATTACATCAAATCATTCAAACAACGATTTCCATGACTTCTTGACTGGTGATACACTTCCAAACACTAAATCACACGGTATATCAATCTTTTGAAAGTTAAACGTGACATTCGGAACATCAATTTTAGCTTTTGGTTTTACTTCATTTTTGATCGGGGGAAACTCTGCAAGAAACTTATCAAGCTCAAACTCAAACTCAACTACATCATTTTTCAAACCTTTTGTTTCATTTTTCAAAATGTTTTCCATCTTTTTATCCTCAACAGTTGGTTTTGATTTCACAACCCATGACTGATTTTCAAAAACTTTTGTTTTTGGATAAATCTTTAAAGTCTTTTGAGACTTTGAAGATTCGCCAATCTCGAATATCAATTTCGGCTTATCTTCCGACTTCAACGATTCACCCCTCTTCAAAATGCGGATTGGTGAAACCATTGGTTTTTTACCCTTTTTGTCAACTGGTGACTTAGGTCGAGGTTTTTGAACAACATTTTTTATGACAGATTTCTCAAAAACTTTCTTGCATTGTTTTGCCATGTGTTCGATTTCATTGCAGCTGTAGCAAACTCTTTTGTCATATTCGACAAAAGTTGACTTAAATGTCTCTTCTTTGAGTTTCTTCGCCGCATTGAAATCGTCAACGACTTTTTGACTAAAAATATATTCTTTCTCATCATCCACACTTGGTCCAACAACAAAGATATCATTCATTTTATCCTTTGGCTTGACAACCTTCTTAGCCATCTTTTTTCTCAAAACCAATTCCTTTGTTTTTAAAATTGTTACCATTTTTCTTGTTACCATTCCCTTCCCACTCCTTTTTGCCCGAGTTGTTGGAAGGTGTCGTAACAAATGACTTTTTAGGTTTTGAAAAGAATTCTTTGTTGTTTACCACATCAATGTCAATTTCAACCAATTTGAAAACCTTTTCAACATTTTCAATCTTAACGTTCTGAAGCGGATACTCGAAATCAGAATAAAGCTTGTCAGTTCCAATCATAGTATAAACCACCATGATCGGATCATCATTCGCACTCTTATCTGATTTCGGTATGAAACGATCTAAAAAATTACCCTCGTCTTTAGAATCAGTAACAGACTTTTCAGAATGAGATTTCATAACTTCAACCTCAGAGTTATCACTCTCTTCGTCTAACACCTGATCGACAACAGTCTTGATGACCTGTGACTCGTTGTCTGTATCGGATGAAGAGAATGTAACATCAATGCTCTCTGGAAATTCATCCTCAATTGTTTTCAACTTGAGGTTCAATGCAGCTTCCACCCCATCTGGATACTTTTGAGTATAATGATTCCACATTGGGGGTGGAACACTGTTAAAGACTGGTGCTGCACTGGGCTGTTGTGGCACAATCTGCTCAAGAACATAGGATGATGCCACATAGCTCATCAATTTTTTATCAATTCGCTCATTTTCAATTTTAGTTAATTCTAACTCTTTCTTTAATGATGCGATTGTGTCAAGATGAAAATTAACTTCTACTTGTTTATCAAAAAGTGTTGCTTTTGCTAGTTTTGTTGCTTTATCATTTTCGACACTTTCTTTTTTAATCATTTTAACTGATCTGGATAGAGTATCATATGCCTCTTTGACTTATTCTAGATCAAATTTTAACATGTCAGCATGTTGTTTCAATTCCTGAAACTTAGCGTCTTTTTCAAGACACTCCATGCAAGGTTTTAAACACTTTTGGCATGGGGTTTCAGAGATTGAATCCAATTTCTCAATAACCTCTGCTTCATGAGCAGTGTTCACTTCCTGTTTACCGACATCTTTGGACTCTGAATCAGACACTTTCTCAGATTTGACTCCCTCAATTCCTGACTCCTGGTTTGACTCCTGTTGAACTGACTCGGTACCGACAGACTCGGTTTTCACAAGTT
This sequence comes from Helianthus tuberosus, assembly GCA_030545235.1. NCBI lineage: Eukaryota > Viridiplantae > Streptophyta > Magnoliopsida > Asterales > Asteraceae > Helianthus > Helianthus tuberosus. Next base: position 10,336,720 of record CM060434.1, on the reverse strand, counting down.
CTGTGTCTACCTCTTTCAGTTTCGCCATGAGAGCCTTGTCAGCAATTTCTTTCAAAATGTCTTTGGTAATTTCCTTTGTCACATCGATCATCTCTTCGACAGACTCGTTCTTCTCCTCATATAGTGGACACAATCCAGTCGTCGGTTCTTCAAAGAAACCTGCAAAAGATTCAAAAACTTTAGGAGGCATGATAGATCTCAAAGAACTGGTTAATACCTCATTCTCAGATTGATAGTAATGAACTTCTGCAGTTAACTCCTCAATGTCAGCCACATTATCCACAGAAACATCTTTAACAACCACTTCAGGTTCAACAACACTTTCGGTCACTTCAACTATCTCAGCCATCATAGCCTGTCCATCACTTCCGGGGATGTACTTATCCCAGCTGAATCCCTCAGCAACTTTCTCGTCATCCTGATTCACAATGAGAGCTTTCTCTGGTTTGTTCTCGATTTGTGGTCTTTGAACTACAAGTTGTTGATTCGGCCGATGATAAATTGCCTGCTTATAATAATCATTCGTGAACGGATTTTGATGATTATTCACTTCTCGGTTCGGACACTCTCTTTTGAAATGGCCTCTCTCTTTGCACTTGAAACAGGTTACCTTGGACTTGTCAAATCCTAACTTTTGATCAGGTCCAGAAAGACTGTTTCTGCCTGTAATTTCCATAAAACGTTGTGCTCTCCTAACCAGACTAGCCATTCCCCATTTAATATCTATCAACTCAAGCTCCTCCGGGTCAATCTGATCGTAATCTTCTTTGGTCATGTCTGGATTCCCGATCTTACCCGCTACCAGAGACTCATACGATTCTAACACAGAAACCAACAATGCAATATGTTGTTTCGCAGCTGATTCAGTGAACTCATTCCCATTCTTGATAGTGACTGCGATGTTACATTGGATCCCAGAAACATAAGCCTGATTGTTTGAACTTGTTGAGCTTTGAGGTGATGTTTGTTCAGTAGCTTTGATGTTTGGATTGTAGCTGGAAAATGGCGAAGACTTGTTTGCTTGTGGAGTATTTGATGAAACACTTGATGATGTGTCAGCACTGAAACCAGTTTGTATCTTTGGGCTCTGGTTTGTTGTAATTGGAGTACTGCCTCTGTAGTACAAAGATACATCTTGTTAAACATTCATTGAGTTCATCTTTTTAATTTTTAGCAACTCCAACTCTTGAGCTTCAATCTTTTCTATGAATCCACTAAGATTCTAATTCCCAAAATCTAAGTTGTTTTTCAACATCATCAGATAAGTGCCCCACTCTTCATATGGTAATGCATCAGACAACTTATCAATCAATTCTTCATTGTTCTTTTCAATGTCTAATCTCTTCATTTCAAGTACTAAATGGCAATATCTTTCGATTAGTTGCTTTGTAGTTTCACCCTTCATGCCGGTAAAAAAAATATCAAACTCTTTCTTTAATAAAGCCTTCTTGCTCTTGATGATTGAGACACTACCTTGAAACTTCACTTTCAATGCATTCCACATAGATTGAGCATTGTCTTCATGTTGCAACAACACTAAAATATCCTCTTTGATAGCCTGCTGAAGGATACTAATCATCTTTTTCTCGGCTTTGAAATCATTCTGTTCTGACTCTGTCAGACTTCCAATAACCTTTGCAAATCCTCTCCCATCAACCGGTGGAACATACTTCACTTCTATCTTCATCCAGCTTTCGAAGTGATTAGCCTGGACCCAGTTCTTAAATCTGCCTGACCATCCTGAGTATTCATCTATGTTCATAAGCTTGGGAGGCTTTTGCATCGTTCCCAATTCATTCTCCATGTTGACGTTTTGCATAAGACTACCCGAGATTTGTCCTGCTGCCATACCACTGCCGGCGAAGAAGTTGTAGAAATCTTGGTTTTCCATTTTTAGAGATTTACCAAATAGTTTTTAATTTTTCAAATACACACTTTTCATAAAATCAGACGATCGAGCAATATCACGAACACTATGGACTTTTCTGAGAAATCAGCTATACTCAAGCGAAAGCAGTTTTCAAGATGAAAACAATTTTCAAGCGAAACGTGTAGTTTAAGCGGAACCACAATAAAATTCAAGCGAAACGTCAGAATATTTCAAGCGAACTGCTGGTTTCAAGCGAAACCACAACAATAGTCGGTTTCGCTTGAAATATCCTTACACTTTTTAAGCGAACCTGAAATTATACAAGCGAAAGACTGTGTTTCGCTTCAAACACAACCAATTTTCAAGCGATACACACCAGATCGTTCAAGCGAAAGGTAGTTTTTAGGTCATTTTTACAAGATTTTCTTTGAATTTTAAGCTGATATTCTCAAGGGTTTGTTAAAACTCAGTTTCACACACACTGTCCAAAATTCAGTCCATTTTGTCCGTGTAAAAGTCCAGAAATCAGATTTTGTGTAGAAAAATGCTTTGATTCAGGTGTATTGGCTCATGACTGGCTCTGATACCAATTGTAGAATCGATATTGATGATCAAATGAGTCAATCCAAGTCAAAATACCACTGTTTATGAGGCGGAATCACACAAACAGTTTGAATCAAAGAGAATGGAGTAGAAATTGATAGAATATCACTTTAAACATTGTTTCTCATTCATATATTGACTTGAAAATCCAGCAGCAGTTCGGTACAAGAACAATGGGACCGTTACAAATGAGAAACAACTAACACCTATATATAGGCCCTAGGTTTCGCTTGAACCAGTCTCAAGCGAACCCTGATCATCTGAGTTCGCTTGAACTTAACATGAAACACCTTCAAGCGAAACCCCTTAAACATAAACTTAAACTTACATTTTCACTCCTGTATTATACAATCATGACATATATAGACCCTAGACTTAAGACGTAGGCTTTAGACATTATGCACTAACAAGATGATTGCATGTATTTTTGGCCAACCAACAATCAAGGAAATAAAAAATAAAATCCAAGAATATTTGGTGATGATGATGACCGAGATTTGCTAGGGGGGGGGTAAATTGTAAAATTTGATAATTAGTGGGTAAATAATTAGGAGGTTAAGGGTATTATCTAGTGTAGTAAGTGTATGACATATTTCTATAGTGTGTTGGAATTTTTGAGACCATAAATAGTTAAAAATAATAAAGTAATGTTTCTGACAAAATTTTGGTGTCCCGAGTAGAGTCCAGTTGTTCGGTTAAGTACTGTTCCGTTAAAGTGTTAAATTGTACCGTATAGTGTCTTTTATGCATCTTTTTGTAACACAATTAATTCCCAACACTTAGGAAAGCATTCAGGATCATTTAGTCAATTCTCTGAATAATACGAGTATGTTAAAAGCTGAATTATTGCTGAAAAATGCATAATTCTGCACTTCAAGTGTGTTTTAGGCACTTCCCGGCACTTTAACTATCACCTAATGACGCAGTTTTATGGTCCTCACTTCCCTACACTCCCTACTAGTGTAGTACCTCATCCCTGGCTCATATTGGCCATAATAACATTGTCTGCCTATGTGCTGGCATTGTCAGCATTATTTCTGAATCAACCGTTTAGTGTGCTAACTGTGCTGTGTGCATTAGGTATGTCACTAATGTTTGTGTGTAATAAATGGAGTGACTGTATAAAATATGATCCATGTGTATGTATGATATAAAAATCATAGAGCAGTTCAAGTTGTCAGTTGTAATCAAGCACAGTCATTAAGCACGTAATTAAAACTAATTAATTGTACAGTACCCGTATTTTTGAGGGTTGTCACATTCTCCCCCCGTTAAGAAAATTTCGTCCCAAAATTTTACGTTCTGCTCCTGGTTGCAGGGGTCTTTGGGAATAAATGTGGGTATTTCTTTTTCATACGATCCTCACGTTCCCACGTGAATTCTGGCCCATGTCTTGCATTCCATCGGACTTTGACGAGCTTGACACTACTCCTGCGTGTTTTGTTAACTTTCCAATCAGTGACCTCAATTGGTTCTTCAACAAAGTGGAACGTGTCGTCGATATGAGCTTCGTCAGCAGGAATGACCATTGTCTCTTGTGTTGGACTCTTTTTCAGGTTAGATACGTGAAATGTATCGTGAACGCCATTAAGTTCAGCAGGTAAGTCCAATTTGTATGCTACAAGCCCAATCCTTTGCAGGATTCTGAAAGGGCCAATGTAACGCGGATTCAACTTCCCACACTTCCCAAAGCGTGCCACACCCTTCCAGGGTGAAACCTTTAACAAAACCAAATCCCCAACTTGAAACTCCAAAGGTTTCCTCCTTTGGTTCGCATAGCCTTTCTGTCTGTCACGAGCCGCCTTGATGCGCTCTCGGATCTGTGCAATCTTGTCTGTCGTCTCTTGGACCAATTCCAGCCCAACCAGCTGTCTATCACCTGCATCATCCCAGCATAGCGGTGATCGGCACTTGCGTCCATAAAGAACATCAAATGGCGCGGCTACAATACTGGTGTGGTAGTTGTTGTTGTACGAAAATTCGACCAATGGTAAGTGATTGTCCCAACTACCACCTAGGTCCATTACACATGCACTCAGCATATCTTCCAATGTCTGAATAGTTCTTTCACTCTGGCCATCAGTTTGTGGGTGAAAAGCAGTGCTTAGATTCAACTGCGAGCCAAAAGCTTCTTGGAAGGATTGCCAAATCCTTGATACAAACCTCCCATCTCTATCAGAGATAATCGAGAGAGGCACTCCATGACGTGCAACAATCTCCCTCATGTATATTTCAGCAAGCTTACTTGTGTTGTCCTTCTCCTTGATTGGCAGAAAGTGTGCAGATTTCGTCAAACGGTCTACTATCACCCAAATCGTATCATGGCCTTTGGGCGTCCTGGGAAATTTCGTTATGAAGTCCATAGAAATCTGTTCCCACTTCCATTTGGGTATTTCAGGTTGCTATAGAAGACCTGAAGGCTTTTGGTATTCGACCATTACCTTGGCGCAAGTTAAACATTTGCTAACATATACTGCAACATCGCCCTTCATCCTTGGCCACCAATAGAAATCCTTAAGATCTTGGTACATCTTATCCGCTCCTGGATGAATTGAGTACCGTGACTTGTGAGCCTCATCGAAAATGACCTTTCTCAATCCACCAAACAGAGGAACCCAAATTCGTTTCATGAAGCATAAAGTTCCTTCCTCGTTTGGTACCAACTGCTTCTCCATCCCACGGAGATATTCATCCTCAATATTCTTTTCTTTCAAAGCTTCTCTCTGCGCGGCACGAATGCGCAAAGAGAGGTCTGTCTGGACGATCATTTCCAAAGCCCTAACCCTTACGGGCTTAATCCTTTCCTTTCGACTCAGGGCATCGGCGACCACATTCGCCTTCACTGGGTGATACTTGATCTCACAATCATAATCATTCAACAGCTCTATCCAGTGTCTTTGCCTCATGTTAAGCTCCTTCTGGTCAAATATGTGCTGCAGGCTCTTATGATCAGTGAAGATTGTACATCGCGTGCCATATAAGTAATGTCACCATATCTTCAATGCAAATACCACCGCGCCTAACTCCAAGTCATGTGTGGTATAATTTTTCTCATGTACCTTCAGCTGGCGGGAAGCATAGGCTATAACTTTCTGTCGCTGCATCAACACGCAACCCAAACCTTGACGCGAGGCATCACAATATACCATGAAGTCGTCCGTTCCTTCGGGTAGCGATAAGATCGGTGCGTCACAAAGTTTGTTTTTCAACAACTGAAATGCTTCTTCTTGCTTGTCACCCCAATCAAACTTCTTGTCTTTCTGTGTGAGTGCGGTCAGAGGTTGAGCGATTTTAGAGAAATCCTCAATGAACCTTCGATAATAACCAGCCAAACCTAAGAACTGTCGAATCTCGGTTGGCGTCTTTGTAGTCTCCCAATTCTTGATTGCCTCGATCTTTGTGGGATCAACATGAATTCCATTTCCATTAACCACATGACCAAGAAACTGGACTTCGCGTAGCCAAAACTCACACTTCGAGAGCTTAGCGTACAACTTCTCCTTTTTAAGTAGCTCAAGAATAGCTCTTAAGTGTTATTCGTGCTCGTCCTTCGTCTTCGAGTAGATCAGAATGTCATCAATAAACACGATCACAAACTTATCCAAGTACGGCTTACAGACTATGTTCATCAGATCCATGAACACTGCTGGCACGTTTGTCAACCCAAACGGCATAACCAGGAACTCGTAATGTCCATAACGCGTCCTAAAGGCCGTCTTTAGGATGCTTTCTTCTTGTATCCTTAGTTGATGATATCCTGATCGAAGATCGATCTTTGAATAAAAGCTCGAACCTTGCAACTGATCGAACAGGTCATCAATCCTTGGCAAGGGATATCTATTCTTGATAGTCAACTTATTAAGCTTGCGGTAGTCTATACACATACGGAAACTACCATCCTTCTTTTTAACGAACAGAACTGGAGCTCCCCAAGGTGAGAAGCTTGGTCTGATGAATCCTTTGTCTAACAGCTCCTGGAGTTGCATTGACAACTCCTACATCTCCGAAGGTGCAAGTCTATAGGGTGCCTTAGCTACAGGCGCGGCACCTGGGACCAAGTCAATGTGAAACTCCACTTGTCGCTATGGCGGCAATCCTGGCAAGTCTTCTGGAAAGACTTCAGGATATTCCCTTACGACTGGAATGCCTTCGATCTTTGGCACAACGGTCTCTTTATCCACGATGTGTGCCAAGAAGGCAACACATACCTTCTGTAAACACCTTCTAGCTTTCAGACAGCTAATGATCCTCAAAGGCGTATCACGCTTCTCTCCGCGTACTACGATCCTTTCTTCATCCGTCATTGGGATGCGAATGGTCTTCTCGTGACAAACGATCTCGGCTTTGTTGCTTAACAGCCAATCCATCCCTACTACCACGTCAAAGCGTCCCAACACGACTGGCAGTAGGTCTAGCGTAAATTCGTGTCCTCCCAGTTCTATCACGCATCCTCTGATGACTTCACCCGTTTCAACTAGTTTCCCATTCGCCAACTCAATCGAGTACGGGACGTCTAACTTACTAGTGGTCAACCCAAGTATATTCTTAAATTCTAACGATACGAAACTATACTCGGCACCAGTATCAAACAGAACAGATGCAAAGCATTGGTTTATAGGGAACGTACCAGTGACAACGTTTGGATCCTGGCGCGCTTCCCTGGCGCCAATGTTAAAGACTCTGCCTTACGCATGGTTCAGTTTTGGGCACTCCCTTTTAAAGTGCCCGACGTCTCCACAGTTGAAGCATCCTGGTCCTCGACCATTTCCATTACCATTCCTGCCTCGATTTCCGTTTTCTCCCCCGGTTACCGGCTTGATTTGCGACATTCCCACGATTACCATTTCCTCCATTATTCCCTTGCAGGCGGTTTCCATTACCACCACGGTTGTTGTTATTGAAACCCCTTTGGCCACCCTGGCTGGAACCAACCCAACATGTATCCTTCGAGTGGTTGTTCTTCCCACATGACTCGCACTTCCTCAATCTACACTAGCCAGAATGATGGCGCTTGCATATATCACACTTGGGCAGAGTGCCCATGTAACCCTTTCCTCTGCTTTCGTCACCGGTTTTGGCCCTAGCGGGTGCACTTGACTCACCCTTTCTGTTCACACTGCTTGTACCTTTCTTGAAGTTGGAAAATTTCTGTTTGTTTTCACCAGTCGACTCAACATGCGTTTCCTTGTTCTTTGGTTCAGAAACTGAGAACTTGTTCAACCTAATGGCCTCCTCAGTAAGCGCCACACTGAGGTCTATGGCTTCCGTAATCGTTACAGGCTTGGACGTGGTAACCATACTCATTATCTGGGGTGCCAATCCCCAGATAAAGCGCTCGACACGTTTAAATTCGGGCGTGACCATGTACGGCACTACATGGGATAAATCATGAAACCTCTGAACATATTCTGCAATCTTAGGACCATCCATCCTTAAGTGCCAGAACTCAGTCTCTAGCTTCTGTATTTCAGCTCGCGAGCAGTACTTCTTCCTCATTAACTCTTTCAACTCATTCTAGTTTAACACATAAGCTGCCGCTTCTCCCAACGTTTGCACTTGCAGATTCCACCACGATAGGGCACCATCCAGAAACAGCCCTGAGATGTAGGTCACTTGTTGCTCGGGAGCGCACTTGCTCATTCTTAGGACAGAATCTGTCTTCTCAGCCCACCTAACAAACGCAACAGCACCTCCAGTGCCGTTGAAATTCACGGGCTTACAGTCAAGGAATTGCTTGTAGGTGCACCCTGCACATACGTTAGAATTTACAAATGGTATCAGCGGTCGTGCTATAAATATCCAAATGTATCGTAATAGGTCTCAAACGACGTGGACATTACCATTGGGTGGATTGTTGTTGCCGTTGTTGTTCGAGATGCTCCCGCTTGTTCCTGCTTAGGAGGCCGCATACTGTGCTATAGCCGTGGTGATTATCCCTTGGAGTTCAGCCTCGGTAGTAGGCATGCGTACATCGCGTCTCGGAGGCATCTTCTAAAAGATGATCATGTTGGTCAGGTCATAGTAAGTATAATAAATATACATATACAGTCACATCCATCAAGCACATAACATCTCATGTTATAATTTAAAACATATAACTAAACGAAGCATGTAGTGAGAATGTTTCCATAGAGTTTCATTAGTCACGACCACAATATTGTTTTACATGTTTAATAGTACATCACATATCAAAATAAGATCGTGGAGCTACATCAGCCCCAAAAGTACAAGTCTGTCTACAGATATCATATACAAAAAGTGTGATCTCTCAAAAGTCTTTGTAAGCTGGTTCAATCGCGACTTTCTCACCAAAATGATCGACATGCATCAAACCAAAAATGTCTATGCTGATGGCGGAGGAGGAGTAGGAAAATGAGAGAAAAGTAAGAGACGCATGAGCATCCAATCCTCCTCTAAGGCACGATAGGCGCGCAGCAAATATGCAATCTGCTGCTCAGATGTCAAGAAACGAACGTCTGAATCAGGGGAAAGTGGACGGGGAGTGTGTGGTGCTGCAAAGGGGGTCTGACAGTGATAAGGCGGACGTGGAGCTCTCTCTAACTCCTGAATACGACGGCTCAATGCGTCCTGCTGTAGCTGCAGCGACGCAAGTGTATCCTCGGTAGTGTACCCCACATGAAATGGGTGGTACGGGTCAGATAATGGCATAACAGGGGGCGTAGTCCACAAAACGGCTCGCCTGATTGTACGAATGATGGTGCAGTAGGTGGTGCAACATGGGGAAACTGTGACAGAAACGAAAAAGATGATGACACAGGGGGAGTGAAAACAGGTGGCTGCCTCGATGAACCCTCTCCAGGACGAGGTGGCGGTATGTCCTGGAGGAATGTGATGGGAAGATCAGTGCGATGGACATCAGTGGTGTATGGGGGAAACAATGGAAGCTCAGTAGGTGCAGAAATAGGTGCTACGGGAGGAGTGACGGGTATCACAAACGGTGGGTAATCATCATCGTCGATCCACCCGTTGAGGGTGTCGGCGTATCGAGGGTCAACATGCGGGGCGAACGGTGCATGATCAGCATGCACAGGTGCTGAAACAGGTGCTACTGGTGCAATAATGGGTGCATCAATAACGGGAATGTCCGAAACCGGTGGTAACTCGACGGGCGCAACAATGACAGGTGGTGCTATGTCTGGCATATCGACATGACCAGGCTCAGGTAAAGGGTTTGGCAAATGTGCAACAGCTGGGGCATCAATGGGATCATAAGCAACGACTGGCTCCGGACCAACTGGAGCAGGCTCATCAGGTAAAAACTCGCCCTCTGGCTCTGGGTCAATGTCGTGAGGTGCAACAGACATCGCCATGTCTGAGTCGGAATCAGAGGAATGGAGCTATACGCCCTGGGCGTGCAGTGAAGCGGACGCTACAGACTTGAAGGAGTGAGCACCAAACAGATCAAAAGGAGCCTCCTCAATGGGATCCTCGACGGGAATGACAGGATCAGCAATGGGAACATCAGCAGGAATCTCAGCCAAGGGAACAACAGGGTCGACAGAAGGATCATCTGCAAGAGGGACATCAGCGTCCATGAGGGCCACACCATCTTGGTCACCCTCCGGGGGACCCTCTAGGAACAAGTCGATGTCATCGTCAGCGAACTCATCATGAGGCAGATCCTCGAGAGGAACTGCGGCAAGCGGTAGGGGAGCAGGGACCTGAGGAAGAGGTAGGTCCCCACCGAAAGGGCCATCAGCAATCGGAATATCATCTCCAAACTCAGGAAGAGCAAATGGCTGGAAATCATCCTCATCCGTGCTAGTAGTGTCTGACATGTAAACATCTCCTTCGGATGGTATCTCATCGCCTGATACGATCGCCATGGGGTCAAATGTATCTGATACTCCTGTGTCGGAAGAAGAAGCCATAGTGTCTGTAACACAATCACATATATGCACATATATCAACATGAAATCAAATAAACATGTAAGTCACAATAATGCAAACAAGCAATTCTCCTAGTCTTCCCAGACTACCCCTCCCAGCCTCTCAGACTGAACTTCCTAGCCTCTCAGACCAACTCCCTGGTCTCTAAGACCAACCTCCCAGTCTCTAAGACTAAACCTCCCCAATCTCTAAGATTGAACCCCTCAGTCTCTAAGACTGAACCTCCCTAGCCTCTAAGGCTAAACTCCCTCAGTCTCTAAGACTAAACCTCCCAGCCTCTTAAGCCTAAACTCCCTCAGTCTCTAAGACTGAAATATAAATTTTGAAAAGTGTATTTGTGCCTTTTGTTTATAAAAATGTTTTGTATCCGGGATCTGGACGTTTTAATGTATGCAATGTAAAAATGTTTTCGTGAGAGCCCTAGTGATCATTGTCTAGACTCGAGAAAGAATCCTAGTTCGCTATGATCGAGGCTCTGATACCAAGCTGTCACACCCTGGCTTTTGCGGAAGCGTGGGTTTAATTTGGTGTGACTTCTTAATACCATAGCAACAATCATAACAATGCTATATGAAATAAAACACATGATGATCATCCATTCATTAAGTTTAAAATAACCACAACATCATTGTTTAAATTGTCGACACATAAAAACGAGTTACAACCATGACATAATTAAAACCTGTTCATACGAAACCACAAAAGACTTGAATAAAAACATGGTTTAAATCCGTGTAACCCATCTAGGTAAGGGTCACACTTCCTAAACCGGGATGACATCATTATTCACTACACAGCTGGACACATTTGCACACTTCGCCAGATCCATTAATTTCCTGAAATACATGTAGTTTGAAAAATCAACAAAAGTTTAGCGAGTTCATGTAAAAGTGAGTATGTATAAACCTTTAAAGTATGTATAAAAGTCCCCGGTATGTAGCAATAAGGAAAAAGAGATCACCAATGGGTTGCAAAGCCACTGGTATGTGCGAGAAGGTGCAGGAAAACTCAAACCTAGCAAATTTGTTACCGGGCTTCGACGGTAAGACACAGTCACCTCTATGGGCCGCCCCGGCCTCACGGGTGTGGGCTCGCTACACCCAAATAGATCTATCACTCTTGTATCCCTCGGTCCTAACAACGAGGATTAATGGCCTTAAGTGTTGTACCCACCCCTCACATGATCTAGTAGTATAAACCCTCCCTACGCTAACCATACCAAGTAAATAAATGCATGTAATAATTGTCACATGTATTTCACCCCCGAAGTATAAAACTGAAAACAGTAAAGTAAAAAGGGGGAACATGAACTCACAGTAGTGCGTCTTGTACCGTATCTCAAACTCTGACAGCTACACGACAACCTACAACGTACTAATGTCTATTCGACGAACGGGCCGTGCCTTGGCTTAGAATTTAAGGTTTTGAGTTACGTTTCTTATACTATTCCGAGTGATAATTATGTGTTAAAAATAATTTATATTTCAACTTAGATCATATGTCGTGTTGGAATATTTGTTCATCCGAAATTCATGTATTAATACTCCTAAAGTATCTTATACACGCGTTTCCTTCGCAAGGATGGGATATTTTACACATGCGTGCTCATATCGGAAATATATTTTTAAGTCCTTTTTAGAGAATACATATTTAACCATATACCTGTATAAAACCAACCTCCGATACTGTGTATTTCGTTATAAAAATTATGGTGAGTTTTATGTTTGAAAAACATAGTCTAGAATATACTAGTAAACACTTGTCCCGAAAATATTTACTAAGTGTTAGGATTTTCGGAAAATTTCGCCATAGTCTCCTTTATAAATGGAGGTGTCCATTCTTAATAGCATATCATTTTCTTTTACATATATCCCGTAGATTGTTCTCACATAACCAACCCGATAATTAGACATGCAATATACTACTTATGTCATTTCAGCTTTATTAATCAAAACTGGACTGTTTTTGAGCATTTTAATAAAATAGTTAACCCTCTCCAAAAATTCCCAAATTTTTACAGAATGTCATATACGATCCATATTTTATTATGTAAAAATATCGGGGTCCAGTTCGCTACCAATATTTTATAGAAATTCATTTACCGGACTGCAATCAGATTTGTCACTTTCTGACTGCAGTCTACGGAATAATTCACTAAAAATTAATCGAAAGTCCGATTGACGAAATTCCAGTTGGAGGATCACCGCGACAACAGTGACCATCTAATGTTAAAATTCCATGAGCTAATTCTACTCAGTTTATAAGTTATGACTCCGAATACAACACACTTTTTCTGCATTAAAAACACAGCTTGAGCTGCTGTCCAAAAATAGTCCTTTAAAAATAGTAAACGACCTCAAAAAATTACGATTCCAGTGCCATTTGATCCGTTTTTCGAAAATGTATATTTTAGGCTCTAGAAAATCAGTTTTTCAACTTATAATGATCTAGTTACAGCCTGTTGAAGTTGGCTGAAAATACTAATCAGCATGCTTTTTATGGTGTAAGTGTTTACTAAACGCATCAACAAGTGTCCTAACAACGGGTTTATCAAGAAATTAACGATCAACATCATGCATGTTTTAACCAAACTTAATCCAACCAGATTTCATCTTCATGCAAACTTTTTATGTAGGATTTTATGTAAAGTTTCAGGCTCGTCTTTTTAGTGTTCTAGTTCTTGTGATTTAAATATAATAAGATACTATAACTTGTGATTACAACAACAAGATGAACAAGGGTGTACCAGTAACTTACTACTAGCACAAGGCTAGGGTAGAATCTTAGTGAAGATGATGGTGAGAAAAAGATGATGAACAAGCTAGAAACCAAGCCCTTATGAAGCTCCACACATTGCAAGCCTTCTTGTATCAACCTTTAAGCTTGAATGGGACTTGAAACTTGGATCAAATGAGTGGATGTTGGAGTGGTGAGGGTGGTGGCGGATGTGGGCAGCCGAGAGGGAGAGGGAGAGTGAAGGAAATGGTGGTGTGAGCTTGTGGGGAAGATGGAATGATGATATAGGGTTTCTTGGAAATCCCTTAGCCACCCAATTCAATCCTAGTGAGATGATTGCATATATTTTTGGCCAACCAACAATCAAGGAAATAAAAAATAAAATCCTAGAATATTTGGTGATGATGATGACCGAGATTTGCTAGGGGGGAGGGGGTAAATTGTAAAATTTGATAATTAGTGGGTAAATAATTAGGAGGTTAAGGGTATTATCTAGTGTAGTAAGTGTATGACATATTTCTATAGTGTGTTGGGTTTTTGAGACCATAAATAGTTAAAAATAATAAAGTAATGCTTCTGATAAAATTTTGGTGTCCCGGGTAGTGTCCGGTTGTTCGGTTAAGTATTGTTCCGTTAAAGTGTTAAATTGTACCGTATAGTGTCTTTTATGCATCTTTTTGTAACACAATTAATTCCCAACACTTAGGAAAGCATTCAGGATCATTTAGTCAATTCTCTGAATAATACGAGTATGTTAAAAGCTGAATTGTTGCTGAAAAATGCAGAATTCTGCACTTCAAGTGTGTTTTAGGTACTTCCCGGCACTTTAACTATCACCTAATGATGAAGTTTTATGGTCCTCACTTCCCTACACTCCCTATTAGTGTAGTACCTCATCCCTGGCTCATATTGGCCATAATAACATTGTCTGCCTATGTGCTGGCATTGTCAGCATTATTTCTGAATCAACCGTTTAGTGTGCTAACTGTGTTGTGTGCATCAAGTATGTCACTAATGTTTGTGTGTAATAAATAGAGACGAAAATCGATGGAATGCCTTATACACGGCTCAAGAGTTCGTAATTAATAGTGCCAAGATCCTCCACGATCAAGAGCGGCATCAGCGGGATTGGTTAGCCGGTCTTCCATACGCAGAGCACTGGGGATGGACCGACTATTCAAACCCTCCCGTTCCTCGAGGTCCGTCCGACCCATCACCTCATTGGTCCAGGGGAGTGGGATCTAGCTTCATCCCACCCCAGTTCCAACCACCGGCAGAAGGAGAACCAGGCCCCCTACACAATTACCTGGAGATGTTTGAGGCCCTCACCGTTTATCCGTATAACCCGAACCCACCAGTCGACCCGAACGAGCGATACCAGCGGTGATGGTAAGGTATGTTTTATGTTGTTGTTGTATACTTTTGAGTTTTTCTTTATTGCTTGTTATTTCATCTTTTGTCTAGTATTTTCGTTTAATAGGTAAACGAACTTTGTGGGTGTGTTCCCTATATAACCCTCACGAGACCTACTCGTCCTCCCGAGCTATCGGGAGGTTTAAAAGGGCTTATTGTATACGCTAAATGCAACCGTGATTCCTACGAAAGTGAGTTAGGTTTTTTGTTGTTGTACATTAATTTTCCACGTAAATCAAAGTGAATTAACGTATGGTTTGGTAACCTTTTCATAAAAGTGGTAGAACTAGGTAACTAACAAATTTTAATGGTTGTGAGAAGCATGCTTCTACACAAGGGTTAAGATTTGTAGGTACATTATGTTCGTGAGACGACCGCTTTGTTGAAAACACGAAAAGCACACAAGGGACAAGCGAAAAACCAGGTGCATACGTTTATTTTTACCTTTGATTTTTAGTTAGCAAATAAGTGGAATGTAATTTGTATTTTATTTCTGGGGTGAAATTTTGGGGAAGTTAGCCGTGTCACATCCCATGTGCGTTTTAAAAACTCTACTTCTTACCTCAAGTGTGGGGATGGGGGAAAATTTTCAAAAATTTTTCAAAATGTCTTTGTTTGAAGTGATCTAAAAAGCACGAGTAACTAACTTAACGAGGGATGACAGTACCCATGTGGTCTTTGTCATGGTCAAGTTCGAATTAATAGCATGACGGGTATTTAGCTGGTGGTTATTTGGGAATAATCCGCCTAAGAAACTTGCAATTTATGTATATCATATTCCATACCCTTATACTTGAGAACTTGAGCCACTTGTATACATCATATACATATATTCTTTGTTTGAGCGGACCATTAGTCATGTATTGTAGAACTTGCATCTTTTGATACGTTTGAGACCATAGACCGAATACAAGCACGAGAATGACTAAGGCATTAGGTAAACCTTTTTATTTCACACCATTTATCTATCCTTACCCAAAATCTATTCCTTAGTCACCAACTTTGAGCCTAAACCCTTCGTTTGACAACCCAATTAGCCCATAACCGTAAACCTTTTCTTTTTAAGCCCGTGTGATGAAAATTCGATTGTAGGAGTATATGTTTGTATAGTTGTGATATATTTATGTGAAAAAAAATTCAGAAAATGTTGCGAAAAAGAAGGGAAAAGCATTGAGAAAAGCACAAAAAGATGTGTAGTAGTTATTGAACAAAAGGCGAAAGTCGTTGCCTATTAGACTGATGTCTATATTTAGTTCTATTTAGTGTAGTCGTTTGTAATAAAAATCAAATTTTCATCACCTTAGCCACTTTAAAATATCCTATTTCCTACCCTTAGCCTAGCCCCATTACAACCCTTTAAAGACCTTTTGACTTATGCTTAGTATTCGTGTTCGGTGGTGGAGAATGATTGAGTTGCAAGCCTATGCGGGTACATGTTCTATTTGGTTTTGAGTGACTACTTTAAAAAGGTGCTAATACATTGCTAAAATTAGCCAACTTGTAAACCGAGTGGAGTGAACATTGTGAGGGATATATATGGTTTGTGAGTTTCAAGGGCGGGTTAATCTTGGATAACTATTTTTACATGATCAATCATTTATTGCTAAATATGTTGAAAATTGTAAAAAGTTTGAACCGAGCATGACATTAGACCTTAACCTTAGTCTCGGGAATGGGATGTGTGTTTCTCGTTCGACCCATGTGAAAGTGAAAAGTAGATTTGCTTGAGGGCAAGCAAAAGACAAGTGTGGGGATGTGATACGTGGTCGAATAACGGTATTCGTATTTGTGTAACTTAATGTTTTTACATAGGTTTTAATCCCGAATAGCCTACTTTTAATTAAAATTGTGTTTTGCAGGTTTAATGAAGTTTAAGGTGCTTTTTGGGAGCTTAACGGATCACCGGGACGAGAAACGGACGATCGGGATGTAAAGCGGGTCAACCAGAAGCAAAATACACAAAAAACGGAGATCAGCCAAAGGAGGCCCCATCGCTGACGCCTCCCTAGGCCGTCGGTGACGCATGTGGAAAATGGTCGTCGCCCAAAATTGCTTGTAACCAGTGGATGAAGGCGTCGGATGGCTTTAGGAATTCTGTTGGTGCACTTAGTGTCTGTTAACTTCGTCTTAATCGAGTCTTATGTCTAGAAAGGATGAATGAACACACAACAGGGTCGAAATTAGGGTTAGATTATATGTTTAAAAGGTATTTCGCTTGAAAGTAACAATGAGCAGTTCAAGAGAAATCAACTTATGTGAGTTCGCTTGAAACCAACCTGTTACATGTTCAAGCGAAACCCTATAGCCTATAAATAGTTGTTGTGTGTTGTCATTTGAAGCGAACAGGGACATAGTCATTGTGTGTGAGTCGAGGTGCTGCCGGATTTTCATCAGAAATCATTGTAAAGACTCAGAAATCATTAATAGAAAAGAAAGTTAAAAGGAACAAGCTGTGTGACGTTGTTTACTTTGATTCCGCCTTAGTAAATGATGATGAACTGCCTTTACTGACTGTTTAGGGTCAAGAAACCGATCCAACAAGTGGTATCAGAGCTCAGGACGAGGAGTTCATACCATTGCAACTTAAAATCATCGGATTTTCATACTTCTACTCATTCTTTTCTGATTCGGACATAATTCACGGTGGAAATGGCCTGAAATTCTCATATATCAAGCGAAATACATTGTTAACTAATCCCTGAGTGAATTGGACTTAAAATCGATCAAATTCATATAAAAAACTTGATATTTCGCTTGAAAACCGGTTCGAAAAAGATGACATCATCATATCCCGCTTGAAAATTTCAAGCGAAACCTCTTTAAAATCGTGATTTCGCTTGAAATATCCCGTTGGTTTCGCTTGAAAATTACATTTAATCAGATTTTGCTTGAGTGGGGTTTCGCTTGAGTTTGATTTACTATCTCGCTTGAAAATTCTTGTGATTTCACTTGAAGCTGATTTCGCTTCAAGTGTTTCCGCTTGAATCTTCTATTTTTTCAAAACTTAAAAAAAAAAATTTCAAAGTGTTTGCTGATTTTTCAGGTACGTACAAGATGGATGATCTATTCATGAATCCGTTTAGCGATATATATGCCTTTGCTAGAAATTCTGGAGACGATACTTCTCCTAGCAACACCAATGAGAACACGCCGAATACGAAGAAAAGTTTATCGGATGCTCTAAGTGTGGAAAGTGCTTTCGGAACTTATAACAAACCCCCGAAGTTGATGGCTATCGAAGAGTACAGTCGGTGGGCAAAGAAATTTGAAGAATGGTTGAAGGCCTTTGCATATCCTAGCTGGAAGAGTTTAAAGAATGGATACGTTGATGGAGGCAAAACTGGTGAAAGCTTGACATCATCTGATGAAATAGAATCGTTTGTTGCTGAGCAAAAATGGATCGCACTACTGTTTCAGTCTGTCCGAGAAGATATAATATCATTGATCGAGTACAAGAATTCAACAGATCTCTGGAACAAGTTGAAAGTTAAATGTTTGGGAAGTGCAGAAATTGTGAAAAACAAAAAGAAACTACCAAGAAAAGAGTTTGATTTATTTGGGTGTTTAAAGAATGAACCAGTTTGTAAAATGATTGAGAGGTTTGGGCACCTAAAGTTGGAACTGGCGAGACATGAAATTTTTTATTCTCAAGAAGAGCTAGTCGACAAATTGTTTGATTCATTGCCAGATGAGATGGATTGGCAATATTATGCCTTAATGTTGAAGAATACTATCAAGCCACCAGAAGTGTTGACTGTAGATTTGCTGATTGAAAGACTAGATAGTCACGAGCTGGAGTTAAGGAAAACACACAAAGTCAATCACTCGTCTTATCAACAGAACTTGGATTTGTATTATCCAAAAAGCATGATGCCAAAGAATACATCTCCCAAGACAGCTTTTTCTGCTGAAAACTCCAATACATATAGCAAAGAGAGTCAAAGCAGTGGATTTCACAGTGGTTCTTCTTCACATTCAAGTCAATCAGATGCAAAGAACCTATTTCAATGCAATATCGCTGTAGACTTAAAGAACGCTTAAAATTTCAGCGAGGAATCGGCAAAGCAACAGATGGTTTCCTTAGCATCTGTGCTAGAATCGTATGAAAGTCTTGTAGCAGGGAAGATTGGCAACACCAACCTGACAAAAGAAGATTACGATCAGATTGATCCCGAGGAGATAGAATTAATCGACATAAGGTGGTGTATGGCCAGTGCAGTTCGTTGGGCACAGCGTTTCATGGAGATCACAGGAAGGAAGTCTATTGGTGGACCTTCTACCTAGTTAGGCTTTGATAAGTCTAAAGTGACGTGTTTCAAGTGTAAACAGAAAGGTCACTTTAAGCGTGAATGCCGAAATGCTTATGCTGATGAGTCTGAAAACCCGTTCAGAGAAGGCTATTACAAGAAAGCAATCTATCATCAGAACAAATTGGAGCTGCCAAGAATGAAGCAGCTTGAGGATAACAAAGAGAAATCTAGATCTCTTGCTGTAATTAACGACGATGAAGGTTTCGACTGGAGCGAGTTGTTACCTGAGGAGGATGCGGTTGTATATGCTTTCATGGCAAAATCTGCTGAACCTGTTCCTTGGAAAGACAACAGAACTGAAGAACAGAAGTATGGTTACAGAAAGATGATAACTCAGAACAAAATGATCAGAATATCTGGTTTCTATCTTGAAGCAAAAAGAGCGAGGAGATGGGATCCAGACAGAGAATGTTATCTTGACCCCATGGGAAACATTGCCATTGATCATAACACTCTTGATCTTGAAACCATAATTAAAGAAATGGCTGAAGAAGATGAGTATTGGCAAAGGAAATGGTGGGGAAACGGAGAAGAGAAAGAAGAGAAAGAGAAAGAAAAAGAAGAGAAGCAAAAGAAGGTTGATAATGGGATCATTGACACGACTCAAGAGTTGAATGCTGAAAACATGGGAAAGATGGCTGACAAGGTGCTGGCTGCTAAGGCACTTGAGGTAGACTCTAAATCCGTATCTGAGTCTAAAAGCCAGGTCAGTTCAAATGCGTCAACGACTGAGTCAGGTAAGAAAGTCAATGGTGATGTTGACTGCAAAAATTGCATCAAAGAATGCAAAGTTTGTAGTACAATCACTTATCTCAATGGTAAGAAAGTGGATGATCTGACTGACAGAGTCAGAAGCATTGAGGATCAAATCCTTGACCGTGATAAAATATTGAAAGCTTCAACTGAACGATTAAAAGAATTAACTAACAAAATTGAAAATGATAAAATTGATCAAGAAAAGGTTAGGAAAGAAAATGAGAGGTTAGTTCTTGAAAATCGTCAGATTACTGAAAATTTTGAGAAGCTTAAAAGCACGGTTAAAGATAATGATGATAGAAACGGTAAAACATACAAAGAAAATTGTCATTTGCAAAGTGTTTTGAGGGTTAAAGAAGAATTAATCAATCAGCAATTGGATGAGATTGCTAAATTGAAGCTTCAGTTTGAAGAAGCTAAGATTGAGAATGAGCGTATCAATTTGAAATTGAACAGTTACAGCTCTGCAAGCTTTGTTTTGCAACACATTGTTCCCAAACCCATCGGGAAAAACAAAGCAGGCGAAGATGTATATTGTGATGGAACTGGGGTCGGGTTTCATCAAGTTCCACCACCAGTTTTAGACAATTATTCGAAAAAGCAATCTGGGTTGGTTAATCTTGAAGATGAAAATGAAGTGAAACTTTCTGATTCAATTGATGTTACATTTTCTTATTCATCATCTGATGATAGTGTTCAGACAGAGATTGTTAAAAGCACAGCTGAAAGTGTTTTGATGTCTGAAAGTGATTCAGCTGAAGATGATGGGTGTTTTCTGGACAAATACATTCCGAAACAAAAGTCCAAAAACAACTTAAATGATGAACCTAATCTTGTCATGTACAAGATGTCAGGATCTGATAAGTTGTATTCGGATTTTGAGTTTCCACTGGAAATTGTAAATGTTTCAAAATTGACAAATGTGTTCAAAATGGTTGAAATCAATTTGTCTGAAGTAAAAAGTTTAAAACAAACAAAAAGGCAAATGAATTTTCAGAAAGATAAAGCTTACTACAAGAAACCTGTAGTTCCACCGCGTTTTTATAACAACAATCGAAACAATTGGTTGGATGGTTATCAGGGTGGTAAGAGATATCAAAGGAAAAATGTTCAAAACAAGAAATTTGTTGAGAAGAAAGTGTTTGTGAACAGTTCAAGTTCACTTTCTGATGAAGAGAAAAAGATTTTTTTGAAATCAAATGAAGAGTTCTTTGAGAAGAAAGCCTCACAAACTCAGTCTGAAGGCACAAGTCGAGTAGTTGATACTCGTACATGTTTTAGATGCAACAAAGTTGGTCACATTGCAAGAAATTGTACCAACTTCAAGCCTAAGACTGAAGTTGTTGAGAATCAAAAGAAGAAGGTTAATGCAAAAGGGAAAGATCCAATGGTTGTTGAGAAAATTTTGAAAAATGAGAAATCAAAAGTCAAAATTGAACCTGTTAAGAATGTGGTAACTAAAAATGAAAAATTTTACAAAAGGGTTGCGTCACCTCAACAAACATGGAAGCCAAAAAGTTCATCTAAACCAAAGGTTTCTGAGTCGGAAAAACAATCGTCTTCTACCTTTCCGGTAAAGATGGATGTTCCTTTGGATTATTATGAACAATTGGAGAAACAATCTTCTACTCGATCAGAGAAGAAGAATGTTCTAAAGAAAGATCAACAAACCGGTCAACTTAAAATAGATGAGTTTTTCTTATACAAAAAGGTTGAGGTTGGATCAGAAGAAAGCTTAAAGATGAATGACAAAAACTTTCCACCACTTTACACTGGAAAATCTCACATTAATGTCAAGTTACCCAAGTCAAAAGAGGCTTGGGTGGCAACAAAATCTCATTAAATGTTTGTGATATGTGCAGGAGCTTCCAAGATCCGTTTCACGATGGATTATGGATAGTGGATCTTCTCCGCACATGACAGGAAAGACAGCGTTGCTGTATGATGTTAGAAATTTCAATGGAGGTTATGTAGGGTTCACAGGTAACCAAGGTGGTAGAATTGTTGGTGAAGGAACGTTATCCAATGGGATTGTTACGTTTGAAAGAGTTAACTACATTGATGAGTTGGAGAATAATCTGCTGAGCAACTCGCAGATTTGTGACAGGATGTATACCACTCACTTTACTGATAAAGAATGTTTGATCTTGAAGCCAGGATTTGTTATCCCTGAAGAATGGATTATCATGAGGGCACCAAGAGTCAATGATCTGTACGTGTTGGACATGAGTGTAGCTACTATAACCACGGGTCAGGCTCATTGTTTTGTGTCTAAGGCAACAGAGAAACAATCGCAGTTGTGGCACTGAAAAATGGGGCATATTCACTTATGAAAAATGAATCATTTGGTGCACAATGATTTGGTTATAGGTGTTCATGTCAAAGGTTTTCATCTGGAAGGGGAGTGCATTAGTTGCATCAAAGGCAAGCAGAAGAAAAAGTCACACCCTAAAAACAAAGTCAATTCGGTCTCAAGACCTCTAGAGAGACTTCATATGGATCTTTTTGGTCCAGTAAACGTCAAAACTCTTACAGGGGATCTTTACTGTCTTGTGGTTACTGATGATTATTCCAGATTTTCGTGGGTATCATTTTTTAAGTCGAAAGATGAAACGTTTGATAGTTTGATGGCGTTGTTCAGAAAGATTGAAAATCTGTACCAAAGGTTTATCAAAAGAATTAGAAGTGATAATGGTACTGAATTCAAGAACAACAAGATGGAAGAATTTTGTGATGAAAGAGGTATATTGCATGAATTTAGTGCTCCGTACACTCCGCAGCAGAATGGAGTTGCTGAAAGAAAGAATAGGACACTAATCTAAACGGCCAGAATAATGCTTGCTGATTCAAAGCTACCGATAAATTTTTGGGCAGAAGCAGTTTCCGCCGTATGCTATACGCTCAACAGAGTTCTCACTGTCAAGAAATTCAACAAAACATGCTTTGAGTTGATCAATAACCGCAAACCAAATCTGAAGTATCTTGAACCTTTTGGGTCACCCTGTACTGTTCTAGAGCTTTTTGGAAAGTTTGGTCCAAAGAGTATTGAAGGGATATTCATAGGTTATGCAAGTCCATTAAGACGAGTCTTCATTCCAAGTCTGAAGCGGATTATTGAAGCTTCCAATGTTGAATGTCAAGGTTATACAATGCCATCGCAGAATCCTGGAGATTCATGGCGTTATCATTACGACAAGTTATGGGATTCGTTTGACAAGATGGAAGAACAAGAAGAAGAAGAAGAAGACTTCTTTGATGAGTTGGATATTCTGAGAGAGTATGAAGAATCGCAGGAAAGGTTCCCAGCTGAGTATTCAGGGCGACCACGACAAACTTCAAATGATGATGAAACAGGTCCAAGCAATGCTGGTGAACATGATGATATCCAACAAAATGTAGTTGCTCAAGATAATCAGACGGCACAGAATGATAATCACGAATCTGAGAACATGCCAGTATTTGATCATGGTGATTCAGATTCTGAGGGGGAGCATATTCAGATTTCAAGTCAAACAAACCCAATCAGTGAACAAGGTGCAAATCAGAATGTTACTAATCTGGAAGGCGATGTAGATGTTCCAGGCGAAGTGATGCCACGAACTCTTTCAGACCATCCAGAGGAGCTGATCATTGGAGAACTGTAGTCAGGCGTCCGCACTATAAGACAGCTTGATCAAGGGCTTACCTATTTTTATACAAAAGTTGCTCCTTTACAAACTGAATTCTCATTGAGTTGTTTTATTTCGCAGATTGAGCCAAGGACTTACAAAGAGGCGCTTACTGAAGATTCTTGGGTCAATGCGATGCAGGAGGAACTGAGCCAATTCGAAAAGTTGGGAGTGTGGAAGTTAGTAGGCTTGCCTGATGGTCAGAGGAAGATAAACACCAAGTGGGTGTTCAAGTGCAAGAGGGATGATAAAGGATTTTTTGTTCGTAACAAAGCTCGACTCATAGTCCAGGGTTTCAGTCAGCAGGAGGGTATAGATTTCACTGAAGTGTATGCTCCTGTAGCTCGACTAGAAGCGATCAGAATCTTCCTAGCATTTGCGTCTTGGAAAAATTTCAAAGTATATCAGTTAGATGTGAAATCGGCGTTTCTCTATGGGAAGGTAAAAGAGGAGGTATATGTCGGACAGCCACCGGGCTTTACTGATCCAATCCACAAAGACAAGGTTTACTTACTGGATAAAGCGCTGTATGGTTTACACCAGGCCCCGAGAGCTTGGTACGAGACATTGTCTCAACACCTGCTAACCTACTGCTTCATCCGAGGAAAAGTGGATGCCACTCTCTTCACCAAAGCGGTAGACGGACGTCTTCTGATAGTTCAAATTTATGTGGACGACATCATATTTGGGTCAACAAATAAAAATCTGTGTAAAGATTTTGAACAGGTTATGAAGTAGAAATTCGAAATGTCATCGATGGGTGAGATGAAATTATTTTTGGGATTGCAGGTTGATCAACTACCCAAAGGAATTTTCATACATCAAACGAAGTACGTTCATGATATCTTGGAGAAATTTGGGATGTCAGGTTCTACTCCGGCTTCCACCCCATTAGCGACGAACCATGGGATAAACCCTGATCTCACCGGAGAAAAGGTAGATGAAACGATGTATCATTCCATGATCGGATCGCTGATGTATTTGACAGCTTCAAGACCCGATATTATGTACCCAACCTGCCTTGCAGCAAGATTTCAATCTAACCCGAGAGCTTCGCATATGGTGATTGTGAAAAGGATATTACGCTACCTGAAAGGAACTTCATCATTGGGGTTGTGGTATCCAAGAGAAGGCGATTTCACGCTCGAAGGGTATTCTGATTCAGATTTCGGATGCTACAAAATTAACGCTAAATCAACAACAGCAGGGTGCTAGTTTTTTGGACCACGATTGGTCACCTGGCAATGCAAAAAGCAGACCTCTGTGGCTCTATCCACATGTGAAGCGGAGTATGTATCTGCTAGCAGTTGCTGCTCTCAGATCTTGTGGATCCAGCAACAGATGCGCGACTATGGTTTGCAATTTCTAAACACCCCTATCTTTGTTGATAATGAGGCAGCGATTAACATTACGAAAAATCCAGTTCATCATGCTAAAACCAAACACATCGAAATTCGTCATCACTTCATTCGCGATTGTTTCGAGAAGAAGTTGATACGAATTGAGAAAATCCACACTGATGAGCAAAAAGCTGATTTGCATACCAAAGCATTTGACAAAACACGTTTTCAATATTTGCTAAAACTGAATGGTATGAAGCTTTTATTGGTGTTGGAGGAGATTATTGTTGTTGATGAAGGAGACATTATAGATGATGTTGAGAAGCAATCTGCAATGGTTTGTCGATTTTTTACTTGTTTTGGTATTTAGGGGGAGGTATAGGGTAATATGTTCAGAAAATACAAGAACATTAAAAAATGACAAAAATACAAAAACATGAGATATTTTCAAAATTCAAAAACAATAGAAAACCAGAAAAGAGCTTGTGTAAAAAGGTAAAATGATAGTACATCGGTTTGATAGTTACGGTATGCTAAAGATATGGAAAGTTTAAATGCGTTAAACAGTCTCGCTGATGATGTGCCGATAGGTTTTTACACATTTAGTAGGTTTGTTCGGGATATAAATCTAAATCTTTACTTACTTATTTCGTGGGGAACACTACTTGGATACATAGGTAACCCCTGAAATCTTGTTTGAAAGATTCCTCTTTCTGAGATACTAGGTTTTTATACTCAGTGATATCTGGGGTATTATTCCGGGACTTCTGCTGAATGGAAGTTGTGACCTAGTCCCCGAATAATACTTTCTGCAATACTTGAAACATAGCATCACCCTCAGCATAAATGATAAGACAATAAAATTTCTTAGCAATGCTGTTGTAACAAAAGATCCTCTAAAGGGGACACACCCAAGTCGATTCGTGATCTCTTTGCTGAACGGTAGTTCTGACCTGAGCTCTCACGGTTTCGTACTTTTACTTAATTTATTCCCTTATAGATATCATCTGTGGTATACTCACCTGTAAGACTGAATATTGGGATCTGGATACGGGAGTATATTCAAGAGGTGGGACACACGTATAAGTTTATGTCTCTAATTCATCTAATCTGTATCCTGAACAGATTGAAATTTGTGTGAGAATTTAAAGTGGATCAGTATATCGACAATCTAAGCGAATTGTTTAATTCTGAGTATGAAATTAAAGCTTAACGGTACTTGTGGCTTGTCGAATAGCTGATATGATTCCCTAACACTCTCACCAAAAATATGTTTGTAAATAGTTTACATTTACTGCATTTTATTTCTGTATTTCATTTCTAGTTTAGAAGCTTTATTAAAAATCCAAAAAGATTTTGCACTTCTGCTTTATTTTCCGACAAACCAAAGTGGAGAGTTGATCTTCAGATTTGAATTGAAGCAGATGCAGGAAGTTTCTGGGCTGGACAATGAGTTTGGAGCTAAACATGATAAATTTGTGAAATTGGAAAGTTGAAAACAAGGTCATTAACTTGAAACTTGTAAATTTTTCAGAAAAAGTTGAACAAAAGTCAGTGTGAATTATCTCAGATCAACCAAGGTCATTAAGTTGGACTTGGTAGATTATTTGAGTAATCAGGGTCATTAACTTGGACCTGAATACTTAAGTGGATTTCTAATACTGAAGGTTAAAAGGTAAGTTTGGATTAAAACTGTTATTGTCATATATCTTATATTTAGGTAGAGATTGTGCAGGTAACAGGAATCCCCATGGCGATGAAAATGACAAAGTTTGAACCAGAATTTAAGCCCTAACTTATCGAGAGGGGGAGTCTGCGAAAGAGGGAGTCAGAATTCTGGATCAACAATTAAAAGGGAGATTGAAGATTAAAGTTTGAAGATAAAGATTGAAGATAGCTTTCACAATGATAAATGAATTTGGAGAATGACAAAGACTAAAGACTCGACGCCGAAGACTTCGTCAACATCCAAGGGGGAGTCTGTTGGTGCACTTGGTGTCTGTTAACTTCGTCTTAATCGAGTCTTATGTCTAGAAAGGATGAATGTGCACACAACAGGGTCGAAATTAGGGTTAGATTATATGTTTAAGAGGTATTTCGCTTGAAAGTAACAATGAGCAGTTCAAGCGAAATCAACTTATGTGAGTTCGCTTGAAACCAACCTGTTACATGTTCAAGCGAAACCCTATAGCCTATAAATAGTTGTTGTGTGTTGTCATTTGAAGCGAACAGGGACATAGTCATTGTGTGTGAGTCGAGGTGCTGCCGGATTTTCATCAGAAATCATTGTAAAGACTCAGAAATCAGTAATAGAAAAGAAAGTTAAAAGGAACAAGCTGTGTGACGTTGTTTACTTTGATTCCGCCTTAGTAAATGAAGATGAACTGCCTTTACTGACTTTTTAGGGTCAAGAAACCAATCCAACAAATTCCAGGCAGCGTCGTCGACGGGACACCAAGCCATCAGCAACGGTTTCTCGTTTCTCAGTCGCAAATATTTGGTTGTTGGGTGGTTGTTGATGAATAAAAATATATTTTTCACCAATCATTCAGCAGTTACACTATCTTGAGAGTTTGAATTGAGTTCTTGGAGCCACAAATCATCAACAATTAATCTCTAATCCAATATATCATCCACTATACTCCGAATTCACAATCGAATCTACATCCTAACCCTAACCATTCCATCAATCATTCGACCCATTCATCATCATCACCTCACCTAAACCCTAACCTTCATCATCCACCATCTCAAGGCTTCAAGATGATCAAGATCAAGTTTTATTCATCCGGTGATCAAGTCCTTTTGATCATGAGCGGCTAATTTCTCGGAGGTTTCACCCTGGCATAGACTTTTGTAATATTTAGGGTTATTATGTGTTTGATACTTGGTTTGTGACTAATTGAATTACATTTGAATCCTTAGACAATTGTCATACATTTGTATTGAATTTGCGAATCGTCGAATGAATGATTAAATTTGACTTTGTGAAATGAATATGCGTATTCATGCCTTGTCTTTTGATAGGATTTATGAGTCCAAAGTAACAAAGTGCATCGTGGTCCGTTGTCTATAACGTTGATAGCGATTGGTACCTAAGCTTTGTGATTCTTAAACCGTTAATGACCTAATTTGATTAAAACAAGTTAAAACGTGTAGTAACCCTAGGTTTTGCATTTGTTGAAACCGGGTGTGAACCTTGTTCTAAATCATTGTTTTATAATCGTTAATTAAAGTTTTGTTGTAATTATTCAAGTTCTAGTAGTTAATTAATCAAATCAAACTTATTAGTTCATTTCAACATCTTTCTAAACAAACTAAAATCATAAAAATAATCTAGTAAACTTCATAATTGTGACAAACCTTAAAAATCAATCAAGTCCATTCGCAAACCACATACTCTTCGTGGTTCAACCCCTTACTACCACTAACTATTTGTTAAGGGTAATTCAGGACTATAAATATTATCTTTGACCGGAGCGCGACACTCCGATCAATGTGTCTAATGCTTTTGTAGCACATCTGCCAACTGATCTTTAGCTGGAACATGATGCAGAGAAATCAAACCTTTTTCATAGCAATCCCTCACAAAGTGATGTCTGGTGTCAATGTGTTTGATGGTTGAATGGGAAACTGGATTTTTGATGATATTTTTCAACTTCTTGACTATCCAACATGAGAGGAGTCTTTAGAGTAGTTATACCAAAATCCAGTAACTGATTTTGAAGCCACAGCAGTTGGGCTGTACAACTTACATCAACAATGTATTCTGCTTCAGCAGTGGATGTGGAAACAGCTGCTTGCTTTTTGCTTTGCCAAGACACTAAGCAATTGCCTAGGAATTGATACCCTCTTGATGTAGACTTCCTCGTGGTGTTTCATCCAGCAAAATCACTATCTGAGAAACCTCAAAGCTTAACATTCCCATTAGCAGGGTACCAGATACCAAGTGTGGGAGCACCTTTTATGTATCTGAATATCCTTTTCACAACAATGAGGTTAGACTTCCTAGGTGCTGACTGGTAGCTAGCACAAACACATGTTGCAAACATGATGCCTAGCTTTGATGCAATTAGGTACAATAAAGACCTAATCATGCTTCTATATAAGTTCTAATCAACCAAGTCATCTTTTTCATCAGACATGACAATTTTTGTGGTTGCCACGGGTGTGCTACATGGTTTACAATCATTCATCTCAAATTTGTTTAAAAGATCTTTTACATATTTTCTTTGATGAATGAAAGTTTCATTTTGCAATTGCTTAACTTGGAGACCAAGAAAGCATTGTAGTTCACCCATTGCACTCATTTCAAACTCTGTTGTCATGAGTTGTCGGAACTCTTCACACAGTGCATTGCATGTGCTTCCAAAATGATGTCATCCACATAAATTTGGACAATCATCAAATCTTTTCCTCTCCATTTTAAAAACAGTGTTTAATCAATTTTACCTCTTGTAAATCCAATAGATATGAGAAAAGTGGAAAGAGTTTAATACCAGGCCCTTGGTGCATGTTTCAAGCCATACAAAGCTTTATTTAGCTTGTAGACATGATCTGGATAAAAAGGATCTTCAAAACCAGGAGGTTGGCAAACATATACCTCTTCCTGAATTTTGCCATAAAGGAATGCACACTTGATATCCATTTGAAACACCTTAATGTCGTGGTTAACAGCAAAGGCTAAGAATAATCTGATGGCTTCAAGTCTTGCTACAGGAGCAAATGTCTCATCATAATTAATGCATTCTTCTTGTCTATAACCTTGAACCACAAGCCTAGCTTTGTTCTTGAAAACAATGCCCCTTTCATCCATCTTGTTCTTGAAGACCCACTTTGTGCCAATTGGACTAACTTCCTCTGGCAGTGGTACAAGTTCCCATACTTTTTGTCTTTTGAACTGTTTGAGCTCTTCTTGCATAGCTTCTACCCAACTATTATCTTTTAGTGCCTCTTGGTACTTGACTGGTTGATGGAGTGATAGAAAGCCAGCAAAAAGACAAATATTTTGGGATTGACTTCTTGTGATAACCCCTTCATTGATGTTGCCAATCACTTGATCAGGTGGATGAGATTTAAGGAAGATTAGATCCCCCTTGTATGGAACAATGGCATTGAGAGGTGAAGGTAGCAGATGTGAATCATCAGAGCTAACATCTGTTGGAGACTTTGATGATCCAACATCTGTTTGAAATGGAGGTGGAGGAATGGGAGGAATGGGTGTGACACAATGTTGATTTTTATCCCCTATTGATGGATTTTTATCAGCAGTGGTTGGAGATGATGAGATTGTGACATCTGTGCCTCCACGTCCATTGAACAAATACCAAATCAATGAAATGTTGTGTTTCATACTTGTGATTTGTATAAATATGTGTATCATTTGCACATATCAACTCTTGTTCGATTTCGGGCTCTAAATTGCTTTCTGGAAGGTTATACGCGCACTGATGCGTAAATATAACCAGTTTAATGCAACAAACACTCCAGGACAGTGACATATGCTTATCATACCTTAAATAACCTTTACATAACTTAGAAATAAGTTTTGGAGGGTTTTGTGTGGCGAAATCAAGTTTATTCGCTTAAAGGGACTAATTTCGACAAACAGTGAAAGTATGCCGATTTCTACTGTAACGAACATTCCGGAACATGACCATAAGTTAAACATACCCTAAATATCCTTTACATAGCTTAGAAATAGGCTTTGAGGGGTTCGGTGTGCTAAAATAAACTTTTTGGTCATTCAGGGACTAAAAGCGTCAAAAGTGCATAAGTTTGCATTTTCGCGCATATCTTACGTTCTGAATACATCCGGACATCCAAAACTTTATGTAATCATTAAAATATTTTATTTTAGTGATTGGCATGATAAAATTCCATTCGTCGCGTAATTTGGATCGTTTTTGCGTTCGTAATTAACCGAACAACGCAACCGTACGATCAAACGAACTGACATCCGGGATATTTTTGAGCATTTTTTGAGTTCCCTATACTTTAACTTCATTTTAGAGCCTTGAAATGAGGTTAACGGGGCTTAAACGTGTCAAAAGTGAGCCGAAATGCAAGATTCTGAAGTTCAGGGACCAAAATTGTCATTCTGCCATAGTTATCTTAGGAATGGACCAAAATGAAAAATCTAAATTCCAGCTTGTTCCAGCTGTTCCCCTCATTTTCACATGGTTTTAATGAAACTATGGGCTCCCATGGTTTCACAAAACCATAGGCACATGTGTACGGATGATATCGAAGCTCGTTTTACGATGAACGATCCTAACGGTTCTAGTTTTCTTATAAATAGCTATCCCCTTTCACTTGCAAAACGCACATTGATCTGATTGTGGCTCTCTAAGTTGAAGTTTTTGCTTCATACCTGAGAGTAAATCGGATCAAAGCTTGCGAGGACCTTTTGTAAGTATTCTTTCGTTCTTTTATCGCTTTTCGAGTCTGAAAGTCAAACTGCGTTTGACTTTCTGCATTGACCAGTCTATGGTCAATGCGAAGTTTGTTTGAACTTCATAACGTGAGCGTAATCACGATGGTTATAGTCCCTAGTGACTATACCTACTGATTACCACGTTATCTAGGTGTAGTGACGAGTCGTAGTTTCGGCCAAAATGCGCATTCTTGCGTATTTTGTAACCAAACTACTTATAGGTATCAAAACCATTTGTTTTGATACCAAAAGTATTTTTTAAATTCGTTAAACATGTTTAACTCGTCACTTTTTAGATTAGTGCTTGTGTAGAGTCGTAAGTCAAGCGGACTAAACACCCGCTTAGACTTTCGAACACGACCCGTTTGGTCGATCAATAGGATCCGACCAAACATGTTTAGTGACCATAGTTGCATAGGGAATAACCTTCCGAGGTTATACCTTATGGTCACTTAGGTTTAATTAGTTGTATGATAGGTAGTTTATATGCCTTAGGTAAATGACCAAAATGCCCTTTTCATGCATAATTGGTAATTAAGCATATGTAACACAAACTTTTGTCACTTAATTGATTATGCAACATATCTAATCATGTTTAGGCATATAATACTTTTCATAGGACTAGTTAGACGTCTCGAACGCGCTTTTGCACGAACGACACGTTAAAGTAGCTTAAGCTACCTTAATGGGTCACAATGGGTCGAAAGCACTTAGGTTAGGTTTCGATTTAGGATGTAGACTTTGTTAAAACATGTCATATGAGTTCCAATACTCATTTGGTTTACAAAACCTCATCCTATCCGATCTTCCGACTTAGGTCTGGGTTATTTATATAGTTATTAGGTTGCCGATTGATTCTGTGCTCCCTCTAGCTTTGCTTGGTTGTTGTTCAAGACCTCTAAGCATTCTCAGGTGAGTACATAGTTCCCCTATTTTACTGTTTTCAATTGTTTTGGGGTGATTCATATGTGCTAAATGTTTTCAAGGTTTTAACAATGGTTTTCAAAACGATTTTCGATATTATAACAATGATTTCAAAAACGATTAAAATGCTTTATATTAATTTAATAACGATTTCGATATAGTAAACAAACTTGTTGGTTGTATTTACATAACGAATAATATCCATTAGTTTTAGCCGAACCGACCAGTATTAGGTTATGGTACCATAGGATCTGACAAATCCCGTTATCAGACTGCGCCCATGGTTATGTGTGGGTTAGGTGGGTAACGACTGAATCTGTGATTGTTAATTTACCCTTTGGTGGTTTATTAATTCGACAAGCGATAGGCGAGATAGTCGAGTCAGAAAGGTTTCGATGTTATTAGCGAGACAATCAAAAGTAGTTTCACGATTTAAAACGAGAATGATTTAAACGACTAAAGCGATTTTTAACGAATTAAACGATTTGGGTAAACGATTGGTTTTTGGTTAGTTTTTAGATAACGGGACGGGTGTAATGTGATGAAAGCATGGTGGATACGCCGCTGGTACTTCCTATATATATATGTTTTCATCGTATTACATACCGTGGCGTTATTTAGTTCACTTGGGTAAACGATTTGAAACGATGTCACATAAACGAGGTTTTCGAAATGATATAAACCATACGAGTTTTATTAACGAGATTTATTAACGAGTTTTATTAACGAGTTTTATTAACGAGATTTATTAACGAGTTTTATTAACGAGATTTATTAACGAGTTTTATTAACGAGATTTATTAACGAGTTTTATTAACAAGATTTATTAACGAGTTTTATTAACGAGATTATTAACGAGAATTTTATTAAATAAATGTTTTAGGTTAAGAATCATGGCTACGAGATTTTATAAATTATAACCAACTTGATTTGAGTTGGTTAATTATGTCTCAATACAATACTTTTCAAAACAAGGTTTTTAATTAAGTATTGCAACATGTAAACTAGCCATGAATCCGACACTCTCAAAAACCTATGTACTCGCCAGCATTTCTTTGCTGACTTTGTTTTCACATATGTTTCAGGTGTTGTTGAATGATGTTGATTGCTAGGATGCATGCTCACATAGGACTGGACGAGGCCTTAGTTACTTAACAACAATGATAGACTATGTATAAATTGTTTATGTAGATTTCAAGACGATGTAAATATTTAATGTTTAATAAAATGAAACTTCAAATTTCCGTGTGTTTTGAAACAATGATTCTGTTACAACACTCCCCGACCATTCCGCCGCGATTTGTTGTTTTACGCGGTCGGGGTGTGACAGAGATGGCATAGGTTAAAGGGCTACTTTGGTCAAC
This sequence comes from Helianthus tuberosus, assembly GCA_030545235.1. Classification (NCBI taxonomy): domain Eukaryota; kingdom Viridiplantae; phylum Streptophyta; class Magnoliopsida; order Asterales; family Asteraceae; genus Helianthus; species Helianthus tuberosus. The sequence goes on along the minus strand of CM060434.1, from coordinate 10,303,389 downwards.
AACTGTTGATGCAACAGTGGATGAGCTTTGACAGCTGTTTTAAACAATTGTTGCTCTTGTGGTGGATGTGATTTTGTATTGTGGGATCACAACATCATATCCATAGTCTTGTGATGGAGATTGTGGGGTAGCTGCAAGGTTAGTCTTGATAGACACATCTTCAAATGTAGAGTTATCAATGTCAAACAGTTCAGCAGGGTTTGCTGGGATTTTTAATGATGAAAGTTCATTGAACTTTACATTCAAGGTCTCTTCCACACACCTAGTGTGACATCTGTGCTTGTAATCATTGTATAAACCTTAAATAGTTCAGTTATCAATAAAAAATGTTATTTGATCCCAATATTTGTTTGTTTATGTTTGACATTTTGCATGTTTTGATTTTTGTTCAATTTCAAACTCTATATCACTTTCTAGAAACTTATAAGCAAACTGATGCGTAACCGTAATCAGTTTAACATGACAAACACTTCGGAACATCAATATATGCTTAACATACCTTAAATAACCTTTACATAACTTAGAAATAAGTTTTGAAGGCTTTGGTATGGCAAAATCAAGTTTATTCGCTTACAGGGACTAAATTCGACAAACTACCAAAGTATGCCGATTCGTACTGTAACCGACAATCCGAAAGTTGATCATAAGTTAAACATACCCTAAATATCCTTTACATAGCTTAGAAATAGGCTTTGAGGGGTTCGGTGTGCTAAAATAAACTTTTTGGTCATTCAGGGACTAAAAGCGTCAAAAAGTGCATAAGTTTGCATTTTCGCGCATATCTTACATTCTGAATACATCTGGACATCCAAAAATTTATGTAACCATTAAAATGTTTTATTTTAGCGATTGGCATGATAAAATTCCATTTGTTGCGTAATTTGGATCGTTTTTCGCGTTCGTTCGTGTTTCGTCGTAATTAACCGAATAACGTGATCGTACGGCCAAACGAACCGACATCCTTCATATTTTTTAGCATGTTTCATGTTCCCTATGTTTTAACATCCTTATGGAGCTTAAAAATGGGCTTGACGGATGTTAGAAGTGCCAAAACTCGACAATACGTGCACAGGGACCAAAACTGACATTTTGCAAAACTTGCTGGTCTGCAAGGCCCATACGGACCGTAAGGGACCTTATACGATCCGTAAGCATGCCCCAGATAGTAGAAATTGGTTTCCAGCTTGATCCAGCTGTTCTCCATATGTGCAAATGGTTTTGGGCAATCTATGGGCTGGTTTTGGGTTCCCATGGTTTCACAAATCAGTAGGTGCAAGTGTAAGGCCAAGATCAAAGCTCGTTTTACGAGGAACGATCTTAACGACTACCCAAAATCTATAAATACCCAACCCCATTTGCCTTCAACCCACACCTTGTTCTGATTTGTTCTCTAAGTTGGAGTGTTTGCACTTCATACCTGAGAATAATTGAATCAAACCACCATTTCTTGGACCCGTTGTAAGTATTCTTTCGTTCTTTTACGCGTTTTAAGCGTGAAAGTCAAACTGTGTTTGACTTTCTGCTTTGACCAGTTTATGGTCAGCATGAAGTTCATTTGAACTTCGTAACGTGAGCGTAATCACGATGGTTATAGTCCCTTGTGACTATACCTACTGATTACCACGTTATTTAGGCATAGTAACGAGTTATAGTTTCGGTCAAAATGCGCGTTTATGCGTATTTTGCAACCAAACTATTATTGGGTATCAAAACCGTTTGTTTTGATATCAAACCTGTTTTCAAACCTCGTTAAACATGTTTTAACATGTTTAGCTCGTCGCTTTAGGTATAGTGCTTATATAGGGTCGTAAGATAAGCGATCTAAACAATCGCTTAGACTTTCGAACCCGACCCGTTTGGCCGATCTTTAAGATCCTACCAAACACATTAGTTGACCATAGTTGTATAGGGAATAACCTTCCGAGGTTATACCTTATGGTCACTTCGTTTAGTTAGTTGTATCATAGGTAGTTTATATGCCTTAGGAAAATGACCAAAATGCCCTTTTTGCGCATAAATTCATTTTAAGCATATGTAACCTAATTTTTGACATCTAAACTGATTAGGTAACATTATTAGACATGTTAAGGCATATAATACTTGTCATAGGACTAGTTAGGTGGTCCAAACGCGTTTTACGAGTCGTTAAAGTAGCAAAAGCTACCTAAACGAGTCGTAATGGGTCGTAAGCACTTAGGATAGGTTCCGTTTTAGAATGTAGGATTTGTTAAACCATACTACATGAGTTCCTACACTCATTTGGTTTACGAAACCACATTTTATCCGATCCTCCGATTTAGGTCCGTTTATTAACGTTGTTACCTATATTAGGTGCCGATTGATTCCGTGATCTTTCTAGCATTGCTTGGTGGTTATCCAAAGACAATTAAGCAATCCCAAGTGAGTACATATACCCCTCCTTTTTAAATGTTTTCAAGGCGATTATGTGAGTATATAATCCTCTCTTTTACTGTTTTCAACTGTTTTGGGGTGAAACACATGTGCCTACTTGTTACTTTTGTGCTTTTCATGTTTTCATATCATATTTGCTATGTTCATTAGTACACGTATAGTGCATGATTTCATTATGTGTTTGCTATGTATGTCCATTTAGTGCATACTTAGTACATTGTGTTACATTACATTTTATGCTATGTATGTCCATTTAGTGCAAACATAGTACATTGTTTTACATTACATTTCACGCTATGTATGTTCATTTAGTGCATATCTAGTGCATTGTTTTACATTACATTTTATGCTATGTATGTGCATTGTTGCATACTTAGTACATTTGTTTTACATCACATTCTTACATTCTGGTATGACATTTGGTTTGTCTAAATGGGACAAAAATACATTCATTAACATTGATCACGCCATTCGTTAGTAGGTAGTGGTATCATAGGAATTGACAACTCCCATTCCTGAAATCCTAGGTTTGCTTGGATGGAAGGAATGACCGAATTCGATACATATAACTTAGATAAACCTTCAATTTATTTAAGGGTTTGTCGCCACAGTCTCAAGGGTTGAATGTATGCATTTAACAATACCGTATAGATGTTTGTATCAGTATAGCATGCAGTTATTTTACAAAACATAATTTTGATTTACTTCAATACCTTGTTTTGTACATTTTTACCTATGGTTTAGTTGATATATTTCACTTGCCATACATGACATTTGGGTACACATTACATGATTTACATTTGAAATAAACATTTTTACATTGGTTTACACGTTACATGATTTACATTTTCACAATAGACAATTATTTACACATGAACATTTAACAATTGGTTTAAACAAGACAATTTGGTGGTTTGTTTGGGTAAGTGATTTAAGTAACGAGGCGTGTGTAATATGATAAAAGCATGGTGGATACGCCGCTGGTACTTCCTATATATAAGTGCTTTTATGATATTACATATCGTAGCATTATTTAAATCATTTCAATTTAGACATATAACATTTTACATAAATAACATATTTTTCACAAGACATTGTTTTACAAAACAATTTGTTTAATACAACTCGTTTTACTTGGTTATTCAATTAACCATACACCTTTCTTTTATATATTCCGATTTCTTATCAAGTTTTCATATGATTTATAAAAGAAAACACTTAACAAGATTCATGACTAATTTTTATTAAACATTTCTTTAAACTCAAGTCATGAATCCTATTTTCACAAAACCTATGTATCTCACAGGCATTTTTATGCTGACGTGCCTATATTCACATGTGTTTCAGGAGGAGCTGATGCATAGGTTCGATCAGGATACACTACGGTGGACTCGGGCCTTAGTGACATAAAAGAAGCAAGATTAGTTTAAATAATGTTATGTACTCTTGTTTCTTTTGTTTAAAGACGATGTATCCCCTCTTTGTTAATAAATAAAACCGAACTTTAATCACCATGGTTATGAAACAATAATTCTGTTGCAACACTCCCCGACGTTTCTGCCGCGGTTTGATGTTTTACGTGGTCGGGGTGTGACAGATGAGTTGGTATCAGAGCCAATGGTTATAGGGAATTAGGTTATTAGTAATGCTTTAACCTAGACTATAACCTTTCTAGGACCCTAACACAAGCTATCTTATGTTTAGATCTTAAAACATGCACTTCACCTATCCTTAGGTGATTACCCAAAACAAGAACCCAATTTTCTAAAACGCTTTTTGAAAAAGAAATCATCTGTTTTTAAATGATTTATTGTAAGGTTTTGAACCCTTCCATTTTGATTCATTTTTGGCTTTGTGCCTTCTGAGTTTTCAAAATCTCGTCAAAGTTTTAGGTCCTAAATAGTGTGAACACGTGCAAACTGGAAGAGTGAATGCCTGTACCCTGAGTTTTCTGTCTAAGGCTAGAGTGTTCGTAGAAATCCACATAATTGGACCAGTCACTCTTACCTGGGAACTCTTGGGGTGAGTGTTCACTTATAGGCGAGCATGTCTTCGTGATACATTATTTTTGACCCATTTACTTTGATTTGTCACTGTGTTTCGTCTGTTTGCTTTGTGGTACAGACGAATGACCACCATCTTTGCTTTTGTCGATTTTTGTATCATCTCATTCTTTTCATCTAATCATCTCACCCGTTTTCTCTCATGTTTCCTCTTTTAAAATGCCTCCTCGACGCGAAAATCCGCTACATAATGGCGAAATGGCAGCTATCATGGCACAGCATATGGCTACTTTACTCCCAGACATTATTGCTCAAGTTAACCAAGCCAACAATAACCAAAATGCTCCATGCAATTTCAAGAGTTTCAATTCGGCTAAACCACTCAAGTTTAGTGGTTCTGAGGGAGCAACTGGGCTCCTACAGTGGTTCGAGAGCATTGAGAGTACGTTTCGTCACGTTTAGTGTCCTGAAAATCGCAAAGTTGAATTTGCTTCCAGCGTTTTCCAAAAGAGGGCTCTTACTTGGTGGAACGGGGTTATGAGAGACCGTGGTGCTGAGGTTGCGTTAGCAAAAACTTGGGTCGAACTTAGAGCTCTTATGATGAGGGAATTATGTCCTCGTTATGAACTGAGAGCTTTAGAAAGGGAGTTCGATGACTTGAAGCAGGATAGTGGTGAGCACCGGGCTTACACTGATAGGTATGAAGAGTTGAGCTTACTATGCCCTACAATGGTTACCCCACTCGAGAAGGCTATCGAGAGGTATATTGATGGCTTACCTCACTCCGTGCAAGACATCATCACTGATAGTAACCCTACCACAGTTCGTCAGGCAATCGAGTTAGCTGCGACATTGACTGAGTCGCAGGTCCGAAAGGGTAAGCTACACAGAAAGGGTGGCAAGGGTAAGAAACAGTCGTCTGATAAGGGTGAAAGCAAGAAGGGTAAGAGTAAGAAGGGCAAGGATTCTGGTTCTTCGAAAGGGTCTAGGAAGTGTAAGGCTTCCCAGAATTTCGATGTCACTGCCCAAATCGATCAGGCAGCTCCCAATCAACCCACACAACCGCCAGCAAAGAAACGATATGCGGGGAATGCACCGTTGTGCAACAGATGCAATAGTCACCATCAACCGCAAATTCCGTGTCGTTTCTGTACTAACTGTGGGAAGTCGAGTCATCTTGCTGATATTTGTTGCTTTGCTCCTAATCAAGCAGCTCGTAACCCAGCTCAGCAGGCTGCTCAACCGCCTGCTCAACAGCAAGCACAAGCTGCACGACCTCACTTTCCTCCTGGTTCGTGCTACAATTGTGGGGACCTGACTCATTATCGAAACCAGTGTCCAAGGCTAGTCAACATGAATCAGAATCAGGCTCAGGCTCGAGGTCGAGTCTTCAACATGAATGCTCAAGAAGCGCGAGCAGACAATGAAGTGGTCAATGGTACGTTCTTTGTTAATAATCAGCCTACATCTGTTCTTTTTTATTTGGGTGCCGATAAGAGTTTTGTGTCATTATCTTTTGAGCCTTTACTCCGCATGTCTAGAACGAAACTAGGAAAGCCTTTGACAGTAGAAGTTGCTAGTGGTGAGCCCATTGTTCTCAATTCTGTTCTTCGTAACTACCAGTTGAACCTTAATAACCATCTTTTTCTGATGGACCTCACACCTATGCAACTTGGAAGTTTTGACATTATAGTAGGGATGGATTGGTTAGCCAGGCATCACGCAGAAGTAGTTTGTTTCGAGAAGATTGTTCGTGTTTCGCTTTCGTCGGGTAAGATCCTAGAGGTTCGTGGTGAGAAACCTACTAGTAGTCTCAAGCTCATGTCTTGTACTCAAGCTCGGAAGTATCTGCAAAAGAACTATGTGGCCTTCTTGACACATGTTGTAGCAGATAAAGGCAAAGGTAAGTCTATTAAAGATATCCCAGTTGTTCGGGATTATCCTGAATTGTTTCCTGAAGAGTTACCTGGTTTTCAAGATATCCCTGCTTTATGACAAAGGTTTTATTCGTCCTAGCTTTTCACCTTAGGGTGCTCCCGTTCTTTTTGTCTAGAAAAAGGATGGATCTTTCCGAATGTGCATCTATTACCATGAGCTTAACAAGCTTACCATCAAGAATTGATATCCCCTACCTCGCGTTGATGATCTCTTTGACCAGTTATAGGGTGCTTCATACTTTTCAAAGATTGATCTTCGTTCTGGGTATCATCAACTTCGTGTGCATGAAGAAGATATTCCCAAGACTGCATTCCGCACTCGATATGGGCATTATAAGTTCACAGTTATGCCATTCGGTTTAACTAATGCTCCTGCTGTTTTCATGGACTTGATGAATAGGGTTTGTAAGCCTTATTTAGATAAGTTCATCATCGTTTTCATTGATGATATTTTGATATACTCTAAGATGCAAGCTGATCACGAGCAACACCTTCGTCTTACTCTAGAACTCCTAAAGAAAGAGTAACTTTTCGCCAAATTATCCAAGTGCGAATTTTGGCTTAAGGAAGTTCAATTTTTAGGACATATTGTCAACGAACAAGGTATTCACGTAGATCCCTCCAAGATCAGTGTGATTAAGGATTGGGATACGCCTACTACTCCTACTGAGGTTCGTTCTTTTCTTGGTCTCGCGGGTTATTACTGCCGCTTCATCGAGAACTTCTCAAAAATTGCAGTTCACCTAACTCCTCTAACTCAAAAGAACAAACCCTTTAAATGGGGAACCAAAAAAGAAGAAGCATTTCAGACCTTGAAGCAGGAGCTTTGCGATACGCCTATTCTATCTTTACCTGAGGGCAATGACGATTTTGTCGTGTATTGTGATGCCTCCAAATTGGGTCTTGGTTGTGTTCTCATGCAAAGGAACAAAGTCATATCATATGCATCAAGGCAGTTGAAGATACATGAGAAGAAGTACACCACTCATGATCTTGAGTTAGGTGCAGTTGTATTCGCTCTCAAAATCTAGAGACACTATTTGTATGGTACAAAATGTGTGGTTTTCACTGACCATAAAAGTCTTCAGCATATCTTCAATCAGAAAGAACTCAACATGAAGCAACGACGTTGGGTTGAACTTCTAAACGACTATGACTGCGAAATTCACTACCATCCTGGTAAGGCGAATGTCGTGGCTGACGCATTAAGTCGTAAAGAACATGTCAAGCTTCACTGTGTCAAAGTTCGATCTGATATTCAAACCCGCATTTCTCAGGCTCAACATGCTTGTGTTTCACAAGACTTGATGAGTAAGGAATTACCCTATCACATTAAGCCTGATCTTGAACTGAAGGACAATGGATCATATTATTTTATGGATCGTTTGTGGGTCCCAAGTCAAGACAATCTTCGCACCTTGCTGATGGATGAAGCTCATAAGTCTCGTTATTCTATTCATCCTGGCTCAGACAAAATGTATAAGGATCTTCGTACTCAGTATTGGTGGCCTGGTATGAAGAAAGACATTGCCTTGTATGTATCCAAATGCCTTACTTGTCTTAAGGTTAAGGCTAAACATCGACATCCCTCTGCTTTATTGGAGCAACCAGAGATTCCAGTTTGGAAATGGGAAAACATTGCAATGGATCTTATTACCAAACTTCCGCGCACAAAGAGAGGCATGATGCCATCTGGGTAGTTGTTGATCATCTAACAAAGTCAGCACATTTCTTGCCGATCCGTGAGGATCTATCTGCTGACAAGCTTGCAAAAATCTATGTGGATTAAATTGTATCTAGACATGGTGTTCCCTTGAACATTATTTCTGACAGAGATGCTCGATTTTCATCTCGTTTTTGGAGAACCATGCAATCTGCTATGGGGACCCAACTTAATTTGAGCACTGCTTATCATCCGCAATCTGATGGTCAAACTGAAAGAACAATCCAGACTTTGGAGGATATGCTTAGAGCTTGTGTGATCTATTTTGGTGGTAGTTGGGATTCGTATCTTCCATTGATTGAATTCTCCTACAACAACAGTTATCACTCCAGCATCAACATGGCTCCTTTCGAGGCTCTCTATGGTCGAAAATATCGTTCACCAGTCTGCTGGAATGAGATCGGTAAGGCTCAGCTTACTGGATCTGACCTGATTCTAGAGACAACAGATAAGGTTAAGAAAGTTCGCGATAACCTTCAGACAGCTAGAAGCCTTCAAAAGAGTTACGCGGACCGACGAAGCAAGCCCTTGGAATTTCAAATCGGTGATCGCATATTACTTAAGTTCTCACCTTGGAAAGGTGTGATCAGATTTGGAAAGACAGGAAAACTTGCACCTAGATATGTTGGACCATTCAAGATCGTCGAAAGAATCGGTAAGGTAGCCTACAGACTTGAGTTACCTCCTGAACTTGGAAATGTTCATCCAACTTTTCACGTGTCCAATCTAAAGAAGTGTCTAGCTGATGAGAACCTCCACATACCGCTTGACAAAATTCGTGTTGATAACACGATGCATTTTGTTGAGAAACCTGTGGAAATCATGGACCGTGAAGTCAAGTGGCTCAAACGCAAGCGCATTCCACTTGTCAAAGTTTGCTGGGAATCTAAACGTGGAGCAGAATTTACTTAGGAACGTGAATATCAAACGAAGGCAAAGTATCCACATCTTTTCTCACAAGTTTCCTCTAAATAAATTTCGGGACGAAATTTCCTCAAGTAGGGGAGACTATGACATATATGCTTGTAATCATTGTATAAACCTTAAATAGTTCAGTTATCAATAAAAAAAATTTATTTGATCCCAATATTTGTTTGTTTATGTTTGACATTTTGCATGTTTTGATTTTTGTTCAATTTCAAACTCTATATCGCTTTCTGGAAAGTTATACGCAAACTGATGCGTAACCGTAATCAGTTTAACATGAAAAACACTCCGGAACATCAATATATTCTTAACATACCTTAAATAACCTTTACATAACTTAGAAATAAGTTTTGAAGGCTTTGGTATGGCAAAATCAAGTTTATTCGCTTACATGGACTAAATTCGACAAACTACCAAAGTATGCCGATTCGTACTGTAACGGACAATCTGTAACTTGATCATAAGTTAAACATACCCTAAATATCCTTTACATAGCTTAGAAATAGGCTTTGAGGGGTTCGGTGTGCTAAAATAAACTTTTTGATCATTCAGGGACTAAAAACGTCAAAAAGTGCATAAGTTTGCATTTTCGCGCATATCTTACGTTCTGAATACATCCGGACATCTAAAAATTTATGTAATCATTAAAATGTTTTATTTTAGTGATTGGCATGATAAAATTCCATTCGTTGCGTAATTTGGATCGTTTTTCGTGTTCGTTCGTGTTTCGTCGTAATTAACCGAATAACGTGATCGTACGGCAAAACGAACTGACATCCATCATATTTTTTAGCATGTTTCATGTTCCCTATGTTTTAACATCCTTATGGAGCTTAAAAATGGGCTTGACGGATCTTAGAAGTGCCAAAACTCGACAATACGCGCACAGGGACCAAAACTGACATTTTGCGAAACTTGCTGGTCTGCAAGGCCCATACGGACCGTAAGGGACCTTATACAGTCTGTAAGCATGCCCCAGACAGCAGAAATTGGTTTCCATCTTGATCCAGCTATTCCCCATATGTGCAAATGTTTTTGGGCAATCTATGGGCTGGTTTTGGGTTCCCATGGTTTCACAAATCAGTGGGTGCAAGTGTAAGGACAAGATCAAAGCTCGTTTTATGAGGAATGATCTTAACGGCAACCCGAAATCTATAAATACCCAACCCCATTTGCCTTCAACCCACACCTTGTTCTGATTTGTTCTCTAAGTTGGAGTGTTTGCACTTCATACCTGAGAATAATTGGATCAAACCTCCATTTCTTGGACCCGTTGTAGGTATTCTTTCGTTCTTTTACGCGTTTTAAGCGTGAAAGTTAAACTGTGTTTGACCTTCAGCTTTGACCAGTTTATGGTCCACACGAAGTTCATTTGAACTTCGTAACGTGAGCGTAATCACGATGGTTATAGTCCCTTGTGACTATACCTACTGATTACCACATTATTTAGGCATAGTGACGAGTTATAGTTTCGGTCAAAATGCGCGTTTATGCGTATTTTGCAACCAAACTATTCTTGGGTATCAAAACCATTTGTTTTGATATCAAACCTGTTTTCAAACCTCGTTAAACATGTTTTAACATGTTTAGCTCGTCAGTTTAGGTATAGTGCTTATATAGGGTCGTAAGATAAGCGATCTAAACAATCGCTTAGACTTTCGAACCCGACCCGTTTGGCCGATCTTTAGGATCCGACCAAACACATTAGGTGACCATAGTTGTATAGGGAATAACCTTCCGAGGTTATACCTTATGGTCACTTCGATTAGTTAGTTGTATGATAGGTAGTTTATATGCCTTAGGAAAATGACCAAAATGCCCTTTTTGCGCATAAATTCATTTTAAGCATATGTAACCTAATTTTTGACATCTAAAATGATTAGGTAACATTATTAGACATGTTAAGGCATATAATACTTGTCATAGGACTAGTTAGGCGGTCCAAACGCGTTTTACGCGAACGACCCGTTAAAGTTGCGTAAGATACCTAAACGAGTCGTAATGGGTCGTACGCACTTAGGATAGGTTCCGTTTTAGAATGTAGGCTTTGTTAAACCATACTACATGAGTTCCAACACTCATTTGGATTAGGAAACCACATTTTATCCGATCCTCCGATTTAGGTCCGTTTATTAACGTAGTTACCTATATTAGGTGCCGATTGATTCCGTGATCTTTCTAGCATTGCTTGGTGGTTATCCAAAGACTACTAAGCAATCCCAAGTGAGTACATAGACCCCCCCTTTTTAAATGTTTTCAAGGTGATTATGTGAGTACATAGTGCCCTCTTTTACTGTTTTGAACTGTTTTGGGGTGAAACACATGTGCCTACTTGTTACTTTCGTGCTTTTCATGTTTTCATATCATATTTTCTATGTTCATTAGTACACGTATAGTACATGATTTCATAATGTTTTTGCTATGAATGTCCATTTAGTGCATACTTAGTACATCGTTTTACATTACATTTTATGCTATGTATGTCCACTTAGAGCATACTTAGTACATTGTTTTACATTACATTTCACGCTATGTATGTTCATTTAGTGCATACCTAGTGCATTGTTTTACATTACATTTTATGCTATGTATGTGCATTGTTGCATACTTAGTACATTTGTTTTACATCACATGCTTACATTTTGGTATGACATTTGGTTTGTCTAAATAGGACAAAATACATTCATTAACATTGATCACGCCGTTCGTTAGTAAGTAGTGGTACCATAGGAATTGACAACTCCCGTTCTTGAAATCCTAGGTTTGTATGGATGGAAGGAATGACCGAATCCGATACACATAACTTAGATAAACCTTTAATTTGTTTAAGGGTTTGTCGCCACAGTCTCAAGGCTTGAATGTATGCATTTAACAATACCGTATAGATGTTTGTATCAGTATAGCATGCAATTATTTTACAAAACATAATTTTGATTTACTTCAATACCTTGTTTTGTATATTTTTACCTATGGTTTAGTTGATATATTTCACTTGCCACACATGACATTTGGGTACACATTACATGATTTACATTTGACATAAACATTTTTACATTGGTTTACACATTACATGATTTACATTTTGACAATAGACAATTATTTACACATAAACATTTGACAATTAGTTTAAACAAGACAATTTGGTGGTTTGTTTGGGTAAGTGATTTAAGTAACGAGGCGTGTGTAATATGATAAAAGCATGGTGGATACGTCGCTGGTACTTCCTATATATAAGTGCTTTTATGATATTACATATTGTATCGTTATTTAAATCATTTCAATTTAGACATATAACATTTTACATAAATAACATATTTTTCACAAGACATTGTTTTACAAAACAATTTGTTTTATACAACTCATTTTACTTGGTTATTCAATTAGCCATACACCTTTTTTTATATAATCCGATTTTTTATCAAGTTTTCATATGATTTATAAAAGAAAACACTTAACAAGATTCATGACTAGTTTTTATTAAACATTTCTTTAAACTCAAGTTATGAATCCTATTTTCACAAAACCTATGTATCTCACAGGAATTTTTATGCTGACGTACCTATTTTCACATGTGTTTCAGGAGCTGATGCATAGGTTCGATCAGGATACACTAGGGTGGACTCGGGCCTTAGTGACATAAAAGAAGCAAGATTAGTTTAAATAATGTTATGTACTCTTGTTTCTTTTGTTTAAAGACAATGTATCCCCTCTTTGTTAATAAATAAAGCTGAACTTTAATCACCATGGTTATGAAACAATAATTCTGTTGCAACACTCCCCGACATTTCCGCCACGGTTTGATGTTTTACGCGGTCGGGGTGTGACACCTAGTCCTTGTGTTAAATACTTTATAGGCCTTGGCAGTGGTTGAGTATCCCAGATGCTAACCATAATCTACTTTGGCTGCAAATTTTGAAATTTAATCTTTTAAGTTTAGAATAAAATATGGGTAGCCAAAGATTTTGAAATATGAGATTAGTGGTTTGATTTTGAACAGAGTTTCATAGGCAGTCTTTTGATGCCTAGGGTTGATCAAAACTCTGTTCTGCACATAACAAGCAGTGTTTACAGCCTCTACCCAAAAAGTAAAGGGTAAACCTGAGTCTGCAAGCATTGTTCTGGCAGCTTCAATCAAGGTTCTATTTTTCCTTTCAACCACCCCATTTTGTTCTGGTGTTCTTGGAATGCTGTACTGCCTTACAATCCCTTTTGACACACAGAAATATTCCAACTCCTTGTTTCCAAAATCTGTTCCATTGTCACTTCTAAAGATTTTTACTGGCAAGTCAAATTGCTTTTCAACCTGTTTGACAAAGTCTTGCAAGATACCTGCAGCCTCATCTTTAGAATGTAAAAAGTAAGTCCATGTAAATCTAGAAAAATCATCTACAATGACCAAATAATATCTTTTCTTTTTCAAGCTCATGATTTTTACTGGGCCAAACAAGTCCATGTGCAGCATTTGCAAACACTTGGTTGTTTTGGACTCTTCAATGGACTTGTATGAGCTTTTATGTTGTTTACCTTTTAGACAGGAAACACAATGCTCAGAACAAGTAAAAAGCTTTTGTGGGAGACCTCTTACAATATCTTGTTTTGAGAGTGTAGTGATAGTCTTGAGATTTGTGTGCCCAAGTCTTTTGTGACATAATTCAGTCTCTTTGTTAGAGGCAGTTGAGAATAGACAAGCATCAATCATTGGGTTATCTTTTAACATATCAACTACATACACATTGCCACTCCTTTGAGCAACAAGTTGTGTTTTGCCCCCGGCTATGACTTCTTCAATTTGTTTCACCATTTCTGGCCCAACAATCTTGTAGTTAACCTTAGTGAAGAATGACCCATAGCCTTTATCACTCATTTATGAAATACTGAGGTTAAACTTCATATTTTCAATAAGATTGACATTCTGAACTGTCCCTGACCCCAACACTTTTCCTTTTGAATTGATACCAAAGGATATATCACCCCCTCCATGGTTTTTGAAATCTTTGAGTAGGGCTCTACATCCAGTCATGTGCCTGGAGCCTCCACTATCTACATACCATAAACTATCTAAGCATTCAGAAGCTCCCTGCACATCAAGTAAACAATTAGTTCAGGAGGGCATCCAAAGCCATTAAGGCTTTGGATGGGGTCACAGATAGATCAGCCTCAAGTCCAGGAGCATGGACAGTGGTTAGGTCAGATTTTTGAACAGGTTTTTGAACATTTTTCTCTAACCACTGTTGTGGACCATTTCCTGTCAGATGTTGAAAACCAAAAGCCTATTCACTTTGGTTTAGAAGGCTTTTTGTAAGCTTCATAAACATGTGGGACCCTTTGGTATGGTGGTTGACCTTTTCCTCTTGGGAATTGGTTTGAAGGTGGTGCATCTGTCACTTGCACCTCTCTGGGAGCAGAGGTTTTGTTCAACTGTTTTGTAACATCTGTTTGGAGAGACACAAAAGGCTGTTTGTTCTTGATGGATGGTTTTTGAGGACTCTCCAGTGTTTCTGAAGTGTACTCTTTTCTTTTAACCTCAAAAGTTTTGAGGTACCATACTGTTGAGTAAGATGGTTGGTTTTTCCACAGATGGTGCACTTAGGTGTAGGCTCAATTACACTTGTTTTTTTTTTATACCAAAAGCTTTCAAATGAAAACCATCCATTGTGGAATGATTTCTTTTCTCACAAAAATCACAAAACAAGTTTTTTTACCTTTTCTCTTCTATTCCTCTTTTCAACTTCCTTTTCAACAGAGTTTTTAACCTCTGTTGGGATGTCTTTAAGAGGAATGACCTTAGCCTTAGGTGCTTTTACACCCTCAACTGTGGAAAAATCCATTGGCTTGAAATTTTCAAGGATATCACAATCATCTGACCAGGTGGGTTTGAATTGATATTTTTCTATCTCTTCAAAGGTTGATGACCCTTCTAGTTTTTCTAAAATGATTTTGTTTCCATTTTTATCTATGACTTTAATCTCTTGACCAGCCAGATTTGTTGGTACAATTTCAACTAAGCCAGAATCAATTTCAGCAGTGTTTTCAGTTCGGTCTTCTTTTCTAAAGCCTATGCCAAACTTTACATTGCTCTTGATCTGCTTCTCTAACATCAGCTCATAACCTTTACAAGACTCCACCCATTTTTCACAAGTGATTTGGGTGGATTCAAGCTACTTTTTACAAACTTGGTATTTTTCTATCATAGCTTGGAGTTGGTCTTTGGTTATGTTGTGTTCATGTTTCGGACTGCATATTTCATTTTCTTTTTCATACAATTTTTTTTTCAACTCTTTGACAGTTTTTTCAAATTGTACTTCATCTTTTAAAATCTTATCCCTAAGGTTTTCATTCACCTCTTTTATATTTGCAAATGTAATGATGCATTTATCTGAACATAAATTTTTCAAAACCTGAGGTGATACCTTAGCTGCAGCCATCATGGCATAGTCACATTCATCCTCACACACTCTACCATCCCACGGGTTAGCAAGAGGTTCCAACAGTGGTTCAGGTTCTTTCTTCTCTAACATCTGTTCACCAACAACAACAGTAACCACTGCTTCAGCAACTTCATCCACTGTTTCAACACTGGGTTCCACTTCATCAGATTCCTCCCCTTCTGGTATTGACTCTAATGCCATAAAACAAAATTCATCACAAGGAACATCAGAATTAGCAAATAGAGCAAAATTTTCATCAGTCAAATCATCAAGCATACTGCTCCAATCAACAAAACCCTGAGTAAAGAAACTCTGTTGACTGGCCTCTACTGGGGCAGATATTTGTGCTGTATGTTCTGGTGCAGGTTGTTGCACTTGGACCTGAGAGACAGGGGCATGGACATACTGGATTTGTGGAACAGTGGTTTGAACATATTGCTCTGGACCAGTGTTTACAGGATGTGTAAAATGGGCAGTGTTTTGCATATGAGGAGCAGGGGTATATTGGGAATAGTGCAAAGTATTTTGAGTGTTTTGAGGTCTTGGGCTAGGGTTAGTTATGGTTGGACCACTATTTTGACTCCTACATTTTCTAGCAAAGTGACCAAGCCTGTTACACTTGTAGCACTTAATTTTGGACTTATCCAACCCCAGTTTTAAATTCCCATGTAGTCCTGGAAACTTTCTACCTGTTCTCTTCTAACTTGCTGGTTCTTACACTCAACAAGGCCAATTGGTGCAAAATGTCCATCTCTTCCAGATCAGTGGGATCAAAATATTAGAGGTCATTGAGTTCAAAGGATAAGTTGTTAGAGTTCTGGTTTTCCTCATTAGCTGTGAAAGCATAATTAGGTGAGTAAGGCTCAGAGTTGAAGGCTCCACCTGCAGTTATGTCAATGTAATGATCCTAACTCTGGTCCTTACTTCCACCAGATGACTCTTCTTGACCCAAAAGTGTTGTGTTACCAAAACTGTAATCATCAGCAACTTTTCTAGATTCCTACAACTTCTTTTTCTGGTTCGGCTCTCTCTCATAGGTGAGAAGCCTACCATGAAGTTGGGTCAAACTTAACTCTTTGAATCCCACAGAATTTCTGGTCACAAAAGCTATAGTGTCCCACTTGTCTTGTAATGATCTAAGAAACCTACTATTTAAAGTGGACTTTGCAGATTCAACATTAACCAGTTTAAGTTCACTAACGAGACAGCTAAATCTTTCAAACTATTGGGTCAGTGACTCTCCTTTAACATGACAGAACGTTTCGTATTGTTCGTTTAAAACCTCCCTATTGTTTTCTATGACCTCTTATGTCCCACCAAATTGCTCTTTCAGTGCATCCCAAAGCTCTTTGGCACTGTTACAACGTAATAGTCCAGCATATATGTCATTTGGAAGAGCTGAGGCCACAATGCTAAAAGCCTTTGCATCTAATTCAATTTTTTGAAAATCCTGATCTGAGTAATTTTCAAGGCTTTTAGGCACTTGGGCCTTGGGATCTTCTGTGCTTGGCACCATTGGAACATGAGGTCCAAAGATGACAGACTTCCAGCAGCCGGTGTTTTGCTGTGCTAACACATGGCCCATCCTACGTTGCCAGATATTTTATTCAGATCTGACAAGCATAGGTGGCTTGAATAGTGTTCCGGTGTTGTGAGGGTCCTGTGAGTGTGAAGTCATCTTGGTTGTTTTACAGAAGTTTTCGAATAATCAACTTTAGACGTGATTACACTTGTACTCTGTTTTTCAACTGATACGAACAAATTAGTATCAATTAATTTGAGCTGAACGTTTATGTCAAATTGATTGATAGATCGAATTTGACTGTCCTATGCTCTGATACCAATTGTTAGGATCTGAGTTTGACTTCATTGTGTAGTTTTAATTAAGATGATTAATGGAAGAACATAAAACAGAGAATAATTGCAACGGAAATGAATGTAAAACTTTCTAACACAATCAAGGAAAGATTAGCTTTGATCATACAATGCTTTCATAGTCAAAATATTGAAAGATTACGATAATTTAACTTATGCATGCATGAACACTAACTCCCCCTCAGCCTGAGCTCACTATGGTTGTTCGTACAAGATGAGTGTGTGTGCAAAAGAGCTAAATAGAACAGTACATGCAATGTCTATTTATAGTACAAATCCTAACCACTGAGCATCTTTATTGACGTCACCTAGACAGTGACATCTTGTCACACCCCGACCGCGTAAAACAACAAATCACGGCGGAATCATCGGGGAGTGTTGTAACAGAATCATTATTTCAAAACACACGGAAATTTGAAGTTTCGTTTTATTAAACATTAAATATTTACATCGTCTTGAAATCTATATAAACAATTTAAACATAGTCTATCATTGTTGTTAAGTCACTAAGGCCTCGTCTAGTCCTAGGTGAGCATGCATCCTAGCAATCAACATCATTTAACAACACCTGAAACATATGTGAAAACAAAGTCAGCAAAGAAATGTTGGCGAGTACATAGGTTTTTGAGAGTGTCGGATTCATGGCTAGTTTACATGTTGCAATACTTAATTAAAAACCTTGTTTTGAAAAGTATTGTATTGCGACATAATTAACCAACTCAAATCAAGTTGGTTAAAATTAATAAAATCTCGTAGCCATGATTCTTAACCCAAAACATTTATTTAATAAAATTCTCGTTAATAATTCTCGTTAATAAAACTCGTTAATAAATCTTGCTAATAAAACTCGTTAATAAATCTCGTTAATAAAACTAGTTAATAAATCTCGTTAACAAAACTCGTTAATAAATCTTGTTAATAAAACTCGTTAATAAATCTCGTTAATAAAACTCGTATGGTTTATATCATTTCGAAAACCTCGTTTGTGTGACATCGTTTCAAATCGTTTACCCAAGTGAACTAAATAACGCCATGGTATGTAATATGATGAAAACATATATATATATATATATATATATATATAGGAAGTACCAGCGGCGTATCCACCATGCTTTAATCACATTACACCCGTCCCGTTATCTAAACACTAACCAAAAACCAATCGTTTACCCAAATCGTTTAATTCGTTAAAAATCGCTTTAGTCGTTTAAATCATTCTCGTTTTAAATCGTGAAACTACTTTTGATTGTCTCGCTAATAACATCCAAACCTTCGTGACTCGACTATCTCTCCTATCGCTTCTCGCATTAATAAACCACCAAAGGGTAAATTAACAATCACAGATTCAGTCGTTACCCACCTAACCCGCACATAACCATGGGCGCAGTCTGATAACGGGATTTGTCAGATCCTATGGTATCATAACCTAATACTGGTCGGTTCGGCCAAAACTAATGGATATTATTCGTTATGTAAATACAACCACCAAGTTTGTTTACTATATCGAAATCGTTATTAAATTAATATAAACCATTTTAATCGTTTTTGAAATCATTGTTATAATATCAAAAATCGTTTTGAAAACCATCGTTAAAACCTTGAAAACATTTAGCACATATGAATCACCCCAAAATAATTGAAAACAGTAAAATAGGGGAACTATCTACTCACCTGAGAATGCTTAGAGGTCTTGAACAACAACCAAGCAAAGCTAGAGGGAGCATGGAATCAATCGGCAACCAAATAACTATATAAATAACCCGAACCTAAGTCAGAAGATCGGATAGGATGAGGTTTTGTAAACCAAATGAGTATTGGAACTCATATGACATGGTTTAACAAAGTCTACATCCTAAATCGAAACCTAACCTAAGTGCTTTCGACCAATTGTGACCCATTAAGGTAGCTTAAGCTACTTTAACGGGTCGTTCGCGCAAAAGCGCGTTCGAGACGTCTAACTAGTCCTATGACAAGTATTATATGCCTAAACATGATTAGATATGTTGCATATTCAATTAAGTGACAAAAGTTTGTGTTACATATGCTTCATTACCAATTATGCATGAAAAGGGCATTTTGGTCATTTACCTAAGGCATATAAACTACCTATCATACAACTAATTAAACCTAAGTGACCATAAGGTATAACCTCGGAAGGTTATTCCCTATGCAACTATGGTCACTAAACATGTTTGGTCGGATCCTAATGATCGACCAAACGGGTCGTGTTCGAAAGTCTAAGCGGGTGTTTAGTCCGCTTGACTTACGACTCTACACAAGCACTAATCTAAAAAGTGACGACTTTTGTTGGTGCACTAATGTCTGTTAACTTCGTCTTTATCGAGTTTTATGTCTAGATAGGATAAACTAGCACTCAACAGGATCAGATTTAGGGTTTGTTTGTGTAAAAGTAGGTAATTTCGTTTGAAGGTGATAGTGACCAGTTCAAACAAAATTAACCAAGTTAATTCCGTTTGAAATGGTCCATGCCACCTTCAAACGGAATTACTCACTCTATATATAGGGGTTGAGGCTAGTTCATTTGAAACGGAATTAAGGTTATAGATTCAGAGCCGAGGTGCTGTCCGTTTGTCATTTGAATCTGTAAAAGCTCAGAATCAGTTAATAAGAAGATAATTAGAGGAAAACAAGCTGTGTTACGTCCAAATCACTGATTCCGCCTTTGTTTTTGATGATGAACTCTTCATATTTACTCGTTAGGGTCACACGATGATCCAACAAGTGGTATCAGAGCACAGGACGAGGAGTTCATACCAATTCAGCTTGATCTCATCGGATTCTTTCACTTCTACTCTTTCTTTTCTGATTTGAACAAAATTTAACGGTTGAAATGGCTTAAAACTCACACATATCAAGCAAAACATAGTTTTAACTAATCCGTGAAAGATTTGGACCTTAATTCGAACAAATTTTGATAAAAACTTGTAATTCCGCTTGAACAACTGATCGAAAATGCTGACGTCATCGTAATTCCGCTTGAACTTACACGTGGGATTTCAAACAAAATTAGCTATTCTGGTTAATTCCGCTTGAAACTATTGTTGATTTCATACGGAATTACATATTCCGTTTGAAAGTGTTGCCTGATTTCAAACGAAATTAGATTCCGTTTGAAATTTCAAACGAAATTAGCTAATTCCGCTTCAAACCTGATTCCATTTGAGTGGGTATCTCGTTTGAGCAGCTATTCCGCTTAAAAAGCTGATTTCGCTTCAGATAATTCCGTTTGAATCTGTCTTTATCAAAAATAAATTTTTTTTTCTAAGTGTTTGTCAATTGTTTCAGATACTTGAAGATGGATGAGTTCATGAATCCGTTCTATGACGTTTTTGCCTTTGCTCGAAATGGTGGAGATGATATTTCAAATGACACGACAAACAACACAAATGAGAATGCTCCTAGTGCGAGAAAGACTCTTTCGGATGCATTAAGTGTTGAGAGTGCTTATGGGACGTACAACAAACCTCCCAAGTTGATGGCGATAGAAGATTACAATAAATGGACGAAAAAGTTTGAAGAATGGCTCAAAGCATTTGCATATCCAAGTTGAAGATGTTGAAGAATGGTTTTGTTATGGGAAGATCAGATTTTGAGAATTTGACAGAAAATGACGAAATAGACAGATATGTTGCTGAACAGAAGTGCATTGCCTTAATTCATCAGTCTGTGAGAGACGACATTATAGCATTGATTGAATACACAAATTCAACAGATCTTTGGGAGAAATTAAGAGTTAAATGTGTGGGTAGTGCAGAAATAGTCAAAAACAAAAAGAAATTGTTAAGAAAAGAGTTTGATCTTTTTGGCTGTTTGAAATATGAGTCTGTTTCTCAAATGATTGAAAGATTCGGACATCTGAAAATGGAGCTGGCGAGACATGGAATCATTTATTCTCGAGAAGAACTTGTTGATAAGTTGTTTGGCTCATTGCCGGATGACAATGACTGGCGATACTTTGCATTGATGCTGAAGAATACTATTGAGTCGGAGAAACTGACGGTTGATTTGTTGATTGAAAGACTAGAAAGCCATGAGCTGGAGATCAAGAAATCTTTCAAAGTCAATCATTCTTCATATCAACAGAATGTTGGTTTATATTACAAAGGAGATGGAATTCTAAAGAATGTGTCTCCTAAAACAGCTTTCTCAGCTGAAGGTTCTTACAAGACAAATCAAGAGAGTCCGAGCAGTGGTTTTCATAGTGGTTCATCATCAACAACTCCAAGCCAATCTGTTCCGAAGAATCTATTCTAGTGTAATATTGCTGTAGATCTGAAGAATGCACAAAACTTCAGTGAGGAATCAGCAAAACAACAAATGGTGTTCTTAGCGTCTGTTTTAGAGTCGTACGAGAGCCTGGTTGCGGGTAAGATTGGAAACACAAATCTCACCAAGGAGGATTATGACCAGATCGACCCAGAAGAAATGGAGTTGATCGATATCAGGTGGTGTATGGCTAGTGCGGTTAGACGAGCCCAAAGGTTCATGGAGATTACAGGCAGACATTCAATTGGCGGACCTTCCACCAAACTAGGGTTTGATAAATCAAAGGTCACGTGCTTCAGATGCAAACAAAAGGGACATTTTAAACACGAATGTCGAAACGCACCTGGTGATGATACTGCAAATCCGTTCAAAGAGGATTATTACAAGAGAGCTATCTACCATCAAAACAAATCTGAACCTCCTAGAATGAAGCAGCTTGAAGATACCCCGAAAGAAAAATCAAGAGCTCTTGCTATCATTCATGATGACGAGGGATACGATTGGAGCGATGTGTTACCAGAGGAGGATGCAGTAGGCTATGCGATTGTCATAAAACCTGTTCGTTTCAGAGATAGCAGAAATGAAAAAGATAAATACATCAACAGGAAGGCGAAAGCTGTAGACAGGATGGTTAGAATGTCTCGTATATACAATGAAGCAAAGAGAGCGAAAAGATGGGATGCTGATAGAGAATGTTACCTAGATCCCGATGGTAATATAGTTGTTGATTCAAAGACTATTAATCTTGAAACTGTCATCGAACAAGTTGCTGAAGAAGAAGAATCCTTACAGATAGTGTGATGGGGAGGAGAAGAAACTGAAAAAGTTGAAGAAAAAGAGAAAGAAAAGGAGAAAGAGCAGCAGCCAAAGAAAATTGATAATGGGATTATTGATACGACACAAGAGTTTACCGCTGAGAATCTGAAGAAAATGGCTGACAAAGTGTTCGCTGCGAAAGAACTAGAGGTAGTTTCTGGTTCTGGCACTGAGTCCAAAAACAAGGTCAGTCAGAATGATTATATCAAAGAGACAGGTAAGAAAGATAAAACTGAGAGTGACTGCAAAAATTGCATGAAAAACTGCAAGGTTTGTAGTACAATTACTTACCACAGTAGTAAAAAGATTGAGGATCTGACAAAAAGAGTCAGAGATGTGGAGGATCAGATCTTAAACCGTGATAAAATGTTAAAAGCTTCAAATGATCGCATAAAAGAGCTAACTGAGAAAATCGAAAGTGATAAAATTGAAGTAGAAAGAGTTAGGAAAGAAAACGAAAAGTTGATTCATGAAAATCGTCAACTTTCAGAAAATTTTGAGAAGCTAAAACGAACGGTGAAAGATTCTGATGAAAGAAGTGGTAAGACATGTACAGAAAATGTGCAATTAAAAGGAGTTCTTAGGATTAAAGAAGAGTTAATCAACCAACAACTGGATTAAATTGCTAAGTTGAAGCTTCAGTTTCAAGAAGCTAAAATTGAAAATGAACGCATCCAGTTGAAACTGAACAGTTACAGCTCCGCAAGTTTTGTTCTTCAACATATTGTTCCTAAACCGATTGGAAAGAACAAAGCAGGCGAAGATGTATATGCTGATGGAACCGGGGTTGGGTTTCACCAGGTTCCACCACCAGTTTTAAACAATTATTCAAAGAAACAATCAGGGCTGGTTAATGATGAAGATGATCATGAAGTTAAACTTCCGGACACATTTGATGTCACATTCACTTCATCATCCGATGAAGATAGTGTCCAATATGAAGTTGTGAAAAGTGTGGTTGAAAAAGTTTTAAAGTCTGAAAGTGACACTACTGAGGAAGATGAATGTTTCTTGGACAAATACATTCCGAAAACAAAATCCAAAAACAACTTAAATGAAGAACCTACTCTTGTCATGTACAAGACGTCGGGATCGGATAAGCTGTATTCGGATTCTGAGTTTCCACTGGAGAATGTTAATGTGAACAAATTGAAAAACGTGTTCAAATTGGTTGAAATTGATCTGTCTGAAGTAGAAGGTTTAAATCAGAAAAAGAGGCAAATGAATTTTGAAAAAGATAAAGCTTACTACAAGAAGCCCGTTGTACCGCCGCGTTTTTCTAACAACTATCAAAACAGATGGTCGGGTGGTTATCAGGGTGGTAAGAAATATCAGAGAAAGAATTTTCAAAACAAGAATTTTGTTGAGAAAAAGGTGTTTGTCTCGAGTTCGAGTTCACTTTCTGATGAAAAATCTAAATTTTTTTCAAAATCAAACAAAGAGTTCTTTGAGAAGAAGGCCTCACAGCCTCAGACTGAAGGCACAAGTCGGGTAGTTGATACTCGTACATGCTTTAAATGCAACAAAGTTGGACATATTGCATGAAAGTGTACCAACTTTAAGCCTAAGTCTGACGTTGTTGAGAGTCAAAAGAAGAAGGTTGATGCAAAAGGAAAAACTCCAATGGTTGTTGAGAAGAAAATTTTGAAAAATGAAAACATCAAAGTCAAAACTGAACCCGTAAAGAATGTGGTAACTAAAACTGACAAATTTTACAAACGGGTTGCTTCGTCTCAACAAACATGGAGACCAAAAATTGTTGAAAAGAAAACAAGTTCTCCAAAACCAAAGGTTTCAGAGTCGGAAAAACAATCGTCTTCTACCACTCCGGTAAAGATGGATGTTCCTTTGGATTACAATGAGAAACTTGAAAGACAAGAGTTTATCACTTTTGAGAAGAAAGATGTTTTAAAGAAAGACCAATCATCTGGTCAACCTTTAAAAAATGATTTCTTTTTATACACAAAGGTTGAGATTGGGTCTAACGAAAGTTTGACGATGAATGACAAGAATTTTCCGCCACTTTACATTGCAAAAAGTCACATAAATGTCAAGTTATCTGAGTCAAAAGAGGCTCAGGTAGCATCAAAATCTCACTAAATGATTGTGATATTTGCAGGAGCTTCCAAGATCCATTTCACGTTGGATTATGGATAGTGGAACTTCTCGGCACATGACGGGAAAGAAGACCCTACTGTATGATGTTAGAGGGTTTAATGGAGGTTATGTGGGATTCACAGGAAATCAAGGTGGTCGAATAGTTGGTGAAGGAATTTTATCAAATGGAATTGTCACGTTTGAAAGAGTAAACTACATCGCTGAGCTTGAAAACAATCTTCTGAGCATCTCTCAGATTTGTGATCGTATGTATACAACGCACTTTACAGACAAAGAATGTTTGATCTTGAAACCAGGATTTGTTGTTCCCGAAGAGTGGGTTATCATGAGAGCGCCTAGAGTCAATGATCTGTAGGTGTTAGACATGAGTGTAGCAACTACAACCACGGGTCAGGCTCACTGTTTTGTGTCAAGAGCAACGGAAAAAGAATCAAAGTTATGGCATCGAAAGATAGGCCATATTCATCTCTGAAAAATGAATCACCTGGTGCATAACGACTTGGTAACTGGTGTTCATGTGAAAGGTTTTCATCTAGAAGGAGAATGTATTAGTTGCGTCAAAGGCAAGCAAAAGAAGAAATCCCATCCTAAAAAGAAAGTCAATTCAGTCTCAAGACCGTTAGAGAGACTTCATATGGATCTTTTTGGTCCAGTGAATGTCAAAAGTATAACTGGTGATCTCTACTGTCTAGTAGTAACAGATGATTACTCAAGATTTTCATGGGTTTCTTTTCTGAAGACAAAGGATGAGACATTTGAAAGCTTGATGGCTTTGTTCAGAAAAATTGAAAACTTGTACTAAACCCGAATCAGAAGAATCAGGTGTGATAACGGTACTGAGTTCAAGAACAACAGAATGGAAGAATATTGTGATGAGAGAGGTATACTGTAAGAATTTAGTGCTCCTTACACTTCGCAGCAAAATGGAGTAGCTGAAAGAAAGAACAGGACACTAATTGAAACGGCCAGGACGATGCTTGCTGATTCAAAGTTACCAGTCAATTTTTGGGCAGAAGCAGTGTCAGCCGCTTGCTATACACTCAACCGGGTTCTCACTGTAAAGAAATTCAACAAGACATGTTTTGAGTTGATCAATAACCGCAAACCGAATCTGAAGTATTTAGAACCGTTTGGGTCTCCCTGCACAGTTCTAGAACCTTTTGGAAAGTTTGGTGCAAAGAGCATTGAAGGAATTTTTGTGGGTTACTCAAGTCCATTGAAACGAGTGTTTGTTCCAAGCTTGAAGCGGATCATCGAAGCACAACATGTTGAGTGTCAGGGGTATACTATGCCGCCTCAGAATCCCGGTGACTCATGGCGTTTTAATTACGATACTTTATGGGATTCATTTGACATTTAAGAAGAACCAGATTTCTTTGACGAGTTGGATATTTTGAGAGAGTATGAAGAATCACAGGAAAGATTCCCAGCAGAAACTTTCAGTCATCAACGACAAGCTTCGAACAATGATGAAGCAGGTCCAAGTAATGCTGGAGAACATGATGATGTTCAACAATCTTTGGAACAAGAAATAGCTCCTGAAAATCAGACGGCAGTCTTTGATAATCAAGAATCTGATAATATGCCTGTTTTTTATCGTGGTGATTCAGATTCTGAGGGGGAGCAGATCCAGATTTCAAGTCAAACAATTCCACTCAGTGAACAAGGTGCAAATCAGAATGTTACAAATTTGGAAGGCAAAGTAGATGTTCCAGGCAAGGTGATGCCGAGAACTCTTTCATACCATCCAGAAGAATTGATCATTGGAGAATTACAGTCAGGCGTTCGCACAAGACGTCAAATTGACCAAGGGCTTATTTGTTTTTATTCTACAGTTGCGACTTTACAAACTGAGTTTTCACTGAGTTGTTTTATTTCACAGATCGAACCGTGAACATATAAGGAGGCGCTAACTGAAGATTCTTGGGTCAATGCTATGCAAGAAGAGTTGAGTCAGTTTGAGAAGTTGGGCGTGTGGAAATTAGTAGACTTGCCTGATGGTCAAAGGAAGATAAACACCAAGTGGGTGTTCAAGTGTAAGAGAGACGATCGAGGGGTGATTATTCGTAACAAAGCTCGACTCGTAGTCTAGGGTTTCAGTCAGCAGGAGGGGATAGATTTCACTGAAGTATACGCTCCAATTGCTCGACTTGAAGTGATCAGAATCTTCCTAGCATCTGTTTCTCTATGGGAAGGTAAAAGAGGAGGTATATGTCGGACAGCCACCGGGCTTCACCGATCCAATCCACAAAGACAAGGTTTATTTGCTGGATAAAGCGCTGTATGGTTTACACCAGGCCCCGAGAGCTTGGTACGAGACTTTGTCTCAACACCTGCTAGCCAACAGCTTCATCCGAGGAAAAGTGGATGCCACTCTCTTCACTAAAGAGGTCGACGGACATCTTCTGATTGTTCAGATATACGTGGACGACATCATATTTGGGTCTACAAATGAGAATCTGTGCAAAGATTTCGAAAGAGTTATGAAGCAAAAATTTGAAATGTCGTCGATGGGTGAGATGAAATTCTTCTTGGGACTTCAGGTTGATCAACTACCTAAGGGAATTTTCATACATTAGACGAAGTATGTTCATGATATCTTAGAGAAATTTGGGATGTCAGGTTCTACTCCAGCTTCCACCCCATTAGCGACGAACCATGGGATAAACCCTGATCTCACCGGAGAGAAGGTAGATGAAATGTTGTATCGTTCCATGATCGGATCGCTGATGTACTTGACAGCTTCAAGACCCGATATTATGTATCCAACCTGCCTCGCAGCAAGATTTCAATCTAACCCGAGAGCTTCGCATATGGTGATTGTGAAACGGATATTACGCTACCTGAAAGGAACTCCATCATTGGGGTTGTGGTATCCAAAAGAAGGTGATTTCATGCTCGAAGGGTATTCCGATTCCGATTTCGGATGCTGCAAAGTTAACGCTAAATCAACAACAGCGGGGTGTCAGTTCTTTGGATCACGATTGGTCACCTGGCAATGCAAGAAGCAGACCTCTGTAGCTCTGTCCACATGTGAAGCTGAGTATGTATCTGCTAGCCGTTGCTGCTCTCAGATCTTGTGGATCCAGCAACAGATGCGCGACTACAGTTTGCAATTTCTTAACACCTCTATCTTTGTTGATAATGAGGAAGCGATTAACATTACTAAAAATCCAGTACATCACGCTAACACGAAACACATTGAAATTCGTCATCACTTCATCCGAGATTGTTTTGAGAAGAAGTTGATACGAATTGAGAAAATCCACACTGACGAACAAAAAGCTGATTTACATACCAAAGCGTTTGATAAAACTCGTTTTCAATACTTGATAAAATTGAATGGTATGAAGCTTTTATCGGTGTTGGAAGAGATTCTTGGCGTTGATGAAGGAGACATTGTAGATGATGTTGAGAAGCAATCTGCAATGGTTTGTCGATTTTTTACTTGTTTTGGTATTTAGGGGGAGTATAGGGTAATATTTTCAGAAAATACAAAAACAGTAAAAATCCAAAAACATGAGATATTTTCAAAATACAAAAACAATAGAAAACCAGAAAAGAGCTTGTGTAAAAAGGGAAAAAGATAGTACATCGGCTTGACAGTTACGGTATGCTAAAGATATGTAAAGTTTAAAAGTGATTAAACAGTCTTGCTGATGATGTGCCAATAGGTTTTTACACATTTAGTAGGTTTGTTCAGGATATAAACCTAAAATCCTTACTTGCTTATTTCGTGGGGAACACTACTTGGATATATAGGTAACCCCTGAAATCTTGTTTGAAGGATTCCTCTTTCTGAGATACTAGGTTTTTATACTCAGTGATATCAGGGGTATTATCCCAGGACTTCTGATTTTGCGGAAGCAATGGCCTAGTCCCCGTATAATACTTTACCGCTTGTTTGAAATATAGCACCGCCCTCAGCTAAAAATGATAAAACATTGAAAAATGCTAATCATGGCTGTTGTAAAAAAGATCCTCTAAAAGGGACCCACTTAAAGTCGAAGCCGTCATCTCTCTGCTGAACGGAAGTTCTGACCTGAGCTCTCACGGTTCTTCGCAATTTAACCCCTTTACAGATATCATCTGTGGTATACTCACCTGTAAGACTGAATATTGGGATTTGGATATGGGAGTATATTCAAGAGGTGGGACACATGAATAAGTTTAAGTCTTTAATTCATCTAATTCGTATCCTGGATAGATTGAAAATTGTGTGAAAATTTAAGTGGATCAGTATATCGACAATCTAAGTGAATTGTTTAATTCTGAGTATGTTATCAAAGCTTAACGGTACTTGTGACTTGTCGAATAGCTGATATGATTCCCTAACACGCTCACCAAAAATATGTTTGTAAATAGTTTACATTTACTGCATTTCATTTCTAGTTTAGAAACTTTATTAAAAATCCAAAAAGATTTTACATTTCTGCTTTATTTTCCGACAAACCAAAGTGGAAAGCTGATCTTCAGATTCGAAATTGAAGCAGATGCAGGAAGGTTCTGAGCTGGAAGATGAGTTGTGAGCTAATCTTGTTAAACCTGGAAATTGAAAAGTCAAAACAAGTTCATTAAGTTGAAACTTGTAAATTTCAGAAAATTATTTGAACTAGTTGTACAAAATGTCAGTGTGATTTGTCTCAGGTCAACCAAGGTCATTAAGTTGGACTTGGTAGATAAATTAAGTTCTTAGGGTCATTAATTTGGACCTAGATACTTAAGTGGATTTCTAAATTCTGACAAATTCAACAAATGAAGTTGAATGGTAAGTTTAGATTGAAACTGTTATTGTCATATATCTTATATTTAGGTAGAGATTGTGCAGGTCACAGGTATGAGTCCATGAAAGCAGCTAAGCAAGATCCTAGCTAATTGATAGTGTCACACCCCGATATTTCCACGTATTATCGGTGGGCCCGGTGGGGAGTACCGTGACGTAGTTGATATCATCATAGTCAAACAACACAATATTAAATGCACAGCGGAAGCAAAAGATAAATATATTACAATCCGATATAAAGTAATATCAAAATATTACAAACGGAAAGTAAAGGATCCACAGGCGGATCAAGTAAAAAGGAAACGTAGTTCATTAGACTTAATGCATCCAAGCTTGCGAGACTTCTAATGATGCTAAGGAGAGGCCAGCCTATTAGGCTTAGTACCTGCACTTAATCTTTTTGGGAAAATACGTCAGTTTACACTGGTAAATACAATTAACTGACTCATTTTGAAAACATTTTTAGAAAATTGATTTGAGTGCAAACGGCACAAAACTTTTATACTTGGGATAATTATTTGAATATAATACTTGTAAAAGAATTACATGTTTCTTATGCGTTCAGTAGCCCGATCCGTAGACCGGGTTAAAGATTAATAGACACACCACATTATTTGGTTAGGCACTGATGGGTATACGCCTACACCCCGTGCTTAGGTCGTGGCCATCTCGTAAGATGATGCCAAGGATATCCGGGACATGGTCATTAACCCCCCAAAGGCTTTAAGCAAACAAAACATTTCAAAACGTAGCATCTCAATGATTTAACCTCTATTCGATTAAAGATTCAATGCCGGACCAAGCGGTATTTTATATACCGTACCCCAAGCCCGTATAAGGGAAAATAAGTTAAAAGTATTTACCTGAGCTAAATATAAATTCAATCCCAGCCGTATACCACCAAGCAAGTACAGATAGCTTTTACTGGGCTCCTAAATCTGGAACGAAGGTTTTTAATAACCTATTAGATTCCTAACGGGTCTTTAATTAAGCCTAAGCTTAGACCGGTTAGTTTTCAAAAGGAAGACACGGTTCAAACGCATGATAAAGCGAAGACCGGTTTAGAATGTGGTTTTGACCCGACAAGCTTGTATGCTTGTTTAATATGGGTAACTTAAACACATTCTGAATTTTGAGGCAAAAACGATATGGTTTGACCCGTTTCGGCTAATATATGCAAACTAGTTACATACGCCGATCCGAACGCAAAAAGTGCGTAACGAGTAACCAAATGAGTCACATACAAGTTTCCTAAGTTAATATGCCCTAAATATGTTGTGATATCAGTAGGATATCTTTCATTATACCCAAAACAAGTTTAAGACCAATTTATGCCCCGTAGGGGTATTTTGGCCATTTTAAAGGTTATAAGAGAGTTTAAATATCATTCTAAGTTACAAGTCTGATTAAATCAGTAATTATACTTAATTTAATAAGTCATATCAGTAGGGTATCATATATATGTGAAATTTATTAATTATAACCATACTATGCACCGTAGGGGCATTTTGGTAATTCCACATAGGCTTAAAAAGGGCAAAACAGAGAATCTGAGTTTAAAACTTTTGCTTACTGTTAAAATATAGAAATTTACTGAAAATATCAGTAGGCATCAACCCTTATATATTTAAACTAGTTTCGATACATACTATGCGTTATAAACGCTTAAAAAGGCGATTTGGAGCCATTTTCGGGTTTTGTATAGAAAGCTGATATTTTTATTATTCCAGAAGGCTCAAAATATTTTATTTATCATATTAGATCAGTAGAAAAAGGTTTGGGGTCAAAAGGATTTGTAAAACTCATTTTATAGCCCAAAAGGGCAAAACCGGCAATTACCGAATCAAGCCTATAACCCTATGTTATGCTCAGCCTAAAAATAAATAAAAATCTTTAAAAATCCCAAAATATTATTTTATATTAGTAGGTAAAAAGTTTGGTATCAAAAATTGGGTTTAGATAGGATATACGCTAATTACGCCGTTTAATTAATAAAAGGCTTTCTAATTACGCTATTGAGCATAACTCCTATTCTAGACCTCAAACTGATGTCAAATTTCAGGGACAAGTATATAAATCAGTAATAAAGATTACTGTCCTCTCACATTTTCAAAATTCTCGTTTTAGGGTCAAAAGGGCATAACGGTCAACATTTAGGCATTTAACGGAAACATGCATGAACTAGGATTTCTATGGAACCAAGTTGTATAACCTCGGAGGGTTATACTAACTTATAATATGGTCCTAATGGAATCCTAAGGCATATCTAAACTAAGCTAAATCGGGTCAGAACTGAAAGTCAAAGCAAAAGTCAACTTTTGCGACTTTCGGTTCCGAACCGAGCCTATACTTAGAATTGTCGGGTTGAACATGTTTAGACATGTTCAACTAATATTTACCAAGTTATTAAAGTGATAAAACTGATTTTATTGGCTTTATATCATTAGTTATAAATTTTAATTAAAAACTGATTATTTCGACCCAACAATTAACTAAGCAAACGTGGTAATTAGGAGGTGCCCTTTTGAGGGTTAAACACCTACCTAATTACGGTCACATAGCCATGTTCGTTACGAACAATGGCTTAACCGTTAAAAAGTCAAAGCGTTTATCGAAACGCTTGACTTTTCGGCTATAACCGCTAAATAATTAACTAATGTACGAAGAAACACTTACAAAGGGTCCAAAGGACAGAAGGAGGTTCTCAAGAAGCTCAAGATCCTCCAAGAATTAGAGAACAAGCAGATTTGAAAGGGAGGTGCAAGTTGAAATGAAATAGGGGAAGGGTATTTATAGGTTTTTGAGGACCGTTAGGATCGTTCCTCGATAACCGTGATTCAATCTAAGCCATACACATCTTACCCATGGTTTCCTAATACAATGGGCAGCCCATAGAATGATATTTGTGAGTATGAAACCAGATTTGAACAAAAACCAGCAGATTACAGGCTGTCTGCAGCTGTTCTGCATCCAAACCAGCAAAACATAGTTTCAGAATGTACAATATCAGTCCCTGCACTTGTTAAAAGGCCTTTCTGACGCGTATAAGGCCCGTTAACCTCATTTTAAGGCTCCACTATGATGTTTAAACATAGGGTACATGAAACATGTTCAAAAACATGTCGGATGTCGGTCCGTTTGGCCGTACGGTCACGTTGTTCGTCTAGTTACGACGAAACACGAACGGACGCGAAAAACGATCCAAATTACGCGACGAGTGGAATTTTATTATGGCGATCAGTAAAATAAAATATTTTAATGCTTACATAAATTTTTGGGTGCCCGGAGATACTCAGAATGTGAGATATGCGCGAAAATGCAAACTTGTGAACTTTTTGACACTTTTAGTCCCTGCATGACATAAAAGTTTATTTTTGCGCACCGAACACCTCTAAGCCCATATCTAAGCTATACAAAGGATAAATAGGGTATGTTTAACTCCTGGTCATATTCCGGAAGGTTCGATACCCTACGAATCGGCATACTTTTGCCATTTGACGCAAATAGCCCTTTAATTGCGCAAAGTAGCGCGAAATGCCGTTTAATGACATCCAAGCCTTCCATGGCCCATATTGCTAATTCCCAAGCATATACTTAAATGTTACTACGCTCCTGTTCGTTTAAATGGTCACCGAAAGGCGTAGATTCAAAAGTTGACGCTTTAGGCCCCTCTATTGCGCAAACTTGCGCATCTCAACATTTAATAGCATTGAAGCCTCATTTAATCCATATTAGGCATTCTTGAAAGTATTACTGAACATCACGATGCTTCGGGTTTGCTAAAAGGTCATTCAGAGGTATAATTAAACATATTGACACTTTTAGTCCCTCTAACTTGCAAAGTTGCGCGTAATTTTACTTATAGGCATAAAAACCTTAGACGGCCATTATTTGGCATTCCCGAGAGTATAATTAAATATTATGAAGCTCCCGGTTTGTTAAAAGGTCACTCAGAGGTAAGAATTAACATGTTGATGCTTTTAACCCTTCATCGCGCAAACTTTCAATTAATTATGCAAACGGCTACACTCGATCAATAAGTGGCTCATTTGTGAATATAAATATCATGAGAGGTTATTTAGAAACTTATTTTAGGTATACAAACACTTCCAGTCCTTTCATAATCAAAGTTTTCGATTTTTCGAAAAATTAGTCCCTTAAATTCAACATTTGACTTCATTAGGGTTTATTACACGTGTCAATACATCATTGGATGCGATTTTACGAGGTGTTACAGATAGGGGGAGTCTGAAGACTTAAAAGTTAGATACAGTTCTTGAATCTACATTCAAGGGGGAGTTTGAAGGTTGTTAAAGATTTAGATTCTGTGATTCATGCTAGTTGTTGATAGAAGAAGAGAAGATTTAAAGGACGCTTTTACAGTGTCAGACAATTTGGATAGATCAAGAAGATAGACAAAGACTGAAGACTCGACGCCGAAGACTTCGTCAACATCCAAGGGGGAGTTTGTTGGTGCACTAATGTCTGTTAACTTCGTCTTTATCGAGTTTTATGTCTTGATAGGATAAACTAGCACTCAACAGGATCAGATTTAGGGTTTGTTTGTGTAAAAGTAGGTAATTTCGTTTGAAGGTGATAGTGACCAGTTCAAACGAAATTAACCAAGTTAATTCCGTTTGAAATGTTCATTGCTACCTTCAAACGGAATCACTCACTCTATATATAGGGGTTGAGGCTAGTTCATTTGAAACGGAATTAAGGTCATAGATTCAGAGCCGAGGTGCTGTCCGTTTGTCATTTGAATCTGTAAAAGCTCAGAATCAGTTAATAAGAAGATAATTAGAGGAAAACAAGATGTGTTACGTCAAAATCACTGATTCCGCCTTTGTTTTTGATGATGAACTCTTCATATTGACTCGTTAGGGTCAATCGATGATCCAACAAGTTAAACATGTTAAAACATGTTTAACAAATTTAGAAAATAGTTTTGGTATCAAAACAAACGGTTTTGAAACCTATAAGTAGTTTGGTTACAAAATACGCAAGAATGCGCATTTTGGCCGAAACTACGACTTGTCACTACACCTAGATAACATGGTAATCAGTAGGTATAGTCACTAGGGACTATAACCATCGTGATTACGCTCACGTTATGAAGTTCAAACGAACTTCGCATTGACCATAAACTGGTCAATGCAGAAAGTGAAACGCAGTTTGACTTTCAGACTCGAAAAGCGAGAAAAGAACGAAAGAATACTTACAAAAGGTCCCCGCAAGCTTTGATCCGATTTAGTCTCAGGTATGAAGCATAAAATTCAACTTAGAGAGCCAAAATCAAATCAATGTGGGTTTTGCAAGTGAAAGGGGATAGCTATATATAGGAAAACTAGAACCGTTAGGATCGTTCATCGTAAAACGAGCTTCGATTTCATCCGTACACATGTGCCCATGGTTTAGTGAAACCATGGGAGCCCATAGTTTCATTAAAACCATGTGAAAATGAGGGTAATAGCTGGAATAAGCTGGAATTTAGATTTTTTATTTTGGTCCCTTCCTAAGAAAACTATGGCAGAATGACAATTTTGGTCCCTGAACTTCAGAATCTTGCATTTCGGCTCATTTTTGACACGTTTAAGCCCCGTTAACCTCATTTCAAGGCTCTAAAATGAGGTTAGAGTATAGGGAACTCAAAACATGCTCCAAAATATCTCGGATGTTAGTTCGTTTGGTCGTACGGTTGCGTTGTTCGGTTAATACGACAGAAGTCGTAACGAACGCAAAAACGATCCAAATTACGCGAAGAATGGAATTTTATCATGCCAATCACTAAAATAAAATATTTTAATGATTACATAAAGTTTTGGATGTTCGGATGTATTCAGAACGTAAGATATGCGCGAAAATGCAAACTTATGCACTTTTGACGCTTTTAGTCCCTGAATGACCAAAAAGTTTATTTTAGCACACCGAACCCCTCAAAGCCTATTTCTAAGCTATGTAAAGGATATTTAGGGTATGTTTAACTTATGGTCATGTTCCAGAATGTTCGTTACATAACAAATCGGCATACTTTCGCAGTTTGTAGAAATTAGTCCCTGTAAGCGAATAAACTTGATTTCGCCACACCAAACCCTCCAAAACTTATTTCTAAGTTATGTAAAGGTTATTTAAGGTATGTTAAGCGTATTTCACTGTCTCGGAGTGTTTGTTGCATTAAACTGGTTAAATTTACGCATCAGTGCGCGTATAACCTTCCAGAAAGCGATTTAGAGCCCGAAATCGAACAAGAGTTTATATGTGCAAATGATACACATATTTATACAAATCCCAAGTATGAAACACAACATTTCATTGATTTGGTATTTGTTCGATGGCCGTTGAGGTACAGATGTCACAGTCTCCCCTACTTCAGGAAATTTCGTCCCGAAATTTAATTAGAGGAAACTTGTTAGAGCTCGAAACATGAAGTCGAAAAGATAAAACAACACTGGTTAGGGTTCTGAACTTCTAGTAACTTTAAATAACCTTATGCTTGCAATGTTAGAGGGACACTTATATACAAGTATATGAAGCGCCATTGGTGCGTCCACCGTAACTCCATTACATTGTTCACGTTTCGTTATTGTTGTCACTATTGGTTCTTACACATGATAAATCTTACTGTGGTTTCCGTGCACTGAATTTTTATAATTATGTATGCGTCCATAATTACGTAATTCCTTGCATAGTCCACACAGTGCATTTGATAATGTGTAGGGGAAAACCAAATGAATGAACCTGTGATGAGTGTGACTGGACCACCATAGGGTCCTTTCAGCTGTGTCATCACATGCCATTCTTAACCAGATTCTGAATCAATCTTTAACTAGACACTCAAGGGTCTTTTTTCGAATCATGGAATGGTACTATATAACCCAAGGGTCTTAACTACCATGTAGAAGCCCATTAAGGATTTAAGGTAGTACCTTTTTAATATCCTACTATGAATCCCTCATATGAAGATATGGAAGATTCTATGAGGATTTGGATAACGAAAATCGGATCACACCAAAAACATAAAGGAGAACACATAAACACATAATCGTATAATCGTTTAACTTGACCTTTAGTTTGTTATCTTTGGACACGGGTATTTAAAGCATACCAGGAATCCAATCCGTGGATTTATTTGGCACTTTAAATATTTTCAAGAATCTAACTATGAAGATAGGAAGATCTTAATAGGAATTCGGTTTGTCCTTATGGAGTTGTAATGTACATATTAAGGTGTACAAGGAATCCAATCAGGGCTCCGATTTGGGCGATAATCATCCACAAGGATTCTTGAAATAGAGCAACCCATCGCCCTTTCGTTTCGCGTTTAAGCTCGAGTTGAAGTGGTATCTCATATTTCAATAAGCCTTCGTTTACACAAGATCGTTGTGCTTGAAGGACACGAGATTGAATATCAGATAGAGTTTGAACATAATGAAGCTTGACTCGCTCCTTTCGACCAAGCGCATCGGCTTCGACATTCGCCTTACCAGGAAGGTAGCGAATCTCGAAATCGTAATCGTTCAAGAGCTCAACCCATTGTCGCTGCCTCATGTTCAGCTCCTTCTGATTAAGAATGTGCTAGAGACTTTTGTGGTGTTGTGAAAACCACACACTTCGTTCCATAGAGGTAGTGTCTCTAGATTTTGAGAGTAAATACCACAACACCTAACTCAAGATCATGAGTTGTGTAGTTCTTTTTGTGAACTTTCAACTGTCTTGACGCATATGCTTTGACTTTACCTTATTTCATAAGAACACAACTAAGGCCTAGATTCGACGCGTCATAAAAGACAACGAAATCATTGTTTCCATTGGGCAAGGACAAAACAGGAGCATCACATAGCTTCCGTTTCAGTGTTTGGAACGCTTCTTCTTGCTTATATCCCCACTCCAAAGGCTTATTCTTCTGAGTCAAAGCAGTGAGTGGCACCGCGATCTTCGAGAAGTTCGAAATAAAACGACGATAATAACCAGCGAGACCAAGAAAAGAACAAATTTCTGTAGGTGTTGTTGGTGTATTCCAATCCTTAATTGCAGCAAACTTGGATGGATCCACATGAATACCATGCTCGTTGACTACATGACCCAAAAACTGAACTTCTTTAAGCCAAAATTCACACTTGGATAATTTAGCGAAAAGTTTGTTCCTTCTTTAGGAGTTCCAATGTCAAACGAAGGTGTTGCTCGTGATCGGCTCGAGACTTCGAATAAACAAGGATATCGTCGATGAACACATTAATGAACTTATCTAAATAAGGTTTACAGACCCTATTCATTAAGTCCATGAAGATAGCCGGGGCATTCGTCAAACCAAACGGCATGACAGTGAACTCGTAATGCCCTTATCTTGTGCGGAAAGCAGTCTTGGGAATATCTTCTTTGAATACACGAAGCTGATGATACCCAGAACGCAAATCGATCTTGGAAAAACAGGTAGCACCTTGCATTTGATCAGAGAGATCATTGATTCGAGGTAGGGGATATCAATTCTTGATGGTAAGCTTATTAAGCTTATGATAATCGATACACATTCGAAAAGATCCATCTTTCTTCTTCACAAAGAGGACAGGAGCTCCCCTAGGGTGAATAATTTGATAGGATGAATCCTTTATCAGATAACTCTTGAAGCTGTTTCGATAATTCTTGCATCTCAGACGGTGCAAGACGATAAGGTGCTTTCGCAATTGGGTTGGCATTGGGTATAAGGTCAATATGAAACTCGACTTGACGAACTGGAGGCAAACCAAGCAGTTCATTAGGAAACACCTCTGGATTATTCCGAACAATTGGAACATCCTGAATACTCCTGCTCTTGCCTTTCTCCTCGGTGACATGTGCCAGAAAAGCAACATATCCTTTTCGTAAATAACTTTGGGCCTTCGTACATGACATGAGCTTCAATCCACCAGAAGGTTTCTCGCCACGAACTTCAAGAACATCGCCAGACGAAAGAGGAATGCGAACAATCGTATCGAAACCAATCACCTCAGCATGATGTTTGGTTAACTAATCCATCCCTATGATAATGTCGAAACTCCCAAGTTGCATCGGTGTGAGGTCAAAAGGAAAAGATGATTACTCCAATTGCCACTTCGTTTCTTAGAATGAAACGAGCACTTAGATTTTTTGAGGAAATCATGAGCGATCAAATGAACGAGAGAACTACAAATACGGTTCTTTGGTGTAGGTATCGTAGGGGTATGCCATACACACATGCAACTATATTTGTACATCAGAATTGCAAATAAAGATTTATTTATAAACAAAATCGATTGTTTCCGAGTTCAAAGGAAAACACTAGAAACATAAACATAAGATTCGGATTATTCAAAGCAGCAGCTTCTTCTAATCGGCCAAATGCTCATTCGTGGGTCGGATTTGCATTGAAAATATTTGGGTATCTATCCCTGACATAACCCGTCTCGCCTTAGGTGTAGCAAATACCAGGAGGAAAATGAGCCTGTGCTGGATCTGCTTGAAATTGAACGGGGTTCTGAAAAGCTTGGTTTAGCACAGTGACTGAACGACAGTCTCGTGCCAAATGACCAATGAGTCCATAGTTGAAACATTTCCGAAATTTGACACTGGCATAGTGGTGGAGGTTACACTGATTGCATAGAGGAGCAGTTCCTAAGTACGACTTCTTGGATGGTGGTGCTGCTAACTGGCTAGGTTTTGCTTGATTTGGTGGAACGGCTACGGGATCCTTTGGAGCTTTACGCTTCTTTGACTTTTTCGATGGCTCGGCTTCTGCTTCTTTCGATGCTTCTTGGGTGGCTTCATTATTGGGACGAGACATGGCGATACCTAAATCCACAGTCTTCAGGATTACTTCTCCTATTCGCTGGGCAAATTTGGCAGTTTGCTTGGACATTTGAATGTCGTTGCGATGAAGAGACATTCTAGAGGAAATGAAAGACATAGGAGAAAACAAGTGAAATGTTATCAGATAATTAAAACAGAACAACAATGCATAGAAATTGCGATCATTTGTTTGTTACCTAAGGCAAACAAATGAGACGGTGATTAATCAAAGTAAACGGGTCATATTAATGTATCACTGAAGACATGCTCGCCTATAAGTGAACACTCACCCCAAGAGTTCCCAGGTAAGAGTGACTGGTCCGATACTGCGGATTTGTACGAACACTCTAGCCTTAGACTAAAAACTCAGGGTACAGGCATTCACTCTTCCAGTTTGCACGTGTTCACATTATTTAGACCCAAACTTTGACGAGATTTCGAAAACATAGAGGGTTCAAAACCTAGTAATCAATCATCCTAGAACAGATGATTGGTTTTCGAAGCGGATTTGAAATTTGTGTTCTTGTTGTGGTTGTCACCTAAGGATAAGTGACGGTATTGTTTTAAGATCTAAACACAAGGATCTTGTGTTAGGGTCCTAGGAAGGTTATAGTCTAGGTCAAAGCATTACTAATAACCTAATTCCCTATAACCATGAGCTCTGATACCAACTTTTCTGTCACACCCCGACCGCGTAAAACAACAAATCGCAGCGGAATCGTCGGGGAGTGTTGTAACAGAACCATTGTTTCAAAACACACGGGAATTTGAAGTTTCGTTTTATTAAACATTAAATATTTACATCGTCTTGAAATCTATATAAACAATTTAAACATAGTCTATCATTGTTGTTAAGTCACTAAGGCCTCGTCCAGTCCTAGGTGAGCATGCATCCTAGCAATCAACATCATTCAACAACACCTGAAACATATGTGAAAACAAAGTCAGCAAAGAAATGCTGGCGAGTACATAGGTTTTTGAGAGTGTCGGATTCATGTCTAGTTTACATGTTGCAATACTTAATTAAAAACCTTGTTTTGAAAAGTATTGTATTGCGACATAATTAACCAACTCAAATCAAGTTGGTTATAATTTATAAAATCTCGTAGACATGATTCTTAACCCAAAACATTTATTTAATAAAATTCTCGTTAATAATTCTCGTTAATAAAACTCGTTAATAAATCTTGTTAATAAAACTCGTTAAAAAATCTCGTTAATAAAACTAGTTAATAAATCTCGTTAACAAAACTCGTTAATAAATCTTGTTAATAAAACTCGTTAATAAATCTCGTTAATAAAACTCGTTAATAAAACTCGTTAATAAATCTCGTTAATAAAACTCGTATGGTTTATATCATTTCGAAAACCTCGTTTGTGTGACATCATTTCAAATCGTTTACTCAAGTGAACTAAATAACGCCACGGTATGTAATACGATGAAAACATACATATAGATATATATATATATATAGGAAGTACCAGCGGCGTATCCACCATGCTTTCATCACATTACACCCGTCCCGTTATCTAAACACTAACCAAAAACCAATCGTTTAGCCAAATCGTTTAATTCGTTAAAAATCGCTTTAGTCGTTTAAATCATTCTCGTTTTAAATTGTGAAACTACTTTTGATTGTCTCGCTAATAACATCCAAACATTCGTGACTCGACTATCTCGCCTATCGCTTCTCGCATTAATAAACCACCAAAGGGTAAATTAACAATCACAGATTCAGTCGTTACCCACCTAACCCACACATAACCATGGGCGCAGTCTGATAACGGGATTTGTCAGATCCTATGGTACCATAACCTAATACTGGTCGGTTCGGCCAAAACTAATGGATATTATTCGTTATGTAAATACAACCACCAAGTTTGTTTACTATATCGAAATCGTTATTAAATTAATATAAACCATTTTAATCGTTTTGAAATCATTGTTATAATATCGAAAATCGTTTCGAAAACCATCGTTAAAACCTTGAAAACATTTAGCACATATGAATCACCCCAAAACAATTGAAAACAGTAAAATAGGGGAACTATGTACTCACCTGAGAATTCTTAGAGGTCTTGAACAACAACCAAGCAAAGCTAGAGGGAGCATGGAATCAATCGGCAACCTAATAACTATATAAATAACCCGGACCTAAGTCGGAAGATCGGATAGGATGAGGTTTTGTAAACCAAATGAGTATTGGAACTCGTATGGCATGGTTTAACAAAGTCTACATCCAAAATCGAAACCTAACCTAAGTGCTTTCGACCCATTGTGACCCATTAAGGTAGCTTAAGCTACTTTAACGTGTCGTTCGCGCAAAAGCGCCTTTGAGACGTCTAACTAGTCCTATGACAAGTATTATATGCCTAAACATGATTAGATATGTTGCATAATCAATTAAGTGATAAAAGTTTGTGTTACATATGCTTAATTACCAATTATGCATGAAAAGGGCATTTTGGTCATTTATCTAAGGCATTTAAACTACCTATCATACAACTAATTAAACCTAAGTGATCATAAGGTATAACCTCGGAAGGTTATTCCCTATGCAACTATGGTCACTAAACATGTTTGGTCGGATCCTAATGATCGACCAAACGGGTCGTGTTCGAAAGTCTAAGCGGGTGCTTAGTCCGCTTGACTTACGACTCCACACAAGCACTAATCTAAAAAGTGACGAGTTAAACATGTTAAAACATGTTTAACGAATTTAGAAAATAGTTTTGGTATCAAAACTAACGGTTTTGATACCTATAAGTAGTTTGGTTACAAAATACGCAAGAATACGCATTTTGGCCGAAACTACGACTCGTCACTACACCTAGATAACGTGGTAATCAGTAGGTATAGTCACTAGGGACTATAATGTGACAACTCGTATTTCAGAACTCATCTATGTGCTTAATGTAACGTATGTGAACTTGGTGTGAT
The DNA here is from genome assembly GCA_030545235.1 of Helianthus tuberosus. Classification (NCBI taxonomy): domain Eukaryota; kingdom Viridiplantae; phylum Streptophyta; class Magnoliopsida; order Asterales; family Asteraceae; genus Helianthus; species Helianthus tuberosus. The sequence goes on along the minus strand of CM060434.1, from coordinate 10,261,338 downwards.
TATCTGATATGTTGATGTAATGAATGTTTATGAGATTTTATGTTTGTAATATGTGAATTTATATATATATATATATATATATGACTCGGATCGCACAACATAACCTCAATCTCACAAAACGCTTGGGCCGCACATCTTTGCCTTAATTTGCTTATCCTACTCGGCCCACTATGCTCGAAATCGAACCCAATGGACAGCCCATTAGGGGTTTCGGCTACTTTACTATATAACCCGGCACATAATCCTTTCAAGGGTTTGTTTTCCTTATCATTTGCAAATCACTCTAGAACACACAAACCCTAAACCTCCCTCTTCCTCCTCCTCGAAGACAAATGGCAGCCTTTGATCCTTCGGGTTCTCTTTGTTTCAATCATCAATCCGGTTAGTACTCTACTATTGTCAGATGTTTATGATACATAATGCTACGTTTGCTATGATTGAATGAATGATTGTATGATTGTCTTGCATGATGATTTAGGGTGTTTTAATAGAACCATTTGTGTTATAGGTTCATGAGATTTGATGATAATCGGCCCACATGTAGGTTGTAATAGATCGATATAGGGTTTGATGATGCTATGGTTTGAATGATGTTATAAAACTGATAAGCATGTTAATCGGCTATGGTGTAATTGGATTCGGATGGTTAGTATATTTTGTCAAGAGTTTTTGCATGTTGAGTTAAGGATTTTGGTATTAACCCTACTGGTAATTCGATGAAGATGATGATGAATTGTTATGTATTAGGGTTCATATGAATTAATGATGATTGATTAATTTGATCGATTAATTGTTTAGATGGAAACTGTTTGATTGTTGTGACCACACATATGGAAACTGTTAAATGGTGTAACTGAATTGCATGAGTTTAGGGAAGTTGGTAACAAATCGCACAAGATCAGATCTTGTCATACAAGCTTTCTAATCGTACAAGTCCTTGGTCCCACAAGGACCAATCACACAAGTTGTTGATCGCACAAGATCAGGTCGCACAAGACCTGATCTGATCGCACAAGTGCCAGACACACAAGTTCAGTCGCACAAGACACCAGTAGTCGCACAAGGCTATTGGATCGCACAAGTTATGTTTTTGATAACTGTTTGGGCCGTGTACATGTTGGGATTGATTGTTGGGCCGGGGTAGTTTCCAACCGCACAACCCATTGTGAATCGCACAAGTCATGCTGATCGCACAACAGGTTGGGCCGCCTATTTATTGGGCTTTATCTTTCGGGTGGCACAAGTTTGGACATGTTTGGTACTTGACTGCTACTGTTAATGTGTTAACATGTATTAGGGGTTTGCCATGATCAATACGTGTTCGTAACCTGTTAGCTTATGTGTAAACATACGTGCACTACTTGAACCTAGACCTGACTTGTATGGTAACCATGTTAGGACGTGGTTGACCTCTAGCAGCTCAATTGACCTTTCATTTATCTGCCGAGCTAACCTAAGGTGAGTTCACACTTTCTACAAAGCATGGGATTCCCAGGGGTGGGAATGGGTTAAGGAATATGGATTCCTCGTCCTTCTTGGGTAGGACAGTACGGGTTCAGGAATGTAATTCCTCGTCCTCATGGACAGTTAAATTTCACTAGACCAAAACTCTATCACGAAGTCCCTCCTTTTTATATCGACTTAATCGCCGGGCCAATGGCGAGCGGGTCATTAGTTAGATAGCGCTATTTAGGTTTGACAAGCCTCACACCGTGCCGCAGAGGACGGGCGTGAACTAATGGATCTGGGCACGTCAATGATGATAGACATTGACGCTAAGGGCATATAAACATGACTACAGTCAGCGGTCGATATGGTAACGAGTCTAGTAGTATATACATGGGGTAGCCCCCACGGCCGGAGAGCCAGATAATTAAACATGGGGTAGCCCCCACGGCTAGATAGCCAGAGTAAACGGGATTAAACAAAACACGTTTTCAACTATGGGGTAACCCCCACGGCAGGGATGCCAGTTAAAGGAAACTGTTTTTGGAACAACTTAAAACGAACACCCAACTGTGAACTCGCTCAACTTTGTTGTTGACTCGTTACTACATGCTTTGCAGGTCACTAGGTACTTAGCTGGAGCTTGCATGGAGAAGAGTCGTTGTGGGACATGGACAGCTGTGTGCCATGTTAAACATTGAAACGTTTGAACTTATATTTTGTTTTGGTTTTAAACGTTATGCTTCCGCTTGCAACTTAATTTATTTTTTTGATTTGGACACCAATTATATTGTGTTGGATTCTATGTTTACTTATGCGTGTTCAATATGATTGGTGGCTCCTGGTCAGTCACGCCTCCAAGCGGTGATACTTCGCAGGTGGATTTTGGGGGTGTGACATATAACCATCGTGATTACGCTCACGTTATGAAGTTCAAACGAACTTCGCATTGACCATAAATTGGTCAATGCAGAAAGTCAAACGCAGTTTGACTTTCAAACTCGAAAAGCGATTAAAGAACGAAAGAATACTTACAAAAGGTCCCCGCAAGCTTTGATCCGATTTACTCTCAGGTATGAAGCATAAAATTCAACTTAGAGAGCCAAAATCAGATCAATGTGGGTTTTTCAAGTGAGAGGGGATAGCTATATATAGGAAAACTAGAACCGTTAGGATCGTTCATCGTAAAACGAGCTTCGATCTCATCCGTACACATGTGCCCATGGTTTTGTGAAACCATGGGAGCCCATAGTTTCATTAAAACCATGTGAAAATGAGGGGAACAGCTGGAACAAGCTGGAATTTAGATTTTTTATTTTGGTCCCTTCCTAAGATAACTATGGCAGAATGACAATTTTGGTCCCTGAACTTCAGAATCTTGCATTTTGTCTCATTTTTTACACGTTTAAGCCCCGTTAACCTCATTTCAAGGCTCTAAAATGAAGTTAAAGTATAGGGAACTCAAAACATGCTCAAAAATATCTAGGATGTCAGTTCGTTTGGTCGTACGATTGCGTTGTTCGGTTAATTATAACGGAAGTCGTAACGAACGCAAAAACGATCCAAATTACGCGACGAATGGAATTTTATCATGCCAATCACTAAAATAAAATATTTTTATGATTACATAAAGTTTTGGATGTCTAGATGTATTCAGAACGTAAGATATGCGCGAAAATACAAACTTATGCACTTTTGACTCTTTTAGTCCCTGAATGACCAAAAAGTTTATTTTAGCACACCGAACCCCTCAAAGCCTATTTCTAAGCTATGTAAAGGATATTTAGGGTATGTTTAACTTATGGTCATGTTCCGGAATGTTCATTACAATACAAATCGGCATACTTTCACAGTTTGTCGAAATTAGTCCCTTTAAGCGAATAAACTTGATTTCGCCACACCAAACCCTTCAAAACTTATTTCTAAGTTATGTACAGGTTATTTAAGGTATGTTAAGCCTATGTCTCTATCTCAGAGTATTTGTTGCATTAAACTGGTTATATTTACGCATCAGTGCGCGTATAACCTTCTAGAAAGCGATTTAGAGCCCGAAATCGAACAAGAGTTGATATGTGCAAATGATACACATATTTATACAAATCCCAAGTATGAAACACAACATTTCATTGATTTGGTATTTGTTCGATGGCCGTGGAGGCACAGATGTCACACATCTAACTATCATAACAAACTCTAAACACTAATGCAATACAAACACTGTTACATTTAAATACTGATAAACAAACATTGATGCTTCTATCTGCTGTTGATGCTTAAACATTGATGATGCTGAGTAGTGTTTTCCTCTAAGGTTGATCAGGCCTTTGATTCAATAGTTCTTTGACAACCAGCAATACTTTGACACCAGTAGTTAATAGTTCTTCATCAGTCTTTTCAATCATCAGGGCTTTGGTATAACAGTCTTTTGTGTACAACAGTCTTTAGGATTATCATTTGTTAGAAGCCATTGCCATTGGAGGGAATTAAGATCAATCACTACTTATTGTGGATCAACTGTTGAGAACCAGTTTTGACTTTTGTATCATTTGTTCTTCAAGGAAGGATTACATGGGCCAACAGTACAACTTCGTTTGTAACAATATTTATAACAAAATGTCGGGGGAAAATCAAGCACAACTACGTACTTAAGTTTTTAGAAAAAAAGTTATAAATGTAAATTATTAAAGAAGTATCAAATTAAACGATAAATTAATATATGTTCTAAAAAAAGAAAAAAAAAGAATTGTTAAAAAAATGGTATAGGAAATATATGGTTTTAAAAAAGGGAAAAAATTTAAAATATGTTATTAAAAGTAAATATAATAAAAAAAACTATTATAATATATTAAATAAAAGAAAAACGAAAAACTATATATTGTTATAAAAAAAGTTCTTATTAATCGTCCTTCGTCAACAGATACCAAATAAATACTTTATTTGGAGTACAACTTCGTTTTTAACAAAACTTATAACAGAATGTCTGGAAAAAAAATGAAGCACAACTACGTACTTAACGTTTTAGAAAAAAGTTATAAATGTAAATTATTAAAGAAATATCAAATTAATCCATGAATTAATAGACTTTCTAAAAAAAGAAAAAAAGAATTATTAAAAAATGGTATAGGAAATATAGGGGTTTTTAAAAAAAAAAAAGGGAAAAAACTAAAAAGATGTTACTAAAAGAAATATAATAATAAACTATTATAATATATTAAATAAAACAAAAACAAAAAGCTATATATTATTATAAAAATAAAGTTACTATTCATCATGTTTTGTCAACAATATTTATATAATTATATAATTGGACAGAGTTTTGTAGAAAATTTTCATTTATATTACATGTCACCGTGTACTAAGACCATACGGTGTGGACGTTGTTTAGTGGCGTTTAGGCCTTTCCACACCGAACCGACCACCCCGGTAACGGCGTGGAAGACAGAGTTGATGTTGGGGCGAGAGGATTTCAACCAGCGTGGAGGTAAAGAGTGGGTCAACGTGGCGTTGGCTCATTGGTGTAGCATGTAGCCGTTGGACCTCAACGACACAATTTTAAAAAAAAAAGATTTTTCAATTAATAAATATTTTTATCCACCTATATAAAAAACTCAACCTTTGGCAACTTTTTAATTGGATATGTATTAATGACTTTAATAACTAGTTTTTTATATTAAAGGAAAATTTATCTAATCATTCTCCATATGTTGTTGATTCACATATTCGTGTCTTTATGGTCTATATAAAGCGCGTTAATTTCATGGAAAGGGGTTAGAAGTGTGGTCGGGTAAATTTTATGTCTGGTTCGATGTATAGATCCTGCGAGAACCTGGTTCAAGCTGAGTAACACTTCACGAGTGGAGCGGGTATTACCCACCGCGGGAGAAGTGCAAACCGCTTGAATCCCTTATCTATAAACTACTATTAAAATTTTAAACCAACCCTACGAGGACCGTATCCCTGCTGAGTCAGACCAGAGGGTTGAGGGTGATCGCTGCCTGGAAGGGGGCCCACCACTTTTCACATTAATAACTTACTTAATTATCTTTCAACAATCCGACCTTGCGGGACTGTATCCCTGCTAACTCAGACCAATAGGTTCAGGGTAACGTCGTCTTCACAAGAAGGGCCTACTATTATAACTAAGATAATATCTTAAAATGCTCAAAGTGCGGAAATCATCAAAAGGATACATAAAAGAGGAGTTGGAACCAAGTGATTCCTTCTTGTCTATCTGTTTTTTCCTTTTATTTTATTTTTTTGGTTTATCTTTTTATAGCTTTAAAATTTTTTTTATCAAAGTTTGGTTCAATTTGACGTTAACGATAATCCGGTACTAAAACCTCTTATGTCCTTGGACAACGTCGGTATCTTGCCATCACTATACTACGTCCGTGATGGGTGCACTTGCCCTAACGTGTGTGTAGAGTGCTAGTAAAATATCGTGTTTTATAAATTTAAAACTTGAATCGGAGAGTAAAAAGAGCTAAAATATACATTAAAAATATAGACACCCGCACGCACGTCAAGTTTTTGGCGCCGTTGCAGGGGACACAAGGATTTTAAGAAAGCTTAAAATTGACGGCCTAATCATTTTTATCTTTTCTTTTTAGGTTTTTCTTCTTTTTCTTTCAATTTTTCACTTTCTGCAGAAGTGAACCCGGGGTCGTGCCATATCTCCACGGGGCCGTGTTCTCTCTCAAGTATCCTCAAATCTATTTTCTGCCAGATACAGACTACAGCATGGGCCGTGTTACCCTAACACGGGGCCGTGTCAAACTAACAGTTTGTAGGAAAATAGTAACTGCCTGATCTCGATGGTTAAAAGCTTTCTGAAAAAAACATGGATTTCTTTTATTATTTTTACCCTGCCACTCTTACGGTGCATGGTGCGATTATTGTGGGGAAGAGCATGAAGAATCGGAATGTGGCGTTCTAAACTTCACTCCCCACTATTTAGCTCCATCGTTTCCCTGTGACGAACACCTTAAGATGGGCGGAGTAAAAATGATAATGAAATCCATCTGCTTGAACTCCATCAACCCTCTCACCTAAACGACTTAGAAGACCTAGGTCAAATAGAAAAGAGGATTCTCCTAAAAATCAAAGAAATAGAATCCTAGATGAAGGCGCGATGTTCATCAAGGATCCCATCCGAAGGAGAATCGATGGAAGAAAAATCAGGTACAAATAACCACACCGAGGCCAACCAACCTACCATAGACGCTTGCGAAGACGAGAGCGATAGCCGTCCCTGTTTTAATTTCGCGATGACGGTCCCCTTTACAGAGTGTGAATTTCACACCTACGGTTTGGACAGGAGCGAGTCGACTCATACCTTGTTTAATGAGAGCCGGGATAAGGTAAATAAACGATGGTTCCGGTTTCCCTTTTTTTAAAGTAAGCTACTACCTTTGCGACAACCTCTTGCGTTTTTTATACCTCTCGCTGGAGCCTAAGGTATATCTGACAATACAGTTTTGTTCCAACCAGTAAGGAACCACACGATAACGGATAATTCCTTAAAACCCTAGACTAACTTCATAAATTCTCTGAACACGGGGTCGTGTTCCTTGAACACGGGGCCGTGCCCAACATCCTCCAGAAGCAGGGGGTGTCGGACTAACACGGGGCCGTGTTAGTAATGACGTGGCCCGTGTTCTACTAACGGATAACATTCTCTGAAACATGCAGACGGCACGAGGCCATGCTGCCCAGGCACAGGGTCATGCCAGCGCACTATCACTGTCTATAAAGTCAGGCTTATGGAGAATGTTTGGAACCATTCCAAAAGGGCAAGATCCTCCAGATTTTTCACACATACTCTAAAAGTATGTTCTTCAAAAGGTTTCATTTGACCTTCTTGTCCTTACTTCTTTTGGTTCTTTCCCCTTCCTCCTTCCACCAAGAACTCCATGGAATCTTGAAGCTTCAAGCTTAAAAAGCTTCAATAGGAGGTTCAAAAGCTTGATTCTTAGCTCAAAGTTTTGCAATTCTACTATAGTACAACATTATTTTAAGTTATTTACATCTAAGAAATTAAAAATCAAACAAATTTAAGTTGAAATAAAATTTCTTGAGCTGAGAATCCAGAACAGATGGAGCAGCACGGAGTCGTACCACACTGGTACGGGGCCGTACTGAATGTTCTGATATCCCATAACTTGTTAACGGTTGGTCATTTTTCCTAGAATGTTGAGCCAGCAAAGCAAGACTTCATCAACAAGCTCTAGGAATCACCGAAGAGGGAGGAGACTCTCCCTTGAGGCTACTCTTGTGAGATACGTGAGTGCTTTGAGGGAGTCTCTCGATGAAATGACCTTAGTGAAAGAAGTTCTTATCGACCATGTGAACTATCTCTCCATGGGCCTAGAGGATTGCTTCAGAGAGATCAACCTTTTGCACCAAAGGTTGAACATCTTGGCCATGCCTCCGATGGAACCGATCTGGCCGCAAGAAGATTGGAACCTCGCAAATGAGGTCATTCAACCCCTCCAGGTGGAAAGATGAAATCCCGGTACTTCCCCCTCTCAATGTTGCCTTTGAGGTTCTGGTAAATCCTGCTCCCCCTCAAGAAGAAGTCGAAGAGGAGCCCTACATCTTCCTTCCAAGGGAGATCGAAGAAATGCTCAAAGACCTCTAATTGAGTACTCCCAGAAAAAGCTCAAGTCTTCCAACATCTAACCTTCTTAGATCTAGGAAAGTAGCTTTAGGGTTTTTAAATAATGATCTCGAGGAGGCATTCCTCAAGAATCTATCTATCTATCTTAGGTTAATGTAGGTTTGTAATTTTTATTTTCTTGTACTTGTCTTTTATTTTAATGATATGGAAGTTTGGAGGATAATGTTTCCAATAAATGTGTTAAAGAAATTGGAAATTCCAGAAAGGTGGTGAAAAATGGAACCCATGCACGTAAATCAGAGGACTCCCGACTCAAAAACCGCAAAACAGTGTCTGCAGTACGGGGTCGTGCTCACCCAGCACGCCCCCGTGCCCAACCTTCTGATGTCCAAAACTTTCTGCCGAGAAGGTGGCACGGGTCGTGCTCAGCCAACATGCCCCCATAGCCACCCCACTGTAAGTCTTCTGATTTCATTTGTTACTAGCACTTTGGACATGGGGTAGTGTCCCCATAGCAAGTGCCAGTAACCAAAAATTTTGCTATTTTTCACACTTTTTACGCATTTAACCAAAATAAATCCAATTTAGGACACATTGAGGGCGATGTGTAATTTAAGTGTGGGGGGGATGATAAAACCTTGAATCGTTTGTCCTAAAACAAGCCTTACTCAAAACTCGCCTTGGAACCGCTAATCACCCCAAACTTTTTCAAAAAAAAATTATTTTATTTTCTTTTACTTATCTTGGTTTAGTTGGGTAAAATAAGTTCTAAAAATTATGTTTTTGTGAATTTACACCTGATAGCATCGTGATACAAAGAACCAATTAAGAAAATTACGAAAACGAGCATAACAAATCTTTGTTAAATTTGATTATATATACATTTTTACACTACGACCCTTTTCCCACAAAAGTGAGTTTTGATCCTTTACCGAGCATATAAATACATATCTATACTAATTGCTCAATTTTCGTTTCTTGTGTGAATAACCCGTTTGGTTCTCACGAATCTAGAAGTTGACAATGCGATACGTTCCGAGTCCTTACCGACAAAAATTCAAGTAAGTAAATGATGGAGGCATTAGGATCAACCCATTTTCACTAAAAAAACCTTTATTTTTCTTTTCTTTACCAAAAACATCCCCTAGATAAACCCTTTGAACCTTAAACCTTTTCATTTCTAAAACCACAAAAACAAACCTATTCATTTTTCATCTTTATTTTTGTAAAGATATCGGTTATAAAATTACGATTACAGCTCAGTTTCAACTTTGGCAAAAACAATCAGAAAAATTTGCCCAAAGTATTTTTTGCTAAGCCACAAAGCAATAGAAAAACCGATACTTTTTACGCCTTTCGCCATTTCAATAAAACATAACAAACCCAAACCACAACCTACCCTTTAAAAGTCCTCTTGATATTTGCAAGATTTAAACCTCAAAAAAGAGGAGGTTTGATTGATTGTCAAGCCTATGGTAGAGTTAAGTTCCAAAACCGGACACGAGCGTTCTCACTTACACAACTTCGGCCGAGTGTTGAGTGACCACTTGTGAGGTGTGTAAATATGTATATAACTAAATGGAATTTTATAAAGCATGTTATGCCTAAAATAAATAATTTTTCTTAAATTGTGTTTTAAATAAATCATGATGAATAAGATTGTAAATAAAAAAAACAAAATAAATTTAGAACTTAGATTCCCGACACTCTAAAGATAAGATCAAAACCTTCTCTTCTACCTATTCTGTTTGGGTGTGTAAGCCACGTAATAGAGTTTTGCTTGAGGACAAGCAAAGATTCAAGTGTGAGGGTATTTGACGTGCTTAAAATACAACGTATAAATTATACAAATACGGCGTAAAATTAACCCTTTTTTGGTACTAGTGTTGGAAAAAGCTTGTTTCTTTGTTCCTTTTTAATTTACAAGGTCAAAAGAGCTTAATTGTGCAAAAGGAGCAAAATGACAGCCAAAAAACAACATAAGTACAAAGAAGGAGGCTTGACGCAACTCGCCAAGCCCCGATCCACATCCAAACAAGGAAAATGGCAAGATTAGAAGACCTGGCACGGGCCGTGTCCACCAGACACGGGCCATGTCCAAGACTGGAATCTCTACAGAAGAAAAGACAACAGCAAAGGACAAAACTGACAGCCAATACGGGGCCGTGCTAAGGCAACATGGGGCGTGGTCAACTCTAAGATTTTCAGAATATATGATAGTACAGCAAGTACATTGGCCACGGGTCGTGTCGTTGACACACGGGGTCGTGTTAGTACAAGACCTGACACCACAGTTAATGAGGAAGAGAAAGAGAGATGACCATGGGGTCGTGCCAGGCTGGCACAGGCCGTGGTGAAGTTTCTGATTTTAGCTATAAATAGATGTGCTTGGTTCCATTGCAATCCATCCCTTAGCAAACCACTTTTCTCTCACTTGCCACCATCCACCACCACTACAACACCATCATCCACCACCATCATCCATATTCCATCATTTAGAGTGTGTGTAGTAGTCTCGGGATCCAAGATCGATTGTAAGAGTCTTTGTCAAACAAAGGCCATGTTTGGCTAAACTCTTACATCACTTGCTGAAGATAAACCTCTTATGTATTACTTTTTGATTTCCAATCTTTGGCAACTTTTTAATTGGGTATGTATTACTGACTTTAATAACTAGTTTTTTATATTGAAGGCAAATTTATCTAATCATTCTTCATATGTTGTTGATTCACATATGTGACAATTGTCAAAATTTCATGTATGCGTACAATACTTAAATAGTAATTTATGACTTAATAACTGTGCTGATTTGAATTAATGACATGAATGCTTTCTGATTATTGTCATAATACATACATGTGCATCACATATTGCATAATGTCATATCATTATTGCATGTAACACCTTATTGATTCAAATGATGCACTAAACAAAGTTAGCACAGTTATCAGACAAATCAAAAATATTGACGGGAGTTCAGTACTTAGACAGACATGGTATTGAGACACTGAATGGGCCAGAAACCAAGAGTTACAATAGTATAGTGTGTAGGGAAGTAAGGATCATAAAACTGCCTTCTTAGTGATAGTTTAAGTGTCGGAAAGTGCCTAAAACTCACATAAACTGCAGAATTCTGCAGAATTTAGCAAAAATCAACTTTTAGACAACTTAATATTATGCAGAATTATGGTTAAATGGTCCAGAATACTTTCCTAAGTGTCGGGAATCAAAACTGTCACAAAAGGTAACATAAAGCACACTAAACTGCGTAGTTTAGCACCTTAACGAACCGGTAACCAACCGGACACTACCCGAAACACCAAATTTTCACTAGAAGCATTGTTTTATCATTTTCGAGCTAGTTATGGTCCCCGAACATCATAACACATCTTATAACATCATAACAACTAAACACCCTAACTAAACATTTGAATCTAACTAGAAAACTTAACAAGACATTACATGCTAACCTATACCCCCCATCCTCCATTTACGGTCACCACAAGGTGGCCCACGTTGGATTTTATTTGATTTGTTTATTAGATTATGTCTTGTGCTTTTGAGAACATGTTATCCAAAGGGTTAAGTGTTGTTGGAAGATCTTATAATTAACCTCAAGACAATAACTCTCATTATCTTCACAACATATAACACACTCACTCTCCTCTCTTCCTCTCCCACCTTCGACCGAGAACAAGGAGCACCACCACCACCATTTTCACTTCATCTTCATCCATTCTCTAGTGATCACAAGGTGTAAGGAGCTTGGTAAAGAAGCTAGGAGCCATTGGAAGGTGAAGGACCTCTCTCAAAAGTTATTAACCACCAAGTTCATCATCATCTTCATCTTGAATCTCATCCCTAGCCTTGTGCTAGTAGTAAGATCCTCCTAATCCCATTTTACATCTTGTTATGTTGGTTAAAAGTATATGTAAATCACTAATCATAAAGAACATCAAAGATCAAGAACATGATCTATAACATAAGACTAAAAATCATAATGATCTATGTTGTTTAAGTGTTTATATGCTTCTTGATTGTTGATTGTTTGTGTTTATGATGTTAAACATCATATGAAACTTGCTAGATTGTGATTAAAGACATGATCTAGCAAGATGAGTGAATGATCATGTGAAAGACCAAGATGATCATACTTTATGTAAGCATGAACTTGAAGTATGAAGTGTTTTCTTGAATGATGATGATCAAAGTATAATATAAGTCTTGTAACTGTGTGATTTCAAAAATGATTTTCTCAAGAAACTAAGTTAAATTACAAGATTTACATAACCATGGTTTTTAAGGAAACTAATCACATTTTTAATGGTTAATCAAGTGTAGAAACATATTATTAACAAGAAAAATTCAAGAAGAAATATTTTTAGAAAATCAAGTTACAAGTTGTAAATATCTAAAATCTTAAAGAATGATGTTTTTAAACAAATAACCACACTTTAAAGGGTAACTAAGCTTACTAAACACTCCACTAAGTTACTACAAATTTTTATAAATTTTCAAGTTCATGAAGTACTATAAAATACATGATTTTGGCTCTTGGTAAGTATTGTATGAATTGTTGATGAATTGTGATGATTTTTAAAAGAAAATAATATGCTTTGAAAGCATGGAAACCTCCATTTTTAAGGGGAAACTATGGTAAAATTTTTCTAGAAATTAAACACTTAGAAAAGTATTTTTAAACAAGTGTTCACAAGTATATTTTAACCATGATTTTTCATATAAAATTTGCCATAATTTTTGTTACAAAAATTACAAATGTTGGAGGTTGGTTTTTAATAAATAAAAGTGACTAAATATGTATTTAGGAAAATATATATTTAGATGTCACAACTTGTGTGATTACTTGTATATTATGTGTATTAGTTATATTATTTTAGGATTTGAAATAATATAACTCACCAAAATACCAATGAAATGTAACACAAAATATTACCAAAATCCCCAAGAGAATAAATATATAATTTATACCCAAAAATTGGTGAAACCAAACAAGGAATATAACTTATATGAATGTTCCGGAATTAAATTCATAAGTATATTTTGATAAACGGTATTTTGGGAACCAAGAGGAAAAAATATGATTTTCATAATTATTACTAAAAATATATCATATTTTTGACATGAAGAAATCATATTATTTTTTGGTAAAGAAAAATATATATGTTTTCTTGAACAATTAGAAAATATAATATTTTTGGAGAACATATATATTTTCTTAAATAAATTTAGAAAATATTATTATTTGGGGTGAAAAATGGATTTATAAATATTTCCTAAGATAATCTTGAAAATATATTATTTTTTAGGTTTATATGAAAATATAAATATTTTTGCCAAAGAAAAAATATAAATAATTTTCTATACAAGTTTTCTTAAAATATTTATATAGTTTAAGAATATATGTACATTGGTGATTTTTATTGAAAATAATATTCCAGAAAAATAAATACGAAAATTAAGTATAAGAATACTTAATAAACACAATAAAAATACATATTCTCGTACGTATAAATACACCGGAATACGCCACCGATACTTGGCAAAAATACACAAGTTTAAGAATACGAGTATGAATACACCCATCCTTGGGGAAGATATACATGTATAAGTACATAATGTGTCTAGTTAAAATATATTATTTTAACTAATATTCCAAAATTTAATAAATATAATTTAAGTTAAAATATTTATTATTTTAACAAATAATTATATACTTTGGGATAATATTAAGACACAAAGAAACGTAACTGAAAGATACTAATTAAGACTAAAGTCAAGGCACGACCCATCCGTTTAATACACCTTAGCACGTTTGTAGGTAGTTGTGTAATCGAGTAGCAGCTTTGAGTTACACCGGATTTCGAGACACAAGACTGTGAGTTCATGCCCCCCTTTTCTTTTAACTGTTTTCAATTTTACAACTTCGAGGCTGCAGTACATGTTACAAATTGTTTACAAACGTTTACATATGGTATGGTTAGCTAAGGAATGAACTGTTAGATCATGTGAGTGGTGGGTACAACGCCTAAGACCATTAATCCTCGTAGAAGGACCGAGGGACATGAGTGATAGATCTATTTGGGTGTTGCGAGCCCCACCTATGGGACCGGGATTTGGCCCATGTGGTGACTATGTCTTCCAGCCGGAAGCCCGGTACAAAATCTGCTAGGTTTGAGCCTTCCTGCATCACTACACACATATTAATGGCCTTGCAAACCATTAATTGATCTGTTTCCTTGTTGCTTTCATACCGGTTTACAAATACATACATACAATGATTACAAGTTTTTTTTTACTAGCTCACATACAAAACACATGAACTCGCTCAACTTTTGTTGATGTTTTCAAACTACATGTATTTCAGGAAACTGATTATGGATCTGGCGGGCGTTCAAGATTTCAAGTTGTCTCTTTAATAAAAGATGTCATCGAGTGTTGAAGGGTTTGAATTTGTGTATTTTATCTTGGATAAGATACATGGTTTAAAGCCTAGTTTGTTAATGTCTTTTGTGAAATCCATTATGGAAACTTAAAACTTTGTTTGTGATGTATTCTAAACTTGAAGTATGTGTTTGGATTTAAAACATTGTTGGTTGTAATCTTTTCAAACTTAATTATGGATGAACATCATGGTTTCTATCATATAGTTGTTTGTTATGGTTGAATGCAATGATAGTAAGCATGTCACACGTAATCACGCTTTCGCAAAAGTCAGGGTGTGACAACATATTCGTGTCTTTACGGTCTATATAAAGCGCGTTAAGTGCCTGGAAGGGGGTTAGAAGGGTGGTTGGGTAAATTTTATATCTCGTTCAGTGTATAGACCCTGCGAGAACCTGGTTCAAGCTTAGTAACACTTCACAAGCGGAGCGGGCATTACCCACCGCAGGAGAAGTGCAAATCGCTTAAATCCCTTATCTATAAACTACTATTAAAACTTTAAACCAACCCTGCGAGGACTGTATCCCTGCTGACTCAGACAAAAGTGTTGAGGGTGATCGCTGCCTGGAAGGGGGCCCGACACTTTTCGCATTAATAACTTACTTAATTATCTTTCAATAATCCGACCTTGCAGGACTGTATCCCTGCTAACTCAGACCAATAGGTTGAGGGTAACGTTGCCTTCACAAGAAGGGCCTACTACTATAACTAAGATAATCTCTTAAAATGCCCAAAGTGCGGAAATCATCAAAATGATACATAAAAGAGGAGTTGGAACCAAGTGATTCCTTCATGTCTATCTATTGTTCCTTTTATTTTATTTTTTTAGTTTATCTTTTTATAGATTTAAAAACCTTTTATCAAAGTTTGGTTCGATTAGACGTTAACGATAAGCCGGTACTAAAAGCTCATGTGTCCTTGGACGACCTCGGTATCTTGCCATCACTATACTACGTCCACCCTGGGTGCACTTGTCCTAGCGTGTGTGTAGAGTGACAGTAGAATATCGTGTTTTATAAATTTAAAACTTGAATCGGCGTGTAAAAAGAGCTAAAATATACATTAAAAATACAGACACCCGCACGCACGTCACCTAACTATAACATTATTACACAAAGTACACAACAACTTGTAACTTACAATTAAAGCATATAATTCACGTATTTGTAATGCAACACATAGGTTTTGTATAAACCCCTTTTAAACAATCAAACCCTGTAATCAAAATCACTTCTAAATTTGATCAGTTGTTCCGCTCGACATGCCACATCACCACTCTCTCCGGCAGACGTGACCGCAGCTGGAGCCATTCCCTGTCGAGACAAACACTTCAACACTCTAATTCCATTCAGCTTGTAAGTGTTCGTGCATCGCCTTTTTAGTTCGGTTGAAGTCGTGCACCATGTATCGGAGCAGCATTGTGACACCCCTTGATTTGCTCTTTTCTAGGTCGACCATTCAGGTGAGAGCTCTAACCTTCGTCATTTGCTTTTGTATCCTCTTCTGATTCCTCGTGAACAACCCCCGTGATTGTTGGTCTCTCCGTCGACTTAAACCATCATACAATATGAGTGTTAATTATATTAAAAATATAATATTGAGTCTGTGTTTGATGTTTGAAACTGTATTGGTGCACTAGGATATAGGACCAATCGTTTCGGTTGAGTTATGGGTTGCGGTTGCTCTCCGTGCGTCAAAGATTGAATTAAGAGTTCTAGTATATATGTTGAATTTTGAAATACAAGCGTGGAATAATTTGATCGGTGATAACGGTGGTTGTCGGCTAATTTGAATAACGTGATTTGTAGCTTCAAAATTAAAGAGTTTATGTAAATTTTCCTTAAAGTAAAGCACCATATGTTTGTTAAATAATCTGTTCCATGATAAATGGTCCCTATGCATAAATTTTACATTATGTTCATTGCATAGGCTTTTTAGGAAATAAAGTATTAACCCACCATCTTTTATATAGATACGTGAATACATGCTACTAATATATCATTTCATTGTCCTAATTATTAAATTATAAAATGTTTATATCCATGCAATAAGATCTGGTTCGTGTCATGAGCCCTAATTACATTCAAATAAATATATAACACAACAGATAGTGGACATTGTTGAAACATTTATAAGATTTATACTAGTTATATTTTATGTTTAAAAATAAGGAAATGAGTCTTTTATAACACTAGAGTTACCGTTGTCGGGGAAATCAACACGTCTTATGACCAATTTAGTGTTTCGTAACTAAATCCAACAACAACAAAATGTAGGTTCCTGTGTTCGTTAAGGAATACTCGATTTAATTGCTTTGCTTGCTCATAAGGTATGGATTCTGTTTCTTTTACATCATAGTATTTTTTTTATTCAAGTCCGCTACTTTGTAGTACGGATGGTTTCGTTAGATTTTTCTGTTTCGTATCGTTATATGACTAGTATATATATAGTAGCATGCAATAGACTTTAGATCTTGTGCTCGTTATTGCATGTTCCCCTATGATACGCTTATTTCTAATGTAGCTTTTTACTCTGTAACCCAAGCAATTATAAGTTAAGACTTGTCATTGGGGAGTCAACGACATGGCACTCATCATGACGGTGCGTAACTAAAGTTCACGATGTCTCTAGTTTGTGCTTGTGTAGTACCTGGCCCCTAGAGGCGAATAGATCGATCTTAGCTCTGACTCCTGACTCCTGTTGAGATGGAATTAATGTGTGTATGCCTACACGCACTATCTCGGTACATGGACTATAGCTGTGTACCCCTCTGTTTAGGCTCGTGGGTGCTTCTATATTACGTGAATTGTTTTACTGTTATATGTTGTCACGTACGTCTTGTCTCGATAATGATATATTTGACATGTTTATATGCATCTGATTATGTTCAGTATTTGTTATCTGTTTAGTATAAGTTTTGGGATTCAAGTTATGTAAGTATCTGTTTCAGTGCCAGAATTTAGATTTGTTTAACGTCAGTACCGTTCATGTTTCTGTCCGAATGCCTGCCTTACTTTTACTGTTGATTTCTCCGTTACTGGGCTACTTTTTGGCTCAGCCGTAGTTTCTTTCTTGTGTAGTCTTATTTGTTTACTACAGGTAATCAAGGGGATGAGTGAGAGGAAAATGAAGTTTAAGAAGTTTTTGAAGTTTCCGTGATTAATTATTTTCAGTAATTAAACGATTTAAGACTTAGGTTTTCTAATGGATTCGAGACTTTTTGTTTCATGGATTCTTTCTTTTATTGAAACTTGTTGGTTTTTGATATCTGTAATAGTGACATGCCAGCCTGTTACGGGTTGGGGTGTTACAACAACTACGTACTTATGTTTTTAGAAAAAAAAGTTATAAATGTAAATTGTTAAAAAAGTATCAAATTAATCGATAAATTAATATATGTTCTAAAAAAGAAATAAAGAATTATTAAAAAGATAGTATAGGAAATATATGGTTTTAAACAAGGGAAAAAAATTTTAAAATATGTTATTAAAAGTAAATATAATAACAAACTATTATAATATATTAAATAAAAGAAAAACAAAAAAAATATATATTTTTATAAAAATAAAGTTATTATTCAACGTACTTCGTTAAGAGATACCAAATAAATACTTTATTTAGAGTACAACTTCGTTTTTAACAATATTTATAACAGAATGTCGGGGAAAAAATCAAGCATAACTACGTACTTAAGTTTTTAGAAAAAAAGTTATAAATGTAAATTATTAAAGACGTATCAAATTAATCGATAAATTAATATATGTTCTAAGAAAAAAAATTATTAAAAAAATGGTATAGGAAATATATGGTTTTAAAAAAGGGAAAAAATTTAAAGTATGTTATTAAAAGTAAATATAATAACAAACTATTATAATATATTAAATAAAAGAAAAACAAAAAACTATATATTGTTATAAAAATAAAGTTCTTATTAATCGTCCTTCGTCAACAGATATCAAATAAGTACTTTATTTGGAGTACAACTTCGTTTTTAACAAAACTTATAACAGAATGTCGGGGGAAAAATCAAGCACAACTACGTACTTAAGTTTTTAGAAAAAGTGTTATAAATGTAAATTATTAAAGAAGTATCAAATTAATAGACTTTCTAAAAAAAGAAAAAAAAAAGAATTATTAAAAAATGGTATAGGGAATATATGGGTTTTTAAAAAAGGGAAAAATTAAAAAGATGTTGCTAAAAAATATAATAATATATTAAATAAAAGAAAAAAAATCTATATATTATTATAAAAATAAAGTTACTATTCATTGCCTTTGTCAACAATATTTATATAATTATATAATTGGACAGAGTTTTCTAGAAAATTTTCATTTATATTACATGTCACCGTGTACTAAGACCATACGGTGTGGACGCTGTTTAGTGGCGTTTCGGCCATTCCACACTGGACCGACCACCCCGGCCACGGCGTGGAAGACGGCGTTGATGTTGGGGCGAGAGGATTTCAACTGGCGTGGTGGTAAAGAGTGGGTCGACGTGGCGTTGGCTCATTGGTGTAGCATGTAGCCGTTGGACCTCAACGACACAATTAAAAAAAAAGATTTTTCAATTAATAAATATTTTAATCCACCTATATAAAAAACTCAACATTTTTACCATTTTTTACCTTACTCTCTTCTACCGAACTCCATCTTAACCTTCATTTTTATAAAACCTCTCAACTTTTTATAAAAAATAATGCATCCACATAACCGTAACTTCGAAAGGAACAACCCCTATGGTGTGGGCAAAGTACCGAACACCAGCTCGCCTCAAGGGTCTCAACTGATCCGCAACTTCAATCTGAACATAATGGCGTAGGACCATCTTCTTACGAACCTACCTTTTATGCTTCTACAACAAGTGTACGTTCAACAACAACCGCTCACTTTTCTATCCTAAACGCCCCTACCCCTGAATCCATACCGAAAACTCAACCTACACCACCAGAATCCACTACGCGAAGAAAACGAAACCATAAAAAGAAAACCGAAGCCGAGAAGGAAAAAGCAAAAGAGAATCATTGCGTATATCCGTGGAAAAATGACGAAGAGTTGGTGTTGAAGAAAGCTTGGCTTTTAATTTCAGAGAATTCGGTTTTTATTTATTGTAACAAATATACGTTATACTTATAACATATATTTTTAATAGGTACCAACCAACATAGTGACGATTTTTGGAACCGAATAAACGACCTTTATCACAAAATCTTGGGACAAAACAGCCTAAAGAACAAAGTGGCGTGAAATAAACATCGCCATGACCGCCTTCAACAACCTAGAGAACAACCTAGAAAGAGGCGAAACGGTTGTAGCAAATTTAAATTTGTCGGAAATTTGTAGCAAATTTACACTAGTTGCTACAAATTTCCTACAAAAAAAGTTATTTTATTTGTTATTTATCAATTTAAAAAAAAAAGAAAATTTTAAATAATAAAATGATAAGTCTGTCGGAAATTTTGTAGCAAATTGACAGCAGTTGCTACAAATTTCATACAAAAAGGCTATTATTTAACAAATTAAGAAGAAAACGTAATTGTAAAAAATAAAATATTAGATTTGTCGGAAATTTGTAGCAAATTGACACCAGTTGCTACAAATTTCCTACAAAAAAATTATTTTATTTGTTATTTATCAATTTTAGAAAAAAGATAATTTTAAAAAAATAAAATGATAAGTTTGTCGGAAATTTGTAAGAAATTGACAGTAGTTGCTACAAATTTCCTACAAAAAGGCTATCATTCAACTAATTAAGAAGAAAACATAATTTTGAAAAAATAAAATATTAGATTTGTTAGAAATTTGTAGCAAATTGACACCAGTTGCTACAAATTTCCTACAAAAAACAGTTATTTTATTTGTTATTTATCAATTTTAAAAATAAAGATAATTTTAAAAATCTAAAATGATAAGTTTGTCGGAAATTTGTAGGAAATTGACAGCAGTTGTTACAAATTTTCTACAAAAAGGCTATTATTCAACAAATTAAGAAGAAAACCTAATTTTGAAAAATAAAATATTAGATTTGTCAGAAATTTGTAGCAAATTGACACCAGTTGCTACAAATTTCCTACAAAAAAAGTTATTTTATTTGTTATTTATCAATTTTAAAAATAAAGATAATTTTAAAAAACTAAAATGATAAGTTTGTCGGAAATTTGTAGGAAATTGACAGCAATTGCTACAAATTTCCTACAAAAAGGCTATTATTCAACAAATTAATAAGAAAACATAGTTTTGAAAAATAAAATGTTAAATTTGTCAGAAATTTGTAGCAAATTGACACATGTTGCTACATATTTCCTAAAAAAAAAGTTATGTTATTATCAATTTTAGAAAAATATATAATTTTAAAAAATAAAATAATAAATTTGTCAGAAATTTGTAGCAAATTGACACAAGTTGCTACAAATTTCCTACAAAACAGTTGTTTAGTTTGATAAAATGTTAAGTTTGTCGAAAATCTGTAGCAAATGAACATCAGTTGCTACAGATTTCCTACAAAAAGGATATTTTAATTTATCAATTTAGAAAAACACATAATTTTAAATTGTAAAATGTCAAATTTGTCAAGGAAATTTGTGGCAATTGACCCTACGATTTTGTACTATACTATATCATACCAAACTATACCATATATTATACGATACTATACTATGTTGTACCATACGATACAATCTAATACAGTACCATACAATACAATCCTACACTACACTACACGACACGACGCAACATGACACGACACTATACTATACGATATAGTATAGTATACTATATTACATTGTGCGATACGATACGGTCCTATACTATACAACACTACACTATACTATATTGTACGATGCTATCATATACTATACAATACTACACTATAATATATTATACCATATAGTATACGATACTACACTATACTATATTGTACGATACGTATCGATATGATCCTGTACTATGCAAAACTACACTACAGTATACTGTACTGTACTGCACTATATTGTACGATACGATACCGTGATGAACTACCGGTATTCGCTTTTAATCTAAAAGGCGTACAAACATATCATATATGTTTTAATGGATCATATTGGGCCTTAACGGACCACAACTGTCAATAGTTGACCGTATATGTCTTAATGGACCATGTTGCGCCTTAATGGATAACAACGGGCAATAATAGACCATACAAGTCTTGATGAACCATATGTGCCTTAATGGATCACAATGGACAATAGTAGATCATACATGTCTTAATGGACCATGTTGCGACTAATAGATCACAACGGGCAATAATAGACTATACAAGTCTTGCTGAACCATATGGGCCTTAATGGATCACAATGGACAATAATAGATCATGCATGCCTTAATGGATCATGTTGGGCCTTAATGGATGTCTTAATGGACTATGTTAGGCCTTAATGGATCACAATGGACAATAGTAGACCATGCATGTCTTAATGGACCATGTTGGGCCTTAATGGATCACAATAGACAATAGTAGATAATACATGTTTTAATGGACTATATTGGGCCATTATGGATCACAATTGACAATAGTTTGTATACATGTGTTAATGGATCATACTGGGCCTTAACGGATCACACTAACAATAGTATATTTTACATGTCTTAACGAACCATATTGATCCTTAATGGATCACATTGGACAATAGTATATTTTACATGTCTTAATGAACCATATTGGGCCTTAATGTATCACAATGGACTATTGTCTTAATGGACCATATTGGACCTTAATGGATAGGTAATAATAGATCATATATGTATTGGTGGACCCTATTGGGCCTTATTGGATTACAATAGGCAATAGTAGATCATGTATGTCTTAATGGAGCCCTTTAGGACTTAAAAGTGCATTACTTTTCATATTACACGTATTTAACCCGTTTAACTTTTTCTTGATGTTTCAGTCTCGCCTTATATTTTTTTTTGTTATTACCATTAACTTTATTTTTTGAAGTTTTAGTCTCGAAATATATCTTTTTTTTTTGTTATTTACCGTGACAAACCAAACTACCATACGGACAAAAACCGGTGTCGTGACAAGCGAACCTATTTCGACTGAATAACTTCAGTCCTGATTTGAAAACTATCTAAAAAAAGTCACGACTCGTAGCTCGCTCGAAAAGGGCTTGAAACAAACTTGGTAAAAAACTTGATTTAAAACGATCAGAGCCGTGCCGGCTCATTTTTTAACCAAGCCGAGCTCGAGCCAAGATCGGCTCGTTGGCTCGTTTTAGGCTCGCTCACTTCAAACTCGAGCTCGAGACGAGTTGAGCTGCCTCGTTTAATTTCGAGCTCAAGCTCGAAGTCCCACCATGGCCTGACTAGCTTATAGCTCTAACCGATATCGGTAAAACAATTTTTGGTTGCTATTGTTCATAAATGCTAAATGCTCGTATGGTACCAATACCATAAGAAACCGAATCGATGTTGGCGAAAAACTGTCGCAAAACGCAAAAATCCACTAATTAATTTAAATTTTAGAAAATGATTTCCCCAAAAATTCATTTTCACACCCAAAATTTTCCTTCCCAACCCAATCCCGCTTCCAATTTCAACTCCCCCCAAAAATTCATTCACTAGTATTCCTCTTCACCATTTTCTTCTCTAAATTAATCCTAAATTGATTTCCTCTCCAACCTTCGTCTCTTAACTGAATCGTCACTTCTATTAGGTAACAATCTCCTCTGTTCTTTATTAATCCACTCACTCTCTTCACACACCTCTTTCTATGTTCTTCATCTTAAAACCCTAGCTCCAGATCCACAACAACGACAAAGTATGTCACAAAGCTCTGACCCAAACAACCGCCCGAAACCCGACCCGCTACCTTCCGGTTCAGATTCGACCAGTTCACCTGCATCACCTCCGTCCTCATGGGCCAAACCCTAGGTCGAACCAGAAACTTCCTGTTCACTTTACACTGTACGACCCATTTTTTCTAATGAGATTCTTCAGCAGAGGCTCTTCCACCACTACCGCCACCGCCATAGCCTTCGGTCCGATGAGACCTATCCTCCTTGTGAACTGTGACGAGCAAGGAAAGTTCCAGATGGATCAGAAGCGGTTTATGTTCTTCGGCTCATACAACAATGGCAGGTGGTGTTTTAGATAATTGTTTTTTAGTATCTATTATCAAAAAATCAATTATAAAAAGAAATCCCCTAACACCTCTAATATGGGTGGCAATGGCTATGGCAACATACCTCCTGATGAAGGAGGTGGAATTGCTGGCGGTTAATGGTTACTGATTGAAAGTGGAGTATTCTAAACTCAAACTAACATGAAATTAATTGTTTGGTTCGTGTATAATTAGGGTGTTAATATATTGTATTTGAAAACATATGTTGCTGATTGGCTAGGGCTATTTGCTTTAGGGTATTTGTTGGAAACTGGAAAGAGTAATATGTACAGTTAGAGTTTGAATAAAAAAAAACTAATTAAAATCAGAATGAATCTCTACAAATTTAAAGTTAGCATTCAATATAATTCAACTAATGGAAATGTAATGAAATCAGATGATCGAGTTTGGCTACTTAATGAGTTAATATGTACATGACCAAAAACACATCTTTGTGAAAGAAGGGAGGCAATTTGTGAAATGGGAATAAAGGCTTCTCAAATCAGATTAAAAGAATAGTTAACATTGCTTTAGCTTTAGAAAACTAGTTTTAGTTGAAGACGATATGAAACTAACTATTTGGCCACTAAATAATTAGAAGCAGATCTGTTTTATATAAACAATAAGAAGCGTTTGTTATTTCAAGTCTTAATACCCCATAAAATCAAATCAAAACTCCGCTATGAGATACTTACTTTCTCTTATTGGTATGTTTGCCGTATGTTGATTATTTTGTCATATACTTTTGAATCATAGAAGGAAGAAACTATGCCTGGCAGCATTGGGTGAATGGGGTAGAAACAGAGGAAACTGAAAATGGTAATAATGATGTATTTGGTCCCTAAAGAGGCTAATGATCAGCCGAAGGAACTAGTAAGTAACTGATCTTGCACTAAAAGTTTATGCAACTCAAGTGTTATATTATTGGCATTTTTTTAAATGGCAGCTATACTAGAAACAAGCTTCTAAAAGGCTATTGCAGAATGGAGATACGGGTACTGATGCGGGTCCTCTTGTAACTAGGCCTAGGCATATTCGGTTTGAATCTCTTCATGAGGTATATAGGGGTGCTAAATGGGTCATGTTCAAGGGTTGGCGGGTTCAATCCGACCCGAACCCGAAAATTTTAGACCGACACGAACCCGAAAATTGTGCCGTACATATGAACCCGACCCGACCCGAATATTTGCATACTGACCGAACCCGACCCGTTCAACCCAAATTTAAAAAAAAAAAAAAATTTCAGCAAATTAATATATTAAAGTTAACACTACAACAAAAAAACACAAATTTATATAATAAAATTACATTAAAATCATAAAAATTTATGTCAACTTCCATTTTTAAGTTATATTTATAGCATAAAATACACACCTAATTTAATTTATGACATAAAACATATTTTTAAAAATATAATATAATAGAAATGGGTTAAACGGGTCAACCTGCCAACCCGACCGGGTTGACCCGAACCTGATCCGTTTAGCTAAACGGGTTCGTGGGTTTAACCTGAAACTGGCCCGAACCCGTTTAGACTAAACCCAAACCCACGAATTTCGTGTTAGGTTCTTATCATGTTTTCGGATCGTGTCAGAAATTCACACCCCTAAAGATATATGCTAAATATTTTACATCTCTTGATGTGGGTCATGTTCTTCTCATTGTGGCTTCCTTCGTATTGCTCTCTTTTCACCAGTACTCGCTGTAAGTAATTATTACTTGTTTATAATCTTGTTTTCTGACTTGTAAACAGTTTTGATCATTATTTTGTAATTTGTTTTTTCAGGGTGTTGGGGATGCTTATGGTGCTAGTGTTCATCCCAATTTATGAGCACATTATATGGGGCCTTGCTATAGCTAGGTTGATTTTCTGACTTAATAAAGTGATATTTCTAATTTAAAGTGGAACTTTTTGAATCAAAACTTTAGTTAAAAGTGGTTTAGATGTAAAAAAGTTGATGAATGTGATTTAACTTGTTGTATAAAGTAGGTACACTATTAGGTGGTATACGTTACATACAAAATAAAGATGGTTTTGAGTAGAGGTGTAGTGGTTTGAATTGATGAACCCAACACGACTAGTAAGCTGACACGTTGTAAACAGGCCGTAAACAGATTGAACATATACAATATATTTTTTTATTTTATGAGTTTATTTTTTAATCGGTTGACGTGTCAACTTGTTTGATAAAACAGGTTAAATAAGTCAGCTTGTTTCATTTTACAGTTTAAATGGGTCAGCCTATTCATTCTGCAGTTTAAATGGGCTAGCTTGTTTCATTTTACAGTTTACACGGGTCTTTTCAAACTATTAACGAACCGATCTCGATTGGCTCTTGAGCGGCCTGACTCTTGTTTACAGCCCTAGTATGGAAGGATAACACTGATTAATATTTGCATTGTTTTGTTCAACTTGGAGGACCTATTGGCATTCTACACATGTACATTTCTTTGTGTAATTCGTTTTTTAGTGTTTATAATGAATTCAATTAAACATAAATTCAAATATAATCTAATCAGAAAATGAATTTCTTACCTACTTACTCTGTTTATGCATGTTTGTGAGTTCAGGGAGCTATTTGAAGCAAAAATCTGGAAGCTTGTTGAACTCGGGTTCAGTAAAGATGCAGTTATACAAGCTTTGAAGCTTTTTGATGGTAATGAAGAACAAGCAGCTGGATATCTTCTACCTCTGGAAAAGCACGTGAATCTGCTGTTTTTGTTTTGGTATTTGCTGGTGCTGCATTATGGATTAATTTGCCATTGGTCGTTTACACCTAAATTGTGCAATGCATGAAGTAGCTACCACTGAAACTAAGGATATGATAGTTTATATAGTTTGTTATTGGCCATTTATCTTTGATTCTTCATCTACTTCACTTCATTTATGTGTTCTTTAATTTTCAGGATACTTGACAATATAACATATATATGAATTATGGTGTCACTTTTACCGGTTTATAACTTTCACCTGATAAAATTATAGGTCGCGTACTCGCAACAACTTAAAGATTTGTATGGGGACGTGGATTGCGATGATTTAGCCTTGTGGAAAAGTTTGCATCCTAAGTGTAAGGGTCGCAAGATGTTCGGGATAGGATCTTCTGATCCTGATTTTCTGGTGACCGGAAAAAAATCATCTACAATTTGCGGTTCTAAGGATGATGCCCGACACTCGCAAGGGGTATCATTATTTATTCTTGTTATTTAGATAGCTTAAACATTTTTAAGATAGTCCCATTAGTGAAGGTAATAGTTTAGGCTTTAAATGGGAAGAATGAGTTCGCTGATATGGGTTTAATATGGTGGTATTGAAGGTAGCTTGTTTGTGATTGATTGAGTACATTGTTGGTTGAATAGGTTTGTTATGGGCGGGTTTGGGTCATGGGTCAGAATGGGTTCAGCTGTGCGGGTCAAAATGGATCGGGTCAGAATAGGTTATTTTTAAACAGGGTTAATTTGATTCGGGTTCGAACGGGTTCACGCCAATTTTGTTTTGGGTCAGAAGGGTTCATTTTCAAGGTTTATTTGGTTTGTGTCAGGAGTTTTTAGAAAATAAACATGAGTCGAGATGATTTTTACCACTCATGAATAAATATGTTTAATAAAAGTAAAATTGTAAGAAACATAAGGAATTGCGTACTATAATACTTTTTAATAATTTATTAAAATAATTAAGTACAAATAAATAACAACATTTTAATATGATATTTCATTTTTTTAATATGTATGTGTGTTTGTATTTTGTTATAAGGGATTTTTACATTGTTAGTTAGATTTTTGTAGGGTTGTGTTGATCGACCTGTTCGGGTTGATATGTGATGATTACGGTTTTATAATTTTCAGCTTCAAAAAGTTCAGGCGGAACTAGAAAGAGAACGTGAGGCCCGACAAAACATAGAAGCCCGTTTCGAACTATTTCAACAAGAGCGTGAAAAAGAGCGGGCCGACCAAGACGCATGGTGAAAAAATATGGAAGAAATGGTGAAAAACATCGGAAAGAAGTAAACAAAGCTCTCGTTTTGTGAAGTATTGGAATGTTGGATTAGTTTTGAATAAAAAAAATTGCTCTTAATTAGGATTTTTTGTGTTTTGGAACTTTTGGAATGTTTTAGAATCTTGCTTGTTGCAAATGTTTTGGAATGTTTTATAATTTTGCTTGCTGCAATTTTTGGAATGTTTTATATTTTGGTGCGTTTTTTATACAAAAAATGGTTTTTTAAAATTGAGATATTGTTATTTTGTCACAAATCTGTCGCAAAAAATTGTAGGAGTTTTATGGCAAATCTTAATTTCTAAGTAGTAGGAATTTTGTAGCTACATTAAAAATATATTTTTTATTTGTAGGAAATTTGTCGCAAACTCTTTTGATAACTTTGTAGGAAATTTGTTGGAAACCGTTAGTTTTGTAGATAATTCGTAGCAAATTGTTTAGAGAAAATTTATAAATTTGTAGGAAACTTGTGGAAAGTTTTATGATTTGTAGAAATTTTTGTCGCAAGAAAGTTTATAAATTGTAGGAATTTTGTCGCAGAAAAATTTTATAATTTGTATGAATTTTGTCGCAAGAACATTTTATAATTTGTAGGAATTTTGTCGGGAAAATAAAAAATTATGAATATTTTTTTAATAATGTTATTAATTTTAAAAATAAAATATCATAAAATAATATACAAAAAAGGCAAAAACGTGGAAGAATTGTCGGAATTTTGTAAGAAGAGCGATTTGTCAGAATTTTGTAGCAAATTTTGCGACGAGAGATTTTGTAGGAATTTTGTAGCAGATTTTGTCGTATTTTTGTAGCTAATCCGGTTACCCACAAGTTTATTTCCTATGAATTTTTTTGTAGGAAATTTGTGGGTAAGGCCAATTTCAGACAAATTTGCTACAAATTTGGTTGTCACAAACTTGACAATTTTCTAGTAGTGACTAATCACTCGGATGCTCGTACCGAGTTTGAGATCAACTTAAATGACAATGATCTTGAAGCCGAACGCCTACTTGGAAAAGATAAACCAAAAAAGAGGGCGCAAAAAACATACTACGAGTGATGAAATAAACACCGCTTTGGTCGGCATCGAAGATCAAATAGCTATATTCAATAACATTCAACAAGAAAGAAACATCCAAAAATTAAAAGCCCTTGAGATTTACCGGCGAAAGGAAAACGAATATGAAATTCCTCGCTAAAAAGATGGATCACATTGACGCTTAAGAGAGGGAAATGTACGAGAAAATAAAATAAGAAATAAAGGCAAAATATCGTACTTAGTGTCGGTTGTTTTTTTCGATTTTTTTCGCTTTCTTTTTTTCTAATTTATGTAATTTCTTTTTATTATGTAATCATTTTTTATTTATTTTTTGTAATCGTTTTTTATTATTGTGAATTATTTAAAAAAATTAAATACATTTTTTATAGTTTTGCATAGAAAATAATAACAAAAAGTGGGTGTTACGTGTGGAATAACGCCGCTCTTCTACGCCTCATCACACACCCCTTGTTTTGGCACTGCATTACTTTTCTGATGTGTGCTAACGTGTCGTCCTCATATCGCATAACGCTTTATTTTCATGCCTCTCCACACCCTGTATAGTCTAAGCCGACTAAAAATTACACAATGTGGATTATAGAAAGAAAAATCAAAGCAAAATATAAAATTACATAGAAATTTAAACTATTTTAAAAATAACATAATAAGTAGTTTTTTTTGTTTTGACTCTATTCAACAAGGGGTGAGCTAAACGTACCTATTGTTACTTGTTATACATCCCCTAAAAAAACCATTTTAAAAATTGTCAAATTTCCACCTATAAATCTTCACAATTGTTTATTTAATTTGAATGTATTACATAATTAAAAATTATTAATGTTTATAAATATGTTTCGTGAAACAAAGGATGCAATTAATAATCATGTCATGTGTTTCATGTATTCATAACCATTCTACTATTTTATTAGGTCACCATGTTTCTTTTCAAGGCTACGTTACTAATATTATATCCTAAAAGATTTATACATTCTTATGAGAATGTTATTACGTAGTCTAAAAACAATAATAAAAAAAGTAGTTTCTTGCACCTTTATTCGATGGTCTCATGAAAATGTGAGTAATTCTGTAAAAATAACTTTTAATGTATGGTAGTTGATAGAAAAAACTTTTTGATTATGAACCAATCATGTAATGGTTGCTGGTAATACACATATGCAGAAGCAATAAACTAACTTTTGAAAAGATTAAAAGATTATAATTTAAATTTTAAAAGATTATTATAGTTCAAAAGAATCTTGATCATCTTTAACAAGATTATAGTTCAAAAGATTACATGCTAAAATTAAGAAAAAGAAAATAAAAGGTTAGAGTTAAATTATGTGAGAACTTGAAGGGAAATTAGTAAAAATAGTTTAAAAGGGGTACCCAAACAACAAGAATTAAGTGGTTTTTGTTTTTTCAGATGGAAAAGTTCTGTAGTCTGCGGACCACATCTGCAAACGTCTCCATGAGAAGAGATGGACAAAAAGTCTGCAGAGTGTAATAAAAAAAGTCTTTGATTATTCACACCTCTTTTTAAAACCCACCATCTGCAAACAGAGCTTTAGCTTCATCTACCACCACCATCTGCCACCTCCCCCACCACCACTTCAGCCTTCACCGACAACCTTCCACCGTCACCCAGAAGCACCATGGCCACCCATCGTCCCCACCCATACCATCTGCCACCGCCCCCCACCCACCATGTCAACCGCCCACAACCACCTCCACCGAAACCCCCTACGCCACCGCCACCACCTACAACACAACCAACTCCACCGAAATATCATCATCGTCACCTCCTACGCCACCGCCCACAACCACCTCCATCGAAACCCTAATTTCGCCACCACTGAAACCCCAACCCTAACTAAACACCCAACAACCACCGTAGCCACCGCAATCAGAAAGAGATAAAGGAGTTTCAGATCGTTTGTTAGGGAGAGAGGGAGAGAGAGAGGGAGAAAAGAAAGAGAAAGGGGAGAGTATAGAGAGAGATACACTCGCCTGAGGGATTCACCGGAGACACTCGCCTGAGGAGGTGGTGGCGGAGATGTGGTGGTGGCGGAGGAACTGGAGGTGGTGGCGGAGGAGGTGTCGGCTGGGAGGAGTTGCTAGGGTGTGGAGAACTTTTGTTTTGAAGAGCAGAAGAAGACCCTTGAAGATGTGAGTCCACATCTGTCTGAGGAAGAGGTATTGAAGACCTTTTTTTAATAAAAGCACTTTCAGAAAACAAACACACTGCAGACTCAAACGTCTGCGTGTGGTCTGCGTGGAGCAGACATAAGAGGTTCTGAAGTGCTTTTGACAAAAAAAAAAAAAAAAAAAAAAAAACAAACACCCCTTACATTCCATTCTAAGACTATGGGAGTATGGGGTGTGGAGGGGCTTGAGTTCGGGTATTGCTCGACACGTGACGAGGGTGGAATCCACAACATAATACTAAAAAACTAGGGGTGTGGTGTGGCGTGTCGTGTCGTGGCTTAGCTTGGCGTGTACAGCCATGTGGACTTTTTTTTTGTTTAAACTATTTAAAATTTCACACAGCCAACCAAAGCCAGCTATGTCACCCCCCCCCCCCCCCGGCTCAATACCTACGCCAAAAAGGCCCAATGCCAACCCGGGATAGAGCAGCTAGCGTTTAGGAGTCAAAACGCCCCCAAACAAACGCCAACACCCCAAAGCCTAACAATAATTCCAAGCTTCCAATTTTTTTCCATAAAGGCGTTGACTTGTGGGTCTCTAGCTCAATCATACCTTATTATAAACATAAACACCTCCTTACAGTTTCTGATACCATCCACCTCCCCTCTTTTTATGTTCTATTTTTTTTATAGATATGAAAATATTTCTACTCCTTTTCCTTTCATTAACACCAGCAATTGCAAAGTACACCAAAAGAGGGTGCAGTGATAAGTGTGGGAACGTGAGGATTCCATACCCTTTTGGAATCGGTGCGGAATGTTCCGTCAATGAATGGTACACCATTGATTGCAAGAACTCGTCGCCATATCTATCTAAACTTAACCACCTAAAAGTCTTGGGTGTAAGCTTGAAAAATCAAACAGTCACTGTTAGTATGCCAAGGATCTTTGAGTGCTATAACCCAGTTCGGAATAGCAGTCTTAGCACGAGCTTCATCGATCTTGATGGGAGCCCCTTCTTGTTTTCCAAATCACACAATAAGTTTGTTTTCCAAGGGTGTGGAAGTGCTGCTATGATGAATAATGGGAGTGTGGTCACAGGATGTTCTTCGGCTTGTCTCAATAATATTACAGTTGGCGATAGAAACAGCTGTTTTGGGATCGGTTGTTGCCAAATTGCAATTCCTCATTATGTCAAGTCATACAACATTAGCTTGATGGGCGGCTTAGGGGTGCATGGAAGTTGTGGGTCTGCCTTCTTGGTGGAGGATGAATCTTTATATGAACAAGGAAGGTTTTCTGATCCATTTAAATTCAAGAATACCTCTTTTATTCCGGTATCACTTCTGTGGACTCTAACAGACTCCGATCATGTAACTTGTTGCTTTGACAAATCCCCGTTAAGACGCAAAGTGAATGTGTTTAATGGTAACTCATTGGATACGTTGAAATGCAACTACTCTACAGGATTATCATTAAAAGATAACCCTTATTTAACAGATGGATGCGAGGACTATGGTATGTAATTCAATATACAGTATTTCTTTGTTTACTTTGCTTCTTAAGATTTTTGAATTTAAATTGAATAAACCCCCCCCCCCCCCCCCCACCCCCAAGCTAAAATGCTAAAAACTAAACCCCCCAAAAACCTAAAAAAATAAAAAAAAAAATCTAAAATTTTTTTTTTTTAATATTTTTTATGCTCAAATCGCTACTTTTAGTGGCAAAAAAAAAAATATTTAAAAAAAAATTTAATTTTTTTTTTTTGCCTTCGAAAAGTAGCGATTTTTATATGAAAAATATTAAAAAAAAGAAAAATTTTTTGTGTAATTTTTAGCTATTTTTAGGGATTTTTGGTTGTGTTCACATTGGTTCTCGCGGTTCTCGCAATAAGAGGTGTTTCTCGCATGATCTTCTCCCTATATATATATATATATATATTGATTTCAAGTGATAATGAATAGTAACTTTATTTTAATAATAAATATATAGTTTTTTTATTATTTAATATATTATAATAGTTTATTATTATATTTACTTTTAATAACATATTTTCTTTTTTTATACATATATTTCCTTTACCTTTTTTTTAATAATTGTTTTTTTATTTTTTTTAATATATTAATTTATCGATTAATTTGATACTTCTTTAATAAGTTACGTTTATAACTTTTTTTCTAAAAACTTAAGTACGTAGTTGTACTTAATTTCTTTTCCTGACATTCCGTTATAAGTTTTGTTAAAACGAGGTTATACTCAGAATAAAGTATTTATTTGGTATCATAAAACGGTACGATGATAAACTAAATCGTTCTAATGGTTTGACTTTCTAAACAGAATACTTTATTTTCAAATCATGTTTGTTTTACATTATCGTTTACTCGGTTTCGCCGCAACGCTCGATATAAAAAAACTAGTTATAACTAAATGAAAAAAAGTGTCCGATTGGTTAATAGAAATAAATCAATTGTCTATTACACAACAAATCTCATTTCCTCTAAATACTACTGCAAATTCATTTTATCCACCTCTATAATTTTTTTTTTCTTTTCATTCTCTTTTTCCCCTTCATTACCATCATCACTCTCTCACCACCCATCACAACAACCCGCCGCCATCACCACCTTACCATTCTTCCCATTTTATCAATTTTTCTCATTCTTCCCATTTTGTAGGGAACACCTTATTTTTCCACATTTTTCCTACATGTAACATTTACCAATTTTATTTTTAAACTTGTTTAAAAATGTTTTTCATTAAGTTTTATATATCTTAAGAGAATCTACCCTATTTGACAACTTGAGAAGCATTCTAGACCACACATTTTCCCTAAGGAAAAAATGCAAAAAAAAAAAAAAAAAAAGGTTAAAAAAAAGCAAAAAAAAAAAAAATTGGAAAAATCGAAGCTTTTTCCTTAAGGTTTTTTTTAGGGATTTATACAAATGTGTATATTGTTAATCTTTTAACTATACATATGTGTATTGTCAAGGGGTTATACATATACGTATATACATGTTTAAAATTGAAAAAAAAGTGTTATAAACCCTAAACACTAAAGTTAAACCCTAATACTAAACCCTAAAGCTAAACCCTAATGATAATCTCTAATACTAAACCCTAAATAGTAATGCTAAATCGTAAATACTAATGTTAAAACCTAAACAACACTTACTTTTCAATTTTAAACATCTATATACATATATGTATAATTGACAATATACACATATGTATAGTTAAAAGATTAACAATATACACATGTGTATAAATCCACCATAAATTCATTCTATCCACCACAATAGCCATCACCATCTTGCCATTCTTCCCATTTTATCAAATTTTCTCATTCTTCCCATTTTGTAAGGGACACCTTATTTTTCCACATTTTTCCTACATGTCACATTTACCAATTTTATTTTTAAACTTGTTTACAAATGATTTTCTTTAAGTTTTATATTAACCCCTATATATATAGGGAGGAGCTCATGCGAGAACCACCCTTATTGCAAGAACCGCGAGAACCAATGTAAACACAACCTAAAATAGCTAAAAAAACCTAAAAAAAACCTAAAAAAACCTAACCCCCCCCCCCCCAAAAAAAACCTAAACCCCCTCCCCCACCCCCCCCCAAGCTAAAATGCTAAAAACTAAACCCCAAAAAACCTAAAAAAATCTAAAAAAATAAAAAAAAATCTAAAATTTTTTTTTAATATTTTTTATGCTCAAATCGCTACTTTTAGTGGCCAAAAATTTTTTAAAAAATTTTTTTTTTTTTTTTTTTAAAATTTTTTTAATATTTTTTTTTCTTCGAAAAGTAGCGATTTTTATATAAAAAATATTAAAAAAAAATTTTTTGTGTGATTTTTAGCTATTTTTAGGCATTTTTGGTTGTGTTTACATTGGTTCTCGTGGTTCTCGCAATATGATGTGGTTCTCGCATGATCTTCTCCCTATATATATATATAGGGAGGAGCTCATGCGAGAACCACCCTTATTGCGAGAACCGCAAGAA
Organism: Helianthus tuberosus; assembly: GCA_030545235.1. Lineage (NCBI taxonomy): Eukaryota > Viridiplantae > Streptophyta > Magnoliopsida > Asterales > Asteraceae > Helianthus > Helianthus tuberosus. The sequence goes on along the minus strand of CM060434.1, from coordinate 10,226,489 downwards.
CCAATCTGAACACAACCTAAAATAGCTAAAAAAACCTTAAAAAAACCTAAAAAAACCGAACCCACACCCCCCCCCCCCAAAAAAAAAAAACCTAACCCCCCCCCCCACCCCCAAAAACCTAAACCCCCACCCCGCCAAGCTAAAATGCTAAAAACTAAACCCCCAAAAAACCTAAAAAAATAAAAAAAAAAAATCTAAATTTTTTTTTTAATATTTTTTATGCTCAAATCGCTACTTTTAGTGGCAAAAAAAAAATATTTTTTTTAATTTTTTTTTTGCTTCGAAAGTAGCGATTTTTATATAAAAAATATTAAAAAAAAAAAAAAATTTTGTGTGACTTTAGCTATTTTTAGGCATTTTTGGTTTTGTTCACATTGGTTCTTGCGGTTTTCGCAATAAGAGGTGGTTCTCGCATGATCTTCCCCATATATATATATATATATATATATATATATATATATATATATATATATATATATGAAAAGTGTAAAATACAACACGGCTTAACATTCATCACGTACGACAACGTGCATGATTATGTGTGTAACGTGCGTGATTAATTTTTTCATCATGCGTGATTAATGTTTTCCAACATGCGTGATTTAGGTTTTTTAGTTTATAACCTGCGTGATTTTCTAATGAACGTGTGTAATTATCTTTCGTACGCGATGTACGTTAAGCCGTATTGTACAAACCTAGATGAATTATCTATGTAAGTTTACAACTCGTAATTTATCCTACACTCCTAGTAATTTGTCCTACATTTTAAACTAATTTTTTTTATTTTTTTGAAAAAAATATATATTTTGAAAATAAGTTACAAATTTAATGTAGTTAGCTATTAAAAATGAAGACTAGAAATTAATTATCTATGTAAGTTTACAAATATACCCTTACATTAAAATTAAATGCAAATATTAAATGATGTAAAATGAAACTTTCTTATTGGTTGAAACTTATTCTTTTTTCTTCTTACAAAAAATTTCTTCTCATTTGAACCTTCCACTATATATATATATATGTGTGTGTGTGTGTTTGTGTGTATGTGTGTGTGTGGATGGATTAAAATGAGAACCACTACGAGTTCTGAGAACTTTTTGATCCCGCGCGAGTTGGGCCAACTTTTTTTTTTTGCACAAACCTAGATGAAAACATTATAAACACATCCGTAAAAAAAAAGTAAAAAAAAATTGCCGAGTCGTTAGTTTTGTCTGATACAAGTTTTTTTACGCCCTGATAAAAAAAATAGTTATCAACTGTAAAATTTTACACCAGCGCGTAAAAAAAACTTGCATCTGTCAAAACTAACGCTTCGACATTTTTTTTTTACTTTTTTTACAGATGTGTTTATAATGTTTTTATCTACGTTTGTGCAAACAATTTTGGCTCAACTCGCGTGGGATTAAAAACTTCTCACGGTTCTCACAACTCGTTGTGGTTTTCATTTGAACCTAATCCTAGGATTAGGTTAATTCGTGAACTTCCTGAGAGTGAACTAAGTGAACGAATCTTGGCCATTGATCTTTTTTTTTTAAATTAAAATTGTAAGATTGATATTAGCCAAGTATTTTTAATTAAAATCCCTTTATTTTCTCATCTCTTAACTCTCTCTCATTTTTAATTATTTCTCTATTATTTTAATTATAAGAGATTGAAGGGCTAATGTTTTTTTAAATAAACTCTTATGTTCTTTTTAAAATTAAATATTAAACCTAATTAAATTATGTTTTTTAACATATGTGTATACATGTCAGTATATACAAGACTTATACACTTGTGTATTATTAAATCTTGTTTTCACGTGTCGGTATAAACTAGATTTATACACCTATGTATTATTCAAGTACATATGTGTATATAGGTCGGTATATACCAGACGTATACACCTGTGTATTATTCAAGTGCATAGTGTATACAGGTCGATATATACTAGACTTATACACTTGTGTATTATAACATATTGTTTCCACTATGCATCTTTTCATCAAACATTGATCTAATAAATACATATATGTATAGAGAATGTAATTAAATATTTTTAATCGTGTTCTAGATGGAACAATATTTGATAATATTTTTTTTTAAATTATCAAATATTAAGTTTGGTAATTTGTGAGACGAAAAACATATAGAGAATGTAATTAAATATTTTTTAATTGGAAAGAGAAATCAAAAGAGAGAAAAAGTCAATTAATTAAATGAAGATAAAAAAAAAATACAATTATACCCTTGTGTCTATTAAGATACATGTAAGTTACAAAAGATAATTACAAATAAAGAAAAAATTACAATCTTGCCACCAAAGAATCTACAAAATCAATTATCAGGATAAGTTTATTTTGTTCACAAATACATCATTGTTTACTTACGAACCCTACCCTATATGTATATAATATACAAGGAAAAATTTCACAGAATAGTAACCAAGTTTTAAAAGTGTTCTAATTAGATCACTGGTGTTGTTTTTGTCCCAATTAAATAACTTAACATTCAAATCGAGCCATGTTCTTTTTTCCATGTGTCAAGCAAAAATGGAGCATAAAATGTTGGGGTCGAATTATTTTAATATATGAAAATATATTTATTAAAAATAAAAACCATTTAATTACATTAAAATTTAAAAAAAAACAAGTTACAATTCACGTCATCACTCGACGTTAGCATCAAATAAAAGAAAAAAAACAAAAATTCACATCACCACGTTTACCTATTAAATGAATGAAAAAACTCTTAATTTTAATGAAGAATGAATGTTGAGTGACCTGATTGGAACACTTTTGAAACTTGAGTGACCTAATTGAAACACTTTTAAAACTTGGTTAGTATTTTACAAAGTTACCCCTTTTTCCTTTCAGAAGAAGAAACTGCAAAATACGCCAAGAGAGGGTGCAAAGAAATGTGTGGAAACGTTACAATTCCATTCCCTTTTGGAATCGGAGCGAGTTGTTCTGTTAACCAATGGTACATAATTGATTGCAAAAACTCAACTCCATATCTACGCGCACTAAACAACTTGAAAGTCTTGAGTGTAGACTTGAAAAATCATACAATCATTGTTAGTACACCAAGGATTACTGATTGCCAGAACCCAGTTCAGAATAGCAGTGAAATTATGGGTGTCAATCTTGGTTTGAGCCCCTTCTTGTTTTCCAAAACACACAATAAGTTTGTTTTTGAGGGATGTGGTATTGCTTCTATGATGGATAATGGGAATGTGCTCACAGCATGTGCAACAACTTGTCACGGTGTTACACTGAACGATAGAAACAACTGTTTTGGAATTGGCTGTTGTCGAACCGCGATTCCTCATTATCTCAAGTCGTACACCATTAGCCTCACTGGCTTAAATGAGGAAAGTGAAGGATCATGTGGGTCTGCCTTCTTGGTGGATGAAACATCATATGAGGAAGGAAATTTTTCTATCAGGAATACCTCTTTTATTCCCGTGTCACTTATGTGGACCCTAAAAGACTCCGATCAAGTCACTTGTTGTTATGACCGAAACCTCATAAGAAGCAAAGTGGATATATTGAATGATACGGTATACACATGGAATTGCTATAATTCTGATTCATATTATTCAATACGAGAAACAGGAAACCCTTATTTAGCATATGGATGCATGTACACCTATGGTACGTAGTAATTCAATGTATGTATGTATGTGTGTGTGTGTGTGTGTGTTTACTTGATTATTTTTGTTGATAGCTTCTTTATATGTTGTTTTGTAACATGGAATTTCCTTATACTTGTAGATCCTGAGTGTAAAATGTGTGAAGATAGGGGAGACTACTGTAGCAGGTACGAGATACTTGACGTTGATGGTTTGGTATTAAGTCAGAACTACGCTTGTCATGGTGATATCGATGATAAAAGATCACTGGATATAATTCTAGGTAACGTCTTCTATTCAAGGGCACTAATTCAAACCATTAGATCGATCTGATTTTGAATATGAATAACGAAAGTAGATACTATCCACTTAAAAAAATGTATACCTTTTAATTCAATATCCTCCAAAAAAATAAAAACCAAATAGGAACAACGAAAGTAGACATCCAATGTCACACCACCTAAACGGCGGCCCTAGCCAACATTTGCTCAGACTACGTTTTTCTTAACCAGGCTCATGCTGGGTTGGTTAGACTTGGTTACGCCGTTCCCTCGGAAACCGTACCATCTCCACACGAGATGCCTCAATGAAGTAACAGACGGATGAAAATTGGGGTGCGGCTTAGGATCGAACCCCCTCGGTGGGTTTGTCACCGTCATTGCCCAATATCCACCCCAATATAACATAAGTGGGAATTGAATTTAAGTCTCTATTGGATAACTCAAGTCTCCTACCACTAGGCCACAAGTTTAACTCAATATCATTTAAAAAATAAAAAACCAAAACCATAAAAAATATATATAGAAACTGAATTTTCAATCTTTAGTAATAGTTCTATTTCTCAACAAACCTCTTTCAAAAACATTTTTCTTAACAAATTTATTTCAACAAACTTTTTATTAGTCTTGTAATTTTGCTGTTTTTCCTAAAAATAATTATGCAATCTTTGTACAACTTGTAAGTCCAAAATCAATTTACGTCGCATATTCACAACAATTGGAACTATCACTATATTTTCGTCGTATTTGTGAGAATACTTTAAACATAAAAATTGCATCCAAGGGTTAATGTAGGAAAAAAAAAAATTGAAGATTCGAAAACATAATTACATTTTCCACTTAGTAATGTCTATGTATTTGTATTCTAAATTAACTTTATAAACTTGTTCGTAAATTATTTTTAGCTTTATGACATTATTTTTAAGTTATTTATATTACTTTTTTGAAATGACCACTTTATTGGTATCATTTCCGACACATTACTGTAGGCTCCAAATGCCTCTTAGTTGTCATGAATGCAAAATCAAAATACAATGTTGATTTGGCTATATGATTTGAGATTTTTCCATAAGCGGTAACTGATTGCATCTCTTGGCAACTTTTATTAGTAGATTACATTTTGTCCGAAAAGAAAGTTAGAAGAATATGAAACCACTCGGTGAATACTTTAATTATATTGACTATTACTAACGACTGCCTTTATATTCACCTTCATTCAGGTCTTAGCATAAGCGTGGGTGTACTTTTTATCATTGCAATTAGCTATCCATTGTACAAAGTGATCTAAAAAATAAAAGAAAACAGACCAAGAAAGAGATTTTTTAAACGCAACGGCGGTTTACTTCTAAAACAACAAGAAGAAGCTGACCCATCTTTAGTTGATAAAACCATACATTTCACATCACGTGAGTTGCAGAAGGCCACCGACAACTTCAATGAAAATAGAATTCTTGGTCGAGGAGGTCAAGGTACAGTCTATAAAGGAATGTTAGTGGATGGAAGAATTGTGGCAGTCAAAAAATCAAAAATAGTTGATGAAAGCCAACTAGAGCAATTTATCAATGAGGTGGTTGTTCTTTCCCAAATCAATCATAGGAATGTTGTCAAGTTATTGGGATGTTGTTTAGAGACAGACGTCCCTCTCCTTGTTTCCGAGTTTATTCCAAATGGTACTTTGTATGATCGGCTTCACAACGAAACTGACGAGCTCTCAATTTCTTTGGACATGCGATTACAAGTAGCTAACGAGGTTGCCGCAGCACTTGCTTACTTGCATTCCGCAACTTCAATTCCAATATACCATAGAGATATTAAAACCACCAATATACTTTTGGATGATAAATACAGGGCAAAAGTCTCTGACTTTGGAACTTCAAGGTTCGTATCCATAGATCAAACTCATTTGACTACCTTAGTCAAAGGTACGTTTGGCTACTTTGATCCCGAGTATTTCCAGTCTAGCCAGTTCACTGAAAAGAGTGATGTTTATAGTTTTGGAGTTGTTTTAGTTGAACTCTTAACCGGAGAAAGGCCGATTTCTCTAACAAGATTTGGTGAAAACAGAAATTTGGCTGCACATTTTATGTTGGCTATGGAAGAAGGGCGTGTTATGTCAATTTTTGATGCAACGGTGATTAAAGAGGGTACTAGGGATGAGCTTCTGATTGTAGCTAACCTAGCAATGCGATGCTTAAATATGAATGGAAAGTATAGACCAACAATGAAAGAAGTTGCTATAGAGTTAGAAACCATACGAAGATCGCACATTCCCTCTATCATTCAAACAAATACAAGTTCCATGGTATATGGGAAGGAACTATCGATGCTACTTAATGACGAATGATCATCAACATTCTTGAGTTTCAGTGATAGCATTAATTAGTCGATCTTGTAAAAAAGCTCTACTGTTGTTTCTTGTTTAATAAACTTATGTTGTCATAAAAAAAGGTTAGGTTGTGAAAAGAAAAGTACTTTCATTTTTCTATAAAAAATATTATCTAATGTTTTCTCTTCTTGTTTCCGTAGACATGTGTGCAATCTGTTTGCCGTCTGGGTCATATGAGCGAGCATTGCTCAAACTTATAACAATTAGAACCAGAGTTATAACTTATAATCTCTAAAGTTTATTTCCAATCAACATTATAACTCCTCTGCTATGCTCGGTGACTTCCAACCTCCCGGTGGAAATTTTCAAGATACGCCACTGTCTACATGATCCTCGTGATCTACAGACAATCAAATCTTAATTTCCTTTTGTCTGAATTGTGAGGCACGAAAAAAAAATCACAGATATTCTAGTGATAAAATTTCATATTAAAAATCTTTTACATGGCCGTGTTGATGGTATTGTGGTAGAATAGGACGGTAGGAGGTTTGCAGAAAGAATTAGGGGAAACTCTTTTAGAGCATTCACAATCGATTATCCATCTTCATCTTTATAATTACACTAAAAAACACTATATTTTCTCTTTTTTTTTAATTGAATAATATTTTTTTATACTCTTATCATTATTTTTTCTCTCTTTTCCACTCATGACCACTTTCAAATATAATAAAAAATTATAGAGGGTGAAAGTGTTTTTTCAAAATTTATTGATGAACAATAACATTTTATCTCTCATCCACTCACAACCATTCTATATAATACAGAGAATCCGCTCACATAAATATATGAAGGATGGAGTATGAATACTCTTATTACAAAGAATCTTTTATTGTTAACTAAGGGTTATGCTTGTTTTCGTTGGTAAGAAACACGAAAATTGTTTGTTTCTTGTTTTTGTTTCTAAAAACACTAATAATGGGTTTGGAAGATAATCCCTTGCGTAGTAGAATCATTTTAGACGTCAAATGTCACCATTTTCTGATAAAAGTGTTCAGAACTTGCAATTTCTTGCACACCATATGCACCATATTTGTCACACCCCAACCGATGGCAGAATCATCGGGGCATGTCACTGAGCGAAACAGATTGTTTAAGAGAATCCACAACGACTATCAAATTACCAAATCTTAACGTTAATATCCCATACTACTAACAGATAAAGTAAAAATAGTCATTACAGATAATAGTCTCAAAAACAAGTAAACTGTTCCGACAACTCAGATTTATTTAATGAAGTTTATAGACCTCCTACTCGATTCACCAAGCAAAGCATCCTATCAACCTGTCACATGCGTTAAAATAGAGTCAATACATAGAATGTAAAGGTGAGTACACAAGTTTGCGTGACATCTGTGCTTGTGTAATCATTGTATAAAATCTGAATAGTTCAATTATCAATAAAACAATGTGATTTGATCCCATATTTGTTTATTTATGTTTGACATTTTGCACGTTTTGATTTTTGTTCGATTTTAAACTCTATATCGCTTTCTAGAAAGTTATACGCAAACTGATGCGTAAACGTAATCAGTTTAACGCGACAAACACTCCGGAACACCAAAATATGCTTAACATACCTTAAATAACCTATACATAACTTAGAAATAAGTTTTAAAGGGTTTGGTATGGCAAAAACAAGTTTATTCGACTAAAGGGACTATTTGCGACAAACTGCGAAAGTTTGCCGATTCGTATAGTAACGTACATTCCGGAACATGATCATAAGTTAAACATACCATAAATATCCTTTACATAGCTTAGAAATAAGCTTTGAGGGGTTCGGTGTGAGAAAATAAACTTATTTGATCAACAGGGACTAAAAGCGTCAAAAAGTGCATAAGTTTACATTTACGCGCATATCTTACGTTCTTGTGACAACTGTGTTCTGTAATCATTGTATAATGTAAAACAATGTTGATTATCAATAAAACAATGTGCTTTGGTGTTATTATGTGTGTAATTGTGTTTAATAATTTTACAATTTAATTCGATTCCGATTTCAAGCTTTAAATCACTTTCTGGAAGGTTATACGCAAAATGGTGCGTAAACGCAATCAGTTTAACGTGAGGTACACTCTGGAACTGTGACGTAAGCCAAACATACCCTAAATATCTTTTACATAGCTTAGAAATAAGTTTCGAAGGATTCGGTATGGCAAAAACATGTTTATTCGAACTAAAGAACTAATTACGACAAAACTGCGAAACGAACGTTGGTGACCGCCGGATAATATTTAAATCTCAAAAATATTCTGTTATGATTAAAAATTTATTTTTAACCAGGTCCGTGTTGAAAAATAAATTAAAACGCTTAAAAACGTTACTTTTCAAGTTTAAGCGCGTACTGCGTGTTACTGCGCAACACAGTGCTTATACTGCGAAACGCAGACAACACAGCCAGTCTCGGCAACTGAAATTTATTTCAGTAATATTTTGGCAAGATTATTTTTATAGAATAATAAAAATAATTTAGAACGCCATAAACCGGGATTAAACGCTAGATAAAATACCCAATATCCAGTTAAACACCTGTTTTTATCTATTCTTACCATCAAAAATTTACATTTAACCCCCCCCCCCCCATATACTTCACGGTTAAAAGGACCCACCAAGATCACCAAAATATTTTCCAAGATATTGCAATATTCTATTTGATTTCCTTTAGACAAGTGTCTTTGCATGTAATCTCTTAAGATCCTCCATATCTCTATACAAATCCTTCAAGATCACAACACTCAACATCACTCAGTCTTCCTCCTTCTCTCTCCCTCCCAACCGTCCACACCATCTTCATCACCATCTTCATCCTTTGCAACTTTGTTCTTCAAGATTCAATTCTATTTCAAGCACATTTCAAGTTGGTGTGAAGATCCAAAGGGGTTTCCAAGGTGCTTTCAAGTGATTTGAAGCTCCGTATCATCAAAATCTCATCCCACAACCTACTTGAATCTTGAAGGTATAACATTTATGTTTAAATCATACTCTTGATTCTTAGTTGTTCTTGATGATTTGAAGTTTCTCTTGAATCTTGAAATTTTCACAAACTTGAAATCTAAAAAGAAATGGGTCTTCATACAAATAAAAATGGTGATGTATATATGTGTATATGACCGTACATATATATGTGTGTATATGGGCTTTGAAGTTTGATTTCTTGATAAGTACTTGTTTAAGTTGTTACATGTTCTTGAATGATAGTTAAAATTCCAGTGTTGGATGATTCGTGTATGATATGATAAATGTTAAATTACATCAGCAAATAAACATGAATAAATCACATGTTGGATGCATTTAGATTAATATAAAATGTTGATGATATGATAGTATGCTTTAGACACTTGTACATGAGGATACATGTTGATTTAAAGCTCAAGAAATGATGAAAAATGGCTATATGACAAAAATGTTTTAGATCAGGTTACAAACACTAAAAATAACATTTTTTGGTATATTATAATGGCATGAAACTTTGACATAGGTTTGATAGCTTTGCATGTTGTACATATAGCTTAAAAAGTGGTAAATATGTGAAATTTGCATGATTTATGTGCTTTATGTGAGACCTGAACTATCATGAGTATAATCACTATTTTATTCAGTAAATAACATGGGTTATGTTAAAATATCAAGTCGTTTCAATTTGGGATGGTTCAGGTAACGTTTGATGCAAAAGTATGCGGTAAAACGGTTAAAAATCGGCTTTTCGGAGGATTTTCATAAAACTGTTTTAGATCAGTAAGTAAACTGATATTTTTGATGTAAAAATAAGTATTTTAACTTATATTAACTTTACTTGGTGTTTGGTTAGTCATACGTGACTTCCGGTGCCCAAAAACGTTACCGAATCGCTAATATAAGTATTTTTCGACATACACTATAATGGGTTGTTCATGAGTAAATTTTATGTGTTACAATGTGCTATGTGTTTTACAATATGTGTATGATGATGTGTTAGTGCTGACAAGATTATGTGTATTACGATACTTATTAGTATGTTACTCTTAAGTTTATATATTACGACGCGCAAATCATAGATATATTGCTTATAACACGACGAGGGTCACCAATAAAATCGTTCAAGTCGCAAAGTTTTTAAAATATATATGAAGTTATATATATACAAATACACCAACATAATAAAAAATAATAACTTTTCGAGAGATCTCAAAGTTATGTGAAAATTCTTAGTATCGGAGAAACTTATGTATTTTCGTGGGTTTTTTATTATTAAATCATTCTTATTTAATTTAGGACGAATAAACAATTTGAGGGGTTGTGTTAACATATAAAAACGCACCCAAAGGTGAGTACATAGATCCCCTCTTTTACTTTTTTTGATTGTTTTGGGGTGATTCATATGTATCAAAACGATTTCGATGTTTTAACGACGGTTTCAAAACAAGTAAGATGGTTTATACTAAACTAATAACGATTTCGACAATGTGAACGAACTTGTTGGCTGTAGTTACATAATGAATGACATTCATTAATTTTGGCCGAACCGACCAGTATTAGGTTATGGTACCATAGGATCAGACAAATCCCGTTATCAGAATCAATGCACCCATGGTTATGTGTGGGTTATGTGGGTAACGACTGAACCTGATGATTGTTAACTTACCCTTTGGTGGTTTGTTAATACGAGTTGAACAAGTTGAACGATGAATGAGTCACGAAGGTTTGAATGTTATTAGCGAGACGACCAAAAGTAGTTTTCACAATTAAAACGAGAACGATATTAAACAATTGAACAATTTTGAACGATTGAACGAGAACGATTTTAAACGATTGAACGATTTGAACAAGTTAAACGATTTGAACGAACGATTGGTTTTTGGTTAGTGTTTAGATAACGGGACGGGTGTAATGTGATAAAAGCATGGTAGATACGCCGCTAGTACTTCTTATATATAAGTGCTTTTATCATATTACATACCGTGGCGTTATTTAGTTCACTTGGGCGAACGAATTGAAACGATGTCACACACACAAAGTTTACTAAAAGATATAAACCATACGAGTTTTATTACGAGAACGATTTACGACTTGGTTACTTAAAAAAATGTTTTGGGTTGAGATTCATGGCATCGAGGTTTATAAATTATAACCAATCTGTTTGATTTGGTTATTCATTTTACAATACAAACATTTTACAAAACAAGGTTTCTAATATCGATTAACGAGGTTGTACGAGTTATTTAAACAAATAAACGAGCCATGAATCTGACACTCACACAAAACCTATGTGCTCGCCAGCATTTCTTTGCTGACTTTGTTTTTACATATGTTTCAGGTAATGTTGCTTGATGTCGATTGCTAGGATGCATAAGTCACATAGGATCTGGACGAGGCCTTAGTGACATAATAACAATGATAGTTGATATATAAATTGCTTGTTCAGTTTCAAAAAACAATGTTAATGTTTAATATTTAAATAAAACGAAACTCTTTTGTATCCATGGTTATGAAACAATAATTCTGTTACAACACTCCCCGACGTTTCCGCCACGATTTGTTGTTTTACGTGGTCGGGGTGTGACAGAAGAAGTTGGTATCAGAGCCGATGGTTATAGGGAATTAGGTTATTAGTAATGTTTTGACCTAGACTATAACTTTCTAGGAGCCCAACGCAAGTTGATTTGCGTTTAGATTTAAAAAAAACAAAACCGTCACCTTAGGTGATAACCACAACGAGGACACAAAATCCGAATCTGCTTCGAAAATTAATCATCCGTTCTAGGATGATTGATTACTAGGTTTTGAACCCTCTGTTGTAAGGTTTTGAACCCTTCCAGTTTGACTCATTTTTGGCTTAGTGCCTTCTGAGTTTTCAAAATCTCGTCAAAGTTTGGGTCTAAATAATGTGAACACGTGCAAACTGGAAGAGTGAATGCCTGTACCCTGAGTTTTCTATCTAAGGCTAGAGTGTTCGTACAAATCCACATAATTGGACCAGTCACTCTTACCTGGGAACTCTTGGGGTGAGTGTTCACTTATAGGCGAACATGTCTTCGCGATACATTATTTTGACTCATTACTTTGATTAGTCACTGCGTGTCGTGTGTTTGTTCAAGGTAACGAAAAAATGATCGCCTTCCTTATGTTTCGTCGATATTTTGAATACCTCTTTTGTTTTTCCTAACTACCAACCTCACTCGTTTCTCATATTTCCTTGTTAGACAATGCCTCCTCGATGTGATGCACAATCTTTTACTGCTGAAGAAGTCGCAGCCCTTGTCTCTCAGCAAATGGCTGTTGTGCTTCCAGGCGTTGTGACCCAAATCCATGAGCTATACAACAACAATAATAATAACAATGCACAATGTAATTTCAAGAATTTCAATTCCGCTAAGCCGCTATAGTTTTCTGGGTCACAAGGAGCAACTGCGCTCCTTCAATGGTTCGAAAGTATCGAGAGCACATTCAGACATGTGCAATGTCCGGATGGGCGTACCGTCACAAAATTCGAGCTTTGGAGCGAGAGTTTGACGATCTAAAACAAGATGGGGGAGAACACCGTGCGTACACGGATCGATTTGAGGAACTCAGTCTTTTGTGTCCTACTATGGTTACCCCGTTGGAGAAAGCAATAGAGAGGTATATTGATGGTTTACCCGATTCCATACAGGATATTGTGACTGGCATTAATCCTACTAATGTTCGTCACGCGATCGAGTTATCTGCTACCTTGACTGAGTCGCAAGTCAGGAAGGGTAAACTTACCTGCAAGGGTGATAAGAAGAAGTCGACCGAATCTGTCAAGGAAAAGGGTAAGGGTAAGAAAGGTGAGTCGTCGAAGAAGTCGAGAAAGCGAAAGGGTGCTCAGAACTTTGCAGTTACTGCTCAGAACCCTCAGAACCCACCAGCTCAACCGCCTGCGAAGAAAGCGTACGCTGGTACCGCACCTCATTGTGCTCGCTGCAACGGTCATCATGTTGCACAACAAGCTTGTAGGAAATGCACAACGTGTGGTAAGCTTGGGCATCTGGCCAACGTCTGTCGTTTGGGTCAGAATCAGATTGTTCAGAATCAAGCTCCAGTTCAGGGGAATGCTGCTAGATTCCCACCGGGTTCATGTTTCAATTGTGGAGAGTTTGGTCACTTCCGCAACAACTATCCTAGGCTGGTGAATGCAAATGCGAATGCTAATGTGAACCCAAATGCGAACGTCAATGCAAATATGAATCCCGCTCGTGGGCGAGCGTACAATCTAAATGCTAACGAAGCGAGGGCTGACAACGAGGTGGTTAATGGTACGTTTCTTGTTAAGAATCGACCTGCATCTATTCATTTTGATTCTGGTGCCGATAGAAGTTTTGTTTCATTATCTTTTGAACCTTTCCTTGCGATACCTAGAACTAAACTGAGGAAACCCTTATCTGTCGAAGTTGCTACTGGTAAACCTCTTGTTCTCGATTCTGTTATTCGTGATTGTCAGTTAAACCTTGATAACCATCTTTTTCCCATTGACCTCACGCCGATGCAACTTGGGAGTTTCGATATTATCGTGGGGATGGATTGGTTAACCAAACATCATGCTGAGGTGGTTTGTTTCGATAAGATTGTTGGTATTCCTCTTCCGTCTGGCGATGTTCTGGAAGTCTGTGGCGAGAAGCCATCTGGTGGTTTGAAGCTTATGTCATGTACAAAGGCCCAAAGTTATTTGCGAAAAGGATATGTTGCTTTCCTGGCACATGTCACCGAGGAGAAAGGCAAGAGCAAGAGTATTCAGGATATTCCGATTGTTCGGGATTATCCAGAGGTGTTTGCCGATGAACTTCCTGGTTTGCCTCCAGTTCGTCAAGTCGAGTTTCATATTGACCTTGTACCCAATGCCAACCCAATTGCGAAAGCACCTTATCATCTTGCACCGTCAGAGATGCAAGAGTTATCGAAACAGCTTCAAGAGTTGTCTGATAAAGGATTCATCCGTCCGAGCTTTTCGCCTTGGGGAGCTCCTGTCCTCTTTGTGAAAAAGAAAGATGGATCTTTTCGAATGTGTATCGATTATCGTGAGCTTAATAAGCTTACCATCAAGAATCGATATCCCCTACCTAGAATTGATGATCTCTTCGACCAGCTGCAAGGTGCTTCATGCTTCTCCAAGATCGATCTGCGATCAGGGTACCATCAACTTCGTGTACTCAAAGAAGATATTCCCAAAACTGTATTCCGTACAAGATATGGGCACTACGAGTTCACTGTCATGCCTTTTGGTTTGACAAATGCCCCAGCTATCTTCATGGACTTAATGAATAGGGTTTGTAAACCTTATTTAGATAGGTTCATCATTGTGTTCATCGACGATATTCTCATTTATTCAAAGTCTCGAGCCGACGACGAGCAACACCTTCGTTTGACCTTGGAACTTCTGAAGAAGGAACAACTTTTTGCTAAATTCTCCAAGTGTGAATTTTGGCTTAGAGAAGTTCAATTTTTGGGACATATAGTCAACGAGCAGGGTATTCATGTGGATCCTTGCAAAATAGCAGCTATTAAGGATTGGAATACACCGATGACACCTACAGAGATTCGATCGTTTCTTGGTCTTGCTGGTTATTATCGTAGATTCATTTCTAATTTCTCAAAGATCGCGGTTCCACTCACTGCTTTGACTCAGAAAAATAAGCCTTTTGAGTGGGGACCTAAGCAAGAAGAAGCGTTCCAAACGCTGAAACGGAAGCTCTGTGATGCTCCTGTTTTATCTCTACCTGAGGGAAACGATGATTTTGTTGTCTATTGTGACGCGTCGAATCTAGGACTTGGTTGCGTTCTTATGCAACGAGGTAAAGTCATAGCTTATGCGTCTAGACAGCTGAAAATTCACGAGAAGAACTATACAACTCATGATCTTGAGTTGGGAGCTGTGGTTTTCGCACTTAAAATCTGGAGACACTACCTCTATGGAACGAAGTGTGTGGTTTTCACAGACCACAAAAGTCTCCAGCATATTCTCAATCAGAAGGAGCTGAACATGAGGTAACGACGTTGGGTTGAACTCTTAAACGATTATGATTGCGAGATCCGCTATCATCCTGGTAAGGCGTATGTCGTAGTCGATGCGCTTAGTCGAAAGGAATGAGTCAAGCTTCATTCTGTTCGAACTCTATCTGATTTTCAATCTCGTGTCCTTCAAGCTCAATGATCTTGTGTGATCAAAGACTTATTGAAATATGAGCTACTGCTTCAACTTGAACTTAAACTCGAAACGAAGGACGATGGGTTGCTATATTTCAAGGATCGTTTATGGATTCCGAAACAAGACGATCTTCGCACCTTGGTAATGGATGAATCTCACAAGTCTCGATATTCTATCCATCCTGGTGCTGATAAAATGTACAAGGATCTTCATACTCAGTTCTGGTGGCCTGGTATGAAGAAGGATGTTGCCTTGTATGTATCGAAATGCCTAACTTGTCTCAAAGTCAAGGCTGAACATCAATGACCTTCTGGTTTGCTTGTACAGCCAGAGATACCGGTTTGGAAGTGGGAGAACATTGCAATGGATCTCATCACTAAGTTACCGCATACGTCTAAAGGTCACGATGCTATTTGGGTTGTTATCGATCGATTAACGAAATCAGCTCATTTTATTCCGATTCGTGAGGATCTATCTGCTGATAAACTTGCAAAGATATATGTTGATGAGAATGTATCACGATATGGTGTTCCTTTGGATATCATTTCCGATCGTGATGCTCGGTTTTCATCTCATTTTTGGAAGACCATGCAATCTGTGTTGGGAACCCAACTAAATCTAAGCACTGCTTATCATCCCCAAACAGATGGACAATCTGAGAGGACGATTCAAACTTTGGAGGATATTCATAGAGCATGCGTGATAGACTTTGGTGGTAATTGGGATTCTCATCTTCCACTGATCGAGTTCTCTTACAACAACAATTATCATGCTAGTACTAATATGGCACCATTCGAAGCTCTCTACGGTCGAAAATGTCGTTCACCTGTCTGTTGTAATGAGATCGGTGAAGCTCAGCTTACTGGACCTGAGCTCATTCTGGAAACAACAGACAAAATCAAGAAAATCCGCGATAATCTTGTGACAGCTCGAAGCCGTCAAAAGAGTTATGCGGATATGCGACACACGCCCTTAGAATTTCAAATCGGAGACCGTGTCCTACTCAAGGTGTCACCTTGGAAGGGAGGGATGAGATTTGGAAAGAAAGGAAAACTTGCACCCCGATATGTTGGACCATTTAAGATTGTTGAAAGAATTGGAAAGGTTGCCTATCGACTAGAGCTACCTACAGAGCTTGGAAATATTCATCCGATGTGACAACTCGAGTTTCCAAGATTCCATGTTCGCATTAATTGCACGTTAATTGTTTAAGTCGTTTGTTCACACGACTTGTTTGTTTCACAACTGTATACGTTTGTAATACGTTAAATTGTATTGTGATTGACATATTATATTTGATGTGCAACATAAGTGTATTTGTTGATATATGTTTGTATGTTTGTTAATATATGGTGGTATGAGCAAAATATAAGTATGTGTATTGTTATTAATGTAAAACACCCTCTAGCCGAAAAACCCCACCCACGAAATCACCTTCATCCGAAAACACCCACATCTTTTGTAGTGAAAACACTGTTTTCGTCCATTAGGGGGGGGGGCAACGAAAATAGAAGTGGGCTTGGCCCAGTAACGATTGTTATATGTTTTGACTTCCAATCTTTACGTAAGAACTATTAATCGGCAAACCCTAGACAACTCTCATCCCCTCTCTCTCTCGATATCCTTTGAAACCCGACGGCAGTTGGGAGCAATCGAGTCCTATACATCGATCGAAGTACCACCTTTCTGCTTAGGTTAGTAATCGATTATATTTATGATCTCTGATTGATATCATTGACTAATTGTTGACATCATGAATATTAACTATTAGTGGGTGATGAGTTGTGAACATATGATTGAATCGATTTGTATGTAATGCTAGGTCCAATGGTTTGCTAGTAATCATGTGAATGTCAGTATGCATCGATTGTTAAAAAGTCAATTACATTAATTATGTGTGCATCAGTGCATGTATTCATACTTTTAAAAGGCCCAATCATTCTATGGCATTCAATACTTGATGTCATATCATCACGTGATAGACTTTATGAATTGAAATCAAATTGTGTGTGTCGATTAATTGAGTTTGTCGGCTATCATGGTTAATATTGGTCCAATAACCTTTTGAGGGGGTTAACAGTTGTCGGCCACGATTAATTATGGGGATGATGATTTTATGAATAGATCTAAGGATTTTAGGCCACTGATCATGTTTGAGGATTTTGTTAATTGAGTGTTGTATGAATTATGTGTCACTGTTTTGTAAATATATATTGATGATTTGATTGAATGATCTCGTGATGATTGATCATGTAATTGTTAGTGAGGATTAGGGTTGTTGTTGCATGTAACTGCTGTTGATGATGATTGAGATCAACGAAAACACAAGGGTCAGACGAAAACCCTTTGTGTTTTCGTCACACCTAATGTTCAACAAAAACCCAAGGGTTTTCGTCCCTAGTGATTTCGGCCAGGTGTTTTCGCCACATACATGCATGATTTCGTTGAATGATGTGACTCATTAACTCTGATAGTAATCAACTCCATTAGTTGATAATTCAGTGAACATGTTAACTCGGTTAAACCCATTAACTCTATTAAGATATGCATGTAACTTTGTTAGAATGTAACTTTGTTAAGTTAGTAACTCTATTAATTTACTAACTCGGTTTGTTACTTAACATTGTTAGTTATTATTCATGTTAAGCATGTTAATCCTGTTAAGTTGGTATGTTAACCTTGTTAATCCAGTTAACTCTGTCAAGTATGTTAGTGGATAACCATGTTAGAATAAGCTGTGAATGACGTTATGTGAAACATGAATCGTATGCATGTGATTAACTGTTGTGTAATGCTTGATCTTAACTGCCAAACGCACCTTGTAGTATTAATTGCATACGAAACTTTATGAATTTGAACTAATTGATTATTACGTGCACACAATAGGACTTGACTGATTACTTGTGAGCACATAGTTTAGCATACCGAGCAAACCAAGGTGAGTTCACACTCTTACCAAGGCATGGGATTCCCCGGTGGGTTGGGAATGGGATTGAATGATTACTTGTACTTACATCACTACTAGACTACTTACCACGGTCCTCGGATTGGGAAGGATGCCTGTGCCAAACTCTACGTAAAGCCTACGTACTGTCCTCGGTTTGGGAAGGACACTAGTGTTAAAACCTACGTAAATCCTACGTACCGTTGTCCTTGGATGGGGAAGGACACCAGCACTAAAACCTACGTACTCGCTACGTACTATCCTCGGTTGGGAAGGGCACTTACGTAAAACCTACGTAAACTTATACTTACTACTATCCTCGGGTTGGGAAGGATACTTACGGATACAACTAGTCTAGTAACTTACAGTATGGGAAGCCCCCACTAATTGAACTTACAACATGGGAAGCCCCCACTAGATGAACATACAAATGGCCTAGTAATACACGGCATGGTTATAAACGAACTTATGATTTATTAAACGAACTTATTACTGAACAACCAACTGTGAACTCGCTCAACTTTGTTGTTGACTCTCTGTCACATGCCTTGCAGGTCGTTAGGTATCTATGGAGCTTGCACAGGGAGGCGCAGTCGTTGTGGGACAAGGCAATGTGTGCCATGCTATAAACATTACTTTATTTCGTACTTAATACTTACTTTGGGTTTCTACAATTATGCTTCCGCTAAACACTTAACTATGCTTTGGTTTTGAACACCTTTCATATTGTGTGTGTTTGGGTTTTACTTAATACTTGTATTGTTCAATATGATTGGTGGCTTGGTCCTAGTCATGTCACGCCTCCAAGCGGTGATACTCCGCGTGTGGATTTTGGGGGTGTGACAGATTGGTATAAGAGCCATTGTTTATAGTGAACTTGGTTTTAATAAGGGAAAAAGTTTTTGTTAAGACCAGACTATAACCTGAACAGTGCTCGACGATCCACAACGACGCCTCGCTCCACGTGCAAGACTCGACATTCTAGGTGATGTGATTTATGTTACATTGCCTACTTGCTAGATTACATAGAACTTTGCTCAGGGTATGCTTAGATAAACGTAGCAACTATTGTTTGAAAACACATGTGTGCTTACTCTCTTCTGTCCTCGCACTTTCGCGAACCTCTCTCACTCATGTTTCTCTTGATGTGAAGATCATAAGTGTACGTGTGAACCTAACTCAAGCCCAGTTGACGGCTCTTATCAATGAACAAGTTACGGCAGCACTCGCAGCCGCTCAGGCATGAGGTATAACCTGCTATTCCGAACCTATCCTAGGATGTTAGATCCTACTCTCATGACCCAACTCTCGCGCTTAACCCAGTCTTTCCTTCCTCACACAACAAGGTCAGAACGCTCAGCCACCTGTATGCATATTCAAGACGTTCATGGACTGTCGTCCTAATACTTTCAGTGGCACTGAAGGAGCCGTTGGACTCCTCCATTGGTTTGAAAAGCTCGAATCCGTCTTCGAGATATGTGAATGCCCTGAGGCTCGTAGGGTGAAGTACGCCACTGGTACTCTCGAAGGCACTGCGCTAACTTGGTGGAACGCGCAAGTTCAGATGCTGGGGCTGGCGGCTGCTAATGCCACCCCATGGAATGATTTTAAGGAATTGATCAAATGTGAATACTGTAGTCGTGATGACATCCACAAGCTGGAAGTGGAGTTCTTTAACCTGAAGATGACGGGGTCAGAGATAGAAGCGTACACGAAACGATCCAATGAACTGGCAGTGTTATGTCCAACTATGGTGGATCCTCCCATCAAGCGCATTGAGCTGTATCACAAAGGCTTAGTACCAGAGATTCAAAGTCATGTGACTTCTGCTAACCTTGCTACTATCCAGGATGTTACTCGTCTTGCTCATCGTCTCACGGACCAAGCAGTGGAACAGAACAGGCTGCCTAAACGTATCGGTGCTACTACTACTACTACTTCTGCTACTCCCTGTGACAACAAACGAAAGTGGGATGGAACCTCCAGCAAGGGTTCGACTTCAGTTCAGTCCCAGGCACAGCAGCGAAAGATTGATGACTATCAGAGCCTGGTCAGCAATCTTCTGGTAGTCAAGGGCAGGGTGGATATCGGGGAAACCTCCCGAAGTACAATAGATGCAACAGACACCACAGTGGTCAGTGCAACAAGGGTCGTTGTCAGAGGTGTCTCAAGATGGGGCATGAAGCTAAGGATTTCAGGGGCTCACGACCTGCGAATCAGAACCAACAACAACAACCACCAGTTCCACAGAACCAGCAGCGACATCAGGATAACAAGGGATGCTATCAGTGTGGTGCTGAAGGTCACTTCAAGAGACACTGCCCACAGTTGAACCAGAACCAGGATAACAACGAATGACCCCAACGTTGTGATGGTTTCGACATCGTTGTTGGTATGGATTGGCTACCTCAACATCGAGCAGAGATTCCTTGCAAAGAAAAGATCGTCCGCAGTCCTCGTGCTGGTTAAGAACCTTTGGTAATTCATGGCGACAAGCTCCTGGAGCAGCACCCATAGCTCGAGCACCTTATCGCTTAGCTCCGACCGAACTGGAAGAATTGTCTAAGCAATTGCAAGAGCTCTTGGAAAAGGGTTTTATTCGTCCTAGCTCTTCGCCCTGGGGAGCTCCAGCATTATTTGTGAAGAAGAAAGACGGTACCTTCCGCATGTGCAGAGATTACCGCGAACTGAACATGGCGACCGTAAAGAATCGCTATCCTCTTCCACGCATTGGCGACTTGTTCGACCAGCTGCAAGGGTCGAGCTACTATTCAAAGATTGATCTGAGGTCAGGCTACCATCAACTGAGAGTCCGGGACGAGGACGTCTCCAAAATAGCATTCAGAACAGGCTACGGCCATTACGAGTTTCTGGTCATGCCATTCGGGCTAACAAACGCGCCTGCAGTCTTCATGGATCTTATGAACAGAGTGTGCAAGCCTTACTTGGGTAAGTTTGTTATTGTTTTCATTAACAACATCCTGATCTATTCTAAGAGTCAGGAGGAACACGAGCAGCACCTGCGTATTATTTTGGAACTCCTTCGAGCAGAACAGCTGCACGCCAAGTTTTCAAAATGCGACTTCTGGCTTCATGAAGTCGACTTTCTAGGCCATGTGGTAAACAAGGATGGGTTTCATGTTGATCCATCCAAGGTTGATTCGATCAAGAACTGGCCTGCACCTCGTACACCAACAGAAATCCGCCAATTCTTGGGTTTGGCGGGCTATTACAGAAGGTTCTTCAAAGACTTCTCCAAGATTGCACAACCCCTCACCTCACTAACTCAGAGAGGCGTTATTTATCGTTGGGGTAATACACAGGAATCTGCATTCCAGCACTTGAAAGATAGACTTTGTAGCGCACCTATTCTCTCATTGCCAGAGGGCACAGACGATTTTGTGGTTTATTGCGACGCGTCAATTCAGGGTCTTGGTTGTGTGTTGATGCAACGGGATAAAGTCATCGCTTACGCCTCGCGCCAACTTAAAGTTCATGAAAGGAATTACACTACACATGATTTGGAGCTGGGAGCTGTTGTTTTCGCGCTTAAGATATGGAGACATTACCTGTACGGTACCAAGTGCACCATTTACACCGATCACAGGAGTCTTGAGCATATCTTAAAACAGAAGGAGTTGAACATGCGACAACGCCGATGGGTCGAGCTACTAAAAGATTACGAATGTGCTATCAAGTACCATACGGGCAAAGCCAATGTTGTGGCCGACGCCCTCAGTCGAAAGAATACCACACCTAGGCGTGTGCGAGCACTACAACTCACTATCCAATCTAGTCTTCCTTCATGGATACGAGATGCTCAGGTAGAAGCATTGAAACCAGAAAACGTCAGGGCTGAAGCTCTACGCGGCTCAAGGCAACGGTTAGAACAAAAGGAAGACGGAGCCTACTATGTGACAGGACACATCTGGGTCCCCCACTATGGAAACTTACGCGAGCTTGTGATGAATGAAGCGCATAAGTCTCGTTACTCGGTACACCCTGGTTCAGATAAGATGTACCACGATCTCAAAACTATGTATTGGTGGCCTAGCATGAAAGCTCACATAGCAACTTACGTTAGCAAATGTGTGACTTGTGCGAGAGTCAAGACTGAATATCAGAAACCATCGGGCCTACTCCAACAACCAGAGATACCACAATGGAAATGGGAGCAAATTTCCATGGATTTCGTTACTGGCCTGCCTAGATCTCAACGTGGGAATGATACTATTTGGGTGATCGTCGATCGACTCACAAAGTCTGCACACTTCTTGGCTATCAAGGAAACAGATAAGTTCTCCACTCTAGCAGACGTCTATCTTAAGGAAGTGGTTTCGAGGCACGGGGTGCCGACCTCTGTTATCTCTGATCGTGATGCACGATTTACTTTAGAACTGTGGCAGGCAATGCACAAATATTTTGGCTCACGATTAGACATGAGCACAGCTAACCATCCGCAAACAGACGGGTAGTCTGAACGCACCATCCAAACTCTAGTAGACATGCTTCGGGCATGTGTAATCGATTTCGGCAACGGCTGGGAAAAACACCTCCCGTTAGTGGAGTTTTCGTATAACAACAGTTACCACACCAGCATTCAAGCCGCTTACCTCTTTGTTGGGCAGAGGTGGGTGACAGTCAGATCACGGGTCCAGAACTGGTGGTAGACGCAACGGAAAGAATTGCTCAAATACGACAACGCATGGCGGCAGCTCGCGACCGTCAGAAAGCCTACGCAAACAAGCGCCGGAAACCTCTAGAATTCTAGGTCGGGGACCGGGTTCTACTTAAAGTCTCACCCTGGAAGGGTGTGGTTCGTTTTGGCAAAAGGGGCAAACTCAATCCACGTTACGTTGGACCGTTTGAAATCATTGAGAAAATAGGCAAGGTGGCCTACAAACTAAACCTACCAACAGAACTCAGTGCAGTTCACAACATTTTTCACGTGTCGAATCTGAAGAAGTGTCGGTCAGATGAGACCCTCATAGTTCCCCTGAAGGAGCTCACTATCGACGATCAGTTGCGATTCATCGAGGAACCAGTTGAAATCACGGACCGGGATGTTAAGGTCCTCAAGCGCACTAGAATACCCCTTGTTCGAGTTCGTTGGAACTCCCGTCGTGGCCCAGAGTTCACCTGGGAATGAGAAGCTCAAATGAAACTCAAGTATCCCCAGTTGTTCGGAAACAGTGCAACCACTACTGAGGCTGAAGCTACTACAGAATTTCGGGATGAAATTCCAAATCAACGGGGGGATGATGTGACACCCCAGGAAAACCAGTAAACTACACAACACAACTAGCTTCCTCAGTAACCACCACGTGCTAAATTTCGGGACGAAATTTCTTTCAAGTTGGGGATAATGTGACAACTCGAGTTTCCAAGATTCCATGTTCGCATTAATTGCACGTTAATTGTTTAAGTCGTTTGTTCAGACGACTTGTTTATTTCATAACTGTATACGTTTGTAATATGTTAAATTGTATTGTGATTGACATGTTATATTTGATGTGCAACATAAGTGTATTTGTTGATATATGTTTGTATGTTTGTTAATATATGGTGGTATGAGCAAAATATAAGTATGTGTATTGTTATTAATGTGAAACACCCTCTAGCCGAAAACCCCCACCCATGAAATCACCTTCATCCGAAAACACCCACATCTTTTGTAGTGAAAACACTATTTTCGTCCACTAGGGGGGGGGGGGGCAACGAAAACAGAAGTGGGCTTGGCCCAGTAACGATTGTTATATGTTTTGACTTCCAATCTTTACGTAAGAATTGTTAATCGGCAAACCCTAGACAACTCTCATCCCCTCTCTCTCTCGATATCCTTTGAAACCCGATGGCAGTTGGGAGCAATCGAGTCCTATACATCGATCGAAGTACCACCTTTCTGCTTAGGTTAGTAATCAGTTATATTTATGATCTTTGATTAATATCATTGACTAATTGTTGACATCATGAATATTAACTGTTAGTGGGTGATGAATTGTGAACATATGATTGAATCGTTTTGTATGTAATGCTAGGTCCAATGGTTTGCTAGTAATCATGTGAATGTCAGTATGCATCGATTGTTAAAAAGTCAATTGCATTAATTATGTGTGCATCAGTGCATGTATTCATACTTTTAAAAGGCCCAATCATTCTATGGCATTCAATACTTGATGTCATATCATCACGTGAAAGACTTTATGAATTGAAATCAAATTGTGTGTGTCGATTAATTGAGTTTGTCGGCTATCATGGTTAATATTGGTCCAATAACCTTTTGAGGGGATTAACAGTTGTCGGCCACAATTAATTATAGGGATGATGATTTTATGAATAGATCTAAGGATTTTAGGCCACTGATCATGTTTGAGGATTTCGTTAATTAAGTGTTGTATGAATTATGTGTCACTGTTTTGTAAATATATATTGATGATTTGATTGAATGATCTCGTGATGATTGATCATGTAATTGTTAGTGAGGATTAGGGTTGTTGTGGCATGTAACTGCTGTTGATGATGATTGAGATCAACGAATACGCAAGCGTCAGACGAAAACCCTTTGTGTTTTCGTCACACCTAATGTTCAACAAAAACCCAAGGGTTTTCGTCCCTAGTGATTTCGGCTAGGTGTTTTCGCCAGATACATGCATGATTTCGTTGAATGATGTGACTCATTAACTCTGTTAGTTATCAACTCCATTAGTTGTTAATTCAGTGAACATGTTAACTCAGTTAAACCCATTAACTCTTTTAAGCTATGCATGTAACTTTGTTAGAATGTAACTTTGTTAAGTTTGTAACTCTATTAGTTTACTAACTCGGTTAGTTACTTAACATTGTTAGTTATTATTCCTGTTAAGCATGTTAATCCTGTTAAGTTGGTATGTTAACCTTGTTAATCCAGTTAACTCTGTCAAGTATGTTAGTGGATAACCATGTTAGAATAAACTGTGAATGACGTTATGTGAAACATGAATCGTATGCATGTGATTAACTGTTGTGTAATGCTTGATCTTAACTGCCAAACGCACCTTGTAGTATTAATTCCATACGAAACTTTATGAATTTGAACTGATTGATTATTACGTGCACACAATAGGACTTGACTGATTACTTGTGAGCACATAGTTTAGCATACCGAGTAAACCAAGGTGAGTTCACACTCTTACCAAGGCATGGGATTCCCCGGTGGGTTGGGAATGGGATTGAATGATTACTTGTACTTACATCACTACTAGACTACTTACCACGGTCCTCGGATTGGGAAGGATGCCTGTGCCAAACTCTACGTACTGTCCTCGGTTTGGGAAGGACACTAGTGTTAAAACCTACGTAATTCCTACGTACCGTTGTCCTCGGATGGGGAAGGACACCAGCGCTAAAACCTACGTACTCGCTACATACTGTCCTCGGTTGGGAAGTGCACTTACGTAAAACCTACGTAAACTTATACTTACTACTATCCTCGGGTTGGGAAGGATACTTACGAATACAACTAGTCTAGTAACTTACAGTATGGGAAGCCCCCACTAATTGAACTTACAACATGGGAAGCCCCCACTAGATGAACATACAAATGGCCTAGTAATACACGGCATGGTTATAAACGAACTTATGATTTATTAAACGAACTTATTACTGAACAACCAACTGTGAACTTGCTCAACTTTGTTGTTGACTCCCTGTCACATGCCTTACAGGTCGTTAGGTATCTATGGAGCTTGCACAGGGAGGCGCAGTCGTTGTGGGACATGGCAATGTGTGCCATGCTATAAACATTACTTTATTTCGTACTTAATACTTACCTTGGGTTTCTACAATTATGCTTCTGCTAAACACTTAACTATGCTTTGGTTTTGAACACCTTTCATATTGTGTGTGTTTGGGTTTTACTTAATACTTGTATTGTTCAATATGATTGGTGGCTTGGTCCTAGTCATGTCACGTCTCCAAGCGGTAATACTCCGCGGTGGATTTTGGGGGTGTGACATCCGACTTTTCACGTCTCCAATTTGCGAAAGTGTTTAGCTGATGCTGATCTTCACATTCCTCTCGACGAGATTCAAATCGATGAAACGATGCACTTTGTTGAGAAACCTGTGGGGATAGTGGACCGTACGTTCAAACAGTTGAAAAACAAACGGATTTGATTGGTCAAAGTTCGCTGGGAATCCAAAAGTGGCCCCGAGTTTACTTGGGAACGTAAGGACCAGATGAAGACGAAATATCCGCATTTGTTTTCACAAGTTTCCTCTAAATAAAATTTCGGGACGAAATTTCCTAAAGTAGGGGAGACTGTGACAACTGTGTTCAGTAATCATCGTATAATGTAAAACCATGTTGATTATCAATAAAATAATGTGCTTTGGTGTTAGTATGTGTGTAATTGTGTTTAATAATTTTACAATTTGATTCGATTCTGATTTCAAGCTTTAAATCACTTTCTGGAAGGTTATACGCAAAATGGTGCGTAAACGCAATCAGTTTAACGCGACGTACACTCTGGAACTGTGACATAATCCAAACATACCCTAAATATCCTTTACATAACTTAGAATAAGTTTCGAAGGATTCGGTATGGCAAAAACATGTTTATTTGACCTAAAGAACTAATTACGACAAAACTGCGAAACGAAGGTTGGTGACCGCCCGGATAATATTTAAATACCAAAAATATTCTGTTATGATTAAAATTTTATTTTTAATCAGGTCTGTGTTGAAAAATAAATTAAAATGCTTAAAAACGTTACTTTTCAAGTTTAAGCGCGTACCGCGTGTTACTGCGCAACACAGTGCTTATACTGCGAAACGCAGACAACACAGCCAGTCTCGGCAACTGAAATTTATTTCAGTAATATTTTGGCAAGATTATTTTTATAGAATAATAAAAATAATTTAGAACGCCATAAACCGGGATTAAACGCTAGATAAAATACCTGGTATCCAGTTAAACACCTGTTTTTATCTATTCTTACCATCAAAAATTTACATTTAACCCCCCCCCCCCCCATATACTTCACGGTCACAAGGACCCACCAAGATCACCAAAATATTTTCCAAGATATTGCAATATTCTATTTGATTTCCTTTGGACAAGTGTCTTTGCATGTAATCTCTTAAGATCCTCCATATCTCTATATAAATCCTTCAAGATCACAACACTCAACATCACTCAATCTTCCTCCTTCTCTCTCCCTCCCAACCGTCCACACCATCTTCATCACCATCTTCATCCTTTGCAACTTTGTTCTTCAAGATTCAATTCCATTTCAAGCACATTTCAAGTTGGTGTGAAGATCCAAAGGGGTTTCCAAGGTGCTTTCAAGTGATTTGAAGCTCCATATCATCAAAATCTCATCCCACAACCTACTTGAATCTTGAAGGTATAACATTTATGTTTAAATCATACTCTTGATTCTTAGTTGTTCTTGATGATTTGAAGTTTCTCTTGAATCTTGGAATTTTTACAAACTTGAAATCTAAAAAGAAATGGGTCTTGATACAAATAAAAATGGTGATGTATATATGTGTATATGACCGTACATATATATGTGTGTATATGGGCTTTGAAGTTTGATTTCTTGATAAGTACTTGTTTAAGTTGTTACATGTTCTTGAATGATAGTTAAAATGCAACTGTTGGATGATTCGTGTATGATATGATAAATGTTAAATTACATCAGCAAATAAACATGAATAAATCACATGTTGGATGCATTTAGATTAATATAAAATGTTGATGATATGATAGTATGCTTTAGACACTTGTACATGAGGATACATGTTGATTTAAAGCTCAAGAAATGATGAAAAATGGCTATATGACAAAAATGTTTTAGATCAGGTTACAAACTCTAAAAATAACATTTTTTTGGTATATTATAATGGCATGAAACTTTGACATAGGTTTGATAGCTTTGCATGTTGTACATATAGCTTAAAAAGTGGTAAAATATGTGAAATTTGCATGATTTATGTGCTTTATGTGAGACCTGCACTATCATGAGTATAATCACTATTTTATTTAGTAAATAACATGTGTTATGTTAAAATATCAAGTCGTTTCGATTTGGGATGGTTCGGGTAACGTTTGATGCAAAACTATGCGGTAAAACGGTTAAAAATCGGCTTTTCGGAGGATTTTCATAAAACTGTTTTAGATCAGTAAGTAAACTGATATTTTTGATGTAAAAATAAGTATTTTAACTTATATTAAGTTTACTTGGTGTTTGGTTAGTCATACGTGACTTCCGGCGCCCAAAAACGTTACCGAATCGCTAAAATAAGTATTTTTCGACATACACTATAATGGGTTGTTCATGAGTAAATTTTATGTGTTACAATGTGCTAGTTGTTTTACAATATGTGTATGATGATGTGTTAGTGTTGACAAGATTATATGTATTACGATATTTATTAGTATGTTACTCTTAAGTTTATATATTACGACGCGCAAATCATAGATATATTGCTTATAACACGACGAGGGTCACCAATAAAATCGTTCAAGTCGCAAAGTTTTTAAAATATATATGAACTTATATATATACAAATACACCAACATAATAAAAAATAATAACTTTTCGAGAGATCTCAAAGTTATGTGAAAATTCTTAGTATCGGAGAAACTTATGTATTTTCGTGGGTTTTTTATTATTAAGTCATTCTTATTTAATTTAGGACGAATAAAAAATTTGAGGGATTGTGTTAACATATAAAAACGCACCCAAAGGTGAGTACATAGATCCCCTCTTTTACTGTTTTCGATTGTTTTGGGGTGATTCATATGTATCAAAACGATTTCGATGTTTTAACGACGGTTTCAAAACAAGTAAGATGGTTTATACTAAACTAATAACGATTTCGACAATGTGAACGAACTTGTTGGTTGTAGTTACATAACGAATGACATTCATTAATTTTGGTCGAACCGACCAGTATTAGGTTATGGTACCATAGGATCCGACAAATCCCGTTATCAGACTGCACCCATGGTTATGTGTGGGTTATGTGGGTAACGACTGAACCTGATGATTGTTAACTTACCCTTTGGTGGTTTGTTAATACGAGTTGAACAAGTTGAACGATGAATGAGTCACGAAGGTTTGAATGTTATTAGCGAGACGACCAAAAGTAGTTTTCACAATTAAAACGAGAACGATATTAAACAATTGAACAATTTTAAACGATTGAACGAGAACGATTTGAAACGATTGAACGATTTGAACAAGTTAAATGATTTGAACGAATGATTTGTTTTTGGTTAGTGTTTAGATAACGGGATGGGTGTAATGTGATAAAAGCATGGTAGATACGCCGCTGGTACTTCTTATATATAAGTGCTTTTATCATATTACATACCGTTGCGTTATTTAGTTCACTTGGGCGAACGAATTGAAACGATGTCACACACACGAAGTTTACTAAACGATATAAACCATACGAGTTTTATTACGAGAACGATTTACGACTTGGTTACTTAAACAAATGTTTTGGGTTGAGATTCATGGCATCGAGGTTTATAAATTATAACCAATCTGTTTGATTTGGTTATTCATTTTACAATACAAACATTTTACAAAACAAGGTTTCTAATATTGATTAACTAGGTTGTACGAGTTATTTAAACAAATAAACGAGCCATGAATCTGAGACTCACACAAATCCTATGTGCTCGCCAGCATTTCTTTGCTGACTTTGTTTTTACATATGTTTCAGGTAATGTTGCTTGATGTAGATTGCTAGGATGCATAAGTCACATAGGATCTGGACGAGGCCTTAGTGACATAATAACAATGATAGTTGATATATAAATTGGTTGTTCAGTTTCAAAAACAATGTTAATGTTTAATATTTAAATAAAACGAAACTCTTTTGTATCCATGATTATGAAACGATAATTCTGTTACAACACTCCCCGACGCTTCCGCCACGATTTGTTGTTTTACGTGGTCGGGGTGTGACAGTTCTGAACATATCCCGACATCCAAAATTTTTTGTAATCATTAAAATATTTTATTTTAGTGATTGGAATGCTAAAATACCATTCCTCGCGTAATTTGGATCGTTTTTTGCGTCCGTTCGTGTTTCGTCATAATTAACCGAATAACGTGACCGTACGACCAAACGAACCAACATCCTAGATGTTTTCAATCATATTTCATGTTCCCTATACTTTGACTTCATTATTGAGCCTTGAAAATGGGTTAACGGGGCTTAAACGCGTCAGAAATCAAGTTTTGTGCTTGCAGGGACCTGTTTTGCCATTTTCTGAAACTTTGCTCGTGCCACGCGACGGCTCTAGCCATCTCTGTCGCGCCACGTGACAGCCCTATCTGGGAAGAAACATTGAACCTGGAAACTGCAGCTGATTCCATTGATTTTAAGCATTGTCTTAACATACTTTGGGCTGGTATTTGGACTCCCCTAGTATTCTAAACAATGTGCTACAAGTGTATGGCTATGATCAAGTCTCTAAACATGTGGAATGATCTTAATGGTTCTTGAATTTCTATATAAACCCAAGAATTTTCGCTCAAACTTGCTCATTCATACCATTTCTTCTCTAATATGCTTATTGGAGCTATCCCTTCTTGGTTGAAGGCCCCATTCTTCAGTATTCTTGTTCTTGATCCAAGCTTGGACCTTTTGTAAGCTTCTTTCATGCTTATTTATGAATTTAAGCATGAAAGTTAAACAGTGTTTGACTTTCTGCTTTGACCGTGTTTGGTCAACACAAAGTTCGTTTGAACTTTGAAACGTGAGCGTAATCACGATGGTTATAGTCCCTTGTGACTATACCTACTGATTACCACGTTGATTAGGCGTAGTTACGAGTCAAAGTTTCGGTCAAAATACGTATTTATGCGTATTTTGCAACGAAGTTATTTTCGGGTATCAAAACACTTTGTTTTGATATCAAATTTGTTTTCTAACTTAGTTAAACATGTTTTAACATGTTTAACTCGTCACTTTTAGTTTAGTGCTTATTTAGGGTCATAAGTTAAGCGGTCTAAACAACCGCTTAAACTTTCGAACCCGACCCGTGTGGTCGATCATTAGGATCCAACCAAACATAATTTGTGACCATAGTTGTATAGGGAATAACCCTCCGAGGTTATACCTTATGGTCACTTCGTTTAGTTAGTTGGATGATAGGTAGTTTATATGCCTTCAGAAAATGACCAAAATGCCCTTTTTACGCATAATTTCATTTTAAGCATATGTAACCTAAATTTTGACATCTAAACTGATTATGCAATGTTATTAGACATGTTAAGGCATATAATACTTGTCATAGGACTAGTTAGGCGGTCCGAACGCGCTTTTGCGCGAACGACACGTTAAAGTAGCGTAAACTACCTTAACGAGTCGTAACGGGTCATAGGCACTTAGGATAGGTTCCGATTTAGAATATAGGCTTTGTAAACGATATCATATGAGTTCCAATACTCATTTGGTTTACGAGACCTCATTCTATCCGATCTCTCGATTTAGGTCCGGTTTATCAACATAGTTACCTATATTAGGTGCCGATTAATTCCGTGATCCTTCAAGCGTTACTTGGTTGTTATTCCAAGAACTTTTTTTTAGCAATATCAAGTGAGTACATAGTCCCCTCTTTTACCGCTTTCAAATATTTTGGGGTGATACACATGTGCCTACTTGTTACTTTTGTGCTTTTCGTGTTTTCATGACATATACTTGCTATGTTCACTAGTACGCATATAGTACATGATTTCCATTATGCTTTACTATGTATGTTTACTTAGCACGCTAGCGCATTGATTTCATGAACATTTTTGTTACATATGTTTACTTAGCATATGGACGCATTGTTTTACCAAACATTTCTGCTTTGTATGTTTACTTAGCATACTTAGTACATTATTTTCACATAACATGCTTACATTTGGTATGACATTTGGTTTGTTTAACGAAACTAAAATACGTTCATTAACACTGATCATGCCGCTCGGTAGTATGTAGTGGTACCATAGGAATTGACAACTCCCATTCCTGGAATCCTAGGTTTGTTTGGACTTAAGGAATGACAGAATCCAAAAATATTTTTGATAAACCTTTGATTTGTTTAAGGGTTTATCCGACAGTCTCAAGGCTTGAATGTATACGATAAACATTACCGCATAAATATTTGTATCAGTAAAGCATTGATTTTACAAAACATAACTTTTGACTTAAACTGTGGTTTATTCAAATACATTGTTTTGTACATTTTACCTATGGTTTGAGTAGATACGTTTTGCTTGCCATACATAATATTTGATTATACTAGACATGATTTACATTTAACATTAGACATTGTTTACACATAAACATTTTAACATTGGTTTAACAAGACATTTTGGTGGTTATTTGGTAAGTGATTTAATAACGAGGCGTGTGTAATATGATAAAAGCATGGTGGATACGCCTCTGGTACTTCCTAAATATAAGTGCTTGTATGATATTACATATCATAGCGTTATCTAAATCATTTCAACAAAGACATGATACATATTATACAAATGACGTATTTTCACAAGACATTGTTTTTCAAACGACATATTTTATACAAATTCATTTTCACTTGGTTATTTATTTAACCATGCATTATTCTTTTATATCATCTGATTTTCTTATCGATTTTCGTATGATTTATAAAAGAAAAACATTTTCATAAGGTTCATGACTACTTTTTGTTAAACATTTTTTTAACTACAAGTCATGAATCCTGCTTCAACTAAACCTATGTATCTCACAGGCATTTATATACTGACGTACCTATTTTCACATGTGTTTTCAGGAGCTAATGCATGATATGGATCCTGACCCACTTAGGCGGACTCGGGCCTTAATGACTTAAAAGAAGCAAGAATAGTTTAATTTATGTTATATTATCTTTGTTTTAAGACAATGTAATCACTTTATTTCAAATAAAACGAAACTTTAAATACCATGGTTGTGTAACAAAAATTCTGTCGCTCCACTCCCTGACGTTTCCGCCGTGGTTTGTTGTTTTACGCGGTCGGGGTGTGACAGAAGAGTTGGTGTCAGAGCTCATGGTTAAAGGGAATTAGGTTATTAGTAATGCTTTGACCTAGACTATAACCTTTCTAGGACCCTAACACAAGTTATCTTGTGTTTAGATCTTAAGACATACACGTCACTTATCTTTAGGTGATTACCAAAACAAGAACACAATTTTCCAAAAAAATTTTGAAAATCAATCATCCATTCTTGAATGATTCTTTTGGCCTTGTTCCATCCAAGTTATCAAAATCTCGTCAAAGTTTGGGTCTAAATAATGTGAACACGTGCAATCTGGAAGGGTGGATGCCTGTATCTCGAGTTTTCTGTCTAGGCTAGAGTGTTCGTACACATCCACTTAATCGGACCAGTCACTCTTACCTGGGAACTCTTGGGGTGAGTGTCCACTTATAGGCTAAAGCATGTCTTCGCGATACGTTATCTCTCATGCTTTCCTCTTTTTCATCAAACCACCATCCTTACTTTTGTCAATATTTGTGACATCTCATTTTTCATCAAATCATCTCACTCGTTTTCTATCAAAGCGCAGCAAATGGCTGCTGCACTCCCAAATCTCATCGCTCAAATTAACCAAGCCAACAACAACAATAATGCACCTGCTCCGTGCAACTTTAAAAGTTTTAATTCGGCTAAACCGCTCAAGTTCAGTGGTTCTGAAGGAGCAACTGGGCTCCTACAGTGGTTTGAGAGTATCGAGAGTAGTTTTTGCCATGTTCAGTGTCCTGATAATCGTAAAGTTAAGTTTGCTTCTAGTGTATTCCAAAAGAGGGCTCTTACTTGGTGGAATGGGATAATGAGAGATCGTGGTGCTGATGTTGCTTTGGGTCAGACCTGGGCAGAGCTTAGGGCTCTAATGATGAGGGAATTATGTCCTCGTCATGAACTCAGGGCTTTGGAGAGAGAATTTGATGATTTAAAACAAGACAATGGTGAGCACCATGCGTATACCGACATATATGAGGAGTTAAGTTTATTATGCCCTACAATGGTTACCCCGCTGGAAAAAGCCATTGAAAGATACGTCGATGGTCTGCCTGACCCTGTGCAAGATATCATTACTTGTAGCAACCCTACCACTGTTCGTCAGGCCATTGAGCTAGCTGCAACCCTAACTGAGTCCCAAATCAGGAATGGTAAACTCCACAAGAAGGGTGACAAGAAACCGTCCGACAAGAGTGAGAAACAGAAGGGTAAAAAGGCTGAGTCGTCGAAAAAGTCAAGGATGCGTAAGGTATCCAAGAACTTTGCTGTTACAGTGCAGGCAAACCAAGCTGCTCCAAATCAGCCCGCGCAACCACCTGCCAAGAAACAGTACATTGGCAATGCACCTTTGTGCAAAAGGTGTAACATCCATCATCAACCGCACGTTCAATGTCGTTATTGTACCAACTATGGGAGATCTGGTCATCTTGCCAACACATGTCGTCTTCCTCCTAACCAGAATCAAGCAGCTCAAAACCTTGCTCAGCAACCTGCCCAACAGCCTGCTCAACAACCAGTACAAGCTGCATGACCCCACTATCCACCTGGTTCTTGCTACAATTGTGGGGATCTGACCCACTACAGAAACCAATGTCCAAGGTTGGCGAATGCGAATTAGGCTCAGGCTCGTGGACGAGTCTTCAACATGAATGCTAATGAGGCGCGTGCAGACAATGAGGTTATGAATGGTACGTTCTTTGTTAACAATCAGCCTGCTTCTGTTCTTTTTGATTCGGGTGCCGATAAGAGTTTTGTGTCATTTTCTTTTGCACCTTTGCTTTGCATGACTAGAACAAAACTAGGAAAGCCCTTGACAGTAGAGGTAGCTAGTGGTGAACCCTGTGACAACCTGACTTTTCAAGGTCTTTCCCGACACGTTACTCGTCTCACAGTTATGTTTTCATAATCCATTACGTTGTATTATGTGCAGCTTGTTAGATGATTTATAAACTGTTTGGTGAATTGCTGTTTTTCTGTTTGGTTAATTGTTAGAAATATGTATATTGTTAAATTGTTAAAGATATAACTCAACTCGTGCAACCTCATGCCTACTCGACGAAACTCAGGAGTTTCACCATGACCTCATTCGACGAATCCCTTGGCGATGAAACTTAGGAGTTTCGCCATGACCTTACTCGACGAAACCCCTGGCGACGAAACTTAGGAGTTTCACCATTAAGGGTAAGTTTCGTCATTAAGGGCCTTGGCCCAGTAGAGTCTGTGGCCCAAACCTTTAAACATATATGCTAACTGCTGTGAGCAGTTACGTAAGAAACCCTAAAACTCCTTTCTCTCATTCTTGGTGCGATGGCAAGCAGTAGATCACGTAACATCCTGTCTCGATTAACCTAGATCTTTCGGTACACGGTTAGTGTCCTTTCGTTGTTGGTGTGTTATGATTTTGTGATTGCTTTTCTATGATTCCATGAGAATTAGGGTTTCGGTAATAGGTTGTTAGATAGCGGTTCCAATGATTGATATATTTACATGTTGTGATGTGATTCACCAAGTTTGTACAATGAATAAATGGCATGATGGATTAACATGGAATGACATATGATCAGTGTATATGATGTTCTAAAGTTCGATGAAATTAGTATTATATTGAATCGATCCGTATGGGGTTAACTGTAATGATGATATGATTATATGAACTGTTATGTCATATTGCATAATAATGATGATTGGGGACTTGAGTTTTGATTGATGATTGTGTTGAAACCGTTGCTACTGATGATTAGGGTTCTAGAAGTTATGAGATTGTAACTGTTTTGGTTCTGTAACTGTTTCATCGTCTGTAGTGGGGGACGGAAAAACTTGTAGAGTTTCGCCACTGTACATCTCGATGAAACCTGTAGAGTTTCGCCACTGTACATCTCGCGAAACTAGATGAGTTTCGCCATAACTTAGCTCGACGAAACTTGATAAGTTTCGTCACATCTTTCACGACGAAACATGGAGTGTTTCATCACGGTTGGACTCGACGAAAGTCGAGGTTTCACCGTGGGGATTATGACTTGAATAGTGAAGTGATGTTATGCTTGCTAGGTACTTGTATAGACTGTTATGAGTAGTCAAATGTAAACTGTTTGATGTGAGCAACTGATGCTACTGTGAATGGTACTGCATGATATACATGAGGATGTGAACTGTTGTATGAAATGCAAACTGTGTGATTACATGAAGTAACGTGTTTCAAAACTGATATTGGTTGATAATCACGATAGGGTGGTTTAACTAACTGGAACGGGTAATTATACATACCGAGCAAACCAAGGTGAGTTTACTACTCTTGAGCATGCGTCCCGGTGGTTGGGGCAGTTAGTGGGTATCCCGGGGAGGGATAAGTCTTTTGGGTAAAACTGGGATGTTGGATAATATTCTCACTCTCTATCTCTTAAGTCCCATCTTTTTATTACCTGAGAGGTAACGGGGTATTAGTTGGTAGCGCTACTTAGGTTTGGCACCCTCACCCCGTATCGGAGAGGACGGGTGTGAACTAATGACCCAGTCATGCCCAGTGGTTTGATAGGAGCACTAGGGAACGGGCAAAACATACACCAGGAGCCGTCATGTTCAGTATCGAGATATTATCAACATTACTTTTGGATTTGTTAACAAACTGGATTAAAAACTTGGTAACTAACGTTTTCTTAAAACTGTGAACTCACCAGTGTTGTCTGATACACTTGTTGCATGCTCGCAGGTCGTTAGGTACCGTTGATGTGAACTTGCTATCTGGATGGCTGGAGGGGTTATGGTCGTGTCGCTGAGGATTACTTGCATGCTATCTAAACACTATTACATTTGGTTTTGAGAACACGTTAAACATTGTTATGTCATTTGCTTCCGCTGAATCTGATACTTTTGTTTGACAATTATGGTTATTTAATTTAATAAACATGAACTTGGAAATGTTTTCATATTGGTTCAATGTGATTGGTGGCTTGGATCCTGGTACATCACACGTCCCGTGGTGTTCCGCGTGTGGTATTTTGGGGGTGTGACAGTTTGGTATCAGAGCCACTGGTTATAGTGAACTAGGTTTTAAAACGTTTTCATAAAACCAGACTATAACCGAACAGTTCAGAAAGCGACCATGACACTCAGCTCCAGATTGCAGGGTTCGTCTTCTGTTTACTTTATGCATTACTCGCTTAGTAGCTACACACGCATGACTTGCATGAAACAACATATCTGGTACCTTGGTGTGATTAGATTACATGTGCTGCATATCCTAGTAGGGCTAGATAGAGTGGCACTACCCTTCGACTCTAGTAACTTTAAATCCTGTGATGCCTTTCGTTGTGCTATTTGAATGTGGGGGAAACTTTTAGCGCAAGTTAAGAGGCACTGAGATGGGCATGCAAACTGCCTTATTATTATGGGTGTACACTTAATAATAACGTGGGGTGCATGTGAGTCCCAATGAGGCTTAACAAGTGTGAAAAGGGTTCTGCCCTATTGTTTGTTGTAAACTATGTAGTTTGTAGATGTCAATGTGAGGTTTGACTCCTACCTTGTCTCGATTCCTAAACTTGTTCCCTTATTATATAGAATCATGAGCGGACGAGGACACGGACGTGGTCACATTGCGATGACCCAGGCTGAGCTGACGAATCTGATTAATACATGTGTGGCTGAGGCTTTGGCAGCCTACCAAGCTGGTACGATATGTGCCAATTACCCCTTTTATCCTTGTGTCGCGTACACAACTCTTACCTTTGTGTTGTATTTCTTTTCGTCCATTAGGTCAACACGCGCAGCAAAATCAAAACAATCCTCCTGCTTGTACATTCAAGTTGTTCATAGATTGTAAACCACAGACCTTCAGTGGGACTGAAGGGGCTGTAGGACTCCTGCGATGGTTTGAGAAGGCGGAGTTGGTGTTTGCGATGTGCAACTGTCCTGTTG
Source organism: Helianthus tuberosus (assembly GCA_030545235.1). Lineage (NCBI taxonomy): Eukaryota > Viridiplantae > Streptophyta > Magnoliopsida > Asterales > Asteraceae > Helianthus > Helianthus tuberosus. The sequence goes on along the minus strand of CM060434.1, from coordinate 10,188,179 downwards.
GGGACAGAGTGAAGTATGCTACGGGCACACTCAAGGATGGTGCCCTGGCATGGTGGAATGCCCAGGTTCAGCTGTTGGGCATCGAAGTGGCAAATGCCACTACTTGGGACAATTTTAAGGAACTGATAAGGGAGGAGTATTGTCCTCGTGACGAGATCCAGAAACTTGAGAATGAGTATTATGATCTGAAGATGGTGGGATATGAGATTGAAGCATATGTGAAACGGTCTCATGAGTTGGCTATCATGTGCCCGAATTTGTCCCGACCTCTGCATCGGAGAATTGAACTATTCATCAAGGAATTACCTCCATGGATGAAGGGTTTGGTTACTGCAGCAAACCTCGACAACCTACCTCAGATTGTCCGTTTGGCTCACATGATACTACGCCCACTACTGATAACAAGCGAAAATGGAATGATGCAGATAAGGCTACAAGCTCGAACCCATCACAGAAGCAGCCAGACAATAACAGCAATCGCAGTTTCAGTCAGTCTTCTGTTAATCAAAGCCAGGGTAACAGTTCAGATCAGGGTTCTTATGCGGGGAAACTACCGAAGTGCAATAAGTGCAACTATCATCATCGGGGGCAGTGTACCCGAGTATGCCACAGGTGTAACAAAGTAGGGCATATGGCCAGGGATTGTAGGGTTACAGTTCCAAATCAGCAGCAACAGCACACCCCGCAACAGCAACAGTCACAGTAGTAGGATAGGCAACAACCCCAGCAAAACCATGGAAATCATAAGGGATGTTTTCAGTGTGGCGCCGAGGACCACATCAGGCGAGACTGCCCTCAGTTAAACCAGAATGCTGGTGGCAACAACAACGGAAACAACAACAATGGTGGCAATGGTGGAAATGGCGCGCAGGGGAGAGTGTTCACTATTGGAGCTGGGGAAGCTCGTAACGATGGCAATGTTGTGACTGGTACGTTTTCTGTGAACAATCTGATTGCTTCTATTTTATTCGACTCTGGTGTCGATTGGAGTTATGTGTCGTTAGAGTTCAGTCGTAAGTTAGGATTGACTCCCACACCTCTTGTAAATAAGTATGTGGTAGAATTAGCGGATGGTAAATCGATAGAAGCCTCTCATGTTCTATTTGGTTGTAAACTTGATCTCATGGGTCAAGTGTTTGACATTGACCTACTCCCTGTTACTCTTGGAAGTTTTGATGTGGTCGTTGGCATAGATTGGTTATCCAAGAATCAGGCGGAAATTCTCTGTAAGGAGAAGATCGTACGTATCCCTCTCCCCGGTGGAGAGTCATTATCGGTACAAGGGCATCGTAGTGGGACGATGGTCGGTATTATCTCGGCTATGCAAGCACAGAAATATCTACGAAAGGGGTATCCTGCTATTCTAGCTCTTATCACAGGTACTCCATCAGAAGAAAGAAGGATTGAAGATCTGCCAGTTGTTCGTGAGTTTCCCGATGTATTTCCTGAGGAACTACCTGGTTTACCTCCTCACCGTCAAGTAGAATTTCAGATCGATCTAGCACAGGGAGCGGCTCTAATTGCTCGTGCTCCTTATCATCTTGCACCTGGAGAGTTGCAAGAGTTATCTAACCAACTTCAAGAACTGTTGGATAGGGGTTTTATCCGACCCAGTTCTTCGCCTTGGGGAGCCCCAGTTCTGTTTGTGAAAAAGAAAGATGGGTCCTTTCACATGTGTATAGACTATCGGGAACTAAACAAGGTGACTGTCAAGAATCGCTACCCTTTGCCACGCATCGACGACTTATTTGACCAGTTGCAAGGGTCAAGTTTTTGTTCGAAGATCGACTTAAGATCGGGCTACCATCAGATGAGAGTCCGAGAGGAGGATGTTCCTAAAACGGCTTTTAGAACGCGATATGGGCACTATGAGTTTTTGGTTATGCCGTTCGGTTTGACAAACACGCCAGCAGTCTTCATGGATCTTATGAACCGTGTGTGCAAGCCTTATCTCGATGACTTCGTTATCGTGTTTATCGATGACATTCTGATCTACTCAAAGAGCAAGGAAGATCACGAGCGGCACTTACGCCTTATTTTGGAACTCCTGCGGAAGGAGCAACTGTATGCGAAGTTCTCCAAGTGTGACTTATGGATTCGAGAGGTACACTTCCTTGGGCACATTGTTAATGAATTGGGGATACACGTGGATCCTGCAAAGGTTGATGCTGTTAGAAATTGGGCAGCATCGAAGAATCCCTCGGAGATGCGAAAATTTCTTAGTCTCGCTGGATACTATCGGAGATTTATTAAGGATTTCTCGAAGATCGCCCAACCTCTCACTTCGTTGACGCAGAAAGGTGTCGTATATTCTTGGGGAATGAAACAAGAAGAGGCTTTCCAGATGTTAAAATAGAAACTTCGCAGTGCACCAATCTTGTCTCTACCTGAAGGTACCGAAGATTTTGTAGTATATTGTGATGCGTCCATTCAGGGTATGGGTTGCGTGCTGATGCAACGCAACAACTTGATAGCTTATGCTTCTCGACAGTTGATGGTTCATGAGAAGAACTACACAACGCACGACTTGGAACTGGGAGTCGTGGTTTTTGCGCTCAAAATTTGGAGGCATTACCTGTACGGTACTAAATGCAATATTTATACCGACCATAGGAGCCTTCAGGACATCTTTGACCAGAAGGAATTGAATATGCGACAGCGTCACTGGGTAGAGCTACTGAACGACTATGATTGTGCAATCAAATATCATCCGGGTAAGGCTAACGTTGTAGCTGATGCTCTCAGTCGAAAGGAATCGAAACCCAAACGTGTTCGCGCTTTACAAATCACTATTCATTCTAATCTACCCGATCAGATCCGCTCGACTCAGACAGAAGCATTGAAGGGAGAAAACTATGAAGAAGAATACCTACGGGGCATGGAAAAGCGACTGGTAAAGAGATCTGACGGTATTCTCTGCTGCATGGAATGGATATGGATTCCCTTGTTCGGTAACCTTAGAGAACTTGTGATGGACGAAGCACACAAGTCTCGATACTCTGTTCACCCGGGTTCGGATAAGATGTATCAGGATCTTAAGGTTTTGTATTGGTGGCCGAAGATGAAAGCTGACATCGCGACGTACGTGAGTAAGTGTTTGACCTGCTCGAAAGTTAAAGTGGAGTATCAGAAACCGTCTGGCTTGCTGCAACAACCAGAAATACCCATGTGGAAATAGGAACAAATTGCTATGGATTTTGTTACCGGGCTACCTAGAACTCAAAACGGGAACGATACCATTTGGGTGATCGTTGATCGCCTCACGAAGTCAGCACACTTTCTAGCGATCAAGGAAACGGATAAGTTCTCACAACTAGCCGCCGTCTACCTAAAGGAAGTGGTTTCTAGGGACGGGGTGCCAACCTCTATTATCTCTGACCGTGACCCGCATTTCATTTTGGATTTGTGGCAGTCGATGCACAAATCGTTCGGCTCACGTCTCGACATGAGTACTTCTTATCACCCGCAAACGGATGGCCAAAGTGAGCGAACCATCCAGACACTAAGAGATATGTTGCGGGCGTGCGTGATTGACTTTGGCAAGGGTTAGGAGAAACACCTGCCTTTGATAGAGTTTTTGTAAAACAATAGCTACCATATCAGCATTCGGGCAGCTCCATTTGAAGCACTGTACGGTCGGAAATGTCGTTCACCTCTCTGTTGGGCTGAGGTGGGTGACAGTCAGATTACAGGCCCGAAACTTGTACTTGAAACCTTCGAGAAAATTGTTCAGATCAGGAATCGTATGGCAGCATCGCGTGATCGTCAGAAAAGTTATGCCGATGAGCGTAGAAAACCTTTGGAGTTCGAAGTTAATGATCGCGTTATGTTGAAGGTCTCACCCTGGAAGGGTGTGGTGCGTTTTGGAAAACGCGGCAAGCTTAACCCTCGTTATGTAGGGCCATTTAGAATTCTGGAGCGAATTGGTAAAGTGGCCTACAGGTTAGAGTTACCCGCTGAGCTGGGTAACGTCCATGATGTGTTCCATGTGTCGCAACTAAAGAAGTGTTTGTCTGATGAATCACTGGTGGTACCGTTTCAAGAACTAAAGATCGACGACAAGTTGCAGTTTGTCGAAGAACCAATAGAAATTATGGACCGGGAGGTCAAGGTCCGTAAGCACAGCCGTATTCCAATTGTGAGAGTTCGTTGGAACTCAAGACGTGGACTGGAGTTCACATGCGTGAAGACCAGATGAAGCTTAAGTACCCACATTTATTTCCTGACGAGAAGTCCAAGCCAGGAAAGTCTAAGTCTGCCACAACTAGTGAATTTTGGGATGAAATTCCTATTCAAGTTGGGGATGATGTGGTACCCGCGAAAAACCCACAGTCATCCTGAGTTACCGTCTTGCTGTTTTGGATTACTTGTCAAATTTCGGGACGAAATTTCTTTCAAGTTGGGGATGATGTGACAACCCGACTTTCCAAGGTCTTTCCCGACACATTACTCGTCTCACAGTTACGTTTTCATAATCCGTTACGTTGTATAATGTGCACCTTGTTAGATGATTTATAAACTGTTTGGTGATTTGCTGCTTTACTGTTTGGTTAATTGTTAGAAATATGTATATTGTTAAAGTTATAACTCAACTCGTGCAACCTCATGCCTACTCGACGAAACTCAAGAGTATCACCATGACCTCATTCGACGAATCCCTTGGCGACGAAACTTAGGAGTTTTGCCGTGACCTTACTCGACGAAACCCCTGGCGACGAAACTTAGGAGTTTCGTCATTAAGGGTAAGTTTTGTCATTAAGGGCCTCGGCCCAGTAGAGTCTGTGGCCCAAACCTTTAAACATATATGCTAACTGCTGTGAGCAGTTACGTAAGAAACCGTAAAACTCCTTTCTCTCGTTCTTGGTGCGACGACAAGCAGTAGATCACGTAACATCCTGTCTCGATTAACCTAGATCTTTCGGTACACGGTTAGTGTCCTTTCGTTGTTGGTGTGTTATCATTTTGTGATTGCTTTGCTATGATTCTATGAGAATTAGGGTTTTGTTAATAGGTTGTTAGATAGTGGTTCCAATGATTGATATATTTACATGTTGTGATGTGATTCACCAAGTTTGTACAATGAATAAATGGCATGATGTGTGACACCCGTGCCTCTGCGACCATCAAACAAATACCAAATTTATGAAATATTGTGTTTCATAATTGGGATTTGTAAAAAAAAATACGTGTATTGTTTGCACATATCAATTCATGTTCGATTTCAAGCTTTAAATCGCTTTCTGGAAGGTTATACGCGCACTGATGAGTAAATATAACCAGTTTAATGCAACAAACACTCTGGAACAGTGACATAGGCTTAACATGCCTTAAATAACCTATACATAACTTAGAAATAAGTTTTGGAAGGTTTGGTGTGCCGAAATCATGTTTATTCGCTTACAGGGACTAATTTCGACAAACTATGAAAGTATGCCGATTCTTACTGTAACGAACATTCCGGAACATGAACACAAGTTAAACATACCCTAAATATCCTTTACATAGCTTAGAAATAGGCTTTGAGGGGTTCGGTGTGCTAAAATAAACTTTTTGGTCATTCAGGTACTAAAAGCGTCAAAAAGTGCATAAGTTTGCATTTTCGCGCATATCTTACGTTCTGAATACATCCGGAAATCCAAAACTTTATGTAATCATTATAATATTTTATTTTAGTGATTGGCATGATAAAATTCCATTCGTCGCGTAATTTGGATCGTTTTTTCGCATTCGTTCGTGTTTCGTCGTAATTAACCGAACAACGCAACCGTACGACCAAACGAACCGACATCCAAGATATTTTTGAGCATATTTCATGTTCCATATACTTTAACTTCCTTTTAGAACCTTGAAATGGGATTAACAGTGTAGGATCATTTTTGACGACCGAGTGAGTCAATTTGAGTCAATACACGACAGTTTGAGTGGCGGAAACAATCAAACTGTTTTGAATCAGAAAGAAATGAGTAGAAGTAGAAGATATCACGTTAAACTACACTTCTCATTCATATATGACTTGACAAACCAGCAGCAGTTCGGTACAAGAACAATGGGACTGTTTCAAATGAGAAGCTAGAACAGCCTATTTATAGGCATACACATTTCGCTTGAAACAAGACATGGGTTGTTCAAGCGAATTCACAAAATCAGATCCGCTAGAAATTCATATTTGAATTTTTCAAGCGAACTCACAATAAACAATTATAAAATCATATTTCATGCACTGTTTCATGTTTCGTGTAATGTTTGCTATGATGATGTCATATTATGATGTCATATGGATGATGTCATCATCAAGAATGATGACATCATTCTCGTTCAGATCTGCAACGAAACTGAGACTCGATATAAGACGAAGTCAACAGACATATGCACCAACAGTCTCCCCCTTGGATGTTGACGGAGTCTTTAGTACGAGACGTTAGTATGCCAAAACTTCAGTCTTAATCAGTCTTCACGCTTTCCAAAATATTTGACGCTGAAACATCCTTCAAACTCTCTCTTTCTCTTCAATCACCATCATCAGCTAATCTTCAGACTCTGAGTCTGGCTCTTTCACTCTTCAAACTCCCTTTTTGCAAATAGACTCCCCCTTAAGTTGTTCCGGGATCGCAGTCTGGAATTTGTAGCTTAGGATCGAAAACTTGGCATTAACCCACAGGAATTGAAACCTAGCGTTTTCAACGTTTCCTGCAAATTCTCTACCCAAAACATAAGTTTTTATTTATATCACTTTGAAAAACTTACTGATAGAGAGCATCCATTCACCAAACATTAATAGTTACATCAAGTTCAAATTAATGACCTTGATTAACTAAACATATAATCATTCTCAAAAAAAATTTCAATTTAGCACACACACTCCCAAATCAGTTCATCTTGTTTAGCACTTGGAATTTTGAAAATCAGCTCATCAACATTAGTTGTCTAAAATCTTTTTGGATTTTCAAATAAAAACTAAACTTCTAGAAAGAACAATATTGAAATGCAGTAAAGAAATATTTACATACAAATTTTTGTGAGTTTGTGTAAGAGGATCATATCAGTTTATGTGACCAATCACTAGCACCGTTAAGCTTTAAACATTTTAAGTTCTAAACGATTCACGTAGATTGACGATATTGTTGTCCACTTAAACTCAATCTAAAAACTTTCGAAATGATTACCGATACGTTAAGGTATATTAATTATGCACTAAGTTCTTATGGACCCCACGATCTCAACATATCCCCTCATCATGCAATACACTAACTCAAGTAATGCCTTTAAACTTTTATCAACTGTGATTTGTGCGAAAACAAAGCAGAATGTTTAAACATTAACAATCAGGTCGATACTTCCGTATACGCAGAGAAAGTCCAATGTTTAAACAAAATAAGAAAAATAAAATAAGTTGAAGTTGTTTAGGCTTTAACCACCAGGTTGTAGGATCGTTGTTGAACCCGAACGAGTCAATCAGAAGAGTCTTTTCTCTGTATCAGAGGCGGAATCAAAGATACAGACGCTCAAACTAATTATAATGCTTCTTTGATTGATTTAACAACGTTTACAACCTAAAAGCAATCTGGCAGCACTTCGTTACAATTTTCAGAATCGTTACCAAATGAACAACAATGCACCTATTTATAGTTGGAGTGATTCCACTTATATGGACATGACATATGAGCAGAATCACTTGTTTCTGATTTCACTTATATGGACATGTCCATATGAGTGGAATCACTTGTTTCTGATTTCACTTATATGGACATGTCCATATGAGCGAAATCACTCCCTTAACTTCTAACGATCGTTTCTCGAACCTCGTGCACTGGATATCCTATCTAATCTTATCCTATTACATGATACAAGACGAAGTCAATAGACGTAATGCACTAACAGACTCCCCCTCGGATATTGACGAAGTCTTCAGTGACTAGTCTCTATCATGACACCATCTTCAGTCTTGATCATTCTGCATCCTCACTCAGATTGTAACATTGTAAGCATCCATCACTTTCTTGATCAGCTTCAAACTTTGAATCTTACACCAGAATCTCATCACTGGCTCTATCATCAACAGCTTTATCATCAACAGGCTCCCCCTTTCGTCAAGCTTCCGTGCTTTTAGGGATCGACACCTAACTTTACAGCTACAAGCTCCTCCTAACTTTCAGCTTGTCTTCAGACTCCTCCTTAGACTCTACTCTCGGGATCGTAGTCTGGACTTTTCCTGCAATCACTCATATAACTATAAGTAACAACATTTTAAACTTCCAGAAATTTAATCTAACAAATCAATCTCCTCAAAATCACTTCTCATAAATTTGGCAGTTTCATCGAATCGTATCGGAAACTAGCTCTATAACAATATAAGCATCCAAATCCCCCACAGTTAATCATCCAAGTCCAACTTAATGACCTTGGAGATATCACAAACTGTTTTTGAATTTTTGATTTTAAAACTTCAAGTTTCAAATTAATGAACTTGTTTTATTTTAAGAAACACGATTAGCTTACTTAGATTTTGAAACTCAGCACTCAGACATCGGTTGTCGAAAATAAAGCAGAAATCAAAATCTTTTTGTATTTTCTGAAAACCTAAAGCAGTAAAGAAATATGTACAAACATATTTACAGACAATATTTTTGTTTGAGTTTGCATTAGAGGATCATATCAGTTTCTGACAAGTCACAAGTACCGTGAGCTTAGTTACACAGTAAGAATTAAACAATTCACTTAGATTGTCGATATACTGGTCCACTTAAATTCTCACACAATTTTCAATCTGTCCAGGATACGGATTTATTGTTTTAGAGACTTAAACTTATACGTGTGTCCCACCTCTTGAATATACTCCCGTATCCAGATCCCGATATTCAGTCTTACAGGTAATTATAACACAAATGATATCTGTAAGGGGTTAATAATTATGAAGAATCATGAGAGCTCAGGTCAGAACCATCGTTCAGCAGAGAGATCATGACTCAACTTGTGGGTGTGTCCCCTTTAGAGGATCTTTTTTACAACAGCATTGCTAAGCAATTTTATTGTCTTATCATTGATGCTGAGGGTGATGCTGTGTTTCAAGCATTGCAGAAAGTATTATTCGAGGACTAGGTCAGAACTTCCATTCAGCAGAAGTCCTGGAATAATACCCCAGATATCACTGAGTATAAAGCCTAGTATATCAGAATACGAAACCTTTCAAACGAGATTTCAGGGGTTACCTATATATCCAAGTAGTGTTCCCCACGAAATAAGCAAGTAAGATTTAAGTTTATATCCCGAACAAACTTACTAAATGTGCAAAAACCTATCGACATATCATCAGTAAGACTGTTTAACGCTTTTAGTTCTTTACAATTCTTTAGCATACTGTAACTGTCTACTGATGTACTATCATTTCCTCTTTTTACGCAAAAACTCAATTTTTAAATTTTATCATGTTTTTGGCTTTTTCAAATTTTCAAATGTTTTTGTATTTTCTAACAACATTACTCCCCCTAAAATGCAAAAACATATAAAGAAAATTTGACAACCAATACTGATAGCTTTGTCTCACCATCCATTTTCTGCTTCTCATGCACTGATTTACAGAAAATATAACATACCCCCATGATTTACAACACATTGATATTTTACAGTTTGAAAACCGTTTTTCAATCTGATGAAAGTAATCATGTTTGTTCAGCCGTGAGGGTTTCGGTGTATTCAATCAACAATTATTCAAACAAAATTAAAAACAAACATATTTTTGGTTTTTCAAATTTTTCAATTTTTAGGGTTTTGAAAATATTATTTATTTATATACAGACAACAATCAAACTAAACTCCCTGTTCAACCAAACCAGGGTCCTGCAACCTCTTCCTGTGCCAGGCTGCTCCAACTACCATTCTCACAATCTTCAACTTCGTTGAGCACCTGCACATTCAAACTTTATCAATTATTTGAACAATTTAGCCCAGGTCTGTTGGACCTTAGGCATTTCAACACAATAATTTTCATTCAATTTTGGAAACTCTTTGTCATTTAAAACTTTTTCAGCATTGACTTCAACTTTCTCATCTTTTTCCGACATCACTTGTTTCTTAGCACTCCACATTTTACCTTCCGGAGTACCTCTTTTGTAAAAATTTGTCTCTTTTTGAACCTTTTGATTTTGAACAACATTTTTAGGTTTCCAAAACTCTTGAGGTTTTGTCATATCAACAGATGTTCTCCAACTCTGTGTTATTCTAAATCTGGGTGTTTGAGAATTCCAGGTCTGTCTTGAATCGAACCTGTTCGGGTTTGATTTCCAATTTTGATTTGAAGCAAACTTGTTTGTATTATACCTCCAAGTTTGTTTCGAATCAAATCTGGTTAACCTCTGTTTCACATTCTCAGATTGCTGTTTTTCAACATCAACGGGCTTTGGATTTGGACACTTTCGTGCAACATGTCCAATTTGGTCACATTTAAAACACACTTTCTTTGAAACATCCTTGGCCTGTTGTTGTTTCTTTTTCATAGCATCAAACTCCTCATTAGACTGTTGTCCAAATTTGAGTTTTTCTTCTTCTTTCAAACTTTTCCCTTGAACAAAACTCATCTTTTGTTGCAAATTTGGTTTTTTACTTTGATTCCAATTCCGTTTCTTTTTATAACCCAAACCAGCCTTCATGCTTTTCTTCTTAAAACCAGGTTTGTTATAAGAACCTTTGTGACCTTTACCAGCAAACTTTGAAATTTCCGACTTCTCAATCTCAACCATTTTGAAAACTTTATCGACCTTCTCTGAAATCACATTCTGAATCGGGAATACAACATCTAAGAATAGTTTGTCCGATCCAATCATGGTATAAACCAATCCTTTTGAATCATCATCCAAATTTTTCTCGGATTTTGTGTTTTTCAGATAACCATCATAAAGATTTCCTTCATCTTCATCCTGTGATTCAGACTTACCTTTTGTAGACTCATCTTTCAAAACGCTTTCAACAACCTTACTTACCACCTCTGAATCATTAGCATCATCAGATTTGGAGTAAGTCACATCGATACTTTCAGGTAACTGGTCAGCTATGTTCAAACCCTTTGCCACCTTTTCCTCATCATAAAAAGTATAATTGTTTCTCAATGGTGGTAGTACCTGATGAAATTCTTAACCAATACCCTTTTTGCAATTTTCAGTATCTTTGTCATCTGGTGTGATGTTGAAAATGCGTTCGAGAATGTACGAAGAGTTATGATAACTTTGAAGTTTTGTAACAATCTTTTCTTTTTTCAGCCAAGACTTGTTTAAGATTAGCAATTTCATCAACACACTTGTTCAATTCAATTTGCTTTTCTTTAAACCTTCTTTCATACATTTCTTTAGTGACTAAAGTTTCTGACAATCTTTGATCAAAACTTTTGACTTGGCTCTTCAAAGTATCATAAGCTTCTTGTACTCTCTGACTCGACCACTTTAAAGAATCATACTGTTTTTGTAAATCTTGAAATTTAGATTCTTTTTCAACACAATCGACACATTTTGTAGAACACAGTTGTCTATAAACATCATTGTCCTTTTCAAGACCTTGACATTTCTGTGTCAAATTTTCAACTTTTAGTTTCAAAATTTCTTCTTTTTCAATCATATCTTTACATTTTGTTTTGAAACCATTTTCAAGTTTAACTATGTCATTGTCTTTTGTTTTTATGATGTCATCTTTTTCAATACAGGCTTTGCACATTTCTATGCAATTCCTGCACTTGTTTTCATTGTTATCAACAATCTCAACATTTGATAAGTCAGAATATTCATTTACCTCAGTCTTTTTCAGCACCGATTCTTCTGTTTCAGCTTTCTGATCTTGCTCTTTGTTCTCCACTTTTTCTTCTTTCTGTGCTTCTTCTATCTTCTGTTCTTTTTCAGCTTTCTGATCTTCTTCAGCTTTCTTTTCCTCTTCAGCAGCAATCTTCACAACATTCTTTACTTCTTCAATCATCTTCTTCAATTCTTCTTCTTTTCTCTTCTTCATTTCTACCACCTTCGGTAGACTTGCTTCACAAACCTCTCGTATCTTTTTCTCCAAATCAGGCAGATATGCTTTATCAGATAACCTTCGTGTGTTGAAAGTAGCCTGCCTTGGAACCAAATTTATTACAGCTTCAAAATCCACTTTTGATGGGTCAACAACTGGATTACCCCGTGGATTCATGTAACATTCCAACTCTTCATTCCATCTTTTTGCTCTCTGGGCTTCTTTGAATGGTTCGTTTAATTTTCCGATTTCCCATCTTGCATAATCTGCTTTCCAATATCTATCAGGATCAACCTCACTGCTTGACATCTTCAAACACCTAAGAACAATCAAACAAACTCAGTCAGTTTAAACTATATCCAATAATCTGAAATATACTAACACTCGATTGTCGTGAAATGATCTTGACACGAAAAATGTTCACTTTCAAGCAAAATATGACACTCTGAGCAAAATAGCACACAATGTATACTTGAGCAAAATAAGACACACTTTACTCTGATTGAACCAAATAAACCACTAGCCGCCCATTTCAAGTGTTAAAAAAATCTGATTGGGCCTTTTGAACAATTAAAGAATGTAATTGGGCCGTTCAATTACTTGTGACTTTAAAAAAGAAATGGCCGACAAGTTATATGATCAATCGATTCTCAATGGACCTTCACTAAAAGTGGGCTGACAAGATTTAATGCATATTATATTCTCATTGGGCCGCAAATGACTTCAGATCACATGCACAACATTCACCTGATTGGGCTGCCCTTTATTGTTTCACATGCAATTCGATTTAAGATGGCAGACAATTGATTTTAATTGGACCGTTTGAATGTATTCAGTCAAAGCACATAGAGTCTATCAATTTTTCAATCAAAAACAGATGATTCAATGAAAGGTTTCACGTGAAATCAGCACTGTCCCTATGAGCGAACTCAGTCTTGACAGATAAGCGAAAGCAGATTTGTCCGTATAAGCGAAATCAAGTGTCCGAATGAGCGAAATCACTAAGTCCGAATAAGCGAACCAAACTTATGTCCGTAAAAGCGAAATCAAGATGTTCAAATAAGCGAAATCAGACTTAAAGTGTCCGTAAGAGCGAAATCAGACGATTATCTCTCGATGTCCGAAAAAGCGGAATCATGTTTTAACTAGTTTTCACCATGTTTTAGTCCGTATTTCAACCTGAAACTTTCTAGGGTTTGTTATTAGTAGGTTTTACACGTTATACTTGAATTTTAGACAATTTTAACCGTAGGAACCAGTTCAAACAGAAAAAGTATGAGAGAAATTGAGTAGAAGTGAAAGATTTTTGTAGATTCAGCTGTAGTAGTATGAACTCCTCGTCCTGAAGCTCTGATACCACTTGTAGGATCGTTGTTGAACCCGAACGAGTCAATCAGAAGAGTCTTTTCTCTGTATCAGAGGCAGAATCAAAGATACAGACGCTCAAACTAATTATAATGCTTCTTTGATTGATTTAACAACGTTTACAACCTAAAAGCAATCTGGCAGCACTTCATTACAATTTTCTGAATCGTTACCAAATGAACAGCAATGCACCTATTTATAGTTGGAGTGATTCCACTTATATGGACATGACATATGAGCGGAATCACTTGTTTCTGATTTCACTTATATGGACATGTCCATATGAGTGGAATCACTTGTTTCTGATTTCACTTATATGGACATGTCCATATGAGCGAAATCACTCCCTTAACTTCTAACGATCGTTTCTCGAACCTCGTGCACTGGATATCCTATCTAATCTTATCCTATTACATGATACAAGACGAAGTCAATAGACGTAATGCACTAACACAGGTCGATACTTCCGTATACGCAGAGGAGGTCCAAAGCTTAAACGAAACACCAAAGAAAATAAAGCAGAACGTTTAGGCAATAACATCCAGGTCGATACTCACGTATACGCAGAGGATGTCCAATGCTTAAACAAAATAAAGAAATAAAACAAGTTTAAATCTTTGCAAAATGAAAACACAGAATCACAGTGACTTTTCAGCAAAGTTGTGAAAGATCACAAACTTAACCGGTTTTATGTCTTTCGACAATCAGCGATTACTAAGCAGGCACACAATCAAGAAGGACAAAACTAAGTACTATGCTTTCGACCATGTTTCCCACTAGAACTAGGCTTTTTCATTTAAGTTTGTATCGTTATCGCAAATCTACTAGTCTAGCTGAGCCTATCGTCACATCTTTAGTGAGACCATTTATCACATCTGACATTTCATTTCTTTAGCATGCTGTGATAGTTCAACTGATTTACTATCATTTCCTCTTTTTCACAACAAAACTCATTTTGAATTTTTTTTTCAATGTTTTTGGAATTTTCTAATTTTTTGTTAAAAATATTTCTCCCCCTAAAATCAAAATTATATTTCAAATTTTGATTTTCTGGGAAAATTTGAAAAATAAAGCAGTAAACTATACAATCAAAGTGACAAAATGATGAGAATCGCTTCAATTCGCCATCCACTTGGCTTAAACAATCAGAACTCCCCCTGACAACAAACTATTTTCCCATTACGATTTCAAAACACTTAAGTTTGTTTTAATCAAAATGGTTTTTCCGGAAAATTAGTTTTGTTTGTCGTTTCACAAACATGGGGTTTCATCACATTGTTCTTCAATCACTTGTAGGTTTATCACAACACAATCACTTGAAGAAAATATAAATCAAGTACAACTTAATGTCCCTGATTATTCTTTTGAAAGTCGAAATATCACCGAAGTGAATTTTTCAAGAAAAATGCCGATTCCTACTCCCCAATTACCAACCTGGGAGTTCCGGCAAGTCAGGATTTTAAGCAACAAATGCAGGCACCCAAGCCTGACCAGCCTTGGGTGTGACCTTTTCAATTTCACTCGGGGTTTGATCCTTCCTTTTTGCTTCATAAAATTCTTTAACCCCTTTGGCCTTACCATTGACCATCTTACCAAAAATATGTTTTACTTTGCTATTAAAAGCCTTTTCGACGTCGAATTCTTTCTTTTCAGAATAGAATTGATTCGAACTTTTCACTTTACCAACTTTTTGTTTAAAATTTTCAGTCCGCAATGGTGGAAAGTTGACATTATCCATTGGCGGAACAGAATTTTCTCCTTTTTGCTCAACTGGTGACTCCTCTGACTTTGACGAGTCAGATTCATCGCCAGAACATACCTTCTTTGTTTTCGAAGAAACAAATTCTTTACCAGAAGGTGGCTCCTTTGTTTTCAACTCAACAGATTCATCGCCGACCTTTTGATCAACAAATTTTACCTTTACCCTACCTTTTGTCCTCAGATTTGTATCTGATGGATTCATTTTACTTGACTGATTCTTTGTTGAGCAAAGCGATTCATCAGAACTTTTGTCTGAATTAACCGTTGTACCCGAGGACAAAATCCTTTCGAGATACTCTCGTGCTTTCTTCCTCTTCTTCCTCAGTCTGTCTTTCTGCCCTTGTGAAAGCTTTACTTTCTTTTCTTCCACTTTCTGTTCTTTGGGCTTGACATTGACTGATTTCTTTATCTTTATCTGAGATTCATCCCTCGATCTTTCCATTGATCTCATTGCGCAATCTCTTGCAATATGTCCTTTGATTTGGCAGTTATAGCATCTCCTCGTCTCAAACCACTGATTCTGGCAGTTAACAACAATGTGTCCTTGAACACCACAAGTATAGCACCCTCTGTTATCGTACCATTCACCACTTTTACACCAAACACTCAGATCATAACATTGTCTGGCTTTGTGGTAATTATCACTCCTCCTGAAAGCTGGATTTATCTTTGAAGCATTGTGGTCAAACCTGCACCACATATCACCAACTTTTTGTGAGTTTTGATTTTCAAATTTTTGTGGTTTTTTATAACGATTGGATGACTGAACTGATGACCTTTTATTGTTGTTTTGAAACTTTTTCGAATTTTTAACATTTTGTTTTTGTTCTACATTCTTCTTAACAGGTTTTTGCTTTGAGCATTCACCTATTTCAGTCGAATGTAAAACAGTTTCTTTAAATTTTTCTTTTAATTCCAAAAATATTTTCTTTTTCTCTTTTTCATCATCAGTTTTATCATCACAATCTTCAATTTTGACTTTGTCAAAATTTGTGACATTGTCACTTATTGGAACAGAATTGATCGGTTTTGGACAAAGATGATTCAGAAATTCTGATGAAGTCACAAAACCTTTCAATTTCTTCTCAAGCTCATCAATTTTATTCCGAGCAATTTCAGCTTCATTTTCAAGCCGAATGATTTTCTGAAGATGAGAATTTATTTCAATCTGTTTTTCAAGATTATTTTTAAAAATAACAGATTTTTCATCTTCTAAAATCTTCATTTGACTTTGAAAATCTTTTTCAATTTTCAATTTTTCATTTTCAAAATATTTTTCCTTTTCTTTCAAAATTTTGTTTTCCAATGTCAAACTCTCTACATTCTTCAAGAGTTTGGCATTGTCTGATTCAGATTTATCACATTTAGAGCACACTGGTTCAGAACTTGAAGCTTCATTTTTCTCGGATTCTTCATTTTTCGACACTACCTCTGTCTCTGTCTTGTATGTGCCTGCACAAAAAAATTTAACAAAATCAAGAGGATTCATATTTTCATCGATATAACAACCCCTCTTAAGATCATATTTCATAACATTATTTGCTGCAAGACACATATATATTCTTCTTCTTATTTCAATAATCACATCCAAACTTATTTTTTCCAATTCTTTTTCTATTCCATTCATCAACTCTTTCTTTTTCTTATCATTTTCATACTTGAGTGTTTTGAACTTATTGATGAATTCTTTTGGATAAAATTCTGAAAATCTAGAATCCTTTTTTATTTCAAACAAAAATTCATTCCACTCTGCAGGTAACGCGTCTCCAAATTTTGATATCTGTTCAGCATTCGACATTCTTATCTCATACCTTTTTAAATTGTCAATTAAGCTTTCATACCGGTTTACCAACTCATCCAACGTTTCATTCTTTTTACACAAAAAATATTCAAGTCTATTAACCCAAACATTCTTATTCCCGTTTTCATTACAGTTATACCAAAACCAATTATTTAAACTTTCAAGGCTATCGTTTTCCATTTCGTCAAACATTTTGTATCGACCCAATAATCAAATCCAAATTTACAACTGGCAACAAACTTGATTCAAACTTCGCTGATTGGGCCGATTATCTTCAACAAACAATTTATCAATATCTCGGTCACATGGGCTTATAGCTTCTCTATATGTCACCTAAAAAGTTATCAAAAATATATGATTGGGCCGTGATATATGAACAAATGAAATGTATTAATTGTGCCGACAAACTTTATATATTCACATGCATTCTCGATATTTCATGCACTATAATCTTCACATGCAATCCTTGGACAGCACAAATATGAACCTATAAATTTTAATGTGTTTCAAATTCTATTGGACCAAAAATTTCGAACAGTGTAATCACATGGGCTTTCATGGGCAGATAAACACATGCAATCTCTTAAAAGCAATTGAATAACTCTTGTGAATCACAAACAAATGGCCGACAATTTATATTACCCACTAAAAGTCTGATAAAGTCAACTAAATGACTCGATCAAACCGATACAACCTGACACAAATCTTAGACGAACAGAACAACTTTCACGAAACTTGATGCACTTTTCACGTGAATTCTGATTTATTCAATTAATGTTCACATACACACTGACACAGAACACGTGAATTCAGATATATCTCAAACGGTTTTTCAAGCGGACACAGGTGTTTTCAAGCGAACTAATCTCTTTCGCTTGAAACTACTACAACCTTTTCAAGCGGACAAGATCTTTTCAAGAAAAACACACAAGTTCGCTTCAAAATGCCACACTTTTCAAGCGAGTTCGTTCAAGCGAACACAGGTTTTCAGGCCATTTTTATCTGTTTTACTTCGAATTTTAATCTGATACTTTCAAGGGTTTGTTAAAACTCAGTTTTACACACTATATTAAAAACTCAGTCCATTTTGTCCGTTCAAACGTCCAGAAATCCAAAAAGTGTAATAAAAATGCTCTGATTCAGGTATATTGGCTCATAACTGGCTCTGATACCAATTGTAGGATCATTTTTGACGACCGAGTGAGTCAAATTGAGTCAATACACGACAGTTTGAGTGGCGGAAACAATCAAACTGTTTTAAATCAGAAAGAAATGAGTAGAAGTAGAAGATATCACGTTAAACTACACTTCTCATTCATATATGACTTGACAAACCAGCAGCAATTCGGTACAAGAACAATGGGACTGTTTCAAATGAGAAGCTAGAACAACCTATTTATAGGCATACACATTTTGCTTGAAACAAGACATGGCTTGTTCAAGCGAACTCACAAAATCAGATCCGCTTGAAATACATATTTGACTTTTTCAAGCGAACTCACAATAAACAATTATAAAATCATATTTCATGCACTGTTTCATGTTTCGTGTAATGTTTGCTATGATGATGTCATATTATGATGTCATCATCAAGAATGATGACATCATTCTTGTTCAGATCTGCAACGAAACTGAGACTCGATATAAGACGAAGTCAACAGACATATGCACCAACAAACAGGGGTTAAATGTGTCAAAAAATGCATCAAAAACCATGTTTGCACATTCAGGGACCAAAATTGACAATTTGCCATAGTTATATTAGGAAGGGACCAAAGTTGAAAATCTGATTTCCAGCTTGTTCCAGCTGTTCCCCTCATTTGCACATGGTTTTAATGAAACTAGGGGCTTGTTTTGGGGTACCCATGGTATTCTAAAACCATGGGCACACATGTAAGTTCCAGATCGAAGCTCGGTTTTCGATGAACGATCCTAACGGTCTTGGTTTTCCTATAAATACCCCCACCCTTGTGACAACCCTCATAATTCTGTGTATCCGTACAATTTATTAATGATAATTAAATTGCTTGACGACTGTGTGGAATTTCTTAACTGCTCTCTGATTACTGTGTTATAGTTACATGTGCTTGTTAACATACTAGTAGTATACAGAAGAGTTACTAAATAGTCCGGTATGCTTTCCTGAGTGTTGAAAATTAAAAACCTTACAAAAATATACATGTAGGACACTTTACGGATTAATTAAGCACTTTAACGGAACAACACCCAACCGAACAACCGGACTTTACCCGGAACACCAAAATAATGCTAGAAGCATTGTTTTTAATTTTCTGAGCTAGCCTTGGTCCCCGAACACTTAAACACACTACATGATACATGTAACACACTAAATATTAGACTTTACATCCTAACCATTAACTAATCACCTACTCACCATTTAATTTACAATTAACCCCCCCCCCCATTGTAAATTTTCGGACCTAGCATGGCCCAACCATAGAATCCTTATAAAATCCTCCTAAATCTCCTACTTGGAATTGGTGAGATTTGATTAGTTGGTGCTTGTACTTTGGGAGACATAGAACCCAATGGACAAATGAACATAAGCTTAAATATCCATCATCACCTTAATCATTTCTCAAACACCCTCATCTCTCTCTTCCCCCTTTGAAGTTTCAGCCGAACATCCTCCCCATCACCACCACATTTTCGGTTTTCATTCTAGCGATCCAAGTGTACTTCTAGGTGCTACAAGACGTTCAACGAAGCTCGGCGTGTTCAGAAGTTGAAGGACCACTCTCATCTTCTTTTAACCACCACTTTTCTACACTTGAACTTCCCTAGTCTTGAACTAGTGGTAAGTACTTAGATCTTTGCTTCTTACATCATGTTTAGGTGGTTAAAGATGTGTAGTGATCAAAATGATAAGAAACTCTAAAGAACCTTAAACAAGTCTTAAACATAAACTAGTCTAGTGATGAAGTGATGTTAATAGGATGTTGTTATGATTCTTGTTGATTTCCTGATGATTTGCTGGTTAATATTGTTGTTTAATGTTGTTGTGATCACTAAACATGTTAACGGAATCAATCGAACATAAGTTAGAAAGTTAAAAGCTGAAACAGTAGGCTGTTTGGTAATTACAGCCAACTTCAGTTGGCTGTAACAGGACTGTAACTTAATGAAAAATGTATTTTCTGAAGTGTAGAGTTATGTATTATGAAATACGGTTCTAATGGCACTGGAATCATAATTTTTGGACTCCGTTTACTATTTTTAAAGTGTCATTTTGTAACAGCAGCTAGAGCTGCATTTTTACTGCTGAAAATATGCGTTCTGTTTTCTGTAATAACTTGAGTTCTGTCTAGAGTTAGATCATGAAATTTGTACTGTAGATGACCACCGATGTATTTGTAATTCTCTCACTAGAATTTCATAAATCAGACTCTCGATGAATTTTAAATAAATTATTCCGTGGACTACAGTCAGAAAAAGATAAATCTGAGTTCAGTCCGGAAAATGAATTCTTTAAAATATTGGTAATGAACTGGACCCCGATATTTTTACACAATAATATTTAGATCGTTTAAGATATTCTGTAAAAAGTTGGAAATTTTTGGAATAGGTTAACTATTTTATTAAAATGCTCGAAAACAGCCCAGTTTTGGATATTTAAGTTGGAATGACATAAGTAGTAATTTGCGTGTCTAAATGTCGGATATGTTATCTGTGAACGATCTAACATGTTATATGTCAATGAAAGTATTATTGTGAAATATCGTATGCTTGTTCTTGAATAGCTATAGGTGGAATGTTTATATGAGCGTGAACTATTAAAGTGAATGCATGTTATGTGATAGATACGTGTAGGAACTTTGTGCTCTATTTGAAACCACTAAATGACTAACTGGTAATCATATAAGGACGTGATTGACCAACCTTGACTGTTAGCTATATTTGAGAATCTAACCGAGCAAACCGAAGTGAGTTCACACACTTTCTAAGGCATGGGATTCCCGGTGGTTAGGAATGGGTTAAAGAAATTAAAACGGGATCTACATATCCTCCTTGGGTAGGATATGTACGGCCATCCTCCATAGGTAGGATGCCAATAATAAATTCTGCGTATTCTCCTTGGGTAGAATACGTACGTTCGTCCTCCTTGGGTAGGACAACACCCTTAAAACTTACTAGACAAAACTCTATCATTAAGTCACTCATTATATATCGACTTAATCGCCGAGGCCGATGGCGAGCGGGTCATTAGTTAATAGCGCTATTAGGTTTAACAAACCTCACACCGTGTCGTTCGAACGGGCGTGTACTAATGGACTATGGCAAACTGTCAGCGATGATAGACACTGATGTAGGGCACAACTATCGTTCGTAGTAGTCGATATCATACCGTCTAGTAGTTTACATGGGGAAGCCCCCACTTATTATGGATATGGTTTGGGTAATGAAAAGGAACTGGTTAAACATACTTTCAACTACGGGGTAACCCCCACGGCAAATATGCCAACGAAAGTCAAACCACGTTTTTCAGAAACAACTTAAAACTAAACAACCAAACGTGAACTCACTCAACTTTGTTGTTGACTCGTTGTTACATGCCTTACAGGTCGCTAGACGCTTATGGAGCTTGCACAAGGAGGAGGTCGTTGTGGGATACGGACTGTTATGTTCCGTGCTTAATATTTAAATCCTTATGAACTTATTAAACCTACGTTTTGGACTTTAAACTTATGAACTATGGAACTTATGTTTTGGACTTACGTTTTATGCTTCCGCTGTTAACATTAAGTCGGTTACTTTCTTTTGGTCACCAATCGTATTGTGGTTGGTCTTATTTACTTAATTATGATGTTCAATATGATTGGTGGCTCGATCCTGGTCACGTCACGCCTCCAAGCGGTGATACTCCGCATGGTGGATTTTGGGGGTGTGATAACCCTCTTGCTTCAAAACTGACATTTGATCTGATTTGGCTCTCTAAGTTGAAGTATACACTTCATACCTGAGAGTAATCGGATCAAAATTTCCATTCTTGGACCCGTTGTAAGTCCTCTTTCGTTCTTTTTCGCGTGAAAGTCAAACCGTGTTTGACTTTCTGCTTTGACCAGTTTATGGTCAACATGAAGTTCATTTGAACTTCATAACGTGAGCGTAATCACGATGGTTTTAGTCTCTTATGACTATACCTACTGATTACCACGTTATCTAGGCATAGTGGCGAGTCGTAGTTTCGGCCAAAATGCGTATTCTTGCGTATTTTGTAACCAAACTACTTTTAGGTATCAAAACCGTTTGTTTTGATACCAAACCTGTTTTCAAACCTCTTTAAGCATGTTTTAACATGTTTAGCTCGTCACTTTAGGTTTAGTGCTTATATAGGGTCGTAAGGTAAGCGATCTAAACAATCGCTTAGACTTTCGAACCCGACCCGTTTGGTCGATCATTAGGATCCGACCAATCACATTAGGTGACCATAGTTGTATAGGGAATAACCTTCCAAGGTTATACCTTATGGTCACGTCGTTTAGTTAGTTGTATGATAGGTAGTTTATATGCCTTAGGTAAATGACCAAAATGCCTTTTTTACGCCAAAATTCATTTTAAGCATATGTAAAATAAATTTTGATATCTAAACTGATTTGGCAACAATATTAGACATGTTAAGGAATATTTTACTTATCATAGGACTAGTTAGGCGGTCCGAACGCGTTTTACGCAAACGGCGTTAAAGTCGCGTAAGCTACCTTAACGAGTCGTAATGGGTCGAAAGCACTTAGGTTAGGTTTCGTTTTAGAATGTAGGCTTTGTTAAACCATATTACATGAGTCCCTACACTCATTTGGTTTACGAAACCTCATTTTATCCGATCCTCCGATTTAGGTCCGTTTATTTACATAGTTATCTATATTAGGTGCCGTTTGATTTCTGTGATCCCTCTAGCTTTGCTTGGTTGTTATTCAAGACTTCTAAGCACCCTCAAGTGAGTACATAGACCCCTCTTTTACTGTTTTCCAAACGTTTTGGGGTGAAACACATGTGCCTATTTGTTATTTTTCGTGCTTTCCATGTTTTCATATCATATACTTGCTATGTTCATTAGTACACTATTAGTACATGATTTCATTATGTTTTGCTATGTATGTTCACTTAACATGCTAGCATAATTGTTTTACGTTTTGAACCATTTGTAATCATTGGATGTATGTGAAACATTTGTAACCATTTGATGTATGTGAACCATTTGTAATCGTTGGATTTATGTGGACCGTTTGTAACCATTTGATTTATGTGAACCATTTGTAACTGTTTGAGCCTTTGGGTTAGGGAAGTGATTAGGTAACAGGGCGGGTGTAATGTGTTAAAAGCATGGTGGATATGTTGCTGGTACTTCCTATATATAAGTGCTTTTAACACATTATATATCGTTGCGTTATCTAGATCACTTGGGTAAACGATTTCGAAACAATGTCACACAAGGGTGTTTTCTGAATAATATAAACCATACGAGTTTTATTAACGAGTTTTATGAGATATTTTACAATTTGATTTAATAAAACAAATGTTTTGGAGTTAAGAATCATGGCCACGAGATTTTGCAAATTATAACCAACTTGATTTGAGTTGGTTAATTATGTCGCAATATTATACTTTTCAAAACAAGGTTTTTAAATAAGTATTGCAACATGTAAAATGAGCCATGAATCTGACACTCATATAAAACCTATGTACTCGTCGGCATTTTTATGCTGACGTATTTTCACGTGTGTTTCAGGTACCATAGTTGATGATGTTTGATGATGATTTTTGTGTACGCTCACATAGGAATGGACGAGGCCTTAGTGACTTAATAACAATGAAAGTCTATTTGTTATTGTTTTGTTTCTAATTCCAATGTAATGTAAAACTTTTAATTTAATATAACGAAACTGTTTAATCCATGGTTGTGAAACAATGATTCTGTTACAACACTCCCCGACGTTTCCGCCACGTTTTGTTGTTTCACGTGGTCGGGGTGTGACAGAAAAGTTGGTATCAGAGCCAATGGTTATAGGGAATTAGGTTATTAGTAATGCTTTGACCTAGACTATAACCTTCCTAGGACCCTAACGCGAGTTTACTTGCGTTTAGTCATAAAATAATACCGTTGCCTATCTTTAGGCAGCAACCACAATAAGAACACAAAATTTGAATATGCTTTGAAAACTAATCATCTGTTCTAGGATGATTTATTATAAGGTTACGAACCTTCAAAGTTTTCAAATTCTCGTCAAAGTTTGGGACTACATAATGTGAACACGTGCAAACCGGAAGGGTGGGTGCCTGTACCCTGAGCTTTCTGTCTAAGGCTAGAGTGTTCGTACAAATCTGAAGTATCAGACCAGTCACTCTTACCTGGGAACTCTTGGGGTGAGTGTCCACTTATAGGCGAGCATGTCTTCGCGATACATTATAAGGACCTATTTACATTGATTCAGCCTTTGTGTGTCGTTTGTTTGCTTCGTGGTTCAAACAAATGACCGTCACCCATGATTTTTGGTCGGTAATTGTAACATCCTATTCTTACGCAATGCCATTTCATTTGTTTTCTCTCTTGTTTCCCCTTTTTAGAATGCCTCCATGACGCGAAAATCAGGTACCTATTGAAGAGCTGGCAGCTGTCATTACGCAGCAAATGACTGCTGCAATCCCGAACATCGTCGCTCAATGTAACCAAGCTCTCAACAACAATAATGCCCCCTGCAACTTCAAGACATTAAACTCGGCTAAGCCATCAAAGTTTTCTGGGTCTCAAGGAGCGACTGCACTTCTGTAATGGCTCGAGAGTCTAGGGAGCACCTTCAGGCATGTTCAATGCCCAAATGAGCGAAAGGTAGAATTTGCATCTAGTGTCTTTGAGAAACGAGCTTCGACATGGTGGAATGGTGTGATGAGAGATAGGGGTGCCGATGTGGCACTGGCTCAAACATGGGAAGAGCTTCGAGCTCTGATGATGAAGGAATTCTATCCATGTCACGAGATCAGGGCCTTGGAAAGGGAATTCGATGATCTTAAGCAAGATAGCGGTGAGCATCGAGCCTACACGGATCGTTATGAGGAATTATGTCTGTTATGCCCGAATATGGTTACGCCTTTGGATAAGGCAATCGAAAAGTACATTGATGGCCTCCCTGACCCAGTACAAGACATTGTGACTGGTAGTAACCCCACTACGGTTAGGCAGGCCATTGAGCTATTTGCTACCTTGACTGAATCTCAAATCAGGAAAGGTAAACTTTTCCGAAAAGGTGATAAGAAACCAATTGAGGAATTGAAACCCAAAGATGAACAGACTGAATCCTCCAAGAAGTCAAGGAAGCGAAAAGCTTCCAAGAACTTCGCCGTGGTTGCTCACAATGATCAAGCTGCCCCCAACCAACCAGCTCAACCACCTGCTAGAAAGCCATACAACGGAACTGCACCCTTGTGCAACCAATGTAACCTTCATCATCATGCTAGTGTGAAGTGCCGCAAATACCAAATTTGTGGACTTATAGGTCATATAGCAAGAGTTTGCCGAGCTGCAGTTGCACCAAATCAAGCTGACAACAATCGTGCCCAAGCTCGTTTTCCACCAGGTTCTTGCTATAACTGTGGCGAGATGGGTCGTTTCCGAAGAAATTGCCCAAAGCTTGCTAATGCAAATCCAGCACAGGGATGAGCATCTGACCGACTAGAAGACAACACCGTTTAGAAATAATCACGTCTTATGTATTATTTTCTTTTGTTGTGAAGGTCCATGAAACCGTTGTTATCGTTGTTTATAAATAAATCTTTTATTTACATTGCAATGTATTTATGTGGTTGCATGTATAAACAACATATCCCCTACAATACCAACAATCAGGGAATCGTATTCCTTGAAGAACAGACTACCCCCAAAATTCTTCCATTTTATGATCTCTTGCGTTTTCCATGAAAATCCTAAGTACCCGTTTCTTCCAAAGAAACGAAGTATAAGGCGCAAGTTACAACTCTGGACGAATACCCAAAGTACCACTATACATCCTTAATAGTGTACCTAAGGGTATTTCCATAAATCCTAAAATTGTTGTGTACCTTAATTCGAATATTATGTTTCTTTGAAAACAAAATCAAATTTTCGGAAGATCATCCTATCTTCATAGATAGATTCTTGAAAATGATTAAAGTGCCAAATGAAATCCATGTGACAACTGGCACCAAACCGGTAATTTTCGTACACTTTAATTATTATTTAATAACTGCAATTATGTGCTTAAATGTCAACATTGCCTGATTACATACTATACAAGTGAATTCATGCACGTTTTATACTACAAAATATTGCTTTGTGCATTAACGAGAGCGTTGCGTCAGAATACTAGTAAACTCACCGGTAAAGACACAATATGCCAACAACTCTGCAGAAAGCAGTCATACAATAAAATTGGAGCCTAGGTGTAGGTCCAATGACAAGAATACATTAAAACCCGAGAGTATATACAAGGGTTAATATATATATACTTTATGGAGACCAATATACGCAGTAAAAAGCACCCGAAACGCACTTTAAGTGCCGAATTTTTCTAAATTCAGCCATAACCAGCTTTTAAACATATAAATATCATGCAGAATTTATGTTTTATCATCCAGAATATTTCCATAAGTGTCGGGAATTGAAAGGGTACAAAAGGGTACATAAAAGACACTTTACGGACGAGTTAAACACTTTAACGGAACGGTGTCCCACCGAATGACCGGACATTACACGGGACACTAAATTTTTGCCAAACACATTGTTTATTTATTTCTTGGCTAGTCGTGATCCCCGAACACCCTAACACCCACTAAAAATCAAATAAATATCATAGGTAATGTGCATGCTTTAAATATAACTAACCATTACAATATAGTTACAAAATGTTACAATCAATCCCCCCCCCCCCCCTAACCGATTCGGTCACAAGGACCATCACAACCATACCTCAATCTTGCTCAAGATTTTATCTCAATTATTTAATGGATTGTTTACTTGTGGAAGTGACCAAAATATGTGAACCATTCTATTTAAGCATGGCCTTAGATTTCTACCATCACTTCACAATATCACACCATACGCTCACTCCCCAAACCCCCTCCCTCTCGGCTCCCTTGACCGCCCCCATCACCACCACTAAACCACCATCATCTTCCATTTTTCAAGCTTTGTTCAAGGATATAAGGTCATTCAAAGAAGCTTGCAACTTGTGGAACCTCAAGAAGCTTCATACATAGCTTTTTACCATCATCTTCTTCATCTTTTCACTAGAGATTCATCCCTAGCCTTTGTGCTAGTAGTAAGTTCTTGTTAAACCCTTGTTCATCTTGTTTTTATGGCTAAACATTGTAGTATGATATTTGTGTTCAAAACACTAAAGAACAAGAAACTAAGAAGATGAACATGAAGCTACATAAAGTTTACTTATGAATGAAACATGAAGATGAAATATTGTAGTAGGATGATGTAGTAAACATATTGTTGATTTTATGTTGAATCTTGGTTGTGTGATGTTAATCACCATATGGACCTTGTTAAATAATATTTGGGAATATGATTTAACAAGATTAGAAAGTGGTTATGTGTTACATAAAATAACCACCTTCTAGTTAAACATGAACTTGATAAAAATAATTTTTCATGAAATATAATTAAACTAGTAAGTTGATGATCTTGTAAATCCAAGAGTTACAAAAGATTTATGTGA
The DNA here is from genome assembly GCA_030545235.1 of Helianthus tuberosus. NCBI lineage: Eukaryota > Viridiplantae > Streptophyta > Magnoliopsida > Asterales > Asteraceae > Helianthus > Helianthus tuberosus. Next base: position 10,160,546 of record CM060434.1, on the reverse strand, counting down.
AGGAACCAAGTTAGAGAAGCGTTTTTGGAAAATCACAAATATTACAAACATTTACACTCTTTTTAGAAACAAGACAAGTATGAAAATATTTTATTTACAAGAAGAGTTCAAGAGTTTAATTTTTGTAAAAATTATTTACAAGTTGTAAACACTAAATTATTTATGAGAATGGTTTTCAGAGAAATAAATACGCTTCGGAAGGTAACTAAGTCCTCTAAAGGCTTTACCAAGTTACTACGCGTTTCGGGATATATCAAGTTCATGATTAGTGTATAACGTATATATTTTTGCTCTTGGTGATGTAAAAATTGTGTAAAGACTAATTGTTGGTGTTGACGATGATTTTAAAAGAAAATAAACACATGTTTTGAAAACATGGGAAACCTCCATTTTTTGGGGAAACTCTGTCAAAATTTCTATAAATTTTGACACTTGGAAAAATATAAGTTTTTGAGAAACTTTTTCCCTAAAAATGTGTCTAAAACATTTACCAAGGTTTCCCTAATTTTTGTGTTAAGAAATGATTATTTCTTCAAGAATACAATGGATATTAAGTATGTATATTTTTGGAGAAAATATATATATTTATTGATCACCAAATTGTGTGCTAAGTGTATGTAGTATGTATTATACGTGATAGTGTATTAGGAATTGAGAATACACTAAATACTCTTGAGAAATGAAAGCACAAAAATACACATACAAAATACATAATTCGGGTGCAAAATACAAGAAACTTATATTTATTTTTGAGAAAATAATATAAGTAAGACACATAGTTAAAAATATAAATTATTTTTAACACAAGAATACGTACACAAAGGATAGTGACTTGTACTTGTGCGATACAAGTCTAGTGACTAACGTTAAGAAAACACGTATAGGTCACGACGATAATTAAGCAAATCCGGTGAAGTTTACGACGCAAAGAACGCAAAGTTGTGAGTTCATGCTCCCCCTTTTCTTTTAACTGTTTTCAGTTTTATAACTTCGGGGGTGAAATACATGTTACAAATGTTACAATGTTTACAAATGGTATGATGAGTACATAAACAATAAGCACTCTTGGTGAGAACGAGTACCAAGTATGATGCGTTTTGAGAAATGATACGAGAAATCATGTCACGAATAGGGTACCATAAGCACCATTAATCAACAATATACCTAGACCGCAGAACAAAAGGTTAGATCTAATGGGTGTCGGGCAGCCACACTCTTGGTGAGAACGAGTACCAAGCAGTGCTTTTGTGTCTCAGAATATGCCAACTAGAAAAATGCCTATGGTTTGGTTGCTTCCTATGTCGTGTCACATGTTAATGGCTTTGCAACCCATTAATAACCCTAAATAAATACATGATTACTTGATTTATACAAGAATACTTGAGTGGTACAAGATACAGATATACTTGACTGTCATGAGGTACAGAAATACTTGATTTATACGAGATACATACCATGTTTTCATACAAAGTATACCAGTGTTCATTACCAAAAATTGCATGAATTCACACCAACATTATGTTGAAGTTTTTCCAAAAACTCACATGTATTTCAGGTAACTAGAGTGGATGCGCGCGCGGTCTTACTCATGCTCGTGGATGTCGTTTATGTTTATCGTTGAATAAAGTTGTAACTTTTAAGACAATATGCCGTCTCGTGTTGTAAACACTTAAACTACGATTTCAGTTATGTAATGTTTTGTATTTGAAGTTATTTTTATGAGCATGTAGTATGTTTACCAATCGTATGCAATAAAAACCATTCATGATCACACCTCGTGCTTCCGCCTTAGAAAGGGGTGTGACAGATTGGTATAAGAGCTGTGATTGTAGTGAACCAGGATTCCTTTTCGAGTCTAGTCTACAATCTTTAGGATCCTTTCACGAAAACGATTTTTCAAAAAGTTTTCATTGCATAAAACTTCCCGCGACATCCACTACCTGAAACTGTTTACATGAGTCAAGAAAAGACACTACGAGACTTAGGGTGCACTGGAGTGGCACTTGTCTGTGATTAAGAATTACTTGCGATTATGTGTGATAATTGCTAAATACATATACTAGAAGTAGAATGTCACAGGTATACGTGACTTTGCCTGAAAACAATGGCCTATCTGAAGGAAGAGATACGAGGATGAAATGAACTGTGCGGACTGTGCAAGGAGTTATGTAATTATGGATGCATACATAATTATGGAATTCAGTGCGCAGAAACCACAGCAAGTCTTGTCACGTATGGATTCCCTCAGTGCAAGAAAAGGTCAAACGTGAACACCAGCCTATTAAGTACTCTGCTGGAATAATAATTGTTTGATGTCACTTATGTGGTATATGCCTGTGTATATATATACTACCACTGTCTAGTATGACGATATCAAACAAATGCCTAAACCTACTGTGTGGTGTTCTTTCAGAACATGGCACCTAGGAGAATTGTGAACAATCGAGATTCGGATCAACCTCCTCCTCCCCCACTGCCAAGAACTGCTGAAGAGCTGAACGCTCTACTGGAAGAAAGGATCTCCGCTGCTATCGCCCAATACGAGGCGACCCGTACTGCAGACAGTCGTGGACCAAGCAATGCTAGACGCAATGGGAATGGAGATTCATCTGGAGGAAACGCAGCCCAAGGCTGCACTTTCAAGCAGTTTCTAGACTACAAACAAATGAACTACGACGGCACAGGAGGTGCAGTAGCGTTTGTGCGTTGGACGGAGAAGACTGAAGCTACTATCCACATGAGCAAGTGTACCACGGATCAGCAGGTCACTTTTGCTACTGGGTTGTTTGTTGATGAAGCTCTAACTTGGTGGAACATGCAAGTCCAAACCTTGGGCGATGATGCCGCTTATGGCCTAACTTGGGATGAACTGAAGGAAAGAATGAGAGAGAAGTATTGCTCTCGTGCTGAACTCCGAAGACTAGAAACGGAGCTGGGCGGAACCAAGGATGCTTCAGTTGTGGAAGCAAGAATCATTTCGTGAAAGATTTCCCAGGGGGAAACAACGCTCAGGCTCGAGCATTTGTGATTGGAGCAAGGGACGCACGCGAGGACCCTAACGTGGTCACCGGTACGTTTCTCGTTAACAATCACTTTCAATCCATATTATTTTACACTGGCGCCGATTGTAGCTTCATGTCTGTGGAATTTAAACGCATGTTTGGAATAGAATCTAGTAGATTAGAAATTCCTTATTCCATAGAACTAGCCAATGGTAAACTTGTTGAATCGAGCGAAGTTGTTAGAGGCTGCTCATTAAAACTTGGTGAACGAAATTTTAACCTCGACCTCTTACTTATTCAATTGGGTAGCTTCGATGTAGTAGTCGGAATGGACTGGTTGTCCAAGAACAAAGCTGAAGTTATTTGTCATGAGAAAATCATTCGCATCCCTTTAGCGAATGATGAAACTCTCATTGTGCATGGAGAAAAAGGAGACGCACCTCTGCGAATCATCAGTTGCATGAAGGCACAGAAGTGCTTAAGGAAAGGATGTGTTGCTTTCTTAGCTCACGTTGTAGACAAGAAGGCTGAGGAGCCGAGACTCGAAGACATTCCTGTGGTGAAGGAATTCCCTGATGTTTTTTCCCGAAGATCTGCCAGGACTACCTCCACAACGACAAGTCGAATTCCGTATAGACTTGGTTCCAGGAGCCGCTCCTATAGCCAAGGCACCCTATCGGCTTGCACCATCCGAAATGCAAGAATTGTCTACACAACTCCAGGAGTTGTTGGATAAAGGATTCATAAGGCCAAGCTTCTCACCCTGGGGAGCCCCAGTATTGTTCGTGAAGAAAAAGGATGGAACTTTGCGGATGTGTATCGATTACAGAGAACTGAACAAGCTCACAATCAAGAATTGGTATCCATTACCGAGGATTGATGACTTATTTGATGAGTTGCAAGGATCAAGCTACTATTCCAAGATCGATCTTCGATCTGGATACCATCAGTTAAGAATACAAGGGGAAATCGTGCCAAAGACTGCATTCAGAACACGCTATGGGCATTATGAGTTTCTTGTGATGCCATTCGGACTGACGAACGCACCAGCGGTCTTTATGGATCTGATGACCCGCGTTTGCAAACCATATCTCGATAAATTCGTGATTATGTTTATCGATGATATCCTGATTTACTTACGAACGAGAGAAGAGCACGAGCATCACCTCAGAACTATTCTGGAATTACTAAAGAAATAGAAACTTTATGCAAAGTTCTCAAAATTTTTAATTCTGGATTCGCGAAGTACAATTTCTGGGTCATGTTGTGAACGAAAAGGGCATTCATGTAGACCCATCCAAGATTGAAGCAATAAAGAACTGGGAAGCCCCCAAAACACAAACTGAAGTTCAACAATTTTTGGGCTTAGCGGGCTATTATCGACGGTTTATTGAAAATTTCTCAAAGATAGCTCAACCGCTAACTACCCTTACACAGAAAGACAAAAAGTACGACTGGGGTGACAAGCAGGAAAAAGCCTTCCAACTACTTAAAAATAAGCTATGCGATGCACCAATACTATCATTACCCGAAGGCACTGAAGACTTTGTGGTATACTGCGACGCTTCACGACAAGGTTTGGTTTGGGTTGCGTGCTCATGCAACACCAAAAAGTCATCGCTTATGCTTCAAGACAATTGAAGGTTCATGAAAGAAACTATACCACTCACGACTTGGAACTCGGCGCGGTGGTATTCGCCTTGAAGATCTGGCGACATTATTTATATGGTACACAATGTACAATCTTCACAGATCACAAAAGTTTACAACACATATTCGATCAGAAAGAATTAAACATGCATCAGTGACGATGGGTCGAGCTGCTAAACGATTATGACTGTGAGATTAAGTACCATCCTGGAAAGGCAAACGTTGTAGCGGATGCATTAAGTCGAAAAGAAAGGGTTAAGACCCTAAGGGTTCGAGCTTTGGAAATGACGATTCGAACGAACCTCACAGCACGCATTCGTGACGCACAACAAGAAGCCCTTAAAATGGAAAACCGTAAAGCTGAATACCTCCGGGGTATGTTGAAATATATGGTGCCAAATGAAGAGGGAGCCTTATCCTTTAAAAAGCGTATTTGGGTTCCGCTCTATGGCGGTATTCGAGAAGTCATCCTTGATGAAGCACATAAATCGAGATACTCGATCCATCCAGGATCGGACAAAATGTATCAAGACTTGAAAGAATACTATTGGTGGCCCAGACTTAAAAGCGATGTTGCTGTTTACATAGGAAAGTGCCTAACCTGTGCTAAGGTTAAGGTCGAATATCAGAAACCGTCTGGCCTACTACAACAACCAGAGATACCCATGTGGAAATGGGAGCAAATCTCGATGGATTTCATAACGAAATTACCCAGGACCCCGAGAGGGCACGACATGATATGGGTGATAATTGATCGGTTGACGAAATCTGCGCATTTCCTACCGATCCGAGAGAAGGATAGCACTGGAAAGCTTGCTGAAATATACCTAAAAGAAATTGTGGCACGCCATGGAGTACCAATCTCAATTATTTCAGACAGAGATGGACGCTTTGTCTCAAGAATCTAGCAATCCTTTCAGGAAGCCTTTGGATCTCAGCTAGATCTAAGCACGGCATTCCATCCACAAACAGACGGCCAGAGCAAACGGACTATATAAACGTTAGAAGATATGCTTCGCGCATGTCTCATGGACCTAGGCGGCAGCTGGGATACTCATCTACCTTTAGTTGAGTTTTCCTACAATAACAGTTATCATACGAGTATAAAAGCTGCACCGTTCGAAGCTCTGTATGGCCGCAACTTCCGATCGCCCTTATGTTGGGAAGACGCAGGAGATAAACGTATGGTTGGTCCTGAACTTGTACAAGAGACAACCGACAAGATCATACAGATCCGAAAGGCAGCTCGAGATCGACAAAAGAGCTACGCTAATCAAAGATGAAAACCATTAGAATTCGAGGTGGGAGACAAAGTTCTGTTGAAAGTCTCACCTTGGAAGGGCGTAGTAAGATTCGGAAAACGTGGGAAGCTGAATCCCCGATACATCAGACCCTTCAAGATTTGGAAAGAATTGGTACCGTGGCATACAAGTTGGAATTACCGGAAGAACTTAATGGAGTACATGACACGTTCCATGTATCCAACCTCAAAAAGAGTCCAACACAAGAAAACGTGATCATCCCTGCGGATGAAGTACATATTGATGACGCCCTCCGATTTACAGAACAACTCGTTGAGGTTACCGACTGGAAAGTCAACAAGACCAGGAGGAGCACTGTTAAACTTGTCAAAGTACGTTCGAACTCTAAGCACGGACCTGAGTACACGTGGGAACGTGAAGACCAGTTCAAAGAAAAGTATCCCCACCTGTTCAAGAAGACTCATGCGAGAGTTAGCTCAGCCTGAATTTCGGGACGAAATTCTTTTAACGGGGGGAGACTGTGACAACTGGCACCAAATCGGAAATTTCCGTACACTTTAATTATTATTTAATGACTGCAATTATGTGCTTAAATATCAACATTGCCTGATTACATACTATACAAGTGAATTCATGCACGTTTTATACTACAAAATATTGCTTTGTGCATTAACGAGAGTTTTACATCAGAAATACTAGTAAACTCACCGGTAAAGACACAATATGCCAACAACTCTGCAGAAAGCAGTCAGATAATAAAATTGGAGCCTAGGTGTAGGTCCAATGACAAGAATACATTAAAACCCGAGAGGACATACAAGGGTTAATATATATACTTTCCGGAGACCAATATACGCACTAAAAAGCACCCGAAACGAACTTTAAGTGCAGAATTTTTCTAAATTCAGCCATAACCAGCTTTTAAACATATAAATATCCTGCAGAATTTACGTTTTATCGTCCAGAATATTTCCCTAAGTGTCGGGAATTGAAAGGGTACAAAAGGGTACATAAAAGACACTTTACGGACGAGTTAAACACTTTAACGGAACGGTGTCCCACCGAATGACCGGACATTACACGGGACACTAAATTTTTCCCAAACACATTGTTTATTTATTTCTTGGCTAGTCGTGATCCCCGAACACCCTAACACCCACTAAAAATCAAATAAATATCATAGGTAATGTGCATGCTTGAAATCTAACTAACCATTACAATATAGTTACAAAATGTTACAACCAACCCCCCCGCCCTAACCGATTCGGTCATAAGGACCATCACAACCATACCTCAATCTTGCTCTAGATTTTATCTCAATTATTTAATGGATTGTTTACTTGTGGAAGTGACCAAAATATGTGAACCATTCTATTTAAGCATGGCCTTAGATATCTACCATCACTTCACAATATCACACCATACCTTCACTCCCCAAACCTCCTCCCTCTCGGCTCCCTTGACCACCCCCATTACCACTAAACCACCATCATCTTCCATTTTTCAAGCTTTGTTCAAGGATAGAAGGTCATTCAAAGAAGCTTGCAACTTGTGGAACCTCAAGAATCTTCATACATAGCTTTTCACCATCATCTTCTTCATCTTTTCCCTAGAGATTCATCCCTAGCCTTTGTGCTAGTAGTAAGTTCTTGTCAAACCCTTGTTCATCTTGTTTTTATGGCTAAACATTGTAGTATGATATTTGTGTTCAAAACACTAAAGAACAAGAAACTAAGAAGATGAACATGAAGCTACATAAAGTTTACTTATGAATGAAACATGAAGATGAAATATTGTAGTAGGATGATGTAGTAAACATATTGTTGATTTTATGTTGAATCTTGGTTGTGTGATGTTAATCACCATATGGACCTTGTTAAATAATATTTGGGAATATGATTTAACAAGATTAGAAAGTGGTTATGTGTTACATAAAATAACCACCTTCTAGTTAAACATGAACTTGATAAAAATAATTTTTCATGAAATATAATGTAACAACTCTCACCAAAACTATTATTTATTTTTATATTTAGTTCAATAGGAAACCCTAATTGAAACACCCAAGTGATTCTGCACTAACCCTGAAATTTTCAGAATAATCAGAATCAGGATCAGTGCCCCTAAAACTCAGGGGGGGTAAACCCTAGTTACGATTATCTAAATAAATTGTTGTCAGTTTCGAATTTTACGATTTCGTCAACTCAGCAAGCCTAAAAACACACGTAGCTACTCTATGGAAATAGGTGACCCCTCGCGCCACGCGACACCCAGAGGGGTACCCCTCGCGTCACGCGAGGGGGTCAAAAGTTTGTGTATAAATAGGGGACTTTGGGACTGGAATTTGGGCACTTGAACGATGTTAAAACTCAAAATACACACTGAGACATCGTAGAATTACTATTAAAACACACACGATTCACGAAGTGCTGCCGCAAAACAGGGTAATAACTCGATCGCTGCTACGATTCAAAGTCCGATTGATCAAAATATCCAATGGATGTTTAAGTGCTGCCCACATTAGGGTTATTCTTTGTCATTCGTCGTTAATTCGATGGATGTTTAAGCATCGCACTTTGTCATTCGTTGTGAGGGTTTGATCTCGTGAGTTATCGTAAAGCTGTATTGATTACTAACCCAGTTTTGTGTGCATTGTTATTTAAATTAGGTTAACAAGGCTAATCCGTAGACTAGACTCTGTCCGTGTTAAATCTGCAATGTGAGTCATTCTCTTTTTATTAAATTTAATTTCAAAAAGCATGTTTATTTTCAAAGTTATAATTACAGGGATTAAGTTTATGTAGTCACCAAATTACAGCCGGTATGTGGGGTTTTGTATACATTACTTGATAATCTTTGCCATTAGACAAACGGGTAGCCAATGGTAATATGACCATAGTCACAGATCCGGTCGAGTGACAAATACTGTGGGTAGTTGGTTGACATCAGAAACATTGTAATCTCCCTTAATACTGTAAATTATAACAAACAGGTCATTTTAGTATAATAGAATGATTCACCAGTATTTCCCGCTGAAAAAACCTTTTTCAAACATGTTTCAGGTGATCTATTGTGATTCAGGAAAAGTGCTGTGGAGCACTGCAAGCTTAAGAAAGTGGCTCATTATAAAATAAAGAAATATGTTTTGTAAAATAAGGATTTCTCCGTGAAATCATATGATTGTAAATTATCGGGGTTTTATCCCGAGTTGTGAAATAAGACAAATGGGAAAATTTTAGCTTTAAAAAGATCCTGATGATAAACTTCCGCTGTTAAACTCAATTAAATAAAATACCACGGGATTTTCTGTCCCGCGGCTCCTGAAACGGGTCAAACCGGGTCGGGGGCCGTGACAGAAAAAGGTGGTATCAGAGCCACTGGGTTAAGCTAATTAAGTATTTAGAAATACTTAATTTTTCCTGATTACTATTATGTGATTATGTGTTCTATTAACTGACTATTTGTTAGTTACAGTATGGGTAAGCCAAAGCTTTCAAACATCTATCTTAAATTAGATAGGTCATCAAATGAAAAGGGAAGTTCATCCCAAACTCCTGAAGAAGGAATATTTGTTCGAAAAGCCCAATATGAGGAACCACTTTCTCCTGATAAAAGAAGTTTGATTATTAGAAAAAGTCAGGAGAAATTAAAGAAATCCCGAGAAAAGAAAGTTAAAAAGGAAACCCAGGAATTAATCAGTAAATCACCATGGGAAGACAAGTTAGATGAAAAATGGACGGATCTTTATATGCTAGCCACTGTAGCAGTAAATGCTAATCTTTAGAATACCATGACTCCGTATTAGCAACTTACAAGCTAGAAATATCATCTAGTAAAAAAAAAAATTTACAATAAAACTTAGTATGTTTACATTGTCAATTTTCCTTTGTATTAAATTAGTCAAAGGATATGCAATAATATTTGAGGTTTATCTGTAAAATTTGTTATAAAATTTTAATCTATTACTTTTACATATATGTTAAACAGCATGAATGAATTATCTGGAGCCCTAGAGAATCTCAACCTTTACCCTGTAAACATAGAAGTTTCTAAAGAATTTACTGGGTACTTTCCTGATGTGGAACAACCTATAGAATTCAACGCTCCACCTATGGAAAAGCCAAAACCTAAGAAAAGAAAGAGATTCGTGTGGGGGAGGCGTGTACATAGGAAAAAGCCAGCTAAGAGACTTCCTAAAATAAATAATCCCTTAGAAAAAGGAAAAGAAATTGAAACCGGGGAAAGTTCGAGACAGCCGGAATTGAAGATTGAAGTAGGGGAAGATGCTAGACAAATGGGAATACAGTTTGAGGAATATTCTAAGCAAATAGAAATGGAGGTTGGAAAAGGTTATGGACAAACCAAAATGGAAATTGGAGAAAGCTCTAAACAAACCCAGAAAATGACATTTCAAGAGGAACTAGATTTTATATTGACAAGCTGTGATACTATTAAGCCTGTCAATGAAAATGTTTTTACTCATCCTATTGAAAACCAAATTCCAATGAACTTGGAACCACCAATCCCAGAACCAATAATCCATACTCAACCTTTAGGTATGGACGAATGGTGGACTAATGATTGGCAATTCCAAAACCTTATCAATAGTCCCTATATGTTTTTCCCTCAATTCGATCCAGAACCTTTACCAAATCCACCAATGAGTAACGAAAATATGGCTGAACTCCGCCATTTTGGTGAAGAGCTGATGGATGCTGGAAATAGGATCCGAGAGATAGGAGGACAAATATCATGGAAATATGATGAGAGGGAACATCGTTATTAAAAATGCAAGTTGACGAGGGAAAAATGGATTATGAATCTGTGTTTGTATAATAACAGTAGTAAAATCAGTATGTGTAAAATGAACAATAAAACGGTTGTAGATAGAAGCATAATATATAAATGAAAATTTAGAAAATTTATAAATTTTGGTTGTATATTTGTATACATGATTATGTGTGATTAATTGTTATATTGGATTGTTTCTTATTCTATACTAATTATTTATCTATAAATTAATTATTAGATGGCAAACATTGGTAATGAACCAGTAAATGAAGTAAATCAATCTGAGCAAAATCAGGAAGAGCAATTGTTAAATAGGCAAGATATAGAGGATATCGTTGCACAAGGAATAGCCAATGCTATTCCAGCAATCGTTGCTGCTGTCCAAAAACCTATTAAACCTCAATAAATCATTCCTAGTAAACGTACACAAGGCGACAACTTTAGTAATAGTATAAACGGAGGTGGTAATCATGTTAATAACAATAATGATCTGCAAGCCCCAATTTTCAAGAAAATGAAAGCTGCAACACCTGGTTGCACTTACAAAGAATTCCTTGCCTGTAAACCAACTGAGTTTGCAGGTAATGAAGGGGCTATTGCAGCACTGCGTTGGTTAGAGAAAACTGAGGCAGTGATCACCATAAGTAAATGTGCTGAGGAAGATCAAGTTATGTATGCGTCAAATCTTTTTAAAGAAGGGGCGCTAGAATGGTGGAATACAGTGTTACAAGCTAAAAGAAGGATCGAGGCATATGCCATGAAATGGGAAGGATTTAAGAATCTTGTAGAAAGAAAATTCTGTCCCGAGTATGAAAAAGATCAAATGGCAAATAAATTTTTAAATCATCGAATGATGGGTGTAGATTGTCGCAGTTATACTTCGACATTCTTCGAATATGCTAGAGTGGTACCAACACTGGCTTCGCCAGAACCGGTACTCATTTCTCGCTATATTTGGGGACTGATTAGTGAAATCCGTAACATCGTTAAAGCTACGAGACCTCGTACTATTGACGATGCGGTGGAATTAGCTAACACCCTAACTGATGAACTGGTACGCACAAGAGATGAAAACAGGAAAAAGGAACTGGCTCAGAAAATTACCCAAGGATTTCGTACGGGTAATAATAGCAACTTCAAGAGAAGAGGAACAGGGCAATCCTCAAATTCACCTTTCTGCAGAAATTGAAAAAAGAAACATTATGGAAGATGTAATGTGACCTGCAACTTTTGCAAAGCCATAGGACATCATGAAGAAGACTGCAGAAGAAAAACAAAGATCTGCTATAACTGTGGAGAAAATGGGCATTTCAAAACAGAATGTCCTAAATTGATCAAACCAGCAGACAACAAACCTAAGCCGGTCAACGGAGCTACCAAGAAGAATGTCAGAGCATTCCAGCTGACCCCTCAAGAAGCAGAACTCATTCCAGATGTGATAGCTGGTACGTTCTTAGTTCACTACATTTACGCAAAAGTATTATTTGACTCTGGTGCAAACCAAAGTTTTATAAATACTTTATTCTGCCAAGCTCTTAAGTTACCTTTAATCAACATTAGGCAAATTTTTACAGTCGAATCCGCAGATGGGAATTCAGTTAAAATAGATCAGGTTTTGCAAAAAGTAGATATAGAACTTTCAGGTCATAAATTATCTGCAAACCTGTTACCTATGAAATTAGCTGAATTCGATGTTGTATTAGGAATGGATTGGTTAATAGCCAACCATGCTCGAATTCTTTGTGATAAGAATTCTATAGAAATTCAGGCACCTACTAGAGAAGTAATCATGATTACAGGAGATAAACCACGTAAACCCATGAAGTTCATATCAGTAATGAAAGTTGCTAGTTATGAACGAAAACAAGGAATAGTATATATGATTTCAGTAATCATTAATACTAAGGGTAAAGAACTTAAGGAGATCCCTGTAGTCTCAGAATACCCAGAGGTATTCCCAGAAGAATTACTAGGATTACCACCAGATAGGGAGGTAGAATTTAGAATTCATCTAATTCCAGGAACTACACCGATAGCTAAGGCACCCTATCGGTTAGCTCCTACCGAAATGTTAGAACTGAAAAAGCAATTAGATGAATTACTAAGTAAAGGATTCATACAACCTAGCTCATCTCCTTGGGGAGCGCCAGTGTTGTTCGTAAAGAAAAGGATGGTTCGATGAGAATGTGTATTGATTATAGAGAATTGAATAAGGTTACAATTAAGAATCGATACCCATTACCTAGGATTGATGATCTTTTCGATCAACTTCAAGGAGCTAGATACTTTTCTAAGATCGACTTACGTTCCGGATATCATCAATTGAAAGTACAAGAAGAAGACATACCTAAAACTGCTTTCAGGACTAGGTATGGTCATTATGAGTTTACAGTCATGCCCTTTGGGTTACCAAATGCACCTACTGCATTTATGGACATGATGAATAGAATCTGTAAACCGTATTTGGATAAATTTGTAATTGTTTTTATAGACGATATACTTATTTATTCCAAAAGTCAGACAGAACATTGTGAGCACTTACATGCACTCTTAACTTTGTTAAGAAAAGAAAAGCTTTATGCCAAATTCTCGAAGTGTGAATTTTGGCTACAAGAGGTGCAATTCCTAGGACACATGGTAAATCATGAAGGTATTCATGTAGATCCTGCTAAGATAGAGGCAATTACCAATTGGAGGGTTCCGCAAACCGCAATGGAAATTAGAAGTTTTATAGGTTTAGCTGGATATTATAGACGATTCATTAAGGATTTTTCCAAGATAGTTGTACTATTAACTAAGCTAACCTGTAAAGCCATTAAGTTTGAATGGGGATCTAAGCAAGAAGAAGCCTTTAGAATCTTGAAACAGAAATTAACAAATGCTCCAATCCTAGCTTTACCAGAAGGGACTGAAGATTTTGAAGTATATTGTGATGCTTCAAAACTAGGATTTGGATGTGTGCTAATGCAACGCAAGAAGGTAATTGCGTATGCTTCAAGACAGTTGAAAAAGCACGAGGAAAATTATACAACTCATGATTTAGAATTAGGAGCTGTAATTTTTGCCCTTAAGATTTGGAGACATTATCTTTACGGAAGTAAATTTACTGTCTATACAGACCACAAAAGTTTAAAATATATTTTTGGGCAAAAAGAGTTAAACATGAGGCAAAGGAGATGGATGGAAATCTTAAGTGATTACGATTGTGATATTCAATATCACGAAGGAAAAGCAAATGTAGTTGCAGATGCTTTAAGTCGTAAGTACCATGAGAAACAACGACGGGTTCGTGCTCTCAGATTAAATCTACAATTAGATTTAATGGAACAACTAAAGCATTTTCAAGAAACAGCAATAGAGGATGCTGCTGAAGGAATGAAAGGACGAATAAAAGAATTAGAACAGGGAGATGATGGAATTTGGAGATTCCATAAGAAAAGGATTTGGGTACCGAAGCAGGGAGACTTAAGAAATAAGATCTTAGAGGAAGCTCATAAATCTAGGTATACCATACACCCTGGAAATAATAAGATGTACCAAGATTTAAGAAATAATTTCTGGTGGATAAGCATGAAGAAGGATATAGCTAGATATGTTTCTAAGTGTCTTACTTGTTCACAAGTTAAGGCAGAACACCAGAAACCTTCAGGTCTACTACAACAATTGGAAATGCCAGTATGGAAATGGGAACTCATAACAATGGATTTTGTTACTAAGTTGCCCAAAACCAGAAAAGGTAATGATGCGATTTGGGTAATTGTAGATCGATTAACCAAATCAGCTCATTTTCTACCCATGAAGGAAACCTTTAGTATGGAAAGGTTAGCCAAATTGTACGTAGACGAAGTAGTATCTTTACATGGAGTTCCACTCTCCATTATATCAGATAGAGATAGTCGGTTCACTTCTCATTTTTGGACAAGTTTCCAGAAAGCAATGGGAACTCGACTAAACTTAAGCACTGCATATCATCCTCAAACAGACGGGCAAAGTGAAAGGACAATCCAAACTCTGGAAGACATGCTCAGAGCATGTGTAATAGATTTTGGTGGAAACTGGGATGATCACTTACCATTAATTGAATTCTCCTATAACAATAGTTATCATACAAGCATTGAAACTGCCCCATTTGAAGCACTGTATGGAAGGAAGTGTAGAACTCCAGTTTGTTGGGCAGAAATAGGAGAAAGTTAATTATCAGGTTCAGAGATTGTGCAAGAGACTACTGATAAGATCACACAAATCAAGGAAAGACTGAAGACGGCTCGAGATCGTCAAAAGAATTATGCAGACAATAGAAGGAAGCCATTGGAGTTCCAAGTTGGAGATAAAGTACTATTAAAAGTTTCTCCTTGGAAAGGAGTAGTCTGATTCGGTAAGAAAGGAAAGCTAAGTCCAAGATACATAGGACCATTTTAGGTGATCCAACGTATAGGACCAGTTGCTTATCGATTACAACTACCAGAGGAGTTAGTTGGAGTACATGACGTATTTCATGTATCCAATCTCAAGAAATGCTTATCAGACGAATCTTTGGTAGTACCTCTTCAAGATATAAGAGTGAATGAGAAATTGAAATTTGTTGAAAAACCTCTTCAAATCGAGGATCGAAAGATCAAATTTCTCAAACACAAGCGACTTGTAATAGTCAAAGTCAAGTGGGATTCAAAGAGAGGAGCTGAATACACTTGGGAGCTGGAATCAGAAATGAAGCAAAAGTATCCTCACTTATTCCAGTAAATCTCGAGGACGAGATTTTTATTAAGATGAGGAGGATGTAACAACTCTCACCAAAACTATTATTTATTATTATATTTAGTTCAATAGGAAACCCTAATTGAAACACCCAAGTGATTCTGCACTAACCCTGAAATTTTCAGAATAAATAGGATCAGGGCCCCTAAAACTCAGGGGGGGTAAACCCTAGTTACGATTATCTAAATAAATTGTTGTCAGTTTCGAATTTTACGATTTCGTCAACTCAGCAAGCCTACAAACACACGTAGCTACACTATGGAAATAGGTGACCCCTCGCGCCACGCGACGCCCAGAGGGGTACCCCTCGCGTCACGCGAGGGGGTCAAAAGTTTGTGTATAAATAGGGGACTTTGGGACTGGAATTTGGGCACTTGAACGACGTTAAAACTCAAAATACACACTGAGACATCGTAGAATTACTATTAAAACACACACGATTCATGAAGTGCTGCCGCAAAACAGGGTAATAACTCGATCGCTGCTACGATTCAATGTCCGATTGATCAAAATATCCAATGGATGTTTAAGTGCTGCCCACATTAGGGTTATGCTTTGTCATTCGTCGTTAATTCGATGGATGTTTAAGCATCGCACTTTGTCATTCGTTGTGAGGGTTTGAACTCGTGAGTTATCGTAAATGCTGTATTGATTACTAACCCAGTTTTGTGTGCATTGTTATTTAAATTAGGTTAACAAGGCTAATCCGTAGACTAGACTCTGTCCGTGTTAAATCTGCAATGTGAGTCATTCTCTTTTTATTAAATTTAATTTCAAAAAGCATGTTTATTTTCAAAGTTATAATTACAGGGATTAAGTTTATGTAGTCACCAAATTACAGCCGGTATGTGGGGTTTTGTATACATTACTTGATAATCTTTGCCATTGGACAAACGGGTAGCCAATGGTAATATGACCATAGTCACAGATCCGGTCGAGTGACAAATACTGTGGGTAGTTGGTTGACATCAGAAACATTGTAATCTCCCTTAATACTGTAAATTATAACAAACAGGTCATTTTAGTATAATAGAATGATTCACCAGTATTTCCCGCTGACAAAACCTTTTTCAAACATGTTTCAGGTGATCTGTTGTGATTCAGGAAAAGTGATGTGGAGCACTGCAAGCTTAAGAAAGTGGCTCATTATAAAATAAAGAAATATGTTTTGTAAAATAAGGATTTCTCCATGAAATCATATGATTGTAAATTATCGGGGTTTTATCCCGAGTTGTGAAATAAGACAAATGGGAAAATTTTAGCTTTAAAAAGATCCTGATGATAAACTTCCGCTGTTAAACTCAATTAAATAAAATACCACGGGATTTTCTGTCCCGCGGCTCCTGAAACGGGTCAAACCGGGTCGGGGGCCGGGACATATAATTAAACTAGTAAGTTGATGATCTTGTAAATCCAAGAGTTACAAAAGATTTATGTGAAGGAACCAAGTTAGAGAAGCGTTTTTGGACAATCACGAATATTACAAACACTTACACTATTTGTAGAAACAAAACAAGTATGAAAATATTTTATTTACAAGAAGAGTTCAGGAGTTTAATTTTTGTAAAAATTATTTACAAGTTGTAAACACTAAATTATTTTATGAGAATGGTTTTTAGAGAAATAAATACGCTTCGGAAAGTAACTAAGTCCTCTAAAGGCTTTAGTAAGTTACTTCGCGTTTTCGGGATATATCAAGTTCATGATTAGTGTATAACATATATATTTTTGCTCTTGGTGATGTAAAAATTGTGTAAAGACTAATTGTTGGTGTTGACGATGATTTTAAAAGAAAATAAACACATGTTTTGAAAACATGGGAAACCTCCATTTTTAGGGGAAACTCTGTCAAAATTTCTATAAATTTTGACACTTGGAAAAATATAAGTTTTTGAGAAACTTATTCCCTAAAAATGTGTCTAAAACATTTACCAAGGTTTCCCTAATTTTTGTGTTAAGAAATGATGATTTCTTCAAGAATACAATGGATATTAAGTATGTATATTTTTTGGGAAAATATATATATTTATTGATCACCAAATTGTGTGCTAAGTGTATGTAGTATGTATTATACGTGATAGTGTATTAGGAATTGAGAATACACTAAATACCTTGAGAAGTGAAAGCACAAAAATACACATACAAAAAACAAAATACATAATTCGGGTGCAAAATACAAGAAACTTATATTTATTTTTGAGAAAATAATATAAGTAAGACACATAGTTAAAAATATAAATTATTTTTAACGCAAGAATACGTACACAAAGGATAGTGACTTGTACTTGTGTGATACAAGTCTAGTGACTAACGTTACGAAAACACGTATAGGTCACGACGATAATTAAGGAAATCCGGTGAAGTTTACGACGCAAGGAACACAAAGTTGTGAGTTCATGCTCCCCCTTTTCTTTTAACTGTTTTCAGTCTTATAACTTCGGGGGTGAAATACATGTTACAAATGTTACAATGTTTACAAATGGTATGATGAGTACAAAAATAATAAGCACTCTTGGTGAGAACGAGTACCAAGTATGATGCGCTTTGAGAAATGATACGAGAAACCGTGTCACCAATAGGGTACCATAAGATCTGGCGACATTATTTATATGGTACGCGATGTACAATCTTCACAGATCACAAAAGTTTACAACACATATTCGATCAGAAAGAATTAAACTTGCATCAGTGACGATGGGTCGAGCTGCTAAACGATTATGACTGTGAGATTAAGTACCATCCTGGAAAGGCAAACGTTGTAGCGGATGCATTAAGTCGAAAAGAAAGGGTTAAGACCCTAAGGGTTCGAGCTTTGGAAATGACGATTCGAACGAACCTCACAGCACGCATTCGTGACGCACAACAAGAAGCCCTTAAAATGGAAAACCGTAAAGCTGAATACCTCCGGGGTATGTTGAAATATATGGTGTCAAATGAAGAGGGAGCCTTATCCTTTAAGAAGCGTATTTGGGTTCCGCTCTATGGCGGTATTCGAGAAGTCATCCTTGATGAAGCACATAAATCAAGATACTCGATCCATCCAGGATCGGACAAAATGTATCAAGACTTGAAAGAATACTATTGGTGGCCCAGACTTAAAAGCGATGTTGCTGTTTACATAGGAAAGTGCCTAACCTGTGCTAAGGTTAAGGCCGAATATCAGAAACCGTCTGGCCTACTACAACAACCAGAGATACCCATGTGGAAATGGGAGCAAATCTCGATGGATTTCATAACGAAATTACCCAGGACCCCGAGAGGGCACGACAAGATATGGGTGATAGTTGATCGATTGACGAAATCTGCGCATTTCCTACCGATCCGAGAGAAGGATAGCACTGGAAAGCTTGCTGAAATATACCTAAAAGAAATTGTGGCACATCATGGAGTACTAATCTCAATTATTTCAGACAGAGATGGACGCTTTGTCTCAAGAATCTGGCAATCCTTTCAGGAAGCCTTTGGATCTCAGCTAGATCTAAGCATGGCATTCCATCCACAAACAGACGGCCAGAGCGAACGGACTATATAAACGTTAGAAGATATGCTTCGCGCATGTTTCATGGACCTAGGCGGCAGCTGGGATACTCATCTACCTTTAGTTGAGTTTTCCTACAATAACAGTTATCATACGAGTATAAAAGCTGCACCGTTCGAAGCTCTGTATGGCCGCAAGTGCCGATCGCCCTTATGTTGGGAAGACGCAGGAGATAAACGTATGGTTGGTCCTGAACTTGTACAAGAGACAACCGACAAGATCATACAGATCCGAGAGCGCATTAAGGCGGCTCGAGATTGACAAAAGAGCTACGCTGATCAAAGATGAAAACCATTAGAATTTGATGTGGGAGACAAAGTTCTGTTGAAAGTCTCACCTTGGAAGGGTGTAGTAAGATTCGAAAAACGTGGGAAGCCGAATCCCCGATACATCGGACCCTTTAAGATTTGGAAAGAATTGGTACCGTGGCATACAAGTTGGAATTACCGGAAGAACTTAATGGAGTGCATGACATGTTCCATGTATCCAACCTCAAAAAGAGTCCAACACAAGAAAACGTGATCATCCCTGCGGATGAAGTACATATTGATGACGCCCTCCGATTTACAGAACAACCCGTTGAGGTTACCGACTGGAAAGTCAACAAGACCAGGAGGAGCACTGTTAAACTTGTCAAAGTACGTTGGAACTCTAAGCACGGGCCTGAGTACACGTGGGAATGTGAAGACCAGTTCAAAGAAAAGTGTCCCCACCTGTTCAAGAAGACTCCTGCGAGAGTTAGCTCAGCCTGAATTTCGGGACGAAATTCTTTTAACGGGGGGAGACTGTGACAACTGCAACCAAAACGGAAATTTCCGTACACTTTAATTATTATTTAATGACTGCAATTATGTGCTTAAATGTCAACATTGCCTGATTACATACTATAAAAGTGAATTCATGCACGTTTTATACTACAAAATATTGCTTTGTGCATTAACGAGAGCGTTACGTCATAAATACTAGTAAACTCACCGGTAAAGACACAATATGCCAACAGCTCTGCAGAAAGCAGTCAGACAATAAAATTGGAGCCTCGGTGTAGGTCCAATGACAAGAATACATTAAAACCCGAGAGTACATACAAGGGTTAATATATATGCTTTCCGGAGACCAATATACGCACTAAAAAGCACCCGAAACGAACTTTAAGTGCAAAATTTTTCTAAATTCAGCCATAACGAGCTTTTAAACATATAAATATCATGCAGAATTTACGTTTTATCGTCCAGAATATTTCCCTAAGTGTCGGGAATTGAAAGGGTACAAAAGGGTACATAAAAGACACTTTACGGACGAGTTAAACACTTTAACGGAACGGTGTCCCACCGAATGACCGGACATTACACGGGACACTAAATTTTTCCCAAACACATTGTTTATTTATTTCTTGGCTAGTCGTGATCCCCGAACACCCTGACACCCACTAAAAATCAAATAAATATCATAGGTAATGTGCATGCTTGAAATCTAACTAACCATTACAATATAGTTACAAAATGTTACAACCAACCCCCCCCCCCTAACCGATTCGGTCACAAGTACCATCACAACCATACCTCAATCTTGCTCTAGATTTTATCTCAATTATTTAATGGATTGTTTACTTGTGGAAGTGACCAAAATATGTGAACCATTCTATTTAAGCATGGCCTTAGATTTCTACCATCACTTCACAATATCACACCATACCTTCACTCCCCAAACCCCCTCGCTCTCGGCTCCCTTGACCGCCCCCATCACCACTAAACCACCATCATCTTCCATTTTTCAAGCTTTGTTCAAGGATAGAAGGTCATTCAAAGAAGCTTGCAACTTGTGGAACCTCAAGAAGCTTCATACATAGCTTTTCACCATCATCTTCTTCATCTTTTCACTAGAGATTCATCCCTAGCCTTTGTGCTAGTAGTAACTTCTTGTCAAACCCTTGTTCATCTTGTTTTTATGGCTAAACATTGTAGTATGATATTTGTGTTCAAAACACTAAAGAACAAGAAACTAAGAAGATGAACATGAAGCTACATAAAGTTTACTTATGAATGAAACATGAAGATGAAATATTGTAGTAGGATGATGTAGTAAACATATTGTTGATTTTATGTTGAATCTTGGTTGTGTGATGTTAATCACCATATGGACCTTGTTAAATAATATTTGGGAATATGATTTAACAAGATTAGAAAGTGGTTATGTGTTACATAAAATAACCACCTTCTAGTTAAACATGAACTTGATAAAAATAATTTTTCATGAAATATAATGTAACAACTCTCACCAAAACTATTATTTATTTTTATATTTAGTTCAATAGGAAACCCTAATTGAAACACCCAAGTGATTCTGCACTAACCCAGAAATTTTCAGAATAATCAGAATCAGGATCAGCGCCCCTAAAACTCAGGGGGGGTAAACCCTAGTTACGATTATCTAAATAAATTGTTGTCAGTTTCGAATTTTACGATTTCGTCAACTCAGCAAGCCTACAAATACACGTAGCTACGCTATGGAAATAGGTGACCCCTCGCGCGACGCGACGCCCAGAGGGGTACCCCTCGCGTCACGCGAGGGGGTCAAAAGTTTGTGTATAAATAGGGGACTTTGGGACTGGAATTTGGGCACTTGAACGATGTTAAAACTCAAAATACACACTGAGACATCGTAGAATTACTATTAAAACACACACGATTCACGAAGTGCTGCCGCAAAACAGGGTAATAACTCGATCGCTCCTACGATTCAAAGTCCGATTGATCAAAATATCCAATGGATGTTTAAGTGCTGCCCACATTAGGGTTATTCTTTGTCATTCGTCGTTAATTCGATGGATGTTTAAGCATCGCACTTTGTCATTCGTTGTGAGGGTTTGATCTCGTGAGTTATCGTAAGTGCTGTATTGATTACTAACCCAGTTTTTTGTGCATTGTTATTTAAATTAGGTTAACAAGGCTAATCCGTAGACTAGACTCTGTCCGTGTTAAATCTGCAATGTGAGTCATTCTCTTTTTATTAAATTTAATTTCAAAAAGCATGTTTATTTTCAAAGTTATAATTACAGGGATTAAGTTTATGTAGTCACCAAATTACAGTCGGTTTGGGGGTTTTGTATACATTACTTGATAATCTTTGCCATTGGACAAACGGGTAGCCAATGGTAATATGACCATAGTCACAGATCCGGTTGAGTGACAAATACTGTGGGTAGTTGGTTGACATCAGAAACATTGTAATCTCCCTTAATACTGTAAATTATAACAAACAGGTCATTTTAGTATAATAGAATGATTCACCAGTATTTCCCGCTGACAAAACCTTTTTCAAACATGTTTCAGGTGATCTGTTGTGATTCAGGAAAAGTGATGTGGAGCACTGCAAGCTTAAGAAAGTGGCTCATTATAAAATAAAGAAATATGTTTTGTAAAATAAGGATTTCACCGTGAAATCATATGATTGTAAATTATCGGGGTTTTATCCCGAGTTGTGAAATAAGACAAATGGGAAAATTTTAGCTTTAAAAAGATCCTGATGATAAACTTCCGCTGTTAAACTCAATTAAATAAAATACCACGGGATTTTCTGTCCCGCGGCTCCTGAAACGGGTCAAACCGGGTCGGGGGCCGGGACATATAATTAAACTAGTAAGTTGATGATCTTGTAAATCCAAGAGTTACAAAAGATTTATGTGAAGGAACCAAGTTAGAGAAGCGTTTTTGGACAATCACGAATATTACAAACACTTACACTATTTTTAGAAACAAAACAAGTATGAAAATATTTTATTTACAAGAAGAGTTCAAGAGTTTAATTTTTGTAAAAATTATTTACAAGTTGTAAACACTAAATTATTTTATGAGAATGGTTTTTAGAGAAATAAATACGCTTCGGAAAGTAACTAAGTCCTCTAAAGGCTTTACTAAGTTACTTCGCGTTTTCGGGATATATCAAGTTCATGATTAGTGTATAACATATATATTTTTGCTCTTGGTGATGTAAAAATTGTGTAAAGACTAATTGTTGGTGTTGACGATGATTTTAAAAGAAAATAAACACATGTTTTGAAAACATGGGAAACCTCCATTTTTAGGGGAAACTCTGTCAAAATTTCTATAAATTTTGACACTTGGAAAAATATAAGTTTTTGAGAAACTTATTCCCTAAAAATGTATCTAAAACATTTACCAAGGTTTCCCTAATTTTTGTGTTAAGAAATGATGATTTCTTCAAGAATACAATGGATATTAAGTATGTATATTTTTGGGAAAATATATATATTTATTGATCACCAAATTGTGTGCTAAGTGTATGTAGTATGTATTATACGTGATAGTGTATTAGGAATTGAGAATACACTAAATACCTTGAGAAGTGAAAGCACAAAAATACACATACAAAATACATAATTCGGGTGCAAAATACAAGAAACTTATATTTATTTTTGAGAAAATAATATAAGTAAGACACATAGTTAAAAATATAAATTATTTTTAACACAAGAATACGTACACAAAGGATAGTGACTTGTACTTGTGTGATACAAGTCTAGTGACTAACGTTAAGAAAACACGTATAGGTCACGACGATAATTAAGCAAATCCGGTGAAGTTTACGACGCAAGGAACACAAAGTTGTGAGTTCATGCTCCCCCTTTTCTTTTAACTGTTTTCAGTTTTATAACTTCGGGGGGTGAAATACATGTTACAAATGTTACAATGTTTACAAATGGTATGATGAGTACAAAAATAATAAGCACTCTTGGTGAGAACGAGTACCAAGTATGATGCGTTTTGAGAAATGATACGAGAAATCGTGTCACGAATAGGGTACCATAAGCACCATTAATCAAAAATATACGTAGACCGCAGAACAAAAGGTTAGATCTAACGGGTTTCGGGCAGCCACACTCTTGGTGAGAATGAGTACCAAGCAGTGCTTTTGTGTCTCAGAATATGCCAACTAGAAAAATGCCTATGGTTTGGTTGCTTCCTATGTCGTGTCACATGTTAATGGCTTTGCAACCCATTAACAACCCTAAATAAATACACGATTACTTGATTTATACAAGAATACTTGAGTGGTACAAGATACAGATATACTTGACTGTCATGAGGTACATAAATACTTGATTTATACGAGATACATACCATGTTTTCATACAAAGTATACCAACGTTCATTACCAAAAATTGCATGAATTCACACCAACATTATGTTGACGTTTTTCCAAAAACTCACATGTATTTCAGGTAACTAGAGTGGATGTGCGCGCGGTCTTACTCATGCTCGTGGATGTCGTTTATGTTTATCGTTGAATAAAGTTGTAACCTTTAAGACAATATGCCGTCTCGTGTTGTAAACACTTAAACTACGATTTCAGTTATGTAATGTTTTGCATTTGAAGTTATTTTTATGAGCATGTAGTATGTTTACCAATCGTATGCAATAAAAACCTTTCATGATCACACCTCGTGCTTCCGCCTTAGAAAGGGGTGTGACAATCCACGGATTGGATTCCTGGTGTGCTTTAAATATCCATGTCCAATGATAACAAATTAAAGGTTAAATTAAACAAATATGTGATTATGTGTTCCCTTTTATGTTTTTGTGTGATCCAAGTTTTTGTTATCCAAATCCTCGTAGAATCTTCCATATCTTCGTATAAGGGATTCATAGTAGGATATCCAAAGGTACTACCTTAAATCCTTAATGGGCTTCTATGTAATAGTAAAGACCCTTGGATTATAATGTACTATTCCATAATTAGACGCCTTGAGTGGTCTAGTTAAACAGATTGATCCAAAAATCTGGTTAGGAATATCATGTGATGATATAGCTAAAAAGACTCCTTGGTGGTCTAATTAAAGAGATCATTTGTCGATCTAATTAAAAGGACCCTATGATAGTCTAGTCACACTCATCACAGGTTTGATTTTCTTCCCCTTCACATTACTAAACAAACTGTACGGACTGTGCAAGGAATTACGTAATTATGGATGCATACATAATTATGGAATTCAATGCACAGAAACCACAGCAAGTTTTGTCATGTGTCTAGAGTTGACTCAGTTCATTTCCGTTTCTGAAGAATACCCATTGAGGAAAATGACTCATTCCATTCATTTTCGTTTCTGAAGAATATCCATCGAGGGAAATGAATATTCTTGATTATTCCTTCATTTCCGTTTCTGAAGAATACCCATTGAGGAAAATGATTCATTCCGTTCATTTTCGTTTCTGAAGAATATCCATCGAGGGAAATGAATATTCTTGATTTTTCCTTCATTTCCGTTTCTGAAGAATACCCATTGAGGAAAATGACTCATTCCGTTCATTTTCGTTTCTGAAGAATATCCATCGAGGGAAATGAATATTCTTGATTTTTCCTTCATTTCCGTTTCTGAAGAATACCCGTTGAGGAAAATGACACATTCCGTTCATTTTCGTTTCTGAAGAATATCCATCGAGGGAAATGAATATTCTTGATTATTCTTTCATTTTCGTTTCTGAAGAATACCCATTGAGGAAAATGACTCATTCCGTTCATTTTCGTTTCTGAAGAATATCCATCGAGGGAAATGAATATCCTTGATTTTTCCTTCATTTTCATTTTTTAAAGATTGTCCGTTGAGAGAAATGACAGGATTATGCCTTGCATAATCTTTTATGGGTTATTCTACGCAAATAGATAAACACCCTAGATTCCATGCAAGACAATTATTTAACACAGCATCACAGACAGACTCCTACGAATAAATTTCGGGACGAAATTTCCTAAAGTAGGGGAGACTGTGACACCTGTGCCTCTGCGACCATCAAACAAATACCAAATTTATGAAATATTGTGTTTTATACTTGGGATTTGTAAAAAAAAATACATGTATTGTTTGCACATATCAATTCATGTTCGATTTCAAGCTTTAAATCCCTTTCTGGAAGGTTATACGCGCACTGATGAGAAACTATAACCAGTTTAATGCAACAAACACTCTAGAACAGTGACATAGGCTTAACATGCCTTAAATAACCTATACATAACTTAGAAATAAGTTTTGGAAGGTTTGGTGTGCCGAAATCATGTTTATTCGCTTACTGGGACTAATTTCGACAAACTGTGAAAGTATGCCGATTCGTACTGTAATGAACATTCCAGAACATGAACATAAGTTAAACATACCCTAAATATCCTTAACATAGCTTAGAAATAGGCTTTGAGGGGTTCGGTGTGCTAAAATAAACTTTTTGGTCATCCGGGGACTAAAAGCGTCAAAAAGTGCATAAGTTTGCATTTTCGCGCATATCTTACATTCTGAATATATCCAGACATCTAAAACTTTATGTAATCATTAAAATATTTTATTTTAGTGATTGGCATGATAAAATTCCATTCGTCGCGTAATTTGGATCGTTTTTCGCATTCGTTCGTGTTTCGTCGTAATTAACCGAACAACGCAACCGTACGACCAAACGAACCGACATACGAGATATTTTTGAGCATGTTTCATGTTCCCTATACTTTAACTTCCTTTTAGAGCCTTGAAATGGGATTAACGGGGTTCAAATCTGTCAAAAAATGCATCAAAAAACATGTTTTGCACATTCAGGGACCAAAATTGACAATCTGCCATAGTTATCTTAGGAAGGGTCCAAAGTTGAAAATCTGATTTCCAGCTTGTTCCAGCTGTTCCCCTCATTTGCACATGGTTTTAATGAAAATAGGGGCTTGTTTTGGGGTACCCATGGTATTCTAAAACCATGGGCACACATGTAAGGTCCAGATCGAAGCTCGATTTTCGATGAACGATCCTAACGGTCTTGGTTTTCCTATAAATACCCCCACGCTCTTGCTTCAAAACTCACATTTGATCTTATTTGGCTCTCTAAGTTGAAGTATACACTTCATACCTGAGAGTAATCGGATCAAAACTTCCATTCTTGGACCCGTTGTAAGTCCTCTTTCGTTCTTTTTCGCATGAAAGTCAAACCGTGTTTGACTTTCTGATTTGACCAGTTTAATGTCAACATGAAGTTCATTTGAACTTCATAACGTGAGCGTAATCACAATGGTTTTAGTCTCTTGTGACTATACCTACTGATTACCACGTTATCTAGGCATAGTGGCGAGTCGTAGTTTCGGCCAAAATGCGTATTCTTGCGTATTTTGTAACCAAACTACTTTTAGGTATCAAAACCGTTTGTTTTGATACCAAACCTGTTTTCAAACCTCGTTAAGCATGTTTTAACATGTTTAGCTCGTCACTTTAGGTTTTAGTGCTTATATAGGGTCGTAAGGTAAGCGATCTAAACAATCGCTTAGACTTTCGAACCCGACCCGTTTGGTCGATCATTAGGATCCGACCAATCACATTAGGTGACCATAATTGTATAGGGAATAACCTTCTGAGTTTATACCTTATGGTCACGTCGTTTAGTTAGTTGTATGATAGGTAGTTTATATGCCTTAGGTAAATGACCAAAATGCCTTTTTTACGCCAAAATTCATTTTAAGCATATGTAACATAAATTTTGATATTTAAACTGATTTGGCAACAATATTAGACATGTTAAGGCATATTTTACTTATCATAGGACTAGTTAGGCGGTCCGAACGCGTTTTACGTAAACGACGCGTTAACGTGGCGTAAGCTACCTTAACGAGTCGTAATGGGTCGAAAGTACTTAGGTTAGGTTTCGTTTCAGAATGTAGGCTTTGTTAAACCATATTACATGAGTCCCTACACTCATTTGGTTTATGAAACCAATTTTATCTGATCCTCCTATTTAGGTCCGTTTATTTACATAGTTATCTATATTAGGTGCCGTTTGATTTCCGTGATCCCTCTAGCTTTGCTTGGTTGTTATTCAAGACTTCTAAGCACCCTCAAGTGAGTACATAGACCCCTCTTTTATTGTTTTCCAAACGTTTTGGGGGAAAACACATGTGCCTACTTGTTATTTTTCGTGCTTCCATGTTTTCATAACATATACTTGCTATGTTCATTAGTACACTATTAGTACAAGATTTCATTATGTTTTGCTATGTATGTTCACTTAACATGCTAGCACAATTGTTTTATGTTTTGAACCATTTGTAATCATTGGATGTGTCACACCCCGACCACGTAAAACATCAAATCGTGGCGGAAACGTCGGGGAGTGTTGTAACAGAATTATTGTTTCACAACCATGTCATTCAAAGTTATATTTATTTATAAAAAAAGCGAGTTACATTGTCTTTAAACATGAAACCAAGAGTATATAACATAATTAAACTAAGTCTATCTTCGTTTTATGCCTCTAAGGCACAGGTCCGCCCTAATGTCACGATCATCATCCTAAGCGACAGCTCCTGAAAACACATGTGAAAATAGGTACATCAGCATAAAAATGCCTGTGAGATACATAGGTTTAGTGAAAATAGGATTCATGACTTGGGTTTTAAAAGATAGGTTTAATAAAAATTAGTCATGAATCTTGTTAAGTGTTTTCTTTTATAACTCGTATGAAAACTCGATAAGAAATCAGACTATATAAAAGAATGGTGTTTGGTTAATAAAATAACTGAGTAAAATGAGTTGGATAAAATAAACTGTTTTGTAAGACAATGTCTTGTGAAAAATAAGTTGTTTATGTAAATGTAATATGTCAAATACTGAAATGATTTAAGTAATGCTACGACATGTAATATCATACAAGCACTTATATATAGGAAGTACCAGCGGCGTATCCACCATGCTTGTATTATATTACACACGCCTCGTTACTCAAATCACTTACCCAAACCAACCACCAATGTAAATTGTTCATGTATAAATCAATTGTCAAGTGTTATTGCGTAAACCATATCAAAATGTCTATGTCTAATGTAAATCACCAAATGTGTCTATCAATGTCAAAATGTTTATGTTTAATGTAAATCATGAAATGTGTATCCAAAAAATATCATGTATGGCAAGTGGAATATATCAACTAAACCATAGGTAAAATGCACAAAAACAGGGTATTGAATTAAACATAGTTCAAATCAAAGTTATGTTTTGTGGAACAAATGCATTCTATACTGATACAAACATCTATGCGGTATTGTGAAAATGCATACATCCAAGCCTTGTGACTGTGGTGATAGACCTTTAAACAAATTAAAGGTTTATCTGTGTTATGTTTATCGAATTCGGTCATTCCTTCCATCCAAACATACCTAGGATGTCAGGAACGGGAGTTGTTAATTCCTATGGTACCACTACCTACGAACGAATGGCGTAGCTAATGTTAATGAATGTATTTTTGTCCCATTTAAACAAACCAAATGTCATACCAAAAATGTAAGCATGTGAAAACAATGCACTAAGTATGTAATCAAATGAACATACATAGCGTGAAATGTAATGTAAAACAATGTACTAAGTATGCACACAATGGACATACATAGCATGAAATGTAATGTAAAACGATGTACTAAGTATGCACACAATGGACATACATAGCATAAAATGTAATGAAATCATGTACTATAATGTACTAATGAACATAACAAGCATATGATATGAAAGCATGAAAGGCACGAAAGTAACAAGTAGGCACATGTGTTTCACCCCAAAATGTTTGGAAAACAGTAAAAGAGGGGTCTATGTACTCACTTGAGATTGCTTAGTAGTCCTTGAGTAACAACCAAACAATGCTAGAGATCACGGATATCAAACGGCACCTAATATAGGTAACTATGTTAATATACCGGACCTAAATCGGAGGATTGGATAGAATGAGGGTTCGTAAACCAAACGAGTATGGGAACTCATGTAATGTGGTTTAACCAAGCCCACATACTAAAATGAAACCTAACCTAAGTGCTTACGACCCATTACGACCCGTTTAGGTAGCTTATGCTACTTTAACGCGTCGTTCGCGTAAAACGCGTTCGGAACGCCTAACTAGTCCTATGATAAGTAAAATACGCCTTAACATGTCTAATATTGTTACCAAATCAGTTTAGATACCAAAAGTTATGTTACATATGCTTAAAATGAATTTTGGCGTTAAAAGGGCATTTTGGTAATTTACCTAAGGCATATATACTACCTATCATACAACTACTCAAACGATGTGACCATAAGGTATAACCTCGGATGGTTATTCCCTATACAACTAGGTCACCTAATGTGTTTGGTTGGATCCTAATGATCGACCAAACGAGTCGGGTTCGAAAGCATAAGCGATTGATTAGATCGCTTACCCTTACGACCCTAGAAAAGCACAAAACTAAAACTGACGAGCTAAGAATGTTAAAACATGCTTAACTAAGTTTAGAAAACAGGTTTGGTATCAAAACAAATGGTTTTGATACCTAAGAGTAGTTTGTTTACAAAATACGCAAGAATACGTATTTTGGCCGAAACTACGGCTCGTCACTGAGCCTAGATAACGTGGTAATCAGTAGGTATAGTCACTAGGGACTATAACCATCGTGATTACGCTCACGTTATGAAGCTCAAACGAACTTCGCATTGACCATAAACTGGTCAACGCAGAAAGTCAAACAAAGTTTGACTTTTAACGCTAAAAGAATAAAAAGAACGAAGGAAGACTTACAAAGGGTCCCCGAAAGCTAATCTTGATCCAAGTAGCTCAGGTATGTAGCAATGGCTTCAACTTAGAGCTTTTAGATCAGATTTTGTGGGTTTTGCAAGGAAGGGGGGTTGGGTATTTATAGGATTTCTTGAGCCGTTAAGATCGTTTCTTGAAAACCGTGATGTAATCTCAACCTTACACTTGTTGCAACCTTGTGGTAACTCAAAATGGCCCCTCGTGACCAGGAAAGGGCAAGTGTGGGTGAGTTTTGAGTGGTTAACAACTGTAATCAGCTGTTAAAACTGATTATTCTGATCTAGGAGTCTGATGAGGGCCGCGTAAGGAGACACCTGGAGTTTCCGCGGGCCACCTGGCCCTTCTGATCAGAAGCAAACTTTGCAAAATGACAGTTTTGGTCCCTGTTGTGTATTAAAGCAATTTCTGACATGTTTAAGGCCTGTTAAGCCAACGTTAAGGCCCTAAAATGATGCCTAAACATTGTGGACATGAAACATGCTCAAAAATATGCCGGATGTTGGTTCGTTTGGTCGTACGATCGCGATGTTCGCTTAATTACGACGGAATGCGCATAAGCGTGAAAAACGATCCAAATTGCGTGACGAGTGCTTACATAAATTTTTGGATGTCCGGATGTATCCAGAACGTAAGTTATGCGCAAAAATGCAAACTTGTGCACTTTTTGACGCTTTTAGTCCCTGAATGACCCAAAAGTTTATTTTAGCACACCGAACCCCTCAAAGCCTATTTCTAAGCTATGTAAATGATATTTATGGTATGTTTAACTTATGGTCATGTTCCGGAATGTCTGTTACTGTTCAAATTGGCATACTTTCGCAGTTTGTCAAATTTAGTCCCTGTAGGCGAATTAACTTGTTTTTGCCATACCAAAGCCTTTAAAACTTATTTCTAAGTTATGTAAAGGTTATTTAAGGTATGTTAAGTATATGTTGATGTTCCGGAGTATTTGTCGCATTAAACTGATTACGTTTACGCACCAGTTTGCGTATAACTCTCCAGGAAGCGATATAGAGTTTGAAATTGAATAAAAGTCAAAACATGAAAAATGTAAAACATAACCAAACAAACATTGGGATCAAATAACTTTGTTTTATTGATAACTGAATTGTTTACAATGATTTCAGACATAGATGTTACAGTCTCCCCTACTTGTGGAAATTTCGTGCCGAAATTTATTTAGAGGAAACTCGTGGAAAAAGATGCGGATATTTCGCCTTCATTTGATCTTCGCGTTCCCAAGTAAACTCGCGTCCATGTTTAGATTCCCAGCGAACTTTAACCAAAGGAATGCGCTTGTGTTTAAGCCACTTGACTTCACGTTCCATGATTTCCACTGGCTTCTCAACAAATTTCAGTGTTTTATCAACACGAATTTCGTCAAGCGGTATGTGGAGGTTCTCATCAGCTAAACACTTCTTCAGATTGGACACGTGAAAGGTTGGATGAACATTTCCAAGTTCAGGAGGTAACTCAAGTCTGTAGGCTACCTTACCGATTCTTTCGACGATCTTGAATGGTCCAACGTATCTAGGTGCAAGTTTTCCTTTCTTTCCAAATCTGATCACACCTTTCCAAGGTGAGACCTTAAGTAATACACGGTCATCGACTTGAAAATCCAAGGGCTTGCGTTTTAGGTCCGCGTAACTCTTTTGACGGCATCTAGCTGCCTGAAGGTTATCACGAACTTTCTTAACCTTATCAGTTGTCTCTAAAATGAGGGCAGGTCCAGTAAGCTGAGCCTCACCGATCTCATTCCAGCAGACTGGTGAATTACATTTTCGACCATAGAGAGCCTCGAAAGGAGCCATGTTGATGCTGGAGTGATAACTGTTGTTGTAGGAGAATTCAGTCAACGGAAGATGTGAATCCCAACTACCACCAAAATCGATCACACAAGCTCTAAGCATATCCTCCAGTGTCTGGATTGTTCTTTCAGATTGACCATCCGTTTGCAGATGATAAGCTGTGCTTAGATTAAGTTGGGTCCCCATAGCAGATTGCATGGTTCTCCAAAAATGAGAAGTAAAGCGAGCATCTCTGTCAGAAATGATGTTCAAAGGAACACCATGTCGAGCTACAATTTCATCCACATAGATTTTAGCAAGTTTGTCAGCAGAAAAATCCTCACGGATTGGCAAGAAATGCGCTGACTTAGTAAGACGATCAACGACTACCCAGATGGCATCATGACCTTTCTTTGTGCGCGGAAGTTTAGTAATGAGATCCATAGTAATGTTTTCCCATTTCCAAACTGGGATCTCTGGTTGCACCAATAAACCAGAAGGACGTTGATGTTCTGCCTTAACCTTAAGACAAGTAAGGCATTTTGATACATATAAGGCAATGTCTTTCTTCATACCAGGCCACCAATACTGAATACGAAGATCCTTATACATCTTATCTGAGCCAGGATGAACAGAATAACGAGACTTATGGGCTTCATCCATAAGCAAGGTGCGAAGATCATCTTGACTTGGGACCCACAAACGGTCCATGAAGTAATACGATCCATTGTCCTTCAGTTCCAGATCAGGTGTTATGTGATAGGGAAATTCCTTATCCATCAAACCTTGTGAAACACAAGTGTGTTGAGCCTGAGAAATGCGGGCTTGGATATCGGATCGAGCTTGAATATCAGATTGAACACGGACACAATGAAGCTTAGTACGTTCCTTACGACTCAATGCATTGGCTACGACATTCGCCTTACCAGGATGGTAGCGAATTTCGCAGTCATAGTCGTTTAGAAGCTCAACCCAACGTCGTTGCCTCATGTTGAGTTCTTTCAGATTGAAGATATGCTGAAGACTTTTGTGGTCTGTGAAAACCACACATTTTGTTCCGTATAAATAGTGTCTCCAGATCTTAAGAGCGAAGACAACTGCACCCAACTCAAGATCATGAGTGGTGTAGTTCTTCTCATGTATCTTCAATTGTCTTGATGCGTAGGCTATGACTTTGTTCCTTTGCATCAGAACACAGCCAAGACCCAATTTAGATGCATCGCAATAAACGGCGAAATCATCATTGCCCTCAGGCAAAGTCAGAACAGGCGCGTCACAAAGCTTTTGCTTCAAGTTTTGAAAAGCTTCCTCTTGTTTGAATCCCCAATCAAAGGGTTTGTTCTTCTGAGTTAGAGCAGTTAGAGGAACTGCAATCTTCGAGAAATTCTCAATGAAGCGGCGGTAATAACCCGCCAGACCAAGAAAAGAACGAACCTCAGTAGGAGTAGTAGGCGTATCCCAATCCTTAATCGCACTGATCTTGGAGGGATCTACATGAATACCTTGTTCGTTGACAATATGCCCCAAAAATTGAACTTCTTTAAGCCAAAATTCGCACTTGGAGAATTTGGCGAAAAGTTGCTCTTTCTTTAGGAGTTCCAAAGTAAGACGAAGATGTTGCTCATGATCAGCTCGCGTCTTAGAGTATATCAAGATGTCATCAATAAAAACAATGACGAACTGATCCAAATAAGGCTTGCAGACCCTATTCATCAAGTCCATGAAAACAGCAGGAGCATTAGTCAAACTGAATGGCATAACTGTGAACTCATAATGCCCATAACGAGTGCGGAACGCTGTCTTGGGAATATCTTCTTCATGCACACGAAGTTGATGATATCCAGATCGCAGATCAATCTTTGAAAAATAAGAAGCGCCCTGTAACTGATCAAAGAGATCATCAATGCGAGGTAGGGGATATCGATTCTTGATGGTAAGCTTGTTAAGCTCACGATAATCGATACACATCCTAAAAGATCCATCCTTCTTCTTGACAAAAAGAACGGGAGCACCCCAAGGTGAAAAGCTAGGACGGATAAAACCTTTGTCAGAGAGCTCCTGAAGCTACTTAGACAACTCTTGCATCTCAGACGGTGCAAGACGGTAGGGAGCTCTGGCAATGGGATTTGCACCAGGTACGAGATCAATACGGAACTCGACTTGGCGTGCTGGAGGTAGACCAGGTAACTCTTCAGGGAATACTTCAGAATAATCCCGAACAACAGGAATATCTTGAATAGACTTACCCTTACCCTTATCTGCTACAACATGTGCCAAAAAGGCCATATAGTTCTTTCGCAGATACTTCCGAGCTTTAAAACAAGACATGAGTTTGAGACCACCTGTAGGTTTCTCACCACGAACCTGTAGGATCTCACCTGTCGAAAGTGGCACACGAACAATCTTCTCAAAATAAACTACCTCTGCGCGATGCTTGGCTAACCAATCCATACCCACAATAACGTCGAAGCTTCCACGTTGCATAGGCGTGAGGTCAATAGGAAAAAGATGGTCGTTAAGGTTCAATTGGCAGTTGCGAAGAACAGAATCAAGAACAATGGGTTCACCACTAGCAACTTCTACTGTCAAGGGTTTTCCTAGTTTCGTTATAGACACGCGAAGCAATGGCTCAAAAGATAATGACAAAAAACTCTTATCGGCACCCGAATAAAAAAGAATAGATGCAGGCTGATTATTAATAAAGAACGTACCGTTCACCACTTCATTGTCTGCTTGTGCCTCTTGTGCATTCTTGTTGAAGACTCGACCTCGAGCCTGAGCCTGATTCTGATTTGGGTTAGCATTCACCAATCTTGGACACTGATTACGGTAGTGGGTCAGATCCCCACAGTTGTAACAAGAACCTGGCGGGTAGTGTGGTCGTGCAGCTTGACCCTGTTGCTGAGCAGGAGGCTGAGCAACTTGTCGAGCCGGGTTCTGAACTGCCGGATTCTGAGCAAAACGACAAACATCAGCAAGATGACCTGACTTCCCATAGTTAGTACAGAAACGGCACGGAAATTGTGGCTGATGGTGACTGTTGCATCTATTGCACAAAGGTCCATTTCCTGCATAAGGTTTCTTCGCTGGAGGCTGTGCGGGTTGGTTGGGAGCTGCCTGGTTAGCTTGGGCAGTGACAGCAAAATTTTGGGAAGCCTTACGCTTCCTTGACCCCCTTGAGGAACCAGAATCCTTTCCCTTCTTGTTTTGACCTTCTTGTTATCTTCTTTGTCAGCTGCCTGCTTCTTACCTTTGTCACCCTTTTTATGCAGCTTTCCCTTTCGAACCTGCGACTCAGTCAATGTCGCTGCTAACTCGATCGCCTGACGGAGTGTGGTAGGGTTACTACCAGTAATGATGTCTTGTACTGAGTCAGGTAGACCATCGATGTACCTTTCGATAGCCTTCTCGAGTGGGGTAACCATGGTTGGGAAAAGCAGGCTCAATTCTTCATATCTATCCGTATACGCCCTGTGCTCGCCACTGTCTTGTTTCAAGTCATCAAACTCTCTCTCCAAAGCTCGCAGTTCATGACGAGGACAAAACTCCCTCATCATAAGAGCTCTAAGTTCAGCCCAGGTTTGCGCTAAAGCAACTTCAGCACCACGATCTATCATAACCCCGTTCCACCACGTAAGAGCCCTCTTCTGAAACACACTCAAAGAAAACTCGACCTTGTGATTGTCAGGACACTGAACGTGATGGAAAGTATTCTCAATGCTCTCGAACCATTGAAGAAGCCCAGTTGCTCCCTCAGAACCACTAAACTTGAGTGGTTTAGCCGAGTTAAAATTCTTGAAATTGCATGGAGCATTGTTGTTGTTGTTGGCTTGGTTCCATTGAGCAAAGAGGTTTGGGAATGCAGCAGCCATTTGCTGCACAATGATTTCTACCAGTTCGGCAGTCGCTATCTGGTTTTCGCGTCGAGGAGGCATTCTAAAAGAGGAAAACATGAAAGGAAACGAGTGAGATGATTGGATGAAGAGAATGAGATGAAACAAAATCAACAAAAGCAAAGATGGTGGTCATTCGTCCGCATCACAAAGTAAACAAACGACACACAGTGACTAATCAAAGTAAATGGGTTAAAAATAACGTATCGCGAAGACATGCTCGCCTATAAGTGAACACTCACCCCAAGAGTTCCCAGGTAAGAGTGACTGGTCCGATTATGTGGATTTGTACGAACACTCTAGCCTTAGACAGAAAACCCAGGGTACATGCATTCACTCTTTCAGTTTGCACGTGTTCACACTATTTAAAACCCAAAACTTTGACGAGATTTTG
Source organism: Helianthus tuberosus (assembly GCA_030545235.1). Taxonomy (NCBI): domain Eukaryota; kingdom Viridiplantae; phylum Streptophyta; class Magnoliopsida; order Asterales; family Asteraceae; genus Helianthus; species Helianthus tuberosus. The sequence goes on along the minus strand of CM060434.1, from coordinate 10,123,883 downwards.
AAAACTTAGAAGGTAGAAGGCCAAAAATCAAACTGGAAGGGTTCAAAACCATATAACAGAGGGTTCAAAACATTGTAATCAATCATCTAAAAACAGAAGATTGTTTTTCAAAAATCATTTCGGAAAATTGGGTTCTTGTTTTGATAATCACCTAAGGATAGGTGATGTGCATGTTTTAAGATCTAAACACAAGACAATTGTGTTAGGGTCCTAGAAAGGTTATAGTCAAGGTCAAAGTATTACTAATAACCTAATTCCCTATAACCATTGGCTCTGATACCAACTCTTCTGTCACACCCCGACCACGTAAAACATCAAATCGTGGCGGAAACGTCGGGGAGTGTTGTAACAGAATTATTGTTTCACAACCATGGCATTCAAAGTTATATTTATTTATAAAACAAGCGAGTTACATTGTCTTTAAACATGAAACCAAGAGTATATAACATAACTAACTAAGTCTATCTTCGTTTTATGTCTCTAAGGCACAGGTCCGCCCTAATGTCACGATCATCATCCTAAGCGACAGCTCCTGAAAACACATGTGAAAATAGGTACGTCAGCATAAAAATGCCTGTGAAATACATAGGTTTAGTGAAAATAGGATTCATGACTTGGGTTTTAAAAGATAGGTTTAATAAAAATTAGTCATCAATCTTGTTAAGTGTTTTCTTTTATAACTCGTATGAAAACTCGATAAGAAATCAGACTATATAAAAGAATGGTGTATGGTTAATAAAATAACCGAGTAAAATGAGTTGGATAAAATAAACTGTTTTGTAAGACAATGTCTTGTGAAAAATAAGTTGTTTATGTAAATGTAATATGTCAAATACTGAAATGATTTATCAATGTCAAAATGTCTATGTCTAATGTAAATCACCAAATGTGTATATCAATGTCAAAATGTTTATGTTTAATGTAAATCATGAAATGTGTATCCAAAAAATATCATGTATGGCAAGTGGAATATATCAGCTAAACCATAGGTAAAATGCACAAAAACAGGGTATTGAATTAAACATAGTTTAAATCAAAGTTATGTTTTGTGGAACAAATGCATGCTATACTGATACAAACATCTATGTGGTATTGTGAAAATGCATACATCCAAGCCTTGTGACTGTGGTGATAGACCTTTAAACAAATTAAAGGTTTATCTGTGTTATGTTTATCGAATTCGGTCATTCCTTCCATCCAAACATACCTAGGATGTCAGGAACGGGAGTTGTCAATTCCTACGGTACCACTACCTACTAACGAATGGCGTAGCTAATGTTAATGAATGTATTTTTGTCATATTTAAACAAACCAAATGTCATACCAAAAATATAAGCATGTGAAAACAATGCACTAAGTATGTAATCAAATGAACATACATAGCGTGAAATGTAATGTAAAACGATGTACTAAGTATGCACCCAATAGACATACATAGCATGAAATGTAATGTAAAACGATGTACTAAGTATGCACACAATGGACATACATAGCATAAAATGTAATTAAATCATGTACTATAATGTACTAATGAACATAACAAGTATATGATATGAAAGCATGAAAGGCACGAAAGTAACAAGTAGGCACATGTGTTTCACCCCAAAATGTTTGGAAAACAGTAAAAGAGGGGTCTATGTACTCACTTGAGATTGCTTAGTAATCCTTGAGTAACAACCAAACAATGCTAGAGATCACGGATATCAAACGGCACCTAATATAGGTAACTATGTTAATATACCGGACCAAAATCGGAGGATTGGATAGAATGAGGGTTCGTAAACCAAACGAGTATGGGAACTCATGTAATGTGGTTTAACCAAGCCCACATACTAAAATGAAACCTAACCTAAGTGCTTACGACCCATTACGACCCGTTTAGGTAGCTTATGCTACTTTAACGTGTCGTTCGCGTAAAACGCGTTCGGAACGCCTAACTAGTCCTATGATAAGTAAAATATGCCTTAACATGTCTAATATTTTTACCAAATCAGTTTAGATACCAAAAGTTATGTTACATATGCTTAAAATGAATTTTGGCATTAAAAGGGCATTTTGGTAATTTACGTAAGGCATATATACTACCTATCATACAACTACTCAGACGATGTGACCATAAGGTATAACCTCGGAAGGTTATTCCCTATACAACTATGGTCACCTAATGTGTTTGGTCGGATCCTATTGATCGACCAAACGGGTCGGGTTCGAAAGCATAAGCGATTGATTAGATCGCTTACCCTTACGACCATAGAAAAGCACAAAACTAAAAGTGACGAGCTAACCATGTTAAAACATGCTTAACTAAGTTTAGAAAACAGGTTTGGTATCAAAACAAACGGTTTTGATACCTAAGAGTAGTTTGGTTACAAAATACGCAAGAATACGTATTTTGGCCGAAACTACGGCTCGTCACTAAGCCTAGATAACGTGGTAATCAGTAGGTATAGTCACTAGGGACTATAACCATCGTGATTACGCTCACGTTATGAAGTTCAAACGAACTTCGCATTGACCATAAACTGGTCAACGCAGAAAGTCAAACAAAGTTTGACTTTTAACGCTAAAAGAATAAAAAGAATGAAGGAACACTTACAAAGGGTCCCCGAAAGCTAATCTTGATCCAAGTAGCTCAGGTATGAAGCAATGGCTTCAACTTAGAGCTTTTAGATCAGATTTTGTGGGTTTTGCAAGGAAGGAGGGTTGGGTATTTATAGGATTTCTCGAACCGTTAAGATCGTTTCTTGAAAACCATGATGTAATCTCAACCTTACACTTGTTGCAACCTTGTGGTAACTCAAAATGGCCCCTCATGACCAGGAAAGGGCAAGTGTGGGTGAGTTTTGAGTGGTTAACAGCTGTAATCATCTGTTAAAACTGATTATTATGATCTGGGAGTCTGACGCGGGCCGTGTAAGGAGACACCAGGAGTTTACGGGGGCCGCCTGGCCCTTCTGATCAGAAGAAAACTTTGCAAAATGACAGTTTTGATCCCTGTTGTGTATTTAAGCCATTTCTGACATGTTTAAGGCCCGTTAAGCCAACGTTAAGGCCCTAAAATGATGCCTAAACATTGTGGACATGAAACATGCTCAAAAATATGCCGGATGTTGGATCGTTTGGTCGTACGATCGCGATGTTCGTTTAATTACGACGGAATGCGCATAAGTGACGAATGGATTTCTCTTATGCCAAACACTAAAATAAAATATTTTAGTGCTTACATAAATTTTTGGATGTCCGGATGTATCCAGAACGTAAGTTATGCGCGAAAATGCAAACTTGTGCACTTTTTGACGCTTTTAGTCCCTGAATGACCCAAAAGTTTATTTTAGCACACCGAACCCCTCAAAGCCTATTTCTAATCTATGTAAAGGATATTTATGGTATGTTTAACTTATGATCTTGTTCCAGAATGTTTGTTAGTGTTCAAATTGGCATACTTTCGCAGTTTGTCAAATTTAGTCCCAGTAGGCGAATTAACTTGTTTTTGCCATACCAAAGCCTTTAAAACTTATTTCTAAGTTATGTAAAGGTTATTTAAGGTATGTGAAGTATATGTTGATGTTCCGGAGTATTCGTCTCATTAAACTGATTACGTTTACGCACCAGTTTGCGTATAACTCTCCAGAAAGCGATATAGAGTTTGAAATTGAATAAAAGTCAAAACATGAAAAATGTAAAACATAACCAAACAAACATTGGGATCAAATAACTTTGTTTTATTGATAACTGAATTGTTTACATTGATTTCAGACACAGATGTTACAGGATGTATGTGAACCATTTGTAACCATTTGATGTATGTGAACCATTTGTAATCGTTGGATTTATGTTAACCATTTGTAACCATTTGATTTATGTGAACCATTTGTAATTGATTGAGCCATTGGGTTAGGGAAGTGATTGGGTAACAGGGCGGGTGTAATGTGTTAAAAGCATGGTGGATACGCCGCTGGTACTTCCTATATATAAGTGCTTTTAACACATTATATATCGTTGCGTTATCTAGATCACTTGGGTAAACGATTTCGAAACAATGTCACACAAGGATGTTTTCTGAATAATATAAACCATACGAGTTTTATTAACAAGTTTTATGAGATATTTTACAATTTGATTTAATAAAACAAATGTTTTGGAGTTAAGAATCATGGCTACGAGATTTTGCAAATTATAACCAACTTGATTTGAGTTGGTTAATTATGTCGCAATATTATACTTTTCAAAACAAGGTTTTTAAATAAGTATTGCAACATGTAAAACGAGCCATGAATCTGACACTCATATAAAACCTATGTACTCGCCGGCATTTTTATGCTGACGTATTTTCACGTGTGTTTCAGGTACCATAGTTGATGATGTTTGATGATGATTTTTGTGTATGCTCACATAGGAATGGACGAGGCCTTAGTGACTTAATAACAATGAAAGTCTATTTGTTCTTGTTTTGTTTCTAATTCCAATGTAATGTAAAACATTTAATTTAATAAAATGAAACTGTTTAATCCATGGTTGTGAAACAATGATTCTGTTACAACACTCCCCGACGTTTCTGCCACGTTTTGTTGTTTCACGTGGTCGGGGTGTTACATGATGGATTAACATGGAATGACGTATGATAAGTGTATATGATGTTCTAAAGTTTGATGAAATTAGTATTATATTGAATTGATCCGTATGAGGTTAACTGTAACGATGATATGATTATGTGAACTGTTATGTCATATTGCATAATAATGATGATTGGGGACTTGAGTTTTGATTGATGATTGTGTTGAAACCGTTGCTACTGATGATTAGGGTTCTGGAAGTTATGAGATTGTAACTGTTTGGTTCTGTAACTGTTTCATCGTCTGTAGTGGGGGATGGCGAAACATGTAGAGTTTCGCCACTGTACATCTCGACGAAACCTGTAGAGTTTCGCCACTATACATCTCGATGAAACTAGATGAGTTTCGCCATAACTTAGCTCGACAAAACTTGATAAGTTTCGTCACATCTTTCATGATGAAACATGGAGTGTTTCGTCAGGGTTGGACCTCGACGAAAGTCGAGGTTTCACCGTGGGGATTATGACTTGAACAGTGAAGTAATGTTATGCTTGCTAGGTACTTGTATAGACTGTTATGAGTAGTCAAATGTAAACTATTTGATGTGAGCAACTGATGCTACTGTGAATGGTACTGCATGATATACATGAGGATGTGAACTGTTGTATAAAATGCAAACTGTGTGATTAAATGAAGTAACATGTTTTGAAACAGATATTGGTTGATAATCACGATAGGGTGGTTTAACTAATTGGAACGGGTAATTATACATATCGAGCAAACCGAAGTGAGTTCACTACTCTTAAGCATGCGTCCCGGTGGTTGGGGCAGTCAATGGGTATCCCGGGGAGGGATAAGTCTTTTGGGTAAAACTGGGATGTTGGATAATATTCTCACTCTCTATCTCTTAAGTCCCATATTTTTGTTACCGAAGAGGTAACGGGGTATTAGTTTGTAGCGCTACTTAGGTTTGGCACCCTCACCCCGTACCGGAAAGGACGGGTGTGAACTAATGGCCCAGTCATGCCCAGTGCTTTGATAGGAGCACTGGGGAACGAGCAAAACATACATCAGGAGTCGTCTTGTTCAGTATCGAGATATTATCAACATTACTTTTGGATTTGTTAACAAACTGGATTAAACACTTGGTAACTAACGTTTTCTTAAAACTGTGAACTCACCAGCGTTGTCTGATACACTTGTTGCATGCTCGCAGGTCGTTAGGTACCGTTGATGGGAACTTGCTATCTGGATGGCTGGAGGGGTTATGGTCATGTCGCTGAGGATTACCTGCATGTTATCTAAACACTATTACATTTGGTTTTGAGACCATGTTAAACGTTGTTATGTCATTTGCTTCTGCTGAATCTGATACTTTTGTTTGACAATTATGGTTATTTAATTTAATAAACATGAACTTGGTAATGTTTTCATATTGGTTCAATGTGATTGGTGGCTTGGATCCTGGTATGTCACACGTCCTGCGGTGTTCCGCGTGTGGTATTTTGGGGGTGTGACAAACCCATTGTTCTCAATTCTATTCTTCGAAACTGTCAGTTAAACCTTAATAACATCTTTTTCCTATCGACCTCACACCGATGCAACTTGGAAGTTTTGACATTATAGTGGGAATGGATTGGTTAGCCAAGTACCACGCAGAGGTAGTTTGTTTTGAGAAGATTGTCCGTATACCTCTTTCGTCTAGTGAGATCTTTGAGGTTCGTGGTGAGAAACCTGCTAGTAGTCTCAAACTCATGACGTGTATTCAAGCTCAAAAGTACCTGCGAAAGAACTATGTGGCCTTCTTGGCACATGTCGTAGAGGAGAAAGGCAAAGGTAAGTCTATTCAAGATATCCCTGTTGTTCGGGATTTTCCTTAGGTATTTCCTGAAGAATTACCTGGTTTACCCCCAGCACATCAAGTTGAGTTCCGTATTGATCTTGTACCTGGTGCCAATCCTATTGCTAAATCTCCTTATTGTCTGGCACCGTCTGAGATGTAGGAATTGTCTAAACAGCTTCAGGAGCTTTCTGACAAAGGTTTCATTCGTCCTAGCTTTTCACCGTGGGGTGCTCCCGTTTTATTTGTGAATAAGAAGGATGGCTCTTTCAGGATGTGTATCGATTATCATGAGCTCAACAAGCTTACCATCAAGAATCGATATCCCCTACCTGGCATTGATGATCTCTTTGATCAGTTACAGGGTGCTACTTGCTTTTCAAAGATTGATCTACGTTCTGGGTATCATCAGCTTCGTGTACTCGAAGAAGATATTCCCAAGACTGCATTCCGCACAAGATATGGTCATTATGAGTTCACTGTTATGCCATTCGGTTTGACTAATGCTCCTGCTGTTTTCATGGACTTGATGAATAGGGTTTGTAAGCCTTATTTTGACAAGTTCATCATTGTTTTCATTGATGACATTTTGATCTATTCTAAGACACGAGCCGATCATGAACAACATCTTCGTCTTACCATGGAACTCCTGAAGAAAAAACAACTCTTCGCCAAGTTCTCCAAGTGCGAATTTTGGCTTAAAGAAGTTCAATTTTTGGGACACATCGTCGACGAACAAGGTATTCATGTAGATCCCGCCAAAATCAGTGTGATTAAGGATTGGGATACACCTACTACTCCTACTGAGGTTCGTTCATTTCTTGGTCTTGCGGGTTATTACCACCGTTTTATTGAAAATTTCTCCAAGATTGCGGTTCCTCTCACAGCTTTAACTCAGAAGAATAAACTTTTTGAATGGGGATCCAAACAGGAAGAAGCTTTTCAGACCTTGAAATAGAAACTCTGCGATGCACCTATTCTATCTTTACCTGAGGGCAATGACGATTTTGTGGTATATTGTGATGCATCCAACTTAGGCCTTGGCTGTGTTCTCATGCAAAGGAACAAAGTCATAGCCTACGCATCAAGACAATTAAAGCTAGATGAGAAGAACTACACGACTCATGATCTTGAGTTGGGTGGTGTAGTTTTGTCTCTCAAAATCTGGAGACACTACCTTTATGGTACAAAATGTGTGGTTTTCACTGACCACAAAAGCCTTCAGCACATTTTCAATTAGAAAGAACTTAACATGAGGCAACGATGTTGGGTTGAACTTCTAAATGACTACGATTGCGAAATTCGCTACCATCCTGGTAAGGCGAATGTTGTGGCTGACCCATTGAGTCGTAAAGAGCGTGTCAAGCTTCACTGTGTTCAGGTTTGATCTGATATTCAAACCTGCATTTCTCAGGCTCAATATACTCGTGTTACACAAGATTTGATGGGTAAGGAATTACCATATCATATTAAGCCCGATCTTGAACTGAAAGACAATGGATTGTATTATTTCATGGACCGTCTATGGGTCCCAAGTCAAGACAATCTCCGAACCTTGCTAATGGATGAAGCTCACAAGTCTTGTTATTCTATTCATCCTGGTGCAGACAAAATGTATAAGGATCTTCGAACCCAGTATTGGTGGCCGGGTATGAAGAAAGACATTGCCTTATATGTGTCCAAATGCCTTACTTGTCTTAAGGTTAAGGCTGAGCATCAACATCGCTCTGGATTATTGGAGCAACCAGAGATACCAGTTTGGAAATGGGAAAACATTGCTGTGGATCTCATTACCAAACTACCACACACTAAGAAAAGTCATGATGTCATTTGGGTAGTTGTTGATCGTCTTACAAAGTCAGCATACTTCTTGCCGATCTGTGAGGATCTATCTGCTGAAAAACTTGCTAAAATCTACGTTGATGAGATTGTATCTCGACATGGTGTTCCTCTGAACATTATTTCTGACAGAGATGCTCGATTTTCGTCTCACTTTTGGAGAACCATGCAATCTGCTATGGGAACCCAACTTAATTTGAGCACAACTTATCATCCGCAATCAGATGGTCAATCTGAGAGAACAATCTAGACATTGGAGGATATGCTTAGAGCTTGTGTGATCGATTTTGGTGGTAGTTGGGATTCGTATCTACGGTTGATTGAATTCTCCTACAAAAAAAATATTGTCGCTCCAGCATCAACATGGCTCCTTTCGAAGCTTTATACGGCCAAAAATGTCGTTCACCAGTCTGCTGGAATGAGATCGGTGAAGCTCAGCTTACTGGACCTGAGCTCCTTCTAGAGACTACAGATAAAATCAAGAAAGTTCACGATAACCTCAGACAGCTCGAAGCCGTCAAAAGAGTTACGCGGATAGACGACGCAAGCCCTTGGAATTTCAAGTGGGTGATCATGTCATACTCAAGGTGTCACCTTGGAAAGGTGTAATCAGATTTGGAAAGAAAGGAAAACTTGCACCAAGATATGTTGGACCATTCAAGATCGTTGAAAGAATCGGAAAGCTGGCCTACATGCTAGAATTACCTCCTGAACTTGGAAATGTTCATCCAACATTCCACGTGTCCAATCTCAAAAAGTGTTTGGCTGATGAGAACCTCCACATACCACTTGATGAAATTCGTGTTGATGACACGATGCACTTCGTTGAGAAGCATGTGGAAATCATGGAACGTGAAGTCAAGAAACTCAAATGCAAGCGCATACCTATCGTCAAAGTTCGCTGGAAATCTAAACGTGGACCAGAATTTACTTGGGAAAGTGAAGATCAAATGAAGGAGAAATATCCACATCTATTCTCACAAGTTTCCTCTAAATAAATTTCGGGACGAAATTTCCTAAAGTACGGGAGACTGTGACATCTGTGCTTGTGTAATCATTGTATAAAATCTGAATAGTTCAACTATCAATAAAAAATTTGATTTGATCCCAATATTTGTTTATTTATGTTTGACATTTTGCACGTTTTGATTTTTGTTTGATTTTAAACTCTATATCTTTCTAGAAAGTTATACGCAGACTGATGCGTAAACATAATCAGTTTAACGTGAAAAACACCCCGGAACACCAACATATGCTTAAAATACCTTAAATAACCTTTAAATAACTTAGAAATAAGTTTTAAAGAGTTTGGTATGGCAAAAACAAGTTTATTCGACTATAGGGACTATTTGCGACAAACTGCAAAAGTCTACCGATTCGTATAGTAACGTACATTCCAGAACATGATCATAAGTTAAACATGCCATAAATATCCTTTACATAGCTTAGAAATAAGCTTTGAGGGGTTCGGTGTGAGAAAATAAACTTATTTGATCAACAGGGACTAAAAGCGTCAAAAAGTGCATAAGTTTGCATTTACGCGCATATCTTACGTTCTGAACATATCCGGATATCCAAATTTTTTTGTAATCATTAAAATATTTTATTTTAGTGATTGGAATGCTAAAATACCATTCGTCGCATAATTTGGATCGTTTTTCGTGTCCGTTCGTGTTTCGTCGTAATTAACCGAATAACGTGACCGTACGACCAAATGAACCAAAATCCTAGATGTTTTCAAGCATATTTCATGTTCCCTATACTTTGACTTCATTATTGAGCCTTGAAATGGGTTAATGGGGCTTAAACGCGTCAGAAATCAAGTTTTGTGCTTGCAGGGACATGTTTTGCCATTTTCTGAAACTTTGCTCGCGCCACGCGACGGCTCCAGCCATCTGTGTTGCACCACACGACAGCCCTATCTGGGCAGAAACATTGAACCTGGCAACTGCAGCTGATTCCATTGATTTTAAGCATTGTTTTAACATACTTTGGGCTGGTATTTGGACTCCCCTAGTATTCTAAACAAAGTGCTACAAGTGTATGGCTATGATCAAGTCTCTAAACATGTGCAATGATCTTAATGGTTCTTGAATTTCTATATAAACCCAAGGATTTTCACTCAAACTTGCTCATTCATACCATTTCTTCTCTAATCTGCTTATTAGAGCAATCCCTTCTTGGTTGAAGGCTTTATTCTTCAGTATTCTTGTTCTTGATCCAAGCCGGGACCTTTTGTAAGCTTCTTTCATGCTTATTTATGAATTTAAGCACGAAAGTCAAACAGTGTTTGACTTTCTGCTTTGACCATGTTTAGTCAAAACAAAGTTCGTTTGAACTTTGCAACGTGAGCGTAATCACGATGGTTATAGTCCCTTGTGACTAGACCTGCTGATTACCATGTTGATTAGGCGTAGTGACGAGTCAAAGTTTCGGTCAAAATACGTATTTATGCGTATTTTGCAACGAAGCTATTTTCGGGTATCAAAACACTTTGTTTTGATATCAAACTTGTTTTCTAACTTAGTTAAACATGTTTTAACATGTTTAACTCATCACTTTTAGTTTATTGATTATTTAGGGTCGTAAGTTAAGCGGTCTAAACAACCGCTTAAACTTTCGAACCCGACCTGTTTGGTCGATCATTAGGATCCGACCAAACATATTTTGTGACCACAGTTGTATATGGAATAACCCTCCAAGGTTATAACTTATGGTCACTTTGTTTAGTTAGTTGTATGATAGGTAGTTTATATGCCTTAGGAAAATGACCAAAATGCCCTTTTTACGCATAATTTCATTTTAAGCATATGTAACCTAATTTTTGACATCTAAACTAATTATGCAATGTTATTAGCCATGTTAAGGCATATAATACTTGTCATAGGACTAGTTAGGTTGTCCCAATGCGCTTTTGCACGAATGACACGTTAAAGTAGCGTAAACTACCTTAACGAGTCGTAACAGGTCATAAGCACTTAGGATAGGTTCCGATTTAGAATATAGGCTTTGTAAACCATATCATATGAGTTCCAATACTCATTTTGTTTACGAGACTTCATTCTATCCGATCTGCCGATTTAGGTCCGGTTTATTAACATAGTTACCTATATTAGGTGCCGATTGATTCCGTGATCCTTCAAGCGTTACTTAGTTGTTATTCCAAGAACTTTTTTTAGCAATATCAAGTGAGTACATAGTCCCCTCTTTTACCGCTTTCAAATATTTTGGGGTGATACACATGTGCCTACTTGTTACTTTTGTGCTTTTCATGTTTTCATGACATATACTTGCTATGTTCACTAGTACGCATATAGTACATGATTTCCATTATGCTTTGTTATGCATGTTTACTTAGCATGCTAGCGCATTGATTTCATGAACATTTTTGTTACATATGTTTACTTAGCATATGGACGCATTGTTTTACCAAACATTTCTGCTTTGTATGTTTACTTAGCATACTTAGTACATTATTTTCACATAACATGCTTACATTTGGTATGACATTTGGTTTGTTTAACGAAACTAAAATACATTCATTAACACTGATCATGCCGCTCGGTAGTATGTAGTGGTACCATAGGAAGTGACAACTCCCATTCCTGGAATCCTAGGTTTGTTTGGACATAAGGAATGACAGAATCCGAAAACATTTTTGATAAACCTTTGATTCGTTAAAGGGTTTATCCGACAGTCTCAATGCTTGAATGTATACGATAAAAATTACCACATAAATATTTGTATCAATAAAGCATTGATTTTGCAAAACATAACTTTTGACTTAAACTATGGTTTATTCAAATACATTGTTTTGTACATTTTACCTATGGTTTGAGTAGATACTTTTTGCTTGCCATACATAATATTTGATTATACTAGAGATGATTTACATTTAACATTAGACATTGTTTACACATAAACATTTTGACATTGGTTTAACAAGACATTTTGGTGGTTATTTGGTAAGTGATTTAAATAACGAGGCGTGTGTAATATGATAAAAGCATGGTGGATACGCCGCTGGTACTTCCTATATATAAGTGCTTTTATGATATTACATATCGTAGCGTTATATAAATCATTTCAACAAAGACATGATACATTTTATACAAATGACGTATTTTCACAAGACATTGTTTTTCAAATGACATATATTATACAAATTCATTTTCACTTGGTTATTTATTTAACCATGCATTATTCTTTTATATCATCTGACTTTCTTATCGATTTTCGTATGATTTATAAAAGAAAACATTTTCATAAGGTTCATGACTACTTTTTGTTAAACATTTCTTTTAACTACAAGTCATGAATCCTGCATCAACTAAACCTATGTATCTCACATGCATTTATGTAACACCCCGTGTTACGAAAGTCAAAGTCAAAGTTAAGATTGAAGTCAAAGGAAGAAAAGATTGCTAATTGTGATCTGTCACTCCTTGCTTAATTACCGATTTGACTTTTTTGACTTGTAATCGAATCTTTTATTTTATTTACTTTAGTTGTATTACGTGGAGTATCTGTGAATAATCGAGGTTTAATCGCATGTTTTATCACTTATCACATCGCAGTCGCATTCATAACTCGAATCATGCGTTCTGGATACTGTTTTATGTGCGTGTGCTATTTGTGTGTTACTTGTGTATGTTTATTTAAATTTATGATTGTGGTGATTAATCGAAACGCAATCGAAACTCTATCGCAATCGAATCGCAAACGCTGAACGCGAACTTACTTAGGATAATTGTATGTTAGATATAGTAATTGTGTGATTATTATTAACCTATTGCATCGAACCTCGCTTAAACGCATCGCAATGCTCTACGCGCAAAACGAAACACCAAAACGCAACACGTCAGAGCCACTCGATTGAGTGACCGCTCGATTGGATGGCTATCGGATCCGATCGGAGTGTCATCCGATCGAGGGGACCTCCTGTTCGACACCTATGCACCTTTCCCTTTTTGGCAACCTATAAATACCCTCCTGTCACATCATTTATGATGTGACAGCCCTCTCACTCGACCAGCCGCACTCACGGCCTCCTTTATCTCGATTTCTCGCAATTCTTGTAAGTTTTCAACCTAAATATTGTACTTCTATGATCTACACACACTCCTTCATCATTTTCTCTTTTGAATCTTAACTTTTAACCGTGAAATCAACGGATTTGAGGTGTTCTAGGATGATTTCATCGTGGAGTTCTTATGAACTTCAAGTTTTGGCCTCATTCCACCAAGAACAACTTAGATCTGAAAGATTTCCACATGATTAAACAACGTTTTCGCATATATCTAAACATTTCCATGGTTAATGTGACACCTGTGTCTCTACGACCATCATACAAATGCAAATCCAATGAAATCTTGTGTTTCATTCCAGGAATTTGTACAATTTCATGTGACCTTTGCACATATCAATTCCCGTTCAATTTCGATCTCTAAATCGCTTTTTGGAAAGTTATACGCGAACTGATGCGTAAACGTAGTCAGTATAACATGACAAACACTCCGGAACAGTGACATAGTCTTAACATACCTTAAATAACCTTTACATAACTTAGAAATAAGTTTTGGATAGTTTGGTGTGTCAAAAACAAGTTTATTCGATCGCAGGGACTATTTGTTTCAAACTGCGAAACTATGCCGATTCATATAGTAACGAACATTTCGGAACTTATTCACAAGTTAAACATACCCTAAATATCCTTTACATAGCTTAGAAATAGGCTTTGAAGGGTTCGGTATGCGAAAATAAACTTTTTGATCAAACAGGGACTAAAAGCGTCAAAAAGTGCATAAGTTTGCATTTTCGCGCATATCTTACGTTCTGAAGATATCCGGACATCCAAAAATTTTTGTAATCATTAAAATATTTTATTTTAGTGGTTGGAATGCAAAATTACCATTCGTCGTGTAATTTGGATCGATTTCGCGTACGTTCGAGTTTTCATTGTAATTAACCCAATAACGCGACTGTACGGCCAAACGAACCGACATCCGAGATGTTTTCAAGTATATTTCATGTTCCCTATACTTTAACTTCATTTTAGAGCCTTGAAATGGGGTTGACGGGGCTTAAACGTGCCGAAAATCAAGTTTTAAGCATGCAGGGACCTGTTTCGCCAAAATTTGAAACTTAGAACTGAGCTCCTCCGCGCCACGCGCCAAGACCAGGGGTACCTGGCATGCCACGCTATAGGGACCAAAACTCAGCAACTTATTTTCAGCAACTAGCTTCAATTCCATGGTTATTTATGCAATTTTCTCAATACCCGGAGCTGATTTTCGCATATATCTACACATTTCCATGGTTAATGTGACACCTGTGTCTCTATGACCATCATACAAATTCAAATCCAATGAAATCTTGTGTTTCATTCTAGGAATTTGTATAATTTCATGTGAGCTTTGCACATATCAATTCTCGTTCAATTTCGAGCTCTAAATCGCTTTCTGGAAAGTTATACGCGAACTGATGCGTGAACGTAATCAGTATAACACGACAAACACTTTGGAACAGCGACATAGGCTTAACATACCTTAAATAACCTTTACATAACTTAGAAATAAGTTTTGGAGGGTTTGATGTGACAAAAACAAGTTTATTCGATCTCGGGGACTATTTGCATCAAACTGCGAAACTATGCCGATTCATATAGTAATGAACATTCCGGAACTTGATCAAAAGTTAAACATACCCTAAAAATCCTTTACATAGCTTAGAAATAGGCTTTGAAGGGTTCGGTATGCGAAAATAAACTTTTTGATCAAACAGGGACTAAAAGCGTCAAAAAGTGCATAAGTTTGCATTTTCGAGCATATCTTACGTTCTGAACATATCCGGACATCCAAAAATTTTTGTAATAATTAAAATATTTTATTTAAGTGGTTGGAATGCAAAAATACCATTCGTCATGTAATTTGGATCGATTTCGCGTCCGTTCGAGTTTTCGTCGTAATTAACCGAATAACGAGACCGTACGACCAAACGAACTGACATCCGAGATGTTTTCAAGTATATTTCATGTTCCCTATACTTTAACTTCATTTTAGAGCCTTGAAATGGGGTTAACGGGTCTTAAACGTGCTGAAAATCAAGTTTTAAGCATGCAGGGACCTGTTTCGCCAAAATTTGAAACTTAGAACTGAGCTCCCCCGCGCCACGCGCCACGTCCAGAGGTACCTGGCGCGCCACACTACAGGGACCAAAACTCAGCAACTTATTTTCAGCAACCAGCTTCAATTCCAGGGTTATTTATGCAATTTTCTCAATACCTGGAGCTGGTTTTGGATTCCCATTGTATCTAAAACTATGTCCCACAAGTGAGGGTCAAGATTGATCCTTCTAAACACATGTAATGATCTCTTTAATCCTAACTTCCTATAAATAGCACTGGGTTTCTCATTCATTCTTCACACTTGATTTCAAATATGCTGTAAGTTGGAGTTCCATACTTCATACCTGAGCAATTTGAATCAAATCTTCATTGCTTGGACCTTTTGTAAGCTTCTTTCATGCTTTTTATGCATTTCAAGCATGAAAGTCAAACAGTGTTTGACTTTCTGCTTTGACCATGAATTGGTCAACACAAAGTTCGTTTGAACTTTGCAACGTGAGCGTAATCACGATGGTTATAGTCCCATGTGACTATACCTACTAATTACCACGTCGATTAGTCGAAGTGACGAGTCAAAGTTTCGGTCAGTAAACGAGTTTATGCGTATTTTGCAACGAAGCTATTTTCAGGTATCAAAACACTTTGTTTTGATATCAAACTTGTTTTCTAACTTAGTTAAACATGTTTTAACATGCTTAACTCGTCACTTTTAGTCTAGTGCTTGTGTAGGGTCGTAAAGTCAAGCGGTCTAAACCACCTCTTAGACTTTCGAACCCGACCCGTTTGGTCGATCATTAAGATCCGACCAAGCATATTATGTGACCATAGTTGTATAGGGAATAACCTTCCGAGGTTATACCTTATGGTCACTTACTTTAATTAGTTGTATGATAGGTAGTTTATATGCCTTAGGTAAATGACCAAAATGCCCTTTTCATGCATAATTTGATTTTAAGCATATGTAACCTAACTTTTGTCACTTAAACTGTTTATGCAACATATTTAAACATGTTAGGGCATATAATACTTGTCATAGGACTAGTTAGGCATCTCGAACGCGCATTCGCGCAAACGACGCGTTAAAGTAGCGTAAGCTACCTTAATAGGTCGTAACGGGTCGAAAGCACTTAGGATAAGTTCCAATTTAGAATGTAGGCTTCGTTGAACCATATCACATGAGTTCCAATACTCATTTGGTTTACGAGACCTCATCCTACCCAATCTTACGATTTAGGTGCCGATTGTTTAACTAGCGATCCGATTACTAGGTACCACTTGATTCTTTGATTTCCGAGCTTTCTTAGGACACTTAATCAACGATACTTACAATCTCAAGTGAGTACATAGTCCCCTCTTTTATGTTTTCAAATGTTTTGGGGTGATACATATGTGCCGATACACTATTTTCATGATTTCAACTACATGATTACACATGCATAAGTACTATCTTTTGACGAATTGAACTATTATCCATGGCCTAAACAACTGATTTCCAAAGTTTGTTAGAACTATTTGTTCATTTATACTGTTATTTATACATTCATTAACAATGATCAAGCCGATTGGTACTACGATATAGCGCTATAGGACTAGACACCCCATTCCTGTTGTATGGAATGTCAGAAATCAAATTTTAACCAAATAGAATTTGCCTTTGTGGTATTTCTATAGTCTCTAAAGTGTAGTTTGATGCACTAAGGTTTAAATGTATTGCTAAATAGCGATTTATGGTATATTTCGATATACTACCAACGTGATACTGTTTTGCTAAAGCATAGTTAATGTGCTATTATTTACTAAAGTATAATTTGATATACTACCAAACCACGATTTAGGTATGTTCCAACATACTACCAACGTGATATTATTTACTAAAGTATAATTGATATACTACCGACCTTGTTATTTCACAAACTAAAGTATATCTTAATATACTACCAAAGCATAGTTGATGTGCTATTTTCAAATCCAAAGCATAAGTTGACATGTTATTCATAAAACCAAAGTATAATGTATTATACTACCGATGTTTTTCATTCTTAAACTAAAGTATACGTGTGATATACTACCAAATCTATTATTTCCGAAACTAAAGTATATTATAATATACTATCTATTTATCTATTTTAAAACTAAAGTATATTTAGATATACTACTCATCCGCTTATCTCAAAACCAAAGTATATTTTTGTATATACTATAAACATTTTACCAAAACAACGCATTTTAGAAACAAAACTTTTACAAGGATTCATGGCTATTTTTGAAAACATAGAACCTTTTCTTGTGTTATCCAAAGCCATGAATCTAATACACAAATCCTATGTTACTCACATGTATTTTTATGCTGACGTACCTATTTTCACATATGTTTCAGGTGCTGCTACGTGATGATTGTTGATGCATGCTACAAATAGGATGGACTCGTGCCTTAGCGATTTTAAAACGTGAGAGACAATTATTTGTATTTATCTGATTTGTAATAAAATAATGAGTTCAATAATTCAATAAAACGAAACAATTTAATCCATGGTTGTGAAACAATGATTCTGTTACGACACTCCCCGACGTTTCCGCCACGATTTGTTGTTTTACGTGGTCGGGGTGTGACAGAAAAGTTGGTATCAGAGCCAACGGTTATAGGTAATTAGGTTATTAGTAATGCTTTGACCTAGACTATAACCTTCCTAGGACCCTAACACAAGTTATCTTGTGTTTAGTCTTAAAACAATATCGTCGCCTATCTTTAGGTGACAACCAAAACAAGAACACAAATTACAAATCCATTTTTGAAAACCAATCATCTTTTCTTGGGTGATTTATTATAAGGTTTTGAACCTCCAAAGTTTTCAAAATCTCGTCAAACTTTGGGTCTAAATAATGTGAACATGTGCAATCTGGAAGGGTGGATACCTGTACCTTGAGTTTTCTGTCTAAGGCTAGAGTGTTCGTACAAATCCACATAATCAGACCAGTCACTCTTACCTGGGAACTCTTGGGGTGAGTGTCCACTTATAGGCTAAAGCATGTCTTCGCGATACATTAGTATGACCCATTTACTTTGATTAGTCACAGTGTCATCTGTTTGTTTTAAGTAACGAACAAATGTTCACAATCTTTATGCTTTGTCGATATTCCTTTCAGCATTCAATTCTTACTATCCGATATCATCTCACTCGTTTCTTTTCATGTTTATTTGCTCTTTTAGAATATGCCTCCTCGACGGGATGCACAACCTCAAAATAACGCCGAACTCACAGCTATTATCACTCAGCAAATCGCTGCTGTACTCCCAAACCTGATAACCCAAGTAAACCAAGCAAACAACAATAACAACAATGCTCTGTGCAACTATAAGACATTAAATTCAGCTAAGCCACTCACATTTACTGGGTCTGAAGGGGCCACTGGGCTCCTACAATGGTTTGAGAGTCTCGAAAGCACGTTTCGTCATGTACAATGTCCAAATGAGCGAAAGGTTGAGTTTGCATCGAGCGTATTCCAGAAA
Organism: Helianthus tuberosus; assembly: GCA_030545235.1. Lineage (NCBI taxonomy): Eukaryota > Viridiplantae > Streptophyta > Magnoliopsida > Asterales > Asteraceae > Helianthus > Helianthus tuberosus. The sequence goes on along the minus strand of CM060434.1, from coordinate 10,105,017 downwards.
AGAGAACTTACATGGTGGAACGGTGTAATGAGTGATAGGGGTGCCGATGTGGCATTGGCACAAACTTGGGAAGAGCTTCGAGCTCTAATGATGAAGGAGTTTTGTCCTCGTCATGAACTCAGGGCGTTGGAAAGGGAATTTGACGATCCAAAGCAAGACAGTGGTGAACATCAAGCCTACGCTGACTGTTATGAGGAACTAAGCCTGTTATGTCCTACCATGGTTACGCCTTTGCATAAGGCGATCGAAAAGTACATTGATGGTCTCCCTGACCTAGTTCAGGATATCGTTACTGGTAGCAGCCCTACTACCATCAGACAGGCCATTGAACTATCTGCTACCCTGACTGAATCCCAGATCAGGAAAGGTAAGCTTTTCCGAAAGGGCGACCCAAAACCATCTGACGAGCTTGCACAAGAAAACCAAAGGAAAAACAGACTGAGACCTCCAAAAAGTCAAAGAAGCGTAAGGCTTCACAAAACTTCACTGTAGTTGCTCAGAACAATCAGGTTGCACCAAACCAGCCAGCTCAACCTCGTACAAGGAAAAACTATGTTGGTACTACACCCTTATGCAAAAAATGCAACCGTCATCATCTGGAGCAAACACAGTGTCACAAATGTACCCACTATGAGCGATTGGGACATTTGGTCAATACCTGCCGTTATACTAACCAAAACCAAGCTGCTGCAAATCCTGGTGCTGCTCAAGCACAGTTTCCACCTGGATCGTGCTATAACTGTGGTGATCTTATTCACTATCGAAACAATTGCCCAAGACTTGTTAACGCAAATCCAGCGCGTGGACGAGTGTTTAACATAAATGAGGCAAACGCAAATGATAATGCAGTAGTGAACAATTAGACTTTGTATTTCCTTTATTGTTATCTTGAACGCTTGAAATAATTCAGTTGTTATATAAATAAATTTGTTGTTTCACTTTTATTTACAAAACTGATACGATTATGTGTTTGTCTGACATACCCCTACGATGCCGACGCCAAGGAACTGTGTTCCTTACAAAACAAACTACTCGTGTGGTTCTTTCATTTTTATGATCACTTGTGATCCCCCTGAAAATCCTAAGTACTCGTTTCTTTTAAGAAACAAAGTACTAGGTACAAGTTACAAAATTTTTAAACAGATACTTGAAATACCATTTCAAATCTTTGATTTGATATCTAAAGGTACTTTCATGAATCCTTAACTGGATTCCTTGTGTGCTCTAATACGAATGTTACGATACGACAAAGACAAAACCAAATCCTTATGAGATCTTCCTATCTTCATAGTTAGATTCTTAGGGATATTTAAAGTACCAATTAAAGTCCGTGATTGGATTTCTGGTGTAATTTAAATGCATTGATTCAAGTTAATGAACGAGCTAATAACTAAATTAACTAACACGCGATTATGTGATTATATGTTTATGAGTAATTCTAAAGCTCGCTATCTAAGTCCTGGTAAAATCTTCCGTATTTTCATATGTTAGATTCTCAAAAGGATACTCAAAGTACTATCTTAAATTCCTTAAGGGGCTTTTCTATGCAAATAGTAAGAACCTTGGATTCCAAAGTGCTATTTCAAAACGATTATTTGATTCAAAGTTAAAAAGATTCTTTAGTGGTCTATTTAAAGAGATCATACGACGGACTAGTTAAGAAGATCATGTGTTGATCTAGTTAAAAAGACCGTTCGTTGATCTAGTTAAAAAGATCCTTTGGTGGTCTAGTCAAATCATTACATGTTTGTTCGATTGATTTATCCAATATGCATTATGAAATAAACTGTGCAGACTGTGCAAGGAATTACGTAACTATGGATGCATACATAATTATGGAATTCAGTGCACAGAAAGCACAACAAATTGTGTCATGTGTTAAGACCTATAGTGATAAGAATAACGAAACGGAAACAATGTAAAAAGGGCATGGTGGATACGCCGCTGGTACTTCCTATATATAAGTGTTCCTTCTTACATTGCGAACGTAGCATTATTTAAGTTACTAGAAGTCCTGGACCTTGACCAATGTTATTTTATCCTACAATCTCCGACTCCAATTTCGAGCACACACGAGTTTCCTATAATAGTCTTCATAGGAAACGTTCTCCTATCCGTTGTTCGAAACTCCAAGTTCATGCTATTTTCTGCAACAAGGATATCGCTTTGACAATTAACAAATTCTCTAGAAATCCAAACATGGCCCAGAGTTTTACTTAGGGAATGGAGGATTCATTCAAAAGCGAAACAATCACATTTGTTTTCACAGGTTTCCTCTAAAATTAAATTTCGGGACGAAATTTCCTAAAGCAGGGGAGACTGTGACACCTGTGTCTCTATGACCATCATGCAAATTCAAATACAATGAAATCTTGTGTTTCATTCTAGGAATTTGTACAATTTCATGTGACCTTTGCACATATCAATTCTCGTTCAATTTCGAGTCTAAATCGCTTTCTGGAAAGTTATACGCGAACTGATGCGTAAACGTAATCAGTATAACGTGAAAAACACTCTGGAACAACGACATAGGCTTAACATACCTTAAATAACCTTTATATAACTTTGAAATAAGTTTTGGAGGGTTTGGTGTGTCGAAAACAAGTTTATTCGATTGCAGGGACTATTTGCATCAAACTGCGAAACTATGCTGATTCATATAGTAACGAACATTCTGGAACTTGATCATAAGTTAAACATACCCTAAATATCCTTTACATAGCTTAGAAATAGGCTTTGAAGGGTTCGGTATGCGAAAATAAACTATTTGATCAAACAGGGACTAAAAGCGTCAAAATGTGCATAAGTTTGCATTTTCGCGCATATCTTACGTTCTGAACATATCCGGACATCCAAAATTTTTTGTAATCATTAAAATATTTTATTTTAGTTGTTGGAATGCAAAAATACCATTCGTCATGTAATTTGTATCGATTTCGCGTCCGTTCGAGTTTTCATCGTAATTAACCGAATAATACGACCGTACGACCAAACGAACCGACATCCGATATGTTTTCAAGTATATTTCATGTTCCCTATACTTTAACTTCATTTTAGAGCCTTAAAATGGGGTTAACGGGGCATAAACGTGCCGAAAATCAAGTTTTAAGCATGTAGGGACCTGTTTCGCCAAAATTTGAAACTTAGAACTGACCTCCCCCGCGCCACGCGCCACGACCAAGGGTACCTGGCGCGCCACGCTACAGGGACCAAAAATCAGCAACTTATTTTCAGCAACCAACTTCAATTCCAGGGTTATTTATGCAATTTTCTCAATACCTGGAGCTGGTTTTGGATTCCCATTGTATCTAAAACTATATCCCACTAGTGTAGGGTCAAGATTGATCCTTCTAAACACATGTAATGATCTCTTTAATCCTAACTTCCTATAAATAGCAATTGGTTTCTCATTCATTCTTCACACTTGATTTCAAATCTGCTCTAAGTTGGAGTTCTATACTTCATACCTGAGCAATTTGAATCAAATCTTCATTGCTTGGACCTTTTGTAAGCTTCTTTCATGCTTTTTATGCTTTTCAAGCATGAAAGTCAAACAGTGTTTGACTTTCTACGTTGACCATGAATTGGTCAACACAAAGTTCGTTTGAACTTTGCAATGTGAGCGTAATCACGATGCTTATAGTCCCAAGTGACTATACCTACTGATTACCAGGTCGATTAGTCGAAGTGACGTGTCAAAGTTTCGGTCAAAATATGTGTTTATGCGTAATTTTCAACGAAGCTATTTTCGGGTATCAAAACACTTTGTTTTGATATCAAACTTGTTTTCTAACTTAGTTAAACATGTTTTAACATGTTTAACTCGTCACTTTTAGTCTAGTGCTTGTGCAGGGACGTAAAGTCAAGCGGTCTAAACCACCGCTTAGACTTTCGAACCCGACCCGTTTGGTCGATCATTAAGATCCAACCAAGCGTATTATGTGACCATAGTTGTATAGTGTCACACCCTGGCTTTGCGGAAGCGTGGGTTTATTTGGTGTGACTTCTTAATACCATAGCTTAATCACAACAAAGCTATATGAAAGTAAAACCATGATGATCATCCATTACTTCAAGTTTTAAAAGTAAAATACGACAACATTGTTTTAGAGTTGACACATGCAACGAGTTTACAACATAACATAATAAAAACCTTGTTCATAAGACACAACCACAAAACATGAAATAAACACAGTTTAAGACTTGTGACTCATCCAGGCAAAAGTCACAATCCCTAAACTTGGATGACATCATTCTTCTACGCAGTGTATCGACAGTGCATACCTTGCCAGATCCCTAATTCCCTGAAATACATGTAAGTTGAAAAATCAACAAAAATGTTGAGCGAGTTCATGTGAAAGTGAGTATGTAAAACCTTTGTAAGTATAAAATCCCTGGTATGTAGCAAATAAGGAAATAAAGAGATCGCCAATGGTTTGCAAGGCCATTGATATGTGTGAAGTGCAGTAGGAAGACTCAAACCTAGCAGATTTTTGCGTCGGGCTCAAAGTCACCCCGAGGTCCGTTCTGTTGGGCCTAGAGTTGGGCTCGCTACACCCAGATAGATCTACCGCTAATGACCCTCGGTCCTACAATGAGGATTAATGGCCTCTAGTTTCCGCCTACCCACTCACATGATCTAAGTTGTAACCCTCCTTAAGCTAACCATACCATGTAAAAAGTACTCGTAAACATTGTAACATGTATTTCACCCCCGAAGTATAAAAACTGAAAACAGTTAAGAGAAAAGGGGGACATGAACTCACAGAAGTGCGTCTCGAAATAGTAAATCCCAAATCAACCTGCTGCGTGACGACCTACACGTACTAACTTCTATTAGACGGACGGCCGTTCCTTGGCTTAAGGTTTAACGTTTTGGGAAATAGTTAGACAACTATTTCGTATTTACACTTCTTAATTATTTATTAAATGTATACCTTCCCAAGGATGGGGGTACTAATACATGTGCGTTTTTATAATTCCAAAAATATATTATTAAGTCTCACGTAATAAAATATATTTTAATTCATTTGTCTACAATATTCTATCTCCAAAATATACATATTTTTTCCCAAAAATATTATATTTTACTTTATACAATTTCCAAAATAATACTTTGTCAAAATACACATTTAAGAGTATTTCCCGAAAATACATAAGTTACGTTTTAAAAGTTCATGTGGTAATAATAATACCGGTGTAACTTAAATATTTGTTTGTGAGGGCATTGGTATTATTTTGGAGTCGCATTTTCATAATATTTCAAGTAATATTATTTTTACTCTGAAAATAACATATCTCTAGTTCCCAAAATAATCATAAAATCAGACAAGCGGTTTACTATGAAATATATATTCCAAATATATATTTAACAAGTTTTATTTACGAAAATCCACCTCCGACTCTTGGTTATTTTGTAATACAAATCTTGGCGAAGTTTATTTGGAAAAACAAGTTAAAAATATATTTATAAACACTTGTCACCAAAAATATTTCCAAGTGTTATATTTCTGGAAAAATTTCGCCAGAGTTTCCTCTGTAACTGGAGGTGGCCACGCTTACTAGCGTATCATTTTCTTTTAAAAATTCAATCAACCACTTATCAATCATCAACATACAATATTCCAACAACAAACTAGTCAAAAATAGGTATAAATCACAAACTCATGAACTTGTAAGTTGTGTAAAAATATGTAGTAACTTCCTAACATATTTAGTAGATCTTGTTGTCTTTAAAAATAAAATTTGTTTCTTGAAAACATTATTCTTAAAGAATATGAAGTTTTACAACTTCTAGTCGATATTTACGAAAATATTTCTTTGTCAAATCTTTTGTTACACGAGTGTTTACACACTTGTTTAGTCACTAAAATACCTTTAGTTTATGAAAGATCCGGCTTTTAAACAAGACTTGTATTTTTTTCACTTAGTTCTTCCGAAAAACCACCTGTAGATCTTTAGATCTACTAGTTTAGAACTCTATTTTACAAGAAAAATCACTTTTACACAAGTTCATGTTTATGTGTGGAAAGATTTGTCATCTTATAACTTTTTCACTTAACATATTGCTAGTTCATGTTCCATGAACATGATCTAGCATGGTTAGATGACGATCCGTTCCACTACTAGCCACTAACAACATAAAATAATCACAACTAAACAAGTTTCATAAGATTTACACCACTAGTTATTCTTTAACCAACTTATTTATCATTCTTTCAAGACTTTATGTTTTGATCTTGGGTGTTCTTGGATTTTAACCGTTAAATCTCTTATTAACCACTTTAAACAAGAACAAGAAGATGTTGGGAAGCACTTACTACTAGCTCGAGGCTAGGGAAGAAACAAAGCGTAAACAAGGTGGATAAAAGCAATGTACAAAGGTTCTTGAGATTCCGAAAGCACCGGGCCTCATCGTATGATCTCTTGCACCCTTGTATGTATGAGGAATGATTGATCAAGACTTGAAAGTGGATGGTGGGTGTGTGTGAGCTCTCGGCCGAACACAAGGCGAGGGAAGAGAGAGCAAGTTTTATGTAGTGTTTATGTGAATGTGAACTCTTGTCCATCAAGCATATTTAAATACCATCTTTCCCTAATAACCCTTAGGTAATGTGTAAGTTAGATATTAGACAAACTTGATTAAAATAATCACAAATGGGTGGGGTGTGTCCCCTTGGGGAACCGTTCGGTTAGGGGGGGTTTATGGTTTGATTTCAACCAAATACTTAAGTGATTAGTTATGTTAGTTAGGAATCCAAGTTAGTTACTAGTGTGTTATGTAATATAACGGGTGTTCGGGGACCCTAACTAGCTCAGAAAAGCAAAAACAATGTCATTGACAATATTTTTATGTTCCGGGTAAAGTCCGGTTGTTCGGTTGGATATTAATCCGTTAAAGTGCTAAATAAGTATTTAAAGTGTCTTTTATAGTGTTTTTAGTGACACAATATATTCCCGACACTTGGAAAGTGTCTAGTATTATTTTACCAAGTTTTTGCACCTTACTAGTTAAGTACAATGCTGAATTTTGTAATAAAGTGCAGAATTTTGTACTTAGAGCATGTTTTAGGCACATCCGGTCACTATAACTATCACCTAGTGACGCAGTTTTACAATCCTCACCTCCCTACACTCCCTACTGGTGTAGTAATCTATTCCCGGCTCATATTGGCCTCAGAGACAATATCTGTCTAGTGCTGGCAATGTCAGCATGTTTATTGGGTTATCCGTTTAGTGTGCTAACTGTGCTTTTGTGCATCAAGTTTGTCACTACTATTTTGTGTGTAATAAATGGAGTGACGGTAATAAAGTATGATGCAAGAATATGTATGTATCAGAAATCAAGAAGCAGTTTAACCACAGTTGTAAGCAAGCACAGCAATTAAGCATTAATCAAATATTAATTAATTCGTACGGATACCTGGTTTGGTGAGGGTTGTCACATTCTCCCCCCGTTAAATAAATTTCGTCCCGAAATTTTAGGCTCTGCTTCTAGCTGCAGGAGTCTTAGGAAATAAACGGGGGTACTTCTCTTTCATATGATCCTCACGTTCCTACGTGAATTCAGGTCCATGCCTTGCATTCTATCGAACTTTGACGAGCTTGACACTACTCCTGCGTGTTTTGTTAATTTTCCAATCCGTCACCTCGACGGGTTCTTCGGTAAAGTGGAGCGTGTCGTCGATATGAACTTCGTCAGCCGGAATAATCACTGTTTCTTGTGTTGGACTCTTCCTCAAATTTGATACATGGAATGTATCGTGAACACCATTGAGTTCAGCAGGTAGGTCCAATTTGTAGGCTACAAGCCCAATCCTTTGCAGGATTCTGAAAGGACCAATGTAATGCGGGTTCAACTTCCCACGCTTTCCAAAGCGTGCCACACCCTTCCAGGGTGAAACCTCCAATAAAACCATATCCCCAACTTGAAACTCCAAAGGTTTCCTCTTTGGATCTGCATAAGCTTTCTGTCTGTCGCGAGCTGCTTCGATGCGTTTTCGAATCTGTGCAATCTTGTCGGTCGTCTCTTGGACTGTTTCGGGACAAACAAGCTGCCTATCACCTGCATCAGCCCAGCATAGTGGTGATAGACACTTGCGTCCTTAAAGAGCTTCAAATGGCGCGGCTCCAATGCTTGTGTGGTAGCTGTTGTTGTACGAAAATTCGACCAATGGTAAATGATTATCCCAGCTACCACCTAGATCCATTACACATGCTCTCAGCATATCCTCCAATGTCTGAATAGTTCTTTCACTTTGGCCATCAGTTTGCGGATGAAATGCAGTGCTCGGATTTAACTGTGAGCCAAAAGCTTCTTGGAAGGATTGCCAAATCCTTGATATGAAACGTCCATCTCTATCAGAGATGATCGAGAGAGGCACTCCATGACGTGCAACAATCTCTCGCATGTATATTTCCGCCAGTTTACTAGTGTTATCCTTCTCTTTGATTGGCAGGAAGTGTGCGGAATTGGTCAGGCGGTCAACTATTACCCAAAAAGTATCATGGCCTCTGGGCGTCTTGGGCAGTTTCGTTATGAAGTCCATTGAAATCTGTTCCCATTTCCACTTGGGAATCTCAGGTTGCTGTAGAAGTCCTGAAGGCTTCTGGTATTCAGCTTTCACCTTGGCGCACGTTAAACACTTGCTAACATAAACAGCAACATCGCCTTTCATCCTAGGCCACCAATAGAAATCCTTGAGATCTTAGTACATCTTATCCGCACCGGGATGAATTGAGTACCGAGACTTGTGGGCTTCATTAAGAATAACTTTTCTCAAACCACCAAACAGAGGAACCCAAATCCTTTTCATGAAGCATAACGTTCCATCCTCGTTTGGCACTAATTGCTTCTCCATCCCACGGAGATATTCCTCTTCAATGTTCCTTTCTTTCAGAGCCCCTTTCTGAGCGGCACGAATACACAGGGAAAGATCTGCCTGGATAATCATCTCCAAAGCCCTAACCCTTATGGGCTTGATCCTTTCTTTTTGACTTAGGGCGTCGGCAACCACATTCGCCTTCCCTGGATGATACTTGATCTCGCAGTCGTAATCGTTCAATAATTCGACCCAACGTCTTTGTCTCATATTCAACTCTTTCTGGTCGAATATGTGCTGCAGACTCTTATGATCCGTAAAGATTGTACACTTTGTACCATACAAATAATGTCTCCAGATTTTCAGCGCAAATACCACTGCGCCTAGCTCCAAATCATGCGTGGTATAGTTCTTTTCATGAACTTTCAATTGGCGTGAAGCGTAAGCTATAACTTTCTGGCGTTGCATCAACACGCAACCCAATCCTTGACGCGAGGCGTCACAGTATACCACGAAATCATCAGTTCCTTCTGGTAGCGCTAAGATCGGCGCATTGCAAAGCTTGTCTTTCAGTAACTGGAATGCTTCTTCCTGTTTGATTCCCCAATCAAACTTCTTATCCTTCTGTGTGAGGAAGGTCAATGTTTTAGCGATCTTTGAAAAATCCTCAATAAATCTTCGATAGTAGCCAGCCAAACCTAAGAATTGTCGAATCTCGGTTGGCGTCTTTGGGGTCTCCCAATTCTTGATCGCTTAGATCTTTGTGGGGTCCACATGAATCCCATTTCCATTAACCACATGTCCAAGGAACTGGACTTCGCGTAGCCAGAACTCACACTTCGAGAACTTGGCGTATAATTTCTCCTTCTTAAGTAGCTCTAGAATAGCTCTTAAGTGCTGTTCGTGCTCGTCCTTTGTCTTCGAGTAAATCAGAATGTCGTCAATAAATACGATCACAAACTTATCCAAGTATGGCTTGCAGACTCGGTTCATTAGGTCCATGAAAACTGCAGGTGCGTTTGTTAGCCCAAACGGCATAACTAGGAACTCGTAATGTCCATAACGAGTCCTAAAGGCTGTCTTCGGGATACTTTCCTCTTGTATCCTTAGTTGATGATATCCGGATCGAAGATCGATCTTTGAATAAAAGCTTGAGCCTTGCAACTGGTCAAATAGATCATCGATCCTCGGCAAGGGATATCTGTTCTTGATAGTCAACTTATTAAGCTCGCGGTAGTCTATGCACATACGGAAACTACCGTCCTTCTTCTTAACGAACAGTACCGGAGCTCCCCAAGGTGAGAAGCTTGGTCTGATGAATCCTTTGTCCAATAGCTCTTGGAGTTGTGTTGACAATTCCTGCATCTCCGAAGGCGCAAGTCTGTAGGGTGCCTTGGCTACAGGCGCGGCGCCTGGAACCAAGTCGATGTGGAACTCCACTTGCCTTTGGGGTGGCAATCCTGGCAAGTCTTCTGGAAAGACTTCAGGATACTCTTTCACGACGGGGATGTCTTTGATCTTTGGCTCAGCAGCTTCCTTATCCACGATGTGTGCCAAGAAGGCAGCACATCCTTTCTGTAAACACTTTCAGGCTTTCAGGCAGCTGATGATCCTTAGAGGTGTATCGCGCTTTTCTCCATGAACTACAATCGTTTCTCCATCTTCGGTTGGGATGCGAATAATCTTTTCGCGACAAATAATCTCGGCCTTATTGCTCGATAACCAATCCATTCCTACTACCACATCGAAGCTTCCCAACTTGACTGGTAGTAGATCCAAAGTAAACTCACGCTCTCCCAACTCGATTACACAACCACTGACAACTTCATTTGTTTCGACTAGCTTTCCATTGGCCAATTCGATTGAGTACGGAATATCTAATTTACTAGCGGCTAACCCAAGCATATTCTTAAATTCTAATGACACGAAGCTATAATCGGCACCAGTATCAAATAAAACGGATGCAAAGCGTTGGTTTATAGGGAACGTACCAGTAACAACATTGGGATCCTGGCGCGCTTCCCTCGCCTCAATGTTAAACACTCTTCCGCGGGCTTGATTCAATCCTGGGCAGTCCCTCTTAAAGTGCCCAATGTCACCGCAGTTAAAACAACCCAATTTTTGACCATTACCTCCTCTGTTCCCCGCTTGATTGTTGTTTTGATTTCGATTCGCGTCCCCAGCTTGATTTGCATTGTTCCCTCGATTTCCATTGCCTCCATTATTCCCTTGTGGACAATTTCCATTACCACCACGATTATTGTTCCTACTACCAAAACCTCCTTGGCCTCCCCGGCCAGCACTAGCCCAGCAAGAATCCTTCAAGTGGCCAACTTTTCCATAAGCTTCACATACTATTGGCCCACACCGGCCAGAATGATGACGTTGGCAGGAGTTACACTTGGGCAGTGAACCCATATAGCCTTTTCCTTTCTTCCCAGCACCGGTTGCAGCTTGGACCGGTGTGCTTGATTCTCCTTTCTTGCCAACACCGCTAGTTCCCTGCTTGAAGTTTGAGAATTTCCTCTTATTCTCACCAGACGACTCTACGTGAGTCTCTTTCTTCTTTGGCTCAACATTCGAAAACTTGTTTAGGCGGATGGCTTCCTCAGTAAGAGCCACACTAAGATCGATCGCCTCCGTGATCGTGGCAGGTTTGGATGTGGTAACCATACTCATTATTTGGGGAGCCAATCCCCAGATGAACCTCTCAATCCATTTAAACTCTGGTGTGACCATGTATGGCACAACGTGGGATAAATCATGAAATCTTTGAACGTATTCTGCAATCTTGGGACCATCCATCCTTAAATGCCAGAACTCAGTCTCCAACCTTTGTATCTCAGCATGCGAGCAATACTTGTTTCTCATCAACTCTTTTAACTCAGCCCGGGTCAACGCATAAGCAGCAGCTTCTCCCAAAGTCTGCACTTATAAGTTCCACCACGATAGGGCTCCATCCAGAAACAGCCCTGAGATGTAAGTCACTTGTTGATCTGGAGCACATTTGCTCATTCTTAAGACAAATTCTGTTTTCTCAGCCCACCTAACAAACGCAACAGCACCTCCGGTGCCGTCGAAATTCACGGGCTTGCAGTCTAGGAACTTCTTGTAAGTGCACCCTGCACATACGTTAGGATATACAAATGGTATTAGCGGACGTGCTATAAATATCCAAATATATTGTAATATGTCTCAAACGAATTAACATTACCATGTGGTGGATTGTTAATGCCGTTATTGTTCGAATTGCTCCCGCTGGTTCCTCCTTGTGAGGCTGCATACTGCGCTATGGCGGCAGCAATGATTCCTTGGAGTTCTGCCTCCGAAGTGGGCATGCGCATCTCGCGTCTTGGTGGCATCTTCTAAAAGATGATCGTGTTGGTTAGGTCATAGTAAGTAAACAACATACGTATGTAGTATCATTCAAACACATAACATCTCATGTTACAATTTAAATCAAGCACATAACATCACATGTTATAAAATATCAATAATCAACCCAACATCACATATAATGAGAATACTGCGATTGCGCTTTCATAAATCAAGACCACAATGTAAGGTTTACAAGTTCATAACTGTATCATACATCATCAGTGACTAAGGGCCACATCTCCCTAGTCTAAACTATCTAGTCAGTGACAACAGCAACAAATATACAAATCATCAAAAGTCACAATCATCAAAAATGCGGTCTCTAAAAGCTGTGTAGTCTGCACAATCGCGGTCGTCTCACCAAAAGTCTACCTGCGTCGAATCAAAAGGCCTAAGCTGATGGCGGTGGAGGAGGGGGAAAACGAGAATAGAGTAGACGTCGCATATGAAGCCAGTCCTCCTCCATAGCGTGATGAGAGCGCATCAAGTATGCTATCTGCTGCTCAGGAGTCCAAAAATGAGCGGCAGAGTCGGGTGAAAGTGGACACAGAGGGTGTGATGCTGCAGGTGGGGTCTGACAATGACACGGTGGTCGCTGAGCTCTCTCTAGCTCCTGTACGCGACGGGTCAGCGCCTCCTGCTGTATCATGAAGGATGTGAGAACATCCTCCGTCGAATACCCCACGTGATATGGGTGATACGGATCAGATGGTGGCATAATGGGGGGCGTAGTCCAGAGGAATGGCTCACTAGATGGAGCGAAGGATGGTACAGTAAATGGTGCAATAGTGGGAATAACAGTAGGATGAGAAATCTGAGGCACAAACTGGCCTCCTCCAGACACAAAAGGTGTATGACCAAACAGATGACGTGACGAACCCTCCCCAGGACGTGGTGGAGGTATGTCCTGGAGATAGGTGATCTGAAGATCTGTGCGGTGAACATCTGTGGTGTGTGGGGGAATCAAGGGAACATCAATGGGAGCTGGCACAGGGGCTGAAACGGGGGCTACAGGTGGTGTAACTGGTAGCATGAAAGGTGGGTAATCATGTCATCATCTATCTACCCGTTGCGGGTGTGAGCGTATCGTGGATCAATATGGGTCGCAAAAGGTGCACGGTCGAACATCACCGGCACTGGATCAGGAAGTGGTGCAACAACAGGATCCTCTAACAGAAGTGAAGCATCAATAGGAGCGTCAGCAACATGATCATCCACCAACGGTGGAGCAACAACGGGATGATCGTCAACAGGTATGTCATCGACAAAAGGAGCAACAGCAGGTGCATCGGCATGAATAGGGTCATGCTCCAATGCAGGGTCAGGAGCAACGCCTGGCTCAGGGGCCACAACAGGCTCCGGATCAACAAACTCCATATCAAAATCACTTGGATCAGCAAACAAAGGATCGACAGGGGCTACAGGATCCTCCAGGGGCTGGTCTAAGTGAATGAACTCAATATCCTGGTCAGGATCAAAACCAGGTGGAAAAACAGGATCATTATCAACATCGTTATCAAACTCAAAGCTGTGTGTGGGTGCAGGTGCAGCTGATGACGCCATGTCAGGGTCGGTGTCGTGTGAGTGGTGCTGCACTCCCTGAGTGTGCAAAGATGCGGACGCCACAGACTCAAATGAGTCTGGGACAGGTAAATGAACAGGAGCCTCCTCTGCAGGAGCGTCAGCAATGAGTAGGATATCATCAGCAGCAATAGGGACGTCACCCTCAAGGTCATCCTCAAGTGGGTCCTCCTCAAATAGATCGACATCGTCGTCTGAAACATCAGCAAGTGGCATATCAACAACCGGATAAGCAGCAAGGGGTATAGGAGCAGGGATCACCGCGAGTGGTAAATCCCCAGCGAGATGGCCATCAGCAGGCTCGGCTACGACGACAGGCAGCGCAAAGGGCTGGAAGTCGTCATCGTTTGTGCTGGTAGTATCGGAAGTGTGGACCTCGTGCTCCGATGAAACTATGTCATCTGATACTATCGCCATAGGGTCCAGAGTGTCGGAAACTCCAGTGTCTGATGAAGAAGGCATGATGTCTGTAACACAAACACACATACATACAAACAATCAATCATATAATCATATAATCATGTTAGTCACCAATAAGCAAACAAGTAATCATCCTAGTCTTCCCTAGACTATCCTCTCAGTCTCCCCGACTAAACTCCCTCAGTCTCCCCGACTGAACTCCCTCAGTCTCCCCGACTGAACTCCCTCAGTCTCCCCGACTGAAGTCCCTCAGTCTCCCCGACTGAACTCCCTCAGTCTCCCCGACTGAATTATAATTCTTTGGAAAGTGTATTGTGCCCTTTTTGTTAAAAAAATGTTTGTGCCCTGGATCTGGACGTTTAGTGTGTGCAATGTAAAAATGTTTTCGTGAGAGCCCTAGTGATCATAGTCTAGACTCGAGAAGGAATCCTAGTTCGCTATGATCAAGGGTCTGATACCAAGCTGTCACACCCTGGCTTTGCAGAAGCGTGGGTTTATTTGGTGTGACTTCTTAATACCATAGCTTAATCACAACAAAGCTATATGAAAGTAAAACCATGATGATCATCCATTACTTCAAGTTTTAAAAGTAAAATACGACAACATTTTTTTAGAGTTGACACATGCAACGAGTTTACAGCATAACATAATAAAAACCTTGTTCATAAGACACAACCACAAAACATGAAATAAACACAGTTTAAGACTTGTGACTCGTCCAGGCAAAAGTCACAATCCCTAAACTTGGATGACATCATTCTTCTACGCAGCGTATCGACAGTGCATACCTTGCCAGATCCCTAATTCCCTGAAATACATGTAAGTTGAAAAATCAACAAAAATGTTGAGCGAGTTCATGTGAAAGTGAGTATGTAAAATCTTTGTAAGTATAAAATCCCTGGTATGTAGCAAATAAGGAAATAAAGAGATCACCAATGGTTTGCAAGGCCTTTGATATGTGTGAAGTGCAGTAGGAAGACCCAAACCTAGCAGATTTTTGCGTCGGGCTCAAAGTCACCCCGAGGTCCGTTCTGTTGGGCTCGCTACACCCAGATAGATCTACCGCTAATGACCCTCGGTCCTACAATGAGGATTAATGGCCTCTAGTTTCCGCCTACCCACTCACATGATCTAAGTTGTAACCCTCCTTAAGCTAACCATACCATGTAAAAAGTATTCGTAAACATTGTAACATGTATTTCACCCCCGAAGTATAAAAACTGAAAACAGTTAACAGAAAAGGGGGACATGAACTCACAGAAGTGCGTCTCGAAATAATAAATCCCAAATCAACCTGCTGCGTGACGACCTACACGTACTAACTTCTATAAGACGGACGACCGTGCCTTGGCTTAAGGTTTAACGTTTTGGGAAATAGTTAGACAACTATTTCGTATTTACACTTCTTAATTATTTATTAAATGTATACCTTCCCAAGGATGGGGGTATTAATACATGTGTGTTTTTATAATTCCAAAAATATATTATTAAGTCTCACTTAATAAAATATATTTTAATTCATTTGTCTAGAATATCTATCTTTAAAATATACATATTTTTCCCAAAAATATTATATTTTACTTTATACAAATTCCAAAATAATACTTTGTCAAAATACACATTTAAGAGTATTTCCCGAAATTACATAAGTTACGTTTTAAAAGTTCGTGTGGTAATAATAATACCGGTGTAACTTAAATATTTGTTTGTGAGGGCGTTGGTATTATTTTGGAGTCGCATTTTCATAATATTTCAAGTAATATTATTTTTACTCTGAAAATAATATATCTCTAGTTCGCAAAATAATCATAAAATCACACAAGCGGTTTACTATGAAATATATATTCCAAATATATATTTAACAAGTTTTATTTACGAAAATCCACCTCCGACTCTTGGTTATTTTGTAATACAAATCTTGGCGAAGTTTATTTGGAAAAACAAGTTAAAAATATATTTATAAACACTTGTCACCAAAAATATTTCCCAGTGTTATATTTCTGGAAAAATTTCGCCAGAGTTTCCTCTGTAACTGGAGGTGGCCACGCTTACTAGCGTATCATTTTCTTTTAAAAATTCAATCAACCACTTATCAATCATCAACATACAATATTCCAACATCAAACTAGTCAAAAATAGGTATAAATCGCAAACTCATGAACTTGTAAGTTGTGTAAAAATATGTAGTAACTTCCTAACATATTTAGTAGATCTTGTTGTCTTTAAAAATAAAATTTGTTTCTTTAAAACATTATTCTTAAAGAATATGAAGTTTTACAACTTCTAGTCGATATTTACGAAAATATTTCTTTGTCAAATCTTTTGTTACACGAGTGTTTACACACTTGTTTAGTCACTAAAATACCTTTAGTTTATGAAAGATCCGGCTTTTAAACAAGACTTGTTTTTTTTCACTTGGTTCTTCCGAAAAACCACTTGTAGATCTTTAGATCTACTAGTTTAGAACTCTATTTTACAAGAAAAATAACTTTTACACAAGTTCATGTTTATGTGTGGAAAGATTCGTCATCTTATAACTTTTTCACTTAACATATTGCTAGTTCATGTTCCATGAACATGATCTAGCATGGTTAGATGACGATCCTTTCCACTACTAGCCACTAACAACATAAAATAATCACAACTAAACAAGTTTCATAAGATTTACACCACTAGTTATTCTTTAACCAACTTATTTATCATTCTTTCAAGACTTTATGTTTTGATCTTGGGTGTTCTTGGATTTTAACCGTTAAATCTCTTATTAACCACTTTAAACAAGAACAAGAAGATGTTGGGAAGCACTTACTACTAGCTCGAGGCTAGGGAAGAAACAAAGCGTAAACAAGGTGGATAAAAGCAATGTAGAGAGGTTCTTGAGATTCCGAAAGCACCGGGCCTCCTCGTATGATCTCTTGCACCCTTGTATGTATGAGGAATGATTGATCAAGACTTGAAAATGGATGGTGGGTGTGTGTGAGCTCTCGGCCGAACACAAGGAGAGGGAAGAGAGAGCAAGTTTTATGTAGTGTTTATGTGAATGTGAACTCTTGTCCATAAAGCATATTTAAAGACCATCTTTCCCTAATAACCCTTAGGTAATGTGTAAGTTAGATATTAGACAAACTTGATTAAAATAATCGCAAATGGGTGGGGTGTGTCCCCTTGGGGAACCGTTCGGTTAGGGGGGGGGGGGGTTATGGTTTGATTTCAACCAAATAGTTAAGTGATTAGTTATGTTAGTTAGGAATCCAAGTTAGTTACTAGTGTGTTATGTAATATAACGGTTGTTAAGGTGTTCGGGGACCCTAACTAGCTTAGAAAAGCAAAAAGAATGTCATTGACGATATTTTTATGTTCCGGTAAAGTCCAGTTGTTCGGTTGGATAGTAATCCGTTAAAGTGCTAAATAAGTATTTAAAGTGTCTTTTATAGTGTTTTTAGTGACACAATAAATTCCCGACACTTGGAAAGTGTCTAGTATTATTTTACCAAGTTTTTGCACCTTACTAGCTAAGTACAATGCTGAATTTTGTAATAAAGTGCAGAATTTTGTACTTAGAGCATGTTTTAGGGACATCCGGTCACTATAACTATCACCTAGTGACGCAGTTTTACAATCCTCACCTCCTTACACTCCCTACTGGTGTAGTAATCTATTCCCGGCTCATATTGGCCTCAGAGACAATATCTGTCTAGTGCTGGCAATGTCAGCATGTTTATTGGGTTATCCGTTTAGTGTGCTAACTGTGCTTTTGTGCATCAAGTTTGTCACTACTGTTTTATGTGTAATAAATGGAGTGACGGTAATAAAGTATGATGCAAGAATATGTATGTATCAGAAATCAAGAAGCAGTTTAACCACAGTTTAACCAAATAGAATTTGCCTTTGTGGTATTTCTATAGTCTCTAAAGTGTAGTTTGATGCACTAAGGTTTGAATGTATTGCTAAATAGCGATTTATGGTATATTTCAATATACTACCAACGTGATACTGTTTTGCTAAAGCATAGTTAATATGCTATTATTTACTAAAGTATAATTTGATATACTACCAAACCACGATTTAGGTATGTTCCAACATACTACCAACGTGATATTATTTACTAAAGTATAATTGATATACTACCGACCTTGTTATTTCACAAACTAAAGTATATCTTAATATACTACCAAAGCATAGTTGATGTGCTATTTTCAAATCCAAAGCATAAGTTGACATGTTATTCATAAAACCAAAGTATGATGTATTATACTACCGATGTTTTTCATTCTTAAACTAAAGTATACGTGTGATATACTACCAAATCTATTATTTCCGAAACTAAAGTATATTATAATATACTATCTATTTATCTATTTTAAAACTAAAGTATATTTAGATATACTACTCATCCGCTTATCTGAAAACCAAAGTATATTTTGGTATATACTATAAACATTTTACCAAAACAACGCATTTTAGAAACAAAACTTTTACAAGGATTCATGGCTATTTTTGAAAACATAAAACCTTTTCTTGTGTTATCCAAAGCCATGAATCTAATACACAAATCCTATGTTACTCACAGGCATTTTTATGCTGACTTACCTATTTTCACATATGTTTCAGGTGCTATTACGTGATGATTGTTGATGCATGCTACACATAGGATGGACTCGTGCCTTACCGATTTTAAAACTTGAGAGACAATTATTTGTATTTATCTGATTTGTAATAAAACAATGAGTTCAATAATTCAATAAAATGAAACTATTTAATCCATGGTTGTGAAACAATGATTCTGTTACGACACTCCCTGACATTTCCGCCATGATTTATTGTTTTACGTGGTCGGGGTGTGACAGTTAAAAGGATTGAAAGATGGTTTCTAACTTTCTTTCAACTCTTTTACACTCAATGCACTCAAAACCGATAGAATCGGAGCTTGTACAAACTTTCTACTCTTTCTTAGTGATGTGTTGGTTCAAGATCTGGGTTCTATCGAAGAGACAACCGATTCGGGTTAAACATGAACAACCGTCTCAAACAGTTAACTGATCGGACTAGGGTGATTCCTGTTCGATCGGATCACTTGGGTCATGATGGGGTTTCTGTTATTTAGCACGTTGTCATACCGTCTCGGTCAAACCACAAAAACTCTCAAAATAATCAAGTGCCAAGACGATCAGATCATTGGGACGAATTGCCGTCCGATCGGATTGCCATCCGATCGAACAGCCATCCGATCGGATTGCACTTGAGGTTCAACAATTAAACAATTTTCAACATGTTCAATGCATAGTCAGTTCTAACGGAGTGCCATCCGATCGGTAGACCATCCGATCAAGTGATAATCCTGCTGTGAACTTGTTCTCTGAGAAATACCTCCCGAACGGATCGCCATCCGATTGAACTGCCGTTCGATCGAGCGTCCTGAAAGGTAGAGATACTTCTCTGTTTTCAAAATGCTACAACGAAAAATTCAAAGCCATCATACACAAACACATCCTTACCAAACAAAATGTCAATCCGACCGAGTGGCCATCCGATCGGATGACCATCCGAATGGATTGACATTCGATCGAATGACCATCCGATCGGATTGACATCCGATCGAATGACCATCCGATCGGATTGCCATCCGATTGGATTACCGTTCGACACTTGGTCACTTTGCACCGTTTTACGCGCCGTTCTTCGCTTATGCTATCGTTAACTGTTCAGCCTTATCTCTCAGCGCTCCCTTCAATCCAAGAGAGTGTTTACTTGTTAAACGCTATCTGTGAGTATACTCGATCCCTTTTTGCTTTACGCACTTTTGGGTGTTACATACGTTACTTATTCAAATCACAATCGACACACAACGCAAACACAATTTATACGCTGGCCGTTATTGCATGTTACGTGTTATTCGATGAATACTTGTATGTTTTGTTAACATAGTGATTTTTTTCCTGGCACCTTAGCAACGATAGTACTATAGTTTGGACTCAGCACCTGTCATGGACAGGGGTTGTTAAGGGCTTTACTTCACGTGTCCCACTGGGGATATGTGTTGCGCATTCTACAACTCGCAGTCACGTCTATGCATATTTCTCTGTCGATGACCTACTAGCTTTCACTTTGCTACATGTTACATGCTGGTTATGCGTAAACGATTTCGAACTCTATTATATTATCAAACTTGTATGCTCACCTTTACACTATGTGTATTGACTTTATTTTTACGTATGTGACAGGTGTTTGAGATGCTAGGATGTTGCTTGCTTTCATGGAATCGAGTAGGAGAGTCTAGAAATAAAGACATTTTAATTATTTAAATCTGAGTTGTCAGAACAATGTTTTGTTTGGAGAATATCTATGTCTGTAATAATTTGATTGCTTGATAGGTTATGGTATGGGACATAATATTAACTATCCGGTAATTTAGTTGTTATGGAATTTCTCTTGACAATCTGTTTCGCTCAGTGTCGCGCCTCGATGTTTCCATCATCGGTTGGGGTGTGACAGATTGGTATCAGAGCCATAACTATAGGGAATTAGGCAAGACTCGACCTAGTCCGGGTCGATGTCTTAGAAATGACCTAGTCTATAGTCTAAGTACCAAGGGACCAACTTGTGCATGCCCTGTAGGGGTATTGTACGAGCTTACTTGCTATTCTCGCTCGCACTCACTTTACACTATCACTGCACACTATTTTTGGAAATTGAACGAGTGATTAGGTCAAGATTAGGTGTGAAAACCGCAAACTCTCGACTGAATCGCTTGTTCGACCTGCATTTTTATCTATAAACAAGAGAATTTGCGTTGTACCAGGAGTGAAATCCATACTTTAACGCAAATTTTTCTCTCTATCTCATCAGAAAGGAATGTAGTCGCAAAGATAGGGGTGAAACCTGATGTCTGTCGTTAGTGACATGCAAAAACCTAATTAACCTAGGTAGCTAGGGTAAGCAGGGTATCGAATCCAGAGGAGTCTGTGGTTGCTAATTATTATTTGTTTCTAAATATTTGAATTACTTTGAGAACTTCCTAGAAAACTATAAACAATAACTTTGAGATTGTAAAAAAACAACGATAGAAAAGGTGATCACTCCGGGATTCAGATTCCGTAATTACTAATAACCTAGTTCTGATTTTATTGGATGCTATTGATTGAATAGTAAATCTGACACATCTACCAATTACCTATGCAGTTCAAAATCTTAATATTAATTGATCAGAGAAATATTAAAACAAACATTCATAGGAATCATTCAATCAACAAAAGCATAATTGGATTCAAAAGATAATTATAACTCTGACTGTCACTCAGGATTTGTCTGTTACACAAATAATATAATCATGTAAATAGTTGGTTGTCACCCGACTACAAATCCAAATCTCAATACAAACAGAAACTAGAATTAAAAGCGTCTCACAAGAATCATTCACCCGGAGTGTCCACGAGAGATTTAGCCGCACATGTTACTCGTCCGATCTTCCAAAGCTTGGTGTGTTCGAAAATATGATGATCGATGGATGTGATATATCTCTTCTCTGATGTTGTCGCCCCCAATATATGCGTGTATATCTCCTAAACCCCCAAGAAGTTTGCTAGCCCAGTCACGATTAATGATAATAATGTCGGCCCACTATTGTTTTGTTATTCCAAAGTTTACGTAATGAATGATGATGTTTTATATTGTTGATTTGTGAGCAAATACCCGCTCTCAAGCACGTGCCCCCCAACTCCTTGTCTGCGTGTTGATGATAATCGATGATGTCATCAAAACTCAAGTCCACTTGACTTCTGATGAGGTTGTGATGATGATTATGTTGTGAATTGAAAGGCCACCTTTGTAGATGTCGGCTGCCCTATTTCCTCTCAAAAGTCCAAGATGATATCTTATGTTGACTTCGTGTGCCTTGATGATGTATATGGATGCCTTTTGTAAGCGACCGTAGCATACGGTTATTACCGTAGGTTACGGTTTTAATATTCTGTTCATTCTGTTTTCTGGCATCACTCCATTGTAGGCTATGGTTTGAATACCATAGCTTACGGTCGCTATCCTTGGTCCCTTGTAAATACATATCAACTTTCAACTAATGACATCCAGGCCCCTCAACTTCAATATTTCATGTTTCTTGTTTTCTTGAGCTATCTTTTGACCCGCACAACTCTCGTTTAACTTGATATCTTTCTCATAATCCTCCGCGCTTGTCCCGTTTCATCATTGAACTCTCTAACTTCGCCGATTTAACCCGATTAACATGTAACACCACAAATGCTCGTAGATATCACATTCAACACGTATAATCAAGTTTACGACAATAAAACACTTGTTATATTACACTTTAGCACCCGGTTTTCACACACTCCATCACATCCCCACACTTATCATTGATTGTCCTCAAGCAACCACTACAAACATTACTCACCTTATTAACAAATCACCATAAAATTCCTTACCGAATTACAATTTAAGATCCCAGGTAATACCCGTCCCATAGACTAACACAATCGAGGTTGACAATCTGACAAGTAATTGATACGCATTTAAAACAGCTTAAGACTTACCTAACTAACACTAACATGCTTATATTACTACACACATGCCACACGCCCCTCACAATCATCACTCCTCTCGGTTTAATCAAGACTAGCGTGTAATGTGCTAGTGTGCATTTCGCTCAGAACCAAATATGCTACCTTGCAATCATAAGCTTGTATAGCAATCACACCTCCATTGTATCAAATAACGTAACACATATCAAAAGGACTTTCGGGTTTTGGGTTAAGGGTAAAGTAGGAATATATTTTTGGCTTTTTATATTTATATGGCGAGCACAAAAGAATACCAAACCATGACAACTTATTCACAATACTACTAACACTTTGGGTTATTTTCGACCCATTTATTTAACACAAACATAACAATAATTTTTATTTTCTTTTTCTTTCTTTTTTTTCTTTTTTTCTTTTTTTTTTTCTTTTAACAAACATCTAACACACAACTATCATTCATGGTTGGTAATCAAACGGGTCAAACGAGGTGTAATAAACGAAAGGTGAAAGGCTCAACATGGTTAACTAAGGTGGGTTAGATAAACAATCAACAAATAGAACAATTAATGGATCCTAATGCCTTTATCATCTATGTGCATACGCTAAACCACAGTCTCGGCACGTATCAAACCACACAAGTTCTAACACAAAGCAACATATGGCCCACTCTCAACAAATGAACATTTATTGTAATTCAACTATCACTAAGTAGGCTCAAATATCTCACCGAATAAAAGGAATATAGGTTACCGACATATAGCATGTGTAATTCCTAAAGCATGTTACCCCTAGTTAGGCATCTCTTCTCAACTATTTTCTAAAACTTGTCAGAAATACTCTAATGAAACTTAAAGGGACAACCATGACTAGGGATCTAAGTTAGTTTAATATCAGCAAGGAACCCATTAGCGATTGAAAATGTTGGTTTTCATGTAGTTCAAGCATACTTACACAAAAAATTTTAAAATTTTTCAATTTTAATCCAATTTCAACCTTCAAGCATTTGAGATCAACAATTATACCAACCCTCTCTCGAGTTACCGCATCCCCACACTTGGGATACATTGTCCCCAATGTATAAGGCAATTTAAAATCTAAACTCGAGAGATACCACCCGCAAACCATGAACGGCTAACAACTAGATGACTCAACACCAGGAAACCACTCCCAACACAAAAATTTCACACCACCAAGTACACAAAAACAAATAAAACACAGGATAGATAAACACATGCACCTGATCAGAAAACAAGTGAGTGTTTGTAGTGGTGTAGCTGCTGCGATCTAACCGGAACATACGCCCCTCATAGATTCTTTGAGATCTCACCGGGGATGTTGCCAAACATCCCCACACTTGATTCATTGCATCTGTGAAGATAGAATTGTATAAACCTGTCAAAAAACAACACACCAAACGAAACCAAAACAAAGTACAAACTCTACATCCTCGGGCTGCCTCCCGAGAGCGCTAAGTTTAAAGGTCTTTAGCCAGACAGTACCTGATTAAGCTCATGGTGGTTCAAATGGCATCTCTCATGCAAAGAACACTTGTGCTGGTGGATGGTTAGTATCCCACTGCCATCCTTCATTCCATATGGCATCCAAATGATCCGGGTTATCGAAATCTATCGACTGTAAGAATTCACCCTTAATTTTCCTTGTGGGCTTCTTCTTTTCCTTCAACTGTGAGAACTCACCCATATTCACCTCAAGTGGTCTCTTCTTGGATTTGGTTACATCCTTTGGTGACTCCTTTTCTAACTTGACTGAACGCTTTTTGTTTCTCATCTTGAGCCACCACGGTGATTTGACCACTTTATCCTTCACAACCTTTTCATCTTTAGACCTGTCAATCATAGAAACACTCTCTTTTGGGACATCCTCATTAATTGGAGGATGACACTTATTAGCAATATTAGAATAATCACAAGTGTGAGACATAAAGTTTAAGGAAAACTTAAGTGACCTGAAGACCATATTTACCATATTAGCATTGCAATCAATGATAGCCTTCGCGGTTTTCAAGAATGGCCGACCTAAGATAACTGGCGATTGTCCTTCAACATTGGATGGTGTGTGGTCCACAACTAGGAAATCTTCGGAGTAATAACAATCGCCTACTCTTACAGCAATTCCTCTCAACATCCCCCTAGATGGTTTCCTTGACCCGTCTGCAAGCACAATCGTGGTGTCCACCTCTTCAAGCTCACCAAAATCGTATTCATCAAACACTCGACCCGCCAATATGCTTATGCTTGCCCCATGATCCATCAATGCCCTATCAGTCTTAAACTCACCCAATTGGACTGGGATCATAGGCCCATTCTCCTCTTCATCTTCAACACTTGCAACCAAACGGATTGCACCAATGGTCATATTTAAACGGACGGGTGAATCAATATCATCAACTATTACCCGTACAGTAGTTACTGCCTCTACATCTGATTCTTCAATACAAACCTCATCTTGGGAATTCGCGATTGACTCAGATATTTGAGATTGTGAGTCCACTTGATTGTTGCTTCCTAACCTCTCGAACTCTCTTTTAACCCGCTCATTGCATAGTGCATTTATTAATTCACCTTGCTTGACTATATCTTCATAAATCTGATATATATCAGGGATGTCTTGGGCGTAACCTGATGAGTCATATTCATTAAAATGACCATTGCCTCCATACCCATAGTCCTCAAAATATTCTGATTTTCCATTACAACCCCAATCTGGCTTGTACCGGTGACCATCATCCATCTCATAACCACTGTACTCCCAATTTGGATCATGATGGTAATCCATATCATTGATCTCTTCTTGATATCTATTGTGATAAGAATAACCCTGGTAACCCGCATTTTCTTGTCTTTGCATGCGTTGGGACCATACCCACTCATCAAATTCAGCCTTACTCTCGAACATTGGGCATATGAATGCCCAATGTCCTTGGCACCCACACCTTGTGCATGAAGCATATCCTTTATATTCCTAGCTCATATTTCCTGCACAAGTAGCAAACGAAAAGCAGTACCGAACAAAAAGAAAACAATGACAAAAGTGAAAGGAAAAAAAAACTAACTAGAAAAGGCAAACACTTTTTGGATTTTTTAGTTTTTGTGTAAAACGAAAGCAAACAAACAAAACTAAACAAAACTAGCACTAAGCGCACGACTCCCCGGCATCGGCGCCATTTTGATGTCTGTCGTTAGCGACATGCAAAAACCTAATTAACCTAGGTAGCTAGGGTAAGCATGGTATCGAATCTAGAGGAGTCTGTGGTTAATGCTAATTATTATTTGTTTGTAAATATTTGAATTACTTTGAGAACTTGCTAGAAAACTATAAACAATAACTTTGAGATTGTAAAAAAACAATGATAGAAAAGGTGATCACTCCGGGATTTAGATTCTGTAATTACTAATAACCTAGTTCTGATTTTATTGGATGCAATTGATTGAATAGTAAATCTGTCACATCTACCAATTACCTATGCAGTTCAAATCTTAATATTAATTAATCAGGGAAATATTAAAACAAACATTCATAGGAATCATTCAATCAACAAAAGCATAATTGGATTCAAAACATAATTATAACTCTGACTGTCACTCAGGATTTGTCTGTCACACAAATAATATAATCATGTAAATAGTCGGCTGTCACCTGAGAACAAATCCAAATCTCAATACAAACAGAAACTAGAATTAAAAGCGTCTCACAAGAATCATTCACCCGGAGTGTCCACGAGAGATTTAGCCACACATGTTACTCGTCCGATCTTCCAAAGCTTGGTGTGTTCGAAAATATGATGATCGATGGATGTGATATATCTCTTCTCTGATGTTGCTGTCCCCAATATATGCGTGTATATCTCCTAAACCCCCCAAGAATTTTGCTAGCCCAGTCACGATTAATGATAATAATGTCGGCCCACTATTGTTTTGTTATTCCAAAGTTTACGTAATGTATGATGATGTTTTATATTGTTGACTTATGAGCAAATACCCTCTCTCAAGCACGTGCCCCCAACTCCTTGTCTGCATGTTGATGATAATCGATGATGTCATCAAACCTCAAGTCCACATGACTTCTGATGAGGTTGTAATGATGATTATGTTGTTAATTGAAAGCCCACCTTTGTATATGTCGGCTGCCCTATGTCCTCTCAAAAGTCCAAGATGTCCAGCCCAATGATTGGCCCACTATCAAAGATGATATCATATGTTGACTTCGTGTGCCTTGATGATGTATATTGCTGCCTTTTGTAAGAAACCGTAGCCTACGATTATTACCGTAGGTTACGGTTTTAATATTCTGTTCATTCTGTTTTCTTGCATCACTCCACCGTAGGCTATGGTTTGAATACCATAGCTTACGGTCGCTATCCTTGGTCCCTTGTAAATACATATCAACTTTCAACTAATGACATCCAGGCCCCTCAACTTCAATATTCCATGTTTCTTGTTCTCTTGAGCTATATTTTGACCCGCACAACTCCCGTTTAACTTGATATCTTTCTCATAATCCTCCGCGCTTGTCCCGTTTCATCATTGAACTCTCTAACTTCGTCGATTTAACCCGATTAACCTGTAACACCACAAATGCTCGTAGATATCACATTCGACATGTATAATCAAGTTTACGACAATAAAACACTTGTTATAATTCACTTTAGCACCCGGTTTTCACACACTCCATCAAAACCCGAACCTTGACGACTTGTTCCGATCTTTATTTTGGTTTTACAAAGCTCTCACCAAAGTCTCGACGGACTCCAACGACTTGAAGCCACACTATAACTGGAAGGATGTGTGCCGATCACCAAAAATTAAGCCGAGAGAACAGTCCCTAAAGCCAAAGTGTGTACCAAAAGTCCTTGTGAATAGTCGAACCACTTTGGGTAGTCGACTGTCACACCCTGACTTTTGCGGAAGCGTGGGTTATTGGTGTGACTTCTTAATACCATAGCATTCAATCATAACAATGCTATATGATAAAAACCATAAGATAATCATCCATAAATTAAGTTTAGAATATACCACAACATACTTGTCTGAAAAGTTGACACCAACTTAAGTTACAAATCACAACATGTTCAAATGAGCACATGAAGACTCAACAAAAGACTTTAAATAAAACCAAGTTTAGAAACATGTATCCCGTCCAGGAGTAGGATACACCTTCTAAACTCTATGACCACGGATGACATCTTTTATTTATACGCAGCTTGAAGACACATGCATACACCTGCCAGATCCGTTTAGTTCCCTGAAATACATGTAGTTTGAAAACATCAACAAAAGTTGAGCGAGTTCATGTGTAAGTGTATGAATAAACCTTTAAAGTATGTCTGTATTGATGTATGTCCCTGGTATGTAGCAATAAGGAAAAAGAGATCACCAATGGGTTGCAAAGCCAATGGTATATGTGAAATGGTGCAGGAAAACTCAAACCTAGCAAATTTGTACCGGGCCTCCGGCTGGAAGACATAGTCACCCTATGGGCCACCCTGGTCCCCATGGGTGTGGGCTCGCTACACCTAAATAGATCTATCACTCATGTCCCTCGGTCCTACGACGAGGATTAATGGCCTCAAGTGTTATACCCACCCTTCACATGATCTAGTAGTAACCCTCCTTAGCTAACCATACCATGTATAAAACGTTTGTAATAATTGTAACATGTATTTCACCCCCGAAGTAATAAACTGAAAACAGTTAAAAAGAAAAGGGGGACATGAACTCGCAGTATTGTGTCCTCAGCTCGTAACTTAAACTCTGTCAGCAACCATGACTACCTACAGTGTACCAACATCTACTAGATAAACGGGTCGTGCCTTGCCTTTGTATTTAAGTTTTTGAGTTACGTTTCCTTTATGTTCCCGATATTATTCCAAGTTACAATTATTTGTTAAAATAATAATTATTTTAACTTTAAGTTATATTTAGTTTTGGAATAATTGTTTAAACAATATCTTGTATTAATACTTCTCAAGTATTTATTTCCGTATTTCCTTCCCAAGGATGGGGGTATCTCATACATGTATTTTCGTATCTTTGTATTTGTAGTTCCAAAATAGTATATTCCAAGAAAATATATATTTTTCCCAAAAATCATATATCTTCTAAATATACTAAGAAAATATATTTTTACTTCCCAAAAATAATATATATTCTCCTTGTCCAAAAATATGATATAACTTGGTAAAAATCATATTTTTATGTCTTCCGTATCCAAAATAATGTTTGCCAAAAATATATTTATAACGGGGTTTTCCGGAATATGTTATAAGTTACGTTCTTGCGTTCGGTTTCACAATATTAAGCGGGTAACTTATATACCTATCCCTTGTGATTTTTGGTATTAGTTTGGATTGTAAATTCTTGTATCTTGTTAAGTTATATTAGTTTACCCTAAAATAACATAAGTTATTTCACAAAGTATACAAATATTCACGCAAGTGTCTTTAATATAAATATATATTCTAAATATATATTTATCCATTTTTATTTATAAAAACCAACCTCCAATATTTTTAGTTTTTGTAACAAAATCTATGGCAAAGTTTATTTTGAAAACCAAAGTTAAAACACACTTGTAAACACTTGTTTAGAAAATATTTTTATAAGTGTTTATATTTTTAGAAAATTTCGCCATAGTTTCCCCTAAAAACGGAGGTGTCCATGCTATTAAAGCATATCATTTTCTTTTCAAAAATCATCACACAATAATCAATAATCAACCCTAAACAATATTATTCTTACCAAGTGCAAAAACTATTCATTTTATATAATAACATGAACTTGAGTTTTTGCAAAAACTTGTAGTAACTTGGTAAAGTGTTTAGTGGGTTTAGTTACCCTTTAAAGTGTGTTTATTCCTTTAAAAATAGTGTAGGTTTAAGTAAAAACTATGATCTTCTAAAAATCACATTTTGAACTTGGTTTTCTTGGAAAATCATTCACAAATCTTGGATTCATATGGTTACTAGCTTACTTTGTTTATTTTTCAAGAAATCATTTCATTCATCAAGTTCATGTTTATATATGAGGATGATCTTCTTGTGTTAACACATAATCATCCTCTAACTTGCTAGATCATGTGTTTAATCACAGTCTAGCAAGCTCCTTATGATGATCAACATCATAATTTCAAGTAAACACCAACAAGTATCATACATATACTAAACAACACTATTTCATCAAGATTTCATCATATGTAAGCTTATGTTCAAGATCCATGTTTATGTCTTTTAGTGTTCTTGTGATTATCAACATAATACATCTTTTACCCAACTAAAATAGAAGTAACAAAGGGTTACAAAGGTCTTACTACTAGCTCTAAGCTAGGGAAGAACACTTGATGATAAAGATGGTGGATAAAAGCAAGCTAAAGAGGTCCTTCAAGATCCAAGAGTTCCACACCTCCTTAAACACCTTGTTGCACCTTGGAAAGTGCTTGGAATAGTTGAACTTGAAATGAAAATGGTGGGGGTATGGGGGGTGGTGCTCGGCCGAGAGTAAGCCAAGGGAAGGGAGAGAGTTGTGGTGAGTTGAGGTGTTGAAGAAGATGGGTACTTATAATCAAATTTGAGTATTGTCCAATGGGTCTAATGTTTCAAGAAGTACTAGCAAGATCTAATCAAATCCAATCAAGATCATGGAAGATTTAAGCAAGATTTTTGGAAGATTAGGGAAATCTTGAGGTGGGGGCCACTCTTGGGCCGTAAATCATGAGGGGGAGGGGGGTTAAATGTAACTTTAGATGGTAAGTAGGTTAATTAGTTGGAAGTTAAATGTAAAGTCTAGTGTTTCAAGTGTATGATGCATTATGTAGTATGTTAGGGTGTTCGGGAACCATAACTAGCTCAGAAAAAATAAAACAATGCTTCTAGCAATATTTTGGTGTTCCGGGTAATGTCCGGTTGTTCGGTTAGATACCGGTTCGTTAATGTGCCAAGTTATACCGTATAGTGTCCTTTATGTAACTTTTTGTGACACTTTTAATTCCCGACACTTAGGAAAGCATTCAGGACCATTGTGCCATGTTTTTGCATGAAACTAGTATGTTAAAATGCTGAATTTTGCTGAAATGTGCAGAATTCTGCACATTGGGTGAGTTTTAGCCACTTTCCGGCACTTAAACTATCACCTAGTTAAGCAGTTTTGTGATCTTTACTTCCCTACACACTATACTAGTGTGATACTTTGTTTTTGGCTCATACTGGGTCTCAAAACACTATCTGTCTATGTACTGAACCCCATCAGCACCTTCCTGTCTTATCTGTTAATTGTGCTAACTGTGCTAACTGTGCTTTGTGCATCATGTATGTCAATATTGTTTGCATATAGTAATGATGTGACAGTATGCTATATGTGATGCACATGTAAGTATGATGCAATAATCAGAAAGCAGTTCAAGTCATTAATTGTAATTCAGCACAGTCTTTAAGCACTAATCATAGTTAATTAATTATACGGATACCTGGATTTTTAACGGTTGTCACATTCTCCCCCAGTTAAGAAAATTTCATCCCGAAATTTAAGTTCTGCTACTAGTTGCAGGGGACTTGGGGAACAAATGCGGGGATTTTGCTTTCATGCGATCCTCACGCTCCCAAGTGAACTCTGGGCTGTGTCGCGCGTTCCAACGAACCTTGACGAGTTTGACACTACTCCTGCGCGTCTTGTTAACCTTCCAATCAGTGACCTCAATAGGTTCTTCAGTAAAGTGGAGTGTGTCGTCAATGTGAACTTCGTCGGCAGGAATGACAACCGTTTCTTGAGTTGGACTCTTTTTCAGATTAGATACATGAAATGTATCATGAACGCCATTCAGTTCTGCGAGTAGATCCAACTTGTAAGCTACAAGACCAATCCGTACCAGGATTCTAAATGGTCCAATGTATCGCGGGTTCAACTTTTAACACTTCCCGAAGCGTGCTACACCCTTCCAGGGTGAGACTTTCAACAATACCATATTCCCTACTTCAAACTCCAAAGGTTTCCTCCTTTGGTTTGCATAGCTCTTATGTCTGTCACGAGCCGCCTTGATGCGCTCTCGAATCTGAAAGATCTTATCTGTTATCTCTTGAACCAATTCGGGACCCACAAGCTGTCTATCACCCGCATCTGCCCAGCATAACGGTGATCGACACTTGCGTCCGTAAAGAGCTTCGAATGGTGCAGCTTGAATACTCGTATGGTAGCTGTTGTTGTATGAGAATTCAACTAATGGTAAGTGAGTGTCCCAACTACCACCTAAATCCATTACACAAGCCCGTAACATATCTTCCAGTGTTTGAATCGTTCGTTCGCTCTGACCGTCTGTCTGCGGGTGAAAAGCAGTACTCAGATTCAACTGAGAACCAAAGGCTTCTTGGAAGAATTGCCAAATCCTTGATATAAATCTTCCATCGTTGTCAGAAATAATCGAGAGAGGCACTCCAAGTCGTGCGACTATCTCTCTAAGATATAGTTCGGCCAGTTTACTCGTGTTATCTTTCTCTCTGATCGGTAAAAAGTGTGCAGATTTCGTCATACGGTCTACGATCACCCAAATCGTATCATGACCTCTGGGTGTCCTTGGTAACTTTGTTATAAAATCCATAGAAATCTGCTCCCATTTCCACATGGGTATTTCGGGTTGTTGCAGAAGACCTGAAGGCTTCTGGTATTTGGCCTTTACCTTGGCACACGTCAAACATTTGCCAACATACGTTGCAACATCGCCCTTCAGTCTTGGCCACCAATAAAAATCCTTTAAGTCCTGGTACATCTTATCTGATCCTGGATGGATCGAGTACCGTGACTTGTGAGCTTCATCGAAAATTACTTCTCTCAGACCACCAAAGAGGGGAACCCAAATTCTTCCCAAGAAACAAAATGTTCCATCCTCCTTTGGTACCAACTGTTTCTCCATCCCACGGAGATATTCATTCACAAGATTCTCCTTTTTTAGAGCTTCCCTCTGCGCACCACGAATGCGCAATGAGAGGTCTGTCTGTACAATCATTTCCAAAGCCCTAACCCTTATGGGCTTAATCCTTTCTTTTCTACTTAGGGCGTCCGCTACCACGTTTGCCTTTCCTGGGTGGTACTTAATTTCACAATCGTAATCGTTTAACAACTCAACCCATCCTCTCTGTGATCAGTAAAGATCGTGCATCGGGTGCCATACAAATAATGTCGCTAGATCTTTAATGCAAGCACTACTGCGCCTAAATCTAAGTCGTGCGTAGTGTAATTCTTCTCATGGACCTTCAATTGGCGTGAAGCGTAAGCTATAACTTTCTGTCGCTGCATCAACACGCAACCTAAATCTTGACGTGAAGCGTCACAGTATACCACGAAGTCATCAGTGCCTTCGGGTAGGGACAAGATGGGTGCGTCACAAAGCTTGTTCTTTAACAACTGAAATGCTTCTTTTTGTATATCTCCCCATTCATACTTCTTATCTTTCTGCGTAAGGGAGGTCAAAGGTTGAGCAATTTTCGATAAATCCTCAATAAATCTACGGTAATATCCTGCCAAACCTAGGAACTGACGGATCTCGGTTGGCGTCTTAGGAGTCTCCCAATTCTTGATCGCCTCGATCTTTGTGGGATCCACATGAATTCCATTTCTGTTTACCAGGTGACCAAGAAACTGAACCTCATGCAACCAGAACTCGCACTTTGAGAACTTTGCGTATAATTTCTCTTTCTTAAGCAGCTCCAAAATAGCTCTTAAGTGTTGTTCGTGCTCTTCCTTCGTCTTTGAGTAGATCAAAATATCGTTAATGAACACAATCACAAACTTATCGAGGTATGGCTTGCAAACTCTATTCATCAAATCCATGAATACTGCTGGCGCGTTCGTTAGTCCAAACGACATTACTAGGAACTCGTAGTGTCCATATCGAGTGCTAAAGGCAGTCTTTGGAATACACTCCTCTTGAATCCTCAACTGGTGATAACCCGATCGAAGATCGATCTTGGAGTAGAAACTCGAACCTTGTAGTTGATCGAACAGGTCATCAATCCTTAGCAAAGGATACTGATTCCTGATAGTCAATTTGTTTAGCTCTCGGTAGTCGATACACATGCGGAAACTACCATATTTCTTCTTAACGGACAAAACTGGAGCTCCCCAAGGCGAGAAGCTTGGTCTGATAAATCCTTTATCCAAAAGTTCCTGAAGTTGTGTGGACAGTTCTTGCATCTCAGACGGCGCAAGTCGATAAGGTGCCTTAGCCACAGGCGCAACACCTGGAACTAAGTCAATGTGGAACTCGACTTGTCGCTACGGCGGCAATCCTGGCATGTCTTCGAGGAAGACTTCAGGATATTCCTTCACGACTGGAATGTCTTCCAACTTTGGCTCAGCAGCTTCTTTATCCACAATGTCTGCCAGGAAAGCAACACTTCCTTTCTGTAAACATCTTCGAGCTTTCAAACAACTGATGATCCTTAGGGGCGTATCGTGCTTCTCTCCATGCACTACAATTGATTCTCCATTCGCCATCGGAATGCGAATGATCTTCTCGTGACAAACGATCTCTGCTCGGTTGCTCGATAACTAATCCATCCCGACTACCACGTCGAAGCTTCCCAACTCGACTGGCAGTAGATCAAGCGTAAACTCATGTTCTCCCAATTCTATCACGCAACCTCTAATCACTTCATTCGTTTCTACTAGCTTTCCATTAGCTAGCTCGATCGAGTACGGAATATCTAGTTTACTAGCTACCAACCCAAGCATTTTCTTAAATTCTAGCGATACAAAACTATAATCGGCACCAGTATCAAATAGTACGGATGCAAAGCGTTGGTTGATAGGGAACGTACCAGTAACTACATTTGGATCTTGGCGAGCTTCTCTCGCTCCGATGTTGAATACCCTTCCATGAGCTTGGTTGATTTTCGGGCATTCTCGCTTGAAGTGCCCAACGTCTACATAATTAAAACATCCTGGTCCTCGACCTTTACCATTCCCATTACCACCTTGATTGTTATTC
Source organism: Helianthus tuberosus (assembly GCA_030545235.1). Classification (NCBI taxonomy): domain Eukaryota; kingdom Viridiplantae; phylum Streptophyta; class Magnoliopsida; order Asterales; family Asteraceae; genus Helianthus; species Helianthus tuberosus. The sequence goes on along the minus strand of CM060434.1, from coordinate 10,070,291 downwards.
GCTCCACGGTTTCCAATTCCAGCTTGATTTCCGAAATTTCCACGATTCCCATTACCGCCATTGCGGTTTCCATTCCCGTTACCACTGTGATTTCTGTTCCCATTACCATAACCTCTTTGACCACCACGGCCAGTACCAGCCCAACATGTTTCCTTTGAATGGCCAACTTTTCCACAAGATTCGCATTTCCTAAACTTGCACTGGCCGGAATGATGATATTGGCATACATCACATTTAGGCAGAGTGCCCATGTATCCTTTTCCTTTGACTTCAGCACCAGTCCTAGCTTCAGCTGGTGGGTTCACATCCTTCTTCTTGTACGTGCTGCTGGTACCTTTCTTGAAATTCGAGAACTTTCTTTTGTTCTCACCCGAGGACTCAACGTGAGTCTCTTTCTTTTTCTAGTCAGAAATCAAAAACTTGTTTAACCTGATAGCTTCTTCAGTCAGTGATACACTCAGGTCAATAGCCTCAGTTATTGTGGCAGGCTTTGACGTCATCACCATACTCATAATCTGTGGCGCCAACCCCTAAATGAAACTCTCAATGCGCTTGAATTCTGGATTAACCATGTATGGTACGACATGTGACAGATCGTGAAATCTTTGCACATACTCGGCGATCTTGGGGCCATCCATTTTGAGGTTCCAGAATTCAGTTTCCAGCTTTTGGATTTCAGCTCTGGAACAGTATTTCTTCCGCATGAGTTCCTTCATCTCAGTCCATGTCAATGCATACGCCGCTGCCTCTCCCAGAGTCTGGACTTGGAGATTCCACCATGAAAGCGCTCCGTCTAAGAACAGTCCGGAGATGTAGGTTACTTGGTGTTACGGAGCACATTTGCTCATTCTAAGCACCGAATCAGTCTTCTCCGTCCATCGAACAAAAGCCATAGTACCCCCGGTGCCGTCGAAATTCAGCGGTTTACAGTCTAAGAATTGCTTATAGGTGCAGCCTGTACAAGTAACGTCATTCACAAAAAGCATTAGCGAACGCACATGGAATATCCAAATGTAACGTAATGTGTCATTAGTGACTTGAACATTACCATGGGGTGGGTTGTTGTTTCCTGAGGTACCACCGCTAGTTTCAGTGCGCGAGGCCTCATACTGTGCTATCGCCTGTGATATACGTTGTTGTAACTCAGCCTCGGTAGTGGGCAAGCGTGTGTCTCTTCATGGAGGCATCTTCTAAAAGAAGATTGTATTGGTCAGGTCATAATTAGGTATAGTAAGTACATCTCATGTATTCGTAATATCATTTATCAACACAAGTAAGCACATAATGTCTCAATCATAGCATAAACAAGTAATTCAACAATGTATATAATGAGAATGTTGCGATTGAGCTTTCAAATATCAATGACCACAATTACAGTTTTACAAGTTCACCAAATGTATCATATCACAACCAAAAAGGACTACAGGGTCACATCACCCTTGTCCATAATATCCATCAAACTACAACAGTCAAAAGTCAAAATAAATGTGGTCTTCAAAAAGCTGTGCAATCTGGGCTCAATAGCTACACTCTCACCAAAAGTATGCTACATGCATAAAACCAAAAACTGCTACGCTGATGGTGGTGGAGGAATAAAAAGTAAACGGCGCACACGCGCTAACTCCTCCTCGAGAGCATGAACAAGATGTAACAAATAGCCAATCTGCTGCTCCATAATAAGAAATCGGATGTCAAAATCTGGGAATGGCAATAGTGGAGCAGGAGCAGCAAATGGTGATGGACCAGTACCAGGTGGAGGACGTGGGATCCTCTCTAACTCTGTAACTCTGCGACACAACATATCCTGCTGGAGCTGTAATGACAAAAGCAGGTCATCACTCGCGTAGCCCATAAAGTGGGAGGGATGATATGGATCGGAAACGGGCATCGTGTAGGGCGGAAACCAAATTAGTGGCTCGCTCGATGGTGCAGAAGCAAAAGGTGCAGTATGTGTAGCAGGTGCAAGCGGTGGCATGAAAGGAAAGGCTGCTGACACAGGTGGTATGTGACTGGGTTCCTGACTCGATGGACCTTCCCCTGGACGGGGAGGTGGAATATCCTGTAGGAACGTGATCGGCAGATCAGCGCGATGAATGTCATACTCGTGTGGGTGAAACGGGGCAATAACAGCAGGTGCCTTTGTAGGTGCAGGTGGGGGAGTAACAGGTCTAACAAAAGGAGGAAAGTCGTCATCATCCTCAATCCACCCATTGCGGGTGTGTGCATACCTGGGGTCTACATGGGTAGCAAAAGGAGCACGGTCAACAAGCACAGGAACCGGGTCAGGTAAGGGCGGTGCAACAACTGGTATGTCAACGGGTACAGGGTCATGCTCGGGCAAAGGATCGTGAGAAGGTATAGGCTCGGGTGCAATCACAGGCTCAAGGTCAGCTGGTGCAGGCTCAAGATCAGCTGGTGCAGGCTCAAGATCAGCGGGTATATCAAAGAGCTGATCGTCAGGAACGACAGGTGCCTCAAAAGGCTGATCATCGGAGACAAACTAAATCTCATGATCAGGGTCAAAGTCGTGAGGAAAGACAAGATCAAACTCATCACCAAACTCAGGATCAAACACATCACCAAACTCAGGATCAAACTCAAAATTGTGTGGCAAACCAGGTGCAGCTAACATAGTTGTGTCAGAGTCAGAGTCGGTGGGATATCGCTGCAATCCCAGTGCGTGTAAAGTAGTAGACGATACCGACTCAAAAGAATCAGGACCAGAATGGTCGGAAGAACCCTCGACAACAGGAACTTCAACAGGTGGGACAACAACATCAACAGCTGGAACCTCGACAAGGGGAACGACAACGTCATCATCGACTGGAGCTCCATCCTCCTGGGCACCCTCAGGGGGACCCTCAATAAAGAGATCGACGTCATCATCAGACATGGCATCAAGTGGCAAATCCTCGAGAGGATATGCAGCAAGAGGAAGAGGAACAGGTATCGGAACAAGAGGTAGATCCCCGTCAAGAAGACCATCAGCTAGCGGTATAATGTCTCCAAAGTCTGGTAAAGCGAGGGCTGGAAGTCATCGGTGTCATCAGATAGTATCTCTAGGTCTCTCTCAGCGGCAGGGGCATGAATCTCTGGTGCCGGGATGACCTCATCATCCGATATGATAGCCATCGGGTCGTCAGTGCCCGATACTCTACTCTCCGAAGAGGACATGATGTCTGCAACAAAACAATCACAACATATGCACATATATCAACAATCATTGTTAAGCATGTAAGTAATGGCAATGTAATCACGTATTCTTCCTAGTCTTCCCAGAATACCCACTTAGTCTCTCAGACTAAGCCTCCCAGTCTCTCAGACTGAACTACTTAGCCTCTCAGACTAAACTCCCCAGTCTCTCAGACTGTCCCAACTAGTCTCTCAGACAAACTACCCAGTTTCCCAAACTGAACTACCCAGTCTCTCAGACTGAATCTCCTAGTCTCTCAGACTAAACTCCTAGTCTCTCAGACTGAATCCCCAGTCTCTCAGACTGAACCCCCAGTCTCTCAGACTGAACCCCCCAGTCTCTCAGACTGAATCCCCAGTCTCTCAGACTGAACCCCCAGTCTCTCAGACTGAATCATAAACATAAATTTTGAAATGTGTTTCATGTCTTTTATTTGTAAAAATGTTTGTTTCCTGGATCTGGTTGTTTTGTGTATGAAATGAAAATATGTTGTGAAAACATTTTTGTGAAAGCCCTAATGGTCGTAGTCTAGACTCGAGAATGAATCCTAGATCGCTACGACCGAAGCTCTGATACCAAGCTGTCACACCCTGACTTTTGTGGAAGCGTGGGTTATTGGTGTGACTTCTTAATACCAAAGCATTCAATCATAACAACGCTATATGATAAAAAACCATAAGATAATCATCCATAAATTAAGTTTAGCATATACCACAACATACTTGTCTGATAAGTTGACACCAACTTAAGTTACAAATCACAACATGTTCAAATGAGCTCATGAAGACACAACAAAAGACTTTAAATAAAACCAAGTTTAGAAACATGTATCCCTTCCAGGAGTAGGATACACCTTCTAAACTCTATGATCACGGATGACATCTTTTATTTATACGCAGCTTGAAGACACATGCATACACCTGCCAGATCCGTTTAGTTCCCTGAAATACATGTAGTTTGAAAACATCAACAAAAGTTGAGCGAGTTCATGTGTAAGTGTATGAATAAACCTTTAAAGTATGTCTGTATGTATGTATATCCCTGGTATGTAGCAATAAGGAAAAAGAGATCACCAATGGGTTGCAAAGCCAATGGTATATGTGAAATGGTGCAGGAAAACTCAAACCTAGCAAATTTGTACCGGGCCTCCGGCTGGAAGACATAGTCACCCTATGGGCCACCCTGGTCCCCATGGGTGTGGGCTCGCTACACCTAAATAGATCTATCACTCATGTCCCTCGGTCCTACGACGAGGATTAATGGCCTCAAGTGTTATACCCACCCTTCACATGATCTAGTAGTAACCCTCCTTAGCTAACCATACCATGTATAAAACGTTTGTAATAATTGTAACATGTATTTCACCCCCGAAGTAATAAACTGAAAACAGTTAAAAAGAAAAGGGGGACATGAACTCACAGTATTGCGTCATCGGCTTGTAACTCAAACTCTGCCAGCAACCATGACTACCTACAGTGTACCAACGTCTATTAGACAAACGGGTCGTGCCTTGCCTTTGTATTTACATTTTTGAGTTACGTATCCTTTATGTTCCCGATATTATTCCAAGTTACAATTATTTGTTAAAATAATAATTATTTTAACTTTAAGTTATATTTAGTTTTGGAATAATTATTTAAACAATATCTTGTATTAATACTTCTCAAGTATTTATTTCCGTATTTCCTTCCCAAGGATGGGGGTATCTCATACATGTATTTTCGTATCTTTGTATTTGTAGTTCCAAAATAGTATATTCCAAGAAAATATATATTTTTCCCAAAAATAATATATGTTCTCCTTGTCCAAAAATAATATATAACTTGGTAAAAATCATATTTTTTTGTCTTTCGTATCCAAAATAATGTTTGCCAAAAATATATTTATAACGGGGTTTTCCGGAATATGTTACAAGTTACGTTCTTGCGTTTGGTTTCACAATATTAAGCGAGTAACTTATATACTTATCCCTTGTGATTTTTGGTATTAGTTTGGATTGTAAATTCTTGTATCTTGTTAAGTTATATTACTTTACCCTAAAATAACATAACTTATTTCACAAAGTATACAAATATTCACGCAAGTGTCTTTAATATAAATATATATTCTAAATATATATTCCTCCATTTTTATTTATAAAAACCAACCTCCAATATTTGTAGTTTTTGTAACAAAATCTTTGGAAAATTTTATTTTGAAAACCAAAGTTAAAACACACTTGTAAACACTTGTTTAGAAAATATTTTTATAAGTGTTTATATTTTTAGAAAATTTCGCCATAGTTTCCCCTAAAAACGGAGGTGTCCATGCTATTAAAGCATATCATTTTCTTTTCAAAAATTATCACACTGTAACATCTGTGCTTGTAATCATTGTGAACAGTTCAATTATCAATAAAACAATGTTATTTGATCCCAATGTTTGTTTGGTTGTGTTTTACATTTTTCATGTTTTGACTTTTATTCAATTTCAAAATCTACATCGCTTTCTGGAGAGTTATACGCAAACTGGTGCGTAAACGTAATCAGTTTAATGCGACAAATACTTCGGAACATCAACATATACTTAACTTACCTTAAATAACCTTTACATAACTTAGAAATAAGTTTTAAAGGCTTTGGTATGGCAAAAACAAGTTAATTCGCCTACAGGGACTAAATTTGACAAACTGCGAAAGTATGCCAATTTGAACTGTAATAGACATTCCGGAACATAACCATAAGTTAAACATACCATAAATATCCTTTACATAGCTTAGAAATAGGCTTTGAGGGGTTCGGTGTGCTAAAAAAACTTTTGGGTCATTCAGGGACTAAAAGTGCCAAAAAGTGCATAAGTTTGCACTTTCGCGCATAACTTACGTTCCGAATACATCCGGACATCCAAAAATTTATGTAAGCATTATAATATTATGCTTTAGTTTTTGGCTTGTCAAAAATCCATTCGTCACGCAATTTGGGTCGTTTTTCGCGCTTATGCGCATTCCGTCGTAATTAACCGAACATCGCGATCGTACGACCAAACGAACCAACATCCGGCATATTTTTTAGCATGTTTCATGTCCACAATGTTTAGGCATCATTTTAGGGCCTTAACGTTGGCTTAACGGGCCTTAAACGTGTCGGAAATGAGCTTATTACACAACAGGGACCAAATCTGCCATTCTGCCAAACTTGATGGCTTACGGACCGTAAGCCATCACCCTTATGGTCCGTAAGGAGTCCCCAGACAGCAGAATTGCAGAAACATTTCATCTGGTCCATTCCACTTGTTGCACATGGTTTTGGGGCAAATCTATGGGCTCAAATGGTTTTAGAAAACCAGGGTCTTGAGGTGTATGGCCAAGATCAAATCACGGTTTCCAAGAAACGATCTTAACGGCTCTCCGAACACTATAAATACCCAACCCCATCCATTGCAAAACCCACAAGAATCTGATATTAGAAGCTCTAAGTTGAAACCATTGTTTCATACCTGAGCTACTTGGATCAAGATTAGCTTTCGGGGACCCTTTGTAAGTGTTCCTTCGTTCTTTTATTGCTTTTTGAGTCCGAGTGTCAAACTTTGTTTGACTTTCTGCATTGACCAGTTTATGATCAATGCGAAGTTCATTTGAACTTCATAACGTGAGCGTAATCACGATGGTTATAGTCCCTAGTGACTATACCTACGGATTACCACGTTATCTAGGCTCAGTGACGAGCCGTAGTTTCGGCCAGAATACGTATTCTTGCGTATTTTGTAACCAAACTACTTATGGGTATCAAAACCGTTTGTTTTGATACCAAACTTGTTTTCTAACTTAGGTAAGCATGTTTTAACATGCTTAGCTCGTCACATTTAGTTTTGTGCTTGTCTAGGGTCGTAAAGGTAAGCGATTTGATCAATCGCTTATACTTTCGAACCCGACCCGTTTGGTCGATCATTAGGATCCGACCAAACACATTAGGTGACCATAGTAGATAGGGAATAACCTTCTGAGGTTATACCTTATGGTCGCTTCGTTTAAGTAGTTGTATGATAGGCAGTTTATATGCCTTAGGTAAATTACCAAAATGCCCTTTTTAACGCCAAAATTCATTTTAAGCATATGTAACATAACTTTTGGAATCTAAACTGATTTAGTAACAATATTAGACATGTTAAGGCATATTTTACTTATCATAGGACTAGTTAGGCATTCTGAACACGTTTCACGCGAACGACGCGTTAAAGTAGCATAAGCTACCTAAACGGGTCGTAATGGGTCGTAAGCACTTAGGTTAGGTTTCATTTAGTATGTAGGCTTTGTTAAACCATACTACCTGGGTTCCCATACTCATTTGGTTTACGAGCCCTCATTCTATCCGATCCTCCGATATAGGTCCGGTTTATTAACATAGTTACCTATATTAGGTGCCGTTTGATTCCGTGATCTCTAGCATTGCTTGGTGGTTATCTTAGGACTTCTGAGCAATCTCAAGTGAGTACATAAAACCCCCCTCTTTTACTGTTTTCCAAACTGATTTGGGGTGAAACACATGTGCCTACTTGTTACTTTCGTGCTTTTCATGCTTTCATATCATATGCTTGTTATGTTCATAAGTACATTATATTACAAGATTTCATTACATTTTATGCTATGTATGTCCATTGTGTGCATACTTAGTACATCGTTTTACATTACATTTCATGCTATGTATGTCCATTGTGTGCATACTTAGTACATTGTCTTACTTTACATTTCTGCTATATATGTTGACTGATAGCATGCTAGCACATTGATATACATGACTTTTCTGCTTTGTATGTTAACTTAGCATACTTAGTACATTGTTTTCATATGACATGTATACAATTGCTATAACATTTGGTTTGCACAAACGAGACTAATATACGTTCATTAACATTAGCTACGCCGCTCGGTAGTAAGTAGTGGTACCATAGGACTTGACAAATCCCATTCCTGACATCTCGTGTTTGTTTGGATGTAAGGAATGACTGAATCCGAAAACAATTCTTTTGATAACCTTGACTAAAAGGGTTGTCCGACTGTCTCAAGGCTTGAATGTATGCGTTAACTTACCACATAAATGTTTGTATCAATGTAACATGCATTACTTTGCAAAACATAACTTTTTGATATATTCAAAATACTTTTTTTTGTACATTTCTACATTTGGATTATTTGACAATACTTTACTTACAATACATAACATTTGTTACACATTACTTGACTACTTTTGGACTTCTTAACATTTGACATGGTTTATACAAGGACTTTTTGACAATTGGTCTAAACATAGACTTTATACATTGGTGGTTTGCTTAAGTGACTTAAGTAACGAGATGTGAGTAATATGATACAAGCATGGTGGATACGCCGCTGGTACTTCCTATATATAAGTGTTTGTATTATATTACATATCATAGCGTTATTTAAATCATTCAATTTGGACTTATACATTTTACACAAGTAACACGATTTTCACAAGACTTTGGTTTACAAACAATTTACTTTATACAACTCATTTTACTTGGTTATACATTTAACCATACATTATAATTTTATTTATACATATCATTTGATCTTATCGCTTTTTAAATGACTTACAAAACAAAACAATTTACAAGGTTCATGACTGACTTTTACTAAACAACTTTTTATTAAACTTAAGTCATGAATCCTATTTTCACAAAACCTATGTATCTCACAGGCATTTTTATGCTGACGTGCCTATTTTCACATGTGTTTTCAGGAGCTTTTGCATAGGATGATGATCGTGACACTAGGGCGGACCTGTGCCTTAGAGACTTAAAATGAAGATAGACTTAGTTTAATTATGTTATAAACTCTTTGATTCCTGTTTAAAACAATGTAACACTCTTGTTAAATAAATAAATTATAACTTTGTTTGCCATGGATTTGAAACAATTAATTCTGTTACAACACTCCCCGACGTTTTCCGCCACGTTTTGTATGTTCTACGTGGTCGGGGTGTGACAGAAAAGTTGGAATCAGAGCCAATGGTTATAGGGAATTAGGTTATTAATAATGCTTTGACCTAGACTATAACCTTTCTAGGACCCTAACACAAGTTATCTTGTGCTTAGATCTTAAAACATGCACCTCACCTATCCTTAGGTGATAACCACAACGGGAACATCAAGTTCGAATCCGCTTTGAAAATTAATCATCTATTTTTGGATGATCGATTACTAGGTTTTGAACCCTCTATTGTAAGGTTTTGAACTCTTTGTTATAAGGTTTTGAACCCCTTTGAGTTTTCAAAATCTATTCAAAGTTTTGGGTTTTAAATAATGTGAACACGTGTAAACTGGAAGGGTGAATGCCTGTACCCTGGGTTTTCTGTCTAAGGATAGAGTGTTCGTATAAATCCACATAATCGGACCAGTCGCTCTTACCTGGGAACTCTTTGGGTGAGTGTTCACTTATAGGCGAGCATGTCTTCGCGATACATTATTTTTGACCCATTTACTTTGATTAGTCACTGTGTGTCGTTTGTTTGCCTTATGGTAACAAACAAATGACCACCATCTTTGCTGTTGTCAATTTTTGTTTTTGTATCATCTCATTCTTTTCATCCAATCATCTCACTCGTTTCCTTTCATGTTTTCCTCTTTTAGAATGCCTCCTCGGCGCGAAAACCAGATAGCGACTGCCGAACTGGCAGAAATCATTGCGTAGCAAATGGCTGCTCAATTCCCAAACCTCTTTGCTCAATGGAACCAAGCCAACAACAACAACAATGCTCCATGCAAATTCAAGGATTTTAACTCGGCTAAACCACTCAAGTTTAGTGGTTCTGAGGGAGCGACTGGGCTTCTTCAATGGTTCGAGAGCATTGAGAATACTTTCCACCACGTGCAGTGTCCTGATAATCACAAGGTCGAGTTTTCTTCGAGTGTGTTTCAGAAAAGGGCTCTCACATGGTGGAACGGGGTTATGAGAGATCGTGGTGCAGAAGTTGCTCTAGCACAAACTTGGGCTAAACTTAGGGCCCTTATGATGAGGGAGTTCTGTCCTTGTCATGAACAGCGAGCTTTGGAGAAAGAGTTTGATGACTTGAAACAAGACAGTGGCGAGCACAGGGCATATACTGACAGGTTTGAGGAGTTGAGTCTGCTTTGCCCAACAATGGTTACCCCACTCGACAAGGCTATCAAAAGGTACATGGACGGCCTACCTGACTCAGTGCAAGACATCATTACTGGTAGTAACCCTGCCACACTCCGTCAGGCGATCGAGTTAGCAGCGACATTGACTGAGTCGCAGGTTCGAAAGGGGAAAACTGCACAAAAAGGGTGACAAGGGTAAGAAGCAGGCATCTGACAAGGAGAATGGTAAGAAAGGTGAAAACAAGAAGGGAAAGAATTCTGGTTCCTCAAAAGGGTCTAGGAAGCGAAAGGCTTCCCAAAACTATGCCGTTACTGCACAGGCCCAAGCTGCACCAAATCAGCCTGCGCAACCACTAGCCAAGAAGCCATATCTTGGCACTGCGCCTTTGTTCAACAGGTGTAACGGCCATCACCTACCACATCTCCAATGTCGTCATTGCACTAACTGTGGGAGAATTGGTCATCTTGCCGCTACTTGTCGCATTCCTGTTAACCAGAATCAGGCAGTTCAGAACTAAGCCCAACAAGTTCCTCAGCCTCTTGCTAAGCAACAAGGTCAAGCTGCACGACCTCATTTTCCTCCTGGTTCGTGCTACAATTGTGGGGATCTGACCCACTACAGAAACCGGTGCCCAAGGCTAGCCAACCAGAATCAGAATCAGAATCAGGCTCAGGCTCGAGGTCGAGTTTTCAACATGAATGCGTAAGAGGCACAAGCAGACAATGAAGTGGTGAACGGTACGTTCTTTATTAATAATCAGCCTGCATCTGTTCTTTTTGATTCGGGTGCCGATAAGAGTTTCGTGTCATTATCTTTTAAGCCATTACTTCGCGTGTCTAGAACGAAACTAGGTGAACCTTTGACAGTAGAGGTTGCTAATGGTGAACCCATTGTTCTTGATTTTGTTCTTCGCAACTGCCAGTTGAACCTTAACGACCATCTTTTTCCTATTAACCTCACGCCTATGCAACTTGGAAGCTTCGACGTTATAGTGGGTATGGATTGGTTATCCAAGCATCACGCAGAGATAGTTTGTTTCGAGAAGATTGTTCGTGTGCCGCTTTCGACAGGCGAGATCCTACAGGTTCGTGGGGAGAAACCTGCTGGTGGTTTAAAACTCATGTCTTGTTTTAAAGCTTGGAAGTATCTGCGAAAGAACTATGTGGCCTTTTTGGCACATGTCATAGCAGATAAGGGCAAGGGTAAGTCTATTCAAGATATTCCTGTTGTTCAGGATTATTCTGAAGTTTTCCCTGAAGATTTACCTGGTCTACCCCCAGCACGCCAAGTCGAGTTCCGTATTGATCTCGTACCTGGTGCAAATCCCATTGCCAGAGCTCCATATCGTCTTGCACCATCTGAGATGCAAGAGTTGTCTAAGCAGCTTCAGGAGCTCTCTGACAAAGGTTTTATCCGTCCTAGCTTTTCACCTTGGGGTGCTCCCGTTCTTTTTGTCAAGAAGAAGGATGGATCTTTTAGGATGTGTATCGACTATCGTGAGCTTAACAAGCTTACCATCAAGAATCGATATCCCCTACCTCGCATTGATGATCTCTTTGACCAGTTACAGGGCGCTTCTTATTTTTCAAAGATCGATCTACGATCTGGATATCATCAACTTCGTGTGCATGAAGAAGATATTCCCAAGACAGCGTTCCGCACTCGTTATGGGCATTACGAGTTCACAGTCATGCCATTCGGTTTGACTAATGCTCCTGCTGTTTTCATGGACTTAATGAATAGGATCTGCAAGCCTTATTTGGATCAGTTCGTCATTGTTTTTATTGATGACATCTTGATATACTCTAAGACGCGAGCTGATCACGAGCAACATCTTCGTCTTACTCTGGAACTCCTAAAGAAAGAGCAACTTTTCGCCAAATTTTCCAAGTGTGAATTCTGGCTTAAAGAAGTTCAATTCTTAGGACATATTGTCAACAAACAAGGTATTCATGTAGATCCCTCCAAGATCAGTGCGATTAAGGATTGGGATAAGCCTACTACTCCTACTGAAGTTCGTTCTTTTCTTGGTCTAGCGGGTTATTATCGCCGCTTCATTGAGAACGTCTCGAAGATTGCAGTTCCTCTAACTGCTCTAACTCAGAAGAACAAACCCTTTGATTGGGGATCCAAGCAAGAGGAAGCGTTTCTGACTTTGAAACAGAAACATTGCGACGCGCCTGTTCTGACTTTGCCTGAGGGCAATGATGATTTCGTCGTTTATTGCGATGCATCTAAATTGGGTCTTGGCTGTGTTCTGATGCAAAGGAACAAAGTCATAGCATATGCATCGAGGCAGTTGAAGATACATGAGAAGAACTACACCACTCATGATCTTGAGTTAGGTGCAGTTGTCTTCGCTCTTAAGATCTGGAGACACTATTTGTATGGTACAAAATGTGTGGTTTTCACGGACCACAAAAGTCTTCAGCATATCTTCAACCAGAAAGAACTCAACATGAGGCAACGACGTTGGGTTGAGCTTCTAAACGACTATGACTGCGAAATTCGCTACCATCCTGGTAAGGAGAATGTCGTAGCCGATGCTTTGAGTTGTAAGGAACGTACTAAGCTTCATTGTATTCGTGTTCAATCTGTTATTCAAGCTCGATCCGATATCCAAGCCCGCATTTCTCAGGCTCAACAATCTTGTGTTTCACATGGTTTAATGGATAAGGAATTTCCCTATCACATAACACCTGATCTGGAACTGAAGGACAATGGATCGTATTACTTCATGGACCGTTTGTGGGTCCCAAGCCAAGATAACCTTCGCACCATGCTTATGGATGAAGCCCATAAGTCCCGTTATTCTGTTCATCCTGGCTCAGATAAGATGTATAAGGATCTTCGTATTCAGTATTGGTGGCCTGGTATGAAGAAAGACATTGCCTTATATGTGTCAAAATGCCTTACTTGTCTTAAGGTTAAGGCTAAACATCAACGTCCTTCTGGTTTATTGGTGCAACCAGAGATCCCAGTTTGGAAATGGGAAAACATTACTATGGATCTTGTTACCAAACTTCCGCGCACAAAGAAAGGTCATGGTGCCATCTGGGTAGTTGTTGATCGTCTTACTAAGTCAGCGCATTTCTTGCCAATCCGTGAGGATTTTTCTGCTGACAAACTTGCTAAAATCTATGTGGATGAAATTGTAGCTCGACATGGTGTTCCTTTGAACATCATCTCTGACAAAGATGCTCGTTTCACTTCTCATTTTTGGAGAACCATGCAATCTGCTATGGGTACCCAACTTAATCTGAGCACAGCTTATCATCCGCAAATGGATGGTCAATCTGAGAGAACAATCCAGACTCTGGAGGATATTCTTAGAGCTTGTGTGATCGATTTTGGTGGTAGTTGGGATTCACATCTTCCGTTGATTGAATTCTCCTACAACAACAGTTATCACTCCAGCATCAACATGGCTCCTTTCGAGGCTCTCTATGGTCAAAAATGTCGTTCACCAGTCTGCTGGAATGAGATCGGTGAGGCTCAGCTTACTGGACCTGCCCTCATTTTAGAGACAACTGAAAAGGTTAAGAAAGTTCGTGATAACCTTCAGACAGCTAGAAACCGCCAGAAGAGTTACACGGACCTAAAATGCAAGCCCTTGGATTTTCAAGTCGGTGATCGTGTATTACTTAAGGTCTCACCTTGGAAAGGTGTGATCAGATTCGGAAAGAAAGGAAAACTTGCACCTAGATACGTTGGACCATTCAAGATCGTCGAAAGAATCGGTAAGGTAGCCTACAGACTTGAGTTACCTCCTGAACTTGGAAATGTTCATCCAACTTTTCACGTGTCCAATCTCAAGAGGTGTTTAGCTGATGAGAACCTCCACATACCGCTTGACGAAATTCGTGTTGACAAAACACTGAAATTTGTTGAGAAGCCGGTGGAAATCATGGAACGTGAAGTCAAGTGGCTTAAACGCAAGCGCATTCCTTTGGTCAAGGTTCGCTGGGAAGCTAAACGTGGACCCGAGTTTACTTGGGAACACGAAGATCAAATGAAAGCGAAGTATCCGCATCTTTTCCCACGAGTTTCCTCTAAATAAATTTCGGGATGAAATTTCCACAAGTAGGGGAGACTATAACATTGTGCTTGTAATCATTGTGAATAGTTCAATTATCAATAAAACAATGTTATTTGATCCCAATGTTTGTTTGGTTGTGTTTTACATTTTTCATGTTTTGACTTTTATTCAATTTCAAACTCTACATCGCTTTCTGGAGAGTTATACGCAAACTGGTGGGTAAACGTATTCAGTTTAATGCGACAAATACTCCGGAACATCAACATACACTTAACATACCTTAAATAACCTTTACATAACTTAGAAATAAGTTTTAAAGGCTTTGGTATGGCAAAAACAAGTTAATTCGCCTACAGGGACTAAATTTGACAAACTGCGAAAGTATGCCAATTTGAACTGTAATAGACATTCCAGAACATGAACATAAGTTAAACATACCATAAATATCCTTTACATAGCTTATAAATAGGCTTTGAGGGGTTCGGTGTGCTAAAATAAACTTTTGGGTCATTCAGGGAGTAAAAGTGCCAAAAAGTGCATAAGTTTGCACTTTCGCGCATAACTTACGTTCTGAATACATCCGGACATCCAAAAATTTATGTAAGAATTATAATATTATGCTTTAGTGTTTGGCTTGTCAAAAATCCATTTGTCACGCAATTTGGGTCGTTTTTCGCGCTTATGCGCATTCCGTCGTAATTAACCGAAAATCGCGATCGTACGACCAAACGAACCAACATCCGGCATATTTTTGAGCACGTTTCATGTCCACAATGTTTAGGCATCATATTAGGGCCTTAACGTTGGCTTAACGGGCCTTAAACGTGACGGAAATGAGCTTATTACACAACAGGAACCAAATCTGCCATTCTGCCAAACTTGATGGCTTACGGACCGTAAGCCATCACCCTTACGGTCCGTAAGGACTCCCCAGACAGCAGAATTGTAGAAACATTGCATCTGGTCCATTCCACTTGTTGCACATGGTTTTGGGCCAAATCTATGGGCTCAAATGGTTTTAGAAAACCAGGGTCCTGAGGTGTATGGCCAAGATCAAAGCACGGTTTCCAAGAAACGATCTTAACGGCTCTCCAAACACTATAAATACCCAACCCCATCCATTGAAAAACCCACAAGAATCTGATCTTAGAAGCTCTAAGTTGAAACCATTGTTTCATACCTGAGCTACTTGGATCAAGATTAGCTTTCGGGGACCCTTTGTAAGTGTTCCTTCGTTCTTTAATTGCTTTTCGAGTCCGAGAGTCAAACTTTGTTTGACTTTCTGCATTGACCAGTTTATGGTCAATGCGAAGTTCATTTGAACTTCATAACGTGAGCGTAATCACGATGGTTATAGTCCCAAGTGACTATACCTACTGATTACCACGTTATCTAGGCTCAGTGACGAGCCGTAGTTTCGGCCAGAATACGTATTCTTGCGTATTTTGTAACCAAACTACTTATGGGTATCAAAACCGTTTATTTTAATACCAAACTTGTTTTCTAACTTAGTTAAGCATGTTTTAACATGCTTAGCTCGTCACTTTTAGTTTTGTGCTTGTCTAGGGTCGTAAAGGTAAGCGATCTGATCAATCGCTTATACTTTCGAACCCGACCCGTTTGGTCGATCATTAGGGTCGCTTCATTTAAGTAGTTGTATGATAGGTAGTTTATATGCCTTAGGTAAATTACCAAAATGCCCCTTTTAACGCCAAAATTCATTTTAAGCATATGTAACATAAATTTTGGTATCTAAACTGATTTAGTAGAAATATTAGACATGTTAAGGCATATTTTACTTATCATAGGACTAGTTAGGCATTCCGAACGCGTTTCACGCGAACGACGCGTTAAAGTGGCATAAGCTACCTAAACGGGTCGTAATGGGTCGTAAGCACTTAGGTTAGGTTTCATTTAGTATGTAGGCTTTGTTAAACCATACTACCTGAGTTCCCATACTCATTTGGTTTACGAGCCCTCATTCTATCCGATCCTCCGATATAGGTCCGGTTTATTAACATAGTTACCAATATTAGGTGCCGTTTGATTCCGTGATGTCACACCCCAACCACGTGAGACAACGAAACGTGGCGGAAACGTCGGGGAGTGTTGTAACAAAATTAATTGTTTCAAATCCATGGCAATTGAAGTTTCATTTTATTAATCAAACATGAAAGTTTACATTGTTTTAAACAAGAACCAAAGAGTACATAACATAAATTAACTAGTTCTTGTCTCGTTTTAAGTCACTAAGGCACAGGTCCGCCTAAGTATGTCTTGATAAGTCCTATGCATCATCTCCTGAAAACACATGTGAAAATAGGTACGTCAGCATAAAAATGCCTATGAGATACATAGGTTTTGTGAAAACAGAATTCATGACTTATGTTTGAGAAAATGTTTAGTCATGAACCTTGTAATTTGCTTTGTCTTGTAAATCATTTGAAAAACGATAAGATCAGATGATATGTATAAATAGGAGAATAATGTATGGTTAGATGAATAACCATGTAAAATGAGTCTGTATAAGATAAGTTGTTTGTAAAACAATGTCTTGTGAAAAGTATGTTATTTGTATAAAATGTCATATGTCTCAAACTGAAATGATTCAAATAACGCTACGATATGTAATACCATACAAACACTTATATATAGGAAGTACCAGCGGTGTATCCACCATGCTTGTATCATATTACATACGCCTCGTTACTTAAATCACTTACTCAAACCAAACCATCAAGATGACATGTTTAACAATTGTAGAAATGTTTATGTATAGTCAAATGTCTATTGTCAAATGTAAATCATGTCAACAGATACAACTGGTTCACACGGTTCAATAGTTACAAACGGTTCATATAATCAAAGGGTTACGACGGTTCACATAGTCAAATGGTTACAACGGTTCAAAATGTAGTATAATGTGTTCATATGCTAGATGAGCATATGCAACAGAAATGCAATGCAAAACAATGTACTAAGTATGCACGTAATGGACATACATAGCATAAGTGTAATGTAAAATAATGTACTAAGTATGCACACAATGGGCGTACATAGCATGAAATGTATTGTAAAGTGATGTACTAAGTATGCACACAATGGGCATACATAGCATAAAATGTATTGTAAAGTGATGTACTAAGTATGCACACAATGGGCATACATAGCATAAAATGTATTGTAAAGTGATGTACTAAGTATGCACACAATGGGCATACCTAGCATAAAATGTATTGAAATCATGTACTATAAATGTACTAATAAACATAGCAAGTATATGATGTGAAAACAGGAAAGCATGAAAGTAACAAGTAGGCACATGTGTTTCACCCCCAAAACGTTTGGAAAACAGTAAAAGAGGGGTCTATGTACTCACATAAACACCTTGAAAACATTTAAAAGAGGGGGTTCTATGTACTCAGTTGAGATTGCTTAGTAGTCCTTGAGTAACAACCAAACAATGCTAGAGATCGCGGATATCAAACGGCACCTAATATAGGTAACTATGTTAATAAACCGGTCCTAAGTTGGAGGATCAGATAGAATGAGGGTTCGTAAACCAAACGAGTATGGAGACTCGTGTAATATGGTTTAACAAAGCCTACATACTAAATGAAACCTAACCTAAGTGCTTACGACCCATTACGACCCGTTTAGGTAGCTTATGCTACTTTAACGCGTCGTTCGCGTGAAACGCGTTCGGACCGCCTAACTAGTCCTATGATAAGTAGAATATGCCTCTACATGTTTAATATTGTTGTTAAATCAGTTTAGATGTCATAAGTTATGTTACATATGCTAAAAATGAATTTTGGCATCAAAGGGGTATTTTGGTAATTTACCTAAGGCATATAAACTATCTATCATACAACTACTTAAACGAAGCGACCATAAGGTATAACCTCGGAAGGTTATTCCCTACCTACTATGGTCACCTAATGTATTTGGTCGGATCCTAATGATCGACCAAATGGGTCGGGTTCGAAGGTATAAGCGATTTATCAGATCGCTTACCCTTACGACCCTAGACAACGTGGTAATCAGTAGGCATAGTCACAAGGGACTATAACCATCGTGATTACAATCACGTTGCGAAGTTCAAACGAACTTCGCATTGACCATAAACTGGTCAACGCAGAAAGTCAAACAAAGTTTGACTTTCGGACTCGAAAAGCAATAAAAGAACGAAGGAACACTTACAAAGGGTCCCCGAATGCTAATCTAGATCAAAATAGCTCAGGTATGAAACAAAGGTTTCAACTTAGAGCACATTAGATCAGATTCTTGTGAGGAATGAGTGAATATAAGGTGGGTATTTATAGGATTTCCCGAACCGTTAGGATCGTTTCTTGGAAAATGTGATCAAATCTCGTGCGTACACTTGTTGGAAAGTTGTGGTAACTAAAAATAAACCTCTCATGAACTGAAAGGGCAAGTGTGAGTGTGTGGATGAGAGTTAATCAGCTGAAATCTGCTGACTAATTGATCTTATCTGATCTGGGAGCCTGACGCGGGCCGCGTGAGGATACACCAGGATTTGACGCGGGCCGCATGGCCTGTCTGATCAGTCAACAACTTTCAGAAATGACAGTTTTGGTCCCTGTTGTGTTTTAAGCCATTTCCGAAACTTCTAAGGCCTGTAGAGCCAAATTTAAGGCCCTAAAATGATGCCTAAACATTGTGGACATGAAACATGCTCAAAAATATGCCGGAGGTTGGTTCGTTTGGTCGTACGATCGCGATGTTCGCTTAATTACGACGGAATGCGCATAAGCGTGAAAAACGATCCAAAATGCGTGACGAATGGATTTTTCTTATGCCAAACACTAAAATAAAATATTTTAGTGCTTACATAAATTTTTGGATGTCCGGATGTATTCAGAACGTAAGTTATGCGCGAAAGTGCAAACTTGTGCACTTTTTGACGCTTTTAGTCCCTGAATGACCCAAAAGTTTATTTTAGCACACCGAACCCCTTAAAGCCTATTTCTAAGCTATATAAAGGATATTTATGGTATGTTTAACTTATGGTCATGTTCCAGAATGTTCATTACAGTTCAAATTGGCATACTTTCGCAGTTTGTCAAATTTAGTCCCTGTAGGCGAATTAACTTGTTTTTGCCATACCAAAGCCTTCAAAACTTATTTCTATGTTATGTAAAGGTTACTTAAGGTATGTTAAGTATATTTCATTATTCCGGAGTGTTTTTTGCATTAAACTGGTTATATTTACGCATCAGTGCGCGTATAACCTTCCAGAAAGCGATTTAGAGCTTGAAATCGAACAAGAGTTGATATGTGCAAAAGATACACATATTTATACAGATCCCAAGTATGAAATACAATATTTCATTGGCTTGGTATTTGTTTGATGGTCGCAGTGACCCAGGTGTCACAGTCTCCCCTACTTTAGGAAATTTCGTCCCGAAATTTATTCGTAGGAGTCCATCTGTGACTTTGTGTTAAGTAACCACCAGATATACAAGGCATAATCCTGTCATTTCCTTAACGGACAATCATCAGAAATGAAAATGAACAGACGGAGTCATTTCCCTCAACGAGTATTCTTCAGAAACAGAAATGAAGGAATAAACAACCGGGGATTCATTTCCTCAACGGACAATCTTCAGAACCGTAAAATGAACTTACGGAGTCATTTTCAATGGGTGCTTCATCAGAAGTGGAAATGAAAAGGAGAAACAAACAGATATTCATTTCCTCAACGGAAAATCTTCAGAAACGAAAAATGAACTGACGGAGTCATTTTCAATGGGTGCTTCCTCAGAAACGGAAATGAAAAGGATAATCAAACGGATATTCATTTCCTCAACGGACAATCTTCAGAAACGAAAATGAACAAACGGAGTCATTTTCAACGGGTGCTTCATCAGAAATGGAAATGAAAAGGATAATCAAACGGATATTCATTTCCTCAACGGACAATCTTCAGAAACGAAAATGAACAAACGGAGTCAGTTTCAACGGGTGCTTCCTCAGAAACGGAAATGAATAGAGTTAACTTCTAGGCACATGACAAAGCTCGCTGTGGTTTCTGTGCACTAAATTCCATAATTATGTATGCATCCATAATTACGTAATTCCTTGCACAGTCCGCACAGTTTGTCTTGTAATGTTTAGGGGAGGAAAATCAAATCTGTGATGAGGGTGAGTAGACTACCATAGGGTCCTTTTAATTAGATCGACAATTGATCTTTTTAATTAGGCCACCAAGGAGTCCTTTCAGCTATATCATCACATGATGTTCCTAACCAGATTTTTGGATCAATCTGTTTAACTAGACCACTCAAGGGGTCTAATTATGGAGTAGTACTTTATAACCCAAGGGACTTAACTACAACGTCGTAGTCCATTAAGGTTTTTTTTTTATGTAGTACCTTTGGGTATCCTACTACGAATCCCTCATATGAAGATACGAAAGGTTCTACGAGGATTTGGATAACAAAACTTGGATTACACAAAAACATATAAAGGAACACATAAGCACATAATCACATAGTTGTTTAACTTGGTTATTAATTTGTAATTAATTTGTTATCGATTGAGAATGGATATGGAAACCAGTCGATGGACTTCAATGTCCTCTGGGATCTATCTGAAAAGATAGGAAGATTTCCCAAAAATTCGATTTTGTTTTTAAAGAAATGTAATATTCGAATTAAGGAACACAACAAATTTTAGGATTTACGGAAATACCCCTAGGTACCCTATTAAGGAATTACAGTGGTACTTTGGGTATTTGTCCAGTGTTGTAATTTGCGCCTTGTACTTCGTTTCCTTAGAAGAAACGGGTACTTAGGAATTTCGTGGAAAATGCAAGAGATCATAAGATGGAAAAATTTTTGGGGGTAGTTTGCTTTTCAAGGAATACGATTCCTTGCTTGTCGGTATTGTAGGGGATATGTTCTTTATACATATAACCACATAAATACATCGCAATGTCAATAAAATATTTATTTATAAACAATGATAACAACTGTTTCATGGACCTTGACAACAAAAGAAAATAATACATAAGACGTGATTATTTCTAAACGATGTTGTCTTCTGGTTGGTCAGATGCTAATCCCTGTGCTGGATTTGCATTAGCAAGCTTTGGGCAATTTCTTCGGAAATGACCCATCTCGCCACAGTTGAAGCAAGAACCTGGTAGAAAACGACCTTGGGCAGGGTTGTTGCCAGCTTGGTTTGGTGCAGCTGCAGCTGGGCAGACTCTTGCTGTATGGCCTATAAGTCCACAAGTTTGGCATTTGCGGAACTTTACAGTGGCATGATGATGGAGGCTACATTGGTTGCACAAGGGTGCAGTTCCATTGTATGGCTTCCTAGCAGGGGGTTGAGCTGGTTGGTTGGGGACGGCTTGATCATTGTGAGTAACCATGGTGAAATTCTGAGAAGCCTTTCGCTTCTTTGACTTCTTAGGGGATCCAGTCTGTTCATCCATGGTCTTTGATTCCTCGATTGGGTTCGATTCCTCGACCGGTTTCTTGTCACCTTTTCGGAAAAGTTTACCTTTCCTGATCTTTGATTCAGTCAAGGTTGCAGATAGCTCAATGGCCTGTCTAACTGTAGTAGGGTTGCTACCAGTCACAATGTCTTGTGTTGAGTCAGGGAGGCCATCAATGTACTTTTCGATTGCCTTATCCAAAGGCGTGACCATGTTTGGGCATAACAGACTTAACTCCTCATAACGGTCCGTGTAGGCTCGATGTTCACCGCTGTCTTGCTCAAGATTGTCGAATTCCCTTTCCAAGGCCCTGATCTCGTGACGAGGACAGAATTCCTTCATCATAAGGGCCCTAAGTTCAGCCCATGTCTGTGCTAGAGCAACTTCTGCACCACGATCTCTCATAACCCCGTTCCACCACGTAAGGGCCCTCTTCTAAAACACACTCGAAGAAAACTCGACCTTGCGATTATCAGGACACTGCACGTGGCGGAAAGTATTCTCAATGCTCTCGAACCATTGAAGAAGCCCAGTCGCTCCCTCAGAACCACTAAACTTGAGTGGTTTAGCCGAGTTAAAACTCTTGAAATTGCATGGACCATTGTTGTTGTTGTTGGCAGCCAGAGTTACCGCCTCAGTGATCGTTTGAGGTTTGGCCGAAGTTACCATGCCGCGAAACTCTGGGGCCAGTCCCCTTATGTAGCGTTCAACGCGCTTGAATTCGGGAGTCACCACGTAGGGAAGCACTCTAGACAGATCGTGGAATCTTCGAGTATAACCATTAATATCCGTGCCTTCCATGGTCAAGTGCCAGAACTCCGTTTCCAGATTTTGGAGTTCAGCACGAGAGCAATACTTCTCTCTCATTCTTTCCTTAAGTTCATCCCAAGTCAGGCCATAGGCGGCATCATCGAGCAAGGTTTGGGCTTGCAAGTTCCACCAAGTCAGAGCTTCATCGACCAACAATCCAGTAGCAAAAGTGACTTATTGATCCGCAGTACACTTGCTCATGCAGATAGCAGCTTCAGTCTTCTCCACCCAGCGTACAAATGCTACTGCACCTCCTGTGCCGTCATAGTTCATCGGCTTGCAGTCGAGGAATTGCTTGAAAGTGCAGCATGGAGCTGGATTGCCTCCAGATGAATCTCCGTTCCCATTATGTCTAGCGTTGCTTGGGCCGCCACTGTCTCGAGTTCGGTTTGCCTCGTACTGGGCGATAGCAGCGGAGATCCTTTCTTCCAGTAGAGCTTCCAGCTCTTCGGCAATTCTTGGCAGTGGGGGAGGAGGAGGTTGGTCACGAGCGTTCACAGCTCTTCTGGGTGCCATGTTCTGAAGAACATAACACAACAGGGTTACGCATTTGTTTGATATCGTCACACTAGACAGTAGTAGTATATATATATTCACATATATATACCACATAAGTGACATCAAACAATTATTACTCTAGCAGAGTACTTAGTAGGCTTGCACTGAGGGAATCTATACGTGACAAGACTTGCTGTGATTTTTGTGCACTGAATTCCATAATTATGTATGCATCCATAATTACGTAACTCCTTGCACAGTCCGCACAGTTTGTTTCATCCTCGTATTTCTTCCTTCAGGTAGGCCATTGCTTTCAGGTAAAGTCACATATACTTGTGACATTCTACCTCTAGTACATGCTAATTATCACACATAATTGCAAGTAATTTCTAGTCAACGACAAGTGCTACTCAAGTGCACTCTAAGTCTCGTACTGTCTTTTCTAGACTTATGTAGACAGTTTCAGGCAGTGGATGTCGCGGGACGTTTTATGCAATGAAAACTCTTTGAAAAATTGTTTTCGTGAAAGGATCCTAGAGATTGTAGACTAGACTCGAGAAGGAATCCTGGTTCACTACAATCGCAGATCTGATACCAATCTGTCACACCCCTTTCTGCGGCGGAAGCACGAGGTGTGATCATGAAAGGTTCTCATTGCATACGAAGAGTAAACATACTACATGCTCAAAAATACCTTCAAATATTACATTACTGAAAACATATGTCAAGTGTTTACAACACGAGATAACATATTGTCTTAAAAGTCACAACTTTATTTAAAGATAAACAAAGCGACATCCACGAGCATGAGTAAGACCACGCGCACATCCATCCTAGTTACCTGAAATACATGTGAGTTTTGGAAAAACGTCAACATAAAGTTGGTGTGAATTCATGCAATTTTTGTATTTCACGTTTGTATACTTTGTATGAAAACATAATTTGTATTTTGTATAAATCAAGTCTTTTGTGTACACCACGTACTCATGTATAAATATTTCTATATGTATCAAGTGTTAATGGGTTGCAAAGCCATTAACATGTGACACGACATAGGAAGTCACCAAACCATAGGCATTTTTCTGTAGTCGATTTACGACTGAGACACAAAAACACTGCTTGGTAAAAGAGTGGCCAAGAGTGGGGCTGCCCGGAACCCATTAGATCTAACCTTTTGTTCTGCGGTCTAAGTATGTACACGATTAATGGTGCTTATGGTACCCTATTCGTGACACGATTTCTCGTATCATTCTTGTATCCATCATACCATTTGTAAACATTGTAATATTTGTAACATGTATTTCACCCCCGAAGTGATAAAACTGAAAACAATTAAGAGAAAAGGGGGAGCATGAACTCACAACTTTGCGTTCCTTGCGTCGTAAACTTCACCGGATTTGCTTAGTTAACGTCGTAACCTATACGCGTTTTCTTAATGTTAGTCACTAGACTTGTATCGCACAAGTACAGTCACTCTCTTTTGTATTTGTATTGTTGTGTTAAAAATATTTCATATTTTTAACTACGCATCTTACTTATATTATTTCCTCTAAAATAAATATAAGTCTTTTGTGTTTTGCACTTCGCACCCGAATTATGTATCTTGTATTTTGTATGTGTATTTTTATGTTTATACTCCTCACGAGTATTTAGTGTATTTTTTAGTCTTAATACGCTAGCACGTATAACACATACTATATACACTTAGCACAAAAGTTGGTGATAAAATAATATATATATTTTTTCTCAAAAATATATACATACTTAATACCCAATTTTATTTTTGAAGAAATCACCATTTCTTATCACCAAAAATTAGGGAAACCTTGGTAATACTTTTAAGCACATTTTTAGGGAATAAGTTTCTCAAAAACTTATATTTTTCTAAGTGTCAAAATTTATGAAAATTTTGACAGAGTTTCCCCTAAAAATGGAGGTTTCCCATGTTTTCAAAACATGTGTTTATTTTCTTTTCAAAACGTCAACAATCTCGTCAACCAACAATGAACAATATGCAACTAGTTAAAATAGATATAATCGCAGAAATACATGAACTTGTGGTTTTTCCAAAATAGGTAGTATTCTTCCATTATTTTTAGTGGATCTTTGCATCGATCAACTTTGTTTCTTGAAAGTCTCGCTTTTAAAGAAGTTACATCTTTACAACTTCCGGTCAACATTTACAAAAATAGTTATTTTGTCGAAACTTTGTGTTACACAAGTGTTTACATACTCGTGTGTTTGCTAAAATCATTCTTTTTCATGTAAGACTCGGCTTTAGAAAATATGATTTCTTTGACGCTCGGTCCTTTGAAAATACCGCTTGTAGATACGTAGATCTACTAGTTTTAAACACTATTTCACAAGTTAAATCGCTTTTACACAAGTTCCTGATTCGAGTGTGGTAGAGCTTCATCTTCTAACCCTTGTTATACTTAAACAAGCTTTATGTCATAATCCAAGATCATGACTAAACCGGGTTAAATGATGATCTGAGCTACCACAACATAGATCGGGTCCAAATAATCACACAAATCAAATACTACATGATTTACACAACATATGAGCTTTTAACCATCACTTTTAGTGTTTTTAGTAGACTTTTAAGCTTTAACTTGTATGTTTACGAGTTTTAACCGTTACAAATCATTTTAACCACTTCAAAATAGTTCGAGAAGGTGATTCAAGCAACATACCACTAGCTCGAGGCTAGCGAAGAATCTAAGCGCAAATAGGGTGGATAAAAGCAAGAGAATGAGGTCCTTCGCCTTCCGATTGCACCAAGCTTCCTTATACGAGATCCTTAACACTTGTAGAGCTTGGAATTTGCAAGATAGAAATTGAAAATGGATGGATGGGAGGTGGGTGTGTTCGGCCGTAAGCTAGAAGAGAGGGAGAGAAGTGTGTGTTGTGGTGTTGTGTGATGATCATGTTATGGTGGGCTAATACATGAACTTATAGATAATTAGTGTGTGTATTAACCATAGGTCCATATGTCTACTAGATTTTAGGCACAAGTAATATTATAATCAAATTGTACAAAGTGTGTCCCCCTCATGGGGACGGTTTGGTTAAGGGGGGGGGGGGGGTCTTGGTCCGATTCCAACTAATTAGTTGGATAATAGTTAGGTTAAGTAAGTTAGTTAAGTGCTTAACCCGGTTAGTTGTGTGTCGTGTGTTATGACGGGTGTTAGGGTATTCAGGGACCCTAACTGGCTCAGAAAAAGATAAATAATGTTATTAACAATATTTTCATGTTCCGGGTATAGTCCGGTTGTTCGGTTGCATACCGATTCGTTAAAGTGCTAAATTGCACCTTTTAGTGTTTAATAAGTATCTTTTTGTAACACTATCGATTCCCAACACTTAGGGAAATATTCTGGATAATAAAACGACATTTCTGCAAAATATTCATATGTCTAAATGCTGAATTATTGCTGAATTATATAAATTCTGCACTTAAAGTGCGTTTCGGGTGCTTTTTAGTGCTTATTTTTGCTTTCGTATTGCATATATATTAAACCCTTGTATGTACTCTTGGGTTTTAATGCATTCTTGCTGTCGGACCTACACCTAGGCTCCAATTTTTATTGTCTGACTGCTTTCTGCAGTTCCGTTGACACATAGTGTCTTACCGGGGAGTTTACTTAGTATTTTTGACGCAACGCTCTCGTTTATGCATAAAGCAATATTTTGTAGTATACAACGTGCATGAATTCACTTGTTTAGTATGTAATCAGATATTGCTGACAATTAAGCACTAATTGCAGTCATTAAGCAATAATTAATGTGTACGGAAATTACCGGTTTGGGCCAGTTGTCACAGTCTCCCCCCGTTAAAAGAATTTCGTCCTGAAATTCAAACTGAACTCACTCTCGCTGGAGTCTTCTTGAATAGGTGGGGATACTTTTTCTTGAACTGGTCTTCACGTTCCCATGTGTACTCGGGTCCGTGCTTAGAGCTCCAACGTACTTTGACAAGCTTCACACTACTCCTCCTAGACTTGTTGAATTTCCAGTCGGTAACCTCAACGGGTTGCTCTGTAAATCGGAGGGCTTCATCAATATGCACTTCATCCATCGGGATGATCATGTTTTCTTGTGTTGGACTCTTCTTCAGGTTGGATACATGAAACGTATCATGTACTCCATTAAGTTCTTCCGGTAACTCCAACTTGTATGCCACGGTACCAATTTTCTTCAAAATTCTGAATGGTCCGATGTATCGTGGATTCAGCTTTCCACGCTTTCCAAATCTGACTACGCCCTTCCAAGGTGAGACTTTTAACAACACTTTGTCTCCTACCTCGAATTCTACTGATTTTCTTTTTGGATCAGCGTAGATCTTTTGTCGTTCTCGAGCCGCCTTAATGCGCTCTCGGATCTGCGCAATCTTGTCGGTTGTCTCTTGTACAAGTTCAGGACCAACCATACGCTTATCTCTAGCGTCTGCCCAACATAAGGGCGATCGGCATTTGCGGCCATACAGAGCTTCGAACGGCGCGGCTTTTATGCTCGTATGATAACTGTTATTGTAGGAAAACTCAACTAAAGGTAGATGAGTATCCCAGCTGCCGCCTAGATCCATGACACATGCGCGAAGCATATCTTCTAACGTTTGTATAGTCCGTTCGCTCTGGCCGTCTGTTTGCGGATGGAATGTCGTGCTTAGATCTAACTGAGATCCAAAGGCTTCCTGAAATGATTGCCAGATTCTTGAGTCAAAGCGTCCATCTCTGTCTGAAATGATTGAGATTGGCACTCCATGACGTGCCACAATTTCTCTTAAGTATATTTCAGCAAGCTTACCAGTGCTGTCTTTTTCTCGGATCGGTAGGAAGTGCGCAGACTTCGTTTATCGATCAACTATTACCCATATCATATCGTGCCCTCTCGGGGTCCTGGGTAATTTCGTTATGAAGTCCATCGAGATTTGTTCCCACTTCCACACGGGAATCTCTGGTTGTTGTAGTAGGCCGGACGGTTTCTGATATTCTGCCTTAACCTTGGCACAGGTTAGGCATTTCCCTACATAAACAACAACATCGCTTTTGAGTCTCGGCCACCAATAATATTCCTTCAAGTCTTGATACATCTTGTCCGACCCTGGGTGGATCGAGTATCTTGACTTGTGCACTTCATCAAGGATGACTTCTCGTAGGCCACCATAGAGCGGAACCCAAATGCGCTTTTTAAAGTATAAGGCTCCCTCTTCATTTGGCGCCATGTATTTAAGCATACCCCGTAGGTATTCAGCTTTACGGTTCTCTCCTTTAAGAGCTTCTTGTTGTGCATCTCGAATGCGTGCAGTGAGGTTCGTTCGAATCGTCATTTCCAATGCTCGAACCCTAAGGGTCTTAACCCTTTCTTTTCGGCTTAACGCGTCCGCTACAACGTTCGCCTTTCCAGGATGGTACTTAATCTCACAGTCATAATCATTTAGCAGCTCAACCCAACGTCGCTGGCGCATATTCAATTCCTTCTGATCAAATATGTGTTGTAAGCTTTTGTGATCTGTGAAGATTGTACATCGAGTACCATATAAGTAATGTCGCCAAATCTTCAAGGCGAATACCACTGCACCCAGCTCCAGGTCGTGAGTGGTATAATTTCTCTCGTGAACCTTCAGTTGTCTTGAAGCATAAGCGATGACTTTTTGGCGTTGCATGAGCACGCAACCCAAGCCTTGTCGTGAGGCGTCGCAGTATACCACGAAGTCTTCAGTGCCTTCGGGTAACGATAGTATCGGTGCATCGCAGAGCTTGTTCTTAAGTAGCTGAAAGGCTTCTTCTTGTTTGTGACCCCAGTCGTATTTCCTGTCCTTCTGCGTAAGGGTCGTTAGCGGTTGAGCTATCTTTGAGAAATTCTCGATGAATCGCCGATAATAGCCCGCTAAGCCCAAAAATTGGCGAACTTCAGTTGGGGTCTTGGGAGCTTCCCAATTCTTTATTGCTTCAATCTTGGATGGGTCTACATGAATGCCCTTCTCATTCACCACGTGACCAAGAAATTGTACTTCGCGAATCCAGAATTCGCATTTTGAGAACTTTGCATAATGTTTCTCTTTCCTCAGTAGCTCCAAGATGGTTCTGAGATGTTGCTCATGCTCTTCTTTCGTTCGCGAGTAAATCAGGATATCATCGATAAATACAATCACGAATTTATCAAGATATGGTTTGCATACGCGGTTCATCAGGTCCATAAAGACCGCTGGCGCGTTCGTCAATCCAAATGGCATCACAAGAAATTCGTAGTGCCCATAGCGCGTTCTGAATGCGGTCTTTGGCACACTTTCATCTTGGATTCTCAGCTGATGGTATCCAGATCGAAGGTCGATCTTGGAATAGTAGCTTGATCCTTGCAGTTGATCAAACAAGTCATCAATCCTCGGTAGCGGATACCGATTCTTGATCGTGAGCTTGTTCAGTTCCCTATAGTCGATACACATCCGTAGTGTTTCATCCTTCTTCTTCACGAACAATACTGGAGCTCCCCAGGGTGAGAAGCTTGGCCTTATGAATCCTTTATCCAACAACTCCTGAAGTTGTGTAGATAATTCTTGCATTTCGGATGGTGCAAGTCGATAGGGAGCCTTAGCTACAGGAGCGGCTCCTGGAACCAAGTCTATGTGGAATTCGACTTGTCGTTGCGGAGGTAGTCCTGGCAGATCTTCAGGGAACACATCAGGAAATTCCTTCACCACAGGAATGTCTTCGAGTTTTGGCTCCACAGTCTTCGTATCTACAACGTGTGCTAGGAAAGCAACACATCCTTTCCTTAAGCACTTCTGTGCCTTCATACAACTGATGATTCGTAGAGGCGCGTTTCGTCTTTCTCCATGTACAATGAGAGTTTCATCATTCGTCAGAGGGATGCGAATGATTTTCTCATGACAAATGACTTCAGCTTTGTTCTTGGACAACCAGTCCATTCCGACCACTACATCGAAGCTACCTAATTGAACAGGTACGAGGTCGATGCTAAATCTTCGTTCACCAAGTTCTAGCATGCAGCCTCTAACAACTTCGCTCGTTTCAACAAGTTTACCATTGGCTAGTTCTATGGAATAAGGAATTTCTAATCTACTAGATTCTATTCCGAGTATGCATTTAAATTCCACAGACATGAAGCTAAATCGGCGCCAGTGTCAAATATTATGGATGCAAAGTGATTGTTAATGAGGAACGTACCGTTGACCACATCAGGGTCCTCGCGTGCGTTCTTTGCTCCAATCACAAACGCTTGAGTCTGAACGTTGTTTCCCCTTGGGCAATTTTTCTTGAGATGATCCATGCTTCCACAACCAAAGCATCGTTGGTTTTGCCCAGCTCCATGGCCATTCCAGTTACCATTGCCATTTCCATTTCCACCATTGTTTCCAGATCCAGCACCGTGGCGGTTATTCCCGTCCTTTCCTTTTCCCCAACAGTCCTCAGTATGGTGACCCAGTTTTCCACACTTGTCGCATTTTGGAATGCGACAAACTCCTCCGTGATGACGCTTGCACTGGTTGCAGAAGGGCATAGTACCCAGGTACCTTTTGGTAGGAGCGTCAATCATGTCTGCAGGAGTTTTCGCCTCCTGAGGCAGTTCGGGGTCGCACTTCTTGTTGTTGAAACCCTTGTAGTTGTTGCGAGTTGCTTGATTCAGATTTGAATGCTTCCTCTTCTTGTCACCAGACGACCTAGCATGCGACTTGGTCCTTTCAGTTGGGTTTAGTGGTGACCTCTTCCTACGAACGCAATCTTCGGTAAGGTTGGCAGCCAGAGTTACCGCCTCAGTGATCGTTTGAGGTTTGGCCGAAGTTACCATGCCGCGAAACTCTGGGGCCAGTCCCCTTATGTAGCGTTCAACGCGCTTGAATTCGGGAGTCACCACGTAGGGAAGCACTCTAGACAGATCGTGGAATCTTCGAGTATAACCATTAATATCCGTGCCTTCCATGGTCAAGTGCCAGAACTCCGTTTCCAGATTTTGGAGTTCAGCACGAGAGCAATACTTCTCTCTCATTCTTTCCTTAAGTTCATCCCAAGTCAGGCCATAGGCGGCATCATCGAGCAAGGTTTGGGCTTGCAAGTTCCACCAAGTCAGAGCTTCATCGACCAACAATCCAGTAGCAAAAGTGACTTGCTGATCCGCGGTACACTTGCTCATGCGGATAGCAGCTTCAGTCTTCTCCACCCAGCGTACAAATGCTACTGCACCTCCTGTGCCGTCATAGTTCATCGGCTTGCAGTCGAGGAATTGCTTGAAAGTGCAGCATGGAGCTGCATTGCCTCCAGATGAATCTCCGTTCCCATTACGTCTAGCGTTGCTTGGGCCGCCACTGTCTCGAGTTCGGTTTGCCTCGTACTGGGCGATAGCAGCGGAGATCCTTTCTTCCAGTAGAGCTTCCAGCTCTTCGGCAATTCTTGGCAGTGGGGGAGGAGGAGGTTGGTCACGAGCGTTCACAGCTCTTCTGGGTGCCATGTTCTGAAGAACATAACACAACAGGGTTACGCATTTGTTTGATATCGTCACACTAGACAGTAGTAGTATATATGTATTCACATATATATACCACATAAGTGACATCAAACAATTATTACTCTAGCAGAGTACTTAGTAGGCTTGCACTGAGGGAATCTATACGTGACAAGACTTGCTGTGATTTTTGTGCACTGAATTCCATAATTATGTATGCATCCATAATTACGTAACTCCTTGCACAGTCCGCACAGTTTGTTTCATCCTCGTATTTCTTCCTTCAGGTAGGCCATTGCTTTCAGGTAAAGTCACATATACTTGTGACATTCTACCTCTAGTACATGCTAATTATCACACATAATTGCAAGTAATTTCTAGTCAACGACAAGTGCTACTCAAGTGCACTCTAAGTCTCGTACTGTCTTTTCTAGACTTATGTAGACAGTTTCAGGCAGTGGATGTCGCGGGACGTTTTATGCAATGAAAACTCTTTGAAAAATTGTTTTCGTGAAAGGATCCTAGAGATTGTAGACTAGACTCGAGAAGGAATCCTGGTTCACTACAATCGCAGATCTGATACCAATCTGTCACACCCCTTTCTGCGGCGGAAGCACGAGGTGTGATCATGAAAGGTTCTCATTGCATACGAAGAGTAAACATACTACATGCTCAAAAATACCTTCAAATATTACATTACTGAAAACATATGTCAAGTGTTTACAACACGAGATAACATATTGTCTTAAAAGTCACAACTTTATTTAAAGATAAACAAAGCGACATCCACGAGCATGAGTAAGACCACGCGCACATCCATCCTAGTTACCTGAAATACATGTGAGTTTTGGAAAAACGTCAACATAAAGTTGGTGTGAATTCATGCAATTTTTGTATTTCACGTTTGTATACTTTGTATGAAAACATAATTTGTATTTTGTATAAATCAAGTCTTTTGTGTACACCAGGTACTCATGTATAAATATTTCTATATGTATCAAGTGTTAATGGGTTGCAAAGCCATTAACATGTGACACGACATAGGAAGTCACCAAACCATAGGCATTTTTCTGTAGTCGATTTACGACTGAGACACAAAAACACTGCTTGGTAAAAGAGTGGCCAAGAGTGGGGCTGCCCGGAACCCATTAGATCTAACCTTTTGTTCTGCGGTCTAAGTATGTACATGATTAATGGTGCTTATGGTACCCTATTCATGACACGATTTCTCGTATCATTCTTGTATCCATCATACCATTTGTAAACATTGTAATATTTGTAACATGTATTTCACCCCCGAAGTTATAAAACTGAAAACAGTTAAGAGAAAAGGGGGAGCATGAACTCACAACTTTGCGTTCCTTGCGTCGTAAACTTCACCGGATTTGCTTAG
This sequence comes from Helianthus tuberosus, assembly GCA_030545235.1. NCBI lineage: Eukaryota > Viridiplantae > Streptophyta > Magnoliopsida > Asterales > Asteraceae > Helianthus > Helianthus tuberosus. The sequence continues at coordinate 10,037,307 of CM060434.1, read as the reverse complement.
TTAACGTCGTAACCTATACGCGTTTTCTTAATGTTAGTCACTAGACTTGTATCGCACAAGTACAGTCACTCTCTTTTGTATTTGTATTGTTGTGTTAAAAATATTTCATATTTTTAACTACGCATCTTACTTATATTATTTCCTCTAAAATAAATATAAGTCTTTTGTGTTTTGCACTTCGCACCCGAATTATGTATCTTGTATTTTGTATGTGTATTTTTATGTTTATACTCCTCAGGAGTATTTAGTGTATTTTTAAGTCTTAATACGTTAGCACGTATAACACATACTATATACACTTAGCACAAAAGTTGGTGATAAAATAATATATATATTTTTTCTCAAAAATATATACATACTTAATATCCAATTTTATTTTTGAAGAAATCACCATTTCTTATCACCAAAAATTAGGGAAACCTTGGTAATACTTTTAAGCACATTTTTAGGGAATAAGTTTCTCAAAAACTTATATTTTTCTAAGTGTCAAAATTTATGAAAATTTTGACAGAGTTTCCCCTAAAAATGGAGGTTTCCCATGTTTTCAAAACATGTGTTTATTTTCTTTTCAAAACGTCAACAATCTCGTCAACCAACAATGAACAATATGCAACTAGTTAAAATAGATATAATCGCAGAAATACATGAACTTGTGGTTTTTCCAAAATAGGTAGTATTCTTCCATTATTTTTAGTGGATCTTTGCATCGATCAACTTTGTTTCTTGAAAGTCTCGCTTTTAAAGAAGTTACATCTTTACAACTTCCGGTCAACATTTACAAAAATAGTTATTTTGTCGAAACTTTGTGTTACACAAGTGTTTACATACTCGTGTGTTTGCTAAAATCATTCTTTTTCATGTAAGACTCGGCTTTAGAAAATATGATTTCTTTGACGCTCGGTCCTTTGAAAATACCGCTTGTAGATACGTAGATCTACTAGTTTTAAACACTATTTCACAAGTTAAATCGCTTTTACATAAGTTCCTGATTCGAGTGTGGTAGAGCTTCATCTTCTAACCCTTGTTATACATAAACAAGCTTTATGTCATAATCCAAGATCATGACTAAACCGGGTTAAATGATGATCCGAGCTACCACAACATAGATCGGGTCCAAATAATCACACAAATCAAATACTACATGATTTACACAACATATGAACTTTTAACCATCACTTTTAGTGTTTTTAGTAGACTTTTAAGCTTTAACTTGTATGTTTACGAGTTTTAACCGTTACAAATCATTTTAACCACTTCAAAATAGTTCGAGAAGGTGATTCAAGCAACATACCACTAGCTCGAGGCTAGGGAAGAATCTAAGCGCAAATAGGGTGGATAAAAGCAAGAGAATGAGGTCCTTCGCCTTCCGATTGCACCAAGCTTCCTTATACGAGATCCTTAACACTTGTAGAGCTTGGAATTTGCAAGATAGAAATCGAAAATGGATGGATGGGGGGTGGGTGTGTTCGGCCGTAAGCTAGAAGAGAGGGAGAGAAGTGTGTGTTGTGGTGTTGTATGATGATCATGTTATGGTGGGCTAATACATGAACTTATAGATAATTAGTGTGTGTATTAACCATAGGTCCATATGTCTACTAGATTTTAGGCACAAGTAATATTATAATCAAATTGTACAAAGTGTGTCCCCCTCATGGGTCCAAAACTTTGATGAGATTTTGAAAACTCAAAAGGGTTCAAAACCTTATAACAGAGGGTTCAAAACCTTACAATAGAGGGTCCAAAACCTTGTAATCAATCATCCTAGAACAGATGATTAGTTTTCAAAGCGGTTTTGAAATTTATGTTCTTGTTGTGGTCGTCGCCTAAGGATAGGTGACGGTATTGTTTTATGACTAAACGCAAGTAAACTCGCGTTAGGGTCATAGAAAGGTTATAGACTAGGTCAAAGCATTACTAATAACCTAATTCCCTATAACCATTGGCTCTGATACCAACTTTTCTGTCACACCCCGACCACGTGAGACAACGAAACGTGGCGGAAACGTCGGGGAGTGTTGTAACAAAATTAATTGTTTCAAATCCATGGCAATTGAAGTTTCGTTTTATTAATCAAACATGAAAGTTTACATTGTTTTAAACAAGAACCAAAGAGTACATAACATAAATTAACTAGTTCTTGTCTCGTTTTAAGTCACTAAGGCACAGGTCCGCCTAAGTATGTCTTGATAAGTCCTATGCATCATCTCCTGAAAACACATGTGAAAATAGGTACGTCAGCATAAAAACGCCTGTGAGATACATAGGTTTTGTGAAAACAGAATTCATGACTTATGTTTGAGAAAATGTTTAGTCATGAACCTTGTAATTTGCTTTGTCTTGTAAATCATTTGAAAAACGATAAGATCAGATGATATGTATAAATAGGAGAATAATGTATGGTTAGATGAATAACCATGTAAAATGAGTCTGTATAAGATAAGTTGTTTGTAAAACAATGTCTTGTGAAAAGTATGTTATTTGTATAAAATGTCATATGTCTCAAACTGAAATGATTCAAATAACGCTACGATATGTAATACCATACAAACACTTATATATAGGAAGTACCAGCGGCGTATCCACCATGCTTGTATCATATTACATATGGGTCGTTACTTAAATCACTTACTCAAACCAAACCATCAAGATGACATGTTTAACAATTGTAGAAATATTTATGTATAGTCAAATGTCTATTGTCAAATGTAAATCATGTCAACAGATACAACTGGTTCACACGGTTCAATAGTTACAAACGGTTCATATAATCAAAGGGTTACGACGGTTCACATAGTCAAATGGTTACAACGGTTCAAAATGTAGTATAATGTGTTCATATGCTGGATGAGCATATGCAACAGAAATGCAATGCAAAACAATGTACTAAGTATGCACGTAATGGACATACTGTGACAACCCTCACTAAACCAGGTATCCGTACGACTTAATTAATAATTAATTACTGCTTAATTACTGTGCTTGCTTGAACTTGTGAATAAACTGCTACTTGCATACTGATACATGCACTTACTTGCATCATACTTTATTTGCTGTCACTCCATATTTTGCTTACAGCACCTTAGTGACAAACATGATGCACAAAAAGCACAGTAGCACTATAACGGATAACCTATTGAACATGCTGATAAAGCCAGCATCAGGCAAACACTGCCTCTAAGGCCTGTAAGAGCCTGAAATATTTTGCTACACTAGTGGTGAGTGTAGGGATACAAGGGTTGTAGAACTACGTCTCTAGGAATAAGTCACAATGACTGGATGTGCCTAAAACGTACTCTAAGTACAAAACTCAGCACTTTACATAATAATTCAGCTTTTAGCTAACTAATAAAGTGCCAAAAACATGAGAAAAATATTACTAGACACTTTCCAAAGTGTCAGAAATGGGTTGTGTCACTAAAAAGGGTATTAACGACACTTTAAAGCTTTTTAACGCTTTAACGGATTACTATCCAACCAAACAACCGGACTATACCCGGAACATGAAAATATTGTTATTTTCATTATTTATTCTTTTTCTGAGCCAGTTAGGGTCCCCGTATACCCTAACACCCGCTTTAAAGCACTAAACATAACTAACCAAGTTAGCACTTAACTAACTTGCTTAACCTAACTAATACCTAACTAACTAGTTGGATTTGAACCGGATTTCCCCCCCCCCCCCCTAACCGAATCGTCCCCTTGGGGGACACCCTTGGTACTTGCTTGATTATTTAAATCTTCTTGTCTAATATCAATTAGACATTGGGACCTTTGGTTAATGCACATATGAATGGTCTATAAGTTCATGACTAAGCACCCAAGATTATTTCCATCACACAAACTCACAACACACTCTCCCTCTCCTCTCTAGAGCTCTCGGCCGAACCCCCCTAACCACCCATCAATTTTTTTGAGTTCGATCTTCATATTCCAAGGTTACACAAACATCAAGGGTCACGCATTAGGAAGCTTGGTGCACTCGGAGCTCGAAGGACCTCTTTCTCTAGCTTTTATCCACCCGATTTACGTCTAGATTCTTCGCTAGCCTCGAGCTAGAGGTATAATGCTTAAAACTCGTACTTGAACTAATCTAAGGTGGTTAATAAGATGTATGATGATTAAAACTCGGAATCTTGCATTTTGAAGCATTAAAGTTTACTAAACTTGCAAGTATTGTTGGTTAAAAGCACATAAGTTGTGTAAAACTTGTAGTAATTAAAATTTATGGTTATTTAGGCCCGATCTATGATGTGGTAGCTCGGATCATCGTTTAACCCGGTTTGGTAAGGTCATGGGTCTTAACATAAGCTTGTTTTGAATGATACAAGGGTTAAAAGGTGAAACTCTACCACACGCGAATCATGAACTTGTGTAAAAGAGTTTTACTTGTGAAATTGTGTTTAAAACTAGCAGATCTACGCATCTGCAAGTGGTATTTTCAAAGAACCACGTATCAAAGAAATCATGTATTTTAAAAGATGGATTTTACACTAACAAGCATGATTTTTACAAACCACAAGTGTGTAAACACTTGTGAAATGAAAAGATCCGACAAAATAACAGTTTTTGTAAAAGATGACGGGAAGTTGTAAAGATGGATTTTCTCTAAAAACGAGGTTCTTACAAGATCAAATTACCTTATATGAAGATCTACTAAATTTAAGGGGATTTATACCACGATTTTGGGAAAACTGCAAGTTCATGTAATTTTTGGCAATTTACACATATGTTGATTAGTTGTTGTGATGAAAGTTGTTCTGATCAAATAAAGAAAATTGTTGAGTTGATTTGTTAAAGAAAATGATACGCTTGAAAGCGTGGCCACCCCCAGTTACAGAGGAAACTCTGGCGAAATTTTTCTAAAAACCTAACACTTAGAACTATTTACACTACAAGTGTTAGAATTATTTTTGACATGTTTTCGAAATGTAAATTTCGCCATGACTTTATTTACTAAATATTCGGAGGTGGGATTTTCACAAAATTTAACGTGATAAATATATATTTTCACACACTGTTTATGATTATTTTGTGAAAATACATAGATATTATTTTTAGAGTAAAAATAATATTTACAAACGCTAACGATTCCAAAATAACACGAACGCTTTCACCATAAATATATAAGTTACACCGGTAATTATATTACCACTCGATTGTTAAAACGTAACTTACGCACTTACGGAAATATTTATGAACGCGTATTTTAACAACGTATTATTGGAGAAAAATTATGTGAAATGAAAATATAATATTTTTGAGAAAAATACTTATATTTTGGAATTGGAAATATATATATGTATTAAGTGAGACTTAATGATATAATTTGAACGCACATGTATTGAATCCCCATCCTTGGGAAGGAGATTAACTACCAAGTATATATACAGAATGTAAACACGAAATAGTTGTCTAACTATTTCCCAAAGACTTAAACTATAAAGCTAAGGCACGGCTGTCCGTCTAATAGAAATTAGCACCTGTAGGTCGTCGCACAGCTGCCTGATTTGGAGTACTTGGTAGAGACGCACCGACAGTGAGTTCATGTCCCCCTTTTCTCTTAACTGTTTTCAGTTTTCTAAACTGCGGGGGTGAAATACATGTTACTATGATTATGAGTACTTTTTACATGGTATGGTTAGCGTAAGGAGGGTTATTACTTAGATCATGTGAGTGGGTAGGCGGGAACTGGAGGCCATTAATCCTCATTGTAGGACCGAGGGACGTAAGCGGTAGATCTATCCGGGTGTAGCGAGCCCGACCCCAGGCCCAGCATAACGGACCTAGGGGTGACTTTGTGCCCCGACGCAAAATCGCAAGGTTTGAGTCTTCCTACTTGCACTTCACACATATCAATGGCTTTGCAACCCATTGGTGATCTCTTTTTCCTTACACTGCTACATACCAGGGAATGTTTATACTTACAAGTGTTTTACATACTCACTTACACATGAACTCGCTCAACATTATTGTTGATTTTTCAACTTACATGTATTTCAGGAAATTAAAGATCTGGCGCGGTATGTTATGTTTTCCCGCTGCATAAGGGTTCCAAGGTCATCCCAGTTTAGGAAATGTGACTCTTTCCTGGACAAGTCACAAATCTTAAACTGCGTTTATTTCATGTTTATGTTTTTCAAGACAATGTGTTATGTTATGATGTTGTAAGTCTCTAAGACAATGGTATGTTACTCTGGTTTTAAAACTTAAATCAATGGATGATCTTGCATGATTTTATTTCATATAGCTTTGTTATGATTAAGCTATGGTATTAAGAAGTCACACCAAATTAACCACGCTTCCGGAAAGCCAGGGTGTGACAGCTTGGTATCAGAGCTCTGATCATAGCGAACTAGGATTCTTTCTCGAGTCTAGACTATGATCACTAGGGCTCTCACGAAAACATTTTTCTGCATACCACTTAAGTCCAGATCCAAAACTTTTTACAAACAAATGTTGAGCACATTTTATTATTTATAGGCTCAGTCTAGAAAGGCTGAGGCTCGGTCTGAGAGGCCGAGGCTCGATCTTAGAGATCGAGGTAGATGGCTAGTGAGACTAGGAAGAGTAGGCTCAGTCATGAAGGCTGAGGCTCGGTCAAGGGGACCGAGGCTCGGTCAAGGGGACCGAGGCTCGATCTAGGAGGTCGAGGTGGAGGATATAGCAGTCTTAGAGACTGGGAGGAAATTTGGCTAGTGGGACTAGGAATGTCAGTCTAGGAGACTGGGAGGCTAGTGGGACTAGGAGAATTATGTGATACCTTACTTGGTGACTTATGTGATTATCTGATTGTATGACTGATTATTTGAGCATATTTGTGTTTATGATACAGACTCATGGACTCAGCCAGTACTGGCGATTCGGGCACCACTGGACCCATACCTATCGTATCTGATGACCTCACATCCTCCGAGCATGAGGTGCACACGTCTGACTATACCAGTACTAACGAGGATGATTTCCAGCCTTTCGCACTACCCGATGGTGCTGATGAGCCTGCAGATGGCCCTCCCGCTGAGTACCTACCCCTAGTAGAGATTCCGGCCCCTGTACCCTTAGCCGTTTATCCAGCATATGATTTTCTTCTTGACGCCGAGGCTGATGGCGATATTGACCTGTTTGAGGATGAGCCCTTTGAGGATGAGATCCAGGGCGAGGCCCTTCTTCCTGCGGGCGATCTTCTGATGATCGCTGACGTTCCCGCTGAGGATTCGCCTGCACATTCTCCTGTCCCAGACTCCTTCGAGTCTGTGGCATCCGCACCTTCTCACACATTGAGCGCACAGCACTTTGCGCATGATTCTGATCCTGACCAGGCATCCTCTGTTGCACCTATTCCCAGCTTTGCGTTTGACCATGACGACATAGAGGATTCTGATCCTATCTTTTCCCCGGAATTCGACCCAGATCATGATATCGAGTTTATACCTATGGATCAGCCCTTGGAGGATCCAGCTGACCCAGTAGATCCTATCGACCCCGAGTTTGACTTCGAGATGGCTTTTGATGATCCCGAGCCTGCCGTCGCCCCTGAGCAGGCAGCCGCTCTAGACCCCATACTTGAGCATGACCCCGTACATGCTGGCATCCCTATTGAGCCTGTTATAGCAGACCCACCTGTTGATGATCTCCCCGCGGATGTTCCTTTGTTAGAGGGCGATCATGTTGTTGTTGATCCTGTTATTCCTCTACCTGTTGTTGATATACCTGTTGACCATCCTGTTGAGCACATTGCACCTGTTCACCCTTTTGTTGCTCCCCCACCTGATCCCATCCCACTAGAGCCCGAGCATGCACTGTTCGCGGCACACATGGATCCACCAGATGAGCATGCACAGCACGGTTGGATGCCTGCTGATGAGGATGTCCCACCTTTTTCCCCACAGATCCCTGATACACGACATGTTGATTTTTCTTTTCAGGTTCCTCAGTTTGTACCTCCAGCGAGGCCTGGAGAGGGTTCTTCAGCCCATCCTTTTGGGCATGTACCGATGTCTATCCCCTTCATGCCCCAGATGTCATCTGTTCCACCCTCTGTTGCTCCATTTCATGTGGCACCTTTTGATCCCACCAGTGAGCCACTACTTTGGTCATCATCATCTCCTATGCCACCGACTGATCCTTACCACCCGTCCCATGTGGGACACACTATCGAGGACATTTTGATGTCTTTCGTTTTCCAGCACGAGTCACACACGCAGCGCATCCAGGAGCTTGAGAGAGCTCAGCTGCCACCATGCCAGTGCCATGGTCAGACACACTCTCCTCTGCAGCCATTTCGACCCTTACCTCCAGATTATGCTGCCCGTCTCTTTACACTAGAGCAGCAGGTTGCTTCTATCATTCGTACCCAGCGAGCCATGGAGGAGGACTGGCTCCAGTTACGTCGTTTGTTTTACACCCACTTTCCCCCTCCTCCACCGCCATCTGTATAGAGCTCATCAGTGCTGTTTGGGTAGACGTTGGTGAGAAGATGGCGAATGCTTTTGACTGCACAGCATTTTTGGAGACTACTTTATGATCCTGACTTTTGTTGACATGTATTTGACGTATTTGACACTGACATGATATAGTTTTTGGACAGGGGTGATGTAGCCCCTAGTTGATTGATGATTGTATGACACAGGGATGTACTGATACACTTACTATGTGGTCTCGATATATGGCAATCGCAGTATTCTCACCATATTTGATTCGCTTGATTGCTTATTTATATTTTTATGACATGGGATGTTGTGTGATTGGTATTTGTGATGTATTGATAACATGAGATGTTATGTGCTATTACTATTACTATATACGTACGTTTTACTATGGCCTGACCAACGTAAACCATCTTTTAGAAGATGCCGCCGAGACGTGAGACACACATGCCTACCAATGAGGCAGAACTCCAGCAAATTATCACTGCTGCCATTGCACAATACGCCGCCTCTCAAGGAGGGACTAGTGGAAGCAACTCTGGCAACAACAATAATCCACCTCATGGTAATACTAAGTCATTTAGACCTACCATGACCTAATTGGATATCTTTAGCAATGATGCTAATGCCGATCGTATGTTATAATAAATGTGCAGGGTGCACCTACAAGCAGTTCTTAGACTGTAAGCCCGTAAACTTTGATGGCACAGGAGGTGCTGTCGCCTTTGTTCGTTGGGCTGAGAAAACTGAATCTGTTCTTCGCATGAGCAAATGCGCGCTAGATCAGCAAGTCACCTATATCTCAGGGCTATTCTTGGATGGAGCCCTCTCTTGGTGGAATTTGCAAGTACAGACACTTGGTGAAGCTGCTGCCTACGCGCTAACCTGGACCGAACTAAAGGAACTTATGCGCAAAAAGTACTGTTCCCGCGCAGAAATCCAGAGATTGGAGACCGAGTTTTGGCATTTGAAAATGGACGGTCCAAAGATCGCAGAGTACGTTCAAAGGTTCCATGACTTATCGCATGTGGTACCCTACATGGTCACTCCTGAGTTCAAGAGAATTGAACGCTTCATTTGGGGACTAGCTCCTCAAATCATAAGCATGGTGACCTCCTCCAAACCAGCAACTATCACTGAAGCCATCGATTTGAGCGTGGCTCTCACCGAGGAGGCAATTCGTTTGAACAAGTTTGATGAAGCAGAGCCGAAGAAGAAAGAGACTCATGTGGAGTCGTCAGGAGGAAACAAGCGGAAGTTTTCAAACTTCAAGCAGGGTACCGGAGTGGTGGTTAAGAAAGGAGAGCAAAACGCGCCAGCGCAGGATACAGCTGGTGGTAGGAGGAAAGGTAAGGGATATATGGGTGCACATCCCAAGTGCAACTCTTGCCAACGCCATCACTCTGGACGTTGTGGACCAAAAGTATGTGAAGCTTGTGGAAAGACTGGTCACTCGAAGGATTCTTGTTGGGCTAGTGCTGGCCGGGGAGGCCAAGGAAGATTTGGGAATAGTAATAATCATGGTGGTATTGGGAATCGCCCACAGGGAAACAATGGAGGTGATGGAAATCGGGTCAATAATGCAAACCAAGCGGGCACCATGAATCGCAACCAGAGAAACAATCAAGTTGGAAACGGAGGTGGGAACGGGCAAAGACTTGGATGCTTTAACTGCGGTGATATCGGGCATTTTAAGAAGAACTGCCCAGACTTGAACCAAGCCCGCGGAAGGGTTTTCAACATCGAAGCAAGGGAAGCGCGCCAGGACCCCAATGTCGTTACTGGTACGTTCCCTGTAAATCAACGCTATGCATCCGTTTTATTTGATACTGGTGCCGATTATAGCTTCGTGTCGTTAGAGTTTAAGAATATGCTTGGTTTAGCCGCTAATAAGTTAGATGTTCCCTACTCGATCGAATTGGCTAATGGAAAGTTAGTAGAAGCCAATGAAGTTATCAGAGGTTGTGTGATCGAATTAGGAGAACGTGAGTTCGCTCTAGATCTACTACCAGTCCAGTTGGGAAGCTTCGACGTGGTGGTAGGAATGGATTGGTTATCAGGCAACAAGGCAGAGATAGTTTGTCATGAGAAGGTTGTTCGTATCCCAACCGATGATGGTGAGACCATTGTTGTTCATGGAGAGAAGCGTGAGACGCCGTTGAGGATTATCAGCTGCTTGAAAGCAAGGAAGTGTTTGCAGGAAGGATGTGTTGCTTTTCTGGCACACATTGTGGATAAAAAGGCTGCTGAGCCAAAGATCGAAGACATCCCTGTCGTGAGGGAATATCCAGAAGTCTTCCCAGAAGATTTGCCCGGATTGCCGCCTCAGACGCAAGTGGAGTTCCGCATTGACTTAGTTCCAGGCGCCGCGCCTGTGGCTAAGGCACCGTACAGACTTGCTCCGTCTGAGATGCAGGAACTGTCGACACAACTTCAAGAGTTGTTAGACAAGGGATTTATCCAACCAAGTTTCTCGCCTTGGGGAGCTCCAGTTTTGTTTGTCAAAAAGAAGGACGGTAGTTTCCGTATGTGCATTGACTACCGGGAGTTGAACAAGCTGACGATCAAGAATAGGTATCCTCTGCCAAGAATTGATGATCTGTTCGACCAACTTCAAGGTTCAAGCTTTTATTCAAAGATCGATCTTCGATCTGGATACCATCAGTTAAGGATACAAGAGGAAAGCATCCCGAAGACAGCCTTCGGAACTCGTTATGGGCACTACGAGTTCCTCGTTATGCCATTTGGTTTGACAAACGCACCTGCGGTATTCATGGATCTAATGAATAGAGTTTGCAAGCCGTACTTGGATAAGTTCGTGATTGTATTCATCGATGACATTTTAATTTATTCAAAGACGAAGGCTGAACACGAGCAGCATCTTAGAGCCATTCTAGAGCTGCTGGAGGAAGAACAGCTGTATGCCAAATTCTCTAAGTGCGAGTTTTGGCTACGAGAGGTGCAATTCCTTGGGCACGTGGTAAATGGAGATGGAATCCACGTGGATCCAACCAAGATCGAGGCGATCAAGGATTGGGAAACGCCAAAGACGCCAACCGAGATTCGGCAATTCTTGGGTTTGGCTGGCTATTATCGAAGATTCATTGAGAATTTTTCAAAGATCGCTCAACCATTGACGCTCCTCACACAGAAGGATAAGAAGTTTGATTGGGGAATCAAACAGGATGAAGCATTTTAGATATTGAAGGATAAGCTTTGTAACGCGCCAATCTTAGCTCTACCAGAGGGTACTGATGATTTTGTGGTATACTGCGACGCATCGCGTCAAGGATTGGGTTGTGTGTTGATGCAACGCCAAAAGGTTATTGCTTACGCATCGCGTCAGTTGAAAGTGCATGAAAAGAACTATACCACACACGATTTGGAGCTCGGCGCAGTGGTTTTTGCTTTAAAGATCTGGAGACACTACCTTTATGGTACGAAGTGTACAATCTTTACAGATCACAAGATCCTACAGCATATATTCAACCAGAAGGAGTTGAATATGAGGCAAAGACGATGGGTTGAATTGTTGAACGACTACGACTGCGAGATAAAGTACCATCCAGGGAAGGCGAACGTGGTCGCCGATGCCCTAAGTCGTAAAGAGAGAATCAAGCCCATAAGGGTTAGGGCTTTGGAAATGATTATCCGAACCGATCTTTCCTTGCGCATTCGTGCCGCGCAGAAGGAAGCTCTCAAGGAAGGAAACCTTGAAGAAGAATATCTCCGTGGGATGGAGAAGCTACTGGTACCAAACGAAGAAGGAACATTATGTTTTGAGAAAAGGATTTGGGTTCCTCTGTTTGGAGATTTAAGGAAAGTTATTTTCGATGAAGCTCACAAGTCGCGGTACTCTATCCATCCAGGAGCGGATAAGATGTACCAGGATCTCAAAGATTATTATTGGTGGCCTAGGATGAAAGGCGATGTTGCTGTTTATGTGAGCAAATGTTTAACATGCGCTAAGGTTAAAGCGGAATACCAGAAGCCTTCAGGACTTCTGCAACAACCTGAGATTCCCAAGTGGAAATGGGAACAAATCTCCATGGATTTTGTTACAAAATTGCCAAGAGGCCATGACACTATCTGGGTGATAGTGGATCGATTAACGAAGTCAGCACACTTCTTACCTATCAGAGAGAAGGATAATACGAGCAAATTGGCTGAAATTTACATGAGAGAGATCGTTGCACGTCATGGAGTGCCTCTCTCGATCATTTCTGATAGAGACGAAAGATTTGTGTCAAGGATATGGCAATCCTTCCAAGAAGCTTTTGGATTGCAATTGAATCTGAGCACTGCGTTTCATCCGCAAACTGACGGTCAAAGCGAGCGAATGATACAGACTTTGGAAGACATGCTGAGAGCGTGTGTTATGGATTTGGGCGGTAGCTGGGATAAGCATTTGCCTTTGGTCGAATTTTCATATAACAACAGCTACCACACCAGTATTGGTGTCGCGCCATTTGAAGCCCTTTACGGACGCAAGTGCCGATCACCCTTATGTTGGGCTGACGCAGGTGATAGGCAGCTTGCTGGTCCCGAAATCTTCCAAGAGACGACAGACAAGATTGCGCAGATTCTTAAACGCATCGAAGCAGCTCGCCACAGATAGAAGGCCTATGCGGATCCAAACCGGAAACATGTGGAATTCCAAGTTGGAGAAATGGTGTTATTGAAAGTCTCACCCTGGAAGGGTGTGGCACGCTTCGGAAAGCGTGGGAAGTTAAATCCGCGCTACATTGGTCCCTTCAGAATTCTGGAAAGAATAGGACTAGTAGCATACAAGTTGGACCTACCTGCTGAACTGAATGGTGTTCACGATACATTTCATGTATCCAACCTGAAGAAAAGTCCAACTCAAGATGACATTGCCATTCCCATCGACGAGATTCATATTGACGACACGCTCCATTTCGTTGAAGAACCGGTTGAGGTTACGGATTGGAAAGTGAACAAGACCCGCCGGAGCAGTGTCAAGCTCGTCAAGGTTCGTTGGAATGCCAGACACGGTCCTGAGTACACCTGGGAGCGTGAGGACCGGATGAAAGAGAAATACCCCCACCTTTTTCCTAAGAACCCTGCATCTACAAGCAGAACTTAAATTTCGGGACGAAATTTATTTAACGGGGGGAGAATGTGACAACCCTTACTAAACCAGGTATCCGTACGACTTAATTAATAATTAATTACTGCTTAATTACTGTGCTTGCTTGAACTTGTGAATAAACTGCTACTTGCATACTGATACATGCACTTACTTGCATCATACTTTATTTGCTGTCACTCCATATTTTGCTTACAGCACCTTAGTGACAAACATGATGCACAAAAAGCACAGTAGCACTATAACGGATAACCTATTGAACATGCTGATAAAGCCAGCATCAGGCAAACACTGCCTCTAAGGCCTGTAAGAGCCTGAAATATTTTGCTACACTAGTGGTGAGTGTAGGGATACAAGGGTTGTAGAACTGCGTCTCTAGGAATAAGTCACAATGACTGGATGTGCCTAAAACGTACTCTAAGTACAAAACTCAGCACTTTACATAATAATTCAGCTTTTAGCTAACTAATAAAGTGCCAAAAACATGAGAAAAATATTACTAGACACTTTCCAAAGTGTCAGAAATGGGTTGTGTCACTAAAAAGGGTATTAACGACACTTTAAAGCTTTTTAACGCTTTAACGGATTACTATCCAACCAAACAACCGGACTATACCCGGAACATGAAAATATTGTTATTTTCATTATTTATTCTTTTTCTGAGCCAGTTAGGGTCCCCGTATACCCTAACACCCGCTTTAAAGCACTAAACATAACTAACCAAGTTAGCACTTAACTAACTTGCTTAACCTAACTAATACCTAACTAACTAGTTGGATTTGAACCGGATTCCCCCCCCCCCCTAACCGAATCATCCCCTTGGGGGACACCCTTGGTACTTGCTTGATTATTTAAATCTTCTTGTCTAATATCAATTAGACATTGGGACCTTTGGTTAATGCACATATGAATGGTTTATAAGTTCATGACTAAGCACCCAAGATTATTTCCATCACACAAACTCACAACACACTCTCCCTCTCCTCTCTAGAGCTCTCGGCCGAACCCCCCTAACAACCCATCAATTTTTTTGAGTTCGATCTTCATATTCCAAGGTTACACAAACATCAAGGGTCACGCATTAGGAAGCTTGGTGCACTCGGAGCTCGAAGGACCTCTTTCTCTAGCTTTTATCCACCCGATTTACGTCTAGATTCTTCCCTAGCCTCGAGCTAGAGGTATAATGCTTAAAACTCGTACTTGAACTAATCTAAGGTAGTTAATAAGATGTATGATGATTAAAACTCGGAATCTTGCATTTTGAAGCATTAAAGTTTACTAAACTTGCAAGTATTGTTGGTTAAAAGCACATAAGTTGTGTAAAACTTGTAGTAATTAAAATTTATGGTTATTTAGGCCCGATCTATGATGTGGTAGCTCGGATCATCGTTTAACCCGGTTTGGTAAGGTCATGGGTCTTAACATAAGCTTGTTTTGAATGATACAAGGGTTAAAAGGTGAAACTCTACCACACGCGAATCATGAACTTGTGTAAAAGAGTTTTACTTGTGAAATTGTGTTTAAAACTAGCAGATCTACGCATCTGCAAGTGGTATTCTCAAAGAACCACGTATCAAAGAAATCATGTATTTTAAAAGATGGATTTTACACTAACAAGCATGATTTTTACAAACCACAAGTGTGTAAACACTTGTGAAATGAAAAGATCCGACAAAATAACAGTTTTTGTAAAAGATGACGGGAAGTTGTAAAGATGGATTTTCTCTAAAAACGAGGTTCTTACAAGATCAAATTACCTTATATGAAGATCTACTAAATTTAAGGGGATTTATACCACGATTTTGGGAAAACTGCAAGTTCATGTAATTTTTGGCAATTTACACATATGTTGATTAGTTGTTGTGATGAAAGTTGTTCTGATCAAATAAAGAAAATTGTTGAGTTGATTTGTTAAAGAAAATGATACGCTTGAAAGCGTGGCCACCCCCAGTTACAGAGGAAACTCTGGCGAAATTTTTCTAAAAACCTAACACTTAGAACTATTTACACTACAAGTGTTAGAATTATTTTTGACATGTTTTCGAAATGTAAATTTCGCCATGACTTTATTTACTAAATATTCGGAGGTGGGATTTTCACAAAATTTAACGTGATAAATATATATTTTCACACACTGTTTATGATTATTTTGTGAAAATACATAGATATTATTTTTAGAGTAAAAATAATATTTACAAACGCTAACGATTCCAAAATAATACGAACGCTTTCACCATAAATATATAAGTTACACCGGTAATTATATTACCACTCGATTGTTAAAACGTAACTTACGCACTTACGGAAATATTTATGAACGCGTATTTTAACAACGTATTATTGGAGAAAAATTATGTGAAATGAAAATATAATATTTTTGAGAAAAATACTTATATTTTGGAATTGGAAATATATATATGTATTAAGTGAGACTTAATGATATAATTTGAACGCACATGTATTGAATCCCCCATCCTTGGGAAGGAGATTAACTACCAAGTATATATACAGAATGTAAACGCGAAATAGTTGTCTAACTATTTCCCAAAGACTTAAACTATAAAGCTAAGGCACGGCCGTCCGTCTAATAGAAATTAGCACCTGTAGGTCGTCGCACAGCTGCCTGAATTGGAGTACTTGGTAGAGACGCACCGACAGTGAGTTCATGTCCCCCTTTTCTCTTAACTGTTTTCAGTTTTCTAAACTGCGGGGGTGAAATACATGTTACTATGATTATGAGTACTTTTTACATGGTATGGTTAGCGTAAGGAGGGTTATTACTTAGATCATGTGAGTGGGTAGGCGGGAACTGGAGGCCATTAATCCTCATTGTAGGACCGAGGGACGTAAGCGGTAGATCTATCCGGGTGTAGCGAGCCCGACCCCAGGCCCAGCATAACGGACCTAGGGGTGACTTTGTGCCCCGACGCAAAATCGCAAGGTTTGAGTCTTCCTACTTGCACTTCACACATATCAATGGCTTTGCAACCCATTGGTGATCTCTTTTTCCTTACACTGCTACATACCAGGGAATGTTTATACTTACAAGTGTTTTACATACTCACTTACACATGAACTCGCTCAACATTATTGTTGATTTTTCAACTTACATGTATTTCAGGAAATTAAAGATCTGGCGCGGTATGTTATGTTTTCCCGCTGCATAAGGGTTCCAAGGTCATCCCAGTTTAGGAAATGTGACTCTTTCCTGGACAAGTCACAAATCTTAAACTGCGTTTATTTCATGTTTATGTTTTTCAAGACAATGTTTTATGTTATGATGTTGTAAGTCTCTAAGACAATGGTATGTTACTCTGGTTTTAAAACTTAAATCAATGGATGATCTTGCATGATTTTATTTCATATAGCTTTGTTATGATTAAGCTATGGTATTAAGAAGTCACACCAAATTAACCACGCTTCCGCAAAGCCAGGGTGTGACACATACATAGCATAAGTGTAATGTAAAACAATGTACTAAGTATGCACACAATGGGCGTACATAGCATGAAATGTATTGTAAAGTGATGTACGAAGTATGCACACAATGGGCATACATAGCATAAAATGTATTGTAAAGTGATGTACTAAGTATGCACACAATGGGCATACCTAGCATAAAATGTATTGAAGTCATGTACTATAAATGTACTAATAAACATAGCAAGTATATGATGTGAAAACAGGAAAGCATGAAAGTAACAAGTAGGCACATGTGTTTCACCCCCAAAACGTTTGGAAAACAGTAAAAGAGGGGTCTATGTACTCACATAAACACCTTGAAAACATTTAAAAGAGGGGGTTCTATGTACTCACTTGAGATTGCTTAGTAGTCCTTGAGTAACAACCAAACAATGCTAGAGATCGCGGATATCAAACGGCACCTAATATAGGTAACTATGTTAATAAACCGGTCCTAAGTTGGAGGATCGGATAGAATGAGGGTTCGTAAACCAAACGAGTATGGAGACTCGTGTAATATGGTTTAACAAAGCCTACATACTAAATGAAACCTAACCTAAGTGCTTACGACCCATTACGACCCGTTTAGGTAGCTTATGCTACTTTAACGCGTCGTTCGCGTGAAACGCGTTCGGACCGCCTAACTAGTCCTATGATAAGTAGAATATGCCTCTACATGTTTAATATTGTTGTTAAATCAGTTTAGATGTCATAAGTTATGTTACATATGCTAAAAATGAATTTTGGCATCAAAGGGGTATTTTGGTAATTTACCTAAGGCATATAAACTATCTATCATACAACTACTTAAACGAAGCGACCATAAGGTATAACCTCGGAAGGTTATTCCCTACCTACTATGGTCACCTAATGTATTTGGTCGGATCCTAATGATCGACCAAATGGGTCGGGTTCGAAGGTATAAGCGATTTATCAGATCGCTTACCCTTACGACCCTAGACAACGTGGTAATCAGTAGGCATAGTCACAATGGACTATAACCATCGTGATTACAATCACGTTGCGAAGTTCAAACGAACTTCGCATTGACCATAAACTGGTCAACGCAGAAAGTCAAACAAAGTTTGACTTTCGGACTCGAAAAGCAATAAAAGAACGAAGGAACACTTACAAAGGGTCCCCGAATGCTAATCTAGATCAAAATAGCTCAGGTATGAAACAAAGGTTTCAACTTAGAGCACGTTAGATCAGATTCTTGTGAGGAATGAGTGAACATAAGGTGGGTATTTATAGGATTTCCCGAACCGTTAGGATCGTTTCTTGGAAAATGTGATCAAATCTCGTGCGTACACTTGTTGGAAAGTTGTGGTAACTAAAAATAAACCTCTCATGAACTGAAAGGGCAAGTGTGAGTGTGTGGATGAGAGTTAATCAGCTGAAATCTGCTGACTAATTGATCTTATCTGATCTGGGAGCCTGACGCGGGCCGCGTGAGGATACACCAGGATTTGATGCGGGCCGCATGGCCTGTCTGATCAGTCAACAACTTTCAGAAATGACAGTTTTGGTCCCTATTGTGTTTTAAGCCATTTTCGACACTTCTAAGGCCCGTAGAGCCAACTTTAAGGCCCTAAAAAGATGCCTAAACATTGTGGACATGAAACATGCTCAAAAATATGCCGGAGGTTGGTTCGTTTGGTCGTACGATCGCGATGTTCGCTTAATTACGACGGAATGCGCATAAGCGTGAAAAACGATCCAAAATGTGTGACGAATGGATTTTTCTTATGCCAAACACTAAAATAAAATATTTTAGTGCTTACATAAATTTTTGGATGTCCGGATGTATTCAGAACGTAAGTTATGCGCGAAAGTGCAAACTTGTGCACTTTTTGACGCTTTTAGTCCCTGAATGACCCAAAAGTTTATTTTAGCACACCGAACCCCTTAAAGCCTATTTCTAAGCTATATAAAGGATATTTATGGTATTTTTAACTTATGGTCATGTTCCGGAATGTTCGTTACAGTTCAAATTGGCATACTTTCGCAGTTTGTCAAATTTAGTCCCTGTAGGCGAATTAACTTGTTTTTGCCATACCAAAGCCTTCAAAACTTATTTCTAAGTTATGTAAAGGTTATTTAAGGTATGTTAAGTATATTTCACTATTCTGGAGTGTTTGTTGCATTAAAATGGTTATATTTACGCATCAGTGCGCGTATAACCTTCCAGAAAGCGATTTAGAGCTTGAAATCGAACAAGAGTTGATATGTGCAAAAGATACACATATTTATACAGATCCCAAGTATGAAATACAATATTTCATTGGCTTGGTATTTGTTTGATGGTCGCAGTGACCCAGGTGTCACACGTGATCTCTAGCATTGCTTGGTGGTTATCTTAGGACTTCTGAGCAATCTCAAGTGAGTACATAAAACCCCCCTCTTTTACAGTTTTCCAAACTGATTTGGGGTGAAACACATGTGCCTACTTGTTACTTTCGTGCTTTTCATGCTTTCATATCATATGCTTGTTATGTTCATTAGTACATTATAGTACAAGATTTCATTACATTTTATGTTATGTATGTCCATTGTGTGCATACTTAGTACATCGTTTTACATTACATTTCATGCTATGTATGTCCATTGTGTGCATACTTAGTACATTGTCTTACTTTACATTTCTGCTATGTATGTTGACTAATAGCATGCTAGCACATTGATTTACATGACTTTTCTGCTTTGTATGTTAACTTAGCATACTTAGTACATTGTTTTCATATGACATGTATACAATGGCTATAACATTTGGTTTGCACAAACGAGACTAATATACGTTCATTAACATTAGCTACGCCGCTCGGTAGTAAGTAGTGGTACCATAGGACTTGACAAATCTCATTCCTGACATCTCGGGTTTGTTTGGATATAAGGAATGACTGAATCCAAAAACAATTCTTTTGATAACCTTGACTAAAAGGGTTGTCTGACTGTCTCAAGGCTTGAATGTATGCGTTAACTTACCACATAAATGTTTGTATCAATGTAACATGCATTACTTTGCAAAACATAACTTTTTGATATATTCAAAATACTTTGTTTTGTACATTTCTACATTTGGATTATGTGACAATACTTTACTTACAATACATAACATTTGTTACACATTACTTGACTACTTTTGGACTTCTTAACATTTGACATGGTTTATACAAGGACTTTTTGACAATTGGTCTAAACATAGACTTTATACATTGGTGGTTTGCTTAAGTGACTTAAGTAACGAGATGTGAGTAATATGATACAACCATGGTGGATACGCCGCTGGTACTTCCTATATATAAGTGTTTGTATTATATTACATATCAAAGCGTTATTTAAATCATTCAATTTGGACTTATACATTTTACACAAGTAACACGATATTCACAAGACTTTGGTTTACAAACAATTTACTTTATACAACTCATTTTACTTGGTTATACATTTAACCATACATTATACTTTTATTTATACATATCATTTGATCTTATCGCTTTTTAAATGACTTACAAAACAAAACAATTTACAAGGTTCATGACTGACTTTTACTAAACAACTTTTTCTTAAACTTAAGTCATGAATCCTATTTTCACAAAACCTATGTATCTCACAGGCATTTTTATGCTGACGTACCTATTTTCACATGTGTTTTCAGGAGCTTTTGCATAGGATGATGATCGTGACACTAGGGCGGACCTGTGCCTTAGAGACTTAAAATGAAGATAGACTTAGTTTAATTATGTTATAAACTCTTTGATTCCTGTTTAAAACAATGTAACACTCTTGTTAAATAAATAAATTATAACTTTGTTTGCCATGGATTTGAAACAATTAATTCTGTTACAACACTCCCCGACGTTTTCCGCCACGTTTTGTATGTTCTACGTGGTCGGGGTGTGACACACACAATAATCAATAATCAACCCTAAACAATATTATTCTTACCAAGTGCAAAAACTATTCATTTTACATAATAACATGAACTTGAGTTTTTGCAAAAACTTGTAGTAACTTGGTAAAGTGTTTAGTGGGTTTAGTTACCCTTTAAAGTGTGTTTATTCCTTTAAAAATCTCATTCTTAAAGAAACTAGGTGTTTACAACTTGTAAACATATTTTACAAAAATGTTTGTTTATTAGGTCTTCTTGTTTCACAAGTGTTTATACACTTGTTTTTCCACTAAAATAGTGTAGGTTTAAGTAAAAACTATGATCTTCTAAAAATCACATTTTGAACTTGGTTTTCTTGGAAAATCATTCACAAATCTGGGATTCATATCGTTACTAGCTTACTTTGTTTATTTTCAAGAAATCATTTCATTCATCAAGTTCATGTTTATATATGAGGATGATCTTCTTGTGTTAACACATAATCATCCTCTAGCTTGCTAGATCATGTGTTTAATCACAATCTAGCAAGCTCCTTATGACGATCAACATCATAATTTCAAGTAAACACCAACAAGTATCATACATATACTAAACAACACTATTTCATCAAGATTTCATCATATGCAAGCTTATGTTCAAGATCCATGTTTATGTCTTTTTGTGTTCTTGTGATTATCAACATAATACATCTTTTATCCAACTAAAATAGAAGTAACAAAGGGTTACAAAGGTCTTACTACTAGCTCTAAGCTAGGGAAGAACACTTGATGATAAAGATGGTGGATAAAAGCAAGCTAAAGAGGTCCTTCAAGATCCAAGAGTTCCACACCTCCTTAAACACCTTGTTGCACCTTGGAAAGAGCTTGGAATAGTTGAACTTGAAATGAAAATGGTGGGGGTATGGGGGGTGGTGTTCGGCCGAGAGCAAGCCAAGGGGAAGGGAGAAAGTTGTGGTGAGTTGAGGTGTTGAAGAAGATGGGTACTTATAATCAAATTTGAGTATTGTCCAATGGGTCTAATGTTTCAAGAAGTACTAGCAAGATCTAATTAAATCCAGTCAAGATCATGGAAGATTTAAGCAAGATTTTTGGAAGATTAGGGAAATCTTGAGGTGGGGGCCACTCTTGGGCCGTAAATCATGAGGGGGAGGGGGGTTAAATGTAACTTTAGATGGTAAGTAGGTTAATTAGTTGGAAGTTAAATGTAAAGTCTAGTGTTTTAAGTGTATAATGCATTATGTAGTATGTTAGGGTGCTCGGGAACCATAACTAGCTCAGAAAAATAAAAAAATGCTTCTAGCAATATTTTGGTGTTCCGGGTAATGTCCGGTTGTTCGGTTAGATACCGGTTCGTTAATGTGCTAAGTTATACCGTATAGTGATGTAAATTTTTATGACACTTTTAATTCCCGACACTTAGGAAAGCATTCAGGACCATTTTGCCATGTTTTTGCATGAAACTAGTATGTTAAAATGCTGAATTTTGCTGAAATGTGCAGAATTATGCACTTTGGGTGAGTTTTAGGCACTTTCCGTCACTTAAACTATCACATAGTTAAGCAGTTTTGTGATCTTTACTTCCCTACACACTATACTAGTGTGATACTTTGTTTCTGGCTCATACTGGGTCTCAAAACACTGTCTGTCTATGTACTGAACCCCGTCAGCACCTTCCTGTCATATCCGTTAATTGTGCTAACTGTGCTTTGTCCATCATGTATGTCAATATTGTTTGCATATAGTAATGATGTGACAGTATGCTATATGTGATGCACATGTAAGTATGATGCAGTAATCACAAAGCAGTTCAAGTCATTAATTGTAATTCAGCATAGTCATTAAGCACTAATCATAGTTAATTAATTGCACGGATACCTGGTTTTTTGACGGTTGTCACATCAACGTCTATCAAGCCTTAGACAATCTACCCTCGATTTCAAGCTCGCAATCGCTGATTCTATGTGTTTCGATTCTGAGCCCGCAACTGCTGACTCTGATATTTGTCGCTTTTATGTGGATTTTATGTGTTATGTGATTTTACCTGTTTACGTGTTTTGATTTTTGGTGATTTATACGCTTTTCGCTTCTCGCTTTGATCGACACACACGACCCGCACTGCACATCTATCTCAAAACGTTAACAAATCGCTGCTACTTGTGGATAATCGCATGCTATGTTATTTGCTATGCTATGCTACTCGATGTGTACTTGCTAATCGCAATCGCTATTCTCGAATTCACGGACTTTGATTGATAGGTGATTATGGGTGACCAGGATAGGTGAATACATGCAAAATATAGTGTGGTTTCTGTGTTCTATGTGCCCTACGAGTTTATGTGCCTCTATGATTACGTGCCTATGTGTTTATGTGTTACGTGATTGTGTTCCTAAGCTTTAGTAGTATTAGGCGTGAGTGCGGCGAGATTCAATTATAAAGTGTTTGAGTCCTGTGGCGATGTCTATTGCAGACAATGTCGTCATTCGGATCATTTCACTCGCGCTCTACACGCCGAAATCATGAGGACAAGCGTATCGCTTCACTCGTCGATAAGCAAATCGCGAAAGTCATTCCGCAGATCGTTAATGAGCTGAAAGAAAATGGTAGCAAGTCCTTTGAAGAGTCCAGGACTGATTCGCCAAAGTCTGCTTTTAGCTTCAAGCAGTTCAAAGCCTGCGGGCCGAAAGAATCTACCGACGAAGATGGGCCTACGGCCATGTTCCAATGGTTTGATTCGATCGAAGTCATCCTGCGCCAGAGTGGCTGTCGTGATAATATCCGTACTCTTAACACCACTGGCGTCTTCCAATCCCGAGCTCTAGATTGGTGGACGGCCGAGAGAAAAAAGCGATGCAGCTTGCGGGTTGACGTGGGATGAGTTGAATGACGTTATGATGCAAGAGTTCTGCCCTCCCCACGAGCGCCAAAAGCTGGAGGAACAGTTCTGGCATATCAAGCAAAAGGATGGTGACAACGCTGGTTTAACTGCTCGCTTCAAGCAGCTAAGCATAATCTGTCCAGGTCAAGTTACTACACCCGAAATTACCATCAAGAAGTATATCCGTGCTCTTCCGGATTGCGTGGCTGATTTCGTTCAAGCTGCAAAGACGTCAACCATTGAGGAAACCTTCTTACTCGCTGCTGAGATCAACGGCAAGCGAGTCAAGTCTGGTTACTGGGATAAAGCCTCCAAGAATCTGCATCAAGCTACCGTTGTTCCAACCGCTGAAACCGCCGCTGTCACACCCCGACCGCGTTAAAACAACGAAACCGCGGCGGAAACGTCGGGGAGTGTCGTAACAGAATCATTGTTTCACAACCATGGATTCAAAAGTTTTCGTTTAATGATTCATTAAATAATTTACATTGTCTTAAAACAAAACAAACAAGTTACACATCGTCTACCATTGTTATTATGTCACTAAGGCCTCGTCCAGATCCTAAGTGAACAAGCATCCTAGCAACCAACATCATTCAACACCACCTGAAACATATGTAAAAACAAAGTCAGCAAAGAAATGCTGGCGAGCACATAGGTTTTATGAGAGTATCGGATTCATGGCTCATTTACATGTTGCAGTACCCCATTAGACTACAAGAGTCAAAAGTTACAAACCTCGTTTTTAAAAGTGTATAGTATTGCAACATAATACCAACTCAAATCAAGTTGATCATAGTTTATAAAATCTCGCAGCCATGATTCTTAACCTAAAACATTTGTTTAAGTAAACCAAATTGAAAATTGTTCTCGTTTCAAAACTCGTATGGTTTATATTGTTTAGAAAACATCGCTGTGTTACTTCGTTTAAAATCGTTTACCCATGTGAGCTAAATAATGCCACGGAATATAATATGATAAAAGCACTTATATATAAGAAGTACCAGCGGCGTATCTACCATGCTTTTATCATGTTACACCCGTCCCATTATCTAATCACATCCCAAAACCAATCGTTCTTTCAAATCATTTAACTCGTTCAAATCGTTTAACTCGTCCCAAAATCGTTCTTGTTTTAATTGTGAAAACTATTTTTTGGTCGTCTCGCTAATAACATCCAAACCTTCGCAACTCGTCCATCGTTCAACTCGCATTAACAAACCACCAAAGGGTAAGTTAACAATCACAGATTCGGTCGTTACCCACATAACCCCCACACATAACCATTGGTGTAGTCTGATAACGGGATTTGTCAGATCCTATGGTATCATAACCTAATACTGGTCGGTTCGGCCAAAATTAATGAATATTATTCGTTATGTAACTACGTCCAACAAGTTTGTTCACATTATCGAAATCGTTATTAGTTTAATATAAACCATGTTAATCATTTTTGAAACCATCGTTAAAACCTCGAAATCATTTAACACATATGAATCACCCCAAAACAATTGAAAATAGTAAAATAGGGGAACTATGTACTCACATTGAATAGAAGGGTATCCTTGATTTAATGAACTATCAATGCTCAGGAAAAACCAAGGAATTTCAAGTAGCACCTAGTAATCGGATCACTAGTTAATAAATCGACACCTAAATCGGAATATCAGATAGAATTAGGTCTTGTAAACCAAATGAGTGTTGGAACTCATGTGATATGGTTTAACAAAGCCTACATTCTAGGTCGGAACCTAACCTAAGTGCTTTCGACCCGTTACGACCCATTAAGGTAGCTTAAGCTACGTTAACCCGTCGTTCGCGCAAAGGCGCGTTCGAGACTTCTAACTAGTCCTATAACAAGTATTGTATGACTAAACATGTTGCATAATCAGTTAAGTGACAAAATTTTATATTACATATGCTTAAAATCCAATTATGCATGAAAAGGGCATTTTGCTCATTTTCCTAAGGCATATAAACTACCTATCATACAACTACTTAAACTATGTGACCATAAGGTATGACCTCGGAAGGTTATTCCCAATACAACTATGGTCACTAAACATGCTTGCTTGGAACCTAATGATCGACCAAACGGGTCGAGTTCGAAAATCTAAGCGGTTGTCAAGACCGCTTGACTTACGACTCTACACAAGCACTAAATTAAGAGTGACTAGCTAAACATGTTAAAACATGTTTAACTAAGTTAGAAAACAGGTTTGATATCAAAACAAAGGGTTTTGATACCCAAGAATAGTTTGGTTGCAAAATATGCATAAATACGCATTTTGACCGAAACTATGACTCGTCACTACGCCTAATCAACGTGGTAATCAGTAGGTATAGTCACAAAGGACTATAACCATTGTGATTACGCTCACGTTGAAAAGTTCAAACGAACTTTGTGTTGACCAAAGACTGTTCAAAGCAGAAAGTCAAACACTGTTTGACTTTCACGCTTGAAAAGCAATAAAAGCACGAAAGAAGGTTACAAAGGATCTAAGCTAGGGAGATCTTGATCCAAAACACTCAGGTATGAAGTTTTAGAGCTTCAACTTAGAGTTATTCAGATCAAGTGTGAGCAGAAATGAAAGAAAGCTTGGGTTTATATAGTTTTCAGAGAACCGTAAGGATCGTTTCTCGCATTTCATGCTTCGATCTTGACCCTCTAAGTGGGCACAATGTTTTCTAATACTAGGGGACATGAAATACCATAAAAAACAAGCAGATGGTATCCCAAGTCATGGGTTAAAAACCATCAAAATAGCATAAATGGACCAAATACATTGTTTCTGTCTGATTGTCTGTCGCGCCCGCGAGAGCCAAGTTTGGCAAAATGTCAAAATTGGTGCCTGCATGATAAAAAGTCTGTTTTCGGCACGTTTAAGCCCCGTTAACCCCAGTTCAAGGCTCTAAATGAAGTTAAAGTATAGGGAACTTAAAATATGCTCAAAAACATCTCGGATGTCGGTTCGTTTGGTCGTACGGTTGCGTTGTTCGGTTAATTACGACGAAAACTCGAACGGACGCAAAAACGATCCAAATTAAGCGACGAATGGTATTTTTGCATTCAAATCACTAAAATAAAATATTTTAATGATTACAAAATTTTTTTGGTGTCCGGATATATTCGGAACGTAAGATATGCTCAAAAAATGCAAACTTATGCACTTTTTGACGCTTTTAGTCCCTATTGATCAAATAAGTTTATTTTCGCATACCAAACCCCTCAAAGCCTATTTCTAAACTATGTAAAGGATATTTGAGGTATGTTTAACTTATGATCAAGTTCCGGAATGTTCGTTACTGAACGAATCGGCATACTTTCGCGGTTTGACACAAATAGTCCCTGCGATCACATACTTGATTTTTGACACACCAAACCATCCAAAACTTATTTCTAACTTATGTGAAGGTTATTTAAGGTATGTTAAGCCTATTTCACTATTTCGGAGTGTTTGTCGCGTTAAACTGATTACGTTTACACACCAATTTACGTATAACTTTCTAGAAAGCGATTTAAAGCTTGAAATCGGACTCGAATCAAATCGAAAAATCATCAACCACAAATACACACATAATAACACCAAAACACATTGTTTTATTGATAAATAACATTGTTTTACATTGTACATCGATTACAGAGCACAGTTGTCACAGTCTCCCCTACTTTAGGAAATTTCGTCCCGAAATTTGAACTAGAGGAAACTTGTGAGAACAAATGCGGATATTTCGCCTTCATTTGGTCCTCACGTTCCCAAGTAAACTCTGGGCCACGTTTGGACTCCCAGAGAACCTTGACTAATCGAATCTGTTTGTTCTTCAACTGTTTGACTGCACGGTTCATTATCTCCACAGGTTTCTCGACAAAGTGCATCGTTTCATCAACTTGAATTTCGTCGAGTGGAATGTGAAGATCAGCATCAGCTAAACACTCTCGCAAATTCGACACGTGGAAAGTCGGATGGATATTTCTAAGCTCTGTAGGTAGCTCTAGTCGATAGGCAACCTTTCCAATTCTTTCAACAATCTTAAATGGTCCAACATATCGAGGTGCAAGTTTTCCTTTCTTTCCAAATCTCACCACTCCCTTCCAAGGTAATACCTTGAGTAGGACATGGTCTCCAACTTGAAATTCTAAGGGCTTGCGTCACATATCCGCATAACTCTTTTGACGGCTTCTAGCTGTCACAAGATTATCGCGAATTTTCTTGATTTTATCTGTTGTTTCCAGAATGAGCTCAGGTCCAGTAAGCTAAGCTTCACAGTTCTCATTCCAACAGACAGGTGAACGACATTTTCGACCGTAGAGAGCTTCGAATGGTGCCATATTGATGCTAGCATGATAACTATTGTTGTAAGAGAACTCGATCAACGGCAGTTGAGAGTCCCAATTACCACCAAAGTCTATCACGTATGCTCTAAGCATATCCTCTAAAGTTTGAATCGTCCTCTCAGATTGTCCATCTGTTTGGGGATGATAAGTAGTGCTTAGATTTAGTTGGGTTCCCATAGAAGATTGCATGGTCTTCCAAAAATGAGATGAAAATCGGGCGTCACGATCAGATATGATATCCAAAGGAAGACCATGTCGAGATACAATCTCATCAACATAAATCTTTTAAAGTTTATCAGCAGATAGATCCTCGCGAATCGGTATAAAATGAGCTGACTTCGTTAATCGATCGATGACAACCCAAATAGCATCGTGACCTTTAGATGTACGCGGTAATTTAGTGATGAGATCCATGGCAATGTTCTCCCACTTCCATACCGGTATCTCTGGTTGTACAAGCAAACCAGATGGTCGTTGATGTTCAGCCTTGACTTTGAGACAAGTTAGGCATTTTGATACATACAAGGCAATATCCTTCTTCATACCAGGCCACCAATATTGAGTACAAAGATCCTTGTACATTTTATCAGCACCAGGATGGATAGAATATCGAGACTTCTGAGATTCGTCCATCACTAAAGTGCGAAGATCATCTTGTTTCGGAATCCACAAACGATCCTTAAAGTAGAATAACCCATCGTCCTTCGTTTCGAGTTTAAGCTCAAGTTGATGTGGTAATTCCTTACCCATCAATTTTTGTGAAACACAAGATTGTTGAGCTTTAGAGACACGAGTTTGAATATCAGATAGAGTTTGAACAAATTGAATCGCTCCTTTCGACTAAGCGCATCGGCTACGACATTTGCCTTACCAGGATGGTAGCGAATCTCGCAATCGTAGTCGTTCAAGAGTTCAACCCAATGTCGTTGCCTGATGTTCAGCTCCTTCTGATTAAGAATGTGTTGGAGACTTTTGTGATCTGTGAACACCACACACTTCGTGCCATAAAGATAGTGTCTCCAGATTTTTAAAGCAAAAACTACTGCACCTAACTCAAGGTCATGAGTCGTGTAGTTTTTCTTTTGAACTTTCAGCTGTCTTGATGCATATGCTATAACTTCGCCTCGTTGCATGAGAACACAACCAAGGCCTAAGTTGGACGCATCGCAAAAGATAACGAAATCATTGTTTCCCTCGGGCAAAGATAAAACAGGAGCATCTCATAGCTTCCGTTTCAGCGTTTGGAATGCTTCTTCTTGTTTGGGTCCCCACTCAAAAGGCTTATTCTTCTGAGTCAAAGTAGTGAGAGGAACCGCAATCTTCGAGAAGTTTGAAATAAACCGTCGATGATAACCAGCAAGGCCAAGAAAAGAACGAATCTCTGTGGGTGTCATAGGTGTATTCCAATCCTTAATTGCAGCAATTTTGGATGGATCCACATGAATACCCTACTCGTTGACTATATGACCCAAGAACTGAACTTCTTTAAGCCAGAATTCACACTTGGAGAATTTAGCGAAAAGTTGTTCCTTCTTCAGGAGTTCCAATGTCAAACGAAGGTGTGGCTCGTGATCGGCTCGAGACTTCGAATAAATGAGAATATCGTTGATTAACACAATGATGAACTTGTCTAAATAAGGTTTACAGACCCTATTCATTAAGTCCATGAAGATAGCTGGGGCATTCGTCAAACCAAAACGCATGACAGTGAACTCATAGTGCCCATATCTCGTGCGGAAAGCAGTTTTGGGAATATCTTGTTCGAGTACACGAAGTTGATGATACCCAGAACGCAGATCGATCTTGGAGAAACAGGTAGCACCTTGCAGCTGATCAAAGAGATCATCGATTCGTGGTAGGGGATATCGATTCTTGATGGTAAGCTTGTTAAGCTCACGATAATCGATACACATTCGAAAAGACCTATCTTTCTTTTTCACAAAGAGGACAGGAGCACCCCAAGGTGAATAACTCGGTCGGATGAATCCTTTATCAGATAACTCTTAAAGCTGTTTCGATAACTCTTGCATCTCGGACGGTGCAAGATAATAAGGTGCTTTCGTGATCGGATTAGCATTAGGAACAAGGTCAATATGAAATTCGACTTGATGAACTGGAGGTAAACCAGGCAGTTCATCAGGAAACACCTCTGGATATTCATGAACAATCGAAATATCTTGAATACTCTTGCTCTTGCCCTTCTCCTCGGTGACATGTGCCAGAAAAGCAACATATCCTTTTCGTAAATAACTTTGGGCTTTCGTACATGACATAATTTCAATCCACCAGACGGTTTCTCTCCACGAACTTCTAAGACAACACCAGATGAAAGAGGAATACGAACGATCTTGTCGAAACAAACCACCTCAGCATGATGTTTGGTTAACCAATCTATCCCCACGATAATATCGAAACTCCCAATTTGCATCAGTGTGATGTCAATAGGAAAAAGATGGTTGTCGAGGTTCAATTGACAACCACGAATAACAAAATCTAGTACAAGAGGTCTACCAGTAGCAACTTCGACAGATACTGTGACACCTGTGCCTCCACGGCCGTCAAACAAATACCAAATCAATGAAATATTGTATTTCAAACTTGGGATTTGTATAAATATGTGTATCATTTGCACATATCAATTCTTGTTCGATTTCGAGCTCTAAATCGCTTTCTGGGAAGTTATACGCGAACTGATGCGTAAATATAATCAGTTTAATGCAACAAACACTCTGAAATAGTCACATGGGCTTAACATACCTTAAATAACCTTTACATAACTTACAAATAAGTTTTGGAAGGTTTGGTGTGTCGAAATCAAGTTTATTCGCTTATAGGGACTAATTTCGACAAACTGTGAAAGTATGTCGATTTGTACTGTAACCAACATTCCAGAACTTGATCATAAGTTAAAAATGCCCTAAATATCCTTTACATAGCTTAGAAATAGGCTTTGAGGTGTTTGGTGCGCAAAAATAAACTTATTTGATCAACAGGGACTAAAAGCGTCAAAAAGTGCATCAGTTTGCATTTTCGCGCATATCCTACGTTGTGAATATATCCGGACACCCAAAAATTTATGTAATCATTAATATATTTTATTTTAGTGATTGGCATGATAAAATTCAATTTGTCGCGTAATTTGGACCGTTTTTCGCGTCCGTTCGTGTTTCGTCATAATTAACCGAACAACGCAACCGTACGACCAAACGAGCTGACATCCGAGATGTTTTTGAGCATGTTTCATGTTCCCGATACTTTAACTTCATTTTGTAGTCTTGAAATGAGGTTAACGGGCCTTAAACGTGTCAAAAATGGCATTTAACATGTGTAGGGACTGTTTCTGTAATTATTAAACTTTTGCTGATATGGGGATAGGTGGCGGGCCGCGTAAGATTTAAGCTCATGGTATTCCAAATCAGTGGGTATTACATGTACGGTCCAGATTTAAGCTCGATTATCGAGGAACGATCTTAACGGTCTTGGAAATCCTATATAAACCAACCCCAACTTCATTCCAAACCCACATTTGGTCTGATTATTCTCTAAGTTGAAGTTCAAAACTTCATACCTGAGAATTTTTAGATCAAACTTTCATTGCTTGGACCTCTTGCAAGTATTCTTTCGTGCGTTTATACATTTTTAGCACGAAAGTCAAACAGTGTTTGACTTTCTGCTTTAACCAGTCAATGGTCAACACGGAGTATGTTTGACTTCGTAACATGAGCGTAATCACGATGGTTATAGCCTCTTGTGACTATACCTACTTATTACCATGTTAATTAGGCGTAGTGACGAGTCATAGTTTCGGTCAAAATTTGTATTCTTGCGTATTTTGCAACCAAACTATTCTTGGGTATCAAAACCCTTTGTTTTGATATCAAACTTGTTTTCTAACTTCGTTAAACATGTTTTAACATGTTTAACTCGTCACTTAAGGTTTAGTGCTTATATAGGGTCGTAAGGTAAGCGGTCTAAACAACCGCTTAGACTTTCGAACCCGACCTGTTTGATCGATCATTAGGATCCGACCAAACATATTTTGTGATCATAGTTGCATAGGGAATAACCTTTCGAGGTTATACCTTATGGTCACTTCGTTTAGTTAGTTGTATGATAGGTAATTTATATGCTTTAGGAAAATGACCAAAATGCCCTTTTTACGCATAAATTCATTTTCAGCATATGTAACCTAAATTTTTACATCTAAACTGATTAGGTAACATTATTAGACATGTTAAGGCATATAATACTTGTCATAGGACTAATTAGGCGGTCCGCACGCGTTTTACGCAAACGACGCGTTAAAGTAGCGTAAGCTACCTAAACATGTCGTAATGGGTCGTAAGCACTTAGGATAGTTTCATTTTGGAATGTAGGCTTTGTTAAACCACGTTACATGATTTCTTATACTCATTTGGTTTATGAAACCTCATTCTATCCGATCTTCCAATTTAGGTCCGCTTTATTAACATAGTTACCTATATTAGGAGCCGTTTGATTCCGTGATCCCTCTAGCTTTGCTTGGTTGTTATTCAAGACTTCTAAGCACCCTCAAGTGAGTACATAGTTCCCCTCTTTTACTGTTTTTCAAACATTTTGGGGTGAAACACATGTGCCTACTTGTTACTTTCGTGCTTTTCATGTTTTTATATCATATGCTTGTTATGTTCATTAGTACACATATAGTACATGATTTCATTATATCTTGCTATGTATGTTTACTTAGCATGCTAGCACATTGTTTTACATTGCATTTCTGTTGCATGTGTTTACTTAGCATATGGACACATTGTTTTACATTGCATTTCTGTTGCATATGTTTACTCAGCATATGGACACATTGTTTTACATTTCTACTTTGTATGTTCATTTAGCATATTAAAGTACATTATTTTCATAAAACATGCTTCCAATTGGTATGATATTTGGTTTGTTTAATGGGACATTAATACATTCATTAACACCGATCATGCCGCTCGGTAGTAGGTAGTGGTACCATAGGAATTGACAACTCCCGTTCCTGAAATCCTAGGTTTGTTTGGGTGGAAGGAATGACCGAATCCGAAAACATTTTTGGTAGACCTTGACATTGTTCTAGGTTTATCTGACAGTCTCAAGACTTGAATGTAGGCGTTTAACATTACCGCATAGATGTTTGTATCAGTAAAGCATGCATTTATTTTACAAAACATAACTTTTGATTTATTCAAATACTTTGTTGTGTGCATTTTTACATATGGTTTAAGTAGTCATTTTTCACTTACCATACATGACAATTGTTTACACATTACATGATTTACATTTGACAATAGACATGGTTTACACATAAACATTTGACAAATGGTTTAAACAAGAAATTTTTGGTGGTTTGTTTGGGTAAGTGATTTAAGTAATGAGGTGTGTCTAATATGATAAAAGCATGGTGGATACGCCGCTGGTACTTCCTATATATAAGTGCTTTTATGAAATTACATATCGTAGCGTTATTTAAACCATTTCAAGTTAGAAATATTACATTTTACACATATATCATATCTTCATGAAACATTGTTTTACAAACAACATATTTTATACAAACTCATTTTACTTGGTCATTTATTTATCTGCGCATCTTTCTTTTATATCATCTGATTTCTTATCACTGGTGTATGATTTATAAAAGAAAACATTTTACAAAGTTCATGACTAACTTTTGTTAAACATTTCCCTTTAAACCTACAAGTCATGATTCCTATTTTAAATAAAACCTATGTATCTCACGGACATTTTTATGCTGACGTACCTATTTTCACATGTGTTTTCAGGAATTGATGCATAGGATTGATCAAGATACACTTGGGCGGACTTGGGCCTTAGAGACAATAAAAGATGCAAGACTAATTAATTATGTTGTGAGTCTTTGTTTTTAAGACATTGTAACTTCTTTTATTCAATAAAAACAAATTTCAATTTCCATGTGTTATGAAACAATGATTCTGTTATAACACTCCCCGATGATTCCGCCGTGATTTGTTGTTTTACGCGGTCGGGGTGTGACAGAAAAGTTGGTATCAGAGCTCATGGTTATAGGGAATTTGGTTATTAGTAATGCTTTAACCTAGTCTATAACCTTCCTAGGACCCTAACACAAGATCCTTGTGTTTAGATCTTAAAACAATACCGTCACTTATCTTTAAGTGGCAACCACAACAAGAACATAAATTTCAAATCCGCTTTGAAAACCAATCATCTGTTCTAGGATGATTTATTATAAGGTTTTGAACCTTTAAAGTTTTCAAAATCTCATCAAAGTTGGGTCTTATAATGTGAACACGTGCAATCTGGAACGGTGGATGCGTGTACTCTGAGTTTTCTGTCTAAGGCTAGAGTGTTTGTAAAAATCCACATAATCGGATCAGTCACTCTTACCTGGGAACTCTTAGGGTGAGTGTCCACTTATAGGCTAAAGCATGTCTTCGCGATACATTAATATGACCCTCTTACTTTGATTAGTCGTCGTCTCATTTGATTGCCTTAGGTAACAAACAAATGATCACAATTTCTATGCGTTATCATTTTGTTTTGTGGTTATCCGATAACATTTCACTTGTTTCCTTCTATGTCTTTCATTTCCTCCAGAATGTCTCTTCATCGCGGCAACGCTCAGATGTCCAAACAGGCTACTAGATTTGCCCAACGAATAGGCGCAGTAATCCAGAAGACTGCGAATTAGCCATTGCCATGTCCCGTCTCTAGGATGAAGCCACCCAAGAATCACCAAAGGAAGTAGAAGCCAAGCCTTCACAAAAATCAAAGAAGCGAAAGGCTTCAAAGAATCCCGCAGCGGTTGCACCAAATCAAGCAGAACCTAGCCAGGCAGCAGCACCACCAGCCAAGAAGCTGTACAAGGGAACTGCTCCATGGTGTAATCGATGCAACTGTCATCATCCGAATCACATACCCTGCTTCAAATGTACCCACTGTGGACGATGGGAACATTTGGTTGACATATGCCGCTTTGCTATCCAAAACAAAGCTGTTGCGAACTTTGCTGCTGCTCAACCTCCTGCCAGGAAACCTTATGCCGGTACTGCACCGATGTGCAACAAGTGTAATGCACCTCACCGAGCTTACCTGCAATGTCGTCTGTGTGCCTCATGTGGACGAC
Source organism: Helianthus tuberosus (assembly GCA_030545235.1). NCBI lineage: Eukaryota > Viridiplantae > Streptophyta > Magnoliopsida > Asterales > Asteraceae > Helianthus > Helianthus tuberosus. The sequence goes on along the minus strand of CM060434.1, from coordinate 10,002,062 downwards.
TCGGTCACCTGGCAAATGCTTGTCAATTCAACCCAATCCAAGGTGGTCCAAACCGACCCCAAGTCTACCCTGCTCAAGCTCATTTACCGTTTGGTACTTGGTACAACTACGGCGAGACGGGCTATTTCAGGAACAAGTGACCAAAGGTTGTCAATGCAAGTCTGACCCATGGATGAGCAGTTGGCTGATTAGAAGATGTTGCTGTTTTGAATAATTTGAATCTTATGCTTTTGTTTCTTTTGTTTTTCTTGAACTGTGAAACAATCTGTTTTGTTTATAAATAAATTATTGATCACAATTCTGATGTACAAGTGTAGTTACATGTGTGTATGGCATTTCCCTATGATACCTACATCAAGGAACTATGTTCTTTACAAACTACTCTTGTGATTCTCCCTTTCAAGTGATCGCTCATAATTTCCTCGAAAATTCTAAGTACTCATTTCATTCTAAGAAACGAAGTACAGAAAATAAAGTGACATTATGAGTAATTGTGCTTTTTGCACATCTGTGCCTTTAAATCCTTGGTTTAATAACTAAGGGTATTTCCGATCTCATACCCATATCATTACATTCTGGTTTTCATAACAACAATACATAATATATGCTTTTCAGAAACCACCTTCATGATTTCAAAAACATTTTATATAGTTTGAAAACATTTTTTTAACATAGTATATTTACTTAACATATCAAGTGCATAATTTCAAAAGCGTCATCCATGTTTTCAAAAACCTTATACATAATTTCAAAACAAAAAAATTTCATTCATCTCGCATGATTTTAAAACCTTTTATAAATATACTTATCTAATACACCTACTTTATGATTTCAAAAGTATTATATAAGGTTTCAAAAACATTAAACAAATTTCTAAAAGAACCCCATGCATAGTTTTCAAAAAACATTTTTCTCATACATTGACTTAACCTTCAAATTCTGGTTCATATGTCGCCTTAGCATATCTAGCACCTCAACTTCATGAGTATTTTACCTTGTGTTTTGACTTAAGCACGTCTAGTGCAAAGGTTCGAAGCGTCTCCCGCTATTCGAATTCTAAAAAAATCCATGTGGGATCTTCTTACCTTCACAATTAGATCCTTGTGGATGATTATCGTTCAAATCGGAGTCCTTAATTGGATTCCTTGTGTACCTTAATTCGAATGTTACGATTCCTTGTAATCGAAATCAAATTTTCTTTTTAAGATCTTCCTATCTTCATAGTTAGATTCTTGAAATGTTTAAAGTGCCAAATGAAATCCACGGATTGGATTCCTGGTGTGCTTTAAATACATGTGCACAGTTAACAAAAAAATTAACTAAATGATAACAAATTGAAGATCAAGTTAAACAATTTTGTGATTATGTGATTATGTGTTATGTGCTTTGTTTTGTGTTTTTATTTTCGTTATCCAAATCCTCGTAGAATCTTCCATATCTTCATATGAGGGATTCACAGTAGGATATCCAAAGGTACTACCTTAAATCCTTAATGGGCTTCTATGTAATAGTTAAGACCCTTGGATTATATAGTACCATTCCATAATTCAAAAGAGACCCCTTGAGTGGTCTAGTCAAAAGATTGATTAAGAATCTGGTTAAGAATGACATGTGATGATATAGCTGAACAGACTCCTTGGTAGTCTATTTAAAGAAATCATTTATTGATTTAATTAAAAAGGACCCTATGGTGGTCTAGTCACAATCATCACAGGTTCGTTCATTGTTTCCCCCCCCCCTACACATTATAAGATGCACTGTGTGGACTATGCAAGGAATTATGTAATTATGGATGCATACATAATTATGAAATTTAGTGCACGGAAACCACAGTAAGATTTATCATGTGTAAGAACCAATAGTGGCAAAAATAACGAAACGTGAACAATGTAAGGGAGGTACGGTGGACGCACCAATGGCGCTTCATATACTTGTATATAAGTGTCCCTCTTACATTGCAAGCATGATGTTATTTAAAGTTACTAGAAGTTCAGAACTCTAACCAGTGTTGTTTTATCTTTTCGACTTCATGTTTCAAGCTCTCACAAGTTTCCTCTAAATAAATTTCAGGACGAAATTTCCTGAAGTAGGGGAGATTGTGACACCTGTGCCTCCACGGACATTGTAACACCCTTCTAATTACTACTCAAGTTTATCGATAATTCATAAGATTTTATAAATAAGTTGACCCATTTAAAACATAAGTTCCAAAAGCAAAGTTTTATGGTAACTAACATTAGTCAACTACCGACTAATTCAAACATTCAAAAGTTATTTACCAAATTAGTTACATCATTGACATTGTCTAAACAAGTTAACTTAAGCGGAAGCTTCAAAAGTTTGTGTTCGGTTCTTCCAAAAGCTTGCTTGACCGTCATCCGTAATCCTTGAATACCTAGAAACTGAAATGTTAAAATTAAACATTTGTATTAGAGTACTTAGAAATAATACATAACCGAAACTACGTTTAAAACGGATTCGATTTAATGAAGAAATGCAAAATTTATCATAAAAATCAAAGCTTTACCGTAACTTACGGTAGTTACCGTAAGTTACGGTAGCTTCTGGGAAACTTTGGTTCCACCGTAACACAGGAGGAACCCACCGTAACCTTTTGGTCTCTACCGTAAATTACGGTATATACCGTAATTTACGGTAGACTCTGGAATGTTATGTTTTGTTTGATTTGTTTGTTTACTTGCCAAGTTCTCGGATTTCATTCCTATAAACCAACTTGTTAAATCCTCGTAATTCTAATATGTCATTTGATAATGATAACAAAGGACTAATCAATCATATTACGAAACAATATCCATGCTTTAATTGATTATTCGACCCGTTTGGCTCATCTACGGAATCTTCCAATATGATGACTACCAACGAGATCTTATCCATCCTTGACCCATTATTCAATTTAGCAAACATTATCGCTTTTAAAATTCACACAACATCTATTCTACAATACGACTACACGTAATTTAACAAAATTTCACTTAAGTAACGGTCAAGTTACATACCTTCAAAGTAAACCTTTCAAACGCGATTCGCCGCCCGCTTGTCCACTTGACGCTCCTGCGTCCTTTCCTATAGAGTTCATTTATAACATGTTTAGAACTCTCTTTAAAGCATATATCGCGTAGTAAGCCGAAACATCAAACGTCAAAATTATGTGTTTCAACTTTGAAATTTCAGTTTTAAGCCTTCTTTGAGGCATTTTCACAAACACTTTAAGGGCAGAATTTTATCTCATTCATATTCAAGTTCATAGCTTGCTTTTTAGCTAAACTTAATATCAATAAAGCTTTCATATAACATTTAAACATCATAATTTCTGAAATCACTTTCTATGATCAAATTACACTAGAATAATCATTCTAAACCCTAGTGTTTACTAGTTTCCCACAAAACCCATGAATCACCTTCATTGTGTTCATGAGATTTCCAGAAATTAGCCATGTTTTCATATGTTATTGTCTAGGTTTTACTCCTAGACACTATACCATGCCTATTCTAACCCAATAACTAACATGCATTCTCAAATTTCAGATTTTCCCAAATTCATGAGAATTTTAAACAGAGAATTAACATCAAATTTTACATACCTTGTAACTCCCTTGTGATGAGGATCACTAATCTATGTTCAGACTTTGATTTGGACTGAGTTTGATCCTTCAATTTAGAGATTTTGTGAGAATTAGGGTTTTGATGAACTTGGTCGCCCCCCCCCCCTGCTCCTTGTCTGATCGATCTCACACACGTATATGTGTTTTTGGTTTTTATTTTTCTTGTTTTAATTATATTAGTTTCAATTTAAGCACTTTCACCCCCTCAACTATCATTTGGTTCTAACTTTTAGTGTTTTAACTAAGGCTGGCAAATCGTGTCTTAACAGGTTTAACAGGTTTCTGACGGCGCGCACAACATAAGTTTCAAACATGATTACGACTCGTTTAACTACTTTCTACCTCATGTTTATAAAACAGTTTTATGTTTTATGTACAAAGATGAATAAATGATAGATCCTAACATTGTAATTTTAATTATTTTAAAAATAAAAAAAGTCAAAGGGTGTATTTTTCAGTCAAACAGGTCTAATCGTGTCTTAACAGGTACCCAATTGCCAGCCCTAGTTTTAACCCATTGTAAGTCACTACAAGGCTTTTACCTAACTAGGTTATTTTAATCCTAGTTAGTTCACTGGTTTATTTAGCAGCATTATATTTAAAATAAATGATTTACATTTTTAGGGTGTTACAAGTCCACCCCCCTTAAAAGGGGTTTCGTCCCCGAAACCAAAGTACGTACCGAATAGTGTGGGGTAGAGACGTCGCATCTCTTCTTCGGATTCCCATGTGGTGTCCGAACCTTTCCTATGCTCCCACTTGATCTTGACTTGATCGATTTGTTTATTTCGCAAGTGCTTAATCTTTCGATCTAAAACTTCTATGGGCCTTACAATATAATTCAAGCGATCATCCACTTCGATATCATCGTAGTGAATGTAAGTTGTCTTATCCGCTAGACACTTCCGAAGATGTGACACATGAAATGTGCTATGAATTCCGCTTAGTTCCTCCGGTAGTTCAAGGTGGTACGCTACCTTTCCTACTCGTTCTATGATCGCAAACGGACCGATAAACCTCGGACTTAATTTTCCTCTTTTTCTAAACCTAATAACCCCCTTCCATGGGGATACTTTGAGCATGACTTTGTCACCAACCTGGAATTCGATTGGCCTCTTCCTTTTGTCAGCATACGCCTTTTGTCTATCTTGAGCCGCCTTCAAGTGTGCCCGAACCACATCAATCTTTTCATTAGTGGCTCGTACTATATCTTGGTGGGCGAGTTCACGTGGACCCACTTCACCCCAACATACCGGGGTTCGGCATTTCCTACCATAGAGCATTTCGTACGGTGCCATCTTAATACTAGCATGGTAGTTGTTGTTATACGAAAACTCGACCAATGGTAGGTGAACATCCTAACTTCCTCCAAAGTCGATTATACACGCCCGTAGCATGTCCTCCAATGTTTGTATTGTTCTTTCACTCGGTCCATCTGTCTGAGGATGGTACGCAGTGCTAATGAACAATTTGGTTCCCATTTGCTCTTGGAAATCTCGCCAGAAATTTGAAGTAAACCGGGTATCCCTATCAGACACGATGGATACCGGTACTCCATGACGTGCTATTATCTCATTAGTGTAAACTTCTGACATCTTTTCTGACGTATAAGTCTCACGAATCGGAATGAAGTGAGCACTTTTCGTCAATCTATCCACCACTACCCATATGGCATCGAAACCTCAGTTTGTCCTTGATAGTTTGGTTAATAGGTCCATCGTAATATGTTCCCATTTCCAAACCGGAATTTCCAATGGTTGGAGTTTACCATATGGTTTTTGGTGCTCCGTCTTGACTTGTAAACATGTCAAGCATTTTTCCACGTACTTCACCACATCTCTTTTCATTCTGGGCCACCAATAATTTTGTTTTAAGTCGTTATACATTTTGGTCGCTCCCGGATGGATGGAATAATGGGACTTATGAGCTTCATCCAGTAGAAGCTTTTTAACTCCACATGTGTTAGGAACCCAAATTCTACTGAAATGTGCTTTCAAACCGTGCTTGCCTACTTCGAGATCTTTAACTTGACCAACGATCCTTTCCTTCTTCCAATTTTCCGTCTTTACTGCTTCATCTTGTGCGCCTCGGATTCATTTAAGTAAGCCCGAAGTCACAATGAGCTGCAACGATCGTACTCGTATCGGGGCATAGTCTGCCTTTCGGCTCAACGCATCGGCCACCACATTGGCTTTCCCGGGGTGGTAGTGTATTTCACAATCATAATCTTTGACCGTTTCTAGCCATCGCCTTTGTCTCATATTTAACTCCTTCTGATCGAAGAAGTATTTCAAGCTCTTGTGATCGGTGAATATGGTGCACTTTACCCCATATAAGTAGTGCCTCCATATTTTTAATGCAAATACCACCGCAGCCAACTCGAGATCGTGCGTGGGATATTTCTTCTCGTGTATCTTCAATTGCCTCGAGGCATAAACTATAACCTTGCCCCGTTGCATCAAAACACATCTGAGCCCCGATAGTGAAGCATCCGAATAAACCACCAAGTCTTCGACTCCGTCCGGCAACGTTAGTACCGGAGCTTGAGTTAACTTCTCCTTTAGCATTTGAAACGCTCTTTCTTGATCTACACCCCAAATGAACTTTTCTTCCTTACGGGTTAGTTTTGTTAGCGGTGACGCAATCTTGGAGAAATCTTGAATGAATCTCCTATAGTATCCCGCAAGCCCCAAAAAGCTTCTAATTTCCGAAGGGTTCTTCGGAGGATTCCATTTTGACATGACCTCGATCTTTGACGGATCTACTAATACTCCATCGGCACTTATAATATGGCCAAGAAATTGCACCTCTCGTAACCAAAAGGCACTCTTAGAGAATTTCGCATACAACCTCTCTCGTCTAAGTGTCTCTAACACCTCTTGTAAGCGGTGTGCATGTTCAGCTCCACTTTTTGAGTATACCAAAATATCATCGATAAACACGATGACTGACTTATCCAACATTGGCTTGCAAACCCGATTCATGAGGTCCATGAAAGCAGCGGGTGCATTTGTCAGCCCAAATGACATCACGAGGAATTCATAATGTCCATATCGCGTACGGAAAGCCGTCTTCGGCACATCTTCCTCCTTGACCTTTAATTGGTGATACCCCGATCTAAGGTCAATTTTTTGAAAACCAGTTCGCTCCTTGTAGTTGGTCGAATAAATCATCTATCCTCGGAAGTGGGTATCGGTTCTTTACCGTGAGTTTGTTTAACTCCCGGTAATCGATACACGCATGCTTCCGTCCTTCTTTTTCATGAACAATACCGGTGCGCCCCAAGGAGACACACTCGGCCTTATGAATCCTTTGTCAAGCAGGTCTTGAATCTGGGATATCAACTCTTGTAATTCCGACGGTGCGAGTCGGTACGGTGCTTTTGCTACGGGTTTTGCGCCCGGAATCAATTCGATCCCGAACTCTACTTCCCATTCAGGCGGTATCCCCGGTAAATCCTTCGGAAACACATCTTCATAGTCTCGTACTACCGGTACATCTTCAATCTTCCGTGATTCTTTCTCGGGCTCATTTGCGTATATCATGAATGCCTTGCATCCTCGCTTCATGAGCTTGTGAGCTTTCAGCATTGAGCATGCTATGGGGTTGCCTCCTTTTTCGCCAAAGATAGTGACGTGTTTCCCGCTCGGAGATATTAGCTTTATCTCCTTACGAAAACGCACGACTTTCGCATGGTGCTGAGATAGCCAATCCATCCCAACGACTACTTGAAATTCCCCCATTGACATCGGGATTAGGTCTATCAAGTATTCCTCATCATCGATGCTTAATTTGCAGCCTCGACAAACATCACAAACTATAAAACTTTTGTTGTCCCCTATTTCAACTTCTAAGGGCACAGATAACTTCGTCAATACAAATGAAGGATGTCGAATAAATCCATGCGAAATGAAGGATTTATTCGCACCCGTATCAAACAATACACGTGCTTGAATTGAGTTAATTGTGAATATACCTGAGACCACATCGGGTTCTGTTTTCGCTTCAGCCGCGGTAAGTTGGAAGGACCTAGCCTTCGCTTTGGGAGCTTCTGCTGGAGACTCTTTTGTGTCTCTCTTTCCAACCAACTCGGGGCATTCAGACTTTTTGTGGCCGGGTTGATAGCATTTGTAACAAACGGAAACTTTTCCGGGACATAGCGATGCTATGTGCCCCGTCTTCCCACATACCAGACACAGCTTGTCTTTGAAGCGGCACTCACCTGTGTGCCCCTTTCCACATACTTTGCAACTTGGCGACCCGCCTTTAGCCTCCACTTTCTTCCCCGTTTCAGCAGTTCTAGCTTTCTTTGTAGGGCTTGGATTCACATCATGTGCCCTTCGCTCACCCCTTTCAACTTGCTTCTTTAACTCGATTTCCCGCTCCCGGGCGGTGTTGATGATTTCTGTGAGAGTTTCATATTTTGAGGGAGTCATAAACTCCCGGTATTCAGTACTCAGCATGTTGTAATAGTAGTATATCTTCTGCTCTTCAGTGGTGACTAACTCGTCACAAAATCTCAGCTTATCCATGAAGATGCCCGTGATCTTATCAATTGATTCTCCCTTTTGTCTTAACTGGATAAATTCCTCTTTGATCCTGTTGATAACTGCTTTGGGACTATGGTGTTTAAGGAACGGCACCTTAAACTCATCCCAAGTCATGACCCTTGCCGCTTCAGCTCCCATTTCCTTCTTTTTATTGTCCCACCAATCCTTGGCTTGATTTCTCAATTGACCCGTTCCGTAAGCAACAAAGTCACCTACGTCACAATGGGTTCGTTCAAACACTCCTTCGACGTCACTTATCCATCTTTGGCAGATTATCGGGTCAACTTCCCCGTTATAGATTGGCGGTTTGCACGCCATAAATTCTTTATATGAGCACCCTTTATGTTCTCCCGTTTTATCTTTCATAAGGTTGACACTATCCTCCAACCTTTTAACTCGCTCTTCGACAAGCGACAAACACCGTGTTTTGAATTTTGTCTATAAACCCGGATAGACTTCCTTCAATTGCCTTCCCTACTTCTTCAGCAATTATCTCTTTCATTTGTTCGGTGCTTGTTTGCACCGGATTATCATCGTTTCCATCAGACATCTTGAAACTGAAATGTTTACATTTAAACATTAAACATTTCATTCATAACATTGCTTCATTTGTTTCGGTTTAGCCAAGTTCTTAACTTGCTTTAACCGTTCACATTTAATGCACTTTCCGGGTTTGAGTGTGTTAACACGCTCTTCCCATGCACATCAATTCCTTTCTCATTCTTACATAAGACATAATTTGTTAACATAATAAGTTAATTCTTACCGGATGATCGATCAAGCTTGAACCGAACACTTGTTGACAACCTTAAGCTCTGATTACCAACTTGTAACACCCTTCTAATTACTACTCAAGTTTATCGATAATTCATAAGATTTTATAAATAAGATGACCCATTTAAAACATAAGTTCCAAAAGCAAAGTTTTAAGGTAACTAACATTAGTCAACTACCGACTAATTCAAACATTCAAAAGTTATTTAGCAAATTAGTTACATCATTGACATTGTCTAAACAAGTTAACTTAAGCGGAAGCTTCAAAAGTTTGTGTTCGGTCTTCCAAAAGCTTGCTTGACCGTCATCCGTAATCCTTGAATACCTAGAAACTGAAATGTTTACATTAAACATTTGTATTAGAGTACTTAGAAATAATACATAACCGAAACTACGTTTAAAACGGATTCGATTTAACGAAGAAATGAAAAATTTATCATAAAAATCAAAGCTTTACCGTAACTTACGGTAGTTACCGTAAGTTACGGTAGCTTCTGGGAAACTTTGGTTCCACCGTAACACAGGAGGAACCCACCGTAACCTTTCGGTTTCTACCGTAAATTACGGTATATACCGTAATTTACGGTAGACTCTGGAATGTTATGTTATGTTTTGTTTGATTTGTTTGTTTACTTGCCAAGTTCTCGGATTTCATTCCTATAAACCAACTTGTTAAATCCTCGTAATTCTAATATGTCATTTGATAATGATAACAAAGGACTAATCAATCATATTATGAAACAATATCCATGTTTAATTGATTATTCGACCCGTTTGGCTCATCTACGGAATCTTCCAATATGATGACTACCAACGAGATCTTATCCATCCTTGATCCATTATTCAATTTAGCGAACATTATCGCTTTTAAAATTCACACAACATCTATTCTACAATACGACTATACGTAATTTAACAAAATTTCACTTAAGTAACGGTCAAGTTACATACCATCAAAGTAAACCTTTCAAACGCGATTCGCCGCCCGCTTGTCCACTTGACGCTCCTGCGTCCTTTCCTATAGAGTTCATTTATAACATGTTTAGAACTCCCTTTAAAGCATATATCGCGTAGTAAGCCGAAACATCAAACATCAAAATTATGTGTTTCAACTTTGAAATTTCAGTTTTAAGCCTTCTTTGAGGCATTTTCACAAACACTTTAAGGGTAGAATTTTATCTCATTCATATTCAAGTTCATAGCTTGCTTTTTAGCTAAACTTAATATCAATAAAGCTTTCATATAACATTTAAACATCATAATTTCTGAAATCACTTTCTATGATCAAATTACACTAGAATAATCATTCTAAACCCTAGTGTTTACTAGTTTCCCACAAAACCCATGAATCACCTTCATTGTGTTCATGAGATTTCCAGAAATTAGCCATGTTTTCACATGTTATTGTCTAGGTTTTACTCCTAGACACTATACCATGCCTATTCTAACCCAATAACTAACATGCATTCTCAAATTTCAGATTTTCCCAAATTCATGAGAATTTCAAACAGAGAATTAACATCAAATTTTACATACCTTGTAACCCCCTTGTGATGAGGATCACTAATCTATGTTCGGACTTTGATTTGGACTGAGTTTGATCCTTCAATTTAGAGATTTTGTGGGAATTAGGGTTTTGAAGAACTTGGTCGCCCCCCTGCTCCTTGTCTGATCGATCTCACACACGTATGTGTGTTTTTTATTTTTTATTTTTCTTGTTTTAATTATATTAGTTTCAATTTAAGCACTTTCAGCCCCTCAACTATCATTTGGTTCTAACTTTTAGTGTTTTAACCCATTGTAAGTCACTACAAGGCTTTTACCTAACTAGGTTATTTTAATCCTAGTTAGTTCACTGGTTTATTTAGCAGCATTATATTTAAAATAAATGATTTACATTTTCGGGGTGTTACAGACATCAAACAAATACAAAATCAATGAAATATTGTATTTCATACTTGGGATTTGTATAAATATGTGTATCATTTGCACATATTAATTCTTGTTCGATTTCGAGCTCTAAATCGCTTTCTGGGAAGTTATACGCGAACTGATGCATAAACGTAATTAGTTTAATGCAAAAAACACTCCAGAATAGTGACATGGCCTTAAAATACCTTAAATAACCTTTACATAATTTAGAAATAAGTTTTGGAAGGTTTGGTGTGTCGAAATCAAGTTTATTCGCTTACAGGGACTAATTTCGACAAACTGTGAAAGTATGCCGATTTGTACTGTAACAAACATTCCGGAACTTGATCATAAGTTAAACATGCCCTAAATTTCCTTTACATAGCTTAGAAATAGGCTTTGAGGAGTTTGGTGCGCAAAAATAAACTTATTTGATCAACAGGGACTAAAAGCGTCAAAAAGTGCATAAGTTTTCATTTTCGCGCATATCTTACGTTCTGAATATATCCGGACACCCAAAAATTTATGTAATCATTAAAATATTTTATTTTAGTGATTGGCATGATAAAATTCCATTCGTCGCGTAATTTGGACCGTTTTTCGAGTCCGTTCGTGTTTCGTCGTAATTAACCGAACAACGCAACCGTACGACCAAACAAGCCGACATCCGAGATGTTTTTGAGCATGTTTCATGTTCAAGATACTTTAACTTCATTTTGGAGTCTTGAAATGAGGTTAACAGGCCTTAAACGTGTCAAAAATGGCATTTAACATGTGTAGGGACGATTTCTGTAAATTATTAAACTGTTGCTGATATGGGGATAGGTGGTGGGCCATGTAAGATTGCCCTGACTCTTACGCGGGGCGCGAGAGCCTGTCAGATCAGCAAAACTGATTTTCTGAAATAGCAGCTGGTATTCAGGCTTTGGGACATGGTTTTAATCAGTCTAGGGGCTTGTTTTGGGTGCCCATGGTATTCCAAATCAGTGGGTATTACATGTACGGTCCAGATTTAAGCTTGATTATCGAGGAACGATCTTAACGGTCTTGGAAATCCTATATAAACCAACCCCAACTTCATTCCAAACCCACATTTGGTCTGATTATTCTCTAAGTTGAAGTTCAAAACTTCATACCTGAAAATTTTTAGATCAAACTTTCATAGCTTGGACCTCTTGTAAGTATTCTTTCGCGCGTTTATGCATTTTTAGCACGAAAGTCAAACAGTGTTTGACTTTCAGCTTTGACCAGTCAATGGTCAACACGAAGTCTGTTTGAACTTCGTAACGTGAGCGTAATCACGATGGTTATAGCCTCTTGTGACTATATGTAACAACCCGCACTTTTGTGCGTTGTTACTACTCGTTATACTCGTTACGCCTAGCACCGGAGATTCGGATCATAATGTAACCGTATCGTATATATTGCTATTCGAAGGATAATTGCATATTTTCGAAATACAATATCGCTATACTACACTATTATCACACTAACACTCACGAAGGCATTGAGTGAGGACCTATTCTACCCTCCTCAGTGGCCGTGATGTGTCGAACGTAAGCAATTAACGCTAACAAGGACTCTCGGGTGAGTGCTGTAGCTCCAGTCGTCATGACGATGATGACAATACGAGTAAACGGTACCCCGTCGGTCTTTGTGGCACTACACGAAATAACGTTCACGATGACATCAAGAAAGGACCTGCACTACCCTCATTGATGGCCGTGAAACGTCGCTAATAAATCGCATACTCGAATCGGAAACCGATTGTTAATTATCGAAACTTTGGATTATGGATACGTAAATACGACCTCCCGTGATATATATATATATAATAATAACAATATAATGATAATATAAATTAATTATGGAAAGTACGCGCTTCGAAAACTATCAAAACGATCAAAACGGAGAAGTCCAACACGTCAGGATAGCCATCCGGACGGATGGGCCATACGCACGGATGGACCATCCGGATGGATGGGCCATACGCACGGATGGGCCATACGCACGGATGGGCCATACGCGCGGATGGGCCATCCGCACGGGTGGGCAATCCGGGCCAGAACCCCTTTCTTCTCCTCTGTTGCCTATAAATACCATGTCACATCACTTGAACAGTGATGTGACAGCTCCTGTTCAACCAAACACGCTCCAAGACTCTTTTCTCTCGATTCCTCGCGATTCCGGTAAGATTTCAACCTAAAACTTGTACTTCTACAATCTACACTCGATTCTACATCATTCTATCTTTCGAAACTCAAATTTTAACCGTGAAATCTGCGGATTTGAGGCGTTTTGAGGTGATGTCACCAAGAGTTCTTATGAACTCCAAGTTGTGGCCTCATCCCACCATAAACGACTCAGATCTGGGTGATTTCCACATGATTTAATGACAAATCTCACCTAAATCTGTGCAATTTCGAGTTAACCATGAAGAACCATCACGAACGGCCAGATCTGATGGAACGGGGTGATTCCCGGCCGTTAGAATGAGTCGGAATGGACGGAACTTCAAGTGTTAGTGCGAAATTACACTACCCTAGTAAAAACGAACGTTTTCCTTCCGTTAAACACTCGGAAACAGCGTTCAGAGTGCGAAACAGACATGTCAGTCCGCACGGATGACATGTCAGTCCGCACGTATGACATGTCAGTCCGCACGGATGAGTCTTGTCCGCACGGATGACATGTCAGTCCGCACGGATGACATGTCCCTCCGCACGCATGACCTGTCCGTCCACACGCATGACCTGTCCATCCGCACGGATGACATGTCACTCGCACGCACCACTCATCCGCACGCACCACTGTCCGCACGTATGACACATCATCCGCACGGATCACCTGTTATCCGGACGGATAACATGCCATCCGGACGGATGACTAGTCATCCGGACGGATAACATATCAATCCGCACGGATGAGAACCATTCGACCCAATAAGTAACTTTTCATGGCTAATCTCGCTTAACCGTATATCATTTACTCTATTCCTCAAGGATCAGTACAGACATACTCGCAACCGACTCGAACAAGTTGTAATCCTGCTAAATACGCACAGTGAGTATACTTGAACCCTTTTTAATCGAATTTTGGGTGTAACATACGTTCCTAACAAATCGAACTCATCAAACGAAATATTCAATCAATCAAATTATCACTTGCGAATAACTGTTATGCATAGATATACGTGATGCTAGTGCATATGTGCTAGGGCTTATACTCGCGACGTCCCACCACGACTAGTATAGTACTATTGCGCCCGACGGGGTCTAGTTATGCCATCGTACATTCGAGCATCGAGGACTTAGTTGGTAGTATCAGTTTTGTGAGTATATATGTCGTGTATTACGTTTGTGCATATGGAAATTCGCTACACTTTTATCTATTATGCTATACTTATCAAACCTGTATACTCGCCAATACTTTTGTATTGACAAATATTTTAACGTATGTTGCAGGTTAGATCGCAGACTATATCAAATCAAGCTAGGAAGTCTAGAAACTCAACTAAAATCTAGGTTGTCGGATTTGTATTGTTCGAGAGGACAAGAAATCTGTGATAACTTATGTGATCGTATTGTTTGTTAGTATGGGATAACGAATGTATTAAATATTATCGCAATATAGTTGTTATGGATTCTCTCGAGCAATCTGATTCGCCTAGTGCCGCACCCCGATGATTCCGCCATCGGTTGGGGTGTGACACTATACCTACTGATTACCACGTTAATTTGGCGTAGTGATGAGTCATAGTTTCGGTCAAAATGCGTATTCTTGCGTATTTTGCAACCAAACTATTCTTGGGTATCAAAACCCTTTGTTTTGATATCAAACTTGTTTTCTAACTTCGTTAAACATGTTTTAACATGTTTAACTCGTCACTTTAGGTTTAGTGCTTATATAGGGTCGTAAGGTAAGCGGTCTAAACAACGGCTTAGACTTTCGAACCCGACCCGTTTGGTCGATCATTAGGATCTGACCAAACATATTTTGTGATCATAGTTGCATAGGGAATAACCTTCCGAGGTTATACCTTATGGTCACTTCGTTTAGTTAGTTGTATGATAGGTAATTTATATGCCTTAGGAAAATAACCAAAATGCCCTTTTTACGCATAAATTCATTTTAAGCATATGTAACCTAAAATTTTACATCTAAACTGATTAGTTAACATTATTAGACATGTTAAGGCATATAATACTTGTCATAGGACTAATTAGGCGGTCCGAACGTGTTTTACGCGAAAGACGCGTTAAAGGAGCGTAAGCTACCTAAACGTGACGTAATGGGTCGTAAGCACTTAGGATAGTTTCGTTTTGGAATGTAGGCTTTGTTAAACCATAATACATTAGTTCCTATACTCATTTGGTTTACGAAACCTCATTCTATCTGATCTTCCAATTTAGGTCCGGTTTATTAACATAGTTACCTATATTAGGAGCCGTTTGATTCCGTGATCCCTCTAGCTTTGCTTGGTTGTTATTCAAGACTTCTAAGCACCCTCAAGTGAGTACATAGTTCCCCTCTTTTACTGTTTTTCAAACATTTTGTGGTGAAACACATGTGCCTACCTGTTATTTTCATGCTTTTCATGTTTTTATATCATATGCTTGCTATGTTCATTAGTACACATATAGTACATGATTTCATTATGTCTTGTTATGTATGTTCACTTAGCATGCTAGTACATTGTTTTAAATTGCATTTCTGTTGCATATGTTTACTTAGCATATGGACACATTGTTTTATATTGCATTTCTGTTGCATATGTTTACTCAGCATATGGACACATTGTTTCACATTGCATTTCTGTTGCATATGTTTAATCAGCATATGGACACATTGTTTTACATTTCTACTTTGTATGTTCATTTAGCATATTAAAGTACATTATTTTCATAAAACATGCTTACAATTGGTATGACATTTGGTTTGTTTAACGGGACATTAATACATTCATTAACACCGATCATGCCGCTCGGTAGTAGGTAGTGGTACCATAGGACTTGACAACTCCCGTTCCTGAAATCCTAGGTTTGTTTGGGTGGAAGGAATGACCGAATCCGAAAACATTTTTGGTAGACCTTGACATTGTTCTAGGTTTATCTGACAGTCTCAAGGCTTGAATGTAGACGTTTAACATTACCGCATAGATGTTTGTATCAGTAACGCATGCATTTATTTTGCAAAACATAACTTTTGATTTATTCAAATACTTTGTTTTGTGCATTTTTACATATGGTTTAAGTAGTCATTTTTCACTTACCATACATGACAATTGTTTACACATTACATGATTTACATTTGACAATAGACATGGTTTATACATAAACATTTGACAAATGGTTTAAACAAGACATTTTTGGTGGTTTGTTTGGGTAAGTGATTTAATTAACGAGGCGTGTGTAATATGATAAAAGCATGGTGGATACGCCGCTGGTACTTCGTATATATAAGTGCTTTTATGATATTACATATTGTAACGTTATTTAAACCATTTCAAGTTAGACATATTACATTTTACACATATATCACATCTTCATGAAACATTGTTTTACAAACAACATATTTTATACAAACTCATTTTACTTGGTCATTTATTTATCTGTGCATCGTTCTTTTATATCATCTGATTTCTTATCACTGTTGTATGATTTATAAAAGAAAACATTTTACAAAGTTCATGACTAACTTTTGTTAAACATTTCCCTTTAAACCTACAAGTCATGAATCCTGTTTTAAATAAAACCTATGTATCTCACAGGCATTTTTATGCTGACGTACCTATTTTCACATGTGTTTTCAGGAATTGATGCATAGGATTGATCAAGATACACTTCGGCGGACTTGGGCCTTAGAGACAATAAAATATGCAAGACTAATTAATTATGTTGTGATTCTATGTTTTTAAGACATTGTAACTTCTTTTATTCAATAAAACAAAATTTCAATTTCCATGTGTTATGAAACAATGATTCTGTTACAACACTCCCCGACGATTCCGCCGCGATTTGTTGTTTTACGCGGTCGGGGTGTGACAGATAAGGGTTTCCTTAGTTTAGTTCTAGGTATCGCAAGTAAAGGCTCAAAAGATAATGAAACAAAACTTCTATCGGCACCAGAATCGAAAAGAACAGATGCAAGTTGATTGTTAACAAGGAACGTACCGTTAACAACCTCATTGTCAGCTCGAGCCTCGTTTGCATTCAGATTCTATGCTCTTCCTCGAGCGGGATTTACATTCGCGTTTGCGTTGGCATTCGCATTCTGATTTGCATTCGCATTCACCAACCTCAGGAAGTTGTTACGGAAATGACCCATTTCTCCGCAATTGTAACATGAACCAGGTGGGAATCTAGCAGCATTCCCTTGAGCTTGTGCTGGAACTTGAGCAGCTTGATTTTGGCTCAAACGACAAATGTTGGCCAGATGCCCAAGTTTATCACACGTAGTGCACTGCTTACAGGCCTGTTGGGCAACATGATGACCATTGCATCAAGCACAGTGAGGTGCAGTGCCAGCATATTGCTTCTTCGTGGGAGGTAGTGCTGGTGGGTTCTGAGCATTCTGTGCAGTGACTGCAAAGTTCTGGGAAGCCTAACGCTTCCTCGACTTCTTAGAAGACTCGCCATTCTTCTTTCCCTTACCTTTACCCATTTCTTGTGCAGAATCGGCTGACTTCTTCTTGTCACCCTTACGGGTTAGTTTACCTTTTCTGACCTAAGACTCGGTCAGAGTAGCAGCCAACTCGATCGCTTAACGAACAGTAGTAGGATTACTGCCAGTCACAATGTCTTGCACAGAATCGGGTAAACCATCGATATACCTCTCTATTGCTTTCTCCAATGGGGTAACCATAGTAGGACACAACAAACTGAGCTCCTCATAACGATCCGTATACGCACGGTGTTCTCCCCCATCTTGTTTCAAATCATCGAATTCTCGTTCCAAAGATCGAATCTCATGACGGGGACATAACTCTCTCATCATGAGAGGTCGAAGCTCTTCCCATGTTTGTGCCATCGCCACATCGGCACCCGTATCACGCATCACACCGTTCCACCATGTAAGAGCACGCTTCTCGAACACACTGGATGCAAACTCAACCTTACGCTCATTCGGACATTGCACATGTCTGAATGTGCTCTCCAAACTTTCGAACCATTGTAGGAGCACGGTTGCTCCTTGAGACCCATAAAACTTTAACGGTTTAGCAGAATTGAAATTCTTGAAACTACACGGAGCATTATTGTTATTATTGTTGTTGTATAATTGATGGATCTGGGTTACTATCTTCGGAAGCACAGCAGCCATTTGCTGAGCGACAAGGGCTGCGACTTCTTCGTTAGTTAGAGGTTGTGCATCTCGTCGAGGAGGCATTGTCTAAAAAGAACAAGGAAACATGAGAAACGAGTGAGGTCGACAATTGAAAAAAAACAAAATAGGTATTGAAAACATCAACAAAACACAAGGAAGGCGATCATTCGTTCGTTACTTCGAACAAATAAATGACATGCAGTGACCAATCAAAGTAAATGGGTCAATATAATGTATCACGAAGACATGCTTTAGCCTATAAGTGAAAACTCGTCCCAAGAGTTCCCAGGTAAGACTGACTGGTCCGATTATGTGGATTTGTACGAACACTCTAGCCTTAGACATAAAACTCAGGATACAGGCGTTCACCCTTCCAGATTGCACGTGTTCACATTATAAGACCCAAACTTTGACGAGATTTTTGAAAACTTAGAGGGTTTAAAACCTAGTAATCAATCATCCAAGAATAGATGATTAATTTTCGAAGCGGATTTGTTATTGTGTTCTCGTTGTGGTTATCACCTAAGGATAGGTGACGGTATTGTTTTAAAATCTAAATGCAAATTCACTTGCGTTAGGGTCCTAGAGAATTTATAGTCTAGGTCAAAGCATTACTAATAACCTAATTCCCTATAACCATTGGCTCTGATACCAACTCTTCTGTCACACTCCGACAGCGTTAAAACAACGAAACCGCGGCGGACACGTCGGGGAGTGTCGTAACAGAATCATTGTTTCACAACCATGGATTCAAAAGTTTTCGTTTTATTGATTCATTAAATTATTTACATTGTCTTAAAACAAAACAAACAAGTTACACATCATCTATCATTGTTATTATATCACTAAGGCCTCGTCCAGATCCTAAGTGAACATGCATCCTAGCAACCAACATCATTCAACACCACCTGAAACATGTGTAAAAACAAAGTCAGCAAAGAAATGCTGGCGAGCACATAGGTTTTATGAGAGTATCGGATTCATGGCTCGTTTACATGTTACAGTACCCCATTAGACTACAAGAGTCAAAAGTTACAAACCTCGTTTTGAAAAGTGTATAGTATTGCAACATAATTAACCAACTCAAATCAAGTTGATCATAGTTTATAAAATCTCGCAGCCATGATTCTTAACCCAAAACATTTGTTTAAGTAAACCAAATCGTAAATTGTTCTCGTTTCAAAACTCATATGGTTTATATTGTTTAGAAAACATCGTTGTGTGACTTTGTTTTAAAATCGTTTACCCATGTGAACTAAATAATGCCACGGAATATAATATGATAAAAGCACTTATATATAAGAAGTACCAGCGGCGTATCTACCATGCTTTTATCATGTTATACCCGTCCCATTATCTAATCACATCCCAAAACCAATCGTTCTTTCAAATCGTTTAACTCGTTCAAATCGTTTAACTCATCCCAAAATCGTTCTTGTTTTAATTGTGAAAACTACTTTTGGTCGTCTCGCTAATAACATCCAAACCTTCACAACTCGTCCATCGTTCAACTCACATTAACAAACCACCAAAGGGTAAGTTAACAATCACAGATTCGGTCGTTACCCACATAACCCCCA
Organism: Helianthus tuberosus; assembly: GCA_030545235.1. Taxonomy (NCBI): domain Eukaryota; kingdom Viridiplantae; phylum Streptophyta; class Magnoliopsida; order Asterales; family Asteraceae; genus Helianthus; species Helianthus tuberosus. Next base: position 9,982,301 of record CM060434.1, on the reverse strand, counting down.
CACATAACCATGGGTGTAGTCTGATAACGGGATTTGTCAGATCCTATGGTACCATAACCTAATACTAGTCGGTTCGGCCAAAATTAATGAATGTTATTCGTTATGTAACTACATCCAACAAGTTTGTTCACATTATCGAAATCATTATTAGTTTAATATAAACCATGTTAATTATTTTTGAAACCATCGTTAAAACCTCGAAATCATTTAACACACATGAATCACCCCAAAACAATTGAAAACAGTAAAATAGGGGAACTATGTACTCACATTGAATAGAAGGGTATCCTTGATTTAATGAACTATCAATGCTCAGGAAAAACCAAGGAAATTCAAGTAGCACCTAGTAATCGGATCACTAGTTAATAAATCGACACCTAAATTGGAAGATCGGATAGAATGAGGTCTTGTAAACCAAATGAGTGTTGGAACTCATGTGATATGGTTTAACAAAGCCTACATTCTAGGTCGGAACCTAACCTAAGTGCTTTCGACCCGTTACGACCCATTAAGGTAGCTTACGCTACTTTAACGCGTCGTTCGCGCAAACGCGCGTTCGAGACGTCTAACTAGTCCTATGACAAGTATTATATGCCTAAACATGTTGCATAATCAGTTAAGTGACAAAAGTTTATATTACATATGCTTAAAATCCAATTATGCATGAAAAGGGCATTTTGGTCATTTTCCTAAGGCATATAAACTACCTATCATACAACTACTTAAACTATGTGACCATAAGGTATAACCTCGGAAGGTTATTCCCTATACAACTATGGTCACTAAACATGCTTGGTCGGATCCTAATGATCGACCAAACGGGTCGAGTTCGAAAGTCTAAGCGGTTGTCAAGACCGCTTGACTTACGAATCTACACAAGCACTAAACTAAAAGTGACGAGCTAAACATGTAAAGACATGTTTATCTAAGTTAGAAAACAGGTTTTGATATCAAAAAAAAGGGTTTTGATATCCAAGAATAGTTTGGTTGCAAAATACGCATAAATACGCATTTTGACCGAAACTATGACTCGTCACTACGCCTAATCAACGTGGTAATTAGTAGGTATAGTCACACGGGACTATAACCATTGTGATTATGCTCACGTTGCAAAGTTCAAACAAACTTTGTGTTGACCAAAGACTGGTCAAAGCAGAAAGTCAAACACTGTTTGACTTTCACGCTTGAAAAGCAATAAAAGCACGAAAGAAGCTTACAAAGGGTCCAAGCTAGGGAGATCTTGATCCAAAACACTCAGGTGTGAAGTTTTAGAACTTCAACTTAGAGTTATTCAGATCAAGTGTGAGCAGAAATGAAAGAAAGCGTAGGTTTATATAGTTTTCGGAGAACCGTTAGGATCGTTTCTCGCATTTCGTGCTTCGATCTTGACCCTTCAAGTGGGCACAAGGTTTTCTAATACTAGGGGACATGAAATACCATCAAAAATAAGCAGATGGTATCCCAAATCAGGGGTTAAAAACCATCAAAATAGAAGAAATGGACCAAATACATTGTTTCTGTCTGATTGTCTGTTGCGCCGGCGAGAGCCAAGTTTGGCAAAATGTCAAAATTGGTCCCTGCATGATAAAAAGTCAGTTTTCGGCACGTTTAAGCCCCGTTAACCCCAGTTCAAGGCTCTAAAATGAATTTAAAGTATAGGGAACTTAAAATATGCTCAAAAACATCTCGGATGTCGGTTCGTTTGGTCGTACGGTTGCGTTATTCGGTTAATTACGACGAAAACCCTAACGGACGCAAAAAAGATCCAAATTAAGCGACGAATGGTATTTTTGCATTCCAATCACAAAAATAAAATATTTTAATGATTACAAAAATTTTGGGTGTCCGGATATATTCGGAACGTAAGATATGCGCAAAAATGCAAACTTATGCACTTTTTGACGCTTTTAGTCCCTATTGATCAAATAAGTTTATTTTCGCATACCAAACCCCTCAAAGCCTATTTATAAGCTATGTAAAGTATATTTAAGGTATGTTTAACTTATGATCAAGTTCTGGAATGTTCGTTACTGAACAAATCGGCATACTTTCACGGTTTGACACAAATAGTCCCTGCGATCGAACAAACTTGATGTTTGACACACCAAACCATCCAAAACTTATTTCTAAGTTATGTGAAGGTTATTTAAGGTATGTTAAACCTATTTCACTATTCTGGAGTGTTTGTCGCATTAAACTGATTACGTTTACGCACCAGTTTGCGTATAACTTTCCAGAAAGCGATTTAAAGCTTGAAATCGGACTCGAATCAAATCGGAAAATCATCAATCAAAATACACACATAATAACACCAAAACACATTGTTTTATTGATAACTAACATTGTTTTACATTGTACATCGATTACAGAGCACAGTTATCACAGCCGCCGCTCCGCAGTCTTCAAAGTCCTCCCGTCACAAGAGGAAGAACAACAACAACAGTAGCAAAAATTGCGCTGTCACCGCTGCCGCCCCGTTCCAGTCAGTACCTGCCCCACCGCAGCCTCAACACCACCAAGTAGCGGCACTGGTTACCCATGCACCGCCGGCCAAGCGGGCATACACTGGCCCTCACCCGGCTTGCCCTACTTGTACTTATCACCATCCAGTGGGAATCGCTTGCAGATACTACGTGCACTTAAACATGTAAGGCCATTTCATCGCCAACTGTCGTACAGTTCCACGTAAAGCTCCTGCTCAACAAGCTCTACTTCCCGCTCCTCAAGGCCAACAAGCGGCTCCTGCATCCGCGATCCATGCTAGAGCTTGCTTTGCGTGTGGTGATCCCAACCACTTCGTAAACATGTGCCCGAATCAAGTGGTGAAGCAAGAGCCACAACAGCAGCAGCCCCAGCAACAGCAGCAGTAGCAGCAATAGCAGCCAGCAGCCCGCGAATGTACTTTCAACATCAATGTCCGCCAAGCTCAAGTCGACAACAATGTGGTTAATGGTACGTTCCTTGTGAATGGTATATATGCTTCGTGTTTGTTTGATACTGGAGCCGATAACTGTTTTGTGTCGTTTGAATTCGAAAAGCTCCTTAATCGTAAGTGCGCCCATCTCCCCTCGACGTTCGATGTTGAAGTTGCCACCGGAAGAACCGTCGCTGTCAATTCTGTACTCCGTGATTGTACTCTCGAACTCAACAATCACGTCTTCCCTATCGATCTTATTCCGATGCAGCTCAGCAGTTTTAACGTCATAGTAGGCATGGACTTTCTTCGCGAAAACCAAGCTGAAGTTGTTTGCTTTGATAAGATGATTCGATTCTCGCTGGCTAATGGTGATCTATTGTGTGTTTACGGTGAAGTCGCATAAAAGAAACTCCAACTCATGTCGTGTGTCCAGGCTAGTAAGTATCTCCGCAAGGAATACCAAGCTTTCTTGGCACACATCGTAGTAGCGGAGAAAAAGGAAGTTAAGGAGATAGACAAGGTGCCTGTAGTTCATGATTTTCCTCTTGTATTTCCTGATGAGTTACCTGGTTTACCTCCGAGTCGTGATATCGACTTTCGTATTGATCTCATTCCTGGAGCCAATCATGTTGCTAGAGCTCCTTATCGACTCGCTCCGTCCGAAATGCGTAAACTCTCAAGTCAGCTCCAGGAATTTCTTGATAAAGGCTTCATTCGCCCTAGCACCTCTCCTTGGGGCGCAACAGTCCTTTTCGTCAAAAAGAAGGATGGATCGTTTAGGATGTGCATTGACTATAGGGAATTGAATAAGCTGACAACCAAGAATCGCTATCCCCTGCCTCGAATCGATGATTTATTTGATCAATTGCAAGGTGCAACGTGTTTTTCGAAGATCGATCAACGATCAGGCTATCACCAGTTACGCATTCAAGAGGAGGATATACCCAAAACCGCTTTTCGCACTCGTTACGGCCATTATGAATTCGTTGTTATGCCTTTTGGTTTAACCAACGCACCCGCGGTTTTCATGGATCTGATGAATCGCGTGTGTAAACCATTTCTTGACCGCTTCGTCATCGTATTCATCGATGATATCCTGATCTATTCCAAGTCGAAAACCAAACACGCGCAACATCTACGTTTGGTTCTCGAACTGCTCAAGGGAATCGACTCTAAGCCAAGTTCTCCAAGTGTGAATTCTGGCTAGAGGAGGTTCAATTCCTCAGTCGCATTGTCAATAGTCAAGGTATTCACGTCGACCCCGCGAAGATCGAAGCTGTTAAGAGTTGGGTTACACCTAAGATCCCGTCTGAAGTCCGTTCTTTTCTTGGACTAGCAGGCTATTATCGCCGATTTATCGAAGGATTCTCTAAAATCGTCGTGCCGCTTCTCTCACGCATAACGACAGGCCTTTTGATTGGGGAACTGAACAAGAGACTGCCTTTCGAACTCTCAAGCATATGCTCTGTATTGCTCCCGTTCTCGCTTTACCCGACGGAAACGATGACTTCCTTGTCTATTGCGATGCCTCGAACCTTGGTCTTGGTTGTGTTCTCATGCAACGAGACAAGGTTATCGCTTACGCATCTCGTCAGCCCAAGATCCACGAGAAGAACTATACAACCCATGACCTCGAGCTAGGCGCAGTTGTTTTTGCGTTGAAGATTTGGCGACACTACCTTTATGGTACCAAGTGTACGATCTTCACAGATCATAAGAGCCTACAACACATCCTCAGCCAAAAAGAACCGAATATGGGGTAGAACTTCTCAACGATTACGACTGTGAGATTCGTTATCATCCTGGCAAAGCAAATGTCGTTGTCGATGCCCTCGGCAGACGAAGCTATTTGCATAGCGTTCGTAATGTTCACGCCCAGCACCATCTCGAAACTCTCATCCGCGAAGCCCAACATGCTTGTTTCACTGAACGCACTTTGAAGAAGGAAAGGATTCTTAACAATGGGTCCCAGCTAGTAAATAAATAGAATGGGATATTCCATTATCTAGACCGAATTTGGATTCCCAAGCGCACCGACTTGCGGCAAATTCTAATGGACGAAGCCCACAAGTCTCGATATTCTATTCATCCCGGTGCCGATAAAATGTACCAGGACCTTCGCTACAAGTACTGGTGGCCGGGCATGAAGAAAGATATCGCTCTCTATGTTTCGAAGTGCCTGACTTGTTCGAAAGTCAAGGCCGAGCATCAAAGGCCCTCTGGCTTACACGTCCAACCCGAGATCCCTATGTGGAAATGGGAGAGTATAGCTATGGATTTCATAACGAAACTTCCGTGCACGCCATCAAGTCACGACAGCATCTGGGTTGTCGTTGACCGTTTGACTAAATCTGCTCATTTTCTGCCGATACGAGAAGACTATAAGGTGGAAAAACTAGCCCGAATCTACACCGATGAGATCATTTGTCGACATGGGATGCCTCGCGACATCATCTCTGACCGTGATGGTCGGTTTACCTCGCGTCTCTGGGAAACGTTTCAATCTGCTCTCGGTACTACGCTTAATCTAAGTACCGCTTTCCATCTCCAAACCGACGGTCAGACTGAAAGAACGATTAGTACCCTTGAAGACATGCTCCGCTCGTGTGTCATAGATTTCGATGGTAATTGGGACGCATACTTACCTTTAGTCGAATTCTTGTACAATAACAGTTATCATTCCAGCATTCAAATGGCACCGTTTGAGGCATTATACGGAAGAAAATGTCGATCGCCTATTGTATGGCACGAGATCGGAGACTCGCAAAGAACCGGTCCCGAACTGTTACAAGAAATGACTGACAAAATCCTCCAAATTCGAGACAATCTACTGAAAGCTCGGAGTCTTTGGAAAAGTTACGCCGATAGACGACGCAAGCCCCTTGAATTTGACGTTGGTGATCACGTACTCCTAAAGGTATCACCTTGGAAGGGTGTGATCAGATTCGAAAAGAAAGGAAAGCTCACGCCTCGATATCTTGGACCCTTTAAGATTCTGGAAAGGATCAGCAAAGTGGCCTACAGACTCGAACTACCGGAAGAACTTAGCAACGTCCACCCGACTTTCCATGTGTCAAACCTCAGAAAGTGCCTAGCCGAGCAGGATTTACAAGTTCCACTGGAGGAGCTTCAAGTGAACGAAACATTACACTTCGTGGAGAAGCCTATCGAGATCATGGACTGAGAAACCAAGAAGCTCAGGCGCTCGCGCATTCCCATTGTGAAGGTCCGCTGGGAGGGCAAACGCGGCGTAGAGTTCACCTGGGAACTCGAAAGCGACATGAAGGCGAAGTACCCGTAGTTGTTTGTTACAGCTAAATCCTAATTTGGGGACGAAATTCCCTTAACTAGGGGAGGCTGTATCATCTCGTGTTACGAAAGTCAAAGTCAAAGTCAAGATTGAAGTCAAAGAAAGAAAGGATTGCTAATTGCGATCTGTCACTCCTAGCTTAATTACCGATTGACTTCTTTGACTTGTAATCGAATCTTTTATTTTATTTACTTTAGTTGTATTATGTGGAGTATTTGTGAATAATCGAGGTTTAATCTCATGTTTTATCACTTATCGCATTCGCAACTCGACTCATGCGTTCTGGATACTGTTTTACGTGTGTGTGCTATTTGTGTGTTACTTGTGCATGTTTATTTAAGTTTATGATTGTGGTAATTAATCGAAACGCAATCGCAACTCTATCGCAATCGAATCGCAAACGCTGAACGCGAACTTACTTAGGATTATTGTATGTTAGATACAGTAATTGTGTGATTATTATTAACCTATCGCATCGAACCTACCTTAAACGCATCGCAACGCTCTACACGCGAAACGAAACGCCAAAACACAACACGTCGGAGCCACTCGATCGAGTGACCGCTCGATCGGATGGCTATCCGATCGGATTGCCATCCATCCGATCGGATAGCCATCTGATCAGAGTGTCATCCGATCGAGGTGACCTCCTGATCGACACCTATGCACCTTTCCCTTTTTGGCAACCTATAAATACCCTCCTGTTACATCATTTGTGATGTGACAACCCTCTCACTCGACCAGCCGCACTCAAGGCCTCCTTTCTCTCGATTTCTCACAATTCTTGTAAGTTTTCAACCTAAATCTTGTACTTCTATGATCTATACACACTCCTTCATCATTTTCTCTTTTGAATCTTAACTTTTAACCCTGAAATCAACGGATTTGAGGTGTTCTAGGATGATGTCATCATGGAGTTCTTATGAACTTCAAGTTTTGGCCTCATTCCACCAAGAACAACTTAGATCTGAAAGATTTCCACATGATTAAACAATGTTTTCGCATATATCTACACATTTCCATGGTTAAAAGGATTGAAAGATGGTTTCTAACTTTCTTTCAACTCTTTTACACTCAATGCACTCAAAAACCGATAGAATCGGAGCTTGTACAGACTTTCTACTCTTTCTTAGTGATGTGTTGGTTCAAGATCTGGGTTCTATCAAAGAGACAACCGATTTCGGGTTAAACATAAACAACCATCTTGAACAGTTAACTGATCGGACTAGGGTGATTCATGTTTGATCGGATCACTTGGGTCATGATGGGGTTTCTAGTGTTTAGCATGTTGTCATACCATCTCGGTCAAACCACAAAAACTCTCAAAATAATCAAGTGCCAAGACGATTAGATCATTGGGACGGATTGCCGTCCGATCGGATTGCTGTCCGATCAGATAACCGTCTGATCGGATTGCCATCCGATCGAACAGCCATTCGATCGGATTGCACTTGAGGTTCAACACTTAAACAATTTTCAACATGTTCAATGCATAGTCAGTTCTAACGGATTGCCATCCGATCGGTAGACCATCCGATCAAGTGATAATCCTGCTGTGAACTTGTTCTCTGAGAAATACCTCGCCGAACGGATCGCCATCCGATCGGACTGTCGTCCGATCGAGCGACCTGAAAGGTAGAGATACTTCTCTGTTTTCAAAATGCTACAACGAAAACTTCAAAGCTATCATACACAAACACATCCTTACCAACCAAAATGTCAATCCGAACAAATGGCCATCCGATCGAATGGCCATCCGATCGGATGACCATCCGAACGGATTGACATCCGATCGAATGACCATCTGATCGGATTACCGTTCGACACTTGGTCACTTTGCATCGTTTTACGCGCCGATCTTCGCTTATGCTATCGTTAACTGTTCAGGCTAATCTCTCAGTGCTCCCTTCAATCCAAGAGAGTGTTTACTTGTTAAACGCTATCTGTGAGTATACTCGATCCCTTTTTGCTTTACGCACTTTTGGGTGTTACTTATGTTACTTATTCAAATCACAATCGACACACAACGCAAACACTATTTATACGCTGACCATTATTGCATGTTACGTGTTATTCGATGAATGCTTGTATGTTATGTTAACACAGTGATTGTTGCCTGACACCTTAGCAACGATAGTACTATAGTTTGGACTCAGCACCTGTCGTGCACAGGGGTTGTTAAGGGCTTTACTTCACGTGTCCCAGTGGGGATATGTGTTGCGCATTCTACAACTCGCAGTCACGTCTATGCATATTTCTCTGTCGATGACCTACTAGCTTTCACTTTGCTACATGTTACATGCTGGTTATGCGTCAATGATTTCGAATTCTATTATATTATCAAACTTGTATGCTCACCTTTACACTATGTGTATTGACTTTATTTTAACGTATGTGACAGGTGTTTGAGATGCTAGGATGTTGCTTGCTTTCATGGAATCGAGTAGGAGAGTCTAGAAACAAAGACATTTTAATTATTTAAATCTGAGTTGTCGGAACAATGTTTTGTTTGGAAAATATCTATGCCTGTAATAATTTGATTCCTTGATAGGTTATGGTATGGGACATAATATTAACTATCCGGTAATTTAGTTGTTATGGAATTTCTCTTGACAATCTGTTTCACTCAGTGCCGCGCCCCGATGTTTCCGCCATCAGTTGGGGTGTGACAATTTATATGCTGGCGTACCTATTTTCACATGTGTTTTCAGGAGCTAATGCATGATATGGATCGTGACACACTTAGGCGGACTTGGGCCTTAGTGACTTAAAAGAAGCAAAAATAGTTTAATTTATGTTATGTTATCTTTGTTTTAAGACAATGTAATCACTTTATTTCAAATAAAACGAAACTTTAAAAACCATGGTTGTGTAACAATAATTCTGTCGCTCTACTCCCCGACGTTTCTACCACAGTTTGTTGTTTTACGCGATCGGGGTGTGACAGTTTGAGTAGCATATAGTATAGCGAAAGCGTTTACGCATAACCAGCATGTAACACGTAGAAATGTGAATCAAGTAAGCTATCGACAATGACGTATGCAACCTACATGACTGCGAGAGTAGAATGCGCAACACATTATCACCACTGTGACCATGTGAAGTAATACCCTTAACAACCCCTGTCTATGACAGGTGCTGAGTCCGAACTATAGTATTATCGTTGCTAAGATGTCAGGCAACAATCACTGTGTAAACATAACATACAAGCATTCATCGAGTCACGTATAACATGCGGGAGCAGTTAGCATTTAAAAGTGTTTGCATTGTGTGTTGTTGTGTTTTGATATAGAGAACGTATGTAACACCCAAAAGTGTGTTAAGCAAAAAAGGGTTCGAGTATACTCACAGTATGTGTTTAACAAATAAACATAGCCTTGAATTGGATTGAAGGGAGCGCGTTGGAGTTAGCCTGAGCATTGAACAGTAGCGTAAGCGTTGAACAGTGCATAACAGAGTGTCGAAGGGTGAGTCAAACGGGTGAATACCCATTCAATTGGATGGTCATCCGAGCGGATGACCATTCAAACGGATGGCCATTCGAATGAGGTGAGAGTGTTTGTAAATTGTTGTGAAACTTTTGAAGTTTTCGTTGTAGTATAAATCAAGTCATCCGGACGGATGGCCATTCGATCGGATGGCTATTCGATCGAGAGTTTGATATTTTGAAGTTTTGGTCAAATCGTTTAAGTGTTGAAAGTTTTTAAAGGACAAGTCGCCTGGTCAAATAGTCATTCGATCGGATGGTCATCCGATAGGATGGATATTCGATTGGGCGGCCTGATGTTTTGAAAATTTAACAAAAGTTTTCTAAGTTCAAAAGTTTGAGTTTTAATGGAGACGGCTTGAAGATGTGTCAAACAACGGGACCCACACCAAGCCCAGCTTAGTCGATCGGATGGGAATCACCCCATTCGATCAGCCTAACTGTTCTTGATGAAGTTTCATGTTCAACCCGTGAATCGGTCCTTTCTCCGGTGGAAATCCGTTTTCAGACCGGTTCTCAACTAGAGAATGAGTAGAGAGCCTGAATGAGGCTAGATTCCATCGGTTCTAAGTAGAAAAGTGAAGAAAGTTGAAGAAAAGTTTGAAATCTGTTGAAAAATGTTTAGATATGTCAAAATCTCAACAAGATCTCAAGTTATGAGTGTGGAAATCCTTTAGATCTGAACCAATCTTGATGAGATGATGTCAAACCAAAGTTTGCATATGAAACCGAGATGATGTCACCTTCAAGGGGTCCAAGATTTAGAGAGAAATACTTACCAAAGAGCGTTGAATCGAGAGAAAAGTGCTTGAGAATGAACTGGGAGTGAGTTGGGTCAGATAGAGCTGTCACATCAGTGAACAGTGATGTGTACGGTGGGTATTTATAGTGTGAGGGGGAGTTAAGGCGGTGGAAATGCGAGGGTCGGATAGATGTCCGGTCAGATGGCCAGTCGATCGGATGGCCATCTAATCGGATGGTCATCCGGATGGATGGTCATTCGATCTAGAGGTCATTCGATCGACCGAGTTGAGCAAGTTAGTTTTCCCACTTTCGTTTCGTGTGTTAAGCGTTGTTTTACGTTTAAGCGAGTTACGAGTGAGCGTTACGATGAGATAACCACATAACATTAAACAAGTAATCACACAAGTAGCACACGTAACACATAAAATGCATAAAAGTAAATCTGCGTTTCGAGTTGCGATGATGATGCGATAACGTTTAGTATAAACATGTGTTGTGGTATGCGGTAAAATGCGTTTAAATAGTATGCGTTATAAACTACATTAAATGCGATAGCTGTGTTGTGATTAAGCATTGTGAATGCGTTGTAAAACATAGTTTTAAAATAGTCAACCTATGGCGATAATCGGAATCTCGGGAGTACAAGTCAATTAAGCATAAATTGACAGATCTAAGTAAGAACCCGGAAAGTCGGGTTCTTACAGCCTCCCCTACTTTAGGGAATTTCATCCTGAAATTAAGGCGCAGGCGTAACGAAGAGATGTGGGTATTTAACTTTCATATCACTTTCGAGTTCATAAGTGAACTCGGCGCCGCGTTTGCCTTCCCAGCGAACCTTCACTATAGGAATGCGAGAGCGTCGGAGTGTCTTGGTCTCTCGGTCCATGATTTCTATTGGCTTTTCCACGAAGTGTAGAGTTTCGTTCACTTGCAATTCCTCGAGAGGGACATGCATGTTTTCTTCGGCTAGGCATTTCTTGAGGTTCGAGACGTGGAAAGTCGGATGTACGTTGCTGAGTTCCTCCGGTAATTCGAGTCGGTAGGCCACTTTGCCAATTCTTTCCAGAATATTAAAGGGTCCAACGTATCGAGACGCTAGCTTTCCTTTCTTGCCGAATCAGATCACCCCTTTCAAGGTGAAACCTTTAGGAGTACGTGATCGCCAACCTAGAGAGCGATATCCTTCTTCATTCCAGGCTACCAATACCTGGCACGGAGGTCCTGGTACATCTTGTCGGCACCGGGATGAATGGAATATCGGGATTTGTGGGCTTCAGTCAGCAAAATCTCTCAGAGATTATTGCGAATAGGTATCCAAATGCGACCGAGATAGTGAAAAATACCATTCGGTTTATTCACTAGTTGGTTTTCGGTTCCAAGAATTCGTTCTTCCTTCAAAGTGTTCTCGAGAAAATAGGCGTGTTGAGCGTCACGAATGAGAGCTGCGAGGTCGTGTTAGGCTTGAACATTACGAACACTATGTAAATAGCTTCATCGGCTGAGAGCATTGGCAACGACATTTGCTTTGCCTGGATGGTAGCGTATCTCACAGTCGTAGTTATTGAGAAGTTTAACCCACCTGCGTTGACGCATATTCAGTTCTTTCTGGTTCAAGATGTGTTGTAGGCTCTTATGGTCTGTGAAGACCGTACACTTCGTACCATACAGGTAGTGTTGCCAAATCTTTAACGCAAAAACAACTGCACCGAGTTCGAGATCGTGGGTTGTGTTGTTCTTCTCGTGGACTTTGAGTTGACGAGACGCGTACGCGATAACCTTGTCCCGTTGCATAAGAACACAACCAAGACCTAGGTTAGAGGCATCGCAATAGACAACAAAGTCGTCGTTTCCATCGGGTAGCGCGAGTACGGGAGCGTCGCAAAGCATACGCTTTAGGGTTTGAAACGCATCCTCTTGTTCGGTTCCCCAAACAAAAATCTTGTCTTTATGCGTTAGAGAGATGAGAGGAACGACGATTTTAGAGAAATCGGCGATAAATCGACAGTAATAACCCACCAATCCGAGAAATGAACGAACTTTGGACGGGGTTTTCGGTGTAATCGAACCTTTAACTGCTTCAATCTTCGTGGGATCGACGTGAATACCTTGGCTGTTGACAATGTGACTGAGGAATTGAACCTCCTCAAACCAAAATTCACACTTGGAGAACTTGGCGTAGAGGCGATTCCCTTGGAGAAGCTCGAGAACCAAACGAAGGTGTTGCGCATGTTCGGCTTTCGACTTCGAGTAGATAAGGATATCATCGATAAACAAGATGATGAAGCGGTCGAGAAAGGGTTTTCACACGCGATTCATCAAGTCCATGAAAACCGCGGGTGCGTTGGTAAGTCTAAAGAGCATAACGACGAATTCATAATGGCCGTAACGGGTGTGAAAAGCGGTTTAAGGAATATCTTCCTCCTGAATTCGTAGCTAATGATAACCAGAGCATAGATCGATCTTAGAAAAACATGTAGCGCCTTTCAATTGATCAAATAAATCATCGATTCGGGCTAAGGGGTAGCGATTCTTGATAGTAAGCTTGTTGAGTTCCCTATAATCGATGCACATTTGGAACGATCCGTCCTTCTTTTTGACAAAAATGATAGGTGCGCCTCATGGAGATTGCTAGGGCAAATGAAGCCTTTATCAAGTAATTCCTGGAGTTGGCTAGAAAGTTCACGCATTTCGGATGGGGTGAGACGATAAGGGGCTTTAGCGACAGGGTTAGCTCCAGGAATGAGGTCAATACAAAAATCAATATCACGAGACGGAGGTAGACCAGGTAAATCGTCAGGAAAGACATTAGGAAAATCACGAACCACAAGTACCTTTACCATCGACTTCCTTTCCTTTTCCTTCTCTGCTACTACGATGTGTGCTAAGAAAGCCATGTATTCCTTTCGGAGATACTTGCTCGCTTGAATGCACGACATGAGTTTCAGTTCCTTCGAAGATACTTCACCATAAACACATAATTGATCGCCATTTGCAAGAGAGAAACGAATCATCTTTTCAAAACAGACAACTTCAACACGATTTTCACGAAGAAAATCCATGCCTACTATGATATCGAAACTACCAAGTTACATCGGAATAAGATCGATCGGGAAGACATGATTGTTGAGCTCGAGTGTACAATCACGAAGAACAGAACTAACGGTGACGGTTTTTCTGGTGGCAATTTCTACGTCGAACGTTGTTGGGAGATTAGCGCATTTATGGTTTGGGAGCTTTTCGAATTCAAACGACACAAAACAGTTATCGGCTCCAGTATCAAATAAACACGAGGCATAAATATCGTTAACAAAGAACGTACCATTGACAACATTGTTGTCAGTTTGAGCCTGGCGGACGTTGATGTTGAAAGTTCTTCCGCGGGCTGCTTGTTGTGGTTGCTGCTGCTGCTGCTATTGCTGTTGTTGATACGGTTGTTGTTGTTGTTGCGGTTCTTGTTTCACCACATGGTTCGGGCAGACATTAGGGAAATGGTTCGGGTCACCACAAGAGTAGCAAGCTCGCGCATGGGCAGCGGGCGTGGGAGCTGCTTGGTTACCCTGATGAGCAGGGAGTGGAGCTGGTAGTGCTGGAGGAGCTTGAGCTTGAGCTTGTTGACGTGGGCCAGTGCGACAGTTCGCTGTGAAGTGTCCATAAAGGTTGCAGTGAACACAGAAACGGCAAGCTATCCCAGCTGGGTGATGATAGGTACAAGTAGGGCACAGAGGGTGAGGACCAGTGTACGCACGCTTAGCAGGCGGTGCATTGGTCACAGGTGCTGCAACTTGTCGGTTCTGGTTCTGGTTGGGTTGGACGGGAACAGCGTTGAGAGGAGCGGTGGTAGTAGCATAGTTCTTGTTGTTGTTACCCTTGCGTTTTCGGTTCTGGCGTGAAGATTTTGAAACTTGGGATGCTACAGGTTCGGGAGTGGGAGTAGCGGTTGGTTGATGAAGATTCTTGGTTGAGGTTTTGAAAAGCCAAAACTCGTTTGCCATTGATCTCAGTGGCGAGTTGGAAGGTTTCCTCAATAGTAGCAGGTTTAGCTGCTTGAACAAAGTCAGCTACACAGTCTGGTAGAGCGCGGATGTACTTCTTGATCGTTATGTTGGTGTTGACACTTGACCAGGACAGATGATCCTGAGCTGTTTGAAGTGAGCGGTGAGACCAGCGTTGTCACCTCCTTGTTGCTTGATACCCCAAAACACATTTTCCAGCTTCTGGAGTTCATGTGGGGGACAAAATTCTTTCATCATGACTTCTTTCAGTTCCTCCCAAGAGAGTCCATAGGCTGCATCGTTACCGTGCCTGTTGCGCTCAGCAGTCCACCAATCCAGTGCCCTAGACTGGAAGACTCCAGTAGCATTCAAAGTACGCAGATTTTCTGGGCATCCGCTTTGACGAAGGGTGACTTCGATCGAGTCAAGCCACTGAAACATAGCACTGGGTCCATCTTCACAAGTGAAGCAAGCAGGACCGCAGGCCTTGAATTACTTAAAGCTGAAGGGCGATTTAGGCATATCGCTTTTTGATTCGACGGACGATTTGCTGCTGACCTCGTTGATCTCACTGACGATCTGAGGTATGACTTTAGCCATTTCCTTGGCGATGAGAGAAGCGATGGGCTTATCATCGCTGTTTCACTGAGCGTTTCGGCGAGTGTCAGAGCCAAGGGAAGACAATGTCTGCAGCAGACATCGTTGTATAATTTAGACGAGATTTGATTATATCGTGTCTTAGTTTTGAAAAAGTCTAGCGTTCGTAAAACATCCTCTTTTCTGTAAAGCTCAGGAACACGTAGGCACACAACACATAGGCACATAGTCCACATAGGCACATAGTCCACATAGTCACATAAGCACATAAACACGTAAGCACAGGAGCACATAGTCCACGTAAGCACATATTTTGCATGTATTCACCTATATTTTACACGTATTCACCTACATATTTTGCACGTATTCACCTATCTTTCAAAGCCGCATTTTGCGTTCGAGAGTTGCGGGTAGCGATAGCGAGTAGCGTACGAGAGTTCTTAGTTTGTCTACGATTTGTTAGCGTCTTGAGTTAAGAGAGCTGTGCGAGTTGTGCGCGTTTAGTGAGCGAAAAGCGTAAAGTCTCCAAAATTGAAACATGTAAACAGATAAACACATAAAACTCATGAAATCAGCGGCTGCGAGTTCAGAATCGAAACAGAGTGTCTTGGGTGTTTAGACAGCGACTACCCAAAGTGATTCGACTATCCACAATGACCTCGAGTGCACGTTTTATCCTAATGGACTGTGCTCTCGCCAAAATATGGTGAACGACACTCATCCTTTCGATTACTACGTGAATCGGGTCATTGGAATCCATCGAGACTTTGGTGAGAGTTTTGTAAAAGTCCAAATAACAAGTGGAACTAGTCACTAAGATGCGGGTTTCACCCCTAACTTAACAACTTTATTCCTGCTAATGTGTCAAGCCACGAGATAGAGAGGGAGACTTCCGTCGAGATACGGATTTCACTCCTGACTCAACGAAGATTCTCGTGCTGAGAGTAAAAATTTCGCGTAGAGTGAGCGATCTTATCGAGAGTTCCCGGTTTTCACACCTAATATCGACCAAATCACTCGGTTGTGTTATGCGAGTGTTTTCGAAAACGTGTGTGTTGTGTTAGCCTTAGGAAAGGTAGTAGTATCACAGCCTTAGGAAAGGCTTTCCTTGTGCGAAGCTGTAGTATGCGGTGTTCGCACAAAGATGTAGTTTTCAAGCGAAAGTAACAAGAGTAGGCCCGTGCAAAACCCTTACTGAGTTCGCACGAGGCGGTCTGTTGGTGCTTAGACTATAGACTAAGTCAATCCTAAGACATCAAAACCCAGACTAGGTCGTGTCTTTCCTAATTCCCTATAGTTATGGCTCTGATACCAATCCGTCACACCCCAACCGATGGCGGAATCATCGGGGTGTGGCACTGAGCGAAACAGATTGTTCAAGAGAATCCACAACGACTATTAAATTACCAAATCTTTAACGTTAATATCCCATACTTCTAACAGATAAAGTACAAATAGTCATTACAGATAATAGTCTCAAAAACAAGTAAACTGTTCCGACAACTCAGATTTATTTAATGAAGTTTCTAGACCTCCTACTCGATTCACCAAGCAAAGCATCCTATCAACCCGTCACATAAGTTAAAATAGAGTCAACACATAGAATGTAAAGGTGAGTACACAAGTTTGAGTAGCATATAGTATAGCGAAAGCGTTTACGCATAACTAACATGTAACACGTAGAAATGTGAATCAAGTAAGCTATCGACAATGACGTATGCAACCGACATGACTGCGAGCGTAGAATGCGCAACACATTATCACCACTGTGACCATGTGAAGTAATACCCTTAACGATCCCTGTCCACGACAGGTGCTGAGTCCAAACTATAGTACTATCGTTGCTAAGGTGTCAGGCAACAATCACTGTGTAAACATAACATACAAGCATTCATCGAGTCACGTATAACATGCGGGAGCGATTAGCATTTAAAAGTGTTTGCGTTGTGTGTTGTTGTGTTTTGAGATAGAGAACGTATGTAACACCCAAAATTGCGTAAAGCGAAAAAGGGTTCAATTATACTCACAATATGTGTTTAACAAATAAACACGGCCTTGAATTGGATTGAAGGGAGCGCGTTGGAGTTAGCCTGAGCATTGAATAGTAGCATAAGCGTTGAATAGTGCGTAACAGAGTGTCAAAGGGTGAGTCGAATGGGTGAATACACATTCGATCTGATGGTCATCTGAGCGGATGACCATTTGAAAGGATGGCCATTCGAATGAGGTGAGAGTGTTTGTAAATTGTTGTGAAACTTTTGAAGTTTTCGTTGTAGTATAAATCAAGTCATCCGGTCGGATGGTCATCCAGACAGATAGCCATTCGATCGGATGGCTATTCGATCGAGTGTTTGATATTTTGAAGTTTTGGTCAAATCATTTAAGTGTTGAAAGTTTTTAAGGGACAAGTCGCCTGGTCGAATAGTCATTCGATCGGTTTGTCATCCGATCGGATGGCTATTCGATTGGGCGGCCTGATGTTTTGAAAATTTAACAAAAGTTTTCTAAGTTCAAAAGTTTGAGTTTTGACGGAGACAGCGTGACGACGTGTCAAACAACGGGACCCACACCAAGCCCAGCTCAGTCGATCGGATGGGAATCATCCCATTCGATCAGCCTAACTGTTCTTGATGAAGTTTCATCTTCAACCCGTGAATCGGTCGTTTCTCCGGTGGAAATCTGTTTTGAGACCGGTTCTCAACTAGAGAATGAGTAAAGAGCCTGAATGAGTCTAGATTCCATCGGTTCTTAGCAAAAAAGTGAAGAAAGTTAAAGAAAAGTTTGAAATCAGTTGAAAAATGTTTAGATATGTCAAAATCTCAGCAAGATCTCAAGTTATGAGTGTGGAAATCCTTTAGATCTGAACCAATCTTGATGAGATGATGTCACACCACAGTTTGCATATGAAACCGAGATGATGTCACCTTCAAGGGGTCTAAATCAGGTAATTTCAAGATGAAAACTAGTGATTTTAGTGGAGAAGATGATGGGGAAGGGTGTAGTGATGATGGAAGTACAAGATTTAGGGAGAAATACTTACCAAATAGCCTTGAATCGAGAGAAAAGTGCTTGAGAATGAACTGGGAGCAAGTTGGGTCGGATAGAGCTGTCACATCAATGAACAGTGATGTGTACGGTGGGTATTTATAGTGTGAGATGGAGTTATGGCGGTGGAAATGCGAGGGTCGGATGGATGTCCGATCGGATGGCCAGTCGATCGGATGGCCATCCGATCGGATGGTCATCCGGGCGGATGTCCATTCGATTGAGTGGTCATTCGATCGGTCGAGTTGAGCGAGTTAGTTTTACCACTTTCATTTCGTGTGTTAAGCGTTGAGTTGCGTTTAAGCGACTTGCGAGTGAGCGTTGCGATGAGATAACCACATAACATTAAACAAGTAATCACACAAGTAGCACACGTAACACATAAAATGCATAAAAGTAAATCTGCGTTTTGAGTTGCGATGATATTGCGATGCGATACCGTTTAGTATAAACATGCGATGTAGTATGCGGTAAAATGCGTTTAAATAGTATGCGTTATAAACTGCGTTAAATGCGATAGTTGCGTTGTGATTAAGTGTTGTGAATGCGTTGTAAAACATAGTTTAAAAATAGTCAACCCATGGCGATAATCGGAATCTCGGGAGTACAAGTCAATTAAGCAATAAATGACAGATCTAAGTAAGAACCCGGAAAGTCGGGTTGTTACAGCCTCCCCTATTATAGGGAATTTCGTCCCGAAATTAAGGCGCAGGCGTAACGAAAAGATGTGGGTATTTAGCTTTCATATCACTTTCGAGTTCCCAAGTGAACTCGGCGCCGCGTTTGCCTTCCCAGCGAACCTTCACTATAGGAATGCGAGAGCGTCGGAGTTTCTTGGTCTCACGGTCCATGATTTCTACTAGCTGTTCCACGAAGTGTAGAGTTTCGTTCACTTGCAAATCCTCGAGAGGGACATGCGTGTTTTCTTCGGCTAGGCTTTTCTTGAGGTTCAAGACGTGGAAAGTCGGATGTACGTTGCTGAGTTCCTCCGGTAATTCGAGTCGGTAGGCCACTTTGCCAATTCTTTCCAGAATCTTAAAGGGTCCAACGTATCGAGGCGCTAGCTTTCGTTTCTTGCCGAATCGGATCACCCCCTTTGAAGGTGAAACCTTTAGGAGTATGTGATCGCCAACCTCGAACTCAAGGGGCTTGCGGCGTTTATCGGCATAACTCTTTGGACGACTCCGAGCTTTCAAGAGATTGTCTCGTATCTGGGGGATCTTGTCAGTCGTTTCTTGTAATAACTCAGGACTGGTAATTTGCGCGTCTCCGATCTCGTGCCATACAATATGCGATCGACATTTTCTTCCATATAATGCCTCAAATGGTGCCATTGTAACAGAAAGATTAAAAGTTAATGAAAAGGAGAAAAGAGGTGGTGTTGGGTGCTCATTGTACATCTTGTGTCCATCCATACAAGGTGTAAATGTCTGATTTGTTTGATCAATTATATATATATATATTGTTGACGAGAGGTGATGAATAGTAACTTTCTTTTTATAATAATATATTGTTTTTTATTATTTTATTATTTAATATATTATAATAATTTAATAACATATTTTTAATTCTTTTCCTTTTTTCAAAAATAAATACTTTCTTTACCATTTTTTAATAATTGTTTTTTTTTCTTTTTTAAAACATATATTAATTTATCGATTAATTTGATACTTCTTTAATAATTTACGTTATAACTTTTTCCTAAAAACTTAATTACGTAATTGTACTTAATTTTTTCCCTGACATTCTATTACAAGTTTTGTTAAAAACGAAGTTGTACTCAAAATAAAGTATTTATTTGGTATCATAAAACGGTACAATGATAAACTAAATTGTTCTAATGGTTTGGCTTTCTAAACAACATGGTTTATTTTCAAATCACGTTTGTTTTACATTATCATTTACTCGGTTTCACCGCAACACGCAACCTAAAAAAACTAGTTTTATAAGTTAAAACAGAAGTACTAGACTTTTTTTCATGGTTGCAAAAATCGCGACTAGCCGGCGATTAATCGCTGACTAGTCGCTAGTCGCCCATCAACTGAGTAATTTTCAGCTAATCAGTAAAAAATCGCTAGTCGGCCCTAATCAGCCCTAGTCGGCCCTAGTCGGCCCTAATCGCGACTAGTCGGTCGGGAAAAATCGGAAAAAAATCGGGAAAAAACAAAAAAAATCGGAAAAAATCAGAAAAAATCGGAAAAAATCAGAAAAAATCGGAAAAAACACATATTCCAGCCAAAACCTCTCAAATTACGGTCAAAACTTGTCCACTTAAAAAAATTACGTATAAAAATATATGTATATATGTATAAAAACTTAAAATTATACATAAAAAGTCCGATCCGATTAATCCTGATTAATCCCGAGTAATCCCGAGTAGTCGCTAGTCCCTACCTCACCGACCCGCTAGCGACTAGCGAGTTCTCCAACCTTGCTTTTTTTCCCTACAATATCTTTAAAATAGTATACTTCAACAAAATATGTATTCTCCTTAATTTAACACTAGTCTTGATATATTATTAAATAACACTTTTAAGGTTTTTGTGCATTGTTAGTACAACGGTGCATTTAACTCATTACAACTTTGCATGAAGCCCGTTACGATGATATGTGTGACTCATTACAATAGTGCACCAAACTTTTGTAATTCTTGTTCATTTTTATAGTGAGTTTTGTTGCATAAAATGGCACAAATTATAAAACTACATTCATTCTTTGAGATCTAATTCGTGATTAGTTATTTTCATCATCATCATCATACTCAGTAAATCTCATCAATAACAAAGATAAGATAGGGTTTGAGGAGGATAAGATGTAGACAACCTTACCTCTACCCCGTAGGAATAGAGAGGCTACTTCCAGTGAGATCTCCGGCTCAATGGTAGTTTTGTATCAAGCCTTGGACATAAGGCACATAACACTCGGCAATTAAGACAAAGACCAATTAGTGCATGTACTCCCTTGTCTTTCGGATATCAATGCCACCACATGATGCATGATTAACCATCCCCCTTTTTAACATTATTTTCACGAACTTAGTAAAATAACGTTAAAATTAGTGCACTTTCACTTTTGCCCCCCGAACGCCCTCACATATATACATTATATGCGCATACCGGAAGCGGAGCGTTCGTGATTAGTTATTGTAATGTGTTTTAATCACACAAGTATCATTACTCATCAAAAACATCACATCCGATGACACGATATACACATATTTTCCCAAATAAGTTGTAGCGCACTATTATCAAGATGTATACACAGTGGTGTTTATGTTCATCACGTAAAGTTAAGAGTTCGAGTCGAGTCGTGTATGGCCCTTTAAAAATAATATTTTTTTATGTACACGTGTCATACTATAAATGTATCACAAAATTCACATACACATGAAGCTGAAAATAACGGTTTGGGGATGTTGTTGCACATCACATATCACATAACGTAAACAAAACACAAGGGTTTGAAGCCACCCCACCATCACCATCACAATCACAATAGCAGATGCAAAATTGCAAATCAAACAAATAAAATCAAGATTTATTATTATTAATGGCATCGTCTTCCTTCAATTGGGTCTCTGTTCTTAGAATCACTCTCCTCATTTTCCTCATCGCCGGTATCACTGTCGCCTGTTATACTTTCCCCGTTGAAAAGGTTGCTTCTTATTCATTCTTTCATTTCGAATAATATATTTCCTTTAATCATCATCATTTATATATAATTGGTTAATCCATTTTCTCATGATCTATTGTTTGATTTATTGTTTTGTATATGTAGGCTTTGAAGGCCTTCTTGTTATGGGTGGAAGAAGATCTTGGTCCTTGGGGTCCTTTTGTATTGTAAGTATCATCATTTACTTGCAATCGTGTCCGCCACACTTAAACTTGTGCAACCCGTTACATGGTATCTAAACTAGTCAAACGGGCTGACAGGCTGCAATTTAGTTGTAAACGTGTTAAATGGATTGGTGGATCGTAATAAATGTGTTAAATTGGTTGATGGGGCCACATTTTGGTTAAACAGATTAAACGGGTCAACCTTTACACGAGCCATATAATTATACCCGCAAACCTGTGTATCTTAACTAGTCAAATGGGTTGGCGGGTCGTATTTAAGTTGTATATGTGTTAAATTGGTTGGAGGATTGTAACAAATGGGTTGACAGGGTGACCTTTAAATAGGTCAACCCAAACACGACCCGCTCAATTATATGGGTTGAACACGTCAACCCTAACATAACCTGTTTATTAAAAGGGTTATTATATGGGTCAGATATTACAACCCAAAACTTGATTATTTTCATGTCGTGTCAGGAACTGTCACCCCTAAATTATAAGTTGAACCTCTTCGGTGTTTTTTTAAATTGTTTTACATTCCACGGTGCAGGGCTTTTGCGTATGTTCCTCTTACAGTTCTTGCAGTTCCTGCATCAGTACTTACTGTAAGATCCTGTCCCCATACGGCCACACCCCAATGCATCTTCCACAAAAAAAAATTTAATCGCTGTTCGGTTTATTCAAATAATTTTAAATGCATCTTTTTTTTTTGTCTTTTTGACAAATCTTTATTACTGACGTTACTTCTAGCTCGGCGGCGGTTATCTGTTTGGTTTGGCTACGGGTTTTCTTGCTGATTCTACCGGTGCTGTCCTCGGTGCTACTGCAGCATTCCTTCTTGGCAGAACAGTAAGTTTTATCTTTTATGTTCTCCGAGATTTTTTTTCTTTATTGATCTTATGTAAAACGTTGTTAATCGTGTTTCTCCTTAAGCTTTTTTGCAGATTGGGAGACCGTATGTCATTGCTAAGCTGGGTGATTATCCACAGTTTCGAGCAATAGCAATTGCTATTGAAAAATCCGGATTTAAGGTTTGTTTTAAAAAACCATTTTGACCTTTTTAATGATATTTTCAAATCCCGTTTTTATATGGTTTTCTGATATTGAGCGGTTTTCTTATATTGGCAGATCGTGCTGCTGCTTCGGCTTGTCCCGTTACTTCCATTTAACATGATGAATTACCTTTTGTCTGTAACGCCAATTTCCATATGCGAGTATGTGATGGCTTCATGGTTGGGAATGATGGTATTATCACTTCACTAAACTTTTTATCTTTAAAAAAAGTTTATTTTTTATTTTTTGTTAATGCTTACAATTAACAGTAGGATAAAATATTAAGATGCTTCTAGTCACAAAAGGAATGTGTTGATTACTAAAATTATGATATTTGATTATATCCTTGTTTTTGATGCATACATGATTATAATATGTATAGTTAGTTATATGACTTGCTGAAATTTATTATCTTCGGTACAGCCAATTACCTTTGCACTTGTATATTGTGGAACAACTTTGAAGAACCTATCTGATGTTACTCATGGTTGGGGTCCGTTCTCAAAAACTCGTTGGGTAAGAGTTGCCTTCTTTGCGTTAATCTTATACACACACACACACACACACACACACACATATATATGTGTGTGTGTGAAAGAGAGAGAGAGATGGAGGGAATTGTGTGTATGTGAGAGAGAGAGAAGGGGGGGGGGGGGGGGGGGACCGATTAATGCAGATTACAACCAAATTTGTGTGGAGAATTGTAGAAACCACATAAATAGGCCGACCTATTGCTTTTAACATGGGGCGTGTTCAATACACAACCAATTTTAACTAGGGCACCGTAAAAAGCAAACCCATTGCATTAATATAGGGGGCGTCCAATACGAAACTAATTTTAACACGAGAACCACATAAACACTTGTACTTAGTGCATTGAAGATACCATGGGATACAGAAGAGAGGCGATTATGTAGTTAGGTAACTGCCTGAATGTATCAGAATTTAAGCAATAGGTGCATGTGTTTATGCGGTTTACGCAGTTCTCTACTCAAAACTGGTTTTTGCTTCTCCAAGTGATGAAATGTTAACTTTTTGTTTGACTTGTGAATAGGGATGGCAAAAATGCCCGAGCCCGACGGGTATATCCGAAACGCGAAGCTTTTGGGTCGGGTATACCTGATACCCGACGGGTATTGGGTCGGGTATGGGTATGGAAAAAAATTTCGCGGGTATGGGACGGTATGGGATTAGATGATACCCGACTCGATTACCCGAAACTATATACCCGTTTACCCGAAATATATACCTGAAACTTTTAAGTTTCATATTTATTATCTTTTAACTATAGTTTATTAATGTTTCATATTCTTGTAGTAGTAGCTTTATTATTTGAAAAATAAACTTTTCATTTGAAATATATATTTTGATGGTATTATTCATATTTATATGTTATGAAATTCAAAATTATTTTTTGAGATTAATATTATAACATATTTACATTTTTTAATTTATCAAATATTATTATGGTGATGATGATATGCATGTTATTTATCATAATTTAATATATTATATAGATAAATAAAACATAAAATTATAAAGGAAAGTAAAAAATATGTATACATGAAAACCGCAACCCGTGGGTATGCCCGATACCCTAGGGGTAAATACCCGCCAAATAACCGACGGGTAATGGGCCGGGTATGGGACAAGATATTACAACCGGGTATGGATATGGGATTAGCCATACCTGACCCAGACCCGACCCATTGCCATCCCTACTTGTGAATCGAACAAAATCCTTTTCTGTTGGATGTTGACAGTTGCTATGTTTCTTTTTGGTTTATGCAGGCATTTGTTATTCTAAGCTGTATGGTGTCATGTAAGTTGCTGCATAATCAATTCTGTTCCAAAACAATTGCATTTTTCGATTTCATGCATAAAAACACTTTTTAATTTGTTTCCAGTGATCCTAATGCTGATTGTTACCAAAGTTGCCAAGTCAGCGCTCGAGAAAGCTTTGGCCGAAGGTGTCGATATAGTTGGCAGTGGCGCTGAGAGCTCGTCTGCTGTGGAGGAAGCTCGGGTAGATATCCATGACCCGCTACTCGTCAAAGGTTGATTCTTTCTTTCAAACAATAAATCGCAGAGAATTTTAATGTTTTTCTTAATATATTTTTTTATTAAGTTATGTATATAGTTGAATTTCCTTAGGCAAAATGTTGTCATCTTCCCATTTTACTAGTAACTTTTTAGCTCCAACAATAATCAATATTACAAGCATTATTTTTGTTCCATTTATGGAGTATTCAAGTTCTGATGTTTATTGAGATTTTCCTGTCAAAAAACACGCCCCAGGTTGCGCTTCAGGGGGTAATTGCCAACGTGTCCCAAGGTGTAACATGTGGCACACGCATCATATTAACCAATATTGTTTGCTTTGTCTATAACGCTGGGGTGTGGTTTAAAGCCCCTGGGGCTTTATAGTGCCACATCAGATCCACATCAACGCCATGTCACACAGGGGGCTTTAAAGCCCCTCCCTTTAACTTGCATGCAACGGTTTAAAGTCCCTACACACCTCCTTTAGCACCCGTTACTGCAATCAGGGCCGGCTCTGGGCCTGGCAAACCCGTGCCGACGCCCGAGGCCCAAAATTTCAAAGGGCCCGAAAAGTCTTTATAAGCTTGTATATATTTATTAAATTATATATTTAGTATATTCATCCGCTTATTATACAAAAAAATATTGGTGGTGTAGTGGTAAAAATCATCTCAAACTAATGTAAAAGTCTCAAGTTCGAATCTTTGCTCCATCACTAAGTTTTTATTTTTGTAATTCATTTACGCTTAACCATAATTTTGGGCCCAAATTTTTTCGTCGCCCGAGGCCTAAATTTTTTCAAGAGTTTTCGGGGACGGCTGTGCTGCAATGGAGCCCTCTCCATGCCCCCCCCCCCCCCCCGCGCGGCGCCCAGGGGTGGTTGTGGGGCGCTAAAATGGCTGATTTGTATAGGGGTGCTATACCACACTCCCTAGCCTAAGAAGCTCAGTGCTTTGTTTTCTAGTTACTTGGGTGAGCTTCAGAGGTCACCTATCTTGAATTGCTACTACACAAACACTCTTAGCTATGTACTTCTCTTTTCATAAAAGGTTCGAGTCGAGTTAAAAAAAAATACAAATTGATCAAAATGTGTTCATCTTTTTAGTTAGTATTTTGGACCAAAATAGACCCCAATTCTTCAAAATCCTAAATCAGTAATAAAATAGGATTTTGAACTAAACATTCACACTCTTGTTGTTCCAAGTTGCGGCATATTTACTGTTCAAAGGGTTGATTCATGTTATCTTTTATTATTTTGAACGAGTTAAATACTCAAATATGAGTAACATAAAAATTATTTATGTACATGAATATCCTAAAATAAGCATCTTTTCTTATATAATAAAAAATGTACCAACAAAATCTTTTAATAATATATAAGGATGTGGATACATCACAAAGATATTTAAATCCATAAATCCATTATAAAAGAAATTTTTTAATGAAAATTATATGAAAAGAACAAAAAGTCTTAATCTTTTGGTATAGTTAGTTCAACTAATAACTAAATCTAATACTATTAGTATATAACTCTGATTAATATTTGATAGTGATAGTTTCAATCATATTTTCTAATAACATCTTATTTATCATTTAATTTGATTGGTCTATAATAACATCGATACCGATATTCATTTTTATAGTTAGATGGATGTAAATCACGTATCGATATCATTTGCGCATGTCATGACTTTAAGATGATGGGCATTTTTGTTTATTAGATAAGGTACAACATATTAAAGCTTAGTACAAGTTAATGCATATAACCCAACCACCACCATCACTGCCTCACAACAACCCCCGTCTCCACCATCACCCCACCACCACCACCACTACCGACAGCAACCACCACCACTACCGACAGCAACCACCACCACCACTACCCACAACAACCATCGTGTCCACCATCACCCCACCTCCATCACCACTGCCCACAACAACCGCCACCTTCATCATGACCCCAATTCCACCACCACTGCTAAACAACCAACGCCTCCATCATCACCATTGGCGAAGCTTCCCCCCCCCCCCCCCCCCCCCCAATTTTTCCGAAACTAGGGGGCGGAAACGTATATACCTAAAAAATTTCTATACGAAAGTATTGTTCATAACACTACGCATCGAAAAGTTGGGGGGAGGGGGCGCCCCCTCGGGCATACACTAAGCTGCGCCCCTAATCATCACCCCACCCAACCACCTCTACCACAACTGCCCAAGTTAGAGAGAGAGACAGGAAAGATGTTTAGAGAGAGAGCGAGTGGGGTGGGTGGGGTTAAAGGTTTATATTTTTTAGGGGAAATGGACTGTATCACCCTAAACTATGCAAAATTGGCCAATACCACGCCCAACTTTCAAGTTGGCTCCCACCACCCTCTACTCGACAACTTGGTGTCATTGGCACCCCTTCGTTAAAAAAACACTAACTGAGTTAGATTTTTAATCCTACGTGGCAAAAGAGTTGTGACCTGGCGTGCCTACGTGGACTCATCCCTTACAACTCATTTATACTTGATCAAAAGTCAAAACTTTCTGTAGTTCTGTATCATTTTCTACGCCGCTAAACCCTAATCCTCAAATCCTCCATCAATGGCGGCGGTAAATCAGCCGCCCACAACCACCCTCCAACCCACACCACTGACAACCAACATCTTCACATCACCTCTATGCCTTCAAACCCTTAACAGAATCCGGCAACAAAAGCTCAGAAGATGACGAAAACCCCAACCCTTTCAGCGTCTGTTTACTAATCGAAACCGTCATCGCAAGAATCGACCCATAAATCACCATAGCCCGGACCATTTCTTACCCCAAAACCCACA
Organism: Helianthus tuberosus; assembly: GCA_030545235.1. Lineage (NCBI taxonomy): Eukaryota > Viridiplantae > Streptophyta > Magnoliopsida > Asterales > Asteraceae > Helianthus > Helianthus tuberosus. The sequence goes on along the minus strand of CM060434.1, from coordinate 9,954,458 downwards.
CGAATCCAATTTCAAGCGCAAACTCACGAATGCTACAAACCCATCTTCAAAAAATGTCGACTTTAATGAACTTTACAACCTCCGGTTAACCTGCTCCGCCGCTGAAACGTCGCGGTCGGTTCCATCTTCAATCACAAAACACTAACCTTCACCTCCACCTCCACCTCCACCACCACCACCACCCACCTGCAACCACCGCCCAAACCCACCCCTTCACTACACAAACTCACAACACCATACAAAGTCACCGTCATTTGCAACGGGAAGAAATCCGCAAACTGATAAACAAATCTGAAACAGATCGCGGTGTAAAGGAGCCACATGTTCAATTTCTGCCACAATTGCCGGCTGGATTTCTCGTTTTTAGGTAGAGATATGTATTTTGAGAGGCAGAATTGCATACACAAACCGATATACAGAGAAACACGAGTATATAGTTGTTCTGCGGATAGATCTGGTGATTGCACCGACGGTGTTAGGCATCATGATGATGAATAGAATGTCCACTGGTAATCATGGTGATTGCGTGAGGATTTTAAATGGGATATAGGGTTGGCTTCTTACAGAGAGGCATATGAATTGTGTGTTTGTAGGAGAGTTATGGATTGTTGTGGGGAGTTAGGATTGCAGATCCACATCCACAACGATGAGGATAAAGTTTTTTTCCTTTATTTTTTGTTATTTATAAATATGTTCCAGATCCATATCCACATCAGCATGCCACATAGGATAAATTAGCCATGTCAGCAAAAAAAACTAACCTAGTTAGTGTCTGGTTAACGACGAGGTGACACAGCAACCCAAGTGTCCAGTTGGGGGTGGTGGGAGCCAAAGTGAAAGTTGGGGATGCCAACGGCCAATTTTGATTAGTTGGGGGTGATACAGTCCATTTCCCCTATTTTTTATTAGTTTTTATTTGAAGGTTTAAAAGAAAATTAAAAACAAAAAAAATGAGTAAAATGTCTAAATTGCCCATAAGTTAACGCTTAATTTTAAACGGTGTTAGTGATTTAAATAGAAATAAAAATAAAATGCAAATGCTAAAGACTTAAATGCACAAAACATCATTTTAGATGGAATAAACAATTATGACCAAACTCATGGACAATTTTGGCTTTTTACTCTATTTATTTATTTATTTATTTGTTTTTGTCAACTTTATTTATTTGCATCATTTGTTTGCATTACACAACATCCAACAGCCTGGTTGGTGGCGCATTTCACATGGATACGGATGTAGGGATAGTAAGAGACTTAAGAGTTGATAATTTGAAATAATTCGTATTAGAAAAGGTTCGATTCTAATTATACAAAATCAATAATTGCTGAGATATATAAACTAATATGGTTCGATTCTAATTATACAAAATCAATAATTGCTGAGATATATAAACTAAAATAAAGTAGTTACAAAAAAAATTTCAATGGGAGAAATTCATAGACACACTTCTTGTAATTTATTTTATAAAAGAATAAAGATTAGTCATTTAATAAAGTAGCCTTAATATCATGGATCATACATAAATTAAATTAAACTAAATATAAAAATAATACATATTGTAGCGCGATGTTCACTAATCTAAAAGTTTCCCTGGTTAACCTTACGAAACTTTTATAGGTTGAATGAAACATGAGTACTTACATATTTGAACTAGGTTAGAAACTCGTGTGTTACACAAGTTGAATAAATATAATTTAATATACTAAATAATAAAAAAAGTTATATTTAAAAAAACTCGTATATAATGTATTACACTGAATGAATATATATATTGTAATCGATTAACATATATAGTCATCAAGATTTAATGAACTTGGATGTACTATTTATTTAACTTTATTTTTATTTATTATTATTATTATTAGGCTGGTTAAGAAAATAAATAAGTACTAATTTAGTTATTATATGTATTATTTTAGCTATTTTTTACATATCTTTAAGAATTAAAAAGAGTACCCGTGGATTATTGTTTTACGACTTGAGCAATGCATTGAACAAAAATAAAAATAAACTTCCTACTCATCCCACTTATATTATTAATTTCTTAAATATTTCAAACATACATTAAATTTAAACTAAAAGTATTATTACAAGTTTCGAAAACACGCTTAATAAGCTATACGCACTTGTATGTAAAAATGTTTTTGTATGTATAAAGTAATTTTAATGAAACTTTTTAGATGAAAAACCAGTAGCGGACCCAGGAATTTTTTTCTGGGGGTGCGGAATATTTTAAAAAATTTTAGAACCCTAGCTGTATAAAAAGATCGGTTCATAGCAGGTCGGGTCGGATCATGTAAGACAAAAGAACATCAAACTAAAATTTATAAATCATCAAAAACACGTCAAACGTCATTACAAATTACAAACGTATTTAAAATTGTGCCCTACAGGTTTTTTTTTGAAATATATCCAAAATATCATATAAAGATATTAAACACACCATAAGTTCATTACATTCTTACTCATTATTCCTAACACATATAATTTGCTCCATAAGTTCATAAAACAACACTAAACATTTAAACAAAATAAACAATCATGTTCAACCATAGCCTATAACTTTCAATTATATTTTTAAACATTCAAGCCCTAATATTAAATGTGTAAGTAATCAATTAAACAAACAAAGCTATAAATTAAACAACAAAATCATTTAACTACAAGTCTAGAACAACAAAAAAGTCAAAAAAATATAAAAAGATTAAACCCTTACACATCTATATTTTTTCCTAATTATCACATAAAACAAAATAAATAAATAAACCACACTAGTTCTATATTGGAATTCTGACGTAATATGGGTCGGTCCAACCGTAATTTTGGTTTTTCCGGTAAAAAAAGCCACCAGGTCGTGAGCAGTGGCATCAAGTTGCTGGGAGTTTTTTTTTTGGTGGGATTTGGAAATGGAATAGGTGGATGGGTTTGGGTTATCTTATTTAATTCAAATTTCTTTAGGTTGGGTTTGGGCTTGTGTTAATAAAAATTGGTTGCAGATTGGGCTTTGATTGGATTAAATAATCAAGTAAACAAGTGGTTAATAATTATTTTTTTTCTAAGTGGGGCGGTTGAAAATTTTCAAGAGATGCGGGTGAAAAATTCTAAGGGGTGCGGTCGGAATTTCCGGCGAAAAATAGCACTAAAAAATATTTTTTCATGGGGTGCGCCCGCCCACCCTTCGCTTAGGGTGGGTACGCCACTGTGAAAAACTAGTGATTCATCGGTTTTTCGTTTTTTTATGGTCCCTTAATAAGTCTCTCCCCAATATGAATTCAATCATGGTCTTTTTCTAACGGCGAATGTTACAATATAACATACTCCTAAATTACACCAAATAAATCCTAATCTACCCTATCCTATGCTAGAATTTGAACACTGATCTTCTTTTAAAAAAACAAGAATCTCTAGCACTCGTTCAAAGCCGAAATGGCTCAATCATGGTCATTTAACCTTAATCCATCACTACTACAAAACACAAGATACTTCTTTTAGTTATTAACCAAACGAGATCTATTGTTAGATTGAAGCATTTCAATGAAATTTCTAGCTAAGTAAATTCAGTATGAGATATGGGAAATTTGAAAAGGAATAAAATCACCGCTAGTCTGTCTCATAATTTATGGTCTCAGATCAGATACCACATGCCCTCGTGCATGTATGGGTGTGTGTAGGGTGGATGCTTCAAGGATACAAACTTAGCGAATCCAGCTGTTTTCGTTTTGTCACTATCGTACAGATCAATAAGTAGTACACTTTCGTACCTTCTTCCTATGATATCTTAAATCATATCCAAATTATTCACAACATAAGGTTAAACCAACTCCTATATATACACACAAAAAGATAGGTCTTTATTCAGCATCATCATATCAAAGCATACATAATTTAAAGATTTACATCTCATAATCATCATCATCTTCATTATCAATCATGTCAGTCTTGAATTTCTTTTCTCTAAAAGACTTGCAAGATTCGACAAACGATTTGCTCCATTCACCTCAACTCAAAACCTCCCTCTCGCGTCACGAACAAGGCCAAACATGTCTTCAAATGGTGTCCGATTCCTCGTTGAAGATGTTGGATTCGTGTGGTCGTACCAAAGACATACTTTTTCTTGTCAAAACTCATATCCAAGACCTCCAGTCCACATTTCACCAAATAACTCTTGGTGAAACATCTTCCACTGAAAAGAAATTTGTAGCTTATCATCACCATAGAAAAGATCTAAGGAAACAGATGTTAAAGCGGCTAAAATCGCTTAAAATTACAAAGAACACGAGTACAAGCAATAAGTATGATGATGATAACCTAATGGTTGTAGTAAATGTGTTGGGTGAAGTTAGAGAAACCATAATCTCTTTATTGGATTCACTTATGTTACTTATGTCCATGCCAAACCCTAACCCTAAGGCCAGGAACTCAATGAATTCTAATGGGTTTGTCCAAGTGAAGGCTAAGTTTATGAGGTTGAATAGCTTGAGCCCATGGGAGAAGTGTGACGTGCACGCCGTTCGATGTGCGATAGAGCGATTGGAGGCTGTAGAGAGTGCTGTGGAAGATTTGGAGGTTGAACTAGAATGTATTTTCAAGAGATTAATAAGAACTAGGGTTTTGCTACTTAATATCCTCTCAAATTAGAGAGGGGTGTATACAAATAGTTTGTAATCTTTGATTCATTTTGTTCTTTAACATTAATAGATCATGATTTTAAATGTTTGGAACTTTTGTCATACATTAGTTGGATACTTGATTATAAGGGGACCCGGGGTGGATACGTTATCACCCCCATCACGCGTGGAACTTGATTGGAACACCGCCGCCGGCATTTGGCAACGCGTGGAACTTGTTTAACGCGTCAAAAAGACAACGCGTGTTGGATGTTTGAAAATGAAACGTTGGTGGGGTACTGGGGTTGGCAGGTGACCGTTTGAAGCTTTTGTATATATACAAAGGTATTTTTTTTTTAAATCCAAATCACAAACACTCTCCTTCAATCTCACATTTTCTTCCAAATTTTATAAAAAATCACTACAAAGATGGATGGTTCAAGCAAGAGAGGCTCGGGCTCTAGCAAAAGAGGTTCAGGGTCGAGGAAGAATCCCGTACGACCCAAGGTTCGACGAACCGTTTAAGTCGATCGTAATTCAACAAAAACGCGAGATTTGTGAAAGGTGGGGGTGGGACATGCCATCCGTTTAAGTCGGTCTTTTTTTCCAACGTTTAATTTTTTTTTTTAGTTTGTAATTTACGTTTTATTTAAATGAAATTTATAATTTTAGTGTTTTATTGTTAATTTATAATTTAAAAAAAATAAAAAATAAAAAAATTAGTGAGTGATGGAATTTGTACAAGTGATGACCATTTTCACCAAAAAAGGGTATGAGTGATGGAAATAATGGTTGATGACATGACAGAACCTGATTGGATGTTGTGAGTGATGGAATTGTTTGTGGGTGAAACCACCCCTACCCCTCTAAGATCTCAATTTTGACATCATGTCTAGAATATTACTGGATGAGTCACCAAATGACAACGTTAGATAAACCTAGATAAACTGTAGACTTTATTTTTAGAAACTTTAAAAGTTATTTAATATTATATTTTTTATTAAGATCAACAAGAAGATGCAAATAATCTGTTTACGGGGTGTTATGTAGCAGCAGTAATGTGGCATAAGGTGAGTTCGTGGTGCAAAATCCAGCCGATTTTTGCCTTCTCTATGAAAGATTTGCTGGAATTTTATAAAACACAGCCTATTGAAGAACCGAAGAGAAAATATGTTCAAACCATCATACTAGGGACTTGTTGGAGCATATGGAAATCTAGGAATGAAGGAATTTTTAATGGAAGAGAGCAAATGTAGATGGGATCTTTGGAGAAATACAGACAAATACGTTCCTGTGGATTAGATGCAGAGCAAAGAGAACGGATTTGGACCGGAGAAAGTGGGTGAATTTCGAGTTTTATAATGGAGTATGATACATTGTTTATTGATTTTTATGGTTTCGAATTTTCAATTTTATAGGATGATTATGTAATAGGTGGTTGGCTTAATAGCTTACTAACTATTTGTAATTTTGAATCTTTTGGGGTGTTAGAATAAAAATTGTTGTTTGCGGTTAAAAAAAAACATCAACCACATGTGCACTTGGTCAACCACTGTCGATGATTCAGAAACACAAGAATCAATTTAAATAAGGAATTGGATTATGGGATCAATTGTGACGAAGAAAAATATTAGAAACCAATTTTTTCGCAACGAAACTAAGGTAGTTAAGTAGTTTCAAAATTCTTCTTCGACATTTGTTTGTTATGGTTTATAATTGACTAGTTGTTTATATTATTCTTGTATTGAATCACTGATCAATTTCATACGCCTGATGGTTCACAAGTAGCATCTCAATCTCCATGTACTCAACGTATGGTTTATGTCTCATACATCATTAGGATGCATTTACCAATTGTTGATTATTAATTGAAAGTATTTATTTGTTTACCTGTTTTATTTACTTCAATGTATGGGTTCGTAGCCACTTAGAGTTGTTGTCAGGGGCGGACCTAGAGTTAGTCCCTTGATTATTTATTTTTTTAGTGTTATACTAGAATGAAAATCTTAAGCACACCCCTTGAAATTTTGTAATCAAATTGCCAGATATGTACTAAAATTTAAAAGAGAAAACTGATGATGTAATTTTAAGAGTTTTACTGGAATGCCGAAGATATCATTGTGCTCCGGTGAGTCTGACACTTAGAAAGAAAAAAATAAGGAAGATGATGGGTAGAGAAAATGATAACGGTTTAAGTGAATATGGGGTTCTCTCTTAAAACTATAAATACCATTATTTACTATAGTATTTTATGTATTTCTGTTTCGGTAATTATATTGAATTTGGCTTAGATAATATAATATTTTATTGATTTATTTTATCACCTTATTATTTGATATATCTCTTTTTTGTTTTTCTCATGTAGGAAATTCTTTTCTGAAAATATATTTTTATTAATCTTAAATATATAAATTTCATTCCAATCATCAGGGCAAATTACATAAGGATAGTAGGTAGACGAGCAACAAACTGCGCCGCCATCCCTTTTTGAATCGAAAACCCTAATCTACTAAAAACAAAGACTCGCCCCTGAGGGGTCGAAAAGTTGCTATGGACCACACGCTGAACTCTAGACAAGAACCGAACTGCCTCCGGCGCCAAGGAGCCGAACGTGTCAAACGCCAGGGGGACAAAGGCATGTTGATTATCCTCACAAGCTTTCGCGTGCTTTTCCACCTTCTTTGACTCTGCTTTCAGTACCGCTTGCCCCGCCACAAACCCATTTTCCCGGAACCCGGCTAGTGGGGATACACCTGTGAGATCGACACAAGCATGTTTCCCGCCCTCCCAACCAAAAACTAGCACGTCAGCTGGGCGTAGGGTGGATCTCCCCTCCGACGGGTCTGTAAGAAAATTAACCGGTGCCTCTTTCTTCGCCGAGATCCCTGCTCGTCTGAGAATATCCATTAACACGTCTAACACAAAGTCATGGCGATACTTAAACCCCGGCAACTCTCTACAGTGTAACGCATGCTCCCCGTATTTGAAAAAATAAACTAAGAGTTAATTAAATTTGATTGATAAACAACTATAAACAAGTCATGGAAAAATTAGATTGCCATATAATTTTGTAATCTTTTTATGTATTTTTCGTATTATTATAAGTTTTAAGCAAAATATGATGTCGTCTAGTTCTTAATCGATTGCCATATAATTTTGTAATCTTTTTATGTATTTTTTGTATTATTATAAGTTTTAAGCAAAATATGATGTCGTCTAGTTCTTAATCCGAGCCAATCGGTCTATCTAGTAATGTGTATGGCTCAATGTCCAGTGTTTGTGATGCGGATAGATCCAACCTTTTTAATTATCTCTTAATTTATTTAAATTTATTATTTTATCTTATTTAGTTTCCTTTTGAAATAAAATTCCTATCATATAAATAGGATGTCTAGGGTTTATGTTTGACTCAGTTTTTGATTGATTTTGAATTTAAAGAACATTGTCGGAACCATTTGGTTCGTTTTTATCGTCATTGATTACTAATTGTTCTTGAGCCATTTGATCGCACGCGAGCTTTGGTTATCAAATGGCTCTACGTGAAGGCGAATGTTTTCTTGTTCGAAGAGTCGCCGACCGAGGCATCGACAAGAACATTGGTGATTCATGTGTTCGTGGAGATCGATTAAATTGTGACCGTAGATCCGCCGGCCGAGGCAATGAGATCAGAAACCGTGATTCACGGGATCTAAAGATCAAACGACTCCGACAACGAGTCCGAGATCTTGAAGAGATCAAACGGCTCCGACAACGAGTCCAAGATCTTGAAGAGATCAAACGGCTCCGCCAAAGAGTCCGAGATCTTGAGTTACGACGGGAGATGCGCGTTAAGGAAACCGAATCGGGAACTATCGTCCGGGACGATGTGAACGAGGAAGAGGAGCATCCTTTATGCCATCCCCACCCCCGGTTCTTCGAGCCGATCTATCAAGAGTGTTTGACGAATGACGAACCCGATTTAAGTACCGTAGTTTGGGACGAAAGTGATGACGGTGAGAACACAGAGGATGATGAATCTGGTAAGTCTTTTCTTCACAAGATGATTAATGGGTTTGTTGTGGTTGAAAAAAAATCGGATAAAATATCCGATACTTGTGATGGTTATTCATGCGAGAAGCCATCAGTTTCAAAAATTCAATTGAAAGGAGATTTGACTAAACATCCCGTTAATATCGAATTTCAAAATATAATAGATAATCAAGTTGTAGAGGTATGATATTGGACCCGACCCGAGCGGTCAGACTTTCCCGTTACTTATTGCTTTTATATTAATTATTTATTATTGTGCTGACTAACCCAACCGCGAGGCCCAACGCGTCGTAGTATATACTACATTGGGCTAGGGACTTGTAGAGATAACCCCTAACTGGGCCTGGCCCATTGAGGTTAGGGGAGGCCCATGTCCCCTATATAAGGAGGTGTTCACCTCATTATTAGGGTTAGACAAGATGGAGCCGCCACACTTTTGTTACTGGAAACAGGGGATTCTTTCCCCTACCGGTCATCTCTACGGTTCCACCTTTGTTTTCTCTGTGCAGATCTGGATAGGAGAGGAAGAACAAGACGTGATTCTTCACCCCCATGGAGAAAGCGGTCTTATCATCCCGGCGGTGATTCCGTGTTTCAACATTGGCGCCATCCGAGTTTATGTTAACCATCTGTTGATCACATCTTGTTTTATCCTCAGATCTCTAGATCTGTGTTCTTAGAGTCACACTCTTGATCTTCGAATGAATAAACCCCACAGATCTGTGTTATGTTTTCCAAAACTTCTAGATCTGTGGTATTTCACTTGTTTCAGTGCTTCAAAATCTCCAGATCCACAGGGTTCACAACCTCATGTACAAGGGAGCCCAGATCTGTTGCCGTACAAGACTTCCTCAAAATATAATCAAGAGATTCCTGTTTTGAGGGGTCCAGTGCCTCGTTATAAAGGTTAGCCGTCATTTATTCATGAAATAAGGTAACTTATTCCCCTCCTTTTCTTTGATGAAAGGTCTTGTTGAAACACAAATTGAAAAAAGTCATGAGAAAAAGTTTTGCTAGCTGGCAAAGCGATTTTACAAACGAAAACAAATTGTGAAGTTTTCCCTCACGTCACTTCAAAAGTTCGATCATGATGGTCATTTAATATTTTCTAATCGACATTTAAAAAGGTCAGGAAATATCTAATTTAAAAGGTCAGGGAATCTTTAATGGCATTTCTCACTTCTGTATTGACAAAAGGAAGAATCGAGAAGACTAACCACAATTATTTCTATTATTAATAAAAGGAAGAATCCAGAAGAAAAATGGTTGTCTTTACAGCTGTCAACAGCTAATAAGGACAGACACCATAAATTTAGTCCTTTACAAAAAATAATAAAATATCGTTTTTTTTTACAAAACAGCTAATAAGCTACTGTATATGCCATGCCCTTCTTTTTAAATTTTATTACAAGAGAGCCATTGGATATTTGGATCTGGTAAGAGAAAGCGAAGTCATTTCATGAGTAGAAATGTAACTTCCGATTTCTTAATATTGGTGGGTTAAGCCTTGATCTCCGATTAATTGTTGCAAATGATAAGAAAAGGAAATTTGAAGAAGATGATGATTTATTAAGGGTGTCAACAGCTAAAGATTGTCTTGATAAACCTTTACTCCATCCCGTTTTCAAAAGAAAAAATGGTTGTCTTCTTACAAAGTCTGCAATCATTGTCCATACTTCACCTTAAAAACAAGGTCTTCAGCGAAAAAACCACTGTGCTTGGCGAGCCCCTACTCCGACGCGCCGTGCGCCGTGCGTCCGATAAGCACAAACGCGCACCGCGCATGGGTGCACAAACTCCGACGCGCCGTGCGCCGTGCGTCCGATATGCACAAACCGTGCGTCCGATAAGCACAAACGCGCACCGCGCATGGGTGCACAAACTCCGACGCGCCGTGCGCCGTGCGTCCGATAAGCACAAACGCGCACCGCGCATGGGTGCACAAGCTCCGACGCGCCGTGCGCCGTGCGTCCAGCACAAACGCGCGGCGGCGCGTGGCGTGATAGGTTACAAGACACAACGAACTGTTAACCCTCACAAACGGATCTATACACAAGATCTTTAACACTTGATCTAAATCTGATCAAAAGGTAAAACCCTATGTGAGAAAATGTGAGAGACTAACGAAGGATCTGGAATGTGTGTTACTGGAAAGGTCTGCGTCCCGTAAGAAAACTTTGCGTCAGCCGGAAAGGTCTCACAATGCACCTACACCGGTCCGCCATTTTACACTTCCGACTGCTTGAAATCGCTGCAACGGATGACCTTCCCCAGTTGGTACGGCTTGGTGGGTGGCCATTATTTCACTATTTAAACACTCGACCTCGAGTTTTAAACTGAGGCCATTTAGAAATAGTCAAAAGCAATCATATAAAAAAAAAAAAGAGGTGTCATATATAATTAATAAATTGGCTAGTGACATTTCTGACCCCCCCTTTAAGCTGATTATTTAGAAAGTGGATCTTATCCACACATTTTGTTCTTTAGAAACACTTCAATTATTTAATAAGGAGTAATCACTATATAACCAGTGGCGGATTTTGCCCGTGAACCTGCAAGGGCCGAAAGATACGGGCACTAAAATTAGCACTACGGCCGACAAATTCGCCAGGGCCGTGGACCTGCCACCAGTCCACTAAGATCCGCCCCTGTATATAATGCCACCAATAAACTAAGGTGGCCACGTTCAAGCGGATCGAATTTCTAACGATTAACAACCATGTGATGATTCCTAGACATACTCTAACATTGCTTATTATTATCATATTCCAATGTTATTAACACCTATTTAGCAGCAATAAAGTGATAAACTGATATCCGTATGGTGCAACACCATTGGGAGGGTCAAAATCGCCTTAACATATTACGGAGTTTGGATGCATAGAACGAACTCCTCCTAAAGAACAAGGTTTCGGTACAATGCTTTCATATATCAAATCCTTTGTTATAATTTACCTTGTTGACTTGTTTGCAGGACAAACAAAATACGAGCACGTAAGTCGCCATACGCGCATGCTCCCCTTACATACGAGCACGCTAGTCTCCGTGCGAGACTGCTGCCCTACATACGAGCACGTAAGTCGCCACGCGCGCATGCTCCCTTACTTACGAGCGAGCACACATGCGTTTTGCACGCATGCTCCTCTATTTACAAGCACGTAAGTCGCCATACGCGCTTGCTCCTTCTACATACGAGCGAGCACACATGCGTTTTGCACGCATGCTCCTCTATTTATGAGCACGTAAGCCGCTATACGCGCATGCTCCTTTTACATACGAGCACGTAAGTCGCCATACGCGCCTGCTCCTTTTACATACGAGCACGTAAGTCGCCATACGCGCTTGCTCCTTTTACATACGAGCGAGCACACATGCGTTTTGCACGCACGCTCCTCTATTTAGGAGCACGTAAGTCGCCATACGCGCCTGCTCCTTCTACATACGAGCGAGCACACATGCGTTTTGCACGCATGCTCCTCTATTTATGAGCACGTAAGCCGCTATACGCGCATGCTCCTTTTACATACGAGCACGTAAGTCGCCATACGCGCCTGCTCCTTTTACATACGAGCACGTAAGTCGCCATCCGCGCATGCTCCTCTACTTACGAGCGAGCACATGCGTTTTGCACGCATGCTCCTCTATCTATGAGTACACAAGCCGCTATACGCGCATGCTCCTTTTACATACGAGTACGCTAGTCTCCGCGCGAGACTTCTGCTCTACACATGAGCATGTAAGTCGCCACGCGCATGCTCCTCTACTTATGAGCAGGCCTCTACTTACAAGCGAGCACATATGCACCGGTCGGCACATGCTCCTCTATATACGAGCACGTAAGTCGCCAGTCGCATGCTCCTCTACATACGAGCCTGATGCTCCACACATGAACACGCAAGTCGCCATACGCACATGCTCCTTTAGATATGAGCACGCCAATCCCCAAGCGAGCTTGCTGCTACACATGCAAGCATGCTAAGCTCCATGCGGCCCTGCTGCCTTTACATACGGGTGTGTATGTCCAGGGGCGGATCTAGTGTATAACAAGGGGTAATGCCCGCTACCCCTTGGCGCTCCGGCGGTAGTGTAAAATTAGTGTAAATTTTGGAAAAATTTGACGTTTTTTCTATTTCGTTACCGCTTATTTATAAAACGTTACCACTTGGCGCGAATCCTAGATCCGCCACTGTGTATGTCACGCACGCGCGCATGTTTAGCCATAGACGAAAACGCTTACAAAACATAAACTGAGCTACAAATGCACGCATCACTTTGGGTATACGCAAAAACACATTGGCTAAAATAAAGTTTCGTTTACACCCACATCTCCTTGCCTCACGCCACATTGTTGTTATGGCACAACGGAGGATTAGCGCAGGCTAGGGTTTCCACTTCATTATCCTGACGCAACTTTATGCCAATTCTCATTCGCGATAACCTGACTCAAAGTGGATTAACACGTGCAAATATTGTAGACAACAGTTTACAGAGATTTAAACACCAGGTATACGTATTCCATAAGGATAAACACGCGCGCATCATGCGCTAACTAACATAGTCATACAAAAGGTTGAATATTTTATAATGACTCACACGCCGTTTTGGCTCAGTTCCATACGCCATCCCATGCGCCATGCGCCGTTTCGGCTTACATCTGTACGTCAACTCCATGCGTTGTTTTGGCTCAGTTCCATACGCCATCCCATGCGCCATGCGCCGTTTTGGCTTACATCTGTACGCCAACTCCATGCGACGTTTTGGCTCATTTCCATACGCCATGCGCCATGCCCCATTTGGCTCAACTTTTACAAGTTGCCAAAACCCATGCGACATGCGTCCATTTGGCTCAACTTTTACAAGTTGCCAAAATCCATGCGCCATGCGTCCATTTGGACCAACCTTTACAAGTTGCCAAAACACACGCGCCATGCGTACATTTGGCTCAACTTTTCAAAGTTTACCACAAAAGCACATGTCATAGAAACCACTACCTTCATAAGTCCAGAATCCCTCCTAGACGATCAACTCAACTAGAAGGCACACTGGACTGGGGGGAATTGAAGAGGTATGTGTCACACCCCGACCACGTCGAACATACAAAACGTGGCGGAAATGTCGGGGAGTGTTGTAACAGAATTAATCGTTTCAAATCCATGGCAATTAAAGTTTCATTTTATTAATCAATTACGAGAGTTTACATTGTTTAAACAAGAAACAAAGGGTACATAACATAAGTTAACTAGTTATTGTCTCGTTTTAAGTCGCTAAGGCACGAGTCCATCCTAAATGTAGCATGTATCAACAATCATTGCAAAGCAGTACCTGAAACATGTGTAAAAACGAGGTCAGCAAAGAAATGCTGGCGAATACATTGGTTTTGTAGGAGTGTCGAAATCATGGCTAGTTTAGACGTTGCAATACTTTATTTAAAAACCTTGTTTAGAAAAGAGTGTAATATTGCAACTTAATTAACCAACTCAAATCAAGCGGGTTATAATTTGTAAAACCTCGTAGCCATGACTCTTAACCCAAAAACATTTGTTTTAGTAAATTATTTGAAAACAATGATAAGTTCAGATGATATGTATAAATAAGAGAATAATGCATGATTAAATGAATAACCATGTAAAATGAGTTTGTATAAGATAAGTTGTTTGTAAATAAATGTCTTGTGAAAAGTATGTTATTTGTATAAAATGTTTATATGTATCAAACTGAAATGATTCAAATAACGCTGCGATATATGTAATACCATACAAACACTTATATATAGGAAGTACCAGCGGCGTATCCACCATGCTTGTATCATATTACACACGCATCGTTACTTAATCACTTATTCAAACCAAACCATCAAGATGTAAAATGTTCATGTCTAATGTAAATCATGTAATATGTATTCAATGTGATTTGTATAAATAAATGTAAGATTTAACAATTAACCTTATAGTAGCATATTAAAAGTATACTTTGGATTTGTAAGTAACATATTAAACTATGTTTTGGTTTCATATATAACATATCAAAATATGCTTTAGATGTGATAAATAACAAATTAAACTATGTTTTGGTTTCATAAATAACATATCAAAATATGCTTTAGATGTGATAAATATATGTATGTTGGTTTTGTACAATACCACACATGAGAGTATATTCAACTATACTTTAATAGTGTGATTTAAGAATTCATTCAGACCTGGTGCATCAAGATACACCTTTGAGACTATAGAAATACCACAAAGGCAATCCCTATTTGGATGGAGCAACAAATTGGTTTCAGACATTCCTTGACAACAGGAATGGGGTGTCAAATCCTATAGCGCTATATCATACTAACAATCGGTCTGGTGAACATAAAATAAGTACAATTCAACAATTTATTTTATGTTCTTTGAGAAATCAATGTTTAAATCATAGATAGTTATGTAATTTGTCAAATGATAAATAATAACATGTATAATCAATTATACTTTTGGAATCATGAAAATAACAGATAGGTACACATGCTTCACCCCAAAACAGTTTGAAAACAGTAAAAGAGGGGAATAATGTACTCGCCTGAGAATGCTTGGAGGTCTTGAACAACAACCAAACAAAGCTAGAGAGAGCACGGAATCAGTCGGCAATCTAAAACTATATAAATAAACCGGACTTAAATCGGGAGATCGGATAGGATGAGGCTTGGTAAACCAAATGAGTATTGGAACTCATATGATATGGTTTAACAAGGCCTACATACTACATTGAGACTAACCTAAATGCTTTCGACCCATCGCGACCCGTTAAGGTAACTTATGCTACTTTAACGCGTCGTGTGCGTGAAACGCGTTCGGACCGCCTAACTAGCCCTATGACAAGTGTTATATGCCTAAACATGTTACATAATCAGTTATGTGACAAAGGTTTAGGTTACATATGCTTAATTACCAATTATACATGAAAAGGGTATTCTGGTAATTTACCTAAGGCATATAAACTACCTATCATAAAACTACTCAAACGATGTGACCATAGGGTATAACCTCGGAAGGTTATTCCCTACCTACTATGGTCACCTAATGTATTTGGTCGGATCCTAATGATCGACCAAACTGGGTCGGGTTCGAAGGTATAGGCGATTTATTAGATCGCCTACCCTACGACCCTAGACAACGTGGTAATCAGTGGGCATAGTCCCAAGGGACTATGACCAACGTGATTACACTCACGTTGCGAAGTTCAAACGAACTTCGCATTGACCATAACTGGTCAATGTAGAAAGTCAAACAAAGTTTGACTTTCAAACTCGAAAGACTCGAAAAGCAATAAAAGAACGAAAGAATACTTACGAAGGGTCCCCGAATGCTAATCCCGATCCAAGAACTCAGGTATGAAACAATGGTTTCAACTTAGAGCTCTCAAATCAGAATTCTTGTAAGAAATGAGGTTGGGGTGGATGGGTATTTATAGGAATACCCGAACCGTTAGGATCGTTTCATGGAAACCGTGCCTAGATCTCACCCGTACACTTGTCGAGATGTTATGGTGACTAAATTGGCCACTCACCATAGGGTATCAACATGTGGCAAGGGATTAAGGAGTGGAGAACAGCTGTTAACAGCTGTTAATACGTCGAATCTGGTCCCGAAAGCGAAAAACTGAAGTTTCTGCATGTTTTCTGTCCAGAGTAGGCAGTCGCGTAGCGCGACTGGTAAGGCTACATGCAGTGGCACTACGCCACTGCCCCCTTGTTTCAGCAAACTTTCAAAATTGGCAGAAATGGTCCCTGCACGTGTTTAAGGCCTTTTTCGATGCGTTTGAACCCCGTTAACCTCATTTCAAGGCTCTAAAATGAAGTTAAAGTATAGGGAACTCAAAACATGCTCAAAAATATGCCGGAGGTTGGTTCGTTTGGCCGTACGAACGCGATGTTCGCTTAATTACGACGGAATGCGCATAAGCGCGAAAAACGATCCAAATGACGCGACGAATGGATTTTTCTTATGCCGAACACTAAAATAAAATATTTTAGTGCTTACATAAATTTTTGGATGTCCGGATGTATTCAGAACGTAAGTTATGCGCGAAAATGCAAACTTGTGCACTTTTTGACACTTTTAGTCCCTGAATGACACAAAAGTTTATTTTAGCACACCGAACCCCTCAAAGCCTATTTCTAAGCTATGTAAAGGATATTTATGGTATGTTTAACTTATGGTCATGTTCCGGAATGTCTGTTACAGTTCAAATTGGCATACTTTCGCAGTTTGTCAACTTTAGTCCCTGTAAGCGAATAAACTTTGATTTCACCACACCAAACCTTCCAAAACTTATATCTAAGTTATGTAAAGGTTATTTAAGGTATGTTAAGCCTATTTCACTATTCCGGAGTGTTCGTTGCATTAAACTGGTTATATTTACGCATCGGTGCGCGTATAACCTTCCAGAAAGTGATTTAGAGTTTGAAATTGAACAAGAATTGATATGTGCAAATGATACACATATTTTTACAAATCCCAAGTATGAAATATAATATTTCATTGGTTCGGTATTTGTTTGATGGCCGTGGAGGCACAGGTGTTACAGTCTCCCCTACTTTAGGAAATTTCGTCCCGAAATTTAATTCTAGAGGAAACTTGTGAATACAGCTGTGACGGTTTCGCCTTCTAATAGATCCATTGAAACCTTAAGTAAAACTCTGGGCCATGTTAGGATTCTTAGCGAATTTGTTAACCCTCAAAGTGAATTCCTTGTAGCAGTAAAACATGGAATTTTTTTTTTTTTTTTTTTTTTGAACTATGGATAGAATAACGTTTCTTATGAAGACTTATCATTGGAAACTGTGTGTGTGATTGAGATCAGAATTGAGGAGTGTGAGAATAAATGACATTGGTCGAAGTCCAATACTTCTCCCGTATCATTACTCTTGTCACTATGGGTCTTAACACATGACAAAATTCCCTGTGGTTTCTGTGCACTGAATTCCATAATTATGTAGGCCTCCATAATTACGTAGTTCCTTGCACAGTCCGCACAGTTCATTTCATAATGCGTATGGGAAAAAATCAATTGAATAAACATAAAGCGACCTGACTAGACCACAAAAGGGTCCTTTTAATTTGATCTACGAACGATCTTTTTAACTAGATCAACATATGATCTTCTTAACCAAACCGTCGTATGATCTCCTTAAATAGACCACTTAAGGGATCTTTGTATTTATATCATCACATGATATTTTTGATCAGATTTTCAAAATCAGTCTGTTTAACCAGACCATTCAAGAGGTCCAGTTTTAGAATAGTACTTTAAAACCCAAGGGACTTAACTACAACGTAGAAGTCCATTAAGGATTTAAGATAGTACCTTTTTGGAATATCCTACTACGAATCCTTCATATGAGATATGGAAGATTCTACGAGGATTTGGATGGATCACATAAAACACAAAACACATAAGAAAACACATAAGCACAAAAATTAGTTAACTTGATTCTTTAATTTGTTGTCTTTGAGCATGGATAATTAAAGCACACCAGGAATCCAATCCGTGGATTTCATTTGGTACTTTAATCATTTTCAAGAATCTATCTATGAAGATAGAAAGATCTTAATAAGAATTCGGCTTTGTCCTTATTGAATCGTAATGTACGTATTGAATCATACAAAGAATTCAATTAAGGGCTCCGATTTGAGTGATATTCATCCACAAGGATCTGATTATAAGGATAGAAAGATCCTTCATGGATTTTGGAATTTGTGTAACGAGAGGTGATTCGACACCTTGCACTAGGCGTGTTTAAGTCGATACACAAGGTAGAAAATTCATGAGGTTGAGACGCTAGATATGCCAAGGCGACATATGAAGCAGAACTTGAAGGTTAAGCAGCAACAGGGTTTTCAACTGCTTTGCTTTGAACAGCAAAGCGACACATGTTAACCAAATGTCTCCATCGTCCACCGTGGGTACATTTGTAACAGGGTATTTGATTTGGATGATGACGGTTACATTGATTTCTCCAAGGAGTGGTTCTCTTGCACGGCTTCATTCCTGAGCTGACTCATGGTGATAGCTAAATCAACGGTCTTCTGGAGTACTACGCCTATTTGTTGGGCAGTTGTAGCACCTGGTCCGGATACTCGAGTCTTGTTGCGATGAAGAGACACCATGAAGAAAAATAGGAGATATAGGAGGGAACAAGGGAAATGAAAACAGAATAACAATGCATAAAATTGCGATCATTTGTTTGTTACTTAAGGCAAACAAATGAGACGGTGACTAATCAAAGTAAATAGGTCAAAAATAATGTATCGCGAAGACATGCTCGCCTATAAGTGAACACTCATCCCAAGAATTCCCAGGTAAGCACAACTGGTCTCGCGTCTAATGAGATGTATACGAAGTGCTTGCCTAGACAGAAAACCCAGAATACAGGCATTCACCCTTCCAGTTTGCACGTGTTCACATTATTTAAAACCCAAAACCTTGACGAGATTTTAAAAACTTAAAGGGGTTCAAAACCTTATAACTGAGGGTTCAAAACCTAGTAAGTAATCATCCTAGAACAGATGATTAGTTTTCAAAGTGGTTTTGAAATTTATGTTCTTGTTGTGGTTGTCACCTAAGGATAGGTGACAGTATTGTTTTATGACTAAACGCAAGTAAATTCGCGTTAGGGTCCTAAGAAGGTTATAGACTAGGTCAAAGCATTACTAATAACCTAATTCCCTATAACCATTGGCTCTGATACCATCTTTTCTGTCACACCCCGACCACGTAGAACATACAAAACGTGGCGGAAATGTCGGGGAGTGTTGTAACAGAATTAATCGTTTCAAATCCATGGCAATTAAAGTTTCGTTTTATTAATCAATTACGAGAGTTTACATTGTTTAAACAAGAAACAAAGGGTACATAACATAAGTTAACTAGTTATTGTCTCGTTTTAAGTCGCTAAGGCACGAGTCCATCCTAAATGTAGCATGTATCAACAATCATTGCAAAGCAGTACCTGAAACATGTGTAAAAACGAGGTCAGCAAAGAAATGCTGGCGAATACATTGGTTTTGTAGGAGTGTCGAAATCATGGCTAGTTTAGACGTTGCAATACTTTATTTAAAAACCTTGTTTAGAAAAGAGTGTAATATTGCAACTTAATTAACCAACTCAAATCAAGCGGGTTATAATTTGTAAAACCTCGTAGCCATGACTCTTAACCCAAAAACATTTGTTTTAGTAAATTATTTGAAAACAATGATAAGTTCAGATGATATGTATAAATAAGAGAATAATGCATGATTAAATGAATAACCATGTAAAATGAGTTTGTATAAGATAAGTTGTTTGTAAATAAATGTCTTGTGAAAAGTATGTTATTTGTATAAAATGTTTATATGTATCAAACTGAAATGATTCAAATAACGCTGCGATATATGTAATACCATACAAACACTTATATATAGGAAGTACCAGCGGCGTATCCACCATGCTTGTATCATATTACACACGCATCGTTACTTAATCACTTATTCAAACCAAACCATCAAGATGTAAAATGTTCATGTCTAATGTAAATCATGTAATATGTATTCAATGTGATTTGTATAAATAAATGTAAGATTTAACAATTAACCTTATAGTAGCATATTAAAAGTATACTTTGGATTTGTAAGTAACATATTAAACTATGTTTTGGTTTCATATATAACATATCAAAATATGCTTTAGATGTGATAAATAACAAATTAAACTATGTTTTGGTTTCATAAATAACATATCAAAATATGCTTTAGATGTGATAAATATATGTATGTTGGTTTTGTACAATACCACACATGAGAGTATATTCAACTATACTTTAATAGTGTGATTTAAGAATTCATTCAGACCTGGTGCATCAAGATACACCTTTGAGACTATAGAAATACCACAAAGGCAATCCCTATTTGGATGGAGCAACAAATTGGTTTCAGACATTCCTTGACAACAGGAATGGGGTGTCAAATCCTATAGCGCTATATCATACTAACAATCGGTCTGGTGAACATAAAATAAGTACAATTCAACAATTTATTTTATGTTCTTTGAGAAATCAATGTTTAAATCATAGATAGTTATGTAATTTGTCAAATGATAAATAATAACATGTATAATCAATTATACTTTTGGAATCATGAAAATAACAGATAGGTACACATGCTTCACCCCAAAACAGTTTGAAAACAGTAAAAGAGGGGAATAATGTACTCGCCTGAGAATGCTTGGAGGTCTTGAACAACAACCAAACAAAGCTAGAGAGAGCACGGAATCAGTCGGCAATCTAAAACTATATAAATAAACCGGACTTAAATCGGGAGATCGGATAGGATGAGGCTTGGTAAACCAAATGAGTATTGGAACTCATATGATATGGTTTAACAAGGCCTACATACTACATTGAGACTAACCTAAATGCTTTCGACCCATCGCCACCCATTAAGGTAACTTATGCTACTTTAACGCGTCGTGTGCGTGAAACGCGTTCGGACCGCCTAACTAGCCCTATGACAAGTGTTATATGCCTAAACATGTTACATAATCAGTTATGTGACAAAGGTTTAGGTTACATATGCTTAATTACCAATTATACATGAAAAGGGTATTCTAGTAATTTACCTAAGGCATATAAACTACCTATCATAAAACTACTCAAACGATGTGACCATAGGGTATAACCTCGGAAGGTTATTCCCTACCTACTATGGTCACCTAATGTATTTGGTCGGATCCTAATGATCGACCAAACTGGGTCGGGTTCGAAGGTATAGGCGATTTATTAGATCGCCTACCCTACGACCCTAGACAACGTGGTAATCAGTGGGCATAGTCCCAAGGGACTATGACCAACGTGATTACACTCACGTTGCGAAGTTCAAACGAACTTCGCATTGACCATAACTGGTCAATGTAGAAAGTCAAACAAAGTTTGACTTTCAGACTTGAAAGACTCGAAAAGCAATAAAAGAACGAAAGAATACTTACGAAGGGTCCCCGAATGCTAATCCCGATCCAAGAACTCAGGTATGAAACAATGGTTTCAACTTAGAGCTCTCAAATCAGAATTCTTGTAAGAAATGAGGTTGGGGTGGATGGGTATTTATAGGAATACCCGAACCGTTAGGATCGTTTCATGGAAACCGTGCCTAGATCTCACCTGTACACTTGTCGAGATGTTATGGTGACTAAATTGGCCACTCACCATAGGGTATCAACATGTGGCAAGGGATTAAGGAGTGGAGAACAGCTGTTAACAGCTGTTAATACGTCGAATCTGGTCCCGAAAGCGAAAAACTGAAGTTTCTGCATGTTTTCTGTCTAGAGTAGGCAGTCGCGTAGCGCGACTGGTAAGGCTACATGCAGTGGCGCTACGCCACTGCCCCTTGTTTCAGCAAACTTTCAAAATTGGCAGAAATGGTCCCTGCACGTGTTTAAGGCCTTTTTCGATGCGTTTGAACCCCGTTAACCTCATTTCAAGGCTCTAAAATGAAGTTAAAGTATAGGGAACTCAAAACATGCTAAAAAATATGCCGGAGGTTGGTTCGTTTGGCCGTACGAACGCGATGTTCGCTTAATTACGACGGAATGCGCATAAGCGCGAAAAACGATCCAAATGACGCGACGAATGGATTTTTCTTATGCCGAACACTAAAATAAAATATTTTAGTGCTTACATAAATTTTTGGATGTCCGGATGTATTCAGAACGTAAGTTATGCGCGAAAATGCAAACTTGTGCACTTTTTGACACTTTTAGTCCCTGAATGACACAAAAGTTTATTTTAGCACACCGAACCCCTCAAAGCCTATTTCTAAGCTATGTAAAGGATATTTATGGTATGTTTAACTTATGGTCATGTTCCAGAATGTCTGTTACAGTTCAAATTGGCATACTTTCGCAGTTTGTCAACTTTAGTCCCTGTAAGCGAATAAACTTTGATTTCACCACACCAAACCTTCCAAAACTTATATCTAAGTTATGTAAAGGTTATTTAAGGTATGTTAAGCCTATTTCACTATTCCGGAGTGTTCGTTGCATTAAACTGGTTATATTTACGCATCGGTGCGCGTATAACCTTCTAGAAAGCGATTTAGAGTTTGAAATTGAACAAGAATTGATATGTGCAAATGATACACATATTTTTACAAATCCCAAGTATGAAATATAATATTTCATTGGTTCGGTATTTGTTTGATGGCCGTGGAGGCACAGGTGTTACAGTATGGTCCCAATTCCCTGCTCACATGGCAAGGACCACACCACTTTTCATCCTACATGGCACCTACATCAGCAAGAGAATCCAGAAGCTTCTGGAGGACGTCAAGGTGGCACCAAAGATGCTCCCTCCGACATAAAGGACACCACGTGTCACCATTCATCAAGAGCCATGTAGACCTGCAGCAAATCAAGGAGCAGACCGACAGTACCAGTACGATGTCTCCAGCATGGACAAATATAGGCGCGCCACGTGTACCACTACACTGACCACAACAGAGGGAACCAAGAGGATATTCCCCTTGGTCGGACAGCTGGCGCCCTATACCAGCTGGCGAAGATGCTCATCCCTCTCTCACCCTCCGGCTATAAATAGGACCCTTCATCATCCAGGTTGATTCATCCTACTCTCCACACTCAACAGCCAAAAAATACTCACCCAGTTCCAAAGTCCATACGCGGGATATATACGCATACGTGCAACCTTGGCAGCTCACGAGAGTGAGCCAGTACAAAAGGCAGCAACCAGCCTTTGCCGAGCCGATTACCACGATGAACTATCGTGCACATTTCACCGCTCCATTATCTTTACGCATAACGAAAGACAGACGCAATAAACATGGCCAGCGAAGCTCTCGCGCCTCGGTGACAGGTAAACATAGAATTAATAATCCTCACTTCCCAACACTCCTAATAAGTCTAGTGCTCCTCCCAGCGCTTGCACTCGTGAGCAACACTAGACTGGGGGACTTGTAGAGGTATGATATTGGACCCGACCCGAGCGGTCAGACTTTCCCGTTACTTATTGCTTTTA
Source organism: Helianthus tuberosus (assembly GCA_030545235.1). Classification (NCBI taxonomy): domain Eukaryota; kingdom Viridiplantae; phylum Streptophyta; class Magnoliopsida; order Asterales; family Asteraceae; genus Helianthus; species Helianthus tuberosus. The sequence continues at coordinate 9,930,775 of CM060434.1, read as the reverse complement.
TATTAATTATTTATTATTGTGCTGACTAACCCAACCGCGAGGCCCAACGCGTCGTAGTATATACTACATTGGGCTAGGGACTTGTAGAGATAACCCCTAACTGGGCCTGGCCCATTGAGGTTAGGGGAGGCCCATGTCCCCTATATAAGGAGGTGTTCACCTCATTATTAGGGTTAGACAAGATGGAGCCGCCACACTTTTGTTACTGGAAACAGGGGATTCTTTCCCCTACCGGTCATCTCTACGGTTCCACCTTTGTTTTCTCTGTGCAGATCTGGATAGGAGAGGAAGAACAAGACGTGATTCTTCACCCCCATGGAGAAAGCGGTCTTATCATCCCGGCGGTGATTCCGTGTTTCAACACAAGTGGTAGAAAAATCTTGGGATACTTGTCATACAGATATTTACGAAGGTGATTTGAATGTCATTAAAGATATGGATATTATTTTTGGTGGGGAAATTTTAGCCGAATATATGGATATTATTTATAGTGGGGGAATTTTAAATTCTGAAATTATAGTGAAGGGGCCTTTCCAAAAGGATATGAACCGTAATATTATACAAAATAAAAATAAGGAGGAACAAATCAGAATGAGTGATGACATGCATGCCATGCGTGATAAGTCAAATGAGATGGATGCAAAACATGTGGGTTTACAAAATTGTGATGGGCCAATCTCTAGTTCTCGGAATTCAAAATTAACTGGTGGGCCTGAGATGTGTAGTCCAGCAAAGAATTATGGTAGTCAAACTGATGAGGATCCAAAGATTAAAAAACATTGGAGACAGGTCCATTAAAGCCCAACAATATAGCTATTGCAAAATCAAAAGGGATCTGCAATCATAGTGTGTATATTTCTAAAAAGCAAACTGATTTTTATGCCAAAGTTCAATTCGTTAGAGTTGAAATATTTGAGTGGTTCAAGTTGATAGTAAACATGAGAAGGTTCAATGCTCCATTCGATCCAGGTGGTACAAGTCTAGGGTCAGGCAAGATGACCCGTGAAGTTAAGCAGTTTAGGCAAGTCGTGGTGATAATAACAAGTGTGAGCCGAGTTGATGTCCCCTTTGACCCAGGTGGATTTCGTTCCAAGACAAAACTCGAGGACGAGTTTTTTTTTTTAAGACGGGGAGAATGATGCGGATAGATCCAACCTTTTTAATTATCTCTTAATTTATTTAAATTTATTATTTTATCTTATTTAGTTTCCTTTTGAATTACAATTCCTATCATATAAATAGGATGTCTAGGGTTTATGTTTGACTCAGTTTTTGATTGATTTTGAATTTAAAGAACTTTGTCGGAACCATTTGGTTCGTTTTTATCGTCATTGATTACTAATTGTTCTTGAGCCATTTGATCGCACGCGAAACTGCATCAGTTTGGTTTTAAAAACAATGATTATTGCCAAATTTCAAAAAAATAAATTCCTTATATTATGTTTTCATTGTGCATTTGTAATAACGTTACGTACTTATGTTGGTCGTATAAAATGGTCTAGTATTATGGTTTTTCTGTAGGAATCCGTTCGTGCAAAAATAAATAAAAATCTTTATTATTAACTTGAATACAACTGAAATAAAGAAAGCTGAAATATACTTCTGTTACAACTGAAATAAAAGAAAATCAAGAACTGAATTACAAAAAGAAAACAGGTTCTTGGCTGAGGATCGTGTTGGACACGGGTCCCTTAAAACAAATTTCGTGTCTCCCAGGAGAACACGTTTGTTTCCAGAATACAACATCCCGAAGCAGGTGCACTGCCGGTCTTGACTCCAACCAGAAGGTGTACCTTGAATGCTTGAAAGAAGAAGAAAGAATTCTTTAGTGGAGAAGTTTGTAAGAGCTGGTGAATTCGGTGGGTACAATCTGTAGCAGGAACCTCCTATTTATACTGCAGGTCTTGAATAAACTGAAAAATGAATTAAATGGGAGAATTAAATTGCATTAAACGTCTTCAATGCACTTTAATTCGTCATTTAATTCGCAGTCAAAGCCATTGACTTCATCAGTTTCGAATGCTGAAATGTAACTGCACTGGCATTAACTGCTGGAAGCTTCTGCGCGCGCGCGCGCAAGGTAGACTGGTGCGTGCGCGCCCTTGTGCGCGCAAGTCTGCACGCTCATGCGCGCGTGCGCCATTTTGGCTCACTTCCATGCGCGTGTGCGCCACCATGGCTCAATCCCATGCGCACCTGCGCGCGTGCCCCACGTCACCTGTGAGCCTATACAAGCACGCCACACAGTCGCGCCGTATTGGCTCACTTTGGTGCGCCGCGCACGTCACTTCAGTGCCCATGCTCCATGCGCGAGTGCGCACCACTATGCTACCTGTACTCGCACGCGTACGCGCTTGACTGTCACGTCATGCGCCTCTGTGCGCGGACCCACTAGGGTCATGCGCCTGCACGACACGTCACCAACCACTTGGTCCTTGCAACCCTTGTGCTCCACCACGCGCACGCGTTCAAAAATACAAAGGCGGCTCTCAAGCGGGCGAAGTGCAAAGTGCGACACCAAAGCGCCACATTGCGCCTCATCGCCCACGCCACGCGCGCGCTTGTGTGAGTTAGGGGTGCGGGGCACCCTTCGCGAGTACACTTAGTGTGTGCTTCTATGAAACAATAAGGATGAAGAGTTCCCACTTAAATACCCCTTTAAGTTTTATCTCTCCTCCTATGTGGGACAAGGTGTCACTTTCCCACTCTTTTCAGCATTCAAGTTTCAAACACCAAACTTTGAGCATCGATATCTCATTCATCTTAGCTCCGTTTTGGACGTGGTTTAGTTCGTTGCGAAGCTCTTCCAACATATAACACAAACCCACAAATAAATATATAAAACCCGCTCATTTTCATTTATTTATTTCTAGTCCAAAATAGGAAAAAATCATTTTCCTATATTTGTGAAAAATGCTATTTTCACAAATTTCCAACATTTTCTAATTCATTTACAATGATATCATAGCTAGAAAGTGAGTTTCTATCAAAAATGTGTTGTGCCTGCGAAATAATTATCATTATGTTTGTTTGTTACTTTGTTTGCTTGCACCTCACAACCTCTCCTTCTTGTCTTCAAAGGAGAGGGTTATCAATTATGGAGTATTTGGATTAAGACAGTGTTGCAAAATCAAGAACTTTCGGACTTTTGAGCCAAGGTTTCAATGACTAGGAAACTTACGCAAGTCGGATAAAGGAGAATCAAATGAAAGATGCTTGTCCAGTTGCTTTTATTCAGCAGGCAGAGTACAAGGCTGGTTTAACATTTTCGGAGGCTTAAATCGAAATTAAATGTCAGGGCCTTTCTCAAAAATTCAAAAACTCTTTTATATACCCTTATCTGGGCTTGAGATCGTCAATAATAACCTAAAAATTTATAGTTGGCGGAGTTATTTTTTTTAAAAGTTATATCTTATATGTAAAAGTTTTGTTTAGACCATAGTTATCGATAGCGGCCATAGCGACCGCTATCGCGAATAGCGTGGCGAGGCGAGACATCGTCGCTATATGCTGTATAGCGCTGAATAGCGTGAAAATAGCGGATTCCGACGACGACTTCCGGCCGGAAACCTGCAATTTCTGCCGGAAACCTGCAATTTCTGCCGGAAACTTGCTGGAAACTATGAAGAAGAAGAGAAGAGCGGCTGCGTTTTTGTTTTTGTTGCTCCGGCCGGAAACCTGCAATTTCTGTCGCTGGGGAAACTTGCTGGAAACTATGAAGAAGAAGAAGAGAAGAGCGGCTGCTGTGTTTTTGTGCCTTTCTAGGGTTTAATAAGTTTATGGATTTTAACATTTAACCCCTCCATCTTTCATCAGGTTACATTTAGTAATTAAAACTTGTAAAAATTTACATAAAAGTGTAAAATTAGTTTGTGTATTTTAACATTTAACCCCCCTATTTTCACTAGCTTACATTTGGTTCTTAAACTTATAAATTTATACATAAAAAGTATAAAACTAACGTTATATATAAAAAAAGTTATGTAGATAGCTATATTTTATTTCTTAAATTTTTTACTACCTTATCGCTAAACACGAAATAGCGGGCGCTATTTCATCGCTATCGCTACGTAGCATATAGGTACGTTGTCGCTATTTGTCGCTATTCGCTATCGATAACTATGGTTTAGACCAAAAAAAAAATCTTTCTTGATGCAAATTGTGTGATTGAATATTCATGGTCAATTTCTCGAAAAAAATCACTTTCAGTCAATAAAATAACTACACCGTTTAATCTTTTGTGACATTGTAGATATGGCTGTTCATTTTTATCCAAAACCCGACCCGAATTCAAAGCCACTCGAACCCGAATTAGCTAATATCTGAAAAACCCGAACCCGAGAAACCCGAACCCGACCAACCCGAACCCGACCAACCCGAACATTAAATGGTTCGGTTATCGGGTCACCTTTTCCCTACAAAAAACCCGAACAACTCGACCCGAAAAACCCGAAACACGAAACCCGAAAAAAAACCCTGAACATTTATTGTTTTTTTCTTATAAAAGTGTTTTGGTTTGGAGTCTTTAATATATGAAACATTAAGTTTTGTGAATTTTAAATATTATAATAACATATTGTCAAATAAAGTTTGAACTTTTATTATATTTTTAAAGTAGTAATATGAATTTTGATGATATCTTGTAAAAAAAACATTAATTTTTCATTTTACATCTAAACCCGAACAACCCGACCCGAACTAACCGGAACCCGAATAACCCAAAACCGACTAACCCGAATTTTAAATGGGTCGGTTATCGGGTCAATTTTTCCTAGACAAAAACCCGAACAACCCGACCCGAAAAACCCGAAACCCGAAGAAAAAACCCGATAAACACCCCTAATTGTAGATCTTAAGTAATTTTTTATCAGTTTTAAATTGGAAAAATTATGTTATGCAAAAGTAACAGTTACACAGGAATAATTAACACAACTCTATAGGCAATAAATGCATTTGGAAAAGAATTCAAGTTTTTAATATAATTTAGTATATTAATAAGTGAGTCAGATTGTATATGTATAATATCTCTTAAGATTGAGTTAATTACACAGATAGACCCTGTGGTTTATAGTTAGTTTCGCATTTGGTACTAACTTTTTTTTAACATTTTCGAGTTTCATGGTTAAAGTAACAGTTACACAGGAATAATTAACACAACTCTATAGGCAATAAATGCATTTGGAAAAGAATTAAAGTTTTTAATATAATTTAGTATATTAATAAGTGAGTCAGATTGTATATGTATAATATCTCTTAAGATTGAGTTAATTACACAGATAGACCCTGTGGTTTATAGTTAGTTTCGCATTTGGTACTAACTTTTTTTTAACATGTTCGAGTTTCATGGTTTCAATTTCGTAACACCTTTGGGTACTAACACCAAACTTAGTTAATTTTATGTTAAATTTCAGTAAAATAACTAAAATACTCTTCTATTTCAAAAGAACCATTTATGTCATTACTCTATTTTTAATTCCAAGAACTATTTGTGTCATTACTCTATTTTTAATTTTTATATAAAGAAATAATATTCAAAAAACTTTTTGGGCTGTGTTGGGAAAGGTGTGAGGGAGACAATGAAGATTCGAGGTGATGAATTTGATAAGGTGTCAGTTAATTGAGTTGTGTTTGGTTGGTTAAATGTTATGTGGTATATAAATTGGATTAGTTAAATGACCTAAAATACCTTCACACCTTTCACCTACACAGCCCAAAGAGTTTTTTGAATGCTAATTTATATTATTTCTTTGTATCAAAACTAAAAATAGAGTAATGTCACAAATGGTCCTTAATATTAAAAATAGAGTAATGACATAAATGGTCTTTTTAAAATAGAAGAATATTTTAGTCATTTTACTGAAATTTAACATAAAAATTAATTAAGTTTGATGTTAGTACCCAAAGGTGTTACGAAATTAAAACCATGAAACATGAACCTGTTAAAAAAAGTTAGTACCTAGAGGTGAAACTAACTATAAACCACATGGTCCATCTGTGTAATTAATTCTTTAAAATTTTAATTCTTGAAATAGATTTAAACCATTAATATCTAAATATCATATAATTTTCAAGATGAATACACCTTTTGAAAACATTATTCATTGATGGTTTTTAACTTTTTTATAATAAACTAGGTTAATTTATCACCCTAGCCGCGTTGCGGCGAACTTCTTTTGTTATTTAGTCTGTGTTTACATGTGTTTTGAAATCACTACGAGCGCGTTACAATGAACCACTAACAAAAATAAAAAGAAAATGTAAAAAAACAGTAAAAAATAATCGAAAGAAAATCAACCAAAAAGTTGTATGTTAATGATGTTGTTCGTATGAAACCCGTGGTCAGAGATGAGCAAATAATACTGGGTACCGGTACCGAGTTTCCCGAACCAAAAGGATCCTAAGTACCAATTCGGTACCGACCTTTAGCGTTCCTGGTACCGGTTCGCTACCGATTTTTACCTTCATATACCGGTTCCGTAACCGGTATTTTCGGTATCGGTTGCCACAGAGCTCATCCCTACCGACCGTTGTTGTTTGTACGACACCCGTGATCAGGGATGAGCAAATGGTACCGTGTAGCAGTACTAAATTTCCAAAACTAAAAGATTTTCAAACTCAATCCGGTACCGACTTTTGGCGTTTTCTGTATCAGGCTGCCGATTTTTACCTTCATGTACCGATAATGAATCGGACCGTACCCGTATTTTCGATACCAGTATTGGTTGACACCAAACTTATCCAACATAGAAAGTAAAGTAAAGAAAATAATAATAATAATTATTATATTAAAATAGTAAAGGGTAGAAAAAAAATATATATTATTAAAATATATTAAAAACACTGTTCATTTGATTTGATTTATTAATATATAGTAAAGTAATATATAGTAATAATTGAAAATCGTAAATATTTTCAAAATCTTTAAATTTGTCAAATCTATTATTGAGTTGAGAACTAGCTTGATCTACTATGTATAAGAGGTAATCAATCTAAAATGTTTAATGGGATTTTTCAAAGTTTCATTACCTTTTACGAATAATACGTTTCTCGAGAAAAATAGGTTCAATATCAATCTCTATAGCAATTTCTTTAGCTTAAATCATAACGTTTTCAAATCCTTCATCTTTAGACTTCTTAAAGTAACCAATAAGTTTATCTAGTTGAGCTATAGCATCATTAATACACGGCTTTGGCTTGTAATTTTTTAATAGCTGTGTTAATAGCACACAAAACATCATACCAAATACCATCCCTAATAAAAATCTGAAATCTTCAAACTCGTATGTAGCTAAAGACATAGCCTCACTTTTAACTTTAGGATCGGCACTATCATTATATAATTAGATTAATGCTTCTCTTAATTTTGGAACTTGAAACTTAATTGCTTTAACAATTTCTAATCGACTTTCCCAACGTATTTGTGACAATGATTTTAAGAGTTAAATTTGGTACATTATCTTTTAAAATATTTTACCTTTTAGGGGATGATGAAAACATGCAATAAATACGTTCTATTACACCAAAAAAAAATCCTTAGCTTGTTGGAAAAATAGGTGAAAATAGCATTTTTCACAAATATAGAAAAATGATTTTTTCCTATTTTGGACTAGAAATAAATATAATAAAATGAGCGGGTTTTATATATTTATTTGTGGGTTTGTGTTCTATGTTGGAAGAGCTTTGCAACGAACTAAACCACGTCCAAAACGGAGCTAAGATGAATGAGATATCGATGCTCAAAGTTGGGTGTTTGAAACATTGAATGCTGAAACAAAAGGGAAAGTAGCACCTTGTCCCACATCGGAGGAGAGATGGAACTTAAATGGGTATTTAAGTGGGAACTCTCCACCCTTATTGTTTCATGGAAGCACACACTAAGTGTACTCGCGAAGGATGCGGAGCACCCTAAACCGCACTCGCACACGCGCGCGCGCGTGGCATGGGCGATGAGGCGCTTTGATGGCGCACTTTGCACTTGCGCGCGCATGGCACTGAGCTAGATGGACGCACGCGTGCATGGCAGTGAGCCAGATGGACGCAGCGCGCATGAGCATGCAGACCTGCGCGCGCAGAAGCTTCTAGCATTGAATGACAGGGTAGTTACAGTTCAACTTCGAAACTGACGAGTTAACGGTATTTGACTGAGAATTAAATGACGTATTAAATTGCATTGAAGACGTTTAATGCAATTTAAACCTCCCCTTTAATTCATTTTTTACGGTTTCGAATCTGGAGCTGTAAAAATACAGCTCTTGGTCACTGCAGAAGAGACACTACGAAAACCAACAACACAACAGCAATTCAACATTTCTCTCTACAGAATTCTGATCTTCTCCTACTCTCTTCATGGTAGCCTTCGGGTTGTAGGTCATCTCCGGCAGTACGCTGCTTCGGCTGTTGTACCCTGGGAAACAAAACGAGTACTCTTGGGAGACTCGGAATTTGTTTTAAGGGAAGCGTGTTGAACACGTGACTCGGTCATTTTGTTTCTACCCCTTTCTTGTATTTGTTTATTTCAGTTGTAATAGTATTTGTTTTTTCAGCTTTCTTTGTATTGTAATCAGTAATAAAATTTGTTTATTTTATTTATTTACGCGAACGGCTCCTACATAGCTTTGGTATAAGAGTTAGCCATGTTACAAAGTACTAAAGTTAAACTATGGTAATCACATAGAGTGTAAAATGCTCTAGGGTTAATACCTAATATTCATTTATGCACTCCATTATGCTTTCCTTTCATATTTGATCCATTATCATAACCTTGTACTATAATGTCATTTACATCAAGTCCTGTTTATCAAATTCTTAACAATAGCATCAAAAAGCCATTTACGAGTTGTTTCTTCTACTATTAAAAATCCTTGAAAAAAATTCTTTAACTTAACTGGGGTTGACAAAATATCTAAATAACTTAAAATAATAGACATTTGTCCTTTACGACTTGTATCGAGAGTATAATCAAGTATAATTGAAAAATATTTAGCCTATTTAAATTTTTAACAATTTTAATATTAATTTCATTTCCTAATAAATTAATTAGTTCATTTTGCATATTGTGCCTAAGGTATCATCATCATCATACTCAGTAAATCGCATCAATAGCAAAGCAAAGGTAGGGTCTGAGGAGTGTAAGATGTAGACAGCCTTACCTCTACCCCGTAGGAATAAAGAGTCTGCTTCCGGTGAGACCCCCGTCTCGATAGTAGTTTTGCATCAAGCGTTGGACATAAGTCACATAACACTCAGCAATCGAGACAAAGACCGATTAGTGCATGTACCCTTTATTGTACCCAAGGTAATGACTATAAATTTCTTTATTAGTTATGCGTCATACATGTTCTTGCATTACAAAATTAAATTCCTCAATCATCTCGACTAAACTTAAACATATACCATTGTTTTCTTCATAAAGATTTTCATTTTTTTCCCACGAAATGTTAAACTATTCTTGCCACAACGATTTACAAGGGCGATAATTCTTTTTAGCACGTTTCTCCAATGTTCCTCATCTCTATTTGTTTGATCTTTAGTTTGTTTATCAATCGTTTTATTTTTCGCCAATTTTAACTCTAATTCCATCCATGTTATCATTGTCATAATATGTACATCTATGTTATTTTAGTTTTGAACTATTATTTCTTCAGTCATAATGACGTGTTGATCATACAAAATAAAAATTTACACTTAAATATAAATCTTTTCTATACATGTGCACTATTGACCTCAAAGATTATAATATATAGTTCTAAATATATATCTCCACTTAATATTAATATGTATCTTTTGTCTGCATTGTAATACCATCAAACACCGTTGGTTGGCAGCCAAGCTTGTATAGATACAGATGTATGTGTAGGAACGTGAAGAAGTGATGCATTTATCTTTAATTTTAATAATTTTATTTGAAATCTACATGGTACATTGTACTATAGCATGGTAATGGTACTTTACGTCAAAAAGAATCACATGCAATACGTGCTACAATAAAACCTTTAGCGGCACATATCAATACATTTAACGGTGACAATTGTCGCTGCTATTGCCGCGTTTTCTTCTAGTGTCACCACTTACGTACTGTTCTAACGATTTTTGATCCGATAGCTAAATGGTAGGTTGGTGTGTTGTATGTTTAATGATAGGAAGAAAGGAAAATAGTAAAAAAGCGATCTTATAATTTTACCAAAAAAAGTTTTTATTTTTTTATTTTTAATATATTAGCTTTATTATTTTTTTACCTTTATTTTTTATTTTAGTTCTCAGTTATATTAACCAAAACCAGTATCTCACTTGCAATTTCTACTTCATTTAAACTGGTATTCAATATGTCGATTACTTTGCTTGGGCTTAACTGTACTAGGGGTGCAACCTTAATACTCAAAATACCTTAGTGGCTCCGACCAATAAAGGATAATCACTTCATTTTTAATAAACCCAACTCAAAGTAGGTGTGTTTATCATTTGGTTTGGATGGTTTTTAGGTCAAACAGTAAACTAAACTGTTAGTCACGGTTTTTTTAATTGAAAACCGAAACCGAACCATTATAACAGTTTGATTTCACGGTTTGGGTGTTATCGAACTTTTATAAAAAAAGTATAAATAGTAAAAACATTTTGAACTAATCAATTGACAAATGAAATAATACGTGGGAACAAAAACTAATAATTTGTTAGCAACCCTTAATTTTAATTCTTTTAACTCACTATATATATTTTAAATTTTTATGAACGAAAAATTTGGATTACTGACCGACCACTGGAGTATTATCGTGCCACAAGCAGAACCACCCGATCATATCCATCTCTACTAGGAAATAATGTCTATACACCAATTTGCATCACTGAAAACCCCTTGTGAGAATTAAACCTAGGACCTAAGGGTCTCAAAGTATTATCACACCCATACTCACACAAGGCTATAATGTCAATGTCACGGGCATCATTACTTATAGTATTGGTTATAGAATTATATTTGAATAAATGAGGCTTCTTCACCACCTACGAAATCAATGTTAATAAAAAGAAAGAAAATAGGCAATTTATAATTATGACATCATCATAGTTTAATTTAATTTAACCTAATATAGATATTTAAATATGCGTAATATAAAATATATGATAAAGTTAAAATATGTTGTCAAGAGTTACGGTTTGGTTTGGTTTTGTTTTATACGGTCATTTTTTGCTATAAACCGTAAACCGAACGGTTCACTACGGTTTGAAATTTTTGAAATCGACTAACTAAAAGTGCAAGAAAAAAACGACCATAAAACTAAACCGATGACCGGTTTAAACGGTTTCATAGTTAAAAACCGAACCATGAACACCCAGACTCAAAGTAACCAAATTTTTATTATTTACATTAACTCTAAGTTATATATTTAAAAGTAAAAATGTTAATCAATTTCATAACTTAAATTAATATAACAAAGCATAAACAATTAAAATATAAAAACAGTAATTTTCATTAAAAATAAATATTTAATTAAACGACTCTTCATACGACTCCGGGATGTTTAGACTTGCAATATGCTCAACAAGATTATATCAAAGTCTGAAATGTAAATTTGCATCTTGCATATCCGAAAGGACACCATTGTCAATAACTGGAACTGTTGAATGTTCCGTTATTTAGACCGGTGATATCGTATTTTAGTCATTTTTATGATCATATTCCGCAATAAAAATGTACACATACGCCACGTTCTTAACCATCTTCGACTTATAAGCCTTGGCGGGTCGCCTAGGTATACCATATTTAGCTTTTAAAACATCAAAAAAGCTCTTTGCACCTTTTTGAACTTCTTTTCATTTAGCTCGGTTGGATATGAGAACAATTTCACAAACATAGACCAAGTAGGGTAGATCCCATCGGTAAGATGATATCCAAATCTTTATTGTCGCTCTTTATGGACACTTAGACGAAATCCCAAGCTGCTCGTTGGTAAATATTGAAGATTGTTGGAGAACATTGATATCGCTAATTGAGTTGTGCGAATCACATAACGCATGACAAAACCACAAATCATTTGTAGTCACCATTTCGAGCATGATCATTGGGCATTGATGATGACCTCTCATGGCCATGCAGACGGGTTGGATACATTCTCCAAACGAGAGGTGTATAGTGGATGCTACCGAGTGTCCCAAGAAGGCCATGTTTTTTTTTTCACGTGTGTGTACAAAAGTGCAATGTCGTGGCTTATTGTATAGTTGTATTATGGCATTACATAAACACATCAAGCATTCACTTGAAGTCCTATTGGCCATACTTAAATATTCATTGTATTCGTTAGGAGGATTGCAGATTGCGAGTTTTTAATGGTCGATGTACATTTTTTGCAACGTTGTGATACTCATCGTATTCCGGCTTCTACAGCTCACATAATTTTTAAAAATAATCTCTTCCACATTCTTAACCTTGAACGAACCGTAGCTTTGTCATATTTTAGGTTTTCGGCGAAATAATACTCCATTTGATACTCAAGAGCTTTTTCACAATCATGTTGGCACATATATTTTTATGTTGTCGTTTCTTTAACTTCGGCTTGTGCGACAATATTTGTGAGAAAGTAAGTGACGCCCTCATTCAAATCGAACTCAACCAATGGATTTGTGGAAGCCATAACTTACGATCCATGCTGTGGTACAACATTTGAATGGAAAATTGTTTGTAGATAGAAGGAATCAAGGGTGGAGTTATGGGGCTAGGGGTGCCCTGGCCCCTTATTTTCCGCTTTGTAGTGTAATTTTATCCAAAAATTTCCTTTTTAGTGCAAAATATTGGATTCTTAAGATCTGCCCCCTAATTTGTAATGTTTTAGAAAACTAAGGTTTTACAACATTGATGACGTGAGTAGCTCAAGCTTAATAAACTGGCTGAAAGTGCAATATACTTGAAGGTTAAAAGGTAAAAGGGGTTCGGAGTCAACCAACTGTAGTGAACAGCAAAAAGTACGAAACAGTGTCAAGTCACATCACACTTTACGTGTGATATCTCCTACTCAACCTCAAAAAGAGCATGTAGGAAGTGACATCCTTTTACCCGTAGGTCCGAAGCCTTCAATCTACCAAAAAAGACAAGCCCTCCACTGCAACATTGGATCGCTGGTCAAAGGTTTCTCCTTATAGTTGGCTCTTTCCCTATAAATGACACTACTTTGTCATTCAGCCCAACACTTCAAGAAATCTCACTCCCTCTCTCTAGAACTTGTTCTTTACATGTTCTATTCTTCACTTACTCCAACACTATCACATTGTATACAAACATTCTAAGTTGAATATCCTTCAATCCAGAATTCAAAGCAATCAATAGTAAAGTGATCCAACCCTACGTATTGCATACATGGGGGGACCCCATGACTTGCGTTAGGCAAATCGGAACCCTTGAACCCTTTTGCCTGACCAGTCTAACCACTATCCTTGATCTTATATTTTTTGTAGCAACAAGTTGGTGCCCACCGTGGGGCTACACCATTAAGTTTATCATAAAAGACCAGTAGTGTAGCTCCAACTTCATCGAGTTCATCACGTCTGAAAGCGAGTCTCCAGGTGAGGTGAATCAAATAGTCTTGGTATATAATTGTGCATTGATTGTATATGTTATGAATATAATAGAGAACTATATATAGAGATGAGTAAATTACGATTTTGGCCCCTGTGGTTATATCACTTTTACCCTCTTATCCCAAAAAAGAATTTTTTTAATATCTGAGCCCCCAACGTCTTTTTTTCTAACCCTTTTGGCCCCTAACATCTTTTGTGACAACCCGAACTTCCAAGGTTAGTCTTGTGATCTTGACTTCTCGTTACCCCTTCCCTAGGTGTTAGAACATCCTACCCAGTTATAACTTCGTTAAACTTAAACATTTGTTAATTCGGTTAAATAACTTTTTGACATTTGTTTGGGCCGCGCATGTTTTGGGCTACATAATACTACTTTGCAATTTCGCACCATTTCGGCCCAAATGAATTAACTGAGCCCAGCTAGCTTTCCTTGTGTTTTGATCTTTTCGGCCCAAATGAAAGCTGTGTAACCTTTTATTGATTCGGCCCAGATGTTCAATAGCCCACTTGTTTTAGTTGTTAATATTATATAGGCATTGGTACGTAAACTGTTTGTAAACCTCTAATCACAAAATATTACAAACCCTAAATACCCTATCAAACAAGCGACGGCGGTAGATTCATTCGAAGCATCATCATCCCTAGTCGAGCCCCTCTTGGTTAGTAGATTCATGTTAGTTTTAATTATTAATTGACTGATCTTGTTAATTTCTATGGGTCGATCTTGTTTATGTGTGAGTTTGAATAACAAAAGAGTATGCGTATGCTATGTGATGTTGGTGTTATGTGATTGCCATGTGAAATTGAATGTTTGTTATTATGGGGATTATGTTGAGGGCCGATTAATATGTTAGTGATTTGTATTGCATGTGATGATCATAGGCACAAAACGGCAAGATGATGATGACGATTATAGAACTCAATGCATAGTTTGACGGCCCATGTGCTTTAATTTGAAAGGCCCAATCATCATCAGTCTGTTATAAAAGTTGTCGGCCATTACAAATTGAGTCAATTGATGATGCATTGCATGTGAAATCTAGGGTTAGGTTTATGCTTGATGTACATGTAAATAAATTAAGTGTTTCCTAGTGTTGTTGCCATGGTTGAACGTGTGGGAGGGGACACCTCATTTACACAATAGGATGCTTGGTCCAATCAAAGTGGCCCACTAAAATTCACAAATATTCAATTACAATTGAAGGAAAGTTTGCGAACTCACTGTTTGCAATTTCTAGTATGTCATAGCCTTTTATGGTCCAATACAATTGAAAGTTAGTGGTCTATTAAAATTGATAATCTTGAATAAAAGTGGCGGCCCATGTGTTGTATTCTTGATCTAATAAAAAACCATGGGGGTATTCTAATTAATGTTGTCAGTGGCAGCCATGAGTATAATGTGTATTCATTAATGCCATGATGTTTTGTTTGTTAAATGATTACTTGAATGCATGAGTATGATTTAGTACATATATGGATCAGTTTGATTATGGTGAGTTGATTTATGTTAATCGTTAGGCTATGATTAGGATGGAGTAATATTAACCATGAGCAAACATAGGATGTGCCTTTCTCAATTGTGAGTTATAAAATAAAAATGGTAATCTTGAATGTTGATTGAGAGTTCATGATAATTATAGGTTAGACAAAAATTAGAAGAGTAATATACTAAATGAGAATACTAGATGAGATTGGATGCAAGTAATGGGTGAAAATGTATAGGATGTGTATATGATCTAATTGGTAATAAACTAAACATGAGGATTGTATTTCAAATGGAATACATGAAGGATTTTTGGTTGGTTAAATGATTTGACCAAGATTATGCATTAGAAGCTTGTACCATGTGCTTGAATGCTGTAATGCTCACCATGTGTTTGATTGATTGTTGGTTAGGAATGATGTTATGATTACGTTAAATTGACTAACTTTGTATGTTGTTGTTAAATGTAGAATCATGAAAGCATTAACATGTGTAAAAATCGATTATGTGTATATGTGACTAAGTGATCATGTAGTTATAAGGGGCATACAACATGAGTATGAAATGCATATGATGTTGTTACTATGGTCCGCCATATCATTATGAGTGTGTGTTCATAAGTTAAAAGTATGAAAGTAGGACAATTGACTTTCATAAAGTCAACAATGCATGAGAAGCATGGTTTGGCTTTCGGGCACAATTACGAGTAGAGAAGCCATATGTTATGCACTAGATGATTTATTGGACGTGTATGATGATAATTGAGTTACGTGAATGTGAAACAAGATGACCATTAGTGTGTGTCATATGTACGTGGTAGTTGACTAATGCAAGACAAATAATGTATGTATGGAAAGAAATGAATGTTTGTATGTATGTATGAGCATATATGCTAACCATGATATGAATGTGGTGACATGAAAGGATATGAACAATATTAGCATGAACTCAAGCATGGAGAGCTAACGGGTCAAGAGGAGGCAAGGAAGCGAATACGAATACGGACGCATAACGTAAGTGATTTCCGAATTAAATTTATTATCATATAATGAGTTCTAATTGCTAAAAAAAGATGGGAATCATGAAAGGATGGGTAGTAATGGTAGAACGAAAGTAACTAAGTCGTATTGGGTAATATGTAGATTGGTTATGAATAAAAACTCTCGTTAAGTTCAAACGGGTCAAAATGTAGAAAGTATGTGTCGGATGTGGAATTAGGATGTTATGGTGTGGGAATCATGTAAGAATGTTTAGGTCATCATAGTACTAAGGTAAGCATTGTTGTAGAGGGCCTAAGTAGTTAACTATGTCGGAAATAACTTGGTAAATTCAAACGGGTCAAAATCAAGAATGTATGATAAAAGTATAAATTTGATTATGGAGACATGGGGTTAAGTGTTAGAATGATTTGGGGGCTTGGAATAATGTTATTGTACGATTTGGGAAGTTCGGGATGCGTAAACGGGGGTTGAAACGTCGAAAAGAACGAAATCCGGCATCGGTGATGCAGGGGCGGCGTCGCCGACGCTGGGCAGCAGTTGGCTGACACCCTAACTTGCTTTCTACGCGCCAGCCGACGCCAGCAGCCCCGTTTCTTCATTTTTCTTCCATTCCGGATCCCGTAGACCCATTCCCAAGCCCCGTTAAACTTCCATAATGTACCCCAACCTTACCAGATAGTTTTGTAAGGTACAGATGATTATAGAACTCATTTTAAGCTCCCGAATTGTACCCCAAACTCATTAAAGAGTGTTTATGAGGCACGGGTAAGAATGAGGCGTGTATGCAAGTATGTGTGGGAACGAAATAAATATGTAGGAATGTGTGAATAGATTAATTGTATGTTAGTAGATGGAACCTATTAGTAAACACATATAGAAATGAGTATACGCGTAGGTTGGTATATATGTATGAGACTTATATGTATAGTAGTTTGTGACCAAAAATTGTTAGTATGAATATGTGAGAATGTAAGTTGTATGGAAAAGTTTGGATAGAGGGGTAGGTGTATGAAGTAGGATTTATAATACTTGAAAGAGTTGGATTAGATAATATGTTTGCGTGTTATTGAACCATATGTATTTGAATGAGTGAGACTTGGATGTATGTATGCATGTATGTATGGTGTAAATACACATGAGTATTAACGATGCTAACTGGGTTGTCTTTGAGAATGAAATGAAATGCAGGTACATTATTGTTGACTTATTGAAGGTTAAACACCGAGATGAAATGCTGGAATTCAGAAAGATAACCGAATGGAATGCATATGAGGATAGAACGCGACGTGATTCTACGATTATGAACCTTAGATTATATATAATGTCACCAAGTACTAATGATGTGAATGTATGTGGTGAATGCAGGTTGTACGGAATCACGAATCATCATCACGAGGTGTAAGCGGTCAAAGATCGAATCATAAAATAGATTGTACGGGAATGTGTGATTATGTAATTTAGTAAACATAAGTTTTGTTTTATATCCTAAATGCGAACGAAGAATGTATTTATTTTAAAAGAGTTATTTTAAAATGGACTTTCAAGTATGTCAAAACGTTTATAAAGAAAGAAATTTTAAGGCTCGTATTTCCGCTGCGTCTTTATGGTTAAAACGTGTTTGGGTCTTACAAGTTGGTATCAGAGCCCTGGTTTGAGAGAAATCAAGTACAAGAAGGTAAGTACTTGAACTCAAACTCGTGAGCTCTTGCTACAAAGAACCCGTACAATCCAAGACTCGATCAAGATCCAAAGGTAGAATTGAATGTAAGCTTGTACTTATGTATTCAAATAAAGAAACTAACTGTATTGTATATGCAAGGTAAGCTTAAGTGTTCGAGGAGGATGATCCGAGGATGCAGTCTAGGATGAATACCAAAGCATGTAATTATACAGATGGACGACAGGTACACAATATTAATATATATGGGTACCGGTGTTAAAAGATAAGAAAAATCTCCTCAGGGAGGGTAAATGTTAAACGAAAGACAATGATATTGTCTTGGTATGGTTTTAAAGATGTTGCACGAACTGAAACCTACTTCTCCGGGCATAAGGTGATGATTACATGAAGGCACGTTGGATTGCGCGCCTGGCCAGTACGCAAGAAGCATATGAAATTCGTGAGACCATGATAATCATCACAGGTATGCCTGGTAAAATCAGGAAGTAGGTTGACGTGTGGGTAAAAGGAGTTGTAGGGTTCTTAAGAAAATGAAGGTATGCTATAAGAATGAAAGGTTTGAATCCATAGGTGAGTACAAATCAAACATATAAGAAAGAAAGGTGTGAATGAAAAGTTTGAATCCGTAGGTGAGTACGGATCAAACTTATAAGAATGAAAAAGTTTGATTCCGTAGTTGATATACGGATCAAACTTGTAAGAATGAAAAGCATGAATGAAAAGTTTGAATCCGTATGTGAATACCGATCAAACTTATAAGAATGAAAAAGTTTGAGTCCGTACTTGATGTACGGATCAAACTTGTAAGTTTGAAAACCATGAATGAAAAGTAGGAATCTGTAAGTAAGTACAAATAAAAAAAAAGAATGTGTTTCTCTCCCCAACTAAGGTAAGTATAAGCATTGTGAGTATGCGGTGACAATAACATTGTCGGGTTAATCGTATCGCTTGACTAACATAATGCATATGTATGTGTAAGTGCATGAATGAACACGTGAGGATTAAGTTTATAGCTAATTGATAAAACATATATAAGAATGCATTAATAGTTTGGCTTTCTGAAAAGTTAAACGTTTGACAAATGGCAATTAACCAGAAAATCCGTACAATCTAATCACTATTTATATTTCTAAATCTCATGCATTTAGCGTAATTTAATTACGTAACTGTGTCGTATACTGGATAACAGTGTTAGGACAAGAAAACAAAGCTAAAACATATGTTAGTTTTAGTCGTAAGGCGAAACCAAACAAACAATGTCCTAAAAGTGTTGGTAGAAAGTACTGCGTGCACTATTCACGGTTACACTATTCATGCCAGCAAACCGTGAAATCAGACCGAAACACTGAAAAACAACACTCGGATAACATAACTGAGTCCATTTATATAAGAAAACATTATTATGAAAACACATCTTGCAAAGAAACAAGACTTTCCGGTATAACGCCCTAATTTCCAAAATGTCTGTTTCGGCTTAAAATATAGTATTTTTTTTTACTCGTCCGAACCTATAACAAAGCATTTCCGGGACTTTGGAATAATGTCAATTGATGAAAAACACACTAAAACAATAAGATGATATCAACGGAATGTTCATAATCACAAGTTTCCGGTATTACATCGCTATGCGCTAAAATAGTTCGTTAGAGAACCGACGAACTAGTATGCGACATTATCATCACGAAACAACCAAACAAAGAGTCTAGCGAGCTAGTTAAGTAAATTTTGGGACTCGGAATCAATCCATACATCTTTCGGATGAGGTTTGACCACTCGCAGAAATGTTTGTCGGTGCGGCATAAAAGCACCGTAAACGAGCAGACGACGAAACGAAAAGCAATCTATGAACCAAAACATGATTTTTACTAGTTTAATGAACTAGTTAATAATAATTTTGGTTCCGAAACCCTAATTACCCCTCTAATGGTGTAATTAACCCCTAATCACCATAATTTAAATAATGACCAAAATATCTACTTTTTTAATACTTTTTTTTATAAAAAAATGTTACACTTACCCCCCCCCCCCTCATTATTTACAAAAATCATGGGGGCCCCACCTCATGATCTTGTTTGAAAATATCAATTTTGAAGCATGGTCCTTTATGTTTATCTTGTAGAAAAAGTGTGCATATATCATTACACTCACCTTACGTAATCACATCATATTTCACCAAGTTTATCACATTTGGAAAACAAGAGAAACCCTCCATCTTCACCTCAAAAATCGGCAGCCATGACACCCCCATTAAACCTCCACTTTCATCCATTACAATCACAAAAATAAGCATAATTTAACCCTTACAATATCATATACACATGGAGTAAACATGGAAGATCACTAGGAGCACTTTTGGAGCTTAAATGTCTTCTTATTTTCTTGTCTAACTAGTGCAATCTTGTAAGTCTTCAAACCACCATTTTTAAGCTCCTTATTACTTGTAGATTATAGAAGTACAAGTTGATTATCTTGAAACTAAAGAAAAATATAACCAAAAACCCTAATCTCAAAGCTAATAAACACTAAATCTAACCATATTATGTGTTGTTATGTGTAGATTAGTGTAGTTAGTTTGTGTGATCTTGTTATTTATGATAATATTTGTTAATATTAGTGTGTTAAAGTTTATGTTTATGATGATCTTGTGGGTATATTCTTGTAGTATTCAAGATTAGTGTTCATCTCACCATGATGAACATAAATGTATGATTTAAACATGGATATGTTTAAATCTTGAAAGGTCATCATACTCACTTTCATGAACTAAATATGTATTTTAAAGATTTCATAAAGAAACAAGAGTTTAAAAGGGTTTACAACCTAATCTTGGAAGATTAGTAGACTTTGATTTTACAAGACTAGTTAAAAGACTTGATTATTACAAAATATCATCATAAAAAGTCTTGTAATCAAAGGGGTTAAAGTGTGAAACTTGATTTGGAAAATTGATTGTGATTATGATTTAAATACGTTTTTTTAAAACGTGGGAAACGTAATAGTTTAGGGGAAACTATGGCGAATTTTTCTAAAAATCTAATCGCGATTAAAGAGGGGATTAAATGGTGATTAACAATGTTAAACGCGATTAGTGGTCTTAAACGTCATTATGGAAACTTTGATGGGAATATTTAAGGTTTAAATATTCAAGAAGTTCTTATGAACTTAAACTTATATTTTTTTACAAAAATAAATGGGTAAAAATATAACAATGTGTAAATATAATTTTTGGTAAATAATTTTTGGTAAGAAAAATTATATATTTTCGGAAACTTGCTAAGTGCTTGCAATGTGTGCTATATATGTGTATGTATTAGATACCAAAAGGGTGACCAAAATAAATACACATACATGTTCCTACTTGGTCCAAGAAATGCTAGTAAAATCGGACAATTAAATAAAATGGCCGAAATGGAAATACATAACACTTGATGACGACAATTTGGGCGTATCGACATTGTAAACAAGTTACTACAATGTCGAGTCTAAAAATAACATATTTTTAGACACTAAAGCGAACGCATAACTAAGTGGTCAAAAACAAGAATCCGGAAAGTCGAAAACTATAAAAATTACCAAGTATTTTCATGTGAAAAACGAACTTATTAAGTTACATGCTTGGTGAATTTTTGGTAAAAAATTGCAAGAGTATATTTAATGGACTCACTAGGATTAGATTTGGGCTAAACCCAAATTACTAAAACTAGGGCTAGGCCCAATGACATTAAAAACTAGGGCTAGGCCCAATGACATTAAAAACTAGGGCTAGGCCCAATAACAAGAAAACTAGGGCCAGGCCCAATAACAATGAAACGTGGGTTAAGCCCAATGACATAGGTTCGAAGCCGTTCGCTTATGAATTCAATATGTATGGAATATATGTATACACATAACAATCGAGCGATTAAACTATCCACGCTCTAAAATACCAAGTTGTTCCAAAGATGACAAACGAGAACATAATAAAGAATTCAAGATGAACAACTTGTACGAGGTCCGAAAGACCTAGTGTCTAACGAGATTAGTACACATGTAGGTTATTGACACGTACGGACGCTCACTTCGATATCATAATACACGGAACGCAAACTTGTGAGTTCATGTCCCTCCTTTTACTGTTTTCAATGTTTTGTTTTCAAAAACATTGAGGGGAAATACATGCTAAAACTATTGGTATGTTAGTTACGGAGTAGTAGATAACATGATCAATGTGCATAAGTAGGGAGGTAACATTAGTAACCATTAATCACTTAGTGACCAAGGTGCAAAAGGTGTAGATCTATTGGGCTTGAGGCACACCCCACTCCTGGTTGGTATACCTTGGAGTGCTTTTGTGATCCCAATGATGACAAAGTGTTCTCGGTTTGGTTATTTTCTTATGGTACATTATGTCAGGGGGCTCGCTACCCACTGATAGATCCTTAACAGACTCCATAAATGAATCAGAACATACCATGATTACAAGATTTCATTTTCATGAATACTACGATTACAAGATTTCATTTTCATGAATACTACGATACCAAGATTTCATTTTCATGAATACTACGATTACAAGATTTCATTTTCATGAATACTACGATTACAAGATTTCATTTTCATGAATGCTACGATTACATATGATAACAAAAACTGCATGAACTCGCTCAACTTTTGTTGACTTTTTAAAACTACATGTATTTCAGGAAACAAGTCTTGAGCCGGTGATACATGATTGGATGCAATGATTACCTTTCTTACGTCACACGCAACACGCTTCCGCAACTAGCAGGGTGTGATAGATTGGTATCAGAGCTCCGATTGTAGTGAACCAGGGATAAACTTTTATAAAGTTTGGTCTACAATCACCAAGGGCTCTCACATGAAAACAAAGTCGATAACAATACACAAATGATTTCAAAAGTATGACAAAAATGACAAAAGGTTTTCATTGTTTCACGATAACATGAGGATCTATCACGCGAGCTCAATCCTAAGTAACGAATATGGATCAATACATGTTTAGTCTATAAGGAATAGACTCGAAACACTAGGAATTACATATGAAACACGAGAACAAAAATAACATGAGATTTAATGATTATATATATAATGTATTTATATATGTGTTGTACGGAATATTTTGCCATGAAAAAAATAACTTCAACTACGAATCCTATTATTACACTTGACTCACGCGATGAGAATGACGACCTCGCGTCTATTACGAAGCTTTTGGCGGAAGTGGTCCCTAAGTGAGACCCTAAAGCATTGATTCCGTGGAAGATGGTTGCTTCCCTCGGATAGTATATGTCTAGCTTCGGTCGTGACGATGAGGCTGAGGTGGCAGCCTTGGGCAACAACTCTACTAGTGGGACGAGGTCCCTGAGATTCATAAAGGTCATGACTGATTACATTCTTTTTAAGGCAAGGAAGACGAGGTATTCATCTTGAAGGTGCCCCTCCAGTTGTTATTATTACGAATTCTTTTTAGACTAACGTTGTGCCCTTTCACGAATAATGAGAATGGGCATTGGCACGTGGACCAGCACGAAGGTCCCTTCTATGTTGAAGGTATGTAGACAATAGAGTCCTCTCTCTGACTGATCGTCTGCTTTGAACGAGAGACACTAGGGTGACCCTGCAAGACAATTTATTATTACGGGGGCCCACGTAATAACAACTTGTAGTGCATGGGAATCCTGGTGGGCTCTACGGGTTAAACAAAGAAATCACTATCCATTCGAAGTTCTTAAGTTGTTCAAATTTCTATCTAGTAGAACACTAACCGGAATGGTTACTATAACACTCTACGATACAGGAAGACTACACGTATTGATTGCACTTAACATTCGATCTATAACACGAGTCGTTTGACACTAGTCATCGAGAGCAAACAAAACTCGTTAGCCACTCATGGAGGATTTTTCCTCAACACTCTCGAAATTCTTGTACATGGGCTGGTACTTTGGTGTCTATGACACCTTACCTTATCTTAGTTATCGGAGATGATTACATTAAACTTTGTCGTTTGATATTTGTCTTATTCCAAGGGATGCTATGGCATGAGCCATGCTACAACCCCTTCATTGTATTATTTGACATCTATGGAAATTATAGCAATTTTGTCGAAGCTCGTGGAGCTCAAGGAGTATCAACGTATTCGTCACACGGGCTAGTGCGGCGAAGGATTTTTCCTACTTTGGACGATCGAGATCCAGGAAGTATGGAATACACGTTGTAAAAATTGGAGACGACCGTTTGGTTTCTCCTCCTCAACGAATTACTTCTTTTCCCATTTAGGCATATGACTAATACACTCAAGAGGTACTATGCATTTTGGAATGCATTTGTTCATGAATATCATTGTTCAAACATACCTGAGCAATGCTGTCTTGAGGTTTCCATGACCAATCACATTCTTAATTCTTAGGCGTATGGTAGGCTATATCTGTCCAAATAAAAGCTTAGACCCCATGATACTATGTGTCGGAAACAACATGGCGTCGACAAGAAAATGTACACCTAGAAGAGGGTCAGTTAATCAGCGCCCTACTATTAAAGTTGAACTAGAGGCCATATGGAACAACATGAGGTTGTCGAGTCGACACTAGTGATGGTACTGATGGTACCGGTAGTTCAAGTGGTTCAAATCCCGATGGGACGAGAACGAGTGGCAATGCCACACTTGGAGATGCAATCACACCAGATCTTAATCCTAAGGCTTTTCCGAATTATAAGTCATGAGACCTCATTGATACGGAAGGTGCGGTGAGTTCTATCCGCTAGATAAAGACAAGGAAGTCAGTTAACCTTGCTAATAAATGTACTCCTAAGTAAGCATTTTGGTAAATGAATAGCCTTCTGTTAAATGAGGCGTTAACTTGGTGGAATCACCAGGTGAAAATTATAGGAAGTAATACAGTAAGGAGGCAGTCATGAGAAGAACTCGAGGGTCTTACGCAAGAAGAGTATTGCTCGCCAGCGGAAAAATCCCAAGGTTGGGAACCGAACTCTAGAACTCGATCATGATTAGAACCAATGTCGTTGGTTACCCCCGACGCGTCTACGATCCCTCAAGGATTGTTGCATATTGGATAGCACCTGAGTCTAAACACACTGAGCGTTACTTTTGGGGTTTAGCCATGAGATACAAAGCTGGCATCAAGAAGTACGCTAATAACTTGTCAAAATTCTGGATGAGATAAGTGAAACTTTCACCATGAGGGCACTTGCAAAAGTGACAAGAGTAGCAGTGTGGTGAGACTGGGCACAAAATAGAAACTAATGAGTTATTTATATTCAAGAAAGAACAAGGAGGTTTTAACTGTGGCAAAGAGATCACTACAATCATGAATGTCTAAGGACGAATCAAGCAAGTGAATGAGTGTGTGTATGAGTAGAACTATGGATACTCCACAAAAATCCCAATGTGCCATGGGTATGTCCTACTTTACAACCAGAATGTATCAATTCTTTGGATATCAACATCGGCTTAACTCAGTATCTTTAGATACTAAGCATATACATGAATTAGAATCATGTAGGTTAGACATGTCTTGCTCTATCAAGTTAGCTAATGAGGAATTAGCGGAGTCATGTGAAGTCATTAAGGGTTGCCGATACGTTCCTATCAACCGACCCGTTGCATCGGTGTTGTTTAATACCGGTGTCGGTATTAGCTTCATCCCCATAAGATTCAAAGTATGCTTGGCCGAGTCAAGTAAACTAGACGTCCTCTCATTCAATAGGATTGGCCAATGGTAAAATAGTCAAGTCAGGAAAGACATCAAAGGATGCACACTCGAACTTGGAGAATGAAAACTCAGTAACGACTTTTCACTCATTCAATTAGGTTGTTACGACTTAACTTCTGGCATAGACTGGTTGGCCGACAACCTAGCCGAAGTAGTTGTGCTGCGAAAACTATTATTCTTTTTCCCCCCTGTTTGATGAGAGAACATCTTTTGGTGCACGGAGAGAAACACGGTACACGGTTGCTGATCATCAACTGTATGAAGGCTCGGAAGAGTCTGAGAGCAGGATGCATCGCCTCTCTTGCCCATGTGGTCGACAAGAAGGCCGAGTAGCGCAAGGTGGAGGACATCCCTGTGGTAAGGGAATACCCTGAAGTCTTTCCAGAAGACTTGCCGGGACTACCTCCACAGCGACAAGTTGAATTCAGTATCGATCTTGTGCCAGGAGCTGCACCGGTGGCAAAAGCTTCATATAGACTCGCACCCTCGGAGATGCAGGAATTATCTACTCAGCTTCAGGAATTGTTTGACAAAGGACTCAATAGACTGAGTTTCTCACCTTGGGGAGCTCTAGTGCCATTTGTCAAGAAGAAAGATGGAACCTTTCGGATGTGTATGGATTACCGAGAACTGAACAAGTTAACCATAAAGAACCGGTATCCTTTACCAAGGATCGACGACTTGTTCGATCAGTAACAAGGTTCTAACTTCTATTCCAAAATCGATCTACAATCCGAATATCACCAGCTGAGAATTCAATAGGAAAACATTCCTATGACAACGTTCAGGACTCGTTATGGGCATTACGAGTTCCTTGTTATGCCCTTTGGCTTAACAAACGCTCCCGCCGTATTCATGGATTTAATGAACAGAGTATGTAAGCCATATCTCGACAAGTTCGTGATCTTATTCATTGATGACATTTTAATATACTCACGAACCGAGGCGGATCATGAACAACACTTGAGAACTACTCTGGAGCTGCTTAAGAGAGAACAATTGTATGCCAAATTCTCAAAATGCGAATTTTGGATTCGCAAGGTCCAATTTCTCGGTCACGTTGTGAATGAGAATGGAATACATGTGGACCCAGCTAAGATAGAAGCCATAAAGAACTGAAACGCTCCCAAGACCCCAACGGAAGTAAGACAATTTCTAGGCTTAGCAGGATACTATCGTAGATTCATTGAGAATTTTTCTAAAATGGCTCAACCGCTAACCTCGCTCACTCGAAAAGATAGAAAGTTTGATTGGGGTGGAAAAACAAGAAATAAGATAAACTATGTCAAGCGCCAATCTTATCACTCCCGGACGGTACCGATGACTTCGTGGCGTACTGTGATGCATTGCGTCAAGGCTTGGGTTGCGTGTTAATGCAACGTGAAAAAGTCATTGCGTACTCGTCGCGACAGTTAAGAGTTCATGAAAAGAACTATACCACTCATGACCTGGAATTAGGCGCAGTGGTATTTGCTTTAAAGATTTGGCACCATTATCGTTATGGTATTAAGTGTACCATATTCACAGACCATAAAAGTCTTCAACATATATTCAATTATAAAGCATTAAACATGCACCAGCGGCGATGGGTAGAATTGTTGAATGACTATGACTGTGAAATCAAGTACCATGCGGGCAAAGCAAATGTTGTGGCGGATGCTTTGAGCCGGAAAGAGCGAGTCAAAACTTTACGAGTACGAACTTTAGAGTTAACCATTTAGATGAACTTCACTACTCGTGTGCACGATGCACAACTAGAAGCTCTAAAGACGGAGAACATTCAAGCAGAATCCTTGCGAGGATTAGAGAAACAACTGGAAGAGATCAAAGATGGCACAAGGTACTTCATGGGAAGAATCTGGATTCCTTACTTTGGCGGATTGCGAGACTTAGTGTTGGATGAAGCACATAAGTCAAAATATTCAATACATCCCGGATCTGATTAGATGTATCAGGATGTAAAGGAATATTACTGGTGGCCTAATCTCAAAGGAGATATTGCGACCTACGTTGGGAAATGCCTAACTTGTGCAAAGGTCAAGGCTGAGTATCAAAAGCCATCTCGACTATTACAACAACCCGAGATTCCCGTTTGGAAATGGGAACATACATCAATGGATTTCATTACAGGACTCCCAGGATCTCTCGAGATCATGACATGATTTGGGTTATCGTCGATCGATTAACCAAGTCAGCTCACTTCTTGCTAATTCGCGAGAAAGACAGTACTGAGAAGTTAGCCAAAATCTACCTCAACGAGATTGTGGCACGTCATGGAGTGCCCATTTCGATAATCTCGGATCGTGATGGTCGCTTTGTGTCAAGAATATGGCAATCATTTCAAGAATCGCTTGGATCTCGTCTGGATCTGAGCACGGCATTCCATCCGCAAACCGATGGTCAAAGCGAACGAACCATCCAAACTTTGGAAGATATGCTTCGTGCCTGTGTGATGGATTTGGGCGGAAATTGGGATACTCATTACCGCGGGTAGAGTTCTCATATAATAACAGTTATCACACAAGTATTAAAGCCGCCCCATACGAAGCACTATACGGACGGAAGTGCCGATCACCACTGTGTTGGGCAGAAATCGGAGACAAACAACTCATTGGCCCCGAACGTGTTCAAGAAACTACCGACAAGATACACAAAAAAAAAATACGAGACCATATCAAGGCGGCTCGTGAAAGACAAAGGAGCTACGCGGATCGAAGACGTAAACCACTATCCTTCAAGGTCGGAGACAAAGTGTTACTAAAAGTCTCGCCTTGAAAAGGCGTAGCTAGGTTCGGGAAACGCGGAAAACTAAACCCGAGACACATTGGGCCATTTGAGATTCTAGAAAGGATCGGTACCGTCGCGTACAAGTTGAAACTACCAAAAGAACTCAGTAACGTACATGACACATTTCATGTGTCGAATCTCAAGAAAAGTCCGGCTGTTGAGATAGTTATCATCCCAGCGGATGAAATACTTATAGACGACAAACTCCAGTTTACCGAAGAACCCGTCGAGGTTATGGACAGGAAAGTCCACAAGACAAGGAGAAGTCGTATCAAACTAATAGAGGTCTGCTGGAACTCACGTCACGGTCCCGAATATATATGGGAACGTTAAGATCAGATCAAGACAAAGTATCCCCACCTGTTCGAGAAGATTTCATTCAACGGATGACTCAACGTGAATTTCGGGACGAAATTCTTTTTAACGGGGGGAGAATGTGACAAATGGCAATTAACCAGAAAATCCGTACAATCTAATCACTATTTATATTTCTAAATCTCATGCATTTAGCGTAATTTAATTACGTAACTGTGTCGTATACTGGATAACAGTGTTAGGACAAGAAAACAAAGCTAAAACATATGTTAGTTTTAGTCGTAAGGCGAAACCAAACAAACAATGTCCTAAAAGTGTTGGTAGAAAGTGCTGCGTGCACTATTCACGGTTACACTATTCATGCCAGCAAACCGTGAAATCAGACCGAAACACTGAAAAAAAAACACTCGGATAACATAACTGAGTCCATTTATATAAGAAAACATTATTATGAAAACACATCTTGCAAAGAAACAAGACTTTCCGGTATAACGCCCTAATTTCCAAAATGTCTGTTTCGGCTTAAAATATAGTATTTTTTTTACTCGTCCGAACCTATAACAAAGCATTTCCGGGACTTTGGAATAATGTCAATTGATGAAAAACACACTAAAACAATAAGATGATATCAACGGAATGTTCATAATCACAAGTTTCCGGTATTACATCGCTATGCGCTAAAATAGTTCGTTAGCGAACCGACGAACTAGTATGCGACATTATCGTCACGAAACAACCAAACAAAGAGTCTAGCCCAATGACATAGGTTCGAATAACAAAGAGTCTAGCCCAATGACATAGGCCCAATAACAAGAAAACTATGGCTAGGCCCAATAACAATGAAACGTGGGTTAAGCCCAATGACATAGGTTCGAATCCGTTCGCTTATGAATTCAATATGTATGGAATATATGTATACACATAACAATAGAGCGATTAAACTATCCACCCTCTAAAATACAAAGTTGTTCCAAAGATGACAAACGAGAACATAATAAAGAATTCAAGATGAACAACTTGTACGAGGTCCGAAAGACCTAGTGTCTAACGAGATTAGTACACATGTAGGTTATTGACACGTACGGACGCTCACTTCGATATCATAATACACGGAACGCAAACTTGTGAGTTCATGTCCCTCCTTTCACTGTTTTCAATGTTTTGTTTTCAAAAACATCGAGGGGAAATACATGCTAAAACTATTGGTATGTTAGTTACGGAGTAGTAGATAACATGATCAATGTGCATAAGTAGGGAGGTAACATTAGTAACCATTAATCACTTAGTGACCAAGGTGCAAAAGGTGTAGATCTATTGGGCTTGAGGCACGCCCCACTCCTGGTTGGTATACCCTGGAGTGCTTTTGTGATCCTAATGATGACAAAGTGTTCTTGGTTTGGTTATTTGCTTATGGTACATTATGTCAGGGGGCTCGCTACCCACTGATAGATCCTTAACAGACTCCATAAATGAATCAGAACATACCATGATTACAAGATTTCATTTTCATGAATACTACGATTACAAGATTTCATTTTCATGAATACTACGATACCAAGATTTCATTTTCATGAATACTACGATTACAAGATTTCATTTTCATGAATACTACGATACCAAGATTTCATTTTCATGAATACTACGATTACAAGATTTCATTTTCATGAATACTATGATTACAAGATTTCATTTTCATGAATGCTACGATTACATATGATAACAAAAACTGCATGAACTTGCTCAACTTTTGTTGACTTTTTAAAACTACATGTATTTCAGGAAACAAGTATTGAGCCGGTGATACATGATTGGATGCAATGATTACCTTTCTTACGTCACACGCAACACGCTTCCGCAACTAGCAGGGTGTGACAAAACGAAGTTGAGGTTGTTAACTAGAAAGCAAGTAATGGTAAAATAACATGAAAGGTCCGGTTTATTAGTTGAAAGAAGTATTGAATAAAGTTACATGATAGATACATTGTAACTTAACTCATGAGAAATGGGGCGAATGAGGACTAAGACCCGGGCGAATAGCTTAAGTATTGATGGGAAAGGAAAGTTTTTGCAATAAATGCTAAAATTATGAAATGACGTTTTGTAGGTATGTTCGAACTGAAAGTAAGTACAACGCGTACTCCAATTTGTATAACAATAAGTAATAAGTGGCGGTTGACTTTGAAAAGTCAAACTGCAGAAGTTGACAATATTTAACGAATTGTAAGAATAGTACGCAAGAAACAAAATGTGCAATGTAGTATAGCTTGTAAGTGAGAAATTTGTGAAAGAAATATAGGTGAATAAACACCGAATCAAAATGAATATTTGAATAAGAAGTGCTAATCGATAATTTTGTAAATGAGAATGGTAGAATACTTGAAGTGATGAAACTAGTAGAGTTGGTGAAAGGATGCTCGCTAGCGGAGGCTCATCACATGGATGGGTAAGGTCAATCCAATTATGGAATGGAGAAATGAAGGAGCGGGTCGATCCGGGTCGCGGATCGTTGATTTATGCATGAAATCGAGGTTAGTAAAATGTTTAAATCATGATTGATAAGTATGAATTGGTAGATTGAATACGACCTAAGAACTAACGAATGGTAGGATAAGTATGACATAGTTTGGAATGTTTGACTTTTACCGGTCAACATAAGAAGAAATTTCATCTTAATTTTTTTTCCATTAAGACCTTGAGTGAAAATTTTGGGGTATTGGTTGAATACTTGTATGATGAACTTTTGCAATATACTTACTTAAATAGTATGAGTAGTGCATGAAGAGAGAGCAAATAATAAAGTAGCATGAATGATATGATTCGAAGTTTAACCTGAAGGCGTGCACAGTAAAACTAACGGTAGCAAACATAGCATGATGCTCAACACTCGAGTTAAGTACAATTAAGTAAGTATGAAATAGTAGCCTTTTTGCGATAGCGATACTATAACTTAATATTTATGATAAAGACATGACCATATTCTAACTTTTATGTGATTATGAAAGTAATTAGAAGGCATGTTAAGGATAACATATCAAGAATGATTTATGAGTAAAAGTAGGAGTGATCGGTTCATCATGATTAATAAATGTATGAAAGCACCTTGCTTAATACGAGAGGTAGAGACAAAACATATGATTATGTATGTTCATGAATAAAGCTCCTTTGTATAAGATACGAGTGAATTCGTACCATAGTATGCATAGTGGATGAAATGAAGGAATGAGCAATCAGTAAGTAAAGGTAATTATAGTTTGATAAAAATGAGAAAGGTTTCGGGGACGAAACCTCCTTTAAGGGGGGTAGACTTGTAACGCCTCAAAAACCCAAGTGCTTAATTAACTAGTAAGGCTTCTTGGGATATGACATGAAATAAATAAGTAAGACTAGCTAACTTGGTTAGGGTTATTGTTAACTAAATAGATAAGTTATGACCAAGTAAAAATAAGATGACAAACATGAGGGACCAAATCTAGCAAGTTGAATTAAAAGTTTATAAAATCAAAACACTAGTTAGTGTGTGTGTATGTATGTATGTCGTGTTTTAGAGAGAGGGAGGGCAAGAACTCCCTTGATTCAATCCATCACAAATTCCCCTAAATCAAGATCAAATTAGATGATGAAGCTTTGCATGAATGAGGATTCCTTATCATCTCAACCTAATAAGCATGTGGTAAGTTGTAGTTTTTGATTTGGTGATAATGTATGAAGTGGGTTTATGATAAATTCTTGAATTTTTATAAAATTAAGTATGAAGGTGTGTTAGAATCACCAAATAAAACTTTAGGTATGAACAATTTCAAGTAATTTGATGTTTTGACATAAAACCCACTTGGTGATGATGAAGATGGTGACATGGGTGTATCACC
The DNA here is from genome assembly GCA_030545235.1 of Helianthus tuberosus. Classification (NCBI taxonomy): domain Eukaryota; kingdom Viridiplantae; phylum Streptophyta; class Magnoliopsida; order Asterales; family Asteraceae; genus Helianthus; species Helianthus tuberosus. The sequence goes on along the minus strand of CM060434.1, from coordinate 9,898,346 downwards.
ATGACCAATCCTTGTGCAATTCGGGTGTATGACATTGTATGTGATGAATTCTTATTAGATAAATTGAGCATGACATGAATTTATTTGATATTTAGTTGTTTTGGATGAATGAAAGTGATAAGAAGGAAGAAGAACATGAAATACTTGTACATTAGGCTTAGAAATTTGTACGCACACCAAGTGTTTGATAAAATGTCTAGGTGAGATTACTAGATGAGATTGGATGCAAGTAATGGGTGAAAATGTATAGGATGTGTATATGATGTAATTGGTAATAAACTAAACATGAGGATTGTATTTCAAATGGAATACATGAAGGATTTTTGGTTGGTTAACTGATTTGACCAAGATTATGCATTAGAAGCTTGTACCATGTGCTTGAATGGTGTAATGCTCACCATGTGTTTGATTGATTGTTGGTTAGGAATGATGTTATGATTACGTTAAATTGACTAACTTTGTATGTTGTTAAATGTAGAATCATGAAAGCATTAACATGTGTAAAAATCGATTATGTGTATATGTGACTAAGTGATCATGTAGTTATAAGGGCCATACAACATGAGTATGAAATGCATATGATGTTATTACTACGGTCCGCCATATCATTATGAGTGTGTGTTCATAAGTAAAAAGTATGAATGTAGGACAATTGACTTTCATAAAGTCAACAATGCATGAGAAGCATGGTTTGGTTTTCGGGCACAATTACGAGTAGAGAAGTCATATGTTATGCACTAGATGATTTATTGGACGTGTATGATGATAATTGAGTTATGTGAATGTGAAACAAGACGACCATTAGTGTGTGTCATATGTATGTGGTAGTTGACTAATGCAAGACAAATAATGTATGTATGGAAATAAATGAATGTTTGTATGTATGTATGAGCATATATGCTAACCATGATATGAATGTGGTGACATGAAAGGATATGAACAATATTAGCACGAACTCAAGCATGGAGAGCTAACGGGTCAAGAGGAGGCAAGGAAGCGAATACGAATACGGACACATAACGTAAGTGTTTTCCGAACTAAATTTATTATCATATAATGAGTTCTAATTGCTAAAAAAAGATGGGAATCATGAAAGGATGGGTAGTAATGGTAGAACGAAAGTAAGTAAATCGTATTGGGTAATATGTAGATTGGTTATGAATAAAAACTCTCGTTAAGTTCAAACGGGTCAAAATGTAGATAGTATGTGTCGGATGTGGAATTTGGATGTTATGGTGTGGGAATCATGTAAGAATGTTTAGGTCATCATAGTACTAAGGTAAGCATTGTTGTAGAGGGCCTAAGTAGTTAACTATGTCAGAAATAACTTGGTAAATTCAAACGGGTCAAAATCAAGAATGTATGATCGAAGTATAAATTTGATTATGGAGACATGGGGTTAAGTGTTAGAATGATTTGGGGGCTTGGAATAATGTTATTGTACGATTTGGGAAGTTCGGGATGCGCAAACAGGGGTTGAAACATCAAAAAGAACGAAATCCGGCGTCGGTGATGCAGGGGCGGCGTCGCCGACGCTGGGCAGCAGTTGGCTGACACCCTAACTTGCTGTCTACGCGCCAGCCGACGCCAGCAGCCCCGTTTCTTCATTTTTCTTCCATTCCGGACCCCGTAGACCCATTCCCAAGCCACGTTAAACTTCCATAATGTACCCTAACCTTACCAGATAGTTTTGTAAGGTACTGATGATTATAGAACTCATTTTAAGCTCCCGAATTGTACCCCAAACTCATTAAAGAGTGTTTATGAGGTACGGGTAAGAATGAGGCGTGTATGCAAGTATGTGTGGGAACGAAATAAATATGTAGGAATGTGTGAATAGATTAATTGTATGTTAGTAGATGGAACCTATTAGTAAACACAGATAGAAATGAGTATACGCGTAGGTTGGTATGTATGTATGAGACTTATATGTATAGTAGTTTGTGACCAATAATTGTTAGTATGAATATGTGAGAATGTAAGTTGTATGGAAAAGTTTGGATAGAGGGGTAGGTGTATGATGTAGGATTTATCATACTTGAAAGAGTTGGATTAGATAATATGTATGCGTGTTAGTGAACCATATGTATTTGAATGAGTGAGACTTGGATGTATGTATGTATGCATGTATGTATGGTGTAAATACACATGAGTATTAATGATGCTAACTGGGTCGTCTTTGAGAATGAAATGAAATGTAGGTACATTATTGTTGACTTATTGAAGGTTAAACACCGAGATGAAATGCTGGAATTCAGAAAGATAACCGAATGGAATGCATATGAGGATAGAACGCGACGTGATTCTACGATTATGAACCTTAGATTATATATAATGTCACCAAGTACTAATGATGTGAATATATGTGGTGAATGCAGGTTGTACGGAATCACAGATCATCATCACGAGGTGTAAGCGGTCAAAGATCGAGTCATAAAATAGATTGTACGGGAATGTGTGATTATGTAATTTAGTAAACATAAGTTTTGTTTTATATCCTAAATGCGAACGAAGAATGTATTTATTGTAAAAGAGTTATTTTAAAATGGACTTTCAAGTATGTCAAGACGTTTATAAAGAAAGAAAATTTAAGGCTCGTATTTCCACTGCATCTTTATGGTTAAAACGTGTTTGGGTCTTACAGAACCGAACTTCTTGATCTCTACTACTGGATGACTCACAATACATGGTAGCCGTTGAATACGTGAATGTTTGTACCAGGCCAAACTGTTATGTGTCTGGTGAATCATGAACTTGCATATGACTCGAATATTTGCTATATAAGGTTAGGGACTTTTGAATGATTTCCTGGTACGGTTTGCATAACGATGTATGTTTCGCTTGTATGCAACTTGTGTAACGTGTATGAAGAATACGTGATTCACATGTACACAAACCTGACTAATTTTGATAACCACGGTAGGGTATGTTGACCGATTTAGAACGGGTAAAGTAACTAGTCATACCGAGCAAACCAAGGTGAGTTCACACTCTTTCTAAGGCATGGGATTCCCGGTGGTTGGGAATGGGTTAAAGAACTAAAACGGAACCTGCATATCCTCCTTGGGTAGGATATGTACCGCCATCCTCCATGGGTAGGATGCCAATATTAATCCTGCGTATTCTCCTTGGGTAGAATACGTACGTTCGTCCTCCTTGGGTAGGATAACAACCTTAACTTACTAGACAAAACTCTATCATGAAGTCCCTCATTTTTTATATCGACTTAATCGCCGGGCCAATGGCGAGCGGGTCATTAGTTAATAGCGCTATTAGGGTTGACAAGCCTCACACCGTGCCGTTCGGACGGGCGTGTACTAATGGATCTGGGCACTTAGTCAATGATGATAGACATTGACGTAGGGCACAACTATTTTTCGTCTGTTGTCGATATGGTAACGGTCTAGTGGTTCACATGGGGAAGCCCCCACTGATTATGGATATGGTTTGGGAAACAAGGAACTGATTAACTACTGGTTTTCGAAAGAACTTATGGTTTTTGGAACAACTTTAAAATAGACAACCAAGTGTGAACTCGCTCAACTTTGTTGTTGATTCGTTGTTACATGCCTTGCAGGTCTTTAGGTGCATATTGTTGGAACTTCTGTCTGGGAGGCTGGAGTGGTCATGGGTCGTGTTACATGGAATTGCAACACAAGACTAATTGCTTTCACATGTGGTTTATAAATACTTAATGAACGAATTATGCTTCCACTGTATACTGTGAATTATTTGTACGTGGTAACACTTAATGTTAACAAATGAAAGTTTTATTTAAATATACCTATGAGTTCAATGTGATTGGTGGCTTGGATCCTGGTACGTCACATGCCCCGCGATGTTTCCGCGTGTGGTATTTTGGGGGTGTGACAGATTGGTATCAGAGCCATTGGTTATAGTGAACTTGGTTTTAAAAAGGGGAAAACGTTTTTATAAAACCAGACTATAACCTAACTGTTCTGAGAACAAGGATACGACCATGACACTCAGCTCCAGATTGCAAGGTTCGTCTTTCTTACTTGTTGCATACATTACGTGACTAGTACACATTTGTTTATGACGAAACATACGAACTCACACTCGTCACTATAGCATGATGGCATGGATTGCTTGCTTACCATATGATGCGTTGATAGTATACCATAGTCCTTGGATTTTTGTGATCCTATTACTTTGACGACCTCTGTTTGACATCTGATTTTGAGGAACCATTTGACATGAGTTAGGAGGAACTGAGATGAGCATGAAAATCGCAATATTATTGTGGGTGCACACACAATAATAATGTGGGGTGCATGTGAGTCCCAGTGAGGCTTAACAAGTGGAAAAAGGGGTCCCGTTCCGTTATTTGTTCGATGTGAAACATAGCAAACCTATAGGGGTCATGGCAGTGATTGTCCCCTACTCGAACGTGAACTTTTTCATTCATCTCTGGATTCTTTCGAATCGCGATGCTATCGAGTATTACCTGAACACCCATCTGAACGCCTAGCGAACTGTGTAGAATGTTAGGTGCTTGTACGAACATCCCCGAGTTGGATGTTGCAACGATAATGATTGGTCTATATCTTACTCACCTTTCTTCGTTTGCTGGAACTTAACGTATTGACGCCTTAGATCCCGAAGTGCGATCACTTCTGCAACACTGTCGTAACATATCGTGTATTGCTCAGTCAACTTGCAAGAACAATGGACTCCAGCATTTGAACGACCCTAGTTACCAGCAACGAACATCAGCGATTTGACTCCAATCGAATCCTTAACCCCAGCCAGTGACTCATGGGAGTCAACTTTACAAATTAATCAGGAGATAAGCATTGACAACTGACTGTAGAATGGAATGTGAAGCTCCCCGCACAGTGAGTAGTGCCTTAGCACGTACCATGGAATGGGAAGAGGTGGACCCTGTCGGTAAAAAGTCGTAGAGCTCCGTTTCAAACAACAACATTAGAGGCAACAGTCACGGCAACATCAAGGTATTTGTAATGGTAACCAACAGTATGGAAAGTGAAGGTGCTTACGGCATGGAGTGGCCGATGTTAAATCCAACGACAACAACCAAGGGAATGACGGCCGTACTGGAAATCCTCGCAACAAGTACAACAACACGGGAAATGATGCTCATGGAGGGACATTCAAGATTGGCGTGGACGACGCCAGGATTGTAATAACATGGTGGCATACACGTTCTTGGTAACGAATCACTTCGTCTCTGTTCTCTATAACCCTGATGCTTCTTGAAACCCAACCTGATGTGGAATCGGCTGATGACAAGACAATGGAAACCTCATATGATCATTGGGATGCAAACTCGACCTTGTGGGATAAGTGTTCGACTTCGACCTTTCTTCTGTTGTTCTTGAAAGATGTACCCTGTGAGGAGACGATCCTACGTATCTCTCTCCTTCGTGGAGGATTGTATTCTGTTCTAACGCATCAGAATGGCGCAACAGTTAGCGTTATTTCAGCAACGAAAGCCAGGAGTGTCTACGGAGGGATTACCCCGCTATGTTAGCAACTGTTATTGGCGTAGGTTAGGAAAAAGAGGATCGAGGATCCACCAGTTGTTCGTGATTACCCTCCATGTGCCACCCGAGGAACTTCCAGGATCATCTCTACAACTGTTAGGTAGGAACTCATTCTGACCTCGCACCAGAGACAGTTCTAACTACTCGTACTCTTTACCGTCCTGCACCAGGAGGGTTGCAGGAGCTGTTTAACCAACTACAGGAACTGTCGAATAGGAGTTTTCGCTTTAAGGAGTCCTCGCTATACCCATAAAGAGAAGCCTTTTCGTATGTGTACTGATTATCAAGAACTCAACAAGGTGACAGTCAAGAACCGTTTGCCTCGACCACGTATTGACAACCCGTCGACCAGTTGCCAGGAACAAGTTTCCATTCGAGGATTGGCTAGTGAACGAACTATTATCAGATGGAAGTCCAAGAGGAGAATGCTCTTAGAACAGCATGTCGAACGCAATGCAGCCATTTCAACTTTGTACACCATGATCATTGAGTTGATCAACACACCAGCAGCTTCAGGGATCACATGAATCGACCGTATTTGTTGACAACGTTCTGAATCATGGCCAGGAGAAAGGAACACCATGGGTGGCATATGTATCCTATCTCAGCGCTTCTGTGGGAGGAGCCATTACGCGCGAAGTCTTAATAAATGTAACTTCTGGGTGTGAGGGATACCTTTTTGGTCATATAATCCACGAAGTGGGAATACACGTGGATCTCGCTAAGACCCGTTTTGGTTAGAAACTGATCAACACCAAAGATCCCTTCGAGGATACAGCAATTTCTTGGTCTCACTAGATGCTATCGCAGATTCATCACAGGATTTTCGAAAATTACGCCGCTGTAACCTCTTTAGCACAGCAGGGTGCTGTGTTCATGGAAGACAAAACAGGAGGACATCTTTTCAGCTTTCGAATCCCAACTCTGCAATACACTGAGCATCGTCCTTACCCGAGGGTACGGGTGATTTACTGGTATGCCATGATGGTTTGAATCAGAGTCCCAGTTATACGCCGATGCAGCACGAGAAGGTGATAGCTTACGTAGTGGACTTGCAAGAAGAATTGCACGACACACAATCTGTGATGGAAACCGTGGTCTTTGGATGTAAGTTGGAGGCATTACTTGGACGGTACCGAATGCACTACTTAGACCGATCACAAGGGCCTCCCGTGTACCCTGGTTTTGAAAGAGCTAAACAAATGATGGCATCACTGGATGGAACCTTTGAATGACTTCGACTACGGACCCTAAACGTGTATGAGCTTGCAGTTCACTATCGACTCTAACTTACCTGATCAGACTCGCTCTCTTCAAACTGGAGAACTGAAGGAAGAAAAATTGCAAGTTAAACCCATGCGGGGCATGGAGAAGCAACCTTTGGCAGGTCGGACAATATTCGCTACCTCATGGAACGAACGTGGATCTCATTATACGATAACTTTAGGGAATTTGTGCTGAGCAAAGCACACCGGCGTTGATATTCCAGTTGTCTAAGGTTTGATGAGAGATATTAGGGTCTATGAATCTCGTACTGGTGATCGGGCATGAAGGCCCACCTAGCAATGTATGTGTATGACGATTGACTTATAGGAAAGTCAAGGTGGAGTATCAGCAACCAGAAAACACCCATATGAAAATGAGAACAGACTGCCATGGATTTTGTCGCTAGTCCACCTAAAATTCGAAACGGAAACATTATCGTTATCATCTGGGAGATCGTCGATTGCCTCACGTAACTAGCACACTTTCTTGCAATCAAGGAAACTGACGAGTTTTCACAACTTGTGAATATCCCTCGGGGAGAGGCGGTCGTTAGGCACGAGGTGCCAACTCCTGTTACCTTTGAGTTTGATCCATACCTGACTTATGACAGGCAGTATACAACACTCTTGGCTCACGTATAGACATGAGCATTACCCAGCATCATAGGAAGATCACTGTAAGCAATCGTATCATGTTGAAAGTCTAACCCTGGGAGGGTGCGGTACGCTATGGGAAACGTGGCCAGCTTAGTTTGCGGTATACTGGGATATTTGGATTTCTGGAATGGATTGATGATATGACTCACGAACTCGAGTTACCTGACGAATTAGGTAACGCACACGATGTCATTTATGTCTTGAACCTAAGGAAGCGTATGTTCGACGCAACACTTGTGATACCCTTGTTGAGGAACCCACTGTTAACACAGTCTAATTTCAATCGTGAGAGTTCGTTGGAACTCAAGACGTGGACCGAAGTTCCCGTGGGAACGCAAAGATCAGGTGAAGCTCTGTTATTCCCGATTTTTCAAATGGTGGAATCGACTTTTGATATCATTGGCGCATTTCGGGACGAAATTCCTTTCAAGTTGGGGATGATGTGGCACCCAACTGATTTCGCAATCCTGTTTTTACAATTTGGTTTACGTGGTGCAGTTATCTGAATGCTTAGTGATGGTGTGTAATGCTTGATTATTACGTGTGTAGTGTTGCATATAGTTTAATTTGTGTAGTGTTGCATATAGTTTAATTTGAGTTTCTATCGCTTCACTCCTCTGTATTACTTGTCAAATTTTGGGACTATATTTCTTTCAAGTTGGGGATGATGTGACAATCCAAACTTCCAAGGTTAGTCTTGTGATCTTGACTTCTCGTTACCCCTTCCCTAGGTGTTAGAACATCCTACCCAGTTATAACTTCGTTAAACTTAAACATTTGTTAATTCGGTTAAATAACTTTTTGACATTTGTTTGGGCCGTGCATGTTTTGGGCCACATAATACTACTTTGCAATTTCGCACCATTTCGGCCCAAATGAATTAACTGAGCCCAGCTAGCTTTCCTTGTGTTTTGATCTTTTCGGCCCAAATGAAAGCTGTGTAACCTTTTATTGATTCGGCCCAGATGTTCAATAGCCCACTTGTTTTAGTTGTTAATATTATATAGGCATTGGTACGTAAACTGTTTGTAAACCTCTAATCACAAAATATTACAAACCCTAAATACCCTATCAAACAAGCGACAGTAGTAGATTCATTCGAAGCATCATCATCCTTAGTCGAGCCCCTCTTTGTTAGTAGATTCATGTTAGTTTTAATTATTAATTAACTGATCTTGTTAATTTCTATGGGTCGATCTTGTTTATGTGTGAGTTTGAATAACAAAAGAGTATGCGCATGCTATGTGATGTTGGTGTTATGTGATTGCCATGTGAAATTGAATGTTTGTTATTATGGGGATTATGTTGAGGGCCGATTAATATGTTAGTGATTTGTATTGCATGTGATGATCATAGGCACAAAACGGCAAGATGATGATGACGATTATAGAACTCAATGCATAGTTTGACGGCCAATGTGCTTTAATTTGAAAGGCCCAATCATCATCAGTCTGTTATAAAAGTTGTCGGCCATTACAAATTGAGTCAATTGATGGTGCATTGCATGTGAAGTCTAGGGTTAGGTTTATGCTTGATGTATATGTAAATAAATTAAGTGTTTCCTAGTGTTGTTGCCATGCTTGATGTATATGTAAATGAGGGGACACCCCATTTACACAATAGGATGCTTGGTCCAATCAAAGTGGCCCACTAAAATTCACAAATATTCAATTACAATTGAAGGAAAGTTTGCGAACTCACTGTTTGCAATTTCTGGTATGTCATAGCCTTTTCTGGTCCAATACAATTAAAAGTTAGTGGTCTATTAAAATTGATAACCCTGAATAAAAGTGGCGGCCCATGTGTTGTATTCTTGATCTAATAAAAAACCATGTGGGTATTCTAATTAATGTTGTCAGTGGCAGCCGTGAGTATAATGTGTATTTATTAATGCCATGATGTTTTGTTTGTTAAATGATTACTTGAATGCATGAGTATGATTTAGTACATATATGGATCAGTTTGATTATGGTGAGTTGATTTATGTTAACCGTTAGGCTATGATTAGGATGGAGTAATATTAACCATGAGCAAACATAGGATGTGCCATTCTCAATTGTGAGTTATAAAATAAAAATGGTAATCTTGAATGTTGATTAAGAGTTCATGATAATTATAGGTTAGACAAAAATTAGAAGAGTAATATACCTGATGGTGTAACTGATTCAATTGAATTTGACAAACATAAAGTGTGAAACTGATTTCCACATACCACAGTCAAACAAAAAGGAATTTGCACACCAGGCTGCACACTAGAACCCGAGTCGCATAAGAGGTCCAGTTATGCAATTGTACACTTGATTGTCTAATGCTTTAAAACTATTACATGATTATATCTTTACGGACTTACATGTCTACTTGTATGAGAACCGAACTTCTTGATCTGTACTACTGGATGACTCACATTACATGGTAGCCGTTGAATACGTGAATGTTTGTACCTGGCCTAACTGTTATGTGTCTGGTGAATCATGAACTTGCATATGACTCGAATATTTGCTATATAAGGTTTGGGATTTTTGAATGATTTCCTGGTACGGTTTGCATAACGATGTATGTTTCGCTTGTATGCAACTTGTGTAACGTGTATGAAGAATACGTGATTCATATGTACCCAAAACTGACTAATTTTGATAACCACGGTAGGGTATGGTTGACCGATTTGGAACGGGTAAAGTAACTAGTCATACCGAGTAAACCAAGGTGAGTTCACACTCTTTCTAAGGCATGGGATTCTCGGTGGTTGGGAATGGGTTAAAGAACTAAAACGGAACCTGCATATTCTCCTTGGGTAGGATATGTACCGCCATCCTTCATGGGTAGGATGCCAATATTAATCCTGCGTATTCTCCTTGGGTAGAATACGTACGTTCATCCTCCTTGGGTAGGACAACAACCTTAACTTACTAGACAAAACTCTATCACGAAGTCCCTCATTTTTTATATCGACTTAATCGCCCGGCCAATGGCGAGCGGGTCATTAGTTAATAGCGCTATTAGGGTTGACAAGCCTCACACCGTGCCGTTCGGACGGGCGTGTACTAATGGATCTGGGCACTTAGTCAATGATGATAGACATTGACGTAGGGCACAACTATTGTTCGTCAGTTGTGGATATGGTTTGGGAAACAAGGAACTGATTAACTACTGGTTTTCGAAAGAACTTATGGTTTTTGGAACAACTTTAAAATAGACAACCAACTGTGAACTCGCTCAACTTTGTTGTTGATTCGTTGTTACATGCCTTGCAGGTCTTTAGGTGCATATTGTTGGAACTTGCTGTCTGGGAGGCTGGAGTGGTCATGGGTCGTGTTACATGGAATTGCAACACAAGACTAATTGCTTTCACATGTGGTTTATAAATACTTAATGAACGAATTATGCTTCCGTTGTATACTGTGAATTATTTGTAACGTGGTAACACTTAATGTTAACAAATGAAATTTTATTTAAATATACCTATGAGTTCAATGTGATTGGTGGCTTGGATCCTGGTACGTCACACGCCGTGCGGTGTTTCCGCGTGTGGTATTTTGGGGGTGTGACATCTTTTTTTCTAACTCTTTTGGCCCCTAACATTTAATGGAAGGGGTTAGTGTTAGGGGCCAAAAGGGTTAGAAAAAAGACGTTGGTGGCTCAGATGTTAATAAATTCCTTTTTGGGCTAAAAGTGTAAAAGTGATATAACCACAGGGTCCAAAATCATAATTTACTCTATAGAGATTGTACAATATACTAGGGTTGGCTATAATAGTTATAGGGCCGGGCCTATACTAGCTAAAATATATCTTCAAATACTCCTCCTCAAGCTAAGGCTGGGACTGGACTTTCAGCTTGGACTTCAAAAAGAGAAAGCAATCTGATGGTAAAGGTTTTGTGAACACGTTGGCAATATGATCTTGTGCGGAAGTAAATTGGACTAATAATTTTTTTTGAGCAACCTTCTCTCGAACGAAATGAAAATCTACTTCCACATGCTTTTCTGGCATGGAACAATGGATTGGCGGATGTGTAAGTGGCTCCCAAATTGTCACACCATATAATTGGAGTCATTTTCATAGGAACACACAGTTCTGTCAAAAGTGTCTCAAGCCAAGTCAGTTCAACAACCGTATTAGCTAGGGGTTGTATTCCGCCTCGATAGATAACCGAGAAACAGTCTTTAGTTTTTCGGTTGACCAAGAAACTGATCCAAGATAGATAACATATCCCCCCGTAGATCAACGATCATCTGGACAACCAGCCCAGTCTGAATCAAAAAAGGCCGTTAAGTTGTTAGTGTCCATGTAGGCATGCAGGACAGTAGAGGAAGAACTGGAAATTAAAAGCCCATGGTCAGATGTCCTGTGTAAATAGCGTAAGATACGCTTAACAACAGACCAATGATTTTTAGTAGGAGAATGCATAAACCGACAAACTTTGTTAACCGCATAAGTAATATCTGGTCGAGTGAGTATAACATACTGTAATGCCCAAACCATCTGTCTGTATATAACGGAGTCAGTAGAAGGAAAACTATCACCCAAAGAAAGAGAAGTGCTCGTAGTGCAAGGAGATGTAACAGGTTTGGACTGAGAGAGATTTGCACGTGCCAACAGTTCTGTAATGAATTTCTTTTGAGAGAGAATGATATTAGAACCGCTGCGGACCACTTCAATACTTAAAAAATAAGACAAAAGCCCCATGTCTTGTATATAAAATGTTTGACTGAGACACCGAACAATGTGATCAATGGCACGGTTGCTATTTCCTGTCATAATAATGTCATCGACGTATACCAACATGTACAAAAATATCCGATTATGTGAATAAATAAATAAGGTAGGGCCGACGGGAGTAGGTAGTAGCGGGCTGATTAGTGTTAGACGGATCTAGATAATTCGAAAGAGAAGATGTGGATGAGGTCGATTGTGATGAGTGGGCCGGTTGTGTGGAGTGGGTCGTTGGTGATTGTGTGGATAAGGCCAGTTGTGATGAGTCGGTCGGTTGTGTGAGGTGGGCTGCTGGTGATGGTGATGGTGGAGCAGGAAGTGGTTCAGAAGGGTTGGGTCGAGCTTGTGACAAAACAATGTGTAAGGGAATGGAGTTGGTCGGATAAAAGGATAAATAAGGAGCAGGCTGTTGGTTGGTGAGTGATTGGTGGGGTTGACATGAAAAGGAAAAGTGTTTTCCTGGAACCGAACATGACGGACAATGTAAATGTGTTCGGTGATGGGATCAAAGCAACGATATTCATGATGAGAAGTTCTATAACCAAGAAAGATACATGGTGTAGAACGGAAATCCATTTTTTGAGGATTGTAGGGGCGAAGATAAGGGAACTATTGACAACCAAAAAAACGAAGGAATAAGAAATCAGGTTTGAACAGTTGTTCAAACGGAGGCATGGTGGAGTGTGTGCGAGATGACATGTGATTAATCAGGTAGACAGTAGTTTCAAAATCATAATTCCAGTAGTTTCAAAATCATAATTCCAAAACCAGTGTGGAACGTGTGCCTGTGTCATTAGTGTTAGACCAGTCCCAACGACAAGATAGTGATGTTGTTCAACAATGTCGTTCTGTTCACTAGTATAGGGGTAGGAAAGGCAGTGAATAATGCCAATGGAGGCAAAGAAAGATGAGAGGTTTCTAAATTCTCCCCCCAATAGGATTGCACAGTTTTAAGTTTGGGGGAGAACTGTCATTTAGCCATAATGACAAATTGTTTAAAAGTGGCAAAAACATCAGACTTACGTTTCAAAGTTAACAACCACATATATCTAGAGAAATGGTCCACGCATAAAAGAAAGTAGGAATGACCGTCATAGGAAGTTACATCGGCTAGACCCCAAAGATCACAAAACACTAAATCCAAAACATGGCTGCTTTTATAATTAGAAGCTAATAAATGTAGTTTGGAGGATTTGCTAACTAAACATGAACTACAATTGAAATCAAAAGTCTTAGTAGAAATAGTTAAATGATATTTGGAAAGCATTGTCTTGAACAATTGAGAATGTGGGCGTCCCAATCGTTGATGCCATGTTGTTGTGGTAGCACGAGTTGTTGAAAAAGCAAACTTGGGAATCGGCTGGTTTGATGGAAGTTTGATAGAGTAGAGTCCACCATCACTTGGACCCGTGAGGGGGGTAATGTGTGTATACTTGTCCTTCACAGAAAAAAAAGTGACATGAAATTCAAAATAAACATGATTATCTTGACAAAATTTTTGGACGGAAAGGATATTTTTTTAGATCAAGTACATGAAGAATATGGTTTATGTAAAAGGTTTTGTGAGGATAGGCAATTGTTTTGGAACTAATGTGTAATATAGGGAGTGGCATACCATTACCAACTTGTAGATTATCATCACCAATATATGGTGCTGCATGACCATTGTAACCTGTGTCTGGAATCCAGGTTGTTGGAGATTGTGAACGGTAATCCGCATAATTAGTAGAAGGTTGTCATGACCTGATTGTGGATGGGTCTCTATTTGGGCATTGAGATGGACATGTTTGATCCCGCACATGTTACAAGTTCCATACATAGTGTTTTGGTTAGATGCCCAACTGAACTGACCTGAATTTCGAGTTCACTAGTTGCGGTGGTTGTTATTGTTGTTGTATCAACCACCATGGCCACCTCAGTTGCCACGAGCACGTCTATAATTAGATTGTCCGGCCCTGTTTGAATGGAAAGCTTGGGGCGTGGTATTTTGTGAAGAACCTAGTAGGGGTTGTAATTGAAACCCTAAATGAGCAACTAACTGCTGAATTGCCTGGACAGTTTCACCAGAAGCCGAAGATGAACCTGTTGCAGTTGCAGCCGTGAAGGCTTGGACGAGTGTAGGTTTAGAACTAGGTTTTTGTATGAGGAACTCATGATCTGCAAGAAGACCTGGAAGTTCATTGAATACGGCTATGAATTTCGTAACAAACAAACTTTGTTTGACTCCATTGTATTCTTCGTGAAAACAACATAACAATGTCTCTGTCTGGCATGAGATGGCCAATGTTTGCGAGGGCATTGTGTAAGACTCTTCTTAAAATAACCGGATTAATGACATTTAACAAACATTTAGTACAAAAATTTAGAGTTTACAAAAACTTCATGGTTTTAAGTTCATACAAGATCATAATATTCAAGTCATCATCCTACTAGATAAACTTTTAAACATAATAACAAGTGTTTACATATTACTAAAACAAAATGGATTAACGCGGAAGCTTTGTTTGTTGTGTTCAGTTCTTGAGAGTTGCTTGATCCCCATCCAGATTTAATCCGTCATCACCTACGGTCAAAACCATGTAAATAATTAGTTTTGACACTTTAAAAATCAAGTAGAAACAAGTTCTGTGTTTAAACATTTCAAAAAAAAAAAAACAAATTTCACGTTCTGGTGTGGTCACGTCGCGCGACGGGGACAGAGGTCGGCCGTCGCGGCCCGCCACCGTCGTGGCGTCGCGCGACGGTGAGCCGGTTTGTCTGTGGCGTAGCGCTACGGTGTCATTTTGACAGAATGTTGTTGGCTGGAGCTGCAATTCAGCCCAACACCATTTTCCCAATTCCAAACTTTAAATCGACATAACTTTTAACTCGGGCGTCCGTTTTAGCCGATTCTTTTTCCTACACGACCATAATTCAATTACGAACACGTTTATCAACACGATTTGCATAAAAATAACTTTTCAAAAGCAGTTGACCTATAATTCATCTCTTGTTTATTTGACCCATTTGTTTACAAGTTCCACATTATGTATTATTGTCATCTCAAATTTTAGGCCATTTCACCCGTTTCCGTGTTTACCAATTATGGCCTTTCGCTCCCCTCCCGAGGGGTGCTTATGCAATAACCATCATGCTTATTTCAAAGAATTTAACCATCCCATTCGAAATCATTTGACAAGCAAATATTCCGGACTTTAATCCCGCTATAAGGGTTCATGTTTTTGTAACGAATTAGCGTATCCGATACACGGAATACGCTTTGTTTATAACCAATCACAAGTGATGGTCATTGACTTCGACGTTTGCAACTCAACTTGTTTTGATCCGTTTGGATGCCGAATGGGGATCACCATTGCAAGACACGTCCAAACTCTATTTCTAACACATGTTTTGACCCGTTTCACTTGTCTAAGGCACATTGTCACTTCCGTGACTTAACGGGTTTTCTTGTTTGGCTAATTTCCAAGACAACTAACTAAATTAAATATATAACATAATGTAACGAAACCATAATTCGCGTACCTTTAGAGCACACCCTTCAACCGCGTACCACCTCCGGCTTGTCCGCTTGATGATCCGGATTCTTTACCTAAAGAGTTCCATTCATAACCAATTTAGAACCCTTTTTACAATCATTTATCATAATTCATTATGATATCCGAATCTGCTTTTTTGTCCGATTATTAACATTTTAATCCTCACTTTGGTGTTTTAACAAACACCTAGCGGGTCGGATTTTTACATAATCAATACAAAATTCATGACTTGTTGTTTCCATCTAAATCGACTTCAATTTAGCAATCTATACTAAATTTTAACATCAATATTTCAGAATTTACCACATGAATTCAGATTTCACTAGAATAAGAATCATAATCCTAGTGTTTATTTAGTTTCTACAAACTCACTAATCACCTACAATGGTGATTATAAACCCCACAAGTATAATGCTAGATTTTAACAAGAAATCATCTAGGGTTTATCTCTAGACATCAATTCGCTTGTAATTTCATCAATACAACAATCATGCAGGCTAAATTTTCGTTTTTCTTAATTAACCTAGAATTGAACATGAATCAAAATACCAAAATTTTGCATACCTTATGATCCCTTCAACGAGGTGATCACGAATTTATGCTTGGAAGTCGATTTAGACCAGATTTAAGCCTTCAATTTGTGAGTTTAATACAAGTTAGGGTTTGATGGAGAAGTCTGGTTCGCCCCCTGTGTTTGAGATCGACCAGACACACACACTAGGTGTGTGTTTGGTGTTAATTATCTATTTTAATCTTTCAAGTTTCATAATTGACAATTCAAGCCCCTAAGTTTTATTTTACTATTAACTTAGATGTTTTAACCTTGTTATTTGTCATCTCAAGACTAGTCACTAACTGTGTTTTGGATTCCTAGTTAGCTTGTTCTTGCTTATTTAATACTTTATTATTCTGATTTTAAGTTTTATAAATTTCGGGGTGTTACAAGTCCACCCCCCTTAAAAAGGGTTTCGTCCTCGAAACCGAATTACGTACCAAATAATGTAGGGTAGAGTCGTTGCATCTCCTCTTCGGATTCCCATGTGGTATCCAAATTACGTACCAAATAAAGGTACTTGATTGATCTCTTTGTTCCTTAAGGTCTTAACCTTACGGTCCAAAATCGCAATCAGCTTCACCACATAATTAAGGCTATCATCCACCTCGATGTCATCGTAGTGGATATAGGTTGTTTCATCCGCTAAACATTTCCGAAGATGTGACATGTGAAATGTGCTATGAATTTCGCTTAATTCCTCCGGTAATTCAAGGCGGTATGCTACCTTTCCTACTCGTTCGACAATTGTAAACGGCCCAATAAATCTCGGGCTTAATTTTCCTCTCTTTCTAAACCGGATAACCCCCTTCCATGGGGATACCTTGAGCATGACCTTGTCGCCAACCTGGAACTCGATCGGTCTTCTCCTTTTGTCTGCATACGACTTTTGTCTATCCTGTGCCGCTTTTAAGTGTGCCCGAACCACATCAATCTTTTCATTAGTGGCTCGAACTATGTCTTTATGAGCGAGTTCACGTGGACCCACCTCACCCCAACACACTGGGGTCCGGCATTTCCTACCGTACAGCATTTCGTACGGTGCCATCCCGATACTAACATGGTAGCTGTTATTATAAGAAAATTCGACCAATGGTAGATAAACATCCCAACTAACCCCGAAGTCAATAATACATGCCCGAAGCATGTCTTCCAATGTTTGTATTGTTCTTTCACTATGTCCATCCGTCTGAGGATGGTACGCAGTGCTAATGAACAATTTGGTTCCTATTTGCTCTTGGAAATCTCGCCAAAAATTTGAAGTGAATCGGGTATCCCTATCGGACACGATGGATACCGGTACTCCGTGGCGTGCCACTATCTCATTGGTATATACTTCGGACATCTTTTCTGACGTATAAGTCTCATGTATCGGGATAAAGTGAGCACTCTTTGTCAATCTATCAATAACTACCCATATTGCATCAAAACCGCGGTTCGTCCTTGGTAGTTTGGTTAACAGGTCCATTGTAATGTGTTCCCATTTCCAAACCGGAATTTCCAACGGTTGGAGTTTACCGTATGGTTTTTGGTGCTCCGCCTTGACTTGTAGACATGTCAAGCATTTCTCCACGTATTTCACTACATTTTTTTCATTCTGGGCCACCAATAGTTTTGTTTCAAATCGTTATACATCTTTGTCGCTCCCGGATGGATAGTATAACGGGATTTGTGAGCTTCATCGAGTAGAAGCTTTTTAACTCCACATGTGTTAGGAACCCAAATTCTATTGAAGCGTATTTACAAACCGTGATTGCCTTCTTCAAGATCCTTAAATTGGCCGACAATTCTTTCCTTTTTCCAGTTTTCCACCTTCACTACTTCAACTTGTGCTTCTCGGATTCGTTCTAGTAGGCCCGAGGTCAAAAGAAGCTGCATTGATTGTACTAACATCGGGACATAATCTGCCTTTCTGCTCAACGCATCCGCCACTACATTGGCTTTCCCGGGGTGATAGTGTATTTCACAATCGTAGTCCTTGACCGTTTCCAACCATCGCCTCTGCCTCATGTTTAATTCCTTCTGATCGAAGAAATATTTCAAACTTTTATGGTCGGTAAAGATGGTACATTTTACCCCATACAAGTAATGTCTCCATATTTTTAAGGCAAATACCACTGCTGCCAGCTCCAAGTCATGAGTCGGGTATTTCTTTTCATGGATCTTCAGTTGCCTCGAGGCATAGGCTATGACCTTGCCTCGTTGCATCAAGACACATCCGAGCCCCGAATGCGACGCATCCGAATAAACCACCATGTCGTCAACTCCTTCTGGTAACGTTAACACCGGAGTGTGAGTTAACTTTTCTTTGAGTGTTTGGAAGGCTTTCTCTTGTTCGATGCCCCACACAAATCTTTCCTCCTTGCGAGTCAATTTGGTCAACGGTAAGGCAATTTTGGAGAAATCTTGTATGAATCTTCGATAATATCCCGCGAGCCCTAAAAAGCTTTGGATTTCTGAGGGATTCCTTGGAGTGTTCCATTTTGACACGGCTTCTACTTTTGACGAATCCACTAGTACCCCGTCGGCACTAATGATATGCCCGAGAAACTGCACCTCTCGTAACCAGAAGGCGCACTTTGAGAATTTTGCATACAGCTTTTCTCGTCTGAGTGTCTCTAACACTTCTTGCAAATGGTAAACATGCTCAGCTTCATTCTTCGAATACACTAAAATGTCATCGATAAATACGATTACCGACTTATCCAGCATGGGTTTGCAAACCCGGTTCATGAGGTCCATGAAGGCCGCAGGTGCATTAGTCAACCCAAAGGGCATTACGAGGAACTCATAATGCCCGTACCGCGTACGAAATGTCGTCTTCGGTACGTCTTCCTCCTTGACTTTCAACTGGTGATAACCCGATCTGAGATCAATCTTTGAGAACCAACTTGCTCCTTGTAGCTGGTCAAACAAGTCATCAATTCTTGGAAGTGGGTATCGATTTTTCACCGTGAGTTTGTTTAACTCTTGGTAGTCGATACACATACGCATACTGCCATCCTTCTTTTTCACCAATAGTACTGGTGCTCCCCACGGGGATACACTCGGTCGGATAAACCCTTTGTCGAGCAGTTCTTGGTTCTGCGACATCAATTCTTGTAGCTCTGATGGCGCGAGCCGATACGGCGCCTTGGCCACATGTTTTACGCCCGGAATCAATTCGATTCCGAACTCTACCTCTCGTTCTGGCGGTATTCCCGGCAAATCTTCCGGGAACACATCTCCATAATCACGTACCACCGGTACGTCTCCGATTTTTGGGGACACTTCCTCCGACTCACTTGTGTATACAATATAAGCTTTGCATCCATGTTTCATAAGTCGGTGAGCCTCTAGCATTGTACATACCACAGGGTTACCCCCTTTTTCACCGTATATCGTAACGTGCTTTCCGCAAGGAGAAGTGAGTTTTATTTCCTTTCAGAAACATGCCACCTTTGCGTGGTATCGAGACAACCAATCCATACCCACGATCACTTGAAATTCTCCCATAGACATCGGGATCAAGTCTATTGTGTATTCTTCGTTGTCAATGCTCAATTTGCAATTTTCACACACATCACAAACAATAAAACTCTTGTTATTACCTATCTCTACTTCTAAAGGCATAGGTAATTTTGTTAGAACAAATGAAGGATGTCGAATAAACCCATATGAAATAAAAGATTTATTCGCACCCGTATCAAATAATACACGTGCAGGAATTGAGTTTACAGCAAATATACCCGAAACTACTTCGGGTTCAACTTTTGCTTCTGCGGCAGTCAAGTGGAAAGATCTAGCCTTTGCCTTCGGGGCTTCACCTTTCGTGTCTTGCCCGTCTTTCTTTCCTACTAGCTCCGGGCATTCCGACTTCTTGTGACCCGGTCGGTAGCAATTATAGCAAACTGTCACTTTATCCGGGCATGATGAAGCCATATGCCCCGTTTTCCGACATATGGGGCAAGGTTTATCTTTAAAACGACACTCGCCTTTATGACCCTTTCCGTAGATTTTGCAACTTGGCGACCCGCCTTTTGTATCCGATTTCTTCGTTGTTTCATTCGTCTGTGCTTTCTTAGTAGGGCTTGGATTAACATTGTGTGCCCTTCGTTCGCCCCATTCGACTTGCTTTTTCAGTTCAATTTCCCGTTCTCGAGCAACATTTATGATCTCGGTAAGGGTTTCATATTTTGAAGGAGTCATAAACTCCCTATACTCGGCGCTCAACATGTTGTAGTAGTAATATATATTTTGTTCTTCATTTGTTACCAATTCGTCACAAAACTTCATCTTATCCATGAACATTCCCGTAATTTTGTCGATGGGCTCGCCCTTGTGCCTAAGCTGCATGAACTCTTCTTTGATTCGGTTAATGACCGCTTTGGACTATGATGTTTAAGAAACGGCATCTTAAATTCATCCCATGTCATAGCCTTAGCCGCATCACTTCCAATTTCTTTCTTCTTGTTATCCCACCAGTCTTTCGCTTGACCCCTTAATTGACCCGTACCATAGGCTACGTAGTCATCTGTATCACAATGGGTCCTTTCAAACACTCCCTCGATGTCGCTTAGCCATCGTTGGCATACTATTGGGTCAACCTCCCTGTTATAAACTAGCGGTTAACACGCCACGAACTCTTTATATGAACAAGGCTTTCGTCCTCCAGACTTTTCCTTCACGAAATTGGCATTATCTTCCAATTTCTTGATTCTCTCATCCACTACCGATAATACCGTGTTTTGGATCTTATCGATAAAACCGGACAAACTATTTTCGATTGCCTTTCCAACTTCCTCGGCAATCACTTCTCTTATTTGCTCGGTGACTCTCGACACCGCATCGTCGTTACCTCCATCCGTCATCTTTAATACTGAAATGTTTACATTAACCGTTAAATATTTCATTTATAACATATGATTCGCTTGCCTCGGTTTAATCAAGTCCGTAACTTGCTCTAAACGTTCTTGTTTAATTCACATCCCGTGTTTGAGTCTTTTAACACACTCTTTTCGTGCATGTCAATTCATGTTTCATTTCTATATTTACAAAGTCTACTTAAAACAGTTAACTCTTACCGGATGTTTGATCAAGCTTGAAGCGAACACACTTTATTGACAACCTTGAGCTCTGATTACCAACTTGTAAGACTCTTCTTAAAATAACCGGATTAATGACATTTAACAAACATTTAGTACAAGAATTTCGAGTTTACAAAAACTTCATGGTTTTAAGTTCATACAATGTCACGGCCCTGACCCGGTTTGACCCGTTTCAGGAGCCGCGGGACAGAAAATCCCGTGGTATTTATTTAACAGCGGAAGTTTCTTCAGGATCTTTTAAAAACTGAAATATTTCCCGATTATTTTATTTCACAACTCGGGATAAAACCCGGTAATATACAATCATAAGATTTCACGGAGAAATCTTTTGTTTTACAAAACATGCTTGTAGTGCTTCGCGGCACTTTTCCTGGATCACAACAGGTCACCTGAAACATGTTTGAAAAAGGTTTTGGCAGCGGGAAATACTGAGTGAATCATTCTTTTTACAGAAAACGACACATAGTTAATAATTACAGCATAAGAGCGATTACGATGGTTTCTATCTTATTGTTATATGGCGCCGTGTCACCTCCTGGTGACGATGGTCATACCACTATTGAGTCCTGTCACCCAATTAGTGATGATATATCACTGTGAGGGCTTATTTGCCTAACCTTTGTTAGGGCTTATTAGCCTAACACCGTGAGAAATTAGTAATGTGCACAATACCCCACTAGCCATTGATTAAGATTACCATGACTTAATCCCTGTAATTATAACCTTGAAAATAAACATGCTTTTATAAAAAAATTTGATAAAAAGAGAATGACTCACATTGCAGATTTAATTTGAGCAGAGCCTAGCCTACTGATTAGCCTTTTAACCTAAATTTAATAACAGGCACACAATTCGGTTAGTAACTTAATACAGCATTTACGATAACTCACGAGATTAAACCCTCACATCGAATGACAAAGTGCGATACTTAAACATCCATTGAATTAACAACGAATGACAAAGCATAAACCCTAATGTGGGCAGCACTTAAACATCCATTGGATAGTTTAATCGATCGGACATTGAATCGTAGCAGCGATCGAGTTATTACCCTGTATTGCGGCGGCGATTAGTGAATCGTGTGTGTTTTTAAAAGTGTTTCTGCTATAACTCAGTCTACGTAACGAATTTCTTCGTCGTTCAAGTGCCAAATTGCGATTGCCAATGCCTGCTATTTATACCCAAAAATTTACCTCGCTTGCGCACCGTAAGCCTTATCCCTTACGGTGCGCAAGGGACACCTAATCACTATAGGGTAGCCACGTCCTGGACTAGCCTAGCTGAGTTGACAACTTCGTAAAATTCGAATTTGACAGCGTTTTATTTAGATAATCGTAACTAGGGTTTACCCCCCTGAGTTTTAGGGGGCCTGATCCTGATTCCGATTGTTCTGAAAATTTTAGGGTTTGTGTAGAATCACTTGAGTGTCTTAATTAGGGTTCCCTATTGGACAAATTAATTTAATAAATATGACTTTTGATGAGAGTTGTTACATTCTCCCCACCTTAATAAAAATCTCGTCCTCGAGATTTACTGGAATAATTGAGGATACTTTCGCTTCATTACTGATTCCAACTCCCAAGTGTATTCAGGTCCTCTCCTTGAATCCCACTTGAGTTTGACCAATACTAGTCGTTTATGTTTGAGAAACTTGATTTTTCGATCTTCTATTCGAAGTGGTTTCTCTACAAATTTCAACTTTTCATTTACCTCTATGTCTTGTAAAGGTACTACCAGTGATTCGTCTGATAGACATTTCTTGAGATTGGATACATGAAATACATCATGTACTCCAGCTAATTCCTCTGGTAGTTGTAAACGATAAGCAACTGGTCCTATACGTTGGATCACTGGAAATGGTCCTACGTATCTGGGACTTAGCTTTACTTTCTTACCGAATCTAACAACTCCTTTCCAAGGAGAAACTTTCAACAATACTCTGTCTCCAACTTGGAATTCTAACGGCTTGCATCTATTGTCTGCATAACTCTTCTGGCGATCTCGAGCCGTCTTCAGCCTTTCCTTGATTTGAGTAATCTTGTCAGTAGTTTCTTGTACTATCTCGGGACCTGACAATTGATTTTCTCCTATTTCTGCCCAACAAACTGGAGTTCTGCATTTTCTTCCATACAATGCTTCGAATGGGGCAGTTTCAATACTTGAATGATAACTATTGTTATAGGAGAATTCGATCAGAGGTAAGTGATCATCCCAATTTCCACCAAAATCTATTACACATGCTCGGAGCATGTCTTCTAGAGTTTGGATTGTCCTTTCACTTTGTCCGTCTGTTTGAGGATGATATGCAGTGCTTAAATTTAGTCGAGTTCCCATAGCTTCTTGGAAACTTTTCCAGAAATGAGAAGTGAAACGACTATCCCTATCTGATACAATGGAGAGTGGAACTCCATGTAGAGATACGACTTCATCTACATACAACTTTGCTAATCTTTCCATGCTAAAGGTTTCTTTCATAGGTAGAAAATGAGCAGATTTGGTTAATCGATCCACAATTACCCAAATCGCGTCATTACCTTTTCTGGTTTTGGGTAACTTAGTAACAAAATCCATTGTTATGAGTTCCCATTTCCATACAGGCATTTCCAGTTGTTGTAATAGACCTGAAGGTTTCTGGTGTTCTGCCTTAACTTGTGAACAAGTAAGACATTTAGAAACATATCTTGCTATATCCTTCTTCATGCCTATCCACCAGAAATTCTTTTTTAAATCTTGGTACATCTTATTGTTTCCAGGGTGTATGGTATACCTAGATTTATGAGCTTCTTCTAAAATCTTATTTCTTAATTCCCCATGCTTAGGTACCCAAATTCTACTTTTGTGGAATCTCCAAATTCCATCAGCTCCTTGTTCTAATTCTTTTATTCGTCCTTTCATTCCTTCAGCATCATCCTTGATTGCTGTTTTCTGAAAATTCTTTATTTGTTCCATTAAATCTAACTGTAGATTAAATCTGAGAGCACGAACTCGTCGTTGTTTCTCATGGTACTTACGACTTAAGGCATCTGCAACTACATTTGCTTTTCCTTCATGATATTGAATATCACAGTCGTAGTCACTTAGGATTTCCATCCATCTCCTTTGCCTCATGTTTAACTCTTTTTGCCCGAATATATATCTTAAACTTTTATGATCTGTATAGAAAGTAAACTTACTTCCATACAGATAATGTCTCCAAATTTTAAGGGCAAAAATTACGGCTCCTAATTCTAAGTCATGAGTCGTATAATTTTCTTCGTGCTTTTTCAATTGCCTAGATGCATACGCAATTACCTTCTTACGTTGCATAAGCACACATCCTAATCCTAGTTTTGAAGCATCACAATATACTTCAAAATCTTCAGTTCCTTCTGGTAAGGCTAAGATTGGAGCATTGGTTAACTTCTGTTTTAAGATCCTAAAAGCTTCTTCTTGCTTAGGTCCCCATTCAAACTTAATGGCTTTACAGGTTAACTTAGTTAATGGTACATCTATTTTGGAAAAAATCCTTAATAAACCGTCTATAATACTCAGCCAAACCTATAAAACTTCTAATTTCCATTGCGGTTTGCGGAACCTTCCAATTGGTAATTGCCTCTATCTTAGCAGGATCTACATGAATACCTTCGTGATTCACCATGTGTCCTAAAAATTGTACTTCTTGCAACCAAAATTCACACTTCGAGAATTTGACGTACAACTTTTCTTTTCTTAACAAAGTTAAGAGTGCATGCAAGTGCTGACAATGTTCGTCCTGACTTTTTGAATAAATAAGTATATCATTTATGAAGACAATTACAAATTTGTCCAAATACAGTTTACAGATCCTATTCATCGTGTCCATGAATGTTGCAGGTGCATTCGTTAATCCGAAGGGCATGACTGTAAACTCGTAATGACCATACCTAGTTCTAAAAGCAGTCTTAGGTATGTCTTCCTCTTGTACTTTCAATTGATGATATCCGGAACGTAAGTCGATCTTAGAAAAATATCTAGCTCCTTGAAGTTGATCGAAAAGATCATCAATCCTAGGTAATGGGTATCGATTCTTAATTGTAACTTTATTCAATTCTCTATAATCAATACACATTCTCATCGAACCATCCTTTTTTCTTAACAAACAACACTGGTGCTCCCCACGGGGATGAACTAGGTTGTATGAAACCTTTACTTAGTAATTCATCTAATTGCTTTTTCAATTCTAACATTTCTGTGGGAGCTAACCGATAAGGTGCCTTGGCTATCGGTGTAATTCCTGGAATTAGATGAATCCTAAACTCTACTTCCCTATCTGGTGGTAACCCTGGTAACTCTTCTGGGAATACATCTGAGTATTCCGAGACTACAGGAATCTCCTTAAGTTCTTTACCCTTAGTACTAATGATTACTGAAATCATATATACTATTCCTTGTTTTCGTTCATAACTAGCAACTTTCATTACTGATATGAACTTCATGGGTTTACGTGGTTTGTGTCCTGTAATTATAATTACTTCTCCAGTAGGTGTTTGAATTTCTATGGAATTCTGATCACAAAGAATTCGAGCATGGTTGGCTACTAACCAATCCATTCCTAATACAACATCGAATTCAGCTAATTTCATAGGTAATAGTTTTGCAAAGAATTTATAACCTGAGAGTTCTATATTTTCCTTTTGCAAAACTTTATCTATTTTTACAGAATTCCCATCTGCCGTTTCGACTGTAAAAATCTGCCTAAGATTGGTTAAAGGTAAGTTAAGAGCTTGGCAGAATGAAGTATTTATAAAACTTTGGTTTGCACCAGAGTCAAATAATACTTTTGCGTAAACGTTGTGAACTAAGAACGTACCGGTTATCACATCAGGAATTAGTTCTGCTTCCTGAGTAGTTAGCTGGAAAGCTCTTGCGTTTCTCTTGGTAGCTCCTTCTGCAGTTTTGGCTTTGTTGTCAGCTGGTTTAACTAATTTCGGGCAGTCCGATCTGAAATGTCCAGCTTCTCCACAATTATAACAAACTGTGGATTTCTTCTTTCGGCAATTTTCTTCCTAATGCCCTGGAATTCGGCAGAAATTGCAATATAATTTGCATTTTCCAAAATGCTTCCTTTTGCAAGAATTGCAAAATGGACCAGTGGAAGATTGTCCAGTCCCCATTCGCTTGACATTATTATGGTTACCCATACGAAATCCTTGGGTAATCTTTTGAACTACTTCCTTTTTCCGATCTTCTTCTCTTGTGCGTACCAGTTCATCAGTTAGGGTGTTAGCTAATTCCACCGCATCGTCAATAGTGCGAGGTCTCGCAGCCTTAACGATGTTACGGATTTCACCAATTAATCCCCAATTATAGCGAGAAATGAGTACCGGTTCTGGCGAAGCCAGCGCTGGTACTACTCTAGCATATTCAAAGAATGTCGAAGTATAACCGCGACAATCTACACCCATCATTCTATGATTTAAGAATTTGTTTGCCATTTGATCTTTTTCATACTCGGGACAGAATTTTCTTTCTACAAGACTCTTAAATTCTTCCCAGTTCATGGCATACACCATCCTTCTTCCTTTTGCTTGTAACACTGTGTTCCACCATTCTAATGCCACTTCTTTAAAAATATTTGACGCGTACATGACCTGATCATCCTTGGCACATTTACTTATTGTAATCACTGCCTCGGTTTTCTCTAACCAACGCAGTGCCACAGTCGCTCCTTCATTACCTGCAAATTCCGTGGGTTTGCAAGCAAGAAATTCTTTGTAAGTGCAACCAGGTGTTGCAGCTTTCATTTTCTTAGGGAGCGGAGCTTGCCGTGGTTCATTATCATGAATAGTATGATTACCGCCTCCGTTTATGCTATTACTGAAGTTATCTTCAGAAATACGTTTGCTAGGAATGATTTGTTGAGGTTCAACAGGTTTCTGGACAGCAGCGACTATTGCGGGAATAGCATTAGCTATCCCTTGAGCAACGATATTTTCTATATATTGCCTAGTCATATATTGATCCCCCGGTTGTTGTTCAGATTGATTAATATCATTAACTGGTTCATTATTAGCGTTTTCCATCTGATAATTAATATATATAATTTATTAGTATCAATTAAAACACAAACAATCGTACAATTTCACAACACAAATTTAACCAAAACTATCGATTTCTCGATTCCCATTTTTATATTTTAAAATACACACTATTATCTTACAATGTTTTATTTGTAGTTATTTTACAGACTGATTTTTACTATTACTATTACACAACCACACTTCCATAAATCCCCTATCCTTTGTCAGATGATATTCTAGTAACGGCGTTCCCTCTTATCGTATTTCCAGGAGATCTGTCCCCCAATCTCTTGGATCCTATTCCCAGCATTCATTAGTTCTTCGCCAAAGTGGCGGAGTTCAGCCATATTCTCGTTACTCATTGGTGGATTTGGTAAAGGTTCTGGATCGAACTGAGGATAAAGCTTATAGGGATTGTTTTGGAACTGTATTTCATTAGTCAACCATTCGTCTATTCCTAAAGGTTGCGAGTGGATTGAAGGGTTTGGAATAGCTGGTTCTAAGTTCATTGGTAGTTGTGTTTCAAGAGAGTGAATAAAAACATTTTCATTAACAGGCTTAATAGTATTATAGCTTGCCAATATAAAATCTAGCTCTTCTTGAGATGGTAACCCCTCAATTTGCCTAGAGCTTTCCCCAATTTCCATTTTCTTAGGCTTGGGTTTCTTGAGAGGTAAAGCGTTGAATTCTATAGGTTCTTCTATGTCTGGTATATACCTATTGAAATCTCTGGAAACCTCTATTCTTACTGGATAGAGATTTAAATTCTGAAGGGCGTCAGACAAGTCACTCATGCTGTTTAGCAAAATACACACAATTACTAAGTTAAAAATCATAACAAAATTTTATAGAAAAACTTTTAAATATTATTTCATACTGGGTAACTACCAAAACAACTGAAAATTAAAACACACTAAGGTTTACTTATTTATTTACTGGGTAAGATTTCTAGACTGTAGGTAATCCGGGTGCTAAAACTTGGGTCAAATTATTTAAAGATTTGCATTAACTTCTACAGTAGCTAGCATATAAAGATCTGCCCTTACTGTACACAATTAGTCAGATAATAAAACACATAATCACAAAATAGCAATTAATAAAAATTAAGTATTTTCAAAATACTTAATTGGCTTAAATCAGTGGCTCTGATACCACCTTTTTCTGTCACGGCCCCGACCCGGTTTGACCCGTTTCAGGAGCCGCGGGACAGAAAATCCCGTGGTATTTATTTAACAGCGGAAGTTTCTTCAGGATCTTTTAAAAACTGAAATATTTCCCGATTATTTTATTTCACAACTCGGGATAAAACCCGGTAATATACAATCATAAGATTTCACGGAGAAATCTTTTGTTTTACAAAACATGTTTCTTTATTTTATACTGAGCCACTTCCTTAAGCTTGTAGTGCTTCGCGGCACTTTTCCTGGATCACAACAGGTCACCTGAAACATGTTTGAAAAAGGTTTTGGCAGCGGGAAATACTGAGTGAATCATTCTTTTTACAGAAAACGACACATAGTTAATAATTACAGCATAAGAGCGATTACGATGGTTTCTATCTTATTGTTATATGGCGCCGTGTCACCTCCTGGTGACGATGGTCATACCACTATTGAGTCCTGTCACCCAATTAGTGATGATATATCACTGTGAGGGCTTATTTGCCTAACCTTTGTTAGGGCTTATTAGCCTAACACCGTGAGAAATTAGTAATGTGCACAATACCCCACTAGCCATTGATTAAGATTACCATGACTTAATCCCTGTAATTATAACCTTGAAAATAAACATGCTTTTATAAAAAAATTTGATAAAAAGAGAATGACTCACATTGCAGATTTAATTTGAGCAGAGCCTAGCCTACTGATTAGCCTTTTAACCTAAATTTAATAACAGGCACACAATTCGGTTAGTAACTTAATACAGCATTTACGATAACTCACGAGATTAAACCCTCACATCGAATGACAAAGTGCGATACTTAAACATCCATTGAATTAACAACGAATGACAAAGCATAAACCCTAATGTGGGCAGCACTTAAACATCCATTGGATAGTTTAATCGATCGGACATTGAATCGTAGCAGCGATCGAGTTATTACCCTGTATTGCGGCGGCGATTAGTGAATCGTGTGTGTTTTTAAAAGTGTTTCTGCTATAACTCAGTCTACGTAACGAATTTCTTCGTCGTTCAAGTGCCAAATTGCGATTGCCAATGCCTGCTATTTATACCCAAAAATTTACCTCGCTTGCGCACCGTAAGCCTTATCCCTTACGGTGCGCAAGGGACACCTAATCACTATAGGGTAGCCACGTCCTGGACTAGCCTAGCTGAGTTGACAACTTCGTAAAATTCGAATTTGACAGCGTTTTATTTAGGTAATCGTAACTAGGGTTTACCCCCCTGAGTTTTAGGGGCCCTGATCCTGATTCCGATTGTTATGAAATTTTAGGGTTTGTGCAGAATCACTTGAGTGTCTTAATTAGGGTTTCCTATTGGACAAATTAATTTAATAAATAAGACTTCTGATGAGAGTTGTTACATACAAGATCATAATATTCAAGTCATCATCCTACTAGATAAACTTTTAAACATAATAACAAGTGTTTACATATTACTAAAACAAAATGGATTAACGCAAAAGCTTTGTTTGGTGTGTTCAGTTCTTGAGAGTTGCTTGATCGCCATCCAGATTTAATCCGTCATCACATACGGTCAAAACCATGTAAAAATCAAGTAGAAACAAGTTCCGTGTTTAAACATTTCAAAAAAAAAAACAAAATTTCACGTTCTGGTGTGGTCGCGCCGCGCGACGGGGACAGAGGTCGGCCGTCGCGGCCCGCCACCGCCATGGCGTCGTGCGACGGTGAGCCAGTTTGTCCGTGGCGTGGCGCTACGGTGTGATTTTGACAGAATGTTGTTGGCTGGAGCTGCAATTCAGCCCAGCACCATTTTTCCCAATTCCAAACTTTAAATCGACATAACTTTTGACTCGGGCGTCCGTTTTAGCCGATTCTTTTTCCTACGCGACCGTAATTTAATTACGGACGCGTTTATCAACACAATTTGCATAAAAATAACTTTTCAAAAGCAGCTGACCTATAATTCGTCTCTTGTTTATTTGACCCATTTGTTTACAAGTTCCACAACATGTATTATTGTCATCTCAAATTTTAGGCCATTTCACCCGTTTCCGTGTTTACCAATTATGGCTTTTCGCTCCCCTCCCGAGGGGTGCTTATGAAATAACCATCATGCTTATTTCCAAGAATTTAACCATGCCTTTCGAAATAATTTGACAAGCAAATATTCCGGACTTTAATCCCTCTACAAGGGTTCATGTTTTTGTAACGAATTAACGTATCCGATACGCGGACTACGCTTTGTTTATAACCAATCACAAGTGATGGTCATTGACTTCGACGTTTGCAAATCAACTTGTTTTGATCCGTTTGGATGCCGAATGAGGATCACCATTGCAAGACACATCCAAACTCTATTTCTAACACATGTTTTGACCAGTTTCACTTGTCTAAGGCACATTGTCACTTCTGTGACTTAATGGGTTTTCTTGTTTGGCTAATTTCCAAGACAACTAACTAAATTAAATATATAACATAATGTAACGAAACCATAAGTCGCGTACCTTTAGAGCACACCCTTCAACCGTGTATCACCTCCGGCTTGTCCGCTTGATGATCCGGATTCTTTACCTAAAGAGTTCCATTCACAACCAATTTAGAACCCTTTTTACAATAATTTATCATAATTCATTATGATATCCGAATCTGCGTTTTTGTCCGATTATTAACATTTTAATCCTCACTTAGGCGTTTTAACAAACACCTAGCGGGTCGGATTTTTACATAATCAATACAAAATTCATGACTTGTTGTTTCCATCTAAATCGACTTCAATTTAGCAATCTATACTAAATTTTAACATCAATATTTCAGAATTTACCACATGAATTCAGATTTCACTAAAATAAGAATCATAATCCTAGTGTTTATTTAGTTTCTACAAACTCACTAATCACCTACAATGGTGATTATAAACCCCACAAGTATAATGCTAGATTTTAACAAGAAATCATCTAGGGTTTATCTCTAGACATCAATTCGCTTCTAATTTCATCAACACAACAATCATGCAGGCTCAATTTTCGTTTTTCTCAATTAACCTAGAATTGAATATGAATCAAAATACCAAAATTTTGCATACCTTATGATCCCTTCAACGAGGTGATCATGAATTTATGCTTGGAAGTCGATTTAGACCAGATTTAAGCCTTCAATTTGTGAGTTTAATACAAGTTAGGGTTTGATGGAGAAGTCTGGTTCGCCCCCTATGTTTGAGATCGACCAGACACACACACTAAGTGTGTGTTTGGTGTTAATTATCTATTTTAGTCTTTCAGGTTTCATAATTGACAATTCAAGCCCCTAAGTTTTATTTTACTATTAACTTAGATGTTTTTGCCTTGTTATTTGTCATCTCAAGACTAGTAACTAACTGGGTTATGGATTCCTAGTTAGCTTGTTCTTGCTTATTTAATACTTTATTATTCTGATTTTAAGTTTTATAAATTTCGGGGTGTTACACATTGGCATATTCTGGTGCCCTAGCAAGATAGGGAGCCGACGTCTCATCTTCCTTCATCTGGATCGTGTCTTCGAGGTAAATTCTCTAGAAGAAGTGTGTGGGGCATATGCTGGTTTAAGACCGAGTGAAAGATTATGTGAGGTGACACCTTAAACATGTTGAAAAGTAGTTTCTGAGATGGTTGAGATGATTAACATGCGAACATGTGGATCATTAGACAACCATGTTGCATAATCTGGATGGGGTTGGATGACCGGTGCTCCTCTTTCCTTGTCTTTTTCAGAAGGGGCTGGAGAAGAGATGGTTGATGGAGGGCAGGAAATGCTTCCATCAACATAGCCGAAGAGGCTGTGTGTGGTGAGGAAAGGGTTGTATCATAAGTTTCCAATGGCCATAATTTGAAGGAGAGAGGGTAAAGTCGAACTTGTGTGAATTGTGTGACGTTTTTTACGCAGTGGTGAAGGCAATAAGCTGCTGGTCAGATGTGAAAAAAAAAAGAAGAGTTTGTGAGGTAGGGTGACGACAGGAAGAACATACAAAAGCCTAGGCTCTGATACCAAAATAGACTTGGTATATAAATATGTTTATTTATATAAAATGTGGTGTTTACTCTAATAAAATATTTCCTAACTACGGTCCTGATGTAATTTCCGCTGCCAAATTGATAAACACCGATACCACCGACACTATTGTTCATGGCCGCCCGTTCCCGGGATAGATAGAGGGCGGGGGTTGCAACAAAAGGTGGTATCAGAGCCCAGCCACTGATTCAGCCACAGAGGTGTTCTGCTGAAACCAAAATAAAATTCAAAATGTTAGGAAATAAATTACGGAAATACGTGCATAACTGTATTTTATTGTTATGTGTTATTTGACTATTTGTTAGTTTACAGTATTAGCGACCAAGGACCATCCGACGCGTATCGTCAGTTGTATGGTTCGCCTAGAAGCGAAGGTGCCTCTTCACAGCCTGCCCTCTCAGGGTACTCTTCTGATACTGAAGAAGGAATATTCGTGTTTAAGGCTCAGTCTGAAGAGCCATTCCCTCAGAAAAAGAGAGGATGGTTCAGTAGGGGAGCACATGAGCGTAGGAAGCGTATGAAAAAGTTACAAGAACAACGAGTGCTAGCAGCAGCTAAAAGAGAAACCGATGCCCATACCTAAGACATGCTTAATAGAAGCCTAGCCAATTTCCATATCTTAGCCACCACTGCAGCTGACCCTAACCTAGAACAAATGATAGCACCTCAACCACAACCACAACCACAACCACCATTTACCGACCAACCAATGGAAATAGAGAACCCTGAAAATCAAATAGAAATGCATGATTTCAACCCGGAGGAGATACCTAGGGTACCAGCACCTAATCCCTTAGATCCAAATTACGACCCATGGTGGGACGACAATAGGGACTATGTGCAACGTTACCCCATACACGAAGATCTGCCCATGCCGAATCTAGGAGCCTACCCAGGTTTGGACCCTCTAGATCCCTATTACGATAACGATGTATTCATTAGGGAGATTTTAGAGAATCCTTACCCATACCAGGCACCCACACCTCCATACCAGGAACCCGCACCCCAGATTCCAAACCCAGTCCTAGAATCTACACCCCCAATGAGTGCAGACAATGTACAAGAACTCAAGACATTTGGTGAGGATATTTTAGAGAGTAGTAAGAGAATGCGACAGGTGGGAGAGCGACTCGTCTGGAAGTATGACGTGCGCAATATGGATTTCTGGATGAATCCATATCCATGAATGTGATGGTAGAGATGGTGATAATAATAGTAATAATAATAATAAAAAAAATAATAGAATACGTGTGTATGTGTATGAAAAAAAAAACTACGGATGCCTACTACTATTAGTACAAATTTTTATTTCATTTGGTATTGTAATTTTAATTTCCAGTATTGGTTTGTACTAGATGCATATCATATTATAAGAAAAAGTAAAGTCGCAATGCTCGACGTTTTTGATTAACATGCGTGTTGTGTGATCGGTTATATTAAATATTATTTTGTGATATTAATATGTGGTAAATGTTTAAATTCAGACGGACAACGAAGTGAATCAGGAAAACCAGAATGATAACATCCAGAATGACAATAACCCGAATAATGAGAATGCAAACAACAATAACAATGGAAACCAAGTGGATAATAGTGCCATCCAACATATAGTGGCACAAGGAATAATAGATTCAATACCATTTATTATTCAAACTGTTAAGGAAGCGGATAATAAAAGTAAACATAGCAGTAAGCGACCAACAAAACCGGAACACAGCGTAAACAATGGACCCGTACTTTAAGCGCCCATTCCCAAAAGAAAAAGAACCATGCCTTATGGTTGTTCTTACAAAGAATTCTGGTCTTGTAAACCAATAGAATTCTCGGGCAATGAAGGACCCATTGCAACTCTACGCTGGATAGAAAAGACTGAGGCTGTTTTAAAAATAAGCAAATGTGCGGAAGAGGATAAAATAATGTTTGATTCCAATCTGTTTAAGAACTCAGCCTTAGAATGGTGGAAAACTATCCTTCAGTCAAGGGGAAGTGATAGGGTTTATAATATGGAATGGGAGGAATTTAAAACTATGGTAGAAAGGAAATTCTGCCCTCCCAATGAAAAGGAACAGATAGCAAATAAGTTTCTGAACCTTAGGATGACAGGGGTGGATAGTAAGGGATACACTACATTATTCTTTGAATATGCTAGAATAGTACCAACCCTTGCATCACCTGAACCAGTATTAATCTCCCGTTACATGTGGGGATTAATCGGGGAAATTAGGCATGTAGTCAAGGCAGCTAGACCTCAAACCATAGAAGAAGCTGTAGAACTAGCAAATACCTTGACAGATGAGTTAGTTCGTACACGAGAAGAAGACCAAAGGAGAAACCTATCTCAAAGGCTTACCCAGGAATTCCGTTCTGGAAATTCCAACCGTGGGAAAAATGTAGGTTCCACATTTGCACCTTATTGCAAGTATTGCAAAAGGAAGCATTTTGGAAGATGCTCCATATATTGCAATTTTTTGCAAAATATCAGGACACAAGGAAGAAGACTGCAGGAAGAAAGCTAACAACAGGATATGCTACAACTGCGGAGAACAAGGCCACATCAAGCCAAATTGTCCGAAATTAGCTCCAGCTACAAACAACAAGAACACTAAAAATGCTAGAGCATTTGTTCTGACTGTAGATGAAGCCAAAATGATTCCAGACGTGATAGCCGGTATGTTTTTAGTTAATGATGTTTTTGCTAAAGTATTATTTGACTCTGATGCGAACCAAAGTTTTATTAATACTTCGTTTTGCAAACTTCTTAATCAATCATTAACTAAACTTCCACAAGAATGTCTAGTAGAGACAACCAATGGGGAAATCGTTAGGATTTCTGAAATCTTGCAGGGAGCAAGAATAGAATTTTTAAATAAAAAATTTATGGCAAACCTTTACCCAATGAATCTGGCAGGATTTGATGTTGTATTAGGAATGGATTGGTTAATAGCCAATAAAGCCAGTATTTTATGTGATAAAAAGTCAATCAAAGTAAATTCACCAAAAGGCGAAAAGATCACAATTAAAGGAGATAAGCCATCTAGATCCACAAAATTCATCTATGCGATGAAAACAACAAGTTATATAAGAAAAGGATCTTTAGTGTATTTGATTTCCATAATCACTAACACTAAAGGAAAAGAATTAAAGGATATTCCAGTAGTATCCCAGTTTTCAGATGTCTTTCCAGAAGAATTGCCAGGATTATCGCCAAACAGAGAAGTTGAATTCAGGATTCACCTACTGCCAGGAACAACACCGATTGCCAAAGCACCTTACCATTTGGCACCAGCAGAAATGCAGGAACTGAAGAAACAGTTAGACGAATTATTGGAAAAAGGATTTATACAGCCAAGCTCATCGCCATGGGGAGCACCGATTTTATTCGTTAAAAAGAAGGACGGATCAATGCGTATGTGCATTGACTACCGTGAATTGAACCAGGTCACAATTAAAAATCGGTATCCATTACCAAGAATCGATGATCTGTTCGATCAACTGCAAGGAGCTCGATTTTTCTCTAAAATTGATTTAAGATCAGGATATCATCAATTGAAGGTACATGAAGAGGACATTCCTAAGACCGCTTTCAGAACAAGGTATGACCATTATGAATTTACTGTCATGCCATTTGGTTTAACCAATGTCCCTGCCGCATTTATGGACATGATAAACCGAATATGTAAGCCATATTTGGATACATTCATAATTGTATTTATAGATGATATTCTTATCTATTCTAAAAGTAAAGATGATCATGCAAAGCATTTGCACGCACTTTTAAGTTTATTAAGAAATGAAAAGCTTTATGCTAAGTTTTCAAAGTGCGAGTTTTGGTTAGAACAGGTACAGTTTCTTGGACACTTAGTTGATCATAAAGGAATCCATGTGGATCCCACCAAGATCGAGGCGATTACCAAATGGAAAACCCCTGAATCACCAACCGAGGTTAGAAGTTTCTTAGGATTGGCCAGTTATTATAGAAGATTTATTCAAGATTTCTCTAGAATAGCCATTCCCTTAACCAAGCTAACCTGTAAATCTGTTAAGTTTGAATGGGGACCAAAACAAGAAGAAGCTTTTAAAATTCTTAAGCAAAGATTAACCCACGCACCCATACTAGCGTTACCAGAAGGAACTGAAGATTTTGTAGTATATTGTGACGCTTCTAAGTCTGGGTATGGATGTGTGTTGATGCAACGTCAAAAGGTTATAGCTTACGCATCTAGACAACTTAAGAACCATGAAGAGAATTATTAAACCCATGATCTAGAATTAGGAGCAATAATTTTTGCCCTTAAGATTTGGAGACATTACCTTTATGGTAGTAAGTTTATTATTTTCACTGATCATAAGAGTTTTAGGTATGTGTTCGGGCAAAAAGAGCTGAATATGAGATAAAGACGCTGGATGGAGATTCTTAGTGATTATTATTGTAATATCCAGTACCATGCAGGAAAGGCTAATGTAGTGGCTGATGCTTTAAGCCGAAAGTATCATGAAAAGCCAAAAAGAGTGTGTTCTCTTAAGTTAAATCTTCAGATAGATTTAAATGATCAAATTAGAGAGGCACAAGAATCAGTAATCAAGGAAGATACTGAAAAGTTAAAAGGAATGATTAAAGAACTAGAACAAGGAACAACTGGAATTTGGAGATTCCATAAGAAAACAACGTGGATACCTAAATTAGGAAACCTACGCCACCGTATATTAGAAGAAGCCCATAAGTCTAAGTATACAATGCATCCTGGAAGTGAAAAAATGTATCAGGATTTAAGAAAGAATTTTTGGTGGATAGGAATGAAAAAGGATATAGCAACTTACGTTTCTAAGTGCTTAACCTGCTCTCAAGTTAAAGCTGAACATCAGAAACCCGCAGGATTGCTGCAACAGTTAGAAATGCTCGTGTGGAAATGGGAATTGATAACAATGGATTTTGTTACCAAACTACCCAAAACAAGAAAAGGTAATGATACAATCTGGGTGATTGTAGATAGGCTAACCAAGTCAGCTCATTTTCTACCAATAAAGGAAACTTTCAGTATGGAACAATTAGCCAAGTTATATGTAAATGAAATAGTTTCATTACATGGAATTCCTTTATCAATTGTTTCTGATAGGGATAGCCGTTTTACCTCTCATTTTTGGATAAGTTTCCAAAACAGCAATGGGAACCAAGTTAAATCTAATCACCACTTATCATCCTCAAATGGACGGACAAAGCGAAAGGACATTTCAGACAATGGAGGACATGCTTAGAGCTTGTGTAATTGATTTCGGAGGTAACTGGGACGATCACCTACCGTTAATAGAATTTTCTTACAATAACAGTTATCACACCAGTATCAATGCTGCACCATTTGAAGCACTTTATGGACGAAAGTGCCGAACCCCATTCTGTTTGGCAGAAATTGGGGAAAAGCAACTATCTGGACCTGAGATAGTACAAGAGACAACTGACAAGATCATTCAAGTCAAGGAACGACTAAAAGCAGCACATGATCGACAAAAGAGCTACGCTGATAACAGACGCAAGCCGTTAGAATTTCAGGTAGGTGACAAAGTATTATTGAAAGTCTCTCCTTGGAAAGGAGTAGTCAGATTCATCAAAAGGGGAAAGCTAAGTCCCAGGTATTTTGGACCTTTTGAGATTCTTAGAAGAATAGGACCTGTAGCCTATCAGCTACAACTGGCAGAGGAAATGGCAGGAATACATGATGTATTTCGTGTATCTAATCTCAAGAAATGCTTAGCTGATGAATCACTGGTGGTACCTCTTAAAGATATAGAGGTAAATGAACAACTTAAGTTTGTAGAGATGCCTCTACAGATTGAAGACAGGAAAGTTAAGAACCTCAAGCATAAGAGATTAGTTCTAGTAAAAGTAAAGTGGGACTCCAAAAGAGGACCAGAATACACATGGGAGCTTGAATCGGAAATGTAAAGGAAATATCCATACTTGTTCTAGTAGACCTCGAGGACGAGCTCTAAAACAAGGTGGGGAGGATATAACAACCCTCAAAATAATTTCCGACACCCTAAAAATTAAAATACCCTAATATGTCTTAAAATACACCGCGTATGTGAAAACCAAGCCTAAAATATGATCTAGCATTAAAAATAAAATAAAAACAATGAAATTGAGGCTGTCGCGGGGCACGTAGCCTTTGGCTACTGCCTACGCGGGCCGCGAGCATGCAAAAACGAGGCCTCACCCGGTGATGACACGTGGCAACACGTGTTGAACCTATGCTTGTGACCCGGATCAGCTACGCCGTAGACCCCCTATTACGCGGGCCACGTAAGGCGACGCTTAAGGTCTACGCGGGCCGCGAGTAACCCAAATTCAGCCCCTATAAAGCTGGAGCTCGGGACTTAAGTCGAAACTCGTTCAAAACTCTTTCTTTCTCTCAATTTTCTCATAGTAGGCATAATCCTCGGGTATAATACCCCCCTAAATAATGAAGTTCTGCTCCGTTGTAAGTATCATAACCCCTGGATACGTATACTATGCCTGATTGATCTAGGGTTCCGTAACGGCTGTCATGGTTCTGCCCGACGTAGTCGTTGGAATGCCGTCTCGGGGAGGGTATTACTAATGTTAAAATGAGTTATTATACTAACATGTGTGCATTTGTGTAAATTATAGATAATTCTCAGGAAATCCTTATAGAAAACCTAAGACAGCAATGTGAGTAATCTCCTTTTTGTAAACAGTTTTTACAAAACCTTAAATATTTTTCAATGCAATTTAGCAGTGATTGAGTCATTGTAATTCTACAATTACTGCCGGTATGTTGGGGTTTTGTATACAAAATGTGGAACACGTTACCATTGGACAAAGAGTTAGCCAATGTGTAATATGACCCACCAGTCAGGATTGACAGTACTGAATGAGTAATTGGGTAGATGTAAACATTGTAATCGCTCACAATACTGTTTAAATTCATAAAACTTTTCTTGATTGAACTGGGATTCACTCACCAGTATTTACCACTGACAAAATATTTTTAAACGCGTTTCAGGTAACACAATGTGAAAGCCAATTAGAAGCCAGCTGGACAGCACTGAAGGCTTGGAAAAGTGGCTATAAAAGTTACCTAAATAAAGAAAACGTTTTATTTCAATAAAATGAGATTTATCCCAATAAATCAGTTTGTAATAAAAACTTGGGTTTTATCCCAATATGTTTATTTATATAAAATGTGGTGTTTACTCTGATAAAATATTTCCTAACTACGGTCCTGATGCAATTTCCGCTGCCAAATTGATAAACACCGATACCACCGACACTCTTGTTCACGGCCGCCCGTTCCCGGGACAGATAGAGGACACCGAGGACTAGGACGGAGGGGGCGGCGTGGAGGGCAGTTCGTCGCCGGTCCGGGACGGTGGAGGATGGTCCTCCATACCGTGCAGCCTCAGTTTATAATTTATCTTCGTAGGCTTCTCTCTCATCCCCTACTATCCATCCCTATTTTTTACTTAAAAAAACTAATAGAATTAGAAAAGGAGACACAAAGAGATAGAGCCAATGAGTCCTATATTCATTGGTTTGATAGGATGTAATCCTTTGACGTTTTAATGTAGATGTTATGGGTTGGAGTCCCATTTAGTGTAATTTACTTGCAATTTGTTTTAGATGGGCCAACAGTTTTTATCATAGTGGGCCTTCGGGCAGTGGGTTTTTCCTAAAATGGTGGGCAGGCCTGGTCACTAGCATTGTTTGCGTACGTAGAGCGTGAGTGGCATTTCAACAATGTATATCTATATATATATATATTTTGGTGTATATATTAATAATTAGTAATATTCAGTTAAATAAGTTATTACATATATAAAACATAGGGAAAATATCAAATAGTAAATTTAGTTTGGCTAATAAGTGTAGGAAACAATAATAAGAGGAAACGTAGCAAATAACAAAAAAAAAAAAAAAAAACATAAGGATGGACATTTTAGTCAATCTCCTTTCATCTATTCTATTTATCTTTTTGTATATCTTCAAAACCCATCTTTTTCAAAACCCACCATCTTCAACCTTTTCTATACTTTCTCTCTCTAGAATTACTATATCATAGTGCGATTTTCTTTATCAATGAATGGTTTAAACGCACAATCAACGTGTTCTTCAATTTCTTTAAAGAAACCCAGTTCATTTTTATGCAATTTCTCATTTTTTTTTTCAATTTAACATAATGCGATGGAACCTGAGAAATCGATTGAAACATGTACTTCTCTTCTCAAATTTCTCAAACATTTTCTAGGTAAAGTGAAGATATCGATGATTTTAACCTTCTCTTGATGTATTCTTGCGTTTGGGCAACATTAATGGTTCCAATTTTATTAAGAAATCAGTGGTAAAAAGTTGCACACCATGTGGTGTTTGACAAAATGTCCCAAATAAAATTACAAAACAGTTTTCAGTTTAAACTTTCATTTAAAATCGTGTTTACAGTAAAATGAAAAAAACAAATTTTTTGGATGTTTTTTTGTCCATTTCGTATTACAAAATAATGAAAAAACACAGTTTTTTATCCATTGCGTTTTTTCAAAAGAATGAAAAAACATATTTTTGAGTGCTTTTTATCTATTGCATTTTAGAAAAAAAAAACACTTTCTTTTGTGTTTTTAATCAATTGGGTTTTAGAATAAACACGTTCTTTTGTGTTTTTAGTCAATTGCGTTTTATAATAAACACTTTCTTTTGTATTTTTAGTCTATTGCGTTTTAGAAAAAACACTTTGTTTTGTGTTTTTGATCCATTGCTTTTTAGAAAAGATTTTTTTTGTGTTTTTTGTCTATTGTGTTTTAGAAAGAACATTTTTTTTTGTGTTCTTAATAAATTGCATTTTAGAAGTAACACTTTGTTTTGTGTTTTTGATCCATTGCGTTTTAGAGAAAAACACTTTCTTTTGCGTTTTAGAAAAAAACGTTTTCTTTTGTGTTTTTAGTCCATTGCGTTTTATAAAAAACATTTTTTTTGTGCTTTTTGTCTATTGCGTTTTATGTATCTGGGTTATCGAAAACTTTTTTTTTTCAAAAGTATAGCAATAGTGTGCTTGTTTTAAAGATATAAATCGCTCGTTTTTATGGTGCAATAATGTTTTAAAAATGAGGGGGAATTAGAGGAGATGGAAACTATTGACTTGGATGGACTAGAATACCGTTAGAAATCTCACGTGCCTCGTTTTTGTTCAATTATATCCATTTAATCCAAGCCATTGATTAGTCAATTAATTGTCAAGATTACTTCTTTTCCTTCCTACCCAAACAAACTTCCTACTATATCCTGACCTATAAAACATATTTAAAAAAATATAATACTAAATGAGTAGTGAACCTGCCTAGTTGATCGAACCCTAACTTTCCAAAGATACATACAAACCTTTTTAAACTTAGCCCAAGTGCGTGGATTTCGTATTACGTTGTGTGATGTCTTCATATGAAAGACGGATTTGTCTAAATGAGTTGTTTGACAATAAAATGTTGCAACAGTTTCTAGTGAAAATTGTTATCAGGCTATATAACTTAACAATATTCACAACCAAGAAACTCTATTGCTTTGCCGAATCTGAAAGGTCAACTACAATTTACAAACCACGAAGAACAATACTATAGATGTACCATAGTAAATGGTCAACGATTGTTGCAATATATGTACCAGTACCACGAGGCTAGAGACGTTTATTAACATTCACTTGCTACATCGATAAAGGAAGCATCATCCTTCGCTTTGTTTTGCGGTTTAATTTAACTTGCTTGGTTACCTTCATACACAACAGAAGTAACCACGCGACGGTTGCTAAGATTAAAGTGAGCCTCAAATGTGTGAAATACAAGGAGACAGCTGAGGAAATGATGAATGCTAAAATCAGAAGTTCCCATATTACAAACATCACCATATCCATCCTGAATCCACATAAACCAAATTAAGATGGAGCATATTAGACATGTTTGTTTAATGTTAGAGAAATTACAACATTTTCATCTTCTGACAAATTAATAAAGATATAGACAATAAATAATATAATATGTATCAAAATTATAGTTAGGTTCTAATGGTTATAGTTAGTGCATCCCTATTTTGGACCTTGAAGTTGAAGACCTGAAGGTAGTGGTGAACAAATCGGGTTTTTTTAAAAACCGGTTCCGGGTATGGAACCGGGTTCGGGTAGGATCGGGTTTTACAAAATCGGGTTTTATTAAAAACCAGGTCGGGTCCGGGTTTTCTACCAAAAATGTATACCCTATATACCCGGGTTCGGGTAGGATTTTATAAAACCCGGGTATTATAATACCCTATTTCCGGGTTCGGGTCCGGTTCGGGTATTCATCGGGTAGGGTTCAGGTATGCATCGGGTTGGGAAAAAACCCGCACCGGGTATTAAAAAAACCGACCGGGTATTAATGCTTCTTTATATGTTTTAGTGGATGGTGCCTATTGAAATTTTAATGACATTTCTAAATTTTAATGACATGTCGAAATTATCAAATTCTTCTTCGGAAGTGACGAATGCTAAAAAATCCGATGCAATATATCTCCCGAACTCGCTACTTGGGCTGTTACCACGAACAAACAAATTTTAGCATTGTCACTTCGCAAAGTATTAAACAAACAAATTTTTAAATTTATATTACGGCTTGTTGAACTACCACAAGAAGAACCCGCATTTTCATAAGCTTGATGAACTTGTGAACTTAATTGACCATATTTTGCGTAATAAACATCAAACACTTTTCAAATTGTTTGTTAAAACTTGCTTGCGCTTTTGGCACAAAGCTTAAAGCCCTCACGAAGCCCATAAGCTTAAACAGAGGTGGAATGTCCATAATTAGGTGTGTGTAATCATATTTTCAAAGATGCATCTACTTAAAACTAGAGGTAGCTATATAACCGGGTATAAAAAAACCCAGTTCCGGGTATTTATAAAACCCGGTTCCGGGTATTTATAAAAACCGGTTCCGGGTATTTATAAAAACCGGTTCCGAGTATTTATAAAAACCGGGTTTCGGGTATAAACCAGGTATAAAAAATCCCGGTTCCGGGTTTTAGATCAAATATGAATACTCGGTCCCTACCCTATGGGTAGGGTCGGGTTCGAGTATAGAAAACCCGATTTTTATAATACCCGG
Source organism: Helianthus tuberosus (assembly GCA_030545235.1). NCBI lineage: Eukaryota > Viridiplantae > Streptophyta > Magnoliopsida > Asterales > Asteraceae > Helianthus > Helianthus tuberosus. Next base: position 9,854,652 of record CM060434.1, on the reverse strand, counting down.
TTCCGGGTTTTTTTCCCGGGTCCGGGCAGGTTTTTTTGCACCACTACCTGAAGGTACCACCATTGGGCCGGTATTCTTAACATAACACTATAATACCATTAGGTTCTAACTGGCCCAGTTAGTGCACTACTATGGATCGTAAAGGTGCCACTATTGGGCCGTGATTTGGGTTTGAGCCCACCAGGTTGGGCTTGACATATGTTAGCCTAGGGGCTAGGGCTATCCAAAAAGCTCGCGGCTCGGAGCTCGCTTGAAGCTCGCTCGGATTTAGCTCGGAAAAAGCTGGCTCGATATGGCTCGGTTTGAAAGTGAGCCGAGCCAGCTCGGTTCGGCTCGTGACGAGCAAAATTGACTCGGTTTGGCTCGCTTGGTAGCTCGGCTCGGCTTAGCTCAAATTATTTTACTTGTAATATATTTTATTTTTATATACGTATAATATATTACAAAATAAGTGATTATTATTTACATTTATTTAGGCTTGTAGTTTGATATTTATGATATATTTAAAGGTTGATTGGCGTGCTAATAAACAAATATTGTATTTACTTGAAATAAAAATCTTATTTTGCGTTGTTGAACTTGATTTTGGATTGTAATGTATTAGGTTGAAGTTATTTTGAATATGTTCTTTTGAAGTATTGAATAATATTTTAGAATACTGAATTTTGAAAGCCACGTATTAACTTTTATTTTTAAAATCTAGTGAAACCAAGCCGAGCCGAGCCAGCTCGGTTTAAAACCAAGCCGAGCATGAGCTTAGATTTTCAACTCGGTTTCAAATCCGAGCCGAGCCCAGCCCGAGCTTGCCATAGCTCGGCTCGGCTCATGAACAACCCTATGTTAGCCTACTGCCTTACTCCCTCCCTTAAATATGGAAAGACAACTCCCTCCTTCCAGCTCTCTTAACTTCTTTTCCTCTTACCTTATACATACCACCGAGCACGACCGTCCCTATACATACTACTGAGCCTCTTCCTCCTAGCTTATACATACTACTGAGAAGGACCATCCCTATACATGCTACTGAGCAGGAATCCTAAAAATCTTTAGGGCCCGAGAACGAGTAGTGAAAATCAGGCCCTAAAGTATATATATTTTTGAAAACATATATACAAAAGCTTTAAATGTATTTAAAAAGCTTAAAATATATAATAAAAATTAAAATATATATAAATAAATCACAAATTTTAAATCAGAACCTAAATATATATAAAAAAGCTTAAAATATATTTAAAAAAACTTAAACTACAGAATAAATAATTTACGAATATATATAAAAAACATTTTTTTTTTTTTAAATTTTGGGCCCTCCGAAGATTTGTGCCTCGGGTGGTCTCCGACCTGCCCAACCCTCTAAGTTGGCCCTGTTACCGAGTCACTAACATTATCCATGCATGTATTCCTTATCTTTTACCATTGAATGGTGATCTTTGAGACTTTCGATATAAGGCGTTGGCAAAGCTTTTACTCAGTAGTGTAAAGTTACGTGTATTTCGTTAAAAAATTGTATATTGAGCCCCCCCCCCCCCCCCCCCCACACACACACACACATACAAGCTCCGCCGCTGATCTCGAGACCCTTTCTAATAGACATTACCCTATTTAGGTCCAGTGGGCTTCGCCCACACAAGGACTATGTTTTTGGCCTAGACCTACCTTATGTCCTTGTATAAGGAGATTTAACCCCATCAGATGTTTGGGCCTTCCCTTCCTTCCTATCCAATAACTCTCTCATTCTGTTGCTAGACTACACATCCGTACACACATACGGTTATTATTTGACATGCGTGTCCGTCTTGACCGTCGCAGTGTTCGCGGGGCTTTGGTCGATGGACCTTGTAACAGGTGTCTTGTGTTTACAACCTCTATTCCAACTCCGAAAGATGAATAACAACGCTACACCACAACCAAGATGACCTTTAACCTAAGTAAGTCTCTTCCTACTTTGCTACTCAAGTCTTGGAGCGAGATTTAAGGGTTTTTGTAGCAACATAGGTTTTCAATGTTTGCAGCATTCATCCAAAATTAACCATGCATAGATCCAACCCGCAACGGTTAGACTGACTCCACCGGTGTAGCAACATGGACAGTCTTCTCAAGGCCAATGATTGATAATAATCATTGGAGGATCTAATCTTCTTTTTTGTGAAAGTAGATATATAGTCAAAAAAACTTGATTTCAAAGCATTAACCGCATATAATGACTCTTTAAAATCTCTTTCGCCTGTATTGCGTTATCATCCTATTTAGTCATACCCTCATAAAACATCCATTTGTTATCAAGTCAAGGCCATTTTCAATCTTGATGCCTTCAACTATATTCCGTTTCATGATTCAAGCAGTTCATACTGATTGGAGGAATCCAAATCTGTCTAGTCGATAACCAGTGTCGATGCTTCCTATTCCTTGGAGTATTTTCTTTAACCATGAGAACTATTACTGAAAAACTCACAGGACCCTGGCAGGCCGACAACACCCTGCTAATTCACGACGTCAGTGAAAATTCATCTGGCAGGTGGCCTTCAAGAAGTTATAGCAACCAATAAAAGCTGAGTGCTGCTAATTTTCAATCTTTGTTCATATTACGACTTAATTTTTTTTACTTTCGATTGCTATACTGAGTGCGGCTACCGTATTGATACTATGACAAAACGAATTGATATCGATTGACTACCCGCTGCGTAGCACGGGGTAATTTTGCTTGTTTAAAACTTAATAACCATCTAAAACACTTAAAAAACTAAACCTAATTAGCCGTTCATAGCGGCAATTCCAAAGTTGAATAACTAAAAGGAGTAGGGACGTGGGACAAAGGACGATCCGTCAACAGTAGGTGATTTTATCGCATGTTGGTCATCTCATGTTAGTCGATCGTCAACAGTAGGTGAATTTTGTTTACTTGCATATGTTTCTATTTTAGAGGCTCATATTATTAGTCGCACACTTCCTTCGAAATCTACAGACTGCCCCTGGATGTAATGCTTTTGACAATCCAGTTAAGCCATTCGAGTTAAGCTATACTGAGTTAAGCCATACTTGCATATGTTTCTATCAAATGGTTCATAAAATAATTGGAGTGTAACATTTTTTCAACTCATTTTTGCATTTGATCTTCAAATTCCTTGAAGAAGTAATGTAAAACAAACACATACTAGTAATTCAAAAAGTTGCAGATCATAAAAAACGGATCACTTTACCTAACACATATTACCATATTGCAGCATAATAACAAGTTTCTACCTATATATCCCAATTCCAAACAAGCAGAAAACAATCAATTCGAAACCATCAAATCACATACATTAGATGATCATTATTCATAAATGATACATATCATATCACATACCTGGTTGAAGAAGAAGAAAGTTTAGTGTTATAGGAAAAGAAGGAGAGGGAAGCCCAATCAAGTTTTGATCGAATTTGATATTCGCGTAGCTGGTCCACCAGATCCGATCGTTTAATTTTATTCTGTTTATACATTGTAATAGAATGCAATTGCATCTTTAGGCTTGATCCTTCACCCCTTCTTCTCTAACGAATGTCAATAAAATTGTCTCTGATATTATATAATGTTATGGAGATAATAATGACGATGATGATGACGCTGGAGATCCGGTAACCAGTTGGCGGATGAAACAGACCAACGCAGGAGAGGGAGCGGGTGTAGATTACAAACGTCCCTTTCTCTCTGCGTTCCTTGGATGCATCGTGATTTTGTTAAGGTATGGAAATCTTATTTTGTACCATGCACAATTTACAAATTGCTCCCTTCAACTTTGGTTATTTTCTTGGCTCTCAAAAGAAATTTAGTTAGTAGACTCATATTCTTTACATGGATACACAAATAACGTATAGTCACTAAAGTTTATTTGAATTATCCTTCTATTAAATCGAAGCTTTGATAGTGACCACATTTCTATGCTTAGCAGTGCGTATTTTTATCTACGTGTCAATATAAATTGTCTTAACAATACTAAGAGAAAGTTAAACTTACAAATTCACATGGTTAGATAATATGAACTTATAGGGTCATATTGTTTTATATTGTAAACTTTAGGTACTTAAGTGAAATTGTATCATCTATATAATGTAGATGTATCATCCCATTTCCATTTCATTTATGAAAAATACAATTCACATTCCTCATTCATGGTATCAAGCTATCCCTTGAGTGGTCGAGTTTCTTCCCATCCCTTTCTCTCCCCCCTTTCTGTCGATCTTTTCATCTCACTCTTTCTTTTCATCTTTATTCCCGCTTCTTCTTTTCATCATCTCAATCGTTCACCTTAATGGCTTCTTCCTCAAATACAAATACTCTCCCTATGAATGGATTGGCTCCTATGATTGCTTTTGGCTACTAACTACATTTATTGGTGTACACAAATGAAACCCCTCCTCTCATACCAGCACCTCCTATGTCATGTGGACGGTTCTCAAACCTTTCCCCCATCGATGATTACCAACAATGATAAGCAGGTAGATAACCCGAATTTTATGACTTGGGTTCAAGGCGAACAACAAGCTATAATCCTCCTCAACACCTCCTAATCCGAAATCTATCATGCTTCACCATCTTTGACTCCTTTGACTTGGACCTTTGTGTTGTTTGGTATAGAGAAAAACACGGTGGTTGGGATTTGTTTGTATTGAAATGTATTGTATGAAAAACTAGGGTTACAAAGAATGGTGTTTATATAGAACACCAAGTTACATATTTAGCCCCTACACTACGACATATCATTCACTTTCCGACACTCCCCCTCAAGTTGAGTAGTGGGATCACCAATACTTAACTTGCTCAAGCAGCTAGTAAACACGTTCCCGTTGACAGCTTTTGTAAGAATATCTGCGAGTTGATCTTTTGACTGTACATATGGGAGCTCTATGATACCTTCCTCCAATTTCTCCTTGATGAAGTGTCGATCTACCTCCACATGTTTGTTCGATCATGTTGGACTGGATTTTCTGAGATCTGTATAGCAGCTTTATTGTCGCACATGATTTTGGTTGCTGTAGTAGGAAGAAAGCCAATCTCAGTTAGGAGCTTGCGAATCCACAGAATCTCTGCTAGGCCACGTGCAACCCCTCGGAATTCGGCTTCTGCACTAGATAGGGCGACTACCTTTTGTCTTTTACTTCTCCAGGTAACTAGATTTCCTCCGACCATGGTAAAGTATCCTGAGGTTGACCTTCTCGTTCCTTTATCCCCTGCCCAGTCGGCGTCTGTATAAGCTTGGATTTCTAAGTGCCCATTTGATTTAAACAGTATACCATGACCTGTTGTTCCCTTGAGAAACCTGATGATTCTTAATACTGCTTCCATGTGACTCGCTTGGGGCTGGTGCATAAACTGACTCACCACTCCTACTGCATAAGCTATATCTGGACGAGTGTGGGAGAGGTATATCAGTTTTCCCACCATTCGTTGATATCTCTCCTTATCTGCTAGTTCTGCTCCATCTTCCATGTGTAGGACGTGATTAACCACCATTGGGGTGTCCGCTGGTCTGCACTCAATCATTCCGGTTTCGGCTAGCAGATCAAGGATATATTTCTTCTGACAGATAAAAATCCCTTGTTTAGATCTCAGAACTTCAATTCCAAGAAAGTACTTCAATCTTCCCAGATCTTTCATCTCGAATTCCGAAAAAAGTTTATCTCTTAACATTGACATTTCCTCTTCATCGTTTCCCGTAAGTATCATATCATCAATGTAGATAACTAAGCAGGTCACAAGACTGCCCCTACGTTTCAAAAATAGGGTATGATCAGAGTTGCTTTGTTTGAAGCCATATTTCTTCATAGCAAGGGTAAACCTTCCAAACCAAGCTCTAGGAGACTGCTTAAGCCCATACAGAGATTTCTTCAACCGACATGTTTCTCCAGCCTTGAAATTCTCATTGAATCTCGGTGGAGCATCCATATAGACCTCCTCGTTCAGTTCTCCGTGAAGGAAGGCATTTTTTACGTCAAATTGATGAAGAGGCCAACCTTTATTGGCAGCTATTGAAAAAACAACTCTGATTGTATCGATTTTGGCTACTGAGGAGAAGGTTTCAGAGTAGTCAATTCCATAAGTCTGTGTATAACCCTTTGCAACCAGCCGTGCTTTGTATCTTTCAATCATGCCATCAGGCCTGTGTTTGACTGAAAACACCCACCGACATCCCACTGGTTTCTTTCCTGGTGGAAGGGTGCATTTCTCCCATGTGTTATTCTTCTTGAGTGCTTCCATTTCGGTCTCCATGGCCTTTTTCCATTCTTCAGATTTCAAGGCTTCCTGTGTTGTAGATGGCATTTGTTCAGAACACAAGGCAGCGACAAAAGCTTTAGCTTCCTTAGACAAACTTCCAGTGGCAATGTTTGCTACAGGATACCTAGACCTTGGAGCCACCTTTTCTGGAGAGTATCTCTTAGGAGGAACTCCTCTATTTTCTCTTGGAGGGAGAGAATATCTTCCGGTTGTCTCTACTGCACTTGGTTCAACATGTTCAATAACTGGTTCCACCTCTTCAACAACTGGTTCAACCTGTTCAATCTCTGGTTCAACCTGTTCTGTTGGTTCGTTTGTTGTCTCATAGTTATAAGACGTAGTACATTCAGAGTTATCATTATTTCTTACCTCTGGTATCACGTTGGATGGACTTTCTTCAGTGGTACTGCGCTCCGCAGATTGTGTGACTGTGTTTGAAGGTGACTGACTCGGAGTACTATGATGTTTTTCTGGTTCAACTTCTTTAGATGATGGAAGTTGGGTTAGCCAACTCAGAGTGTCTGTATGTTCATTCTCCCCCTGACCACTAAGTTGGGTGTTATAAAAGTATTTTGTTTCAAGAAAGTCAACATTCATTGTGGTGTACATTTGATGGGTTTTTGGATTATAACACCGGTAACCTATTTGATCGATCCCATAGCCGACAAATACACATTTCTCAGCACATGGGCCCAACTTTTTTCTATTGGTTTTGGGTATGTGGACGAATATTGTACACCCAAAGATTCGAGGTTCAAGTGTAAGAGGATGGGGAATACTGGCAGACTTAGATAGACAATCTAAAGGAGTCTTAAACTTAAGAGCTTTGGTGGGAAGCCGATTTAGGAGATACACGGAGGTTGCAACTGCCTCCGGCCAAAAAGATTTAGGCACATGAGATTCAATTAAAAGAGCTCGAGTCATTTCAAGAATAATACGGTTTTTTCGTTCGGCAACACCGTTTTGTTCGGGGGTATGAGAACAAGAGGTTTGATGAATTAATCCTTTGGTTTTAAAGAAATGTTTCATGGATGTATTGACAAACTCCCCCCCATTGTCGGATCGAAGGATTTGGATTTGAGTTTGGAATTGAGTGTGAATCATAGCATAAAACGTGATAAATTTCTCGTAAACTTCGGCTTTGTTTTTTAGAAAATATACCCATGTCATACGAGTGCAATCATCCACGAATAGTAAAAAGTACCGAAGACCCTGCCCCCCCATCACAGGAGCATGACCCCATACATCAGAGTGGATTAGTGAAAAAGGTGAAGCAACTTTCGTATTGCTAGGTTTGAATGGTTGTCGATGGCTTTTAGCACGAAAACAGGTTTCACAGTCTATTTTCCCATTTGAAGGGAAGAGTTTTGGAAATAAAAGGTGCGAATAGCCAACGGATGGGTGTCCCAAATGTCTATGCCATAGCCAGGCTTCCCGGTTTTCGGTTCCATGTGCCAACATCACAGTACCTTGTTGAGCCACTTCACCCACATAGTATAATCCTTGGCGCTCAGTACCACGTCCAATAATCACACCCGTCCTGATATCCTGTAGAAGGCAAAAAGTAGGATGCATTAGTACCGTGCAATTTAGCTCTTTGGTAATATGGCTAATTGAGAGCAGTTTGTGTGATAATGATGGAACATAGAGACAATTCGATAATTTCATAGTTGGAGAGATTTCAATTGTCCCTCCTCCTCTCACTTGCATTGTTCCGTTGTTTGCGGTATGGATTTGAGTTTTTTGAGGATTGGTCATTGACCGTATGTCCAACGGTTCAAACGTCATGGTGTTAGTGGCACCAGAATCGAATATCCAAGAATTGTTTTTTCCATGATTGATTTCCATTTTTTTTCCTTTTTCTTCCCCTTTTTTTTGTAAATAAGCTGTCATTACGGATAGACAACAGACCAGCGTATTTAATAAATATGCTGGACACTTGAACTCGCGTTCAAGATTTATCAATTACGCCCGGAACAAACATGTTGGACCACTTAAATTCGCCAGAATAACGACGCAAAAAATGTTGTTTTACCGACGTATTTATCAAATACGCCAGGTAACTTGAACTCGCGTTCAAGATTTGAGTTCGCACAGAGACAATCGCTACTGATACAAATGCGCTCAGAGCGACGACTAGGGTTTGGGTTGTGTTGTTTGGCTCAAGATAAACAAATCCGCTGCTATTTATCAAATCCGCTGGCGGCGACCTTATCAAATCCGATGGCTGAACTGATCGAGACTAAGCAACAAAAAGAAATACCAAGTCTTGTAGCAAAGTGATGGCTCAAAGAAAAAAACAATAAAATTGTTTGCTGTTGTTTCTTGGTCTACGAGTAAAAACCACAACAAACAAATGCTTCTTGGTGACGCATGCAAGGGAACATAAGATTGTTTCTTTGTCTTTTTGTGATAATGTCAAACAAAACAAACAACGGCAGCCCCCTTTTTATTCTTAACGGCAAGACTTTGGCGACCGGAGACTGATGCGGCGGCAGATCTGGTTCGCTAAAAAATTTAGGGTTTCTCTGGTTTGAAAGATTTTCTGGTTTTTTTTTCTGTTTGAGTTTGATTTTGATTGTCGGGTTTCTCGGATTTGAGGTTGGATGGGATTAGATTGTAGATGATGAGCAAAACGGTCTCAAGAATCAGAAACACTGCTCTGATACCATGTTGTTTGGTATAGAGAAAAACACGGTGGTTGGGATTTGTTTGTATTGAAATGTATTGTATGAAAAACTAGGGTTACAAAGAATGGTGTTTATATAGAACACCAAGTTACATATTTAGCCCCTACACTACGACACATCATTCACTTTCCGACACTTTGACGTTGTTGACCAGAACTGATAAAGCACAATTACCTGGCAAGAACTGCACTTACAGACTCCCCTTAACTGTTGCCATCAGTTCTATCTAACACTGATATCTTAAGTCACCAGATACTGCACTTACATTTCCAACAACCCGTACTTATCTAAAGCCTCATAGTGTATCGTGCAATCTTTCCCTAAAGTACGTTCTACCATTAGCTTCATATTATCATACCCATGGACTTCCTTTTCGTCATTTTTGTTAAAGATCAACCATTGGTGCACATTAGGGGGTGGCGGCGCAACTTGTTGCCCGACTACCTGCCATTGCTTTGTAATTGCCCTTTTTCGTGTGGAATGATATTAAAACTTAGTGACTAAAAAATATATATATCGTGTAAAAGGTTAGTTCTAGTTCGGGTATGGGCATAGGTGGAGAAAGTGGCGTGGAATCACTTGATTCAGATGATAGTTGTGAACCAGAGGATGAGGATTGTGAGGGATATGATAGAGATTTTGTTGCTTTTATCTTTCAGACCTTGTCTTCATTTTCTGTAAAAATGAGAACAATTTAGAATAGCTTAAAATAGAAACAGAGCATACTTTGTTCTATTCTGTCAGCAAGTAGGCACGGGCATGCCATCTAAGATGCATGGTCGTGCATCACCTGATCACAGGTGATGGCACGGTCTGTTTATTTGGTTTTTGATTATCTTTTGATGATTTTTTAGTCTGATTTATGCCTCTGTTAAAATTTGTTTTAATTCTTTTGAAAGAAAGTGTATGGTATGGCCACAGAAAGCATAACCATACATCTGGTTTGTTTAAACAGATTACATTTCAGAAAGTTATTTAGGTTCTGTTGTTGTTCACTTTCTACTGAAGTGGGTAGGAGGTATGTACGACCATGCTTAGACATGAACTACCAAGCCTTCGTTATTAACAGAGGAAACTTAGACATGTAAGATTAAATATATTTTATTTTATATTTAATCTAGTAGCCATTATAATCATTTACATTATATGGATCAAAATATATAAAAATCCTATTAAATAATTAGTTGGTAATTGTTGATGGCCTAATTACCCTTATTAACTAATTAGGGTTTCCTCCTGGGTGCATATATAAGGAGACTTATGTAGAGGATCTAAGGTTAGACACATAACCTAATAATCATAACATCAATATCGACCTCCATCTCCATAGCCGAACTCCCTTATTCGGTTTTCATAATCACCATCATTAGATTGCACCCTAAGGAGGAACCAGATCAAGCTGACAATCATGTCAAACACTATTGCTGCGTCTCCATCTGGATTCTCTGTTGGCCTGTACTGATGCAATCAAAGGTATGTTTTCATGTTTTCCATTATATCTAAACAGAACTTATCAACATGTGGTATCAGAGCATATGTTGATTAGTCAGTTATGTTTTCGTGTCCATTATTCTGGGATTGAAATCTGGAAAACAGAAGTTTTGAAAACTCAATAAAACTCACGACTGTTTTCGGGTCATATGTGCCGAGATCAATGTTTTTCGGGAAAAGAATGTTTTTAAATGACTCGGAATCATAATGGTAAATCTTAATTGTACCAAAATCTGTTTAAAGCCTTAAAGTTCAGGTTTCGGGTTCCAGAATCATGTTTTTATTTTTAGGGTTCATCATGTGCTATTAGGAAAATTCGAAATTCCTTTATGTTTTGGAATATAATTTGGTTTTTTGAGTGTTATTTCCCTGTTTGATCCAATTTAATCTGTTAAGTTTATTCGAAAACTGTTAAAAGATATACAATTATAATTTTCAAAATATTATGATAAAATTAGATCATCACTAAAACAGGAAACCATATCTCAAAATCCCTAACAATTCGAATTTTCGGTTATGTTTTCACATTAATAGCTGTAACAGAAGTTTCGAGATAAGTTTTAACCACCCGAGACAAAGGTCTCGACTCGAGACCACAAGAACTCGACTCAAAATCATAAGTGTTCTCAAATGTTTATAACTCGAGACAACGATTTCGACTCGAGATCATAAGGTCTCGACTCGAGACCACTGAGGTTTCGACTAAGGGCTTAAATCTGTACAACTCGAGACAAAGGTCTCGACTCGAGACCATAAGGTCATAACTCGAGACCATAAGGTTGCGACTCGAGACCATAAAGGTCACAACTCGAGACCTCAAAAGGAGTCGAGATCTCATAATTCACAGCAGTCAAGACCATGATTACGACTCGAGACACTGAGGTTGCGACTCGAGACCATTAATGAGTCGAGATCTCATAATGTTATAAGCTGAGTCGAGACTTGACTCGAGATGTCACTCGAGACCTCATAACTGACTCGAGACCTGACTCGAAACCTCATTATTTTAGGCTGTTTAATGTGAACTAAGATTTAGCTCGGGGCTCCGCCCCGAACCCCGTGCAGGGGGCACGCTGTTCCCCTGCACCCCCAGGCGAACTCACCGCGGAGTTCGATCCGCGCTAACAGATGGTTTGCTACTAAATAATTGGTTTTTGTAATTAGTTAGTTAATTAATAAGGATCAAATAATGTTTTACAAAACCAAAATGGCTTTACTTGAATGAGCTTCTGATGTATCATTTCTGGCCAAAGCTGATTTGATGCATCTACTTATCATCCAAGTATTACGAAAGCTATGTTAAGTGTGCATCATAAACATGAATGTCTTAATATCTGGCCAAAGCTGATTTAATTCCTTCATAGATGGCATACTTAACAAGTGCATAACTAAAGTGATTGTCTCAATTTCTGGCCAAAGCTGATTTGTTACAACCACTTTGCACACATGCTTAAATGATTACACTTCTGGCCAAAGCTGATTTGTTTTCGTTTAAGTAGAACTTTAAATAAGTCTATTATTTTGATGTTAGTAATAGACATATCACAACCTCTTCACACAATGATCCTTATATTAATGATCCTTAATTAATTTTTATGATCATTTCGTCTGCCTTATTCTTAGTACCCATAATTTTACTCACTATAATTTTCTTCTATAAGTCTATATCTCATCCACTCTAATTCCTAAATCTAATATGTTTTGCTTAAAGTTTCTATAAGAATTAGCTCTTAAATTAAATCCTTGATTATCTCTTAAGACACGATAATCCTATTGCTCTCTTCTGATAAAACACTACAGAAGAAAAGTAGAGCATGATGATTAGGATAAATCGAACATGATGTCTCTTATGATAATCAAGAATAAGTGCTGTCACTAAAAGGTTATTCCAGATTAAGTCTTTCCTAAGACTAATCTATAATTGTGGAATATTCACTAGAACTCCTAAGATGCATGCCTTCATTTAAAATTATAAACTATAAAGCTAACTGGTATATGTGAATACATAATAATGTACAATACCATGACCCATAAAGTTAAGGGCTTATGCATGGAAATAAGTACATTTTTTCCCAGTACATTACATACTAAGATTTTCACTTGTACAATTTGATGCCTTATAAATCAACTATAACACTCAAAAGTACCAAAGTATAATGAGTGTGTTGATAAGCAACATATGTACATAGAAATATATGTTTGAAACTAGAAAATAAGATGTTATTCACCTTACAACCATTAATAGTTTAAAAGAGGATTGTTCTAAGGTCCATAGACAAATTACAAGTGCTAATTCCAACTCTAAGGTTCTTCAAGGGAAAATCTCACTGCATAATTATGTCATTAGACTAGGCATAAACAACGAGACTATCCATTATTCTAAAGAACAGTTGGATAAATTAATTAGATAGTCACTTATTAAAGATATTTAAGTCTACTAATTATAATATTCCTATTAACACATGACTAGTTGAATCTAGCTTTAAACGTTTCCTTACCAGAAGTCAACAAATAACTAACATGAGAGTTAGTGACAAAATTAAATGTTAAGACTATAAGAACCATAATAAGCAGTCTTCTAATAATGCTTTTCGATACCTTATATATTCTGAAGATTAATCAGAATATAGTATCATAATTAAGCAATGTTATGAAGGTTGTGAGGTTTGCATAGTCAACATAAAGTCACACTTACTATAAACTCTCATTTTATTTGTTCTAAATATCTGGATTGAAACATTACTAAGATAAAACTAGATGATACCTTACATTTTCACAACTTTTGTCATCATGCAAATGAGAATTTGACAAAAGGAAAAATGAGACTTATAAATTTCATCCATTATAACCGAAATTCATGAGAAATCATGACATGGTTAATGAGGATGATTTTTTTATCTAATCTCATTCTAAGTGATTTTAAATCATGACGTTATAGCCCTAAATATTACTTGGCTTAAGGAATAAGTATGGGTCCATCATAAGTCATTCATTGACATTCGTGGAACTTATTCCAAATGGAATATTCAGACATAATTTATTTATCATTTGAAAGACTACCAACTTGTATCTAAATTTTGTTGCATATGGCCCACGGTCTTAGAAGAAATCTATTCATATACATACTTTATAAGATTTCTATTAAATATGTCCCTAAAGTTTCTTATGATATCTGGACATTAAAGAAATCAAATAAAGTCTAACGTATATATGATAGGTTCCCACGTCACGTACCTCATTGAAACTTTTCTTGTAGCATTTCTAGAGATATTAAAGATCAGTGGGAGCATTAAGTGTCTTAATAATAACTTGCAATAGTTGCAAGAGGTGGGGGAGTGAAAATTTTACATTACCTAAATGTACACCTCTTGTACAAGACACTGCTCCATTATGACACTGTTCTATCAAAAACTATCTCCTTAAAATCTAATGCTACTCTTACAAAAGTTTCATTGTTGCTTAATTGTGGGCACACTTAGATTTCTTACCTAAACTAACATAATCCTCAACAAGAGAAATCACAACGACTAACGTCATTAACTTGTTTCTCTATTAGAATTTGTTGGTCGTTAAATATTGACCCCAAGCATGCTGAGTTACTAAAGTTTTCTAAGGTCAGTGGGAGCAGTCAAAGTCCTTATCATGACTTGCAAGGAATACAAGAGGCGGGGGGAATAGTGTCATTAAATTTCACTCCAAATTTAACTCCGATTACACCTCTTGTACACCATACTGCACCAATTCTTACAAACTTAGAATCCTGAAAATGATAGCAACCTAACCAAGAGCTAATCCATAAAACTGAAACTTCTAACAAACCCAATAATCAACTCAGGGGGTCATCTAGGTTTAAAAACCTACTAACTTTGATGATTACATAACCTCCCTAACTGAAGTTGAAATGTATTTTGAAAATGTTTACTGATCCTATCTCTTCAAATTAAGCCATTAGTGTCAATCAATCTTCTGAATGGAATAAAACTGTTTTCAAGTAAAACTGATTTTATATGTTCGTATAACGTTTGGGATTTGATTGAATTACCTAAGAGTGTTCATAACTAAACCAAATCCTGATACAAACGTTAAGACACTAAGAAACATGATTGATTGTCAAAGGTTATACTTAGGAAGAGATAAATTATCAAAGTTTTCTTTGAGGATCATCACTGTTCTAGTAGCTTATAATAGTTTAAGGCTACATTAGATAAACATTAAAAACAATTTTCCCTAACAAACTGGCTGACACATTTACATGTTCATAAAACAACCTGAAAGTTCTAAACTGAAGGTTAAGGAACACTTTGTTTGTAAGTCAATAAAATCCATGTATGGGTTAATGCAAACATTATAATGTGATGAAATCTTAACGTAATTATTTTCATCAACAATCAAGTGGATTAATGTACCTACCTCAAGATGAGTGGGAGCAACTAAATTAAACTTGTCTATATAGATGGCATTCTTTTGACAAGTATATGTTACATAAGTCGAAGCATTGTTAACACAAACTTTGATATAATAGATCTCAGAGATATCTCTTACGTGATTGATGTCAAAACATACCGAGATAGACCCAATGGGACATTAGTTCCGTTCCATAAGTTTAATATTAAATGGGTCCTTACATATGTAACAAACAATACTGCTCTCCTTTAGAGGATAATAGGATAAATGAGATTATTTCCTTACGCTTCATTAATTGGAAGCCTTATGTAAGTTTAAGTCTATACTCGTTTAGATATTACTCACATTGCAACACACTAGATTTGTCTAGATTAATGTGAAGCATCTAATGGAGTATTACAATATCTTTAAAAGAAACGAGAAGCTATAATTTGAAGAAGAAGTGAGAGTTAAAACCGGTTTATTACTCTAACGTTGAGATATTCAAAGATGACAAAATGTAATTTCAGGTATATCTTTATATCAGCAGACAAAACCTATTTCATGGAGGAGTCATAATGCACTGATATTAACAACCTAAGTTATAACGACATAATATAGTCACTAAATGTTGTTGGAAATTTATCAGTGGACTCATAAGTTTATTAACTCCATATAATTAATGTTTTGAAGACTTAGTGTGATAAAGTCAGCTACCATAACTCCTTGAACAGTAACAGTTCAAGAGATGCTGCATTAATTTTTGATACACAATTAATTATTCGTTTATGAACGAATTGAGGAAACTAAGTTTTGTATCGAATACATTCATGATATGCTTAAGGATCCTATAACTGAAGGGCTATTACCCATAAGTCTTATTAAGAGAGCTCATAGACGGGTATTAATTAATGGCCGTGCGCAATTGAATATCGTACTATGAATGACTAAGTATTAGTTAATTTTTCCTCATCAGTTTGATTTTGTACGTCTCTAAGAATATGTCAAGTCGACATAATGGCATATAGACAAATAAAGTTACAAATCAAACAAAGGGCTTATGCGTATTTTGATCATGACGATTAGGTTTTAAATTAAGGCTATAGTATGATTAATGGGGGTCCTGAGTCGCATAATGATTCATCGGCTGTATTTCTCTGCTATAGTACTTGTTTAAGGTTAAAATGAGTGTTAACTCCTGATCAGGCTTACCTAATACTCATAGTAAATGATTACTCGGCTAAGTGGGAGAATGTAAGATTAAATATATTTTATTTTATATTTAATCTAGTAGCCATTATAATCATTTACATTATATGGATCAAAATATATAACAATCTTATTAAATAATTAGTTGGTAATTGTTGATGGGCCTAATTACCCTTATTAACTAATTAGGGTTTCCTCCTGGGTGCATATATAAGGAGACTTATGTAGAGGTTCTAAGGTTAGACACATAACCTAATAATCATAACATCAATATCGACCTCCATCTCCATAGCCGAACTCCCTTATTCGGTTTTCATAATCACCATCATTAGATTGCACGCTAAGGAGGAACCAGATCAAGCTGACAATCATGTCAAACACTATTGCTGCGTCTCCATCTGGATTCTCTGTTGGCCTGTACTGATGCAATCAAAGGTATGTTTTCATGTTTTCCATTATATCTAAACAAAACTGATCAACAAGACATGCTTGTTCTCTCCCAGAGCCGAACAATGTAAACTCTTTAGTATTGAATAAATCTGTGATGGTGTCGTTATAATGACGGAATTCATACCGAATTAGTTATATCTATCAAAACTTCTGTTTTGAACGTGTATAAACACTAATCTATAGGTTTCGTGATCTGTATTACGAAATTTCAAGCCTTTTATATGATGTGATTTACATGTTAGTTATAATTGTATGTTGTAGTCTAAAGTGTACTAATATCTTTGCGACGTTAGTTGGCATTCTTCATGTTGTGGTATAGACACGTGTGTCTAAATAGAGGTGTCGATTCTAGTCGGGCTATGCATGTGATGTTACATGACACACACGGCGAACAAGCGGGTCATGCGTAAGGAGGTGTTGGGATTGGTGACAGCTCGAGTCGATAGTAGATTCTTGTGTGGATGGTTATAAAATAGATATAATGTGATCAATAATGTTTTTATATAAAATCGTGTTTAAGTGTAAAAATGATTCTTTGATGTTTTATTTAAACGTTTCAACTTAAATTGTTAGAACTCACTCAACGTACCTGACTTTTGCATGTATGTTAGATTGTTTTGCCGGTGTGTAATTCAAATCAGTGTTGTCTTGGCTAGCGGAAGTAATTACTAGGGATGAGCTCGGTACCGTTACCAAAAATACCGGTACCGAATTTCGCCAAATATGCGTACCGGTACCGAAAACGCCAAAGTTGAGTACCGATTCGGTACCAAAAAATCGGTACGGGAACAATTCGGTACCGGTTACAATACTTGAATATATAATTATTAAATATTTTTAGCAACAACAACAATAATAAATGTGTTTAAGGCACGTCGAGTTAGAGGTGAATAGGAAATTTCAAAGTATTTCATGTAATATTATTTACCTCCCTGGGGCGTTTTCCTTCAAAAAGTAGGTTGGGCGTTTCCTTTAAAACGCCTGAGTACTGTTGCTTTGGCTAATAGGAAATTTCCAAGTATTCCTTGTAATATTATTTGTATTATTTTTTCTAAAAATAATAATAATTGGGTAATCATTGCTGGGGCATTATACCACTACACCCTTTTTGACTTCAAGCCTCATAATTCCCCTTTGCTGACTAGGACGCACATGTCGGATAATGCCCAAATCAAGCCCCACTGCACACGATCTTAGACAATTGATTGATAAGACTGGCCATTGTGGCCTGCTACCAAGACCATCGCCAGTCACGTAGGCCCGCTAGCGGTGGCGCACACCACAACACCCCAGGCTAGTGCGAGGAGCCAAACCTGGGGCAAGCATTCTCACGGCAGAAAATGAATGTTGGGGGGTTGGGGCCACTTCATTCGACCGTTAGGGCTTTTAAAAAAATCAAATTTTTATTTAAAACCTATTTAAACCTTCACTTCATTTTAAATAATACTCACTTTCACCATTCTCTCCTCTCATCCTTTATAAAAATACGAACCTTCCACCTACTTTTTTATAAAAAAAACAATGATCGAGCGTAACATGAGCCAAATGCCACTGGTTTCTCCCAACTTTGTTATTCCGGAAACACAAGACAATCCGAGTCAAGTTGAAAAAATTAAAAGTACTCAAAGGGGATCCAAGAAAACCGGAAGAGGAGGAACGTGCGGATCGAGACATGTCACAATTTCTTGGACGAAAGATGAGAAAATTGCAATGTGTCGGGCTTGGATTGAAATATCAGAGGACTGACGTGCGGGTATATTATCTCATTATTTTTCCTTTCGTACACTTTATATAGTTTTATTTTGTATTGTTCGTATATACTTTTTATATATGTTGTTCCTACATACTTTTATGGTTTTTAAAGTTTTATATATATATATATTTAATTTTAAGGTTTTTTTTGCATATTTCCTCTTAAAAAACTTTGAAATTGCATATATACCCGAGTCAAAAATTAAATTGCATATCTCCCCTCTATTTACTAGTAAAATTGTAAATTTACCCATCTTGATTTAATTTATTAAAATTAAATTATAGAAAGACTATTTTACCGTTCATTTTACTAAACTTTAGAAAAGTGCATATTTACCTTTTTTTTACTAGTTTTTGTCTTTTTTCACTACTTGCATTTTTTCATGAAATTATTTTTTTCATTATTTTTCCTCACGAACTAGAGTAACAATCATAAAAAATACAATTGACAATCATCTAAATAGAAAACAAAATGCCAAAACTTTAATTCATTACCATACCAAAAAATCATCCCAAAAGAACAACCACAAAAATTCCATGTAACAATATCCAAAAAATGAAAAAGAAAAATGCCAAAGTTTTAACCATTTGGTACCAAAAAAATAAATTGCTCGACTTTGATTAGTTACTTTCACATGCTTTTGTTCTTTTTCCTCGTTTACTTGTTGATGGTTGATCTTGCGATGCCGAATTTTTGCATTTTTTTTGTTGGTGTCCATACCCACCACACCGGTGACACTTATATTTTTTTCTTTACTCATCATTTGCTCTAATTCTCTCCTTTCTTGGTCTTCCGGGCGGCCGTTTGATAATAGGTGGGTATATTTTCTCCTCATCATCTATATGCACCCATTGATTCTTTGTAGGCATCGGAGCAACTTCTAGAGCATAAGCCGATTTAAATTTCTCTATAGTGAAGTAAGAATCAACAAACTTCTCCCAATTTACATCCCTTGTGAAAGCAATAAAAACAGCTGCAAGTAGACATGGAATACCTTTAACTTGCCAAACCCGACAAGTACATGTTTGCTCATCAAGTACCACCTCCCAACGCTTTTGCCCTTTAATTTTATCTTATACTTGGACACTATTTTTTTTTTTTTTTGAACAGCTATTTCATTAACCAAAGCAACCTAGCAACCTAGCAAGCTGCTAGCAAACTTGGACACTATTTGAAAAACATTTGGCTCAAGTCTTGGTTATTGAGCCATGTTCTCCCATGTTGGTGCATCTATATTATTATCTTCCATCTTGAATCAATCCAATCTAACAAAAAAAATACAAGAATTAAACAAAACAATAAAACTGTGTCCGAAATTCAAGTTTGATTCTTTTCACATCTCCCATTTTATTTCCGTTTTTATGATTTGGTGTAGGTTATTTCCATGAGTTATGCATGTCTAGATGCTGGTGACTTAACATGATTCTTTTATAAGCCTAATAAAAGACGTTGAATTCTTCATTGAAGATGCTCAGTCAAGAAAATAACCATCACAAATCATATTCATATTCATATTATTTCATATTGTTGAAATTAAACGGATCATGGAAGGTGATCTCATCAAATCATAAAAGGCCAATATATGATAACAAAGTAGGGATGAGCTCGGTACCGTCCGGTATCGAACCGGTACCGGTACCGAAAGAACCGGTACCGAAAATACTCAAAAGTGGGTACCGGTACCGAATATACCCGGTACGGTACCGGTATTTAAGGGTAAAAACCGGTAAATACCGGTACCGAACCGGTACCGTACCGTACCGGTACCGAACCCGTACCGAAAATGTCAAAAGTCGGTACCGAATCGGTACCGAAAAGGTACCTGGTTCGATAAATTCTTTACCGGTACCGGTGATTTGCTCATCCCTATAACAAAGTGTAACTAACTTGAAAAAGAATTCAGAGTATTAATGCAACAACACTCCTTTTCGATACTACAAAAATAAAAGTAATTTTTTAACTTTCAAAGTTTATTCTTTTCGTTTATGAGAGAGCCAAACTGCAACTTGTGGAGTTTAAACCCACAACCTCCGCTAAGAATCTCAATTACTATGAGTTCCTTAAAAGGTCTCCTATTACATCTTTATCTATTACTAACCTGAAAAAGAATTCAGCCAGTATTCGACATCTACCAATGGGAAAGGGACTGGATAAAACAATAACTAACCTGAAAAAGAAGACCGCCGGCCTGAATATCACCGGCCTAAAGACCGCTGGCCTGAAGATCGTAACACCCCGTGTTTTCGTGAGTGAAAGTCAAAGTCAAGGTCAAAGTCAACGACCGATTCGCGCAACTTGACTTGTAGAAATGTCTTTATTTTGTTTGTATTATGTGGAGTAAGTGTCGTTCATTGCAATAATCGATGAGTATTAATCATATTTCAATCGACCTACGACTGTGAACTATAGGAAGTAACAATGCGATAAAGTTAATCAAGCTATGCTAATTAAATCGACATCGAATCGTAACTCGAACTACGTAATTTTACTTATTGTTTATACGTGTGTGTGTGCCTTACGTGTTACCTGTGCATGTTTATATTGTGTTATGTTGTTGTAATCAAGCGAACTCAATCGAACTCGAAATCTAACTCGAATGCTATCGAACTCGAACCCAAATCACAATCGAAGTAGTTGAGACCGAAAGTAATTTGACTAGGAAACCCTATCGTGTCGAACCGCTCTCAACCGAAATCGAAATATCAGAAAACGTCGCGCAAAACACTCGAAAGGGGCAACCAATCGACCAGGCTTCCCAGCCGATCGAACAGCCAGCCGAACGGACTGCTGTCCGATCGGACAGGCTGTCCGATCGAGGTGCCAGCCGATCGGCTAGCCCTTTCCTCTTTTGTCTTCCTATAAATACCCCTGTCATTATCACTCTTTACCACTTTTGGAAACCTCTGTTCGACCAGCACGCTCAACTCGCTTTTTCTTAGATTTCTCTCGATTCCGGTAAGTTTTCGTCCTAAATCTTGTACTTTCTTGATCTATGCACACTCCTACACCTTCCTATCTTTCGAATCTAAACTTTTAACCGTAAAATCACCAAGAATCAAGTGTTCTAGGATGACGTCATCATGAGTTCTTGAAGAACTTCATGTTTTGGCCTCAATCCACCAAGAATGACTTGGATCTAGCCGATTTCCACATAAACAAACAAGGATCTTTTCTAGATCTAGACATATACACAGTGACAAGGGCGGAAAGACGGGTTTACCAACCTTCCTTCAACTCTTTGTCACTCAGTAACTTCGAACCAGTGGAAACGGAACCTGAGCCGGTTGACAACGCACTTCAGTGGTTATACGGCTCAAGATCTGGGTTCTATCCACGAGGTTAACCGACTTCGAGTTAAATATTAAACTTCGTTCCGAACAGACCACCGACCGGATTTGGGTGATTCCTGTCCGACCCGGGAGACCAAGTAAGAACGAGGCATCTATGGTTTTTACTCGCTGTCAAAGTACCTCAATAAAACCACGAACAAACAGAACAACCAAAGTGTTAGACGCAAGGCTGATCAGGTCAGGATGCTGATCGATCGGACTGCTGTCCGAACGGACAGCCAGCCGATCGGATAAACCAGCCGATCGACTGGCCAGCCGATCGGCTAGCACATGGTCCCACACAAACAACTTGTTTTGAAGAATGGTATTGAACGAACTGCTGTTCGATCGAACTACTGTCCGATCAGATTACTCTTCGGATCATGAGATACTATGCTTCAACACTTAATCAATTTTCAACATGTTTAATGCACTAGAATTGCCACCCGATCGAACAGCCGTCCGATCAGGTGACACCCTGCTGTCCGATCGAACAGCAGTTGTGCTATTCGATCGACCAACCATCCGATCCATCTTGCAATTCATTAAAGTCTTTGACTTGTTGACTTGCCAACCGATCGAACACCTGTCCGATCGAACTGCCGTCCGATCGACCAGCTGTCCGACTCCTCAATACTTGATTCCTACTTTACGTTTCACTTATTGTTATGCTACCGAATCTATTCAGGCTAACCGTATTTGCTAAGCGCTCCCTTCAATCCATAAATCACTATGAGTATACTCGAACCCTTTTTGCTTTAAGCACTTTTGGGTGTTACATACGTTACGAATATTCAAACTACAATTATCACACTACTCAAACTATTTGAACGCTAACCGTTAATGCATGTTATACGTGGCTCATGAATGCTTGTTTGTTATGTTTACACATGGAATGCTGTCTACCTGCCTTAGCAACGAAAGTACTATAGTTTGGACTCAGCACCCGTTCTCACGGGGGTTGTTAAGGATCCTTTACTTGCATGGATTACGGTGGTAATCATGTATTGCGAACTGCCTCAGGCAGTCAACCCGCATTCATTGGTATCGATGGGTCTATGTCGATAACTAACGTGCTTCATTTCACTATGTGTACGTGCTGGTTATGCGTAAACGAATTCGAACTCTATATGCTATTATCAAACTTGTATGCTCACCTTTACATTATATGTATTGACTTTTATTTTAACGTATGTGACAGGTGCTTAGGATGCATGTGTGGTAGGAAATGGAAGCTAGAATAAAGCTTTAGAGCCCAACAAATAGTTGTCTGTAGATAACGAATTAGGGGTCTCTAGAAGCAGATAAACAATTGCTACTTATTTAAATCTGAGTTGTCGGAACAGAATATTTGTCTTGATGCTTGTCTGTAATAATTATTAGACTGTTTGAGATACGGTATGTGTGACAACTCGAGTTTCCAAGATTTCCATCTTCGCATTTATTGCACGTAAATTTTTTTTATGTTGTTTGTTACTCGACTTGTTTGTTTCACAACGCTTACATTTGTAAAACGTTAAATCGTATTGCGATGATATTTTATATTTGGGGTGCATATTATATTTGAGTATATGATAATAGTGTAATTCGTGTTAGTTGGGATTGTATAGTTTATTAAGGATCTTTGGCCCAACACCCTCATATGAAAACACCCTCCCTGATGAAAACACACATAGTGTTTTCGTCCATAGATGGCTGGCGAAAACAGCAAAATGGGCTTTAGGCCCAGTGGTGAATTATATATATATATATATTTATTTTATCACAATCTTGACGGAGAAGCTTTTCAATTGACAAACCCTAATCACAACATTTCTCTCTCCTTTTGAAACCCGACGGCTGCCTTGAACATATACAACACTCGGTTTGGTTGTCTCTTTGGTTTAGGTTAGTAATCGGCTATTGTTGTTTGTTTGATCGAAATCACCATAGGTTGTTTATTTAACATTCTGTATTAACTGCTATCATGAGATATGTATGAGCATACGACTGAACATCGATTGTTTAACAAATGGGTTAAAAATCTCTGTTATTAACTGGTCTTCGTTAATCTATGTGGTTAAGTGCATCGATTATAAGCTATTGATTTGGTGGGTTTGTAATGTGGGTATGAAATGTAGAAACTGTTCTTGTTGCTGTTCTTGTTGAAAATCTTTTATGCTGATGTTGATTTTTCTGATTGAACGATTGCTGGTTGAAATAGTAAACTGTTAATGAGATTATAGTTGCTGGGTTTAAGTTACTGTAAATGATGATGATGAGGAAACCAACGAAATCACTAAGGGATTTCGGCACCCTAGTGATTTCGTCACACACATGCTCAACGAGAACACCCCCACAATAATAAACTGGACGAAATCACTAAGGTGATTTCGGCCCATAAGGATTTCGGCCCAAAAGGGTGATTTCGGCCCAAAGGGGGATTTCGCCACTTAGGGATTTCGTTGTATTGTTTTGCACAGTTAACTTGCTTTGTAAATTTTGTTAAGTGTGCACCCCTGTTAGTTATTTACTCAGCTTGTTAAACTTGTTAAACAATAACTCTGTTAGTTGACAAACCATATTAAGTTGTTATCTGATTTAAGTATGTAACCCTGATGATTTGTGTTAACTCTATTGGTAATTAACTGAGTTACCTGATTTACTCTGTTAATTTATTATTCCAATTAAGTGGATTAATTCTATTATTCAATGAACTTTGTTAACTTTATTCACTCAGTTGACTTGCTAGTTCTGCTAGGTGACAACTCTGTTAAGTGTATGATTTGATAATTATATTAGAATAAACTGTAAAAGATATTGATGTGGCTCATGAACTGTATGGATGCAATTAACTAATTGTGTTGCATGATATTAAATTGTCAAACACACTCTGTGATACTAGTTACATGTGAGATATTACGAACGTGAACTGATTGAGTATACGTGCACTATAGGACTTGACTGATTTATTGTGAGCACTTAACTTAGCATACCGAGCAAACCAAGGTGAGTTCACACTCTTACCAAGGCATGGGATTCCCGGGGTTGGGAATGGGTTGATTGATTAATTACGCTTAAGAATGATCGGAATTACATACCATAGGCCTCGGGAGAGGAAGGTTAATGGTAGATACTGCTAGACTAGTGATACATATACTCCTCTTCGCACACACGCCGGGATTGGCCGCGATACTAGAACAATCTTCGTAAACATGCCTGGAATGGCCGCGAACTATACTTTAATCTTCGCAAACATGCCTGGAGGGCCGCGATACAAATATACCTAGTCTAGAGAACATATGGGAAACCCCCACTAAACTTCGCAAACATGCCTAGAGGGCCGCGATACCATTACATACGATACATGATTACTAAACGAACTTACGATTTATGATGCGAGCACTATAACTGAATAACCAACTGTGAACTCGCTCAACTAGTTGTTGACTCTCTGTTACATGCCTTGCAGGACCATAGGTACTCTTGGAGCTTGCACGGGAGGCGCGGTCGTTGTGGGCACGGATTTTTGGATGTTATGATACACTCTTTTGTGACACTTCAACTTAATACTTATGTTGGGTTTTTACATTATTGCTTCCACTACACACTTGTTTATGTTTGGTTTTGAAAACACCTATCGTATTGATGAATGACTTTTACTGTTTACTTATATGTTCAATATGATTGGTGGCTTGATCCTGGTCAGTCACGCCTCCAAGTGGTGGTACTCCGCGTGTGGATTTTGGGGGTGTGACAGATTGGTATCAGAGCCATTGGTTATAGAGAACTCGGTTTTAATAAGGGGAAAACATTTTTATTAAAACCAGACTATAACCAGTACAGTGCTCAACGATCCACAACGACGCCTCGCTCCACGTGCAAGACTCAACATCCTAGGTAATATGGTATATGTTTTATTGCCTACTTGCTAGAATTACATAGAACTTTGCTCATGGTATGCTTAGATACACATAACTCCTATTGCTTGAGAATACTTGTGTGCTCACTCTCTTTTGTCATCGCACTATTCGCGAACCTCTCTTACTTATGTTACCTTTGCTATAAAGTTATGGCTGGACGCATTAACATGACACAAGCTCAGTTGACGGCTCTTATCAATGAACGAGTTGCTGCGGCACTTGCAGCCGCACAAGCAGGAGGTATATCCTACAGTTGTAACTCACCCTAGGATCTTTAGATCCTACACTCCTAAACCAACTCTTGTGCTTAATCTTGTCCTGGTTCCTACACACAACAGGTCAGCACGCTCAGCCACCTGTTTGCACCTTCAAAACTTTCATGGACTGTCGTCCTACTACTTTTAGTGGCACGGAAGGAGCGGTTGGACTCCTCCATTGGTTTGAAAAGCTCGAGTCCGTATTTGAAATGTGTGAATGCCCTGAGGCTCGCAGGGTGAAGTACGCCACTGGTACTCTAGAAGGCATTGCGCTGACTTGGTGGAATGCGCAAGTTCAGATGTTAGGGTTGGCTGTTGCTAACGCCACACCCTTGAATGATTTTAAGGAATTGATCAGAGAGGAATACTGTAGCCGTGATGACATTCATAAGCTGGAGGTAGAGTTTTACCACTTGAAAATGACGGGGTCAGAAATTGAAGCGTACACCAGAAGATCGAATGAGTTGGCTATTCTGTGTCCTACTATGGTAGACCCTCCCATTAAGCGTATCGAACTGTATCTCAAGGGTCTGGTACCGGAAATTCAAAGTCACGTAACCTCAGCGAATCTTGGCACCATTCAACAGATTGTCAAGTTAGCTCATCGCCTCACCGATCAGGCAGTGGAACAAAACAAGCTGCCTAAACGTATCAGCGCTACCACTCCAATTACTCCTGCTACTCCCAGTGACAACAAGCGGAAATGGGAAGGGGATTCCAGCAAGGGTTCAGCTACTATACAGTCTCAAGCACAGCAGCAGCGCAAGACTAGTGATTATCAGAGTCCGAGTCAGCAATCGTCTGGTGGTCAGGGACAGAGTGGATATCGGGGAATTCACCCACTGTGTAACAGGTGCAACAGACACCACAGTGGTCAGTGTCGTAAAGGCCGCTGTCAGAGATGTCTAAGGGTAGGTCATGAAGCTAAAGATTGCAGGAGCTCAAGGCCTGCGATTCAGAACCAGCAACAACAGCCACCAGCTCCACGAAACCAGCCACAGCAACAACAACAAGGAAATAGGGCATGCTTTCAGTGTGGGGCTGAAGGTCACTTCAAGCGGAACTGTCCCCAGTTAAACCAGAACCAGAATAACAACAACAATCAGGGCAACGGGAACAACAATGGGGGAAACAACAACGGAAATGGTGCTAGGGGTCGTGCATTTGTGATTGGTCAGGGTGATGCAAGGAACGATCCTCATGTGGTTATGGGTAAGTTTCTTCTCGACGACTTTTATGTTACTGTATTATTTGATTCGGGTGCGGATACCAGTTATATGTCTCTGAAAGTTAGTCAAATGCTTAAACGTGCACCAACACTTTTGAACACCAAACATGTCGTAGAATTAGCTAACGGTAAAAGTCTAGAGGCCACACACATAGTTCAGGGTTGTAATCTTATCCTCGCTGGTCAGACTTTTTCTATCGATCTCATTCCTATAACTCTGAGTAGTTTCGACATCGTCATTGGTATGGATTGGTTATCTCAACAACAAGCAGAGATCCTATGCAAGGAGAAGATCATTCGCATTCCCCGTACTGGAAAAGAACCTCTCAGGTTCAAGGCGACAAGAGTGGTGTCGTGAGTGGCATCATCTCCTTCTTGAAGGCACAAAAGTGTTTGCGAAAGGGCCACACGGCTATTTTAGCACTTGTTACTGATACATCGACGACAGAGAAGAAGTTAGAGGATATCCCAGTTGTACGTGATTTTCCTCAAGTGTTTCTTGAAGAGTTACCTGGGCTACCGCCCCATCGCCAGGTCGAGTTTCAAATCGAGCTAGCTCCTGGAGCAGCACCCATAGCTCGAGCACCTTACCGCTTAGCTCCAACTGAACTGGAAGAACTGTCTAAGCAATTGCAAGAACTCTTGGAAAAGGGTTTCATACGTCCTAGCTCTTCGCCCTGGGGAGCTCCAGTATTATTTGTGAAGAAGAAAGACGGTACCTTCCGCATGTGTATAAACTACCGCGAACTGAACAAGGTGACTGTGAAGAATCGTTATCCTCTTCCACGCATCGACGACTTATTCGACCAGTTGCAAGGGTCGAGCTATTACTCAAAGATTGACCTGAGGTCAGGCTATCATCAACTGAGAGTCCGGGATGAGGACGTCTCCAAAACAGCATTCAGAACACGCTACGACCACTACGAGTTTCTAGTCATGCCATTCGGACTAACGAACGCGCCTGCGGTTTTCATGGATCTTATGAACAGGGTGTGCAAACCTTATCTTGACAAGTTTGTTATTGTCTTCATCGATGACATCCTGATCTATTCGAAGAGTCAAGAGGAACACGAGCATCATTTACGACTTATTTTGGAACTTCTTCGAACGGAACAGCTATACGCTAAGTTTTCAAAATGCGACTTCTGGCTTCGTGAAGTCCACTTCTTAGGCCACGTGGTAAACAAGGATGGGATTCATGTCGATCCATCCAAGGTAGATTCGATCAAGAACTGGCCTGCACCTCGCACACCGACAGAAATACGCCAATTCTTGGGTTTGGCGGGTTATTACAGACGGTTCATCAAAGACTTCTCAAAGATTGCGCAGCCGCTTACACTACTGACACAGAAAGGTGTTGCTTACCGTTGGGGTATTACACAGGAAACAGCGTTTCAGCACTTAAAGGATAGACTCTGTAGCGCACCTATCCTCTCATTGCCTGAAGGCACGGATGATTTTGTAGTCTACTGCGACGCATCCATCCAAGGTCTTGGATGTGTGTTGATGCAACGGGATAAAGTTATTGCTTATGCTTCGCGCCAACTTAAGATTCACGAACGGAATTACACTACACATGATTTAGAGCTGGGAGCTGTTGTTTTTGCGCTCAAGATATGGCGACATTATCTGTACGGCACCAAGTGCACCATCTACACCGATCACAGGAGTCTTGAGCATATCTTCAAGCAGAAAGAGTTGAACATGCGACAACGTCGATGGGTTGAGTTACTGAACGATTACGAATGTTCTATAAAGTACCATCCGGGCAAAGCCAATGTGGTGGCCGACGCCCTCAGTCGAAAGGATACTACACCTAGGCGTGTACGAGCGTTGCAACTCACTATTCAGTCTAGTCTTCCTTCTCAGATACGAGATGCTCAAGTAGAAGCATTGAAACCCGAAAACGTCAGGGCTGAAGCCCTACGCGGTTCAAGGCAACGGTTAGAACAAAAGGCAGACGGCGCCTACTATGTAACAGGACGCATTTGGGTCCCACACTATGGCAACCTACGCGAGCTTGTAATGGAAGAAGCTCATAAGTCTCGCTACTCAGTACATCCTGGTTCGGATAAGATGTACCACGAGCTTGTATTGGTGGCCTAGCATGAAGGCCCACATAGCAACTTACGTTAGCAAGTGTTTGACTTGTGCGAGAGTCAAAGCGGAATATCAGAAACCTTCAGGCCCACTCCAACAACCTGAGATACCACAATGGAAATGGGAGCAAATTTCCATGGATTTTGTTACTGGCCTGCCTAGATTTCAACGTGGGAATGATACTATTTGGGTGATCGTGGATCGACTCACTAAGTCTGCACACTTCCTGGCTATTAAGGAAACAGACAAGTTCTCTACCTTAGCAGACATCTACTTAAAAGAAGTGGTTTCAAGGCACGGGGTGCCAACTTCCATTATCTCTGATCGTGACGCACGTTTTACTTCAGAACTGTGGCAAGCAATGCACAAATCTTTTGGCTCTCGTTTAGACATGAGCACAGCTTATCACCCTTAGACGGATGGACAGTCTGAGCGCACTATTCAAACTTTAGAAGACATGCTTCGTGCATGTGTAATCGATTTCGGCAACGACTGGGAAAAACATCTCCCGTTAGTGGAGTTCTCGTACAACAACAGCTACCACACCAGCATTAAAGCCGCTCCATTTGAGGCATTGTACGAGCGTAAATGCCGATCACCTCTTTGTTGGGCAGAGGTGGGTGACAGTCAGATCACAGGTCCAGAAATGGTAGTTGATACTACTGAAAAGATTGCTCAAATACGACAACGCATGGCGGCAGCTCGTGACCGTCAGAAAGCATACGCCGATAAAGACAGGAAACTACTCGAATTCCAGGTTGGGGATCGAGCACTACTCAAAGTTTCACCCTGGAAGGGTGTTGTTCGTTTTCGCAAAAGGGGCAAACTCAATCCACGATACGTTGGACCGTTTGAAGTCATTGAGAAAATAGGCAAAGTGGCCTACAGACTGAACTTACCATCTGAACTCAGTGCAGTTCACAACGTCTTTCACGTGTCGAATCTGAAGAAGTGTCTGTCAGATGAGACCCTCATAGTTCCTTTGAAGGAGCTCACTATCGACGAACGGTTGCATTTCGTCGAAGAACCAGTTGAAATTACGGACCGGGATGTTAAGGTCCTCAAAAACACCAGAATACCTCTTGTTCGAGTTCGTTGGAACTCCCGCCGTGGCCCAGAGTATACCTGGGAACGGGAAGACCAAATGGAACTCAAATATCCCCAGTTGTTCGAAAACAATGCAACTACTACTGAGGCTGAAGCTACTACAAAATTTCGGGATGAAATTCCAAATCAACGGGGGAATGATGTGACACCCCAGGAAAACCAGTAAACTACACAACACAACACAACTAGCTTCCTCAGTAACCATGTGCTAAATTTCGGGACGAAATTTCTTTCAAGTTGGGGATAATGTGACAACTCGAGTTTCCAAGATTTCCATCTTCGCATTTATTGCACGTAATTTTTTTTATGTTGTTTGTTACTCGACTTGTTTGTTTCACAACGCTTACATTTGTAAAACGTTAAATCGTATTGCGATGATATTTTATATTTGGGGTGCATATTATATTTGAGTATATGATAATAGTGTAATTCGTGTTAGTTGGGATTGTATAGTTTATTAAGGATCTTTGGCCCAACACCCTCATATGAAAACACCCTCCCTGATGAAAACACACATGGTGTTTTCGTCCATAGATGGCTGGCGAAAACAACAAAATGGGCTTTAGGCCCAGTGGTGAATTATATATATATATATATATATATTTATTTTATCACAATCTTGACGGAGAAGCTTTTCAATTGACAAACCCTAATCACAACATTTCTCTCTCCTTTTGAAACCCGACGGCTGCCTTGAACATATACAACACTCGGTTTGGTTGTCTCTTTGGTTTAGGTTAGTAATCGGCTATTGTTGTTTGTTTGATCGAAATCACCATAGGATGTTTATTTAACATTCTGTATTAACTGCTATTATGAGATATGTATGAGCATACGACTGAACATCGATTGTTTAACAAATGGGTTAAAAATCTCTGTTATTAACTGGTCTTCGTTAATCTCTGTGGTTAAGTGCATCGATTATAAGCTATTGATTTGGTGGGTTTGTAATGTGGGTATGAAATGTAGAAACTGTTCTTGTTGCTGTTCTTGTTGAAAATCTTTTGTGCTGATGTTGATTTTTCTGATTGAACGATTGCTGGTTGAAATAGTAAACTGTTAATGAGATTATAGTTGCTGGGTTTAAGTTACAGTAAATGATGATGATGAGGAAACCAACGAAATCAGTAAGGGATTTCGGCACCCTAGTGATTTCGTCACACACATGCTCAACGAAAACACCCCCACAATAATAAACTGGACGAAATCACTAAGGTGATTTCGGCCCATAAGGATTTCGGCCCAAAAGGGTGATTTCTGCCCAAAGGGGGATTTCGCCACTTAGGGATTTCGTTGTATTGTTTTGCACAGTTAACTTGCTTGGTAAATTTTGTTAAGTGTGCACACCTGTTAGTTATTTACTCAGCTTGTTAAACTTGTTAAACAATAACTCTG
This sequence comes from Helianthus tuberosus, assembly GCA_030545235.1. Taxonomy (NCBI): domain Eukaryota; kingdom Viridiplantae; phylum Streptophyta; class Magnoliopsida; order Asterales; family Asteraceae; genus Helianthus; species Helianthus tuberosus. Next base: position 9,823,105 of record CM060434.1, on the reverse strand, counting down.
TTAGTTGACAAACCATATTAAGTTGTTATCTGATTTAAGTATGTAACCCTGATGATTTGTGTTAACTCTATTGGTAATTAACTGAGTTACCTGATTTACTCTGTTAATTTATTATTCCAATTAAGTGGATTAATTCTGTTATTCAATGAACTTTGTTAACTTTATTCACTCAGTTGACTTGCTAGTTCTGCTAGGTGACAACTCTGTTAAGTGTATGATTTGATAATTATATTAGAATAAACTGTAAAAGATATTGATGTGGCTCATGAACTGTATGGATGCAATTAACTAATTGTGTTGCATGATATTAAATTCTCAAACACACTCTGTGATACTAGTTACATGTGAAATATTACGAACGTGAACTGATTGAGTATATGTGCACTATAGGACTTGACTGATTTATTGTGAGCACTTAACTTAGCATACCGAGCAAACGAAGGTGAGTTCACACTCTTACCAAGGCATGGGATTCCCGGGGTTGGGAATGGGTTGATTGATTAATTACGCTTAAGAATGATCGGAATTACATACCATAGGCCTCGGGAGAGGAAGGTTAATGGTAGATACTGCTAGACTAGTGATACATATACTCCTCTTCGCACACACGCCGGGATTGGCCGCGATACTAGAACAATCTTCGCAAACATGCCTGGAATGGCCGCGAACTATACTTTAATCTTCGCAAACATGCCTGGAGGGCCGCGATACAAATATACCTAGTCTAGAGAACATATGGGAAACCCCCACTAAACTTCGCAAACATGCCTAGAGGGCCGCGATACCTTTACATACGATACATGATTACTAAACTAACTTACGATTTATGATGCGAGCACTATAACTGAATAACCAAGTGTGAACTCGCTCAACTAGTTGTTGACTCTCTGTTACATGCCTTGCAGGACCATAGGTACTCTTGGAGCTTGCACGGGAGGAGCGGTCGTTGTGGGCACGGATTTTTGGATGTTATGATACACTCTTTTGTGACACTTCAACTTAATACTTATGTTGGGTTTTTACATTATTGCTTCCGCTACACACTTGTTTATGTTTGGTTTTGAAAACACCTATCGTATTGATGAATGACTTTTACTGTTTACTTATATGTTCAATATGATTGGTGGCTTGATCCTGGTCAGTCACGCCTCCAAGCGGTGGTACTCCGCGTGTGGATTTTGGGGGTGTGACAGTATGGGACGTATTATTTAAATTGAATAGTTATGATAATTGTTGTGGAAACTTCTGGACAATCTGTTTCGCTCAGTGCCATGCCCCGATGACTCCGCCATCGGTTGGGGTGTGACAGATTGGTATCAGAGCCATAACTATAGGGAATTAGGCAAGACTCGACCTAGTCCGGGTCGAAGTCTTAGATACCTAGACTATAGTTAAGAACCAGCAGACCGACTTGTGCAGAACCAGAAGGGGTTATGTACGAGCTTACTTCTCGTTATTCTCGCTTGTTCTACACTCTCACTGCACTCGAATTTTCAACTATGAGTGGACAATAAGGCCGAGAATAGGTGTGAAAACCGTAAACTCTCGACTAAAGTTGCTTACTCAGCTCGCATTTTAGCTACAAGCGAGGAGAATTATGCCAAATTAGGAGTGAAATCCATATTTTGATGAATAATCTCCTCAGTTTTACCAAAATAGGAACGAAGTTGTTAAGCCAGGGGTGAAACCCTAACCTTGACAACTTGTTCCGCGCATTTTACAAAACTCTCACCAAGGTCTCAACAGACGATCTGTAGTCACAATAAAACTAACGGGATTCACGCTAAACGCCCAAGAATCGAGGCCAAGGCACGATCCTGAAAGTTGAAAGTGCATAACAGATCCCCTGTGAATCGAGGCCAAACACACCAGAACGTACAATTTACCGTGATTCTTGTTATGTCTCGGTTTTGACTCCGAAACGATTGCGAACCGAACGTGTAACGTGCGGAATCCGTACACGAACGAGACCGAAACACACGAGACGTAGTATAATCTGTGATTTGGTATAGACATAGGAGGTACAAAGAAACGTAAATCACCTTTTGCCTTTCTCTCTAGCTTACATTAGGCTCTTTTCAGGCGATCACAGACTTGGAATGATAGGTTTCTGTTTTCTGATTGCCTCTATTAGTTAAGATGTGTATGTGTTTCTTTACTTCTGTGCTTTACGTGCTTAGGAATTAAATGACTATGTGCTTTATGTGCTGATGTGATTTTGTGATTTCGCGATAAGTATTTACGTAAGTATACGTGTTCCTGAGCTTTAGTAAGAAATAGACGTGTGAGGTGAGATTCGAATACAATGTGATGAGTCCTGTGACAATGTCTGTTGCAGACCATGTCGTCTGGATCCCGTCATGCACTCTCTCATCAGGAAAAGAGGGACAAACGCCTTGCTTCCATTATCGCTAAAAGTGTGGCAAAGGCCGTGAGTGACGCCTATGAGAACGCCAGCAAATCATCCGAGGAATCGAAAACCGAAGCTCCTAGGACTGCCGCAAGGCCCTTCAGTTTCAAGCAATTCAAGTCGTGTGGGCCAAAAGAATTCACTGGCGAAGGAGGTCCCACTGCACTATTTCACTGGTTTGACTCTATCGAGGTTACTCTGCGACAGAGTGGTTGCCCTGATGACCTTCGAACTCTGAATGCTACCGGCGTCTTTCAGTCCCGTGCTCTAGACTGGTGGATGGCCGAGAGGAACAAGCGAGGGAATGATGCAGCCTACGGTCTGTCGTGGGACGAGCTCAAGGAAGTTATGCTAGAGGAATTCTGCCCTCCTCACGAACGTCAAAAGCTGGAAGATGAATTTTGGCACATACAGCAGAAGGATGGAGACAATGCTGGTCTCACCGCTCGTTTCAAACAGCTCAGCATTATCTGTCCCGATCAAGTCAAGACTCCCGACATGACCATCAAGAAGTATATCCGAGCTTTGCCCGACTGCGTTGCTGATTTCGTGCAAGCGGCTAAGACTACAACGATCGAGGAAACTTATCTGTTGGCCGCTGAGATCAACGACAAACGGGTTAAGGTTGGGGTATGGGATAAGACTTCCAAGCATCTGCACCAAGCTACCGCTACCGCACCCACTGCTGAACCCACCTCATCAAGCAAAAAGAGAAAGAACAAGAGAAAGAACAACTCCACCAACAAGAATTGTGCGATTACTGCTGCACCGATTCAAACCGTACTTGCCCAGCAGCGTCAAGTAGCGGCGCCCATGGCCAATGCACCACCTGCAAAGCGTGCATACACCGGGCCACACTCGCTCTGCCCTACTTGCACCTACCACCACCTGACTGCTATTCAATGCCGCTTCTGTGCTCACTGCAATGTATACGGCCACTTTACTGCCAATTGCCGTATTCGTCAAGCTCCTGCCAATCAAGCTCTAATCTCTGCCCCACAGGGTCAACAAGCTCCTCCGACACCCGCAGTCAAAGCCAGAGCCTACTTCACGTGTGGCAACCCGAACCATTTCGCCAACATGTGCCCGAACAGGGTTGTGAAACAAGTGCCTCAGCAACAGCAGCCACAGCAGCAACAACAACAGCAGCAGCAACAACAGGCCGCACGCGCCAGAACTTTCAACCTCAACCTGCGCCAAGCCCAGGCCGACAACAACGTGGTCAATGGTACGTTCCTTGTGAATGGTATTTATGCTTCATGTTTGTTTGATACTGGAGCCGATAATTGCTTTGTGTCGCTCGAATTTGAGAAACTCCTTAGTCGTAAACGTTCCCAACTATCCTCGAAGTTCGACGTAGAAGTCGCTACCGGAAGAACCGTCGCTGTTAATTCTGTTATCCGTGATTGTACTCTTGAGCTCAACAATCACATCTTTTCGATCGACCTCATTCCCATGCAGCTCGGAAGTTTTGATGTCATAATAGGCATGGACTTTCTTCGAGAAAACCATGCTGAAGTTGTGTGCTTCGACAAGATGATTCGATTTTCGCTCGCCAATGGTGACTTATTGTGTGTATATGGTGATACTACTTCAAAGGGGCTCAAACTTATGTCAGGTATCCAAGCCAGCAAGTATCTCCGCAAGGAATACAGGGCTTTCTTGGCAAACATTATAGTAGCGGAGAAGGAAAAGAAAGAGAAGAAGGAAGTAAAAGACGTTCCTGTGGTCTGAGAATTTCCTAATGTTTTTCCAGAGGACCTTCCCGGATTGCCTCCAAGTCGTGATATCGACTTTCGTATTGACCTCATTCCCGGAGAAAATCCTATTGCCAAAGCTCCTTACCGACTCGCACCGTCAGAAATGCGCGAACTCTCAACCCATCTCCAGGAATTACTTGAAAAAGGCTTCATTCGCCCGAGCACCTCTCCTTGGGGCGCGCCAGTCCTTTTCGTCAAAAAGAAGGATGGGTCGTTCCGGATGTGCATCGACTACCGGGAATTGAATAAGCTAACCATCAAGAACCGCTACCCTCTGCCTCGTATCGACGATTTGTTTGATCAACTACAAGGTGCTACGTGTTTCTTGAAGATCGATCTACGTTCAGGTTACGACTTTCAGCTTAATTTCGGGATGAAATTCCCTAAACAAGAGGAGGCTGTAACACCCCGTGTTTTCGTGAGTGAAAGTCAAAGTCAAGGTCAAAGTCAACGACCGATTCGCGCAACTTGACTTGTAGAAATGTCTTTATTTTGTTTGTATTATGTGGAGTAAGTGTCGTTCATTGCAATAATCGATGAGTATTAATCATATTTCAATCGACCTACGACTGTGAACTATAGGAAGTAACAATGCGATAAAGTTAATCAAGCTATGCTAATTAAATCGACATCGAATCGTAACTCGAACTACGTAATTTTACTTATTGTTTATACGTGTGTGTGTGCCTTACGTGTTACCTGTGCATGTTTATATTGTGTTATGTTGTGGTAATCAAGCGAACTCAATCGAACTCGAAATCTAACTCGAATGCTATTGAACTCGAACCCAAATCACAATCGAAGTAGTTGAGACCGAAAGTAATTTGACTAGGAAACCCTATCGTGTCGAACCGCTCTCAACCGAAATCGAAATATCAGAAAACGTCGCGCAAAACACTCAAAAGGGGCAACCAATCGACCAGGCTTCCCAGCCGATCGAACAGCCAGCCGAACGGACTGCTGTCCGATCGGACAGGCTGTCCGATCGAGGTGCCAGCCGATCGGCTAGGCCTTTCCTCTTTTGTCTTCCTATAAATACCCCTGTCATTATCACTCTTTACCACTTTTGGAAACCTCTGTTCGACCAGCACGCTCAACTCGCTTTTTCTCAGATTTCTCTCGATTCCGGTAAGTTTTCGTCCTAAATCTTGTACTTTCTTGATCTATGCACACCCCTACACCTTCCTATCTTTCGAATCTAAACTTTTAACCGTGAAATCACCAAGAATCAAGTGTTCTAGGATGACATCATCATGAGTTCTTGAAGAACTTCATGTTTTGGCCTCAATCCACCAAGAATGACTTGGATCTAGCCGATTTCCACATAAACAAACAAGGATCTTTTATAGATCTAGACATATACACAGTGACAAGGGCGGAAAGACGGGTTTACCAACCTTCCTTCAACTCTTTGTCACTCAGTAACTTCGAACCAGTGGAAACGGAACCTGAGCCGGTTGACAACGCACTTCAGTGGTTATACGGCTCAAGATCTGGGTTCTATCCACGAGGTTAACCGACTTCGAGTTAAATATTAAACTTCGTTCCGAACAGACCACCGACCGGATTTGGGTGATTCCTATCCGACCCGGGAGACCAAGTAAGAACGAGGCATCTATGGTTTTTACTCGCTGTCAAAGTACCTCAATAAAACGACGAACAAACAGAACAACCAAAGTGTTAGACGCAAGGCTGATCAGGTCAGGATGCTGACCGATCGGACTGCTGTCCGAACGGACAGCCAGCCGATCGGATAAACCAGCCGATCGACTGGCCAGCCGATCGGCTAGCACATGGTCCCACACAAACAACTTGTTTTGAAGAATGGTATTGAACGAATTGCTATTCGATCGAACTACTGTCCGATCGGATTACTCTTCGGATCATGAGATACTATGCTTTAACACTTAATCAATTTTCAACATGTTTAATGCACTAGAATTGCCACCCGATAGAACAACCGTCCGATCAGGTGACACCCTGCTGTCCGATCGAACAACAGTTGTGCTATTCGATCGACCAACCATCCGATCCATCTTGCAATTCATTAAAGTCTTTGACTTGTTGACTTGCCAACCGATCGAACACCTGTCCGATCCAAAGACTTCACCTTGAATTTCTATTGAAGGCCTAACCGATCGGGCTGCCGGCCGATCGAACAGCCGTCCGATCGACCGACCTGAAAGGCAAAGGTACTTCAATGTTTTCAAAATGCTACAACGAAAACTCCAAAGGACAAGCCATCATACACAAACACATGCTTCTCAAAGGAAGGAACAATCCACTCGTACAACCATCCGATCGGCCTACCGACCGATCGAACAGCAGACCGTACGGACTGTCAGCCGAGCGGTCAGCCGTCCGATCGAACTGCCGTCCGATCGACCAGCTGTCCGACTCCTCAATACTTGATTCCTGCTTTACGTTTCACTTATTGTTATGCTACCGAATCTATTCAGGCTAACCGTATTCGCTAAGCGCTCCCTTCAATCCATAAATCACTGTGAGTATACTCGAACCCTTTTTGCTTTAAGCACTTTTGGGTGTTACATACGTTACGAATATTCAAACTACAATTATCACACTACTCAAACTATTTGAACGCTAACCGTTAATGCATGTTATACGTGGCTCATGAATGCTTGTTTGTTATGTTTACACATGGAATGCTGTCTACCTGCCTTAGCAACGATAGTACTATAGTTTGGACTCAGCACCCGTTCTCACGGGGGTTGTTAAGGATCCTTTACTTGCATGGATTACGGTGGTAATCATGTATTGCGAACTGCCTCAGGCAGTCAACCCGCAGTCATTGGTATCGATGGGTCTATGTCGATAACTAACGTGCTTCATTTCACTATGTGTACGTGCTGGTTATGCGTAAACGAATTCGAACTCTATATGCTATTATCAAACTTGTATGCTCACCTTTACATTATATGTATTGACTTTTATTTTAACGTATGTGACAGGTGCTTAGGATGCATGTGTGGTAGGAAATGGAAGCTAGAATAAAGCTTTAGAGCCCAACAAATAGTTGTCTGTAGATAACGAATTAGGGGTCTCTAGAAGCAGATAAACAATTGCTACTTATTTAAATCTGAGTTGTCGGAACAGAATATTTGTCTTGATGCTTGTCTGTAATAATTATTAGACTGTTTGAGATACGGTATGAGACGTATTATTTAAATTGAATAGTTATGATAATTGTTGTGGAGACTTTTGGACAATCTGTTTCGCTCAGTGCCATGCCCCGATGACTCCGCCATAGGTTGGGGTGTGACAAAGATCGCCGGCCTGTTTGTGTCGCCCTAGAAGAAGATCGCAGTTGTGTCGCCCTAGAAGAAGAAAAAAGTGAAACGCCGTGTGTGAATTAGAATGATCTGATTTCTCTAAGCTTGATCTTTTAATTTTGAGAAAGGTAATTTTGTCATTTTAACAGAGAAGGGGACATATGCAATTTTTATTTAGGCTTAGGTAAATATGCAATTAGGAGTGTTTGTAAGGCGAAATATGCAATTATTCCTTAATTTTATGTAGCGGACTATCAACTAGCAACAGTATTTTGGCAAAAAATACAAGCAAGTGGGTAATGAAACACGTAATCAAGATATGACATCCGGTCGGTGGTCCGAAATTCGCATATATGTGGGTTTATTTACGAATCTTCATAACAAAAACATGCAAATATGTTGGTTTATTTACGAATCTTCATAATATGATGATCTTCAAGTTTACACATTTACTTGCGAAGAATGGAGGCAAGCAGAGTTACGTTAGCACAAGGTTAAGAAAACGTTTGACGAGGACTATTTGTGGAAAATTCTACGTCGATATTCGAAATTGACCAAGTTAATTAGCGTAGATGAAATGGCCGACGACTAGGGGTCAAAGCGGACAAATACTAATTCGTTCGGTGCGTTCGTCTCTTCTAGTATCTCGGATGCTCATGTAGGGATTGATCTAAACGCCGATGAGTATGAAACGACCAAGGAGGCACCACGTCGTCCACCTGTAAGGGACCGGGGAAAAAAATAACGTCTCCGATAATGAATTTTGTGAAGATATTCGGAAAATCTCTTGTAGTATCGAAGCGACGACCCTAGTGAAAAAAGAGAAACAAAGGATGAGGAATTTGGACTTCCTTACGAAAGACTTCAACAACCTATCACCAGGTCATCAGACGACGCTAAAAAAGTAGAAAGAATGTATCGCAAAGGAGCTAGAGAAAGATCAAAGCACAACGGATTAGTTTTTTATGTGCTTTTAAAAAAAAAGTTTTATGTTTTCTTTATTTAGTTGTAACTTCTATGTTTTATGTTATAAAATTTATGGTTTTAATTTCTATTGATTATTATATTTCTTTAAAAAACATACTCACTCAAGTCCCCCACTCACCTGAACCACAATAGGGTGATAAAGCTTCAGCAGTGACTTAATTAAGTGCACAGTCAGCTTACTGTTAGCACCAGGTGGAACAATATTACAGCATAAATCCTGGTGCTCACTTTGACTAAAGCTAACCATAACGGTAGTCTAAAGTTATTGATAAGTGACGGCAAGAGTAACCGCAAGACAGACTGAGCGCCGACGTAAAGAGATATAGCCCATAACTTTTGATCTACAAAAAAAGTTATAAGCCCATACGGCCATACCATATCTACAAAAGACCGGCATCCATTATGAAAAAAATCCAAAGGCGAGTTGGTCCAAAATGTTAAAGCCCAAATGGCGTTGTTTAGGGCTTCATTTTTAATTTTTTTTTGAGTAAACTGCCATTTTGGTCCCTGTAGTTTGGGCACTTTTGCCATTTTAGTCCAAATCTCAAACTTTTTACATCTGGGTCCATGTGGTTTGCATTTTGTTGCCATTTTGGTCAAAATTTCAAATTTGACCAGATTTCCCATTAATGACCTGCTATTTTGTCTTTACCCTCAGGGGCATTTTGGTCATTTTAGATTTATTATCTTTTTATTATAACTCAATTATAATAAATATCTCTCTCTCAACATACAGACATCTCTCTCTCTCTCTCAACATACAACTCTGCTCTCTCTCTCTAAAATTATATAGAACATGCATCCCCTCTCTCTACCCCACTCTCTACATTTTTCCACCACCAACAACTGCCATCCACCACCACCACCACTCTCAATACCATCATTGTTCTCCACCGCCCCATTTGCCATTGCACCACCCGCCGCACCACTCCCAACCACCACACACAACACCACCTGCGATGGCACCACTCCCAACCACACCTACCGCATCACCTGCCACCGCCCCAGATCTGATGAAGAGAAGGAGGGGGCGGCGGCCACCACGGCCGATGACCACCAAACCAACAACCACCATCAAACCTACACCGCCACCACCCTCAACTCTCTCTCTAAAACCTGCACACACACACACTCTCTCTCTCTCTCTCTTTCTCTCTCCAAACACCCATCTCTCTCTTCTCTTTCTCTCTCCTCTCTGTCGAACACCAACAACCACCATCGTTTACATCCCTAAATTGACTTGTATACACTGAATTCAACAAGTATGGAGTCTAATTCCTATTTTATCCAACAAAAATTCAATCAAAACACATCATATTAACCACAAACATTACCGGAACAACCGGAAGAGCAGAATCAGTCGCCTGATTTTCTTTCTAGTTAGGGTTTTATTTGGGGATGATGATGATTTATTTGGGGAAACTTCGAACCTCCTTCATCAGCATCAATCAACGCTATCGTTTTCCGATGTTGGTTCTCATCGGTGTCGTTTTTCGATGTCGGTTCTCATCACGGTGGTGGTGGTGGTGTTCGACAGAGAGGAGAGAGAGAGAAGAGAGAGATGGGTGTTTGGAGAGAGAAAGAGAGAGTGTGTGTGCAGGTTTTAGAGAGGGAGTTCACGGGGATGGTGGTGTTGGCGGCAGTGGGATGGTGGTGGTAGGGATGATGCGGTGGTGGTGGTGGTGGTGTGGTGGTAGTTCAGAGCAGAGAGAGAGAGCTGAAGTCGATGATGAAGATGAACTGCAGATTGTATACGTATGTGTGTATATTAATATATATATATATATATTAATTTTTGAATTAAGAAAATGTTAAATGAAAAGCAAAATGACCAAAATGCCCCTGAACTAAAAGACAAAATAGGAGGTTGCAACAGTAAAAAAAATAGGGTTTTTAAATTTTGGACTAAAATGGCAACAAAATGCAAACCACAGGGATCCGGATATAAAAAGTTTGAGATTTGGACTAAAATGACAAAAGTGCCCAAACCACAGGGACCAAAATGTCAGTTTACTCTTTTTTTTTCTATAAGTTATATATATTTACCAAGTAAACCATGTAAAATCAAGATTCATTCATATTTGTTTAGAGAAGATGTTAGCTATAACTAATGAATATCGAATCTCAATATCTAAATTTTGTATGTTTAGTGTTCGCTTCCATTTTTTAGTAACTAGGAATTAGTACTCGCCGCAATGCGGCAGGGTTCTTACATGCGAGCAATGTCGTTGGACCCATAAGCCTGGGCATAAGCAGCCTCAAGAGCTCCAGTGGTGCTGCATAATAAATATTGTTATTTAAAGTTATCGAAAAAGTAGTTCACAAGATTAGAGATATTTACCTGAATGTCCAGCAGGATCCACAAGATCCTTGATACACATGACTAATGACAAGTAAGTAAGATGATAGATAGATAGATAGATATATAAAGGTAGGTTGGTCATCTACCGTGAGTGGGACGACAACATCAGTAAGTTTGTGATTGTCCTTTTTAGTAGCAGAGCAGTGTTGAGCTGCTCCCAGTTTGTTTTTGCTGAATTCTTCCCATGTCATATCAGCATATTCTGTTCCAACCAGCAACTAACAAAATCATATTTTGGTCTCCAACAACTTAGTAGGTGGAACCAGTAACATAGCCTAAATTCACAAGTCAACCCCCACATCACATGGCTAATGACTAATAGGCTAAAATCAAACCGCACACGGCTAACTAAGTGCTTGTTTACTAATCATCAATGTAAAAAAGGAACTCTGCTAGCCTACAATCGCTAGTGGCAGAAAATAATTACATAGTTGAAAAAACTCACCGTTGACTCCAAGGGTATAGGATAGCCCCTTGTTGTTGTGCGATCTAATCGTCTCCAAACTTTCAGCGAAAATTGAGTACATGTGCTTCATTTCCTCACTACTCTGGTACTTCCTCTACCGGAAAACTGAAATATTAAACATAGTCTCAATCATCTCCCAATGAGTTGATCTATTCAAAAAGAAGACATGCAAAAGAAGACATTGGTTAAATCGGTTTTCCGGTTCGATCATACAACATAATGGTTTATTTTGTTCCTTTTCAGATCATGTCCTATTAATTATAACACATATGAAGTACTAATTAGCAGTAAAATTAAACTAAACAAATAACCTAAAACCGAAACATTGGTTAAATTATTTTTTTGGGTTATGGTCCGGTTCGATCATAGTTGATAAAGATTTATTTTTGTTACTTTTCATTAATTAAGGTTGAGATCATATTCAATTAATTATCTACACATATGAAGTACTAATTAGCAGTAAAAATAAAGAAACCCTAAAACCCTTTTTCACAATAACAATTCCATTCACTTAAATTAATTAAATTATAATTTTTCTAACAAAATTCATAAAAAATAGACTTTTTTCTTAAAAAGAACAGGCAACCAAACAAGGCAAATTACTAACAATATATCTTCTATAAAAGGGATTAGTTGTAGTCCTTAATTGTAATCAAGATTCAAGATTTAAAAAGCAAGAATCTTGAAACCAACATACACATTCTTAACCCTAAATTATGCACAACACATAACACCAGCAACCAAACACCATTCTCCATAACAAAAACTTAAATTTTGCAATAAAGATAAACAACCCATATAAAATTAACCACAAATCTATCAAACCCAACTGTAAAAACTAAAAATTGATGAAAAATCAGTCACCTTTATCCACCCCAAGATCAATCTGCTTGCAAAAGTTCAACTGCCACTAATTTTTTTCCCTCAAATATAAGAAAAAGATGCACATAATCATGAGAAAGAGAGTTAAAGATGTCGTCTTTTGAATATAAAATGAATAAACTTGAATAAAAATTGAAACTTTTCAACATACCTGAATTGGGTCACCGGAAAGTTGTTGAAAACTCGCCTGAACCCTCGAAAATCCACGATCATCAGTCATCTAACCACACATAGGGTTTGAGATCGTCGCCTGATGAGACGATTCAACCACCCTACGCCATCGACGCCGTTAATCGCCACCAGAATCTTCATCAACTAATACGTGCCCTTGCTGCCGGAGATACGGCGTCGGTGGCTGTGCCGGTGACGTTGGCGATGGAGGTGAAGCTGATACAGCGGTGGTGGCGGATGGTTCTTTCTCTGGACTGTGTGGATGTGGATTTGGGGTAAAAAGAAATGTAAAAGAAAAATCAAGTTTTTTTTAAACACCCCCTAAGCTCATGTTACAACTAACATATGCACAAAGTAGTTGCTTCTTTATATAGGTTTTAATTTGTGTGTTTGAGGTTTGACCAAAAATATCACTTTAGTTCAAATAGTTTTTTTTCTATCATTTTAGTCAAAATAGTTTTTCCCCTACCATTTTAGTCTCTCACTTTTGTCACTTTTTGCCATTTTCATCATATCACAACCACTACCTCCCCACCACCCACCCGATCACAACATTCTATCATGACCACCACCTGCATACACCTTCACCACCCACCCACCCACTTACCCCACCACAATCACCACCCACCATTTCCACCACCCCCGACCACTTTTCCACCACCCACGTCATCAACCAACACCACCGCCATCATCGTAATTCAGCAACCAGTGCCATCATCTTCACTGTAAATCGGCACACCACCATCCCCATACCATCGCACCTGCAAAAAAAGATAGAAAAATGTGGTTTGACCAAAATGCCCCTAAGTTAACTGACTTTTTTGAAGAGAGTTAGTGGGTTGGATGAAAATGACAAAAAATAACAAAAGTCAGTGACTAAAATAGAAGGAAAAAAAAAACCATTTGGATTAAAATGGCAGAAAAAAACTATTTGGAGTAAAGTGGCATTTTAGGTCAAATCTCAGGATTAAAATGACAATTTACTCTACATTTTTTTATGCACGTATTAAGAATTAAATTTCACATTTCTTACGAATGATAAAATACAGGCAAACTATTATTCATATATAAAGATATTTATGTATGATAATTCTTAACAATTAATTATCTATATCTTAGATTATAAACTAATTTGAAGATGTTTGTAGTAGATGAATAACTTTATCGAGGTTAGCTATGGATGATCCAGACGGAACATCACATGACTCCTCAGCCTTGTTCTTCAATTCAATTGCTTTCTTCCTCATTTCATTTCCCTTTTCTCCATTCATCAACTCAATCACAAGCTTAGCAACTTCATCACTCTTCACGTTATTGTCTATCTCCATTCCAACACCCCATTTGTTGCAACTCGACCAACAATTCGTTTGTTGTTCAGCGAAAACCGGCCAACAAATCATTGGCACTCCACTAGAAATGCTTTCAATCGTCGAGTTCCATCCACTGTGCGTTAAAAACCCTCCTACTGAAGGGTGATTTAGAACTTGTTCTTGTGGACACCAACTAGCAAAATACCCTCTTTCTCTAGTTTCCGTTGCAAAGTCACATGGAAGAACAGCAGACTCGCCAATAACAAGGTCACGACGTATAATCCACAAGAACGAATGGCCACTTTTCGCAAGACCCCAAGCAAACTCAATTAGTTGTTGAGATGTCATCACTGCGATGCTACCAAAGTTAACATAAATGACCGATGATGATGTTTTTAAGTCTAGCCATTTTAAACATCCATGATCTTCTTTCCAAAGGTTTGATTGGATGGATGCCAGAGATTCATCAACAATGGTCTTCTCCAGTAAGTTAAATGGACCAAATGCATAACATGGAGGATATGTTGCAGAAATTGTGTCCAAAATGTCACGATCTAGCTCGTCAAACGTGTTAAAAATGATGGCAGAAGATGTTTTTGCTCTCTCTACTTGTAAACATATAAATTTAACCATATAGTCGTCACCAGGATTGATCATTCTAATGCATGGTGGAATATCTCTCAGACGCATTCCAGTTAAGCAAGATGGTATACAATCTATGATAGTATCCAGATACCCATTTGTTAGAAAACTGGAATCTGTAAAATAGAGAGAAAAAATCATGAAATTAGTTTCCATGTTATGTTTTATAAAAAGCATAAATTCTTATAAGAAAGAAGCTCATAGATATATATAAAAAACTATAATAGATTATTGACGACTACTACAAATCAGTGACTTTAAGACGTATTTTTTTGTGTTACTAACAAGGCTCTTAGATAATTTAATTTCTTAAAATATATTATGTATAAGTCAATAAAATTATATAAGTTGATAATCACACACACACATACATGGGCAACTAGTAAAAATACCCACGATACGCTACGCTACGCTACACAGTGGGGCTTTGGTATGTATCTGTTCGGTTTGGTACAGCACCGACACTTAATATAATTAGATGGAAACATACATCTAAAGGTAGGTATTATATCCTATAGAACTCAGTTTGGTTGTTACTAGTTACTTGTCTTTTTTCCATTCGAACTATCAGTGATTGCTTTATAAAAAAAATACTTGTATACTATAACATACAGATCTTTGTTCTCAACCATACTTCTAATGTTATACAATTACATAGTAAAGTAAGTAAATGGGAGAGAGACGTACAACTATGTCTCTTATCCAATTTTATTCTTGTCAAAGTTGATTATCTAAAGAAAATATCTAGTAAAAGAGAGGGAGTATAGACTTTACCTTTGAGAGGCATCAAACCTTTCTTTAATAGATAAGGAAACTGATCATAGACACATATCATTGAACCAGCTCCACTGGTCCATATGAGTATCTCGGGGACATCCAATTCCCTAGCCGCATCCATGGTGAAGCTCATCATCGCGTCAGCGACTATGCAAGTCATTGGTGTATAGGAATCACCGACTTTGGCAATGAGACTTTTAAACGGACCCAAACAAGTTTCCTCGATAGACCTGCATAGGGATGGAATATCTTGAGTGTCATCAAGGTTCTCGGGCAAAGGGAGGCCATCCGGAATGGTTTCAAAGCGGAAGGAAGGTAGGCCGCATATGACGTTAGAGCCCAGCGATCTAAGGAGGCGTTGGTGGTTAAACTCGGTGTTGACGAAGGTGATAAGAAAGCCTTTGGAATGGAGGATTTTGGCAAGTTTTAGCATAGGATTAATGTGTCCTTGTGCTGGGAATGATATGACCAATGCATGTGGCTGCTTTTGATTAGAACCCATGGAACCCCTCTCTCCCTCTTCTCTACCTATTAATATTAATATTAATGAATGGATAATAAGACCATGCTTAGTAGACTTGTGCTTTGCAAACCACGACCCAACCATCAGGCCACCACCACCCCCCAGCACCCGTATTTTTATACATCTTTTTATATTATTTTCTACCAAAACCGGTCCCAGATTTTTTTTTCAAACAACAGCGGGAGCATTCATAATAAAATAATGTGATAAAACAACCATCTTTAAAGTTTACATTATATATTTATTTGATAAGTTGAGTAAGTTTACATCAGAACAACTTATTTAAAAATAACCCATAATTTATACATCAAAAGTGGGTTATAAACATATGTTCGATCCATAAACGAACCGAGACTCGACTTGACTCCCTCAACCCCGCCCTGGTGATTGACTATAATGTTTTCCAGATCACAGCTTAACCACCCAACCATATTCCACCTATGGAAATTTTACAAGTAACTGCGATTTTTAACAACTGTTTACCCGACGGTGATATAACGACTGATCATTCAAAGGTGGTTAAACGATTGGTTAACCAATGGTAACATAACGACTGATAACCCGACGGTTATTTTAACAACTTACCATGTGAATTCCATGGCATCAACTGTTTTCTCCCCTTTTTACAGCTAACATCATTTTATAATTCATTATATAAAATCACAACATTTACACCAACCATACTACACACATAGCATATAACTGGTAGCACTTTAAATGATGTTAGAGGAGTCGTATGAACCCACCTGGACGTCTAGTGAAACCCACTTTAAATCCTTTGTCAAATGCTTTTTATCTCCTGTAATCAATAATATTATATGTAAACTTTAATATCTTGTACCCATGCTAAACTTAATTGTATTTATACTACTGCTGCTGATGCTGACTATCACTACCACTATTATTACCACTACCACTACTATAGACGGGTAAGTAACTTACCTGTCAATTGATTACTTGAGACCTGGGTTCATGACGACTACCGAATATTTACTGCTAAAACCAACTACGGTAAATCATAATCCTCGCTATAATAATATATCGCCACTATTATATGTATTTTCTCGGTCTAGCAAATTTCTTTATCCATTCTGTAGTTCAAAACTCTATGCTTAAAGAACCTGTATATAGGCCTGTACTACTTAGTTCAAAAGTAAATTTAATAAGGTTGACCAATACAATACCGATAAGAATGCCTTGATGATTTTACACCTGGCAGCAAAACTGAGAGGTGCTAGTTTAAATATCAAATGACCGAGAGGTGTCCTCCAATCATTTACAACTTATAGGTGGCCATTGTTTTACAATGCAACGTGTCTAACAACTTGCCATCATATATTCTTCATACATATCTTGACTTATTAACTCAACGTTAATATATACATATATACTAGATTTTTGCTCGTGCCGCGCGCAGGGCGGACCTAGCCTTAACCGGGGGTAATCTCCGCTACGGCTTGGCTCGTAAAAATTTGACGTTTTTAGTGTAAATTTTGGGAAAATTTGATGTTTTTTCGATTTCGTTACGGCTTATTTATAAAACGTTACGGCTTGGCGTGAATCCTAGATCCGCCACTGCCGCGCGTTGCGGCGGCGACATCACGTCACACGCGTGATGATGATGACATTGACGTGTGGTGCCCACGCGTGACGGGATGATGATGACATTGACGTGTGGTGCTCACGCGTGACATGACGTGTTTTTGACATTGTTAATCTTCCTAGTAACCCCACCTGTTACAACTTGTTTTTTGTTAGCTATAATCTGATAGTGGGAGTTGAGATACATATACAATACAACCAAAAAGCATTCATCTTATATTAGTAAATATATATGTATATATACAAACACACAGAAGTACAAAACAACAAAAATAAATATTCAGACGTTCACTCTAGATAACAAAAAAATCTAAGTTGCAACCTAAATAACTTTGGTGTAATTGTACTTCCAGCAACAGTTGAGCCTGTAAAGCGACTGGTTGCAATGTGAGATAATCAGTTATACCTTGACATTACCATCCAGACCGGATGCAATGTGAGAGAATCAGTTGCCTTGACAGTACCATCCGGATTGCCCTGCCAAGAGGTAGATAACCTCAGTTTTGTTCAAGTCTACTTGGAGTTATAAATACCAAATATATTCATTTATAACCTTGCTGAAAAAAATAATTAAGGTTCATTAATAAAATTGAATTTGTCATAAATATAATAAAATCACAAAGAAACTCAAGAGATTACCTGAGAAATAAAACTTACTTAGAACGGTAAGAACAAAGCATGAGTAAGTTGAAAATGATGAAAGTGTCAAAACTTTTAAGGCATAGAATTTACCTTTGTCCCTGAAATGTGTGAAACGATTGAACATTTGAACTGGCATATACATGTAGTAACTACAGTTAACAAATTCCTTTAATCTCAATAATCCATAAAGGTTATGGATTCTAATTCCTACTTGCAAAGATTTGTGCATCAAGCAAGCTTTTCATCCTCTTTAAACATATGATTGAGATTTTCATCATATGCATTGCAAGGTTTATAAAAATTCGCATGCGAATTAAGTAGGCAATATTAACATATCTAAGTTAATAAACAAATTACCCTGGATTAGGCAGGGCCACTCTCCTTCTCTGCCCCCTCTACCACCACTGCCACCGGCTCTACCGCCTCCTTTGATATCCACCTTCACCTGAAATTGAAGATAACAAAAGCACAAACTCAACCAACGGTTCAAAAATGAAAATTAGAGATGAAATTCTAGTCACGTACTAACCTTTATTTTGTGTATTACCACTGTATCCTCCACCACCACCGCCGCCACCGCCACCATAACCTCCACCTCCGCCACAGTTTCCGAAGTAAGATCCGCCTCCGTCGAAGCAGATCTAATACCTTAGATGCCTTATGAACAATGTCCCGGCAAATCACTGTAGTTTTCCCGGTCTGATGTGAACAATACTCATCGGAAAATCGGTAATACGCTCCATCTCCATGATCCGATGCTGATTTTCACAAACCAAAGACTGAGTTTTTTTCCTTTCATGATTTGTAGAGGCTGATGCAAGGAAAAATCTATTTTGAAGGGTCTATTTAGGGTTAGTGTAGAAGAAGAGAAACACGTTTGGATCCAGCCCTCCATGATGGTGGTTGTTCTCTAACCCTAGACAGAGAAAGAAGACACTGTTATTACTTGTTTGTGAAGACTAATTTGTAAGCAGGGTATTTTTGTAATTTTGTCGGTGCACTGTTGCACCGACCTTTGTCTTTAAGAGTATATAAATTTTTTGTGATCATTTATGTATTTTATTAATACTAATACTAATATTTAATGTATATTATAAATACTTGGGTTATTGGATCTTATCACCCCCAACTATCGGCCTTTGGCCGTTGCCATCCCATCTAACACGTTGACACCCGGCACCCCTAACTTCACTTTTAGTTTGTGCTGGAACCACTCAATTAAATCTTTACTAACTGGGTTTATTTCTTATCCTACATGGCACAGACTTGCTGAGTTGGACTAGATTACATGGCGAATGACGTGGCACTAACCTTCATCTCCTTCAAATTACCAGAATTCAAAATGGTGTTCCAGGTCCAGACATCACAATTCAATTTCTTATAATCATTCATTAGTGATCACCTAATTGCTTTTTAATCAACTTTTTGATAAAAAAAAACACAAAAAGATCAAATCTTTAAACACACCCAATTGTTCAAATCTTTCTCTAGTGAATAAAGGCAACAGTCGCATACGATAGAAGGTAATTTGGAAGGAATCTTTAGGTTTCTGCAAGTGTAATAACATTAACAGTACAAGTCAATCAACACACCCAACCCAATGTCATCTTTAATTATCATACAATACAATACTCACTTTGGAGATTCCTCTCCAGTGTCGACTTCACCCAACACTCCTTCCCTTAACACCGTCTCTAACATACCAGCTGTCTGATACCTTAACACAAACGCTTTCTCTTGCGGAAAGAATCCAATCTGTACGCTAATTACAGTAGACATTTTGCCACACAATAAACCACCCCTAGATCCGCCACCACACAACTTTCCAACGACGGGATGCCGTCGACTTCAATAAAATTTCAACAACAACCAGTAGATCTGATTCGATTTCAACAAGGTGGCAGTGGAGGCTGATGGTGGCGGTGGAGGCTGATGATGGCGGTGGTAGCAAGGTGGTGGCAATGGAGGTTGAGAGTGGCGGTGGTAAAGATAGAAAGGGGTGGGTGGACTGATGGTGGCGGTGGTAGCAATGTGGTGGCAATGGAGAAAGGGGTGGTGTGCGGTGGTGGGAGGTATCTTTGTAAGAAATACCAGATATAACTTTATATGGACATAATGTGCCAAGTCATTCTCCATGTAATCCAGTCCATCTCAGCAAGTATGTGCCACGTAGGAGAAGAAACAAACCCAGTTAGTAAAGAATTAACTGAGTGGTGCCAGCATAAACTAAAAGTCAAGTTGAAGGTGTCGGGTGTCAAAGTGTTAGTTGGGGGTGGCAATGGCCAAATGCCGGTAGTTAGGGCTGATAAAATCCAATAACGCTAAATACTAATATTGTTAGGCTATAATTATTTGTATACTCATCTTAATACATGATTATTTTGAACGTTCGTTTATACATCTTGCAACTTAATCGACTATTAAGCTGTTAATAAATAAATAAAATAAACCGACTAATAGGTTATTTATATACCCAAAACGGGATGTCACAAATATTCCCCACTATTTTAGGCTTCGTCCCCGAAATCGCACTACATAGAGAATAAATGAGGATAGTACGTCCTGATTTCATCTTTTGACTCCCACGTGTAGTCAGATCCTTTTCTATGTTTCCACTGAACTTTAACTTGATTAATTACTTTGTTGCGGAGTTGTTTTACTTTACGATCAACTATAGCAACTTCCTCCTCAAAATAGTTCAATTTATCATCTATCTGTATGTCATTTAGTGGTACATATGATGTCTTGTCTGCTAGACATTTTCGTAGATGTGACACGTGGAACGTTTTGTGTATCCCACTTAGTTCATCTGGCAACTCTAAATGGTACGCCACATTCCCAACTCGAGCTATGATCCTAAACAGGCCAATAAATCTTGGGCTCCACTTGCCACGTTTACGGAGACGAATTACACCTTTCCATGGAGAGACTTTTAACATCACATGATCCCCACTTTGGAATTCAATAGGTCGTCTTCGTTTATCAGCATAAGATTTTTGTCGAACTTGGGTAGCTTTTTGATGAGTTCGAATTAACTCGATCTTTTCAGTTGTCTCCTTCACAACTTCTTTACAAACAAGCTCTCGTAGACCGATCACTCCCCAACATATTGGAGTTTAACATTTCCAGCCATACAACATTTCATAAGGAGACATCCATATGCTTGAGTGGTAGTTGTTATTTTAGGAAAATTCTACTAGTGGTAAATATCTTTCCCAACTTCCACCAAAGTCGATAACACAAACCCTTAACATATCTTCAAGGGTCTAGATCCGGATTTGCAGAACGAACAATGGCGGCGGAGTTGTAGAATGAACGACGGTGGTGGATCTGGATTTAAGGTTTCGATGACGGCAGCTTTTATGGTTCGATGGCGGTGGTGGTGCGATGACGGAGGAGCTTTGAGCGGTGGTGATGTGATGACAGTGGTGCTATGGCGGTGGTGGTGCTATAGGCGGAGGTAGCCCCTGATTTTATAGAGAGAGAGTTGAGGGAAGGAGAGAGAGTTTTGAGAGGGAAGGAGAGATGAGTTTTTGATTATTTATATATGTTTTACGGTAAAATGACCAAAATACCCTCATGTGGGATTCTGTAACACTCATATGAAATTCTTATTATTCAATCATAAAATACAAGCCTTTTTAAACAAAATGCATTTATAGCATACTTAGTTAAGTTACACATTGTATAGTGAGTTAACATAAGTGACCATCTAGTTCAAAGTAATTACGACTACTGGAGTATACAAAACATCATTGTTTAGACAAGTTTAGTTAAGTGCGGAAGCTTCAAAAATGGTGTTCGGTTCTTAATTACACGCTTGATCGGCATCCGAAGCTAACGAGCATCACCTGAGGTTAAAACCACATAAATGATTAGTTTTGACAATGTTAATTGAGTTTAGACAAGTCCCAAATACATACACATAACAAAAATAAAAAAATTCAGGTTATTAGTCTGTCGCGCCACGTGCCAGACTTGGTCCGATCCTTCGTGTGCTGCGGGAGGCCCCACGTGTCGCGCCAGTCCCCTAAGCCCCCGTCGCGTGGCGCAGGGGAGTACGTTTTCCAGCAGGTCCAGTTTCTGGACCTGCATTTTGCCCAGCTCCGAAAATTCACAAAAATCAGACTTTAAACCATCATAACTTTTTACTCGGTTGTCCGTTTTAGTCCATTCGTTTTCCTATGAGTCCTTAATGAAATTATGGAGCCAACCATGTAAATTTCACATTACGGAAACCGATTTACATATAAACGATCCATAAAATCCCTGTTTTGATTATCCAACCCATTAACAATAAGTGCAAAATACCATTTTGCACTTCTAAAACTTTTTTGAACAATATTACCCATTTCCCCGGGCTTAGAAACCTTGGCGTATCTGCGCCATTCCATGGCTTTACGCTCACATTAAAACTTAATGCTTGTTCCTCAAAACTCAAGCATTTCGTTTTAAGCAACACTTACAAATTATATCTATTGTTTGACCTGATATCTCGGATTCTAAGCTTAAATTAGCATAGCCAATTCATTGGCGTAGTACTATCCAACACTTAATGAAATATGAGACTTTCAAGTCTCTACACACATGATCCTTTTAAACACATCATTTCGACTGGTTTGGCTATCTAGTGAAAACCATCACTTTATTGACAAGCCAACCCACTTCCAACTTTTATTTTGACCTGTTTGATTGTCGAGTGAACTTTGTCACTTCAGTGACACATCAAACGCATCTATTAGACTACGATGCTATTTATACATTGAACCAAAACGTGTATACATAACTTAACGAGACTAAAGTCACGTACCTTTAGAGCACACCTTTCAAACGCGTATCCCCTCCGGCGTGTCCGCTTGACGATCTGGATTCTTTGCCTAAAGAGTTCAATTCATAATAAGTTTAGAACTCTTTCATAAGCCTTAATGCACAATTCTCTATAATAATTGAATCTGCGTTTTCACCCAACTTTTAACATTTTAATCCTCACTTAGGCGTTTTATCAAACACCTAGCGGGTCAGATTTTTACATAATCAAAACCGAGTTCATGACTTGTAATTTTCATCTAAAACAACTTCAATTAGGCACATTTACACATGTTTTAACTTCTATATTTCAGAATTTACCTCTTAGAACTCAGATTATACTAGAACAAGAATCACAATCCTAGTTATCATCAAGTTTCTACAAACTTATTAGTCACCTACATTGGTGATATAAACCCTACAAGCCTCATGCAAAATTTTGATAAGAAATCATCTAGGGTTTATCCCTAGACACCATATCACTTCTAATTTCATCCATGCAAGACATAATCAAGCTCAATTTCAGTTTCTCACAATTAACCTAGAATTTAAGATGAATCAAAACATCAAGATTTTACATACCTTATGATCCCTTCAACTAGGTAATCGTTAATTTGTGCTTGAAAATCGATTTAGACTTGATTATGGCCTTCAATTGATCAATTTTGTGGAAGTTAGGGTTTGGTGAGGAGCTTTTGTCGCCCCCTGCGTTTCCTGGTCGACCAGACACACCTCTTGTGTGTGTTTGGTATGTTTTAATTTGTTTTAATTAAATTAAGTTTCAAGTTATACAACATAAGTCCCTCCATGTCACACCCCGATATTTCCACGTATTACCGGTGGGCCCGGTGGGGAGTATCGTGACGTAGTTGATATCATCATAGTCAAACAACACAATTTAAATGCACAGCGAAAGCAAAAGATGAATCACATTACAAACCGAATAATAAGTAATATCAAGGTATTACAAATAGACTGTAAAGGATCCACAGGCGGATCAAATAAAAAGGAAACATAGTTCATCAAATTTAAAATGCATCCAAGCTTGCAAGACTCTTATTGATGCTAAGGAGAGGCCAGCCTATTACTATTAGTACCTGCACTTAGCCTTTTTGGGAAAATACGTCAGTTTACACTAGTAAATACAATTAACTGACTCATTTTGAAATGGTTTAAGAAATATTGATTTGAATGCACAAGGCACAAAAAATATTTTTATAACTTGGGATAATTATTTATATATATAAACTTGTAAAAGAATTACATGTTCGTTATACGTTCAGTAGCCCGGGCTGAGTAGCGGGTTAAAGATTAATAGACACACCACATGATATAATCCCGCGGCGAGTTATTCTCGAACCAGCGGTTATACCTTTTTATATATATGCACTGGCAGGTGTATGCCTACACCCCGTGCTTAGGTCGTGGCCATTCCAATGAATGATGCCAAGGATATCCGGGACATGGTCATTAACCCCCCAAAGGCTTTAAGCAAACAAAACAGTTTAAACGGGTCATCTCAATAAATTAACCTTCATATGATTAAAAATTCAATGCCCGACCAAGCGGTATTTTATATACCGTACCCCAAGCCCGTATAAGGGAAAATAAGTTAAAAGTATTTACCTGAGCAAGTATAATTCACAACAGCAAGTGCAAGTAGCTTTTACCGGGTCTCCTAATCTGGAACGAAGGTTTTTAATAACCTATTAGATTCCTAACGGGTCTTTTATTAAGCCTAAACTTAGACCGATTAGTTTTAAAGGAAGATACGGTTCAAACGCACGATTAAGCGAAGACCGGGATAGAATGTGATTTAGACCCGACAAGTTTTAAGACTTGTATAATATGGGCAAACTAAACACATTCTGGATTTTGAGACAAAAACGATAAGGTTTGACCCGTTTTGATCAATTTATGCAAACTAGTTACATAACCGAACCGAACGCGAAAAATGCATAACAGGTAACCATAAGAGTCATATACAGGTTTCCTAAGTTAATATGCCTTAAATATGTTTGTGACATCAGTATGATATCTTCTATTATGCCCAAAATGAATTTTTAACTCAAATTATGCCCCGTAGGGGTATTTTGGTCATTTAAAAGGTTATAAAAGAGATTTAATACAAATATGAGTTTCAGGTCTGATATATTCAGTAAAAATACTAAATTTAATAAGTTATATCAGTAGGGTATTACATATATGTAACACCTCGAAAATTCACGTCCTATGATGTGTTGACACGTGTCATATGTTTGAACGTGTGAAAGAATGTTCTGAAAGGACTAAAGTTGACAGACATTAAAAGTATATGAAAATACGAGTTCTAAATGTCAACAGTGAATAAATATATCGTGCATTAACCCTACATGATGCTCATACCTCCAGACGAATAAATCATGGATCATACGAAGCTAAATATGGAAGAAAGTGAGAGATTACAAACTACAGGGGTTAAATGTGTCAACATGTTTAAGTTATACCTCTGAGTGACCTTTTGACAAACCTGAAGCTTTGTAATAGTTAATTATGCTCACTAGAATGCACGATATAAATTTCGTAAAGTTGCGTTATCGTATGAGAAAGTTATGATCAAATTCGTGTGCGAGGGGTTAAAGCGTTAACGTTGAAAGTTATGACTTTTCGGGTTAACCAGAAGTGTCCAGGGACTTGGCAAAGTGGGTACAAGTCTTAAAGCCCTTGTAGGTAAATAAAAAGGGGTCAAATGGCAAGTATTAAGCTTAGTTGACCTTTCGAAGAGCCAAGGGACAAAGATGCGGAAAATGGAAAATGTTAATTCTGATTTCAAGGCCCAAGCGGGCCGCGTAAGAGTTGATAACATCTTACGCGGGCCGCGTTAACCGCCCAGATACAGAAACATTGAACAACATCCTGGAAATGCCCTCTAACCGACTTTAATCACTTGTTTCACTTCATGGGCGACCCCTAGGCAACCCCTAAACATCTAGGGACACTTGTTGATGAGTTATGTTCAGTTGTAGACTTGTGTGTCAACATTCTATGGTGGATTAAACACTATAAAAGGCCATGAAGTTGCAACTCATTCTTCACACCCTTCTCTTGCCTTCCTGATCACTTCTGGAGCTCAAGACTTCTCTCAAGTGATCTCTGGTCGTTCATAGGACTCTTGTAAGTCTGCTTAACCTTTCTTAATTAAGTTTTAGCTTAGTTTTAGCTTAAAAGTCAAACCGTCGTAATTAACGGTTGACTTCAAGATTAATCACTAATGGTCCAGTGATTAGTCGAATTAAAAGTAGTTATAAGTTGGTAATTATGTGGGTAATAAACCCTTAAAAGGGTTCCCCCTGATTCCCATTCTAACTAGGTCAAATGTCGGGTCAAACTTGTTAATAA
Source organism: Helianthus tuberosus (assembly GCA_030545235.1). Taxonomy (NCBI): domain Eukaryota; kingdom Viridiplantae; phylum Streptophyta; class Magnoliopsida; order Asterales; family Asteraceae; genus Helianthus; species Helianthus tuberosus. The sequence continues at coordinate 9,797,094 of CM060434.1, read as the reverse complement.
AAAGTCAACAGGATACTTATTTTCTAATTTATGCATATTTAGCAATGTAGAACACATACAAATTGTTTGATCATTAATATAACTTGGTAATTAGTGTAAGAACATGTCTAAACATGTTCAACCCGACAATTTCCTGTTTAGACCCGGTTCGGAACCAAAAGTCGCAAAGCTTTGACTTCAGTTCTGACCCGTTTTGGTATGATTTAGAAATACCTTAGAGCTTCGTTTGGACCAGGTTACATGCTAGTATAACCCTCTGTGATTATACACCATGGTTCATTAGTTAACCAATTAATACGCATGATTCCGTTAATTGCTCATATGTTGACCATTATGCCCTTTTTACCATAAAACGTGATTTTTGGAAATGTAAAAGAGTAGAAACCTTAGTCACTGATATATAAACTTGTATCCAAAGTTTGACATCAGTTTGAGGTGTAGATTGAGAGTTATGCTCATTAGCGTAAATTGAAAGCTTTATGTTAATTAAACGGCGTAATTAGCGTATAACCTAGTTAAGCCTACTTTTTGATATCAAACTTATTACCCACTGATGTAATATATTATTTTGGGATTTTTGAAGATTTTTAATTAATTTTAGGCTGAGCATAACTTATAGTCGTAGGCTTAATCCGGTAATTGTCGGTTTTGCCCTTACGGGCTATAAAATGAGTTTTTCATATCTAATCGACTCCAAACCTTTTGCTACTGATTCTAAATGATTAATAAATTATTTTAAGCCTTATGGAATAATAAAAATATCAGATTTCTATATAGAACCCGGAAACGGCTTCTAATCGCCTTTTTAAGCGTTTTAAACGCATAGTATGTACTAAAACTATTTTAAACATACAAAGGTTGATACCTACTGATATTTGAGGTAAATTATAATATTTTAATAGTAAGAAAAGGTTGTTAAACTCGGACTTCAGTTTTGAGCTTTTCAGCTTATGTGAAATTACCAAAATGCCCCTACGGTGCATAGTTTTGTTATATTTGATAAATTTCACATATCTACTTTACCCTACTGTTATAATTTATCAAACTAAGTATTTTTGCTGATTATATCAGACCTGTAACTCAGGTTAATACTTAAACTCTTTTATAATCTTTTAAATGACCAAACTACCCCTACGGGGCATAGTTTGTGTTTAAATACATTTCGGGCATAATGAAAGACATCTTAATGATGTCACAACATAACTGAGGCATATTAACTTAGGAAACCTGTGTATGGCTCTCATGATTACCCGTTACGCCTCTTACGCGTTCGGTTCGGCTTATGTAACTAGTTTACATAAATTAGCCGAAACGGGTCAAACCTTATCGGTTTTATCTCAAAATCCAGAGGTTATTAATTAAGGACCCGTTAGAAATCTAATAGGTTATTATAAACCTTCGTTCCAGATTAGGAGCCCAGTAAAAGTACTTGCATTTGCTGTAATTGATTGATACTTTGCTCAGGTAAATACTCTTAACTTATTTTCCCTATACGGGCTTGGGATACGGTACTATAAAAGTACCGCTTGGTCGGGTATGTAGTCATTTAAATCGGATTGTGATTAATGTATTTACATAACTCGCTTTGTTCTGTATTATTTGATGTATGGCCCTTGGGGGTTAAATGACCATGTCCCGGATATCCTTGGTATCATTTTACGAAATGGCCACGACCTAAGCACGGGGTGTAGGCGTACACCTGACAGATGCATTATGTAAAAACTGGTAATCCACGTAAAGGAATCAACCTTGTGGGCATTATACATGTGGCGTGTGAGTTAACTTAAACCGGCTCTTCTAACCGGTGCTAATGGACGGCAAATAAGTAAAACTGTATACAAGATTATTTTAATAATTGTCCCAAGTTATAAAAGATATTTTGCCGAAGTGCATTCAAATCAATTTTCAAACTCTTTTCTAAATGAGTCAGTTGAGTTGTATTTACCAGTGTAAACTGACGTATTTTCCAAAAAGGCTAAGTGCAGGTGCTAGACGAAATAGGCTGGCTACTCCAGGCATCATTACTCAAGTCTCGCAAGCTCTAGATGTCAAAGTCTGTTGAACAGTTTTCATTTTATTTTGATCCGCCTGTGGATCCTTTACCTTCCGTTGTAATACTGGATATTACTTTTTATTCGAATTGTAATATATTTATCTTTTGCTTCCGCTGTGCATTTATATAATTGTGTTGTTTGACTATTATGTTGCCAACAACGTCACGATACTCCCCACCGGGCCCACCGGTGACACGTGGAAATTCGGGGTGTGACAGGTTGGTATCAGAGCCAACACTGGGTGAATTAAACACTAGCCTTTTGTGTTTAAACTCAGTTACACAGTTGCACATTCTTGAGTCTAGACAAGAACATAGGACTAATCCAAATTCGTTTCATTGTCTTTTAATTACTTCTTTGTTATTTTTCTGATTATCCCTTGCATGGGCAAGTCATTTTCTTAAGAAGTCCCATTTAGGGCAACCATATACTTGTTTAAAAATTTTTAATGGAACGATTATATTTAAATTATCATTCCTATATTATAAGATCTACCATTATAATAAAATGGCAAAATCTAAAAGGACAAGACCTAGCCATATGTCACATTAAGACAGGGCCAAGATGGTAGATCCACAATTAGATTCAGATCCTTGTTAACAGTTCAATTAGGATTGTTCTGCGTTAAATATTAAAAAGAATCTTAAAGGTAAAACCTAGTCTAAATGTCACTACAGACAAGGCCAAGATGGTAGACCCTATTCAAGAGATTCAATTCCTTATTAAACATCTGAAAGCATATTAACATGCTTGGCAAAGTGTGATACGATAAAATCACATAGACCATTTTTAATTGGGTTATTCTAAATCCCCTTATTTATATAATCATCCTTTATGGATGAAGTGCCCACGGGCTATAATTAACGTCCTCTGAGACTAAAGACATTGGTAGCTTACGACTCCTTGTCAAGAAAAGGTAATGAACTTTGATTCAACCTTAATGCCTCGATTCTCTGAAATCATGGCTTATAAATTAAACTTGTCTACGTGACTAGGCCTTTTGTGCTATTATTAAGTTATAATTTCGGATTATGATAAAGATCCTGAACAATTTTTATATTTAACAAATTAACTAAAATGTGTATTAAAAGCATGGTTAATAAATCGTTTAAGAACGATAGTACTATAAGGGCTTCTAAAATAAACCTTGCCCTTATTTTTCTTTTTGTAGCAACTAAGACTACATGGCTGACTCTGACGAGATAAACAGTCATCCTTTGCAAAACCGCGATGATAATGATAGGATTAATATAACCAAAGAAGAGCTTCGTTCACTGATTGACACAGCTGTATCCAAAGCTGTAGAAGAACAATTTAAGGAGTATAGTGGGACGCATAGTCGAGCCTCATCTGTACCCCACTCTAAGTCTGTCCCTAAAACTCATTCAGAGCCTCATAACAAGCCGCCCTCTAAGAAAGGGGAGCCAAAGAAGGATGATGATCGACATTCATCAAATGAACACAGTGTTCCATCCAAAAAGATAGTGTTCGATAATGAACCACGTACCAAGTCTTGTACCTATAAGTACTTTGTTTCCTGTAAACCCCGAGATTTCACTGGGGAGAAAGGAGCAGTAGATTGTATGACCTGGTTGGATGAAATGGACACGGTGGTGGACATCAGCGGTTGTGCTGAAAGGGATGTAGTAAAGTTTGTATCCCAATCGTTCAAAGGAGAGGCACTGGCATGGTGGAGGTCTCTCATTCAAGCTGCTGGGAAGATCCCGCTCTATAACATGTCATGGGAGCAGTTTGTTACCCTCATTATGGAAAACTACTGCCCTCAACATGAGGTCGAAAGAATTGAATCAGATTTCCTATCATTGGTGATGACAAACTTAGATTGTCAAGCTTACCTCACCAGTTTCAATACCCTGTCCAGACTGGTTCCTTACCTAGTAACACCAGAACCCAAGAGGATTGCTCGCTTCGTTGGGGGTTTAGCCCCAGAAATCAAAGCCAGTGTTAAGGCTTCAAGACCTGCTACATTTAGGTCAGCAGCTGATCTCTCTTTGTCCCTTACTTTAGATGCGGTCAGGCTGAGATCGCTAAAGAAATCTGAAGAAAGTAAGAGGAAGCGTGAGGATGATACCTCACGAGGGTCAGAGAAGAAGCACAAGGTAAACATCGATTCTAAGAAGTGGGTCTAGAAGGAATAGTCAGCGAACAGAGGAAAAGACAAAGTGCACGACTTGCCAGAAACGCCACTTTGGAAAGTGCAGACTTGAGTCCAATTCTAAGTCAGGACCACCTGCATGTGGGATATGCAAGTCTAAAGAGCACAAGATGATAGAGTGCAAGAAGATAAGAGATGCCACATGCTACAACTGCAATGAGAAAGGGCACATTAAGACCAACTGCCCTAAGTACGCCAAGAAGCCTGAAGAGGTTAAGAAGACCAATGCAAGGGTCTTTCGAATGGATGCCAAAGAAGCGGTTCTAGACGACAATGTGATTACAGGTACTTTCCTTGTAAATGATGTCTATGCAAGAGTACTCTTTGATTCAGGCGCTGATAAGTCTTTCGTAGATCATAAATTTTGCAAATTGCTGAATTTACCTGTCAAAACCTTGAGTATAAATTATGAGGTAGAGTTAGCAGATGGCACCATAGAAACAGTCTCCACTGTGTTAGATGGATGTGTGATATCCATTAAGAACCACTCTTTTCCTCTATCTCTACTTCCCTTTAAGTTGGCCGGTTTTGACATAGTTTTGGGTATGGACTGGTTATCTCATAACCAGGCCCAAATTGTCCGTAACAAAAAGCAAGTGGTGATAAAGACTCCGTCTGGTGAATCACTTACCATTCGGGAAGATACCCAGTATGGGCTGCCTGAGCAAGTGACTATGCTCAAGGCTTCAAAGTGTTTAAAGAAGGGTTGTGTCATCTACATGGCACAAGTGATTATTGATGAACCTAAACCAAAGATCGAAGACATCCCCATCATTTCTGAATACCCAGAAGTTTTTCCTGAAGAGCTACCTGGTTTACCACCAGATAGGCAAGTGGAATTCAGGATTGATATCATCCCCGGGGCAGCACCAGTTGCTAGAGCACCATATAGGTTGGCGCCAACGGAAATCAAGGAATTAAGAACACAACTGGATGAATTTCTAGCTAAAGGTTTCATTAAACCTAGTTCGTCTCCTTGGGGAGCACCAGACCTTTTTGTCAAGAAGAAGGATGGATCGATGCGTCTGTGCATCGATTATCGTGAGCTTATGTAACACCCTTGTATTTAATTTAAAGATTTTCGTATAATTAACGAAAATAAACATGTAATTACGATTAAGTATTCTTAGAAAATACGAGTAATCTAAAACTTTTACAATTCAAAAGTTTAGAACAAAATGTAATTAAGTTCGTCATTTAAAAGTAACAACGAAACGTTATGCGGAAGCTTATTTCTTTGATCGTGTTCGGTTCTTCAATGAGCTTGATCTTCATCCGGACAATCCCAACATAACCTAAAGTCAAAACCACTTCAATAGTTAGTTTTGACAACAATAAAATGTATGAATTCAAGTTCCAATATCAAATAACCGAAGAAAATAAAAAAAATTTCAGCATTTGGGTCTGTCGCGGCCCGCGACAGATCCCTTATAAGTTTACGCGGGCCGCTTGGAGGCCTCGCGTGTCGCGACAGTTTCAGTGTCTCCCTCCACATGGCGTGGAGGAGACCTATTTCCAGCGAGTGCAGGTCTTTTTCCTGCACTTATGCCCAGCTCTGAAATTTGTCTAAATTCTAACTTTAAACGATCATAACTTTTTACTCGGTTGTCCGTTTTAAGTGATTCTTTTTCCTACGCGTTCGTAATTTAATTCTCCATCTTATTGAGTAAAAAACCAACATTTGGATTCACAAAATATCAGATTTCAAGCTCTCGGCTTAAAATTCATTTTTGACACCTTTTTTGACCCATTTGCGATATGATCAAACAAACTTGTTGGTTAACTTTAAAATGTCATGCAACCCACATTATTCCAATTTAATATAATGCAAGGTTCAAATTACGTATTTCTTATGTAATCTTAACCTGTTTTGCGTAAATACTCATTTTGACCCGTTAAGGGTATTTAACACTTTCAAGCTTAAATCACGCTTCTCTTTAGTTTATATCCTATCTCCATATATATGCGTATCGCAAAGATTCAAATTAACAAAACTCATACTCTAAACAACTCTTAAAGGTTGTTTTCCCGATTTACCCCTCAAGGCCCTTTTTGGTCAATTTTTAGTCATTCTCTTTGTAATGAAGGACTTTCACTAATAGTTGACCAAAATATCCCTTCTAACTACATTCGTATGTTTGCGTACCTGGCTCGGGTCAACAAATAGACCCGATTTATACCTCGCTTTTATTGTCACATATTCTATGGCGACGCAATTGTCCGAATCGCTAATCGCTCCTGTTAACACAAGACTTGATAACCACATTAGTAGATATTGTCAAATGGTGTTATCACACCATTTGACCCGTTTGGCCTATATGACCAACCATTTTCATAAGTAGCAAAACATGGTTATTAATTACCAAATTGCTCATCCGACCCATTTCGGATACTTTTTTTTTTTTTTTTGCCACTAGACCCTTTTTTTCTCTTGAACTTTTTTCTTATATTTTTACCCATTCGGCTTACGCTATGGGTGCCCCTTTTTAACTACAATTCACTTTAGTCGATACTTGACTAAATTTCTATTTTTACTCATTTTCTCGTTATTAGTTGCATTTTAAAGTGATCTTAACGAAAACTCATTAATTATTAGTCATCACATGACTAAATTACCGTTTGGCCTCTTTTCACCATGACCCATGGTTTTTATCATTATGTTTGTTCCGACTCGTGTTAATAGCGTCGGAACCCTTATTTCGGATATTACACCAATCGCATTTGTAGTTTACAAAATAATGCATATTCTACAAAAAGGATGTAAGCGTCGCTTACCTTGCATCCGGTTATGCTCTTTTTCGCGTACACAATCCGTTTGACCCGCTCCTTACCCAAGCCTCCATCTAGCTTGTTAATAGTCAAACTATCACCATGATTCGTAAGACGGTTAGATTAGTCATCATTATTATGACTATTTTATCTTACGGATTCTAAGTCGAAACTACTATTCGACTTCATGATTAGTTAACTTAGCTTATTAAAGTTAACTACTTTAAATCACAAGGTTTACAACATTAAGTCTAAATCAACATAATATTTAGAACCCTTCTCACTTCATATTACGCGAAATCACCATATCATTCAAACGCGCGTTTTCGCTCTAATTTCAACACTTTAGTTTTCACTTAAGCATTTTATCAAACACCTAGTGTGCATAATTTTACATATTTACTAACTAGTTCATAACTAGTTATCTTTACCATGGTTAACATCAATTTGGCAATTTCACATAATTTTAACATCAACAAATCTGAAATTGCTTTATAGAATTCAATTTACACTAGTACAACTATCAAAATCCTAGTGTTCACCAATTTACACATAACCCACTAATCACCTACAATGGTGTTCATAGGTTTCACTAAAATTTCACATGATTTCAACTTGTATTTGTCTAGGGTTTTGTCCCTAGACACTATAGTTGTTCCTAATCATCATAATACACACATGCAACTAGAATTTACTTGATTTTCCCAATTTCATGAGAATTTCAAGTTGAGAGTTTTCCTTAAATTTTACATACCTTGTAATCCTCTTGCGATGAGGATCACGATTCTAAGCTCGGATTTCGTTTTGGACCTGATTTGCACCTCCAATTTGAGAGTTTTTGTGAGTTTCTAGGGTTTGGAGCATGGGGATCGCCCTGCTCTTTCTTCTGATCGACCAGACTCCCTTTATGGGGTGTTTGGTTTATTTTTTTTATTTGTTTTATCAATTTTAGTTTCAATTTTAACAACTTAGGTCCCTCCACTTTTCCTTAATTCTTAATTTAAGTGTTTTAACCCACTCATAAGTCACTATCTAACTAGGTTAGAATTATTCCTAGTTAACTTGGTAGGTTCGGGAAGTCGTAACCCGTTTTACTTTAAGTCCCGTTAAATCGGGCCTTTTATCTTTCTATTTTCTTGAAAGTTCTTATTCACTTTAAGTAAATATTAGGATTATTTAAATAAATTCCTAATATTTACCAGTTTACTTTTACCACTAACGGTACTTTTCCCGTCTTTAGTATTAACGGGGTTTAATTACCAAACCCGTTTTCGGGGTGTTACAAGTCTACCCCCCCCCCCCTTAAAGAGGTTTCGTCCCCGAAACCTTTTCTTACCTAATTTATCGAGTTCAACTCCATGCATTTGCTCTCGATAATCAATTAAGCATTTCTTATATCTTAACCGATTGTTAGTATTACCAGAAAAGTATGGTAATATCCCTTTGGTTATTAATCATCTACGTATCTTACATGACATAATGCGACTTGAAATAACGTAATCTCGTTATTTCCACTAGTTTAATCAACTTAGCGATATTCATCGCTTTCATATACTATCGAATTCATTATGAATCCGTTACTTTGACCCATTTTAAAGGTCTTTAGTGAAATCTTTCACTTTTAGCAACAAATCCTTTTATTTTCAAATTTATTTATTCGGTTCAGTTATACCGAATTTACCGCTTACAAGCAAACCAAATTTCTTAACTTGAATTGCTGACCTTAACCGGTTTCGCTAACTAGACTTATTAGTCCAGTTACTTTTTACCGCTCGCTTAGTTATAATGTGATTCTACTTCACATTGCATTTCTTGACCGTGATCGTGTCACATCATATTTAATTTATATAAACCTTTTTATTTTCGAGAATATCACTTTTTGAATATATCGTCTTGCACCTATCAGTATCAAGACTTTGAACCTTTCATGCTTACTATTCAAATTCCTATCAGAATTTATATTTGTAAAAACGTTATTTCTTTCTATAATCGAAGTTTTAGTTGTAGGATCTTTTCTTTAACTTTTGTCAATTATCCATACCATGATATTGACACTCCATAATTTATTCTTTTACAATCTTAGTCTTATACGGGGAATTGTAACAAGTTCCCTTACCTCACACTATCGACCCGTAGGTTCCTTCACTTAACCTCGTAGGCTATTTCCTTAGGCTTTCACCTCCTTGAGGCGAGGCCCTTATGATCCTTTTTCTTTAATTCATGACCCGTGGGTCATTTTGGCCCCATAGACCTTTGCTCTAATTAATATCCCGTAGGTTATGATGATCCCGTAGATCATCTTTTATTCTAGTCTTTCTTCCATTGTCTATTTATACATATATAGCTTTAAAGCATCCTTTGTTGTGTTTGAAATCATTAAATTTTGCTTTTGAGCTTTAGTTGACCTTGACCGTAGTCTAAGGTTTCATTTGTTTACTTTCAGACTATCCTTTCCAACTTTACGACTGCTAGCGTCATTTACACGTCGGTTTGTCTTACGCTTACCATTACCCGGTTCATACTTTTACTCCTTTACAACCCATTACCCGGGTCCTTCCATCTTATTGTTTTTAGCTTTCCGGTTTCACCGGTTTGCGTTTTCCTATTTTATTAAGCGTTATTCCTTAACTGACTCGTTTGACTCATTTTGGGTGAATTTTCATCACTTATGAACGTCAAACTTCATCCTTTATTTGACCCGTCCAACTCTGAAATGGTTGGAACGTAATTCCCAAATTTATGTTTGTGAAAATTCTTGTCATCTTTTAGTCATGACTCATATTCCGAGTCTTTTGACTTTCTATTTCGCGTTCCTGTTTCTCAGTTTACGCATGCGTTTAAATCCTTACCCACCAACCGGGTGTTTTACCGAAGTCGTTATTCTTGCAACCCTTACGGTATGCATTATGACTTCGTTTCTCTTTTATATTCCTACTTTGTTCTCAAATTTGGTGTTTTACAAAATCGGCCCGTTAAAAGTCATATTTGCATTCTCCGGGTTCGAGTGTAAGCACACCCCTCCCAATTGCATACCTTAATCCTTTTACATTAATCTTTGTCCCTTCACTCGGGCTCATCGTCCTAATGTAATACGCTTCCGTCACCCGGCTGTGCGTTTACATTATTATCAAATATTTTGCACATTTGACTCATTTGGGTACTTTTAAGTTAGTCCCATTCACCCTGCCCTTACTACATCGGATGTAAACGTGTCCGCCATAAGAAGTTCATGGTATCATATGCCACTACTTACTTGGCCAGAGTAAGCGATTAACACATGACACACATGACCTTTTTATAGTTTTCACATCACGCCCTATGTAAGTAACGCCTCTATTTGTTTCTCTTGGAAACAATATCCTGAATACATTTTCTATTCGGGTTTTTCCAAGTTTTTAATCTACATATGCAACTTTCAATTTCTACCTATTTGTTGCATATTACTATTTGTGCGATTATTTAAAATGTGCACCTGGTAATGTTTGCCCCGACGGGCGTTCCTAGACATTAACCTTGTTCGCGGTCGTCACGCGATTTAGTCCTCGGTGAGCATGCTTCTTTTGTCATGCTTCGGACCGTTCCATCATCATATCCACAATTCGTTTGACTCTCATCGTCTTCAAACGCGAGTGTCCTTCAATTAAAACATTCACAAAAGTTAGTAACGTCAACTTTAATAATCGCCCGTATTATAATACAAGGTTTTTTTTCTACTATACGCGTCAACGCGCGTATTTTCGTCAACTATATCAATCATTTTAATTGGGGTAACGTGTATCACACGATAGCCCTATGTGTTGTTTACAACACTTTAGCATGCTAAACTATTAACATACATGTACTTACCGGATTTGCGATCAAGCCTTGAACCGAACACCAATCTTTATTAAGAGCATAAGGTTTAAGTCCAAGCATAGTTTTCCCACCATACTTGAATCTCTTAAACCAAGGCTCTGATACCAACTTGTAACAACCTTGTATTTAATTTAAAGATTTTCGTATAATTAACGAAAATAAACATGTAATTACGATTAAGTATTCTTAGAAAATACGAGTAATCTAAAACTTTTACAATTCAAAAGTTTAGAACAAAATGTAATTAAGTTCGTCATTTAAAAGTAACAACGAAACGTTATGCGGAAGCTTATTTCTTTGATCGTGTTCGGTTCTTCAATGAGCTTGATCTTCATCCGGACAATCCCAACATAACCTAAAGTCAAAACCACTTCAATAGTTAGTTTTGACAACAATAAAATGTATGAATTCAAGTTCCAATATCAAATAACCGAAGAAAATAAAAAAAATTTCAGCATTTGGGTTTGTCGCGGCCCGCGACAGATCCCTTATAAGTTTACGCGGGCCGCTTGGAGGCCTCGCGTGTCGCGACAGTTTCAGTGTCTCCCTCCGCGTGGCGCGGAGGAGACCTATTTCCAGCGAGTGCAGGTCTTTTTCCTGCACTTATGCCCAGCTCCGAAATTTGTCTAAATTCTACCTTTAAACGATCATAACTTTTTACTCGGTTGTCCGTTTTAAGTGATTCTTTTTCCTACGCGTTCGTAATTTAATTCTCCATCTTATGGAGTAAAAACCCAACATTTGGATTCACAAAATATCAGATTTCAAGCTCTCGGCTTAAAATTCATTTTTGACACCTTTTTTGACCCATTTGCGATAAGATCAAACGAACTTGTTGGTTAACTTTAAAATGTCATGCAACCCACATTATTTCAATTTAATATAATGCAAGGTTCAAATTACGTATTTCTTATGTAATCTTAACCTGTTTTGCGTAAATACTCATTTTGACCCGTTAAGGGTATTTAACACTTTCAAGCTTAAATCACGCTTCTCTTTAGTTTATATCCTATCTCCATATATATGCGTATCACAAGGATTCAAATTAACAAAACTCATAGTATAAACAACTCTTAAAGGTTGTTTGCCCAATTTACCCCTCAAGGCCCTTTTTGGTCAATTTTTAGTCATTCTCTTTGTAATGAAGGACTTTCACTAATAGTTTACCAAAATATCACTTCTAACTACATTCGTATGTTTGCATACCTGGCTCGGGTCAACAAATAGACCCGATTTATACCTCGCTTTTATTGTCACATATTCTATGGCGACGCAATTGTCCGAATCGCTAATCGCTCCTGTTAACACAAGACTTGATAACCACATTAGTAGATATTGTCAAATGGTGTTATCACACCATTTGACCCGTTTGGCCTATATGACCAAGCATTTTCATAAGTAGCAAAACATGGTTATTAATTACCAAATTGCTCATCCGACCCATTTCGGATACTTTTTTTTTGGCGGCGCAATTGTCCGAATCGCTAATCGCTCCTGTTAACACAAGACTTGATAACCACATTAGTAGATATTGTCAAATGGTGTTATCACACCATTTGACCCGTTTGGCCTATATGACCAAGCATTTTCATAAGTAGCAAAACATGGTTATTAATTACCAAATTGCTCATCCGACCGATTTCGGATACTTTTTTTTTTGCCACTAGACCCTTTTTTTCTCTTGAACTCTTTTCTTATATTTTTACCCATTCGGCTTACGCTATGGGTGCCCCTTTTTAACTACAATTCACTTTAGTCGATACTTGACTAAATTTCTATTTTTACTCATTTTCTCGTTATTAGTTGCATTTTAAAGTGATCTTAACGAAAACTCATTAATTATTAGTCATCACATGACTAAATTACCGTTTGGCCTCTTTTCACCATGACCCATGGTTTTCATCATTTATGTTTGTTCCGACTCGTGTTAATAGCGTCGGAACCCTTATTTCGGATATTACACCAATCGCATTTGTAGTTTACAAAATAATGCATATTCTACAAAAAGGATGTAAGCGTCGCTTACCTTGCATCCGTTTATGCTCTTTTTCGCGTACACAATCCGTTTGACCCGCTCCTTGCCCAAGCCTCCATCTAGCTTGTTAATAGTCAAACTATCACCATGATTCGTAAGACGGTTAGATTAGTCATCATTATTATGACTATTTTATCTTACGGATTCTAAGTCGAAACTACTATTCGACTTCATGATTAGTTAACTTAGCTTATTAAAGTTAACTACTTTAAATCACAAGGTTTACAACATTAAGTCTAAATCAACATAATATTTAGAACCCTTCTCACTTCATATTACGCGAAATCACCATATCATTCAAACGCGCGTTTTCGCTCTAATTTCAACACTTTAGTTTTCACTTAGGCATTTTATCAAACACCTAGTGTGCATAATTTTACATATTTACTAACTAGTTCATAACTAGTTATCTTTACCATGGTTAACATCAATTTGGCAATTTCACATAATTTTAACATCAACAAATCTGAAATTGCTTTATAGAATTCAATTTACACTAGTACAACTATCAAAATCCTAGTGTTCACCAATTTACACATAACCCACTAATCACCTACAATGGTGTTCATAGGTTTCACTAAAATTTCACATGATTTCAACTTGTATTTGTCTAGGGTTTTGTCCCTAGACACTATAGTTGTTCCTAATCATCATAATACACACATGCAACTAGAATTTACTTGATTTTCCCAATTTCATGAGAATTTCAAGTTGAGAGTTTTCCTTAAATTTTACATACCTTGTAATCCTCTTGCGATGAGGATCACGATTCTAAGCTCGGATTTCGTTTTGGACCTGATTTGCACCTCCAATTTGAGAGTTTTTGTGAGTTTCTAGGGTTTGGAGCATGGGGATCGCCCTGCTCTTTCTTCTGATCGACCAGACTCCCTTTATGGGGTGTTTGGTTTATTTTTTTTATTTGTTTTATCAATTTTAGTTTCAATTTTAACAACTTAGGTCCCTCCACTTTTCCTTAATTCTTAATTTAAGTGTTTTAACCCACTCATAAGTCACTATCTAACTAGGTTAGAATTATTCCTAGTTAACTTGGTAGGTTCGGGAAGTCGTAACCCGTTTTACTTTAAGTCCCGTTAAATCGGGCCTTTTATCTTTCTATTTTCTTGAAAGTTCTTATTCACTTTAAGTAAATATTAGGATTATTTAAATAAATTCCTAATATTTACCAGTTTACTTTTACCACTAACGGTACTTTCCCCGTCTTTAGTATTAACGGGGTTTAATTACCAAACCCGTTTTCGGGGTGTTACAGCTTAATAAAGTCACGATAAAGAATAGGTATCCATTGCCCAGAATCGACGATTTGTTCGATCAATTGCAAGGGGCAAGTTATTTCTTGAAGATTGACTTAAGGTCAGGCTACCATCAACTGAAGGTTAGAGATGAAGACGTACATAAAACTGCATTTAGGACTCGTTATGGTCATTACGAGTTCCTAGTGATGCCTTTTGGGCTCACTAATGCACCTGCCGCGTTCATGGACCTCATGAATCGCGTTTGCAAGCCTTATTTAGATAAATTCGTCATCGCATTCATCGACGACATTCTGATCTACTCGAAGAACCAAGCTGACCACGAGAAACACCTTCGCTGTATTCTTAAACTCCTGCATCAGGAGAAGCTCTATGCCAAATTCTCTAAATGTGAATTTTGGCTTCGAGAGGTCCAATTCCTTGGACAAGTGGTGAGTGAGCGTGGTATCCAAGTGGATCCCGCTAAGGTTGAAGCAGTTATGAACTGGCAAGAGCCAAAGACGCCTACAGAGATTCGTAGCTTCCTGGGATTGGCAGGATATTACAGGCGTTTCATTGAAAATTTTTCAAGGATTTTTGCACCCCTAACTTCCCTGACAAAGAAGAAAGTAAAGTTCGTTTGGGGCCCTAAGCAGCAAGAGTCCTTTGATATCCTTAAGCAGAAGTTGAGCAACGCTCCTGTATTGACGTTACCTGATGGAATCGAAGAATTCGTAGTTTACTGCGATGCATCACACACTGGCATGGGGTGTGTGCTTATGCAGAAAGGCAAGGTTATTGCCTATGCATCGCGACAGTTAAAGGTGCATGAAAAGAATTACACCACCCACGACTTGGAGTTGGGTGCCGTTGTATTCGCACTAAAACTGTGGAGGCATTATCTATATGGAATCAAGTGTGTGATCTATTCTGATCACAAGAGCCTCCATCACCTGTTTAATCAGAAGGATTTAAACATGAGGCAACGCCGTTGGATGGAAACTCTAAACGATTATGATTGTGAAATCAGATACCATCCCGGCAAGGCGAATGTAGTCGCCGATGCCTTGAGTCGAAAGGAGAGGGTGAAACCCATCCGAATCAATGCCAAGCGCATGGAGATAAAGAACAGTTTGACTGAAAGGTTGTTAGATGCACAGAAGGAAGCTGTGTTGGAAGCTAACTATCCTAATGAAAAGCTAGGGGTAACTGAGGAGCAGTTAACTCTTAGCAAGGACGGAATTCTAAGATTAAATGGACGAATATGGGTTCCAATTTATGGAGGACTTCGAGATGTCATCCTCCAGGAAGCCCATAGTTCCAAATACTCCGTTCATCCTGGAGCCGATAAAATGTACCAGGATCTAAGGGCAAATTATTGGTGGATAGGCTTGAAAAAGTCTGTAGCCACCTATGTAGCTAAATGTTTGACATGTGCGCAAGTCAAAGCCGAGCATCAGAAACCGTCAGGTTTGCTACAACAGCCTGAACTTCCTACGCGGAAGTGGGAAATGGTAACCATGGATTTTATCACCAAGTTACCTAAGACAAGGAAATGAAATGATACAATATGGGTTATAGTTGACAGACTGACTAAGTCAGTACATTTCCTACACATTAAGGAGACTTACAGCTCCGACATGTTAGCCGAGTTATACGTGGATAAGATTGTAGCCTTACATGGCATACCTGTGTCTATTATCTCTGACAGAGATACTAGATACACGTCACATTTTTGGAAAAGCTTCCAACAATCTTTGGGCACGCGTTTGAATTTTAGTACGGCTTACCATCCTCAGACAGACGGTCAGAGTGAGCGTACCATTCAAACTTTGGAAGACATGCTTCGTGCATGTGTAATTGATTTAGGTGGTAGTTGGGATAACCACCTACCCTTGATTGAGTTCTCCTACAACAATAGCTACCACACCAGCATTAAGGTTGCGCCTTTTGAGGCCTTATTCGGTAGAAAGTGTAGAACGCCCGTTTGTTGGGCGGAAGTTGGAGATGTCCAATTATCAGGACCAGAGATAGTCTTTGAAATGACGGACAAGATTGTCCAGATTCGTGACCGTCTCAAAGCTGCCCGTGTGTCACGGCCCCCGACCCGGTTTGACCCGTTTCAGGAACCGCGGGACAGAAATCCCGTGGTATTTATTTAATTGAGTTTAACAGCGGAAGTTTATCATCAGGATCTTTTTAAAACTGAAATATTTCCCGATTATTTTATTTCACAATTCGGGATAAAACCAGGTAATTTACAATCTTGAGATTTCACAAAGAAATCTTTTATTTTACAAAACATGTTTCTTTATTTTATACTAAGCCACTTCCTTAAGCTTGTAGTGCTACTCGGCACTTTTCCTGGATCACAACAGATCACCTGAAACATGTTTGAAAAAGATTTTGTCAGCGGGAAATACTGAGTGAATCATTCTTTTCTAAAAACGACTCATTTATTATAATTTACAGTATTAAGAGAGATTACAATGTTTTAGATATCAAACCAACTACCCACAGTATTTGTCACTCGAACATCCATCGGTAGCCTCTTCGCCCGATGGTGTCTGTGACTATGGTCATATCACACATTGGCTAACTCGTTGTCCAATAGTGACGGTTATCAAGTAATGTATACAAAACCCCACATACCAGCTGTAACTTGGTGATTACATAAACTTAATCACTGTAATTATAATCTTTGAAAATAACAAGCTTTTGTAAATAAATTTGATAAAAAGAGAATGACTCACATTGCAGATTTAATTTGAGCAGATCCTAGCCTACTGATTAGCCTTTTAACCTAAATTAATAGCAAGCACACAATTCGGTTAGTAACTTAATACAGCATTTACGATAACTCACGAGATTAAAACCTTCACAACGAATGACAAAGTGCGATACTTAAACATCCATCGATTTAACGACGAATGACAAAGCATAAACCCTAATGTGGGGAGCACTTAAACATCCATTGGATAGTTTAATCGATCGGACATTGAATCGTATCAGCGATCGAGTTATTACCCTGTATTGCGGCAGCACTTCGTGATCAGTGTGTGTGTTTTGGACTGTTTTCACTATAACTCGGAGTGTAATTGGAATTTAAACGTCGCATCAATGCCCAGAATCAAGTCCCACAGCCTACTATTTATATCTGAAAAATGTCCACCCCCGCGTGTCGCGACAGGGACATATGTTCCTGTCGCGTAACGCGACAGGTAACAATTTAGGGTAGGGTAGGTACGTGTCCCAGTAGGCTTGCTGAGTTGGTTTTGCAAGAAAAATCGATTTACACGTTAAACAGTATGGATTTTACTGAATAAGGTTTACCCCCCTGAGTTTTAGGGGCCCTGATCCTGATTCCAACTATTCTGAAAATTTTAGGGTTTGTTCAGAATCACTTGGGTTTCTCAATTAGGGTTTCCTATTGAACAATTAAAATAATAATTAGGACTTTTTAATGAGAGTTGTTACATTCTCCCCACCTTAATAAAAATCTCGTCCTCGAGATTTACTGAAATAAATGAAGATACTTTCGCTTCATTTCTGATTCCAGCTCCCAAGTATATTCAGCTCCTCTCTTTGAATCCCACTTTACTTTTACTAGCACTAGTTGTTTGTGCTTGAGAAACTTCACTTTTCTGTCTTCTATTTGAAGAGGTTTCTCAATAAATTTTAACTTTTTGTTTACCTCTATATCTTGGAGAGGTACTACCAAAGATTCATCTGATAAGCATTTCTTAAGATTGGATACATGAAATACATCATGTACTCCAACTTGTTCTTCTGGTAGTTGTAAACGATAAGCAACTGGTCCTATACGTTGGATTACTGGAAATGGTCCTACGTATCTGGGACTTAGCTTTCCTTTCTTACTGAATCTAACAACTCCTTTCCAAGGAGAAACTTTCAACAATACTCTGTCTCCAACTTGGAATTCTAACGATCTCGAGCCGTCTTCAGCCTTTCCTTGATTTGAGTAATCTTGTCGGTTGTCTCTTGCACTATTTCAGGACCTGACAATTGACTTTCTCCTATTTCTTCCCAACAAACTGGAGTTCTGCATTTTCTTCCATACAATGCTTCGAATGGGGCAGTTTCAATACTTGAATGATAACTATTGTTATAGGAGAATTCAATTAATGGTAAGTGATCGTCCCAATTTCCACCAAAATCTATTACACATGCTCGGAGCATGTCTTCTAGAGTTTGGATCGTCCTTTCACTTTGCCCGTCTGTTTGAGGATGATATGCAGTACTTAGATTTAGTCGAGTTCCCATAGCTTCTTGAAAACTTTTCCAGAAATGAGAAGTGAAACGACTATCTCTATCTGATACAATGGAGAGTGGAACTCCATGTAGAGATACGACTTCATCTACATACAACTTTGCCAGTCTTTCCATACTAAAGGTTTCTTTCATAGGCAGAAAGTGAGCAGATTTGGTTAATCGATCCACAATTACCCAAATTGCATCATTACCTTTTCTGGTTTTGGGTAACTTAGTAACAAAATCCATTGTTATGAGTTCCCATTTCCATACTGGCATTTCTAATTGTTGGAGTAGACCTAAAGGTTTCTGATGTTCTGCCTTAACTCGTGAACAAGTAAGACACTTAGAAACATATCTAGCTATATCCTTTTTCATTCCTATCCACCAGAATTTTTTTCTTAAATCTTGGTACATCTTATTATTTCCAGGGTGTATGGTATACCTAGATTTATGAGCTTCCTCTATGATCTTATTTCTTAATTCTCCCTGCTTAGGTACCCAAATTCTGCTTTTATGAAATCTCCAAATTCCATCAACTCCCTGTTCTAATTCTTTTATTCGTCCTTTCATTCCTTCATCAACATCATCTATTGCGGTTTCCTGAACATTCTTTATTTGTTCCATTAAATCTAATTGTAGATTTAACCTGAGAGCACGAACTCGTCGTTGTTTTTCATGATACTTATGACTTAAGGCATCTGCAACTACATTTGCCTTTCCTTCGTGATACTGAATATCACAGTCGTAATCACTTAAAAATTTCCATCCATCTCCTTTGCCTCATGTTTAACTCTTTTTGCCCAAATATATATCTTAAACTTTTATGATCTGTATAAACAGTAAATTTGCTTCCATACAGATAATGTCTCCAAATCTTAAGGGCAAAAATTACGGCTCCTAATTCTAAATCATGAGTCGTATAATTTTCTTCGTGCTTTTTCAATTGCCTTGAAGCATACGCTATTACTTTCTTGCGTTGCATTAGCACACATCCTAATCCTAGTTTTCAAGCATCACAATAAACTTCAAAATCTTCAGTCCCTTCTGGTAAAGCTAGGATTGGAGCATTTGTTAATTTCTGCTTCAATATTCTAAAGGCTTCTTCTTGTTTAGGTCCCCAATCAAACTTAACTGCTTTACAGGTTAGCTTAGTTAATGGTACAGCTATCTTGGAAAAATCCTTAATAAACCGTCTATAGTAGCCAGCTAAACCTATAAAACTTCTAATTTCCATTGCAGTTTGTGGAACCTTCCAATTAGTAATTGCTTCTATCTTGGCATGATCTACGTGAATACCTTCGTGATTTACCATGTGGCCTAAAAATTGCACTTCCTTTAGCCAAAATTCATACTTTGAGAATTTGGCATAAAGCTTTTCTTTTCTTAACAAAGTTAAGAGTGCATGATGGTGTTCACAATGCTCTGTCTGACTTTTGGAATAAATAAGTATATCGTCTATAAAAACAATTACAAATTTATCCAAATATGGTTTACAGATCCTATTCATCATGTCCATGAATGCAGCAGGTGCATTTGTTAACCCAAAGGGCATGACTGTAAACTCGTAATGACCATACCTAGTTCTGAAAGCAGTTTTAGGTATGTCTTCTTCTTGTACCTTCAATTGATGATATCCAGAGCGTAAATCTATCTTAGAAAAATATCTAGCTCCTTGGAGTTGATAAAAAAGATCATCAATCCTAGGTAATGGGTATCGATTCTTAATAGTAACCTTATTTAATTCTCTATAATCGATACACATTCTCATTGAACCGTCCTTCTTCTTTACAAACAACGCTGGTGCTCCCCAAGGGGATGAGCTAGGTTGTATGAATCCTTTACTTAGTAACTCATCTAATTGCTTTTTCAATTCTAACATTTCTGTGGGTGCTAACCGATAAGGTGCTTTAGCTATCGGTGTAGTTCCAGGAATTAGATGAATCCTAAATTCTATTTCCCTATCTGGTGGTAATCCTGGTAACTCATCTGGGAATATATCGGAATATTCTGAGACTACAGGAATTTCCTTAAGTTCTTTACCCTTAGTACTAATGATTACTAAAATCATATATACTATTCCTTGTTTTCGTTCATAATTAGCATCTTTCATTACTGATATGAATTTCATGGGCTTACGTGGTTTATCTCCTATAATCATAATTACTTCTCCGGCAGGTGATTGAATTTCTATGGAATTCTGATCACAAAGGATTTGAGCATGGTTGGCTATCAACCAATCCATTCCTAACACAATATCAAATTCAGCTAATTTCATAGGTAACATATTTGCAGCAAATTTATGACCTGAAAGTTCTATTTCTACTTTTTGCAAAACCTGATCTATTTTAACTGAATTCCCATTTGCGGTTTCGACTGTAAAAATCTGCCTAATGTTGGTTAAAGGTAACTTAAGAGCTTGACAGAATAAAGTATTTATAAAACTTTGGTTTGCACCAGAGTCAAATAATACTTTTGCGTATACGTTGTGAACTAGGAATGTACCAGCTATCACATCTGGAATGAGTTCTGCTTCTTGAGTGGTTAGTTGGAATGCCCTGACATTCTTCTTAGTAGCTCCGTCAGCTATCATAGCTTTGTTGTCTACTGGTTTGCCCAATTTAGGACATTCTGGTTTAAAATGTCCGGCTTCTCCACAGTTATAGCAGAATATGGTTTTCTTTCTACAATTTTCTTCACGATGTCCTACCATTTTACAAAAATTGCAGGTTACACCACATCTTCCAAAATGTTTCTTTCTGCAATTCCTGCAGAATGGCGGATTTTAAGATTGCCCTGTTCCTCTTCTCTTGAAGTTGTTATTATTACCCGTACTAAATCCTTGGGTAATTTTCTAAGCCAGTTCCTTTTTCCTATTATCATCTCTTGTGCGCACCAGTTCATCAGTTAGGGTGTTGGCTAATTCCACAGCATCGTCAATAGTGCGAGGTCTCGCAGCTTTAACGATATTGCGGATTTCACCAATTAGTCCCCAAATATAACGAGAAATGAGTACCAGTTCTGGCGAAGCCAGTGTTGGTACCACTCTAGCATATTTAAAGAATGTCGAAGTATAACCGCGACAATCTACTCCCGTCATCCGATGGTTTAGGAACTTATTTGCCATTTTTTCTTTTTCATATTCAGGACAGAATTTTCTTTCTATAAGATTTTTAAATTCGTCCCAATTCATGGCATAGGCCCTATTTCTTCCTTTAGCTTGTAACACCGTGTTCCACCATTCTAGCGCCCCTTCTTTGAAAAGATTTGAAGCGTACATGACCTGATCATCCTGAGCACATTTACTTATGGTAATCACTGCCTCGGTTTTCTCTAACCAACGCAGTGATGCAGTCGCTCCTTCATTGCCTGCAAATTCCGTAGGTTTACAAGCAAGAAATTCTTTGAAAGTGCAACCAGGTGTTGCAGTTTTCATTTTCTTAGGGAGCGGAGCTTGTCGTGGTTCATTATCTTGATTAATATGATTACCGCCTCCATTTACGCTATTACTGAAGTTATCTTCAGAAATACGTTTACTAGGAACGATTTGTTGCGGTTCGATTGGATTCTTTACAGCAGCAACGATTGCTGGAATAGCATTAGCTATCCCTTGAGCAACAATATTTTCGATATCTTGCCTAGTCATATATTGATCCCCCGGATGTTTCTCAGACTGATTAACCTCATTTACTGGTTCATTACCAATGTTTGCCATCTGATAATTAATATATATAATTTTATTAGTATCTGATAAATAACAATTATACACCAAACCATCAAACAATTTTCACAATACACATATAGTCAAAACTATCGATTTCTCGATTTCATTTTATATCTTTTTATAATATGCATCACTACACACCAATATCTTATAGAGTTTTATTCGTAGTTATTTTACAGACTGATTTCACTATTACTTTTACTATTACACAACCACAATTTCACCATCCTACTATCTCTCGTCACTTGTCGTCCTAAAAACGAAGCTCCCTTTCATCATACTTCCAGGAAATTTGTCCCCTATCTCCCGGATTCTATTTCCTGCATCCATTAGCTCTTCGCCAAAATGGCGAAGTTCTGCTAAATTCTCGTTACTCATGGGTGGATTTGGTAATGGTTCCGGGTCGAACTGAGGAAGAAAGGAATAAGGACTATTGATTAGGTTTTGAAACTGCCAATCATTTGTCCACCATTCGTCTATCCCCAGAGGTTGAGTATGGATTATAGGGTCTGGAATTGCTGGTTCTAAGTTTATTGGTAGTTGATTTTCAATAGTAGGGTACAGATTATTATTAATTGGCCTGACAACATCACAGCTTGCCAATGCCCGATCTAATTCCTCCTGAAAAGGTAACTCCTCTACCTGTCTAGAACTTTCTCCGACTTCCATCTGGATTTGCCTAGAACTTCCTCCATATTCCATTCCTGGTGGCCTAGAATCTTCTCCCAATTCCATTTCCAGTGACCTAAAACCTTCACTGACTTCAACCCCTTTTCCTTTGTGTAAAGGATTTTCTATTTTAGGAATTTTCCTGGTTGTAGGCTTTCTCCTACGCACACGTCTCCATCCCACAAATCTCCTCCTCTTCTTGGGTTTAGGTTTCTCTGGAGGTGGTGAAGCATTGAATTCAACAGGTTCTTCTATATCTGGTATATACCTATTGAATTCTCGGGAAACCTCTATTTTTACTGGATAGAGATTTAGGTTTTGAAGGGCGTCAGACAAGTCACTCATGCTGTTATGCAAAATACACACAATTACTAATGTATAACAAAATTTTCATAAGAAATCTTTTTAAATATTATTTCATACCGGGTAATTACAAAACAAATGAAAATTTAAAACACACAAGGTTTTATTGTAAATTTATTTATTTACTGGATAAGATTTCTGGACTATAGGTGCTAAAACTTGATTTTTAAAATATTTAGGGATTTGCATTTACTGCTACAGTAGCTAGCATATAAAGATCTGCCCATTTCTCATCTAATTTGTCCTCCCAAGGTGTTTTACTGGTTAATTCCTGGGTTTTCTGTTTAACTTTCTTCTCTCGCGATTTCTTTATTTCCTCCTTACTTTTTCAAATAATCAGACTCCTTTTACTAGGAGAAAGTGGTTCTTCATACTGCGCTTTACGGACAAATATTCCTTCTTCAGGAATTACATAAGGTTTTGTTTGGGATGAACTTCACTTCTCATTGGATGACCTATCTAATTTAAGATAGATATTTGAAAGCTTTTGCTTACCCATACTGTAACTAACAAATAGTCAGTTAATAAAACACATAATCACAAAATGGCAATCAGTAAAAATTAAGTATTTCTAAATACTTAATTGGCTTAAATCAGTGGCTCTGATACCACCTTTTTCTGTCACGGCCCCCGACCCGGTTTGACCCGTTTCAAGAGCCGCGGGACAGAAATCCGTGGTATTTATTTAATTGAGTTTAACAGCGGAAGTTTATCATCAGGATATTTTTAAAACAGAAATATTTCCCAATTATTTTATTTCACAATTCGGGATAAAACCCGGTAATTTACAATCTTGAGATTTCACAAAGAAATCTTTTATTTTACAAAACATGTTTCTTTATTTTATACTAAGCCACTTCTTTAAGCTTGTAGTGCTACTCGGCACTTTTCCTGGATCACAACAGATCACCTGAAACATGTTTGAAAAAGATTTTGTCAGCGGGAAATACTGAGTGAATCATTCTTTTCTAAAAACGACTCATTTATTATAATTTACAGTATTAAGAGAGATTACAATGTTTCAGATATCAAACCAACTACCCACAGTATTTGTCACTCGAACATCCATCGGTAGCCTCTTCGCCCGATGGTGTCTGTGACTATGGTCATATCACTCATTAGCTAACTCGTTGTCCAATAGTGACGGTTATCAAGTAATGTATACAAAACCCCACATACCGGCTGTAACTTGGTGATTACATAAACTTAATCACTGTAATTATAATCTTTAAAAATAACAAGCTTTTGTAAATAAATTTGATAAAAAGAGAATGACTCACATTGCAGATTTAATTTGAGCAGAGCCTAGCCTACTGATTAGCCTTTTAACCTAAGTTAATAGCAAGCACACAATTCGGTTAGTAACTTAATACAGCATTTACGATAACTCACGAGATTAAAACCTTCACAACGAATGACAAAGTGCGATACTTAAACATCCATCGATTTAACGACGAATGACAAAGCATAAACCCTAATGTGGGCAGCACTTAAACATCCATTGGATAGTTTAATCGATCGGACATTGAATCGTATCAGCGATCGAGTTATTACCCTGTATTGCGGCAGCACTTCGTGATCAGTGTGTGTGTTTTGGACTGTTTTCACTATAACTCGGAGTGTAATTGGAATTTAAACGTCGCATCAATGCCCATAATCAAGTCCCACAACCTACTATTTATATCTGAAAAATGTCCTCCCCCGCGTGTCGCGACAGGGACATATGTTCCTGTCGCGTGGCGCGACAGGTAACAATTTAGGGTAGGGTAGGTACGTGTCCCAGTAGGCTTGCTGAGTTGGTTTTGCATGAAAAATCGATTTACACGTTAAACTGTATGGATTTTACTGAATAGGGTTTACCCCCCTGAGTTTTAGGGGCCCTGATCCTGATTCCAACTATTCTGAAAATTTTAGGGTTTGTTCAGAATCACTTGGGTTTCTCAATTAGGGTTTCCTATTGAACAATTAAAATAATAATTAGGAATTTTTAATGAGAGTTGTTACACCGTGATAGGCAGAAGAGTTACGCAGATCCAAAGCGTAAATCCTTTCACTTCGAAGTAGGTGACAAGGTATTGCTTAAAGTATCACCTTGGAAGGGGGTGATGCGATTTGGTAAGAAAGGCAAACTAAGCCCGAGATACATAGGACCTTTTGAGGTTATCGAACGTGTCGGGTCAGTTTCCTATAAGTTAAACTTACCGGAAGAGCTTAGTGGAATTCACAATGTGTTCCACATCTGCAATCTGAAGAAGTGTTTCACTGATGAATCACTGGCCATACCACATTCAGATGTGCATATAGATGAGAGCTTAAAATTTGTGGAAAAATAATTGTCGATTGAAGATCGACAGGTTAAGAAGCTTCGAAGGAAGCATGTACCTATTGTAAAGGTCAAATGGGATGCCCGTAGAGGTCCCGAATATACGTGGGAGGTTGAATCCACAATGAAGGAAAAGTACCCTTATTTATTTCAGTAAATCACCCGAGATTTATTTTAAGGGGGTGAGGATGTAACACCTCGAAAATTCACATCCTATGATGTGTTGACACGTGTCATATGTTTAAACGTGTGAAAGAATGTTCTGAAAGGACTAAAGTTGACAGACATGAAAAGTATATGAAAATACGAGTTCTAAATGTAAACAGTGAATAAATATATCGTACATTAACCCTACATGATGCTCATACATCCAGACGAATAAATCATGGATCATACGAAGCTAAATATGGAAGAAAGTGAGAGATTACAAACTACAGGGGTTAAATGTGTCAACATGTTTAACTTATACCTCTGAGTGACCTTTTGACAAACCTGAAGCTTTGTAACGGTTAATTATGCTCACTAGAATGCACGATATAAATTTCGAAAAGTTTCGTTATCGTATGAGAAAGTTATGATCAAATTCGTGTGCGAGGGGTTAAAGCGTTAACGTTGAAAGTTATGACTTTTCGGGTTAACCAGAAGTGTCCAGGGACTTGGCAAAGTGGGTACAAGTATTAAAGCCCTTGTAGGTAAATAAAAAGTGGTCAAATGGCAAGTATTAAGCTTAGTTGACCTTTCGAAGAGCCAAGGGACAAAGATGCGGAAAATGGAAAATGTTAATTCTGATTTCAAGGCCCAAGCGGGCCGCGTAAGAGTTGATAACATCTTACGCGGGCCGCGTTAACCGCCCAGATACAGAAACATCGAACAGCAGCCTGGAAATGCCCTCTAACCGACTTTAATCACTTGTTTCACTTCATGGGCGACCCCTAGGCAACCCCTAAACATCTAGGGACACTTGTTGATGAGTTATGGTCAGTTGTAGACTTGTGTGTCAACATTCTATGGTGGATTAAACACTATAAAAGGCCATGAAGTTGCAACTCATTCTTCACACCCTTCTCTTGCCTTCCTGATCACTTCTGGAGCTCAAGACTTCTCTCAAGTGATCTCTGGTCGTTCATAGGACTCTTGTAAGTCTGCTTAACCTTTCTTAATTAAGTTTTAGCTTAAAAGTCAAATCGTCGTAATTAACGGTTGACTTCAAGATTAATCACTAATGGTCCAGTGATTAGTCGAATTAAAAGTAGTTATAAGTTGGTAATTATGTGGGTAATAAACCCTTAAAAGGGTTCCCCCTGATTCCCACTCTAACTAGGTCAAATGTCGGGTCAAACTTGTTAATAAAAAGTCAACAGGATACTTATTTTCTAATTTATGCATATTTAGCAATGTAGAACACATACAACCTGTTTGATCATTAATATAACTTGGTAATTAGTGTAAGAACATGTCTAAACATCTTCAACCCGACAATTTCCTGTTTAGACCCGGTTCGGAACCAAAAGTCGCAAAGCTTTGACTTTTGCTTTGACTTCAGTTCTAACCCGTTTTGGTATGATTTATAAATACCTTAGAGCTTCATTTGGACCAGGTTACATGCTAGTATAACCCTCTATGATTATACACCATGGTTCATTAGTTAACCAATTAATACGCATGATTCCGTTAATTGCTCACATGTTGACCATTATGCCCTTTTTACCATAAAACGTGATTTTTGGAAATGTAAAAGAGTAGAAACCTTAGTCACTGATATATAAACATGTACCCAAAGTTTGACATCAGTTTGAGGTGTAGATTGAGAGTTATGCTGATTAGCGTAAATTGAAAGCTTTTTGTTAATTAAAAGGCGTAATTAGCGTATAGCCTAGTTAAGCCTACTTTTTGATATCAAACTTATTACCCACTGATGTAATATATTATTTTGGGATTTTTGAAGATTTTTAATTAATTTTAGGCTGAGCATAACTTATAGTCGTAGGCTTAATCCGGTAATTGTCGGTTTTGCCCTAACGGGCTATAAAATGAGTTTTTCATATCTAATCGACTCCAAACCTTTTGCTACTGATTCTAAATGATTAATAAATTATTTTAAGCCTTCTGGAATAATAAAAATATCAGATTTCTATATAGAACCCGAAAACAGCTTCTAATCGCCTTTTTAATCGTTTTAAACGTATAGTATGTACTAAAACTATTTTAAACATACAAAGGTTGATACCTACTGATATTTGAGGTAAATTATAATATTTTAACAGTAAGCAAAGGTTGTTAAACTCGGACTTCAGTTTTGAGCTTTTCAGCTTATGTGAAATTACCAAAATGCCCCTACGGTGCATAGTTTGGTTATATTTGATAAATTTCACATATCTACTTTACCCTACTGTTATAACTTATCAAAATAAGTATTTTTGCTGATTATATCAGACCTGTAACTCAGGTTAATACTTAAACTCTTTTATAATCTTTTAAATGACCAAACTACCCCAACGATGCATAGTTTGTGTTTAAATACATTTCGGGCATAATGAAAGACATCTTACTGATGTCACAACATAATTGAGGCATATTAACTTAGGAAACCTGTATATGGCTCTCATGATTACCCGTTAGGCCTCTTACGCGTTCGGTTCGGCTTATGTAACTAGTTTACATAAATTAGCCGAAACGGGTCAAACCTTATCGGTTTTATCTCAAAATCCAGAGTGTGTATGAAATACCCATATTAAGAAAGTCTCCGAACTTGTCGGGTCTAAATCACATTCTATCTGGTCTTCGCTTAATAGTGCGTACGAACCGTATCATTGAAACTAACCGGTCTAAGCTAAGGCTTAATTAAGGACCCGCTAGAAATCTAATAGGTTATTATAAACCTTCGTGCCAGATTAGGAGCCCAGTAAAAGTACTTGCATTTGCTGTAATTGATTGATACTTTGCTCAGGTAAATACTCTTAACTTATTTTCCCTATACGGGCTTGGGATACGGTACTATAAAAGTACCGCTTGGTCGGGTATGTAGTCATTTAAATCGGATTGTGATTAATGTATTTACATAACTCGCTTTGTTCTGTATTATTTGATGTATGGCCCTTGGTGGTTAAATGACCATGTCCCGGATATCCATGGCATCATTTTACGAATTGGCCACGACCTAAGCACGGGGTGTAGGCGTACACCTGACAGATGCATTATGTAAAAACTGGTAATCCACGTAAAGGAATCAACCTTGTGGGCATTATACCTGTGGCGTGTCAGTTAACTTAAACCGGCTCTTCTAACCGGTGCTAATGGACGGCAAATAAGTAAAACTGTATACAAGATTATTTTAATAATTGTCCCAAGTTATAAAAGATATTTTGCCAAAGTGCATTCAAATCAATTTTCAAACTCTTTTCTAAATGAGTCAGTTGAGTTGTATTTACCAGTGTAAACTGACGTATTTTCCAAAAAGGCTAAGTGCAGGTGCTAGACGAAATAGGCTGGCTACTCCAGGCATCATTACTCAAGTCTCGCAAGCTCTAGATGTCAAAGTCTGTTGAACAGTTTTCATTTTATTTTGATCCGCCTGTGGATCCTTTACCTTCCGTTGTAATACTGGATATTACTTTTTATTCGGATTGTAATATATTTATCTTTTGCTTCCGCTGTGCATTTATATAATTGTGTTGTTTGACTATTATGTTGCCAACCACGTCACGATACTCCCCACTGGGCCCACCGGTGACACGTGGAAATTCGGGGTGTGACAATATATGTGAAATTCTTCATTTATAACCAAACTATGCACCGAAGGGGTATTTTGGTAATTTCACCTAAGGTTTAAAGGTCATATCTGGAAATCTGAGTTTAAAACTTTTGCTTACTGCTAAAGTATAATAATTTACTTAAAATATCAGTAGGCATCAAGTCTTATATATTTAAAATAGTTTTAATACATACTATGCGTTTAAAACGCTTAAAAAGACGGTTTTAAGCGATTTTTGGGTTTTATAAGAAAAGCTGATATTTTTATTATTCTGGAAGGCTTAAAATATTTTATTTATCATATAGGATCAGTAGAAAAAGGTTTGGTATCAAAAAGATTTGAAAAACTCATTTTATAGGCCAAAAGATACCCGCTTGCGGTGTGCACATATAATGTATATATGTGTGGGCGCTCGGAGGGCAAAAGTGAAATGGTACTAACTTTAACGTTATTTTACTATTTCGTGAAAATAACGTTAAAAGCGGCGGATGGTTAATCAGGCATCATGTGGTGACGTTGATAGCTGAAAGACACGGGGGTACATGCACCAATCATTCTCTGTCCCGATTGTTTGAGTGTTATGTGTCTTAGGTCCAAGGCTTGATACAAAACTACAATCGAGCCGGGGGTCTCACTGGAAGCAGCCTCTCTATTCCTACGGGGTAGAGGTAAGGCTGTCTACATCTTACCCTCCTCAGACCCTACCTTAGCTTTGCTATTGGTGGGATTTACTGAGTATGATGATGATGATGATGATGATTTTATAGGCCAAAAGGGCAAAACCGACAATTACCGAATCAAAGCTAGAACCCTATGTTATGCTCAGCCTAAAAATAAATAAAAATCTTCAAAAATCCCAAAATATTATTTTATATCAGTAGGTAAAAAGTTTGGTATCAAAAATTGGGTTTAGATAGGCTTTATGCTAATTACGCCGTTTAATTAATAAAATGCTTTTCATTTACGCTAATGAGCATAACTCCTAATCTAGACCTCAAACTGATGTTAAATTTTAAGGACAAGTTTATAAATCAGTAATAAAGGTTTCTATTCTTTTATATTTTCAAAAATCTCATTTTAAGGTTAAAAGGGCATAATAGTCAACATTTAAGCATTTAACGGAAACATGCATATGAATCGGATATCTAATGAACCAAGTTGTATAATCATAGAGGATTATACTAACATGTAACCTGGTCCTAATAAAGCTCTAAGGCATTTCTAAACTATGCTCTAATGGGTCAGAACTTAAAGTCAAAGCAAAAGTCTACTTTTGCGACTTTCGGTTCCGAACCGAGCTTAAACTGAAAATTGTGGGGTTGAACATGTTTAGACATGTTCTTTCATTAATTACCAAGTTATATTAGTGATAAAACAGGTTGCATGGCTTCTACATTGTTAATTATGTGTTTATTTGAAAATTAGCTTTCTGTTGACTTTTTATGATTAAGTTTGACCCGACAATTGACCTAATTAGAGTGGGAATCAGAGAGTGCCCTTTTAAGGGTTTATTACCCACATAATTACCAACCCATAGGTACTTTCAATTCAATATTTGACTGGACAAATTTTGATTAATTATGAAGTCAAACCTTAATTACGACGGTTTGACTTTAGACTAATAAACTAAGTAAAACTGAATTAAGAAAGGTTAAGGACACTTACAAAAGTTCTAAGCATGATTATGGATCCTAAGGAAACTTGTTGAAGACCAGAGAAGCTCCAGAGAAGTGCCTTGAATGATCTTCAATTGTGCAAGTTCAAATGTTGCAACTTCAAGTTCTTATATAGTGAACTACATGTAACAAGATCATCACACCTAAGTCTATAATTGTTTCCTGATGTTCCCATGTGTCCCTACGCATGTAAAACCACTGGCCCAACTCCTGTATTTCGAAAACCATGCAACTAAGGTGGTGTAACCGGTTATAACAGGCAACTGCCAATTTTTAATTGCCAGCGACAGTCTTACGGACCGTAAGCAAAAACCCTTGCGGTCCGTATCCACATCTTACGGATCGTAAGTCTAGATGGATGCGGTGCGTAACCAACCTTGAATTGAATCGCCCAGTTACGTCCTTGCGGACCGTAAGCCTTATATCATACGGTCCTTAACCGATGCTCAGAAGACAAAAATTTGTAAACTTTTATGCTTTGCCCATGCAACTTTGCTAATACGAATCCAAGGTCTTTAACATCAGAATGGGGCCACTTGATCAGTTTTGAAAAACCATGAAAGCCTTTCCATGCACTTAAGTTGTCTTGGATTCTTTTGAAAAAGTCTTAAATGTAAAATTTGTGGTAACCACTCATAGGATCCAATTCTTGTGCAAATTTAAATTATGCATTTATCAGAATTAACTGGATCTAAATATCAGATGTTTATAAAACAGATTAAGGTTTGGGATTTATAAATGGGTCGCTCAGAGGTATTAATTAACATGTCGACGCTTTTAAATCCTACAATACATCTTTCAACTTGATCCGGGCTTATAACACGTTTTACCTTCCATGACACGTGTCTTTATTTTGTTGGGCATGATTTTTACGGGGTGTTACATCCTCACCCCCTTAAAAGAAATCTCGACCTCGAGATTTACTGAAATAAATGAGGGTACTTCTCTTTAATTGTGGACTCTACCTCCCACGTGTACTCGGGACCTCTACGAGCATCCCATTTAACTTTTACGATCGGTACATGCTTCCTTCGAAGCTTCTTAACCTGTCGATCCTCAATCGAGAAAGGTTTTTCCACAAATTTCATGCTTTCATCTATATGCACATCCATATGTGGTATGACTAGTGATTCATCAGCTAGACATTTCTTCAGATTGCAGATGTGAAACACATTATGGATTCCACTGAGCTCTTCAGGCAAATTTAACTTGTAAGCCACTGTTCCGACACATTCGATGATCTAGAATGGTCCTATGTATCTTGGGCTTAGCTTGCCTTTCTTGCCAAATCGCATTACCCCTTTCCAGGGTGATACTTTCAGTAACACTTTGTCACCAACCTCGAACTTTAGAGGTTTACGCCTTTTATCTGGGTAACTTTTCTGCCTATCCCTGGTAGCTTTGAGACGATCTCGTATCTGTACAATCTTATCTGTCATCTCCAGGACTATATCAGGTCCTGTTAGTTGGACATCTCCAACTTCTGCCCAACAAACGGGCGTTCTGCACTTTCTTCCATACAAAGCTTCAAAAGGTGCAACTTGAATACTGGAATGATAACTATTATTGTATGAAAATTCGATTAATGGAAGATGATCATCCCAACTTTCACCTAGGTCAATAACATAAGCTCGTAGCATATCTTCGAGTGTCTGAAGAGTACGCTCACTCTGTCCATCCGTCTGAGGATGATATGCAGTGCTGAAATTTAATCGAGTGCCTAGGGATTGCTGAAAGCTTTTCCAGAAATACGATGTATATCTCGTATCCCTATCAGAAATGATTGACACTGGCACTCCGTGGAGAGATACAATCTCATCCACGTACAGCTGAGCTAACTTATCTGAGCTATGTGTTTCCTTAATAGGTAGGAAGTGGGCTAACTTAGTCAGTCTATCCACTATCACCCAAATAGTATCAGTTCGTTTCTTTGTCTTGGGTAACTTGGTGATAAAATCCATAGTCACCATTTCCCACTTTCAGGTGGGAAGTTCAGGCTGTTGTAGCAGACCTGATGGCTTTTGCTGTTCTGCTTTAACTTGAGCGCACGTCAAACATTTGGCTACATAGGTAGCTATAGACTTCTTCAAGCCTATCCACCAATAATTTGGCTTCAAATCCTGGTACGTCTTGTCATTTCCAGGATGAACGGAATACTTAGAACTGTGGGCTTCTTGGAGGATAACATCCCGTAGTCCTCCATAGATTGGAACCCATATTCGTCCATTTATCTTAGGATTCCATCCTTGCCATATGATAACTGGTCAGCTGTAACACCCCGAAAATATAAAACTTTATATTAGAAATATAAAGTATAAATAAATGAGAATTTACTAACTAGGAATTTTAACCGAGTTAGTTGATAGTCTAGAAATAACTTAAAGAAGGGTTAAAAGCAACTAAATTAAATATTGATTAAAGTGGAGGGGTTTAAGTTGTAACAATTGAAACTTAATTGTTATTAATCAAATAAAACAAACCAAACACCCCCAAAAGGAGGTGTCTGGTCGACTAGAACAAGTAGGGGCGACACCCCCACTTCCAAACCCTAGAATTTTACTTAAAATCTCAAATTGGAGGTGCAAATCTAGTCCAAACGAAAATCCGAGCTTAGAATCGTGATCCTCATCGCAAGAGGATTGCAAGGTATGTAAAATTTAATGAAAACTCCTAACTTGAAATTCTCATGAATTGGGAAAAATCTGAAATTCTAGTTGCATGTTTGCCTTATGATGATTTAGGAACAACTAGGGTGTTTAGGAACAAACCCTAGTCAAATAGAAGTTGAAATCATATGAAATTTTGGTGAATCCATGAACACCATTGTTGGTGATTGATGGGTTATGTGTATTTGGATGAACACTAGGAAATAGATTGTTAATCTAGTGTAATTTGGCAATTTTGTAGTGATTTCAGAAATTAGAAGTTTACAATCATGAAAAATGGTTGATTTATGTGAAATTAGGGCTAAATGATAAACTAAAGATGTGATGTTTAAATCATGTAAAAATCTGCTCATGAAGTGTTTGTTGAAATGCCTCTATGAAGGCTTAAAACTGAAATTTCAAGTTAAACGCATAATCATGATGTTTGGTGTATTATGCGAATTATGATTTGAAGAGAGAGTTCTAAACAAATGTTAAATGAACTCTATAGGAACGGGCGCAGGAGCGTCAAGTGGACAAGCGGGTGGCGAACCACGTTTAAAAGGGCCACTTTGAAGGTATGTAACTTGACCCGTTACATTAAGTAGGTTTTGTTGATTATTAAATGCGTAATTGGATTTTAGAATAAGGATTGTTTTGAATTAAAGCGGTGATGCCGCTATATCAAATAATAGATCAGATTTGGTTGGAACTCGTTGGTAGTCGTCACAATGGAAGATTCCTTAGACGAGCCAAACGGGTCGAATAATCAAAGTAAGGCATGGTTAATGCTTCGGATTTTGATGGATTGATCTTTGATATTGGAATATATATAACATATTAAAATTACGAGATTTTAATGTATTGGTATCCTAGAAAACTGAAATCCGAGTGTTGGGTTTTTAGTGTAATGAACAAACCAAACAAAAACATGGATTTCCAGGATCTACCGTAAGTTACGGTAGTACCGTAACTTACGGTAAGGGTCAAATGCTTACGGTGGTTCACCCCTGTTTTACGGTGAACCAGAAGATTTCAAGACCTACCGTAACTTACGGTGACACCGTAAGTTACTGTGGAACCAGAAAAACTTTTATTTATTATTTGCAATTGATGTTGGATCTCATGTTTATGTACTTTATAACAATCTTCAAAACTAATGTTTTAAAGGTTTTGACCATAGGTAACAAGGTGGATCTTATGGATGACGATCAAGAATATGATGAAGAACCGAACACTACATTTTGAAGCTTCCGCGATGTTTTTGAATCTTTAGTAGTCTTTGTATATGGGTTGTAAACACTTGTTAAACTATTTTTGAAATGTTTTAACTTAGTCATTATTTGACTAAGGTTGACGTACTTATGAACTCTGTTAATGAATGTTATGTTACTTAACCAATATTATATACAAATGGTGTATATTATTATTAAATTCAAGTGAAAAATTTAAGGGTGTTACAAGTTGGTAATCAGAGCCTAAGGTTGTCAACAAAGTGTTCGGTTCAAGCTTGATCGATCGTCCGGTAAGAATTAAATTATTTTGTTAATAAATTATGTATTATGTAAAGAATGAGAAACGAACAAATATGCATGAAAAGAGTGTGTAAGCTCACTCAAATACAAGAAATGCATGAACCAAGAACGATTAAATCAAGTTATGAACTTGATTAAATCAAAACAAGAACGATTGAATCAAGTTATGAACTTGATTGAATCAAAACAAGAACGATTAAATCAAGTTATGAACTTGATTAAATCAAAACAAGAACGATTGAA
The DNA here is from genome assembly GCA_030545235.1 of Helianthus tuberosus. NCBI lineage: Eukaryota > Viridiplantae > Streptophyta > Magnoliopsida > Asterales > Asteraceae > Helianthus > Helianthus tuberosus. Next base: position 9,761,754 of record CM060434.1, on the reverse strand, counting down.
TCAAGTTATGAACTTGATTGAATCAAAACAAGAATGATTAAATCAAGTTATGAACTTGATTGAATCAAAACAAGAACGATTGAATCAAGTTATGAACTTGATTGAATCAAAACAAGAACGATTGAATCAAGATATGAACTTGATTGAATCAAAACAAGTAAAGCATGTGTTATAAATGGAATGTTTAACAACCTATGTAAACATTTCAGAAATAGAGATGGCAGATGGAGGTAATGATAATGCGGTGCCAAGAGTCACCAAACAAATGAGGGAAGTGATTGCCGAAGAGGTTGGAAAGGCGATTGAAAACAGTTTGTCGGGCTTTATTGATAAAATTCAAAACACAGTTTTATCAATAGTAGAAGAGAGAATCAAGAAATTGGAAGATGATGTGTGTAAAATGCAACATATAAATTACATCAAATGAGGCATAAAACTAACCCTTTTTAAGTACTAATGTTGGAAAAAGAGTGTTTTTGTCTTCTTTTTGTATTTTCAGGATTAAATGAGCTCAAATTAACAAAAGAAGCAAAAAGACAGCTAAATCTAACATAAATACAAGGAAAGGAACATAAGTGGAATGCCCGACCCCTCAACGGCATCTTCCCAAATAAAATAGAGAAGGCAGAAGACTGAACACGCCCCGTGCTCAGCCAGCACGGGGCCGTGCCCAAGAAGCAGCAGAAAAGACAAACCTATAGAAGCTTCTATTGCCCACCACAGGCCGTGTCCAGCGAACACGGGGGCGTGTCGAAAGTACATCAGGCGCATTAATTGTAATTGCGAATTACAATTAATGAAGAGAGAGATTGTCAGACAGGCACGGGGCCGTGCCCAGCCTTCTGTTCAGCCTATAAATAGGAGTGCTTGGTTTCATTTCAACTCATCCCTTGGCACACCACCTCTCTCACACTTCATCCACCACCCACCACCACCATAACACCATCATCCACCACCATCATCCATTGTCCATCGTAGAGTGTGTGAGTCGTCTCGGGATCCAAGATTGATCGTAAGAGTTCTTGACAATCAAGGCCATGTTTGCCTAAGTCTCTTACATCACTTGGTGAAGACAAAGTGTCTAGTATAATACTTTTTATTTCTAATCTTTTGCACTTTTTATTTGGTTTTGTATTAATGACTTTAATAACTAGTTACTTATGTTGAAGGTGATCTTTCCTTATCGTTTGTCCGTGGTGTCTTGGCATTATTTTACTGTCTATATAAAATAAAGGATTTTCACCATTCATATCTCCACGGTCTATATGGAGGTATGTTGGCTACCTGGTCGGGGGTTAAGGGAACGGTTTGGTAAAGGTCTTGCCATTGTTCAGCGTTTAGAGGTCCTGCAATGGACCTGGGTCAAATTTAGTAGGACCTCCTTCAATACTTCACGCTATTGGATGGCGGGGGTCCAAACTCTTTGATCCCCTCATAAGTTAACTACTATTAATACTATAACCCGGCTATTTAGGACTGTATCCCTGCTGACTCAGACTACTTAGTCGAGGGTAACGTCACCGCCAAAAGCGGGGCCTACCACAATATTGCATTAATAACTTAATTCATTATCTTCCAATAATCCACCCTTTTAGGATTGTATCCTTGCTGACTCAAACTACTGGGGTGAGGGTAACGTCACCTTCAAAAGAGGGGCCTACTACAATAACTAAGATAATCTCTTAATTATGTGCAAAAGTGCGGAAATAATCAAAGGTTATACTAGATACTAGTCGGAACCAAGTGATTCATCTTGTCTATCTGTTTTTCTTTTATTTTTATTTTCAGCATTTTAGTTAGTTTTTATTTTTCTTAGTTTAAAAAACATTTTTCTAAACTTTTTATTTTGATTAGACGTTGAGGATAAACCGGTACTAAAAGCTCTTGTGTCCTTGGACGACCTCGGTATCTTGCCAACACTATACTACGCTCACGATGGGTGCACTTGCCCATATGTGTGTTTAGTGTTAGTAAAATATCGTGCTTTATAAATTTAAAACTTGGCTAAAATAAGTGTTAAAGGGGCTTAAAATATACACCTAATATATATAACACTTCACACGCATCAGAAGATGATTCAAATTTAGCAAAGGAAAAGCATGGAGGACGAAAGCCTTGTTCATACAAGGAATTCATGGCCTGTAAACCACCAATATATAATGAGGAGGTTGATCCAATAGTGTGCCAACGATGGCTAAGTGATATCGAAGGGGTATTCGAGAGGACCCATTGTGATGAAGATGACTACGTAGCCTATGGTACGGGTCAACTAAGGAGTCAAGCGAAAGATTGGTGGGATAACAAAAAGAGAGAGATCGGTATTGAAGCTGCTAAGGTCATGACTTGGGAAAAATTCAAGACGCCATTTCTTAAGCATCATAGCCCCAAGGCGGTTATGAATAAAATCAAGGAGGAGTTCATGCAACTTAGGCACAAGAGTGAAACCATAGACAAGATTACGGCAACGTTTATGGATAAGATGAAGTTTTGCAATGATCTAGTGACGAATGAAGAACAAAAGATATACTACTACCATAACATGTTGAGTGCTGAATATAGAGAATTTATCACCCTTTCCAAATACGAGACCCTTACCGAGATCATAAATGCTGCTCGGGAAAGGGAGATCGAACTGAAAAAGAGCATTGAAAGGGGTGAACGGAAAGCACAAGATGTAAACCCAAGCCCTGCTAAGAAGGCACGAACAAACGAAACCGCAAAGAAATCTGATACGAAAAGCGGGTCGCCAAGTTGCAGAATCTGCGAAAAGGGTCATAAAGGCGAATGCCGTTACAAGGATAAGCCTTGTCCCATATGCCGAAAAACGGGACATATGGCTATATCGTGCCCGGAGAAAGTGACGGTTTGTTACAATTGTTATCGAACGGGTCACAAAAAGTCGGAATGCCCGGAACTGGTTGGAAAGAAGGATGGGCAGGATCCGAAAGGTGAAGCCCCAAAAGCAAAGGCAAGATCTTTTCAACTGACCGCCGCAGAAGCGAAAGTTGAACCTGACGTAGTCTCAGGTACATTTGCTGTAAATTCGATTCCTGCACGCGTGTTATTTGATACGGGTGCGAATAAATCCTTTGTTTCATATGGATTTATTCGACATCCTTCATTTGTTCTAACAAAATTACCTGTGCCTTTAGAAGTAGAAATAGGTAATAACAAGAGCTTTATTGTTTGTGATGTATGTGAAAACTGTAAACTGAGCATTGACGACGAAGAATATTTGATAAATCTAATCCCGATGTCAATGGGAGAATTTCAAGTAGTCGTTGGGATGGATTGGCTATCTCAACACCATGCAAAGGTCGTGTGTTTTCGTAAAGAGATAAAACTAACATCTCCGAGCGGGAAACACGTCACCATTTATGGCGAAAAAGGAGGCAACCCTATAGTGTGCTCAATGTTGAAAGCTCACAAGCTTATGAAGCGAGGATGCAAGGCATTCATGATATACGTTAATGAGCCCGAAAAAGAATCACGAAAGATTGGAGAGGTACCGGTAGTACGAGATTATGAAGATGTGTTTCCGGAGGATTTACCGGGGATACCGCCTGAACGGGAAGTAGAGTTCGGGATCGAATTGATTCCGGGCGCGAAACCCGTAGCAAAAGTCCCGTACCGACTTGCACCGTCGGAATCGAATTTTTCTAAACTTTTTTCTAAACTTTTTCTAAACTTTTTATTTTGATTAGACGTTGAGGAAAAACCGGTACTAAAAGCTCTTGTGTCCTTGGACGACCTCGGTATCTTGCCAACACTATACTACGCTCACGATGGGTGCACTTGCCCATATGTGTGTTTAGTGTTAGTAAAATATCGTGTTTTATAAATTTAAAACTTGGCTAAAATAAGTGTTAAAGGGGCTTAAAATATACACCTAATATATATAACACTTCACACGCATCAAGTTTTTGGCGCCGTTGCCGGGGACACAAGGATTTTAAGAAAGTTAGGAATCAACGGCCTAATCATTTTTTTTCTTTTTTCTTTTTAATTTTTTAGGATTTTCTTAGTTTTTCAGCTTCTGCAGAGCTCAGCACGGGCCGTGCCCGCTGAACACGCCCCCGTGCTAAATCATTGGAACTGGCAATCCTGTTTTAAGTCAGACACTAAGCTGAACACGGGGCCGTGCCCACTCAACACGTCCCCGTGCCCAAGTTTCAGTTACTGAAAACAGAACCGTTAGATCCCGGCGGTTGGTAATTTCTGACAAAAACATGAGTGATAGTAATTGTTTTTACTTTCGGCACTCTTATGGTACGTGGTGTCAATTATGTGGAGGCGAACATAAAGAATTAAAATGTTACTTTCTAAATTATAGGCCCCACTACATAGACCCACCGATTCCTTATAACCTTAAGAGGGGCGAAAGTAAAAATAAGCACTATTTCTCCCTCGAGTGCGCCCAGCCAGATATTCTAGGAGAAATGCTCCTTGACGAGTTATTTCAACTAGAAGAGCTAATTCTGAATTGGTTAGAAGAGCTTGGGAAGGACTTTATTGATCCACCCCAAGACGATAACCATGAAGAAATGTTGGAACCGCATTCCGACAACCTCGTTACTCCCAAAAATACCTTCATACCTAGCAAAGACTTGGACGATAGTCGTCCCTGTGCCGATTGTGCCGTGAGGGACTCTCAATCGACTTCGTTCGGCGCATACATAGACCTGAGCAATTCGGCATACACCTTCTTTAACGAGAGCCCGGGAAAGGGTTGGACTTGTCCACCAAGAATGAAAATAGGAATTACCCTCACCGACAACCTCTTGCGTTCTCGCCTTAGTCTAGGACAATTGAGGTATATTAGGCACTTTGGGGTTGTTCCAACCAGTAAGGAACCACCCGATATCGGGACGAAATTTCTTTCAACTTGGGGATGATGTGACAACTCGAAATTTAGAACCTTTCTTGTATCCCGATGTAACATGAACGTGTGACTAGTTAACTTGTGTGATTAATGATAAGTGAAACTCGTATGTGATTATGTGTTATGTTATGTGTCGTGCTTGTACGTATGTGTATATTTATATGAACCGAAACAACAAGGACCCGACTCGAGACCATGCGGTCTCGAGTGAACAGTGTGTCATATGGGCCGGTTGGGCCGTGCACCTCATCCGAAGCCCATTAGGGTGCACTACTTAGAACGAGTATATAATCCTCATGATAGCCACACTTGTCATTTTTGGGCAAATAACACACATACTCTTCTAACACACACACTCTCCATTCTCCCTCACTAAAACTCTAAGCCACAACATTTCCTCTCCTTCATTCTCGGATTCAAACCGGCCGACCGCAAGAGGGTTCTCGGACTAGCTTGTGCTCACCAAGAAAAGCTTCATCTTTCACCACTAATTCTTGAACCGGTTAGTGATTTATGATTTGATGTTTGGTCAAATGATGTTTTGATGGCATACATTGATGATGAGTTAGTGTTCAAGGAAATCGATGCATAAATGTTCTATGTTATGTGTTTACATTCGGTTGATGATGATTATGTGTTAATGTGCCGATTTCGTTAAGGTGAATAATGTATGCTTGACTATGTAGGAGTGTTATCGGTTCTATATGGTTTGGATGTTGTTATACGTTGAAATGATTGATGAATGGAAACCGTATACTTGTAATCGGTTGTGGTATGTGCACGATTAGGACGATTCATTGTGTAGATATCATAGGGTGCTTATTAGTGTTGATAGGTTGTTGATCATGATTCTTGTTGGGTTAAAGTTTATATGAATATTTGATGAACATATGAAGAACATGATGAATATGATATGAACATGCTTTGAATATTTGAAATCTGATTGTTTGATCTGTTTTGTTTAGTATTTAGACAAGGAAACATGTTTAGTGGATAGTACAAAATGGTTGCATGAAATTAAAACCTCATTGGATAGTACATGTCGGAAATCAGCAGTTGTCCAACCGAAACCTCCTGTCTCGACTCAAAACCGCCACATGACAACTCGAGATCCCTGATTGCGACCCAGGTTGCGAGTCGCAAACGCCTGGTTGCGACTCGAGACCAAAACAGCATGAACCGAGACCATGATTGCGAGTCCGGTTGCGACTCGAGACCGCCTGTCTCGACTAATGCACGAATGACTCGAAACCGCACAGTCTCGACTCGAGATCTCTAGTCTCGACTCGGGACCACGTACACATACACCGAATCAGACTTACTGTATTACGGGCTTAGTTGATGGGCCGGACCTTGGGCTTTGTTTATTTATATACTCCTGTTCAACTCGTAGGCATTATTTGCAAACTGCCATGTTTATACATGTATGCCATGATTATTACTTAAGTACAATACGTGGAGAACATACGTGCACAACTTGGATACGAACCTGACTTGTATGATACAACTATGTTAGGACGCGGTTGATCCAATATTGCTTGTTTGACTTTTCTGTGTACCTACCGAGCAAACCAAGGTGAGTTCACACCCTCTACAAAGCATGGGATTCCCTGGGTTGGGAATGGGGTTAAGGAATGTGGATTCCTCGTCCTCCTTGGGTAGGACAGCAATGGTTCAGGAATGTAATTCCTCGTCCTCACGGACAGATAACTCGTACTAGACCAAAACTCTATCACGAAGTCCCTCATTTTTATATCGACTTAATCGCCGGGCCAATGGCGAGCGGGTCATTAGTTAGATAGCGCTATTTAGGTCTGACAAACCTCACACCGTGCCGCAGAGGACGGGCGTGAACTAATGGATCTGGGGCACGTCAATGATGATAGACATTGACAGTTTCAGGGCACTTAAACATGACTACAGTCAGCAGTCGATATGGTAACGAGTCTAGTGTATACATGGGGTAGCCCCCACGGCCGAAATGCCAGATAACTAACACGGGGTAGCCCCCACGGCTGGATTGCCAGAGTAACCGGGAATAAACAAGTCACGTTTTTTTATCTATGGGGTAACCCCCACGGCAGGATGCCAGCTAAAGGAACTGTTTTCGAAACTACTTAAAATGAACACCCAACCGTGAACTCACTCAACTTGTTGTTGACTCGCTACTACATGCTTTGCAGGTCCTTAGGTTCTTAGCTGGAGCTTGCATGGAGGAGGATCGTTGTGGGACATGGACAACTGTGTGCCATGTTAAACTTTGAAACAATTAAACTTATGTTTTGATTTAAGACTTATGCTTCCGCTTGCAACTTAACTATGTTTTGTTGAACACCAATTGTATTGGTTGAACTTTTATAACTATGTGATTGCTTGTTCAATATGATTGGTGGCTGGATCCTGGTCAGTCACGCCTCCAAGCGGTAGTACTCCGCAGGTGGATTTTGGGGGTGTGACAGATTGGTATCAGAGCCATTGGTTATAGAGAACTTGGTTTTAATAAAGGAAAAAACGTTTTTTGTTAAAACCAGACTATAACCTGTACAGTGCTCAACGGTCCACAACGATGCTTCCCTCCACATGCAAGGCTCGACATTCTAGGTGATATGATCTGTGTATATATTGCCTACTTGTTAGTTACATAGTACATTGCTTATGGTATGCTTGGTTAGTATAACTACTGTTGCTTAAACACGTGCGTGCTTGCTCTATTTTATCGTCGTACTTTCGCGAACCCCTCTCACTCACGTTCTTCTTGATATGAAGATCATGTCTGGACGCGTTAACCTAACACAAGCCCAGTTGACGGCTCTGATCAACGAACGAGTTGCCGCAGCACTTGCAGCTGCACACGCAGGAGGTATATCCTGCAGTCCGAACTCATTCTAGGATCTTTAGGATCCTACTCTCGTGAACCAACCTTTGTGTTAAACTCTGTCTTTTCTTTCACCTACGATAGGTCAGCATGTTCAGCCACCCGTGTGCACCTTTAAGACTTTCATGGACTGCCGACCAACTACTTTTAGCGGCACTGAAGGAGCAGTAGGTCTCCCACACTCGTTTGAGAAACTAGAATCTGTGTTCGAAATGTGTGAATGCCCTGAGGCGCGCAGGGTGAAGTATGCTACCGGTACTCTCGAGGGTTTAGCCCTCACATGGTGGAACGCTCAGGTTCAGATGCTGGGGTTGGTTGCTGCCAACGCCACCCCATGGGAAAATTTTAAAGAGATGATCAAGGAGGAATACTGCAGTCGTGATGAGATTCACAAACTGGAAGTGGAGTTCTTCAACCTCAAGATGACGGGGTCCGAAATTGAAGCTTATGTGAAAAGGTCGAACGAACTGGCAATTCTGTGCCCTACTATGGTGGATCCTCCCATCAAACGCATCGAACTATTTCTTCAGGGCTTAGTGCCGGAAATCCAAAGTCATGTGACTTCGGCGAACCTCGCCACCTACCAGCAAACTGTTCAGTTGGCTCACCGTCTCACGGACCAAGCGGTGGAGCAGAACAAGTTACCAAAACGCATAGGCGCTGCAACTACTTCTGGTACCTCTAGTGACAACAAACGGAAATGGGATGGAACTTCAAGTAAGGGTTCGACTTCTGTTCAGTCCCAGTCTCAGCAGAGAAAGACTGATGACCACAAGAGCCCCAATCAGCAATCGTCTGGTGGTCAAAGTCATGGTGGGTACAAAGGAAATCACCCTAAATGCAATCGCTGCAGCCTGCACCACAGCGGGCCATGCACCAGGGGCAACTGTCATCGGTGCAACAAGCCTGGTCACGCTGCAAAGGATTGCAGGAGCTTATACCCCGCCAATCAGAATCGTCATCAAGCTCAACAGAACCAGCGCCAGCAGCAGCAGCAAGGTGACAACAAAGGGTGCTTTCAGTGTGGAGCTGAGGGCCACTTCAAGAGAGACTGTCCCCAACTGAACAGGAACCAGAACAACAACAACAACAATAACAACAATCAGGGGAATGGTAACAATGGGAACAACAACAACAATGGCGCCAGGGGGCGGGTGTTTGTGATTGGCCAAGGTGAAGCAAGGAATGACCCCAATGTTGTGGCGGGTAAGTTCCTTCTCGACGACTTTTATGTTTCAGTTTTATTTGATTCGGGTGCCGATACTAGCTACATGTCACTAGAAGTTAGTCGAATGCTTAAGCGTATTCCAACACCTTTGAACAACAAGCACACCGTAGAGCTAGCAAATGGTAAGAGTTTAGAAGCCACACACCTAGTCAAGGGTTGTAAACTTATTCTCGCTGACCAGACCTTCTCTATCGACCTCATTCCTATTGTCTTGGGTAGTTTCGACGTTGTCATTGGGATGGATTGGTTATCCCAACACCGAGCAGAGATTCTTTGCAACGAGAAGGTTGTCCGTATTCCAGGTCCCGGTGGTGAACCTCTCATGATTCATGGCGACAAGAGGAGTGCTGTTGAGAACGTCATTTCTCTCCTTAAGGCCCAAAAGTGCTTGCGAAAGGGCCACACTGCCATTTTGGCTCTCGTTACTGACACCTCAGAAAAAGAGAAGAAGATAGAAGATTTTCCAGTTGTACGCGATTATCCAGAGGTATTTCCTGAGGAATTACCTGGTCTTCCGCCTCATCGCCAAGTCGAGTTTCAGATCGAACTAGCTCCTGGGGCTGCGCCCATAGCCCGTGCACCTTATCGTTTAGCCCCATCAGAGTTGAAAGAACTCTCCACGCAACTACAAGAACTCTTGGATAAGGGTTTTATTCGTCCAAGCTCATCGCCCTGGGGAGCTCCAGTATTATTTGTAAAGAAGAAGGACGGTACTTTCAGAATGTGCATCGACTACCGGGAACTCAACAAGGTGACGGTGAAGAATCGTTATCCTCTACCGCGGATCGACGACTTGTTCGACCAGCTGCAAGGGTCGAGCTACTATTCGAAGATCGATTTGAGATCGGGTTATCACCAACTGAGAGTCCGGGAAGAGGACGTCTCCAAAACAGCTTTCAGAACTCGATACGGGCACTATGAGTTTTTGGTCATGCCTTTTGGGATAACAAACGCACCTGCGGTTTTCATGGACTTGATGAACCGAGTGTGCAAGCCTTACCTGGACAAGTTCGTTATAGTCTTCATCGACGACATCCTGATCTATTCCAAGAGTCAGGAGGAACACGAGCAGCATCTACGACTTATTCTGGAACTCCTTCGAACAGAACAGCTTTATGCAAAGTTCTCGAAATGCGACTTCTGGCTTCGAGAAGTCCATTTCCTGGGCCACGTGGTAAACAAGGATGGGATTCACGTTGATCCATCCAAGATAGACTCGATTAAGAACTGGCCTGCACCTCGTACACCAAAGGAAATTCGCCAATTCTTGGGTTTGGCGGGATACTACCGGAGATTCATAAAGGATTTTTCTAAGATTGCACAGCCTCTCACCTCACTAACGCAGAAGGGCGTTGTTTATCGCTGGGGAAACGCACAGGAGTTGGCATTTCAGCACCTAAAGGATAGACTTTGTAGCGCACCTATCCTTTCCTTGCCGGAAGGCACAGACGACTTTGTGGTTTACTGCGACGCATCAATTCAGGGTCTTGGCTGCGTGTTGATGCAACGAGATAAAGTTATAGCCTACGCCTCACGCCAACTCAAGGTTCATGAAAAGAACTACACTACGCACGACCTAGAGCTGGGAGCTGTTGTTTTTGCACTTAAATTATGGCGGCATTACCTGTATGGTACCAAGTGCGCCATCTACACCGACCACAGGAGCCTCGAGCATATCTTCAAGCAGAAAGAACTGAATATGCGGCAACGACGATGGGTCGAACTACTGAATGACTACGAGTGCTCAATCAGATATCACCCGGGCAAAGCCAATGTTGTGGCTGACGCCCTTAGTCAAAAGGACACTGCGCCTAAGCGCGTGCGAGCTTTACAACTCACGATCCATTCTAGTCTGCCTCCCCAAATACGAGCAGCTCAGATAGAAGCACTGAAACCAGAAAACGTCAGGGCCGAAGCCCTACGCGGATCGAGGCAACGCTTAGAACAGAAGGAAGACGGTGCTTACTACGTAACGGGACGCGTTTGGGTCCCACTCTATGGCAACCTACGAGAGCTCGTGATGGATGAAGCACACAAGTCTCGCTACTCAGTACACCCTGGATCAGATAAGATGTATCATGATATCAAAACTACGTATTGGTGGCCTAGCATGAAGGCCCACATAGCGACCTACGTCAGCAAGTGTTTGACTTGTGCGAGAGTCAAGTCGGAATACCAGAAACCATCAGGCCTACTCCAACAACCAGAGATACCTCAATGGAAATGGGAGCAAATTTCCATGGATTTTGTCACTGGCCTGCCTAGATCCCAGCGCGGGAACGATACTATTTGGGTGATCGTGGATCGACTCACAAAATCTGCACACTTCTTGGCTATCAAGGAGACGGATAAGTTCTCCACTCTTGCAGAAATATACCTTAAGGAAGTCGTTTCGAGGCACGGGGTGCCCACCTCCATTATCTCGGATCGAGATGCACGTTTTACTTCAGAGCTGTGGCAAGCAATGCACAAATCCTTCGGCTCACGATTAGACATGAGCACAGCGTACCACCCTCAGACGGACGGGCAGTCCGAGCGCACTATTCAAACCTTAGAAGACATGCTTCGTGCATGTGTAATCGACTTTGGCAACCGCTGGGAAAAGCATCTGCCACTTGTGGAATTCTCGTACAATAACAGCTACCACACCAGCATTAAAGCTGCTCCATTTGAGGCATTGTACGGACGTAAATGCCGGTCACCTCTTTGCTGGGCAGAGGTGGGAGATAGTCAGATCACTGGTCCAGAATATGTGGTAGACACGACCGAACAAATTGCTCAAATACGAAAACGCATGACGGCAGCTCGCGAACGTCAGAAAGTTTACGCCGACATGGGCAGGAAACCACTTGAGCTCCAGGTTGGGGAGCGGGTACTACTCAAAGTTTCACCCTGGAAGGGTGTGGTTCGTTTTGGCAAACGCGGCAAACTTAACCCACGATACGTTGGACCTTTCGAAGTCATTGAGAAAATAGGCAGGGTGGCCTACAGACTAAACTTACCAGCGGAACTCGGTGCAGTTCACAACGTTTTTCACGTGTCGAATCTGAAGAAGTGTCCGTCAGATGAGACCCACGTAGTTCCTCTGAAGGAACTCACTATCGACGAACAGTTACGATTCGTCGAGGAACCAGTCGAAATCACGGACCGGGATGTTAAGGTCCTCAAGAGCACCAGAATACCTCTCGTTCGAGTTCGTTGGAACTCACGTCGCGGCCCAGAGTTCACCTGGGAGCGCGAAGATCAGATGAAACAAAAGTATCCCCAACTGTTCGCAAACAGTACACCCACTACTGAGGCCGAAGCTACGGAATTTCGGGACGAAATTCCAGATCAACGGGGGGTGGATGTGACACCCCAGGAAAACCAGGAAAACCATACAACTTAACTAGCTTCCTCAGTGAGTGCCTACCAAATTTCGGGACGAAATTTCTTTCAACTTGGGGATGATGTGACAACTCGAAATTTAGAACCTTTCTTGTATCCCGATGTAACATGAACGTGTGACTAGTTAACTTGTGTGATTAATGATAAGTGAAACTCGTATGTGATTATGTGTTATGTTATGTGTCGTGCTTGTACGTATGTGTATATTTATATGAACCGAAACAACAAGGACCCGACTCGAGACCATGCGGTCTCGAGTGAACAGTGTGTCATATGGGCCGGTTGGGCCGTGCACCTCATCCGAAGCCCATTAGGGTGCACTACTTAGAACGAGTATATAATCCTCATGATAGCCACACTTGTCATTTTTGGGCAAATAACACACATACTCTTCTAACACACACACTCTCCATTCTCCCTCACTAAAACTCTAAGCCACAACATTTCCTCTCCTTCATTCTCGGATTCAAACCGGCCGACCGCAAGAGGGTTCTCGGACTAGCTTGTGCTCACCAAGAAAAGCTTCATCTTTCACCACTAATTCTTGAACCGGTTAGTGATTTATGATTTGATGTTTGGTCAAATGATGTTTTGATGGCATACATTGATGATGAGTTAGTGTTCAAGGAAATCGATGCATAAATGTTCTATGTTATGTGTTTACATTCGGTTGATGATGATTATGTGTTAATGTGCCGATTTCGTTAAGGTGAATAATGTATGCTTGACTATGTAGGAGTGTTATCGGTTCTATATGGTTTGGATGTTGTTATACGTTGAAATGATTGATGAATGGAAACCGTATACTTGTAATCGGCTGTGGTATGTGCACGATTAGGACGATTCATTGTGTAGATATCATAGGGTGCTTATTAGTGTTGATAGGTTGTTGATCATGATTCTTGTTGGGTTAAAGTTTATATGAATATTTGATGAACATATGAAGAACATGATGAATATGATATGAACATGCTTTGAATATTTGAAATTTGATTGTTTGATCTGTTTTGTTTAGTATTTAGACAAGGAAACATGTTTAGTGGATAGTACAAAATGGTTGCATGAAATTAAAACCTCATTGGATAGTACATGTCGGAAATCAGCAGTTGTCCAACCGAAACCTCCTGTCTCGACTCGAAACCGCCACATGACAACTCGAGATCCCTGATTGCGACCCAGGTTGCGAGTCGCAAACGCCTGGTTGCGACTCGAGACCAAAACAGCATGAACCGAGACCATGATTGCGAGTCCGGTTGCGACTCGAGACCGCCTGTCTCGACTAATGCACGAATGACTCGAAACCGCACAGTCTCGACTCGAGATCTCTAGTCTCGACTCGGGACCACGTACACATACACCGAATCAGACTTACTGTATTACGGGCTTAGTTGATGGGCCGGACCTTGGGCTTTGTTTATTTATATACTCCTGTTCAACCCGTAGGCATTATTTGCAAACTGCCATGTTTATACATGTATGCCATGATTATTACTTAAGTACAATACGTGGAGAACATACGTGCACAACTTGGATACGAACCTGACTTGTATGATACAACTATGTTAGGACGCGGTTGATCCAATATTGCTTGTTTGACTTTTCTGTGTACCTACCGAGCAAACCAAGGTGAGTTCACACCCTCTACAAAGCATGGGATTCCCTGGGTTGGGAATGGGGTTAAGGAATGTGGATTCCTCGTCCTCCTTGGGTAGGACAGCAATGGTTCAGGAATGTAATTCCTCGTCCTCACGGACAGATAACTCGTACTAGACCAAAACTCTATCACGAAGTCCCTCATTTTTATATCGACTTAATCGCCGGGCCAATGGCGAGCGGGTCATTAGTTAGATAGCGCTATTTAGGTCTGACAAACCTCACACCGTGCCGCAGAGGACGGGCGTGAACTAATGGATCTGGGGCACGTAAATGATGATAGACATTGACAGTTTCAGGGCACTTAAACATGACTACAGTCAGCAGTCGATATGGTAACGAGTCTAGTGTATACATGGGGTAGCCCCCACGGCCGAAATGCCAGATAACTAACACGGGGTAGCCCCCACGGCTGGATTGCCAGAGTAACCGGGAATAAACAAGTCACGTATTTTTATCTATGGGGTAACCCCCACGGCAGGATGCCAGCTAAAGGAACTGTTTTCGAAACTACTTAAAATGAACACCCAACCGTGAACTCACTCAACTTGTTGTTGACTCGCTACTACATGCTTTGCAGGTCCTTAGGTTCTTAGCTGGAGCTTGCATGGAGGAGGATCGTTGTGGGACATGGACGACTGTGTGCCATGTTAAACTTTGAAACAATTAAACTTATGTTTTGATTTAAGACTTATGCTTCCGCTTGCAACTTAACTATGTTTTGTTGAACACCAATTGTATTGGTTGAACTTTTATAACTATGTGATTGCTTGTTCAATATGATTGGTGGCTGGATCCTGGTCAGTCACGCCTCCAAGCGGTAGTACTCCGCAGGTGGATTTTGGGGGTGTGACAAAAATGAAGCCGCATTCTTCCTTCCTAGGGAGATCGAAGAATGGCTTTAAACAACATTTAGGGAAGAAATCCTTCGGCTAAAAGTCCTACTGTATCGGGAAACTATTCTCGAAATTTTCTTAGAATAGTAGAACTCTCTATGATAACCTCGTGTACCTCCTGACCTATTTAGTTAAGTTTTTGTTTTATCTAGTTTAATCTTAATTTAGGACTATGTAAGGTCTCTCTATGATGCAATGAAACGATGGTTTTAAAAGTTCGGATGGTTCATAATGAATAAAACACACTCATGGTGGTAAGGGATGAAAAGGGGAACGAGAAAAATGACCCCATGCACAAGAACAAGGCAGCCCGACGATTTTCTCCATTACATAAGGTTCAACACGGGCCGTGTCCAACCAACACGGCCCCGTGCTGAACCCCCTGCAGAAAAATGCCCAGTTCAGGTAACTGGACACGGGTCGTGTTCACCAGACACGCCCCCGTGTCCAGGCTTCTGTTTCTTTTCTTTAATTTTCGTTACTGGCACCTGAACACGGAGCCGTGTCCGGTCCCCACGGGGCCGTGTCCAGACTGCCAGTAACATAAATCTTTGCTTTTAAACACTATTTTACACATCTAATCAACCTAAAAATTTATTTTTGAGACACATTGAGGACAATGTGTAATTTAAGTGTGGGGGGGGGGGGGGGATGTTAAAACCTTGAAATTTTGCAAGTCCTAAATACAAGCCTTACACAAAACTCTATTGGAACCGCCTATCACCCCAAATTTTTTTCAAAAATTTCATTTTTTTTTTACTTGTCTAGGTTTAACTCGGGAAATTCAAGCTCTCAAAAAGGCTATATTTTTACGAATTTACAACCGATAGCGTAGTGATAAAAAGAACCAACATAAGAAAATTATGAAAAGGCATGACAAACTTAGTTAAAATTTGATTATATATACTTGATCACATAAAAACTCATTCCCACAAAAGTGAGTTTTGAGCCTTTATTGAGCATACAATTACATATCATTAAACTAAATGCTCATTTTTCGTTTCTTGTGTGAATAGCCGCTTGATTCTTACGACTCTAGAACTTGCCATGACGATACATTCCCGGTCCTTATCAACTTAAACCCGAGTAAGTAAATGATGGAGGCAATAGGACTAACCCTTTTTATTTCTACACCATTATTTTTCTTTTTCTTTTACCACCTACCCAAAAATCCCCCTAGTTAGCCTCTTTGAGCCTAAACCTTTTTCATTTCATAACCCAAACCAAAAACCCTTTTACCCACCAAAACCTTTTTCATTTTTAACCCTTTGTTTTAGTAACAAGTTCGGTTTTTCGTATGGTAAAAAAAAAAATAAAAAAAAATAAAAAAAAATTAACAAAAAATAAAAAATATAATTTTGTGTTGATGATGAAGCAAAAGAAAATAAACAAACAAGTTCATCAAAAATAACCTTGTTTGAATAATAGCTTCATCAAAGTAAAAGTCACGAAAATAGAAAGTCCTACAAAAACCGACACTTGTTACGCTTTTTCACCCTTTTTCTACTAACCACTAACCACTAACCCAACCACCTACCTTTAACCCAAGCCTAACCCTTAACCCACAAAGTCCTCTTGATATTTACAAAGGTATAAAAGTTAAAAAGGAGGAGGATTGATTGCTTGGCAAGCCTATGGTAGAAATAAGTTCAATGCTGCTCTCGAGTGATTCACTAAAAATACACCTTCGGCCGAGTGTGAGTGATTTCTCCCGTGAGGTATGTGAACTTGTATATAAATGGAGTTTTAAAAAAGGTATGTTATGCCCAAATAAGTAATTTCTCCTATGAAACGTTCTAAATAAATCATTACGAATAGGATTGTAAATAGATAAAAATAAAACCCAAAAAGATCTTGGATATCCCGACACTCTACGACAAGCCCAAAACCTTCTCTTCTACCCATTCCATTTGGGAATGTAAGCCACATATTAAAGAGTTTTGCTTGAGGACAAGCAAAAGTTCAAGTGTGGGGGTATTTGATGTGTGTAAAATGCAACATATAAATTACATCAAATGAGGCATAAAACTAACCCTTTTTAAGTACTAATGTTGGAAAAAGAGTGTTTTTGTCTTCCTTTTGTATTTTCAGGATTAAATGAGCTCAAATTCACAAAAGAAGCAAAAAGACAGCTAAATCTAACATAAATACAAGGAAAGGAACATAAGTGGACTGCCCGACCCCTCAACGGCATCTTCCCAAGCAAAATAGAGAAGGCAGAAGACTGAACACGCCCCGTGCTCAGCCAGCACGGGGCCGTGCCCAAGAAGCAGCAGAAAAGACAAACCTATAGAAGCTTCTATTGCCCACCACGGGCCGTGTCCAGCGAACACGGGGGCGTGTCGAAAGTACAGCAGGCGCATTAATTGTAATTGCGAATTACAATTAATGAAGAGAGAGAGATTGTCAGACAGGCACGGGGCCGTGCCCAGCCTTCTGTTCAGCCTATAAATCGGAGTGCTTGGTTTCATTTCAACTCATCCCTTGGCACACCACCTCTCTCACACTTCATCCACCACCCACCACCACCATAACACCATCATCCACCACCATCATCCATTGTCCATCGTAGAGTGTGTGAGTCGTCTCGGGATCCAAGATTGATCGTAAGAGTTCTTGACAATCAAGGCCATGTTTGCCTAAGTCTCTTACATCAGTTGGTGAAGACAAAGTGTCTAGTATAATACTTTTTATTTCTAATCTTTTGCACTTTTTATTTGGTTTTGTATTAATGACTTTAATAACTAGTTACTTATGTTGAAGGTGATCTTTCCTTATCATTTGTCCGTGGTGTCTTGGCATTATTTTACTGTCTATATAAAATAAAGGATTTTCACCATTCATATCTCCACGGTCTATATGGAGGTATGTTGGCTACCTGGTCGGGGGTTAAGGGAACGGTTTGGTAAAGGTCTTGCCATTGTTCAGCGTTTAGAGGTCCTGCAATGGACCCGGGTCAAATTTAGTAGGACCTCCTTCAATACTTCACGGTATTGGATGGCGGGGGTCCAAACTCTTTGATCCCCTCATAAGTTAACTACTATTAATACTATAACCCGGCTATTTAGGACTGTATCCCTGCTGACTCAGACTACTTAGTCGAGGGTAACGTCACCGCCAAAAGCGGGGCCTACCACAATATTGCATTAATAACTTAATTCATTATCTTCCAATAATCCACCCTTTTAGGATTGTATCCTTGCTGACTCAAACTACTGGGGTGAGGGTAACGTCACCTTCAAAAGAGGGGCCTACTACAATAACTAAGATAATCTCTTAATTATGTGCAAAAGTGCGGAAATAATCAAAGGTTATACTAGATACGAGTCGGAACCAAGTGATTCATCTTTTCTATCTGTTTTTCTTTTATTTTTATTTTCAGCATTTTAGTTAGTTTTTATTTTTCTTAGTTTAAAAAACATTTTTCTAAACTTTTTATTTTGATTAGACGTTGAGGATAAACCGGTACTAAAAGCTCTTGTGTCCTTGGACGACCTCGGTATCTTGCCAACACTATACTACGCTCACGATGGGTGCACTTGCCCATATGTGTGTTTAGTGTTAGTAAAATATCGTGTTTTATAAATTTAAAACTTGGCTAAAATAAGTATTAAAGGGGCTTAAAATATACACCTAATATATATAACACTTCACACGCATCAGAAGATGATTCAAATTTAGCAAAGGAAAAGCATGGAGGACGAAAGCCTTGTTCATACAAGGAATTCATGGCCTGTAAACCACCAATATATAATGGGGAGGTTGATCCAATAGTGTGCCAACGATGGCTAAGTGATATCGAAGGGGTATTCGAGAGGACCCATTGTGATGAAGATGACTACGTAGCCTATGGTACGGGTCAACTAAGGAGTCAAGCGAAAGATTGGTGGGATAACAAAAAGAGAGAGATCGGTATTGAAGCTGCTAAGGTCATGACTTGGGAAGAATTCAAGACGCCATTTCTTAAGCATCATAGCCCCAAGGCGGTTATGAATAAAATCAAGGAGGAGTTCATGCAACTTAGGCACAAGAGTGAAACCATAGACAAGATTACGGCAACGTTTATGGATAAGATGAAGTTTTGCAATGATCTAGTGACGAATGAAGAACAAAAGATATACTACTACCATAACATGTTGAGTGCTGAATATAGAGAATTTATCACCCTTTCCAAATACGAGACCCTTACCGAGATCATAAATGCTGCTCGGGAAAGGGAGATCGAACTGAAAAAGAGCATTGAAAGGGGTGAACGGAAAGCACAAGATGTAAACCCAAGCCCTGCTAAGAAGGCACGAACAAACGAAACCGCAAAGAAATCTGATACGAAAAGCGGGTCGCCAAGTTGCAGAATCTGCGGAAAGGGTCATAAAGGCGAATGCCGTTACAAGGATAAGCCTTGTCCCATATGCCGAAAAACGGGACATATGGCTATATCGTGCCCGGAGAAAGTGACGGTTTGTTACAATTGTTATCGAACGGGTCACAAAAAGTCGGAATGCCCGGAACTGGTTGGAAAGAAGGATGGGCAGGATCCGAAAGGTGAAGCCCCAAAAGCAAAGGCAAGATCTTTTCAACTGACCGCCGCAGAAGCGAAAGTTGAACCTGACGTGGTCTCAGGTACATTTGCTGTAAATTCGATTCCTACACGCGTGTTATTTGATACGGGTGCGAATAAATCCTTTGTTTCATATGGATTTATTTGACATCCTTCATTTGTTCTAACAAAATTACCTGTGCCTTTAGAAGTAGAAATAGGTAATAACAAGAGCTTTATTGTTTGTGATGTATGTGAAAACTGTAAACTGAGCATTGACGACGAAGAATGTTTGATAAATCTAATCCCGATGCCAATGGGAGAATTTCAAGTAGTCGTTGGGATGGATTGGCTATCTCAACACCATGCAAAGGTCGTGTGTTTTCGTAAAGAGATAAAACTAACATCTCCGAGCGGGAAACACGTCACCATTTATGGCGAAAAAGGAGGCAACCCTATAGTGTGCTCAATGTTGAAAGCTCACAAGCTTATGAAGCGAGGATGCAAGGCATTCATGATATACATTAATGAGCCCGAAAAATAATCACGAAAGATTGGAGAGGTACCGGTAGTACGAGATTATGAAGATGTGTTTCCGGAGGATTTACCGGGGATACCGCCTGAACGGGAAGTAGAGTTCGGGATCGAATTGATTCCGGGCGCGAAACCCGTAGCAAAAGTCTCGTACCGACTTGCACCGTCGGAATTACAAGAGTTGATGTCCCAAATCCAAGACCTGCTTGACAAGGGATTCATAAGGCCGAGTGTGTCTCCTTGGGGCGCACCGGTGTTGTTCGTGAGAAAGAAAGACGGGAGCATGCGCATGTGTATCGATTACCGGGAGTTAAACAAACTCACGGTAAAGAACCGATACCCGCTCCCGAGGATAGATGATTTATTCGACCAACTACAAGGTGCGAACTGGTTTTAAAAAATTGACCTTAGATCGGGGTATTACCAACTAAAGGTCAAGGAAGAAGATGTGCCGAAGACGGCTTTCCGCACGAGATACGGACATTACGAATTCCTCGTGATGTCATTTGGGCCAACAAACGCACCCGCGGCTTTCATGGACCTCATGAACCGGGTTTGCAAGCCAATATTGGATAAGTCTGTCATCGTGTTTATCGATGATATCTTGGTGTATTCAAAAAGTGAAGCTGAACACGCACACCACTTACAAGAAGTGTTAGAGACACTTAGACGAGAGAAGTTATATGCAAAATTCTCTAAATGTGCCTTTTGGTTACGAGAGGTACAATTTCTTGGTCATGTCATAAGTGCCAACGGAGTTTTGGTGGATCCGTCAAAGATAGAGGCTGAGTCAAAATGGAATCCCCCGAAGAACCCTTTAGAAATTAGAAGCTTTTTGGGACTCGCGGGATATTATAGGAGATTCATTCAAGATTTCTCCAAGATTGCGTCACCGCTGACAAAGCTAACCCGGAAGAAGGAAAAGTTCATTTGGGGTGTAGATCAAGAAAGGGCATTTCAAACACTAAAAGAGAAGTTAACTCAAGCTCCGGTACTGACATTGCCGGACGGAGCCGAAGACATGGTGGTATATTCGGATGCTTCACTATCAGGGCTCGGATGTGTTTTGATGCAACGAGGCAAGGTTATAGCTTATGCCTCGAGGCAATTGAAGATCCACGAGAAGAAATACCCCACGCACGATCTCGAGTTGGCTGCGGTGGTATTTGCGTTAAAAATATGGAGGCATTACTTATATGGGGTAAAGTGCACCATATTCACCGACCACAAGAGCTTGAAATACTTCTTCGATCAGAAGGAGTTAAATATGCGACAAAGGCGATGGCTAGAAACGGTGAAAGATTTCGACTGTGAAATACATTACCACCTCGGAAAGGCAAATGTGGTAGCGGATGCTCTGAGCAGAAAAGCGGACTATGTCCCAATACGAGTAAGGTCGATGCAACTCGTGGTGACCTCGGGAATACTCGAACGTATTCGGGAGGCGCAGTTAGAAGCAGTAAAAGAAAAGAATTGGAAGAAAGAAAGAATAATCGGTCAATTGAAAGATTTGTCTGATGGGAATCACAGGTTGAAGACTCGATCCGGAAGGATATGGGTCCCACATACTTCTGGAGTGAAGGTGCTTCTACTTAATGAAGCTTATAAATCCCGTTATTCAATTCATCCGGGTGCGACTATGATGTACAATGATTTGAAACAAAATTATTGGTGGCCCGGAATGAAGAGGGATGTGGCGAAGTATGTGGAAAAATGCTTGACATGTTTACAAGTCAAGGCGGAGCACCAGAAACCATACGGCAAACTCCAACCGTTAGAAATTCCGGTTTGAACATATTACAATGGACCTACTAACCAAGTTGCCCAAGACGAATCGTGGTTTCGATGCCATATGGGTAGTGGTGGATAGATTGACGAAAAGTGCTCACTTCATTCCGATCCGTGAGACTTATACGTCAGAAAAGATGTCAGAAGTTTACACTAATGAAATAATAGCACGTCATGGGGTGCCGGTATCCATCGTGTCTGATAGGGATACCCGGTTTACTTCAAATTTCTTGGCAAGATTTCCAAGAGCAAATGGGAACCAAATTGTTCATTAGCACTGCGTACCATCCTCAAACGGATGGATAGAGTGAAAGAACGATACAAACATTGGGGGATATGCTACGGGCATGTATAATCGACTTTGGAGGAAGTTGGGATGTTCACCTACCATTAGTTGAGTTTTCGTATAATAACAGCTACCAATCTAGTATTAAGATGGCACCGTACGAAATGCTTTATGGTAGAAAGTGTCGAACCCCGGTATGTTGGGGTGAAGTAGGTCCACGCGAACTCGCCCACCAAGATATAGTACGAGCCACGAATGAAAAGATTGAAATAGTTCGAGCACACTTGAAAGCAGCTCAAGACAGGCAAAAGGCGTATGCGGATAAAAGGAATAGGCCAATTGAATTTCAGGTTGGCGACATGGTTATGCTAAAAGTTTCCCCATGGAAAGGCATTATTAGATTCAGAAAAAGAGGAAAACTAAGCCCGAGATTTATTGGGCCATTCAGAATCACTGAACGGGTTGGTAAAGTAGCTTATCGTCTCGAATTACCCGAGGAGTTGAGTGGGATTCATAGCAAATTCCATGTGTCACATCTCCGAAAATGTTTGGCCGACGAAACTGCTCGTATCCACTACGATGATATCGAGGTGGATAACAGCCTCAACTATGCAGTAAAACCAATCCCGATTTTAGATCGTAAAGAGAAAAGTTTGAGGAACAAGGTGATTAATCAAGTCAAGGTCAAATGGGAGCATAGGAAAGGTTCGGACACTACTTGGGAGTCCGAAGAGTAGATGCGACGTCTCCACCCTACATTATTTGGTATGTACTTTGGTTTCGGGGACGAAACCCTTTTAAGGGGGGTGGACTTGTAACACCCCGAAAATATAAAACTTTATATTAGAAATATAAAGTATAAATAAATGAGAATTTACTAACTAGGAATTTTAACCTAGTTAGTTGATAGTCTAGAAATAACTTAAAGAAGGGTTAAAAGCAACTAAATTAAATATTGATCAAAGTGGAGGGGTTTAAGTTGTAACAATTGAAACTTAATTGTTATTAATCAAATAAAACAAACCAAACACCCCCAAAAGGAGGTGTCTGGTCGACTAGAACAAGCAGGGGCGACACCCCCACTTCCAAACCCTAGAATTTTACTTAAAATCTCAAATTGGAGGTGCAAATCTAGTCCAAACGAAAATCCGAGCTTAGAATCGTGATCCTCATCGCAAGAGGATTGCAAGGTATGTAAAATTTAATGAAAACTCCTAACTTGAAATTCTCATGAATTGGGAAAAATCTGAAATTCTAGTTGCATGTTTGCCTTATGATGATTTAGGAACAACTAGGGTGTTTAGGAACAAACCCTAGTCAAATAGAAGTTGAAATCATATGAAATTTTGGTGAATCCATGAACACCATTGTTGGTGATTGATGGGTTATGTGTATTTGGATGAACACTAGGAAATAGATTGTTAATCTAGTGTAATTTGGCAATTTTGTAGTGATTTCAGAAATTAGAAGTTTACAATCATGTAAAATGGTTGATTTATGTGAAATTAGGGCTAAATGATAAACTAAAGATGTGATGTTTAAATCATGTAAAAATCTGCTCATGAAGTGTTTGTTGAAATGCCACTATGAAGGCTTAAAACTGAAATTTCAAGTTAAACGCATAATCATGATGTTTGGTGTATTATGCGAATTATGATTTGAAGAGAGAGTTCTAAACAAATGTTAAATGAACTCTATAGGAACGGGCGCAGGAGCGTCAAGTGGACAAGCGGGTGGCGAACCACGTTTAAAAGGGCCACTTTGAAGGTATGTAACTTGACCCGTTACATTAAGTAGGTTTTGTTGATTATTAAATGCATAATTGGATTTTAGAATAAGGATTGTTTTGAATTAAAGCGGTGATGCCGCTATATCAAATAATAGATCAGATTTGGTTGGAACTCGTTGGTAGTCGTCACAATGGAAGATTCCTTAGACGAGCCAAACGGGTCGAATAATCAAAGTAAGGCATGGTTAATGCTTCGGATTTTGATGGATTGATCTTTGATATTGGAATATATATAACATATTAGAATTACGAGATTTTAATGTATTGGTATCCTAGAAAACTGAAATCCGAGTGTTGGGTTTTTAGTGTAATGAACAAACCAAACAAAAACATGGATTTCCAGGATCTACCGTAAGTTACGGTAGTACCGTAACTTACAGTAAGGGTCAAATGCTTACGGTGGTTCACCCCTGTTTTACGGTGAACCAGAAGATTTCAAGACCTACCGTAACTTACGGTGACACCGTAAGTTACGGTGGAACCAGAAAAACTTTTATTTATTATTTGCAATTGATGTTGGATCTCATGTTTATGTACTTTATAACAATCTTCAAAACTAATGTTTTAAAGGTTTTGACCATAGGTAACAAGGTGGATCTTATGGATGACGATCAAGTATATGATGAAGAACCGAACACTACATTTTGAAGCTTCCGCAATGTTTTTGAATCTTTAGTAGTCTTTGTATATGGGTTGTAAACACTTGTTAAACTATTTTTGAAATGTTTTAACTTAGTCATTATTTGACTAAGGTTGACGTACTTATGAACTCTGTTAATGAATGTTATGTTACTTAACCAATATTATATACAAATGGTGTATATTATTATTAAATTCAAGTGAAAAATTTAAGGGTGTTACATCAGCAGTTACTCCCAACTTTTCATTTGGATAGTTAGCTTCTAATACAGCTTCCTTCTGGGCGGCTAACAATCTTTCGTTTAAACTGTTCTTTAATTCAATGTTCTTTGCATTGATTCTAATGGGCTTAACCCTTTCCTTCCTACTTAAGGCATCGGCGACTACATTCGCCTTGGCTGGATGATATCGGATTTCACAATCATAATCATTCAGTGTCTCCATCCATCGTCGCTGCCTCATGTTTAGATCCTTCTGATTGAACAAGTGTTGAAGGCTCTTGTGATCAGAATAGATCACACACTTGGTACCATATAGATAATGCCTCCATAGCTTTAGTGCAAATACAACGGCACCCAACTCCAAATCATGGGTGGTGTAATTTTTCTCGTGCACTTTTAATTGTCGGGAAGCATATGCAATAACTTTACCTTTCTGCATTAGCACACATCCCATGCCAGTGTGTGATGCGTCGCAGTAAACCACAAATTCTTTTATGCCATCAGGCAATGTCAACACAGGTGCATTGCTCAACTTTTGCTTAAGAATGTCAAAAGACTCTTGCTGCTTTGGACCCCAATCGAACTTGATATTCTTGCAGGTTAGTGAGGTTAGGGGTGCAACAATCCTTGAGAAATTTTCAATAAATCGCCTATAGTATCCTGCCAAACCCAAAAAGCTACAGATCTCTGTGGGCGTCTTTGGCTCTTGCCAATTCATGATAGCTTCGATCGTAGCGGGATCCACCTGGATACCATGCTCACTAACCACATGTCCAAGGAACTGGACTTCACGAAGCCAAAATTCACACTTTGAAAACTTGGCGTAGAGCTTCTCCTGCTGAAGTAGTTCCAGAATACCTTGAAGATGCTTCTCATGGTCAGCTTGATTCTTTGAATAAATCAGAATGTCATCAATGAATACGATAACAAATTTGTCCAAGTATGGCTTGCAGATACGGTTCATGAGATCCATGAACGCTGCTGGTGCATTAGTGAGCCCAAAAGGCATCTCTAGGAACTCGTAATGACCATAACGAGTCCTAAATGCAGTCTTGTGCACATCTTCATCTCTAACCTTCAACTGATGGTAGCCTGACCTCAAATCAATCTTGGAGAAATAACTCGCTCCTTGCAGTTGATCGAACAGATCGTCGATCCTGGTCAATGGATATCTATTCTTGATAGTGACCTTGTTGAGTTCGTGATAATCGATGCATAGACGCATCGATCCATCCTTTTTCTTTACAAACAGGATTGGTGCTCCCCAAGGAGACGAACTAGGTCTAATAAAACCTTTTGCCAACAAATCATCTAACTGAGTCCTCAACTCTTTCATCTCTGTTGGTGCCAACCTGTAAGGTGCCCTTGCAACAGGTGCTGCTCCTGGAATAATGTCAATTCTGAATTCTACTTGTCTATCTGGTGGCAAACCAGGTAGTTCTTCAGGGAATACTTCGGAATATTCAGAAATGACGGGGATGTCCTCAATCTTAGGGTTCGGCTCATCAATAGTTACTTGTGCCATGTAGATGACACAACCCTTCTTCATACACCTTGAAGCCTTAAGCATAGACACATGCTTAGGCAATCCATACTGAGTATCTCCCTGTATGGTAAGTGGCTCACCATACGGAGGTTTGATCACTACTTGCTTCTTGTCACACACAATCTGGGCTTGGTTATGGGATAGCCAATCCATGCCTATTACTATGTCGAAACTGGCTAACTTCAAAGGAAGTAAGGACAATGGAAAAGTGTGGTTCCTAATGGATATGAAACATCCATCTAACACAGTTGATGCGGTTTCTATGGTGCCATCGGCTAATTCAACCTCATATTTTATGCTTAGGGTTCTAACCGGCACGTTTAACAACTTACAAAACTTATCATCAACAAATGACTTATCTGCTCCAGAATCAAATAATACCCTTGCATATACATTATTAAGAAGGAAGGTACCTGTTATCACATTGTCATTCTAGATCGCCTCCTGTGCGTTCATCTGAAAGACTCTAGCATTGGTATTTTTCCCATCTTCAGCTTTCTTTGCTAACTTTGGGTAGTTGGACTTGATGTGCCCTTTTTCATTGCAGTTATAGCACGTAGCATCCTTGATTTTCTTACAGTCTAAGGTCTTGTGCTCAAAGAATTTACAAATCCCACAAGCTCTCGGCTGTGCCTGGGATTTAGACTCATATCTGCACCTCCCGAAATGGTGCTTCTTACAGACTTTACATTTGGGCTTATCACCCGATTGTTGACCATCCTTTTTACTTCTTGAACTCTTTTTGTGGTCATTATTTCCCTTATGCTTCTTGTTTGAACGTCGTGAGTTGTCATCCTCACGTTTCCTCTTTTCAGCATCGGTGTTTCTCAGCTATCTCTGCCTGACCGCGTCCAAAGTAAGGGACAATGATATATCGGCTGCAGACCGAAAAGTAGCTGGTCTGGAGGCCTTCATGATGGCCTTGATTTCTGGGGCCAAACCCCCAATGAAACGAGCTATCCTCTTGGGTTCCGGAGTCACCAGATACGGAACCAGTCTTGACATAGTGTTGAAGCTCGTAAGGTAGGCTTGACAATCTAGGTTTTTCATAACCAACGACAAGAAATCAGCTTCAATCTTTTCAACCTCATGCTGAGGGCAGTAATTCTCCTTAATCAACGTCACAAACTGCTCCCAAGACAGATTGTACAATGGGATTTTCCCTGTAGCTTGGATCAAAGACCTCCACCAAGCTAGTGCTTCACCTTTGAATGATTGAGATACAAACTTTACCACATCCTTATCAGCGCAACCACTGATATCAACCACGGTGTCCATCTCGTCTAACCATGTCATGCAGTCAATAGCCCCTTTTTCACCAGTTAAATCCCTAGGTTTGCATGAAACAAAATACTTATAGGAGCAACCCTTATCACGTGGTTCCTGGTTTAGCACGATTCTTTTAGATGGAACACTCCTCTGGTTTGATGAGTGATGGGAATTACTATTGTGAGCAGTATGAGTTCTTGAGGGTGGTTTAGAGTGTGGTACAGAGTGAGTCCTCACATGAGTACCACTGGATTCATTTAGCTGTCTGTCCAGGGCTCGCGTAACGGCATTATCTATCAATGCTTGTAATTCTGCTCCTGCTATGTTGACTCTGGAGGTGTCATGATTATCTCTGGGGTGACTGTTGACCTCGTCTGACCTAGGCATGTAGCTTGATTGCTACATAAAATAATGATTTTTCAATTTATTCAGGGGTCTATAACAGTTTTATCATTCTAGATGATTTATTAATCATGGTATTAAAAAAAACCATTTTGATTAATTTGTTAAGCATATATATATTCAGGATTTTTTATTATAATAATCCCTAGTTATAATTAAAATATATCAATGGAAAAAAGGCCAAGTAACATGGACAGTTTTAAATTTTTAATCAAGATCTTATAGGATCAATGTATTGAGGTTTTAATCATAGTTTATTACCTCTTCTTAACATGGGGTCGAAAACCACACTGTCTTTTGTCTTGTATGACAATGAATATAGCCCGTAGGCATTACATCCCTATTGGATGTTTAATATAATAAAAGAAATTGGAAGAATCCAATGTAAGGATGACTTATGCGATTTTATCGAATCACATTTTGCCAGGAGTGTTAACATGTTTTCAGATGTTAACAAGGATTTGAATCTTTTGAATAGGTTTTACCGTCTTGGCCATATCTAGAATGACATGTGGCTAGGTTTTATCTTTAAGATTCTTTTTAATTTTTAACGCAGAACCACCCTAAATTGAGATGTTAATAGGGATCTGAATCTAATTTGGGGAACTACCATCTTGGCCCTGTCTTAAAATGGCACATGGGCTAGGTTTTGTCCTTTTTAGATTTTATCATTTTATTATAATGGTGGATCTTATAAAAGGAATGTTATTTTTCATTTATTTCATATTTTATGTTTATGCATACAAAAAAAAATTAAAATTAAAATTTAATCATTCCACTACAAAATTCAAAAGTACATGGTTGCCCTAAACGAGACTTCTAACCGAAATAACATACCCACGCAGGGGTTAAACAAACACAACAATACCCACGCAGGGGTTAAACAAAAAGACATGCCCACGCAGGGGCGGAATTCAGAGACAGATGTCCACGCAGGGACTTGATTACAACATAAACAAATAAACAAGGATTTTAGAAAATCCCTTCCCTTGGTCTTCCCTTTGATTAGGCTTGCCAAACCTTTGAAGAATCCGCGGTTGTTCTGGCGCTCTGCTTGAACTTCCCGCTCTACCTGGCTCAACCTTTTGAGAACTTCCTGTTGTCGCTCTAGTGGTATCAAATGCGGCTGCAGCGGCTGCCGATGTGGAGGTTGAGGAGGTGGCGGTTGTTGGTACCCATAAGCTGAGTACCCAACTCCCCAAGGAGCTCCATAAGGCCCCTCAGGGTGGAGAGCATTGTAATTCCATGCTGCCTGGTATGGGTCAACCTCAGCATAATTGTAGTTGGTGTGGGCTGGCTGCTCAAATGCATTATACGGCGCTGCGCCGGCGTATGTAGGAATTGGGTTACCAAAACCCAACGGTGGTGGCGCGACAGGCGCAGAGTCTACTTCCGAGACGGGGTTTGAAGGCCCACCCATCTGCGGGTCTTTAAGGAGTGGCGGGTAGTGGCTGCCACTCGAAGGTTGAGGGGAACTGATACGCACTCCTCCTCGCAGGGGCATCCGTGCGTTTGATCTTCGTCACCTCGGTGGCTCCGAAGGCGGCTGCTGAACTGGTGGTGGTGGCGGTGGAGTGACTGCCACAAAACGAGAATCCTCGGAGGGATCCTGCTGCTGCTGCTGGTGGTGGTGAGGCGAGGAGTGGTACGAAGGGGTAAACACCCAATCATACTGGGCGAATCTCGCCTCGTAACTGTCTGGACCACGGTACGGTGATCCATGGAATGATGACCCATCAGAGATCTCGATGGGGTGGTTAGGGGTCCCGGATGGAGGCTCGGCGGGATCCGTGTCTTCATCCATGTCCATCGCATGGTCGCCCGAGAAATGATCTTCAGGTCCCAATGGGTTAAAACCCACTGGTTCTTCAATGTAGTTTGTCGGGTTGAACCGGCTTTGGAAGACAGGTGTCGGGTCATCGAATGAATGGTGAGGGTTGGACCTCTGGAGGGGGATGAAAGATGGCTGTGGGTTGTAGGGCTCGTTTTCATATTGAGGCCCGAAGGAATGGTGATAGGATGGTGATGAACTTAGCGAGACGGATCGCCTCGCTGGCTCTATATACGTCCTCCAATGCTCCTGTGGACTTGTACTCATAGTGACCGGTGGGGTTCGTCTGTGTGATGGCCAGGCCTCATGGTCGTGGCCTGTGATTGGTGCCTTTCCTCTTCCCCTCATGAACCTTGGTGGCATGATTGAACCTGACGACATAAACAAAGATAACAGCAAGGAAATATATAAAGGACAAAAATAAAACAAATCAGGATTTGTCCTAAGTTCTTTGTCTAGACTCGAAAATTGAGGAATGTGCAACTGTGTAACTGAGATTAAACACAAAAGGCTAGTGTTTAATTCACTCAGTGTTGGCTCTGATACCAACCTGTCACACCCCGATATTTCCACGTATTACCGGTGGGCCCGGTGGGGAGTATCGTGACGTAGTTGATATCATCATAGTCAAACAACACAATTTAAATGCACAGCGGAAGCAAAAGATGAATCACATTACAAACCGAATAATAAGTAATATCAAGGTATTACAAACGGACTGTAAAGGATCCATAGGCGGATCAAATAAATTGGAAACATACTTCATCAAATTTAAAATGCATCCAAACTTGCAAGACTCTTATTGATGCTAAGGAGAGGCCAGCCTATTACGATTAGTACCTTCACTTAGCCTTTTTGGGAAAATACGTCAGTTTACACTGGTAAATACAATTAACTGACTCATTTTGAAAAGGTTTAAGAAACATTGATTTGAATGCACAAGACACAAAAAATATTTTTATAACTTGGGATAATTATTTATATATATAAACTTGTAAAAGAATTACATGTTCATTATACGTTCAGTAGCCTGGGCTGAGTACCGGGTTAAAGATTAATAGACACACCACATGATATAATCCCGCGGCGAGTTATTCTCGAACCGGCGATTATACCTTTTTAGATATATGCACTGGCAGGTGTATACCTACACCCCGTGCTTAGGTCGTGGCCATTTCAATGAATGATGCCAAGGATATCCAGGACATGGTCATTAACCCCCAAAGGCTTTAAGCAAACAAAACAGTTTAAACGGGTCATCTCAATAAATTAACCTTCATATGATTAAAAATTCAATTTCCGACCAAGCGGTATTTTATATACCATACCCCAAGCCCGTATAAGGGAAAATAAGTTAAAAGTATTTACCTGAGCAAGTATAATTCACAACAGCAAGTGCAAGTAGCTTTTACTGGGTCTCCTAATCTGGAACGAAGGTTTTTAATAACCTATTAGGTTCCTAACGGGTCTTTAATTAAGCCTAAACTTAGACCGGTTAGTTTTAAAGGAAGATACGGTTCAAACGCACGATTAAGTGAAGACCGGAATAGAATGTGATTTAGACCCTACAAGTTTGAAGACTTGTATAATATGGGCAAACTAAACACATTCTGGATTTTGAGACAAAAACGATAAGGTTTGACCCGTTTTGGTCAATTTATGCAAACTAGTTACATAACTGAACCGAACGCGAAAAATGCATAACGGGTAACCATAAGAGTCATATACAGGTTTCCTAAGTTCATATGCCTTAAATATGTTGTGACATCAGTAGGATATCTTCTATTATGCCCAAAACGAATTTTTAACTCAAATTATGCCCCGTAGGGGTATTTTGGTCATTTAAAAGGTTATAAAAGAGATTTAATACAAATATGAGTTTCAGGTCTGATATAATCAGTAAAAATACTATATTTAATAAGTTATATCAGTAGGGTATTACATATATGTGAAATTCATCATTTATAACCAAACTATGCACCGAAGGGGCATTTTGGTAATTTCAACTAAGGTTTAAAGGTCAAATCTGGAAATCTGAGTTTAAAATTTTTGCTTACTGCTAAAGTATAATAATTTACTTAAAATATCAGTAGGCATCAAGTCTTATATATTTAAAATAGTTTTAATACAAACTATGCGTTTAAAACGCGTAAAAAGGCGGTTTTAAGCGATTTCTGGGTTTTATAAGAAAAGCTTATATTTTTATTATTCCAGAAGGCTTAAAATATTTTATTTATCATATAGGATCAGTAGAAAAAGGTTTGGTATCAAAAAGATTTGAAAAACTCATTTTATAGGCCAAAAGGGCAAAACCGACAATTACCGAATCGAAGCTAGAACCCTATGTTATGCTCAGCTTAAAAATAAAAATAAATCTTCAAAAATCCCAAAATATTATTTTATATCAGTAGGTACAAATTTTGGTATCAAAAATTGGGTTTAGATAGGCTTTATGCTAATTACGTCGTTTAATTAAGGACAAGTTTATAAATCAGTAATAAAGGTTTCTATTCTTTTATATTTTCAAAAATCTCGTTTTAAGGTTAAAAGGGCATAATAGTCAACATTTAAGCATTTAACGGAAACATGCATATGAATCGGATATCAAATGAACCAAGTTGTATAATCACAGAGGGTTATACTAACATGTAACCTGGTCCTAATAAAGCTCTAAGGCATTTCTAAACTATGCTCTAATGGGTCAGAACTGAAAGTCAAAGCAAAAGTCTACTTTTGCGACTTTCGGTCCCGAACCAAGCTTAAACTGAAAATTGTCGGGTTGAACATGTTTAGACATGTTCTTTCATTAATTACCAAGTTATATTAGTGATAAAATAGGTTGCATGGCTTCTACATTGTTAATTATGTGTTTATTTGAAAATTAGCTTTCTGTTGACTTTTTATGATTAAGTTTGACCCGACAATTGACCTAATTAGATTGGGAATCAGAGAGTGCCATTTTAAGGGTTTATTACCCACATAATTACCAACCCATAGGTACTTTCAATTCAAGATTTGACTGGACAAATTTTGATTAATTACGAAGTCAAACCTTAATTACGATGGTTTGACTTTAGGCTAATAAACTAAGTAAAACAGAATTAAGAAAGGTTAAGGACACTTACAAAAGTTCTAAGCATGATTATGGATCCTAAGGAAACTTGTTGAAGACCAGAGAAGCTCCAGAGAAGTGCCTTGAATGATCTTCAATTGTGCAAGTTCAAATGTTGCAACTTCAAGTTCTTATATAGTGAACTACATGTAACAAGATCATCACACCTAAGTCTATAATTGTTTCATGATGTTCCCATGTGTCCCTATGCATGTAAAACCACTGGCCCAACTCCTATATTTCGAAAACCATGCAACTAAGGCGGTGTAACCGGTTATAACAGGCAACTGCCAATTTTTAACTGCCAGCGACAGTTTTACGGACCGTAAGCAAAAACCCTTGCGGTCCGTATCCACATCTTACGGACCGTAAGTCCAGACGGATGCGGTCCGTAACCAACCTTGAATTGAATCGCCCAGTTACAGTCCTTGCGGACCGTAAGCCTTATATGATACGGTCCGTAACCGATGGTCAGAAGACAAAAATTTGTAAACTTTTATGCTTTGCCCATGAAACTTTACTAATACGAATCCAAGGTCTTTAACATCAGAATGGGGCCACTTGATCAGTTCTGAAAAGCCATGAAAGCCTTGCCATGCACTTATGTTGTCTTGGATTCTTTTAAAAAAGTCTTAATTGTAAAATTTGTCGTAACCACTCATAGGATCCAATTCTTGTGCAAATTTAAATTATGCATTTATCAGAATTAACCGGATCTAAATATCAGATGTTTATATAACAGATTAAGGTTTTGGATTTATAAATGGGTGGCTCAGAGGTATTAATTAACATGTCGACGCTTTTAAATCCTACCATACGTCTTTCAACTTGATCCGGGCTTATAACACGTTTTACCTTCCATGACACGTGTCTTTATTTTATTGGGCATGATTTTTACGGGGTGTTACACTCCACTTTTATTTAGTTTATATTTTGGCATTTTAAATTCATTCATGCTTTAAAACAAGTTAACTAACTAACTGGGTTATTTATTTCCTAGTTAGCTCATTCTCACTTATTTGTACTTTATATAATTCTAATATAAAGTTTTATAAATTTCGAGGTGTTACAAGTCCACCCCCCTTAAAAGGGGTTTCGTCCTCGAAACCTGAATACGTACCGAAAAGCATAGGATAGAGACGTCTCATCTCTTCCTCGGACTCCCATGTGGTATCCGAGCCTTTCCTGTGCTCCCACTTGACTTTTACTTGGTCAATTTCTTTGTTTCTTAAACTCTTCACTTTACGGTCTAAAACCGTAATTGGCTTTACTACATAATTGAGACTGTTATCCAACTCGATGTCATCATAGTGGATATAAGCAGTTTCGTCGGCTAGACATTTTCGGAGATGTGACACGTGGAAAGTGCTATGTATCCCACTCAACTCCTCGGGCAGTTCGAGACAGTATGCTACCTTACCGACCCGTTCTATAATCCTGAATGTCCCAATAAACCTCGGGCTTAACATTCCTCTTTTTCTGAACCGGATAATCCCCTTCCACGGCGACACCTTCAACATCACCTTATCACCTACTTGAAACTCAATCGGTCTTCTTCGTTTATCCGCATACGACTTCTGTCGATCTTGAGCCGCTTTCAAGTGAGCTTGAACCGTGTCAAT
Organism: Helianthus tuberosus; assembly: GCA_030545235.1. Classification (NCBI taxonomy): domain Eukaryota; kingdom Viridiplantae; phylum Streptophyta; class Magnoliopsida; order Asterales; family Asteraceae; genus Helianthus; species Helianthus tuberosus. Next base: position 9,727,257 of record CM060434.1, on the reverse strand, counting down.
TTTCTCATTCGTGATTCGGATTACGTCCCCATGAGCAAGTTCTCGCGGACCAACCTCACCCCAACACACCGGGGTCCGGCATTTTCTACCATAAAGCATCTCGTACGGTGGCATACCGATGCTCGCGGGGTAACTGTTATTATATGAAAATTCAACCAATGGTAGATAGACATCACAACTACCTCCGAAATCGATAATGCATGCTCGTAGCATATCCTCCTACGTCTGTATTGTTCTTTCACTTTGTCCATCCATTTGTGGATGGTACGCGGTGCTAATGAACAATTTGGTTCCCATTTGTTCTTGGAATTTGCGCCAAAACTTCGAAGTAAACCGAGTATCTCTGTCGGACACAATAGACATCGGTACCCCGTGGCGTGCCACTATTTCATTAGTATATACCTCTGACATCTTTTCGGACGTATAAGTCTCGCGGATCGGAATGAAGTGAGCACTTTTGTCAATCTGTCCACAATTACCCATATAGCATCGAAACCGCGGTTGGTTTTGGGCAGTTTGGTCAACAAATCCATCGTGATTTGTTCCCATTTCCATACTGGGATATCCAACGGTTGTAGTTTACCATATGGCTTTTGATGCTCTGCTTTGACTTGCAAACACGTCATGCACTTCTCCACATATTTTACAACATCCCTCTTCATTCCGGGCCACCAATAATTTTTCTTTAAATCATTATACATCTTGGTTGCCCCCGGATGGATTGAATAACGGGATTTATGGGCTTCGTCAAGTAGAAGTGCCTTAGCTCCACACGAATTTGGAACCCATATCCTCCCAAAGCGCGTCTTTAACCCTTGATTATTATCTGCCAATTCTTTCGATTGGCCGACTATCCTTTCCTTCTTCACATTTTCCTCCTTCAATGCTTCGATTTGAGATTTCCGGATTTGTTCAAGTAATCCTGATGTTACAATTAGTTGCATTGATCGCACTCGAATGGGCGTATAATCCACCTTTTGGCTCAACGCATCGGCCACCACATTTGCCTTCCCCGGGTGGTAATGTATATCACAATTGAAGTCTTTGACAGTTTCTAACCACCGCCTCTGCCTCATATTTAATTCCTTCTGATAAAAGAAATATTTCAAACTTTTATGGTCGGTAAAGATAGTGCATTTTACCCAATACAAATAATGCCTCCATATCTTTAAGGCAAATACCACCGCTGCCAACTCTAGGTCGTGTGTAGGATAATTCTTTTCATGAGTCTCTAGCTGTCTCGAGGCATAGGCTATAACCTTGCCCCGTTGCATCAAAATGCACCCTAGCCCCGAATGCGATGCATCAGAGTAAACCACCATATCATCAACTCCATCCGGTAATGCCAATACCGGTGCATGGGTCAATTTTTCTTTAAGTGTTTGGAACGCCTTTTCTTGATCTTTGTACCAAATAAACTTTTCATCCTTACTGATTAATTTGGTCAATGGCGTAGCAATCTTGGTGAAATCTTGTATGAATCTCCTATAATAACCCACAAGCCCCAAGAAGCTTCTGATTTCTGAAGGATTCTTCGGAGGATTCCATCTCGCCACTGCTTCTATTTTCGACGGGTCTACTAACACCCCGTTTGCACTAATGATGTGCCCGAAAAACTGCACCTCTCGTAACCAGAATGCACATTTCGAGAATTTTGCATACAAATTCTCTTTTCTGAGCGTCTCCAACACTTCACGTAAATGACATGCGTGTTCTGCTTCATTCTTCGAATATATCAAAATGTCGTCGATGAATACTATCACCGACTTATCCAACATCGGCTTGCAAACCCGGTTCATGAGGTCAATGAAAGCCGCAGGTGCATTGGTTAATTCGAAGGACATCATGAGGAATTCGTAATGTCCGTACTGTGTGCGAATGGTCGTCTTCGGTACATCCTCCTCCTTGACTTTCAACTGATGATACCCCGATCTAAGGTCGATCTTGGAGAACCAACTTGCACCTAGCAATTGGTCAAATAGGTCGTCAATTCTTAGAAGCGGATATCAATTCTTCACCGTGAGTTTGTTCAACACCCGGTAATCGATGCACATACGCATGCTTCCATCCTTCTTTTTCACAAATAGCACCGGTGCACCCCACGGGGACACACTCGGCCGAATAAACCCCTTGTCGAGCAGATCTTGAATTTGGGACATCAATTCTTGTAATTCTGTTGGCGCGAGCCGATACGGCGCCTTGGACACAGGTTTTGCGCCCGAAATCAAGTCAATTCCGAACTCTACCTCCCGCTCTGGCGGTATTCCTGGTAAATCTTCTGGAAATACATCGATGTAATCACGTACCACTGGTACGTCTTCAATCTTTGGCATTTCTTTATCTGGTTCGTTTGCGTATATCATGAATGCTCTACACCCACGCCTCATGAGTTTGTGAGCCTTTAGCATTGTGCACATAATAGGATTACCCCCTTTTTCGCCATAGATGGTAACATGTTTTCCACTTGGAGATGTTAACTTAATCTCCTTGTTGTTGGTGCATACGTTTGTCGACTTCGTCTTGTATCGAGTCTTGTACTAGAATTGTTAGATCAGGCCACGTTATATGAGAAAATAGGATTTATGTGTTGAAGGGTTAATTTCGCTTGAAAGTGGCAAATGCACTTTCAAACGAAATCAACATTGTTAATTTCGCTTGAAATGGCAATTGCCATTTTCAATCAAAATCAGCTCCTCTATATATACCCTTGGAGCGAAATCTTTTGTGACGTTCATAATTCCGGTACCGAAGTGCCGCCGACGTGTCGACTGATCTGTAAACTTGTTATAATCAGTATACAAGACATTTAAGAGTGAATCAAGTTGTTTTCCAAGTCAATTCATTTGTTTCCGCCAGTTGAATTGATAAGAACTCTTCTGATAGACTCGTTTGGGTCACAGAACGATCCTACAAGTGGTATCAGAGCTCAGGAGGAAGAGTTCTTGCCAAAACAGCCTTAAATTCTGATTTCTACACCTTCTTTTCAAAATTGACCGTAAAAACTTGGTCAAAATGGATTGAATTTCATACATGTCAAGCAAAACTGTGTTTTAAAGAATCCTTGAAAGTATTGGACCTTAATTCAGCCTAAAATTGGTAAAATACGTAATTCCGCTGGAAAATCAGATCGAAAAAGATGATGTCAGCAGCATTTCACACGGAATTAGCAATTGATTCCGCTTGAAATTGCTATTTCGCTTGAAAAGTACACCTAATTCCACTCGAAATAAGTGATTTCGTTTCAGTGTGTAATTCCGTTTTAAAAGTGAACTTGACTTTACACGAAATCACCTGATTTCGCTCCAAAGTGTAATCTCGTTTGAAAGTTCATTTGTTTCACACGAAATAAGGTATTTCGTGTGAGTGTGTATTCCATGTGAAAGGTATTTCGCATCAAAAGTGTTATTCCGTGTGTAGGGGTTATTCCGCTTCAAAAGTGATTTCGGTTGAGACTTGATTCCGTTTGAGTTTGGTATTTCGTGTGAAATTGTGTTTTTGAGACTTGTGTTTTGTGAAACAATTTGCTGAATCATGGAAGAGGAATTCTATAATGCGTTTGCTACACAAGTTGCTCCGGTTACAGTTGCTGAAACTCTTTATAGTGAAAATGAGACGGGAACTCATCAAAAACCGCCAAAGCTCATGTACATTGAAGATTTTAAAGGATGGCAGAATCGATTTGACAACTGGGTGCAAGCTTATAAGTTTGACGCATGGTGTTCATTGGAAAAAAATTACGAGAAACCGAAAAATGAACGTGGGCTTGAAAAAGCATTTTGTGACTTTTCAGAGAATGATAAATTGAAATATACAAGTGAAAAAATGATGATCAGTATTCTTCAACAAGCGATTAAAGAAGATATCTTTGTTTTGCTCCAACATGAGGGTACTGCTGGGTCAATTTGGACGGCATTGATTCAAAAGTTTAAAGGAAGTGCAGACATGATCAAGAACAAAAAGGCTTTACTTAAGAAATCATTTGACATGTTTGTAGCCTTTGACCATGAAACAACAAAAATGACCATTGATAGATATTGTCATCTTGTTTTGGAAATGGGAAGATTGGACATAAAGAAAGACGACGACGAATGGGTTGATAAACTTGCTGATGCATTACCACAGCAGAAATGGGGAACTTATTTGATGATTCTTAAACACACGAGAAAATATGAAAATATGAATCTGGCACAGTTTATTCAGAAGATTGAAGAGCACGAGTTGGATATCCAGAAAACACCAATCATGAAGAATCCAAATGCTCAACAAGATGTCAGTTTATACTACAGAGGAAACAAATTTGAAGTTACTCCAAGACCAAAGATTCAAACTGGCTTCAGTACTGATAGTTCTTCTGGAACAAAGGGAAGTACTGTGACTCAAAGTGGTGGATCTTCATCCTCGTATTCAAGCTTTGATCCAAATTTTACAACACCAAGTCCTCAACAAAAGAATTCTACAAATCTGCAGTGCAATGTTACCTTGAACATTCAAAATAGTCAAAATCTTTCTCCAGAAATAGCTAAGCAACACATGGCATCACTCGTTGCTATGTTGGAATCATATGAAAGCTTGATTGCTGGTAGAATTGGAAATCCGATGCTTACCAAAGAGGGTTATGACCAAATTGATGCAGAGGAACTTGAGTTGATGGATATCAAGTGGTATCTAGCCAGTGCAGTTAGAAGAGCAGAAAAATTTACACAAGTCACCGGAAGAGATGATTTTAGAGAAATGAGTGCATCTCCGATAGGTTTTGACAAATCAAAGGTCACTTGTTTTCGTTGCAAAGAAAAAGGTCATTTTAAGTGTGAATGCAAAAACAAAGAAGCAAACGGAAGACAAGATTAGTCTGGAAAGAATAATTATTATCAAAAGTCAATTTTTCATCAAATTGCTCAACAACCACAAACTGCACATGCCCGTGCCATTGAAGAAAAAGATAAAAGAGCTTGTTTTGGTATAATTGATCAAGATGATGAATTTGTTGCAGAAGGATTTAGCTGGGATAAATACATTCCACCTGGTTCAGGTCTTGTTGCTAGAATTCTGGAAGAAGATGAAGTCAAATCGAGTTCGGAAAGAATACCGATTTTTTAAGAGTTTGGAAGTGATGTAGATACTGATGATGAAGATGACTACATTAATAAAGCTAGAAAAGGTCTAGATCCTAATAGTTTTAATTTGTTTTTTGCAGATAAAGTTGAGATGCTGTATGAGAAGAAGATTACCAGACTGAAGAAAGAACTGGAAGCAATAAGAAAAATAGCTGATGAAAAGGCAAAGATGGAAGCTAAAGAAATAATGGTGAACCAGTAATTGAGAAAGTGATAGAAAAAATTGTTGAAGTGGAGAAAGTGGTAGAGAAAATTGTTGAAATCGAAAAAATAGTCGAAGTTGAAAAAATCGTCGAAGTTGAAAAAATCGTCGAGGTAGAAAAAGTTGTTGAAGTTGAAAAGGTTGTCGAGGTTGAAAAGATAGTTGAGGTCGTTAAACCTTGTCCGAAATGTTTGGAATCTTGCAAACATTGTGAGGTCAATGACAAGAAGATTAGTGAACTGGAAGAATTGAAAGAAAATTTGTTGTCTGATGTGAAGTATGTGAAAGAGTCATACGATGTGCTGAACAGAACAGTAAATGGTCTGAAAAAGACAAATTCAGAAGTTGAGATTGCTATGATAATAATGAGTTCAACTTTAATGATAAAGCAGAAAGTCATCAATGAGTATATTGAAGACTGTGCAAAGCTAAAGCAGGATTTGGAACTTGAAAAGATTGAGAGTGAAAGAATCAAACGTTTGTTGTTGAGTTATACAACATGTGATTATTTGATTGATCGAGTTTACCCTACTGTTGCAGGTCTTGAAGCGTTTCAAGATAAAAAGACAGAAGATACGGATACTGGTAAGAAACAAAGTGTCAAGTATAACAAGTGTCCGCCCCCGATTTGGAATAGTTATTCACCCAGAAAGCCAAATAAGGAACGTTTAAATGTGGCTCTCAACATAAAGTTAAAGTCTGAAACCATTGATGAGTTACCAGATAATATTGATGTCACATTCACAGCGTCTGACACTAATCATGAGTCTGAGTTGTTAAAGAAAGTGGTCGATCAGGTGTTGGATATGGATGAAGAGTCAAAGTCGGAGTCTAAATCTGAAATTTCGAGTTCGTCAGAAAAGAGTCCTAGTTCATCAGTCAAGCGGGTTTACAATAAAGAATTCCTGCTATCAAAATCTAATTTGAATGATGCACCAATCAAAGTAGCATATACTTTGAATGATTCAGACAAATTATATTCTGATGAGGAATTCCCAATAAGAGGTGTCAAATCTGAAATAATCAAATAGGTTTTCAAATTAACAGAAATTAACATTTCTGAAATAAAAGATTTAAATCTTCATGAAAACCTAAAAAGTACACTTCAAGAGTTCAACAGAGATTGAACAAGAAAAAGGGTTACAGTTCTGGTTCAGGTTATCGAAAGAAACCAAACTATAACGGTAATTTTAAAAAGCAAGGGTTAGGTTTTATTTCCCCGGAAAATCATAAAAATGAAAGAAATTATAAATCAAAAACTAAATTTGTTTCAGGTACAAATTCAGTGGAAGAAGAGAAGAAACAATTCTGGAAACAGTCAAATCAAGAGTTTCTTGCTGAGAAGAGAAAGAATATGATGATGAGAACTGAACAAAAATTGAGAAAAGAACGTGTTTCAAATGTCACAAGATTGGACACATTGCTTGGAATTGCCAACAGTCCAACAACACAAAACAGGGAGTTTCTTTTAACTCAAGATTGGAAGAAATACATATTGATGAAAAGAAACAACCAACAAATTTCGAAACTGGTGAAAGTTCGAAAAGTTTTTTAGAAAAGAAAAGTTGATTTGAACAAACAAAGATGGGTTGAAAAATCTGAGAGTAGTTATGACAATGAATCTGATTCCATAAAATCAGAGGAGTCATCTGTTGAGAAAAAGAATGAGAATTTCGTTCCAGAGTTGAACGATGAAAACTTTCTGCCATTGTCAAAAAATAATTTGAAATCAAAAGGTAGGTTTGAGATTTCAGATCAATTCTTCTCTGGTAAAGGAGAATTTGATGCTGAAAAAGCTTTCAATGGGAAAGTTAAACATATTTTTGGGAAGATGGTGGATGGGAAAGTGAAAAGTGCAAAATAATTTTACAAATCAAAATGTTGGTGGGATAGATGTGTACCAAAATCACCCAAGGCTGGTCAGGCTTGGGTGACACCATTTTCAAACTAAAAAACTGACTTGCCGGAGCTCCCAGGTTGGTAAGAGTGGAGCAGGTATCGGCATCTTTCTTTAGAAATTCACGATTGTGATATTTCGACTTATAAGTGGTAAATCAGGGACATTAAATTGTACTTGATTTTCTACAAGTGGTGTTTGTTGATTGAACTTAAAAATGTTAAACTTTTCAAATGTTTGATGAAAGAACAATGTGATGAGATCCCCTAACCTACAAGTGGTTTATGATGAAAACAAAATTTATTTTCCGGAAAAACCATTTGATTAAAATAAACTTAAGTGTTTTGAAATCATAATGGGAAAATAGTTTGTTTTAAGGGGGAGTTCTGATTGTTTATGCCAAGTGGATGGCGAATTGATGTGATTCGACATCAGTTGTCACTTTACCTTGTACAGTTTATTTTCAAATTTCCTTTAAATGATTTTGAATTTTAGGGGGAGTAAGAATTTTCAGAAAATCCAAAAGCATTAGAAAATTTGAAAAAGTCAAAAACATGATAAAATCAAAAATGAGTTTTGTTGTAAAAAAAAAAAGAGGAAATGATAGTACATCAGTGGACAATCACAGCATGCTAAAGAAATCGAAGGTCAAAAGTGTGATAAACGGTCTCACTGATGATGTGCCAGTAGGTTTTTGCACATTTAGTAGATTGTGACAAGATATAAACCTAAATATCAAACTTGCTTATATCGTGGGTAACATCTCTCGGATATATGGGTAACCCCCGAAATCTTGTTTGAAGGACCCCTCTTTCTGAGATACTAGGTCTTTATGCTTAGTGATATCTGGGGTATTATCCCGGGACTTCTGATTTTGCGGAAGCAATGGCCTAGTCCCCGGAGAATACTTTACGCATGCTTGAAATATAGCCCACCCTCAGCATAAAAAATGATGAAACATTGCAAAATGCTAATCATGTGCTGTTGAAGAAAAGATTCTCTAAAGGGAACACACCAAAAGTCGAAGCCGTTATCTCTCTGATTTTGCGGAGGCAATAGCCTGAGCTCTCACGGCCCTCGCAATTTAACCCCTTACAGATATCATCTAGGTATACTCACCGTAAGACTGAATATTGGGATCTGGATACGGGAGTATATTCTGAGGTGGGACATGCGAATAAGTTTAAGTCGCTTAAAACATTAATCTCGTATCTCGAAACAGTTGAACTTTGTGTGAGAATTTAAGTGGATCAGTATACTGACAATCTAAGTGAATCGTTTAGAACTTAAAATGTTTTAAAGCTTAACGGTGTTGGTGATTTGTCTCAAAAACTGATATGATCCTCTTACACAAACTCACAAAAATATTGGTTTGTAAATATTTCTTTACTGCATTTCTTTTATATCAAAAAATCCAAAAAGATTTTCGGAGTGTTTTAGCATAAATTTTGAAAAATTCAAAAAAAAATTTGACAACTGATGTTGAAAAGCTGATTTTCAAAATTCCGAGTGCTATATATGACGAACATGTTTGGGAGGGTATGGTTAGAAAAATGATATAGATACATGTGGTCATCAGAAATTAAATTTGTTATATCAATAATAGATGTTTTGAACTGAGTTTATCAAGTGGTTAGCAAAGTTTAAATTTTGTCAAATTGTTAATTTGTGAAATTTACTTTGAGGTAGAGTATGTGCAGGTTATGGCTATGAGAGAGCCAGGTTGCGATTCTAGTACCTGAGCAGGATGTGAGCCAGGTCACGATCTTGAAACCTGTGAAAGCCAGACAACAATCTCAGCACAACTCAAGGGGGAGTCTGCTAGTAGAACAACATCCGAGGGAGAGAAAAGTCTATAGATGCAAGAGTCAGAATCGAATCCTGATGATAAAAGAGAGTAGAGGATAAAGATTGAGGATGCTTACACTATCAGATATTTTGGAAGAGCCCAAAGACTAATAAAGACTGAAGACGTTGAAGACTTGACGCTGAAGACTCTTCAACATCCGAGGGGGAGTCTGTTGGTGCATACGCCTGTCGACTTCGTCTTGTATCGAGTCTTGTACTAGAATTTTTAGATCAGGGCACGTTATACGAGAAAATAGGATTTATGTGTTGAAGGGTTAATTTCGCTTGAAAGTGGCAAGTGCACTTTCAAACGAAATCAACATTGTTAATTTCGCTTGAAATGGCAATTGCCACTTTCAAGCGAAATCAGCTCCTCTATATATACCCTTGGAGCGAAATCTTTTGTAACGTTCGTAATTCTGGTACCGAAGTGCTGCCGACATGTCTACTAATCTGTAAACTTGTTATAATCAATAAACAAGACATTTAAGAGTGAATCAAGCTGTTTTCCAAGTCAATTCATTTGTTTCCGCCTGTTGAATTGATAAGAACTCTTCTGATAGACTCGTTTGGGTCACAGAACGATCCTACACTTGCGAAAGCACACGATCTTCGCGTGATGTCCGGATAGCCAATCCATCCCGACCACTACTTGGAATTCTCCCATCGACATTGGAATCAAGTCTATCGAGTATTCTTCACCATCGATATTCATCTTACAATTTTGGCATACATCACATACGATAAAGATTTTGTTATCACCTATTTCTACTTCTAAAGGCATAGGTAATTTTGTCAGTTCGAATGAAGGATGTCGAATAAACCCATGTGAAATAAAGGATTTATTCGCACCCGTATCAAATAACACATATGCGGGAATTGAATTTATGGCGAATATACCTGAGACCACATCGGGTTCCACCTTCGCCTCGGCTGTCGTTAACTGGAAGGATCTGGCTTTTGCTTTCGGAGTCTCCGTATGTGAATCATTGCCATCCTTTTTCCCGACTAGCTCCGGGCACTCTGATTTCTTGTGACCCGGTTGATAGCATTTGTAGCACACCGATACCTTCCTGGGGCATAATGTAGCCGTGTGCCCTGTCTTCCCTAATATGGGACATGGTTTATCTTTGAACCGGCACTCACCTTTGTGCCCTTTCCCGCATACCTTGCAGCTTGCCGACCCGCTTTTTCCTTCTTGTTTCCTTGACGACCCTGTCGTACGTGCCTTTTTCGTAGGGCTGGGGTTAACCACTTGTGCCCTTCTTTCACCCCTTTCAATCTGCTTCTTCAATTCAATCTCCCGTTCTCGAGCAACATTTATGATCTCGGTGAGGGTCTCATACTTCAAAGGAGTCATAAACTCCCTATACTCGGCGCTCAACATATTATAGTAATAATATATTTTCTGTTCTTCATTTGTTATCAGTTCATCACAAAACTTCATTTTATCCATGAATGTTCCCGTGATTTTGTCGATGGACTCACCTTTGTGTCTAAGTTGCATGAATTCTTCTTTGATTTTGTTAATGACTGCCTTGGGACTATGATGTTTAAGAAACGACGTCTTAAACTCATCCCATGTCATAACCTTAGCCGCTTCACTTCCAATTTCTTTCTTCTTGTTATCCCACCAGTCTTTCGCTTGACCCCTTAACTAACCCGTACCATAAGCTACGTAGTCATCTATATCACAATGGGTCCTTTCAAACACTCCCTCTATATCACTTAGCCATCGTTGGCATACTATCGGGTCAACCTCCCCACTATAGATTGGCGGTTTACACGCGATGAACTCTTTGTATGGACAAGACTTTCGTCCTCCGGGCTTTTCCTTTGCTAAATTGGTATTATCCTCTAATTTCTTGATTCTCTCATCCACCACTGATAGTACCGTGTTTTGGATTTTATCGATGAAACCCGACAAACTATTTTCGATTGCCCTTCCAACCTCCTCAGCAATCACTTCTCTCATTTGCTCGGTGACTCTCGGCACCACATCATCGTTATCTCTATCTGTCATCTTTAAAGCTGAAATGTTTACATCGAGCGTTAAACATTTCATCTATAGCATATGGTTTATTTACTTCGGTTTAGTCAAGTTCATAACTTGTTTTCACCGTTCTTATTTAATGCACTTTCCGGGTTTGAGTGTGTTAACACGCTCTTCCCATGCATGTCAATTAATGTTTCCCCTTTTATAATTAATAACTCTACTTAGAACAATTAACTCTTACCGGATGCTTGATCAATCTTGAACCGAACACAGTTTGTTAACAACCTTGAGCTCTGATTACCAACTTGTAACACTCATATGAAATTCTTATCATTCAATCATAAAATATGAGCCTTTTTTAACAAAATGCATTTATAGCATACTTAGTTAAGTTACACATTGTATAGTGAGTTAACATAAGTGACCATCTAGTTCAAAGTAATTACGACTACTGGAGTTTACAAAACATCACTGTTTAGACAAGTTTAGTTAAGTGCGGAAGCTTCAAAAATGGTGTTCGGTTCTTGATTACACGCTTGATCGGCATCCGAAGCTAACAAGCATCACCTGAGGTCAAAACCACATAAATGATTAGTTTTGACAACGTTAATTGAGTTTAGACAAGTCCCAAATACATACACATAACAAAAATCAAAGAATTCAGGTTATTAGTCTGTCGCGCCACGCGCCAGACTTGGTCCGATCCTTCACGTGTCGTGGGAGGCCCCGCATGTCGCTCCAGTCCCCTATGCCCCTGTCGCATGGCGCGGGGGAGTACGTTTTCCAGAAGGTCCAGTTTCTGGACCTGCATTTTGCCCAGCTCCGAAAATTCATAAAAATCAGACTTTAAACCATCGTAACTTTTTACTCGGTTGTCCGTTTTAGTCCATTCTTTTTCCTATGAGTCCGTATTGAAATTATGGAGATAACCATGTAAATCTCACCTTACGGAAACCGATTTACATATAAACGATCCATAAAATCCTTGTTTTGATTATCCAACCCATTAACAATAAGTGCAAAATACCATTTTGCACTTCTAAAACTTTTTTTGAACAGTATTACCCATTTCCCGGGGCTTACAAACCTTGGTGTATCTGCGCCATTCCATGGCTTTACGCTCACATTAAAACTTAATGCTTGTTCCTCAAAACTCAAGCATTTCGTTTTAAGCAACACTTACAAATTATATCTATTGTTTGACCCGATATCTCGGATTCGTAAGCTTAAATTAGCATAGCCAATTCATTGGCGTAGTACTATCCAACACTTAATGAAATATGCGACTTTCAAGTCTCTACACACATGATCCTTTTAAACACATTATTTCGACTCGTTTAGCTATCTAGTGAAAACCATCACTTTATTGACAAGCCAACCCACTTCCAACTTTTATTTTGACCCATTTGATTGTCGAGTGAACTTCGTCACTTCAGAGACACATCAAACGCATCTATTACACTACGACGCTATTTATACATTGAACCAAAACGTGTATACATAACTTAACGAGACTAAAGTCACGTACCTTTAGAGCACACCTTTCAAACGCGTATCCCCTCCGGCGTTTCCGCTTGACGATCCGGATTCTTTGCCCAAAGAGTTCAATTCACAATAAGTTTAGAACTCTTTCATAAGCCTTAACGCACAATTCTCTATAATAATCGAATCTGCGTTTTCACCCAACTTTTAACATTTTAATCCTCACTTAGGCGTTTTATCAAACACCTAGCAGGTCAGATTTTTACATAATCAAAACCGAGTTCATGACTTGTAATTCTCATCTAAACCAACTTCAATTAGGCACATTTACACATGTTTTAACTTCTATATTTCAGAATTTACCTCTTAGAACTCAGATTACACTAGAACAAGAATCACAATCCTAGTGTTCATCAAGTTTCTACAAACTTATTAGGCACCTACATTGGTGATATAAACCCTACAAGCCACTTGCAAAATTTTGATAAGAAATCATCTAGGGTTTATCCCTAGACACCATATCACTTCTAATTTCATCCATGCAAGACATAATCAAGCTCAATTTCAGTTTCTCACAATTAACCTAGAATTTAAGATGAATCAAAACATCAAGATTTTACATACCTTATGATCCCTTCAACTAGGTGATCATTAATTTGTGCTTGAAAATCGATTTAGACTTGATTATGACCTTCAATTGATCAATTTTGTGGAAGCTAGGGTTTGGTGAGGAGCTTTTGCCGCCCCCTGCGTTTCCTGGTCGACCAGACACACCTCTTGTGTGTGTTTAGTATGTTTTAATGTGTTTTAATTAAATTAAGTTTCAAGTTATACAACATAAGTCCCTCCACTTTTATTTAGATTATATTTTGTCATTTTAAATTCATTCATGCTTTAAAACAAGTCAACTAAATAACTGGGTTATTTATTTCCTAGTTAGCTCATTCTCGCTTATTTGTACTTTATATAATTCTAATATAAAGTTTTATAAATTTCGGGGTGTTACAGATTCACTTGGTCAGATTTAACCATGAAAAAATAACAGAGTTAGGGCTTAAAGGACATAATGTGCAAGGGTTTGGAAAAATCGAGTACGTTTGTTTTTACTTTTTTAGAGACAAAGGACACACTTTGCAATCTCGTGTCAACATAAAGGACGGATTTTGTAATTTACTCAAAAAAATATTTACAAAACACTTTCTAGAACCTCTTTAATGCATAAAGAAGTTAATAATTAAAAGATATACTAGAGGGAACCCGGCATATAACAACCCGACTTTCCGAGTAAAGTCAAAGTACAAGTCAAAGTCAGGTCGTTACTCAGATCTGTCATTTCTTGCTTAATTATTGCTTAAATACCTTGTACTCTCGAGATTTCGATTATCGCTATGGCCCACTACATTTTTAAACGGTGTTTTAAACTATGTTTTACAACGCATTCACAACGATTATTCAAAACGCGGTTATCACAACTAAACGCTTACTATTTAGCGCATTTAACGTAGTTTACAACGCATACTATTTAAACGCTCTTTATCGCATTGTTAGTTCACGCTATCACAACGCAACGCGACGCAAACTCGAAACGCAACTACTGCTATTATTCTATGTGTGTGCTATTATGTGCTTTACTTATATATGTTTTGGGATTTTATTCGCAAACGCCATCGCAACTTTATCACAACGCAATCTCATTGCAACTCAAAACGCAGATTTACTTTTATGAGTTATGTTATTTGTGTAACTAGTTGTTTAAATATTGCTTGGTTTATCTCACCGCAATGCTTACTCGCAACTCGCTTAAACGCAACGCCACGCTTAACACACGAAACAAAAGTCAGAAAACCAACTCGCACAAGCCGTCGGATTGAATGACCCTTCAATCGAATGGCCATCCGTCCGGATGACCATCCGATCGGATGGCCCTCCGATCGACTGTCCATCCGACCCACTTAACTCACCACCGCCTTTCTCCCTCTCACCTATAAATACTCACCTGTCACATCAAGTGTTCATTGATGTGACAGCCTTATCCGACCAACTTGCTCCAAGCTCGCTTTCAAGCACTTTTCACTTGATTCAAGCCATTCTCATAAGTATTTCACCCTAAATCTTGTACTTCCATCTTCAATACACACTTTCTCATCATCTTCTCCACTGAAATCTTACATTTTCACCATGAAATCATCGGATTTGGACTGCTTTAGGGTGACGTCACCTCGGGTCCTTATGAACACTGAAGTGTGACCTCATCTCATCAAAGTTGGTCCAGATCTAAAGGATTTCCACATCATTTCACACAAATCTTAGCAAAATCTAAACATTTATCAACTGATTCAAACTTTTCTTCAAAATTCTTCACTTTTCTACTCCGGTGAAATCTAGACTCATGCAGGCTCTCTACTCATACTCTAGTTGAGAACCGGTCTGAGAACGGATTTTGTAGGTCCCCTTGAGTCGTATGGATCTTTCACAGAATTGTCAATCTAATCAAGAGTGTGGAATCCTCTTGATCAGAATATACAGAAACAAGTAGAAAACAGAATTCAATCAAACGGGTCTTCTATTAATTATCCAAACTAGAAGTTTTACAATCAAATCAAGACCTCACAACCTCACAGCCTCTCTCTGTGATCTTGCTCAAATCTCAATTTCGAAATCTCTCTCTCTCTCTAGACTTTCTCTCTCTAAAATTCTCTTAGTTGCTAACAAGAACCCTAATCACAAAACATGTTTATATACCACATGTCTGTGAACTGGGTTTTCTACTGGGCTAGGCCATTTTCCAAGCCCATTACAACAAATAACTCACTAACCAATAAGCTAAGCCCAATACAAAATATCCAAAGACTAAATAAATAAACTATTAAGCTGTTGTCACAGAATATGCACCAACAGACTCCCCCTTGACAATAGCTTCATAGTGTAACTCTGTTTTCAAACATCTTGTGTTCTTTTGGTCTTTGGATAGCGTCAGCTACACAGCTTCTGACATCAACAGACTCCCCCTTAGCTGATGCTTCCAATCTCCAAAACTTCCATTCGTTGTAGATCAGTTAGCTAACAATCCTTGGTTAAGTAAGTAAGCTCCAACTCTTCCATATCTCTTTCTCTTTCTGCAATGTAGTAGAAGGATCCTACCACGCATCTTCACACATCTTTACTTCACTCTCAATCTGCACTTTACTTGTATTCGGCACTTCATTTTGATAACTGCATCAATCTGTTTAGCAACACAAGCAAGTATGTCAAAAAACCATTAGTCTTTTTCACATTTAAAGATAAACCAATATTTTATCTTATCATGCAAAAACAACAATCTGTCAGTTCAAAATGGAAGTCTTATGAAAAGAAATCTTTTTGGTATTTTTGATTTTTTTTAAACAAACTAATAAACTAACTAAACTCAAAAATATTTACAATTTCATCTTTTTGTGAGAATCATGTGCAAGAAGATCATATCAGCAAAATCAAACTGTTTTCACACTATTAGATAATTCTTTATTTATTTTTTTGTGAAAAGCAGTCCAAGACGATTACCAGTATGTTTGTCCACTTAAACAAAATGCATGAACATTTCAAGTACCATTACCGTATGATACGTTCAGGTAATTTTAATACTGATATACTAGTGTGTCCCACTTCAGGATATACCCCCGCGATCAAGGTATGCATAAAGATTCATCGTAGTAGGTGAGTATACTGAATTCATCCGTTTTATTTTTCAATATTTAGATAATTGGTGAACAGGTCAGTACTTCCGTACAGCAGAGAGACCAAAATATCTAACGAGGGCTAAGACAAATAACATTTTTTGGTACAATTTATGCTTTTTGCACATTTGAATGACTCTCTATGAGAGCTTCTTCATTTTTGGGTTTTGACATTTTTAGCTCTTTTAAGATATCCTGGGTGTGTCTAGGTCAGCATATATCTGGATGCAGCAGAAGGACACCCCTGATATCCCAGATGAAATAACAGTATAAAGACCCAAAACTTCAGATTTTGGCAATCTATCAACGCAAGATTTAAGGTCATTAAACCATACACCACTGATGTGTTCCCCACTCATACTCAGTTTATTTATGTTTATATCACATTGGTAAGTTGATTATTTCATGTTTTTTGCCTACTGGTACATCGTATGATGAAGCTGCTATCACACTTAAGCAATTTAATTCATTTTCAGTGTGACAGTCTAACTTGCTGATGTACTATCATTTCTTCTTTTCCACACAGTGATAACTCATTTTTGTTTTTCTATTTTTTTATGTTTTTGATTTTTTTCAATGTTTTTGTATTTTTTATTTTTAAGAAAAACAGTAAACTATTTACAAAATTCTTATGAAAAACCAAATATTCAGGATTCCTCATCCCGTTGAGTTGGACTCGGTGTGGTTTCGGTTGAACATGAAACTCCGTCAAGAATAGTTAGTCTGATCGAAATGGGTGATTCCCATCCGATCGACTGAGTTGGACTCGGTGTGGTTTCCGTTGTTTGACACGTTGTCATACTGTCTCCGTCAAAACTCAAACTTTTGGAACATAGAAAATTTTACAAACTTTCAAAACATCAGATCGCCGATCGCAGAGCCATCCGATCGGATGACTATCCGATCGAATGACTATTCGACCAGGTGACTTGACCTTATAAGTTCAACACTTAAACAATTTTACAAAACTTCAAAGAATATCGCACTTTCAATCAAATAGCCATCCGATCGAATGGCCATCCGTCCAGATGACCATCCGATCGAATGACTTGAATTATACTACAATGAAAACTTCAAAAGTTCAAACATTTTACAAATACACTCACACTCAATCGAATGACCAACCGACTGAATGGTCATCCATCCGTCCGGATGACCATCAGTCCGGATGATCATCCGATCGACTCACCATTCAACACTTACCTCCCCGATGCACTGTCTTACACGCTGTTCAACGCTTACGTTATCGTTCAATGATCAGTCTAACTCCAAAGCGCTCCCTTCAATCCAAGGTTGTGTTTATTTTCTAAACACATACTGTGAGTATACTCGAACCCATTTTCTTTTAAGGCACTTTAGGTGTTACATACGTTCTATACTAAATCACATCAAACACACAACGCAAACACTTTTAATGCTAACCGCTCCCGCATGTTATACGTGATCTATGAATGCTTGTTACTATGCTTAGACAGTGTTACAAGGTATCGCCTCTAGCAACGATAGTATTATAGTTTGGACTCAGCACCTGTCGTGGACGGGGGTTGCTAGGGATCACATTACATTACTTCATGTGTCCGCTGGACATGTGTTGCGCATACTCTACATCACAGTCTCGTGATTAAGTGTGAACATAGTCTTGTTAGTTACTTGCTTCGCCCGTTACGTGATACATGCTGGTTATGCGTAAACGCTTTTGCTATACTATATGCTATACAAACTGTGTACTCATCTTTACACTATGTGTATTAACTTTATTTTTACGTATGTGACATGTGTTTAGGATGCTATGCTTTGCTTGCTGTAGTTTGGTGAAACAAGTAGGAGGTCTAGAAACGTCATTCAATAAATCTGAGTTGTCAGAACAGTCTTTTTGTCTTTAAGAACAATATCTGTAATAACTATTTTTACTTTATATGTTGATGATATGGGACGTTAACGATTAATATATTGTCATTAATAGTTGTTATGGATTCTCTTAGACAATCTGTTTCGCTCAATAACACGCCCCGATGTTTCCGCCATCGGTTGGGGTGTGACAGATTGGTATCAGAGCCATAACTATAGGGAATTAGGAAAGACACGACCTAGTCCGGGTCGATGTCTTAGAATTGACCTAGTCTATAGTCTAAGTACCAACAGACCGCCTTGTGCAAACCCAGTAGGGGTTTTGTACGAGCTTATTATTAATACTCTCGCTCGAACTCGCGAAAACTACTTAGCTTTTCCTAAAGCTGACACAACACACACATTTTCAAAAACACTTGCATAACACAATCGAGTGATTTGGTCAAGATTAGGTATGAAAACCGAGAACTCTCGATAAAATCGCTCACTTTACGCGCATTTTTACTATCAAACACGAAAATTTTCGTTGAGTCAGGAGTGAAATCCATATCTCGCCAAAAATTCACCATCTCTATTTTCAGGAACAAGGTGGTTAAGTTAAGGGTGAAACCCGCATCTTAATGACTAGTTCCACTCCCTATTTGATTTTTACAACACTCTCACCAAAGTCTCAATGGATTCCAATGACTCGATCCACGTGGTAGCCGAAAGGATGCGTGCTGTTCGCCATATTTTGGCGAGAGCATAGTCTAGTAGGCCAAAATGTGAACACGAAGTCGTTGAGGATAGTCGAATCACTTTTGGTAGTCGCTGTCTAAACGCCCAAGACGTCCAGTTTCAATTTTGAGCTCGCAGCCGCTGATTCTTCGATTTTATGTGCTTTTATGTGTTTATATGCTTATATGTTTTGATTTTGGAGACTTTACGCTTTTCGCTCCTCGCTTTACTAAACGCGCACAACTCGCACTGCACACTCAGCTCAAAACGCTAACAAATCGCACACAAACTATGAACACTCGCTATCGCTACTCACTACTCGCACTCGCAACTCTCGAACGCAAAACGCAGCTTGGAAAGATAGGTGAATACGTGCAAAATATGTAGGTGAATACGTGCAAGATATAGGTGAATACGTGTAAAATATGTGCTTACGTGGATTATGTGGACTACATGCTTACGTGCTTCTGTGCTTACGTACTTATGTGCTTATCTGCCTATGTGGACTATGTGCCTACGTGTTATGTGTCTACGTGTTCCTGAGTTTTCCAAAAAGGAGGATGTTTTACGAACGCCAAACCGGAAATGGCTAAAGTCATACCTCAGATCGTGAGCGAGATCAATGAGGTGAAGAGCGGCTCCTCTGTTGAATCTAAGAGCGACTCGCCAAAAGCTCCCTTCAACTTTAAGCAATTCAAGGCCTGTGGTCCTAAAGACTTCACTGGTGAAGATGGGACCAGAGCCATGTTTCAGTGGTTTGACTCGATTGAAGTCACTCTTCGTCAAAGCAGATGCCCAGACAACCTCCGCACTGTTAATGCTACTGGAGTTTTTCAGTCCAGGGATCTGGACTGGTGGATTGCGGATCAAAACAGGCGTGGAAACGATGCAGCCTATGGACTCTCCTGGGAGGAACTGAAGGAAGTCATGATGAAAGAATTCTAACCCCCACATGAACTCCAGAAGCTGGAAAACGAGTTTTGGGGTATCAAGCAATAAGGAGTTGACAACGCGGGTCTCACCGCTCGCTTCAAGCAGCTCAGTATTATCTATCCTGGTCAAGTGTCAACTCCAGACATCACGATCAAGCAATACATCCGCGCTCTCCCAGACTGTGTTGCCGATTTCGTTCAAGCAGCGAAGTCTGCTACCATTGAGGAAACCATCTAACTCGCCACTGAGATCAATGATAAGCGAGTTTTGGCTGGTTATTTCAAAACCTCAACCAAGAATCTCCACCAGGTCAATGCTACTCCCGCTCCCGAAACCACCGCACCTCAAGTTTCAAAGTCTTCACGCCAGAATCGCAAACGCAAGGGTAACAATAACAAGAACTATGCTACGACCGTCGCTCCTCTCAACGTTGTTCCCGTCCAACCCAACTAGATTCAAAGCCGTCAAGTCACAGCACCTGCAACCAACGCGCCGCCTGCTAAGCGCGTGTACACTGGTTTTCACCCTCTGTGCCCAACATGCACCTACCATCTCCCTGCTGGAGTGAATTGTCGTTTATATGGCAACTGCAATATTTATGGGCACTTTACCTATCACTTCTGTTTAGGCACACGCCAACAAGCTCAAGCCCCTCTAGCACTGCCAGCTCCACTCCCCGCTCCTCAGGGTAACCAAGCAGCTCTTTCTCCCACTGCTCATGCACGAGCCTGCTACTCATGTGGTGACCCTAATCACTTTTCAAATGTCTGCCCGAACCGTGTGGTGAAACAAGAGCCGCAACAACTACCGCAGCAGCAGCAGCAACAGCAACAACAACAGCAACAGCAGCAGCAACAGCCACAGCAACAAGCAGCCCGCGGATGAGCCTTCAACATCAATCTCCGCCAGGCTCAAACTGACAACAACGTTGTCAATGGTACGTTTCTCGTTAACGGTATTTATGCTTCGTGTTCATTTGATACTGGAGCCGGTAACTGTTTTGTGTCGTTTGAATTCGAGAAGCTCCTAAACCATAAACGCGCTAACCTCCCAACGACATTCGATGTAGAAATTGCCACCGGAAGAACCGTCACCGTTAGTTTTGTTCTGCTTGATTGTACTCTTGAACTTAACAATCACGTCTTCCCGATCGATCTTATCCCGATGCAACTTGGTAGTTTTGATGTAATAGTAGGCATGGATTTTCTTCGTGAAAATCGTGCTGAAGTCGTTTGTTTCAAAAAGATGTCTCTTTTCTCTCTTTCAAATGGTGATCAACTCTGTGTCTATGGCGAAGTATCTACAAAGGAACTGAAACTCATGTCGTGCATTCAAGCAAGCAAGTATCTCCGAAAGGAATAGATGGCTTTCTTGGCTCACATCATAGTAGCGGAGAAGGAAAAGAAAGATAAGGCATTGGAAAAGGTACTTGTGGTTCCTGATTTTCCTACAGTCTCTCCTGACGATTTACCTGGTCTACCACTGTCTCGTGATATTGATTTTCATATCGACCTCATTCCTTGAGCTAACCCTGTTGCTAAGGCCCCTTATCGTCTCGCTCCGTCTGAAATGCGTGAACTTTCTAGCCAACTCCAGGAATTACTTGATAAAGGCTTCATACACCCTAGCACATCTCCTTGGGGCGCACCTGTCCTTTTCGTGAAAAAGAAGGACGAATCGTTCCGAATGTGCATCGATTATAAGGAACTCAATAAGCTTACTATCAAGAATCGATATCCGTTACCCCGAATGGACGATTTAGTTGATCAATTGCAAGGCGCTATGTGTTTTTCTAAGATCGATATACGCTGTGGTTATCATCAATTACGAATTCAGGAGGAAGATATCCCTAAAACCGCTTTTCGCACGCGCTACGACCATTACGAATTCGTCGTTATGCCCTTTGGTCTTACAAACGCACCCGCGGTTTTCATGTATTTGATGAATCGCGTGTGTAAACCCTTTCTCGACCGCTTCGTCATCATGTTTATTGATGATATCCTAATCTATTCGAAGTCGAAAACTGAACACGAGCAACATCTACGTTTAGTTCTCGAGCTTCTCCAAGGGAATCGCCTCTACACCAAGTTCTCCAAGTGTGATTTGGCTTGTGGAGGTTCAATTCCTCGGTCACATCGTCAATAGTCAAGGTATTCATGTCGATCCCGTGAAGATTGAAGCAGTTAAGAGTTGGATTATGCCGAAAACCCCATTCGAAGTTCGTTCTTTTGTTGGATTGGCGGGCTACTATCGCCGATTTATCGCTGATTTCTCTAAAATCGTTGTTCCTCTCACCTCTCTTACTCATAAAGACAATACTTTTGTTTGGGGAACCGAACAAGAGGATGCCTTTCAAACTCTCAAGCGTATGATTTGCAACGCTCCCGTATTCGTGCTACCCGATGGAAATGACGACTTTGTAGTCTATTGCGATGCCTCTAACCTAGGTCTTGGTTGCGTTCTTATGCAACGAGACAAGGTTATCGCGTACGCCTCTCATCAGCTCAAAGTCCATGAGAAAAACTACACAACCCATGATCTCGAACTCTGTGCAGTTGTTTTTGCGTTAAAGATTTGGCGACACTACCTTTATGGTTTTAAGTGTACGATCTTCACCGACCATAAGAGCCTATAACACATCTTGAACCAGAAGGAACTGAACATGCGCCAACGCAGATGGGTTGAACTTCTCAATGATTACGACTGTGAGAGTCGCTACCACCCAGGTAAAGCAAATGTCGTTGCCAATGCTCTTAGCCGACGAAGCTATTTACGTAGTATTCGTAATGTTTAAGCCCAACACGACTTCAAGGCTCTCATTCGCGACACTCAACATGCCTGTTTTACCGAACGCACTTTGAAAGAAAAACGAATTCTTGGAACCGAAAACCAACTAGTGAATAAACCGAATGGTATTTTTCACTATCTTGATCGCCTTTGGATCCCCAGTCGCAATAACCTTTGGGAGATATTGATGACTGAAGCCCACAAATCCCGATATTCCATTCATCCTGGTGCCGACAAGATGTACCAGGACTTGCGTGCTAGGTATTGGTGGCCAGGGATGAAGAAGGATATCGCTCTCTATGTTTCGAAATGCCTGACTTGTTCAAAGATCAAGGCTGAACATCAACGACCCTCTGGCTTACTTGTACAACTCGAAATCCCGATGTGGAAATGGGAAAGTATAGCTATGGACTTCATAATGAAACTCCCGCGCACGCTATCAGGTCACGATAGCATTTGGGTTATCGTTGATCGTCTTACGAAATCCGCCCACTTTCTACCGATACGAGAAGACTTTAAGGTAGAACGATTAGCACGAATCTATACTGACGAAGTCATTTGTCGACGTGGGACACCTCGTGACATCATCTCTGACCGCGATGGTCGATTTACCTCGCGCCTTTGGGAAAATTTTCAAATCGCTCTCGGTACCACTCTTAACCTCAGCACCGCTTTCCATCCCCAGACCGACGGTCAGACTGAACGCACGATTCGCACCCTTGAAGACATGCTTCGTTCGTGCGTTATAGATTTTGGTGGTAATTGGGATTCGCATTTACCTTTAGTCGAATTCTCGTACAACAACAGTTATCACTCTAGCATACAAATGGAACCATTTGAGGCATTATATGGAAGAAAATGTCGATCGCCTATTGTATGGCACGAGATCGGAGACGCGTAAATTACCGGTCCTGAGTTATTGCAAGAAACGACTGGCAAGATCCTCCAAATACGAGACAATCTCTTGAACGCTCGGAGTCGTCAAAAGAGTTACACCGATAAACGCCGCAAGCCCCTTGAGTTTGAAGTTGGTGATCACGTACTCCTAAAGGTTTCACCTTGGAAGGGGGTGATCCGATTCGACAAGAAAGGAAAGCTAGCGCCTCGATACGTTGGACCCTTTAAGATTCTGGAAAGAATTGGCAAAGTGGCCTACCGACTCGAATTACCAGAGGAACTCAGCAATGTACATCCGACTTTCCACGTTTCGAACCACAAAAAGTGTCTAGCCGAAGAGAATTTGCATGTCCCTCTCGAGGATTTCCAAGTGGACGAAACATTGCACTTTGTGGAAAAGCCAGTAGAAATCATGGATTGAGAGACCAAGAAACTTCGACGCTCCCGCATTCCTATAGTAAAGGTTCGCTGGGAAGGAAAACGCGGCTCCGAGTTCACCTGGGAAATCGAAAGTGATATGAAAGCTAAATATACACATCTCTTCGCTATGCCTGCGCCTTAATTTTGGGACGAAATTCTCTAAAGTAGGGGAGGCTATAACAACCCGACTTTCTGAGTAAAGTCAAAGTTAAAGTCAGGTCGTTACTCAGATCTGACATTTCCTGCTTAATTATTACTTAAATACCTTGTATTCTCGAGATTTCAATTATCGCTATGGGCCACTACATTTTTAAACGGTGTTTTAAACTATGTTTTACAACGCATTCACAACGGTTATTCAAAACACGGTTATCACAACTAAACGCTTACTATTTAGCGGATTTATCGCATTTAACGCAGTTTACAACGCATACTATTTAAACGCTCTTTATCGCATTGTTATTTCACGCTATCACAACGCGACGTAAACTCGAAACGCAACTACTGATATTATTCTATATGTGTGCTATTATGTGCTTTACTTATATATGTTTTGGGATGTTATTCGCAAACGCAATCGCAACTCTACCACCACGCAATCTCATCGCAACTCGAAACGCAGATTTACTTTTATGAGTTATGTTATTTTTATAACTAGTTGTTTAAATATTGCTTGGTTTATCTCACCGCAACGCTTACTAGCAACTCGCTTAAACGCAATGCAACGCTTAACACACGAAACAAAAGTCGAAAAACCAACTCGCACAAGCCGTCGGATCGAATGACCCTTCGATCGAATGGCCATCCGTCCGGATGGTCCTCTGATCGGATGGCCCTCCGATCGTAAATATTTCACCCTAAATCTTGTACTTCCATCTTCAATACACACTTCCTCATCATCTTCTCCACTGAAATCTTAAATTTTCACCATGAAATCATCGGATTTGGACTGCTTTAGGGCGACGTCACCTCGGGTCCTTATGAACACTAAAGTGTGACCTCATCTCATCAAAGTTTGTCAAGATATAAAGGATTTCCATATCATTTCATACAAATATTAGCAAAATCTAAACATTCATCAACTGGTTCAAACTTTTCTTCAACATTCTTCACTTTTCTACTCAAAACCTGTGAAATCTAGACTCACGTAGGCTCTCTACTCATACTCTAGTTGAGAACCAGTCTGAGAACGGATTTCCACCGAAGAGACGACCGACTTACGGGTTGAACATGAAACTCCGTCAAGAACAGATAGTCTGATCGAATGGGGTGATTCCCATTCGATCGACTGAGTTGGACTCGGTGTGGTTTCCGTTGTTTGACACGTCGTCATACCGTCTCCGTCACAACTCAAACTTTTAGAACTTAGAAAATTTTACAAACTTTCAAAACGTCAGATCGCCGATCGAATAGCCATCTGATCAGATGACCATCCGATCGAATGACTTTTCGACCAGGTGAGTTGACCTTATAAGTTCAACACTTAAACAATTTTACAAAACTTCATATAAAATCGCACTTTCAATCGAATAGCCATCCGATCGAATTGACATCCGTCCGGATGACCATCCGATCGAATGACTTGAATTATACTACAACGAAAACTTCAAAAGTTAAAACATTTTACAAATACACTCACACTCAATCGAATGACCAACCGACCAAATGGTCATCCGTCCGGATGATCATCCGATCGACTCACCATTCGACACTTACCTCCCCGATGCACTATCTTACACGCTGTTCAACGCTTACGTTATCGTTCAATGATCAGGCTAACTCCAAAGCGCTCCCTTCAATCCAAGGCTGTGTTTATTTACTAAACACATACTGTGAGTATACTCGAACCCATTTTCTTTTAACGCACTTTGGGTGTTACATACGTTCTATACTAAATCACATCAAACACACAACGCAAACACTTTTAACGCTAACCGCTCCCGCATGTTATACGTGATCTATGAATGCTTGTTACTATGCTTAGACAGAGTTACACGGTATCGCCTCTAGCAGCGATAGTACTATAGTTTGGACTCAGCACCTGTCGTGGACGGGGGTTTCTAGGGATCACATTACATTACTTCATGTGTCCGCTGGAGATGTGTTGCGCATACTTTACATCGCAGTCTCATGATTAAGTGTGAACATAGTCTTGTTAGTTACTTGCTTCGCCCGTTACGTGATACATGCTACTTATGCGTAAACGCTTTCGCTATACTATATGCTATACAAACTTGTGTACTCACCTTTATACTATGTGTGTTGACTTTATTTTAACGTATGTGACAGGTGTTTAGGATGCTATGCTTTGCTTGCTGTACTTTGGTGAAACAAGTAGGAGGTCTAGAAACGTCATTCAATAAATCTGAGTTGTCGGAACAGTCTATTTGTCTTTGAGAACAATATCTATAATAACTGTTTTTACTTTATATGTCGATGGTATGGGACGTTAACGATTAATATATTGTCATTAATAGTTGTTATAGATTCTCTTGGACAATCTGTTTCGCTCAGTGCCACGCCCCGATGTTTCCACCATCGGTTGGGGTGTGACACGGCAGGACGTGGCAAATTGGTCAATTTCACTCAATTACTAAAATTTAAATAAGGTTCAATAATTGAAAAAAAAAATGAGGTGTTAGTTACTACAAGGTTCAACAGCCACTACATAAGATGTAATTTGTCTTTAGGTTAGAATGATCCACAATTAAATTTCAAACTTTCATTTTATAACTAATATATCATAAGGTGTTTATATATCATGTCTTAGCTTCTCGAATTTTGAAGCTTTCCTTTTATAACCCAATATATCATATGGTCTTAATATCTCGCCTCTTACTATCGTCTTCATTTTAATATCGCGTGGAAACTTCCTTTTAATTTTAAAGAGTTTATAACAGTAATAATAATAATAATACTATCGCGTGAAACTACCTTTTTTATTTTAAAGAGTTTAATAATAATAATAATAATAATAATAATAATAATAATAATAGAATAGATGTAGATAATTAATTAATGTTTTTTTAACAACAAATTTGGATCACTAACGGACTACTCGCGTATCTTCGTGTCTCCAGCGGAATCACTCGATCATATCCATATCCATCTCCACTAGGATATAATACATATACACCAATTTAGGAGGAAACCCAATAAATCTGGGAAAACCCAACCTTATGGGAATCGACTCAGGACCTAACGGTTCCTAAGCCTTATCCCATCCCTAAAATGCCACTAGGCTATAATGCCATGGGCAATAACTAATAATGTTTTCTCACATAATTAATTAGCTCAACTTCGTTAACTCAACCTTATTGAATTTGTCTTAACATGTCAATTGTTCTCATTTAAGATACATTATATATCAACTAGAGGGAACCCACCACGATGTGAGGGGTGGTTAATTTCACTACAATAATAAAATTTAAATAAGGTTCAGATATTGAAAACAAGTTACATGAACCGCTACATTGAAGAGAATGCAGGATCGGTTTTTAGGTTAGAATTAGGGATGAGCAAAATTAATCGCCATAACCGACATAACTGAACCGCTATTAACCGATAACTGAAATATCCGATGGTTATGCTTATGAAACATTGCTTGACCGACCATTCGTTTATGACTATGGTTATGAAGCTTTGTTTAACCGAAATAACCGAAACTGAACCGAACTTATAATGTTTATGTTTTACTTTAACCATATAGAGGTTTTTTACTAAAATAAAAGTATGTTAGTAACAAAAGGATCTTGATGTACATGCCCCTTGTTTTGATGAAGAGTTGAGGTGTTATGATCGTAATTTTTTTTGTTGAGGATTACCTTACAAAAAACTATCACACATCGGTACTTTAACCAAAAGGTGTAGTCTTGGTTATCTTGTAAGTCCAAGCTAAGTCCAAACCATGCATACCCATAATACGCACCCCTATCTATTTAAAACTTTGCTTTCTTAATTAACCGAAATTAACCAAAACCGAACCATAATCGACTTCATAACCGAAGTTTGGTTAGATTATGGTTATGGAATTCCATAACCGAAGCTACCGGTTATGGTTATGGTTAATGGTAAAAACTGAACCAAACCGATCTATGCACACCCCTAGTTAGAACCATGAATAACTAAATTTCAAATTTTCACTTTATAAACAATATATAGTATCATCTTAATATATCGCGTCTTAGTATCTCACGTATTAAATTTGAAGCTTTCACTTTATAACCCAATATATGGTATTGTCTTAGTATCACGCGTCTTAAAATCGTCTTCCTATTGTGTCTTACTATCGCATGGAAATTGCCTTTTTGTACCAAAGTGAACATGTTACAAACACACCTCTAAAAAATTACAGAGCGGTGCTTTATGCCATTTACACTACTATAAAATAGTTGATGACATCAACATTTACCCCACTGTAAAGTTTTTTAACGCTAGTGTAAATCAACACATACTATTTATTTATTTATGCTTTTTTTTGAAAAAGTTGATTTTTTAGGATTTTTAGTACGTTTTTCAAAAAGCCTTTTAGCCGAGCTTTCTAAGGTCTCACAACTCATAGGAGTTTTTATTTTACCATAACCATATATATATATATATATATATATATATATATATATATATATAGCAACTAATGATAAACGAAATTCATTATTGACTATTATATTTAACTTAGTATACCATTTTTGAGAAGTTAATCCTTTTAAGCGATTTATTATTCCTGTATTTTCAGTATCATTTTTAGTATTGTTATTATTTTCTTCATCCTCTTTATTTTTTCCTCTTTCTAATTCTTTAATTTGTAATTTTATTTCTCGAATTTCTACTTTTATATTTTTTAATTCTATTTGTAAATCGGTTATTGTAACAGGATTTTCTCTTATTTGTTTTGTTTGAAATCTTTGCCATATTTCGTTAAAATTATATGTTTTTGTTTCCTTTTCTATTGGTAGTTTATACTTTTCTTTTAATTGTTTTAAATATACTTGTTTTACTTCTTTATCTTCAATTTTTTCTAATAATTCAAATAAGTCTTTATTATCTGATGTTAGAGAATTTATTGTACCATCAATTTCACAGATACAAGGACCAACACATTCACATGCATTGTCTTCTGAACTACTTTCTGAATTAGAATCTTCAATATAATTTAAATCATTATCACTATAATCTGAAATACTATCTTCACTTGAATTATCATAAATAAGTATTTTGTTTATCTGTTCTTTTAATTCATCAGAAATATTTAACTCATTTATCTTTTTTCTAGTATAACAATCTTTTGAATAATGTCCTTGTCTTCCACACTTATAACAAATAACAATATCTTGTTTACCTTGTTTTTTCTTTTGAAAATCATTCTTATCTTTATAATATTTTTGTTTGTTTTTAATATATGGTTTTCTTTTATAGTTCTTTTTAATAAATTGTTTAGGAATTTTCCTTTTTGTTTTAGAAGGAGTTTTAAATGGTTCAAATCCATATTGTTGACAAAAACTTCCTAATTCTTTATGGCCTTGAATTCCATCCTTTTTAATCTTTTCTTTTAATCTTAAATCGTTACATATTTTTAATCCTTCTTGATTTATATAATTTATTATTTGACCATAGGCTAAATCTCTATAAGGAATATTATTATTAAAGTCTTTTTTAATTTTTTCTCTAATTCTTTCAGCAAATAATTTTGGTAACCCAGCTATAAATCTTTCTTTCCAATAAGCTTCTTTACAATCATCTCTAGTCATAACTTTTGAAAGAAAAACGTCTTTATACCATCTAAAATCTTGTAATTTTCTACATGTCAAGTTTAATAATATTAAAGAATTTCTTTCTTGATAATCTGTTGGGTTTCCAATAAAATGTTGGATTATAGCAAATATTAGAGTATTAATTATATCGGGAATTTCAGTTGGTGCTTGAACATTATTTTCTGTTTTAATAACTATCTTTTTAGCATTTATAATTATATGTTTTTCTTCTTCTGTAAGATACTTATCCCACCAGCCCTTTAAAATTCCAGTAAAACCAGAAACTATCATATTAAGAATTGCATTATCATCATTTCCATTTGCTTTATATGCATTAGCTGCCATTATTATTTCTTGCATTAAACTAAGAATTTGATGTTCTGTTTGGCCTTCTATACTCCATTCATATAAAGAACTTACATCATATTTAGCTTGAACTAAAGTATGTCGTTCTTCAAATTGTAAATCAGGTGGAGTAGGTCTAGGGTAATAATTTCTTGTTTCAGGTCTAGTAGTATAAGTATTATTTTTTGAAAAATGATAATTTCTTTTAATTTTATTTATAGAATCTTCTAATTGAAAATCATTAAATTGTTCTTCAATATTTTGAATTTTTTGTTCTGAAATAACATTTATATTTAATTTTGAAAGTTTTGAATTAATATCTTTTAACATCTCTTGTTGTTTATTTAGACGTATTGGAATATCTATATTGTATGGTTTAAATATTGGGTTTTCTATAGTTTCAGTTATTGTTTTAGTATTTGAAGTACTAGGTTGATCTAAAGTTTTATTAGTTTCTATTCTTTCTAATTGTTCTCCTATAGTATTTAATTTCTCATTAGTGTAATTATTTTGAAAAATAATTGTCTTTACATTTTTATCTATATCTTCCTTAAGATTTTCTAAAGGTTTTGCAATATATTCATTATTTTCAGTTTCTATCTTTATATCCATATGTGGAGGGTGTATACTAGTAATATTTTTATTTTTATCTATAATTGTATAGGTTTTGGTTATAGTATTATTAACAGATATATTTTCAAAGAATGGATACTCAATTTTATTTTCTATACAGTAAAGAGAAAACCAAGAGAAAAATGGAATATTTTCATCATTTTCACACATATATAATTGCCAATCAATTTCATGTAAAAATCTTTCATCCTCATTAAATTTAGAAAAATACCATATTAAATTTTTATTATTATAATTATTGAACATTTCATCTTTTAAGTATTTTAACATTTCTTTATTCATACTTAACAAGTTGTTTTAGAAATTTTTCCCATAAGCTTTATTCTATGATTATATTCTTCTCTTAATTTTTCTTTTAAAAATGATCGATATTGATCTTTATAATCTATATAATTAGAGGGATGATATGGATCAGATCGAGACATGTTACATGGAATATATTCAGATGGAGGTATCATTTATGGAATTTTATTATATTCTTCTAATATTTGATTCAAATTTTGTATTCTTCTATTACAATTTTTTAAAAGCCAAATATAACAATTTCTATGAGCTTGAACCTTAGAATCACTCATTGTTGTAACTCTTCATAATTTTCCATATCAGACTTAGTTGGAACATAAGTATTATTATCACTATCATTTTCTTCATATAGTGGTCTTGGAATTGTATTTGAAAAATCCACACCTTTCATTTTCATTGATAAACTTCTTCTAAATAGACTTTCATCTAAAGTATTTCTAGAAGTACTTGCTCCCATAGAATGCCTTGGTGGTATATTACTGAAAGAAATATCTATTGAACCATCAGAATGTTCTACTATGCTAGATGTTTGATTATCTATTTCTATAGATTTTGGGGGGTTTATATCTTGCAAATTCCATGTTAATGATTGAGTTATTTCATTCCATTTTAATTTTTTAGGTGTTCTTATTTTAGTATGCATAGTATTAGCTTCAAAAATAATATTATATAAATTTCTACACATAGGATTAGTTCAAGTCGCTATTAAACCTATGTTCAGATTAGGAATTGATGCTCCTGTATTATTGATTCTAAGAGATGCAAGACATACAAATTTTAATAATTCTTTGTTAGCTATGGCTGAGTCTAATATTTCAAATGGTCCTATTTATTTTAAATGTTATCCAAACTTTTCAAATGGTTTATTTGATCCACATATTTTAGATACTTTAACATTAACAATTAAAACTAAAAATTTAGAATTTAAAGAAAAAACTAATGCTGCAGTAGTTATATATAGAATATATTATAAGACTATGACCACCACTATAGAACCTAAAACAAAATTAGTATCCCCAAAAGATGAAACTATTATTTTTGAAGCTAATACTATGCATACAAAAATAAGAACACCTAAAAAATTAAAATGGAATGAAATAACTCAATCATTAACATGGAATTTGCAAGATATAAACCCGCCAAAATCTATAGAAATAGATAATCAAACATCTAGCATAGTAGAACATTCTGATGGTTCAATAGATATTTCTTTCAGTAATATACCACCAAGGCATTCTATGGGAGCAAGTACTTCTAGAAATACTTTAGATGAAAGTCTATTTAGAAGAAGTTTATCAATGAAAATGAAAGGTGTGGATTTTTCAAATACAATTCCAAGACCACTATATGAAGAAAATGATAGTGATAATAATACTTATGTTCCAACTAAGTCTGATATGGAAAATTATGAAGAGTTACAACAATGAGTGATTCTAAGGTTCAAGCTCATAGAAATTGTTATATTTGGCTTTTAAAAAATTGTAATAGAAGAATACAAAATTTGAATCAAAGATTAGAAGAATATAATAAAATTCCATATATGATACCTCCATCTGAATATATTCCATGTAACATGGGATCTGATCCATATCATCCCTCTAATTATATAGATTATAAAGATCAATATCGATCATTTTTAAAAGAAAAATTAAGAGAAGAATATAATCATAGAATAAAGCTTATGGGAAAAATTTCTAAAACAACTTGTTAAGTATGAATAAAGAAATGTTAAAATACTTAAAAGATGAAATGTTCAATAATTATAATAATAAAAATTTAATATGGTATTTTTCTAAATTTAATGAGGATGAAAGATTTTTACATGAAATTGATTGGCAATTATATATGTGTGAAAATGATGAAAATATTCAATTTTTCTCTTGGTTTTCTCTTTACTGTATAGAAAATAAAATTGAGTATCCATTCTTTGAAAATATATCTGTTAATAATACTATAACCAAAACCTATACAATTATAGATAAAAATAAAAATATTACTAGTATACACCCTCCACATATGGATATAAAGATAAAAACTGAAAATAATGAATATATTGCAAAACCTTTAGCAAATCTTAAGGAAGATATAGATAAAAATGTAAAGGCAATTATTTTTCAAAATAATTACACTAATGAGAAATTAAATACTATAGGAGAACAATTAGAAAGAATAGAAACTAATAAAACTTTAGATCAACCTAGTACTTCAAATACTAAAACAATAACTGAAACTATAGAAAACCCAATATTTAAACCATACAATATAGATATTCCAATACGTCTAAATAAACAACAAGACATGTTAAAAGATATTAATTCAAAACTTTCAAAATTAAATATAAATGTTATTTCAGAACAAAAAATTCAAAATATTGAAGAACAATTTAATGATTTTCAATTAGAAGATTCTATAAATAAAATTAAAAGAAATTATCATTTTTCAAAAAATAATACTTATACTACTAGACCTGAAACAAGAAATTATTACCCTAGACCTACTCCACCTGATTTACAATTTGAAGAACGACATACTTTAGTTCAAGCTAAATATGATGGAAGTTCTTTATATGAATGGAGTATAGAAGGCCAAACAGAACATCAAATTCTTAGTTTAATGCAAGAAATGATAATGGCAGCTAATGCATATAAAGCAAATGGAAATGATGATAATGCAATTCTTAATATGATAGTTTCTGGTTTTACTGGAATTTTAAAGGGCTGGTGGGATAAGTATCTTACAGAAGAAGAAAAACATATAATTATAAATGCTAAAAAGATAGTTATTAAAACAGAAAATAATGTTCAAACACCAACTGAAATTCTCGATATAATTAATACTCTAATATTTGCTATAATCCAACATTTTATTGGAAACCCAACAGATTATCAAGAAAGAAATTCTTTAATATTATTAAACTTGACATGTAGAAAATTACAAGATTTTAGATGGTATAAAGACGTTTTTCTTTCAAAAGTTATTACTAGAGATGATTGTAAAGAAGCTTATTGGAAAGAAAGATTTATAGCTGGGTTACCAAAATTATTTGCTGAAAGAATTAGAGAAAAAAATTAAAAAAGACTTTAATAATAATATTCCTTATAGAGATTTAGCCTATGGTCAAATAATAAATTATATAAATCAAGAAGGATTAAAAATATGTAACGATTTAAGATTAAAAGAAAAGATTAAAAAGGATGGAATTCAAGGCCATAAAGAATTATGAAGTTTTTGTCAACAATATGGATTTGAACCATTTAAAACTCCTTCTAAAACAAAAAGGAAAATTCCTAAACAATTTATTAAAAAGAACTATAAAAGAAAACAATATATTAAAAACAAACAAAAATATTATAAAGATAAGAATGATTTCAAAAGAAAAAACAAGGTAAACAAGATATTGTTATTTGTTATAAGTGTGGAAGACAAGGACATTATTCAAAAGATTGTTATACTAGAAAAAAGATAAATGAGTTAAATATTTCTGATGAATTAAAAGAACAGATAAACAAAATACTTATTTATGATAATTCAAGTGAAGATAGTATTTCAGATTATAGTGATAATGATTTAAATTATATTGAAGATTCTAATTCAGAAAGTAGTTCAGAAGACAATGCATGTGAATGTGTTGGTCCTTGTATCTGTGAAATTGATGGTACAATAAATTCTCTAACATCAGATAATAAAGACTTATTTGAATTATTAGAAAAAAATGAAGATAAAGAAGTAAAACAAGTATATTTAAAACAATTAAAAGAAAAGTATAAACTACCAATAGAAAAGGAAACAAAAACATATAATTTTAACGAAATATGCCAAAGATTTCAAACAAAACAAATAAGAGAAAATCCTGTTACAATAACCGATTTACAAATAGAATTAAAAAATATAAAAGAAGAAATTCGAGAAATAAAATTACAAATTAAAGAATTAGAAAGAGGAAAAAATAAAGAGGATGAAGAAAATAATAACAATACTAAAAATGATACTGAAAATACAGGAATAATAAATCGCTTAAAAGGATTAACTTCTCAAAAATGGTATACTAAGTTAAATATAATAGTCAATAATGAATTTCGTTTATCATTAGTTGCTATGATTGATAGTGGAGCTGACATGAATTGTATTCAAGAAGGATTAATACCCACAAAATACTATGAAAAGACTACATATAGATTATCTGGAGCTAATGGAAACCCATTAAATATTCAATACAAATTATCAAATGTTCATATTTGCAAAGAAAACTATTGTTACAAAACTCAATTGGTTTTAGTAAAAGATTTAACATCTCAAATTATATTAGGACTCTCATTCATAACTCAATTATATCCATTTACAGTTGAAGAAAAAGGTATAAGTATTAAAGTATTAAATAAAAAGATCTGTTTTGAATTTGCTCATCCAATTACTTCAAAACAAATTAATATTTTAAGTTTAAAAGAAAAACAAAAGGAATTTTTAATAGAAGAAATTGATTATGTTAGAATAAAGAATCAATTACAAGATAAAATAATTATAAAAAGAATACAAGAAATTGAAAATAAATTTAAAGAAAATGTATGTGCAAATATTCCAAATGCTTTTTGGGAAAGAAAACAACATGTTGTAAATTTACCTTATATTAAAGATTTTAATGAGAAAAATATTCCAACAAAATCTAACGATATATATATGTCTCAAGAGTTAGAAAACTATTGTAAAAAGAAAATACAAGAATTATTAGATAAAAAACTAATAAGGCCATCTAAATCTCCTTGGTCTTGCTCTGCCTTTTATGTTCAAAATAGTGCAGAAATCGAAAGAGGAGCTCCTAGATTAGTTATAAATTATAAGCCATTAAATAAAGTTTTAGAATGGATTAGATACCCTATACCAAATAAAAGAGATTTATTAAAAAAGATATATGATTCAAAAATGTTTTCTAAATTTGATATGAAATCTGGATTCTGGCAAGTTCAAATTGCTGAAGAAGATAGATATAAAACTGGATTCAATGTACCATTCGGACACTATGAATGGAATGTTATGCCATTTGGATTAAAAAATGCTCCTTCAGAATTTCAAAATATAATGAATGATATTATTTTACCATTAGGAAATTATGTTATTGTTTACATTGATGATGTATTAATATTCTCAAATTCTTTAGACCAACATTTTAAACATTTAAATTCTTTTTACAATATTATTCATAAAAATGGATTAGTAGTATCACCTTCTAAAATGAGTCTTTTTCAAACAGAAATAAGATTTTTAGTACATAATATTATTCAAGGAACAATAAAACCTATTAACAGAAGTTTAGAATTTTCAAATAAATTTCCAAATGAAATTAAAGATAAAAAACAATTGCAAAGATTTTTAGGATGTTTAAATTATATTCATGATTTTTTCAAGGACTTAGGAATTATATGTAAACCTCTATATGACAGATTAAAAAAGAATCCAAAACCATGGACTCAAGAACATACAGATATAGTAAAATATATTAAAGATAAAATAAAATGTTTACCATGCTTACATATTCCCCATCCCAATGCAAAATTAATAGTAGAAACCGATGCAAGTGATCTAGGATTTGGAGGAATATTAAAACAAGAATTAGATAATAAAGAAAGTTTAGTTAGATATTATTCAGGTGCATGGAATGATACTCAGAAAAATTATTCTACAATCAAAAAGGAAATTTTAAGTATAGTTTTATGTATAAAAAAGTTTGAAGATGATTTATATATGAAACCATTTTTATTAAGAATAGATTGTTTATCTGCAAAATATATTTTAGAAAAGGACATTAAGAATTTGATTTCAAAACAAGTTTTTGCAAGATGGCAAGCATTATTAAGCAACTTTGATTTTCAAATAGAATTTATAAAAGGAGAAAATAATTCTTTACCAGATTTTTTATCAAGAGAATTTTTACAGGGAATATGAGCAACTCCGATTTTTCAAAAAAGATTGTATTCTCAAAACAACAATTCTCAAAATCTCAATTATCAAGCTCTCCAAATTCTTCTTCAAGACCAACCCATTTGCAACAATTTCCCTTATTACCTAATATTCAAAACAGATTTGCCCCTCTAACCCCAGGTCCAAGACCTAGACCTCCATTCTCATCTATTATTCAAAATTTAGAATCAAAACCCATTATTCAATCTCCTTGTTTTACAAAACTCTCTAAACCAGCTTCTCCTTCAACCTCTTCACCAGCCACTATTCCCTACATTATCAACCCAAACAAAAAGATTATCAAAATTCTAGAACCTTTGGAAGTTGAAAAGGTTAATAAAACCTTCTTTTCCCTGATCGACTTCATTTTTCCAAAAGGATGCCATTTTTTCAAAGATGAATACAAAAACAGAGATTATTATCAAGCAATTTTAGAAGATTCTGAATCAGTTATTATTCGACACAATTTTAATAGTGGAGATCCTTCCAAGATTGCTTATAGTCAAGTAAAGATTTTGAAAGTCTTATCTTTAGAAGATTGGAATTCTAAGCCCTATAATCCAAAAACCCTTTCAAACTTTAGTGCTTATCCTCAATATAACTACTATGATTACCAAGATGCATGGGAATATGCATTTTTCTTAAGAAACTTTGATCATTCTTGGTTCTTCCAATTTGATGAAGATTTTTCAAATATTTATCCAAGATGGTTTATTAAATGGTTCAAATATATGGGAATTATTCCAGATGCTTTTCCCAAAGAAGTTTCAGAGGCATTTTCAAAATTCGTCGAGTATTTCCAACATGATGGAACACCAATTTTTTAATATACTTTACAATTCATGAGCGTTTTCAGAATTCCATGGATCTGTTTATGGACTTACAATTTTCAAGAAGAAAGTCCTACAGAACTTTCTCCTCCATTACTCTTTAGACAATACATGTGTAAATGGTGGAATAAGTTCATTATTACAAAAGCAAATTCTCAAGCAGTTACCAAGTATTATAAGGAACTAGCTATTCAATATGAAAGAAGTTTAAAGTCTCCAATTCAAGATATTAAGGCCAGTGATGATGACCAAGAGTATATTAAAAGATTCTCAGATTGCAGGTCTCCAGAAGACATTTTAAAATTAGTCAATGAAATTAGACAGTCTCCATCCCCTTCAAAACAATCATCCCCGGGGACTGAAGTTTTTCAAGATTCTCAAGACCCATATGATTTGATGTAAAAAAAAATAATAATAATAATAATAATTATTGTTCCTTGCCGGACAAATGATGGTGAAAGAAAAGAAGGTCCATATAATTCTACAAATGGACAATCTACTTTTCTTATTTTCAAAAGGTGCTGACCAATAATTCTACAAATGGACAATCTACTTTTCATATTTTCAAAAGTGGTGCAATCATTCTACAAAGAGACAAGATACTTTCCAATATGGTGCAAGTAATTCTCAAAATGGACAAACAACTTTTCAACAAAAGCCATTTCATACGGAAGCTTTTCCAAGATTCAATTATGAAGACCCTTTTATTTCATCTATAAAATAATAATAATAATTATTGTTCCTTGCCGGACAAATGATGGTGAAAGAAAAGAAGGTCCATATAATTCTACAAATGGACAATCTACCAATAATTCTACAAATGGACAATCTACTTTTCTTATTTTCAAAAGTGGTGCAATCATTCTACAAAGAGACAAGATACTTTCCAATATGATGCAAGTAATTCTAAAAATGGACAAACAACTTTTCAACAAAACCTATTTCATACGGAAGCTTTTCCAAGATTCAATTATGAAGACCCTTTTATTTCATCTATAAAAGGGAGGATGATCAAGGAAGAAAAACACACTTCTTTACACACCCTTTCTTATAATTTCTCTTATGTATGAAAAAACCTTCCAACCCAAAAATTGTATTATCAACTTCTCTATGTTCAAGATCTTTAGATTTTCAAATTATTGTTGCTCCTCCTGATTGTAAAGAAATCAATTGTAATCAAGATTATCAATCAATAAATTCAGGTATATTTTAAATTCATATCATGGTTGTTTATGTTGCCATCTATTTACATTAATTCATATTGACTTTATGTTTAATCTTCTTCATATTAAACGATCCTTTCTTCATATTAAACGATCCTAAATTCTACAAAGAGACAAGATACTTTCCAATATGGTGCAAGTAATTCTCAAAATGGACAAACAACTTTTCAAGTATGAATAAAGAAATGTTAAAATACTTAAAAGATGAAATGTTCAATAATTATAATAATAAAAATTTAATATGGTATTTTTCTAAATTTAATGAGGATGAAAGATTTTTACATGAAATTGATTGGCAATTATATATGTGTGAAAATGATGAAAATATTCCATTTTTCTCTTGGTTTTCTCTTTACTGTATAGAAAATAAAATTGAGTATCCATTCTTTGAAAATATATCTGTTAATAATACTATAACCAAAACCTATACAATTATAGATAAAAATAAAAATATTACTAGTATACACCCTCCACATATGGATATAAAGATAGAAACTAAAAATAATGAATATATTGCAAAACCTTTAGCAAATCTTAAGGAAGATATAGATAAAAATGTAAAGGCAATTATTTTCCAAAATAATTACACTAATGAGAAATTAAATACTATAGGAGAACAAATAGAAAGAATAGAAACTAATAAAACTTTAGATCAACCTAGTACTTCAAATACTAAAACAATAACTGAAACTATAGAAAACCCAATATTTAAACCATACAATATAGATATTCCAATACGTCTAAATAAACAACAAGACATGTTAAAAGATATTAATTCAAAACTTTCAAAATTAAATATAAATGTTATTTCAGAACAAAAAATTCAAAATATTGAAGAACAATTTAATGATTTTCAATTAGAAGATTCTATAAATAAAATTAAAAGAAATTATCATTTTTCAAAAAATAATACTTATACTACTAGACCTGAAACAAGAAATTATTACCATAGACCTGCTCCACCTGATTTACAATTTGAAGAACGACATACTTTAGTTCAAGCTAAATATGATGGAAGTTCTTTATGTGAATGGAGTATAGAAGGCCAAACAGAACATCAAATTCTTAGTTTAATGCAAGAAATGATAATGGCAGCTAATGCATATAAAGAAAATGGAAATGATGATAATGCAATTCTTAATATGATAGTTTCTGGTTTTACTGGAATTTTAAAGGGCTGGTGGGATAAGTATCTTACAGAAGAAGAAAAACATATAATTATAAATGCTAAAAAGATAGTTATTAAAACAGAAAATAATGTTCAAACACCAACTGAAATTCCCGATATAATTAATACTCTAATATTTGCTATAATCCAACATTTTATTGGAAACCCAACAGATTATCAAGAAAGAAATTCTTTAATATTATTAAACTTGACATGTAGAAAATTACAAGATTTTAGATGGTATAAAGACGTTTTTCTTTCAAAAGTTATGACTAGAGATGATTGTAAAGAAGCTTATTGGAAATAAAGATTTATAGCTGGGTTACCAAAATTATTTGCTGAAAGAATTAGAGAAAAAATTAAAAAAAGACTTTAATAATAATATTCCTTATAGAGATTTAGCCTATGGTTAAATAATAAATTATATAAATCAAGAAGGATTAAAAATATGTAACGATTTAAGATTAAAAGAAAAGATTAAAAAGGATGGAATTCAAGGCCATAAAGAATTAGGAAGTTTTTGTCAACAATATGGATTTGAACCATTTAAAACTCCTTCTAAAACAAAAAGGAAAATTCCTAAACAATTTATTAAAAAGAACTATAAAAGAAAACCATATATTAAAAACAAACAAAAATATTATAAAGATAAGAATGATTTTCAAAAGAAAAAACAAGGTAAACAAGATATTGTTATTTGTTATAAGTGTGGAAGACAAGGACATTATTCAAAAGATTGTTATACTAGAAAAAAGATAAATGAGTTAAATATTTCTGATGAATTAAAAGAACAGATAAACAAAATACTTATTTATGATAATTCAAGTGAAGATAGTATTTCAGATTATAGTGATAATGATTTAAATTATATTGAAGATTCTAATTCAGAAAGTAGTTCAGAAGACAATGCATGTGAATGTGTTGGTCCTTGTATCTGTGAAATTGATGGTACAATAAATTCTCTAACATCAGATAATAAAGACTTATTTGAATTATTAGAAAAAATTGAAGATAAAGAAGTAAAACAAGTATATTTAAAACAATTAAAAGAAAAGTATAAACTACCAATAGAAAAGGAAACAAAAACATATAATTTTAACGAAATATGCCAAAGATTTCAAACAAAACAAATAAAAGAAAATCCTGTTACAATAACCGATTTACAAATAGAATTAAAAAATATAAAAGAAGAAATTCAAGAAATAAAATTACAAATTAAAGAATTAGAAAGAGGAAAAAATAAAGAGGATGAAGAAAATAATAACAATACTAAAAATGATACTGAAAATACAGGAATAATAAATCGCTTAAAAGGATTAACTTCTCAAAAATGGTATACTAAGTTAAATATAATAGTCAATAATGAATTTCGTTTATCATTAGTTGCTATGATTGATAGTGGAGCTGACATGAATTGTATTCAAGAAGGATTAATACCCACAAAATACTATGAAAATACTACATATAGATTATCTGGAGCTAATGGAAACCCATTAAATATTCAATACAAATTATCAAATGTTCATATTTGCAAAGAAAACTATTGTTACAAAACTCAATTGGTTTTAGTAAAAGATTTAACATCTCAAATTATATTAGGACTCCCATTCATAACTCAATTATATCAATTTACAGTTGAAGAAAAAGGTATAAATATTAAAGTATTAAATAAAAAGATCTGTTTTGAATTTGCTCATCCAATTACTTCAAAACAAATAAATATTTTAAGTTTAAAAGAAAAACAAAAGGAATTTTTAATAGAAGAAATTGATTATGTTAGAATAAAGAATCAATTACAAGATAAAATAATTATAAAAAGAATACAAGAAATTGAAAATAAATTTAAAGAAAATGTCTGTGCAAATATTCCAAATATTTTTTGGGAAAGAAAACAACATGTTGTAAAGTTACCTTATATTAAAGATTTTAATGAGAAAAATATTCCAACAAAATCTAAAGCTATACATATGTCTCAAGAGTTAGAAAACTATTGTAAAAAGGAAATACAAGAATTATTAGATAAAAAACTAATAAGGCCATCTAAATCCCCTTGGTCTTGCTCTGCCTTTTATGTTCAAAATAGTGCAGAAATCGAAAGATGAGCTCCTAGATTAGTTATAAATTATAAGCCATTAAATAAAGTTTTAGAAAGGATTAGATACCCTATACCAAATGAAAGAGATTTATTAAAAAAGATATATGATTCAAAAATATTTTCTAAATTTGATATGAAATCTGGATTCTGGCAAGTTCAAATTGCTGAAGAAGATAGATATAAAACTGGATTCAATGTACCATTCGGACACTATGAATGGAATGTTATGCCATTTGGATTGAAAAATGCTCCTTCAGAATTTCAAAATATAATGAATGATATTATTTTACCATTAGGAAATTATGTTATTGTTTACATTGATGATGTATTAATATTCTCAAATTCTTTAGACCAACATTTTAAACATTTAATTTTTTTTTACAATATTATTCATAAAAATGGATTAGTAGTATCACCTTCTAAAATGAGTCTTTTTCAAACAGAAATAAGATTTTTAGGACATAATATTATTCAAGGAACAATAAAACCTATTAACAGAAGTTTAGAATTTTCAAATAAATTTCCAAATGAAGTTAAAGATAAAAAACAATTGCAAAGATTTTTAGGATGTTTAAATTATATTCATGATTTTTTCAAGGACTTAGGAATTATATGTAAACCTCTATATGACAGATTAAAAAAGAATCCAAAACCATGGACTCAAGAACATACAGATATAGTAAAATATATTAAAGATAAAATAAAATGTTTACCATGCTTACATATTCCCCATCCCAATGCAAAATTAATAGTAGAAACCGATGCAAGTGATCTAGGATTTGGAGGAATATTAAAACAAGAATTAGATAATAAAGAAAGTTTAGTTAAATATTATTCAGGTGCATGGAATGATACTCAGAAAAATTATTCTACAATCAAAAAGGAAATTTTAAGTATAGTTTTATGTATAAAAAAGTTTGAAGATGATTTATATATGAAACCATTTTTATTAAGAATAGATTGTTTATCTGCAAAATATATTTTAGAAAAGGACATTAAGAATTTGATTTCAAAACAAGTTTTTGCAAGATGGCAAGCATTATTAAGCAACTTTGATTTTCAAATAGAATTTATAAAAGGAGAAAATAATTCTTTACCAGATTTTTTATCAAGAGAATTTTTACAGGGAATATGAGCAACTCCGATTCTTCAAAAAAGATTGTATTCTCAAAACAACAATTCTCAAAATCTCAATTATCAAGCTCTCCAAATTCTTCTTCAAGACCAACCCATTTGCAACAATTTCCCTTATTACCTAATATTCAAAACAGATTTGCCCCTCTAACCCCAGGTCCAAGACCTAGACCTCCATTCTCTTCTATTATTCAAAATTTAGAATCAAAACCCATTATTCAATCTCCTTCTTTTACAAAACTCTCTAAACCAGCTTCTCCTTCAACCTCTTCACCTGCCACTATTCCCTACATTATCAACCCAAACAAAAAGATTATCAAAATTCTAGAACCTTTGGAAGTTGAAAAGGTTAATAAAACCTTCTTTTCCCTGATCGACTTCATTTTTCCAAAAGGATGCCATTTTTTCAAAGATGAATACAAAAACAGAGATTATTATCAAGCAATTTTAGAAGATTCTGAATCAGTTATTATTCGACACAATTTTAATAGTGGAGATCCTTCCAAGATTGCTTATAGTCAAGTAAAGATTTTGAAAGTCTTATCTTTAGAAGATTGGAATTCTAAGCCCTATAATCCAAAAACCCTTTCAAACTTTAGTGCTTATC
Source organism: Helianthus tuberosus (assembly GCA_030545235.1). NCBI lineage: Eukaryota > Viridiplantae > Streptophyta > Magnoliopsida > Asterales > Asteraceae > Helianthus > Helianthus tuberosus. The sequence continues at coordinate 9,683,366 of CM060434.1, read as the reverse complement.
CTCAATATAACTACTATGATTATCAAGATGCATGGGAATATGCATTTTTCATAAGAAACTTTGATCATTCTAGGTTCTTCCAATTTGATGAAGATTTTTCAAATATTTATCCAAGATGGTTTGTTAAATGGTTCAAATATATGGGAATTATTCCAGATGCTTTTCCCAAAGAAGTTTCAGAGGCATTTTCAAAATTCGTCGAGTATTTCCAACATGATGGAACACCAATTTTTGAATATACTTTACAATTCATGAGCGTTTTCAGAAATCCATGGATCTGTTTATGGACTTACAATTTTCAAGAAGAAAGTCCTACAGAACTTTCTCCTCCATTACTCTTTAGACAATACAGGTGTAAATGGTGGAATAAGTTCATTATTACAAAAACAAATTCTCAAGCAGTTACCAAGTATTATAAGGAACTAGCTATTCAATATGAAAGAAGTTTAAAGTCTCCAATTCGAGATATCAAGGCCAGTGATGATGACCAAGAGTATATTAAAAGATTCTCAGATTGCAGGTCTCCAGAAGACATTTTAAAATTAGTCAATGAAATTAGACAGTCTCCATCCCCTTCAAAACACTCATCCCCGGGGACTGAAGTTTTTCAAGATTCTCAAGACCCATATGATTTGATGTAAAAAAAAATAATAATAATAATAATAATAATAATAATTGTTCCTTGCCGGACAAATGATGGTGAAAGAAAAGAAGGTCCATATAATTCTACAAATGGACAATCTACTTTTCTTATTTTCAAAAGGTGCTGACCAATAATTCTACAAATGGACAATCTACTTTTCTTATTTTCAAAAGTGGTGCAATCATTCTACAAAGAGACAAGATACTTTCCAATATGGTGCAAGTAATTCTCAAAATGTCAAACAACTTTTCAACAAAAGCCATTTCATACGGAAGCTTTTCCAAGATTCAATTATGAAGACCCTTTTATTTCATCTATAAAAGGGAGGATGATCAAGGAAGAAAAACACACTTCTTTACACACCCTTTCTTATAATTTCTCTTATGTATGAAAAAACCTTCCAACCCAAAAATTGTATTATGAACTTCTCTATGATCAAGATCTTTAGATTTTCAAATTATTGTTGCTCCTCCCGATTGTAAAGAAATCAATTGTAATCAAGATTATCCATCAATAAATTCAGGTATATTTTAAATTCATATCATGGTTGTTTATGTTGCCATCTATTTACATTAATTCATATTAAACGATCCTTTCTTCATATTAAACGATCCTAAACCGTTTTGGTAACATACAAATTTTTTTTTTTTTACATTTTTTATAAAAAATCGCTAGTTTTTATACATGTAAAAAAAATTTCAAAAAAAAAAATTTGTTGTATTACACATGTGCACTATTACGGATATAGTGCACATGTGTAGTACACATATAATCACATATAATGCACATGTGCAGTACAAAAAAAAAAATTTCTGAAAATTTTTTTTATATATAAAAAGTAACGATTTTTTTATAAAAAAATTGTAAAAAAAAAAATTGGTATTTTTTTGGCTTTTTTTAGGTTTTTTAGTTAGTTTTCTAGTTTTCTCATTTAGATGTAATTTTCTCATGATCCTCTCCCTATATATATAGTGGAGGGTTCAAATGAGAAGAAATTCTTTGTAAGAAGAAAAAAGAAGAAATTTCAACTAATAGGAATGTTTCATTAGACTTCATTTAATATTTGTACTTAATGTAACTATAAGGGTATATTAGTAAACTTACATACATCATTAATTGGTAGTTTCATCTTTAATAACTAACTATATTAAATTTGTAACTTATTTTTAAGATATATATTTTTCACAAAAAATAAAAATAAAAATTCATTTAAAGTGTAGGATAAATACGAGGCGTGTAGGATAACTTACGAGTTGTGTAGGATAAATTTCAATATGTGTAGGATAAATTTCAAAATGTGTAGGATAACTTTTGATGTGTGTAGGCAAAAATATTAAGTGTGGAGGATTATAGTCTTAATGACTAATTAATTAGTCAAACATAATAATAAATGAGATGAGAAAAAAACTGTTTATTGTTTTACAATTATACCATTTTATTCTTTTTCTTCTCAATAAAATTTTCTTCTCAAATGAACCTTCCCCTATATATATATATATATATATATATATATATATATACACATACTAGAGGGAACCCGCACGATGTGACGGAGTGGTCAGTTTCACTACAATAATTAAATTTAAATAAGGTTCAAAAAATGAAAAAAAATAAAATAGGTGTCGGTTATTAAAAGGTTAAATGGCCCGCTAAATTGAAGGGAATGAGTTGATTGGTCTTTAGGTTAGCATGATGGAGAATTAAATTTCAAGCTTTCACTTTATAACCAATATCGTCCTAATATATCGCAGATTAATTTCAAACTTCAACTTTATAACCCAATATATCTATCTTCTTATTATCTCGCTTCTTAGTATGGTCTTCATTTCGCGTCTTAATATCACGCGTCTTAATCGCCCAACTGCTGTTCAAAAAAAAAAATTAATAGCCCAACTTATTAAATTTCAATTCTTTAAATTTTTAGTTGAATTAATGTCTTGTATTAAATTTGTCTTAACATGACTATGAATTTACAATTTTGCTTATCTAACATCTAAAATGCATTTTTTTTTTGAACGGCAAATTTGGATCACTGATGGAGCATTCGAGTATCATCGTGCCACCAGCGGAACCACCCGAGCATATCCATCTCATCAAGTTTCTAAACGGTCATTCACTAACCACATAAAAATATCACGAATAACCACTATTCAACGACAACCCTAGGTTACAGCTAAGGTTCATAAAAATATCCCTCTCCCCCTAATAAACTGTGGATCTGCCCGTTTCCGAGTCACATAACGGACTTTATTGTAGAATTGGAGTAGAATTAAAGGGTGTGTGAGCCGTACTATAAATACATATAAATAATAATAACCAGACCAAACCATTTGGTGTGCATTGGTTAGACTAACACTGGATTCAACCGAGTGTCCATGGTTGAACCAGATAGGAGATAGCAGTTGGACCGTTTGGAAGGGTTTGGGAACTCATATAATATACGGTGACATTATAATTCTGCAAGAGGTTGTCATTACCAAGACATGTGTCGAAGGTGACTAACGTGTATGGCTGCAAATGTTATTAAGTGTTCCCTAGTCAGTGTTGAGATTACTCGGAAAGTACTCGGCCTAGGAGGAGAGTACTTGGGGAGTACTCGGGCAAGGAAGAGAGTACTCGGGCCTCCGTAGCTTAACTTGCTTACTCAGGTAGTACTCGGCTTCCGAGACCTTGTTTTACAACAGTGCTAATAGCTAGTGTTTTACGTGAAGGAGTTGAAGGCGAAATGGAATGACATAGATATCTTTCTCAATTTTAATGAATTGTATTCCACAAGGTAATGATTCATTTTATTTCCATAATGGTAACCAAACATGACAATGGAATGGCGATGATCAATTTCTATCCTTTAGATGACTTTCACTAAGGAAGGTCGCCGGTTGGAGTCTTGTTTGTGAAAAAATGCCATGCGCGAGCCACGATTTTACCACAGTAGACCTTTGAGCGGTGGGTTTCGACTAGAATTGATGAAGAGACGGGTCACAAGTGCTATCTGCCATCACGGCGACACGATGGTGCCCTTTTGTCTATGGGTGTACCTAGGTGGTCGAGCTTTGTTAGATATTAAAAAAAATCCATTCTATTGTTTATTCCATTACCTAATCCTACCAAACAGTGACTCATCCTACCAAACAAAGAGTTAAAGATAAAACCAATGTTAAAGATAAATAATGATACTTCAAATTAACAATATAGGCTGTTTTTTAGTATATAAAGTTCTTTATTAGTCAACCTATATTTATGTAGTTAGTTCATGTGTAGCTTATGCAAACTTATTAGATTATGTGAAATGTAAAAAAAAAAAGTGCAAAGAACAAAAACCAAGGGGGTGCAAGGGGGGGGGGGGGGGGGGATCACCATAACACGGGGTTAGGGGTGTTAAAAAAAGTGCTAAAGCATAGGCATAGTAGCTTTCACATTTTACACCCTCAAACCCTTGTTGTGATGAATCACGCTCCTCCGGTAGCTCCCCCTTGCTTTTGTTAATTTCCTAACCAACCAACTTTCACCTTCCTCCCACAGCGCTCGTGGAGAGCCCCATGCACAGCCAATCCCACGCTCCTCCTCCCCTCCCACACATGTGGGTGTTTTCCCTGCACGCCCCACCGATGTAGCCCTAGTAGCGCTCCACAATGCTTTGCCTAATAAACATAATCTCAAGCATGATCAGTTAATATGGACTTATCAAACTACGCCCCGCTTGCTATATGCGCAAATAATGTATATATGTGTGGGCGCTCATGAGGCAAAAGTGAAAATGCACTAATTTTAACATTATTTTACTAATTTCGTGAAAATAACATTAAAAGAGGGGGATGGTTAATCATGCATCATGTGGTTGCATTGATAGCCGAAAGACAAGGGGGTACATGCACTAGTCGGCCTTTGTCTTAATTGCTGAGTGTTATGTGCCTTATTTCCAAGGCTTGATGCAAAACTACTATCGAGTCGGGGATCTCACACGAAGCAGCCTCTCTATTCCTATGGGGTAGAGGTACCTACCCTCATCAGACCCTACGTTAGCTTTGCTATTGGTGGGATTTACTGAGAATGATGAAGATGAAATCCTATAGCGACGCTACATATCTACAAACGTTGCCACATGAAGAAGAAGAATAATAAGGTCCAAAAGGGAAGCGGTCTTCGTCATGATGATGAAGCTGAAACTAAATGACTCTAGTTTGCAGAAGATTACAACACCATGTAAGTATTTGCAAGGTAAGCTTCAAATCAATGTCTCGGATGGTTTTGCTAGGGCACTTTTAGTCTTGAGTAAATTACTAGTTTTGTCCTTTATGTATGTACCAAATTGCAGGCGGTGTCCTTTAACTTCAAAATTGACTGGTTTTGTCCTTAATGTTTCAAAGGACATAACGTGTATGATTTTGAAACGTTAAGGACAAAACGTTATGATTTTGAAACGTTAAGGACAAAATTCGTTAAATTTAATGGTAAAACTTTTACTTTACTCTTTAATCTTTTATAAATACACTAGTCTTGTCTTTTAAGTTAAAAGTTTTAACTTTGTATATTTTTCATGCTTTTAATTTTTTTCTCATCTGTTTTCTCCTTAACATGTTAAATACATTTTCTAGAAAGAGTTTAAAACAAATTTTATAAAGCATATGTTTTTTAATAAGAAAACACATTATGTAAAATTAAAAGAAAATCATTAAAAAACAAAATCGTTTTTTTGTTCAAGGAAAAAATAATAAAAGGTAACAAAACGACAAAAATAAATAATAAAATGGGGTACGTTTAGTGTCTGCTAATATTTTATAATTTAGGTTGTTGTTGCTAAACGTGCCCCCTCTCACAAACTTGGGAGTGAGACTCACCTTTAAAAATATTCTCCCTCTCACATGAACCATATGTTTAAAAGAGGGGGTAGGAGTATCTGTTAAATTTGAGTTTCATGTGTCCTTTGTGTCTTTGCATGTTTCATGTGTCTGTTTTTGTTTTTGTTTTTGTGTGTGTATATATATAGTCATATGTCCTTAAAGAAATCCAGGTTTATTAAGCATTTGCTGAAAATTGAAAGTAAGACAAAGGAGAGATGAAGAGGGTGTGTGTAACAGGAGCAGGAGGATACATTGGCTCATGGGTTGTGAAGCTTTTGCTTTCCAAAGGATATGTGGTTCATGGAACTGTTAGAGACCCATGTAATCTTAACTTCCTTCTTCTAATTTGTTCATAGCCTTGATTTATGCAACCATTGAATTTTTTGTTACCCATGTGTTGTGGTTTTACTTGGTCCCAATTCTGACTTAACCGGCCCGTTTATGTTTGTTTGCGATTTGTCTTAACTCATGATTTATGTAATTGATATGAACAGTGTTGTAGAGATCGCTAGGCGCCAGTCGGGCGGTGGAGTACCGACTAGGGATTAATCGGGATTAATCAGGATTAATCGGGATTAATCGGATCGGAATTTATATATGTAATTTTTAAATTTATATATATACACATACATTAATATCAATATAATACTTAAAAATAGTTCAAAATTCAAACAACTAAGTTTAAAACATAGCTAATCAAGTATTTAAACATTCAATACACACGTTAATATCAATATAATACTTAAAAATAGTTTAAAATTTAAACAATGAAGTTTAAAACATAGCAATTTAAGTATTTAAACATTAACATATCAGTCATGGTCTCATGGAATATGTTTTAATGGGTTAAAAACATGTTTTTTTGGGCCAGGTTGGAACTAAACAAGTTGGGCCATGTATTTAATGGTTAAAAACATTTGTTTGGGCCAGATTTAAACTAAAAAAGAGTGGGCCGACTTGGGCCGACTAGGTCCGCCTTGGACCGACTAGGTCCGCCTTGGACCGACTAGGTCCGCCTTGGACCGACTAGGACCGCCTACCGATTAATGGTCCGACTAGCTCCAAATTAATCAGTTAACCGCCGACTAGCGCCTAGGCGCCGCCTAGGCGCCGCCTAGGCGCCGATTAATTCCGATTTTTACAACACTGGATATGAAGGTGATGAGACAAAGAATGGTCATTTGAAGAAATTGGAGAACGCTGAAGAAAGGCTGCATCTTTTCAAGGCAGATTTGTTAGATTTCGAAAGCCTTTGTGCCGCCTTTGCTGGTTGCTCTGGAGTTCTTCATGTTGCCTCTCCTGTTCCTAGCGGACATGTAACAAATCCCCAGGTAAATAAATGTGAATTGATGTTATTTATGATTCAAGTGTTATACAATTAAAATAGAATTAATGATAATAAGGAAGACGGGGAACAAACTGTCAAGTTAGAATCCGGCCTCCATATGACGAAATTTGGATCAGAAAGTAGGGCAAAAAACATCTGATGGTTTGTCACAAGATCTGGCCGCCCGCTGTGTCTTTTTGGTTCATGTTTTAAGTCATTTATCTCTAAACAGATCATAAGCTATTTTGGTTAGAGTTTGTAAAATTTTCTAGCTCACTTGCTTTAAACATGAGGTGGAGGGTTTAAATCTTGGAGCGTCGCATAGGTCGTTAAAAAAAGTATAATCATAGTAATTGTTTTATTTCAATAAAAAGTTAAAACTTTAAATAAAGTAATTTAAAAGGATTTGGATCTATGCGCTAAAGATATATTTTGGGATACCCTTTGACCTGTCAAACCCATTGGAATTTTATGCTTTTAAGTTATGTTTAATGATAAAAATATAATCCAAATTAACGCATTTTTAATATATTAGTCGAGCCTAAACTTGTGTTTGAGTTAACTTAGCAGGTGGAACTGCTGGATCCTGCTATACTAGGAACACAAAATGTATTAAATGCAAGTTTGAAGGCTAAAGTCGAAAAGATTGTAGTTGTCTCTTCCGCATCTGCTGTTATGGTGAGTCCAGAGTGGCCGTCAGACATGGAACTGGATGAAAGCTGTTGGACGGATATAGAATACGCCAAATCAATCCAAGTAACTGACAACAATTTGCTTCAAATTTCATTTTCTTTATCAGCATCATTCGTATAAGTAAACATTTTGTAATATGGTTTCTAGCACTGGTATGGTGTATCCAAGACGACAGCAGAGATGGAAGCTTTGAATTTTGCAAAACGACATGATGTGAAAGTGGTAACGATTTGTCCATCCATCGTCATCGGGCCATTGCTCCAGTCCACCATTAATGTAACCAGCTTACTACTTTTGAGCTACATGAAAGGTCAGTAATTATAAGGGATGGTAATGGGTCTGGTTAGTGACTAGTCAGTAGTACCAATAATGGTATAAATGTTTATGATCTCATCTGGGTTAACATTACCTGTAGGGATGCACATTATTCATAACATGATCTTACTCCTCTCATAAACATACTTCATATAGCGAATAATGGTATATAATTGTAACAATTTTGTAATCTTAATAGTTTCAAGTTTCTAAACACCTCGACACAATTAATTATTATCAAAAGATAATATAATATTATATATTAATATATTTGATTTTGATGTGCCTAACGAGTTTAAATAATTGGGTGCATATCACATAATACCACACTCGTCTCATACCAATGAATATTTTGTAAAAGTAATAACATACGTTGTCTCATCCCAGATTACCTGTCCCAAACGTTTTGGGTTTTCCTGTCGGTTTTGGTCGTCTTTCACCTTCTCTGATTACCATTGTCCATAGATTTCATTTTGTACATTATCAAAATAGTTAGCAATTTGCATTCTTTTCAGTTTCCTGTTTTTAGAAATAATGTGTACTTGTCATTCATTTTCCCTTTTTTAAGAGGAAGGTAGAACTCGAGAAGACACGATGGACAACCTTAGACGTCCATACTCAGACGTTCGTGACTTATCGGAGGCGATTTTACTGTTGTATGAAAATCCCGAATCTGACGGGAGATATATATGTTCTGCCTACTCAATTAGGACAGATGAATTTGTTGCAAAAATGGAGAACTTGTTTCCTGGCTACAATTATCCCAAAATGTAAGTTCAACTTATAAGAGGTGGTAATTTGTCCACAATGTATTTTGTAATACATAAAACCGTCTGGAATCATTAAACTAAAAGGGTAAGAAAATTGTTTAAAAAATAACTTTTCTAAAACATTGGAGATAAATTTGTTATGGCTCAACCCGAACAACATAAAACTACCGGTTTTGACCTGTCACCATCTGTGCACACCCCGACCATTTTGCCACCTCTACTTACCTAAGAATTTCTGGATTCATGTTATGAAGCATTGTCATTGCATTGCCATGCACACCCACAATTAGAGGTGTAAACTACCACAGATGCTCGAGAGCTACTCGTTACCGGCTCGGTTAAAAGCTCGAACAAGCCGAGCTTTAACGAGGCCGAGGCTGAGCCCGAGTTCAAGCCTGAATGCCCGTTTAGTTATCGAGCCCGAGCTCGAGCCTGAAATACAAAGCTCGTTTAGACTCATGAGCCTAAACGAGCCCAAACAAAAATTTATTTATTTTTTATATTATATAATAATAATGATTATAACATGGGCGATCCGAGCTTTGACGCGTTTAAGCGATATTAAAGCGAGCTTGAGATAAGCTTTTAGCTTGTTTGAGGTTGTTCTCAATATAGCACGAGCTGAGTCGAGCCGAGCTCGAGCTTTGGGTTTTACTTGCGAGCCGAGCTCGAGCTCAAATAAGTAGGCTCGAAGCCTCGAACAGAGCCGAGCTCAAGCTCGAGCTTCATAAAAACATGACGAGCCGAGCTCAAGCGCAGTCGAGCTCGAGCTCGAGCGCAGTCGAGCTCGGGGTCGGCCCGACTCGTTTACAATTACATCCCCTACCCAAAGTGGGGAATATGTGCTTCTTTGAATCCTAAACCCTAAATTATTTAACTAGTAATCTGTTTAAATACAGCTTTACTGAGAAGAGTGGTTTTAATCCACTCAACTCGAAGAAGTTGTTGAAATTAGGATGGAATTATAGGCCATTGGAAGAGACCATAGTTGACACCGTCAAGAATTATGAAGAAACTGGTTTATTGGGGAAAGGGAAGCCATTTCCATCTACAATAAGGTTATAGTACCATTTTGTTGTTGAAGTTATTCAAAGTTCTTGATGATATGGCAAACTTGGCAATCTGGATGTCACAGCGACGTGGCTTTGAAGTCGCTTTTGTTTTTTTTTTTAATCGGAGTCTTTATTTATTTTAGAGTTAAATGTCATTTTAGTCCCTGTGGTTTGGGCCATTTTGCTAGTTTAGTCCAAAGGTTTCATTTTTAACCTGTGGGTCCAAAAAGGTTTCACAGTTGCCATTTTAGTCCACTGGGTTAACTTCATCCATTTTTTCTGTTAACCAGAAGGCCATTTCAGTCATTTTATATGGCTGAATTGCCCTTTTAGTTAACAGAATTACATACAAAATGACCAAATTGGCCTTCTCGTTAACAGAAAAAATGGATGAAGTTAACCAAGTGGACTAAAATGGCAACTGTGAAACCTTTTTGGACCCACAGGTTAAAAATGAAACCTTTGGACTAAACTGGCAAAATGGCCCAAACCACAGTGACTAAAATGGCATTTAACTCTTTATTTTATGTTTTGTTTATTTTAGCAAACGTTGGTCATTTTCTTTATCGTGGTCAGTAAGCCAGGGTCATAGGTTATCATGCTTGTTTCTTTGGGCTAAAGTAAGTGTTATTCGGCCCGTTGAGTTTTCTTGTTCATTAAGTTGTTAACCTTAATATGTTCTCTATATATATATCCTGTCTATTGTATCGTAATTCCTGTAAGAGCTAAATAAAATATCCATATTTGCAGTCCACGGACATAGGATCTTTACTGGAATCGAACCACGTAAAATTCTCGTGTTCGTGTCGTGCTTTATATTTTTTGTTTGCGTGTTCGTTATGAAGTGTTCGTTATGAATCAGTATTCCGTTGCACCACTTTAAACCTAACAAGTGGTATCAGAGCTTTCGACTCGTTGGATTCATGTAATGATTCACAGTCTTGGTTTTCCATTCAATGAATCAAGTGTTAGTCGATCTCGTCATTTTTTTTTCTGTTTGCGATTGATAGAAAAAAGATACTTTTTTGAACTCCTTTTGGAGTGTGCTGTCACACCCCAACCGATGACGGAAACATCGGGGCATGACACTGAGTGAACAGATTGTCAAGAGAAATTCCATAATGACTAAATTACAGAATAGTTAACATTATGTCCCATACCATAACCCATAAGATAATCTACTTATTACAGACATCGATATTCTCAAAACAAAAGCATGTTCGACAACTCAGATTTCAAATAGAATAAATTGTCTTTGTTTCTAGACTCTCAACCCTACTTGATTCCACGAAAAGGAAGCAAAGCATCCTAGCAGATAGCATCCTAAACACCTGTCACATGCGTTAAAATAAAGGTCAATACACATAGTATAAAGGTGAGCATAGAAGTTTGATATAGCATAATAGAGTTCGAAATTTGTTTACGCATAACCAGCATGTACAACGTATAATGTGAAGCATGTAAGTTATCGACAAGATTCTATCAATACCAATGACTGCGATTTGATTGCGAGTAACGAGCGCACAACACATGTTCACCACTGCGAACACGTGAAGTAATATCCTTAACAACCCCTATCCACGACAGGTGCTGAGTCCAAACTATAGTACTATCGTTGCTAAGGCAGGTAGACAGCAATCAATGTGTAAACATAACAAACATGCATTCATCGAGTCACGTATAACATGCATTAGCGGTTAGAATTTAAATTGTGTTTGCGTTGTGTGATAGATGTGATTTGAATATAGATAACGTATGTAACACCCAAAAGTGCATAAAGCAAAAAGGGATCGAGTATACTCACAGATTGTGTTTAACAAGTAAACACGCTCTTGGATTGAAGGGAGCGCTGAGAGAGATTTGCCTGAACAGTTAGCGATAGCATAAACGATAAGCGGCGCGTAAAACGGTGCAAAGCAATCCGATCGGATGGCAATCCGATCGGATGGCCAGTCGATCGGATGGCAATCCGTTCGGATGGTCATTCGATTGGATGGTTATTCGATTGGATTGTCATCTCGCTTGGTGAGGATGTGTTTGTGTATGATGGTTTGTGATGTGTGCTAAACAGACTATAGAAATTTACTATATTAGACTCTCAAAGCTAGACACTAAAAAAGCTTTAATTCTAGACTCGACCTAAAACCACACAATCGGCAAGTGTACCGATCAATGTAGTATAATCCTAGGAAGTCCGGATATCGAACCACGAGACTCTATGTATCACGTAAACTAGACTCTAACAGACGCTGACAGACACGACTTAACTTGTTTATTTGTTTGGGGGGGGGGGTTACGGAAAACTAAGGAAATCTATATTAAACTACTAAATTAAACTAAATATTAAACTAAAGCTAGACTAATACGAAAGAAGTCTAAAGGCTTTTCTTATATGAGAGCGAGACCACCTAGACAAGAATCATGGATTACTTTTAAAGAATTACCGATTAAGTTAAATGCATGAATTACGGAACCGGGATCATATGATACTAAACCTATTAAGATCCAACTAAGCCCCTCGACCCTTCTCAAGGAGAAACCTGTGGAACTACCTAGGCTGTTAATCCTACCGGTTATTAGACGCTTTTCCAGTTGTCTAATTATTGTGTAAGTACCCTAATGTTGACCTACTCTTTTCCAATCATAGATCTAAGGTAGTTTGAATTAATAAACTTGACTTGATAGACTAATAAGACCGGCAGGTCAACCAAGACACGACCTTTTCCAAGGACTATCTAAAGCAATTCGCCGGGTAAGACCTACCAATAGCCCCTCACTTTCCAGGTATTAGGACTAGTAGAACACTAAGATTTAGCAAATTATTATCAATTACTTCTAGGGGTTATTGCGCAATTCTCCCTAAAGAGTTAAGGTTTTCTAACGTGATATAGACACTCACCGAAATCATATACCCTAATATGACTCTACGTTGTGATATAGACCGTCACTAAGAATCATATGAATCAAATAATAACAATAAACCAACTCAAAGCATGCATATACATCAAATCATTAAAGCAAATTTCTTACAATCACAATCAATCCATAATAATCATGCAATTAACATAAACGGTAAAAACTTTATACTAATCCATTCATCAAGTCTAGGTGGTTTATAAATTTAGCCAAGCATGTTAAAACGTGAAAACAATTCAAAGATGTCTAAACACGAATTCATCATAACAAGTTTTGTAAGAAAAGTCAAGAATAAAGAACTAGAAAACCCGATTAGATCTCCAAGTCTTCTTCCCCGAACTCGTACCGATGATTCCTATGCTTCAAGATCTCCAAAATTGCTCCAAGAATGCTTAACAAGTCGCCCAAGAAGTCCCAAAATCGTCACTAGGGTTTTTTTCCAAGTTTAAGATGTATTTATATCACTTTCCATAACACCCCTTTATTAAATTTGCACAAATCTGCCAGCAATAGCCTTCTGGCGGGACGCCACCCACTTAGGAATGGGTGGCGGAGTGCCACCTTGTTTTTTTTCTCATGTACTACCTTCAGTCTCTCGCCGGGTGCTAGAAAAATTTCTCACGGGGTGCCAGAGAGTGATTTTTCAGCCTTTTAACTCTATTTCAACTCCCCGACCTTTTCAACATGCTTCAAGACTTGACACTTCAATATTTTGACTCGTTTCACTCGGTTTCCCGCATATTTAAGCATCAAGGCCTGCAAACACGATTTTATCAATAGTATGCATATTCTAACGAAAAAGCAAACTAAATATAACGAAAACTATACAAAACTGTACACGAATAAAAGATGTATTTTGTAATACATCAAACATCCCCACACTTACTCTTTTTTCGTCCTCGAAAAAGAATTATGCAACGGAATCAGAGACGAATAATCACTCGGGTCAAAAGCATACGTATATTTTATTAAAACCAAAACTTGCGTTAGCCGCGATTGCGAATATACTTGTCCCTTTAAACCCAAGTCCGGTCCTAAGCCCTTATCATGTGATTTTAATTTAAGTGCGGTCAATCTAACTAGGGCCTCACGCTAGAATCTACAGTCCACCTACTCTCGTCTCAAGCTTATAGGACTAAAGGAACGATCACTGGACCAATTCCCAACCGTCTTATATCAAAACCAAGAGAGTTTACAATCAAAATTTTTTTTCTTTTTTTTTTTCTCTTTTTTTTTCCATGCTAATGAGCGTAGACGTTGCTTTCCCTAACCAAGAGGCAATCCGGCTGTAGAGTCGCTATCCCCAACTCGGATTACTTAAGCTTCGGTACTTTTTTCCTTTTCTTTGCAAGATCGATTTCACACATCCTAGAGGCAATCCGGCTGTAGAGTCACTATCCCTAACCCAGACTATATAGGAATGCATTACTTTCATTTAGTTTCTAGCTCATCATTTTTTTTTCTATATTTTTTTTCGCATGATCACAAACTCTAACGGTTTTAACTTATAACGGTGCCCCTTATACTCTTATTGGCAGTTTTGATTTCCCATATCTCCCAGATGAAAACCCACCAACAGACTGACAATTAAGGTATATTAACTCAAAGGGACTTAAAATCAAACCCGAGCCTATCCACATATCCCTAACTAGACGCAAACTCGATTTATTTTAATCTCTTATTATTATTATTCGACCCCGAGCAAAAATTCATCTTTTCTATCATTTTCCGTGTAAATTTGCAAACTTCTTTTTTATTCGAAAGACATTTTCTGTTTTTTTCAAATTCTTTTTTGGATTTTTCAAAATTTTATAATTTTTTTGTATTTTTGATTTTTTAATTTTTTTTTTCATATTTAAGACTCGATTATTTACATGTATCCCATCCCCACACTTAGAGATTGCATTGTCCCTAATGCAAGAACGAAAATACGACTCAACAACTACCTAAAAATAAAACTGCAAACGAAATAAATAAAAAAATACAACAACAAAAAGGGAAACGACTTAGCTGTATATGTGAGACTGTCAAAGTGCCAGTCGTTTCCACATAAGCCCTCCAATTCGAAACGCGCTCAGCAAACAACTCCTACCCTCAGACACGCGAACGAAAGCGGCTACTAATACCAACCTAATCACGCAAACACCAAACACTAGCAAAAGATAATATATAAGATACTAAGTGTTAGTGTAAACATCCAACAACCAAACGTCAACCATCCCCAAAATCCCAACCAACCTGTTTAACGTATTTAAGTACAAACCAATAGACGAGGATTAAAAACAGCATAAAGATAAAAATAAACAAAAGATATGCACTATCAGCATCGCTGCATCCTCGCTCTACTCCGCATCATCCTACTCCTCATCACCCGCCTGTGTCCCAGTGGGCCATCTAGATGATCTTTCACCTGACATTCTACAAAAACAATTCAAGAATGACAAAACAAAGCAATGCAGAATATCAGTCACAAACTATTTTTGGTATTTTTGAATTTTTTCATTCTTTTGTATTTTTTTTACTAAAATAATATATACAAAAATAACGGCCGTATAGCATTTCGTTCGCGACCGTAGTTTAAAAACAAAGTGACGTTAAAGCGACGTTTTGCAAATCTCTTTTTAAGCATAAACCGAACCTCGCCCGAATGGAGATTGAGTACGGGCGAGTGGTATCAATAATAAAGTGAGCAAAAGACGCAATAAGACACTAAGACGACTCAAACACAATTAAAACGACACAAAAGACCCTAAAATAACCAATACTAGACTCGATCTAACGTAGACGCAAACTACACAAATTACACACTATACTTCCATCCGGCACTTTACTTGCCCTCAAGTAAACCCAAGTGCCTACCAAACCGACACCGACATCCAAACTTGCTTAAAATCAGCCATGTATTAGTTTAAAACAAACTTTAGCATCGAAAAGCGCCACCTAATTAAAGGAGGTTTTATTTTTCGCAAAAAGTTTGGTTCAATAATGCAAGTTTGGCGCTTTAGACGTTAATGTACTACAAACCCATCAATATTCAGCAAATCAAGCTCCATAACCAACTCGGCAATCATCAATATCCCGAAAACAAACCACAACCCAAACCAACATTGAGTGCTAACCGATGTAAAGTTGAAAACTTTGTATTTTGCATTAGCGAAACGGGTCAAAACAGTGACTAAATCTGAATTTTATGTCAAAAATTCACCCAATCGAATCCCCACACTCAATGTTAGCACACCCTAACCCAAGAGATGATGAACATTGTAATCTACACCCAAACCGAACCACCCGCAAACAATACCCTGCTGAAAGAACCCAAACCGAACCCATCCGCGACCATCTCTATCATTAACATGAACTTTGCAAGACTCCACATTTAAACAAATTCAAACCCTAGACTAACGCTAAACTAAGTAACACTGAAATAACTGAACTCAAGGTACAAAGAATTGCAAGAAACATACCTTAGATTGGTAAGAAACACGAAGAAATAGAGGAATTTCGGTTGAGCCTTGAACCCCAAATATAGCTCCGATTTTAAGGTTAAATATGGTGGATTTGAGGAAGAAATCGGGTATGAGATGATTATGTATGTAATGGTGGTGGATATTAGGTGATAGTGGATGTATTTTCGGTGGGTATCAGTGGGTGAAAAGGAGAAGAAAAGGTGGGTGGTGTCTCGATGAGAAGAAAAGGAGAAGAAAAGGTAGGTGATAAATGGGATGAGTTTTTAGGTGGTCATGGAGGTCTAAGAGGAGTTATCGGTGAGACATGGAGGAATTATGGGAGTTATCGGCGAGATGGGGAAGAAGGGTTAGGTGGAAAGTAATATTTTTTTTTGGGGGGTTTAAATGATTTAAGGCTGCAGACATGTTTCCTGGCGGCCCGCTACTGATGTCTGAGGTGGGTGGCGGCCCACCACCGAGTGCAAATTTCCAGAAAACAGCTCAGGGGCGGACTTATGAAGAAACATCGGGTTCCCAGGAACCCATTCGGTTTTTAGTTTGTAGTGGAAATATATATATAAAACTGAAAAGGAACCCATAAGTAAAATATTCGGGAACCAATTAACATAAAGACTTTCGTAGTCCACTGGTTAATGCGCGTTCTGCTTTTCCCCTAACCCCTGGTTCGAATCTCGCTTCTGTCTTTTTATTGCTCCGTTTTTTTTTTGTTTTTTTAATGTTTGTATTCAACAAAAACCCATTTAGGGTTATACCAAAACAAACGCAGTCGCACAACACAGCCTCCACCCTCACCCTCCTCCCTCTCCAGCAGCAACCACCTCTCCTCCGGGCTCCGGCTGTCCTCCTCCGGCCGTCGTTCTCCACTTCTCCAAGCCTCCAGACTCCAAAGTCCAAAAGTGAAAAGCCCAATCAGAATCATTCTCTTCTCACAGGTATGTGTTACTGATTTACTGTTGAATTGTTAATGTTAATAGTAATGTTAAATTGTAACCTAGCTTTAATTGTTTAAATTGGTTATTATTGAATCGTTCTATTCTCACAGGTCTGTTTAAATTGTTTTAATTAGCTTGAATTGTTTCAAATTTTGTTGATGTTTTTATTAGTGAAACACATTCAAACTTGAATTTGGTATTTATGCTGTATGCAGAGGAATATTTCAAGTTTTTTTCTAAGGCAACCACCATCTAACCTTGAATCATCATCTTTAACTAGTAAACCCTTGAAAATAGATTTGGATGATATTCCATGGGATCCTGCCGAAAGGAAACCAATTTCATCTTATCACCCTAGTCAAAAAGATGAAATTAGGTGGACATATTTGCTTAGAGGTCCATGTCAACCGAAAGGGAAAAAACAGATTTTCCACAAACACTTACTGATAATGGTGATAAGTTAAGACGTTTTAATCCAAAATGGTACACAGAAAAGTATGAAAATTGGTTGGAATATTGTGTCAAAGCTGATAGAGTGTATTGCTTATATTGTTACTTATTCTAATGACGATATTCTTTTCATTATTGCATCGTACTTTTATTATGTGATGAACCTTATCCGATCCGAACTGTCGAACCGACCCGAAATATTTTATGTTCTAGTCATATGAAGTTGGAGTATCTAAAAAAGTGAACCCAGTGGAAAAAAATCCTGGATCCGCCACTGAAACAGCTATACATGCTGGCGGCCGCGAATAAATCAGGAGGTGGGTGGCGGGGCGCTAAAGCGTAAGAACAATATTGATGTAACCTTTGTTACGCTCTGGCCCGGGCGAGAAAGTTGTTTGTCTACTGGGTGGCGGCCCGCCAGTGGGTGTTTTCAACAGAAAGTTTACTAAATTTTTTTTTTCTTTGCCTTAGAAAAAATTTGAGGTTTTTTTTTCCAACCCATCAAAAATCAACCAAAATTTTTCTAAGTATAAAAACTCACCTGGAACCTTAATTTCTCTCGCAATTTCCTGCAAATCCTCAGTGATGTACCCCTGCAAATGACTCAACACACAAACAAGGACCCGAAAAACTACGAAAAACAACCGTTAGCTACCGAAAATTACGAAAAATAAACGAAGATACAAATGGTATAAAATGTACACTCGGGTTTTCACCCGAAACACTAAGTGGCGGCTTTAGGTGGGATTTCGAGAGGAGTTTCCTCCCTCTCGTCCTTGTTTATCGCTCCTCCAATGTAGTGCTTCAACCGATGGTCGTTCACCTTCCAACTCCGGCCATCCGTCTCATCCATGATCTCCACCGCTCCATGCGGAAACACATAATGAACCATATACGGTCCCGACCACTTCGATTTCAATTTACCCGCAAAGAGCTTCAACCTTGAATTATAAAGAAGCACTTTGTCGCCTTTGCTAAACTCCTTCACTTTTCTCACCCTTCTATCATGTAACAACTTCGTTTTCTCTTTGATTCCCAACGATCAAGCATACGCCGTATCCCTAAGCTCCTCAAGCTCATGAATTTGAAAGAATCGCTTCCTTGCGGCTTCGGTCATGTCTAAATTAACGAATTTTAATGCCCAAAGCGCTCTATGCTCTAACTCTACGGGAAGGTGACAAGCTTTTCCGTAGACGATCATAAATGGTGTGGTTCCTAAGGGTGTCTTGTAGGCGGTTCTAAACGCCCACAATGCATCGTCTAGCTTGTCGGACCAATCCTTCCTATTCTTACCAACTGTTTTCTCTAAGATTCGTTTAATACCGCGATTCACATTCTCCACTTGTCCACTTGTTTGTGGATGATATGCGGTAGACAAACGATGAGTAACACCGTAGCGTGCAAGCAATTTCTCCATCAATGCGTTGCAAAAGTGAGTGCCACGGTCACTAATCAAGGCTTTTGGTGTACTGAATCGGGAGAAAAGCTTCTTAAGGAATTTCAAAACTACTCGGGCTTCGTTTGTGGGAAGGGCTTGAGCCTCAACCCATTTAGACACGTAGTCAATCACCACGAGTATGTAACGGTTTCCTTTAGAGTTTGGGAAAGGTCCCATAAAATCGATGCCCCAAACGTCAAAAACCTCTACTACTTGGATGGGGTTTTGAGGCATCTCATCTTTGGCGGAAATATTGCCGGTTCGTTGACATGCATCACACATCTTCACGAACTCAACGGCATCTCTAAGAACGGTAGGCCAATAGAAACCACAATCGAATACCTTTTGGGCGGTGGTGTGTGCACCATGATGTCCTCCCGTGAGGCCCTCATGCACATGTTTAATAATGTTCCAACCCTCCTCTCTCGACACACAACATCTAAGTGTTCTATCTCCTCCTATCCTAAAGAGAAAAGGATCGTCCCAAACATACTTTCTTGACTCACTAATGAATCGCTTCGTTTGTTTTGTGGACATCCGTCTCACAACATTGCCACTAGAGAGATAATTCGCTAAGTCGCAAAACCATGGCAATCCTTCTTTCTCGGCCTCGACAAACTCTATAGACTCGTGAGGGAACGTGTCTCCAATCTCCTCCTCACGAATCTCTTCTCTCTTAGGATCCTCTAGACGCGATAGATGATCGGCCGCCACATTCTCTGTCACACCCCCAAAATCCACATGCGGAGTACCACCGCTTGGAGGCGTGACTGACCAGGATCCAGCCACTAATTATTTTGAACCGTTTGGTTATTAATACAAATAACGGTGTAATTAGCGACCAATTTAAATTTTTCAAAACATAGTTTAAGTTTGCAGCGGAAAGGAAAGTAGAACATATCGTAATTTAAAACCACAAGTTTATTAGTTATGAAATTACAAACCACGCACTCCAGCCGATTGCAATGTCCGTCCTAAACTGTATCGAGCAACCTGCAAAGCATGCAGTAGGGTATCAACATAAAGTTGGCGAGTTCACGAGTTGTCCAGTTTTAACTTTTCGAAAACGTAAGTTGTTTAGATAAAGCATTTATAATCACGTCATGGGGAGCTACCCCATATGAAAGCTACTAAACTGGCGTTACCGAAACTATTGACGAGAAGATTTTGTGCCCCGAGTCAATGTCTATCGTCATTGACCAAGATGCAAGGTATACTAGTTCACGCCCGATCTCCCCCGGTCACGGTGTGAGGTTGTCAAACCTAATAGCGCTATCAACTAATAACACGTTCGCCCCCGGCGATTAATCGGTACTGGAAAGCAGGGACTTTACATGATAGAGATTCGTTTAGTTTTGCTAGTTGTGATTTATAAATAATATCCAAACGTATCTCCCCCGGAGATAGTAATTTAAAAGTACCTTTTGCATTTTCCCCCGGAAATATTAATTGAAAGTAATCTTTAAAGATGGCAGTTTGTTCGTGTCCCTCCCTGGGACGCATGCTTTTAGTGTGTGAACTCACCTTGGTTTGCTCGGTAGACAATGTACTTGTGTTACGTAGGCCAACCATACCCTATTATGGTTATTAATATTCATTAGGTTCGTATGCAAGTAGTGTCACGTATAATCCTACACATAAATTAACACATAGCATGCATGTTATACTAGCATTGGGCCTATCCTAGCATGTGGGCAGTTAAACAGTAACAGTTAGACAACAACAGTAACACACAATCCAAAATATTAGTTAACACATAATACATAAGGCACACCAATGTTATTGGGCCGGTCCTAATCATATAAACAGTCAACCAGTAGCAGCATGTAGTAAAGTTAAACACACAGTCCAAGTACGTCAATACGTATCGTGGCCCAATAACTAAGTCAAGCGGCCCAATCGAGACCAGGTGGTCTCGACTCGAGACTATGAGGTCTCGAGTCGCAACCCAGCGATTTCGAGTTGCAGCCGGAGATCTCGAGTAGTGCATATTTGAATTGCACCCGTAGAGGCCTCGAGTCCCGTCTCGAGTCGAGATCAGGAGATCTCGAGTCGCCACTGTGCTGGTCTCGACTCCTGAAGTGCCTTGCCTGGTTTCGAGTGGTCAATGAGTGGTCTCGAGTCGCAACATACAAGGTCTCGACTCGCAAACTGTGCGGATGTTTCTAGAACCCCTATCCAGATCAGCGCCACCCAATCAAATTGCATTTACATGTACTGTCCAATCAAATTTCATTATCATATTTTATTCTACCGTACACTTATCAATGCAGATCAAACAACAAATTTCAAATATTTTCAATAATCTTCAATCAGTTCATCACGTAGGGTTTTTCACATCATTTCTATTTTATTAAAGCATGGCACTACATTCATCATACCACAAAAACACACCCCCTTTCTATTTCACAGTTTACATCCACCAAGAATTCAAGACAAATCACACTTCAATTAATTAGCCTAACTTTTGGAAATTTTAGCACCATACGCTATATGTATTTTTCTTCAAAAGAATCACACAATTCTAATTTGGTAGGTTTGCATAGTTCTCATACTATAAAAATGCAGAACAATAAACTAGATGAACATTTACTGACCGGGAGTTTATAAAAATGCATATTAGCACCTACTGACCAAACATTCATACACATGTTCTCATTTTTACAATCAGAATCAAATAGAAAGTAAGCACTAATGCCACCAGAGTTACAAATCAAAATCACATATACTCCCAACAGTTATCAACCGCAAATTACTCAACCAAATCCATAATAGACATATAATCACAACAGGTTCAAGCATTTAGGACCTTATGTATTCCTAAACAAACAAGCAGCCAACCATTGACAAGATCGAAACATAAGTAAACTGACCGAAGGTTTGTGGGTGTGACCCGAGACTTAACTCGGAAGACCAGTTAATCCCAAAAGAAACCAAAACTGGCCTGACTCCGCTGTTGGGCGTAAATCCGACCCGAGCCGGTGAGCCCGACGGAAAAACGTGAGGGCTGCCACCACCGCCGCTGCTCTAGACGGCTCCACCGCCGCTGCTCTAGGCGGCTCCACCGCCACCGGACCACAGCCGATCACGTCTTTCTCTCGCTTAGACTCTTCTGTTCCTCTCTGTTTCGTTGCTGCTCCTAAGTGAGTAGAGTGTGGAAGAAAAAGGGGCCGTGAGTGTGTGTGACTGTGTGGTCGCCGGAGATGTGCTCCGGTCATCGGTTCAGCAGAGAAGGAGGGGAGGTGAAGGTGAAGTGGATTTGCGTGTTAGAGAGGGGAAGGAGGAGGGTGTGGCTGGGGCTTTTGCGGGTGTTCACCGGAAAACGAGGCACCGGAATATGCTCCGGTTGCCAGAAATCGCCTGATCGAGAGAGGAGGGGCAGGGGAGTAGTGGTGTGCGGCTGGTGTGAGAGCTTTTAGGGTTTTTCAATTGAATATTAGAGAGGGTGAGGTTTTATGAGGGATTTATGTGTGTTAGGGTTTAGTGTGTAGAGAGATTGGGTTGGGCCTAGCCCAAGTGCGCGTGGATCCGTTATCGTATAACGTCTCGCATAAGCGGACGGGTCCGATTAATTTATCTAGATGTGTAAACAGTTGGGCCGATAAATCTTTCATCGCGTTCTATTAATATTTCACAATCAATAATAATATTAATAATAATAGTGACATAATTAATTGTGTGTGTTACCAAAATACCCTTCTCATGACAACAAGAGTTCGTGTTGTCACATTCTCGGCCCCTCTCTTGTCCCTTATCTCAATATCGAACTCGCTAAGCAAAAGAATCCACCGAATGAGTCAGGTTTAGCGTCTTTCTTTTGGAAAAGAAAGCGCAACGCGGAGTGATCGGTGAAGACTATAGTCTTGGATAGAACAAGGTATGAGTAGAATTTATCAAAAGCGAAAACTACGGCGAGAAGTTCTTTTTCCGTGGTAGTGTAGTTTTCTTGAGCATCATTGAGCGTTTTGCTCGCGTAATAGATAGGATGGAAGTGCTTATCCTTTCTTTGTCCTAGTACCGCTCCAACGGCATAGTCACTCGCATCGCACATTAGCTCAAACGGTAAGCTCCAGTCTGGCGAGATAAGAATAGGTGCACTCACAAGTTGTTCCTTCAAAAAGTTGAAGGCTTTAAGACACTCTTCGTCGAACACGAATGGAACATCCTTCTCTAGCGAACGGGTCATGGGGCGGGTGATTTTTGAAAAATCCCTAATAAAGCGTCAATAGAAGCCCGCATGCCCTAGAAAACTCCTAATCGACTTCACACTCGTGGGCGGAGGTAACCTACTAATGGTATCTATTTTCGCACGATCTACCTCAATACCCTCTCTAGAAATCTTATGCCCTAACACTATACCTTCCGTCACCATAAAGTGACACTTCTCCCAGTTTAGCATAAGCTTCTTCTCCACACACCGCTTCAGCATCCTCTCTAGGTTCTTCAAACACGTATCAAAGGAGTCACCATAAACTGAAAAATCATCCATGAAAACCTCCATGGAAGTCTCTATCATATCCTAAAATATGGCGACCATGCACCGCTGAAAAGTAGCTAGAGCATTACATAACCCGAATGGCATGCGTCGGTACGCATAGGTGCCATAGGGGCATGTGAAGGTGGTCTTATCCTGATCCTCCGGTGCGATGGGGATCTGGAAGTACCCGGAAAAGCCATCGAGAAAACAATAGAATTGTTGACCGGCTAGACGCTCCAACATTTGATCTATGAAAGGCAATGGGAAGTGGTCTTTACGGGTGGCATCATTCAACTTTCGGTAGTCGATGCACACGCGCCACCCCGTGACCGTACGAGAAGGGATAAGCTCATTCTTTTCGTTCATGACAACGGTCATCCCCCCCTTCTTGGGGACAACCTGAGTGGGACTAACCCATGGAGAATCGGAAATGGGATAGATCATCCCGGCATCTAGGAGTTTAAGAACCTCCTTCTTCACTACATCTTGCATGTTGGGGTTAAGCCTCCTTTAGGGTTGCACCACCGATTTATAATCATCCTCCATGAGTATCCGGTGAGTGCAATAGGAAGGGCTAATGCCCTTGATGTCGGACAACCTCCATGCAATGGCCTCTTTGTTGGCCCTCAACACATCCAACAACCTCAATTTCTCACACGTAAAACATGCACAAGTAACACATAAATAACACACACACGTAAAACAATATCCAGAACGCATAACTCGGGTTGCGAATGCGATTGCGATGCGATAAGCGATAAAGAGATAAAACAAGCGATAAATATCGATTAAACCTCGATTATTAATAAGTACTCCATGTAATACAACTAATGCAATAAAATAAATAGATTATCTACAAGTCAAAGAAGTCAAAACAGTAGTTGAGCAAGGAGTGACAGATCGCAATTAGCAATCTTTTCTTCCTTTGACTTTAATGTTGACTTTGACTTTGACTTTCGAAACACGGGGTGTTACAGCCTCCCCCACTTAAGGGAATTTTGTCCCGAAATTAGGCTTTAGCCGTAACAAACAACTGCGGGTACTTCGCCTTCATGTCGCTTTCGAGTTCCCAAGTGAACTCCGCGCCTCGTTTACCTTCCCATCGAACCTTCACAATGGGAATGCGCGAGCGTCTGAGCTGCTTGGTTTGGCGGTCCATGATCTCGACAGGCTTCTCCACGAAGTGTAGTGTTTCGTTCACTTGAAGATCCTCAAGTGGTACGTACAAATCATGCTCAGCCAGGCACTTTCTAAGGTTAGACACATGGAAAGTCGAGTGGACATTGCTAAGTTCCTCTGGTAGTTCGAGTCTGTAGGCCACTTTTCCGATCCTTTCCAGAATCTTAAAGGGTCCAACATATCGAGGCGCGAGTTTCCCTTTCTTGCTGAATCTGACCACCCCCTTCCAAGGTGATACCTTTAGGAGTACGTGGTCGCCAATGTCAAATTCAAGGGGCTTGCGTCGTCTTTCGGCGTAACTTTTCAAACAACTCCAAGCTTTCTGCAGATTGTCTCGAATTTGGAGGATTTTGTTAGTTGTTTCTTGCAATAGCTTGGGACCAGTTAATTGCGAGTGTCCGATCTCGTGCCACACAATAGGCGACGACATCTTCTTCCGTATAATGCCTCAAATGGTGCCATTTGAATGCTGGAATGATAACTGTTATTGTACGAGAATTCCACTAAAGGTAAGTACGCGTCCCAATTACCACCGAAATCTATGACACACGAACGGAGCATGTCTTCAAGGGTACGTATCGTTCTTTCAGTGTGACCGTCGGTTTGGGGATGAAAAGCGATACTTAGATTAAGCGTCGTACCGAGAGCGGATTGAAATGTTTCCCATAGATGCGAGGTAAACCGACCATCGCGGTCAGGGATGATGTCGCGAGGCGTCCTATGTCGACAAATGATCTCATTGGTGTAGATTCGGGCTAATTTGTCTACCCTGTAGTCTTCTCGTATCAGCAGAAAATGAGCAGATTTGGTCAAGCGGTCAACGACAACCCAGATACTGTCGTGACCTGACGGCGTGCGCGGAAGTTTCGTTATGAAGTCCATAGCTATACTCTCCCATTTCCACATGGGAATCTCGGGTTGGACGAGCAAGCCAGAGGGTCTTTGATGCTCGGCCTTGACTTTTGAGCAAGTCAGGCACTTCGAAACACATAGAGCGATATCCCTTTTCATGCCCGGCCACCAGTACTTGTAGCGAAGGTCCTGGTACATTTTATCGGCACCGGGATGAATAGAATATCGAGACTTATGGGCTTCGTCCATCAGAATCTGTCATAAATTGGTCCGTTTAGGGATCCAAATTCGGTCCAGATAATGGAATATCCCATTTGACTTATTCACTAGCTGGGCTCTTTCATTGGGAATTTTTTCCTTCTTCAAAGTGCGCTCGGTAAAGCAAGCATGTTGGGCTTCGCGGATGAGAGTTTCGAGATGATGCTGGGCTTGAACATTATGAACGCTATGCAAATAGCTTCGTCTGCTGAGGGCGTCGGCAACGACATTTGCTTTGCCAGGATGACAACGAATCTCACAGTTGTAATCGTTGAGAAGTTCTACCCATCGGAGTTGACGCATATTAAGTTTTTTTTACTGAAGACGTGTTGTAGGCTCCTATGGTCGATGAAGACCGTACACTTGGTACCATAGAGGTAGTGTCGCCAAATTTTCAATGCAAAAACAACTGCGCCTAGCTCGAGGTCGTGGGTTGTATAGTTCTTCTCGTGGATCTTGAGCTGACGAGACACGTAAGAGATAACATTGTCCCGTTGCATGAGAACAGAACCAAGACCAAGGTTCGAGGCATCGCAGTAGACAACGAAGTCATCATTTTCGTCGGGTAAAGCAAGGACGAGAGCATTGCAAAGCATATGCTTGAGAGTTTGAAAGGCAGACTCTTGTTTGGTTCCCCAAACAAAAGACATGTCTTTATGCGTGAGAGAAGTAAGCAGCACATCGATTTTAGAGAATCCTTCAATAAATCGGCGATAATAGCCCGCTAGTCCGAGGAAAGAACGGACTTAAGACGGGTTCTTGGGTGTAAACCAACTCTTGACAGCTTTGATCTTCGTGGGGTCGACGTGAATACCTTGACTATTGACAATATGACTGAGGAATTGAACCTCCTCTAGCCAAAATTCGCACTTGGAGAACTTGGCATAGAGTCGATTCCCCTGAAGTAGCTCAAGAACCAAACGTAGATGTTGCGCGTGTTCGGTTTTTGACTTGGAATAGATCAGGATATCGTCGATGAACACGATGACGAAGCGATCAAGAAATAGTTTACACACGCGATTCATCAGATCCATGAAAACCGCGGGTGCGTTGGTTAAATCAAAAGGCATAACAACGAACTCATAGTGGCCGTAACGGGTGCGAAAAGCTGTTTTGGGTATATCCTCCTCCTGGATACGTAACTGGTGGTAGCCTGAGCGTAGATCGATCTTCTAAAAACATGAAGCACCTTGTAACTGATCAAACAAATCGTCGATTCGAGGCAGGGGATAGCGATTCTTGATTGTTAGCTTATTCAATTCCCTGTAGTCGATGCACATCCGGAACGACCCATCCTTCATTTTGACGAAGAGGACTGGTGCGCCCCATGGAGAGTTGCTAGGGCGAATGAAGCCTTTATCAAGAAATTCCTGAAGCTGACTCGAGAGTTCACGCATTTCGGACGGAGCGAGTTGATAAGGAGCTCTAGCAACAGGGTTGGCTCTAGGAATGAGGTCGATACGAAAGTCGATATCACGACTTGGCGATAAACCGGGTAACTCATCGGGAAATACATGAGGAAATTCATAAACAACAGGAACATCGTTCACTCCAGGACTTCCTTTCTTTTCCTTCTCTACTACTGCAATGTTAGCCAAGAAAGCTCTGTATTCCTTGCGGAGATACTTGCTAGCTTGGACACATGACATGAGCTTGAGACCTTTCGAGGGAGTTTCGCCATACACACAATGTTGATCACCGTTAGCGAGCGAGAATCGAATCATCTTATCGAAGCAAACAACTTCAGCATGGTTTTCACGAAGAAAGTCCATGCCTACTACGACGTCAAAACTACCGAGCTGCATCGGAATAAGGTCAATAGGAAAAACGTGATTGTTGAGTTCGGGAGTACAATCACGAAGAACAGAATTGACGGCGACGGTTCTTCCGGTGGCAACTTCGACATCGAACGACGAGGGGAGATGGGCACGCTTACGATTAAGGAGCATTTCGAATTCAAATGACACAAAATAGTTATCGGCTGCAGTATGAAATAAACACGAAGCATATATACCATTCACAAGGAACGTACCATTGACCACGTTGTTGTCAGCCTGAGCCTGGCGCACATTAATGTTGAAAGTTCGGGCGCGAGCTGCTTGCTGTTGTTGTTGTTGCTGCTGCTGGGGCTACTGCTGTTGTGGCTCCTCCTTCACCACTCGGTTTGGGCACATGTTCGTGAAGTGGTTGGGATAACCACACGCGAAGCAAGCTTTAGCATGGATCGCGGGTGCAGGAGCCGCTTGCTGGCCTTGAGGAGTGGTAAGTAGAGCTTGCTGAGCAGGAGCTGGAGCTGTAGCTTGACGAGGACCTGTACGGCAGTTGGCGGTGAAGTGGCCATACATGTTTCAATGCACACAATATCGACAGGTGATACCCACTGGGTGATGATAGGTACAAGTCGGACAGGCAGGGTGATGGCCAGTATAAGCACGCTTTGCAGGCGGTGCTTGAGTAACTGGTGCTGCAACTGGTCGATGTTGAGGTTGCTGCTGAGCTGGTACAGTTTGAAGTGGGGCAGCGGTAGTGACGGCACAGTTCTTGTTGCTGGAGTTGTTGTTCTTCCTCTTACGACGAGAGGACTTTGAAGACTGCGGAGCGGCGACGGTTTCAGCAGTTGCAGCAGTGGTAGCTTGATGCAGATTCTTCGAGGCTTTGTCCCAGACACCAGCCTTGACTCGCTTGTCGTTGATCTCAACGGCGAGCAGATAAGTTTCCTCGATTGTTGCTGGTTTTGCAGCTTGCACAAAGTTTGTGACACAATCCGGCAGAGCACGGATATACTTCTTGATTGTCACATCGGGAGTCTTAACTTGATCAAGACATATTATGTTGAGCTGCTTGAAGCGAACACTCAGAGCGGGATTGTCACCATCCTTCTGCTTGATTTTCCAGAATTCGTCCTCCAACTTTTGGGGCTCATGGGGAGGGCAGAACTCTTCCAACATGACGTTCTTCAACTCATCCCATGTCAAACCATAAGCTGAATCGTTTCCGTGTTTGTTTCTCTCGGCCGTCCACCAGTCTAAAGCACGGGACTGGAAGACGCCGGTAGCATTCAGAGTGCGAAGATCATCAGGACAGCCACTCTGGCGCAGGGTGACCTCGATTGAATCAAACCATTGAAAAAGGGCCGTAGGGCCATCTTCGCCAGTAAATTCTTTCGGACCGCAAGCTTT
The DNA here is from genome assembly GCA_030545235.1 of Helianthus tuberosus. Lineage (NCBI taxonomy): Eukaryota > Viridiplantae > Streptophyta > Magnoliopsida > Asterales > Asteraceae > Helianthus > Helianthus tuberosus. Next base: position 9,654,577 of record CM060434.1, on the reverse strand, counting down.
GAACTGCTTGAAGCTAAAAACAGGCTTTGGCGAATCAGTCCTGGACTCTTCAGAAGACTTGCTGGTATTCTCGTGCAGATGGCTAACGATTTGAGGAATCACCTTCGCTATCTGTTTAGCGACGAGAGCAACAAGGCGTTTGTCTTTCTGGTTTCGGCGAGCAGTTCGAGAGTGAAGGGATCCAGATGACGACATTGTCTGCAACAGACATCGCCACAGGACTCAAACACAATAAAATCGAATCTCACCTCACACGCCTAATACTACTAATGCTCAGGAACACGATCAACGTAACGCATAGGCGCATAGGCACATAATCACAGAAGCACATAAACACATAAGGCAACAAAAACACGTAAGGCACATAGGGAACATAGAAGCACATAGAAGCAGTCAGAAACAGCGATTGCGATTAGCGAGTACACAACGAGTAACATAACGTGCGATCATCCACAAGTAGCAACGATTTGTTAGCGATTTGAGATAGGTGTGCAGTGCGGGTCGTGTGTGTCAATCAAAGCAAAAGCGAAAAGCGAATAAAATCACCAAAATCGAAACATATAAACAGGTAAAACCACATAAATCTCATAAAGTCCACATAAAACGACAAATATCAGAGTCGGCAGTTGCGGCTTAGAATCGAAACACATAAAATCAGCGATTGCGAGCTTGAAATCGAAAATAGATTGTCGAAGGCTCTATAGACGTCGACTACCCAAAGCAATGCGACTATTCACAAGGACTTTTGGTACACACCTTGGCCTTCGGAACTGTGCTCTCGCCTCGAATTTGGGCGAATGGCACGCATCCTTCCAGTTACAGCGTGACTTCAAGTCGTTAGAGTCCGTCGAGACTTTGGTGAGAGTTTTGTAAAACCAAAAATAGAGGTCGGAACGAGTCGTCGAGGTTCGGGTTTCACCCCTAACTTAACAACTTCGTTCCTGTTTTGATAAAATAGAGAGGAAAATCTGCGTTAAAGTACGGATTTCACTCCCGATTTAACGCAATTTCCCCTGTTTATAGATAAAAATGCGGGTCGAACAAGCAATTTGGTCGAGAGTTTGCGGTTTTCACACCTATTCTCGACCCAATCACTCGTTTATTTTGGAAAGTAAAGTGCAGTGATAGTGTAGCGTAAGCGAGAATAGCGAGATATAGCAAGTAAGCTCGTACAAAACCCCTAAGGGTATGCACAAGTCGGTCTGTTGGTACCTAACTATAGACTAGGTCGTTTCTAAGACATCGACCAGGACAAGGTCGAGTCTCGCCTAATTCCCTATAGTTATGGATCTGATACCAATCTGTCACGCCCCAACTGATGACGGAAACATCGGGGCATGGCACTGAGCGAACAGATTGTCAAGAGAAATTCCATAACGACTAAATTACCGAAAAGTTAACATTATGTCCCATACCATAACCCATAAGATAATCTAGTTATTACAGACATCGATATTCTCAAAACAAAAGCATGTTCGACAACTCAGATTTCAAATAGAATAAATTGTCTTTGTTTCTAGACACTCAACCCTACTTGATTCCACGAAAAGCAAGCAAAGCATCCTAGCAGAGAGCATCCTAAACACCTGTCACATGCGTTAAAATAAAGGGCAATACACATAGTGTAAAGGTGAGCATACAAGTTTGATATAGCATAATAGAGTTCGAAATTTGTTTACGCATAACCAGCATGTACAACGTATAATGTGAAGCATGTAAGTTATCGACAAAGATTCTATCAATACAAATGACTGCGATTTGATTGCGAGTAACGAGTGCGCAACACATTTTCACCACTGCGAACACGTGAAGTAATATCCTTAACAACCCCTGTCCACGACAGGTGCTGAGTCCAAACTATAGTACTATCGTTGCTAAGCCAGATAGACAGCAATCAATGTGTAAACATAACAAACAGGCATTCATCGAGTCACGTATAACATGCATTAGTGGTTAGCGTTTAAATTGTGTTTGCGTTATGTGATAGATGTGATTTGAATATAGATAACGTATGTAAGACCCAAAAGTGCATAAAGCAAAAAGGGATCGAGTATACTCACAGATTGTGTTTAACAAGTAAACACGCTCTTGGATTAAAGGGAGCGCTGAGAGAGATTTTCCTGAACAGTTAACGATAGCATAAACGACAAGCGGCGCGTAAAACGGTGCAAAGTGATAAGTGTCGGATGGTAATCCAATCGGATGGCAATCCGATCCGATGGCCATTCGATTGGATTGTCATCTCGCTTGGTGAGGATGTGTTTGTGTATGATGGTTTGACTTTTGAAGTTTTCGTTGTAGCATTTTGAAAACAGAGAAGTATCTCTACCTTTCAGGTCGGTCGATCGAATGGCGGTTCGATCGGACGGCGATTCGTTCGGCGGGACATTTCTCAGAGAACAAGTTCACAGCAGTGTTGTCACTCGATTGGATAGTCTACCGATCGGGTGGCAATCCATTGGAACTAGTAATGCATTGAACATGTTGAAAATTGTTTAAGTGTTGAAGTCAAAACATCACATTGTCGGATGGTCGCTCGATCGGATGGCAATCCGTTCGACGTTTGAACTTTGAAAAGCTGAAATAATAGTTTAAGTGTGGAACCATGTGCCAGCCGATCGGGTGGCTGTCCGATCGGATGGCAATCCGATCGAATGGCAATCCGATCGGACGGCAATCCGTCCCAGCTACCTGATCGTCTTTACACTTGGTTGTTTTGATAGTTTGCGGTTTGATCGAGACGATGCGATAACGTGCCAAACAAAAGAAACCTTGTCAAGACTCAGTGACCCGATCGAACAGGAACCACCCTAGACCGACCAGTTAACTGTTCGAGACGGTGTTTCATGTTTAACCCGAAATCAGTAATCTCTTGGATAGAATCCAGATCTTAAACTAACACATCAACAAGAATGAGTAGAAGATCAGAACAAGCTCCGATTGTATCGGTTTTGAGTTTATTGAGTGTAAAAGAGTTGAAAGAAAGTTAGAAAACTATCTTTCAGTCCTTTTCTCCTTGAATATGTTCAGATCTATGCAAGATCTTTGTTTATTCATGTGGAAATCGTTCAGATCTTAAGTGGTTCTTAGTAGATTGAAGCCAAAACATGAGGTTCATAAGAACCCCATGATGACATCATCCTAGAACACCTTAAATCTAGTGATTTCATGGTTAAAAGTTAAGATTCAAAAGATAGAAAGGTGAAGGAGTGCGTGTAGATCAAGAAAGTACAAGATTTAGGTTGAAAACTTACAAGAATCGCGAGAAATCGAGAGAAAGAGGCTTGAGTGCGGCTGGGTCGAGTGAGAGGAGCTGTTACATCAAGTGATGTGACAAGTGAGGTATTTATAGGGTTTTCCAAAAAGGAAAGTGTGCATGGATTAGATGGGCCACCGATCAGACGGTTGTCCGATCGGGTGGCAATCCGATCAGATGTTCACTCGATCGGGTGGCCACTCGATCCGGTGTCCGGCGTGTTGAGTTTTGTCGTTTCGATTCGCGCGTTGGGTTTTGCGATGCGTTTCGAGTGAGCGATGCAATAGAATTACACATTAATCCCAACTACTATATCTAACATACAATCATCCTAAGCAAGTTGTGTTTAGCGTCTGTGATTCGATTACGATAGCGTTGCGATTGCGTTTCGATTAATCACCACAACATAAACATAAATAAACATGCATAAGTAACACATAAATAACACACACACGTAAAACAATATCCAGAACGCATAACTCGGGTTGCGAATGCGATTGCGATGCGATAAGCGATAAAGCGATAAAACAAGCGATAAATATCGATTAAACCTCGATTATTAATAAGTACTCCACGTAATACAACTAATGCGATAAAATAAATAGATTATCTACAAGTCAAAGAAGTCAAAACAGTAGTTGAGCAAGGAGTGACAGATCGCAATTAGCAATCTTTTCTTCCTTTAACTTCAATGTTGACTTTGACTATGACTTTCGAAACATGGGGTGTTACATGTGCAACTAGGATCAGGAAGCAAAAGGAATTTATTTTGGCACTATAAGGTCATCTTCCTTCAACGAACACACGTACCGGACCGATCGAACACACACGATGTGCGGAAACCACCGCGTGCCTTATACCACAACGTAGAGATCATACAGAAGGTGTAGAAGATGAGAGAATCGTGAATACACAGAGTATTCACAATCAACAATCACACAGATTGAATAATGAACACAAAGCTAGGGTTTGTTTGTACATGAGGTTTTTCTCCAAAATTTCACTGTTTCATTGAATGTCTGATGATTGCAAACATCACAAAGCTTATATACAATCATATGTTCGGACATCATGGACCTTACAATGAAACCCTCAGTACTTAATAAATAAGTACTCACCACTAACTAGAAAATACAAGTTCTCACATTATAAGAGAACCACAGGTACTCACCATATAAAAGAATACAAGTACTGACACTCTAAACCAACAAGTTCTCATATGAATAAGAACCCTTGTCCAAATTTCTGACACTTTCACATAATTGCAAGATTAGTCCTTCAATGTTGAAACTTCAGCAGTATCCAGCATTTATCAAACTTTGGTGCACTTACAGACGCCCCTTGATACATGCGGGATCTACAGATCTTCATTAAACCTTGGAGTAGGCATTTCCTGCTCACACCTTGTTCTTCACGCAGAACTAAACAACACGAATGAAAGGCATAGCAAGCACATGGTCTTCAGCGTTGTAATACAGCGGTAAACGCCTCAGCTTTTTCAGATCTGAACGTTTGAAATTCACTAACCACATTGGATCTAAAACTTTCACGATCACTTCACACACTTTCTGCTTAGTGATAATAGCTTCTCCTATCCTCCCATCAAGGTACTAGAATTTTATCCCAGCCATGCTGTCTAAGTCAAACTCCCTCAAAAGAATTGTAACAACCCACGTCTTTGAAGGCAAAGTACAAGTCAAAGTCAAAGGAAGAAAAGATTGCTAAATGCGATCTGTCACTCCTTGCTTAATTACTGATTATACTCCTTGACTTGTAATCGATTTCTTTAATTTGTGTACTTTAGTTGTATTATGTGGAGTAAATGCTAATAATCGCAGCTTAATCGATGTTAATCGCTAACCTATTTATCGCTAATTGCACGGCTATCGCATCTCAACTTGAACCGCAGATTCCGAATATTGTTTTACGTGTGTGTGCTATCTATATATTACTTGTGCATGTTTATTATATGTTTGTGGTGATTAATCAAAAATGCAATCGCGACTCTATCACAACGTAATCTCATCGCAAACTGGAAACGCATGTTTATCTATGTTATTGTATATTATTTATGTTAATTGTGTTACTATTATCTAAATCTATCGCACCGCTTAATCGACACTCGCTTAACGCATCGCAACGCTCAACCCACGAAACATCGAAACCTAACTCACTCAAGCCATCCGATCGAAGGACCATTCGATCGAGTCCGGATGACCATCCGATCGGATGGCCATCCGATCTGATTGCCCTCCGATCCATCACACTACACCGCCTTTCTCACCCTTTCACCTATAAATAGCACCTGTCACATCACTGTTCAAGTGATGTGACAGCTCTCGTTCGACCAGCACACTTTTGGCTCTATTTCTCTCGATTCCTCGCGATTCTTGTAAGTTTCTACCTCAAATCTTGTACTTCTATCATCTATACACACTTCATCATTTTCACCATCAAATCTTAACTTTCCACCGTGAAATCGACTGATTTGGGTTGTTCTAGGGTAATGCCATCATGGGTTCTCATGAACTTCCAAGTGTGACCTCATTCAACCAAGGAAAACTCAGATCTAAGAGATTTCAACATGTTTAAACACTAATTTCATCTAAATCTAAACATTTTCAAACCGATTTAAGTTCTTTCAAATCTTTTACACTCATGAACTCAAAACCGATAGAATCAGAGCTTATTCAGGCCTTCCACTCATTCTCTAGTGAAGTGTCGGTTTTGGAACTGATTCCTATCGAAGAGATAACCGACTTAACGGGTTGAACATGAACCACCGTTAAGAACAGTTATCTGATCAGACGGGGTGATTCCCATCCGATCGGATAACTTGGACTTGATGGGGTTTCTGTTGTTAACACGTTGTTATACCGTCTCGGTCAAACCGTAAACTTTTCTAAACTTAACAAAATTTTCCAAGTTTCAAAACGAGCAGGTCAGCAAGCAGACTGCCATCCGATCGAACGACAATCCGATCGGATGACTTGTGGTCTCCAACACTTCAACTTTTTTTTTTTACAAATTTGCAAAGATCATCAGTTTCCAACGAATAGTCATCCGATCGGATGACCATCCGATTGAATGACTATTCTACTAGGGAACTTGTTTGTGAAATATCTCACTTGAAACGGATCCCATCCGAACGAACGGCCATCCGACCGGACGCCCGTTCGACCAGATGACCTGAAAGGTAGAGATACTTCTCTCATTTTAAAATGCTACAACGAAAACTTCAAAGCCATCATACACAAACACATCCATCCCAAACGAATGACAATCCGACCGAATGGCCATCCGTCCGGATGACCATTCGTCCGGATTGTCACCCAATCGAATGACCATCCGTCCGGATTGTCATCCGATCGAATAACCGTTCATCACTCAGTTCACGCAACACCGTTTAACGCCCTGTTCATCGCTTATGCTATCGTTCTGTAATCAGGCTAACTTTCCAGCGCTCCCTTCAATCCAATCCAAGGCTGTGTTATTCATTTAACACAATCTGTGAGTATACTCGAACCCTTTTTGCTTTACGCACTTTTGGGTGTTACATACGTTACTTATTCAAATCACAATCGACACACAACGCAAACACTTTTATACACTGACCGTTATTGCATGTTATACGTGTTATTCGATGAATGCTTGTATGTTATGTTTATACAGTGATTGTTGCCTGACACCTTAGCAATGATAGTACTATAGTTTGGACTCAGCACCTGTCATGGACAGGGGTTGTTAAGGGCTTTACTTCACGTGTCACAGTGGTGATATGTGTTGCACATTCTACAACTCGCAGTCACCTCTGTGCATATTTCATTATCGATAACCTACTAGCTTCACCTTGCTACATGTTACATGCTGGTTATGCGTAAAACGATTTCGCTATCTATTATACTATTAAACTTGTATGCTCACATTTACACTATGTGTATTGACCTCTATTTTAACGTATGTGACAGGTGTTTGAGATGCTAGGATGCTTGCTATATTTTGTGGAATCAAGATTAGGAAGAGTCTAGAAATCAAACAAACAATTTATATTTTGAGTTGTCGGAACTATGAATTGTCTTTGGGATATCTATGTCTGTAATAAATGTTTTATTTGATAAGTTATGGTATGGGACATAATGTTAATTATCCGGTAATTTAGTTGTTATGGATTTCTCCTGGATAATCTGTTTCGCTCAGTTCCTCACCCCGATGTTTCCGCCATCGGTTGGGGTGTAACAAGAATAACTCTCAAACACAAGGCAGGTCGGTACACAGCCTTATACTGAATTTCACCTGAGAACTTATTTCTTGTCCTGACTCAACGTCCCATAGCAGGTGTAAATTGCTTCCACTTCATTGCTCTGCTTTCATTTTCCAAAACTTTCTTCAAGTGACAAATAATTCCATTTTCCGTTGGAGTATTCAAGTTAAGCTGAGCGATATGATGGAGGTCGTGACCTGGAAGAGAACTTAGAGTTTGAAAACACGGTTTGAAGTACTGAACTCCATCCATACGCTTGATCAAAACCAGATGATTCTGCTCATCCCAATCCCAGCTTCTGATTTGCCATGAGAACTCTCCCTGTATGCGTTCAAAACGCTTCTTCTAAGTAAGATCTAGTGGGAGTTTTCTAAACCACAAAGCTTTCTGAATCTCTTCAGTAATCGGCCCTGGATTGGGATTAGCATCAACCGGAGTATTGTTATAAGCAATTCCGCGCAAGTTTTCAAAATCAACTTCCACTTCTTCGATCGATTCAACATTCATCGAATACGACACATTACCACCTTTGCTCATGACCGCATGATCAACATCTTCATTTGGTCTGAGTTCCTCTACTATTCCACCCACTTCGTCATCTTTGTCTAAGTTTTCGTTTGAGATGAAGTGCTCCTCGGCTTGCATATCATGATCCGAATCGGATAAAACACTAAGTTCAACCTCTGTCGGACCATTATCTCCACTTGCATCTTCGCCTCTCTGAGACTCCCCCTCAACCACAGCATCAGTTACAGCTTCCGTAGCTTGTGAGCAACCTGGCTGCTCCCTCTGTTGAGAAACGTTTGGATCTTTGTCTTTGTCCAAGTCGTCCTGAATCTTTTTCAGCTCGTCCAACTTGCAGGGACGTATTCTCCCCTGAGCAGCCAACAGCTCGACAAGCTCAGCAACAATTCTGCGAAGCCGTTCAGTTGCAGCAGAAAGGGTTTCATGTCGCGAGGTATACGCCATATCCCTCTTGATCATAATTTCTGATTTGATGGTTTGTCTATGGTACTGAAAAGTTAAGACTTTAATTTTCTTGTCATTTTCAGCATTTATCCTTTTCTGCTCATCCAATTCTTTCTGTTGTTTCTTGTTAGCTTCCAGAATTTCATTGATGACCTTTGTCTGTCTTTGCATCGCCTGATGAACCTCTTCCAACTTTCCCCGAACATAAACTTGGAAAGAAGGTTTATCACTCCTAACCGAAGTTTCTTGAGTCTGAGGAGCTGAGGTAGAAACTGGAGGCATTGATGCTACTAGACAAGGAGGTCTCAGATCAGAAGCAATCTTTGGACGGTATTTTCTAGACGACTTTGACGAAGAGGTAAGCATAACATGTGTCTTCAATTGAGGACGAAAAGAACTCGATGAAGTACCTAAAGTTAGTGTCCTGAAAGCCGGAGGCACAGTAGAAGAATTAATCCCACGGACGTAGCAAACAAATTGCTAGAACCCGTGAAGGATGGAAATGAAGAAAATAAAGGTACCATTGAAACTCCAGACGGAAATACTAGAATACCTGAGCCAAAGGACGAAAAACCAGCAGCAGATACAGCAACAGATGTTGCAGTAGAAGAACTTGGAGCTGGAACTGGTACCAAAGGGAGAGAAACAGGAATATCACCAGAAGAAACTGAAGTAGCTGAAACTTCATCAATTGAAACAGCTACAAACTCTGAATTCGTGTGAGCCGAACTAGAACTTTCTCCCAATCGTCTTCTTTTGTATCATATTCTTTTGTACGTGACAAGGGAAGAGTTGCCACCATCATTATCAGACGACTGAGTAACCTTCCCTATGGCAGCATCAATCATTGCTAACACACTATCAAATAAAACATCTTCCTCACTTTGATTTGATGGAACCATCTAAACATTAGGAATATCATCAATAATCACATCTTGTGTTTGTTCCATGACAGGATCAGCAACTACCGCTGCAGGTTCTACCACAACGGGCACATGAACAATCGGTTCTTCAATAACCGCCGGCTGTTGTTGAGGATCAACCTGAGGCTGAACAACAGCCGACTGTTGAAGAATAACATTCGCTCCACTATCTACATCAACTTCAAACAACTAATTAACACCTGTAGATATCTCGTTCCTGACAGCATCATTTGCAGGGCTATAATCATCAACAACGATAGCACCCAGCATAGGTCGAAGCTCAGAAAGTCGAGGTGAACGAACTGAAGGATTAGCGGTGTGGAAGTCAACAAAAACACGTCTAGACATTCGTTGAAGTACAAGTTGCTGCAATCCGTTAGTAATTGGAAGATTTGGAATAAGATGCCGGAAAATGATCATTAGAAAATGAGGATATAACAACAGAAGGTGTAGATCATCAACGACATAATCAAACTGAGTTTTAAGCGCCTGAAGAATCATGCGAGAAAAATTGTACGGCTGATTGAATGTTAGACCAATCATGGCCGATAGCAGATTATGACTCATGCCATCAAATCCAACTTTTCTCGGAGCAAAGCATTGCATGATAATGTGAAAGAAGAATCTCCATTTTTCACCAAGCATGCCTTTGTGATATGAACTGGATGGCAAATTGCCAGAATATCCGAATCGAAGAATAGAACGATCTCTAATCTCAGCTACATAACATACGTCTCCCATATCAAGATCTCCTAAATGCAAAGCAGCACGAATGATTTCTTCAGTGATAACCAACTGTCGACCGTTGACCGTTGCTTCAATTGTATTACCAATTACACGTGCAGTCGTCCAAAAGTCTTGCATATAAGCATCCACGATAGGTATCTCAGTTGATATAGCATAAAAAAATCGAGATCTTCTAAGAAATCGAATAATCTGCAGATAATCGTCAATTCCACGTAGACTCAGATCAAGGATGGCAACCTGATTGTGTTTCGGGATGAAAACATGTTCCGGCAATTGTTGGTTTGGCGGCGGTTGGTTTGAATGTTCGGCCATTCTGAAAACAAGCTAAACACCACAAATAAGTTTTAATGATATATGATAATCATAACAATCTGCAAATAATAAACACTTAATAAAATTTGCAAACAATTTATTAGAACAGAACAAAGTTAACATATAACAAGTTCGAAAGAAAAAAATGGATAGTTCGAATTTTAATGACAAACAATTAAATTCAGACATACATGAAAATTCTTAAATTTGGACAAAGTGTAATGTTCCAAAAACAAATTCGGACAAAACGGTCTCCAAATAAGAATGAGAACAAAATCCAGACATAATATAAAAGTCCGACATAACTGTTACTAAACCAGTATGTACGGACTTTAATTATGTAAAACCGGACAGATTTTGATAAACACAAAGTTTATCAACCCTTGAATCAAAAATTTATCCAAATAACTTCATCGAATATAAGTCAATACTCGTCCGTACTACCGTGGGATAAACTTAAATTCTCAGAAATTCGGACAAAGTTTGATTCACAATATTTCACAAAACAATCATCATTTTTTAAAACAACCAAACACCCTCCAAGAATCACCAACAAATAAATCGTATGAAAAAATTCAATCAAACAACACTTTTATCAAGCAAAATCATTCATTTTTCGAACAATGATAAGCACAAATACAAGTAATCAGGCTATTGTTTTCTCAAAATCACCAAGAATAAAAAATCCATCAAGAAACACTAAGTTCATCAAGTTTACCCAAAAACCCCCAATTTTGCTAACACCCAAACCATAACCAAAATCATAATCAAGAATCAAACAAACCAACATGTTATCTTCATTCAAGCATCAAGCATTCAAGTAAGAAACTTTCAAATCCTCCAAACATCAAGAACACCAAGTTCAAGTTACATAGACAAGGAGGTCTCAGATCAGAAGCAATCTTTGGACGGTATTTTCTAGACGACTTTGACGAAGAGGTAAGCATAACATGTGTCTTCAATTGAGGACGAAAAGAACTCGATGAAGTACCTAAAGATAGTGTCCTGAAAGCCGGAGGCACAGTAGAAGAATTAATCCCACGGACGTAGCAAACAAATTGCTAGAACCCGTGAAGGATGGAAATGAAGAAAATAAAGGTACCATTGAAACTCCAGACGGAAATACTAGAATACCTGAGCCAAAGGACGAAAAACCAGCAGCAGATACAGCAACAGATGTTGCAGTAGAAGAACTTGGAGCTGGAACTGGTACCAAAGGGAGAGAAACAGGAATATCACCAGAAGAAACTGAAGTAGCTGAAACTTCATCAATTGAAACAGCTACAAACTCTGAATTCGTGTGAGCCGAACTAGAACTTTCTCCCAATCGTCTTCTTTTGTATCATATTCTTTTGTACGTGACAAGGGAAGAGTTGCCACCATCATTATCAGACGACTGAGTAACCTTTCTTATGGCAGCATCAATCATTGCTAACACACTATCAAATAAAACATCTTCCTCACTTTGATTTGATGGAACCATCTAAACATTAGGAATATCATCAATAATCACATCTTGTGTTTGTTCCATGACAGGATCAGCAACTACCGCTGCAGGTTCTGCCACAACGGGCACATGAACAATCGGTTCTTCAATAACCGCCGGCTGTTGTTGAGGATCAACCTGAGGCTGAACAACAGCCGACTGTTGAAGAATAACATTCGCTCCACTATCTACATCAACTTCAAACAACTGATTAACACCTGTAGATATCTCGTTCCAGACAGCATCATTTGTAGGGCTATAATCATCAACAACGATAGCACCCAGCATAGGTCGAAGCTCAGAAAGTCGAGGTGAACGAACTGAAGGATTAGCGGTGTGGAAGTCAACAAAAACACGTCTAGAAATTCGTTGAAGTACAAGTTGCTGCAATCCGTTAGTAATTGGAAGATTTGGAATAAGATGCCGGAAAATGATCATTAGAAAATGAGGATATAACAACAGAAGGCGTAGATCATCAACGACATAATCAAACTGAGTTTTAAGCGCCTGAAGAATCATGCGAGAAAAATTGTACGGCTGATTGAACGTTAGACCAATCATGGCCGATAGCAGATTATGACTCATGCCATCAAATCCAACTTTTCTCGGAGCAAAGCATTGCATGATAATGTGAAAGAAGAATCTCCATTTTTCACCAAGCATGCCTTTGTGATATGAACTGGATGGCAAATTGCCAGAATATCCGAATCGAAGAATAAAACGATCTCTAATCTCAGCTACATAACATACGTCTCCCATATCAAGATCTCCTAAATGCAAAGCAGCACAAATGATTTCTTCAGTGATAACCAACTGTCGACCGTTGACCGTTGCTTCAATTGTATTACCAATTACACGTGCAGTCGTCCAAAAGTCTTGCATATAAGCATCCACGATAGGTATCTCAGTTGATATAGCATAAAAAAATCGAGATCTTCTAAGAAATCGAATAATCTGCAGATAATCGTCAATTCCACGTAGACTCAGATCAAGGATGGCAACCTGATTGTGTTTCGGGATGAAAACACGTTCCGGCAATTGTTGGTTTGGCGGCGGTTGGTTTGAATGTTCGGCCATTCTGAAAACAAGCTAAACACCACAAATAAGTTTTAATGATATATGATAATCATAACAATCTGCAAATAATAAACACTTAATAAAATTTGCAAACAATTTATTAGAACAGAACAAAGTTAACATATAACAAGTTCGAAAGACAAAAATGGATAGTTCGAATTTTAATGACAAACAATTAAATTCAGACATACATGAAAATTCTTAAATTTGGACAAAGTGTAATGTTCCAAAAACAAATTCGGACAAAACGGTCTCCAAATAAGAATGAGAACAAAATCCAGACATAATATAAAAGTCCGACATAACTGTTACTAAACCAGTATGTACGGACTTTAATTATGTAAAACCGGACAGATTTTGATAAACACAAAGTTTATCAACCCTTGAATCAAAAATTTATCCAAATAACTTCATCGAATATAAGTCTATACTCGTCCGTACTACCGTGGGATAAACTTAAATTCTCAGAAATTCGGGCAAAGTTTGATTCACAATATTTCACAAAACAATCATCATTTTTTAAAACAACCAAACACCCTCCAAGAATCACCAACAAATAACTCGTATGAAAAAATTCAATCAAACAACACTTTTATCAAGCAAAATCATTCATTTTTCGAACAATGATAAGCACAAATACAAGTAATCAGGCTATTGTTTTCTCAAAATCACCAAGAATAAAAAATCCATCAAGAAACACTAAGTTCATCAAGTTTACCCAAAAACCCCCAATTTTGCTAACACCCAAACCATAACCAAAATCATAATCAAGAATCAAACAAACCAACATGTTATCTTCATTCAAGCATCAAGCATTCAAGTAAGAAACTTTCAAATCCTCCAAACATCAAGAACACCAAGTTCAAGTTACAAGCCCTAGATAAGAAAATCACAAATTTGAAGAAGATGAAGGTGAAGATAAGAAGATACATACCTTGAAGATGATAATACTCTGAAATTTAAACACAAAGATTCAAAATATTAGAGAGTTTTGGGAAGCTAATAGGTTGAGTCGCCATTGCGGTATCGCCGTGGGGTATCACTGAAACTGTGGGTTTTGAAATTGTTGAGAATAACAAAGTCTGATGTCTGTGTGTGCACTTACAGGCACACGTTTTTGTAAAGGTGAATTGTTTCTTTATTGTTCAACGAAGTAAAAAGGTTTTGGTGATTATTTTGTTGGTGACTTGCGAGAAGGATAAAAGGCATATTGAGATTGCTAGGTTTTTTATATTATAAAACCTTGGAATTGGAAATTGTGTGGTAAATTTTTTGAGAGGTCTCCTTCTTAAGCTTATTTTGTTGGTTAACGTGAAACAAAAATAAAAAATCCTTTGAAATTGTTCTCTTGTTTGGTTGCCGCTAAGATAATACAGACAACTATTGTTGTTTACCGAACAGGTTCCAACTATTGTTGCTCTTCAACAGAAACTGTAGGATCGTTCTGTGACCCAAACGAGTCGATCAGAAGAGTTCTTATCAATTCAAGAGGCGGAAACAAATGAATTGACTTGGAAAACAGCTTGATTCACTTCAAAATGTCTTGTATATTGATTATAACAAGTTTACAGATCAGTAGACACGTCGGCAGCACTTCGGTACCGGAATTACAAAAGTTACAAATGATTTCGTGTGAAGGGTATTTATAGAGTGGCTGATTTCGCTTGAAAGTGGCACTGGCCATTTCAAGCAAAATTAACATGTTTAATTTCGTTTGAAAGTGGCAAGAGTTATTTCAAGCGAAATTAGCTCAATCACATACAAACCCTAGATTTCTCGTACTACGTGCCATGATCTAACAATTCTAGTACAAGACTCGATACAAGACGAAGTCGACAGACGTATGCACCAACAGACTCCCCCTCGGATGTTGACGAGTCTTAAGTGTCGAGTCTTCAACGTCTTCTGTCTTTATCAGTCTTTGGGCTCCTTTTCTTAGTATTTGACAGAGTAAGCTTCCATCAATTTTCTCGTTTTTTTCAGGATCTCGACCTGACTATATCTTCTCTTGAACAGATCTCTTGAATTTTTAAATTCATCAGCATCATCAATATGCGAACTTCAGGATCTGATACTGGCTCTAGAATCTACAGACTCCCCCTTGAATTATGCTGGGATCGTAGTCTGGTTGACATGGCTCACATCCTGCTCAGGTACTAGAATCTCAACCTTGCTCTCTCATAACCATAACCTGCACGTACTCTACCTCAAAGTAAATTTCACAAATTAACAATTTGACTAATTTAAACTTTTCTAATCACTTGATAAACTCAGTTCAAAACATCAATTATTGATATAACAAATTTAATTTCTGATGACCACTTGTAAACACAACATTTTTTTACAACACTCTCCCAAACTAGTTCGTTATATTCAGCACTCGGAATTTTGAAAATCAGCTCTTCAACGTCAGTTGTCTAAAATCTTTTTGTATTTTTCAAAAATTATGCTAAAACACTCCGAAAATCTTTTTGGAATTTTTTGATATAACAGAAATGCAGTAAAGAAATATTTACAAACCAATATTTTTGTGAGTTTGTGTAAGAGGATCATATCAGTTTTTGAGACAAATCACCAACACCGTTAAGCTTTAAACATTTTAAGCTCTAAACGATTCACCTAGATTGTCAGTATACTGATCCACTTAAATTTCACACAAAGTTCAACTGTTTCGAGATACGAGATTAATGTTTTAGAGACTTAAACTTATTCGCGTGTCCCACCTCAGAATATACTCCCGTATCCAGATCCCAATATTCAGTCTTACAGGTGAGTATACCTAGATGATATCTGTAAGGGGTTAAATTGCAAGGGCCATGAGAGCTTAGGCTATTGCTTCCGCAAAATCAGAGAGATGACGGCTTCGACTTTTGGTGTGTCCCCTTTAGAGGATCTTTTCTTCAACAGCACATGATTAGCATTTTTCAATGTTTCATCATTTTTATGCTGAGGGTGGGCTATATTTCAAGCAAGCGTAAAGTATTCTCCGGGGACTAGGCCATTGCTTCCGCAAAATCAGAAGTCCCGGGATAATACCCCAGATATCACTAAGCATAAAGACCTAGTATCTCAGAAAGAGGGACCCTTCTAACAAGATTTCGGGGGTTACCCATATATCCGAGAGATGTTTCCCCACGATATAAGTAAGTTTGAAATTTAGGTTTATATCTCGTCACAATTTACTAAATGTATAAAAACCTACTAGCACATCATCAGTGGGATCGTTTATAACATTTAACTTTCCAATTCTTTAGCATGTTGTGATCGTCCACTGATGTACTATCATTTCCTCTTTTTCACAACAAAACTCATTTTTGATTTTATCATGTTTTTTACTATTACAAATTTTCTAATGTTTTTGGATTTTCTGAAAATTTCTTACTCCCCCTAAAATTCAAAATCATTTAAAGAAAATTTGAAAACAAACTGTACAAGGTAAAGTGACAACTAATATCGAAACACTTCAATTCGCCATCCACTAGGCATAAACAATCAGAACTCCCCCTTACAACAAACTATTTCCCATTATGATTTCAAAACACTTAAGTTTGTTTTAATCAAATGGTTTTTCCGGAAAATAAGTTTGATTGATTTTACCACATGTAGGTTAGGGGCTCACCACCTTGTTCTTTCATTTTCAACCTATTGAAAAATATAACAATGTTAAATTCAATCAACAAACACCACTTGTAGAAAATCAAGTACAACTTAATGTCCCTGATTTACCACTTGTAAGTTAAAATATCACAGTTACCATCCTGTGAATTTCTCAAGAAAGATGCCGATACCTGCTCCACTATTACCAACCTGGGAGCTCCGGCAAGTCAGAATTTTAGTTTGAAAAAGCTGTCACCCAAGCCTGACCAGTCTTGGGTGATTTTGGTACACATCTATCCCACCATCTTTTTGATTGATAAAATTCTTTGGCACTTTTAACCTTCCCATCAACCATCTTCCCAAAGATGTGTTTGACTTTCCCATTGAAAGCCTTTTCAGCATCAAATTCTCCTTTACCAGGGAAGAATTGATCTGAAATCTCAAATCTACCTTTTGATTTCAAGTTTTCTTTTGACAATTTTGGAAAATTTTCATCGTTCAAATCCAGAACGGAATTCTCATTCTTTTTCTCAACAAATGACTCCTCTGAATTTATGGAATCGGATTCATTGTCAGAACTACTCTCAGATTTTACAACCCATCTTTGTTTGTTTTCATCAACTTTTCTTTTGTAAAAACGTTTAAAAGTTTCACCAACTTCAAAATTTGTTGGTTGTTTCTTTTCATTAACACATTTCTCTTTCAATTTTGTGTTAATAGAAACTCCCTGTTGTGTGTTGTTGTTTTGTTGACAATTCCAAGCAATATGTCCAATTTGATGACATTTGAAACATGTTCTTCGATCAACTCTTGAAACAAACTTCTTCTTCCTTTCAGCAAGAAACTCCTGGTTTGATTGTTTCCAGAAAGGTTTCTTCTGTTCTTCTTCCGAACTTCCACCTTCAACAAATTTTGTTTTTTATTTATAGTTTTTCTCATTTTTATTATTTTCCGGAGGAATGAAACCTAAACCCTTCTTTTTGTAATTACCGTTATGGTTCGGTTTCTTTCGATAACCTGAACCAGAACTGTAACCCCTTTTCTTGTTCAATCTCTATTGAACTCTTGAAGTGTACTTTTTAGGTTTTTCAGAAAGATTTAAATCTTTTATTTCAGAAATATTAATTTCTATTAATTTGAAAACCTGTTTGATCATTTAAGATTTGACACTTCTTATTGGAAATTCCTCATCGGAATATAATTTGTCTGAATCACTCAAAGTATATGCTACTTTGATAGGTTCATCATTCAAATTATTTTTCGATAACATAAACTCTTTATTGTAAACCCTTTTGACTGGTGAACTCGGACTCTTCTCGGACGAACTCGAACTATCTGACTTAGACTCCGAATTTGACTCTTCATCCATATCCAACACCTGATCGACCACTTTCTTTAACAATACAGACTCATGATCAGTGTCAGACGCTGTGAATGTGACATCAATGTTATCTGGTAACTCATCAATAGTTTCAGACTTTAACTTGATGTTGACTGCCTTTTTTAAACGCTCCTCGTTTGGATTTCTGGGGGAATAACTCTCATAGATTGGAGGCGGACACTTGTTATACTTAATACTTTGTTTCTTACCAGCATCCGTTTCTTCTGTCTCTTTATCTTTGAAAGCTTCAAGACCTGCAACAGTAGGATAAACTCGATTAATCAAATAATCACATGTTGTATAACTCAACGGTAACCTTTTGATTCTATCACTTTCAATTTTTTCGAGTTCCAAATCTTTCTTCAATTGTGCACAATCTTCAATGTACTCATTAATGACCTTCTGCTTTGACATTAATGTTGAGTTCATCTTTGTCATAGCAGCCTCAATTTCTGAATTTTTCTTTTTCAGACCATTCACTGTATTGTTCAGGACATCATATGATTCCTTCACATACTTCACATCAAACAACAAATTCTCTTTCATCTCTTCCAGTTCACAAATCTTTTTGTCTTTCTCATCACAATTTTTGCAAGATTCTGAACATTTCTCACAAGGTTTAACGACCTCAACTATCTTTTCAACCTCGACAATCTTTTCAACTTCAACATTTTTTTCTACCTCGATGATTTTCTCAACTTCGACGAGTTTCTCAACTTCGACTATTTTTTCCATCTCAACACTTTGTTCTTCAGTTTTCATCTTTGTCTTGTCATCAGCTAATCTTATTTCTTCCAGCTCTCTATTTAATCTTGCGATCTTCTTCTCATACAGCATCTCAACTTTATCTGCAAAAAACAAATTAAAACTATCAGGATCTATACCTTTTCTAGTTTTATTAAGATATTCTTCTTCATCATCGGTATCCATATCACATCCTAAATCTGGAAAAATCGGTATTCTTTTCGACTGAGATTTGACTGATTCTGCTTCCAAAATTTGAGCAACAAATCCTGAACCCGGTGGAATGTATTTATCCCAGCTAAACCCCTCTGCAACTTTTTCATCATCTTGATTAACAAGACAAGCTTTCTTTCTATCTTCAATAGCACGTGCATGTGCCGTTTGTGGTTGCTCAGCAATCTGATGAAAAATGGATTTCTGATAATAATCATTCTTTTCTGATTCTCTTGTTGCTTCTTGATTTTTACACTCTCGTTTAAAGTGTCCTTTTCCTTTGCAACGAAAACAGGTAACTTTTGACTTGTCAAATCCTAATGGAGAATTAGCCAATCCCCGAAACTCATCTCTACCTATGATTTGTTGAAATTTTTCTGCCCTTCTAACAGCACTAGCCATACACCATTTGACATCCATCAACTCAAGTTCCTCTGCATCAATTTGGTCATAATCTTCTTTTGTAAGCATCGGATTTCCAATTTTGCCAGCAATCAAACTTTCATATGATTCCAACATAGCAACGAGTGATGCCATGTGTTGCTTAGCTATTTCTGGAGACAAATTTTGACCATTTTGAACGTTTAAAGTGACATTGCACTGTAGATTTGTAGAATTCTGCTGTTGAGGACTTGGTGTTGTATGATTTGGATCAAAGCTTGAATACGAAGACGAATGTCCACCACTCTGAATCACAGTACTACCTTTTGTTCCAGAAGAACTATCAGCACTGAAACCAGTTTGGATCTTTGGGCTGGGAGTAGCTTCAAATTTGTTTCCTCTGTAGTATAAACTGACATCTTGTTGAGCATTTGGATTCTTCATGATTGCTGTTTTCTGAATATCCAACTCGTGCTCTTCAATCTTCTGAATAAACTGTGCCAGATTCATATTTTCAGATTTTCTCATATGTTTAAGAATTAACAAATAAGTTCCCCATTTCTGCCGTGGTAATGCATCAGCAAGTTTATCAACCCATTCATCGTCGTCTTTCTTTATGTCCAGTCTTCCCATTTCCAACACAAGATGACAATATCTATCAATGGTCATTTTTGTTGTTTCATGGTCAAAGGCTACAAACATATCAAATGATTTCTTAAGTAAAGCCTTTTTGTTCTTGATCATATATGCCCTTCCTTTAAACTTTTGAATCAATGCCGTCCAAATTGACCTAGCAGTTCCCTCATGTTGGAGCAAAACAAAGATATCTTCTTTAATCGCTTGTTGAAGAATACTGATCATCATTTTTCACTTGTATATTTCAATTTATCACTCTCCGAAAAGTCACAAAACGCTTTTTCAAGTCCACGTTCATTTTTCGGTTTTTCGTAATCTTTCTCTAATGAACACCATGCGTCAAACTTATAAGCTTGCACCCAGTTCTCAAATCGATTCTGCCATCCTTTAAAATCTTCAATGTACATAAGTTTCGACGGTGTTTTATGAGTTCCCGTTTCATTCTCACTGTACAATGTTTCAGCAGCTGTAACTGGTGCAACTGGAGTAGCAAACGCATTGTAAAATTCTTCTTCCATGATTAGACAAATTGTTTCACAAACACAAGTTTCAAAAACACAGTTTCAAACGGAATCAACTCTTGGTGCGGAATCAACCTCTTCACACGGAATCACCTGATTTTGTGTGAAACAGATGAATGTTCAAACGGAATTACACTTTGGAGAGAAATTAGTAATTTCATGTGGAACTTCTCAAACGGAATCACACTCTGAAGCGGAATCAGGTAATTTCGTGTGAAATCAAAGGTACTTTTCAAACGAACTTACAGTTTCAAGCGGAATCAAGTGCTAATTTCATGTGAAATGCTGCTGACATCATCATATTCGATCTGATTTTCAAGCGGAATTACAAATTTTACCAATTTTAAGCTGAATTAAGGTCCAATTCTTTCAAGGATTCTTTAAAACATTGTTTCGCATATAATATGTGAAATTCAAATCATTTTTACCGTAAAATCTTGTGAATTTTGAAAAAGAAGGTGTAGAAGTCAGAAATAATGGCTGTTTTGGCAAGAACTCTTCCTCCTGAGCTCTGATACCACTTGTAGGATCGTTCTGTGACCCAAACGAGTCGATCAGAAGAGTTCTTATCAATTCAAGAGGCGGAAACAAATGAATTGACTTGGAAAACAGCTTGATTCACTTCAAAATGTCTTGTATATTGATTATAACAAGTTTACAGATCAGTAGACACGTCGGCAGCACTTCGGTACCGGAATTACAAAAGTTACAAATGATTTCGTGTGAAGGGTATTTATAGAGTGGCTGATTTCGCCTGAAAGTGGCACTGGCCATTTCAAGCGAAATTAACATGTTTAATTTCGTTTGAAAGTGGCAAGAGTTATTTCAAGCGAAATTAACTCAATCACATACAAACCCTAGATTTCTCGTACTACGTGCCCTGATCTAACAATTCTAGTACAAGACTCGATACAAGACGAAGTCGACAGACGTATGCACCAACAGAATCCGCCGTTTACAATCGTTTTTTTTTTCAGTTGCGATCAGGAGATACAGGTTAACTCGTTCTTGTTTTCTGATTACAGTTTGTTTGGGTTGTTGTTCGGGTTTTAGGTGTTCAAGTTTCGGGATATTATTCGGTTCGTTAGGGTTCGGGTTTGATTAACAGTTTTTTGACCGGTTATTATCAACTTGAAACCGGGTAACTTTGGTCTATATTTTGTTTGTCATTATGGCTGAAGACGGAAACTTGCAGAATGAAAAGTTTGACCGTTCGGATTATAGTTAGTGGAAAATGCAGACATATGCATTATTGGGTCAAAAAGACTTGGAATTGGTACCGGAAGAAAAACTGTAAAAAAATGGATAGAGTTGGTGAAAAACGCCCCGATTGTAAAACAACGAAACTCTAAAAAAATTTAAAAATATATCAAATCATATTCATAACTTGAACTGATTTGACATATTTATGATATAAAACATATTCTAAACCCGCTCAATTGTGCATAAACAAAGAATATTACGTAAATAGTTTTTTTTACGAGCGGTGTCAAGTGTCAAACAAAAAAATTTCGGACAGTGCTGAATGTCAAACTCACACGTAAATAGCTTTTTTTATGAGCGGTGTCAAGTGTCAAACATTTTTTTTATCAGGTTATTCGGGGTCGAATGTCTTTTTACGTGCAGTTTCAATGTTTTTTACGTACGGGGTCGAATGTTAAAACAATTTTGGCGGACGGTGTCGAATGTAAACGTTTTTTAATATGTAAAAACTAAAAATTTACAAATGTGAACAAAAAACTTTTATCGTATGTAAAACAAAGAGTTTACATTCTCCACCATACGTAAAAAAGAAATTTACATTCGACATCCGTACGTAAAAACATTTTACAAACATATGTAAAATAAACATTTGTTTCAAAGGTGTTTAAAGGTAAATTTACATTCGACATTGTGCGCAAAGATCAAGATTCATATACCTTGTGTAGATAGACACATGGACCTGGGCATTGAACCTAGATTTGAACCAACAGCTAGGCAAAACCGCCACCATCTTCAACCCAGACAAATCCATCACCATTTGTAAAGTAGTCAAAACCGTTATGTAACCCTGAAAAACCCCACTATAAGTAAAAGGACACCAAAACAACTTTCACACCACTGTAAACCGAAAAAAAAAACACATTGTAAACAAGAAAAAAAATTCCCATTGTTGCAAAATAACCAATCACTTTCTTTCAAAAACCCCAACCTCACTGTTGCAAAACTAACCAATCACTTTCTTTCGAAAACCCCAACCTCATTGTTGCAAAAATAACCAATCACTTTCTTTCGCCCCCTAAAATCTATATTTCACAACAACCACCGCAACCATGTATACCATCTAAGATCAAACGTAGTGGGGCGCTATGCCCCCACATAGCGCTTGATAACGTCGGGTAACACCGCCACGAGGGGCGGTATGAATGCAATTTGGGGGGGGGGGGCAGATATATAGCGGCGGTATGGGGGAGGTTTTCAAAGATTGGACCAATCACAAACAAGCAAGGTTTTTATAATTAATTAATAAAATTGAAAATTAAGAATTAGGTAATGATGGGTAGGGGCTTTATGACTACGGACTCTAGTGACATAACGCCCCATAAAGCCCCCGTGTGACGTGGCACGACACGTGTCGCATAACGCCCCACAAGGGGCTTTATGACTACGGATGGCCTAAGATAAAAAAAAACATCTACTTTGGGTCATTTATATTAAAAAAAAACTATTTTTGGGTCATCCCATAATAATAATAAAGCCCAGCCCCGTTTTAAGTGT
The DNA here is from genome assembly GCA_030545235.1 of Helianthus tuberosus. NCBI lineage: Eukaryota > Viridiplantae > Streptophyta > Magnoliopsida > Asterales > Asteraceae > Helianthus > Helianthus tuberosus. The sequence continues at coordinate 9,631,316 of CM060434.1, read as the reverse complement.
TTTAACTCCCGATCACTGATGCCCTTTCCGATTGATCTGGAGCCCCATAACGCATGTCAAGGCTCTGCCCGACTAAGTTCGTTGGGGTTCTGTCTCGTGACATAGGGATAAGGTTGAATTAGGGTTACTATACTTAACACGAGTGCAAATATATATATATATATATATTTTTTAAATAGCTCAGAAGTTATACCCAAAATTCTACCAGGAGGCTTTCTAGTTGAACCCTAAAGTTACAAAGTGAGTCCATTCTACTTTTCTCACCGTTTGTGAGTCATTCTTCTTTTTATCACCTTTTTGTGATACCTTATATTTAAAATGCTTTACAAAACCCTAAATGTTTATCAGTTATATTTACAGTGATTAAGTTCTACAATTACTATCAGTATGTGGGGTTTTAACTGGGTTCAAGATTGAAGGGGTAAAGTTAAAACACATGTATTATTAATATATTTCTATAAAAACTGGTTGTGAATATATTTAGAGCATATTATGTTATAATGTTCGACATCTCATTATAATTAATTATAATGTATAAATAATATATTATTTATTGTATATAAACGTAGTATGAAATATTAATATATAATATATTAATTATTAATTAATATATATTATAAAACAATGCTTTACAAATGATGTAGTTGTAAATATTTACTAGCCTATTTAAATATTAATCACCTTGATATATAACCACTTTATTAAAAGCTGTTTTACCTTAATAATTAATGTCAATTGCTAACAGTATCCTTTCAGGTGAATAAATAACTGTCATCATATTCAAAACTTAGTTTAATATGGAATTGTTTGAATATTAGTCACATTATTATATTCCCCTTCAATAACATGTTAATTAACGTTTAAAATAGATAATAATGATAATAGTAATAATAAGTAGGTCTAAGATTCTAATTTATTATATTTAGAAAAATTATAGTTACTAGTTTGACAGAAAATAATATATTTCATTTTATGGGCAAATTTGTGTTGTGTCATAAAAAATATATTTGACAATGTGATATCATGGGTTCTATAGTATATACTTTATATACACTACTAGTTCAGCGTCACTAGTTGAGAGAATGATTAACAGTGATATGACCATAGTCACTAGTTGAGAGAATGATCAACAGTGACATAAGCAAAAACACTAGTTGAGAGAATGATCAATAGTGTTATGACCCCAGTCACTAGTTGAGAGAACGATCAACTGTGATGCGACCACAAGCACTAGTTGAGAGAATGATCAACAGTGTTATGACCCCAGTCACTAGTTGAGAGAACGATCAACAGTGATGCGACCACAAGCACTAGTTGAGAGAATGATCAACAGTGTTATGACCCCAGTCACTAGTTGAAAGAATGATCAACAGTGATTTGACCACCGTCACGGGAATCGCCTAGTGACAGATACCATTGAATCATAATAAGATATATTTTATATCTATTACTTGATAAACTCACTATTTGACGAAAGTGAGCCAATAAGTGATATGACCACTGTCACATCTGAACTGCCACCATGTGACAAATACTGATTGAGTTTTTTGGTAAATATAAACAAATATAAGAAAACTCTTAATGCTGTAAGGTATAACAATATATTTTATAAAAATGGAATGAACTCGCCATTATTTATTACTGATAAAATGTTTTCAAAACGTGTTTCAGGTAGTTTGCTGTAAGGGTAATAGTAGCCAGCTATGGAGCACTGAAGGCTTAAATAAAGTGGCTATAAATACCTGAATTAAAAATTATGTTTTATTTATGTGGGTTTATCCCTATAAAAACAATTGAATGAAATATGAATTTTAGCCCATTTGTTTAATATTAAAAGTTCGGTGTTTTACAAACTCTGAAATCATTTCCTAACTACGATCCTGATGAAAAATTTTCCGCTGCGTAATTAATAAACACTGATACCACTTGACTGGTTCACGGCTCCCGCTTACGGGGTGGGGTGGGGGGCCGTGACAGTGTCGATGCTTGCGTTCTACCCGCCCGTTTTGTTGGGGTGTTTAAGGGCACGACAAGCGATGTAGAGTGCCATTTTTTCAAATAGAGCCCGAACCTTATGGTTGGTGAATTCTGTGCCACCGTCACTTTGAAATGTTTTAATTTTTGAGGAAAATTGAGTTTGAACAAATGGAACAAATATGTTCAAAACATAAAAAAAATCAACTTTGGTTCTAAGTGGAAACATCCATGTGAACCTAGAAAAGTCATCAATGAATGCAACATAATACGAGAAATTATCGACCGATTGTACCGGTGAAGGACCCCATAAATCACAATGTATTAATTCAAGAGGTTTAGTGGCACGTTTATTGTTATTACTAAACAGTAGCCATTTAGACTTAGCAAGCTCACATGGGGAGCAAGTTCCCGGTTTAGGTAAAAGAGAAGTAAACGACAAGTATCCATGATTTTTTTAATAAAGTAGTAGTATCAAAATTGACATGCCCAAGACGGGAATGCCAGACTTCAAATGAAGCTTTAGGACATGTGGAGGACGTGAGATGAGCTTGATGTATGTTATGAAGAACATAAAGGTCGTCTTCACGGCAACCCCGGGCTAGGACCTGCTTGGTTAGTCGATCTTGAATAAAAAATAGGGATGTGAGAAAACAACATTAACAAGAATATCCACTGTTAATTTACTCACCGAAAGTAGATTTTGAGTGAGTTGAGGAACAACCAAAACATTATTAAGATTAAGGGAACCATATAATTTTGAGTCACCTGTGTGAGAAACTGGTAATGACTAACCATTACCGAAATACACACACTTATTACCTTGAGTGGGAGACAGATTGGTTACCCCATCGGAGTTGTGACGCATGTGGTCAGAAGCACCGGTGTCACATGTCTAATCAGGGATGTTGGAATTTAGTTGGCATTGAGCATGAAATGCCTGAGCAAGTTGTGCCTCAGTTGGAGTTGAAGAGGAAGCAAAATTTTGAAGTTTAAAGCCTTCAGTGGAATAGTGGCCTGGATTACGACACAGCTGGCATGTGGTAGGGCGCCTGGATCGATTCAGTGGTGTATGAGAATGATATGTGCCTCTGAAATTAGAGTTATTGCTGTTTCGGGCCGGGAGATGTTAGGCCGATCGATTCTGTGATCCATGGTTACGAACCGTTCTGGGAGATGTGGGTGAATGGGCCGAAAAGGCCATGGGTGGGTAATTGGGACCATGTAATGCCCTAACAAAAAGTTCATGACTTTCTGCACGGGTCAGAAGGTCAGCGAAGGATGGAGCAGGGCGGGTGGACCGAATTGTAGTAGAGAAAGTTTCGAAGGTAGGTTCGAGACCGCATAGGAACCAGTGGAGTTGGGGGTCCTTTGAAATCTCACTTTTCACCGTGAAATCTCTAAGATTTGAGCTCTTGAAGGTGTTGTCATCATGGTGGTTTGTACCAAACTGTTGTGTGATGTCATTCTAGTCAAGATCTAGCTCAGATCTAAGGAATTTCATGTGTTTTACTCCGGATCTTAACTAAATCTAGACTTTTTTGGCTAAAACTCATGTTTTTCTTCATCATTTCTTAAACTTTCACTTAAAACGGTGGAATCCGGACCTGAACGGACTGAAGACTTGATGATTAGTCTTGAGTCAGCTTGGAATGGATTGTTTCTGGAGAAGATGACCTGAGTACGGATTCCGACATAAGCCCTATCATGTACAGACGACTGATCAGACTGGGGTGATTCCCATCCGATCAGATCGGCTATACACTGATGTGCTTACCGTTGTCTCAATACGTACCATGTCGTCGCCGTTTAAACAGAAACTTAGAAACTTTACAAGGTTGTGAACGGGACAAGGACAACTCAATCGAATGGCAATCCGATCGGATAGCCATCCGATCGAACTGCCATCCGATCAGGTGACAATTGCCTCGTAACCTTAAACTTTTTGGAAACTCTGAATCTTTGATCGTCGAATGGCAATCCGATCGGATAGCCATCCGATCGAACTGCCATCCGATCAAAGTAACAATGGATTTTTGGAACCTTTCAACACTTAGAAACTTTTCAGAAACTTGAAACTTTGGAAACCTCAATGATCGAGTGGCAATCCGATCGAACTGCCGTTCGATCGGATAACCATCCGATCGAGGTGACTTAACTTGAACACTTGGTAACAATTTGGAATCACAACACTTGGATCGAATGACCATTCGATCAAATGGCCATCCGTACGGATGACCATCCGATCGGATGGCAATCCGTCCCCCACACAATAATCATCCCAATCGAATGGCAATCCGATCGGATAGCCATCCGATCGAACAGCCATCCGATCAGGATGACTAATCCGACACTTGGTTTGAATATCGTTGTTTTGTCCGACACTTATCTGTCGTAATCTAATCAGGCTAAACCTAAAGAGCTCCCTTTGATCCAATAACAGTTAAACTGTTAAGCAATCACTGTGAGTATACTCGATCCCATTTTGTTTTAAACTTTGGGATGCAACATGTATTCTATTAAACTATGATACTTGAAACTTTTGGAATCTAAACTCTATCCTATGTGTATGTGAATGTAACACCTCGGAAATTCACGTCCTGTAATATGTTGACACGTGTCATAATGTTTAAACGTGTGAAAGAAATATTATAAAAGGACTAAAGCTGACGAACATGGAAAGTATGTGAATATACGTATTCTAAGTGTCAACTGTGAATAAATATAATGTATATTAATCCTACGTGGTGCTCATACCTTCAAACGAATAAATCATGGATCATACGAGGCTGAAAGTGAGAGATTACAAACTACAGGGGTTAAACGTGTCAACATGTTTAATTTATACCTCTGAGTGACCTTTTGACATACCCGAAGCTTTGTAACGATACATTATGCTCACTAGAATGCACGGTTAAAATTTCATAAAGTTTCGTCAACGTATGAGAAAGTTGTGATCAAATTCGTGTGCGAGGGTTTAAAGCGTAAACGTTGAAAGTTAGACCTTTTCGGGTAACAATTAAGTTACCCGAGGGCTTAACAAAGTGGGTATATGTTTTGAAGCCCCTATATGTCAATTATAAGGGTTCATACAACAATAATCGAGTGTCTTTACAAGATTTGAAGCGCCAAGGACCAATCTGCAATTAACAAGAAATGTTTTGGCTGAATTATACATGCTCGCGTAGCGCGAGCCTGAAGCCCTAGGGCGTCGCGCTACGCGACTGCTTGATCTGGACAGAAACATTATTTCCTTGGTCCTTTGTCTGCCATTGCAATTGTAACCCACTTTGATCGATCATAACTCATCCCTTGGCCCCTAAAACACCCCTAGAACACTAGGGCATGTGTCAATCAATTGTGGATGGGTGCTAGACTTGGTTGTCAACACCTTATGGTGTCTTAATCCACTATATAAAGGGCCTTCAAGTCATAACCTTTCCTCACACCATTTTCAAGCAATCTGATCATTGGAGGAGCTTACAAACAGATCAAGGGCCTTCCTAAGCAACCATTAATCACTTGGTAAGTTGCCTAACCTTTCTAAATTAATTATAGCTTAGTAATTAGCTTAAAAGTCAACATATCGTAATAAACGGTTGACTTCGTGATTAAGTAACGATAACTCAGTCATATCACGAATTAAAAGTACCATTAGATAGGTAATTATATGGGTATTAAACCCTTATAAGGGCACGTACCAATTCCAGACCTATCTAGGCCGTTTGTCGGGTCAAACGTTGACCGAAAAAGTCAACAGAAATACAAAATATGATTTAATGCACAATTAATGATCCGAGAGGTGTGTAACCTGTTTTAACCTTAATATAACATGGTAATAAGTATAAAAAATTGTCTACGCTTGCCCGACTCGACAAATTTCTGTTTAAACCCGGTTCGGAACCGAAAGGCGCAAAACCTTGACTTTTGCTTTAACTTCGGTTCTGACCCGTTTTAGTTTGATTCGAAGATGCCTTAGTGCTTCATTAGAGTAGGGTTGCATGATAGTATAAGTCTCCGTACTTGTTTCGTTGATTATCCGATGCATGCACACGTTTCCGTTAATCGCTTAAATTGGACCATAATGCCCTTTTGACCATACAACGAGAATTTTGAAAATGTGGAAGTACAATAATACTAGTTACTGATTATTAAACATGTACGTAAATTTTCACGTCAATCGGAAGTCTAGATTAAGAGATATGCGCATTAGCGTAAATAATAAGCTTTTTATTAATTAAACGGCGCGATTAGCGCATAGCCTATCTAAACCCGATTTTCGGTACCAAAACTTTTACCCACTGATGTTAAATAATATTTTGGGATTTTTGAAGATTTTTAATTATTTTTAAACTGATCTTAAGCCAGGCTTATCGCATTGATTCGGTTAATACCGAGTATGCCCTTTTTAGGCCATAAAACGAGTTTTACGAATCCGTTTGATACCAATCCAATGGCCACTAATTTAAAATAATAAATGTAGTGTTTTGAGCCTGTTTTACTGATCAGAAGACTCAGAAACATATTTTAACCCTTACGTCGCTTAAAACGGCTTTATACGCGTATTAAACGCGTAGTTTGGTATTAAAACCATTTTACCACGTAAGACTTAATACCGATAGACATAACCTGTTAAATTAAGTTGTTTTCCTGACTTATTCAGACCCGGATCACAGAAACTTAATAAATCCCTTTTATGGTCATTAAAATGACCAAAATACCCCTACGGGGCATAATTAGGGAATAAACTCGTTATGGGCATTATGGAAGATATCATAATGATATCACAACATATTTTAAAGCGTATTAACTTAGGAAACCTGTTCGCGACCCTTTCGGTTACCCGTTATGCATTATACACGTTCGGTTCGGTTTATGTAACTAGTTTGCATAAACTAGCCGAAACAGGTCAAACGATATCATTTTTATCTCAAAATCCAGAATGTGAATAGTAAACCCATATTAAACAAGTCCTCAAACTTGTCGGGTCTAAATCACATTCTATCCGGTCTTCGCTTAATCGTGCGTACGAACTGTATCGTTAAAACTGACCGGTCTAAGCTTAAGCTTAATTAAAGACCCGTTAGTATTCTAATAGGTTATATTAAACCTTCGTTCCAGATTAGGAGAAACAGTAAAAGCTACGTGCATTCTACTTATTGTGAATTATACTTGCATCAGGTAAATACTTTTAACTTATTTTCCCTATACGGGCTTGGGTTACGGTATATAGCGTACCGCTTGATCGGGCATCAAATATCCACGCTTAGTGGGTAGTTGAATAATTTGATCGGCTCGTTTTAAACAGATGTGTTTACTTTACAGCCTTTGGGGGGTTAATGACCATGTCCCGGATATCCCTGGCATCATCTTACGAGATGGCCACGACCTGAGCACGGGGTGTAGGCGTACTCCCGTGTATAACTCACTTAAAGTGGTGTGTCTATTGATCTTTAACCCGAATTTGAGTCGGGCTACTGAACGCATAAGTAACATGTAATTCGTTCACAAGATTATAATATTAAATAATTCTCCCAAGTTAAATAAAAATGTTTATGCCATGTGCATCCAAACCAATTTTTAATCATTTTTCAAAATGAGTCAGTTGAATGTATTTACCAGTGTAAACTGACGTATTTTCCCAAAAAGACTGAATGCAGGTACTAAACGAAATTTGGCTGGATTGTCTCCTAAGCATCAATAAAAGTCTCGCAAGCTTAGGATGCCAGAAGTCTGTTGAACCATAAATGTTATTTTGTTTCGATCCGTTCTTTGGATAAACACCGGATATTGTGACTTTGATTACAATAAATCAAATTCGGTTGTATCTTATTTTTAAATTGCTTCCGCTGTGCATTATTATATTGTGTTGTTTGACTATTACGTTGCCAACCACGTCACGATACTCCCCCACCGGGCCCACCGGTGACACGTGGAAATCGGGGTGTGACAGGTTGGTATCAGAGCCAACTCTGAGTGAATTAAACACTAGCCTTTTGTGTTTAATCTCAGTTACACAATTGCACATATTTAAACTTTCGAGTCTAGACTTATAACATAGGACAAATTCCACCTTATTCGGTTTTCATTTTGTCCTTTAAACTTTATATTTTTGTTATTGTTATCTTATGTTTTATTGACAGGAATAACAAAGATGCCTCCGAGATTCTTGCGTACGCGAGGACGCGGAAAGGGGCCAGTAGCCGCCCCCAACGACCACGAAGCAGGACCTTCGAATACACGAGGTCCTACCCCCGCCGAGAGTGATGGTACTCGGCGGAACCAGAGGGGTCTCTTTCAACCGGCAAGACGGTCGGTTTCGAACAGCTCGACGACTCCCGCTCAGAACTCCTACGGGCCACAATCAGAAAATGAGCCTGGAGACTCACACCATTCGTACATACCGTTACAGCGATCTATGTCGCACCGCCCCTTTGGAGACCCCACTCCATTCTTTCGAGGCCGGTTCAACCCGGAAAATTATATACAAGAACCAGTGGGTTTCAACCCATTGGGACCGGAGGACCATTTCTCTGGAGGAAATGATATGGACGAGGAAGACGACCCCGTCGAGCCCGCATCAGGAACTCCCAACCATCCCATCGAGGTCTCGGATAGTTCAATTTATCACGGACCACCCTATGATGGTCCAGATAGCTTCCAGGCTATCTTTACTCGGCACGAATGGTATTATACACCTTCTCACCATTCTTCGCCGCATGAGCAGCAGCAGCAGCATCATCAAGATTCCTCTGGGAATCACCAGTTTGTGGCAGTTACACCACCGCCTCCACCGCCACCAGTTCAGCCGGCGCCTCCGCAGCCGCAAAGACGTATGAGAACCGGAGCCCGGATGACCACACGAAGAGAAGAGTTTCATTTCAGCTCTCCTCTACAATCAAGTGGCAGAAATTATCAGCCACTTCAAGAAGATCCACAAATGGGTGGACCATCAAACCCCGTCACGCAGCAACCGCCACCAATGGGTTTTGATAATCAGATACCAGCATACACGGGTCCTTCAATGTATAACCCGTTTGAGCCACCGACTCACCCTAACCCCGGTTACGCTGAAGCCGACCCATACCTGGTAGCTGCAAATTACAACGCCCTTAACCCTGAGGGACCGTATGGAGGTCCTTGGGGAGTAGGGTACCCAGTCCAGGGGTACCAGATACCTACACAACCCCCGTTTTACCAACAACCCCCGCCGTCTCTACAAATGTCGCCACCACTGCATCAGGAGATCCTGCAAAGTATTAGAGAGGTGCGACATGAGGCACGGGAAGATCGACGGCGTAATCAAGGGATGTTTAAGACCTTGACAAACTTAATCAAGGGAAAGAGCAAGAAGGATCAGTAAATCCTTTATGTATATATCTACTTTAAATTTAGTCCCTGCGTGGACATCTCTGAGTGTATGTAGTCCCTGCGAGGACATTTATCTATGTACCTAGTCCCTGCGTGGACATCTATTTAAGTAATCAGTCCCTGCGAGGACTTATGTTTTAAATTTAACCCCTGCGTGGGTAAGTACTTGTTTGACCCCTACGTGGGAAATGGTTTGTTTGAAAAGACCCGTTTAGGGCAACATGTAACCTATGTATAATTAATGGAATGTTGTTTTTATAAATTTCATGGCCATTATGTGCACATATAAATTATAAACGAAATAAATAAATTAAAATCATTCCTTTTGAATTAATCTGCCTATGAAATTTATTTAATTTAGGATCTTAAAGTGTGAAACCTAGCCACGTGTCGAATATAAGACCGGGCCAAAATGGTAAGACCTGTTTAAAAGATTCAATTCCCTGTTAACATCTTAAAACATGTTAACACTCCTGGCAGAAGTGATTCATTAAAATCACATACGTCATTTTTATAAAGGAATTCTTTAGAAGGTTCCTAACCTAGTTTAATGATCTCTGAATCCTGGGTTTACATCGTCAATTAAGATGATCATGCTTTAACCATACGTGGTAATATAATGCCTACGGGCCCAGCTCACTTCCATATGAGCCAAAAGACAGTGGTAGCTATGACTCCCTGTCTGACAAAGGTAATGAACTAGGTTCAAACCTTAAAAGCCTTGATTCTCTGAAATCATAGCTTATAATTTAGATTGTCCATGTGACTAAGCCTTATGTGCTAATATATATTGTTATTGTTATAATTAGGATAAAATTTAATTAAAATCCTAATTTAAAACAATTATTAAGTTAACCAAATCTGGTCTCTGTTTACCATGGTTAACGAGTTACCCTAAGGGGTAATTCCATAATAAACTCCCAAGTAAAAATATTGACCTTGTTTTCTGCAACAGATCAATACAAATGGCTAACTCAAATGAAGTCAATAGCCATCCAGTGGAGCCAAACGAGAACGCCCATATTACATTAACGGGTGCCGAGTTAAAAGCAATCATAGACGGCGCTGTTACTCAAGCTTTGGATAGACAGTATGAAGAGTACAGTAGTACCCGAAGTAGGACCCACTCTGTATCACATTCAAAGCCAAGGACACATTCAGAGGCTCATAACAAGCCTCCTCCCAAAAAGGATGGACCCAAGAAAAACGGTGATGATCGTCAATCCACCAACCATCAAAGTGTCCCATCTCAGCAATTAATACTGCATCAAGGGCCCAGTAACAAGGGTTGCTCCTACAAGTACTTCGTATCTTGCAAGCCCCGGGATTTTAATGGGGAGAAAGGAGCCGTCGATTGCATGACATGGCTCGACGAGATGGACACGGTGGTAGATATCAGCGGGTGCGCTGAAAGGGATATAGTTAAGTTTGTATCACAGTCCTTCAAGGGTGAAGCATTGGCATGGTGGAGATCTCTAATGGAGGCCTCCGGAAAGATCCCGTTGTATAGCATGTCGTGGGAACAATTCATTGCCCTGATTAAGGAAAACTTCTGTCCTCAACATGAGGTGGAAAAGATAGAATCTGACTTTCTATCGTTGGTGATGAAGAACCTCGACTGTCAAGCTTATCTGACAAGCTTCAATACACTGTCCCGGTTGGTTCCCTACCTGGTAACCCCGGAGCCAAAAAGAATTGCTCGCTTTATTGGTGGATTAGAACCCGAGATCAAGGCCAGTGTAAAAGCTTCTCGGCCAGTTACCTTCCGGTCTGTAACTGACCTTTCCTTATCCCTCACTCTGGATGCGGTCCGGCAAAGATCGCAGAGGAATAAGGCGGCCGAGAAGAGGAAGCATGAAGATGATGGTTCGCGAAGGTCGAATAAGAAACACCGTGGGAACGGTGATAACAAGAAGGGATCCGAGTCGAGGAAGGATGGGCATAGGTCTGATGAGAAGCCCAAGTGTAAAGTTTGTAAGAAGCAGCACTATGGAAAGTGCAGACTGGAGTCGAGCTCTCAGACCCAGTCAAAGCCCTTTGCTTGCGGAATTTGCAAGTCCACGGATCATAAAACCCTGGATTGCAAAAAGATAAAGGATGCAACGTGCTACCGTTGCAACGAGAAGGGGCACATCAAGACCAACTGCCCGAAATACAACAAGAAGCCTGAGGAGGCTAAGAAGACTAATGCCAGAGTCTTCAGAATGGACGCGAAAGAAGCTGTGCAGGACGATAATGTCATAACAGGTACATTCCTTGTAAATGATGTCTTTGCAAGAGTACTTTTTGATTCAGGAGCAGATAAGTCTTTCGTAGATCATAAGTTTTGTAAATTGTTGAATTTACCTATCAAAACCCTAAGCGTAAACTATGAGGTAGAGTTAGCAGATGGTACCATAGAAACCGTCTCTGCTGTGTTAGATGGATGTACTATATCCATTAAGAACCATTCTTTTCCTCTATCTCTACTTCCGTTCAAATTGGCTGGTTTTGACATTGTTCTGGGTATGGACTGGTGATCTCATAACCAGGCCCAAATTGTCTGCAACCAGAAACATGTGGTAATAAAAACTCCGTCTGGTGAATCACTTACCATTCGGGGGGATACCCAGTATGGGCTGCCTGAGTAGGTGACTATGCTCAAGGCTTCCAAGTGTTTGAAGAAGGGGTGTGTCATTTACATGGCGCAAGTGATCATTGACGAGCCTAAACCAAAGTTAGAAGACATCCCTGTCATTTCTGAATACCCAGAAGTGTTTCCTGAAGATCTACCTGGTCTACCACCAGATAGACAAGTCGAATTCAGGATCGATATCATCCCCGGAGCGGCACCAGTTGCTAGAGCACCATACAGATTGGCACCCACAGAAATGAAGGAGTTGCGATCGCAGCTAGATGAATTGCTGGCTAAAGGTTTCATTAGACCTAGTTCATCTCCTTGGGGAGCGCCAATTTTGTTTGTCAAGAAGAAGGATGGGTCGATGCGTCTGTGCATCGACTATCGCGAGCTTAATAAAGTCACGATCAAGAATAGGTATCCTCTGCCCAGAATCGACGATTTGTTCGATCAGCTTCAAGGGGCAAGTTACTTCTCGAAGATTGATTTGAGGTCAAGATACCATCAATTGAAGGTAAAAGATGAAGACGTGCACAAGACTGCATTCAGGACTCGTTATGGCCACTACGAGTTCCTAGTGATGCCTTTTGGGCTCACTAATGCACCGGCTGCGTTCATGGATCTCATGAATCGCGTTTGCAAGCCGCATCTGGATAAATTCGTCATCGTCTTCATCGATGACATCCTTATTTATTCGAAGAGTAAGGCTGACCATGAGAAACACCTTCGGTGCATTCTCAAACTTTTACATCACGAGAAACTCTATGCCAAATTCTCTAAGTGTGAATTTTGGCTACGAGAAGTCCAATTTCTTGGACACGTGGTCAGTGAGCGTGGTATCCAAGTGGATCCCGCTAAAGTTGAAGCTGTTATGAATTGGCAAGAGCCAAAGACGCCTACGGAGATTCGTAGCTTCCTGGGATTGGCAGGTTATTACAGGCGTTTTATCGAAAATTTTTCAAGGATTGCTGCACCCCTAACTTCTCTAACTAAGAAGAAGATTAAGTTCGTTTGGGGCCCTAAGCAGCAAGAAGCATTCGATATTCTCAAGCAGAAGTTGAGCAACGCTCCTGTGCTTACATTACCTGAAGGCACTGAAGAATTCGTAGTTTACTGCGATGCTTCACACACCGGCATGGGGTGTGTGCTTATGCAGAAAAGGCAAGGTTATTGCCTATGCATCACGACAGTTAAAGGTGCACGAAAAGAATTACACCACCCACGACTTAGAATTGGGTGCCGTTGTATTCGCACTAAAACTGTGGAGGCATTACCTTTATGGAATCAAGTTTGTGATCTATTCTGATCACAAGAGCCTCCAACATCTGTTTAATCAGAAAGAATTAAATATGAGGCAACGCCGTTGGATGGAAACTTTAAATGATTATGATTGTGAAATCAAATACCATCCCGGCAAAGCGAATGTAGTCGCTGACGCCTTGAGCAGAAAGGAAAGGGTTAAACCCATTCGAATTAACGCCAAGCGTATGGAAATAAAGAACAGTTTGATAGAAAGGGTGTTAGCTGCACAGAAGGAAGCTGTGTTGGAAGCTAACTATCCTAATGAAAAGTTAGGAGTAACTGAGGAGCAGTTAACTCTTAGCAAGGACGGAATTCTGCGATTAAATGGACGAATATGGGTTCCAATTTTTGGAGGACTTCGTGATGTCATCCTCCAAGAAGCCCACAGTTCCAAATACTCTGTTCATCCTGGAGCCGATAAGATGTACCAGGATTTAAAGGCAAATTATTGGTGGATAGGCTTGAAAAAGTCTGTAGCCGCCCATGTAGCAAAATGCTTGACGTGTGCGCAAGTCAAAGCAGAACATCAAAAACCGTCAGGTTTGCTACAACAGCCTGAACTTCCTACTTGGAAGTGGGAAATGGTAACTATGGATTTTATCACCAAGTTACCTAAGACAAGGAAAGGAAATGACACCATCTGGGTGATAGTTGATCGACTGACTAAGTCAGCACATTTCCTACCCATTAAGGAGACCTACAGCTCCGATATGTTAGCCCAACTGTACGTTGATAAGATTGTAGCCATACATGGCATACCTGTAGCTATTATCTCTGACCGAGATACTAGGTACACGTCGCATTTTTGGAAAAGCTTCCAACAATCTTTGGGCACACGTTTGAACTTTAGTACGGCTTACCATCCACAGACAGACGGTCAGAGTGAGCGTACTATTCAAACGTTGGAAGACATGCTACGTGCATGTGCGATCGATTTGGGAGGTAGCTGGGATAAGAACCTGCCATTGATCGAATTCTCCTACAACAATAGCTACCATACCAGCATAAAGGCTGCGCCTTTTGAGGCATTATACGGTAGAAAATGTAGATCGCCTGTTTGTTGGGCGGAAGTTGGAGAAGTCCAGTTATCAGGACCAGAGATCGTGTTTGAAACGACGGACAAGATTGTCCAGATTCGTAACAATCTCCAAGCTGCCCGGAATAGGCAGAAGATATACGTTGATCCAAATCGTAAGGATTTTCACTTCGAAGTAGGTGACAAAGTCCTACTTAAAGTGTCACCCTGGAAAGGGGTGATGCGATTTGGTAAGAAAGGCAAACTAAGCCCGAGATACATAGGACCTTTCGAGGTTATCGAACGTGTCGGGTCAGTTGCCTATAAGTTGAACTTACCAGAAGAGCTTAGTGGAATTCACAATGTGTTCCACATCTGCAATCTAAAGAAGTGTTCCGCTGACAATTCACATGTCATGCCACATATAGATGTGCATATAGACGCGAGCTTAAAATTTGTTGAAAAACCTTTGTCGATTGAAGATCGACAGGTAAGGAAGCTTCGAAGGAAGCATATACCTTTTGTAAAGGTCAAATGGGATGCCCGTAGAGGTCCCGAATACACGTGGGAGGTTGAATCCACGATGAAAGAAAAGCACCCTTACTTATTTCAGTAAATCTCGGGTCGAGATTTATTTTAAAGGGGTGAGGATGTAACACCTCGGAAATTCACGTCCTGTAATATGTTGACACGTGTCATAATGTTTAAACGTGTGAAAGAAATATTATAAAAGGACTAAAGCTGACGAACATGGAAAGTATGTGAATATACGTATTCTAAGTGTCAACTGTGAATAAATATAATGTATATTAATCCTACGTGGTGCTCATACGTTCAAACGAATAAATCATGGATCATACGAGGCTGAAAGTGAGAGATTACAAACTACAGGGGTTAAACGTGTCAACATGTTTAATTTATACCTCTGAGTGACCTTTTGACATACCCGAAGCTTTGTAACGATAAATTATGCTCACTAGAATGCACGGTTAAAATTTCATAAAGTTTCGTCAACGTATGAGAAAGTTGTGATCAAATTCGTGTGCGAGGGTTTAAAGCGTAAACGTTGAAAGTTAGACCTTTTCGGGTAACAATTAAGTTACCCGAGGGCTTAACAAAGTGGGTATATGTTTTGAAGCCCCTATATGTCAATTATAAGGGTTCATACAGCAATAATCGAGTGTCTTTACAAGATTTGAAGAGCCAAGGACCAATATGCAATTAACAAGAAATGTTTTGGCTGAAATATACATGCTCGCGTAGCGCGAGCCTGAAGCCCTAGGGCGTCGCGCTACGCGACTGCTTGATCTGGACAGAAACATTATTTCCTTGGTCCTTTGTCTGCCATTGCAATTGTAACCCACTTTGATCGATCATAACTCATCCCTTGGCCCCTAAAACACCCCTAGAACACTAGGGCATGTGTCAATCAATTGTGGATGGGTGCTAGACTTGGTTGTCAACACCTTATGGTGTCTTAATCCACTATATAAAGGGCCTTCAAGTCATAACCTTTCCTCACACCATTTTCAAGCAATCTGATCATTGGAGGAGCTTACAAACAGATCAAGGGCCTTCCTAAGCAACCATTAATCACTTGGTAAGTTGCCTAACCTTTCTAAATTAATTATAGCTTAGTAATTAGCTTAAAAGTCAACATATCGTAATAAACGGTTGACTTCGTGATTAAGTAACGATAACTCAGTCATATCACGAATTAAAAGTACCATTAGATAGGTAATTATATGGGTATTAAACCCTTATAAGGGCACGTACCAATTCCAGACCTATCTAGGCCGTTTGTCGGGTCAAACGTTGACCGAAAAAGTCAACAGAAATACAAAATATGATTTAATGCACAATTAATGATCCGAGAGGTGTGTAACCTGTTTTAACCTTAATATAACATGGTAATAAGTATAAAAACTTGTCTACGCTTGCCCGACTCGACAAATTTCTGTTTAAACCCGGTTCGGAACCGAAAGGCGCAAAACCTTGACTTTTGCTTTGACTTCGGTTCTGACCCGTTTTAGTTTGATTCGAAGATGCCTTAGTGCTTCATTAGAGTAGGGTTGCATGATAGTATAAGTCTCCGTACTTGTTTCGTTGATTATCCGATGCATGCACACGTTTCCGTTAATCGCTTAAATTGGACCATAATGCCCTTTTGACCATACAACGAGAATTTTAAAAATGTGGAAGTACAATAATACTAGTTACTGATTATTAAACATGTACGTAAATTTTCACGTCAATCGGAAGTCTAGATTAAGAGATATGCGCATTAGCGTAAATAATAAGCTTTTTATTAATTAAACGGCGCGATTAGCGCATAGCCTATCTAAACCCGATTTTCGGTACCAAAACTTTTACCCACTGATGTTAAATAATATTTTGGGATTTTTGAAGATTTTTAATTATTTTTAAACTGATCTTAAGCCAGGCTTATCGCATTGATTCGGTTAATACCGAATATGCACTTTTAGGCCATAAAACGAGTTTTACGAATCCGTTTGATACCAATCCAATGGACACTAATTTAAAATAATAAATGTAGTGTTTTGAGCCTGTTTTACTGATCAGAAGACTCAGAAACATATTTTAACCCTTACGTCGCTTAAAACGGCTTTATACGCGTATTAAACGCGTAGTTTGGTATTAAAACCATTTTACCACGTAAGACTTAATACCGATAGACATAACCTGTTAAATTAAGTTGTTTTCCTGACTTATTCAGACCCGGATCACAGAAACTTAATAAATCCCTTTTATGGTCATTAAAATGACCAAAATACCCCTACGGGGCATAATTAGGGAATAAACTCGTTATGGGCATTATGGAAGATATCATAATGATATCACAACATATTTTAAAGCGTATTAACTTAGGAAACCTGTTCGCGACCCTTTCGGTTACCCGTTATGCATTATACACGTTCGGTTCGGTTTATGTAACTAGTTTGCATAAACTAGCCGAAACAGGTCAAACGATATCATTTTTATCTCAAAATCCAGAATGTGAATAGTAAACCCATATTAAACAAGTCCTCAAACTTGTCGGGTCTAAATCACATTCTATCCGGTCTTCGCTTACTCGTGCGTACGAACTGTATCGTTAAAACTGACCGGTCTAAGCTTAAGCTTAATTAAAGACCCGTTAGTATTCTAATAGGTTATATTAAACCTTCATTCCAGATTAGGAGAAACAGTAAAAGCTACGTGCATTCTACTTATTGTGAATTATACTTGCATCAGGTAAATACTTTTAACTTATTTTCCCTATACGGGCTTGGGTTACGGTACATAGCGTACCGCTTGATCGGGCATCAAATCTCCACGCTTAGTGGGTAGTTGAATAATTTGATCGGATCGTTTTAAACAGATGTGTTTACTTTACAGCCTTTGGGGGGTTAATGACAATGTCCCGGATATCCCTGGCATCATCTTACGAGATGGCCACGACCTGAGCACGGGGTGTAGGCGTACTCCCGTGTATAACTCACTTAAAGTGGTGTGTCTATTGATCTTTAACCCGAATTTGAGTCGGGCTACTGAACGCATAAGTAACATGTAATTCGTTCACAAGATTATAATATTAAATAATTCTCCCAAGTTAAATAAAAATGTTTATGCCATGTGCATCCAAACCAATTTTTAATCATTTTTCAAAATGAGTCAGTTGAATGTATTTTCCAGTGTAAACTGACGTATTTTCCCAAAAAGACTGAATGCAGGTACTAAACGAAATTTGGCTGGATTGTCTCCTAAGCATCAATAAAAGTCTCGCAAGCTTAGGATGCCAGAAGTCTGTTGAACCATAAATGTTATTTTGTTTCGATCCGTTCTGTGGATAAACACCGGATATTGTGACTTTGATTACAATAAATAAAATTCGGTTGTATCTTATTTTTAAATTGCTTCCGCTGTGCATTATTATATTGTGTTGTTTGACTATTACGTTGCCAACCACGTCACGATACTCCCCCACCGGGCCCACCGGTGACACGTGGAAATCGGGGTGTGACAGTGAAACTTGTGATTCTTGATTCTAGACTCTTTGTGTTACGTGGACGTTTAATCCAGGGTGTGTAGTTCCGCCTTAACAATAGTAGCGCTATAGGAGATGCACCTCCCCATTATTCTCGGGGGTATTGTTAGGAGGATTCTAGTTTTCCCTGAGACTTGGGAAACCACTAAAGCATCGGGATACTTGGGCTTTCACTTGTTGAACTGCGAACACTAGCATGGTTGAAACTATTTTTGTTATCATCTGCATATGGATATGAGACTTTAATCTATTATGCTATTACTCAAACTTGTATACTCGCCGGTACGTTTTTGTACTGACTCTATTTTGATACATGTTGCAGGCTGACAGGATACTAGGATTCATGAAACAAGCTAGGATGAAGCTTAGATACTCCACTTAGCTAAATCTAGAAACTTGTTCAACAATGATTTTGTTTGTCTTATGTTGACGTTATGTTTTGTGACTAATGTTTGTTAGACAATTTTGCATGAAATCGATTAATCTATGTTGAAACAATAGTGTTATGGAATCTCATGAGCAATCTGAACGCTTAGTGCTAGCACCCCGATGTTTCCGCCATCGGTTGGGGTGTGACATAGGTGGTCGGTTAGAAGACGGAGAAAGTTTGACGGTGGTGGTGTGGTCGCGATAGTGGGGGTAGTACCCATCTATTTCGCTCAGATCTGTTTGTGATGGTGGCGGCAGCAATTGGCGGTGGTGGTGCCGGTAGTGGTGATGGGGTTAGATGGTGGTGGGTAGGCGGCAATTTTAGAGAGAGATAAAGTGAATGGTGGTGGTGGTTTTTCACTTGATGATGGAGATGAGAGGTTACAGAGAGAAAGAGAGTATAGAGAGAGGAGAGGTGTTTTGTTATTTCTTATATAATAATAATATAGTAATATAATTTGTACTTGTACCATAATACCCTTAGTTTTATACTTAAAGTTACCAAAATACCCTTCTAGTTAACATACAATGTGGATGGAGTTAAGACCGTGGAGCAAACTGGTGATAAAACCGAAACATCAAGGAGTAAAATGGCTATTTTTAAAGGTTTGGGGCAAAACCGTTAAAGTGACCAAAACACAGGAAGCAAAACGGAAGTTTACTCTTGTTTTTATTAAGATTTTAAACATATTTTTTTCTTATAAAATGAATGCACACCGGTATCAATGTTGTTTGGTTTAGTTCGATATTGATTTTTTCTAGGTTTTCATTATTAAACTGCTTTCTTATTAACTTAAGTTTTCATTATTATATTGTTTTCTTGTTTTCTTATTGATACATTAATAGTGTATCGAAAGCATTAATCAATAAAAATAAATATGGTATTGATGCGAATGTTGTTCTATCGGTTTCAATTCGGTTTGTTACGATAACGGCATGATATCTCTTTTAGAAATAAAAATCACAATGTTGAAATAAAATAAACATAAAATGCAAACGAACTGAACCGATATCAACTAAACAACATCAGTTCCAGTATGGAAATATGTTTTTATTGTTTTTGATGGATGTAGTGTTTTCTTTTTCGACTATTATAGTGAGTGCCGCTAACGTAACGAAGCAAATTGATACCGATTGAATTCCCGCCGCAAAGCGCGAGGGAATTTCACTAGTATATATTGTTAACGAGGGCTGATGAATAGTAACTTTATATTTATAATAACATATAGTTTTTTATTATTTTATTATTTAATATATTATAATAGTTTATTATTATATTTACTTTTAGTAACATATTTTTCTTTTTTTAAGACATATATCTTTTTTTTAATAATTGTTTTTTTTCTTTTTCTGAACATATATTAATTTATCCATTAATTTGATACATCTTTAATAATTTACGTTTATAACTTTTTTTTTCTAAAACCTTAAACACGTAGTTGTGCTTGATTTCTTTCCCTGACATTCCGTTATAAGTTTTGTCGAAAACGAAGTTGTACTCAAAATAAAATATTTATTTGGTATCAAA
This sequence comes from Helianthus tuberosus, assembly GCA_030545235.1. NCBI lineage: Eukaryota > Viridiplantae > Streptophyta > Magnoliopsida > Asterales > Asteraceae > Helianthus > Helianthus tuberosus. Next base: position 9,611,032 of record CM060434.1, on the reverse strand, counting down.
AAACGGTATCGATGATAAACTAAATCGTTCTAATGGTTTGACTTTCTAAACAACATACTTTATTTTCAAATCACGTTTGTTTTACATTATAAAAAAACTAGTTTTATTTACTATGAATTTTGTTTACTAGACAGTTATCCAGAGTGACTGTTTGTTTATTAATTTGGTAATCAAATAAATTATTTAATTAAAAATTATTACATAAAATGGATTAGTATGAGGATACTTGAATATTTTTTTGTTGTTGACTTTTTGGAAAATTGAAGTACAAAGATGCTTTTGACGAAAATATTTAACACGTGGAGTATATGATAGTATTCTCTAGTCTAAACTAAATATAATATTCCGATTGATGGAACCAATAAGACAGAAAAATATTAATATATGCGTGTTTCATATGTCTGTTTTTGTCTGTGTATGTGATAGTCATATTAAGTATTTGTTGATAATTAAAAAGTAAGACACAGGAGAGATGAAGAGGGTATGTGTAACAGGAGCAGGAGGTTATATTGGCTCATGGGTTGTGAAGCTTTTGCTTTCCAAAGGTTATATGGTCCATGGAACTGTTCGAGACCCATGTAATCTTATCTTCCTTCTTTAGTTTTGTTCACAGCATTGATTTAGTCAAACTTTGACTTCTGGTTTTAGATCATATTCCTGTATTTTGATTAGTTGCTTCTTTAAAAAATAGTTAAAATTCTATTAACCATCTTCCACGGTTTTACATGGTTTTGATTCTGACTTGACGGACGCGGTTCTATTTGATTGCGATATTGACATAGTTTGTGTAATTGATATGAAGGTGATGAGACAAAGAATGGTCATTTGAAGAAGTTGGAGAATGCTGAAGAGAGGCTTCATCTTTTCAAGGCAGATTTGTTGGACTTTGAAAGCCTTTGTGCCGCCTTTGCCGGTTGCTCTGGAGTTCTTCATGTTGCCTCCCCTGTTCCCGGTAGAAATGTAACTAATCCCCAGGTAACTAAACGTTTAATTTAATATAAAACCAATTAAAATAAGGAAAACTGGAAAAGAAAGACTATCAAGTACATGTCTGGACTCCAGATGAGAAATATTGAGTCTAAACTTGGGCAAACAACAAATGTCTACCCACTACGCCTTTTGGTTCATATTTTAAGGCGTGTTACCATAAACAGATCAAAATTTATGTTTGTTTTAAGTTGAAAAATTTCTGGTTCACTTGCTTTTATTCCGTTGCTCCAAATATGAGTATCAATTCTTGGATTAGCTTCGTATAATTAGCATGTTATGTGATTATAATAACTGTATTATTTCAATAAAAACAAAACTTTGTAAAAAATACTTTTAAATGCCTTTTGTTTTATATATTAATCATTCAACCAACTGGACTTTTATGTTTCTATGTTATGTTTAATATTAGGGAAATTAACTAATAGACAACTTTGATGAGAAAACTTCTGATCAATACACCACTTTTTAGCTTTTTCCAATCTATTTAAACCAACCAGATTTCACAAAGTGAGCTCCGCTGGCTGAGACGGCTAGTAGTTAGCCGGTGGCTAGGGATTTTTTTAATGTTTAGCCGTCGGCTAGAAGGCTTAGCCCACGTGTCGTTTGTTTAGCCGGCGGCTAACTTGATTGTTTCCGAAACAGCTAAAAAGTGGTGTCTGGATTTGAAACTCTCTGGTCAAATCTGTTTATTTTGGTAGTCTCCATTAACTTGACCTCTTTGACTAGTTAGATACAATAACACAGCTAGCCCAAATCAACTCATTTGTTAGTAAATGGGTCGAGTTTAAACTTGTGTTTAATCTTATACGTATCAGGTGGAACTACTGGACCCTGCATTATTAGGAACACAAAATGTATTAAACGCGTGTTTGAAAGCTAAAGTCGAAAAGGTTGTGGTTGTCTCTTCCGGATCTGCTGTTATGGTGAATCCTGATAGGGCCTCAGACATGGAACTGGATGAAAGCTTCTGGACAGAAATAGAATACGCGAAATCAGCCCAAGTATGCTATAAAATTCATAATCTATATTAGCATCATTCGCATATAACAAAACATTTTGTAATGTTTTTTCCAGCATTGGTATGCTGTATCAAAGACAACAGCAGAGATCGAAGCTCTAAATTTTGCAAAACGGTATGACGTGAAAGTGGTAACGATATGTCCATCCATAGTCATTGGGCCAATGTTGCAGTCCACCATTAATGCTACTAGCTTACTACTTCTGAGCTACATGAAAGGTTCGTAATGAGCTGGGTTTGTAATTGGTAATGGGCCGGGTTTGTGGTTGGTTTTTGGTCATACTAGTCGTATACCTAATTATAAAATCAAGTATCCCCTACCTGTCGGGTATCTATTACTCGTTACAAATTGGATTCACATGTATAAATGTTTATGATCTCATAAGGTTTAAAAATACCTCAGGGATGCACATTATTCATAACACAATCTTAAACTTCTCTAAAAACTGACTTTAACTATCAAATACTCAACTAGAGTTCTAACAATCATGTAATTTTAATAGTTTCAAGTTTTAACAACTTCAACCAGAGGTGGATGAAGCATATGATTAGGGGTTGCGTGGGCTACCCCTCAATTTTCTTGGCAAAGTATATTTTTAGTGCAATTTTTTTCTTCTTCGTTTTATGTTTCGGCTACCCTTGAACAAATTTTTTAGCATGCGCTACCCCTCAACTTTTTTCCTTGATCCGCCACTGACTTCAACACTATTTATTATGTTTTTAGATTATACAATATAATAATATATTCGACCTTGATGCGGCTTAAAGGGTTGAGTTAATTGGGCGCGTATCATATAATACTATACTCGTCTCAAACACATGAAAAATTTGTAAAACTAATCACAAAAGCGGTCTCACCCAATTACACGTCCAAACGTTTTGCGTTTTTCCTTCATTTTTGGTTTCTCCTTTACATTTTCTGATCACCAAATGTTTCATTTTGTACATGATCAAAATAGTTATTTCAGTGGAGCGGATTACTCTAACTTCGATATGTTTTCAAACATTTAGCAATTTGCAATTTTTCCGTTATTTAGAAATAATGTATACTTGTCATCGTTGTCTCTTTTCAAGAGGAAGGTAGATCGGGAGGGGACACGATGGAGAACCTTAGACGTCCATACACAGATGTACGCGACTTATCAGAGGCTATATTACTTTTATATGAAAATCCCGAATCCAGTGGGAGATATATATGTTGTGCTTACTCAATTAGGACAGAGGAATTTGTTGCAAGAATGCAGAACTTGTTTCCAGGCTACAATTATCCCAAACTGTAAGTTCATTCAACTTATAAGAGTGGCTCGTTGGGGTTAATTTTTTGACTAGTTTACTTATGAGTGGCTCATGGGGGTTACTTTTTTTATTTCTATGGATAAAGTAAAAAAGAATTGTCTATAAACTAAACCGGTCAAAAGTTGTCTACAATGTATTTTCTAATATATATTCCAATATTGCATTGCCATGCACGCCCACAGTTGGGGATATGTTATATCTTAACCCTAAACCCTAAATGTTTTTTACTTTAATTATAGCTTTACTGAGAAGAGTGGTTTTAATCCACTCAACTCGAAGAAGTTGTTGAAATTGGGATGGAACTACAGGCCATTGGAAGAGACCATAGTTGACACCGTCAAGAATTATGAAGAAACTGGTTTATTGGAGAAAGAGAAATCATTTCCATCTACAATAAGGTTCTAATACCATTATGTATGGTAAAAGAATGAAGTTGTCGACTTCTTTACATAAAGTGTTGTATGTTTTTTTTTTTTTTTTTTAATTTCCATCTTTTCAGGAATTTTGAAAAAATGTTGTTTGACAGATTACAATTAATGATAATATTTGCCTTCTAAGTTTGCATGGGTTATAACTGGAATTTAAGAAAGTATGTTTGTGCATGCACTACAAGAATGGCCCACATTTAGCGGCGACACCTTTAGCGGCGACAGGCCAGTTCTTGTAGTGATGTTGGTGGATTTGAATAAAATTAACAACCATGTAAATTTGAAAATTTAGTTGTTAAGATAACAGTTTTAATCATGTTTTAGAATGGAAATTTATGAATCTTAGAAATTAGTGATTTTTTTTATTATGACCAACTTTTACCTAAATGCAATTTAGGCCAATGTGAGTGCCAATGTTGGTACACTTTATGTTTATGTGGACGCGACTCGACTCGGTTCGATTCGGTTCGTTTCGACTCGGTTAGGTTCGGCTCAAACCCGACGTAGCGACATTCCTCTGTCGTGCGCCCCAGAGTTCGACACGCGAAACACGAAGAGCCGTGAGCGTTTCCCGCTGACACATCATCATGATGATGTCACATGTTTGACAAATGTTTACAAATCTGAATTTTGGAAATTGGAAATTGATGTAGGTACAGCATGATTGGGCCGAAACTTCCAATGGGCCTGAAACTTTCACTTGGGCCATTTGTTTGTATTGGGCTGCTACATCAAAGTGACGAACACTCATGTGATGAAGAATCACATGTGACGAAGACTCCTTGATGGCGAACTCCTGATTTCGTCATTATGAGTGTATGGCGAACTTCCTCTTAGTCATATATGTATGTGTGTGTGTGACGAAGTCTCTAACTTCGTCACACATGGTTTTCGTCGAATGGGTTTTCGTCGATGGACAGTATAAATAGCTCACTTGTTAATCAGTTTAGCTATGAGATTATTGTGAGACTCCACGAGAGCTGAGAGACTTGTGAGAGTTTATTGTACAAGCATTGTGTGTATATGTTTGTGAATGTTCTCATCCATTTAATCGAAGTTAATCTTTGGTTACTTGTTGTTATTTATCTACTTTGTTCGGTTTGCACTGTCTCGGAGATTCCGTACCCGCGATTGTGTTTGTGATAAACAAGGATAGGTTACGTATCGGATCCTCGAGAAAAACGGACCTACAAGTGGTATCAGAGCTTTGGCTCTTTTCCTTGTTTAAAACCAAACATTGTGATTGTTTGAAACAAGTATTTTTAACTGTTTTCAGTTTGGTGGTTCTTGAAAAATCATATTTTCTGAAAATATTTTCTGGAAATCAGTGTTTAAATCGTTGTTTTTGCTATAAGCTTTAGTGAAAACCTTATTATTTTGCATGTCTACATGTTAGCATTTGGTTTTTGTTGAAAGTTTTAAGCAAAATCGTGTTCGGAAAATTTATACGGTGAAAATTTGGCCGGAATCATCAAGTGTGTTCATCAGATCTTCATACAGTTCATAATATTCTTCATATATTTCTGTATTTTGATCTTTGTTTTGGTGAATGATTGAAGTGTTATTAATAGAATATTATTGTTTGAATTTTGTGTACTAATGTCATGATGTTTTGTTGAAAATAGAAGTTTCGAAAAGAAGAAAAAGCATTGTCGGTTTCAAAAATTTGGCATAGTGTCAGAAGAGATAAGATTTTTGTGTGAAAATATCTAAAATCAGTCTTCGTCAAAGGGTGTTCGTCAAACACAATCAGAAACCACCAAGTTCGTAAATCAAAGGGTGTTCGTCAAACACAATTTTCGTCAAAGGAGTGTTCGTCAACCTCCTGTCTTCGTCACCTACATCTTCGCCACACAGCATCTTCGTCTCCTGATATCGTCAACCTGCCTCTGGTCAACGAAAATTCAGTTGTTGTTGTCTTGTTTTCACGAAAAAAATGATTGGGCTTATTTGTAGGTCCCGTTTTCCCGGTGGATCGATAACGAAAACCTATCCTTGTTTATCACAAACACGGTAACGGGTGCGGAATCCCCGTGACGGTGCAAACCAAACACAGATAATAAAGAACACGGATTAACCAATGAAACACACTCTATTGATTAAACGGGATGAGAACCAACAACAAACTGATACAAACACAGTTTGACAGAATTTTGACAGAGTTTCTTTAAGGGTTTGCTCTCATCTCTTTCGCACAGAAACATAAAGCTGTTTATATAGTACCCTGGGCCTTTACTACGACGAAACACAAAAGGTCATGACGAAACAACATTTGGGCCAGACACTGGGCCTGAAGCAGCCCAACACACGACGAAACAGGAGTGTTTCGTCATGTAGTATGATGAAACAAAGTGTTTCATCATGCTTTTGTCCTGTAGTGTGGTGAAACACAAGTGTTTCATCATGCTTTTGTCTTGTAGCATGAAGAAACACTTTTGTTTCTTCATGTTTCGTCATGATCAGGGACTTTCACTTTGGTTTTGGGCCCAAGTGAAAGTTAAGCCCACATGGAGATGTTTTGGCCCAGCATACTAAATAACTACACAAATAAATACAACCCTAAATGCAACATGCATTGTTTGATTATACATTACAAATTAAACGGAACAAACTTGTCGGACCCAAGTGGGATAGAAGGATATCCGACTTGGTCTTCATTCCGTTAAAGGCTCGAACCGAACGTGCCGCGTCCACATAAAAAGTGTATCAACAAACTCCCCCTTGGACGCTGCTGTGATGGTTCGACTTCCTTGTCTTTCATGTCAGAGGATCTTCAAAGTCTTCACGCGTCGTAAGAAGAAAGTGTATCAACAAACTCCCTTTTTCATTTAAGAAGTGTGTTAACAAACTCCCCCTTAAAATAAACTCTCCATTGAGTTATGCTCGTGAATCTTATGACTTGTCAATTCTTCAGATCCTTGTGGTGTTGATGAAGGGTCAGCGGCAACTCGATCATTTTATCCTTTGAGTGCCTCCACTTCGTGTCTTCATTCCAAAGCTTGTCATCGAACATGTTCTCCTCGCCTTTAGCATCTGCACATGCAAGAAAGCTAAACGCATAATGAGAACAACATCTTGGAATATAGTTAACATTTAAACAAAAGACACATATGAGATCAAATCTCAATCAAACACCGACCGACAACAGTTTGAAAGTTTAGAAAATGATCAATTTTAATCCTTTAACTTTCAAAACTTGTTAACTTCGACTGTTTATGAAGGTTGTAATTGTTTTCCGGCTTACAATCAGGATTTTGGGTAGGATAGACTCGAGTTTCAACATCAGTCAATCAAAAATAAACTAGAAGCAAAATCTTTTTGGCTTTTATAAAGTTTATATTAAAACACACCTAAATTATTTTTGGAAATTTTCATTTTTCAAATGTAAAGACGGAAAGCAATAAATAAATATGTACAAATATACAGAAACTGAAAGCAGTAAATAAATATTTACAGACATTCTTTTTGCGAGTTTCGAGGGTAAGAGAATCATATCAGTGTATGGTCACGCCAAAACGCTCTTGTTGTTCAATTAGTTAACATTTAGATAAGCATCCTATAACAATTATCAGTATTGTTGTCCACATAAGCTCAACTTATCAGATGTAATCATGGCGAGGGGATACGTTAAGGTATGATTTATACTTACCGACCGGTGTTCATCCACACACGACACATTCCCGTATCAAGGTATGCACGAGAGTTCATCTTACTGGTGAGTATACCGTTTATCATCTGTTTAACCGTATAAAAGATGTGAGAAACTCACTTATTTGATTGAAAACAAGCCCTATGTGATAGAATCACTTATTGATGAGGAACTTGATTTTCAGATGCATGAGGGCACAAGAGCAAGTCCGTGAACAGGTCAGTACTTTCGTACAGCAAAGAGACGAACTTGACTCCCGCAAAGAATCTGTGATATATTATCACTTATTTTGTTTGGACATGTGATTGTTGATCACTTATTGAGGTCGAATGCAATATGTACACGTATGTATAGTATCATGGAAGATCTAGACTTCGTCTCCGTTATTTTTCGGTAAAAGATACAACCATGATACCCAGATGATAAGACAACATAAAGACCGAATATCTCAGAACCTCGGCAATCTCTCAAACGAAATTTCGGTACTAAGACCATATGCCAATGTGCGGTTCCCACCTGGTCTTCAGTCGATTTAAGATTTATATCACCCTCCACACTTTAAAATGATTGTGAGCCTACCGATACATCTTATATAGAGATGCTTAACATTTTTCATTTTGCATTTCAGTTTAAAGAGGATTCAACAGACCACTGATCTACTATCATATTCTCTTTTTCTCGCCAGGAAACTCATTTTTGTTTTTCCAATGCTTTTGGGTTTTGAAATTTTTCACTGTTTTTGAATTTTTCAAATTTTGGATTTACTCCCCCTAAAATCAACAAACTAAGATAAATTTAAAAGACACAAAGGTATTTACAAAAACGATTTCCCGATGTTGGTTAACTCATGTTTTACTTCAATGCCGTTTACCAAAATTAATTTAATCAGAAATGATTTATTGAATTTTGGAAAAATCAGTTGGCATGTCGGTAAGCAGTGCGGACCATGACAACATTGTCTGGCCAAAGAGTGCTACGAGAGGATAACAATTTATAAAGCAGCTTTAATATCGACAAGTATATGAGAGATTAGAAATTTAAAACCGTATCCTGCAACTGCTTCGTGCATTGCAAGGAATCTGAGCGCTCTCCCAAACTGGATATCCACCTGGTGTGGATTTCAAAGTCGATTTTGTAGCTACTGAGAAATCTCTTCACAGCAACAAGTTCAGAAATCTTTGGGTCCGGCTGGTCTTCCACATTGCACCAGCGAAGGACTTTGTCTTTCTCTTGAGAAGTAGTGTGCGGTTGATCAATCCACGCCAAGGCATCCGCACACCCGGTTGGTTTGTTCAACAAACACATTTTCTTCAATCACACCGCGAAGAAATGTACACTGCACGTTTATCTTGTGAATTATGAATCTTCAGACGTGCTGCAGGTGCGTACATTTTGATTTGAATCTACCCTGGGGACCCGATTAAAGCCTTGAACAATCACATTCTTGGAATGATTTTCATTTTGTCGAAGCTTTAAATTTCTTTCGATAGACAATTCTGTCTTCTTTTCTTTTTCTCTCCATCAAAGGCAACCACTCCTAGAAATAACAATATCTTGGAGCTTTGAGTCGCCTATCTTGTGCATGGACACTCCACTATCAATAATCCTATGACTATCGATAGTTCCTCCTGGAACATCCTACACACTCACTCAGAGATTAGTTGGAGAGGGGGACCCAAGCCTTAACAGACTTGGGTCGTCCTTTATCATCGAAGATTGTGACTTCGATTTCCTGATGATTCGGAATGGAGTGAGCTTCCCCTGAAACAGTTACCGATTTTGGTTTCCAAATCTGTTTTTGTTTATCATTTTTAATTTCTAACTTAACAGACTTTGTTTGGACAACCTCCGGTTTTAACGCCTTTTCAACTTCTTTGACGTTTTGATGTCGTTGTTTTGTTTCTTGTTCTTTAACAGTTCTTTTATCATGTTTTGGTGAAACATGACGACGTTGTGGGTGAACCTTTTCAGGTGGTGCTCTTTCCACAAATTTCTCTTTAGGAGTGTTTGAGCAGTTCTAAATAATATGCCCAAACTCCCCACATTTAAAACACGTTCTCCTTTCCACAAACTTAGGAGAATTTGATCGACCAACAGATGTCGAACCAGTAGAACCTGAGGTACTTGCTCTTTCATCACACCCATTTGTATGTTGAGTGTAATTGTTTTGACTGTTACGTTTTAAAATCTTGACTTGTTGAATAAAATCGGTGTTTGATTTGTTTTCAAAAGTCTCAATTTTATCAGTACCCCTTGATGCTACAAACTTGACATCTTTTGCTTTCTTCTTGTAACGAGCTCCTTTTGATTCAACCTTAGCCTTTGGCTTAGGAGCTCGTTGTTGTTGTTGTTTACCCTTAGAAGCAACAGGTTGTTGCTTTGTCGGTGATTTCTGTTTTCCAGGGATTGTCTTTCCCAAAAATTTTCTTGTATTATCTTCAAACACTTTGTCAATCAGAGATTGATTGACGTTTTTGATTGGAAAATCTATGTCTGAATAAATTTTACTATCACCGACTAAAGTATACAACAAGTTATTGCTCTTAACAGCAGACACACATTCATTGTCATCTTTGACATCCTTGACAGGATCTATCACTTGCTTGGCAACAGGTTGCACGGCAGGAGTAGGAGGATCACAAAGAATATGATTCTCAATTGGAATTTCTACTCCTTTCATCTCATCAAGTGATTCATCCTAGTCATTCACATCTGATTCATCATCTGAAGAATCATAGTCCTCAAAGGTTGGAGGACTTTGATTTGAAGCACATGATGACTTTTCTTTCCGATCAGATGAGCCCTCCGATGAATTGTCCGGTTTGAACCCTAGGCCAGTAGTAACTTCCTCATAATCAAGAGGTACACTGGGTTCATACCGAGGCATATCCTCTTCATCGGGCGACTTGGTATAGTCGTGTCTCAAAGGGGGTGGACACTTCCTATAACCAACGCCTTTAACGTTTCCTTTTAGTTTCTGAACGTCAATGATGTGATCAAGCACATATCGGGAGTTTGAGTAACTCTCCAATTTGAGCTTGATCGCCTCATGTTCACATTTAGCCGTGGCTAGCTCTTTCTTGGTTTCCTCAATGATATTAATGTAATTATTAATACCAATTTGTTTGTTAAAAACAGTTTTTGTTAATTCGGAAACACTTTTCTTTTGGGTTTCAATAACTGTTTTAAACTCCTTTTCATTTCGAGCTAAGGCCATGTTTGCCTCTTTGCACTTTGACAGTTCAACAACTAAACTCTGATTGTGACTATGAATCGTATCACATTCAAGTTTCACTCTATCACATTCAAGTTTCATATCAGCACAATCACTACATATGCTAGGAGTTTCAGAACTTACCTGACTCGTAGAGGCTGTGACATTAGCCATGAAGGCAGTCTGAGAAGAGAAAGATCCATCTTCAGAATTATAATCTCCTGCATTCGAGCTTTCTTCATCTGAACTCCCACTAAAACCCGAGCTATTATCACTTTCAGAAAACTCTTCCTTGTGAACATGCTTGATGTGATTGATGATTTTTGCATAACATGCAGTTCCACCTCCTTGATCATTATCTCCCAATTGTACAGACCAATCGCACCCTTCATCAGCTTGAACGGTCAATGCTCGATTGGTGTTTGAAGGTCCAGACTGGTTCTGGTTGGTGGTGTTGTTCACAGCTACTATCCCTTTTCCACGGTTATCTTGATTGGCATTGGAAGTACTTGTCTGATTTCTGAATGGATTCTGGTTGCCTTGTCTGCTTGGTAGGGTGCACTCACGTTTGAAGTGACCCTTTTCGCCACAATTGTAACATGTAACCGCATCTTTATTGAACCCGTACTTCGTATCATTTTTGCCTTCCAACGAAGTTCTTCCAGTTCGAGTCATGAAATCCTTTGCCCTTCTAACTGCACTTGCAAACGCCCACTTTATATCCATTAACTCCATTTCATCACGATCTATCTGCTGATAATCTTCATTGGTCATATTGATGTTTCCAATTTGACCTGCTACCAATCCACAGTATGAACTGAACATTGTGTTGAGAAGTTCCAAATTTTCCTTTGCAACTTCTACACTGACTTTTGAAAGATTGGAAGTATCAACTCTGACAGTGTTGGTGTTTTGGGGTAAAGGATTGTTGGTATAATGCGCTTGTTGTTGTTGTGGTTGGGCTTGAGGTTGGGGTATGGATTGAGACATGTAAGAACTTTGATTCCACTGTGGAAACGGAGATGAGCTTGTATTGGACACATATGCTGTTTGAAGCTTCGGTTGCTGAATGGAACTAGAACTAGCTGAAGGACTAAAACCAGGCAAATACATTTCTGTGTTTTGAGGAGGTGCAGTTGCAATCCTTTTAGCTTTCCGAATTTCCTCTTCGTTCTTGTGCTTCAACTTCTGAATGAATTCATAAAGACTAACATTGGCTGCATCCAGAGCGCCCGTATGCTTTAGAAGTTCAATGAATGGACTCCACTTAGGAGGTAGAGCATCAGCAAATCATACAACCATTTCCGGATGAGTTGCAGCAACACTATAAGAAGTCATTTCACTAATCAAATGATAAAAACGAGAAGTCATATCATTTAGAGTTTCATTTTCCAAGAACTGAAATGATTCAAACTCTTTCTTCAATAAATCATGGCGTATCTTTCTAGTAGCTGCATTTACTTCCCCTCTCGCTACCAATGCATCCCATAAACCTTTCGTGGTCTTACAATATGAGAATTGATGAAAGAGGTCTCTGTGAAGTGCTTGAGTGAGAATAGCATACGCCTTCTTCTCCAGATCATATGCCTTTTTGTCGGCTTCTTGCATATTATTGAAAGTTGTCGCATTTGATCCTGCTTCTTCAAGAGCTTCACTAAATGCAGAGATGAAACACGTCCATAATTCTGTGTTTTGCCCTTGAACGTAGTTATGGAAATGACCCTTCCATGATGGATAGTCGTTCATGTAATTTAACTTTGGAGGGCGATTGTTGCTACCCGTCTCATTCTCACTAAGCAAAATATTTTGAATGCTCTGATTTTGATTCGACACCATTGCCCATTGACTTGAACTTATTGACTGTTGTTGTTGAGGTATGGTACGCCTCATATATTCGGCCATCGACATCTGTTTTAGATCTGGTTGTGGATCCGTACTCCAATCCCAAGGATTTGTACAACTCATGTTTGATGTATGTATGTGAAGAACTGATCACACTCTTGAAAACAGACTGTTATCACACTTTTCGAAGTCCTCTGTTAAAAAGATTGACAAGTATCGACGAAACACAAATGATTAATAATGTGACGAAACAGATTATATGTTGGCGACGAAACAGATTATATGCTGAGTGTGACGAAACAGATTTATAAAGAAGGTCCGACGAAACTGATGTTGATACCAGGCGACGAAACAGGTGAATGTTTGACCAATCGACGAAACTGATTATGTGCTGGATGTCTACGAAACACTTGAAGCCCAAATCAGATTTAAAGCCCAATCTATTTGAAGCCCACGACACTTTGAAGATGAGGCCCAAATCAACTTGAAGTCCAATTTAAATGAGAAGCCCGAATTCTATGACCTGATTAAATAATGTGCCGAAACAGAATATGGATTAAATAATGTGCCGAAATGTTTGACTATGACCTGATTGTTTGACCGATGTTGAATGACCGAACACGTTGTTGTAATGATGTCGACGAAACAGAACTGATAATGTAATGATCGGCGAACCTGATGTGATTAAAGGCGACGAAACACAAATGTAAGGCCCTATCAACGAAACAGATGGTAGATATTTTCTTGAGCCTTATCTTCTAACACAGAGCCTCAATTTTCAAACTTGTTGTATTCGAGACTTCCTATATTCAACAAACCATCATCAACAATACACAAATGTCAAACAATTATATTATAATCAATAAACAACTTGCACAGTAAATCCACAAAAGATTAAAAGTTGATAAAAATGAAGAACACTTTGAATGTTTGATGAACTTGATAAATTTTCCAACACGATTTTGCTTAAACTTTCAATAAAAACCGAACTCTAAACATGCACACATGCAATAAAGCAGGGTTTTCACTAAAACTATAGCAAAACAACACTATTTTGACTGATTTTTGAACAATTTTCCAGAAAAATATGAAATTTTTTTAAGAACAAAAATCTGAAAAAATACAATAACACACTTGTTTCAAACACGACAATGTTTGGTTTTAAACAAGGAAAAGAACCAAGGCTCTGATACCAATTGTAGGTCCCGTTTTCCCGGTGGATCGATAACGAAAACCTATCCTTGTTTATCACAAACACGGTAACGGGTGCGGAATCCCCGTGACGGTGCAAACCAAACACAGATAATAAAGAACACGGATTAACCAATGAAACACACTCTATTGATTAAACGGGATGAGAACCAACAACAAACTGATACAAACACAGTTTGACAGAATTTTGACAGAGTTTCTTTAAGGGTTTGCTCTCATCTCTTTCACATAGAAACAGAAAGCTGTTTATATAGTACCCTGGGCCTTTACTACGACGAAACACAAAAGGTCATGACGAAACAACATTTGGGCCAGACACTGGGCCTGAAGCAGCCCAACACACGACGAAACAGGAGTATTTCGTCATGTAGTATGATGAAACAAAGTGTTTCATCATGCTTTTGTCCTGTAGTGTGGTGAAACACAAGTGTTTCATCGTGCTTTTGTCTTGTAGCATGAAGAAACACTTTTGTTTCTTCATGTTTCGTCATGATCAGGGACTTTCACTTTGGTTTTGGGCCCAAGTGAAAGTTAAGCCCACATTGTAACACCTCGTAAAATCACGTCCAATGATGTATTGACACGTGTAATAAACCCTAATAAAGTCCAATGTTGAATTTAAGGGACTAATTTTTCGAAAAATCGAAAACTTTGATAATAAAAGGACTGGAAGTGTTAGCATACCTAAAATAAGTTTCCAAATAACCTCTCACGATGTTTATATTCACAAATGTGCCACTTGATGAATAAGTGTAGTCGTTTGCGTAATTAATTGAAAGTTTGCGCAATAAAGGGTTAAAAGCGTCAACATGTTAATTCTTACCTCTGAGTGACCTTCTAACAAACCGGGAGCTTAATAATATTTAATTATACTCTCGGGAATGCCAAATATGGCCATCTAAGGTTTTTATGCCTATAAGTAAAGTTACGCGCAACTTTGCAAGTTAGAGGGGCTAAAAGTGTCAATATGTTTAATTATACCTCTGAATGACCTTTTAGCGAATCCGAAGCATCGTGATATTTAATAATACTTTCAAGAATGTCTAATATGGATTAGATGAGGCTTCAATACTATTAAATGATGAAATGCGCAAGTTTGCGCAATAGAGGGACCTAAAGCGTCAACTTTTGAATCTATGCCTTTCGGTGACCATCTAAGCGAACGAGAGCGTATTAATATTTAAGTATATGCTTGGGAAGGATAAATATGGGCCATGGAAGGCTTGTATAACATTAAACGGCATTTCGCGCTACTTTGCGCAATTTAAGGACTATTTGCGTCAAACTGCAAAAGTATGTCGATTCGTAGGGTAACGGACCTTCCGGAAGATGACCCTAAGTTAAACATGACCTAAATATCCTTTTTATAGCTTAGATATGGGCTTAAAGGTGTTCGGTGCGCAAAAATAAACTTTTATGTCATGCAGGGACTAAAAGTGTCAAAAAGTGCACAAGTTTGCATTTTCGCGCATATCTCACATTCTGTATATCTTCGGACACCCAAAAATTTATGTAAGCACTAAAATATTTTATTTTAGTGATCGCCTTGATAAAATTTCATTCGTCGCGTAATTTGGACCGTTTTTCGCGTCCGTTCGTGTTTCGTCGTAATTAGACGAACAACGTGACCGTACGGCCAAACGGACCGACATCTGACATGTTTTTGAGCATGTTTCATGTCCCTCATGTTTAGGCATCATTGTAGAGGCTTAAAAATGGTTTAACGGGCCTCAAACGCATCAGAAAGGGGCTAGAAGCATGCAGGGACCAAAACTGCCATTTCTGAAACTTGATTTCCAGCTGTTACCAGCTGTTACAGCTGTTTTAATCAATTGAAAATGGTTTTCTTCAGTCCTTGGGCAGCCCATAGATTGCTAAAACCATGGGTAAAGGTGTACGGTCCAGATTCGATCACGTTTATCAAGAAACGATCCTAACGGTCCTTGTTTTGCTATATAAACCCACTTGATTTTTGGCTCATTTGCACCTCTCCTTCTAATCTGATCTATTCTCTGAAGTTGTGAGGATCTTGAACCCTTTTTGAGAACCTCCTTCGGTCCATTGGACCTTTGTAAGTCCCCTTTCGTGTTTAGTTTAATTATTTAGCGGTTAAAGCCGAAAAGTCAAGCGTTTCGATAAACGCTTTGACTTTTAAACGGCTAAGCCATGGTTCGTAACGAACATGGCTACGTGACCGTAATTAGGTAGGTAATTAACCCTCAAAAGGGCGCCTTTTAATTACCACGGTTACTTAGTTAAATTGTCGGGTCAAATGAAAGTCAAACGGGTTAGTTTTAAATAAATACATAACTATTAATATAGAAGCCATAAAATCAGTTTTCTCATATTAATAACTTGGTAATTATTAATTGAACATGTCTAAGCATGTTCAACCCGACAATTCTAAGTATAGGCTCGGTTCGGAACCGGAAGTCGTAAAAGTTGACTTTTGCTTTGACTTTCAGTTCTGACCCGATTTAGCTTAGTTTAGATATGCCTTAGGATTCCATTAGGACCATATTATAAGTTAGTATAACCCTCCGAGGTTATACAACTTGGTTCCATAGAAATCCTAGTTCATGCATGTTTCCGTTAAATGCCTAAATGTTGACCGTTATGCCCTTTTGACCTTAAAACGTGATTTTTGAAAATGTGAAAGAGTAGAAACCTTAGTTACTGATTTATAAACTTGTCCCTAAAATTTGACATCAGTTTGAGGTCTAGATTAGGAGTTATGCTCAATAGCGTAATTAGAAAGCCTTTTATTAATTAAACGACGTAATTAGCGTATATCCTATCTAAACCCAATTTTTGATACCAAACTTTTTACCTACTGATATAAAATAATATTTTGGGATTTTTAAAGATTTTTAATTAATTTTAGGCTGAGCATAACTTATAGTCGTAGGCTTAATCCGGTAATTGTCGGTTTTGCCCTTACGGGCTATAAAATGAGTTTTACATATCTAAACGACTCCAAACCTTTTTCTACTGATCATATATGATAAATAAATTATTTTAAGCCTTCTGGAAATATAAAATATCAGATTTATGTATCGAACCCGGAAATGGCCTTTAATCGCCTTTTTAAGCGTTTTTAACGCATAGTATGTGCTATAATCATATTAAACATACAAGGGTTGATACCTACTGATATTTGAGGCAAATTATAATATTTTAACAGTAAGCAAAGGTTGATTAACTCAGACTTCAGTTTTGAGCTTTTCGGCTTATGTGAAATTACCAAAATGCCCATACGGTGCATAGTTTGGTTATAATTGAGAAATTTCACATATACACTTTACCTACTGATATAACTTAGCAAATTATGTATTTTTGCTGATTACATCAGACCTGTAACTCAGGTTAACACTTAAACTCTTTTATAAACTTTTAAATGACCAAATTACCCCTACGGGGCCTAGTTTGTGTTTAAATACGTTTCGGGCATAATGAAAGACATCTTACTGATGTCACAACATATTTGAGGCATAATTAACTCAGGAAACCTGTACATGGCTCTCATGAATACCCGTCACGCTTATTACGCGTACGGTTCGGTTATGTAACTAGTTTGCATAAATTAGCCGAAACGGGTCAAACGTTATCGTTTTTATCTCAAAATCTAGAATGTGTCTAGTTTACCCATATTATACAAGTCTTCAAACTTGTCGGGTCTAAATTACATTCTATTCCGGTCTTCGCTTAATCATGCGTTTGAACCGTATATTTTCCTTAAAAACTAACCGGTCTAAGTTTAGGCTTAATTAAAGACCCGTTAGTATTCTAATTGGTTATTTATACCATCATTCCAGACTAGAGCCTTCCGGTAAATTGTACCTACGCTTACTTAAGTGAATACTGCTGAGTTATTAAATTCTTGCTATTTAAGACAGGAGCTAGCTCAGGTAAATACTCTTAACTTATTTTCCCTATTACGGGCTTGGGATACGGTAATATAAATACCGCATGGTCAGGTATGGGATTCAAAGACCAATGAGTCGGGAAATCCAAATAACCTGTTTTAATTCGTATTGCTTGACTGAAACATTGGGGGTTAATGCGACCGTGTCCTGGATATCCTTGACTCATTAAATTGCAATGGCCACGACCTAAGCACGGGGTGTAGGCATACACCTGACATATGCCATATGTTTATTAATTAATTATACCCAATAAGGGATTCCCAATAAGGGAATAGTGGTGTGTCGGTTAATCTTGAACCGGCATAGAACCGGGCCCCGTATGTAGAGCAAGTTATGTAAAACTGATAACATGAAATATAGTTTGTCCCAAGTATAAAAGATTAATTTTGCCTTGTGCATTTTAATCAAAGTGTTAAAATATTTTGTGCCTGGTGCATTTAAATCAATTTTCTTAAACTCTTTTTCAAATGAGTCAGTTGAGTGTATTTACCAGTGAAAACTGACGTATTTTCAAAAGTCTAAGTGACAGGTACAAGTACGTAATAAGCTGGAAGCTGCTCAGGACGTTAATAAGGAATCTTGCAAGTTCTAGGCGTCTAAAGTCTGTTGAACAATATTTATGTTTTAAGATCCGTCTGTGGATCCTTTACTTTCCGTTGTAATACCTTGATATTACGTTATATTCGGATTGTAATAATATTATCTTTTGCTTCCGCTGTGCATTTATATATTGTGTTGTTTGACTATGATGTTATCAACTACGTCACGATACTCCCCACCAGGCCCACCGGTGACACGTGGAAATTCGGGGTGTGACAGGTTGGTATCAGAGCCAACATTGAGTGAATTAAACACTAGCCCTCAGTGTTTAATCTCAATGACACAGTAGCACATTCCTTGAGTCTAGACTTAACTTAGGAATATTCTCAATCCTAATCTAGAATTTTTGCTTCCAAATTTTTATTGGATACGTCGCCAAGCGAAGAAGCCGTAATAGGAATTCTCCACGTCTGGAGCCTTGAAATGCTGAGCTTCGTACCGCGACCAGGATGAAACGTGTAACCAAGGAGAAAGCATTCAGGAATTGAATGAAGAAGAAACTCCTTTGCTGAAGATCGTTTCCTCAATAGTCCTTATAACGACATATTTATCTTTTCAGTCCCTTCGAGGACAACATTATTCCTTTCAAGTCCCGCTTAGGGCAACTTTATACCTTTATTTTTATAGTGGAATGATTAAGTTTAAACTTTCATTCTAAACATGAAATAAGAAATAAATGAAAAATAACATTCTTTTTATAAGATCTACCATTATAATAAAATGGCAAAATCTAAAAGGACAAGACCTAGCTTCGGGTCATATTAAGACCGGCCAAGATGGCAGTTCCTCAATTTAGATTCAGATCCCTATTAACAGTTCAATTTAGAAATTTTTCTGCGATAAATATTAAAAGAATCTTAAGAGTGAAACCTAGCCTGAGTGTCATTATAAAGACCTGGCCAAGATGGTAAGACCTGTTTAAAAGATTCGTATCCCAGTTAACATCTGAAAACATGTTAACACTCCCGGCAGATGTGATTCGTTGGAAATCACACACGTTATTAAGGATTCTTCAAAAGATTCCTAACCCAGTTTAATGATCTCTGAATCTTGGGTTTACATCATCAATTAAGATGATCATATTTTAACCATACGTGGTAATATAGTGCCTACGGGCCTTGCTCATTTCTACATGAGCCAAAATACAGTGGTAGCTATGACTCCCTGTCAGAAAAAGGTAATGAACTAGGTTCAAACCTAAAGGCTTTGTTTCTCTGAAATCCTAGCTTATAATTTATAAATGTCCTTGTGACTAGGCCTTTGTGCCACCTTAATATCCGTAATGTTTTATAACTAGGATAAATTATAATGCCTCGATTCTCAGAAATCATGACTTATAAAGTAAACTTGTCTACTCGACTAGGCCATTTGTGCTATTACTAACTTATAAATTAGGATTTATGATAAAAATCCTGAATAAAATAAATATTATTCCTTTTCTGTTAAGTATATGTATTAAAACAGAATCTTAAAAGGTTTGACCTAGCTTGAATGTCATTGAAGACCTAGCTAAGATGGTAAAACCTGTTTAGAAGAGATTCAGATCCTGATTAACACTTGAAAACGTGTTAACACTCCCGACAACAGTGATGTGATAAAATCACGCTTGTCATCTCTATATTAGGAACTTCCAAACCCCTTATTTAGCCTATATAATCAATAGGAATCATGGCTAATAAACGTCGAACATGATGTACACATCTAAACATCCACCTGGGATGTATACCTACGGGCAAAGATGCATACATGAAAACGATAGTTTTATTTCATAACTTCTTGCCAAGACAATGAATTATGGAATTTTCTGATCCAAAGGAATCATTGATTATGTTTTAAAATTTCCCTAGTGACAAGGCCTCTGTGCCATCAAAAAGTCCTTTGGACAAGCCCTTATACTATATAAAATGTCGGCACGACATTGACAGTCGTGACGTATGTCCCCTGTCTAATAAATATGAAGGATTATATTCCGTTTAAACGCCAAAGATGGTTTATCTAAAAACCTAGGCCAAGCATAATCAAATAAATTTAATACTATCTATTGGTCCATATGGTTGAGTTACACCATGGCTATTTAATCGTCAAGTTCGACAATTCGCTATATAATTAAACAAATTATTACTACTTGGTTAGTTAGCCTTCAAAGCTTCACCACGGCTGACTCCTCTGGGGCTCACAATCATCCAGTTAGTCAGAATGATGTACATTGACTAGCCTTTGTGGCAAAATAAATTATCTTCCAAAAAGATGACGGCTGTAGTCTTTGACTCTCTGTCCAAAGGTGAAGAACTATGTTCGAACCTTAAGATCTCTGATCCAATAAGATTGCGGCTTATATATTAATGCCTTAAGTGCCATATTTTGTATGTCCTTTGTGACAAGGCCTTCGGGCCTATGATTATTAATTTCCTTCATGACAAGCCTTCCAACTATCTAAAGATTGTCGTTATGACAAGGACAGTTGTGACATTGTGATCCCCAGTCAAAAGGTAACGGACTCGGTCCAAACCATAAACACAATTGATGGTCCTTTTTGACCTAGGCTAAATATAATTGACATACTTTCTAGTAGCATACTATAAGGAAGTTATAAACCTAACAGCCATTATGGTTTAGTAATACCATGACTTTATAAATCATCCATTACGATGATTCCATAATAACTTGCATCTAAGCATATGTTATTTTTGGTGTTTAGTACCAAAGCTCCAGAATGGAGGTTTCCGACGAAACACACAGCAATACGGCGGCTAAAAACAAGGATGCAAATATAAATATAAATGTTAATGGCACTACTCTTCAGGCCTTGATTAGCGCAGCAATTAGTGAAGTTGTGGATAAGGTCCTTGAGAACAAAAAGGAACCGAGTGTCACTCACTCAAAGATCCATACGGAAACACATACATCAGCTCGTAAGGAGATCTCCGTTCACTCTTCAGATGAAAAGAGCGAACCTCAGGAGTTAGTACTCTATGATAAGCCCCGTTCAACTGAAGGCGGGTGCACCTACAAATATTTCGTCTCATGCAAACCCAGAGATTTCAATGGCGAAAAAGGAGCAATTGATGCTATGGAATGGCTTGAGGAAATGGAAACTGTTGTGGACATCAGCGATTGTGCTGATAAGGATGTAGTAAAATTTGTTTCACAATCTTTCAAGGGATAGGCTCTTGTATGGTGGAGGGCCATGATGCAGTCCACGGGGAAAATTTCCCTATACAGTATGGGATGGTCCAAGTTTGTGGATCTTATCAAAGAGAACTACTGTCCACAACACGAAGTGGAAAAGGTGGAGACAGATTTTCTGACCCTCACAATGAAAAACCTAAATTGTCAGCAATATGTTACCGACTTCAACTCCCTATCTAGACTGGTACCCTATTTAATTACCCCGGAACCAAAACGCATTGCGCGTTTCATCGGTGGTTTGGCACCAGAAATAAAAGGGAATATTAAAGCTTCAAGGCCAATCAACTATAGATCAGCTGTAGATCTATCCTTGTCTCTCACTCTAGATATAGTGAGACAAAAGTCGTTCGAGAATGAAACTAAAGAGAAAAGACAAAGGGAGGAGGATGACTCTCAGAATCCTAAGAAGAGCAAATCCAAGCTCAACAATAACCAACAGGATTCCAACAAAAAGCCTACATGCAAAACCTGCAAAAGAAGACATTGGGGGCAGTGTCGATTAAACCAAAAGATAAAGCAATGTGGCATCTGTAAAAGAGCTGGCCACCAGTCCCACGAATGTAGGGACATGAAGGATGCAAACTGTTTCAGCTGTGGCGAAAAGGGGCACATCAGTACTAATTGCCCTAAGGCTGCCAAGAAAGGAGCAGCTAAGTCTGGGAAGGATAAGAAAGGAACCGCCTGGACTACCGGTTGAATACCAGAGACAGTGCACATCGATAATAGCATTAGGTACGTCCCTTACCATTTAGCATTGATAGTGTCTGCTAAGTATTTTTACATTGATGCAAGGGATAATAAACCTTTAGCAAACCATAAGCTTAGCAAACTCTTGATTACATTCATAAGAACTCCATATATTAAATGTGAGGTATAACTTATCAATGGAATCCATAATGACCATCTCTCCCATCCTCGAAGATAATCCTTTCATAAGAATCTGGAATACTCTTCCTCAGAAAGAGTACGACAATATATATTATTTTATTTTATTATTTTCTCATTGTTTTCTATCGCCTGCGAATGCCAAACTATGTTTGATAAAAGTGCCATATGAGAATTGGCGTATCCTAGTGTGTCCCATAG
The DNA here is from genome assembly GCA_030545235.1 of Helianthus tuberosus. NCBI lineage: Eukaryota > Viridiplantae > Streptophyta > Magnoliopsida > Asterales > Asteraceae > Helianthus > Helianthus tuberosus. The sequence goes on along the minus strand of CM060434.1, from coordinate 9,588,582 downwards.
ATTGCTTCCATGCCTGATCAGTATGGAGGTTTAATGCATGGAACCCCTGAGATATCCCAATGGTCATATTGTACTAGAGTCGACTAGTAGTATTCAAAGAAGATATCCAATATAAAAATGTCCTTATAAGTATCTCTACTTAGGGCATCTTTGCAATGGTAAAGGGAATGTGTCATTTATCTGACACCGACAGCGATAGATGAGTCAAAGCCTGAGAATGCGGAAATCTCTGACATCTCTATGTGTCATAATTAGCTTCTTTATAAGAATTACCCTGTTTACCTTCTGAGAGGCAAGAGGATGTTAGGACAAACATCCCGCTTAGGGCTGCAGTTATTGTAAGAATCTTATATCTGTTAGTACCAACGAAATAGGAAGAACTAAGAGCCAAATCAATAAGTTTTAGAGAAGGTTTCATAAAGCCAAAATTCAAAGTTCTAAGAACTCCGATTTTTAGTAAATAAGAAAGACGGTTCATCTTACTTATGCATTGATTACCGCAACCCTATTTAGGCAATAACTAGGAATCGCCAATTGCTGCCCAGGATCGTCGATTTATTCGACAAGCTGTAAGGAATAACTATTCTTTGAGATTAGTCAAGCAGTGGTTGGAATAACCATCTCACCTTAAGATAAGCTTTTCCATAATAGTTGCTATATAAGTATCAAGGTGGCTCCTTTGGAGACCTTGTATAAATGAAATATTAAAACATCCGTTGGATGAACGAGACTTTGGGAAGTCCACTTATCAGGATCTGAAAGTTGCATTGGAAACAACGAATAAGATCATACGAATCCCTAATTTTCTGTAAGTTGCCAGTATTCGGCAGAAAATCAAGAATTAATGAAAGTAGCAACCCTCCTACATTCTTGTTAACGAATAAGGTTCAACAAAAGTTATCACCCAGGAAGGGTGTACCAAATTTGTTAAAATTATCAGGCTAGTAAAGCTCTAAATATATAGAATCATTCGAAGGAAATCGAATGTATCAAGATCAAGTAGCTTATAAGCTAGAACCTATTTAAGGAGCTTGGCGGAGCATACAATGCATTGTACACTAATGAATTGAGGATGTGTTTCACCAGTAAGTCAAGAAGCATTATCACATATTAATATGCAGAATTATGATATGATGAGCAACCTATATCGATTAAGGATCGATAGGTTAAGAAGCTCCAAAAGGATACATGTACCAATTAAAAAGGTCACTTTGGGGGCTTGGGGAGACTCCAGATACGCTATAGAAGTTAAGTCCGTCATGTGACAAAAAGTACTTCCAGCATTTTAGCAAATCTCGAGGTCGAGATTTCTTTTAAGGGGGTGAGGATGTAACACCTCGTAAAATCACGTCCAATGATGTATTGACACATGTAATAAACCCTAATAAAGTCCAATGTTGAATTTAAGGGACTAATTTTTTGAAAAATCGAAAACTTTGATAATAAAAGGACTGGAAGTGTTAGCATACCTAAAATAAGTTTCCAAATAACCTCTCACGATGTTTATATTCACAAATGTGCCACTTGATGAATAAGTGTAGTCGTTTGCGTAATTAATTGAAAGTTTGCGCAATAAAGGGTTAAAAGCGTCAACATGTTAATTCTTACCTCTGAGTGACCTTCTAACAAACCGGGAGCTTAATAATATTTAATTATACTCTCGGGAATGCCAAATATGGCCATCTAAGGTTTTTATGCCTATAAGTAAAGTTACGCGCAACTTTGCAAGTTAGAGGGGCTAAAAGTGTCAATATGTTTAATTATACCTCTGAATGACCTTTTAGCGAATCCGAAGCATCGTGATATTTAATAATACTTTCAAGAATGTCTAATATGGATTAGATGAGGCTTCAATACTATTAAATGATGAAATGCGCAAGTTTGCGCAATAGAGGGACCTAAAGCGTCAACTTTTGAATCTATGCCTTTCGGTGACCATCTAAGCGAACGAGAGCGTATTAATATTTAAGTATATTCTTGGGAAGGATAAATATGGGCCATGGAAGGCTTGTATAACATTAAACGGCATTTCGCGCTACTTTGCGCAATTTAAGGACTATTTGCGTCAAATTGCAAAAGTATGTCGATTCGTAGGGTAACGGACCTTCCGGAAGATGACCCTAAGTTAAACATGACCTAAATATCCTTTTTATAGCTTAGATATGGGCTTAAAGGTGTTCGGTGCGCAAAAATAAACTTTTATGTCATGCAGGGACTAAAAGTGTCAAAAAGTGCACAAGTTTGCATTTTCGCGCATATCTCACATTCTGTATATCTTCGGACACCCAAAAATTTATGTAAGCACTAAAATATTTTATTTTAGTGATCGCCTTGATAAAATTTCATTCGTCGCGTAATTTGGACCGTTTTTCGCGTCCGTTCGTGTTTCGTCGTAATTAGACGAACAACGTGACCGTACGGCCAAACGGACCGACATCTGACATGTTTTTGAGCATGTTTCATGTCCCTCATGTTTAGGCATCATTGTAGAGGCTTAAAAATGGTTTAACGGGCCTCAAACGCATCAGAAAGGGGCTAGAAGCATGCAGGGACCAAAACTGCCATTTCTGAAACTTGATTTCCAGCTGTTACCAGCTGTTACAGCTGTTTTAATCAATTGAAAATGGTTTTCTTCAGTCCTTGGGCAGCCCATAGATTGCTAAAACCATGGGTAAAGGTGTACGGTCCAGATTCGATCACGTTTATCAAGAAACGATCCTAACGGTCCTTGTTTTGCTATATAAACCCACTTGATTTTTGGCTCATTTGCACCTCTCCTTCTAATCTGATCTATTCTCTGAAGTTGTGAGGATCTTGAACCCTTTTTGAGAACCTCCTTCGGTCCATTGGACCTTTGTAAGTCCCCTTTCGTGTTTAGTTTAATTATTTAGCGGTTAAAGCCGAAAAGTCAAGCGTTTCGATAAACGCTTTGACTTTTAAACGGCTAAGCCATGGTTCGTAACGAACATGGCTACGTGACCGTAATTAGGTAGGTAATTAACCCTCAAAAGGGCGCCTTTTAATTACCACGGTTACTTAGTTAAATTGTCGGGTCAAATGAAAGTCAAACGGGTTAGTTTTAAATAAATACATAACTATTAATATAGAAGCCATAAAATCAGTTTTCTCATATTAATAACTTGGTAATTATTAATTGAACATGTCTAAGCATGTTCAACCCGACAATTCTAAGTATAGGCTCGGTTCGGAACCGGAAGTCGTAAAAGTTGACTTTTGCTTTGACTTTCAGTTCTGACCCGATTTAGCTTAGTTTAGATATGCCTTAGGATTCCATTAGGACCATATTATAAGTTAGTATAACCCTCCGAGGTTATACAACTTGGTTCCATAGAAATCCTAGTTCATGCATGTTTCCGTTAAATGCCTAAATGTTGACCGTTATGCCCTTTTGACCTTAAAACGTGATTTTTGAAAATGTGAAAGAGTAGAAACCTTAGTTACTGATTTATAAACTTGTCCCTAAAATTTGACATCAGTTTGAGGTCTAGATTAGGAGTTATGCTCAATAGCGTAATTAGAAAGCCTTTTATTAATTAAACGACGTAATTAGCGTATATCCTATCTAAACCCAATTTTTGATACCAAACTTTTTACCTACTGATATAAAATAATATTTTGGGATTTTTAAAGATTTTTAATTAATTTTAGGCTGAGCATAACTTATAGTCGTAGGCTTAATCCGGTAATTGTCGGTTTTGCCCTTACGGGCTATAAAATGAGTTTTACATATCTAAACGACTCCAAACCTTTTTCTACTGATCATATATGATAAATAAATTATTTTAAGCCTTCTGGAAATATAAAATATCAGATTTATGTATCGAACCCGGAAATGGCCTTTAATCGCCTTTTTAAGCGTTTTTAACGCATAGTATGTGCTATAATCATATTAAACATACAAGGGTTGATACCTACTGATATTTGAGGCAAATTATAATATTTTAACAGTAAGCAAAGGTTGATTAACTCAGACTTCAGTTTTGAGCTTTTCGGCTTATGTGAAATTACCAAAATGCCCATACGGTGCATAGTTTGGTTATAATTGAGAAATTTCACATATACACTTTACCTACTGATATAACTTAGCAAATTATGTATTTTTGCTGATTACATCAGACCTGTAACTCAGGTTAACACTTAAACTCTTTTATAAACTTTTAAATGACCAAATTACCCCTACGGGGCCTAGTTTGTGTTTAAATACGTTTCGGGCATAATGAAAGACATCTTACTGATGTCACAACATATTTGAGGCATAATTAACTCAGGAAACCTGTACATGGCTCTCATGAATACCCGTCACGCTTATTACGCGTACGGTTCGGTTATGTAACTAGTTTGCATAAATTAGCCGAAACGGGTCAAACGTTATCGTTTTTATCTCAAAATCTAGAATGTGTCTAGTTTACCCATATTATACAAGTCTTCAAACTTGTCGGGTCTAAATTACATTCTATTCCGGTCTTCGCTTAATCATGCGTTTGAACCGTATATTTTCCTTAAAAACTAACCGGTCTAAGTTTAGGCTTAATTAAAGACCCGTTAGTATTCTAATTGGTTATTTATACCATCATTCCAGACTAGAGCCTTCCGGTAAATTGTACCTACGCTTACTTAAGTGAATACTGCTGAGTTATTAAATTCTTGCTATTTAAGACAGGAGCTAGCTCAGGTAAATACTCTTAACTTATTTTCCCTATTACGGGCTTGGGATACGGTAATATAAATACCGCATGGTCAGGTATGGGATTCAAAGACCAATGAGTCGGGAAATCCAAATAACCTGTTTTAATTCGTATTGCTTGACTGAAACATTGGGGGTTAATGCGACCGTGTCCTGGATATCCTTGACTCATTAAATTGCAATGGCCACGACCTAAGCACGGGGTGTAGGCATACACCTGACAGATGCCATATGTTTATTAATTAATTATACCCAATAAGGGATTCCCAATAAGGGAATAGTGGTGTGTCGGTTAATCTTGAACCGGCATAGAACCGGGCCCCGTATGTAGAGCAAGTTATGTAAAACTGATAACATGAAATATAGTTTGTCCCAAGTATAAAAGATTAATTTTGCCTTGTGCATTTTAATCAAAGTGTTAAAATATTTTGTGCCTGGTGCATTTAAATCAATTTTCTTAAACTCTTTTTCAAATGAGTCAGTTGAGTGTATTTACCAGTGAAAACTGACGTATTTTCAAAAGTCTAAGTGACAGGTACAAGTACGTAATAGGCTGGAAGCTGCTCAGGACGTTAATAAGGAATCTTGCAAGTTCTAGGCGTCTAAAGTCTGTTGAACAATATTTATGTTTTAAGATCCGCATGTGGATCCTTTACTTTCCGTTGTAATACCTTGATATTACGTTATATTCGGATTGTAATAATATTATCTTTTGCTTCCGCTGTGCATTTATATATTGTGTTGTTTGACTATGATGTTATCAACTACGTCACGATACTCCCCACCGGGCCCACCGGTGACACGTGGAAATTCGGGGTGTGACACACATGGAGATGTTTTGGCCCAGCATACTAAATAACTACACAAATAAATACAACCCTAAATGTAACATGCATTGTTTGATTATACATTACAAATTAAACGGAACAAACTTGTCGGACCCAAGTGGGATAGAAGGATATCCGACTTGGTCTTCATTCCGTTAAAGGCTCGAACCGAACGTGCCGCGTCCACATAAAAAAGTGTATCAACATTATTTTCAAATCAGTCGACTGATCTGTTATTAGTGGGTTGGCTTACTTTATTGGGCTTATTCAAATAATTGTTGCATTTTGTGGGCTGGGGAACAAATTCTTGGTGGGCTTTCACCTTTCATTCTTAGTGGATTTAACAACAAAGAAGTCCACGTGATTTCATGTTTTAAACCTATTAATTGTTTGTTGTATTAGTGGATTAAAAAAAAAATCACAATTTCATACTTCACGAAAATTCTATGATCAGCCCATGCATTATATTTTTTCGTGGACATCATCATTTGTCATGACTTTAATTTTTGTGAACATTAAATCTTCGTTGTTCAACTTGTCAAATATTAACAGAACCTTTGCAAATCATACTTAACCATCTGTTTTCAAGTTGTTATTCAGGTACATTTGTTCATATATCAAATATGAGTACAAATCCATTAGATTGGAGCATTAGCACGGTCCCTGGTATGTCATGGGTTAAGTCCTTGATGCCACAAGAAAGAATTTCGGCTAGTCAATGGGAGTGCGTGGCAAATCAAAATCAAAGTATCCAGAATCTACTCATGAGCGAAAGTGAAACGGGTAGCAATAACCGTCCCCCAAAACTCAACCACATGAACGACTATCCATCGTGGAAAGGTCGTTTTCAGACTTATGTTTTAGGTCAAAACACCGAATTATGGACGTGTTTCACCACAACATATAACATCGCTCTTGAGGAAGCCGGATCAAATGCTACGACTTTGGCGACCATGGCTGAAAATGACAAGAAGGCGTATGACCTTGAAAAGAAAGCGTTTGCTATCATTACGCAATCATTGCATAAAGATATCTACCATCAATTCGCCCATTGTACCAGCACCAAAGCCTTGTGGGACATCCTAGTTACAAGAGGAGAAGGAAATGCGGCCACACGGAAGACGCGTCATGTCACGACCCCCGGCCTGGTTTGACCCGGTCCAGGAGCCGCGGGACAGAAAATCCCGTGGTATTTATTTATTTGAGTTGACAGCGGAAGATTTTAGCAGGATCCTTTAAAACTGAAATTTTCCCGATTATTTTATTTCATAATTCGGGATAAAACCCCAGTAATTTACAATATGGTGATTTCACTGGGAAATCTTTATTTTACAAAACATGTTTCTTTATTTATATTGAGCCACTTCCTTAAGCTTGTAGTGTTTCGCATCACTTTTCCTGGATCACAACAGATCACCTGAAACATGTTTGAAAAATGTTTTGTCAGCGGAGAAATACTGGTGAATCATTCTTTTTACTAAAACGACGTGTTGTTATAATTTACAGTATTAAGAGCGATTACAATGTTTATACATATCAACCATATACCCACGGTATTTATCACTCGACCACCTATTGGCTATCTCGTTGTCCAATGGTGTCTGTGATTATGGTCATATCACCCCTTGGCTAACCCGTTGTCCAATGGTGACGGTTATCAAGTATTGTATACAAAACCCCACATACCGGCTGTAATTTGGAGATTACAAAGACTTAATCACTGTAATTATAACTTTGAAAATAACATGATTTTGTAAAATACTTTGATAAAAAGAGAATGACTCACTTTGCGGATTTAATACGGGCAGAGTCTAGCCTACTGATTAGCCTTGTAACCTAATTTAAATAACAATGCACACGAACTAGGTTAGTAACTAATACAGCATTTACGATAACTCACGAGATTAAACCCTCACAATGAATGACAAAGTGCGATACTTAAACATCCATCGAGTTCACGACGAATGACAAAGCATAACCCTAATGTGGGCAGCACTTAAACATCCATTGGATAGTTTCAATCGATCGGACATTGAATCGTAGCAGCGATCGAGTTATTACCCTATTTTGCGGCAACGTTTCGTGCTGTGTGTGTGTTTTGTAGTAATCAGATCATAACTCAGTGTATATAACGAATTTTAACGTCGAACAAGTGCCAAAATTCAAGTCCCACACCCCTCTATTTATACTTAAATTTTGACCCCCCTCGCGTGACGCGAGGGGTCCATGTTGGGGCGTCACGTGACGCGAGGGGTTACCACTCTATTATAGAGTAGCCCCTTGTGTTTGTAGCCTTGCTGAGTCAGTGGATTGTTAAAATTCGAATTTGACAACAATTTATATGGATAATCGTCAATAGGGAATACCCCCCCCCCCCACCTGAGTTTTAGGGGCCCTGATCCTGATTCTGATTGTTCTGAAAATTTTAGGGTTTATAAAGAATCACTTGGGGGTCTCAATTAGGGTTTCCTATTGGACAAATTAAAATAAAAAAATAGGACTTTTGATACGAGTTGTTACATCCTCCCCACCTTAATAAAAATCTCGTCCTCGAGATTTATTGGAATAAGTGAGGATATTTCCTCTTCATTTCTGATTCCAGCTCCCAAGTATATTCAGGTCCTCTCTTTGAATCCCACTTGACTTTGACTAGCACTAGTCGTTTATGCTTGAGAAACTTGATCTTTCGGTCTTCTATTTGAAGTTATCAACCACTTCAGACTTTTGTTTCAAACAATACACCCAAGTTATTCGAGTGCAGTCATCCACAAATAAAAGAAAGAAACGAAAGTTCTGTCCCCCAAGAATTGGGGCAGGACCCCAAACGTCTGAATGAATCATAGAAAATGGTTGATCAACTCTTGTGTTATTAGGTTTGAAAGTTTGCCTATGGCTTTTGGCTAACACACAAGTCTCACAATTTAAAACATTATTGGATTTATATAAGTTCGGAAATAAAATGTGCAAATAACCCGTTGATGGATGTCCCAATCTCCTGTGCCATAGCCATGCCTCACGCTCAGTTGTTCTATGAGCCAACATTACAGAACCGGAGTAAGTCACCTCATCCACATAGTACAACCCTTGTCGTTCAGTGCCACGCCCAATGATCACCCCCGTCCTGATATCCTGCAAGATACAAAAAGTTGGATGCATTAGGACCGTTCAATTGAGTTCTTTCGTCACATGGCTTATCGATAAAAGCTTATGTGACAAAGAGGGAACATATAGACAATTGGATAATTTTAAAGTGGGTGAAATTTCAATAGTCCCCCCGGATTTTACGGCCATTTTTTCTCCATTCGCGGTTTGAATATGTGATTTCCCTGGTTTGGTGGATGCTATAAAATCTGATAACTCATAAGTCATCATATCAGTTGCCCCACAGTCAATGATCCAGGGCTCGTTTTGCCTTTTTAAATAAATTTGAGCAACAAAGCCATTCCCATAAGTTTTCTTTTTCTCTTTAACCTCAGGGATCAAGTTGCAATTTTGAGAAATATTTTTAGGTTTCCTTTTAAAAACAAAAGGGTCTGAGGTTTCTTCCCCATACCCGTTACCTGTTGGCTGGTCCTCTCCCCATCTTGCTGCCGCCGCCACTCCACCGAAACCACCTGGGTCACCGTCATCTATGGTGGTAGCATCATCTTTGTTGCCCATAGCCACGGACGCTTTTCCTTTCTTCCTGTGACCGTCGTTCCACCACTCGGGGTACCCGACAATCTTGAGGCACTCTTCCTTGGTATGTCTAGTCATGCCACAGTTGGTGCATTTTAAATGGGTTTTGTCTGGTTTTGGTGGTTGTGGCCGACGAGCACCTTTCGTCACAAGACCAGTCCCGTTAGGGTTTCCTGGTTCAGTGGCTAAGAGTCCAGCCGCCACCCTCGTCGGTTCATCCTTTAGGTTAATTCCCAATATTTTCTGATGATTTTCTTCTTTTCTTATTGTTGCATAAGCTTCTTCTGCAGAAGGAAGAGGATCAAGACGGAGTATTTCCCGTTTCACGGGTTCATACTTCCGATCTAAAGAACTTAGAAATTGAAACATTTTTTGTTCGGACCTGATTCTGGTATAAGTTTGGATGTCTTCTGGCACTTCATTGGGTTTGGGTCAATTCTTTCAATTTCCCCCCATATACCTTGTAGAATAATCCAAAGGTTCTCAAGGGGAATATCATTCTGCTTGATTTCATTTGCTCTTAAATGGAGGTTGAAGGTTTGTAATTTGTCCTTTCCACTACTGTAAGTGACCACCAGGGCGTCCCACAACGTCTTCGCAGTGGGAAACTCGGTGAGATTGCTGGCAAGTGCTGGTTCGATGTTTTGAATCAGCCATGAAAAAACAACCAGGTCATCTTGCTCCCATTGCTCGTAAGTTTCATCAGTTGGGTTTGGAGGGTTTGTGGTTAAATGTTTTAGTAGCGCTTTTGACTTACCGCCTATGGCCACCCGGATCATCCGGGTCCATAGAGCATAGTTTTGGCTATTGAGTTTGAGGTTAATATGTAGGTTATCGGATAATTTTGGATTTTGGGGCTGGGGATTTTGAGGATTGAATCCATCCTTAAACAGTTTGGCTAGTTGGATGGCTAAATCCGAACCAGTGTTACCGTCTCCGGACATGGCAGCCTGGTTTGGAAGATTGAAACAAAGAGGCTAGGTATATGATGAGCAGGTTGGTTTAAGAACCATGCTCTGATACCATGATATCGAGTATAGAGAGAAATGAGAAACAAGTTTTTATGATTGATTACTTGATATATTACATTGACAAACAACCACTATTTATAAGCTATACAAAGGTGTATCTATGGAAAGAAAGCATGTCATGGGCTGTGATTGAGAAGCCAAAAAAAGAGAGCCTTGATTTACGGGAGATGATGCCAATCTTTGACTGATCCCAAAATGAAAAATATTTTCCACTTTTTATCGATCATCCTCCCATACCCTCTAGTTTTGTGGGATGGACCATCCTTGGGAGGACTATGATGTGGCACCTACGTGACGGATCATCCTCTAAGGGAGGACCATCACCATACCCTCTAGCCTAATATTCTGTAACCTAAACTAAATATAATATTCCGATTGATGCAATCAATAAGACAGAAGAATATTAATATATGCGTGTTTCATGTGTCTGTTTTTGTTTGTGTATCTAATAGTCATATACCCTTAAAGAAATTCAGGTTTGTTAAGTATTTGTTGATAATTAAAAAGTAAGACACAGGAGAGATGAAGAGGGTATGTGTAACAGGAGCAGGAGGATATATTGGGTCATGGGTTGTGAAGCTTTGGCTTTCCAAAGGTTATATGGTGCATGGAACTGTCAGAGACCCATGTAATCTTATCTTCCTTCTTTAGTTTTGTTCACAGCATTGATTTAGTCAAACTTTGACTTCTGGTTTTAGTTCGTACTACTGTAATATGATTAGTTGCTTCTTTAAATGCTGGTTAAAATTCTATTAACCATCTTCCACGGTTTTACATGGTTTTGATTCTGACTTAATGGACACGGATCTATTTGATCGCGATATTGACATATTGTCTTGTCTCAAAGTTTGTGTAATTGATATGAAGGTGATGAGACAAAGAATGGTCATTTGAAGAAGCTGGATAATGCTGAAGAGAGGCTTCATCTTTTCAAGGCAGATTTGTTGGACTTTGAAAGCCTTTGTGCCGCCTTTGCCGGTTGCTCTGGAGTTCTTCATGTTGCCTCCCCTGTTCCGGGTAGAAATATAACTAATCCCCAGGTAACTAAACGTTTAATTTAATATAAAACCAATCAACATAAGGAAAACTGGAAAAGAATGACTATCAAGTACATGTCTGGACTCCAGATGAGAAAAATTGAGTCTAAACTTGGGAAACAACAAATGTCTACCCGCTACGCCTTTTGGTTCATATTTTAAGGCGTGTTACCATAAACAGATCAAAATTTATGTTGGTTTTAAGTTGAAAATTTTCTGGTTCACTTGCTTTTATTCCGTTGCTCCAAATATGAGTATCAATTCTTGGATTAGCTTTGTATCAGTAATCATAGAGGTGGGTTAGTGGCCTAAGTCATCCAGTAACACATAAAGCGTGTGATTTTAGTATGCGTTGGGTCATGTCAGGTCACGTCGACCCAAAATATTTTTTATGGAAAACAAATGTTGTTTATATAATTAGCATCTTATGAGATTATAATAACTGTATTATTTCAATAAAAACAAAACTTTGTAAAAAAATAATTAGCATCTTATGAGATTATAATAACTGTATTATTTCAATAAAAACAAAACTTTGTAAAAAATAATTTAAATGCCTTTTGTTTTATATATTAATCATTCATGTTGGGACTCGTTCAACCAACTGGACTTTTATGTTTCTACGTTATGTTTAATTTTTGGGAAATTAACAAATAGACAACTTTGATGAGAAAACTTCTGATCAATACATCACTTTTTAGCTTTTTCCAAATACACCAAACAGATTTCACAAAGTCAGCTCCGCCGGCTGAGACGGCTAGTAGTTAGCCGGTGGCTAGGAGATTTTTTTTCGTGTTTATTCGGTGGCTAGGTCTTTTTTTAATGTTTAGCAGTCGGCTAGATGGCTTAACCCACGTGTCTTTTGTTTAGCCGGAAGCTGGCTTGATTGTTTCCGAAACAGCTAAAAAGTGGTGTCTGGATTTGAAACTCTCTGGTCAAATCTGTTTATTTTTGTAGTCTCCATTAATTTGACCTGTTTGACTAGTTATAGACAATAACATAGCCCAAATCAATTCATTTGTTAGTAAATGGATCGAGTTTAAACTTGTGTTTGATCTTATACGTATCAGGTGGAACTGCTGGATCCTGCATTATTAGGAACACAAAATGTATTAAACGCGTGTTTGAAAGCTAAAGTAAAAAAGGTTGTGGTTGTCTCTTCCGGATCTGCTGTTATGGTGAATCCTGAAATGGCCTCAGACATGGAACTGGATGAAAGCTGTTGGACAGATATAGAATACGCGAAATCAGCCCAAGTATGCTATAAAATTCATAATCTATATTAGCATCATTGGTATATAACAAAACATTTTGTAATGTGGAATTTCCAGAATTGGTATGCTGTATCAAAGACAACAGCAGAGATCGAAGCTCTAAATTTTGCAAAACGATATGACGTGAAAGTGGTAACGATTTGTCCATCCATAGTCATTGGGCCAATGTTGCAGTCGACCATTAATGCTACTAGCTTACTACTTCTGAGCTACATGAAAGGTTCGTAATGAGCTGGGTTTGTAATTGGTAATGGGCCGGGTTTGTGGTTGGTTTTTGGTCATACTAGTCGTATACCTAATTATAAAATCAAGTATCCCCTACCTGTCGGGTATCTATTACTCGTTACAAATTGGATTCACATGTATAAATGTTTATGATCTCATAAGGTTTAAAAATACCTCAGGGATGCACATTATTCATAACACAATCTTAAACTTCTCTAAAAACTGACTTTAACTATCAAATACTCAACTAGAGTTCTAACAATCATGTAATTTTAATAGTTTCAACTTTTAACAACTTCAACCAGAGGTGGATGAAGCATATGATTAGGGGTTGCGTGGGCTACCCCTCAATTTTCTTGGCAAAGTATATTTTTAGTGCAAATTTTTTCTTCTTCGTTTTATGTTTCGGCTACCCTTGAACAAATTTTTTAGCATGCGCTAACCCTCAACTTTTTTCCTTGATCCGCCACTGACTTCAACACTATTTATTATGTTTTTAGATTATACAATATAATAATATATTCGACCTTGATGCGGCTTAAAGGGTTGAGTTAATTGGGCGCGTATCATATAATACTATACTCGTCTCAAACACATGAAAAATTTGTAAAACTAATCACAAAAGCGGTCTCACCCAATTACACGTCCAAACGTTTTGCGTTTTTCCTTCATTTTTGGTTTCTCCTTTACATTTTAAGATCACCAAATGTTTCATTTTGTACATGATCAAAATAGTTATTTCAGTGGAGCGGATTACTCTAACTTCGATATGTTTTCAAACATTTAGCAATTTGCAATTTTTCCCTTATTTAGAAATAATGTATACTTGTCATCGGTTGTCTCTTTTCAAGAGGAAGGTAGATCGGGAGGGGACACGATGGAGAACCTTAGACGTCCATACACAGATGTACGCGACTTATCAGAGGCTATACTACTTTTATATGAAAATCCCGAATCCAGTGGGAGATATATATGTTGTGCTTACTCAATTAGGACAGAGGAATTTGTTGCAAGAATGCAGAACTTGTTTCCAGGCTACAATTATCCCAAACTGTAAGTTCAACTTATAAGAGTGGCTCATTGGGGTTACTTTTTTTATTTCTATGGTTAAAGTAAAAAAGAATTGGCTATAAACTAAACCGGTCAAAAGTTGTCTACAATGTATTTTCTAGGGTCTACATATTCACACACCCTCGTATACGCCTCGTATAGGTCTATACGCCTCGATTATGTCATATTATGTCTTATATGCCTCGTATAGGCCTATATGGGGCGTATAGACGAAAAAGACCATTTTACCCATGAGTTAGGCCTAGACTGGGGGTAAGGGGTAAATTGGTCTTTTTTGCCTCTCTTATATGCCTAGTATAGGCCTGTATGAGACGTATGTATATAATGCAAATTACCATTTTACCCCTGAGTTAGGCCTAGACTGGGGGCAAAACAGGGCTATAATGGTCTTTTGGACCCCACTATACGCCCAGTCTAGCCCTATATGAGGCATATATTTTTAATTTTTTTGTTTTCTCTTTTTAATATCCTTAACACTAATATTAATTATAAAAACTCATATTAATATCAATAACACTAATATTAATTATGAAAAACTCATATTAATTATAATAACACTCATATTAATTATAAAAAACTCATATTAATGTCAATAACACTAATAATAATTATAAATAACTCATATTAATTGTAATAACTCTAATATTAATTATAAAAAACTCATATTAATTATAATAACTCTAATATTAATTATAAAAAACTCATATAGGTCTATATGAGGCATATAGGAGCAGTCAAACTAGAACTGACATGAGTCAGACACTGAATTTGATGTAACCCTATACGTCTCGTATAGGCCTATACGAGGCAAAGGGTGTCTAAATAGGCAGATAGGGTGTGTGGATAGTTTTAGCCATTTTCTAATACATAAAACCGTCTAAAAACATTTAATTAAATGAATGAGAAAATTGTTTAAATATATAATATTGTTTCTTAATTAGCATTAGAGATAAAAATGTTTTTGCTCAACCTAACCAACAAAAAACTCTTGGTTTTGACCTGTCATCCTATGTGCCCACTCCAGCCATTTTGCCACTATTTCAACAAAGAATCTCTAGATTCATGTTATGTGCCCACAGTTGGGGATATGTTATCACTTAACCCTAAACCCTAAATGTTTTTTACTTTAATTACAGGTTTACTGAGAAGAGTGGTTTTAATCCACTCAACTCGAAGAAGTTGTTGAAATTGGGATGGAACTATAGGCCATTGGAAGAGACCATAGTTGACACCGTCAAGAATTATGAAGAAACTGGTTTATTGGAGAAAGAGAAACCATTTCCATCTACAATAAGGTTCTAATACCATTATGTATGGTAAAAGAATGAAGTTGTCGACTTCTTTACATAAAGTGGTCTGTGTGTTTTTTTAATTTCCATCTTTTCAGGAATTTTGAAAAAAATGTGGTTTGACAGATTTCTATACCTTACATTTTCAAAGGACTTGTACATTGCTTTTTATTTATTTATTATTATTTTTCTAATTAGTCCATTTGAACCAATAGCATATTTTAGTTTTCTTTTTCTTAATTATTTTACTTTTAAATTGAATTGTTAGTGGAGTCATCTAAT
This sequence comes from Helianthus tuberosus, assembly GCA_030545235.1. Classification (NCBI taxonomy): domain Eukaryota; kingdom Viridiplantae; phylum Streptophyta; class Magnoliopsida; order Asterales; family Asteraceae; genus Helianthus; species Helianthus tuberosus. Next base: position 9,573,163 of record CM060434.1, on the reverse strand, counting down.
ACTTTTTGTTTTTTCTTTTATTTATTTGATTATTTTTAATATAAATATTATAATATTTTTGTTTTTGCAATTTCTTTTGGATAGACTTTGTTTTCGCTTATAATATAAAGAAATACAATGTTTTATAAAATTCCGAGTATGCAATTTTAAAGTGCTTATTTTTATCTATTTTTAGACATAAATTTCATTTAAAACTGAGTTGTACACAGTAATATAAAATGATGTCGTTTACCTTTTTTTATTTAAGCAATATAATATGATGTTTTATAAGTTTTTTACTCTTTTCATTATTTGAGTAATATAATATGACATTTACTAAAGTTTCGAATATATCATTGTGTTTATTTTTATCAACGATTCGTTAATATTTTTATTCGAGCGAAATCGATACTAGCATTATAATTGGTTTTATGGTTTTCTCGACATTACGATATAAAATTCATTGAGTTTTTTGTATACCGTTAGACTGTTTACCATTTTTTGTTATCATGAGTTGCATAATATAAAATTTTGAATACACCGTTGCGACATGCTTAATTTAAATACGATTCGATAAAATTTTTAATCGAATAGGTAAATGTAGTTGATTTTTTTGTTCTATGCCATGAAGAACCAAACCATACTGTTCGAACTATATCGGTACAATTATTGTATTCGTTTTTATGATTTTCTTGATGTGACGGTACAAACTAATTGAATATAAAGTTGTATTGGCAATAGAGTATTATTAGTACCGTAAGCTATAGCGAGTGCAAGTGACCGAATTGATGCCCCGACTAAATAGCATCGGTACTAGTATCGGTATTTGTTTTTATAGTTTTCGATCAATATAAAACACGTGAAGATATCCTTTTGGGTGTATCTCTTTTGGTTGCTATAAGAACCGATCCGATACGGTGCTGATACTTTAACGAATCGAGTTGATGCCGACCATAAGCCCGCCGCGAAGCGCGGGAATCCCACTAGTTACAATTAATGATAACTAGGAACAAGTTGCGGCGCGGGTACATCGCAAACATCAAATGGATTAGTCCAAACGTTATGTGATGCGTTAATTATATGAAAACATGTGTTTCGACGCGGCTTATTGAAATCAATGCAACCTATATAATCATTGCGATTGGATCAAAACATAAAGAAATCAAATTTATACCGTACAATTATAACGTATTATATGTGGCCCGAGTGATACATTGAAAATGTAACAGTTATAACGGAAATGCTGACACGTATAATTAAAAAAGATTAATTGAAACTTTAAAAAAAAGAAAAAAAGAAACCGCAATTTGACTCCACTTGGATCGAAACAAAATTTACAAAACATTCACAAAAGTCACGAAAACATATTATATTTGACCTGACTTGTTTCCCAAAAAGGTTACGTCGAAACATACACCAACGCGAATTTATACCGAAACGTACATAAAAATATGTACGTAAAATTTGTTTTTGAAACGAAAACGTATTATATTTAACCAGATTCGTTTCCATAAAAAGTTCATGTCGAAACGTAGAGCAAATCGAATTTATATTGACACGTACATAAAAATATGCATATAAAAAATTAATTTTTCTTAAGTAAAGGAGATATAGTTGTAAAGTCGAAACAAATTATTGTAAAAACTCAATAGGTTAAATATGTTCGTAAAAAATCGTGCCAAGTAGCACTAATGCCACAGCAGTGCCAGCAACCACCAACATCAGAAGAGCTCGTAAAAGTAAAATAAATATAAAAGTAAAAAATAATACCGAAAGAAAAACAGACTTAAAAACGTTGAACCACGCACGCCCGTTGCAACGTGTTAATACAAAAAAAAATAGACATAAATGTAAAACGTAGAAAAGAATAACTAAGTCGATCCAGGACTCGGGTGTTGCGACGAACTTGTCAAACGAAGAAAAATAGACGTGTTGCGATTGCCTGTCAAACGGGAAAAACAGGCGAAAAAACGTTGAATCCTACAAGCACGTTGTGGCGTGTTGACTCGAAAAATAATTTATATCGAAACTTAAAACAAAAAACTTGTGAAAGATGAAAAGTATCGGAGACCAAAGTTGAAAATAAAAAGGTGTTGGGGGTTAAATTTCAAAAGATGAAAAGTTTTTTGTTAAAAGTAAAAAAGTTAAAGGGGTAAAATGCAAAAGATTAAAATCTTTAGGTTAAAAGTGAAAAATACACTTTTTTTTTGAAAAACTCCCAATACTAATATTACAACCACATAAGGCATATGTTTGTTGCTAATTTATAGTTTTGAAATATTTGCCCTCTAAATTTGTATGTGGTTTGACGTAGGGATGAGCATGTCGGTATTCCGTCCCGTACCGATATCGATACCGACTAATACCGATACCGATTTTCACCCAAGCTAGGTACCGATACCGATACCGAAACATGTCGGTTAGGTATCGGTACGGTACGGTATCGGTATTATACCGTATTTTGAGGGTCGGTATCGGTATAATACCGATACCGTACCGTACCGATACCGAAATCGCCAAAATGTGGATACCGATCGGGATACCGATACCGATCGGTACGGGATCGGTACGGGATCGGTATGGGATCGGTATTGGTATTCATATGCTCATCCCTAGTTTGACGGATTACAATTAATGATAATTCTATGTGTAATGGGGCGGTATATCACACCAAATTTGAATATGGCGCCCGCATAGCGTCGCCAACACCACTACGGCGGGCGCTATGGGGTGGGTTTTTCCATCTCCCGTTATAGTGATAGCGGCGTTACCCTTTATCCCCTACTCACATACATATATATAAATACATATGTATGTATAATTGAATGGGTTATATAACCCCCTTACCACTACACCCTCTTGTGATATAAAGCCCCTCTTACACGTTTCGCCACTTGTCGAATAACGCCCCATAAAGGACTTTATGACTACACATCACCAAATATTTTCCTCCTAAATTTGCATGGGTTATAACTTGAATTTAAGAAAGTATGTTTGTGCATGTTGGTGGATTTGAATAAAATTAACAAACATGTAAATTTGGAAATATAGTTTTAAAATAACAGTTTTAATCATATTTTAGAATGGAAAATTTATGAATATTAGAAAGTAGTGATTTTTTTAGGGTGTGCATATTCACACACCTTAATGCCTATTTCCACACCCTTTAAGACGCCTCATATAAGCATAGACGGGGCGTCTAGGGCCTTTAAGACGCCTCGTCTAGGCCTATACGAGACGTCTAGGGTTTTGTCTCGGACCAGCCACTGAACCTCGTACAAGGTCAAATCAGTCACATTAGACGGGTCGTCTAGGCATGTACGAGGGAGCAATACGATTAAGCAAGACGCCTCTTCTAGGCCTAGACGGGGCATCTTGAGAACTGATTTGACTATGTGTCTGGCGCGTACGTGACCGTCATTGCCCGTTCATTGGGCCTCGTACCGGAGGAGGACCCACAGTTACTGCCACCCATAGCGCCGACGCGGATGGGTTTTCAGACGTTGTGGGGGATGCACCTAATTAAGAGGTTCAACGTCCTCAGCGAGCGGTTTAAAACCCGCGGAGGTCTCTTATGGCAACCGCGAGACCTACTGGAGCAGTTCGATCTAGTCTATCCTCCGCCAGATCCTGCTGCAGCGGTCGTGCAAGACCCTCCGGTGGATTTAGACGGACCAACGATGCCAAAGCCACCACCACCTCCCGGGGCGCCTCAGTCTCCACGGCACGTTATTCCAGGTCATGCCCCCAGAGCTGCAGCATATCCGTAGGTACGAGCCGAGCTTGACAGGCTGAACGGTTTGATAGGTTGGTTGGTTCGGGAGGCGTGGGATAGACGAGAGAGAGGGGGGTTACCCCCCATATCGCTCCCACCACCTCGAGCACCACATCAGTAGCAGCAACCAGATCCAGATTCGGACTCGGACTCGTTCCGGACGCATAGACCAGCTGCATGGATATATTTTGGTATTTAGTGTTCAGTTGTAGTTTTTATTTTTTGTTATGGATGTACAAACTTATCTTATATATGTTCAGTTATTCGATTACTTAATGATTATTTGTCTTAAATTGATATTTCGTAATAAATGTTGAGAGTATAATACGGAAACAATATAATTTTTAAAATGTTAAATAACATTTTAACGAGATAATATTTTAATGGTAGGATAATATTTAAAAAAAATAAAATGTTAAAAACAATATAATATTTAAACGATTGAATATATTTAAAGGGCCGATCTTGGAAACGGTAAAACTATGTCCTAGACTGGTGGCATAAATTCGAAAACGCTATTCATGTCAGGCTACTCGCGGTACAGCGCGAAATGGCAAAAACAATATATGGGAACATATCCGCAACAAATATTACATATAACATTAGTTATAAATAACTTATCAATAATACTTTCCGAAAAAATTATATAAACACTTAATTGTCTTATCCGCAGACAACTTTAGCAATTCTGCAGAAGAGTACAACACTCCGCAGAACGATTCAGAAAATGTCAAAAATCCAAAAATAAATGTTATTTATCATAAACCATATATAGGGTATTGAAAACGACACAAAAAACTCTATATAAACATTATTGTTTAAAGTAACCCAACTCATTCAGTAACCACCCAACAACAAAACCAATTCAAAAACTATGACCAAAATAGCAAATTTACTAGTCTAGAGAACTAGTTAATAAATTTTGGACATAAAAAATATCACCAAGATGCATATGTAAACATTTCCTAGTATAAATTGCTGGTAATTGACCCGATAACGAAACATGAGCCGAATTCATTATCCGAACAACAAAACAACTAGTCTAGTGAACTAGTCAAGCAAATTTTAACATCACAAATAATGTGTCGAGTTGTTAGTTTTTATAAAAACTAACCATTTAATTATCAAAACTTGTAAAAGTTTATAAAATATTACAAACTTTTTATATAAAAATATAAACAAGACCAACCCCCCCCCCCCCCCATTTCGGCCATAGTGGGTTCTCCACTAACCCATTGCTTTTTAAGTTCGACCCAGGCAGCCCGCTTGGTGTGCGTTAAACATGATATGATTTTATTAATATTTTAAGCCCGTTTTACGCATTAGTCAAGTTTTAAATTTATAAAACCCGATATTGTACTAACACTAAACACACACTTGGGCAAGTGCACCAATCACGAGCGTAGTATAGTGTTGGTAAGATACCGAGGTCGTCCAAGGACACAAGAGCTTTTAATACCGGTTTATCGTCAACGTCTAATCAATCTAAATTTTTGAGAAAAGTTTTTAAATATGAAAGTAAAACTAAAAATGAAAAGATAAATAAAATGAAAAACAAATAGACAAGATAGAATCACTTGGATCCAGCTTATCTTTAATGTATCCTTCGATGATTTTCGCATTTTCGGACTTTTTAAGAGATCATCTTAGTTATAGTAGTATGCCCCTCTTTTAAAGGTGACGTTACCCTCAATCCAGTGGTTTGAGTCAGCAGGTATACAATCCCAAAGGGTCGGAATATTGAAAGACAATTAAGTAAGTTATTAATGCGAAAAGTGGTAGGCCCCTCTTTTGAAGGTGACGTTACCCTCGGCTAAGTGGTTTGAGTCAGCAATGATACAATCCCAAGAAACCAGTTTAATGTTTTAATAGTAGTTTACATATGATGGGTTCAAGCTATTCGCACCCCCGCCATCCAATACCGTTGGGCATTGAAGGAGGTCCTAGTAAGCTTGAACCAAGTCCCCGCAGGATCTATACACTGAATGAGACAAGAACTTTACCAAACCACCCTCCTAACCCCCTTCCAGGTAGTTAACGCGCTTTATATAGACCTTAAAGATGCGAATGAACAAATCAATGACATCATGAAGAAATGGTAAAGAAAATTCACTTTCAACATAAGAAACTAGTTATTAAAAAGTGCCGAAAGATTAAAAAATCAAAAGTAATACATTAAAGACTTGTCTTCACCAAGTGATGTAAGAGATTAGCCAAACATGGCTTTTGATTGACAATAACTCTTACGATCAATCTTGGATCCCGAGACTACTACACACTCTAAAGATGATAGATGGATGATGGTGGTGGGTGTTGTTGTTGTAGTGGTGGTGGAATGGTGGCAAAGTGGGAGAGAAATGGTTTGCCAAGGGATGCCTTTGAAGTGAACCAAGCACCCCTATTTATAGCCAGAACAGCCATCCTTCTTCTCTTCCTCCATTAATTGCATCTGTCAGCAGAGGGCCCCACACGACCTCGTGTCTTCTGGGCATGGCCCCGTGGTCAACTCTTTGCTGTACTATCAAGATTCCGCAAATCTAAGAGTTGACCAGGCCCCATGGTGAGCTGTGCACGGCCCCATGGTGGGCGTAGAAGCTTCTGCAGAGTTTGTCTTCATGTGTCAGGGCTGACCACGCCCAATGTCCAGCTGGGCACGACCCCGTGGTCAGTTTCTGTCTTCTTGTTTTGTTTTGGGAGATGCTGCCGAGGGGTCGGGCATGTCACGTTATTCCTTCTTCTTGTATTTATGTTGGTTTTAGCTGCTTATTTGTTCCTTTTGTTCTTTTAAGCTCGTTTAGTCTTGTAAATTCAAAAGGAAGAAAGAAACGCGCTTTTTCCAACATTAGTACTACAAAAGGTTAGTTTTATGCCTCTATTGATGTAATTTATATGTTGCATTTTGCACACATCACCGCTCAATGTCACTTAATACCCTTGATTCCATTGCTTTATCCAACCTCCCAATTCTTGATTCCAAATCTTTTTGTACCGCTCTGTTCTTTTCCTTAGCCGCCACAAACCAGGTTTTAATCACTTTTTTTATTGTTTTTAATTTACAAGCTGATACAACATGGAAGGCTAGAAAATAAATGATTCTGGATTGCCCCAACCACTATCGAATAAAAGTCAGGCTTACCAAGCCATGCGTTATAAAACCAGAATGGGGAAGCACTGAAGTATAGCGAATTTGCAGAGAGAGTTATCGGGGTAAGATTCGAAGCACTCCAGGGATGAGCGGTAACCGCCGCATCTGGCCACCTCTTCTAGAATCTACTACAAACCAAGAACCGGTCTAATTTGCTCAACTTATCACCAGCATCCGAGACTCTAGTAAACCTCATTCCTCCCCCATGATGTATTCACAAAGGCCATTATCTTCTATGAAAGCGTTGAAATCATTAGCACATGACGGGACAAACTTAGTGTTAAATCGCTCATCCCTATTCCATACTGAATTGAAATCACCCATAAGAACGAACCACCCACTCAATGACTCCATAGAGTTCGAAATCGAGGCCCACAACTGCCTTTTCGCCCACAAACCATGTGGCGCATTATAACAACTCTCCTAAAACCCCTAAAACATCCCTATATGTCTTAAGATACACCCCGTATACGAAAAACGGCCCCAAAATAACTGTGACAACCCGAGTTTTCAAGGTCTCTCCTCACAACTATGTTTTCTTAATTCGTTGTGTTCTTTTATGTGCACCGGTTATCCGTCTTTAAATTATTAAGCATTGTTAATTGGTTGAATGTTAGTTATGAATTGTGTGAATTATGTAATGTGCTATCAATATTATATTAATACATTTTACTGTGGATGACGAAAACAACAAGGATGTTCGCCACAAGTATGCTCGACGAAAACCAAAAGGGTTTTCCCCACAAGTATGCTCGACGAAAACCAAACGTCTCAGCCTATTGCTCGAATCCTTATTGCATCCCGGTTAGTTCGCAATATTGTTAATCGTTACGTGATTCCTTGGTTGATCGATGCGTGTTTGTTTGTGAAAATCCAATTAAAGAAGTTATGTGGATTGTGGAATGCATGTTCTTGGTTGGAGAGTGGGATCTTGTGTTATTATTAAGACTATATGTATGATTTTGTTAAATTATCTGAATAGATGATAGATTGCAATATGATGTAGTTTAGCGTAATAATGATGATCTGATTTTCTGCCATGAGGAGATGATGAATCTGTTAATAGCTAGGGTTTATCTATAAATTCATGATTTGTATTCAATCATTTGACAAGGGTTGATGTTCCTGTATGATAGAGATGATGATATAATTAAGTAATTATTAGTGATGATTAGGGTTCTTGATAATCACAACAACTTGCTGATGATTGCATGATGATTGAATGATTTCGTGAATTGATGTGGTTAAATGATAATGATGATGGACCAGACGAAATCACAAGGACCAGACGAAAACACTTAGTGTTTTCGTCAAACACTAAGCCCGACGAAATCACTTGGGATTTCGTCGCCTGAGTGATTTCGCCAAATGGTGTTTTTGCCACATATATGATTTCGTCACATTAAACCTGTTAAGTTATTAACTCTGTTAGTTTAGTAAACTCAGTTAGTTTATTATTTCTGTTTGTTGTTAACTCTGTTAAGTCATGCATGTAACTCCATTAAATATGTAACCCTGCTAAATATGTTAATCCAGTTAAGCTTGCCAACTTTGTTAAGTATGTTAATTCTGTTAAGTTTATTATCCCCGTTAAAATATGTTAACTCAGTTGAGCATGATAACTTAGTTAAGGAACTTGCAAGTAACTTGGAACCTTGTATGGATTGACTAACTGTTTATGTGTTACATGATGTTAACTGCCAAACACACCCTGTGATATTGATTGCATGTGAAACTTTACGAACTTGAACTGATTGAGTATACGTGCATACTATAGGACTTAACTGATTACTTGTGAGCACATAGTTTAGCATACCGAGCAAACCAAGGTGAGTTCACACTTTCTACAAGGCATGGGATTCCCGGTGGTTTGGGAATGGGTTAATAAACTAAAACCGAACCTACATATCCTCCTTGGGTAGGATATGTACGGCCATCCTCCTTGGGTAGGATGCCACTATAAATCCTGTGTATTCTCCTTGGGTAGAACTACGTACGTTCGTCCTCCTTGGGTAGGACAACAACCTTAAACTTACTAGACAAAAACTCTATCATGAAGTCCCTCACTTTATATCGACTTAATCTCCGAGGCCGATGGCGAGCGGGTCATTAGTTAATAGCGCTATTAGGTTTGACAAACCTCACACCGTGTCGTTCGAACGGGCGTGTACTAATGGACTATGGCAAACTGTCAGTGATGATAGACACTGATGTAGGGCACAACTTATTTTCGTTAGTAGTCGATATGGTACGGTCTAGTGGTTCACATGGGAAGCCCCCACTGATTATGGTTATGGTTTGGGAAACAAAAGTTACTGGTTAACTCGTGGTTTACGAAACAACTTATGATTTCAAACAAACTGGTAAAACTAAAAACCAACTGTGAACTCACTCAACTTTGTTATTGACTCGTTGTTACATGCCTTGCAGGTCGTTAGGTACTTTTGGAGCTTGCACGGGGAGGCGTGATCATTGTGGGATATGGACTGTTATGTCCTACACTTAACATTTGAACGTTAAACTATGTTTTGGTTATTTACACATTACTATGCTTCCGCTGATTTCTTAAACGTGTTTGGTTTATTTTGAAACACCAATTATATTGGGTTTGGTTTTTATTTACTTAATGGTATTGTTCAATATGATTGGTGGCTTGATCCTGGTCAGTCACGCCTCCAAGCGGTGATACTCCGCATGTGGATTTTGGGGGTGTGACAGATTGGTATCAGAGCCATTGGTTATAGTGAACTTGGTTTTAATAAGGGAAAAGTTTTTGTTAAAACCAGACTATAACCTGTACAATGCTCAACGATCCACAACGACGCTTCGCTCCACGTGCAAGGCTCAACACTATAGGTGATATGGTTTATGTTTATATTGCCTACTTGCTAATTACATAGAACTTTGCTTATGGTATGCTTAGATGAACGTAACAACTGTTGTTTGAAAACACATGTGTGCTTACTCTCTTCTGTCATCGGACTTTCGCGACACCTTTCTCACCTATGTTTCCTTTGATATGAAGATCATGAGTGGACGCGTTAACCTAACTCAAGCCCAGCTAATGGCTCTAATCAATGAACAAGTTACCGCAGCACTCGCAGCTGCCCAGGCAAGAGGTATAACCTGCCATCACAACTTACTCTAGGATCTTTAGATCCTGCTCTCGTAAACCAACACTTGTGCTTAATTTTGTCTATTCTCACACACGACAGGTCAACACGCTCAGCCTCATGTGTGTACTTTCAAAACTTTTATGGATTGCCGACCTACTACTTTCAACGGCACTGAAGGAGCTGTAGGCCTCCTCCACTGGTTTGAGAAGCTCGAGTCTGTCTTCGAGATGTGTGAATGCCCTGAGGCACGTAGGGTGAAATATGCTACTGGTACCCTTGAGGGTGTAGCGCTCACGTGGTGGAACGCTCAGGTTCAAATGATGGGGATAGTTACTGCTAATGCCACCCCATGGAACGATTTCAAGGAACTAATCAAGGAAGAGTACTGTAATCGTGATGATATTCACAAGTTGGAAGTCGAGTTCTTCAACTTAAATATGACGGGGGTAGAAATCAAAGCGTATACGAAAAGATCAAACGAGCTGGCAATCTTGTGTCCTACTATGGTAGATCCTCCTATCAAGCGCATCGAGTTGTACCTTAAAGGTTTAGTGCCTGAGATCCAGAGTCATGTGACCGCAGCAAACCCCGCCACTATCCAGCAAACTATTCATGTGGCTCATCGTATCACCGATCAGGCAGTCGAGCAGAATAAACTGCCCAAGCTTATTGGTACTACTGCTACAGCTACTACTTCTGATGCCCCCAGCGACAACAAGCGCAAATGGGATGGAGTCTCAAGCAAGGGTTCGACATCAGCTCAGTCTCAGTCTTAGCAGCGAAAGACTAATGACTTCCAGAGTCCTGGTCAGCAATCTTCTGGTAGTCAAGGGCAGGGTGGATACAGGGGAAACCACCCCAAGTGCAACTGTTGCAACAGTCATCATAGTGGGCAGTGCAACAAGGGTCGTTGTCTGAGGTGTAACAAGTTTGGTCATGAAGCAAAGGATTGCAGGGGCGCACGACCCGTGAATCAGAATTGTCAACAGCAACAGCAGGCTCCACATAATCAGCCGCAACAACAGCAGGGTAACAGGGGATGCTTTCAGTGTGGTGCTGAAGGTCACTTTAAGAGAAACTGCCCCCAGTTGAACCAGAATCAGAATAACAAAAACAATCAGGGAAACGGAAACAACAATGGGGGTAACAACGGGGAAACAATGGAGGCAATGGCGCCCAGGGCCGTGTGTTTGTGATTGGTCAGGGTGATGCTAGGAATGACCCCAACGTCGTGATGGGTAAGTTTCTACTAGATGACTTTTATGTTAATGTTTTATTCGATTCGGGTGCCGATACCAGTTATGTGTCCTTAAAAGTTAGTCAAATGTTAAAGCGTGTCCCAACACATTTGAACACCAAGCACATGGTAGAGCTAGCAAACGGTAAAAGTCTAGAGGCCACACACATAGTTAAGGGTTGTAATCTCGTCTTAGCTGGTCAGACCTTCTCTATCGACCTCATTCCTATTGTTTTGGGTACTTTCGACATTGTTATTGGTATGGATTGGCTATCGCAACATCGAGCAGAGATCCTTTGCAAGGATAAGATCATCCGCATTCCTCGTTCTAGAGAAGAACCTTTAGTGATTCATGGTGAAAAGAGTGGTGCAGTTGTAGGTATCATCTCTTTCCTTAAGGCCCAGAAGTGTTTACGAAAGGGCCACACAGCTATTTTAGCCCTCGTTACAGACATATCAACGAAGGAGAAGAAGATTGAAGATATTCCGATTGTGCGTAACTTTCCTGAGGTATTTCCTGAGGAATTACATGGTCTTCCGCCTCATTGTCAGGTTGAATTTCAAATCGAGCTAGCTCCTGGAGCAGCACCAATAGCTCGAGCACCCTATCGCTTAGCCCCATCGGAACTTGAAGAACTGTCCACGCAACTGCAAGAACTCTTGGATAAGGGTTTTATTCATCCTAGCTCTTCGCCTTGGGGAGCTCCAGTATTATTTGTGAAGAAGAAAGACGGTACTTTCAGAATGTGTATCGACTACCGCGAACTCAACAAGGTGACTGTAAAGAATCGCTATCCACTTCCACGTATTGATGACTTGTTCAATCAGTTGCAACTGAGAGTTCGAGACGAAGATATCTCTAAGACATCATTCAGGACTCGTTATGGGCATTATGAGTTCCTGGATATGCCTTTTGGATTGACGAATGCACCTGCGGTATTCATGGATCTTATGAACAGAGTGTGCAAGCCTTACCTGGATAAATTCGTTATTGTATTCATCAACGACATCCTGATCTATTCTAAGAGTCAGGAGGAACATGAGCATCATCTACGACTTATTCTAGAACTCCTCCGAACAGAACAGTTGTACGCTAAGTTTTCAAAATGCGACTTTTGGCTTCGTGAAGTCCACTTTCTAGGCCACGTGGTAAACAAGGATGGGATTCATGTTGATCCATCCAAGGTAGAATCGATCAAGAACTGGCATGCACCACGTACACCAACTGAAATCCGCCAATTTTTGGGCTTGGCGGGTTATTACAGAAGGTTCATCAAGGATTTCTCCAAGATTGTGCAACCCCTCACTTCGCTAACTCAGAAATGAGTCACTTATCATTGGGGCGATACCCAGGAGTCCGCATTTCAATATTTAAAGGAAAAACTTTGTAGCGCACCTATTCTCTCATTGCCTGAGGGCACAGACGATTTCGTTGTTTATTGTGACGCGTCAATTCAGGGTATTGGATGTGTGTTGATGCAACGGGATAAAGTCATTGCTTATGCCTCGCGCCAACTTAAGATTCACGAAAGGAACTACACTACACACGATTTGGAGCTGGGAGTAGTTGTTTTCGCACTCAAGATATGGAGACATTACCTGTACGGTACCAAGTGCACCATTTACACCGATTTAAGGAGTCTCGAGCATATCTTCAAGCAAAAGGAGTTGAACATGCGACAACGTCGATGGGTAGAGCTCTTGAACAACTACGAATGCACGATCAAGTACCATCCGGGCAAAGCCAATGTGGTGGCCGACGCCCTTAGTCGAAAGGATACAACACCCAAACGCGTGCGTGCGTTACAACTCACCATCCAATCTAATCTTCCTACTCAGATACGAGATGCTCAGGTTGAAGCATTGAAAGCAGAAAATGTCAGGGCGGAGTCCCTACGTGGATCAAGGCAACGATTAGAACAGATGCAACAAAGGATGAGTCCTTTTTCCTTCTCGCGAACCACGGAAGCGCCTAGCACCCAGAGGAGCAAAGGTTATTTGGGAAAACGGCGCATAAAAAAGGGCTGGCCCGTCAAAAGTCCGGTGCCTTCGCGAACGAAGTTCAGAATCAACAAGGGTTCGTAGAACGAAGGGAGTGTACAACTGGGTCGTAGCCCCAGTTTTTTGTTCGTAACTGGGGAGAGATAGAATGGAGTTCTTCACAAAAATTGAGGCAAAGGAATAAAAAAGACTTTCTCTATGGCCTCCTCGTTTTGAGACATTATGGCTTTGGGGTCGACCCCGGTAACAAAGAAGGAATCCATAAAAATTAGCAAGGCAAGTTAACTTGAAGCAATAACTCTTAAGGGCGGGAGTGAATGCACCATTGGAGGATGGGGCACGAATGAAAACGATGAAAAGAATTCCCCACACCTTTCTTTGATTTCTTTTGGTTCTCTTGGTGTTTCGTATAAATCAGAGGCATTGTGCGTTCTATTCGTTCAGGCACGTAATGCAAGAACGAGTAGGATATCTACTCTCTAGCTTAGCTGATCGGGGGGGAAGACGGCGCTTACTATGTAACGGGGTGTATTTGGGTCCCACTTTATGGAAACTTACGCGAGCTGGTGATGGATGAAGCACATAAGTCATGTTATTCGGTACATCCTGGTTTGGATAAGATGTACCACGATTTGAAGACTACGTACTGGTGGCCAAGCATGAAAGCCCACATAGCAACCTACGTCAGCAAATGTTTGACTTGTGCGAGAGTCAAGACTGAATATCAGAAACCATCGGGCATACTCCAACAACCAGAGATCCCGAAATGGAAATGGGAGCAGATTTCCATGGATTACGTTACTGGCCTGCCTAGATCTCAACGCAGAAATGACACTATTTGGGTGATAGTGGATCGATTGACTAAGTCCGCACACTTTTTGGCTATCAAAGAAACGGACAAGTTATCTACTTTAGCCGACGTTTACTTAAAGGAAGTGGTTTCGAGGCACGGGGTGCCAACCTCTATTATTTTCGATCGTGATGCGCGTTTTACTTCTGAACTATGGCAAGGAATGCACAAGTCCTTTGGCTCACGTTTAGACATGAGCACCGCTTATCATCCCCAGACGGATGGGCAGTCTGAACGCACCATCCAAACCCTTGAAGACATGCTTAGGGCATGTGTGATTGATTTTGGTAACGGCTGGGAAAAACATATCCCGTTAGTGGAGTTTTCGTATAATAACAGTTACCACACCAGCATTCAAGCCGCTCCGTTTGAGGCATTGTACGGGCGTAAATGCCGATCACCTCTTTTGGTCAGAAGTTGGTGACAGCCAAATCACGGGTCCAGAACTTGTAGTAGACACAACAGAGAGGATTGCACAGATACGACAACGAATGGCGGCAGCTCGTGACCGTCAGAAAAGCTACGCCGATAAGCGTAGGAAACCACTCGAGTTCAAGGTTTGGGATCGAGTGCTACTCAAAGTCTCACCTTGGAAATGTGTAGTCTGTTTTGGAAAACGAGGCAAACATAACCCGCGATACATTGGACCTTTCGAAATCATAGAGAAAATAGGCAAGGTGGCCTACAAACTAAACCTGCCCGCAGAACTCAGTGGAGTTCACAATGTATTTCACGTGTCAAATCTGAAGAAATGTCTGTCAGATGAGACCCTCATAGTTCCTTTTAAGGAGCTCACTATAGACGACCAGTTGCGATTCGTCGAAGAACCGGTAGAGATTACAGACCGAGACGTGAAGGTTCTCAAGCATACCAAAATACCTCTTGTTCGAGTTCGTTGGAACTCCCGTCGTGGCCCAGAGTTCACCTGCGAACGAGAAGACCAAATGAAACTCAAGTATCCCCAGTTGTTCAGGAACAGTGCAACCACTACTGAGGCTGAAGCTACTGCGGAATTTCGGGACGAAATTCCAAACCAACGGGGGGATGATGTGACACCCCAGGAAAACCAGGAAACCACGTAACACAATCAGCTTCCTCAGTAACCACGTGCTAAATTTCGGGACGAAATTTCTTTCAAGTTGGGGATAATGTGACAACCCGATTTTTCGAGGTCTCTCCTCACAACTACGTTTTCTTAATTCGTTGTGTTCTTTTATGTGCACCGGTTATCCGTCTTTAAATTATTAAGCATTGTTAATTGGTTGAATGTTAGTTATGGATTGTGTGAATTATGTAATGTGCTATCAATATTATATTAATACATTTTACTGTGGATGACGAAAACAACAAGGGTGTTCGCCACAAGCATGCTCGACGAAATCCAAAAGGGTTTTCCCCACAAGCTCCTCGATGAAATCCAAAAGGATTTCGCCATAACCCTCCGACGAAATCAGGTGATTTCGCCGGCCCAGTTTCCGCCAAAAGCCCAGTAAGGGCCCAACCTTTTATAACTTCCGTATAAACGAATTTAGGTTACGTAAACTGTTATTAGAAAACCCTAGGTCTCTCTCCCTAGTTCTTGGTGCGACGGCAATCAGTGTCATCATCATCATTCCCGAAACGTCTCAGCCTATTGCTCGAATCCTTATTGCATCCCGGTTAGTTCGCAATATTGTTAATCGTTACGTGATTCCTTGGTTGATCGATGCGTGTTTCTTTGTGAAAATCCAATTAAAGAAGTTATGTGGATTGTGGAATGCATGTTCTTGGTTGGAGAGTGGGATCTTGTGTTATTATTCAGACTATATGTATGATTTTGTTAAATTATCTGAATAGATGATAGATTACAATATGATGTAGTTTAGCGTAATAATGATGATCTGATTTTCTGCCATGAGGAGATGATGAATCTGTTAATAGCTAGGGTTTATCTATAAATTCATGATTTGTATTCAATCATTTGACAAGGGTTGATGTTCCTGTATGATAGAGATGATGATATAATTAAGTAATTATTAGTGATGATTAGGGTTCTTGATAATCACAACAACTTGCTGATGATTGCATGATGATTGAATGATTTCGTGAATTGATGTGGTTAAATGATAATGATGATGGACCAGACGAAATCACAAGGACCAGACGAAAACACTTAGTGTTTTCGTCAAACACTAAGCCCGACGAAATCACTTGGGATTTCGTCGACTGAGTGATTTCGCCAAATGGTGTTTTCGCCACATATATGATTTCGTCACATTAAACCTGTTAAGTTATTAACTCTGTTAGTTTAGTAAACTCAGTTAGTTTATTATTTCTGTTAGTTGTTAACTCTGTTAAATTATGCATGTAACTCCGTTAAATATGTAACCCTGCTAAATATATCAATCCAGTTAAGCTTGCCAACTTTGTTAAGTATGTTAATTCTGTTAAGTTTATTATCCCCGTTAAAATATGTTAACTCGGTTGAGCATGATAACTTAGTTAAGGAACTTGCAAGTAACTTGGAACCTTGTATGGATTGACTAACTGTTTATGTGTTACATGATGTTAACTGCCAAACACACCCTGTGATATTGATTGCATGTGAAACTTTACGAACTTGAACTGATTGAGTATACGTGCATACTATAGGACTTGACTGATTACTTGTGAGCACATAGTTTAGCATACCTAGCAAACCAAGGTGAGTTCACACTTTCTACAAGGCATTGGATTCCTAGTGGTTTGGGAATGGGTTAATAAACTAAGACGGAACCTACATATCCTCCTTGGGTAGGATATGTACGGCCATCCTCCTTGGGTAGGATGCCACTATAAATCCTGTGTATTCTCCTTGGGTAGAACTACGTATGTTCGTCCTCCTTGGGTAGGACAACAACCTTAAACTTACTAGACAAAAACTCTATCATGAAGTCCCTCACTTTATATCGACTTAATCGCCGAGGCCGATGGCGAGCGGGTCATTAGTTAATAGCGCTATTAGGTTTGACAAACCTCAAACCGTGTCGTTCGAACGGGCGTGTACTAATGAACTATGGCAAACTGTGAGTGATGATAGACACTGATGTAGGGCACAACTTATTTTCGTTAGTAGTCGATATGGTACGGTCTAGTGGTTCACATGGGAAGCCCCCACTGATTATGGTTATGGTTTGGGAAACAAAAGTTACTGGTTAACTCGTGGTTTACGAAACAATTTATGATTTCAAACAAACTGGTAAAACGAAACAACCAACTGTGAACTCGCTCAACTTTGTTGTTGACTCGTTGTTACATGCCTTGCAGGTCGTTAGGTACTTCTGGAGCTTGCACGGGGATGCGTGATCGTTGTGGGATATGGACTGTTATGTCCTACACTTAACATTTGAACGTTAAACTATGTTTTGGTTATTTACACATTACTATGCTTCCGCTGATTTCTTAAACATGTTTGGTTTATTTTGAAACACCAATTATATTGGGTTTGGTTTTTATTTACTTAATGGTATTGTTCAATATGATTGGTGGCTTGATCCTGGTCAGTCACGCCTCCAAGCGGTGATACTCCGCATGTGGATTTTGGGGGTGTGACAATAACTTTATTTTAATAAAAATCAAATAAAAACAATATTTTAATCCGCTCGCGGGGCGCGACACAGACAGAGAGGTCTATCGCGGGCCGTGACAACCTTGACATCAGACGTAACCCGAGGTCGCCACGTGTCCCAGTCATGTCAAGCCTAGCCGTCGATTCAGCAACCCTAGATCCTACTCTACCTCGCTCGTGGGCCGCGAAGGCCTTCTGTGTATCTCTCGCGGGGCGCGAGAAAGCGATGATCAGGTCCTATAAATTGAGAAGTTCGATGATCAGGACCTGCAAAAATGTCTCAAAACGACCCGTAAGTGAAAACTCGGACCCATGAAACCCTAATGTGCATGAAAAACCAAGAAAACAAGATTTTTGGGTTTCACGCGGGCCGTGTAATAGTAAGCTTAGGCTTACACAGGCCGCATCAATGATGTGTTGACCAGATAAGCGTCCCAGGCCACGTGTCGCACACGTGGCAGACCTAGGTGTGACACGCTAGCCCTAGTCTACGACTAGGTGGCCCTCACGGGCCGCGTAAATGTTAGAGTGGGTTTACGCGGGCCGCGTAAAACCCATTTTCAGCTATAAATGAGTTAGACATGAGCAGTTCATCTGTGCTCCAGAAATCAATCAAAAAACGAAGTTCTACTGCTCAAAATCACACTTTTACATAGAGAAACGCTGCTACGATACAAGGTATTAACTCGATCACTGCTACGATTCAATGTCCGATCGATTGAAACCAATCCGATGGATGTTTAAGTGCTGCCTGAATCAGGGCTATACTTTGTCATTCGTCGTGAGGGTTTTAATCTCGTGAGTTATCGTAAATGTTGTATTAAGTTACTGACCTAGTTCGTGTGCATTGTTATTTAATCTAGGTTACAAGGCTTATCAATGGGCTAAACTCTGCCCGTTTAAACTTGCAATGTGAGTCATTCTCTTTTTATAAACAATGTTTTACAATACTCCAATCATTTTCAAAAGTTATGATTACAGGGATTAAGTCGGGGTTATCTTAAATCACTGGCTAGTGGGGTATTGTGCACATTACTAATTTCTCACAGTTAGGTTCATCAACCTAACAGTGATAATCATCACTACTTGGGTGAAATGACCCAATAGTGGTATGACCATCGTCACAAGGCTGTGACACGGCGCTAGATAACAATAAGATAGTAGCCATTGTAATTGTTCTTATGCTGTAATTCATAGCTATGTGTCGTTTTATCAAATCTGAGTGACTCGCCAGTATTTCCCCGCTGATAAAATATTTTTAAAACATGTTTCAGGTGACCTACTATGAATCAAGGAAAAGTGCTACGGAGCACTAATAAAGCTTGAAGTGGTGGCTCAATAAATAAATAAACATGTTTTGTAAACCAGGGAATTTCCTTGTGAAATTCCTCCATTGTAAATTACGGAGTTTGTCCCAAATTATGAAATAAAATAATTGGGCATTTTCAAGTTTTAAAAGATCCTGTTAAAACTTCCGCTGTCAACTCAAATAATAAATACCACGGGTTTCTGTCCCGCGGCTCCTTGACCGGGTAAAACCGGGACGGGGGGCCGTGACAGAAAAAGGTGGTATCAGAGCCACTGATTTAAGGCAATTAAGTAATTAGAAATACTTAATTTTCTGATTGCCATTCTGTGATTCTGTGAAAATTTAATTTTGACCTAGAATTTTGTGTGTTTCTTCATGTATGCTAACAGCATGAATGAACTATCAGAAGCACTTCAAAACTTTTCTATCCATAGCTCAGATATCGATACCACCGGTACCTTTACTGGCTACCAGGCTGACACTGAAGAGCCAATGGTATTCCAAGCCCAACCTCAGGAAAAACCTAAACCGAAGAAAAGAAGAACACTTGTAGGCTGGAGGCGTGTGCGTAGGAAGAGGCCAGCAACGCAGAAAGTTCTAAAAACAGAGGATCCCAAAGATAAAGGCAAAGAAATAGAGATCGGAGAAAGTTCAAGGCAAGCCCAAGAGATGCCACCCTGGGAGGAGCTGGACCGCCAACTGGAAAATAGCGACCTCATCGGACCTGCCGAAGAAAACCTCTTTGGTTACCCAGCAGAAGCACAACTTCCAGTTAATCTGGAACCTGCTATCCCAGATCCTATTATCCACCCCCGACCTCTACCAGGAGAACTAGAAGAATGATGGACCACTGACTGGCAGTTTCAGAACTTCTTAAACAACCCTAACACCTTTTTCCCCCAATTTGACCCTGAGCCTCCACCACACCCACCTATGAGCTCAGAAAACTTTGCTGAACTCCGCCACTATGGCGAGGAGCTGGTGGACGCAGGGAATAGAATCCGGGAAGTAGGGGAGAGGATATCCTGGAAATACGACGAGAGGGAACGCCGTTTCTGAATTGCTAGCTGACAGGGATCGTATGGGGTTGTGGGAATGTGTGTTTAATAATAATATAATAATAAAAATATAATTATGTAAAATAACTAAAAATAAAACTTGTGTAACATAACTAGTGTATACGGACGCATATTAAAATATATAAAATATGGAAGTCGAAAAATCGATAATTTTGTCTATACAGATTGATGTGATTATGTGCGATTGTTTTATTATGTTTAGTTATTATTTATTTTCTGCTAATAACTTATATATATATATATATTAATTACCAGATGAAACATGCTAGTAATGAACCAGTTAATGAAGTTAACCAATCTGAACAAAACCATGAAGATCAATTTCTGAATAGGCAAGATATAGAGAATATCGTTGCTCAGGGAATAGCCAATGCTATTCCAGCAATCCTTGCTGCTTCCCGAAATCCAGTTGAACCTCCACCACCTATTCCTAGCAAACGTACTCGTGATGAAAATTTCAGTAATAGTGTAAATGGAGGCGGCAACAATAATAATAACGATGAAGTGTTACAAGCCCCATTTCTTAAAAGAATGAAAGCTGCAACGCCTGGTTGCATTTACAAGGAATTTCTTGCCTGTTGTTTTGGTCAAAAATCAAGCAAGGATAATGCAACCAAATCTTTTGTTGTGAGGTGTGATGCTTGAATCTATGAACAATTGTTTGAACAACTTGCAAATCAAATAGAGAGGTGACACAAGGATTTATACGAGGAAAAAGCCCTTGATCTTTAGAAGATCTCCGGCATAAAAAACCTCGGGTGATGGAAACTACCGATCACCAACTAAGATTAAACAGAAAAATGGTTACAACTCGGGATAATAACAAGCTTGTTACAAGGATCACTAGTGTGCAAAAGTGTTAAAGTGTATAAAATCGCCAAGTAAACTGTCGAGAGCTGTTCGAGAGTGTGTGTTTTTTGCTAAATTAGCCAAGTGTTCTAACTCAAGCTTGTTATCCCCTATTTAAAATTAGAAATAACTAAGCTAACTAACTGTCCGCTAATCATGCTAGCTTCCCACGATCTCCATAACGTTCACTAGAGCCAAGCACGTGCGGAATATTGAGGGAATATGCTCCACAAATATCGGCAAGACCAAGTCCATGCACGTACTCCTGCAAAACAAGCTCACGCATAATGAAGACAATCGTTAGTATAAGGATAACAATAAGGATCCTGGATCCTGATCCTGCAACACCTACTGAGGATCCTTAATTTAAACAGAATTCATGATCCTGGCAGCACATGAGGATCCGTGATCCTTAGGATTGGAAAATCCTCCCCTAACAATTGCCCCCAAAATATAAGGAGTAAAGTGTAAATTAGCGAGTTATATTTTTTTTATCTTATCTGCAACTAACTAACGGATATGTAGCCGTTAGGATCGAACTAGCCGTTACCGATCATACGTCATTGAAGCGACATCCCTGCAGAATCATCATTATAAATTCAAGTTAGAGATAAGGGTTAGGAAGCATTTAAATTCCTGCGTTACACCCTTTAAATCCTCATTCGAAGATCAAGCAGGTACTTCTCTCCCCTTTCTCTATTCTCCTTCTTACTCTTTTCTTATTCGAAACCCTTGAATCACGATGAAGTTACGATCATCCCCTGCCAAGGATCACCAGAAAGATAGTCCTTTGAAAAGCCAAGGGATCATCAAAGATTCTCCGAAGGAACGTTGCTGCTTTACTAATCCTGATATCGACAGGATTCGTCATTGTTTTCTGGCAGACTCTGTCTTTAAACCTTTTGACCCTACCGCCTTGAGTGACTTCGTTTCTGCAACATGGGTTGCTTTTCCGGCTACCCCATTTCTGATAGGATACTCCTATCCTTTCCCTGCTTTAACCTAGTCTTTCTTCTCCCTTACCGGCATATCCTATATCCAGGCTATGCCAATGATGTGGAGGGTTTTATATACCCTAGAGATAATCATTGTGTTGGTGCATACGTCTGTCGACTTCGTCTTGTATCGAGTCTTGTACTAGAATTGTTAGATCAGGGCACGTTGTACGAGAAAATAGGGTTTGTGTTTTAAGAGTTAATTTCGCTTGAAAGTGACAAGTACACTTTCAAACGAAATCAACATTAGTAATTTCGTTTGAAATGCACACTGCCACTTTCAAGCGAAATCAGCTTCCCTATATATACCCTTCATACAAAATCATTTGTAAGGTTCTTGTTTCCGGAACCGAAGTGCTGCCGACATGTCTACTGATCTGTAAACTTGTTATAATCAATATACAAGACATTTAGAGTGAATCAATCTGTTTTCCAAGTCAATTCATTTGTTTCCGCTTCTTGAATTGATAAGAACTCTTCTGATTGACTCGTTTGGGTCACAGAACGATCCTACACATTGAGCAGGAGGATATAGAGTTGGGAATGTCGGAGTTGTTTGAACTATATGTCACACCCCCAAAATCCACACGCGGAGTACCACCGCTGGGAGGCGTGACATGACCAGGATCAAGCCATCAATCATGTCAAACATAGTAATTAAGTGTAAAAGTAGGAAAATGCAATTCATCATGACATGACCGATGTTCATAACCAAACGTTGTTTAAGTAGCGGAAGCATAATAATGAAAACCCAAAGTAAGTTATAAGTTCAAATATCGTCTACGATCCGTATCCCACAACGACCTGCTCCTTCCTGTGCAAGCTCCATATGTACCTAAGGTCCTGCAAGGCATGTAACAGAGAGTCAACAACTAGTTGAGCGAGTTCACAGTGGGTTGTTTAGTAATAATGTTCGTTTCATAAATCGTTTGTTTGATTAGTAACCCATGTATCGTTATCAATTACATCGCGGCCCTCCAGGCATGTTTGCGAAGATTAGTGGGGGTTTCCCATGTATTGTAGACTAGTTATATTTGTATCGCGGCCCTCCAGGCATGTTTGCGAAGATTAAAGTATAGTTCGCGGCCATTCCAGGCATGTTTGCGAAGATCGTTTTAGTATAGTTCGCGGCCATTCCAGGCATGTTTGCGAAGATCGTTTTAGTATAGTTCGCGGCCATTCCAGGCATGTTTGCGAAGATCGTTTTAGTATAGTTCGCGGCCATTCCAGGCATGTTTGCGAAGATCGTTCAAGTATAGTTAAGGTTGTTGTCCTACCCAAGGAGGACGAACGTACGTATTCTACCCAAGGAGAATACGCAGGATTAATATTGGCATCCTACCCATGGAGGATGGCGGTACATATCCTACCCAAGGAGAATATGTAGGTTCCTTTTAATTTCTTTAACCCATTCCCAACCACCGGGAATCCCATGCCTTAGAAAGTGTGTGAACTCACCTGAGTTTGCTCGGTATGCTAAGTATGTGCTCAAAGTAAGTCAATCACGTCCTAAAGTACGCACGTATAGAATAATCAGTTGGTGTTCAAGTTGCTCACGTATTAAGCAGGTAGCACGTAATCACAATCATACAAGTCATGTCTAACGTCTAACAGCAGTTAAATATTCCAGTTAACACTTAACGGAATCCATTCAAGTTACAGCACAGCTCGACGAAACACATAAGTTGGCGAAACAAGATATTGACGAAACACATTCTGTTTCGTCGAGGTGTCCCCTGGCGAAACAGAACTTCTGATTCGTCGACTACTCTTGGCGAAACACATTCTGTTTCGCCGAGAGTTCTGTTTCGTCGGACGTCAGTTTCGCAGACAACAGATGCAGCAGTTACAAATATACACAGAACCCTAATCATGCTAGCAGCCGTTATCAGTATCAGAAATCATATGAAGGTCAATGTGCAGAACGGATCATCACAACTCAATCATCCAAGAATCATTGTCTAGCATAAACCCTAGTTTTTGTGTATAACATATAAATTTAACATCCAACAATCATATCATTGAACCCTATCAAGATGCTAACTTGAATTCAGAATCAAATCATATTAACAACATTCAGAACC
The DNA here is from genome assembly GCA_030545235.1 of Helianthus tuberosus. Lineage (NCBI taxonomy): Eukaryota > Viridiplantae > Streptophyta > Magnoliopsida > Asterales > Asteraceae > Helianthus > Helianthus tuberosus. Next base: position 9,549,158 of record CM060434.1, on the reverse strand, counting down.
GAGCATTCGATCATATTCAGTTTCGCATAGAATTACGCATCCGATTAACCATGTATATCGCAATCAAGAACATCATACCCATATACTCCTATATAATCCAGAATTCAAGTATATACACAACATGAATCGAGCTATTACAGAAATATTAAACCGATTAACGAACACACACTAACCGGAATAATAGAAATACGAATCGATCGCTAAGATATCTTCGGGAACCTCCAACTGCCGTCGCACAGGAGGGAAAGGGGCTCTAGGGTTTTGGTTGTTTGATAGCAGATGTAAAAACTGATGTTGTTTCACGTTTTAAACTCAAAATAGCGTGTTGGGCCCGAACTGGGCTTCGGTGAAACTGGGCTCGGCGAAACAGCCTGTTTCGTCGAGAAGATTGCTGACGAAACTGACCTGTTTCGTCGAGGTCAAACTTGGCGAATCTCACTTGTTTCGTCGAGTTGTTTTATGGTTTATAAGTCTAAGTTTTTCAAACAGTATGCAAGCTATCATATTACACATAACCATGCAAGTACACTACATTTTATCATATCACAAAGTGTACAGTTACGAAGTCAAACAGGTCAACTACTAAACAGTCAAAGTCAACGTGCATTAATGCGAATAGAGAATGCCGGAAATTCGAGTTGTCACATTATCCCCAACTTGAAAGAAATTTCGTCCCGAAATTTAGCATGCAGTTACTGAGGAAGCTAATAGTGTGACGTTGTTTACCTGTTTCGTATCGCGGCTCCCCGAGCATGTATGCGAAGATTACTGGTTTTCCTGGGGTGTCACATTATCCCCCCCCCCCGTTGATTTGGAATTTCGTCCCGAAATTCTGCAATAGTAGCTTCAGCCTCAGTAGTAGTTGCATTGGTTCCGAATAACTGGGGATATTTGAGTTCCATTTGATCTTCTCGTTCCCAGGTATACTCTGGGCCACGACGGGAGTTCCAACGAACTCGTACAAGAGGGATTCTCGTGTTCTTGAGGACCTTAACATCCCGGTCCGTGATTTCAACAGGTTCCTCGACGAAGTGCAACCGCTCGTCGATAGTGAGTTCCTTTAAGGGAACTATGTGGGTCTCATCTGACATACACTTCTTCAGATTCGACACGTGAAAGATATTGTGAACTGCACTGAGTTCAGCTGGTAAGTTCAGTCTGTAGGCCACTTTGCCTATTTTCTCAATGACTTCAAATGGTCCAACGTATCGTGGGTTAAGTTTGCCGCGTTTGCCAAAACGAACCACACCCTTCCAGGGTGAAACTTTGAGTAGTGCTCGATCCCCAACTTGGAATTCGAGTAGTTTCCTGTCTTTATCGGCGTGTGCTTTCTGACGGTCGCGTGCTGCCGCCATGCGTTGTCGTATTTGTGCAATCTTTTCTGTAGTATCGACTACCATTTCTGGACCTGTGATTTGACTTTCTCCCACCTCTGCCCAACAGAGAGGTGACTGGCACTTACGCCCGTACAGTGCCTCGAATGGTGCAGCTTAAATGCTGGTGTGGTAGCTGTCGTTGTAAGAAAATTCCACAAGTGGCAGATGTCTTTCCCAACCATTGCCAAATTCAATTACGCACGCCCGAAGCATGTCTTCTAGAGTTTGAATAGTACGCTCAGACTGCCCATCCGTCTGAGGATGATAAGCTGTGCTCATGTCTAATCGAGAGCCAAAAGATTTGTGCATTGCTTGCCACAGTTCTGAAGTAAAGCGTGCATCACGATCAGAGATGATAGAGGTTGGCACCCCGTGCCTTGAAACCATTTCTTTTAAGTAGATGTCTGCTAGGGTAGAGAACTTGTCTGTTTCCTTAATAGCCAGGAAGTGAGCAGACTTTGTGAGTCGATCCACGATCACCCAAATAGTATCATTTCCGTGTTGAGATCTAGGTAAGCCTGTAACAAAATCCATGGAAATTTGTTCCCATTTCCATTGTGGTATCTCAGGTTGTTGAAGTGGTCCTGACGGTTTCAGATATTCTGCCTTGACTCTCGCACAAGTCAAGCATTTGCTAACGTATGTGGCTATGTGGGCCTTCATGCTAGGCCACCAGTATGTAGTTTTGATATCGTGGTACATTTTATCCGAACCTGGATGTACCGAGTAGCAAGACTTATGAGCTTCATCCATTACAAGCTCGCGTAAGTTGCCATAGAGTGGGACCCAGATGCGTCCTGTTACATAGGAGGCTCCGTCTGCCTTTTGTTCTAATCTTTGCCTTGAGTCGCGTAGGGCTTCAGCCCTAACGTTTTCTGGTTTCAATGCTTCTACCTGAGCATCTCGTATTTGTGAAGGAAGACTAGACTGAATGGTGAGTTGCAACGCTCGTACACGCCTAGGTGTAGTATCCTTTCGATTGAGGGCGTCGGCCACCACATTGGCTTTGCCCAGATGGTACTTTATGGCACACTCATAATCGTTCAGCAGCTCGACCCATCTACGTTGTCGCATGTTCAACTCTTTCTGCTTGAAAATATGTTCGAGACTTCTGTGATCGGTGTAGATGGTGCACTTAGTGCCATACAGGTAATGTCGCCATATCTTGAGCGCAAAAACAGCGGCTCCCAGCTCTAAATCATGAGTAGTGTAATTCCGTTCGTGAATCTTAAGTTGGCGCGAAGCATAAGCAATGACTTTATCCCGTTGCATCAACACACATCCAAGACCTTGGATGGATGCGTCGCAGTAAACTATAAAATCGTCCGTGCCTTCAGGCAATGAGAGGATAGGTGCGCTACAAAGTCTATCCTTTAAGTGCTGAAACGCTGTTTCCTGTGTATTACCCCAACGGTAAGCAACACCTTTCTGTGTCAGTAGTGTAAGCGGCTGAGCAATCTTCGAGAAGTCTTTGATGAATCGTCTGTAATAACCTGCCAAACCCAAGAATTGGCATATTTCTGTCGGTGTGCGAGGTGCAGGCCAGTTCTTGATCGTATCTACCTTGGATGGATCGACATGAATCCCATCCTTGTTTACCACATGGCCTAGGAAGTGGACTTCACGAAGCCAGAAGTCGCATTTCGAAAATTTGGCGTACAGTTGTTCCGTTCGAAGGAGTTCCAAAATAAGTCGTAAGTGCTGCTCGTGTTCCTCCTGACTCTTCGAATAGATCAGGATGTCGTCAATAAAAACAATAACGAACTTGTCAAGATAAGGTTTGCACACCCTGTTCATAAGATTCCATGAAAACCGCAGGCGCGTCCGTTAGCCCGAATGGCAGGACCAAAAACTCGTAATGGCCGTAGCGAGTTCTGAATTCTGTTTTGGAGACGTCCTCATCCCGGACTCTCAGCTGATGGTATCCTGACCTTAAGTCTATCTTGGAGTAGTAGCTCGACCCTTGCAGCTGGTCGAATAAATCATCTATGCGCGGAAGAGGATAACGATTCTTGATCGTCACCTTGTTGAGTTCACGGTAGTCTATATACATCCTGAACGTACCGTCTTTCTTCTTTACGAATAACACTGGAGCTCCCCAAGGCGAAGAGTTAGGACGTATGAAACCCTTTTTCCAAGAGTTCTTGTAGTTGCTTAGACGGTTCTTCCAGTTCCGTTGGAGCTAAGCGATAAGGTGCTCGAGCTATGGGTGCTGCTCCCGGAGCGAGCTCGATCTGAAATTCGACCACTGGAATATCCCCAATCTTTTTCTCTTTCTTCGATGTATCAGTAACGAGTGCTAAAACAGCTGTGTGGCCGCCCTTTCGTAAACACTTTTGGGCCTTCAAGAAGGGTATGATGCCACTCACGACACCACTCTTGTCGCCTTGAACTTCGAGAGGTTCTTTACCAGAACGGGGAATACGAATGATCTTTTCCTTGCATAGGATCTCTGCTTGTTGTTGGGATAACCAATCCATACCAATGACGATGTCGTAACTATCGCAACGTTGAGGTCATTACTAGTATCACCCTGACCAATCACGAACACTCGACCCCTGGCACCATTGCCGTCGTTATTACCCCCGTTGTCTTCCCTAGTCCCCGTTTCCTTGGTTGTGTTTCTGATTCTGGTTCTGATTCAACCGTGGGCAGTGTCTCTTGAAGTGACCTTCAGCCCCACACTGATAACATCCCTTGTTACCCTGCCGTTGCCGCTGATTCTATAGATCTTGTATCTGTTGTTGTTGGTTCTGGCTTGCAGAACGTGAGTTTCTACCATCCTTGGCTCCATGACCAAGCTTGTCGCATCATTGACAATGATTTCGGTTGCACTGCCCGCTGTGGTGCAAGTTACATCGTTTGCACTTAGGGTGGTTTCCCCTGTATCCACCCTGCCATTGACTGCTGAAAGGTTGCTGACTAGGACTTTGGTTGTCATCGATCTTTCACTGTTGTGCCTGGGACAGAATCGTAGTCGAACCCTTGCCAGAGGTTCCATTCCACTTTCATTTGTTGTCACTGAGGATAGCAAAAGTAGTTGAAGTAGTAGCACCAATACGTCTAGGCAGCTTGTTCTGTTCCACTGCCTGGTCTGTGGGACGATGAGCAAGATGAGTAACATCTTGAATAGTAGCAAGATTAGCAGTCATCACATGACTTTGAATTTCTGGTACTAAGCCTTTGAGGTACCGCTCTCGGTGCGCTTGATGGGAGGTTCCACCATAGTAGGGCACAAAGTTGCCAGCTCGTTAGATCGCTTCGTATACGTCTCTATTTCTGACCCCGTCATCTTCAGGTTAAAGAACTCCACTTCCAGTTTGTGGATGTTATCATAGTTACAGTATTCTAGTTTGATTAGTTTCTTGAATTCGTCCCAAGGGGTGGCATTAGCAGCCGCCAGCCCCCAGCATCGAAACGTGCGCGTTCCACCAAGTTTGCGCAGTGTCTTCGAGACCATCAGTGGCATATTTCACCTTACTAGCCTCGGGTCATTCGCATAATCGAAGTCCGATTCGAGTTCCTCGAACTTAACGGAGGAGTCCAACAGCTCCTTCAGTTTCGTTGAAAGTAGTAGGACGACAGTCCATAAAAAGTCGTGTATATGCATACAGGTGGCTGAGCGTGTTGACTTGTCGTGTGCGTAAGAGTAATCAAAATTGAGCACAGTGTTGAGTTACGAGAGTAGGATCTAAAAATCCTAGAGTAAGTGGTGATGGCAGGTTACACCTCCTGCCTGGGCAGCTGCAAGTGCTGCAGTGACTTGTTCAGTGATCGAAGCCGCCAACTGGGCTTGAGTTAGGTTAACGCGTCCACACATGATCTTGACATCAAGGAGAACATGTGGGTGAGAGGTTCGCGAATAGTGCGAAGAGAGTGAGCACACAAGTATTCTCAAGCAACAACATATAGTAGGTTCTGTACTCTAAGCATACCGCGAGCAAAGTTCTATGTAGTTCTAGCATGTAGGTAAAGTAACATGAATAGTAGTACCTATGATGTTGAGCCTTGCACGTGGAGCGAAGCGTCGTTGTGGATCATTGAGAGCACTGTTCTGGTTATAGTCTGGTTTTAACAAAAATCGTTTTCCCTTTATTAAAACCGAGTTCTCTATAACCAATGGCTCTGATACCAATCTGTCACACCCCCAAAATCCACACGCGGAGTACCACCGCTGGGAGGCGTGACATGACCAGGATCAAGCCATCAATCATGTCAAACATAGTAATTAAGTGTAAAAGTAGGAAAATGCAATTCATCATGACATGACCGATGTTCATAACCAAACGTTGTTTAAGTAGCGGAAGCATAATAATGAAAACCCAAAGTAAGTTATAAGTTCAAATATCGTCTACGATCCGTATCCCACAACGACCTGCTCCTTCCTGTGCAAGCTCCATATGTACCTAAGGTCCTGCAAGGCATGTAACAGAGAGTCAACAACTAGTTGAGCGAGTTCACAGTGGGTTGTTTAGTAATAATGTTCGTTTCATAAATCGTTTGTTTGATTAGTAACCCATGTATCGTTATCAATTACATCGCGGCCCTCCAGGCATGTTTGCGAAGATTAGTGGGGGTTTCCCATGTATTGTAGACTAGTTATATTTGTATCGCGGCCCTCCAGGCATGTTTGCGAAGATTAAAGTATAGTTCGCGGCCATTCCAGGCATGTTTGCGAAGATCGTTTTAGTATAGTTCGCGGCCATTCCAGGCATGTTTGCGAAGATCGTTTTAGTATAGTTCGCGGCCATTCCAGGCATGTTTGCGAAGATCGTTTTAGTATAGTTCGCGGCCATTCCAGGCATGTTTGCGAAGATCGTTCAAGTATAGTTAAGGTTGTTGTCCTACCCAAGGAGGACGAACGTACGTATTCTACCCAAGGAGAATACGCAGGATTAATATTGGCATCCTACCCATGGAGGATGGCGGTACATATCCTACCCAAGGAGAATATGTAGGTTCCTTTTAATTTCTTTAACCCATTCCCAACCACCGGGAATCCCATGCCTTAGAAAGTGTGTGAACTCACCTGAGTTTGCTCGGTATGCTAAGTATGTGCTCAAAGTAAGTCAATCACGTCCTAAAGTACGCACGTATAGAATAATCAGTTGGTGTTCAAGTTGCTCACGTATTAAGCAGGTAGCACGTAATCACAATCATACAAGTCATGTCTAACGTCTAACAGCAGTTAAATATTCCAGTTAACACTTAACGGAATCCATTCAAGTTACAGCACAGCTCGACGAAACACATAAGTTGGCGAAACAAGATATTGACGAAACACATTCTGTTTCGTCGAGGTGTCCCCTGGCGAAACAGAACTTCTGATTCGTCGACTACTCTTGGCGAAACACATTCTGTTTCGCCGAGAGTTCTGTTTCGTCGGACGTCAGTTTCGCAGACAACAGATGCAGCAGTTACAAATATACACAGAACCCTAATCATGCTAGCAGCCGTTATCAGTATCAGAAATCATATGAAGGTCAATGTGCAGAACGGATCATCACAACTCAATCATCCAAGAATCATTGTCTAGCATAAACCCTAGTTTTTGTGTATAACATATAAATTTAACATCCAACAATCATATCATTGAACCCTATCAAGATGCTAACTTGAATTCAGAATCAAATCATATTAACAACATTCAGAACCGAGCATTCGATCATATTCAGTTTCGCATAGAATTACGCATCCGATTAACCATGTATATCGCAATCAAGAACATCATACCCATATACTCCTATATAATCCAGAATTCAAGTATATACACAACATGAATCGAGCTATTACAGAAATATTAAACCGATTAACGAACACACACTAACCGGAATAATAGAAATACGAATCGATCGCTAAGATATCTTCGGGAACCTCCAACTGCCGTCGCACAGGAGGGAAAGGGGCTCTAGGGTTTTGGTTGTTTGATAGCAGATGTAAAAACTGATGTTGTTTCACGTTTTAAACTCAAAATAGCGTGTTGGGCCCGAACTGGGCTTCGGTGAAACTGGGCTCGGCGAAACAGCCTGTTTCGTCGAGAAGATTGCTGACGAAACTGACCTGTTTCGTCGAGGTCAAACTTGGCGAATCTCACTTGTTTCGTCGAGTTGTTTTATGGTTTATAAGTCTAAGTTTTTCAAACAGTATGCAAGCTATCATATTACACATAACCATGCAAGTACACTACATTTTATCATATCACAAAGTGTACAGTTACGAAGTCAAACAGGTCAACTACTAAACAGTCAAAGTCAACGTGCATTAATGCGAATAGAGAATGCCGGAAATTCGAGTTGTCACACTATACAACCTTGTGAGCCATGGTTCACACCGATTTTTATTCAAGCACAAAGCCGGTGAAGAACACCCAATCCTCAAGACCACCAAAAATGACACCAACTGGAAGAAACGTTTCTTCTTTGTTAGGAGGGATTCTATCCCGGATGGGAAGGATCTCCCCTTAAAGTGGACCACTCATGGTAGGATAGAGGATCCTTATAGGAGGATCATAGGATACCCTGTTTCTGCTGAGGATCACTAACCCCTTTGTTTCTATTTTGTAGCTATCTCTGTGTCACATATCATTCCACCACCTGCAACCAAAGAGAGGATCACCGCTTTCTGGAATCTTGATCCTGCAGTAAGGTCATTTCAAGCAAACACCAAGGATTCTCAAGAAGTATCCTCAGGCTCCGTTACAATGTCAAGTAAGTATCCAAGTTTATATATGGTTAAATGTTAAAATGTAAATAAAACAAGAATACTTATCTGTCACTTTGAAACGGAATATCCCTATTCAAACGGAATAGCTAATTCAAGCGAAATTATCAAACGGAATTACTACTTGGAGCGAAATTACTAATTTCGTGTGGAACGTCTCAAACGGAATCACACTCTGAAGCGGAATCAGGTAATTTCGTGTGAAATCAAAGGTACTTTTCAAACGAAATTACAATTTCAAGCGGAATCAAGTGCTAATTTCGTGTGAAATGCTGCTGACGTCACTTAATCCGAAATCATTTTCAAGTGGAATTACAATTTTTATCAATTTTAAGCTGAATTATGGTTCAATTCTTTCAAGGATTCTTTAAAACACTGTTTCGCATATAATATGTGAAATTCAAATCATTTTGACCGTAAAATCTTGTGAATTTTGTAAAAGAAGGTGTAGAAGTCAGAAAAATGGCTGTTTTGGCAAGAACTCTTCCTCCTGAGCTCTGATACCACTTGTAGGATCGTTCTGTGACCCAAACAAGTCAATCAGAAGAGTTCTTATCAATTCAAGAGGCGGAAACAAATGAATTGACTTGGAAAACAGCTTGATTCACTCTAAATGTCTTGTATATTGATTATAACAAGTTTACAGATCAGTAGACACGTCGGCAGCACTTCGGTACCGGAAACAAGAACCTTACAAATGATTTCGTATGAAGGGTATATATAGGGAAACTGATTTCGCTTGAAAGTGGCAGTGTGCATTTCAAGCGAAATTACTAATGTTGATTTCGTTTGAAAGTGTACTTGTCACTTTCAAGCGAAATTAACTCTTAAACACACAAACCCTATTTTCTCGTACAACTTGCCCTGATCTAACAATTCTAGTACAAGACTCGATACAAGACGAAGTCGACAGACGTATGCACCAACAGACTCCCCCTTGGATGTTGACGAGTCTTCAGTGTCGAGTCTTCAACGTCTTCAGTCTTTATTAGTCTTTGGGCTCTTCCAAAATATCTGACAGTGTAAGCATACTCAATCTTTATCATCTACTCTCATTTATCATCAGGATTCGATTCTGACTCTTGCATCTATAGACTTTTCTCTCCCTTGGATGTTGTTCTACTAACAGACTCCCCCTTGAGTTGTGCTGAGATCGTAGTCTGGCTTTCACAGGTGTCACACCCTGACCACGTAGAACATACAAAACGTGGCGGAAACGTCGGGGAGTGTTGTAACAGAATTTATGTTTCACAACCATGGAAATCGAAGTTTCGTTTTATTAATCAAACATGAAAGTTTACATTGTTTTAAACAAGAACCAAAGAGTACATAACATAAATTAACTAGTTCTTGTCTCGTTTTAAGTCACTAAGGCACAGGTCCGCCTAAGTATGTCTTGATAAGTCCTATGCATCATCTCCTGAAAACACATGTGAAAATAGGTACGTCAGCATAAAAATGCCTGTGAGATACATAGGTTTTGTGAAAACATAATTCATGACTTATATTTGAGAAAATGTTTAGTCATGAACCTTGTAATTTGCTTTGTCTTGTAAATCATATGAAAAACGATAAGATCAGATGATATGTATAAATAAGATAATAATGTATGGTTAAATGAATAACCATGTAAAATGAGTTTGTATAAGATAAGTTGTTTGTAAATCAATGTCTTATGAAAAGTATGTTATTTGTATAAAATGTTATATGTCTCAAACTGAAATGATTCAAATAACGCTACGATATGTAATACCATACAAACACTTATATATAGGAAGTACCAGCGGCGTATCCACCATGCTTGTATCATATTACACACGCATCGTTACTTAATCACTTAATCAACCCAAACCACCAATGTAAGATGTCTATGTTTAAACCAATTGTCAAATGTATTGAATAATATACCAAAATGTTTATGTCAAGATGTAAGTCATGCAATGTGTAACCAAAATGATATGTATGGCTAGTGAAATGCATCAACTAAACCATAGGTGAAATACACAAAACAAAGTATTGAAGTAAAACTTGGTTTAAATCAAAGTTATGTTTTGTGTAGTAAATGTATGCTATACTGATATTAGACATTTATGCGGTATTGTGAAAATTCATACATCCAAGCCTTGCGACAGTCGGATAACCATGTAAAAATGGGTTATCAAAAGAATATGTATAGTATAGTTTAAACAAACCAAATTTCATAGCAAAATGTAAGCATATGATGAATAAGAAATGTACTAAGTATGCTAAGTTAACATACAAAGCAGAAAAGTCATGTAAATCAATGTGCTAGCATGCTATCAGTTAACATACCTAGCAGAAATGTAATGTAGAACCATGTACTAAGTATGCACACAATGGACATACATAGTATAAAATGTAATGAAATCATGTACTATAATGTACTAATGAACATAGGAAGTATATGATGTGAAAACAGGAAAACATGAAAGTAACAAGTAGGCACATGTGTTTCACCCCAAAACAGTTTGGAAAACAGTAAAAGAGGGGTCTATGTACTCACTTGAGATTGCTTAGAAGTCCTAAGATAACCACCAAGCAATGCTAGAGATCTCGGAATATCAAACGACACCTAATATAGGTAACTACATTAATAAACCGGACCTAAATTGGAAGATCGGATAGAATGAGGGCTCGTAAACCAAATGAGTATGGAAACTAATGTAGTATGGTTTAACAAAGCCTACATGCTAAATGAAACCTAACCTAAGTGCTTACGACCCATTACGACCCGTTTAGGTAGCTTATGCTACTTTAACGCGTCGTTCGCGTAAAACGCGTTCGGACCGCCTAACTAGTCCTATGACAAGTAACATATGCCTTAACATGTCTAATATTGTTGTCAAATCAGTTTAGATGTCAAAAGTTATGTTACATATGTTTAAAATGAATTTTGGCATCAAAGGGGTATTTTGGTAATTTACGTAAGGCATATAAACTACCTATCATACAACTACTTAAACGAAGCGACCATAAGGTATAACCTCGGAAGGTTATTCCCTATATACTATGGTCACCTAATGTGTTTGGTCGGATCCTAATGATCGACCAAATGGGTCGGGTTCGAAAGTATAAGAGATTGTTTAGATCGCTTACCTTACGACCCTAAATAAGCACTAAACTAAAAGTGACGAGCTAAGCATGTTAAAGCATGTTAAAACATGCTTAACTAAGTTTAGAAAACAGGTTTGGTATCAAAATAAATGGTCTTGATACCCATAAGTAGTTTGGTTACAAAATACGCAAGAATACGTATTCTGACCGAAACTACGGCTCGTCACTGAGCCTAGATAACGTGGTAATCATTAGGTATAGTCACTAGGGACTATAACCATCGTGATCACGCTCACGTTATGAAGTTCAAATGAACTTCGCATCGACCATAAACTGGTCAATGCAGAAAGTCAAACAAAGTTCGACTTTCGGACTCGAAAAGCAATAAAAGAACGAAGGAACACTTACGAAGGGTCCCCGAATGCTAATCTAGATCAAAATAGCTCAGGTATGAAACAAAGGTTTCAACTTAGAGCACAAATGATCAGATTCTAGTGAGAAATGAAGTTGAGGTATGTGGGTATTTATAGTTTTCGATTCACCGTTAGGATCGTTTCTTGGAAAAGAGGGAATGATCTCGCCCGTACACTTGTCGGAAGGTTGTGGTAACTGATATTGACCCACCACAAGAGTTGGACACATGGCATTGGCCTTTGGAAGGGTTAAAGGCTGTTAACTGCTGAGAAAACGAGTTTCTGCATAACTGACCCCTGCTTGCGCACCGTAACAAATATTTGTTGCGGTGCGCAAGCACCTATTTTGGCAGAATTATAGTTTTGGTCCCTGCAGCCCGTTTAAGCTATTTTCGATGCGTTTGAACCCCGTTAACCTCACTTCAAGGCTCTAAAATGAAGTTAAAGTATAGGGAACTTAAAATGTGCTCAAAAATATCTCGGATGTCGGTTCGTTTGGTCGTACGGTTGCGTTGTTCGGTTAATTACGACGGGAGTCGTAACGAACGTAAAAACGGTCCAAATTGCGCGACGAATGGATTTTTGACAAGCCAAACACTAAAGCATAGTATTATAATTCTTACATAAATTTTTGGATGTTCGGATGTATTCAGAACGTAAGATATGCGCGAAAATGCAAACTTGTGCACTTTTTGACACTTTTAGTCCCTGAATGACCCAAAAGTTTATTTTAGCACACCGAACCCCTCAAAGCCTATTTCTAAGCTATGTAAAGGATATTTATGGTATGTTTACCTTATGGCCATGTTCCGGAATGTCTGTTACTGTTCAAATTGGCATACTTTCGCAGTTTGTCAACTTTAGTCCCTGTAAGCGATTTAACTTGATTTCACCATACCAAACCTTCCAAAACTTATTTCTAAGTTATGTAAAGGTTATTTAAGGTATGTTAAGCCTATTTCACTATTCCGGAGTGTTTGTTGCATTAAACTGGTTATATTTACGCATTTGTGCGCGTAAAACCTTCCAGAAAGCGATTTAGAGCTTGAAATCGAACAAGAGTTGATATGTGCAAAAGATACACATATTTATACAAGTACAAAGTATGAAATACAATATTTCATTGGTTTGGTATTTGTTTGATGGTCGCAGTGACACAGGTGTCACAACAGGTTTCAAGATCGAGACCTGGCTCACATCCTGCTCAGGTACTAGAATCGCAAACTGGCTCTCTTATAGCCATAACCTACACATACTCTACCTCAAAGTAAATTTCACAAATTAACAATTTGACAAATTTAAACTATGCTAACCACTTGATAAACTCAGTTTAAATCATCAATTATTGATATAACAAATTTAATTTCTGATGACCACATGTATGTATATCATTTTTCTAACCACACACTCCCAAACCTGTTCGTCATGTATAGCACTCGGAATTTTGAAAATCAGCTTTTCAACATCAGTTGTCAAAAACCTTTTTGAATTTTTCAAAATTTATGCTAAAACACTCTGAAAATCTTTTTAGATTTTATGATATAATAGAAATGCAGTAAAGAAATATTTACAAACCAATATTTTTGTGAGTTTGTGTAAGAGGATCATATCAGTTTTTGAGACAAATCACCAACACCGTTAAGCTTTAAACATTTTAAGTTCTAAACGTTTCACTTAGATTGTCAGTATACTGATCCACTTAAATTCTGACACAAAGTTCAACTGTTTCGAGATATGAGATTAATGTTTTAAGCGACTTAAACTTATTCGCGTGTCCCACCTCAGAATATACTCCCATATCCAGATCCCAATATTCAGTCTTACAGGTGAGTATACCTAGATGATATCTGTAAGGGGTTAAATGCGAGGGCCGTGAGAGCTCAGGCTATTGCTTCCCGAAAATCAGAGAGATGACGGCTTCGACTTTTGGTGTGTTCCCTTTAGAGAATCTTTTCTTCAACAACACATGATTAGCATTTTTCAATGTTTCATCATTTTTATGCTGAAGGTAGGCTATATTTCAAGCAAGCGTAAAGTATTCTCCGGGGACTAGGCCATTGCTTCCGCAAAATCAGAAGTCCCGGGATAATACCCCAGATATCGCTAAGCATAAAGACCTAGTATCTCAGAAAGTGGGACCTTTCAAACAAGATTTCTGGGGTTACCCATATATCCGAGAGATGTTTCCCCATGAGATAAGCAAGTTTGAAATTTAGGTTTATATCTCGTGACAATCTACTAAATGTGTAAAAACCTACTGGCATATCATCAGTGAGACCGTTTATCACATTTGACTTTCCAATTCTTTAGCATGCTGTGATCGTCCACTGATGTACTATCATTTCCTCTTTTTTCACAACAAAACTCATATATGATTTTATCATGTTTTTGACTTTTTCAAATTTTCTAATGTTTTTGTATTTTCTAAAAATTTCTTACTCCCCCAAAAATTCAAAATCATTTAAAGGAAATTTGAAAACAAACTGTACACGGTAAAGTGACAACTGATATCGAATCACTTCAATTCGCCATCCACTTGGCATAAACAATCAGAACTCCCCCTCACAACAAAACATTTTCCCATTATCATTTCAAAACACTTAAGTTTGTTTTAATCAAAAATGGTTTTTCCGGAAAATAAGTTTTGTTTTCATCATAAACCACTTGTAGGTTAGGGGATCTCATCACATTGTTTTGTCATTTTCAACCTTTTGAAAAATATAACAATTTTAAGTTCAATCAACAAACATCACTTCTAGAAAATCAAGTACAACTTAATGTCCCTGATTTACCATTTGTAAGTCGAAATATCAATAAACAATTTACCAACATTCACATTTGTGAAATTTCTCAAGAAAAATGTCGATTCCTGCTCCACGATTACCAACTTGGGAGCTCCGGCAAGTCAGGTTTTTAGTTTGAAAATCCTGTCACCCAAGCCTGACCAGCCTTGGGTGATTTTGGTACACATCTATCCCACCATCTTTTCGATTGATAAAATTATTTTGCACCTTTAACCTTCCCATCAACCATCTTCCCAAAGATGTGTTTGACTTTCCCATTGAAAGCCTTTTCAGTATCAAATTCTCCTTTACCAGGGAAAAATTGACCTGAAATCTCAGTTTTACCAACCTTTAACTTCAAATTTTCTTTTGACAATTTAGGAAAGTTTTCATCGTTGATCTCAGGAACGGAATTCTCATTCTTTTTCTCAACAAATGACTCCTCTGATTTTATGGAATCAGATTCATTGGCAGAAATACTCTCAGATTTTACAACCCATCTTTGTTTGTTTTCGTCAACTTTTCTTTTGTAAAAACGTTTTGAAGTTTCACCAACTTCAAAAATTGAATTTTCAAAAACATTAGATCTCTCAGTTGATTGTTTCTTTTTATCAACGTGTTTTTCTTTCAATTTTGAGTTAAAAGAAACTCTCTGTTTTGTGTTGTTGAATTGATGGCAATTCCAAGCAATATGTCCAACTTTTTGACATTTGTAACAAGTTCTTCTCTCAACTCTTTTCTCAGTTCTCATCATCATATTCTTTTTCTTCTCAGCGAGAAACTCTTGATTTGACTGTCTCCAGAATGGTTTCTTCTGTTCTTCTTCAGAATTTTCTCCAGTATCCGTATCTTCTGTCTTTTTATCTTGAAATGCTTCAAGACCTGCAATAGTAGGATAAACTCGATCAATCAAATAATCACATGTTTTATAACTCAACAACAAACGTTTGATTCTTTCACTCTCAATCTTTTCAAGTTCCAAATCCTGCTTTAGCTTTGCACAATCCTCAATATACTCATTGATGACCTTCTGCTTTGTCATTAATGTAGAGCTCATCATTGTCATTGCAGCATCTACTTCTCGATTTGTTTTGTTCAAACCGTCAACTGTTCTATTCAGAACGTCATACGACTCTTTCACATATTTTATATCAGACAACAAATTCTCTTTCAGCTCTTCAAGTTCACAAATCTTCTTGTCTTTCTCCTCACAATGTTTGCAAGACCCCAAACATTTCAGAAAAGGTTTAATGACTTCAACTATCTTTTCAACCTCGACAACCTTTTCAACTTCAACAATTTTTTCTATCTCGACGATTTTCTCAACTTCGACTATTTTTTCGATTTCAACAATTTTTTCTACCACTTTCTTCACTTCAACGATTTTTTCTATTACTTTCTCAATTACTGGTTTAACATTTACTCCTTCGGCTTCCATCTTTGCCTTTTCATCAGCTATTTTTCTTATTGCATCCAGCTCTCTTTTTAGTCTGGCAATCTTCTTCTCATTCAGCATCTCAACTTTATCTTCAAAAAACAAATTAAAACTATTAGGATCCAGACCTTTTCTAGCTTTATTGATATATTCTTCTTCATCATCAGTATCAACATCACTTCCAAAATCTGGAAAAATCGGTATTCTTTTCGAACTAGATTTGACTTCATCTTCTTCCAGAATTCTGGCAACAAGACCTGAACCAGGTGGAATGTATTTATCCCAGCTAAATCCTTATGCAACAAATTCATCATCTTGATCAATTATACCAAAACACGCTCTTTTCTCTTCAATGGTATGTGCATGTGCAGTTTGTGGTTGTTGAGCAATCTGATGAAAAATTGACTTTTGATAATAATCATTCTTTCCATCTTGTCTTCCAGTTGCTTCTTTGTTTTTGCATTCTCATTTAAAATGTCCTTTTCCTTTGCAACGAAAACAGGTGACTTTCGATTTGTCAAACCCAATTGGAGATTCACTTATTCCCCGAAAATCATCTCTACCGGTGATTTGTGTAAATTTTTCTGCTCTTCGAACAACACTAGCTAAACACCACTTTACATCCATCAATTCAAGTTCCTCAACATCAATCTGGTGATAATCCTCTTTAGTAAGCATCAGATTTCCAATCTTGCCACCAATCAAGCTTTCATATGATTCTAACATAGCAACGAGTGATGCCATGTGTTGCTTTGCTATTTCCGGAGAAAGATTTTGACCATTTTGAATGATCAAGGTAACATTACGCTGCAGATTTGTAGAATTCTGTTGTTGAGGACTTGGTGTTGTAAAATTTAGATCAAAGCTTGAATACAAGGATGAAGATCCACCACTTTGAGTCACAGTACTTCCATTTGTTCCAGAAGAACTATCAGCACTGAAGCCAGTTTGAATCTTTGGGCTTGGAGTAACTTCAAATTTGTTTCCTCTGTAGTATAAGCTGACATCTTGCTGAGCATTTGGATTCTTCATGATTGTTGTTTTCTGGATATCCAACTCGTGCTCTTCAATCTTCTGAATAAACTGTGCCAGATTCATATTTTCAGATTTTCTCGTGTGTTTAAGAATCATCAAATAAGTTCCCCATTTCTGCTGTGGTAAAGGATCAGCAAGTTTATCAACCCATTCATCGTCGTCTTTCTTTATGTTCAATCTTCCCATTTCCAAAACAAGATGACAATATCTATCAATGGTCATTTTTGTTGTTTCATGATCAAAGGCAACAAACATGTCAAATGATTTCTTAAGTAAAGCCTTTTTGTTCTTGATCATATCTGCACTTCCTTTAAACTTTTGAATCAATGCCGTCCAAATTGACCTAGCAGTACCCTCTTGTTGGAGCAAAACAAAGATATATTCTTTAATCGCTTGTTGAAGAATACTGATCATCATTTTTTCACTTGTATATTTCAATTTATCATTTTCTGATATGTCACAAAATGCTTTTTCAAGCCCACGTTCATTTTTCGGTTTCTCGAAATCTTTTTCCAATGAACACCATGCGTCAAACTTATAAGCTTGCACCCAGTTCTCAAATCAATTCTGCCATCCTTTAAAATCTTCAATGTACATGAGCTTTGGCGGTTTTTGATGAGTTCCCGTCTCATTTTCACTGTAAAGAGTTTCAGCAGCTGTACCCGGAGCAACTGGTGTAGCAAACGCATTGTAGAATTCCTCTTCCATGATTCAGCAAATTGTTTCACAAAACACAAGTCTAAAAAACACAATTTCACACGAAATACCAAACTCAAACGGAATCAAGTCTCAACTGAAATCACTTTTGAAGCGGAATACCCCCTTCACACGGAATAACACTTTTTGGTGTGAAATAACCTCTCACACGAAATCACTTTGAAATGGAATATCCCTATTCAAACGGAATAGCTGATTCAAGCGAAATTATCAAACGGAATTACTACTTGGAGCGAAATTACTAATTTCGTGTGGAACGTCTCAAACGGAATCACACTCTGAAGCGGAATCAGGTAATTTCGTGTGAAATCAAAGGTACTTTTCAAACGAAATTACAATTTCAAGCGGAATCAAGTGCTAATTTCGTGTGAAATGCTGCTGACGTCACTTAATCCGAAATCATTTTCAAGCGAAATTACAATTTTTATCAATTTTAAGCTGAATTAAGGTTCAATTCTTTCAAGGATTTTTAAAACACTGTTTCGCATATAATATGTGAAATTCAAATCATTTTGACCGTAAAATCTTGTGAATTTTGTAAAAGAAGGTGTAGAAGTCAGAAAAATGGCTGTTTTGGCAAGAACTCTTCCTCCTGTGCTCTGATACCACTTGTAGGATCGTTCTGTGACCCAAACGAGTCAATCAGAAGAGTTCTTATCAATTCAAGAGGCAGAAACAAATGAATTGACTTGGAAAACAGCTTGATTCACTCTAAATGTCTTGTATATTGATTATAACAAGTTTACAGATCAGTAGACACGTCGGCAGCACTTCGGTACCGGAAACAAGAACCTTACAAATGATTTCGTATGAAGGGTATATATAGGGAAGCTGATTTCGCTTGAAAGTGGCAGTGTGCATTTCAAGCGAAATTACTAATGTTGATTTCGTTTGAAAGTGTACTTATCACTTTCAAGCAAAATTAACTCTTAAACACACAAACCCTATTTTCTCGTACAACGTGCCCTGATCTAACAATTCTAGTACAAGACTCGATACAAGACGAAGTCGACAGACGTATGCACCAACAGGTAGGCGCTGGAAAATCCTCAAGGTCAGCCTCCTGCTTTAGTGTCAGTGATCTCAGCACTGTGGCTCCCAGGTCTGGGAAGAAGAAGACTGCTGCTAGCCCTAGTGCTCTAGTCCCCAAGCCTGTCACCTCCAAGGGGGGAAAGAAGAGGAAGGCCACTGAAGCTGAAAATCTTGAAGGCTTGCCTCTTATCCGCCACCAGTTCCAAGAATACTTTGCTGATGTAAGGATCACTGATTCTGCTTGATTATCCTGCCCACTTGTGGATCACGGATCCTGAACTTTACCTTGTCTTTTTGCAGAAATTCACCGAGATCGAAATGCTGTTTGATGCATATGTTGAGGAGGCGGAGTAAAAACATTTGGAGTATCAAAAATTCTTCCTGGCTAAGGATCAAACCATCTCCTCCCTCGAGAAAGACCTCAATCAGGCAAAGAAGCAGGTGGTCCAGACCCAGACAAATGCTGATCATGAGAGGCATGATCTGTTGGAGGATGCTAAAGTCTCTGCTGCCATCACCATGTACAAAATCAAGCTGCAAATGGCCCAGGAGGCTGAGGATCCTGACTTCGACAGGACCACTTGGGACAAGGAGGGCTGGAAGGCGAAGCTGGCTGAGCTAGACGATGAGGAGGAGGCTACCAAGGTCTTGGCGATTGAGGCAAGTGGCAGCGGGAAGGATCAAGCTGGTGGTGATGATGTTGGTGGTGATGCAGCCAAGGTGTGAGCTGCAGAAATGGGCGATGATGGACATTTCTAGACGCGGCCGGAGCCCATTTTTTAGGATTTGGTAGTGGTTTTTTGGTTATGATGTTTTTATCAAACAATAGTTGGTCTGTAATAACTTTAGACAATAGCTATTAGGGTTGAGGATCATGGATCCTTTGAACAATAGGTAGGATAATAGGTGGTGGAGGGATCCTCTGTTTGGGGGATGAAACCACTTGTTATCCTGCCAACTTTTATTTCCTGCACTTTTAAGACCTGTTAACAATGGACACCCTTTGCCAACCCAAGTGGACGGACCACGATTTGCTGGTAGAAGCTTGGGTTGGCAATTTTGACAACCTTTAAGGGTTCAACCTTTGGTGAATAAATAAAATTTTAATCTTTTGGCTATTTCTTGTGTTGTTATCCTTGTTAATTCTTCATTTTTCTACTGTTGTTATTCACTTTCTTTGAATTTGTAAGTAAAGAATAAAGGTTTAATAAATCATGTCAAAAAAATTTTAGGATATGATCAAGGATCAAATATCCTATAATTGATAAATTCAAAAAAGTAGTATAGTTTAAGGATCATAAATCCTGTTGTCAAAGGATAAGGGTCACTTATATAAATAGTGAATAAATATTAAAATGATTAAGGGTCATACCTGAGAATCCAAGTTAGGATCCTAAATCTTTTACATTTATAATCAGGATAACCAAAAGATAAACCTTAATAGTAGGTAAGGATCAAGGATCCTTGACTGTTTGACTTCAAAAACCTGAAATGGAACATAACTTGGGACTAAGCCAATATAAGAGAAGAGTTAGCAACTGGGGACAAGCCCAACAATTCTGGGGACAAGCCCAATATACTGGGGACAAGCCCAAAAAACTGGGGACAAGCCCAAAGGATCTTGTGTAAACTGGAGTATGGCCCTCACTGGCGACTATCCAAACTTAGTGACATGAAGATGCCAAAACCTTAGCTAACGTGAAAACGTTAGAAACCTTAGGAACGGATGTATGGTACGTCTACCATTATACGTAGGATCCCGGATACAGCCAGTACAATGAAATTGTCAGCCCCTAAAGCGAGTACTGGTCCCATTGCCTTGAACTGTACCAGGATCATCGTGTGCTACTGGCGATACTGGGGACAAGCCCAAATAACTGGGGACTAGCCCGAAAAACTAGGGTCAAGCCCAAATAACTGGAGACTTCTGTGGATACTCAATTCTTCGTTAAGGATATATGAACCTTCTGCAAAACTCAGAATCAAGTGAAAGGAGGATAAAGGATCCAGGATCCTTTTCCTTGTATATAGGATAATTAAAGAATGAAATAGTTTGAGATTAGACCATTACCAAAATGAGGATCATCCATTCTCTAAAGATCCTTCAAGGATGTGGATCATGAATATTGCTAAGAATCACAAATCCTTATCACATGAAGTACTTCTTCAGGTGGACAACATTCCAAGCTCTTGGTAGCAAATCACCTTCCATTGTTAGCAATCGATATGCCCCCTTTCCTGCCTCAGCTTCGATCAGGTAGGGGCCTTCCCACTTTGGTGCCAATTTTCCATCAGCAGGATTTGTGGTATTCTGAAATGCTTTCCTTAATACCATATCACCAACTTGGAACTTCCTGATCCTGACATTTTTGTTGTAGGCTCCAGCCATCCTTTGTTGATAACTATCCATCCTTATCCTTGCCAAATCCTTAAGTTCTTCTAGAGTATCCAAGTCTTGAACCATGTTTTCAGCATTTCCTTCAGGATCACGGATGCTTTTTCTTGCAGTAGGAACCACCATTTCTGTAGGGATTACTGATTCTGCCCCTAATACCAAAGAAAATGGAGTTTGGCCAGTAGCATTCTTGGGAGTTGTCCTATCAGCCCATAGTACATAAGGTAGTTCTTCTGCCCATTTTCCTTTCTTGGACCCAAGCTTTTTCTTCAAGTTGTTGATGATGATCTTGTTGGATGATTCTGCTTGACCATTAGCTTGTGGGTGGACTGGTGTTGATGTTATCATCTTAATCCCCCAGCTGTCACAAAAGTTAGTAGTTCTACTCCCAATAAATTGGGATCCATTATCACAAACAATTTCAGAAGGAATACCAAATCTAGTAATAATGTTTCTTTTAATAAAGGATATCACTTCCTTTTCTCTGACTTGAGCAAAGGCTTCAGCCTCTATCCACTTGGAGAAGTAATCAGTCATAGCAAGCATGAATACTTTTCCACCAGGTGCCTTAGGAAGTTTTCCAACTATATCCATTCCCCATCTTGTAAATGGCCAAGAAGAGGATATAGGATGTAAGAGCTCTGCTAGTTGGTGAAGGATATTACTATGTCTCTGACAAGGATCACACTTTCTGGCATAATCCACAGCATCCTTCTTCATAGTAGGCCAATAGTATCCTGTCCTCAGGATCCTTGAGAATAATGCCCCCTAGTGTGGTTTCCACAATCTCCTTCGTAAAAATCCTTTAGGACTTCTTGGATTTCAGGATCCTCAATGCATCTTAGATATGGTCCTGCAAGAGATCGTTTATATAACATATTATTCAATATTGTAAACTGAGATACCTTAATTTTGAAAGCCCTGGGGTTTTCTCCTGTAGGAATCTCTCCATGTTGGATATATCTCATTATTGGAAGGATCCATGATCCTGAATGGGATTGTGTATCATCACTAGGGATGATTGCAGAGTCCTCTCGTATCTCCATGGCTACATGATCCTCAATAGCGGGGGTTAGGATGTCGATAATAGGGATCCTGATATCCTCCGGAATCTTCAAGGATGATCCTAGATTGGTCAATGCATCAGCTTCTGCATTCTCTTCCCTTGGTACCTGTGTTAAACTAAAAGAAACAAAAGAGAGTGCCAATTTCTTGACTATCTCTAGATATTTGATTAGCTTTTCACCTTTAACAGCATAGGATCCATTAAAGTGATTAGTAATTAACAATGAATCTACATGTACCTCAAGATACCTGATCCTCATATGCTTGGCAATTTGCAAACCAGCTATCAAGGCTTCATATTCAGCCTCATTATTAGTAGTTTGAAACTCACAAGCTATGGAGTGGGGTATTATGTCCCCCTGTGGCGATTTTAGTAGTAATCCAAGTCCTGTTCCTTTGACATTAGAGGCTCCATCAGTGAAAAGTATCCAAGGATCCTTAGTTTCTTCAAGCTGTTGGACTTCTAACTCAGCTTCCCTTTGCAAGTCACTACTGAAATCTGCCACAAAGTCAGCTAAGGCTTGGGATTTAATGGCAGTTCTAGGCTCATATCTTATATCATAAGCACTGAGCTTCACTGCCCACTTAGCCATCCTTCCTGATATTTCAGGTTTCCTGAGAACATTCTTAATTGGAAAATTAGTCTTAACAATAATGGCATGAGTTTCAAATTAATGTCTTAATTTAGTGGATGCCATAATTAATGCGAGGATAAGTTTCTCTAAATGTGAATACCTGGATTCAGCATCAAGCAAACTCTTACTTACATAATAGACAGGATGTTGTGTACCTTCGTGATCCTTAACAAGGACCTCACTTACTGCTTTAGAGGATACCGCCAGGTATAAGTGTTATGGGTCATTTTCTAAGCGTACATATCTTGATCAATATCATGCTTCTAATTGTTTATTTGTGACCAGGATACTGGACGGGGATATTGCTAACATCCTGGGCGATATCCTGAGGTTGATTGAATTAACCA
Source organism: Helianthus tuberosus (assembly GCA_030545235.1). Classification (NCBI taxonomy): domain Eukaryota; kingdom Viridiplantae; phylum Streptophyta; class Magnoliopsida; order Asterales; family Asteraceae; genus Helianthus; species Helianthus tuberosus. Next base: position 9,526,130 of record CM060434.1, on the reverse strand, counting down.
CGTGCAGGTTAAAGGCTAAGGTTTGCTAACGGTCAGATGGACTTCATCTCCTCAAGACTCGGGCATGTTTGTTATGGGAAAGACGTTGAACCCGAAAGACTAGGTCTGCAACGTTCGAGTGGGGAATATTCGCTGGATCCCGGTTATTTAGGATAGTTTGTTATATTTGTTTTACTATAAATAGATGGGGGCGGATCAGATTAAGGCACGCAACTTTCACATTTTCAAACACTTTCTCTCTAGCTCTCTGCAAACACTACACACAAACACTTGTATTCAAATCACATTGTAACACCTAGTTGATTCGCTCTACATCCTGCACTGTATCCTGATATTTGAAGCAATAGAAGAACAAGGCAGCTGCGATTGTCAGCTCCCGAGGTTTTGTGCCGGCGATCTAGATTGATCAAGGACTTTCCTCGTAAATCACGTGTCAACCTTTACTTTTCTACTCATTGTTTGATCACATATACAGCTCTATATCTTGAGCCGTATCCTGAAACTGTTTTCGCAACCTAACAAACCAACATATTTTTTACAAAGTATTACTAGCACACTACCTCACAAAACTAATTTGATCACTTAATTGCTTAGGTAATTTTTGACCAAAACAATTTGGCGCCCACCATGGGGCAAGTGGTGCTATTTTTGCTAAAAACTTTAGTAAAATCAATATTCGGTTTTCTATTGTCAAAACTTTTTTCTAACTTATTTTCAATGGCTTCGAGATCAAACATGAGCTCCTCCACTATGTCCGCTACGACTTCTGCTACTACCGGTTCGGTGCTTCCACCACCTCCTCCAAGGATGCCAGTTTCTTCACAACTTCATGATGAACAAATGAGGCAGCAACAGGAAACTAACCAAATGCTGTTAAGAGAAATACAACTCTTAAAAGCTAGCTCGAGTAGACCTGCTGAAGAAACTGTCACTCCTATACAGCCCAGGGCTTTGAACTTCAGTTCCGCAGTTTACACTGAGGATAACAGGGGGAATATCGTCCCAAGCCATTCTCAGAATCATACCCCTGAGATACCCTCCTCAGTCAGAATGTCAATTGTGAGGAGTTCAGGATATGCTTTAGGATATGGCCAAAATCCTCAGATCGGTAATGTGTCAAATAATAATATTCTTGCTACTAACAACAATGGGTCTTTGCAGGATGCAGGTATGACGTCAACGTTTACCAGGGAGCTCCAGAAATTGAAGGACATGATATCCAGTGTACCTGGAGTGGTCCAGCCAATTCCGGAAGTATCCCATGACAGCCACAGGATATCCCGCTTTGCGTATCCTATCTGTGATGCTGAAATTCCAAAAAGATTTCAGACTCCCAACATGAAACTGTATGACGGGACTACGGATCCTGAAGAGCATATTGCCCAGTACAGGGAACGGATGGAAATCAATCCTATCCCTCCAGATCTCAAGGAAGCATGCTTATGCAAGGGATTCGGTTCTACCTTGACAGGATCAGCCTTAAAATGGCTGTTAAACGTCCCTCCTCACTCAATTACTTCGTTTGCTCATTTGGTTAATTTATTTAACAGTCAATTTTCTTGTAGTCGGAGTTTTGAGAAACTAACCAGTGACCTTTACAGGATAACTCAAGGATCTCAGGAATCCTTGAGGGATTATGTGAACAAGTTCAGTCGAGAATCCTTGGATATCCCACATCTTGATGTTGCAACAGCTGTGCAAGCTTTTAAGATGGGGTTACAAAAGGATTCTCAGTTTTATCAGGATCTTGTAATGAATCCCTGCAGGAATCTCGACGAAGCTCGTAACAGGGCTTTGAGATATATCCGTTTGGAAGATGACAAGAAGATGCAAGAGAGGATGAATTCTACCTCAACCTACGAATCAACCAACAGGAAATCAGAATCCTCGTATAAGCCATATCGCTCCAAGCCATATGGCAGAAATGATAACAAGAAAGTGAATGCTGTTGAAGACGAGGATCCTGAAGAATATCCTGACTTATCTGAATACTGCTTTTCTGTTAATATACCTGAGTTAATGTATGCTATGCAGGGTTTAGGGGACAAAGCTAGGTGGCCTCGAAAGAACCAGCAGAAAGCTGATTGGAAAGATAAATCCAAATGGTGTGCCTTCCATGAAGACTTCGGACATATGACCGAGGATTGCATTGCTTTAAGGAAAGAAATAAGTTACCTGTTAAGCAAAGGGTATCTGAAAGACTTGCTGGGAAGAAAGAAAAATAAAGGGCAGGATCCCGAGAAGGATCCTGAACGAGCAGCATCACCCCCAGCAGATGCCAAGATAATTAACTTTATTTCAGGAGGATCCGACATTTGTGGGACTTCGTATTCGGCGGCTAAGAGACATGCAAAGGAAGCCAAGAGTGAAATGGGAGACAAACCAGTCAGGATAACTACCCTCACAACTGATAAAGTGATCACTTTCGATAGTGATGACAGGGATACTGTTCAGGATCCTCACCATGATGCTTTGGTAATAACATTATATGTGGCTAACCATTTTGTACGCATGATATTGGTGGACAACGGTAGTTCTGTCAATATAATTCAGCTGGAAACATTGAAAAGGATAAATGTATCTCCGATGGACATTACTTCAAAGTCCACTGTGCTTGTTGGTTTCAGTGGAGAAGCTAGAAATACTGTAGGAGAGATAAAGTTACCAGTATATGTTGAAGGGGTCAACCTGATACAACGCTTCTGTGTGATGGACTCCTTATCCTGCTATAACATAATACTAGGCAGGCCATGGATCAATGACATGAAGGCTGTGCCTTCGACTTATCACCAATGCATCAAGATTCCAACCCCTTGGGGGGTCATCAAAGTTGATAGTGATCAGCAGGAGGCGAAGGAATGCTACACATCCTCGATGAAATCCTCGACCAAGCCTAATCCAGCATAGCAATTAAAGATGCGGGCCCGAGATACCTTGGAAGCTTCGGAGCAGGATGTGAAGAAAGTTATCCTGGATCAGGATAATCCTGATATCTCGGTGCTCGTCGGAACCAATATCCCTCGGGATATTGAAGAACAATTAACTGACTTTTTCAAGTGCAGGATGTCAACGTTTGCATGGAAGCATGAGGATATGACAGGTATATCCAAAGACATTATTACTCACAAGCTTGGAATTGACAGGTCATTCAAGCCTGTTCAGCAAAAAAGAAGGAAGTTTGCTCCTGAGCAAAATATAATCATCCAAGAGGAAGTTGAAAGATTGTTGAAGTCCAAAATGATCAGAGAAGTCAAGTTCCCAAGATGGTTGGCAAATGTGGTCATAGTGCAGAAGAAAAATGGGAAATGGAGAGTCTGTGTAGATTACACAGACTTGAATAAGGCTTGTCCTAAAGACCCATTCCCCCTTCCTCATATCGATGCAATGGTGGATGCTACTGCTGGGCATGAGATGTTAACGTTCATGGACGCATCCTCAGGATTTCAGCAGATTCAAATGGAGCCTTCGGACCAGGAGGATACTGCTTTCATGACACCAACAGGTATTTATTGCTATACTGCTATGCCTTTCGGTTTGAAAAATGCAGGTGCAACATACCAGAGATTGGTGAACATGATGTTCAAAGATAAGCTGGGGGACACCATGGAGGTATATATTGACGATATGGTGGTGAAATCTAAAAAGGCTGAGGATCACCTCCAGGATATCAAGGGAGCATTTGATATCCTGGATCAGTATAACATGAAGCTGAATCCTGTTGAGTGCCATTTCGGAGTGGGGGCAGGAAAGTTTCTAGGATATATGGTGACGAAAAGAGGGATAGAGGCAAGCCCGGAGCAGATTAAAGCTATCCTAGATATAAAATCACCCTCGAATATGAAGGATGTTCAACGGTTAACAGTCCGAGTAGCAGCATTGAACAGATTTATTTCAAGATCCTCGGAAAAATGCAAGGAATTCTATGATATCCTCAAGAAGAATAAGAAGTTCGAATGGGGAGCAAAGCATGAAGCAGACTTGCAGGATTTGAAGCGATATCTCTCGACTGCACCTCTATTGATGAAGCCTGAAAATGGTGAACCACTATCCCTATACCTCGCTGTATCGGGGAATGCTGTAAGTGCCGTTCTTATAAAAGACCATGAAGGTCAGCAATATCCTATCTATTATGTTAGTAAAAGTCTATTAGATGCTGAAACTAGATATTCTCATTTAGAAAAATTGATATTAGCCCTAGTTATGGCATCGACAAAGCTTAGACATTATTTTGAGACACATAGGATCCATGTTAAAACCAATTATCCTGTTAAAAACGTGCTTAGGAAACCGGAGATGTCAGGTAGGATGGCCAAGTGGTCAGTGAAATTGAGTGCTTATGACTTAGTATATGAACCTAGAAATGCCATAAAGTCTCAGGCTTTAGCTGACTTTGTGACTGATTTCAGTAGTGACATTCAGGATGAGGTAGACCTAGAAGTCCAACAGTTAGGAGAATCCTCAGGATCCTGGACGTTATATACTGATGGTGCATCTAATGTAAGAGGATTAGGATTGGGAATACTACTAAAATCGCCACAGGGGGACATATTACCCCAGGCTATTAGATGTGAATTTCCTGCTACTAATAATAAGGCAGAATATGAGGCTTTAGTTGCAGGATTAGAGTTGGCTAAGAATATGAGTGTCAAGAATTTGCAAGTGTATGTTGACTCCTTGTTAATAACTAATCATTTTAATGGAAGCTATGCAGTTAATGGAGAGAAGTTAATCGGGTATCTCGAAATTCTCAAAAAATTAGCAGGATATTTCGATACTTTTACACTTGAGCAGGTACCAAGAGAAGACAATGCTGAAGCTGATGCCTTGGAAAATCTAGGATCATCGGTCAGGATACCGAAAGGAACCCGGATACCAATATTACATATCCTATATCCTGCGACGAATCCTCAGGATAAGGAAGTAATAAGCATTCAGGATCCTGATGATGACTATCTTGAGGAGGATCCTAAGTCCTGGATAGCTCCAATCATGAGATATCTCAAGCAAGGATACATCCCAAAGAATGAGAATCCTAAAGCCTTTAGGATGAAGGTATCACGATTCACTATTATAAATGATGTTTTGTATAAGAAATCTCTTGCAGGACCATATCTGAGGTGCCTGGAGGATCCTGAAACCAAGGAAGTACTTCAGGATATACATGAAGGGGATTGTGGTAACCATGCTAGGGGCAGGTCATTATTCTCAAAAGTATTAAGGACATGATATTATTGGCCGACAATGAGGAAAGATGCCACAGAATATGTTCGAAGATGTGATGCATGTCAAAGACATAGTAACATACTGCATCAGCCTGCTGAACCATTATATCCTATTGTTACCCCTTGGCCATTTATGAAGTGGGGTATGGATATAGTGGGAAAGCTCCCAAAGGCTCCAGGAGGGAAGGTTTTTATGTTGGCAATGACAGATTATTTCTCCAAATGGGTTGAAGCCGAGGCATTTGTCCAAGTCAGGGATCAAGAAGTGGTATCCTCCATAAAGAGAAATATCCTGACCAGATTCGGAGTACCAGCCGAGATAATCTGTGACAGTGGTTCTCAGTTTATAAGTAAGAGGACTACTGATTTTTGCAAGAGTTGGGGAATCAAAATGATTACGTCTACTCCGGTACATCCTCAAGTAAATGGACAAGCTGAATCCTCAAACAAGATAATTGTCAACAACTTGAAGAAAAGATTAGGGGCCAAGAAAGGAAGATGGGCAGAAGAATTACCCTTTGTTTTGTGGGCTGATAGAACGACGGTAAAAAATGCAACTGGTCAAACCCCGTTTTCCTTAGTATTTGGAGCGGAAGCAGTGATCCCGACAGAAATGGTGATACCCACAGCAAGATCCAACCTCTGGAATCCTGAGCAGAATCCTGAAGTCCTATGCCAGGAGCTGGATACTATTGATGAGACAAGAGATGCAGCACGGCTAAGAATGGCGGCATATCAACAAAGGATATCCAGAACGTACAACAAGAATATAAGGATTAGAAGGTTCAAAGTTGGAGATTGGGTGTTAAGAAAAGCTTTTCAGAACACTACCAATCCTGCTGATGGAAAGCTGGCTCCGAAATGGGAAGGACCATATGAGATTGAATCAGAATCAGGAAAAGGTGCATACCGACTCAAGGATATGGAGGGGGATATGTTGCCGAGATCTTGGAATGCTATACACCTTAAGCTTTATTTCAAGTGAGTTTAGAATTTAATCTCTAACTCAGGAGGGTATGAATTCTATCTCTTTTAAATATGTTTGGTTTAATTTATTCTTTAAAACCCAATACTGACTTAAGTATCAGAGGGGTGTTAGCCAAGCTAACACCCACCTTAGTTTTGAAATGTTTTGCAGTATATGCTTCGGGATATAGCTGCAGGATACACACTCAGGATACTTCGGAAGATTAGAGGATTGGCCCCCTCTCTCACGTATAAGGGATCCTGATCCCTTCACAGGTTTAAAGGTATTCACCTTTCATCCGAATTGGGTTTGAACGTGATGCGTGTGAAGTGTCGTATATATTAGGTGTATATTTTAAGCCCTTTTTAACACTTATTTTAGCCAAGTTTTAAATTTATAAAACACGATATTTCACTAACACTAAACACACATATGGGCAAGTGCACCTATCGTTGAGTGTAGTATAGCGTTGGTAAGATACCGAGGTCGTCCAAGGACACAAGAGCTTTTAGTACCGGTTTATCCTCAACGTCTAACCAAAATAAAAGTTTAGAAAAATGTTTTAAACTAAGAGAAATAAAACTAACTAAAATGCTGAAAATAAAAATAAAAATAAAAAACAGATAGACAAGATGAATCACTTGGTTCCGACTCGTATCTAGTATAACCTTTGATTATTTCCGCACTTTTGCACATAATTAAGAGATTATCTTAGTTATTGTAGTAGGCCCCTCTTTTGAAGGCGACGTTACCCTCACCCCAGTAGTTTGAGTCAGCAGGAATACAATCCTAAAAGGGTGGATTATTGGAAGATAATGAATTAAGTTATTAATGCAGTATTGTGGTAGGCCCCGCTTTTGGCGGTGACGTTACCCTCGGCTAAGTAGTCTGAGTCAGCAGGGATACAGTCCTAAATAGCCGGGTTATAATATTAATAGTAGTTAACTTATGAGGGGATCAAAGAGTTTGGACCCCCGCCATCCAATACCGTGAAGTATTGAAGGAGGTCCTACTAAATTTGACCCAGGTCCATTGCAGGACCTCTAAACGCTGAACAATGGCAAGACCTTTACCAAACCGTTCCCTTAACCCCCTACCAGGTAGCCAACATATCTCCATATAGACCGTGGAGATATGAATGGTGAAAATCCTTTATTTTATATAGACAGTAAAATAATGCCAAGACACCACGGACAAACGATAAGGAAAGATCACCTTCAACATAAGTAACTAGTTATTAAAGTCATTAATACAAAACCAAATAAAAAGTGCAAAAGATTAGAAATAAAAAGTATTATACTAGACACTTTGTCTTCACCAAGTGATGTAAGAGACTTAGGCAAACATGGCCTTGATTGTCAAGAACTCTTACGATCAATCTTGGATCCCGAGACGACTCACACACTCTACGATGGACAATGGATGATGGTGGTGGATGATAGTGTTGTGATGGTGGTGGGTGGTGGATGAAGTGTGAGAGAGGTGGTGTGCCAAGGAATGAGATGAAATGAATCCAAGCACTCCTATTTATAGGCTGAACAGAGAGCTGGACACGGCCCCGTGTCCGCTGGGCACGGCCCCGTGTCCGTCTGACACTCTCTCTCCTCATTAATTATAATTCGCAATTACAATAAATGCGCCTGCTGTACTTTCGACACGCCCCCGTGTCCGCTGAGCACGGCCCCGTGATGGGCAATAGAAGCTTCTATAGGTTTGTCTTTTCTGCTGCTTCTTGGGCACGGCCCCGTGCTGGCTGAGCACGGGGCGTGTTCAGTCTTCTGTTTTCTCTATTTTGCTTTGGAAGGTGCCGTTGAGGGTTCGGGCAGTCCACTAATGTTCCTTTTCTTGTATTTATGTTGGATTTAGCTGTCTTTTTGCTTCTTTTGCGTTTTTGAGCTCATTTAATCCTGAAAATACAAAAGGAAGACAAAAACACTCTTTTTCCAATATTAGCACTAAAAAGGGTTAGTTTTATGCCTCATTTGATGTAATTTATATGTTGCATTTTACACACATCAAATACCCCCACACTTGAACTTTTGCTTGTCCTCAAGCAAAACTCTTTAATATGTGGCTTACACTCCCAAATGGAATAGGTAGAAGAGAAGGTTTTGGGCTTGTCGTAGAGTGTCGGGATTTCCAAGATCTTTTTGGGTTTTATTTTTATTTATTTACACTCCTATTCGTAATGATTTATTTAGAACTGTTCATAAAAGAAATTACTTATTTGGGCATAACATGCCTTTTTTAAAATTCTATTTATATACAAGTTCACATACCTCGCGGGGAAATCACTCACACTCGGCCGAAGGTGTATTTTTAGTGAATCACTCGAGAGCGGCACGGAACTTATTCCTACCATAGGCTTGCCAAGAAATCAATCCTCCTCCTTTTTAACTTTTATACCTTTGTAGATATCAAGAGGACTTTGTGGGTTAAGGGTTGGCTAGGGTTAAAGGTAGGTGGTTGGGTTAGTGGTTAGTAGAAAAAAGGGCTAAAAGCGTAACAAGTGTCGGTTTTCGTATTTTTGCAACTTTTTATTTTGATGAAGCTTTTATTCAAACTAAGTTATTTTTGATTAACTTGTTTGTTTATTTTCTTTTTGCTTCATCAATATCACAAAATTTTATATATATATATATATTTTTTTTTCGAAGAACCGAACTTGTTACTAAAATAAAGGGTTAAAAATGAAAAAGGTTTTGGTGGATGAAAGGGTTTTTGTTTGGGTGATGAAACGAAAAGGTTTAGGCTCAAAGGGGCTAACTAGGGGGATTTTTGGGTAGGTGGTAAAGGAAAAAGAAAAATAATGGTGTAGAAATGAAAAGGGTTAGTCCTAATGCCTCCATCATTTACTTACTCGGGTTTAAGTTGATAAGGACCGGGAATGTATTGTCATGGCAAGTTCTAGAGTCGTAAGAACCAAGCAGCTATTCACACAAGAAACGAAAAATGAGCATTTAGTCAAATGATATGTAATTGTGTGCTCAATAAAGGCTCAAAACTCACTTTTGTGGGAATGGGTTTTTATGTGATCAAGTATATAATCAAATTTTAAATAAGTTTGCTATGCCTTTTCATAATTTTCTTATGTTGGTTCTTTTTATCACTACGCTATCGGTTGTAAATTTGTAAAAAAATTACCTTTTTGTGAACTTGAATTTCCCGAGTTAAACCTAGACAAGTAAAAAAATGAAGTTTTTGAAAAAATTTGGGGTGATTAGCGGTTCCAATAGAGTTTTGTGTAAGGCTTGTATTTAGGACTTGCAAAATTCAAGGTTTTAGCATCCCCCCCCCCCCCCCCCACACTTAAATTACACATTGTCCTCAATGTGTCCCAAAAATAAATTTTTAGGTTGATTAGATGTGTAAAATAGTGTTTAAAAAGCAAAAAATTTGTGTTACTGGGCGCTGAACACGGCCCCGTGTTATCCGGGCACGGCCCCGTGTTCAAGTGCCAGTAACAAAATTGAAATAAGAGAAAGAGAAGTCTGGACACGGGGGCGTGTTGGGTGAACACGGCCCGTGTCCAGGTACCTGAACTGGGCGTTTGTCTGCAGGTGGTTCGGCACGGGGCCGTGTTGGTTGGGCACGGCCCATGTTGAACCTTCTGAAATGGAGAAAATTGTCGGGTTGCCTCGTTCTTGTGCATGGGATCATTTTTCTCGTTCCCCTTTTCATCCTTTACCACCATGAGTGTGTTGTACTCATTACAACCCATCCAAACCTTAAAACCATCATTTCATTTCATCATAGAGAGAACTTACATAATCCTAAATTAAACTAGATAAAACAAAGAAATAACAAACCATGGAGTCCTAGCCTTTACTTTATTTTAATTTAGCAAAATTTCCAAGAAGTAATTAATCTTGGTTAAACAAGGCCTTTTTGAACTCCTTCTTCCGAGTGCGGTTCTCCTCAAATGTCGGCGAGCCATTCTTCTACCTCCCTTGGAAGGAGAAAAGAAGGCTCATTGGCATTAGTTTGAGGAGTTTCAACTTCCACCGGGATCTCTTGTTGGTGTTCCATGGGAGGTTCCGCCGGAAAGTCTTCCCACCCGGTAGGGTTGTTGATTCCGAGTGCCAGGTTCCAATCCTATTGAGGAAGGACTGGTTCCATTGGAGGTGCTACAAGAATATTTAACCTCTGGTGCAAGAGGTTAATTTCTTGGAAGCTGCTTTCAAGTCCCATCGTAAGATCGTTAATACGGTCGATTAGGACCTCCTCTACTGAAGTCATTTCGTCGAGAGCCTCCCTTAATGCTATCACATAGTGTACAAGTGTAGCTTCAATGGAGGGTCTTCTTCCTCTTCGGCTGTTTGGCGAATGCACAGGAGATGTTTCTCTGTTTTCACTCGTCATCCTACGAAAAATAAACTAAAAATAGTTTATTTAATGAAACAGTGACCGGACACGGCCCCGTGCTCGCTGAGCACGGCCCCGTGTTCATCTTTCTGCAGAGTTTTGGAACAAGGAAACTTGGATTTTTAAGTTATTTTCTGAACGTTGTGGGGCCTTTTTGGCTACTAATAACTTAAAACAATGTTTCATAACATGTTTTTACCAAGATTCTTTGAACAAAACTCATTTATCCCTACCATAGAGTTGGAGGAATTCCAAACTTTCAATGGTAGCTCTTGGAGAAAGATGAAGAAGGAAATGGCTAAAAGAGGAAAGGACAAGATGGGATGTTGGAACCTTCTTTTAGACTTACCTAGGATAGTTTAAGAGAAGATTCTTGCAAATCTCTGCCCCAAGTTGGTCCAAATGTGCAGAATTCTTGGCTGCATTTATAGAAAACGACAGCATCCTGAACACGGCCCCGTGTTCAGTGGACACGGCCCCGTGTGCAGGTGGAGTTCTGACACAGTTTGTCCGTATTCTGACGTACTGATCAGAATGGAATCTTTCGATGGACACGGGGACGTGTTGGCTGGACACGGCCCCGTGTCTAGGGACTGTTTTATGAAGTTGTCTAGTTTTTTAAGGAACTTGTTAGTATCGGGTGGCTCCTGACTGGTTGGAACAACCCCAAAGTGCCTAATATACCTTAATTGTCCTAGACTAAGGCGAGAACGCAAGAGGTTGTCGGTGAGGGTAATTCCTATTTTCATTCTAGGTGGACAAGTCCAACCCTTTCCCGGGCTCTTGTTAAAGAAGGTATATGCCGAATCGCTCAGGTCTATGTATGCACCGAACGAAGTCGATGGAGAGTCCTTCACGGCACAATCGACACAGGGACGACTATCGTCCAAGTCTTTGCTAGGTACGAAGGTATTTTTGGGAGCAACGAGGTTGTCGGAATGCGGTTCCAACATTTCTTCATGGGTATCGTCTTGGGGTGGATCAATAAAATCCTTCCCAAGCTCTTCTATCCATTTCAGAATTAGCTCTTCTAGTTGAAATAACTCGCTAAGGAGCATTTCCCCTAGAATATCTGGCTGGGCGCATTCGAGGGAGAAATAGTGCTTATTTTTACTTTCGCCCCTCTTAAGGTTGTGAGAAGATGGTGGGTCCATGTAGTGGGGCCTATAATTTAGGAAGTAGCATTTTACTTCTTCATGTTCGCCACCACATAATTGACACCACGTACCATAAGAGTGCCGAAAGTAAAAATAATTACTATCACTCATGTTTATGTCAGAAATTACCAACCGTCGGGATCTAACGGTTCTGTTTTCAGTAACTGAAACTTGGGCACGGGGGCGTGTTGAGTGGGCACGGCCCCGTGTTCAGCTTACTGTCTGATGTAAAACAGGATTGCCAGTTCCAATGATTGAGCACGTGGGCGTGTTCAGTGGGCACGGCCCGTGCTGAGCTCTGCAGAAGCTGAAAAACTAAGAAAATCCTAAAAAAATAAAAAGAAAAAATAAAAGATGATTAGGCCGTTGATTCCTAACTTTCTTAAAATCCTTGTGTCCCCGGCAACGGCGCCAAAAACTTGATGCGTGTGAAGTGTCGTATATATTAGGTGTATATTTTAAGCCCTTTTTAACACTTATTTTAGCCAAGTTTTAAATTTATAAAACACGATATTTCACTAACACTAAACACACATATGGGCAAGTGCACCCATCGTTGAGTGTAGTATAGCGTTGGTAAGATACCGAGGTCGTCCAAGGACACAAGAGCTTTTAGTACCGGTTTATCCTCAACGTCTAACCAAAATAAAAGTTTAGAAAAATGTTTTAAACTAAGAGAAATAAAACTAACTAAAATGCTGAAAATAAAAATAAAAATAAAAAACAGATAGACAAGATGAATCACTTGGTTCCGACTCGTGTCTAGTATAACCTTTGATTATTTCCGCACTTTTGCACATAATTAAGAGATTATCTTAGTTATTGTAGTAGGCCCCTCTTTTGAAGGCGACGTTACCCTCACCCCAGTAGTTTGAGTCAGCAGGGATACAATCCTAAAAGGGTGGATTATTGGAAGATAATGAATTAAGTTATTAATGCAGTATTGTGGCAGGCCCCGCTTTTGGCGGTGACGTTACCCTCGGCTAAGTAGTCTGAGTCAGCAGGGATACAGTCCTAAATAGCCGGGTTATAATATTAATAGTAGTTAACTTATGAGGGGATCAAAGAGTTTGGACCCCCGCCATCCAATACCGTGAAGTATTGAAGGAGGTCCTACTAAATTTGACCCAGGTCCATTGCAGGACCTCTAAACGCTGAACAATGGCAAGACCTTTACCAAACCGTTCCCTTAACCCCCTACCAGGTAGCCAACATATCTCCATATAGACCGTGGAGATATGAATGGTGAAAATCCTTTATTTTATATAGACAGTAAAATAATGCCAAGACACCACGGACAAACGATAAGGAAAGATCACCTTCAACATAAGTAACTAGTTATTAAAGTCATTAATACAAAACCAAATAAAAAGTGCAAAAGATTAGAAATAAAAAGTATTATACTAGACACTTTGTCTTCACCAAGTGATGTAAGAGACTTAGGCAAACATGGCCTTGATTGTCAAGAACTCTTACGATCAATCTTGGATCCCGAGACGACTCACACACTCTACGATGGACAATGGATGATGGTGGTGGATGATGGTGTTGTGATGGTGGTGGGTGGTGGATGAAGTGTGAGAGAGGTGGTGTGCCAAGGGATGAGATGAAATGAATCCAAGCACTCCTATTTATAGGCTGAACAGAGAGCTGGACACGGCCCCGTGTCCGTCTGACACTCTCTCTCCTCATTAATTGTAATTCGCAATTACAATAAATGCGCCTGCTGTACTTTCGACACGCCCCCGTGTCCGCTGAGCACGGCCCCGTGATGGGCAATAGAAGCTTCTATAGGTTTGTCTTTTCTGCTGCTTCTTGGGCACGGCCCCGTGCTGGCTGAGCACGGGGCGTGTTCAGTCTTCTGTTTTCTCTATTTTGCTTTGGAAGGTGCCGTTGAGGGTTCGGGCAGTCCACTAATGTTCCTTTTCTTGTATTTATGTTGGATTTAGCTGTCTTTTTGCTTCTTTTGCGTTTTTGAGCTCATTTAATCCTGAAAATACAAAAGGAAGACAAAAACACTCTTTTTCCAATATTAGCACTAAAAAGGGTTAGTTTTATGCCTCATTTGATGTAATTTATATGTTGCATTTTACACACATCAGAACGCCCCGCCTGGAGCGCAAGTTATTCGGGAATAGTTCAAGGTGGCGGGACCAGTCCATGTAAAAGTGGCTGACAATTTCGTTACTATTGGCTATATCCTGAATCCTAAAGGTATATGAGGATTGATCACCCTCTCTCACGAAAGGGTATTGTTTTGGTCAAAAAATCTAATGAGGATAATGCAACCAAACTTTTAGTTACGGGGTATGATGCTTTAAATGTAGAACAATGATAAGGATCACTTCAAGGTAAATTGCACAAACGACACAAGGATTTATACGGGGAAAAAGCCCTTGATCAAGAGTTGATCTCCGGCACAAAAAACCCCGGGTGATGGAAACTACCGATCACCAAGCTTAAATAAATCAATAAATGTTTACAACTTCGGATAGTAACGATATAGGTACAAGGATCACTATTGTGAGATGTGTAAAAGTGAGTGAAAACTAATAAGTGTTCGTCGAGAGCTTCAAGAGTGCGATTGTATGAGAGTGTGTGTGTTGCTGAAAATGGCTAAGTGTTCTAATTCTAGCTCGTCACCCCTTTAAAAATAGAAGTTAACTACAATAACAAACTATCCGACTTTTGTGCCAAGCTCCCACGTTCTCCACAACGTCCATTTCCAGTCAAACGTGTGCGAAATACCCGTGGAATATTCCATAGTAACGTTGCCAAGACCAAGTCAAGCTTGGTACTCCTGCGAAGTAATATAAAACACAAACAAACAATCGTCAGTATGAGGATCCTTAAAGTGATCCATGATCCTGATCCTGAAGCTCTTCTGAGGATCACTATCTGTCACAGAAGTAAGGATCATTAATTAGGATAACGAATAAGGATCACTAATTGTTAGAAAATCCTCCCCTAACAATTGCCCCCAAAATATAAGGAGTGAAATGTTAAATAAGCGAATTATATTTTCCTGATCTTATCCGCAACTAACTATCGTAAATATAGCCGTTATTGTGGAACTATCCGTTGCAACCATGACGTCACAGAAGTGACAACCCTGCACAATCATGATTATAAATAGGAGATAGAGATAGGATCAAATGCATTTAAAATTTCAGAAAGACTCCCTTTATAACTGCATTCCGAAGATAAACAGGTATTCTCTCTTCATCTTCTTCCTTCTCTTGCTCTGTTTTTCTTTCTTTCTATCATCTCTTCAAGAATGATGCTTCGGTCCTCCCCCGCCAAGGATCACCAGAAGGATAGTCCCTTGAAGAGTCAAAGGATCATCAAAGACTCGATACATGAGAGGTGTTGTTTTAACGATGCTCAAATAGACAAGATTCGTCACTGCTTTCCGGCGAGTGCCTTTTTCAAACCCTTCGATCCTACTATTCTGTGCGACTATGTTTTAGAAACATGGGTTGCCTTTCCAGTTACTCCATTCGCCATAGGATACACCTATCCTTTCCCAGAATTTACACAATCCTTCTTTTCCCTTACCGGCATCTCTTACATCCAAGCCATGCCGATGATTTGGAGGGTTTTGTATACCCTGGAGAGGATCATCGAACAGGAAGGCATTGATTTAGGAATGTCAGAGCTGACACAGATGTATGATCTTACTACCTTTGGTTCTCATCGTTATTTGTTCAAACGAAAACCCGGCGGAGAACACCCCCTTCTTAAAGTCACCAAGAATGACACAAATTGGAAACGTCGCTTCTTCTTTGTCAGGAGGGATACCATTCCAAATGGAAAGGATCTACCAAGGACATGGTCCACCCATGGTAGGCCAGAGGATCCTGAGAAGGATCACCAGGTAGTCTTGTTTTTGTATAAGGATCACTAACCCCTTTTTGTCATGTGTTATGCAGCTATTTCTGTCTCACACATCATCACAACACCTGCAACCAAGGATAGGCTTGCTGCTTTTTGGAAGCTTGATCCTGAAACAAGGACATTCAAGATAGACACCCAAGACTCACAAGAAGTATCCTCAGGTTCCATCACCATGTCAAGTAAGTATCCTGCCTTTTGCATAGTTTGAATATTAAAATAAATAAGTAAATTGAAATAGGATAAGGATACTTATCTTGCTTTGAATGTGTAGGTGCCGGAAAGTCTGCCAAGCCTGTATCCCAGTTCAACACGGCTGACCTTGATGTTGTTCGATCCAGGAAGAAGAGGGCCACTACCAGTCCTAGCATCTCCATTCCCAAGGCACCCACTAAAGGAAGGGGTGGCAAAAAGAGAAAGACCTCCGAGGCTGAGGATTTGCAGGGTCTGCCTCTGATCCGTCACCAATTCCTCGAGTACTTCGATAATGTAAGGATCACTGTATCTGCCTGTATATCCTGCTAGCATATCCTGCTGACATATCCTGCTGATTTGAGGATCACTTGGTCCTGACCTTATCTTTTATCTCTTTTGCAGAAATTTGCTGAGATTGAGGACTATGCGGGGAACGTCGAGGAGCAGGACAAGAAGATTGCTGACCTCCAACAGGTTGCAGTGCTTAAGGACCTCAAAATTGCTGACCTTCAGAAAGAACTCAAAGATGCCAAGACTAAGACGGCTAAAATCCTGATCGAGATTGACTATGAGAAGCATGATCTCATAGAAAATGCTAAGGTCTCTGCTGCCATCACAATGTATCAGACAAAATTAAAGATGGCCCAGGAAGCTCAAGATCCTAACTTCGATAGAAGCAGCTGGGATGTTGAGGGCTGGAAAGCAAGGTTGGCTGATCTTGAGGATGATGAGGAGGCTGAGGAGGTTTTGGCGATCGAGGCTGGAGGTAGTGGGAAGGATCTGGTGAAGGATACCGCAGCTAGAGGGGAAGAGGATGCAGCAAAGGTGTAGGCTGCACGATTGGGCGATGATGGACATTCCTAGACGCAGCCGGAGCCCAATTTTTAAATTTGGTAGTAGTTTTTTTGTGGTTGTGATGTTGAACAATTTGATGGTTTGTACTGAACAATAGTTTTTAGGATTAAGGGTCATGTATGATCCTTTGGACAATAGGCAGGATTGCAAATGGTGGAGGGATCCTCTGTTTGGGGGATGAAGCCATTGTGATCCTGTCGCCTTTATATTCCTGCACTACTTTTGAACTTATTATCATGGACACCCTTTACCTACCCCAGCGGATGGGCCACGTTTTGCTGGTAGATGCTCGGGGTAGGTAATTTTGACAACCTTTTAAGGGTTAATCCTCTGTTAATAAATAAAACCTTAATCTTTTGTCGCTTATCTTGTATTGTTATCCTTTTTGATTCTTTAGTTCTAAATTGTTTTGATGTACATTTATTGAATAAACAATTTTGAACAAGTCAGATTAAAAATATTTCAGGATATGATCCATAATCAAATATCCTATAGTTAAAGAATCCCAAAAAGTAATATATTCTAAGGATCACAAGTTTAGTTGTCAAACTTTAAAGGTTATTCAAATAAACAATGAATAGAATTAAAAATAGTTAAGGATCATACCTGAGGATCCAAGTTAGGATCCTAATCATAATAAGGATAACTATAAGATAAACTTTAGAGAGAAGTAAGGATCAAGGATCCTTAGTTGTTTATCTTCAAGGACCTGAAATAGAGCATAACTTGGGACTAAGCCAATATAAGATAAGAGTTAGCAACTGGGGACAAGCCCAAGGATAACTGGGGACAAGCCCAAGGATCGTATGTAAACTGGGGTATGGCCCTAACTGGCGACTATCCAAACTTAGTGACATGAAAATGCCAAAACCTTAGCTAACGTGAAAACGTTAGAAACCTTTGGAACGGATGTATGGTACGTCTACCATTATACGTAGGATCCTAGGTATAGCCAGTACAATGGAATTATCAGCCCCTAAAGCGAGTACTGGTCCCACTGCCTTGAACTATACCATGATCATCATGCGCTACAGGCGGAACTGGGGTCAAGCCCAAATAACTGGGGTTAAACCCAAGGAACGGATTGCTTCTGCAGATAACCAATGTTATACTAAGGATACCTGAACTTTCAAAACTTAAAATCACGTGAGAGATGGATAAAGGATACATGATCCTTATCCGTATATGAGAAAATAAAGAAATGAAATAGTTTAAATTAGGATATTACCAAAGTAAGAATCACCGATACTTTAAGGATCCTTCAAGGATACTCCTAACGTAAGGATCATCTGTGCCATGAGGATCCTGCTCACATGAAATATTTCTTCAAGTGGACAGCATTCCAAGCTCTTGGTAGCAAATCACCTTCCATGGTTAGCAATCTATATGCCCCCTTTCCTACTTCAGCTTCAATCAAATAAGGGCCTTCCCATTTTGGAGCCAATTTTCCATTAGCAGGATTGGTGGTATTCTGAAATGCTTTCCTTAATACCATATCTCCAACTTGAAACTTCCTGATCCTGACATTTTTGTTGTAAGCACCAGCCATTCTTTGTTGATAACTGGCCATCCTTATCCTAGCCAGATCCCTGATTTCTTCAATAATATCCAGGTCTTGAACCAAGTTCTCATCATTTTCCTCAGGATCACGGGTACTTGTTGTAGCAGTTGGAACCACCATTTCTGTTGGGATCACTGATTCTGCCCCAAACACCAAAGAGAATGGTGTTTGACCAGTAGCATTCTTAGGGGTTGTCCTATCAGCCCAAAGCACATAAGGTAGTTCTTCTGCCCATTTCCCTTTCTTGGATCTAAGCTTCTTCTTCAAATTGTTGATGATGATCTTGTTGGATGATTCTGCTTGACCATTAGCTTGTGGGTGGACTGGTGTTGATGTTATCATCTTAATCCCCCAACTGTCACAAAAGTTAGTGGTTCTACCCCCAATGAATTGGGAACCATTATCACATATAATTTCAGAAGGAATTCCAAATCTAGTTATAATATTTCTTTTAATGAAGGATATAACTTCCTTTTCTCTGACTTCTGCAAAAGCTTCAGCCTCTATCCACTTGGAGAAGTAATCAGTCATAGCTAGCATGAACACTTTTCCACCAGGTGCCTTAGGGAGCTTACCAACTATATCCATACCCCATCTCATAAATGGCCAAGAGGAGGATATAGGATGCAATAATTCAGCTAGTTGATGAAGGATATTGCTGTGTCTCTGACAAGGATCACATCTCTTAGCATACTCCACAGCATCTCTCTTCATGGTTGGCCAGTAGTATCCTGTCCTCAGGATCCTTGAGAATAATGCCCTGCCCCCAGTGTGGTTTCCACAATCTCCTTCATGGAAGTCTTTTAAAACTTCTTGGATCTCAGGATCCTCGATGCATCTCAAGTATGGTCCTGCAAGAGATCGTCTATACAACATATTATTTAAAATTATGAATTGAGATACCTTAATTTTGAAAGCCCTAGGGTTTTCTCCTGTAGGAATCTCTCCATGTTGTAAGTATCTCATAATTGGTGAGATCCATGTTCCTGATCCTGAATGGGATTGAGTATCCTCACTAGGGATAATTGCAGAATTGTTTCCTATCTCCATAGCCACATGATCCTCGATAGCCGGGGTTAGGATATGGATAATAGGGATCTTGATATCCTCCGGGATCTTCAAGGATGATCCTAAGTTAGCCAATGAATCAGCTTCTGTGTTTTCTTCCCTTGGTACCTGTGTCAAACTAAAGGAAGCAAAAGAGAGTGCCAATTCTTTGACTATCTCTAAATATTTGGTTAGCTTTTCACCTTTAACAGCATAGGATCCATTATAGTGGTTTGTAATTAACAAAGAATCTACATGTACCTCAAGATACCTGATCCCCATATGCTTAGCAATTTGCAAACCAGCAATTAAGGCTTCATATTCAGCCTCATTGTTAGTGGTTTGGAACTCACAAGCTATAGAGTGGGGTATTATGTCCCCCTGTGGCAATTTTAGTAGTAATCCAAGCCCTGTGCCTTTGACATTTGAGGATCCATCAGTATAGAGTATTCAAGGATCCTTGTTCTCCTCTAGCTGCTGGACTTCTAACTCAGCTTCTTTTTGTAAATCACTACTAAAATCAGCCACAAAGTCAGCTAATGCTTGGGATTTGATGGCTGTCCTAGGCTCGTATCTTATATCATATGCACTTAGCTTCACTGCCCACTTAGCCATCCTTCCTGACATCTCTGGTTTCCTGAGGACATTCTTAATTGGAAAATTAGTTTTGACAACAATAACATGAGTTTCAAAATAATGTCTCAACTTAGTAGATTCCATAATTAATGCAAGAATAAGCTTTTCAAGGTGTGAATACCTGGATTCGGCATCAAGTAAACTTTTACTTACATAATAGACAGGGTGTTGTGTACCTTCATGATCCTTAACAAGGACCGCACTTACTGCTTTTGAGGATACTGCAAGATATAAGGATAGCACATCGCCTTTTTCTGGTTTCATCAAGGCCGGGGCTGAGGATAGATAATCTTTGAGAGCTCTTAAGGCATTCTCATGCTTCTCAGTCCACTCAAATTTCTTGTTCTTCCTTAGGATATCATAGAATTCTTTGCACTTCTCTGAGGATTTGGATATAAATCTGTTCAAAGCTGCTATCCTGCCTGTTAGCCTTTAAACATCCTTAGCATTGGCCGGAGATTTGATGTTCACTATTGCTTTGATTTGTTCCGGGCTAGCTTCAATGCCTCTCTTTGTCACCATATATCCTAAGAATTTACCTGCTTTAACACCAAAGTGACATTTTGAAGGATTAAGTTTCATGTTATATTTGTCAAGGATATCGAATGCTTCCTCCAAGTCCCTTAGGTGATCCTCAGCTTTTATGGATTTTACCACCATATCATCTATGTAAACCTCCATAGTTTGTCCAATCTGATCCTTGAACATCATATTCACCAGCCTTTGATATGTTGCACCTGCATTTCTTAGTCCGAACGGCATAGCAATATAGCAATATATACCAGTTGGAGTCATGAAGGCTGTATCCTCTTGATCGGATGGTTCCATTTGGATTTGTTGAAATCCAGATGAAGCATCCATAAAAGTTAACAGTTCATGACCCGCAGTTGCATCCACCATGGAGTCAATGTGGGGTAATGGGAAAGGATCCTTGGGACATGCCTTATTTAAATCGGTAAAATCGACACATACCCTCCACTTTCCGTTTTTCTTTTGAACAACAACCACATTGGCCAACCATCTTGGATACTTGACCTCTCTAATCATACCTGCCCGGAGCAATTTCTCTACCTCTTCCTGGATAATGTCATTTCTTTCCGGTGCAAACTTTCTTCTCCTTTGATGGATTGGTTTGAATGACCTATCAATGCCAAGTTTGTGAGTGATTACATCTTTAGATATGCCTGTCATGTCTTCATGTTTCCATGCAAAGGTAGTCTTTCTCCTTTTGAGGAAGGATACGAGGTCTTCTTTCATTTCGCCGAGGATCCCTGAACCGATATAGATTTTAGATTCAGGATCATAAGGATCCATGAGGATTTCTACCACATCCTGCTCTCTTGCCTCCAAGACATCCCTTGGAGGATACTTTGATTGCTATTGCTCCCTTGACTCTAAGGCTGGTTTCATCGATGAAGTATAGCAATTCTTATCCTCCTGCTGATCACTATCAATCTTCACTAATCCCCAAGGACTAGGGAGCTTCACACATTGATGGTAGGTAGATGGGACTGCCTTCATATCGTGTATCCAGGGCCTGCCAAGGATAACATTACAACAAGATAAATAGTCAATAACACAAATTTTTTGATAAGAATGTAGGCCTTCGATGTATATTGGGAGCTTAATGTCCCCTAGGGTATTCTTAGTTTTGCCACTAAATCCCACAAGCACGGAGGATCTTGGTATGATATCTGTCTCAGGGATACCCATCTTCATTAGAACATCAAGCTGGATAATGTTCACTGAGCTTCCTCCGTCTATAAGGATCCTGCGGACAAAATGGTTAGAAATGAAAAGAGTAATAACTAAACCATCGTGATGAGGATCCTGGATATCAACACGATCATCCACATCAAAGGTTATGACTTTTCCTTCGGAGACACTTGATGTTCGAACGGGTCTTTCTCCATTATCCATTTTAGTTTCTTTTGCATGCCTTTTAGCTGCTGAGAAGGATGTGCCACAAATGTCTGATCCTCCAGAAATAAAGTTTATTACTTGTGCATCTGCTGGAGGGGCTGGTGCCTTCTCAGGGATCCTTTCAGGATCCTGAGTCCTTGACTTTTTTCTTCCCAACAATTCTTTTAGATGCCCCTTGCTCAACAAGTATCCAATTTCCTTTCTCAGTGCAATGCATTCTTCTGTGAGATGCCCAAAATCTTCATGGTATGCACACCACTTTGACTTATCCTTAGTTGCAGCTGGCCTATCATTCTTTCTGGGCCATCTGGCTTTATCACCTAAGTTCTGCATCGCAAGGATTAGTTCATTGTTATCAACAGAAAAACAATATTCAGAGATTGGAGGATAATCCTCATCATCCTCTTCTTGATCAACAGCATGCACGTTCTGGTTATCAGATCTGTTATAGGATCTGAACTTGTTGTTCTTGAACGAGGATCCTTGCTTATCTTGCTTTGAGGATCCTGCTAGCCTCTCCTGGATCCTCTTGTCATCCTCTAGCCGGATGAACCTAAGTGCCCGGGTTCTTACCTCATCTAGGTTCCTGCATGGTGTCATAACAAGATCATCATAGAACAATGAATCCCTAAGCAATCCCATCTTAAAGGCCTCAACAGCTGTGGCTATATCCAAGTTGGGAATGTCTAAGGATTCTTTACTGAATTTGGTAATGTAATCTCTTAATGATTCATTATGACCGTGGGTTATCCTATATAGATCACTAGTTAATCGTTCGAATTTTCTACTACAAGAAAAGTGATTATTAAATAGGTTAACTAGATTAGCAAATGAGGTAATAGAGTAGGGGGGAAGACTTAGCAGCCATTTGAGAGCTGATCCAGTAAGAGTGGATCCGAATCCTTTGCACAGGCATGCTTCCTTTAACCTTTCTGGGATTGGATTGATCTCCATCCTCTCCCTGTATTGTGCTATGTGTTCTTCAGGATCCGTCGAACCATCATACAGCTTCATAGTTGGAACATGGAACCTCTTGGGTATCTCAGCATCACAGATCGGTGGTTCAAAACGAGATATCCTGTGGCTCCCATCTGCAATCTCTGGGATAGGTTTGACCACTCCTGGAACACTTGATATCATATCCTTTAACTTTTGCAATTCTCTGGCCATGGCATGATTGATACCTGGATCCTGCATAAGACCATGGTTAGTAGTATAAGAATTATTGAAAGTGTTACCTCCCATTGGATTTAGATTAGGAAAAATGGATGTTAATCCATATTGTTGGGCCTCTGGAATGATCGAAGGACCAGTAGAAGCATTGGTCTGCATTGGAATAAAATCTCCCTGATGGACATCTGAACTTCCTGTTTGCAAACTCCTCAAGGATCCTGGCATCTGGAAGGATCCATGAAACTGGGAGGATCCTGGAACAAAGGAGGATCCTTGAACCTGGGATGATCCTGGAACAATGGAGGATCCTTGAACCTGGGATGATCCTGGAACAAAGGAGGATCCTTGAACCTGGGATGATCCTGGAACAAAGGACTATCCTTGAACCTGGGATGATCCTGGAACAAAGGAGGATCCTTGAACCTGGGATGATCCTGGAACAATGGAGGATCCTTGAACCTGGGATGATCCTGGAACAAAGGAAGATCCTTGAACCTGCTGCGCTCCTGAGTATCCTCCTGAAAACTAATAAGTGTTCGTCGAGAGCTTCAAGAGTGCGATTGTATGAGAGTGTGTGTGTAGCTGAAAATGGCTAAGTGTTCTAATTCTAGCTCGTCACCCCTTTAAAAATAGAAGTTAACTACAATAACAAACTATCCGACTTTTGTGCCAAGCTCCCACGTTCTCCACAACGTCCATTTCCAGTCAAACGTGTGCGAAATACCTGTGGAATATTCCATAGTAACGTTGCCAAGACCAAGTCAAGCTTGTTACTCCTGCGAAGTAATATAAAACACAAACAAACAATCGTCAGTATGAGGATCCTTAAAGTGATCCATGATCCTGATCCTGAAGCTCTTCTGAGGATCACTATCTGTCACAGAAGTAAGGATCATTAATTAGGATAACGAATAAGGATCACTAATTGTTAGAAAATCCTCCCCTAACAGGTATTTTCATACTCTCTATGGTTTAAAGGTTTTCACCTTTCTAAGTCTTGGGGTTTATACACTCCCGCCTGTAGCGCATGAAAATCTGGGATTTCCCCCAGGATACGAGGGATTCATCTCACGTACATTTTTTTGGGTTTTACCCCTGTAATACAAAAAATTGTCTATACAATAGGAACTGATATCCAGAAGATTTCTAAGTATTTGAAGACATTGTACACAGGGGACATTCCTACTAAGGCAATGGTGTAAAACTCAAAGGGTGAGGCTCGGACCTAATATACTGAGTGTCTCAGACAGGGGACATCTTCATTGGAAGAGTTGCAAGGGGATTGAAGTTTGAGAATAGGGTTATACCCTATTCCTGGTATGATCTTTCCTTTGTAAACGTTGTTTAAGTTTTTGACAGTCCTATGTTGGGTAAAAGGTTAAACATCCTGATTAGGATAAATTGTCGGAATATATTTTCAAAATATATTTTCGAAATACTTTTCAGGATATTTGATTAAGATATTTGAAGCTGGTACTGGTTTGAAACTTTGATCAAGCAAGTATCGTCAAAACAGGTTTTAAAATGGACTATCTTTTAATTTTCTCTAAAGGTGATTGAATTTTTAGAAATTCCATTTAATAAAAATTTTTATAATATATCACTGAGTATATTTTGCAAAACTAAGGTCTGTAATAAGAAAGACAGGAAGTGATAGCAAGAAAAATGAAAGATGAAATTATTGGAAATAAACGGTACTAGTTGATAACCAAAGGCTTCATCCTAAAACCTAGGACCCATCCACCTTCGGCCATCAAATTGTTTTGATACGGAAATAAAAGTTGTTCATAAGACATAAAATTGTTTAAACAAAAGGAAATAAGTTTTAGGGGGCAGTGCCATCTTCGTTCGCGGTAATTTCAGCAGCATCCGTCTCAGGATCCACCTCAGCATCCCTCGCAGCATCGTTAGCTTTTTCAGCTACTTTGGAAGATCCTTCGGCAGCTGGTGTGGTAGAAATGCTGCCAAGATTCTTTAGCTTCGTTTCCCAGGCACCAACGTCCCAAGAAGGGCATTCAAAACCTAGTGTTTTGGCTTCATGGGCCATCTTCAGCCTGGCCTGGAGAAGAGAAGTGACGACGGAACTCTTGAGGCTATCCCGGTAGCTGACCATATCCTGTTCATGTTGCGCATGGGCAGCTTCAAGATCGGCTTGGGCTTGAAGAGTAGCTTTGTTGAGAGCAGTATGGTGTTCTTGAATCATAGCCTTGAACTTCTCCTCGTAATGACGAGATTTGGCAGCCGCAATCATGCCTTGATCGGAGATCGTGACTTCTGCTTCCTTTAACTTGGACTCAAGCGTCTTGTTAAGCCCGCTGGATTCTTGATATAGATGAACCAGATGTTCAAGACCCTGCGAAAGTAAGAGGGTAGGTATTGATTTTGATAAATTTTTGTAAATGACATAAGCTGTAGGATGTGATTTGAGAATACTAACCTGGTTAAGAAAGGAAGTCATAAACCCGCTAGCTTCGATGAACCCGTGCTTCTCATAGGGAAAAGTGTCAGAGATGACGGGGGCATCGGGCTCTTTCCTTTTACGAGAGCTGGAGCTCCGGGGCTTGGTAGTTGACGAGGGTTTGGTGATGACAATGGCCTTGGAACCACTGGGTTTGGATGAGGCTGTGGCCTTAGGATTGGGTTCCTTCTTGATCTGAACCTGATCAGAATAGCTGTCCAACTCGTCGAGATCAAAGACTTCAGGGATCTTAGCCGGTGCTGCATAAAGGAAAAAGTTTTACATTATTATTACTCTTCATTCTATTATGCTATACTAACTAACTATTTTAAAAGTAGTCCTTACCAGACATTTCAGATGACGAGTATTGACTGGAACTCGGGATGTGTGTGGTGAAACTCCTGTCTATTGCAGGTAATTGGTAAACAGTCCTGATTCTTTTCTCTGATTCAGCAGTTGGGGGAGCTACTTCCTTGAAATTTACTGCAAAGAAGTCAAAAAGAAGGATATTAGCAAAAGATTAAAATCTAAAGGTACATGGGAACATTCATAATCCTACCGGTGGTTAACCACTCCACCGGAAGGCTGGCACCCTCAGCAATGGAATCTTGTTTGACGAAAAAGAACTTGCGCTGCCATCCGTCTTCATTTTTAGTGGCTTTAAGAATAAGGGGTTTGTTGGAAGTCGAAAAAAGCAAAAACCGGCTAGAGCCGTGAGATCGGAGGCGATAAGCGATTGGCAGATCTTCGATACAAAGGTTGGGACAGTGAAGGTTTTTGATTTGGTTAAGCACGATTAATACCCTCCAGACCATGGGCATGGTTTGAGCAAAAGAGATGCCGGTGGTCCGGAAGAATTGCATCATGAATTCGGGAAAAGGGTATCGAAGACCTAGCGAAAAAGGGTATGCTGGAAAGCAAACCCAATAAGTGGAAGAAACATCCGATCGAATTGACCGATCGAACGGTCTAAAGACTGTGTTATCAGGGAAAGCACAGGAAGCTCTCAAAGCCGCAATGTCTGCATTATCAAAGGCACAGACTTCTTTCTCAGGATTTTTGAGAAGATTCTGTTGGGTAAAAGTCTCGGATAATTCACCGGTTTGGGAATGAGTCCTAGTGGCCATGGCAGATGAAGAAAGAAAGATTGATAAGAAACGAACAAGAAGTAGGGAATTACCTGGAGACTCTGTTGAAGATATCTGCTTTTCAAACAAGAAGAGAGAAGATATAGGGGCATTGTGGATCTCCATCGAGTTAAAAGCGCGTTGGAGGTTATGATGTGATTTTGACCGTCGTCTAGATTTAATTGCTTTAATTTATGAGATAAAACTTTTAAAATATATCCGTTGGATTGGTATACCAACAGATATATTTGGGGATAATTGTTATGGGTCATTTTCTAAGCGTAAATATCTTGATCAATATCCTGCTTCTAATTGTTTATTTGTGACCAGGATACTGGACGGGGATATTGCTAACATCCTGGGTGATATCCTGAGGTTGATTGAATTAACCACATGCAGGTTAAAGGCTGGGGTTTGCTAACGGTCAGATGGACTTCATCTCCACAAGACTCGGGCATGTTTGTTATGGGAAAGACGTTGAACCCGAAAGACTAGGTCTGCAACGTTCGAGTGGGGAATATTCGCTGGATCCCGGTTATTTAGGATAGTTTGTTATATTTGTTTTACCAATAAATAGATGGGGGCGGATCAGATTAAGGCACGCAAGTTTCACATTTTCAAACACTTTCTCTCTAGCTCTCTGCAAACACTACACACAAACACTTGTATTCAAATCACATTGTAACACCTAGTTGATTCGCTCTACATCCTGCACTGTATCCTGATATTTGAAGCAATAGAAGAACAAGGCAGCTACGATTGTCAGCTCCCGAGGTTTTGTGCCAGCGATCTAGATTGATCAAGGGCTTTCCTCGTAAATTACGTGTCAACCTTTACTTTTCTACTCATTGTTTGATCACAGATACAACTCTATATCTTGAGCCGTATCCTGAAACTATTTTCGCAAACTAACAAACCAACATATTTTTTACAAAGTATTACTAGCACACTACCTCACAAAACTAATTTGATCACTTAATTGCTTAGGTAATTTTTGACCAAAACAATAAGGATAATATATCCCCTTTTTCTGGTTTCATCAAGGCAGGAGCTGAGGATAGGTAATCCTTAAGGGCTTTGAGAGCATTTTCATGTTTTTCAGTCCACTCAAATTTCTTGTTCTTTTTCAATATGCCATAGAATTCCTTGCACTTTTCTGATGACTTGGATATGAACCTGTTCAAGGCCGCGATCCTCCCTGTTAACCTTTGCACATCCTTGGCATTGGCAGGAGATTTGATATTCACAATAGCCTTAATTTGCTCTGGACTTGCTTCAATGCCTCTTTTTGTCACCATATAGCCTAGGAATTTACCTGCTTTAACACCAAAGTGACACTTGGAAGGATTTAGTTTCGTATTAAACTTATCAAGGACATTGAATGCTTCCTCCAAGTCTCGAAGGTGATCCTAAGCTTTCTTAGACTTAACCACCATGTCATCTATATAGACATCCATAGTGTGTCCAATTTGTTCCTTGAACATCATATTGACTAGCCTTTGATAAGTAGCACCTGCATTTCTTAGTCCAAATGGCATAGCAATATAACAATATATACCAGTTGGGGTCATAAAAGTTGTATCCTCTTGATCAGATGGTTCCATCTGAATCTGTTGAAATCTAGATGAAGCATCCATAAAGGTCAACAACTCATGGCCCGCGGTAGCATCCACCATGGAGTCAATGTGGGGTAATGGGAAAGGATCCTTGGGACATGCCTTGTTTAAATCAGTAAAATCGACACATACCCTCCACTTTCCATTTTTCTTTTGAACAAAAACCACATTGGCTAACCACCTTGGATACTTAACCTCTCTTATCATACCTGCCCAGAGTAGTTTATCTACTTCTTCCTGGATAATGGCATTTCTCTCAGGTGCAAACTTCCTCCTCTTTTGATGAATTGGCTTGAATGACCTGTCAATGCCAAGTTTATAAGTAATTATATCTTTAAATATACCTGTCATGTCTTCATGCTTCCAGGCAAAGGTAGTTTTTCTCCTTTTAAGGAAGGATACTAGATCCTGTTCAATGTTGCTAAGGATCCCTGATCCTATGAAGACTATGGATTCAGGATCATGAGGATCCATAAGGATTTCTTTCACATCATGTTCTCTTGCCTCCAAGACATCTCTTGGAGGATGCTTTAATTGCTATTGCTCCCTTGGTCTTGAGGCTGGCTTCATTGATGATGTGTAGCAATTCTTAGCTTCTTGTTGATCACTCTCAATTTTCACCACCCCCCATGGACTAGGAAGCTTCACGCACTAATGATAGGTAGATGGGACTGCCTTCATGTCAAGTATCCATGGCCTGCCAAGGATAACATTACAACAGGATAAGCAATCTATAACACAAAATTTTTGATAAGAATGAAGTCCTTCAATACAGATGGGGAGTTTGATGTCCCCCAATGTATTCTTGGTTTCTCCGCTGAATCCCACAAGAACTGAGGATCTTGGGACAATGTCTGATTCAGGAATGTTCATTTTCTTGAGGACATCAAGCTGAATGATGTTCACCGAGCTTCCTCCATCGATTAGGATCATGCGAACAAAATGGTTAGAAACAAACAGAGTAATAACAAGACTATCATGATGAGGATCCTGAACATCAACACGATCATCCTCATCAAAAGTTATAACTTTCTCCTGCGTAACAGTAGAGTTTCGAATGGGTCTATCCCCATTATCCATCTTGGTTTCCTTAGCATGTCTCTTGGCTGCTGAAAAGGAAGTACCACAAATGTCTGATCCACCCGAAATAAAGTTTATAACTTGTGCATCTGCTGGAGGAGCAGGAGCTCTTTCTGGAACCTTTTCAGGATCCTGGATCCTTGACTTTTTTCTTCCCAAAAGCTCTTTCAAGTGCCCCTTGCTTAACAAGTAACCAGTTTCTTTTCTAAGTGCAATACACTCTTCAGTGAGTTGCCCAAAATCCTCATGATATGCACACCACTTGGACTTGTCATTTGTAGCAGCTGGTTTATCACTTTTCCTTGGCCATCTTGCTTTCTCACCTAGATTCTGCATTGCAAGAATTAGTTCATTGTTATCAACAGAAAAACAGTATTCAGAAATTGGAGGATAATCCTCATCATCCTCTTCTTGTTCTACTGCATGCACATTCTGGTTATCAGACTAGTTGTAGGACTTGAACTTGTTATTCTTGAAGTAGGATCCTTGCTTTTCCTGTTTTCAGGATCCTGCCAATCTCTCCTGGATCCTTTTATCATCCTCTAATCGGATGAATCTAAGGGCCCTGGTTCTCACTTCATCAAGATTCCTGCATGGGGTCATAACAAGATCATCATAGAATAATGAATCCCTAAGCAAACCCATTTTAAAGACTTCTACAGCCGTAGCTATATCCAGATTAGGGATATCTAAGGATTCTTTACTAAACTTAGTGATGTAATCTCTAAGTGATTCATTTTGACCTTGTGTTACCCTATATAGATCACTAGTTAAACGTTAAAATTTTCTGCTACATGAGAATTGACTATTAAACAGATTAACTAGATTAGCAAATGAAGTAATAGAGTAAGGGGGAAGACTTAGCAGCCATTTAAGAGCAGATCCTGTGAGTGTGGATCCGAAACCCTTGCATAGGCATGCTTCTTTTAACCTCTCTGGGATGGGGTTTATCTCCATCCTTTCTCTATATTGAGCTACATGTTCTTCGGGATCTGTTGAACCATCATACAGCTTCATAGTTGGTATTTGGAACCTTTTGGGTATCTCAGCATCACAAATGGGTGGTGCAAAACGAGATATCCTATGGCTCCCATCTGCAATTTCAGGGATGGGCTTAACCACTCCCGGAACGCTGGATATCATATCCTTCAGCTTCTGTAATTCCCTAGCCATAGCTTGATTGATACCTGTATCCTGCATAGAGCCATGGTTAGTGTTATAAGAATTATTGAAAGTGTTACCTCCCAGGGGATTCAAGTTTGGAATTGCAGATGTGAATCCATATTGACGGGATTCTGGTATGATTGGAGGACCAGAAGAGGCGCTGGTCTGCATTGGAATGAAGTCTCCTTGATGAACATCTGTTCTTGGGGGTTGTACACTTCTCAAGAATCCTTGATCCTGAAAGATGTTGGATCCTTAAACCTGGAAGGGGGATCCTTGAACCTAAAAGGATCCTTGCACCTATGAGGATCCTTGGACCTGAGAGGATCCTTGCACCTGTGAGGATCCTTGAACCTGAGAGGATCCTTGGACCTGAGAGGATCCTTGGACCTGAGAGGATCCTTGAACCGTATGCGCTCCCATATATCCTCCTGAGCTGACGAAGGATCCCGGATGCTAGAAAGAGGATCCCGAAGGCTGAAAACAGGATCTTTGAGGCTGAAAGTGAGAACCAAAAGCCTGACTCATAGTTGTTGCTCCATAACGCCTTCCCAATGGTTCAGTTTGGTATTGGATATCTAAGGCTGCAGATTGCTGGGCAGTTATAGCTGGAGTGTCGAAATCCAGTGACCTTGGTATCATAGGAGAGTGATCCTCCCCTGATCTCTTCTGTTTCTTGATGTCACCGATCTCCCGGAGGATCCTTTCATTGGTTTTGTCCTGCTCTTGTATGTGATCCCTCATCTGCAAAATCAAAGTAAAAAGATCACTAGTAGTAGGATTAGAAGAAACAGAAGAAGTTGGTGGTTTTGGAAAAATGGGGCTTTGTCTCTTTGCAGCATTTTCAGCATTCTTCTGGGATCCAGAAGGTGGTGGAGGCAAAGGAGGAACGCCCTGTGATGAACTCATTACCGGCATTGAACTTGAAGTGCTATTTGCTGAAGAAGCCATCTGCTTGGTTGTAATGAAACGAAATGATCACAAAAACAAAAACTTCTTAGGAATGAAGCACCAATTGCCCCACGGTGGGCGCCAAACTGTTTTGGTCAAAAATCAAGCAAGGATAATGCAACCAAATCTTTTGTTGTGAGGTGTGATGCTTGAATCTATGAACAATTGTTTGAACAACTTGCAAATCAAATAGAGAGGTGACACAAGGATTTATACGAGGAAAAAGCCCTTGATCTTTAGAAGATCCCCGGCATAAAAAACCTCGAGTGATGGAAACTACCGATCACCAACTAAGATTAAACAGAAAAATGGTTACAACTCGGGATCACTAGTGTGCAAAAGTGTTAAAGTGTTAAAGTGTATAAAATCGCCAAGTAAACTGTCGAGAGCTGTTCGAGAGTGTGTGTTTTTTGCTAAATTAGCCAAGTGTTCTAACTCAAGCTTATTATCCCCTATTTAAAATTAGAAATAACTAAGCTAACTAACTGTCCGCTAATCATGCTAGCTTCCCATGATCTCCATAACGTTCACTAGAGCCAAGCACGTGCGGAATATTGAGGGAATATGCTCCACGAATATCGGCAAGACCAAGTCCATGCACGTACTCCTGCAAAACAAGCTCACGCATAATGAAGACAATCGTTAGTATAAGGATAACAATAAGGATCCTAGATCCTGATCCTGCAACACCTACTGAGGATCCTTAATTAAAACAGAATTCATGATCCTGGCAGCACATGAGGATCCGTGATCCTTAGGATTGGAAAATCCTCCCCTAACGCCTGTAAACCGGTAGAATTTGCAGGCAATGAAAGGGCAACGGCCACACTGCATTGGTTGGAGAAAACCGAGGTAGTAATTAAAATAAGTAAATGTGCCGAGGAAGACAAGGTCATGTACGCGTCACATCTTTTTAAAGAAGGGGCACTAGAATGGTGGAATACGGTACTATAAACCAATGGAAGTGACGTGGTCTACGCCATGAATTGGGAAGAATTTAAGAGACTAGTAGAAAGGAAATTTTTTCCCGAATACGAAAAGGAACAAATGACAAATAAGTTCCTAAACCACCGGATGGTGGATGTTGATTGTAGAGGGTATACTTCGACATTCTTCGAGTATGTTAGAGTGGTACCAACCCTGGCTTCGCCAGAACCGGTACTTATTTCTTGTTACATCTGAGGTTTGATTAGCGAAATCCGTGATATCGTTAAAGCTGCGAGACCTCGCACAATTGATGATGCTGTAGAATTAGCCAACACTTTGACCGACGGGCTGGTACGCACAAGAGAAGAAAATTGGAAGAAGGAAGTGGCCCAAAAGATTACCCAAGGATTCAGTGTGGGTAACAGTAGTAATTTCAAGAAAAAGGGAACGGGGCAATCTTCCACTGCTCCATTCTGCGGTACCTGTAAAAGAAAGCATTTTGGAGAATACAAAGGGTATTGCAATTTCTGCAAAATTCCGGGGCATCAAGAAGAAGATTGCAGGAGGAAGAAATCAACAATCTGCTTCAACTGTGGAGAAGCTGGACATTTTAGACCAGACTGCCCTAAACTGGTCAAACCAGCAGACAACAAGGCCAAACCAGCTGAAGGAACTAACAAAAAGAACGTAAGAGTCTTTCAGCTGACTACTCAAGAAGCGGAACTCATCCCAGACGTGATAGCTGGTACGTTCCTAGTTCCTGACGTTTATGCAAAAGTATTACTTGACTCTGGTGCAAACCAAAGTTTTATAAATACTTCA
The DNA here is from genome assembly GCA_030545235.1 of Helianthus tuberosus. Classification (NCBI taxonomy): domain Eukaryota; kingdom Viridiplantae; phylum Streptophyta; class Magnoliopsida; order Asterales; family Asteraceae; genus Helianthus; species Helianthus tuberosus. The sequence continues at coordinate 9,492,990 of CM060434.1, read as the reverse complement.
TTCTGCCAAGCTTTTAAACTACCCTTAACCAAACTTAGGCAAATTTTTACGGTAGAAACGGCAGATGGGAATTCTGTTAAAATAGATAAGGTTTTGCGAGAAGGAAAGATAGAACTCTTAGGCCATAAATTTTCAGCAAACTTGTTACCTATGGATTTAGCCAGATTCGACGTTGTGTTAGGAATGGATTGGTTAGTAGCCAACCATGCTCGAATTCCCTGTGATAAAAATTCCATAGAAATTCATACCCCCACAGGAGAATTAGTGGTGATTACAGGAGATAAGCCACTGAAATTTGTTTCAGTAATGAAATTGGTCAGTTATTCATGAAAACAAGGAATAGTGTATATGATTTCGATAATCATTAAAACTAAAGGTAAAGAACTCAAGGATATTCCAGTAGTATCAGAATACCCGGATGTATTTCCAGAAGAACTACCTGGATTACCACCCGATAGGGAAGTAGAATTTAGAATTCATCTAATTCCTGGAACTACACCGATAGCCAAGGCACCTTATCGGTTAGCACCCACCAAGATGCTAGAATTGAAAAAGCAATTAGATGAATTACTAAGCAAAGGATTTATACAACCTAGTTCATCCCCGTGGGGAGCTCCAGTGTTGTTTGTAAAGAAGAAGGATGGTTCGATGCGAATGTGTATCGATTATAGGGAATTGAATAAGATTACAATTAAGAATTGATACCCATTACCTAGGATTGAGGATCTTTTTGATCAACTTCAAGGAGCTAGATATTTTTCTAAGATAGATTTACGCTCCGGATACCATCAGTTAAAGGTACAAGAAGAAGACATACCTAAAACCGCTTTCAGGACTAGGTATGGTCACTACGAGTTTACAGTCATGCCCTTTGGACTAACAAATGCTCCTGCAACATTCATGGACATGATCAATAGAATCTGTAAACCGTATTTGGATAAATTTGTAATTGTCTTCATCGACGATATACTCATTTATTCCAAAAGTCAGGACGAGCATTGTGAACACCTGCATGCACTCTTAACCTTGCTAAGAAAGGAAAAGCTTTACGCCAAATTCTTGAAGTGTGAATTCTAGCTACATGAGGTACAATTTTTAGGACACATGGTGAATCACGAAGGTATTCACGTAGATCCTTCCAAAATAGAAGCAATCACCAAATGGAAGGTCCCACAATCAGCCATGGAAGTTAGAAGTTTTCTAGGATTAGCCGGATACTATAGACGATTTATTAAGGATTTTTTCATGATAGCTGTGCCATTAACTAAGCTAACCTGTAAAGCAGTAAAGTTTGAATAGGGATCTAGGCAAGAAGAGGCTTTTAAAACTTTAAAGCAAAGGTTAACGAACGCCCCAATTCTTGCCTTACCAGAAGGAACAGAAGATTTTGAAATTTACTGTGATGCTTCTAAGCTAGGATTAGGATGTGTGCTAATGCAACGCAAAAAGGTAATTGCGTATGCCTCAAGGCATTTGAAGAAGCACGAGGAAAATTATACGACTCATGAATTAGAACTAGGAGCCATAATTTTTGCCCTTAAGATTTGGAGACATTATCTGTACGAAAGTAAATTTACTGTCTATACAGATCATAGGAGTTTAAGATATATATTTGGGCAAAAAGAATTAAACATGAGGCAAAGGAGATGGATGGAGATTCTAAGTGACTACGACTGTGATATTCAATATCAAGAAGGAAAGGCAAATGTAGTAGCGGATGCCTTAAGTCGTAAGTATCATGAAAAGCAAAAGCGAGTTCGTGCTCTTAGATTAAGTTTACAATTAGATTTAATGGAACAACTGAAAAACATTCAAGAAACAGCAATCAAGGATGATGCTGAAGGAATGAAAGGATGAATAAAAGAATTAGAGCAAGGTAGTGATGGAATTTGGAGATTCCATAAGAAAAGGATTTGGGTACCTAAGCAAGGAGAATTAAGAAATAAGATTTTAGAAGAAGCCCATAAATCTAGGTATACCATGCATCCTGGTAATAATAAGATGTACCAAGATTTAAAGAACAACTTCTGGTGGATAGGAATGAAAAAAAGACATAGCTAGATATGTTTCTAAGTGCTTAACTTGTTCACAAGTTAAGGCAGAACACCAGAAACCCTCAGGTCTACTACAACAATTAGAAATGCCTGTTTGGAAATGGGAACACATAACCATGGACTTTGTTACTAAGTTGCCCAAAACCAGAAAAGGTAATGATGCGATTTGGGTAATTATGGATCGATTAACCAAATCAGCTCATTTTCTACCCATGAAGGAAACCTTTAGCATGGAAAGGTAGGCAAAGTTGTATGTAGATGAAGTAGTATCCTTACATGGAGTTCCACTCTCTATTGTATCGGATAGGGATAGTCGTTTCACTTCCCATTTCTGGACGAGTTTCCAAGAAGCAATGGGGACACGATTAAATTTAAGTACAACTTACCATCCCCAAACAGACGGACAAAGTGAAAGGATGATCCAAACCCTGGAGGACATGCTTAGGGCATGTGTGATAGATTTTGGTGGAAACTGGGATGACCACCTACCCTTAATTGAATTCTCCTATAACAATAGTTATCATGCAAGCATCGAAGTTGCCCCATTCGAAGCACTATACGGACGTAAATGCAGAACTCCAATTTGTTGGGCAGAAATAGGAGAAAGCCAATTATCAGGTCCTAAAATCGTGCAAGAAACCACCGACAAGATCACTCAAATCAAGGAAAGACTAAAGACGGCTCGAGATCGCCAGAAGAGTTATGCAGACAATCAACGCAAGCCGTTAGAATTTCAAGTCGGAGACAAGGTACTCCTAAAAGTTTCTCCTTGGAAAGGGGTAGTTCGCTTTGGTAAGAAAGGAAAGCTAAGTCCAAGGTACGTAGGACCATTCCTAGTAATCCAGCGAATAGGACCAGTTGCCTATCGCTTACAACTACCAGAAGAATTACCCGGGTTACATGACGTGTTTCATGTATCCAACCTCAAGAGATGTTTATCTGACGAATCCCTGGTAGTACCTCTTCCAGACATAGAGGTAAATGAAAAATTAAATTTTATAGAGAAACCTCTTCAGATAGAAGACATAAAGATTAAATTTCTCAAGCACAAAAGACTAGTACTGGTCAAGGTCAAGTGGGATTCAAAAAGAGGACCTGAATACACCTGGGAGCTGGAATCAGAAATGAAGCGAAAATATCCTCACTTATTCCAGTAAATCTCAAGGACGAGATTTTAAATAAGGAGGGGAGGATGTAAGGACCTGCAAAAATGTCTCAAAATGACCCGTAAGTAAAAACCCGGACCCCTGAAACCCTAATGTGCATGAAAAACCAAGAAAACAAGATTTCTAGGTTTCACGCGGGCCGCGTAAGAGTAAGCTTAGGCTTACGCGGGCCGCGTTAATGTGGTGTTGACCAGATAAGCATCCCAGGCCACGTGTCGCAGACGTAGCAGACCTAGGTGTGACACGCTAGCCCTAGTCTACGACTAGGTTGCCCTCGCGAGCCGCGTAAATGTTAGAGTGGGTTTATGCGGGCCGCGTAAAACCCATTTTTCAGCTATAAATGAGTTAGACATGAGCAGTTCATCTGTGCTCGAGAAATCAATCAAAAACGAAGTTCTACTGCTCAAAATCACACTTTTACATAGAGAAACACTGCTACGATACAGGGTATTAACTCGATCACTGCTACGATTCAATGTCCGATCGATTGAAACCAATCCGATGGATGTTTAAGTGCTGCCCGAATCAGGCTATACTTTTTCATTCGTCGTGAGGGTTTTAATCTCGTGAGTTATCGTAAATGTTGTATTAAGTTACTGACCTAGTTCGTGTGCATTGTTATTTAATCTAGGTTACAAGGCTTATCAGTAGGCTAAGCTCTGCCCATTTAAACTTGCAATGTGAGTCATTATCTTTTTATTAACAATGTTTTACAGTACTCCAATCTTTTTTCAAAAGTTATGATTACAGGGATTAAGTCGTGGTTATCTTAAATCACTGGCTAGTGGGGTATTGTGCACAATACTAATTTCTCACAGTTAGGTTCGTCAACCTAACAGTGATAATCATCACTACTTGGGTGAAATGACCCAATAGTGGTATGACCATCGTCACAAGGCTGTGACACGGCGCCAGATAACAATAAGATAGTAGCCATTGTAATCGCTCTTATGCTGTAATTCATAGCTATGTATCGTTTTATCAAATTTGAGTGACTCGCCAGTATTTCCCCGCTGATAAAATATTTTTAAAACATGTTTCAGATGACCTACTATGAATCAAGGAAAAGTGCTATGGAGCACTAATAAAGCTTGAAGTGGTGGCTCAATAAATAAATAAACATGTTTTGTAAACCAGGGAATTTCCTTGTGAAATTCCTCCATTGTAAATTACGGGGTTTGTCCCAAATTATGAAATAAAATAATTGAGTATTTTCAAGTTTTAAAAGATCCTGTTAAAACTTCCGATGTCAACTCAAATAATAAATACCATGGGTTTCTGTCCCGCGGCTCCTGGACCGGGTAAAACCGGGACGAGGGGCCGTGACACCTATCGTCACCTGTCTAGTTCTCCTAGAGATGAAGGAACTTCCTCCCAGCCTACTCCTTCGGGGTATTCAGCTGACACAGAAGAGGGGATCTTCATATTTAAAGCGCAATCCAAAGAACCATTCCCCACGAAAAAGAGAGGATGGTTCAGTCGGGGAGCACATGAGCGTAGGAAGCGAATGAGGAAATTATAGCAGCAACGGGCTTTAACAGCAGCAAATAGGGAGATGAATGCCCAGACACAAGACATAGTCAATAGGCGATTGGCCAACTTTCACATACTAGCTACCACTGCAGTAGACCCAAACTTAGACCAAATCATTGCACCACAGCCACTGCCACTGTTCCCAACCCAACCCAACCCAACCCACCCAACCCATGGAAATAGAACCTAACCCCGCATTCGACCCAAACGAAATCCCTAGAGTCCCAGCACCAAATCCTCTAGCTTAAGACCCATGGGAGGATGAACATAGGGATTATCAAGAACTCTAACCATAGGAGGAACCCATATCAAACCCTATAGCACCATACCCCAACCTTGACCTTCTAGATCCATATTGGGATGCCGATCAGTATGTTCGGGAAATACTAGAAAGCCCATACCCATATGGAAAACTGATACCACAGTACCCTGACCCAATACCCGCACCACCACCACCACCTATGAGTACCGAAAACGTGCAGGAACTCCGCACATTTGGTGAGGAGTTGGTAGATGAAGGAGAAAGAATAAGACAAATAGGGGAAAGGCTCGTTTGGAAGTACGACGAGCGAAATATGCAATACTGGATGAACCCCTAGTCACAATAATAACAATGATAATATATATATATATATATATATATAGGGGATCGCTAGAATGAGAACCACCACGAGTTATGAGAACCGCGAGAACCACACCCCACGGGGGGCGTTGACCACGATTTTTTTTTACAACTAGATGCGTATATTTTAACAACATTCGTAAAAAAAAAAATTTCAAACGGCGCGGCCGAGGGGGTAGTTTTTTACACCCAAAGTTTGGTGTTTTTTTTTTTTTTTTTTCTTTTTTTTTTTACAAACTTTGGGTGTAAAAAACTACCCCCTCGGCCGCACCGTTTGAATTTTTTTTTTACGAATGTTGTTAAAATATACGCATCTAGTTGTAAAAAAAATCGTGGTCAACGCCCCCCCCCCCCCCCCCCCCCCCCGTGGTTCTCGCGGTTCTCATAACTCGTGGTGGTTCTCATTCTAGCGGCTCCCTATATATATATATATGTGTGTGTGTGTGTGTGTGTGTAGTTTGAGAAAAAATAATCAACTAAAATAGATAACCAAATACTTACTGATGCATAACTAGTAGTGTATTTTAAATTCCAGTTATAGCTTGTAATATATATATATATATATATATATATATATACATAAAAGAGAGTAAATGTCGCAATGCACGATGATTTTGATCAATGTGTTGTTTGTGTGATTGTTCACATTAAATCTTGTTCTGCGATATTAATACTTGGTAAATGTTTATAATTCAGATGGACAATGAGGTGAATCAGGAAAACCCGAATAACGATAATAACGCAATTAGATAACAGTGCCATCCAACACATAGTGGCACAAGGGATTATAGACGCTATGCCATATATTATCAAAACGGTTAAGGAAGCAGAAATTAATAAAACTAATAGTGGAAGTAAACGACCACCTACTGAACCCACCCAGTCACAGCGTAAACAATGGACCATTACTTCAATTGCCTATTCCAAAAAAAAGAAGAACCATGTCATATGGTTGTTCTTACAAAGAATTCTGGTCTTGCAAACCAATGGAATTATGTGGCAATGAAGGAGCCATTGCAGCTCTACGTTGGATAGAAAAGACTGAGGCAGTCTTAAAAATAAGCAAATGTGCAGAAGAGGAAAAAATCATGTTTGCTTCCAATCTTTTTAAGAATGCAGCTCTAGAATGGTGGAATACTATTCTTAATTCTAGGGGAAGTGATAGAGTCTATAATATGGAATGGTCTGAGTTTAAGAACATGGTCGAAATAAAATTCTGCCCTCCCAATGAAAAAGAACAAATAGCTAATAAGTTCTTAAACCTTAGAATGACTGGAGTAGACTGCAAGGGTTACACTACCGTATTCTTCGAATATGCTAGAATAGTGCTAACCCTAGCTTCACCAGAACCAGTATTAATCTCCCTTTACATCTGGGGATTAAACAGTGAGATTAGACATGTAGTCAAGGCAGCTAGACCACAAACCATAGAAGAAGCTGTAGAACTAGCAAATACCTTGACTGATGAACTAATACGTACACAAGAAGAAAACCAGAGGAAGAACCTAGTCCAAAAGCTTACCCAGGAATTTTGCTACGGTAATTTCAACCGTGGGAAAAACATAGGTTCTACTTCTGCACCTTACTGTAAGTCCTGCAAGCAGGAAGAAACCCAGTAATGGAATATGCTTCGATTGTGGAGAAAAGGGGCATATCAAACCGAACTGTTTGAAACTAGCTCCATCCATGAACAACAAGACTACTAAGAATGCTAGAGCATTTTTCTGATAGTCGAAGAAGCAAAGATGATTTCGGACGTGAGGGTACTGATGTTTTTGCTAAAGTAATATTTGACTTTGGTGTGAACCAAAGTTTTATTAATACTTCATTTTGCAAACTTCTCAATCAACCATTAACTAAACTCCAACTAAACTCCAACAAGAATGTCTGGTAGAGACGGCAAATGGAGAATCCATTAAGATCACTAAAATCTTGCAGAGAGCAAGAATAGAAATTTTAACCATAAATGTTTTGCTAATCTTTACCCAATGAATCTGGCTGGATTGGATATTGTATTAGGAATGGATTGGTTAGTAGCCAATAAAGCCAGTATTTTATGTGATCAAAAGTCAATACAAGTAAATTCACCAAAAGGTGAAAAGATCACAATTAAAGGAGATAAGCCATCTCGATCCACGAAATTCATCTCTGTGATGAAAACAGCCAGTTATGCAAGAAAAGGATCCCTAGTGTATATGATTTCCATAATCATTAACACTAAAGGAAAAGAATTGAAATATATTCCTGTAGTATCTCAATTCTCAGATGTTTTCCCAGAAGAATTACCGGGACAACCGCCGGATAGGGAAGTCGAATTCAGAATTAACCTACTACCAGGGACAGCACCGATTGCCAAGGCACCTTACCATTTGGCACCAGTAGAAATGCAAGAACTGAACAAACAGTTGGACGAACTTCTGGAGAAAGGATTCATACAGCCTAGTTCATCACCATGGGGAGCACAAATCTTGTTTGTCAAAAAAGAAAGACGGATCAATGCGTATGTGCATTGATTACCGAGAACTGAACAAGGTCACGATTAAAAATTGGTACCCATTACCGAGAATCGATGATCTGTTTGATCAATTGCAAGGAGCTTGATTCTTTTCCAAGATCGATTTACGCTCAGGATATCATCAACTGAAAGTACAGGCAGAAGACATTCCAAAAACTGCTTTAAGAACAAGGTATGGCCATTATGAATTTACCGTCATGCCATTTGGTTTAACCAATGCCCCAGTCGCATATATGGACATGATGAACATAATATGTAAACCATATCTGGATAAATTCATAATTGTCTTTATAGATGATATTCTCATTTACTCTAAGAGTAAAGAGGAACATGCAGCGCATCTGCATACACTCCTTACATTATTGAGGAAAGAAAAGCTTTATGCTAAGTTTTCAAAATGTGAGTTTTGGTTAGAAGAAGTACAATTCCTCGGACATCTAGTTAACCATGAATGAATTCATGTGGATCCCACAAAGATTGAGGCGATTACTAAATGGAAAGTCCCTGAATCACCAACGAAGGTGAGAAGTTTTCTTGGACTGGTAGGTTAATATAGACGGTTTATCCAAGATTTTTCTAGAATAGCCATTCCCTTAACAAAACTAACTTGTAAATCAGTTAAGTTTGAATGGGGACCAAAACAGGAAGAAGCCTTTAGAATTCTTAAGCAAAGATTAACCAACGCACCCATACTAGTGTTACCAGAAGGAACTGAAGACTTTGTAGTCTATTGTGATGCTTCTAAGTTGGGTTATGGATGTAAGTTGATGCAACGTCAAAATGTTATAGCCTATGCCTCTAGACAACTTAAGAATCATGAAGAGAATTATACAACCCATGATCTAGAGTTAGGAGCCATAATTTTTGCCCTTAAAATTTGGAGACACTATCTTTACGGTAGTAAGTTTACCATTTTCACCGATCATAAGAGTTTAAGATATGTTTTTGGGAAAAAGGAATTAAATATGAGACAGAGACGCTGGATAGAAATTCTTAGTGATTATGATTGTAATATCCAGTACCATGCAGGAAAGGCTAGTGTAGTAGCTGATGCTTTAAGTCGAAAGTATCATGAAAAGCCAAGAAGAGTACGTTCTCTCAAATTAAATCTGAAGATAGATTTAAATGAACAGATTAGAGAAATACAGGAATCAGTAATCAAGGACGATACTGAGAAATTAAAAAGAATGATTAAGGAATTAGAACAAGGAACGGATGGAATTTGGAGATTCCATAAGAAAAGAATTTGGATACCCAAACAAGGAAACCTACGCCACTGAATATTAGAAGAAGCCCATAAGTCTAAGTATACGATACATCCTGGAAGTGATAAGATGTATCAAGACTTAAGAAAGAATTTCTGGTGGATAGGAATGAAAAAGGATATAGCACCCTATGTTGCCAAGTGTCTAACATGTTCCCAGGTCAAAGCTGAACATTAGAAACCATCAGGATTATTGCAGAACCTAGAAATGCCAATATGGAAATGGGAATTGATAACAATGGATTTTGTTACTAAATTACCCAAGACACGAAAAGGTAATGATACAATCTGGGTGATTGTACATAGATTAACCAAGTCAGCCCATTTCTTACCAATGAAGGAAACTTTCAGTATAGAACAGTTAGCCAAGTTATATGTAAATGAAATAGTTTCATTACATGGAATTCCTTTATCTATTGTATCTGATAGAGATAGCCGTTTTACTTCTCATTTTTGGACTAGTTTCCAAAAAGCAATGGGAACCAAGTTAAATATAAGCACAGCTTATCATCCTCAAACGGATGGACAAAGCTAAAGGGCAATCCAGACAATGGAAGATATGCTTAGAGCTTGTGTAATTGATTTCGGAAGGAATTGGGACGATCATTTACCATTGATAGAATTTTCCTACAATAACATCTATCATACTAGTATCAATGCTGCACCATTTGAAGCACTTTATGGACGAAAGTGACGAACTCCAGCCTGTTGGGCAGAAATTGGAGAAAAGCAACTGTCTGGACCAGAGATAGAACAAGAAACAACGGACAAGATTATTCAAGTCAAGGAAAGACTAAAAGCAACACGCGATCGTCAAAAGAGTTATGCTGAAAACAGGCGAAAACCATTGAAATTTCAAGTAGCAGATAATATATTATTAAAAGTTTCGCCATGGAAAGAAATAGTTAGATTTATCAAAAGGGGAAAGCTAAGCCACAGGTATGTTGGACCTTTTGAGATTATTAGAAGAATAGGGCCAGTAGCTTATCAGCTACAACTGCCAGAGGAAATGGTCCGGATACATGATGTATTTCATGTATGTAATCTCAAAAAGTGCTTAGCAGATGAATCATTGGTGGTACCTCTTAAGGACATAGAGGTAAATGAGAAACTTAACTTTGTAGAGAAACCCCTACAGATTGAAGACAGAAAGATCAAGAATCTCAAACACAAGAGATTAGTTATAGTCAAAGTAAAGTGGGATTCCAAGAGAGGACCAGAGTACACTTGGGAGATTGAATCAGAGATGCAGAGGAAATATCCACACCTGTTCCATTAGACCTCGAGGACGAGTTCTAAAATAAGGTGGGGGAGGATATAACAACTCTCCTAAAATCCCTAAAACATCCCTATATGTCTTAAAATACACCCCGTATACGAAAAACGGCCCCGAAATACCTTTATTTAAATAAAAATAAAATAAAAACAATATTTTAATCCACTCGCGGGGCGCGACACAGACAGAGAGGTCTGTTGCCGGCCGCGACCCCTTGACATCAGGCGTAACCCTAGGCCGCCACGTGTCCCAATCGTGTCTAGCCTAGCCGTCGATTCAGCAACCCTAGATCCTACTCTACCTCGCTCACGGGCCGCAAAGGCCCTTTGTGTATCTCTCGCGGGGCGCGAGAAAGCCATGATCAGGCGCTATAAATTGAGAAGTTCGACGTTCAATTCAACTCGTTCAAATCACAATTTTCTCTCTCGAATCTTTAATAGCTAAAGTAATTCTCGAGCATAATACCCACTAAAAAGCGAAGCTCTGCCTCGTTGTAAGTATTATAACCCCTGGTTACGTATTAGTTACTCTGCCCGATTGATCTGGAGCTCCGTAACGCATGTCTAGGCTCTGCCTGACTCAGTCGTTGGAGTTCTGTCTCGGGGGGAGGTATAGCTAATGTAAATTGGGTTATTATACTAACGCGTGTGCATTGTTTAATTAATAGATTATAACCAGGAAGTCACAAGGAAATACCTAAATTAGCACTGTGAGTTAATCCTCTTTTGTGAATTGTTTTTACAAAACCTCAGTTGTTTCACATTATAATTAACAGTGATTGAGTATTTGTGATTCTACAATTATCGTCGGTATGTTGGGGTTTTGTATACATAACTTGTTACTACACTATGAGTAGTAACATTACCACAAGTTAGGATTGACAGTACCGTGGGTGGTAATTAAAGTAGAGGTAAACAAATGTAATTGCAGGTTACCCTCAATGCTGTAAAATGATAAAAACTTATTTTGATTAAACTGGGATTTACTCGCCAGTATTTCTTGCTGATAAAATTTTTTTAAACGCGTTTCAGGTAACAAAATGTGAAAGCCAATTAGAAGCTAGCTGGAGAGCACTGAAGGCTTGGAAAAGTGGCTATAAAAGTTACCTAAATAAAGAAGAAGTTTTATTTTAATAAATTAGTGTCTATCCCTATAAACGTGTTGTAATGGAAACTTGGGTTTATCCCATTTATTTATTATTATAAAAATGTGGTGTTTTACTCTGATAAACTATTCCTTAACTACGGTCCTGATGTAAATTCCGCTGCCAAATTAACAAACACCGATACCATCAGCTCTACGAGCTCGCGGCCGCCCGCCTTCCGGGGCAGTGGTCGGGGGTTGCGACACACATAAATGTTAAAAAAGTGAATCTGTTCACTAACTGCTCAATTTGTCCAGAAACACCATATAGTACCTATGCTTGATAGACGAAGTATATTTTAAAGAAGTTCGGATTCTATAAACATGCCATCCCGCCTGACCTTCCTACTGCGTTAACCCATTCAAATTCAACGGGCCTCCTCCCCCCCAGATTCCTTACCTGAATATTCTCACCATTGCAAAGCTTAGTCTCATGTATTGAGATAAAATCAAGATGATGTTTTATAATCATTGATGCCCGACATGACACCCTTCCACCATAATAGCTTCTTCCAACATGTCTTCAAAACCTTCTAATTCGATTCCAACACTGCCACTAACATCCATCGTATTTTAGACTTCCGATGTGAATGGCTGAAACAAATCAACCTGGTCAGAAGGGGAAACCCAAGGCGTCAGATTAGTAGAGGAGGCAATGAAGAAAGGAGAGAAGGATACCTCTGAGTTGAGATTTGCCATTGGTACACGCCGGCCAACTTTTCTCATGTGGTAATTTGGGGGATTTGAGGAGATGGTTTCCTCTCTCAGGCTTTCAGCGAAAGTCGGACAAAATAACTCAGTAGATAAGGTAGGAGCATTATTTAGATCCAGCCAAACATGTCTTTGGGTCCCATTTGCAGCAAACTGAAGTCCATTCGAGGCCCAAATGTCAGCTATAGGTCTTTTCCTTGAGCTGGGCCCACAAAATTCCACATCAGGCCCAATGTTTAAAGGCCCATCCCCATCATATGATTTCACCGATCCACTACCTTCTCTCCCTATTCCATCCGCTTGTGGTTTCATGCAATTATCATGCTTAACCTTGGAAGGAGGGACGATCCCATACCTGACCATGCGGTAATAATATACCGTATACCAAGCCCGTATTGGGAAAATAGGTTAAGAATATTTACCTGGCTTAGTAATCTTTCAAATGAAGATATACTTATAAGCACGGTCAATATATCAATTAACTTAGCTTGGTTGCAATATACTGGAATGCCTTAGTTTGGAATGAATGGTATGATAACCAATTAGAATGTTAACGTGTCTTATTCAAGTCATAGATTTGGATCAGTTAAATTAAATTAATGAAAACGGTACGATACGCTAGATTAAGCGATGACCGGATAGAATGTAGTTTAATCCCCATAAGTACTAAGACTTGTATAATATAGGTAAACAATATACATTCTGGAATTTGAAATAAGTTTGAAAAGAATTGACCCGTTTCGGTAAAATTACGTAAACTAGTTACATAAGCTAACCGTACGAGCATAGGCGGTATCGGGTGATCAGATGAGTCATAAACAAGTTCAATATGCCAAAAAATTTTAATTATGTTACCAAGTCAGTAGGTAATTCACTTTATATGTTTATGATGGCTTAAAACCAAGTTATGCACCAAAAGGCCATTTTTTGTCTATTACGGCATAATTCCTGAACTTGTGTAAAAACTCAAGAACTGATTATGATCAGGTATGTAACACCCGGCTCTTTTGTACTTTCCGTTTATAGAAAGATTCGTTCGTATTTCTATTTTTGGAAATCTTGTATTCTTGTAATCGACTTTTCGTAGTAATTGTTGTAAAATCTAATACTTGGATCATAAATAAAATTCGTATTTCTTTTCACATTCTACATATTCATACATCCTCATACGATCGAATTCATTGTACATCGAATCCTTATTCGTAATTCATACGCATACGGTACTTATTTGTGATACATGTCCATGCTTGTTCTTAAAGTGTTGACACTTAAACCCCCCCCCCCCCCAATAATATGCGTATTTACACAACGATTAATCAACTAATATGTGACATATCCTTGTCACTTACAAACATATTACATACTTATACATCTCACTTTTTACCTAGTTAAATCATGTTTTATTTCATATTATACCTTGTTACAAGTTAGGGGAAACATTGTTGCATATAATTACACAACTTAATTAACAAAATTACTCATTATAATGTTTAAAAGAAAAAAAAAATAAAGAAATATGGCAGCCCAAATCAACAAAAATTCAGCCCCATATGATTGGGTTTTGTGGGCTTGTTTAATGGGTTAACCCCTTCTAAACACTTCCAAAGCCAAACTCATTGAAACCCTAATCATTCCCTATAAATACCAACTTATGTCCAGCCTCTCTACCATTTTTACAACCCTTAAACACTTCAAAAACATCTCAAAACCGTAGCTGAGTTTCCATGTTCGGCCAGATTCAGCAAGCTTCACGAAAATGGGCATAACTTCTTCATTTCTTATCCGTTTTGGTCCATTCTTTTTCCTATGTGCTTGGATTTTCCTTACCTTCGATTCCATGGGTTTTTCACAGTAAATAAGTCCCTGGAACTCTGGCAAAAAGGCTCCAAAGTCCACTGATTTTTTGTGCTTTCATGAAATCTTTGTTAAACTTAACCAAACTTGAGTTTTCTCATCTCAAACCTATGTCCTAATGCTTATAACCTCATCTATGGTTAGTTAAGCTTAAAAACAAGGTTGAGACATGTTAAATCAGAGGTTAAAACCTCAAATACTTTTTGTTTTGTTAGGGTATTTCACCCACAAGTCATGTTCAAGCTTAGTTCTTGGTGTAGAGTGATTTTGGAACGACTTGGGTTCTTCCAACATAGAATCCTCACATGATTTGATGATTTCTCTTAGATTAGATTGTTTACATACTTGTACTAATCCTAGTTCGTGACCCTCCTTGGTTGTTTTTACATCAAGAGAAGTGGTGAACATTCAAGGGGTTCCTAAATGGAAGCATGTTCTTCCTACCCCATACATGACATCTATGATACACGAGGTGCCTAAATGAAGATTCAATCTTCTACCTCCTACTTGAATTATTGGACTAAATAATATGTAATACTTAACCTATATATATATATATATATACACTCATTCGAACCTTTGATGTTGAACTAGTGTTTACATATTAAAGAAGTAGAACATCATTTAAGACCTAAACCTTGTTATGATTCTTATGGGTGTTCAACCCATGAAAACATTATCATAACCCTTGTGGTTACCAAGTGTCATACAAGTGTTATGTGTTGAAAATGATTATTTTCACATGTTATTCTCATATCTTATTTTTATGTTGTTTTAAACACCGAATCTCGACTCTAAGCATACTTGAACTTAAACCCTTACACATTCAATCTTTTAACCTCATCAACTCGTCAATAATTGGATAATTGGAAAGCATATGCAAACTTTGTGAGTATACTCGAATTCCCCTCTTTACTTTTACCACTTTTGGGGTGTAACATGTTTACTTACCAAAACTTACACATGAACATTTTGCTTAAACACATGAACATTCCTATAACATGCTTGTATACGTGATTGCTTGATACTTTAAACTTGGGTTGAGGACATTATGTGTTAAACTTATCATTAACTTCGTACGAGCCTAACCGTGACATATGTAGCGCTATAGGATTGACGACCCGCCCGTAGACTTGTGGTTATGTCATGAGCATCTTGCGTCTCATTTGGTTTGATATGTTAGACACATGCCATATTTATTGTTTATCTTGAATCACATGCTTGCTATGAGGAATTGTTTAAAACTTATCTTTTGCTATGTACATACCAAACTTGTATATTCGCCATTGCTTTTGCATTGAATTGTATTTTAAACATGTTACAGGTTGATGATGACGATGATATGAAAAGAAGTAGCATTGATGCCTAGATACACATATAGACGTTTAGGTTTAATATGTTGTATCAATTTTGATTATGTTGTTCGTATTTCTTTTGAACTTGTTGTTATTTGAGATTATGTAATGTTGACAATTTGAAGTTATGAAATGAAATGGGAATTATTTAAATATTGTCACAAATAGCGTTATGATGTCTCTAGCAATCTTCACATTTCGTCTCATCCCGATGTTTCCGCCATTGGTTGGGGTGTGACAGATTGGTATCAGAGCCATAACTATAGGGAATTAGGAAAAGTAGGAATGCTTTTACCTAGTCTATAGTTTTAGAGCCTTATTCGTATGTTTTGCTTGAACTACTACGTGATACTTTATTTGTTTCTTATTTATGCTCTTTTAAACATGCATACCACTCGTGAGTAATATTCGACATGATATTCTTATGCATTAATGCTTGTCTTATTATGTGTTAATACTTGTTTCATTGTTCGATTCTTCATGTGTTACACTAAACATATTTCTCTATGTGTTAATACATGTTTTATTATTTCGTTATCCAAGCACCATTCTTGATATGCTTTCTTATGTGTTTATACTTGTTTATGTATTTCCTTTGACATACACTTCCCTCATGCATTTTACTCGATTATTCTAAATCCGGCAACACTCATATTACGAAAAATGAGACGACTACACCAAAATAGGCGTGAAACCCACAATTTGGTGAATGACTCTCGATCCTTCTACTTTTCTTTCTTACACGAAATTCACCACCAAGTTAGGAGTGAAATCCACACCTTGATGGAGAAATTCAAATTTCAAATTCTAGTGGACCCTCGCCAAAGTGTCGAAATTAACTTTTGACCCGACGAGTACCAACCACACTTAGGATACTAAATCGCCAAGTTAGGGGTGAAACCCGCACCTTGTCGACTAGTTCCACTCCTTGATTTTCATTAATCCCGCCAAGTCTCGAAATTTCAATTGAATTGGGGACATGTAGTAACTGGAAGGGTAAATACCGTCAACTGACTTGTCGGCGAGAGTATTTCACCTATTAGGCCAAAGCATGCTCCTCAAGTTCGAAAGACTTTTCGATTACTTTGGTTAGTCAAAGGTTCCGTTTTGGAACCATCCGAATTTTAATCAAACGTGTTTTACTATTTATTTTACGCGATGCAACCTTTCAAATTCGAGTTTACTTTCGATATTTTCTTCTCACACACACAACATATTGAATCTTTTCCATACATTTATGCATATGCAAGATTTCATGTAATTTAAATTCATATTCCTTGTAACGACAAGTGGAGACATATCCTCGAGATAGGAGTGATTTCCTTACCTTGATGATTAACTCCACTCCCCTTTTCTTAAAACGACCTCACCAACGAGTTAGGGATGATTCCCTTACCTAGGTGATCGTTACCAAAACGTCTCTTCAAAATATCTTATTACGCAAACTCGATCATGTTTTATGCCTAAATTATTTATCATTATTCAAAATACATACGTATACGATTTCAAAATACATTGTTTTATCAAGCGTACTTTCTATCCTACAACCTATTATCACTTAACTCATATACACGAGATTCTTAAACATATCTTAAACGTTTTACTACACAAATTTCCATTTGCTACAAAATACGTTATGCATAACCAATGAGTACTTTATGTTCCTTTACATATACGAACTACATTCTACCTTTCAAACCAAGCTCAATCAAATTTTGACACGATAAACTCAACGTTTTGTTCAAGCAACTATACACACATTTCATCATACACGTTTTAGTCATTTTAACGCAACAATTCACTCATAATCATTCGTATTTACATACTTAACCTTTTGGACGATTTTATACACCTAAATCCGTGATGTTCCGATGTACACTATATACGTAAATTTAAATATTCGTACCTACACTTACATTCATACGTTTTATGCCTATACTATTAATCGTATTCATACTTATACTCATACGTTTCATGTTTTATTTATACTCATACGTTTCATGATTTTACCTATACTCATATATTTCATGTTTTCACTTATACTCATACGTTGCGTGCTTATACCTATACACATACTACTTCCACGCCTTACGTTTATGCTTATACATACATTCGAATTCATACTTATATTCATGCTAGAGCTTTCATTCATACACATGGTTCATACATTCGTACCTATACGCGAGCGTAATCCGAGGGGTTCGCTTGCGTGGGTCCCATACATACTTAAGCATGGACTTGCTTACATACTACATTCTTACACGTGTACCTTCTTAATTTTTTTAAATTACGAATACCCTAATTCATACCCAACTAGTACAAGCTATGCGGATCAGGCGACGATCAATATAATCACGGGTGCACACGGGATTATAGTGATAGGCGTATGAGAACCATAGAGTGTACTACTGTGTATGGTAAGACACGGAACGTAACATGGCACCGAATACGGAACGGACGTAATGTGGTTAAAACATGGTGGATACGCCGTTGGTACTTCCTATATATAAGTGTTTTCACCATATTACCAAATTTCGTAAAACGTGCCATGAGAAATTCAGTGTTTTGCAGACCTTTTAGACCTAATACAACTTCACACAACTCACAAACGCATTATATCCTATTATCCATGATGAGACTTCATCCTTAACACACTACGTTCATCTATCCAACACTTATGCTATTCTCATACTTGTACTCTTTAAGAGTCATTCGTTCATTCTATACTCGTATTATTCTCCTTATCCTTTTAGTTCATACAAACCTCGTTCGCAATTAAGCTTGTTTAAACATTCGAGTTCTAACTTACCTATAAAATAGTCTTCCTACTCCGGATTCTTGTGTAACTGTACTTAGTATACCTTTAAAGATTTATTTAAAGTGCCAAGCCTTCTCGTTTCACTCAATAATCTCCTACAAATGTGATTCGTTACCACGTCCCATCAAAATACAAACCGTTTGTCAACATCTTCTTTCTTAATACGTCACCTTTTTAAATACGTCGCCAATTTAAGTTACTCAAGGTTGTTAGACTCACTTCGCCTGTATACGCACCTACATGTTTTCAACTATGTCAGACACCTCAAATTATTTTAGGCAATAAACTCACTCACAAATTTACCTTGTCGTTCTCCAAAGTTTTGTGCCTTTCAAAATATTTCAAAATTTTCAAGTCTCAAATTTTTACTAAAACTCTTCAAGTCTACCTCTTGAATAAATTTCGGGACGAAATTTCCTAAAGGAGGGGAGACTGTAACACCCGGCTCTTTTGTACTTTCCGTTTATAGAAAGATTCGTTCGTATTTCTATTTTTGGAAATCTTGTATTCTTGTAATCGACTTTTCGTAGTAATTGTTGTAAAATCTAATACTTGGATCATAAATAAAATTCGTATTTCTTTTCACATTCTACATATTCATACATCCTCATACGATCGAATTCATTGTACATCGAATCCTTATTCGTAATTCATACGCATACGGTACTTATTTGTGATACATGTCCATGCTTGTTCTTAAAGTGTTGACACTTAACCCCCCCCCCCCCCCCAATAATATGCGTATTTACACAACGATTAATCATCTAATATGTGACATATCCTTGTCACTTACAAACATATTACATACTTATACATCTCACTTTTTACCTAGTTAAATCATGTTTTATTTCATATTATACCTTGTTACAAGTTAGGGGAAACATTGTTGCATATAATTACACAACTTAATTAACAAAATTACTCATTATAATGTTTAAAAGAAAAAAAAAATAAAGAAATATGGCAGCCCAAATCAACAAAAATTCAGCCCCATATGATTGGGTTTTGTGGGCTTGTTTAATGGGTTAACCCCTTCTAAACACTTCCAAAGCCAAACCCATTGAAACCCTAATCATTCCCTATAAATACCAACTTATGTCCAGCCTCTCTACCATTTTTACAACCCTTAAACACTTCAAAAACATCTCAAAACCGTAGCTGAGTTTCCATGTTCGGCCAGATTCAGCAAGCTTCACGAAAATGGGCATAACTTCTTCATTTATTATCCGTTTTGGTCCATTCTTTTTCCTATGTGCTTGGATTTTCCTTACCTTCGATTCCATGGGTTTTTCACAGTAAATAAGTCCCTGGAACTCTGGCAAAAAGGCTCCAAAGTCCACTGATTTTTTGTGCTTTCATGAAATCTTTGTTAAACTTAACCAAACTTGAGTTTTCTCATCTCAAACCTATGTCCTAATGCTTATAACCTCATCTATGGTTAGTTAAGCTTAAAAACAAGGTTGAGACATGTTAAATCAGAGGTTAAAACCTCAAATACTTTTTGTTTTTTTAGGGTATTTCACCCACAAGTCATGTTCAAGCTTAGTTCTTGGTGTAGAGTGATTTTGGAACGACTTGGGTTCTTCCAACATAGAATCCTCACATGATTTGATGATTTCTCTTAGATTAGATTGTTTACATACTTGTACTAATCCTAGTTCGTGACCCTCCTTGGTTGTTTTTACATCAAGAGAAGTGGTGAACATTCAAGGGGTTCCTAAATGGAAGCATGTTCTTCCTACCCCATACATGACATCTATGGTACACGAGGTGCCTAAATGAAGATTCAATCTTCTACCTCCTACTTGAATTATTGGACTAAATAATATGTAATACTTAACCTATATATATATATATATATATATATACACTCATTCGAACCTTTGATGTTGAACTAGTGTTTACATATTAAAGAAGTAGAACATCATTTAAGACCTAAAC
The DNA here is from genome assembly GCA_030545235.1 of Helianthus tuberosus. Classification (NCBI taxonomy): domain Eukaryota; kingdom Viridiplantae; phylum Streptophyta; class Magnoliopsida; order Asterales; family Asteraceae; genus Helianthus; species Helianthus tuberosus. Next base: position 9,472,738 of record CM060434.1, on the reverse strand, counting down.
CTTGTTATGATTCTTATGGGTGTTCAACCCATGAAAACATTATCATAACCCTTGTGGTTACCAAGTGTCATACAAGTGTTATGTGTTGAAAATGATTATTTTCACATGTTATTCTCATATCTTATTTTTATGTTGTTTTAAACACCGAATCTCGACTCTAAGCATACTTGAACTTAAACCCTTACACATTCAATCTTTTAACCTCATCAACTCGTCAATAATTGGATAATTGGAAAGCATATGCAAACTTTGTGAGTATACTCGAATTCCCCTCTTTACTTTTACCACTTTTGGGGTGTAACATGTTTACTTACCAAAACTTACACATGAACATTTTGCTTAAACACATGAACATTCCTATAACATGCTTGTATACGTGATTGCTTGATACTTTAAACTTGGGTTGAGGACATTATGTGTTAAACTTATCATTAACTTCGTACGAGCCTAACCGTGACATATGTAGCGCTATAGGATTGACGACCCGCCCGTAGACTTGTGGTTATGTCATGAGCATCTTGCGTCTCATTTGGTTTGATATGTTAGACACATGCCATATTTATTGTTTATCTTGAATCACATGCTTGCTATGAGGAATTGTTTAAAACTTATCTTTTGCTATGTACATACCAAACTTGTATATTCGCCATTGCTTTTGCATTGAATTGTATTTTAAACATGTTACAGGTTGATGATGACGATGATATGAAAAGAAGTAGCATTGATGCCTAGATACACATATAGACGTTTAGGTTTAATATGTTATATCAATTTTGATTATGTTGTTCGTATTTCTTTTGAACTTGTTGTTATTTGAGATTATGTAATGTTGACAATTTGAAGTTATGAAATGAAATGGGAATTATTTAAATATTGTCACAAATAGCGTTATGATTTCTCTAGCAATCTTCACACTTCGTCTCATCCCGATGTTTCCGCCATTGGTTGGGGTGTGACAAGGTAGTAAAACCACATAGGGTTATTCTATACTATAATATGATCATAATGCAACTTAGAATCAGTAGCTAAAGTTTCTAAATCGGGTCAGAATCAAAAGTCAAAGTAGAAGTCAAACTGCTTGACTTTCGGTTGCGAACTGACAAATAAACTGGAAATAACGGGCTAAACATGTTTATACATGTTCTAATATTAGTTACCAACTGATTTAGTGTCAAAAAGATGTGTGAAAACGTTTACAAGTTCATTTTATAAGTTTTCTGCCTTTTGACTTTTTATTCAACTTAACTTTGACCCGTCATTTGACCAACTTAACGCGATTTCTAGGAGGTGTCTTTTTGAGGGATTAACACCTACCTTATTACGATCACGTAGCCATGTTTGATTCGAACATTGGCTGGACCATAATGGTCTAAACCAAAAGTCAAAGCAAAAGTCAATTTGCTTGACTTTCGGCTAATAAAAGCCTATAAAACGAAAAGAACAGGGATGGAACACTTACAAGTGATCTAAGAGAATGATTAGACTTAGTGGATGCTCCCTTTATGATCAGGAACTTCCAATATAGCAGATAGAAGAGAAGAAGTGAAGTGAGCAAAGAAATGGGTTGGACAAGGGTCCTATTTATAGTTGAAGAGAGTGAAGTGGGATCAAGACAGGTGTTAGGGATGTTGTAGGATCATTCTAGGTGTTAATGAACGTGTCAAGAGCTGCTAGAAGGTGGTAATGTATGAGAAAGGTGGCAAGATAGCAGAGATGCTTACCCTCCAGACAAAACTGCCACTGGAAGTCCCTTACGGACCGTAAGGGCCTTAGGCTTACGGTCCGTAAGCCATAAAGCGCCCCTGGTTTTCAAATCCCTTACGGACCATAAGGAGAAAGGCTTGCGGTCTGTAAGGACCTTAAGCGCTCAGAATATTTGAACATGCTTACGGACCGTAAGGGGTTAATCTTTGCGGTCCGTATGAGACCTCCAAAAACCATATTTTTGAGATTTTTCATATCTAGTCCCTCCACATTCATACCTTCCCAAATTTACATATTAGTCTCTCAAGTCCAAATTATTAGGCATATTTGAGAGTGGACTCGTGTCATTGTATTATTCGATGAAATTTCCGAGGTGTTACATCCTCACGCCCTTAATAGAAATCTTGACCTCGAGATTTTATTCAAAAAGATGGGGGTACTTTTGTCGCATAGTGGACTCAACCTCCCATGTATACTCGGGACCACGATGGGCATCCCATTTGACCTTTACAATAGGTATTAACTTCCTTCGGAGTTTCTTAACCTATCGATCCTCGATCGAAATCGGTTTCTCAACAAACCTCAGGTTTTCATCAATTTGCACATCGTGATGTGACATTACTAACGACTCGCCAGCTAGACATTTCTTTAAGTTACAGATGTGGAATACATCATGAATTCCACTAAGCTCCTTAGGCAGTTTAAGCTTATAGGCCACTGAATTCGATTATTTTGAATGGTCTAATATATCTTGGGCTCAACTTGCCCTTCTTTCCAAAACGCGTTACAGCCTTCCAGGGTGATAGTTTCAGTAAGACCTTGTCCCCTACTTGGAACTTAAGAGGTTTCCGCCTCTTGTCTACATAACGTTTCTGCCTATCTCGGGCAGCTTTGAGATGATCACGAATTTGCACAATCTTTTCCGTGGTCTCTAGGACAATCTCTGGTCTAGATATTTAGGCTTCCCCAACTTCAGCCCAACAAACGGGTGTTCTGCATTTTCTCCCATTACAAGGCTTCAAAAGGAGCAGCCTTGATACTTGTATGATAACTGTTGTTATAGGAGAATTCTATTAATGGTAGGTGGTTGTCCCAACTACCACCCAAATCAATCACGCATGTCCTAAGCATGTCTTCCAATGTCTGAATAGTATGCTCACTCTGTCCATCAGTCTGAGGATGGTAAGCGGTACTGAAATTCAATCTCGTGCCTAATGATTGTTGGAAACTCTTCCAAAAGTGAGATGTGTATCTAGTATCTCTATCCGATACAATAGATACAGGCACGCGATGCAGGGACACAATCTCGTCCACATATAATTTAGCCTATTTGTCAGAACTATAGGTCTCTTTGATTGGCAAGAAATGAGCTGACTTCGTCAGCCTATCAATAGTGACCCAAATTGTGTCATTACCACGTTTGGTCTTAGGTAACTTGGTAATTAAATCCATAGTTACTGTTAGAGGTTAATTTTTATTACTTATGGATCACATATCCTTAGACCAACCTGGATCATTGATCCTTAATAACTGATGCAGGAAGTCTAAGGATCATGGATCCTTATTATTTTTATAACTTAACTAACAATTGTTCCTTGTATATTTTCATAATGGCATGCATGTCATGGACGATATGGACCAGGTCATGGCGAGAATCTAGGTCTACATTCGTAGAAGATGTTGCACGTGTGGAAATGGTTCAACGTTAACATGCTTGGACGTGGTCACCCATCTTTTTCGGACTTGTTTGTTATTTCCATTTTAAAGGGGTTGATCAAGTTTCAGATATCCATCTTGCTATTAGCAGAAACACACACACACACACTCGCGAATACTAGCTCTCGAATACACAAACACTGTAGCAAACATTGTACAACACTTGATCAACTTCGGAAGGGCGAAAAACTTAGTAACTCATATACTAAGTTTTAATACTAAGTTTGAGAAGTTTGAGTAGTTTGAGTAAGCCATTATTTTCTGCGGCATCCAGGTGAAGGGCGAATACGGGTGGCACCGGTCCGTTTTGGATGAGAGGCGAGTTTTTACCTATTATTCTACTGTCGTGCCTTCGGGCGGGTGGAGGTCGGGTATCCGCGCATCTGGGAGAGCCAACGGACTAGAGGTGGTCGAGTAGTCGACCTTGACCATAGCGCCTAGTGTCACGGTAATTGGTACGCAGTTGCTTGCCATTAAAAAAGGCTCTCACTATCTGTACACTCAGTTTGCGTATCTGCACACTTAGGGTTTAAATACGCTGCGTATTGGTCAATATGCATCGTATAGGGTTAACCCTATACGATGCGTACCCTATACGATGAGTATTGACCAATACGCAGCGTAGATAGACCATAGATCCCAATGCCTGAAAACCAATCATTGCACAGAAAACAAGGTGTATATACGCTGCGTATTGGTCAATACGCAGCGTATATAAAAGAGCTGCAAATTTTGGGTCATTTTGGTAGGTTTGAAGTGTCAATTTTTTGCAAGGTTTATATACGCAGCGTATTGGTCAATACGCAGCGTATATAAAACAGCAGCAAATTTGGGTTCCTGTTGGTAGGTTTGCGTAGGTTTGAAGTGTCAAAAATTTTCCCGGTTTATATACTTATAATTATAATTATTATTATTTGTATTAACGTAACTTTTTTTTAGCGTTTCATGTCTCTAACTGATTTGAAGAATTGGGTACAAGAAAACGGGAAAGAAGTATGGTTACGTAATTGTTACCCGCCTATCAGGGACCGTATTTGTAAATTTTCGAAACTTCAGGGACCGTTTTTGTAAAATTTTCGAAACTTTAGGGATCGTTTTGTAAATTTTTGAAACTTCAGGGACCATTTTTGTCAGTTTTCGAAACTTCAGGGACCATTTTTGTAAATTTTCAAAAAACCAAGGACCATTTTTGTAAATTTACGAAACTTCAGGGACCATTTGGGTCAATTTTCGAAACTCTAGGGACCATTTTTGTAAAAAATGAAACTTTAGGGACCAAAGTGTAAATATATCAAAAATCGGTTAAAAGGGGGTCTTCCTTAAAGAACCGGCCCTTGCATGGATCGAACTCGTGACCTATCGTTTAGAATCGCAACGCCTTAACCAGTTTATCCTCCGTCTCGGAGCTGTTAGAATATGAAACTTAATCCTTATATACACTAGTTAGGGTATACGCTGCATATTGATCAATACGCAACGTAGATAGTGTTAGCCTATACGCTGCGTATGGATCAATACGCAGTGTATGTAAGACTGATTTGACACTGATGCGATGTTGTCAGGCACGTGAATAAAGTAGAGTGCTGTCTTTTCATCTTCCATTCCATTTATCACTGCTTTCTTGGCTCGCTTCTTTCATTCGGAGCCGCCGGAGCAGCATGAGCCGGCAGTCGTCATTCCGCAGCCACCACCGCCGCGTGGACCACCAGGGGCGCCTCGCCATGTTTGGCCCGGTCCTGACCCATCACATCAGCGGCAGCTTCGGTTAGCTGAAAGGAACAATTATCTGTTGGAGTGGGTGGCTGCGGCGCTGCAGCAGCAGCAACAGCATGACGGGTTACCTCCACTACCCTTCATTACGGATGCGGAATGGGATCAGCATCAGCAGCAGGAGCAGCAGCAGTAGTATTTTATCATTTTGTTATGTATGCACAAATTTTTCTTGTATATATCAAACTCTTGTATATTCTGAAAGGTTATATATATACTATGGTGTACATATAAAATTCTGGCATGTTATATAACATGTTCTGTTGTATAGATAAAGTTCTGGAAGTTTATATATAACAGGTTATTTAACATATTCTGTGTGCATATAAAATTCAGGAAGGTTATATACGCTGCGTATTGACCTATACGCAGCGTATATCCCCCGCGCGATCCGGAGCCGCCGGAGCCGCATGAGCCGGTCGTCGTCATTCCGCAGCCACCACCGCCGCGTGGACCACCAGGGGCGCCTCAGTTCCCACGCCATGTTTGGCCCGGTCCTGACCCATCACATCAGCGGCAGCTTCGGTTAGCTGAAAGGAACAATTATCTGTTGGAGTGGGTGGCTGCGGCGCTGCAGCAGCAGCGACAGCATGACGGGTTACCTCCACTACCCTTCATTACGGATGCGGAATAGGATCAGCAGCAGCAGCAGTAGTATTTTATCATTTTGTTATGTATGCACAAACTTTTCTTATATATATCAAACTCTTGTATATTCTGAAAGGTTATATATATACTATGGTGTACATATAAAATTCTGGCAGGTTATATATAATTCTAGCAGGTTATATAACATGTTCTGTTGTATAGATAAAGTTCTGGAAGTTTATATATAACAGGTTATTTAACATATTCTGTGTGCATAAAAAATTCAGGAAGGTTATATACGCTGCGTATTGACCTATACGCAACGTATCTAAATTGTTCATATACGCTGCGTATAGGTCAATACGCAGCGTATAACCTAACTAGTGTATATAAGGAATTAAGTTTCATATCCTAACAGGTTCGAGACGGAGGATAAACTGGTTAAGGCGTTGCGGTTCTAAACGATAGGTCACGAGTTCGATCCTTGCAAGGGCCGGTTCTTTAAAGAAGACCCCCTTTTTTACAGATTTTTGATATATTTACACTTTGGTCCCTGAAGTTTCAATTTTTACAAAAATGGTCCCTGAAGTTTCAAAAATTGACATAAATGGTCCCTGAAGTTTCGTAAATTTACAAAAATGGTCCCTGATGTTTCCAAGATTTACAAAAATGGTCCCTGAAGTTTTGAAAATTGACAAAAATGGTCCCTGTACTGTTCAGTTAAGTATGCTAACTGAGTTAGTGTTTAAAGAAGAAATCTTTATATGAAAGCTAACCTGGCTAAAACATTCAGTTAAAATAGTTTCAATAATGACCATATTAGTCCCTGAAGTATGAGTTTCATAAAATGACCAAATAGGTCAATATGCAGCGTATATAAAACAACTGCAAATTTGGGGTCATTTTTGTAGGTTTGAAGTGTCAAATTTTTTCAGGTTTATATACTTATAATTATAATTATTATTATTATTATTAACGTAACTTTTTTTAGCGTTTCATGTCTCTAACTGATTTGAAGAATTGGGTACAAGAAACGAGAAAGAAGTATGGTTACGTAATTGTTACCTGCTACGCAGCGTATATAAAACAGCTGCAAATTTGGGGTCATTTTGGTTAGGTTTGAAGTGTCAAATTTTTGCCAGGTTTGTATACGTTGCGTATTGACCAATACGCAGCGTATATACACCTTGTTTTCTGTGCAATGATTGGTTATCAGGCACTGAGATCTATGGTCTATTTATGTTGCGTATTGGTCAATACGCAGCGTATAGGGTTGCGTATTGACCAATACGCAGCGTAGATAAACCCTAATTTTGCTAGGGTTTGGTGTGCCAATAGGCACACTCTTAAAAAAAAAAGAGTATTAGATAAATTAAATTATTAAGGACACTTGTCTTACTAGCTAATTTGTTTTTTTCTCGTTGACTTTTACAATAATTGATGGTGCAAAGATTTTTTTGTTTTTCAAACATACACATATATATATAAAAGATCCAGGTTTATTTTGTATTTGGTTAAAGATTGAAAAGTAAGACAAGGGAGAGATGAAGAGGGTGTGTGTAACAGGAGCAGGAGGTTATATTGGTTCATGGGTTGTGAGTCTTTTTCTTTCAAAAGGATATAAGGTCCATGGAACTGTTAGAGACCCATGTAATCTTATCTTCTGTTCTATCTTCTTTCCTTGATTTTTTTCATATCTTTGAGTTGGTTAAACGTTGACTTCTAGTTATTTGATTTGGTTCTTCTTAAATACTCTTGTTAAATGTCAGTTAACAATCTGTTAGTCGTGATATATTGTCTTTGACTCAGTTTAATCCGATTGATGTGAAGGTGATAAGAAAAGGAATGATCATATGAAGAAGTTGGAGAATGCTGAAGAGAGGTTGCATCTTTTCAAGGCAGATTTGTTGGACTTTGAAAGGCTTTGTGCCGAGTTCTTCATGTTGCCTCTCCCGTTCCTCTTCATGTTGCGTCTACTGTTCCTGGTTCACATACACCTAATCCCCAGGTAAATAAATGCATGAACTAATGTTATCTACGTTGGTTAAGTTAAAATTAACGTTTAAAGTTGCAAAACATTCAAAGTAAAATCAGGGAAGGGAATTTGCGTCTGAAAGTTGCACAACCGTCCGGTATGCTCGATGTTTCTGTTCATATATTTACCATGCCGTAACTCTAGACAGATCAAAATTTATGCAAGTTTGACCCTTTTTCTTGCCCACTTGTATTACACTATTAGGCCAGTAGGGGCGCTACGTGGTGGCACGGTGACCACGCGTGGACCCCCGTGGAACACTGCCGCCACCCAACTTCTCCACGCGTGAACAATAAAACGCGTTGTAGCCATAACGCGTGTTGAAAGTATGGTGTCCAAAGCTGAGTTCTTGGGTTGGGTTGCATACACTGAGTTATAACTAGTGATGAGCACCACCACTAAAATCAATTACTAGTGGTAGAACCAAGTTCAATGATGTGACGAAACATGATTGGGTGTGGTGAATGATGGAAAGTTGAGCACCCCCACCCCCTTAGTAAACTTAACTAGAAAAACCTTTTGTCCAAAAATGTCAATCGTTTCTTATATACTTAATACTTAAAATATGAGTACCATAATATTATCATTTCAATATAAAAAAAACAACTACGTTGAATAAAATAATTTAGACACGATTGGTTTTATATGTAAAAGGTTCACTTTGGAAGACCATATTCAACCCGTTGACTTTGTTGCTTCTAAACTATTATATATATTGATTTCGAGTGATGATTAATACCAATTTTATTTTATAATAATATATAGTTTTTTATTATTTTAGTATTTAATATATTATAATAGTTTATAATTTATAGTTTTTTATTATTTTATTATTTAATATATTATAATAGTTTATTATTATATTTACTTTTAATAACATATTTTTCTTTTTTTTAAAACATATGTTTTCTTTGCCTTTTTTTAATAATTGCTTTTTTCTTTTTTTTAAATATATTAATTAATCGATTAATTTGATACTTCTTTAATAAGTTATCTTTATAACTTTTTTCTAAAAACTTAAGTACGTAGTTGTGCTTGATTTCTTTCCCTGACATTCTGTTATAAGTTTTCTTAAAACGAGGTGATACTCAAAATAAAGTATTTATTTGGTATCATAAAACAGTATAATGATAAACTAAATCATTCTAACGGTTTAACTTTCTAAACAACATGCTTTATTTTCAAATCACGTTTGTTTTACATTATCATTTGCTTGGTTTCGCCGCAACGCGCGATATAAAAAATTAGTTACTATAAAAATTACATTCATTAGCCCGCCCGTTAAAGATAAAAGTACAAACCCAATCAATTCCTTTGTTAATAAATGGGTCGAAACAACTATCTCTAGACACATAATACAGTATATATAATTTGCGTATGAGCTTAAACTGAACAGGTGGAACTGCTGGATCCTGCTATATTAGGAACACAAAACGTATTAAACGCGTCTTTGAAGGCCAAAGTCGAAAAGGTTGTGGTTGTCTAGAGCTGCCCTCAGACATGGAACTGGATGAAAGCTTCTGGACGGATATAGAATACGCCAATTCAACCCAGGTATCTCAAAACCATATACATCAAAATACATTTATCTTTATCATCATTATAGAATATATGAAAATGTTCTTGTAATGTGGATTTTAGAATTAGTATGCCGTATCCAAGACAATAGCAGAAATGGAAGCTTTAAATTTTGGAAAACGACATGATGTGAAAGTGGTAACGATTTGCCCATCCATAGTCATCGGCCCAATGTTGCAGTCCATCATTAATGCTACTAGCTTACTACTTTTGAGCTACATGAAAGGTCAGTAATAATTAGTGATGACAATGTGTCGTGTCTTGATAACCAGTCACATTCTCGATTATAAAACCATGTCCCATATACATTACTAAGCCATTTGTGGTCGCAGTTAACGGGCTGGTATACCCTAATACCAAACCTGTAGGGTTTTGTAGAGCTCATTCGTATATACCCATGTCCTAATATTTCGATTCTTAAGTCAATTTCAGTTGCGGATATACAATTACTGATTACCAAATATTGAATTTTGAACATTCTCAAAATAGTTATTTTGTTTAAGTGGACTAAACTAGCTTCAACATATACACAAATTTTAGCAATATGCTTTTTTCCCTTTTTAAATTTTAATGTATGCCTACATTTTCATTTTGTTTTTCAGAGGAAGGTAGATCGGGAGGGGACTCGATGGAGGACATTAAACGTCCTTATGTAGATGTTCGTGACTTGTGTGAGGCGATTTTACTTTTGTATGAAAATCCTGAATCCAATGGAAGATATATTTGTTCTACATACTCACTTACGACAAAGGAATTTGTTGCAAAAATGGAGAGCTTGTCCCCAGGCTACAATTATCCCAAAATGTAAGTTCAACTAGGTAGTAATTTCGACCTGTTTAGTTAAGAGTGGCTGATTCCAGTTATCTTTTATCTCCATGGGTAAAATTAAAAATTTTGCTAAACTGTAAACCAAGGTCAAATAAACTGAGGTCAAAAGTTGTCACAAATATTTTGTAATACATAAAACCGACAAAACCATTTAATTATAGGCATAACAAAATATTTAAACACACATTTTCTAAAACAATGGAGATAGTTTTTTTTTTTTTTTGATGTACCTGAATCGCACACAAGTTACCAGTCTTGACCCGTTACCTTATTTTCTCGCCCTCGCCATTTTGCCACCTATATTTCAGCTAGTAACTTATAGATTTATGTTGCGAGCCTTAAACTCTAAATCCTTTTAACATGCCATGCAGCTTTACAGGGCAGAGTGCTTATGCTCCACTCAACTCAGAGAAGTTGTTGAAACTTGGATGGAATTACAGGCCATTGGAAGACACAATAGTTGACAATATCAAGAATTATGAAGAAACTGGTTTATTGGAGAAAGGGAAGCCATTTCCATCTACCATAACATTCTAGTATCATTTTGTTTGATAAAAGAACGAAGACGATGAGTCCCTCACATGAAGTGTGTTTGTATATGTTTTTTTTAGTTTCAATTCTTCGGAATTATGTGACAATTTGATTGTTGTAGCTTTTTCTTTGAAATACTTCATTATTATACTTGAATGAATATGCCTAGGATATGTCCATGTAAACGTTTGAGATGAATATGATAAAATCTACATATTTCAACCAGAATCTTAACTGAAAGAGACAACAAATGAAAGGTTTTCTGTGTTTGAGATGAATATGATAAGAACTATATGTATGCTCTTTTTGAGCCTTCAATAAAATATTACTAATGCCTAAAATAGTACCAATAAGTTTCTCTATTTACACAACTTATAAAAATAGTGCGGTTGTACCGCTAGCTAACAAGCATTCATTGATGATGGTTGAAACTGGAAATATCAAAAACCAAGTGTGATAGGGCGTTCCAAGGGTGTCCATGATATTGTTTCAACCACGTTCTTATATTATTGATTGAGTTTTAATAAAGCTCAACTAGATGGTATTAATGGATTTAAGCCAAATGTAAAGGGTCTATGTGTTTTTAGTATAAATATGTTTAGGGTCACAACTTGTAATATTGTAATTAGTAGGAGTTAAACGTAGCTATGTTAAAAGATTATGTGATGTTTGTTAGGACCGAGCACACACATGAAGAACACGACTCGCAAAAGCAATAAATGAATACAGGGATTTATTCAGGTGTTCAACATTACAAATACAAGAGATTATTTTTATATATAGACTACACAATTAGGGTTAAAACGACCCATAATTAATGAATAAGCCCGTGGGCCACGACTTGGACCGACTACCGTCCCACACCTACTAGTGTCGAGAAGTCTACAAACCAATAATCTCCCACTTGGAGGCTTCAAAGACACGATCAACTGCGCTCCACAGTACTTCTGTAATCTGTCAAAGGAAACTCTAAGCTCCATCTCTAGTTGCAACCAGCCTTCTCATCAATTAACATGAAGGCTCGTTGAAGCTCGCACTGAGCTTCAACTCATAAGTCATTACCCGTGACTCCTTCCCTGTCCCTTTCGGCTCCCACTTAAATGAACTGCCGGACCCTGAGAAAACCGGAGAGCTGACACTCTCCATGATAAGCAAGTAATTCAATTCACTGAGAGACTTTCACCGCTGGAATACGAGTTCTTTTAACCCACTGTCGTCTTAGAGTTTTGACTAAAGCACAACACGTACTGCCACTGCCTCGAAAACCCCTGCTGGTTTCTCAGAACCTTTCCTAACACGTTCAACCTGAATCTGACATGTGACTCTAGGTTTATCTCCTGCAAAACAAACCTTCTTCTTCCTACTAGAATATGTGAACCAGATTTTTGGTCTTCTTATGAACTGGGATAACCTCTCCCTCAGGCGGTACACTGACCATGTACAATGAGGCCCTCTACTTGCCACATGCAACCATTAGATTTCCCTTAATTTCCTTCCACTATCCATTACCAAACATAATCTCGTGATCCTGTCAACCAGCTGCCTGACCGAAATAAGCATTTTCTTCAAGCCTGGAATAACTCTCACTTCTCTCAATGTCTAAGTAGATCCAACTAAAGTAATGAGGTCAATATCACTCATGCATGTGACATCTAAGACTTCATCATTTGCTAGTTGTACCTTACCAAAATCCCCAACGTTAAGACTCCGTAGTGCTTCGCTGTTGTGGGTAGCGTGAAATGAAGCACCCGAATCCATAACCCAAGAATCCACAGTACTCCCCACACTACAAATCCAAGCTTCATTATCTAAGTGGTCTGCTGTAGCGTTAACTTCTTTCCTTTCCTTTCCTTTCATTTGGACATTAATTCCTGAAATGTCCAACTTCTTTACAGTTCCAACAGGTTACATCATTTTGAGCCCTAGACTAAATCCTTTTTCTGTTCTTACTGCCACTACTTTTGTTGTTCTTTCTTCCTCTGCCAACATGCATCCATTTACCCAATGATCCACATGAATTTCTTCGGCTGACGTCTTTGCCTAGAATAAGACCCTGCATCTTCGCAAACGCGAACTTATGTTGATGCATTTTGAGTGAATGCTGCTAGTGATGTTCGAGACCGTTTAAGTCACGACCGGAGTCGACGGTGTTCCTCCGTCGGTTCGACTCGGCGTACGAGATGCAAGTGAAGATGATACGATACGATACGATACGACACGAGAATGACATCATCACGATGTCATGATGACATCATCGTGACATCATGACGATGATGTCATGCTTTATAGATTTCAATATGTACACACGAAACATGGCTTTTTGTATGAATTATATAAGTGCACATGAAATATATGTGTTTCACATGATATATTTCATATGAAACAAATGATGGCACGAAAAACTTGTGATTCGAGTGGAGTCTTTTTATTTCGCGTGACACGAAGCATGTGCTTCGTCTTGTGGTTATATGTTTCGTGCAGTTTCGTGTAATGTGTTTTAGTTTTGTGTGTTCCCCTGCTGTATCGCCTATAAATACAGAAGGTTAGGATTCAGTCTGAAAGAGTGCATTTTGAGAGTGTTTTGGAGCTTATTCTAGATTTTTTGAACTGATAATTTGTCAAAATCAATTGAGAAACTTTTTAGTGATTTAGTTGTTCTTGATTGTTTGTGCTCTTGCTTGGTTGTGTATAAATCAGGGATTCCGTACCTATTTTATACATTTGATAACTTGAAATCACCTTGTTCTTGGATCCTTTCATGGACCTACAACTTACTCGTATCTGAAGATCTCGTATCAGCGGGTACGGTTCTAGAAGAACTATCGGGTAATGAGGACAATAACAAGTAGGGCTTGGACGTCATCATTAAACTTGATATTCACAAACACCAAAGGAGACAAGATCGAGTTTAGGTTATTGATGTGCATTGTTATTAAATCATCTTCCCTCATCCTAGTATTCACAAGCTCTCGAATAAGATAAACCTTATTTGTTGTAGAAGGATTCTCATACATGTTCGATAATTGTAACAAACCTCAAGAAACGACCCTAACCGCTCCCAAATACATCCCATATACAAGAAACAGACCCGAAATACCTTTGTGCTTGTAAACATCAAGAAAAAACAAGATTCAAGAGTCGCTCGCGGGCCGCGACAGACGAAGACAAAGCCGTCGCGGGGAGCGACAACCTGTTGCTTGGCGGACACTCTGAATGCCACGTGTCGACACTACCTCGTGACCCAGCAACCCTATCGCCGCCTCTGGGGCTCTCGCGGGGCGCGAAAGATGAAGAATCTGTCACGGGGTGCGACACGACAGACTGGTCGACCAGCTATAAAAGGGGTAGGAATCGGCATTTGCAAATCTTTCAAATTCTAAAATTCTCTCTCAACGTCTATAGGCTAAAGCTCTAGCCAAATACCCCCTAATAAGCAAAGCGCTGCCTCGTTGTAAGTACTATAACCCTGCTATTACCCTACACGATCGATTTAGATTTCGTAACGCATGTCGGCTTTACCCGACTCAGTCATTGGAATTCTATCTCGTGTTACAGCCGATTGATTTAGGACTCCGTAATGCATGTTAAGGCCTTGCCTGACTCAGTCATTGGAGTTCTGTCTCGAGTTATACTGTTAATGCAATTTGGGTTATTTTACTAACAAATGTGCATTATTTATATAAATAATAACCAGGAGAAACAACAGGAAGCTATATTATTATCAGGAAGCTATAATTCTACCAGGAAGCCTCTAGAAATACCTAAGCCTACAAATGTGAGTACATTCTCTTTTTGTGAATCAAAATGTTTACCAAAACCTCAAATGTTTTAAGTTATGCTTAACAGTAATTGATTATTTGTAAGTCTACAATTACTATCAGTATGTTGGGGTTTTGTATACAAAATTTGTGAGACGTTACCGTTGGACAAAGAGTTAGCCAATGAGTAATATGACCCACAAGTCGGGTTGACAGTACCATTTGGGTAATTGATTAGATCAAGCAAATGTAATTGTGGGTTGCCCTCAATTCTGTTAAAGTATTAAAACTGTTTTAATTAAACTGGGATGCAATCATTAGTATTTCTTGCTGATAAAATGTTTTAAAACGCGTTTCAGGTAACTTAGCATAAAGCCAATAGAAACCAGCTGGAGAGCATTGAAGGCTTAGAAAAGTGGCTTTAAAAGTTACCTAAATAAAAAGGAGAATTGTTTTCAATAATTGGGGTTTATCCCTACAAATATTTTACAAATGTAAATCGAGTTTTGTCCCATTTGTTTACTATAAATGTATTATCATCAAAACTTGGGTTTTATCCCATTTATTTATTTTAAATATTTTGGTGTTTAACTCTAATAAAAATATTTCCTAACTACGGTCCTGATGAAACTTTCCGCTGCCAAATTAATAAACACCGATACCATCTGACTGGCTCGCGGCTCCCGCTCCCAGGGTGGGGTCGGGGGTTGTGACAGAAGGTGGTATCAGAGCTATGCCACTGGTTTAAGCCCTTTAGGTGTTCTTCCAATATCTAAACCTTAATCATTTATGTTAGGAAATTAGTATCTTATGTGTTATCCTGTGAACATAAAAATCTTAATATGTCTATTATGATTTTTATGTAATTTAACAAAATTTAAATTCCCAATATGTGTAACCATTACATGTATCTGACAGTTATGCTTATATATAAATATATAAGTGATATAATAATGATATTATGTCTTATCAAATTTTATATATTACATATATCATATATTTATATATGAATATAATTCAATATGGATTTTACAACATTATAATAATATTACAATATCAACATTAATATTTTAGTATTAATATAAGATAACACAATTCGGATATGATACTTCGAAATTATCACAATATAAATTAAGATAATATATTATACCTAAATGATTTTATTTAAATTCTTAGTATGTGTAACCCCTATTTGTATCTTATAGTATGCTATGCTATAAATACATAAAGGAGATATATTTATAATATATCTAAATATTGTGATATATATATATATATATATATATATATATATATATATATAATACCCATATATTTATGTGAATACAATTCGATATAAATTACAATAATATTATGACATCGATATTAATATCTTAATCAAAGATATAAAATAACACCCTTTAGGTATGATGTTACTAAAATTTCATAATATAAAATATTATTCGATGCAAGTAGTATGTTTTATGATTTATTATATAACCCAAAATTTTACTCGACTTAAATCTATATTTTTTTTTCAAAGTTTTGACAAAACATATAATTATATTAACTTTGTTAAAATATAACATGTTTATTGTTTAGATACAATAATTAAGAACATGATTTTTATGATAACTCTATAAAAATATTATTCCATATGATTACATTATATCCATATAAGCACTTGTACATTTTCATCTATATGAAAAGTGTACAAATATATAAAAAAAAATATTTTATAACCTGTATTACTGGAACAAACTTC
The DNA here is from genome assembly GCA_030545235.1 of Helianthus tuberosus. Classification (NCBI taxonomy): domain Eukaryota; kingdom Viridiplantae; phylum Streptophyta; class Magnoliopsida; order Asterales; family Asteraceae; genus Helianthus; species Helianthus tuberosus. The sequence continues at coordinate 9,456,486 of CM060434.1, read as the reverse complement.
ATACATAGAATAAAAACAAGTACAAGAACATTTGGTATTGTATAACTAAATGATTTAAAATATACGAATATGACGCATACATATCAACAGGTAATAGTTTAAAGATTTTTATCTAATACTTCAATTTATTTCTTAAATTATATATATATATATATTCTGATATAGAAATAATACTTCACTTCTTAATATAATAAAAATCAAATTAATGGTAAACTTTGTATTATCTAATATGATTCTTTAATAAATAAATATGATAATTAAGAATCAAGTCCTAAATATGTTATAACCAAAATGAGTCAACCTGTCAGTTAAAGATTAAATTGTTTTAAAAGAATCCAGAAAATTATATTTTATTTAAATTTATTCTTTTTACTGAATTACCCTTTTTATTCCAGAATATTATGTTCAATAAATTTAATCGAAAGTTATTTTGTTATTATAAAGGAATAAACAAAGTTGTGGAAATAAACAGGATAATTAATACAATTAATTATGTAAATGAGATTCTTATAATCTGGTATTATTTGTATATATATTTCAGGAAACTTTAAAAGTTTATATTTATACGTATGTATATATACAAGACACAAATTTCTTGATAGTATATACAATATAATAAACAAATATCTTTTGTAGAAAAACAAATTTTTGTATGTAACGGAAGAAACAAACTTACATGTTTACTCAAGATCTATTTTGATACCCACCTATAATTCAAAAGATACCATAAGAATATATGTACTAGCACCGCCTCTTGAAGAACAATATGGGTCGATAACGGAAAATCTCAGAATCTCATATAAACCCTTACCCCTAGCCACAATCGTAATTTCTGAATACCTATCCAGCCTTGAGCTCTGGAAATATAATTGAATTAAGGCAATATAGAAGAAAAAGTTATTACAACAAAGGAAGAACCAGCATATAATATAATATATATACTTTCCTTATATTTTGATAAAATATATAGTAAAAGAAAATGTTAAAATATAAAATGTGTGTGTGTATATATATATATAGGGGACCGCTAAAATGAGAACCACCTCCAGTTGTAAGAACCGTGAGAACTACACCGTACGGGGCGAGGTGGACCAAATTTTTGTTTTTCATAAACGTAGATGCATGTATCATAAACACATATGTAAAAAAAATTAAAAAAAAAATGCCGGGTGTGTAGTTTTGAGCACCCAAAGTTTGCGTTTACGGGACCCGTAAATTTTATTTAAAATATACGGTACCCGTAAACACAAACTTGTGGTGTTCAAAACTACACACACGACATTTTTTTTAATTTTTTTTATAAATGTGTTTATAATACAAGCATTTACGTTTATGAAAAAAAATTTGGTCCAACTCGCCCCGGATCAAAAAGTTCTCACGGTTCTTACAACTGGAGGTGGTTCTCATTTTAGCTGTCTCATATATATATATATCAACGTATAAAACTGATAGGTACGATTATAATTGTGTTAAAATGAGCAACAAAATATGCCTATATAATTGCTTAGTTCTGTGATAATTATATCTGAACATGTTTGTAATTCAGATGTCAAAGGAAATCGCATGTAATCAGGAAATTCATGCTAGTAATGAAAATTCTTTGGATATGAACACTATAGAAAATATAATAGCCCAAGGAATATCGAATGACATACCTTCGATCATTGAAGCTAATTAAATCTCTTTGCCTATAAACGAAAGCCCTACTATACATTGTAAGCGTACTAATCACTTCAAACCTGGCCCGAGTATCAATGGAGTTCATGATATTCATATCAAAACTCCATCTTCCAAACGAAAGAAAACCACAACCTATAGTTATTCTTATAAGGAACTCTGCTCCGACAAATCATATAAGCACAAAGGAAGGGAACCAGAAATAGCACAGCCTACCGGCAACAACAAAAAGCGTTCAAGAAAATGCCATTCTAGGAAGACACTTCACTGTAACTTATGTGAGAAGACGGGACATACAGAGGAAGAATTTAGAAGGAAAACTAACATTTGTTTCAACTGCGGAGAACCAGGTCATATTCGCCCCTACTGCCCAGAACTATCTACAGCACCCAACAACAAGGCTAGAAATTCAGATAAAGCCAGGAAGGATGCATAAACGACACAGGAAGCTAAAACAAATTCTAACATAAGCATCCGTACGTTTTGTCTGTACTAAAGTATTAGTTGATTTTTTATTCCAATCAAAGTCTTATAAATAAAAAGGTTTTTATTTTCTTTCATAAAGCCAACACTCATTTATCTCATCTCTTAACAAATTCATATGTTGCACGTGCATTGCTTGTTATGCATGTAAATTCATTTCAAAAGATCTTTTATTCACGAGTTCGGATCTTATTTTGTTATACTCGTTTTTGACAATCGCTATGATTGCAACAACGTTGACTTTTGATATCAAGTCAACCGATTTCTTGGAAAACTCCTTTCTCCTTTTTCAAAGTTACTTACCGGATTCATTTCTTGTCAATACATATATCCATTGTTGAAATATGTCTAAACCAAGCTCAATTGTTTGAACTTGTTCACAATATACATTCAATTCAAAATCCCCTATGATGAATTGAGATTATCATATTCGAGATAATCTCATTTGTCTGAATCATAGTAGACTTGTTTAAATTCTTCAACTCCAATTAATCATTTGTTAAAACACGACACCTTGCGGTGGCGTTTCCCTTTGAAACTTGGACTCATTTCATTTTCACACCTGATGTACGAATTTATCTTTCCATTGATTCATTATCCTAAACCAGTCTTAATACAATTTTCTGTTAAGATAAAGGTACCTAAATTCTTATTCCAATGTACCTCCGACATTTCTTTCATCATTGATCAATAATACGATATTCATTTATTCCTTCACTTGAAAATCCTATCTTTCGAATATCCAGATTCACTTCATTGAAAATTTCAATTAATTTCGAGAACGATGAATTCGTTCGGTCCCCATAATCATTGAATTCTTTCAATCATTACAACACCTTGTGGTGTCTGTATAAATTCATAGCTTGAGCTAATCATAAACCCTAATCATATCAATTCATACGTATTTCGTTTAACTCATCATTCAAATAATCTTGATACAATTATGTATCAGGACAATGATACACTAAATTCTACTGTATTTTCGGTGTATCCCTGCCATTAAATGTCACTGATTTCTGTTGCTAATTGACAAATCATTTTTCATACTTCTATTTTCAATCGAGATTATTGATTCAGAGTTCTTCTCAATTGACAATCAAGATAAGTTCTCTTTTTGACATTGAATCCTATTGTATCTAAAAAGTCATTCACATTCGATGTCTCGGTTGCTTTGTGAAACTCAGCCACCCTGATGATTGTACCATTTCTCGTTCAGTTAACATCAATTCCTAAAACTAAATTTTTGGGACCCTTGAATTCCAATTATCTTACGATATCTTTATATTTCATCTTTCGATTCTATCTCAGACACCTTGATATACTATTTTTACTAACTTAAAGACGGGACGTAACCCCAAGAGGATATCATAGCCCAAATCTCGAGTACGAGATTTAAAACAAGGTGGGGATGATGTAACAAACCTCGAGAAACGACCCTAACCGCTCCCAAATACATCTCGTATATAAGAAACGGACCCGAAATACCTTTGTGCTTGTAAAAATCAAGAAAAAACAAGATTCAAGAGTCGCTCGCGGGCCGCGACAGACGAAGACAAAGCCGTCGCGGGGCACGATAGCCTGTTGCCTGGCAGACACTCTGAATGCCACGTGTCAGGACACGTGTCGACACTACCACGTAACTCAGTAATCCTATCGCCGCCTCTGGGGCTCTCGCGGGGCGCGAAAGATGAAGAATCTGTCACGGGGTGCGACAAACTGGTCGACCAGCTATAAAAGGGGTAGGAATCGGCATTTGCAAATCGTTCAAATTCTAAAATTCTCTCTCAACGTCTATAGGCAAAAGCTCTAGCCAAATACCCCCTAATAAGCAAAGCTCTGCCTCGTTGTAAGTACTATAACCCTGCTATTACCCTGCATGATCGATTTAGGATTCCGTAACGCATTTCGGCTCTGCCCGAATCAGTCGTTGGAATTCTGTCACGTGTTACACCCGATTGATTTAGGACTCTGTAACGCATGTCAAGGCCTTGCCTGACTCAGTCATTGGAGTTCTGTCTCGAGTTGTACGGTTAATGCAATTTGGGTTATTTTACTAACACCTGTGCATTATTTATATAAATAATAACCAGGAGAAACAACAGGAAGCTATATTATTATCAGGAAGCTATAATTCTACCAGGAAGCCTGTAGAAATACCTAAGCCTACAAATGTGAGTACATTCTCTTTTTGTGAATCAAAATGTTTACCAAAACCTCAAATGTTTTAAGTTATGCTTAACAGTAATTGAGTATTTGTAAGTCTACAATTACTATCGGTATGTTGGGGTTTTGTATACAAAATTTGTGAAACGTTACCATTGGACAAAGAGTTAGCCAATGAGTAATATGACCCACAAGTCGGGTTGACAGTACCATTTGGGTAATTGATTAGATCAAGCAAATGTAATTGCGGGTTGCCCTCAATTCTGTTAAAGTATTAAAACTGTTTGATTAAACTAGGATGCACTCACCAGTATTTCTTGCTGATAAAATATTTTAAAACGCGTTTCGGGTAACTTAGCATAAAGCCAATAGAAGTCAGATGGAGAGCACTGAAGGCTTAGAAAAGTGACTATAAAAGTTACCTAAATAAAAAGGAGAATTGATTTCAATAATTGGGGTTTATCCCTATAAAAATTTTACAAATGTAAATCGAGTTTTGTCCCATTTGTTTACTATAAATGTATTATCATCAAAACTTGGGTTTTATTCCATTTATTTAATTTAAACATTTTGGTGTTTAACTCTGAGAAAAATATTTCCTAACTACTGTCCTGGTGAAACTTTCCGCTGCCAAATTAATAAACACCGATGCCATCTGAAAGGCTCGCGGCTCCCGCTCCCAGGGTGGGGTCGGGGGTTGTGACAATAATGCTGTCAGCATTCCTCTAGCCGAGGTATCGTTTTGGATATTAAATGCAACAATCTGTGATAGAGAAAGTGTTATCACTACTCTGGCTTTCTTATCCAACCTATCCTAATATGCTTGTGACGTTTTTCCTTGCTTTTCATCCTCGAGCACTACATCTAAGTCTTTCTAACAAAGTAGTGCTTTAACCTGCATCTTCTACCAACTAAACTTCACACCCTTAAACTTTCCAATCTGCACCTTCCCGTCTTCTGCCATGATAAACACAATAACACACCTAAAACGAAACTTAATCGAATAAACAAACAAGAACTGAAACAAACTGAAAACAATAGAACCTGATTAATGACACTGGTCTATTGTATTGTTTCTCTAATCTTCACAAACTGCTCTTTGAAACACGTTGGTCAAAATGATCTCAACCTGAACTTGGCTACCTTGCCATTAAAAAAAACCTTTCTACCCATTGCCAAAAAAACTAATATCTTGACCAAAAAAATAATATTTATGGTACTGCCACAATATTCATGGCCAAAAAAACTAAAGCCCACTCAAAGATAATATGGATCTTGGTGAACACCACTTTCATGGTTAAGAAACCTTAACCAAAATTCAAACTTTAGTCAACCTTATCCCTTTGACCACCCTTTATTTCTTTTCCTTCAACAAAGAAAACATGTTGATTCCTCTTCTCTTTTTGTCCTTTGCAACGCAAGAGCACAAGCACCAACAAGCTGCTCTCTTTTCTTCTACTTTAGTTTGAACAATAATTCAAAACAAAACTGGTAGAATATTTTTTTCTGTTGAACAACGGTTCAAAAATTTAACTTGGATTCTGAAAGGCGGTTCAAACCAAAAGAAAACACGAACTATTATAGCTCCTCTTCGGTCTTCTGTTGAACGATGGTTCCCTATATTGGCTTTAGAACGGCGGTTCAAACAAGAAACTTGTGAACGAAATTAACTGGGCTCGGTTATGGTTGCGGACAAATAACCCTAATCGGCCAACTTCTCTCGCGATCGTGTTTCTCCCGTGTGTAACGAGCCATGGCTGTTATACCACTTGTTAGGACGGAGCACACATACAAACGCCACTCGTGAAAGCAATAAACGAACATGGGGATTTACGTGGTTCGGTCTAAACTGAGCTACGTCCACAGGTGGCAACTAGGATATTTTATTCAGGTGTTCAACATTACAAGTACATGAGATTATTTTTATAGACTACACAATTAGGGTTTAAACCCATAATTAAACAATAAACCCGTGGACCGTGACTCGGACCGACTACCGTTACTGTCGTGCCACACCTACAAGTGTTTGGAGGCACCGTTTCAAAATACATAAATATGGAACAATGTTTATAATTCATCTTTCACTTCATTTCAAGTTTGTATTTTGCTTTTGGTTACCAACAGACATGGTTGCAGATGGTTCTTTTCTTTTAAAAAAACTGGTAAAAGTTTCCAAATGAAAAACAAATAAAATTAAGATACACGAACATAACGATCAACACACTTAAACAAAAGAAGTAAGGCTATAACTCTCTTCTCTAGATGTAAATAAACAAATAAGTACAATAAGTGTATAACTCACCAAATTAGGTTTGGCAACTTCAGATGTCGAATTAGGTTTAACAACTTTTGGCTTACGAAATCAGTCAATCACAAATCAAAAATCTTAGAAAAAAGCTAGGAGTACGAGCTTTTGTTTGAGGGGCATTTTTGTTAAATTTCTACAAAGTGCATAGGCCACCCAATGAATTTTATTAAATTTGTAAAGTGTTCGAGGGACATTTATATATTTTTTAAAACCATTTCAAGCATGGCATCTATACTAGTTTACGTTAACGATTTATGTCGTTTATATCAGATTAAGATTAAGTGAGGTATAAACATTAAAAAATAGAAAAATTAGATACGTGAATTATAAATAGGCCCAAGGTGTCACATGCTCATAAGTACAAACTAATGATAGAAAAAAAAATTATAGCTAACATTAAAAAATAGAAAAATTAGATACGTGAATTATAAATAGGCCCAAGGTGTCACATCCTGCCAAGGCGCAAATGCGCAACTGTAATCAAAAAGGTTTTCAGAGCATGTAATTAAGCAAACATTTACATGGTATGAAACCAAACATTTACAAAATGTTTTACAATCTCAAACACAAGGATTCTAAAATACAAGTCCACACTAGAAGGCTAAATGAGACATTTCCAAGAGCTCGGGATCCAAGCATGCATGCAAACTCAAATGTAGTTCCTTACTTGGGTTAAACACCTGAGAAAAAATGCTTAAAATCGTCAACATAATGTTGGTGACTTGACAAGTTTGTTTCGTATAATGGAAATCATTTTCATGCAATGCATTTGTATGAAAATCTTATGGACCGATTGAAGAACACTACACAAATTATTTTAATGCAATTCATTGTAAGAAAATATAATAACCACTCGAAGAAGCACTCACAAACCATTTCCATGCAAACAAGTGTATGAATATCTAGTACTCGGCGTAGGATTCACCTCACAAACTATTTTCATGCAAACAAATGTATAAAAATCAAGTACCTACTCGAGGATTCACCTTACAAACCATTTTCACACAAACAACTGTATGAGAATCTAGTACCCGCCCGAGATTCACCTAGCAAACCATTTTCATGCAAGCAAGTGTATGAAAATCTAGTACCCGTCGACGATTCACCACGCAAACCATTTCGTGCAAACAAGTGTATGAAAATCTATCACCAATTTGAGGTCCCACCTCATTTACCAATTTTCATGAAAAAAAAATAGTATGAAAATCTTTGAACTATTACCCATAAAACATGAAAGCCTGTTCCCTTGGCAGCACAAATACTTCCGTGGATGCCCACGCAATATCATCAATGTATATGGTAACAAATAGTATGTGTTGCCAATGATCACCATGATCAAATCAATGCCAAGCTAGGACACTTACGTATATGCCAACATAAGCTCGTAGCCAAACTATGACAAATGTTGCATCGCACATCATATGCCATGACGATGTATAACAAGTTAGGACACAATTGCATTCAGGAGCGGGGTTTGTCAAACCCAATAGATCTATTCGACTGTTCCGAGTCGACTAACTAACGGTTAATGAATAATGATAATGTGAGGGCTTCCCGAGTTCAAACCAACCAACCTTATGCACACGTAAAGATTTTATGGATCCCATTCATAACTACCGTACCATGTATATGAAAACATGTACACTATATACTACGCATGTTTTGGTAAACCTTTTATGCAACTCATGAAAATCATATGACTTAGCATAAAATAAGTATGTCTTTCCCCAAAATATGAAAATAGTAAAAAGGGGTCGCGAACTCACCTGGAACTGCATATGCTAGCAAATAAATAAGATGCCCAACAATGAAAACAAACCTACAAGTGTCCTAAACCATATAAAACACTAAGGCCCAGCCTTGTATCTACCCGACAAGTTGTTCACCAAGTTTGCTTAAGCTGAATGAGATATTAACATTTTTAATTAAACATTAACTTAATGACCCGTTGGTGATTAATTATCCAAGTGTTACCATATGTTATAATAAAAATACATACATACATACATACATACATAGAAAAAGTATATTGTACAATATACCTTAACGTACATTGCGTACGTGATGGAAAAATCGCACGTTATGTTACAAAAAAATGAAAATCGCATGGTTCAAGAAACCTGGAAATCGCATGTGTATAGAGAAAAAAGGAAATCGCATGTTCAAAATTAGCCTAAAATCGCATGTATTAGAATTTTTTGAAATCGCATGTGATAAAGGGAAAAGGAAATAGCATGTTATAACCCAATTTACATGGTGATACGCGTACGCAATGCACGTTAAGTCATTTTGTACATTAACCGACCTATATATATATATATATATATATATATATATATATATATATAGATAAAGTGTAACGTACAATAGGGCTTATCGTACGATACGTACGCGATCATCCCAGTCGTTCGATCTGGTGCGAATTCAATCTTCGCATGTTATAAAAAGGCAAATGAAATCGCATGGCTTGAAAATGAAATGAAATCGCATGTTTGAAATCTCATGCAAATGAAATCGCATGTGAAAAATGGTTAACATGGGTAATGTGAAAAATGGCATGGGGTGTGTAGATGGACAAAATCGCCTGTGGAAGATTGAATATCGCATGTGAAAAAATGGCTAGCATGGGGTAATGTGAAAAATGGCATGGGGTGTGTAGATGGACAAAATAGCATGTGGAAGACTGAATATCGCATGTGAAAAAATGGCTAGCATGGGGTAATGTGAAAAATGAGATGGGGTGTGTAGATGGACAAAATCGCATGTGGAAGATTGAATTCGCACCAGATCGTACGGCTGAGATGATCGCGTATGTATCGTACGATAAGCCCTATTGTACGTTAACTGACCTCTCTCTCTCTCTCTATATATATATATATATATACACACACTTCAAATATAATACGTACTTATATCGTGAAATACCATTTCATAGCCCATAAAACCGAACACGAACAGGTAACTATATTTATTTAAAAAAATAAATGTATACTTTTCTAAGCACGATAAATACCCTAAAATTACAGTTTATATTATTTTATATTTATCCCAAAACTGTTCATTGATATGAGCATCGTCATACGTATACTTATACACAGTGTTGTAAGAATCGCTAGGCGTTAGTCGGTCGGTGGAGTACCGACTAGCGATTAATCGTGATTAATATGATTAATCGGGATTAATAGGATTAATCGGGGTTAATCGGATTGGGATTTTTATATGTAATTTTTTGTTATATATATATACACATACATTTTATACGTAATTTTTTTAAAGTAGACATATTTTAACCCTCAATGGCCCATTTTTAAGTAGTTAGAAAGAATTTATAAGGTATGGTCGAAATTTGGCCTGGATCTAGGCAAAATTTGACCAAAATAGGACCGCCATTGCCCGCCTAGCGATTAATCGGCTATTAATTGGTGAACCTCCGATTAGTGATTCATCGGCAACTAATCGGAGACTAGTCAAGATTTTTATGTTAGTTCATACGTCTGTAGCTTCCGTCAGCATTTAGTCGTATTTTGTATATTTGTGTCCTTTGTAAACAATTATGTTATGCATGTATGTTAGATAGAATGACAACTCAGGATACGGGACTGGTTTGTAAAATGTTGACTAAGTTGACCTGTGTCATCCGATCAGATGGGCCATCCGATCGGACAGCACTCATCCGTTCGGACAGTTGTGTCATCCGTACGGTCAGCACTAACCAAGCTCCTGAGTTGCCTACAAATACCCTTTCCGGGTATGTCATTAAGAACTTTTGGCACTAGAGAGAACTCTGTCAAGTCTGACTTCTACAGGCGCTTATGTACTTTCATAACAGTTGAATAGAAAGATCAGACTGCGTTTAAGCGTTGAATACTTTGTCGTACATCTGTGATTTGATCAAATGGATTCCGCACATTAGTCAAAGTCGATTCATCTAAGTTCCTGACGAACAGATCCTATACGAGGGACAAACAAGTGGTATCACAGCATCCAGGGAGCTGAATCGAGATCTACGACAGCGAATTCACATGAATTCGAGCTTTTTCTTGCCAATCAGAGTCAAATTTCACCGGAAATTTGACATATTCTCTTACTTTCTACTCTATTCTTACAGAACTTTTCTTCTTTATACACAAAAGTTAGAAAAACATAAAATTGGACGTGAATCTATGGTTAAAATTTGATAAAACTGATATAAATCGATTCGCAATCAATCAAAGCATAATCCTTCAAGATTTCATAACAAAATTCCTTCAAAAACTAGATCAAAATCATCAAAAACTATGAAGAACTGTTCTTGCATGCTGATGTCATCTATTCGTTCGAACAGTTGTACGGACGAGTTAGCTTAGTTGTTCTTAGATTTACTGACATCATCAATTCGTTCGGACAACTGTACGAACGATTTGGATTATATTGTTCTGTGAAACAGTGTTGCTGACATCATCAGTGCTACCCGATCGAACAGCAGGTCGATCGGAAAGTATTGTTGCTATTGTATTTGGTGCTAACGTCATCCTACCACTCGATCGGACAGTCATCCGATTGGTGTAAGGCTGAAAGGTCAAAAGTTTGTTTGCTACTAGTTCGGACGACTATTCGTTCGGACAACCATTCGTTTGAGTTGCAACCACTTGATATCTGATTGTGTCACTCGTTCGGACAGCCCTCCGATTCAAGTGCACAAGTGTGAAAACTTTTGAATATCTCAAAAAATTTGTCTAAGTGTTTGTAAATTGTTTCAGGTACTCTAAAAATGGGGGACGATTTTCTCAATCCTTTCAGTGACATATTTGCTTACACCAGCAACACAGGAGATGCCACTTCAAGCAACACAAACAACACTGCTCCTAACCCAAACCCAAAGAAATCCATTGCCGACTCATTGAGTGTGGATAATGCGTATGGCACATACAACAAACCGCCCAAGCTAATGGCTATAGAGGAATACAGTAGATGGGCAACTAGGTTCGAGGACTGGCTAAAGGCGTTCGCCTACCAGAGTTGGAAATGCTTGAAGAACTGGTTTGACATTGGAAGAAGTGACTATGAGAACTTAATCGATAATGAACAAGAAAGTTTCATTGCTGAGCAAAAATGTATCGCTTTGCTACATCAATCAGTGAGGGATGATATCATATCTCTAATCGATTACAAAAATTCCAAAGATTTATGGACAAAATTAGAGAAAAAGTGTGTGGGTGGAGAAGAAATTGTTAGAAACAAGAAAAAAATGTTGAAAAAGGAATTTGATTTATTTGGATGTATGAAAAATGAATCGGTTTCAAAGATGATCGAACGGTTTTGTCATTTGAAGATCGAGCTGACTAGACACGGGTTTACGTTTACAGAGGAAGAATTGGTTGATAAACTGATGGATTCACTGCCTGATGAAAAGGATTGGATGTACTTTGCTCTATTGTTGAAAAACACTGTGGAGAAGAAGAGTCTAACAGTTGATTTCCTGATAGAGAGACTTGAAATCCCCGAGCTGGAGATCAGAAAAACGAATAAAGTAAACAGTACTCAGTATCAGCAGAATGTTGATTTGTATTATCGAGGAAGTATGATTCCAAAAACGGTATCACCAAAGACTGCATTCTCAGCAGAAAATTCAAGTGTGCCAACTCAAGAGAATCAAAACAGCAGTCCTGCTCCAAGCAGCGGATATCATGGAGGATCGTCTTCATCGACTCCAAGTCAACAGCAACAACAATCTGTTCCGAAAAACATTTTCCAGTGCAACATTGCTGTAAATCTTAACAACGCACAAAATTTCAGCGAAGAAGCAGCCAAACAGCAGATGGTATTTCTAGCATCCATCTTGGAGTCTTACGAACGTCTCGTAGCAGGAAAAATCAGAAACACTAACCTCACCAAGGAAGACTATGATCAAATTGACCCCGAAGAAATGGAGTTGATTGACATTAGATGGTGTATGGCGAGTGCGGTTAGAAGGGCTCAGAGGTTCATGGAGATAACAGGAAGACACTCCATTGGTGGACCTTCAACTAAATTAGGGTTTGACAAATCAAAGGTTACATGTTTTAAGTGCAAGCAAAAGGGGCACTTTAAACGAGAATGTCGAAATGCAGCTGCTGATGAAACGACCAATCCATTCTGTGAGGACTATTATAAAAGGGCCATCTATCATCAAAACAAAGCAGAATCTCCCAGAATGAAGCAGTTAGAAGATGCTCCCAAAGAAAAGTCGAGAGCATTAGCCGTTATGCATGATGATGAGGGCTATGACTGGAGTGATGTGCTACCAGAAGAAGATGCTGTGGGTTTTGCATTCATGGCAAAGATTGTGCCATTCAAAGATACCCGTACTGAAGAAGAAAAATATCGTTCTAGGAAGATGTTAGCCCAAAACATGAAAGATAAAATTTATCGAACATGCAAAGAGGCAAAGAGTGCAAAAAGATGGGATGCAACTTGGGAATGCTATTTGGATCCTAAAGGGAACATAGTTGTTGAACCATCATCAATCAGTGTTGAAACCCTCATAGAACAAATAGAAGAAGAAGAAGAAAGACAGAGAATGTGGGCAAGAGAAGCTGAAGAAACGGAGAAAGAAAAGGAGCTACAGTCGAAAAAGGCCGATGATAGGATACTCGACACAACCAAAAAGATGACTGCAGAAAACCTAAAGAAAATGGCAGATAAAGTGCTCGCAGCGAAGGAATTAGAGGTAGATTCTAAGTCTAGAACTGAGTCAAAGAGCAAGGTCAGTTCTAATGATTCAACAAATGGGTCAGGTAAGACTGATAAAGCCAAGATTGACAGTGACTGCAAAAATTGCATGAAAGACTGCAAGATTTGTAGTACACATTGTCACACCCCAACCGATGGCGGAAACATCGGGGCATGGCACTGAGCGAAACATATTGTCCAGGAGTTCCCATAACAATTTCATTACCAATCAATTTAAAATAACATGTCCCATACCATGTCTCAAAAGATAATACAATTATTACAGACAAAATCTAGGCAAATAGTTATGTTCCGACAACTCAGATTTCATTTGTACAGACAACTATTTGTTGGCCTCTAAGACCTTATTCTAGCCTCGATTTCCTAGCAGATAAGCATCCTAAGCACCTGTCACATACGTTAAAATAAAAGTCAATACACATAGTGTAAAGGTGAACATACAAGTTTGATAATAGCATATAGAGTTCGAAAGCGTTACGCATAACCAACACGTACACATAATGAAATGAGGCATGTTAGTTATCGACTTAAACCAATCGATACCAATGACTGCGGGTTGACTGCCCAAGGCAGTTCGTAATACATGATCACCGCTGTAATCCATGCAAATAATTGTCCTTAACAACCCCCGAGTGAACGGGTGCTGAGTCCAAACTAATAGTACTATCGTTGCTAAGGCAGGTAGACATCATTCCATGTGTAAACATAACAAACAAGCATTCATTAAATCATGTATAACAAGCGGTAACGGTTAGCGTTTAAAGTATTACGTAGTGTGTTCGATATGATTTAGTATAAGTTACGTATGTAACACCCAAAGGTGCGAAAAGAAAAAAGGGATCGAGTATACTCACAGCGATGATGGATTGAAGGGAGCGCTTAGAGAGTAGGGTTAGCCTGATCAAGACGATAGTAATACGGTAAGCGACGCGTATAACGATACAAAGTGTAAGTGACTCGGACAGCAGTTCGGTCGGATGGTAATTCGATCGGACGGCCAGTCGTGCGGATGACAATCCGCTCGGATGGTTATCCGGTCAGACGGTAGTCCGGTCGGATGACTATTCGAGTGGATTGTTTCTTCCTATGAGAAGGATGTGTTTGTGTATGATGGCTTGACCTTTGAAGTTTTCGTTGTAGTATTTTGAAAACATTGAAGTATCTCTACTTTTCAAGTCGGTCGATCGGACGGTCAGTCGTGCGGATGACAATCCGCTCGGATGGTTATCCGGTCGGACGGCGACTTGAGTGGCGAGGTTACTTAGTGAGAACAAGTTCATAGCAGCTTGTCACTCGATCGGACAGCAGTTCGGTCAGGTGGCATCCTTAGTGTATTGAACATGTTGAAAATTGTTTAAGTGTTAAAGTCTAAGTATGTCATGATCTGAAGAGTAATTCGGTCGGATGGTAGTCCGATCAGATAGCAACTCGTTCAACACTCAGACTTCAGATAAAATTGGTTAAGTGTGGGACCCAAGATGTAGGTCGTTCGGACGGCCGGCCGCTCGGATGGCTGTCCGTTCGGACAGTAGTCCGGTCGGATAGCACTTCGTCTCGGTCGTTCCGTTCGTCTTACACTTGGTCCTTTTGATTGTTTGTCGTGTTATCGAGACGTTTTGACAATGTATTAACCAACAGAACCCCATCTTGACCCAAGTGCCCCGATCGTACAGAAATCACCCTAGCTCGACCAGTTAACCGGTTCAAGACGGTTGTTCTTGGCTAACCCGAAATCGGTGGTCTCATGAGTAAAATCCAGATCTTGAACTAGCACAACGCTGAGAATGAGTAGAAGACTAGATCAAGGTCCGATTCTATCGGTTTTGAGTGCATTGAGTGTAAAAGAGTTGAAAGAAGGTTAGAAACCATCTTTCAATCCTTTTTCACCATGAATGTGTTTAGATCTATGCAAGATCCTTGTTTATTTATGTGGAAATCGATTAGATCTAAGTTGTTCTTGGTGGGTTGAGGCCAAAACATGAAGTTCATCAGAACACCATGATGACGTCATCCTAGAACACCTCAAATCTAGTGATTTCACGGTTAAAAGTTAAGATTTAAAAGATAGAAAGGTGTAGGAGTGCGTGTAGATTAAAGAAGTACAAGATTTAGGACGAGATCTTACCGAAATTGAGAGAAATCGAAAAAAAGGTGAGGAGCACGAGCTGTTCGGACAGAGAGTTGCCAAAAGTAGAAAGAATGAAAGTGACAAGGGTATTTATAGAGTTCCAAAAGAGGAAAGAGCTGGCCGGTCGGATGGCAACCTGGCACCACGATCCAGTGGCAGCCCGGTCGGATGGCAATCCGGCCGGATGGCACTTGGTTCAGGTGTTCGGCGCGACGATTTTTGCTGTTTTGATTTCGATTGCGAGCGATGCGAATGCGATAGAGTTTCCTATTCAAATTACTTTTAATCCCAACTATTCATATCTCGCGCTATCTCTTCTCCACTAATTATCATAGTTCGATTTTGATTGCGATTGAGTTCGATTGCGTTTGAGTTGCGACTGCGATTGCGATTGCGATATAACATAAATGAACATGCACAAGCGATAACAATAACCAAAATGCGTAATTCGAGTTGCGACTGCGATTGCGATTGCGATAGCGATTAAGCGATTAAACAAGCGATTAATATGCGATTATTAATAGATACTCCACATAATACAACTAAGGCGAAAATAAAATAGACTAATTACAAGTCAAAGAAGTCAAAACAGGAATTGAGCAAGGAGAATCAGATCGCAATTAGCAATCTTTTCGTCCTTTGACTTCAATCTTGACTTTGACTTTGACTTTCGAAAACACGGGGTGTTACAGCCTCCCCTTGTTTAGGGAATTTCGTCCCGAAATTAGGCCGAAGTCGTAACAAATAACTGCGGGTACTTCGCCTTCATGTCGCTTTCGAGTTCCCAAGTGAACTCCGCGCCCCGTTTGCCTTCCCATCGGACTTTCACAATAGGAATGCGCGAGCGTCTGAGCTGCTTGGTTTGGCGATCCATGATTTCGACAGGCTTCTCCATGACGTGTAGTGTTTCGTTTACTTGCAGGTCGTCAAGAGATACAATTAAATCATGCTCAGCAAGGCACTTTCGGAGGTTTGACACGTGGAAAGTCGGGTGAACATTACTAAGTTTCTCTGGTAGTTCGAGTCTGTAGGCGACTTTTCCGATCCTTTCCAGAATCTTAAAAGGTCCAACATATCGAGGCGCTAGTTTCCCTTTCTTGCCGAATCTGACCACACCCTTACAAGGTGATACCTTTAGGAGTACGTAGTCGCCAACGTCAAATTCAAGGGGCTTGCGTCGTCTATCGGCGTAACTTTTCTGTCGACTTCGAGCTTTCAACAAGTTGTCTCGAATTTGGAGGACTTTGTCAGTTGTTTCTAGCAATAGCTCAGGACCGGTTAATTGCGAGTAACCGATCTCGTGCCACACAATAGGCGATCAACATTTTCTTCTGTATAAAGCCTCGAATGGTGCCATCTGAATGCTGGAATGATAAATGTTATTATACGAGAATTCGACTAACGGCAGGTATTTATCACAATTACCACCGAAATCTATGACACACGAACGGAGCATGTCTTCAAGAGTACGGATCGTTCTCTCAGTCTGACCGTTGGTTTGAGGGTGGAATGCGGTACTTAGATTAAGCGATGTACCGAGAGCCGTTTGAAACGTTTCCCACAGTCGCGAGGTAAACCGAGCATCACGGTCAGAGATGATGTCGCGAGGCATCCCATGATTACAAATGATCTCGTCGGTGTAGATTCGGGCTAATCGTTCTACCTTGTAGTCTTCCCGTATTGGAAAAAAGTGAGCAGATTTGCTCAAACGGTCAACAACAACCCAAATGTTGTCCTGACCTGATGACGTGTGCGGAAGCTTTGTTATGAAGTCCATAGCTATACTCTCCCACTTCCACATAGGGATAGGCGGTTGTTCGAGTAAGCCAGAGGGTCTTTGGTGTTCAGGCTTGACTCTCGCACAAGTCAGGCACTTTCCAACGTAGAGAGCAATATCCCTTTTCATGCCCGTCCACCAGTACTTGTAGCGAAGGTCCTGGTACATTTTGTAGGCATCGGGATGAATAGAATACCGGGATTTGTGGGCTTCGTCCATCAAAATCTGTCGCAAATCGGTCCATTTAGGGATCCAAATTCGGTCAAGAAAGTGGAATATCCCATTCGACTTATTCACAAGCTGGGCTCCATGGTGGTAGATTATTTCCTTCTTCAGAGTGCGTTCATTAAAACATGCATGCTGAGCTTCGCGGATGAGAGTTTCGAGATCGTATTGGGCTTGGACATTACGAGTGCTAAGCAGATAGCCCCGTATGCTGTGTGCGTCGGCGACGACATTTGCCTTGCCTGGGTGATAACAAATCTCACAGTCATAATCGTTGAGAAGTTCTACCCATCAGCGTTGACGCATATTAAGTTCTTTCTGATCAAAGATATGTTGTAGGCTCCTATGATCGGTGAAGATCGTACACTTTGTACCATACAGGTAGTGTCGCCAAATCTTTAACGCAAAAACAACTGCGCCTAGATCGAGGTCATGGGTTGTATAGTTCTTCTCGTGGATTTTGAGCTGACGAGATGCGTAAGCTATAACCTTATCCCGATGCATAAGGACACAACCAAGACCAAGGTTGGAAGCATCACAATAGATAATGAAATCGTCATTTCCGTCGGGCAATGTGAGAACAGGAGCATTGCAGAGCATGTGCTTGAGAGTTTGGAAAACAGAATCTTGTTCGGTTGCCCCAAATAAAAGGCTTGTCTTTATGCGTGAGAGCAGTAAGCGGCACAGCGATCTTTGAGAATCCTTCGATAAATCGTCGATAATAGCCCGCTAGTCAGAGAAAAGAACAGACTTCAGACGGGTTCTTAGGTGTAATCCAACTCTTAACTGCTTCGATCTTCGCGGGATCGACGTGGATACCTTGACTATTAACAATGTGACCCAGAAACTGAACCTCCTCCAGCCAAAATTCGCACTTGGAGAACTTGGCATAGAGTTGATTCCCTGGAGTAGCTCGAGAACCAAACGTAGATGTTGCGCGTGTTCGGCTTTCGATTTGGAATAGATCAAGACATCGTCGATGAATACGATGACGAAACGGTCGAGATAAGTTGTTCTTGGTGGGTTGAGGCCAAAACATGAAGTTCATCAGAACACCATGATGACGTCATCCTAGAACACCTTAAATCTAGTGATTTCATGGTTAAAAGTTAAAATTTAAAAGATAGAAAGGTGTAGGAGTGCGTGTAGATTAAGGAAGTACAAGATTTAGGACGAGATTTTACCGAAATTGAGAGATATTGAAAAAAAGGTGAGGAGCACGAGCTGTTCGGACAGAGAGTTGCCAAAAGTAGAAAGAATGAAAGTGACAGGGGTATTTATAGAGTTCCAAAATAGGAAAGAGCTGGCCGGTCGGATGGCATCTCGCCGGATGACAGTCCGGTCGAATGTCATCTCGGTCGGATGGCAACCTGGCACCACGATCCAGTGGCAGCCCGGTCGGATGGCAATCCGGCCGGATGGCACTTGGTTCGGGTGTTCGGCGCGACGTTTTTTACTGTTTCGATTTTGATTGTGAGCGATGCGAATGCGATAGAGTTTCCTATTCAAATTACTTTTAATCCCAACTATTCATATCTCACGCTATCTCTTCTCCACTAATTATCGTAGTTCGATTTCGATTGATTACCACATATAACATAAATAAACATGCACAAGTAAAACATAAGGCACACACACACGTATAACAATAACCAAAATGCGTAATTCGAGTTGCGATAGCGATTAAGCGATTAAACATGCGATAAATAGCGATTAATATGCGATTATTAATAGATACTCCACATAATAAAACTAAGGCAAAAACAAAATAGACTAATTACAAGTCAAAGAAGTCAAAACAGGAATTGAGCAAGGAGAATCAGATCGCAATTAGCAATCTTTTCGTCCTTTGACTTCAATCTTGACTTTGAGATCTTACCGAAATTGAGAGATATCGAAAAAAAGGTGAGGAGCACGAGCTGTTTGGACAGAGAGTTGCCAAAAGTAGAAAGAATGAAAGTGCCAGGGGTATTTATAGAGTTCCAAAATAGGAAAGAGTTGGCCGGTCGGATGGCATCTCGCCGGATGACAGTCCGGTCGAATGTCATCTCGGTCGGATGGCAACCTGGCACCACGATCCAGTGGCAGCGCGGTCGGATGGCAATCCGGCCGGATGGCACTTGGTTCGGGTGTTCGGCGCGACGATTTTTACTGTTTTGATTTCGATTATGAGTGATGCGAATGCGATAGAGTTTCCTATTCAAATTACTTTTAATCCCAACTATTCATATCTCACGCTATCTCTTCTCCACTAATTATCGTAGTTCGATTTCGATTGCGATTGAGTTTGATTGCGTTTGAGTTTCGATTGCGATTCGATTGATTACCACATATAACATAAATAAACATGCACAAGTAAAACATAAGGCACAGACACACGTATAACAATAACCAAAATGCGTAATTCGAGTTGCGATTGCGATAGCGATTAAGCGATTAAACATGCGATAAATAGCGATTAATATGCGATTATTAATAGATAATCCACATAATACAACTAAGGCGAAAATAAAATAGACTAATTACAAGTCAAAGAAGTCAAAACAGGAATTGAGCAATGAGAATCAGATCGCAATTAGCAATCTTTTCGTCCTTTGACTTCAATCTTGACTTTGACTTTGACTTTCGAAAACATGGGGTGTTACACACATGCATATCTCAGTGCTAACAAGACTGAAGAACTGATTGAAAGAGTCAGAGAAGTTGAAAATCAAATCTTAAGTCGTGACAAATTGGTAAAAGCTTCAAATCACCGAATTAAGGAATTAACTGAGAAACTTGAAAACGATAAAATTGAAGTAGACCGTGTAAGAAAAGAAAATGAAAAGTTTATTCATGAAAATCGACAACTTTTTGAAAATCATGAGAAGTTAAAAAGAATGATTAAAGATTCTGATGAGAGAAACAGTAAAACAAGCAAAGAAAATTTTCAATTATCAGGAGTCCTTCAGTCGAAAGAAAAGCAAATCCACCAATAGTTGGATGTGATTGCTAATCTAAAGCTTCAATTTTAGGAAGCTAAGATTGAAAATGAACACATCAATCTGAAACTCAACTGTTACAACTCCGCAAGTTTTATTCTTCAACACATAGTTCCCAAACCCATTAGGAAGAACAAAGCTGGCGAAGATGTATATTCTGACGGAACTGGGGTTGGGTATCATCAAGTTCCACCGCCAGTGTTGAATAATTTTTCAAAGAAAAAGTCTGGGTTGGTTAACAATGATGAAACAAATGAGATTAAACTTCCAGAAACAATTAACATCATATTTACTTCATCATCTGATGAAGACAGCGTTCAGTCTGAAGTTGTTAAAAATGTAGTTGAAAACGTTTTGAAATCTGACAGTGATTCAACTGAAGACGAAGAATGCTTTTTGAACAATTACATTCCGAAATCAACTTCCAAAAACAACTTAAGTGAAAAACATACTCTTGTGATGTACAAGATGTCGGGTTCGGATAAGTTGTATTCGGATCTTGAGTTTCCATTAGAGAATGTGAATGTCGACAAATTGAAAAATGTGTTTAAACTGGTTGAGATTGATGTTTGTGAAATCGAAGGTTTGAAACGTTCAGAAAGGCAATTGAACTTTGAAAAAGATAAATCTTACTACAAAAAACCTGTTATACCGCCACGCTTTTATAACAACAATCAAAACAAATGGTCGGGTTGTTATCAGGGTGGTAAGAAAAGTCAAAGAAAGAACTTTCAAAACAAGAAATTTGTTGAGAAAAAGGTGTTTGTGAAAAGCTCGAGTTCACACTCCGAGCAAGAATCTGAGATTTTTTCGAAAACCAATGAAGAATTCTTTGAGAGAAAGCCTCGCAGCCTCAGACCGAAGGCACAAGTCGGGTAGTTGACACCCAAACATGCTTTAAATGCAATCAAGTTGGACACATTGCACGAAAGTGCACCAACTCGAAGCCTAAGTTTGTGGTTGTCGAGAATCCGAAAAGAAAAGATGATGTAAAAGGAAAAGCTCCAATGTTTGTTGAGAAAAAGTTTTTAAAGAAGGAAAATGCCAAAGTTAAAACTGAATCTGCAAAAGAGTCAGTTAAGAAAACCGAACCCGTAAAGAAGTTGGTAACTAAAAATGACAAATTTTACAAGCGGGTTGCGTCATCTCAACAAGCATGGAAGCCAAAATCTATTGAAAAGAAAGCAAGTTCCCCAAAACCAAAGGTTTCAGAGTCTGCAAAACAATCATCTTCTACCACACTGGTAAAGATGAATGTTCCTTTGGATCACTATGAGAAACTTGAGAAACAAACTTCTACCCCACTAGGGAAGAAATATGTTCCGAAGAAAGACCAACCATCTGGTCAACCTCAAAAAGGCGAATCTTTCTTACACAAAGAGGTTGAGGTTGGGACTGAAGAAAGTTTAAAGATGAATGACAAAAATTTCCCGCCATTATACACCAAAACCACAATTCCAAACATCAAGCTACCTGAGTCGAAAGAGGCTTGGGATGCTTCAAAATCTCACTAAATGTTTTTTAAATGTGCAAGATCTTCCGAGATCCATCTCACGTTGGATAATGGATAGTGGAGCTTCTCGGCACATGACGGGGAAGAAAACCCTACTGTATGATGTTCGAGGGTTTAATGGAGGATATATGGGATTTGCAGGCAATCAGGGTGGTCGTATAGTTGGTGAGGGAACTATATCGAATGGAATTGTCACGTTTGAAAGAGTGAATTATATCGCCGAGCTGGAAAACAATCTTCTGAGCATTTCTCAGATTTGTGATCGTATGTATTCGACGCACTTCACAGACAAAGAATGTTTGATATTGAAACCGGGATTTGTTGTCCCCGAAGAGTGGGTTATCATGAGAGCACCAAGATTCGACGATCTGTATGTGTTGGACATGAGTGTAGCAACTACTACCACGGGTCAGGCTCACTGCTTCATGTCAAGAGCCACTGAGAAGGAGTCACAATTATGGCATCGAAAGATGGGCCATATTCATCTGCGAAAAATGAACTATCTGGTACACGACGACTTAGTTAATGGAGTTCATCTGAATGGATTTCATCTTGAGGGGGAGTGTATTAGTTGCATCAAAGGTAAACAGCGAAAGAAATCTCACCCTGGAAAGAAGATGAATTAAGTCTCGAGGCCATTAGAGAGACTTCACATGGATCTCTTTGGTCCAGTGAATGTTAAAAGCGTAACTGGTGATCTCTACTGCTTAGTTGTCACAGACGACTATTCGAGATTTTCGTGGGTAACGTTTCTGAAGACAAAAGATGAAACATTTGGGAGTTTGATAATATTGTTCAGAAAGATTGAAAACTTGTACCAAACTCGTATTAGAAGAATAAGAAGTGACAACGGTACAGAGTTTAAGACCGACAAAATGGAAGTATATTGTAATGAAAGAGGTATACTGCAAGAATTCAGCACGCCATACACTCCGCCGCAAAATGGAGTAGCAGAAAGAAAGAATAGGACGCTGATTGAAACGGCCAGGATGATGCTTGCTGATTCAAAACTACCTGTCAATTTCTGGGCAGAACCAGTGTAAGTCCCGAATAACCGGATCTTTCAATGATATCAAACAATCACCAAGTTTGTGCGGAATCCAAACTTGGTGAGATTCAAGATAAACCAAAAAGCAATTGAAAAACGAAGAACACAATACCGAATCACTTTCAAACTTGCACACGATTCTATTACTATCAACTAGCAAAACCGTCTGGTACAAGTTCCTACACCACCAAATCGCCTCCCTCTCTGTGACTCTAAAAGTTATGTAACTGAGGCTCTAAGAAGTTCTAACCCTAAAACAAGTCAAAAACTTGTTTATATACACAGACAAGCCCATCTCCCACCTGGGCTCCCCTTGGGCCTACTTGGCCCACATGGCCTAAAGCTTGGCCCAAGTGACCTATAAAGGTCCAAAACCTAACATAAACTAACCCGGTAAAGCCCAGTTCGTAACCATAACCCGTTGTGTTAATTTGATGCGTCAGTCTCACACTTTAGGGCCTAACAATCTCCCCCTAGACTGATGCCATCAAATTGTCTTCATAACATGAAATCAACAACGTCTTCAACAAAGTCTATGGTTGTCGTTATGCTGCAGATGTTGTGGAAGTTCTTGACTTCTGAACTCTCAGCACTGGGTCTCTTTCTTCAGCTCTTGTGGTTAGCTTCATATCAGGATCTTGATCAGCTTTACTTGAAATATCTTTGTCAAAAAGAATGTGAGAGGAGGATTCTCAGTAGCTCTTTTCTTCTTCAATCTTTGTCTTTCAAGCAGGTTCACGGTACTTCTTTAAATGTACTTTCATTGTCAGACAGCGTTTCGTATCCGATTCTTCTAACTCAGGTACATCTTGTTGTTGTGCTGCTTCAGGCTTCTTCAGCAACTTACAGCTTCTCAATCTTCATCAACCCCTGTTCTTGATTGAAATCAAGTTCTGCACATGCTCACAAACTCATATGCAAACATTTCTTATGCAACAGGGAGAGTACCATATGAACACTAGATACATCCAAGTACTTGTACTCGGATTTCACAATTTAAATTCGTTCAACTTTTGATGATCAGTCAAATCTTCAAGAACGGTTACATTTTTTAATTTTAAGAAAAACAAAAAGACACTCTATTTTTGGATTTTCGATTATATAGAAAAGCAAGACACTATTTTTGATTTTTTTTTTAATTTTTAAGAACTAAAAACAAATAAGAACTCAAAATATAAACAACTACCATAATATACAATTACAATTGCAATGGGATCAAAATTCGTTCTCAAGCAGACTACGGAACACTTTTCAGTACGAGCCTAATCAAACTGGTCTATGCGATTGCCAATATGTTTGTCCACTTAAACTTTAACGCTCAAGTTTCAATTTTTCAACTTCGTGATATGCTTTAGGTAATATTATACTATTATACCCATGTGTCCCATTCCAAGGCATACCCCCGCGATCAAGGTAAGCACAACGATTCATCGTAGCAGGTGAGTATACTGATGTCATCCTTAAAGATATCCTGACTGTGTCTAGGTCTGCATATAATATGTTTTATCATGTTTTGATTTCTTAACAATGAACACCCAAATAAATACTAATCAAATCCTGGAAATATAAACAGCACACTCTATCATGCAAGTATCTTCCCTACCACATATTTCACAAGTCCAATCCAGATTTCTGAAATCTTAACTGGGAATAGGTTGAGAAGAGAACAGAATAGATCTTTTGAAGAGATGGTATAATATACAGATCAAATGAGTTTTTCTCAGTTTGATATAGGTTTCTTGGGTTTCTTTTGGGCACTTGAGGGCCTCTTTCGGGTGTATTAGATCTATAACGCGACAACGTACAGCTAGCTCAGCATGTATCTGGATGCCGCAGAAGATGTCGTTGCCTAGCACCTCCAGGTCAGCATGTATCTGGATGCAGCAGAGGAGGTACACGACTTTTTCAGAGAAGATTTCAGAATCAGATCAAAATTGTGTGTATCGGGACAACATACAGACATTCAAATAGAAATGAGCTAATTCCAAGTGACGTTCTTTCCTGGGGTCATGTACAATTTTAGTTCTGAACAGAAGGACAGCCAAGATATCCCCGGATGATTTAACAACATAAAGACCCGAAACCTCAGATGTTGGCTATCTATCAACGCAAGATTTAAGACCATAAATTCATACGCCGTTGGTATGTTACCCACATGGTACATAGTTCGTTATGTTTATATCACTTAGTATATTTTATCATGATGAGCGTCAAGCCTATCGACATATCGCAGTAGATCCTAGTCTTTTCAGCTATGGCACCTTACATGTGTTAGTCAAAACCCTTTAACACGAACATTTATTTCACTTCCCATATCATGCAATTTCTCTTTTTGACTTTTTCATTTTTCAAATGTTTTTGTATTTTTCTCATTTTCTCCCCCTAAAACAATACATATTTACAGCAAACTCTTTTTGTATTTTCTGAGTTTTCTCCTCCTAAACTCTATATCTATCTATATGTTCCTCTCCCCCCCCCCCCCCTAAATTTGTGCATAAATCTTGTATTTTTGCGCAAATTTACCATTTATTAGAGAAAGGACAATTTATTTACAAAGTAATGAACTAAGAAAGAGAAAAAATATTTTTGCTTAACCGTTCCGTCATTAGATTGAAGACTAATCAAATTCAAATCAAAGTACTGAATTTAAACGGTACCTTTTGCTGATCATTATCTTACTTCTCTAATCTCCTCCAAAGGAAACATATCATCTGTAAAAAAAATTTGAACTTTTTGCAACAGTGAAATGTTACCCGTTTTTATCTCTGGAACAACCGCTATCAACATTCCAGAGATTGTCAATAGCTCCTCCTTAGTTGTTCCTGAAAAAGTAAGGAGATTAGTAAGACATGGGTACCCAGGCCATCGTGGTCCTGGGATTTCCTGAAGCATCAAAATAAGACACTTCCTTTAAACATAAGTCCCCTTTAGTTTCAAGGATTGGAGACATTGCTGCTTTGGATTTGGGTTTCCAAATCTGTTTTGGTCTAGCAAACGCGTTTGTTGCCTTCGGTTGAGCAACTTTAGCTGTTTCAGGTTTATTAGTTTTAGAAAAATGTTTTTGTTCCTGAGAAGCTTTGCGTTTGTTTTTAGCAGCGTTCCAATCCCCATCAGAAGGTTTGACCTTGGGATTCACATTCTTCATTGCCTTAGGTGAAGATACCTTCATTGGCTTAGAATGGTAGTTTTCCTTAGGTGTAACCCTCTGATCTTGCATATAGTAGGGTACATAGGGACGCCGTGTGCAGTTTCTAGCAATATGACCCGCATTGCCACAGTTGTAGCAAGTTTGTCTTTTCATCGGAAAGACATTTTTAGCAGCTTGATTTGCTCTAGCAGGTCCTGAAGGACAAACCGGTCCTTTTTGTGTTGGATGTGCCTGCACATTCATTTCAGACGAAGACGAATTTGGGTGCTTGTATTTGCTATTTGCAGAAGTCTTGTTACTCTGAGCACCATTCTTCGTCTTTTCTCCCTGAATGGAGCTTTCAATCACCTTGTCAGGAGCCTTATGAGATCGTGATTGTCCTTGGTGAGCAGACTTCTTATACTCTCGACTTTGATCTGCTCGTTTTGGCTCCTTTTGTGTGTTGTGAACCGGCTCACAAACATCAGCACAAGAGTGAGTATTGGCATTTTGTTGCACGTTTGGACGATGAACACAATTTCTAGCAATGTGTCCAGGAATTCCACAGTTGAAACATGTCTGTCGCTTCAATGTATGGAGATTCTGAGATCCAGCAGCAGTAGCTAATCTGATGGGTTTAGATTGCTTTGATTGCTTTGCTTGTGTTCCATGTGCCTTTTCTGAGTTCTTCTGTACCAACGGTGTATAATTTCACGAGCTCCCTTCATCATGTTTCTCTTCTTCTGTATCACCAGACGAAACTAGTTGTTTCGGAGTCGACACACCTGCATCAGGGGAAACACTAGACAAAATGTTAAAGGATTTGAACAAATCAGCATAATCATATAGCCAATCTGGACCAACTCTAGCATCCGTAGTATTTTCTTCGAGCCATTCAATGTTGCACGACTCAACGACTTTCTTGGTTACTTTATTGTACACTCTATAGGAGGATCCTTTAGCATATCCAATAAAGAAACATTCATCCCCTTTGACCTCAAACTTCCCATTAGTGTCCATGAGCAACAAGACACACGGACAACCAAAGTTACGGAAGTGTGAGACCGAGAGTTTACGTCCTTCCAGAATCTCATATGGAGTTTTCATATGACGTTTGTTTACTAAAGCATGATTCTGGATGTAACAAGCCGTGCTAACTGCTTCGGCCCAGAAGAAACTAGGAAGCTTCGAGTCGGCCAGCATGGTTCATGCCGCCTCTATAAGAGTACGATTTCGTCTCTCAGCCACTCCATTTTGTTGTGGAGTTTGTGGTGCACTGTACTGTCGTTCGATTCCCTTATCTGCACAGAATGTATCTAAGGTGATATTCTTGAATTTTGTGCCATTGTCTGATCGAATTGCTTTCACCCTTGTAGTAGCTTGATTTTCAACTAGAGTGACAAATTGTTTGATCAAACTCGCAGCCTCGTTCTTGTGACTAAGAAAGTATACCCATGTGTAACGAGAGTAGTCATCTACGATCACAAGATAATATACCTTCTTGTCAATGCTCACCGCATTTACAGGACCAAAAAGATCCATGTGTAGTAATTCAAGCACGACTTTTGTCGAAGGTGTAGACTTGGACTTATGAGGCTTTTGATGAGCCTTTCCTTTTGCGCAAGCAACACACTTTTCTACCAGCATGAAGTCTTTGATTGGTAGATCACGGACCATTTGACCTTTAAAAGACGATTCAGTTTCTGCTTTAACTTCTTTTTCAGAAACATCTTCTAGTGACTGTTCATTTATAGTGACCACATCTTCTTTTTCAAAATCTGGTTCAGTTTTAATTTCAGAAGATGTAGAAGATTCATTAACATATGTTTCTGCAACACATGTATCAACGGTTTCCAATGGGGTCCCACTAGATTCAACATTAGGGACCCCCACTGAGACCGACTCAGAAGAAGAATCAGGATATTCTTGATTTTCTTGAGGAGTAGTTTCAGTGGTTTCGCTGAATGTATCCTGAGGGACCTCACCTGTAACACTATCATCAACCAAGGGGTTAGAAACATCACATTCACAATCATTAACTGAAGAAAATTCATCACCAGACATTGTTCACAGATTCAACACAAACATCATCAGTTTTGCCCAAAACATCAGGCTCACTTGACGACACATAAGCACAAAACGACTCAAACAAGGTTTTTCCAAAAGCAATTTCAGACTCAGTTTGTTCAACATAAGTTTCAGAAAAATCAGAATGAAAAACTGGTTCACCCCCAAGTACATCTCCACACTTTACTTCAGGTACTTCATCTGCACACGAAGACGAAGCGTTAGGATCAATTGAACCTTTAGAAACAAAATTTATTGGAGTGGATGTCGAATTCTCAACGGGTCTGCCATTAACTGATGACTTATTGTTTTTAGGACCATAAGTCATTTTACTTTCATTCCTCAGCTCATCCTCAGTCATAGGTAGATATGTGTAATTATCATTGTAAGGAGGAGGAGCCTGATTAAAACCCAATCCCAGCCCTTTCTTTTTCTTGTATGCGAGCTGTTGATCACACAAGTTTTTGACTAGTTTGCTGGAAGAATCAAATTTCTTAATATTGAGTTCATTTATTTGATATCTATCTTTGATATCTTCCAGTTCTTTAGTCAAAATGCATACTTTCTCCTAAGCTTCTAAGAAATGGCAAGTCTTTACACTTAGATCATCCTTAAGTTTAATGATGTCTTTTCGCTGAGCTTCGATTTTCTCTTTAAAAAGTTTTTCATTATTAGCTAAAGTGAAATTTTTCCTTTTAATGTCATTATAATCTTCGATTAGCTCAGCGTTGTGTATTCTATAGGCTTCAACCCTTTCTCTACACTCAGGAGTGCAGAAAACAGAAAGTATCTCTTCACGAGTAATTTCTTGAGCCGCAGGTTTGTGAAACACAAATGCCATAATTTCAGCGGGTGGTTGATACTTTTGTTCTTTTCCTCAAAACACAAACCAAACGAGAACCCGTGCACTCGCTAACTCAAATACTCAGCAGTCGAATGAACCCGCTTTTTAAAACCGCACCTCAAAAACCTGTCAAATGTTTATCACAAACCAAAACAAACCCCTTTTTTTATTTTTATTTTATTTTTTTTATATATTTATTAAGTTATACTTATTATTATTGTTATAATAAGTATAATAACAACCTAAAAGACAAATATATAACGTCTGTCGTCTTCTTCGTTCAAACAACATACCGAACCCTACCAAATGTTCAGCCGTCAACTCTTTTCTAACAACACCGTCGCCGGGGATGATGATGATCGATGACGATGAGATGATGAACGATGATGATGATGTTAACGGAGATAGTGAATGGTGATCAGAAGTATGGTGTAGACGAAGATCGTGACTGCAGTGGTTGTTAATGGTTGTGATGTGTAGCAGAAAGTTGCAGGTGGAGACAAACGGAGAAGGTGATCGGAGATGCTAAGGGTGAATGGAGATGTTGAACGGAGAACACGTGATGACGATGGTGGTTACGGTGAAGAAGATAGTTGCAGGTGATCAGGTGTACGGTAAGGGATTGATGGTTGCGACTCGAAAACGTCGGACTCGAAACCTTTGCTGATGACGACTCGAGAACAGAAAGTGATGACTCGAGATCTCGGTTGCGACTCGGAACCGAGGTTGCGACTCGAGACTTTGAAACCGTGAAGAGTCGAGACCGTTATTGTGACTCGAGACGGTGAAGCTTGCAACTCGAGACCGTGTGAGGATGATGAGTCGAGACTGTGATGATGATGAGTCGAGACCGGCGATGAAGATGAGTCGAGACGGCGATGAAGATGAGTCGAGACCAGTAATGATAATGGAGGTTGCGACTCGAGAACTCTGAGTTGGAAAGGTTGATGTGAGTCGAGACTGGAGAGGTGAGGAGTCGAGACCAGAATGTAGGACTCGAGACTTATGAAGGATGATTGCCAGGAAGACGAGTCGAGACCACGAAGAGATGTTTTCAAATGATGTGTTTCCAAATTTTGAAACTCGAAATTCAAACTTTTGGAATTTGGAAATCCCTTTTGACCTTTTAAAAATAATGCAGTTCCGAAAATTTTGGAAACTTATTCAAAAATTTTATATCTTATCAAAAATAGAATATATTTCCAAATCAATTTAACAAAAACTTTAATCCTTTAACACCTTTTAATAAGATCGAAAGAGCAAAATATGATGATTATTTCAAACTAACCCGATGAACACTTTGAATACCGCGAAGAACACGATGAACGAAAAATCAAAATCTTGAAAATTTGATATCAAACCGAGCCTAGAAACAGGTTCTTTGGCTCTGATACCACTTGTAAGTCCCGAATAACCGGATCTTTCAATGATATCAAACAATCACCAAGTTTGTGCGGAATCCAAACTTGGTGAGATTCAAGATAAACCGAAAAGCAATTGAAAAACGAAGAACACAATACCGAATCACTTTCAAACTTGCACACGATTCTATTACTATCAACTAGCAAAACCGTCTGGTACAAGTTCCTACACCACCAAATCGCCTCCCTCTCTGTGACTCTAAAAGTTATGTAACTGAGGCTCTAAGAAGTTCTAACCCTAAAACAAGTCAAAAACTTGTTTATATACACAGACAAGCCCATCTCCCACATGGGCTCCCCTTGGGCCTGCTTGGCCCACATGGCCTAAAGCTTGGCCCAAGTGACCTATAAAGGTCCAAAACCTAACATAAACTAACCCGGTAAAGCCCAGTTCGTAACCATAACCCGTTGTGTTAATTTGATGCGTCAGTCTCACACTTTAGGGCCTAACAACCAGTGTCAGCCGCTTGCTATACGCTCAACCGGGTTCTTACGGTGAAGAAATTCAACAAGACGTGTTTCGAGCTCATTAACCTCCGTAAACCTAACCTGAAGTATTTGGAACCGTTCGGGTCTGTTAGTGCATTTATGTCTATAGCCTTTGTCAATCCGAGTAGTAGCGAGAAACAGAAGAAAACGAGTCGTTATATTAGTGATAGCTAGACAAAAGGAAAGGTGGCAATATTGTAATTAATGAGAAATCTCATTAAAAGCCAAGGCCTATAAATAGGAGCTTTATGTTTAGATTAGAGACTTTTGCTACATTTTTCATTTGGAGCTTTCTAGATCTAGAGAGAGAATCTAGAGAGAGAAAGTGATTCAAGGTGCTGTACGATTTCAGATTTCTAATAGAATCACGTTTATATTACGTCACGTGTGTTAGGTCGCGTTCGTGTACGGATTCCGCATGTTTCACGTTCGTTTCGCAATCGTTTCGGAGTCAAAACCGGTCCTACAAGTGGTATCAGAGCAGGAGCTCAATTGCACTGATCTATCACACATTTCCATGCAGAAAAACATCGATTTCAGATCCGAATTGCATCACTTCTTCATCTTTTTCATATTTTTCACGTTTTTTTACTGAAAATCATCAAATTGAACAGGTTTTTACGGTCCAAATCGTCTGATTTTTTGATATGTTGTGCGAAAACACCTGATCTACAACCCTACCAAGTTTCAGATCCTAATTCCTAGCCGTTTAGGGGAAATCTGAGTTTTTAGGTCTGATTTCGTATCATTCAGCAAGATCGCTTGAACTAACAGCTGGCTTTCGCTTGGAAACACAGGCTTTCGCTTGAATATTAAGGTTTTCGCTTGAAAGTAATCAGGGTGTTGTAGGTCCCTCTCGGAGGATCGAGAACAAACCTAAACCTTGTTATACTAACTCACTAGCGAGTGCGGAATCCAAGCTAGCAAGCAAACCGGGATGATGCAAGAACAAACACAAGAACACACAAGACTCAACGATTAACACCACTTGTATTAATGCGTATGAAAGGTTCCGATTACAAGCACAATGTTTACAATCAGTTTGCAAACTCTCAAAGTGTGTGTGTGAGTGTTTTCAGCAGAATGCTCTCTATCTCTCGGGTGTGCATTCTCTCTAAAACAACACACTGCATGGATATTTATATACCCAGCTCAACATGTCTGGTCCGAAGGATCCGATAGATGGTCCGAAGGATCATCTATCGATGACAATGCTTTCGAAGGATCAGCAGGGACCTCGAAGGATGATCCTTCGAGGTCTATTAATCGAAGCATATCTTTCGAGCACCTCGAAGGATCAACAGTATCCTTCGAGGAGCTATCCTTCGATACAGACAAACAAACATATTACAAACTTATTGGCCAAGTCAAACTAGGAGGATAGTTGACTAGGTCAACTTACAGGACATTGTTTACATACAGACCGAATACAGACAAAGTACAGACACAAGTACACCAACAAACTCCCCCTTGGCTGTAGCTTTGTCTTTATCTTCTATAATTGCAGGCTCGTCTCGAACTTCGACGGTCTTTGGTCTTCGAGTTCCCAAAACTCTGATGTCCTTTCAAGTCTTCATTGTCGGAGGATCTTCAAAGTCTTCACGTCTTGAAAGCAAAGAGTGTATCAACAAACTACCCGTATCATGTAGGAAGTGTGTTGACAAACTCCCCCTTAACATAAGCTCCCCCTTGAGTTATGCTCGTGAAATACTTTATCTTTATGAAGTGAGATCCTTGTGGTGTTGATGATGGCCAGCGGCAACTCGATCATCTTCATCACTTGAGTGCCTTCACGTCGTGTCTTCATTCCAAAGCTTGTCATCGACCATGTTCTCCTTGCCTTTAGAATCTGCACATGCAAGAAATCTAAACGCGTAATGAGAACAACTGCTTGGAATATAGTTAACATAAACACATGACACACGGATGACCATGTCACAATCAAACACCGTCCGATAATTTGAAAGTCTAATAGATTTATCAATTTCAGATTTAACTTTCAAAACATGCAAATTTCGACCGTTTATGAAGACTTAGTCAATTCGGTTTTCATTCAGGTTTCAGGCAACGAAGACTCGAGTTCCAACATCGTACGATCAAAAATAAAGTAGAAATAAAATCTTTTTGGCTTTTAAAAAGTTTATATTAAAACACACCTAAAATCTTTTTGGTATTTTTGAAATTAAAAGACAACAATTTAATATCCTTTGAGTGTTATCAAACGACATCACCGCTAATGTCGTGCTGATATGCACCAAACGACGAAACTGTTTAAAAATAAAGCAATAAAATTTAAGCAGTAAATAAATATATACAGACAATCTTTTTGCGAGTTTCGAGGGTAAGAGAATCATATCAGTGTACGGTCATGTCAAGACACTCTTGTTGTACATTTAGTTAACATTTAGATAAGCATCCTATAACAATTATCGGTATTGTTGTCCATTTAAGCTCAACTTATCAGATGTAATCATGATTAGGGGATACGTTAATGTATAATTTATACTTACCGACCGGTGTTCATCCACATCACGACACATTCCCGTATCAAGGTATGCACGAGGGTTCATCTTACCGGTGAGTATACCGATTATCATCTGTTTGACCGTATATGGTGTGAGATACTCACTTATTTTGATTTGAAAAACAAGCCCTATGTGATATAATCACTTATTGATGAGGAACTTGATTTTCATATGCATGAGGGCACAGGTGCAAGTCCGTGAACAGGTCAGTACTTCCGTACAGCAGAGAGACGAACTTGACACCCGGATAAATGTGATATATTATCACTTATTTGATTTGGACATGTGATTGTTGATCACTTATTGAGGTCGAATGCAGTATGTATTATGTACACGTATGTATAGTATCATGGAAGATCTTAGACTTAGTCTATTTATAGAAGCAACCATGATACCCAGATGATAAGCAGCATAAAGACCGAATATCTCAGAACCTCGGCGCAATCTCTCAAACGAAATTTCGGTACCAAGACCATATGCCAATGAATGGTTCCCACCCAGTCTTCAGTCGATTTAAGTTTATATCACCCTGCACACTTTAAAATGATTGTGAGCCTACCGATACATCTTATATAGAGCTGCTTATCGCTTTTTCATTTAAGGTTTAAAGAGGTTTAGACAGACCACTGATGTACTATCATTTTCTCTTTTACTCGCCAGGAAACTCATTTTTGATTTTCTATTGTTTTTGTGTTTTTGAAATTTTTCGATGTTTTTGGATTTTTCGATTTTTGGTTTACTCCCCCTAAAATCAATAAACTAAGACAAATTTTAAAACACAAAGGTATTTACAAAAATGATTTTCCGATGTTAGTTTTACTCTTGCTTGACCTTAATGCCGTTTACCAATAATAAAAAGTCAAATCTTGATTTGTCAAAAGCTTTGGTAAATAAGTCGGCACGTTGGTCATCGGTGTGGACCTTAACAACATCGATTAATCTTTTCTCAAAGCAATCACGTATGAAGTGATATTTGATTTCGATGTGTTTGGTTTTTGAATGCTGCACAGGATTTCTAGTGATCTGTGAAGCAGCAGAGTTATCAACGTAAATAGGAGTAGATAGGAATTCAAAACCGTAGTCCCGCAATTGTTGTTGGATCCACAAAACTTGGGAGCAACAACTTGAGGCAGCAATGTATTCAGCTTCACATGTTGATGTTGCGACACACGTCTGCTTCTTGCATTGCCACGTGACTAGGCGATTTCCTAAAAACTGACATCCAGCCGTTGTGGATTTGCCGTCGATTTTGCATCCGCCAAAATCAGAATCACTGAATGCGACCAATTCAAAGTTATTATCCCTAGGGTACCACAGACCGGTGTCTGGGTAAGCCTTCAAATAACGAAAGATCCTTTTTACAGCTGCAAGATGGGAGTCCTTTGGATTCACTTGATATCTGGCAAGCAGGCACGTTGGGTACATTATGTCTGGTCTTGATGCTGTGAGGTACATAAGAGATCCGATCATAGCGCGGTAATATGAAGGGCTAACAGTCTCTCCCTTCAAATCTGGAGTAATTCCGTGATTTACTGCCAATGGGGTTCCAATGGGCGTTGCATCAGACATCTGAAACCGGTTCAAGATGTCACCAATATATTTAGTCTGATGGATGAATATCCCAGACTCCGTTTGTTGCACTTGTAGGCCCAAGAAAAAGTTCATTTCCCCCATAGCACTCATCTCGAATTTATCCTGCATTATGCGCTCGAAATTCCTGCACAAAACATCATTAGTAGAACCAAAAATAATATCGTCAACGTATACCTGTACCAGAAGAAGATCTCCATCTTGTTCTTTGATGAAGAGAGTACAGTCGACAAGACCCCGTCGAAAACCGTTCTCCAGCAGATAGTTTGATAAGGTTGCGTACCAAGCTCGCGGTGCTTGATGAAGACCATAGAGAGCTTTGTTGAGCAACCAAACCCGATCGGGATGGATAGGATCTTCAAAACCTGGAGGCTGTTCGACATATACCTCTTCTTCAACCACACCATGTAGAAATGCACTTTTCACGTCCATTTGGTAAACCTTGAATCCTTTGTAGGACGCATAGGCTAGAAAGATTCGAATTGCTTCGAGACGTGCCACTGGTGCATATACTTCGTTGTAGTCGATGCCTTCTATCTGACGAAAACCTTGAACGACTAAACGTGCTTTGTTTCGAATAACCACGCCACGATCGTCCTTCTTGCATTTGAAAACCCATCGAGTTCCAATCTTCTTGTAGTTTTCAGGCTTTTCAACAAGTTTCCAAACACCAAGCTTTTGAAATTGCACCAATTCTTCCTGCATAGCCTCAACCCATGAGCTGTCTTTCATTGCTTCTTTCCACGACTTTGGTTCTTCTTGTGACACGTAACACGCGAAGGACCAGTCATTCTGTTGACCAGATTCTCTTATAGCTGAATACAAACCAGCATTCCGGTTGTTTCTCAGCTGATTACGCGTCTGCACACCGCGATGGACATCTCCTATAATGTTCTGCTGGGGATGGGTATCATGAATTCTCATTTCAGGATTATCTGGCACACGAGCAGTGATACCCAAATTGTTCAAATTAAGATCCACAACCAACTCTACACCAGGAATGTGTGTCGAGGTGGATGCATTTCCTTCAGCAGTGTCTACATTCTGCATATGAGGTGTATCAATAGAAGCACCTTGAACAGGAGCAACTGGAGCTGAAGATCCTTCAGCTGCATCATGATATTCATCATCTTCAGAAGACTCATTATAATCAGCAGCATCTTCATAAACCTCATTTTGAACTGTATTGTTAACAGATGAAGAACCTTGAGGATCAACAATAACAGGTCTAACCAATGGCGAGATAGCCGCATTATCACTTTCAATTAACATTCTTGCAGCTGCTGATTCTTCGTCAAAGGTTGGCAGATTGAAGGAGTCAAAGAGTCCATCATAATCGAACATCCACGGATCACCCGGAGCCCTAACAGGACTCGTATACCTTTGAACCCGCACCTCACTCCATAGCTCTACCTTTTTGGTAGCTAGATTCCAGACACGAAAGTTTGGAGTTTGGTATCCAAGAAAATATCCTTCAATAGCCTTAGCACCAAATTTGCCATCTGGTTCAATCATGGTACAAGGACCACCAAAGGGTTCTAGGTAAGAAAGATCAGGTTTCCTTTTCTGAAGGAGTTCGAAACAAGTTTTGCCATGTCTCTTCACTGTAAGAACTCTGTTTAATGTGTAGCATGCAGTCGACACAGCCTCCCCCCAGAATTGAATAGGGAGTTCCGACTCAACTAACATTGTTCTAGCAGTTTCTATAATCGTTCGATTCTTCCTCTCGGTGACACCATTTTGTTGTGGAGTATAACGAGAACTGTATTCATGAAGAATGCCTTTAGAAGTATAGAACTCATCCATAACTTGATTCTTGAATTCGGTTCCATTGTCGCTTCGGATTCTTTTTACTTTCAACGAATAGAGATTCTCCAACATAGGGAGAAGATCCTTGAGAATGCCAGGAGTTTCACTTTTGTGTGCCATAAAAGATACCCAAGAAAATCTAGAGTAGTCATCAGTAACTACCAGACAATATGCATCACCGAACATTGTCTTGTGCTTCATAGGTCCAAAGAGGTCCATATGAAGACGTTCGAACGGCAAGCTAACAGTGTTGATTTTCTTCAAAGGATGGGATTTCTTCGTTTGCTTTCCCTTTTGGCACGAGACACAGATATCTTGTAAATGAAAACTTCTTACAGGCACACCATTCACAAGATTGTTTTTCACCAAATGGTTCATTTTTCTCAAGTGAATGTGTCCCATTCTTCTGTGCCATGAAATTGACTCCTTTCTGTGGCTTTTGAGACAAAGCAAGTGACTTGTGCAGATGTTGTAATCGCCTGGCTCATATCGAGAATGTAAAGATCATTAACTCTCGGAGCCGATAAGAGAATCCATTCTTGTGGAATTTTGAATCCAGGTTTTAGCACATAGCATCCGGCATCATCAAAATGCACGGTGAACTTCTTATCGCAGATTTGCGACACGCTCAGAAGATTATGATCAATTTGCTTCACGTAATTGATCTTGTCAAAACACACAATACCATTGGAGATACTTCCCTCTCCAGTGATATAACCGCCTTTATCTCCCGCAAATGCGACATAGCCTCCTCTAATATTTCTCACATCGTACAGAAGCCGTAAGTCGCCAGTCATGTGCCTAGATGCTCCACTATCAACAATCCAATGACTGTTAATAGTTCCTCCTGGAACACCCTGCACATGTCAAGTAAAACATCAGTTGAGAATGGGGACCCAAGCCTTAGTGGTCTTGGGTCGTCCCTGAGCATCACGAAACGTGATATCAATCTCTTGATGGTTTTTAAGAACAACTGCTCCCCCTGAATTGTCACCTGCCTTAGGTAACCAAGGTTGTTTTTGCCTACCAGTTTTTGAAAATTCTGGTTTTGCATGTTGTGACACACTTGATTCCTTTTGAACTGTTTTAACTTCAGATTTTAAAGCTTTTTCAACAGTTTTCATGTTCTTACGTCGTTGTTTAGTTTCTTGTTCTTTAACAGTTCTTTTATCATTTTTAGGTGAAACTGATCGACGTTGGGGATGAATTGTTTCAGGTGGAGTTTTCTCAACAAATTTTTGCTTTGGAGCATTTGGGCAGTTTCTGATGATATGCCCAATTTCTCCACATTTAAAACATGTTCTCCTTTCAACAAGCTTAGGAGAACTTGATCGACCACAAGAAGTCGAAGTCGTGGACCCTGAGGTACTAGCCTTTTCATCACACCCATTTGTATGTTGAGTGTAATTGTTATCACTGTTACGTTTTAAGATTGTGACTTGTTTTACAAAATCTGTGTTAGATTTGTTTTCAAAGGTTTCAATCTTATCAGTACCCTTGGATGACACGAACTTGACATCCTTTGCTTTCTTTTGAAATCGAGCTCCTTTTGTTTCAGACTTCATCTGAGAGACTTGATGTTTTTGAGCTCGTTTGACGGGTTGTTTACCATTAGAAGCAGTAGGTTGTTGAGTGATTGGAGATTTTTGATTCCTAAATTGTTTTCTAATCTCAGCTTTAGGAATTGGATCACATTGTGTTACCACAATTCCTGGAAGTGTTTTTCCCAAAAATTTGTTTGTGTTGTCTTCAAAGACTTTATCAATCAAAGATTGATTTACATTTTTAATTGGAAAAACGTTATCTGAGTAGATTTTATTATCTCCAACCAATGTATACAACACATTACTGCTTTTAACAGTAGACACAGACTTCTTTTCAATCTTGACAGGATCTATCACTTGTTTCTTGACTAATGAAACCTCAGGAGTATCGGGATCACACAGAATGTGATTCTCAAGTGGAACAACTACTCCTTTCATTTTGTCAAGTGATTTATCCTGTTCACCTACATTCACTTCTGATTCATCATCCGATGACTCATAGTCCTCGATAACTGGAGGACTTTGTTTCATAGATGTTGAAACTCCTTGCTGCTTTGCACTGTCCGGTTTGAACCCTAGGCCAGTAGAAAATTCCTCAAAGTTCAGAGGCACACTGGGTTCATACCGTGGCATGTTTTCATCATTAGGCATCGTGTTGTAATTATGCCTCAAAGGGGGTGGGCATTTCTTGTATCCTATGCCCTTTTGATCTCCCTTTAGTTGTTGAACATCGATGATGTGATCAAGCACAAATCGAGAGTTAGAATAACTTTCCAATTTCTGTTTGATCGCGTCATGCTCACTTTTGGCAATGGCTAACTGCTTCTTGGTTTCCTCAACAAGATTTATGTATTCATTTATACTAATTTGTTTATGGTAAACCACTTTATTAACCTCGGACACATCTTTCTTTAATGTTTCTATTACAGATTTAAATTCTTTTTCATTCCGAGTTAAAGCCATGTTTGCCTCTTTGCATTTTGACAGTTCAATAACTAAATTTTGATTATGACTATGAAGCTTTTCCAATTCAAGCTTCATTTCAGCACATGATTCACAAACACTAGGAGCAGGAGGTTCAGAATTTACCTGACTCGAAGAGGCTGACAAATTTGCCATAAAGGCAGTTTGAAAAGAAAAATCTCCATCTTCAGAAAATAACTTTTCCATTTCCTTTGATGCAGTAGCAGCCCTCCTAATCAGAATTGATTTCTGACATTTCAGCTCATCAGCTTCATTCAATAACTCCTGAATATCAGAACCTGCTTCCTCCTTCACATCAGATTCAGACTCTGATTGATTATCCCCAGAAACAGAGCCTTCTTCATCAGAACTCCCAGAATAACCAGAACTGTCATCACTTTCAGATGACTTTTGATTGATGATTTTTGCATAAAGAGTTTTTCCACTTCTTTGATCACTGTCACCAAACTGCACAGACCAGTCACATCCTTCATCACCTTGAACTGTCAAAGCCCGATTGGGATTTGATGGTCCAGACTGGTTCTGATTGTTGTTGACTGCTACAATCCTCCTGTCTTGGTTTCTGAATGGGTTGTGATTGCCTTGTTTTGTTGGCCGAGTGCACTCACGCTTGAAGTGCCCTTTCTCGCCACAATTAAAGCACGTGACGGCATTAATATCAAACCCATACTTCGTATCTTTCTTTCCTTCCAACGAAGTCCTACCAGTACGAGCCATGAAGTCTTTGGCCCTTCTAACCGCACTAGCAAACGCCCACTTAATATCCATCAACTCCATTTCATCCTTGTCGATCTGTTGATAATCTTCATGTGTCATGTTGATGTTTCCAATCTGTCCCGCAACTAACCCGCAGTAGGCACTGACCATAGTATTGATCAATTCTACATGCTCCTTTGCAACTTCTATACTAACTTGGGAAAGATTTGAAGTGTCAACACGAACAGTGTTAGGGTTTGGAGGTTGAGAATTGCTTGTGAAATGAGCTTGCTGTTGTGGTTGAACTGGTGGCTGTGATGGAACTGGAATGTAAGATCTTGGATCAAAACCCGGAGCAGGATTGGTCTGAGGAAACGGAAGAGAACTTGTGTTGGATACGAAAGCAGTTTGCAGTTTAGGTTGCTGAGCTGCAGCGGATTTTGCTAAGATGTCGAAGCCTGGAAGATACATTTCTGTATTTTGAGGAACTGGAGCTCGCTTAGCTTTCCTGATTTCTTCCTCATTCTTATGTTCCAGTTTCTGAATGAACTCATAGATATTAACCGTGTCTAGAGTTCCAGTGTGCTTCAGCAACTCAATGAAAGAACTCCACTTTGGAGGTAAAGCATCAGCAAACTTGTTCACCATGTCTTGCTGAGTAGCAATAACCCCATAAGCACACATTTCACTGATCAGATGATAGAAACGTGTTGTCATATCATTTAGAGTCTCGTTTTCCAAAAACTGAAACGAGTCAAACTCTTTCTTCAACAAGTCATGACGAGACTTTCTCGTAGCTGCATTGCCTTCTCCTCGAGCAACCAAGGCATCCCACAATGTTTTCGTGTTCTTGCAATAGGAGAACTGATGATAAATATCTTTATTAAGCGCCTGTGTAAGTGTTGCGAAGGCCTTTTTCTCCAATTCATAAGATTTCTTGTCAGGTTCAAGCATGTTGGCATAACCTTCTGAAGTGGACGCAGCAACTTCAAGAGCAGCATTGAATGGATTGATGAAACACGTCCAAAGATCAGTGCTTTGCCCTTGAACATACGTGTGGAAGCGGTTTTTCCATGAAGGAAAATCGTTCATATGATTTAGCTTTGGAGGACGATTGTTGCTTCCCGTTTCGCTTTCACTGATCAAAAGGTTTTGAATACTTTGACTTTGATTGGATACCAAAGCCCATTGACTTGGACTGATTGATGGCGACGGAAACATACTCTTAGCCCAAGCATCAGCAGTAGTTAGTTCTTGACTAGATTGTGAGTTCAAACTCCAATCCCAAGGACTTGTACAACTCATCTTGATCAAATATTAATAAATAACCTACACAACCACAAACTGTTAAATGCAAACAGACAAGAATTGAAGGATATAGACCTGTTCGAAAGATCAAGACTGGTTCGAAGGACCAACAGTGATCGAAAGATTACTGTTGAGTTTCGAACAAAGTCTTCGAAAGATTCACAAATGACAGATCCTTATCTTTCGTAGAGTTTTATCGAAAGATTCACAGTTCGAAAGATATTTATCTTTCGAATACTGATCTCGAAGGATTCACAATGAAAGATCCTTATCTTTCGAGATAAATCCTTATCTTTCGGACAACTAACTTTCGAAAAGATTCCAGAAACGAAGGATAAAACTTAGACTTCGAAAGACTGTTCGAAAGATGCTAATCTTTCGAGCTGTTTCTAAGTCGAAAGATATCTTTCGGAAGTTTCTGACACACTGACACAAAGTGACGGGTAGGTGGGAAAGGTGATGGGTTGGTGCACTACTTTCGGCAGAAGGTATGTGCAGACACAACTTTTCACCAACTTTGAAAAGTTTTCCCAAAATGGACAACACCTTATCCAGAACCTGTCACCGGAGATATGACCGGAATTTGGTCGGAAAAATTCAAAGTTTCTCAAAAA
Source organism: Helianthus tuberosus (assembly GCA_030545235.1). Taxonomy (NCBI): domain Eukaryota; kingdom Viridiplantae; phylum Streptophyta; class Magnoliopsida; order Asterales; family Asteraceae; genus Helianthus; species Helianthus tuberosus. The sequence goes on along the minus strand of CM060434.1, from coordinate 9,414,454 downwards.
CAAATTTTCAAGTTACCCAACCCAACCTTGAACACTCCCGAAGGTTTAGAAACCGTTTTTCAGTTCAAAGATGCAAGAAAAACTACCAAAAACGGGTGCTAAACCAAGTGTCCAAACACACCAAGAACTCGAACAAACACCCGGTTTTAAACAAGGTAAAGAGCGAGGCTCTGATACCACTTGTAGGTCCCTCTCGGAGGATCGAGAACAAACCTAAACCTTGTTATACTAACTCACTAGCGAGTGCGGAATCCAAGCTAGCAAGCAAACCGGGATGATGCAAGAACAAACACAAGAACACACAAGACTCAACGATTAACACCACTTGTATTAATGCGTATGAAAGGTTCCGATTACAAGCACAATGTTTACAATCAGTTTGCAAACTCTCAAAGTGTGTGTGTGAGTGTTTTCAGCAGAATGCTCTCTATCTCTCGGGTGTGCATTCTCTCTAAAACAACACACTGCATGGATATTTATATACCCAGCTCAACATGTCTGGTCCGAAGGATCCGATAGATGGTCCGAAGGATCATCTATCGATGACAATGCTTTCGAAGGATCAGCAGGGACCTCGAAGGATGATCCTTCGAGGTCTATTAATCGAAGCATATCTTTCGAGCACCTCGAAGGATCAACAGTATCCTTCGAGGAGCTATCCTTCGATACAGACAAACAAACATATTACAAACTTATTGGCCAAGTCAAACTAGGAGGATAGTTGACTAGGTCAACTTACAGGACATTGTTTACATACAGACCGAATACAGACAAAGTACAGACACAAGTGCACCAACAGGTGTTCGCTTGAGTTGGGTTCCGCTTGAGTTGATCACTGGAAGTGGTGTTCGCTTGAAATTGGATTACCTGGTGTTCGCTTGAAATTGGATTACCTGGTTTCGCTTGAACAATTATATCTTGTGTGAAATCATAATTGTGTGTGTCAGTTCATGTGATACAAAGTATTGGCCTAATCAAAATGTTAAAACAAGAATAATTGTCGGCCTAGTGAGTTTAGTGGTCCAATTAAATCAATTTGTTAGTCAAAGTTGCATGTGATCAGACTTATTGTGTGTACCAAAGAATTAAATACAACAGTTGCTAAATCGAACGGCCCAATCAACAGTTGAGTGTAATAAATGTTGTGTGCAGCCCATGTGATGATATCTCGATTCATGTGTGTTTATGAGATTTGCATGTGAATTTCATTGTTATCAAAGTATCACTTTCATTGAAAACAGCATCACATGATTTTTGATAAATAGTCTAATGTGTCAGCCACATCATATTAGTCATTAATTGCAATCTTTGCATGTGAAGCTAGAAAGTAGTTGTCAGCCATAATTTTGTTTAGAATAAATCATAAAGTTGTCGACTATTAATTGTGCATGTGAAATCATTAATGAATTGCATGGGTATATTTTGAAAATCACATTTATTTGTTGAGATCCAAACGTTTTTGTCGTATTGTGTTATCAATCGAGTGGTAGGTTGATTGGATTACCACCCTATTCAAAGTCATCACAATCCGATTCATTGCATTCTTAAATAGTTTGATTCTGTTGACCCACCCAATCGGGTCACAATTTGTTTCAACGCATTTTGTTTGTTCAAGTTTAAAGTGCAACAAATCGAGTGGCAATCCGAACGGATTACCACCCGACCCTAATCATTTCATTTGTTGTTGTGATTCAGGTCAAAGCGTTGGATACTCGCCCAAGTGGATCTCCACCCGATCCATTGTCACATAATCATTCTGTTGACTTTTGTTGACTCACTCGATCGGATACTTGTTTGATTCAGTTGATTGTTAGTGATTGAACTGATTTTGTTGTCTGTTTGATTCAAGGTTATTCAAGGAGATAACATCATGGCTGAGATCAAAGTGAAAACCAGAGAAGAGATTCTTAAAGAAAAGACTTACAAAGAAAGAAACTTTGTGTTGAACAGAATGGATGAAATGCAAGAAGAGTATGAGAGTGCCGTGAGCAACAGAAGATGGGATAAGAAGAGAGAGTGTTACTTCAACAGAGAAGGAGAACCAGTTGTTCCAAAGAAAGACATAATTTTTGATGATGTTCTTCTCATAGTTCCTTTAAGAGCCGAATATTATACAAATGTGATGAAAGATGACAAATATGCTAAAAGACATGAAAAGGAGATCCGATATGCAATGACATCGTGTCTAAGAAAAAGGGATGAAGAGAGAATGAAAAAGAGTGTTGAAGAAATGGTGAACAATCTGAAGAAAACTGCTGAAGAGGTTAAAGCTGAAGAGGTTGAAGTTGAAGTTGTGAAAGAAGAAGCTTTGAAAGTTGGTAAGACAGAAAAGATTGAAGAAAAAGTTATTGTGAATGAAGAGGTTGAGAAAGCTGTTATTGAAGAACAGCAAATTAGAGAAGATGTGAAGAAAGCAGAAGAAGAAGTAAAGAATGAGAATTTGAAAGTTGGTAATTCTGGTGATGAAGTCGATGTTGAAGAAAATCAAAATGTTGCTGAGTTGAAACAGACAGAGGCAGCTGAAAACACCGAGGTGCCAATCACTGAGGTAAATTCTAATTCTAACATCTTGACTGAAACTGTTGAACAGTGTAAGAAATGCATGGAACCGTGCAGAGCCTGTACTGAAAAAGATGAGCAATTCAGAACAAGAGATCTTGAATTCACTAAATTTGAAAACATTTTTAAAGAAAAATGCAAAGAAATGCTAGAAAAAGAAAAAGTTTTGAAAGAAAATGATGAAAAACTTTCAGAAAAATGTAAAAAGCTAGAAACAGAAAATGAAGTTTTGAAAGAAAATGTTTCTAAAATGATAGAAGAATGTTCACAAAAAGAAATTGCTTGTCAAGAAATGAAGAAAGAATATGACTCAATGAAATTAGCATATCATATTACGAAAGAGTCATACGAAAAAGTAAAAGATGAAATGAAATATGCTCAATCACGAATGAATTATCTTTCTGAAACAACTAAAGAACTTAAACGAATGTATTCCATAAAACAAGATGTTGTTAATTCCTATATTGAGGATGTTGCTAAGCTAAAGCGACAGATTGCTGATCTAGAACAGGACAACAACAAGTTAAAAAGTTACCACGTGTCGTCATATGTGCTTGAACGAATTTTCAATATAAAACCGGGAGATGGTGAGTCTGAGCAAAACAAGAAAGGCATTGGCTCAGAGTTTCATCAAGTTCCACCACCGGAAAAGTTTGTATTTTATGATGAGGAAAAGGTTGAAAAAGCTTTCAACATGGTAGATCAATTGCCAGACAACATTGACATAACCTATTCCAAATCTGATGATTCTCATGATTCAGAGGTGGTAGGTAAAGTCGTTGAAAGTGTGTTGAAAGAAGAGTTGGTTGATACAGGTAAATCTGAATCACAGGATGAAGATGAAGGAAATCTTCATGATAGTTATCTGAAAAACACAAAATCCGAGAAAAGTTTGAATGATGATTCAAAAGGATTGGTTTATACCATGATTGGATCGGACAAATTGTTCTTAGATGTTGTATTCCCGATTCAGAATGTGATTTCAGAAAAGGTTAATAAAGTGTTCAAAATGGTTGAGATTGAGAAGTCTGAGATTTCAAAGTTTGCTGGTAAGAGTCATAGAGGTTCGTATAACAAACCTGGTTACAAGAAGAAAAACATGAAGGCTGGGTTGGGTTATAAGAAGAAACAGAATCGAAACAAAAATGAAACGCCAATTTATCAGGCAAAAATGAGTTTTGTTCAAGGAAATAGTTTAGCAGAAGAAAAAGAACTCAAATTGAGACAGTATAATGATGAGTTCTTTGCTAAACAGAAAAAGCAACAACCACAGGTCAAAGATGTGTCCATGAGAACATGTTTTAAATGTGATCAAAAAGGACATCTTGCTCGCAAGTGTTCAAATCTGAAACCTGTGGATGTTGACATAAAGAAGATTGATGCTGAGAAACAAAAATCTGAGAATGTGAGACAAAGGTCAACCAGATTTGACTCAAAACAAACTTGGAGGTACAACACAAACAAGTTTGCTTCGAATCAAAACTGGAAATCAGACCCGAACAGGTTCGATTCTAGACAGATCTGGAATTCTCACACACCCAGATTTAGAACAACACAAAGTTGGAAAACAACTGTTGATATGACAAAACCACAAGAGTTTTGGAAACCAAAAGTTGTTCAAAAACAAAATGTTCAAAAAGAGTCTCATTTTTATAAAAGAGGTACGCCGAAAGGTCAAACATGGTCTATTAAGAAACAAATGACTTCGGTAAAAGATGAGAAAGTTGAAGTAAAAGTTGAAAAGATTTTTGTGAAAAATGACAAAGATTTTCCGAAATTGAATGAAAATTATTGTGTTGAAATGCCTAAGGTCAAATAGACATGGGCTAAATTGTTTAAGTAACCAAGTAGTCTGAATGTGCAGGTGCTCAACAAATCCGAAGATTGTGAGAATGGAAGTTGGAGCAGCATGGCACAAGTTGGAGAGGAGGCTGCTGAATCCTGTGTTGGTTGAAACAGGAAGTTTGTTTGTTTTTCTGTACATAAATAAAAAATATTTCAAAAACCCTAAAAATTGAAAAAACTTGAAAAACCAAAAATATGTTTGTTTTTAATTTTTGTCAAAATTAGAAAATTACAAAAATATGTGTTGATTGAATACGCCGAAACCCTCACGGCTGAACAAACATGATTATTTTCACTAGATTGAAAAACGGTTTTCAAACTGTCGAAAATCAATGGGTTGTAAATCATGGGGGTACTTTATATTAGTTTTTTTTTCTGCAAAACAGAGCACAGTTAGCAGAAAATGGATGGCGAGACAAAGCTATCAGCATCGTATTGTCAAATTTTCTTTATATGATTTTGTATTTTAGGGGGAGATATATTTGTTGTCAGAAAATACAAAAACATTTGAAAATTTGAAAAAGTCAAAAACATGATAAAATTCAAAAATTGAGTTTTTGTGTAAAAAGAGGAAATGATAGTACATCAGTAGACAGTTACAGTATGCTAAAGAAATGTAATGATTAAATAGCGTTAAACAGTCTCACTGATGATATGCCGATAGGTTTTTATACATTTAGTAAACTTTTTCGGGATATAAACCTAAATTCAAACTTACTTATTTCGTGGGGAACACTACTTGGATATATAGGTAACCCCTGAAATCTTGTTTGAAAGGTCCCTCTTTCTGAGATACTAGGTCATTATACTCAGTGATATCTGGGGTGTTATCCCGGGACTTCTGATTTTGCGGAAGCAATGGCCTAGTCTCCGGAGAATACTTTCTTCTTGCTTGAAATATAGCGTCGCCCACAGCAAATTGATGAAACAATAAAATTGATAGTCATTGTTGTTGTAATACAAAAGATCCTCTAAAGGGGACACACCAAAAGTCGAGCCGTCATCTCTCTGCTGAACGAAAGTTCTGACCTGAGCTCTCACGGTTTCGTACTATAATTTATTCCCCTTACAGATATCATCTAGGTATACTCACCTGTAAGACTGAATATTGGGATCTGGATACGGGAGTATATTCAAGAGGTGGGACACATGAATGAGTTTAAGTTCTTAACACACTTAATTCGTATCCTGAATCAGTTGAAATTTGTGTGAAAATTTAAGTGGACAAGTATATCGACAATCTAAGTGAATTGTTTAATTCTTAATGTGATATTAAGCTCAACGGTACTTGTGACTTGTCAGAAACTGATATGATCCTCTGACGCATACTCAAACAAAAATATTGTCTGTAAATATGTTTGTACATATTTCTTTACTGCTTTATATTTTCAGAAAAATACAAAAAGATTTTTGATTCTGCTTTATTTTCGACAACCGATGTCTGAAATGCTGAGTTTCAAAATCTAAGTATGTTGATTGTGTTTCTGAAAATAAATCAAGTTCATTAATTTGAAACTTGAAGTTTTAAAATCAAAAATCAAAAACAGTTTGTGATATCTCCAAGGTCATTAGTTTGGACTTGGATGATTAACTGTGAGGGATTTGGATACTTAACACTGCCAAATCTGTAAAGATTGTTGATAGGGGGAGTGATTTAGAAAGTTGAATAGAGCCAGATTACGATTTCTGGAAAATTGAATGTTCAAAACATTGTTACTTATAAATGTTTGAGAATTGCAGATGTTGTACCAGACTACGATCCCGACAGTCGAGTCTAAGGGGGAGTCTGAATACGAGGTTAACGCAAAAGGAAGCGTGGAAAGCAAGGTGTCGATCCCAAAGCACGGAAGCTTGACGAAAGGGGGAGCCGGATGAAGAAAAGAGTCTATCGAAAGAAAAGAAGCTGAAGCTGAAGTCAGATCCACCGGGATTCTGTTCGAGAAGATTCAAAGAGAGAGAGAAAAAGAAGACGCTACGAGTTTGACTCAATGTTCGAGATTGACTGCGGCAATATCCAAGGGGAAGTCTGTTAGTGCATTTATGTCTATAGCCTTCGTCAATCCGAGCAGTAACGAGAAACAGAAGAAAACGAGTCGTTATATTAGTGATAGCTAGACAAAAGGCAAGGTGGCAATATTGTAATTAATGAGAAATCTCATTAAAAGCCAAGGCCTATAAATAGGAGCTTTATGTTTAGATTAGAGACTTTTGCTACATTTGTCATTTGGAGCTTTCTAGATCTAGAGAGAGAAAGTGATTCAAGGTGCTGTACGATTTCAGATTTCTAATAGAATCACGTTTATATTACGTCACGTGTGTTAGATCGCGTTCGTGTACGGATTCCGCACGTTTCACGTTCATTTCGCAATCGTTTCGGAGTCAAAGCCGGTCCTACAGGGTCTCCCTGCACAGTTCTAGAACCTTTTGGTAAATTTGGTCCAAAGTGCATTGAAGGTATATTTGTGGGATATACAAGCCCATTGAAAAGAGTCTTTGTTCCAAGCTTGAAGCGGATCATCGAAGCACAAAATGTTGAGTGTCAACGTTATACGATGCCACCTCAGAATCCTTGCGACCCATGGCGCTTCAATTACGATACTATGTGGGATTCATTTGACATAGAGGAAGAACCGGATTTCTATGACGAGTTGGATATTCTAAGAGAATATGAAGAGTCACAAGAAAAATTCCCAGCAGAACCTTATAGTCGTCAACGACAAGCTTCGAATGATGATGAAGCTGGTCCAAGCAATGCTGGAGAGAATGATGACGATATTCAAACTCCGACATCTTCAGAACGTGAACAAGCTCCTATCAATCAGACGGGAATCAATGATAATTCAGAATCTGATGAAAGGCCAACATTCGACCGTGATAATTCAGAGTCTGAGGGGGGAGAAAATCCAGTCTCAAGATCAGACGTTTCCAGTCAGTGAACAAGTCGCAAACCAGAACATTACGAATTTGGAAAGTGAGGTAGATGTTCCAGGCGAGGTGATGCCAAGAACTCTTTCATACCATCAAGAAGATTTAATCATTGGAGAGTTGCAATCAGGCGTCCGCACCAGACGACAAATTGACCAAGGCCTTACTTATTTTTATTCTACAGTTGCTCCTTTACAAACAGAGTTTTCACTTAGTTGTTTCATTTCGCAGATTGAGCCGCGAACGTACAAGGAAGCACTAACTGAAGATTCCTGGGATAGCGCTATGCAGGAGGAGCTAAGTCAGTTTGAGAAGTTGGGTGTATGGAAATTAGTGGACCTGCCTGATGTTCATAGGAAGATAAACACCAAGTGGGTGTTTAAGTGTAAGAGGGATGATCGAGGGGTTATTATTCACAACAAAGCTCGACTCGTTGTCCAAGGTTTCAGTCAGCAGGAGGGGATAGATTTCACTGAAGTGTATGCTCCGGTTGCTAGAATTGAAGCAATCAGAATCTTCCTAGCATTTGTATCTTGGAAAGGATTTAAAGTTTTTCAGCTAGATGTGAAGTCGGCATTTCTCTATGGTAAGGTGAAAGAGGAAGTTTATGTTGGACAGCCACCGGGCTTCACCGACCCAATCCACAAAGATAAAGTTTATCTCTTGGATAAGGCGTTATACGGCTTACATCAGGCCCCGAGAGCCTGGTACGAGACCCTGTCTCAACATCTGTTAGCCAACAACTTCATCCGAGGAAAGGTAGACGCCACTCTATTCACAAAAGAAGTCGACGGCCATCTTCTGATAGTCCAAATTTATGTGGATGACATAATTTTTGGGTCAACAAATGAACAACTCTGCTAAGATTTTGAAAATGTTATGAAGCAGAAGTTTGAAATGTTATCAATGGGTGAGATGAAGTTCTTCTTGGGGCTTCAGGTTGATCAACTACCCGAGGGAACGTTCATACATCAGACGAAGTATATTCATGATGTTCTAGAGAAATTCGGGATGTCAGGAATGTCACCAATGTCTACCCCGTTAGCGACGAACCATGGGATAAACCCTTATCTCACCGCAGAGAAGGTGGATGAAACGTTGTATCGCTCCATGATCGGTTCGTTAATGTATTTGATGAAATCAAGACCGGATATTATGTATCCAACCTGCCTCGCAGCACGGTTTCAGTCAAGCCCCAGAGCTTCGCATATGGTAATTGTGAAAAGGATTCTATGCTACCTGAAAGGAACTCCAACACTAGGGTTGTGGTATCCAAAAGTAGGTGACTTCACGCTCGAGGGATATTCTGATTCCGATTTCGGATGCTGCAAAGTGAACGCTAAATCAACAACAGCGGGATGCCAGTTTTTCAGACCACGATTGGTCACCTGGCAATGTAAGAAGCAGACCTCTGTCGCTTTATTCACATGTGAAGCCGAATATGTATCTGCTAGCAGCTGCTGCTCTCAGATTTTGTGGATCAAGCAACAGAAGCGATACTACGGTTTGCAATTTCTTAACTTCCCTATCTTTGTTGATAATGAAGCAGCTATAAACATAACAAAAAATCATGTTCATCACGCTAAAACCAAACACATTGAAATTCGTCATCACTTCATCCGAGACTGTTTCGAGAAGAAGTTGATACAAATAGAAAAAATCCACACCGATGAACAAAAAGCTGACTTACATACCAAAGCATTTGACAAAACTCGTTTTCAATATCTTTTGAAACTTAATGGTATGAAGTTACTATCGGTTGTGGAGGGGATTCTTGGCGTAGATGAAGGTACCACTGTAGATGATGTTGAAAAGCAATCTGCAATGATTTGTCGATTTTTTACTTGTTTTGGTATTTAGGGGGAGATAGGTTATATTTTCAGAAAATACAAAAACAATAAAAAATTCAAAAACCCAAAAACATGAGATATTTCAAAATCCAAAAACAATAAAAAACCGAAAAAGAGTTTGTGTAAAAAGGGAAAATGATAGTACATCAGCTTGACAGTTGCAGTATGCTAAAGAAATGTAAAGTTTTAAAAGTGTTAAGCAGTCTCGCTGATGATATGCCGATAGGTTTTTACACATTTAGTAAGTTTGTTCGGGATATAAACCTAAATCACAACTTGCTTATTACGTGGGGAACATCTCTCGGATATATATGTAACCCCTGAAATCTTGTTTGAAAGGCTCTATTTCTGACATACTAGGTCTTTGTACGTGATGATATCTGGGGTATTATACCAGGACTTCTGATTTTGCGGGAGCAATAGGCTAGTCCTCGTATAATACTCTGCACTGCTTTATTCTTAAAGCCCTCCCTCAGCATAAAATATGATGAAACATTGAAAAATGCTAATCATGTGCAATTGTAAAGAAGATCCCCAAAGGGGACCCACCTAAAGTCGAGCCATCATCTCTCTGATTTTGCGGAAGCAATAGCCTGAGCTCTCATGGCCTCGCATTTAACCCCTTACAGATATCATTAGTGTGCACTCACCTGTAAGACTGAATATAGTAGTCTGGATACGGGAGTATATTCTGAGGTGGTACATGCATATAAGTTAAGATCTTAAAACACTAAATTCGTATCCTGAACAGATTGAAATTTGTGTGAGAATTTAAGTGGATCGGTATATCGGCAATCTAAGTGAATTGTTTAATTCTGAGTATGAAATCAAAGCTTAACGGTGCTTGTAGCCTGTCGGTAGCTGATATGATTCCCTAACACGCTCACCAAAAATATGTTTGTAAATAGTTTACATTTACTGCATTTCATTTCTGTTTAACATTCAAAACCCAAAAAGATTTCATAGCTTTCTAGTCTAGAAACTTTCTTAAATCCAAAAAGAATTTTCATTTCTGTTTTTGTTTTATCGACAAACCAAAGCGGAAAGCGGATCTTCAGACTCGCAGTTTGAGGCAGATGCAGGAAGTTTCTAAGCTGGACAGAAGAGTTGGGAGCTTATCATGTTAAACCTGTGAAAATGAAAAGTCAAAACAAGTTCATTAAGTTGAAACTTGTAATTTTCAGAAAAATGTTTGAACAAGTTTGAACAAAACGTAAGTGTGCTTTGTTTCGGGTCAACCAAGGTCATTAACTTGGACTTGGTAGGAGAATTAAGTACCTAGGGTCATTAACTTGGACCTAGATACTTAAGTGGATTCCTAAAAACTGATAAAGTCAAACAGGTCAAAAGGTCAAACAAATGAAAAGTGTACTTGGCTCGGGCAGCACTCCGTACGAACTGTTGTTCGATCGAACAGCAATCCGATTCGAGACACAACTATAAATAGAAGGTCAAATGTTCAGTTAACACTTTCACTCGTTCGACCGACCGACCTCTATTCTCTCTCAAATTTTTTCATCTGATCTTTGATTCTCTTTGCACAAGTACATTAGATCGTTGGTTTGCTCATCGTTCATAATGGCAAAGGTATGTTTTTCATGCTCAAATCTGATAAAATTTGATGTTTGATTGTTTGTTCTTGACCGATGATGTCACTGTCGGAGCCTTAAAAGCTAGATCTAGGAAGATTCATGATGTTTTGATGAAATCTGAACACTAGGTTTTGATCACGAGGGTTGGATCTACAGTTTTGCTGGTTTAATTTGTTAAATAACATGTTTAAATGTGTAGATCTAAGGATTAGAACATGTCGGCAATCGGTACTTTAAATGTCAAATTAGTCTCTCAATAGGCCGAGATAGAACACAATGAACATAGGGTTTCGATCGCAATGAGATTTTCTACATAGATCTATGTTCAATTTGAAGATTTGACTGAGAAAACTTTCATGTTCATGTTTGTTCTTGAATGTTCTTTGAACGAGGTGCTGACCTAACGGACAACAGTACGAACGGACAACCACCAAATTCTTTACATGTTGTTTTGGTAAATTTCAAAGTGTTTGTGCCTAGGAATTTGTGCCAAATCTGTTAGAATATTTGTTGCTTTATATCATGTTTTTTTGAATCATGCAAAGAAGAAGATGGTAATCCGCTCGGACAGCATTGCTAACCGCTCGGACAGCATTGCTAACCGCTCGTACAACATTACTAACCGCTCGGACAGCCTTGCAATCCGTTCGGACAGCCATCTTATCCTCTACACTGTTGAAATTTGTGCTTCCTTGACAAATAGGCAATCCGTTCGGACAGCATTGTCATCCGTTCGGACAACATTGCAATCCGAACGGACAGCCTCTAAAGGACAAAATTTTCAAACTGTTTCATGTATGCCAAAAGCCTTGTGGCAACCTGTTCGGACAGCAATCCGATCGGGTAGTCATCCGATTCAAAAACACAATTTCATCTAGTCAACCGGTCATAGGGAATTCTTTTACATGTCTCATGATTCGAGTGGCAACTCGAACGGATAGCAATCCGATCGAGTGGTCATCCTTTTCAATTGTTGTTGACCTCATTGACTTCATTCATTACACAAGATAGGCCATCCGATCGGACAGCAATGTCATCCGATCGGACAGCCATCCGATCCATCAGTACTATCTCATAGAGAGTATCCCATGTGTTAGAAAAATTTTTGAATTCTTCAAAAAAAATTATCATCTCTCTTTATGTCCCGAACCTTGTGCATAATGATTTAAAATGAATATTTTGACAGGGAAAAGGAAAAGATTGGGACAAGGGCCATAATGTCTATTGCTAGTTAGATACAGCAAATACTGAAAATACTGTGGTTGAAGAGATAGCTAAATTTTTAAGAGAAAGCAGAAAAGAGAAGACAGAGAGCGCGAGAACGAAGGCGCAACAGGAAGAATTGAAGACTATGCTGGAAGTTCATACGTCTGTAGCTTCCGTCAGCATTTAGTCATATTTTGTATATTTGTGTCCTTTGTAAACAATTATGTTATGTATGTATGTTAGATTGAATGACAACTTAGGATACGGGACTGGTTTGTAAAATGTTGACTAAGTTGACCAGTGTCATCCAATCGGATGGGCCATCCGATCGGACATCACTCATCCGTTCGGGCAGCTGTGTCATCCGTACGGTCAGCACTAACCAAGCTCCTGAGTTGCCTATAAATACCCTGTCCGGGTATGTCATTAAGAACTTTTGGCACTAGAGAGAACTCTGTCAAGTCTGACTTCTACAGGCGCTTTTGTACTTTCATAACAGTTGAATAGAAAGATCATACTGCGTTTAAGCGTTGAATACTTTGTCGTACATCTGTGATTTGATCAAATGGATTCCGCACATTAGTCAAAGTCGATTCATCTAAGTTCTTGACGAACAGATCCTATACGAGGGACAAACATTTTACAACCATGCTTATACATATAGGCGTATACTTATACATATACATGCACATATGTACACATATAATCGGGTATACGTGTCATGTAAACGGGTACACTACCAAATCCAATACATGTCCCAAGTACCATACTCATATCTGGTCCCATACCCAATTACCTGATCTCATACTCATCCCAAATGTTTTGGGTTTACCCATCAGGTCTGGATTTTATTGCCATCCCTACACTTGACTTTTTTTAAGTATGAATGTGTTATTTTTCTCCAAGACTAGAAGGCTCCTAGTAATTCGTGAAAAAACACATTGTTAGTACAACTCAAACACGAGCAGGTTTAAAGTATGGAACGCGTTGAATTTGTTTCCTAACAGGTAATTTCAGAATCTAATGTTCAGAATTTGTTTTTAAAATGAAAGAATGGGAACAAAGGCTTTGTAACACCTATGACTTCGAATCACTAAACAAAATTTCCACCCATATCTCGTGGTCTAGAGGTATAGTGTTTGCCCGCACCAAATTAAGTTGTGTGTGTTTAAATCGTTACAAATGCAAGGTTAGATTGTATTAGGTGTAAAAAAATGTTTATTCAAAAAACTAAACAAATTTTCGATAATCATTTGTTAGATTTTGGTCATTTATAAACGGATGAGCCACATATATAACGAATGTTGGTTATCTGTAGGGTTTAACAAAATTTAAATCAAATCAGATTCACAATAGATGTTTTTAGAAGAGATTTTAGGTATTTTTGACACGTCACTAGGTTTTTATAACTACGGGGCTTGTTTTAAGCTCATGTTTGTGGTGTTTGTTTTTCCACAAAACACCCAAAAACAAAATAGCGGTGGTCCATTGTGTATTTTTAATATATATTAATATATAGAGAGAATAAGTGGTTAAAAATTAAAAATAAAAGTAGTAATGATGTGACTATATATTTGGTTATTTTTTGTTTTCTATTGGATGGGTTTTAGTGTTTTCAAAGAATCGGTGTTTATCTGATGTGACAGCTAACTAGACACATTTATGTTTATAGGTCCATATTGTGGATGGTCTAAGGTTCGTAGCTTGTTGCCCGTTTATCAGTCATTTGTTTGTAATTTGTTGGTTTGACGCTTTTATGTTTTAAGAGAAAATTGGCCTGCCATTTCAGAGAATTTAGTTGTTTGACTAATTCTCTTCGGATAATCGATCTGCCGGCAGTTTCTTAGCCCTGACAGTAACAACAGCCTGTGACACCGTTTGGTTGCTTGTGGGGCTGTGATATATTTATCCAGAGTGCGTGCTTGTTTATTTATTAGTTAGTTTAACATATAAAATAAAGTGGTTAAACAAAAAGATAATAAAATGAATTAGTTTGGACACTTAGCGTAATTTGTATTTTTCTTGTTGTCGCATACAAAGATGAAGTTACAAAGAACAACTTTATGTGTGTATACATATTCATATCAATAAATATAAATATACATATATATATATATATATATGTGTGTGTTTGTGTGTGTGTGTGTGTTGATAATCGAAAAGTAAGACACAGGAGAGATGAAGAGGGTATGTGTAACAGGAGCAGGAGGATATATTGGGTCATGGGTTGTGAAGCTTTTGCTTTCCAAAGGTTATATGGTCCATGGAACTGTTCGAGACCCATGTAATCTTATCTTCCTTATTATTTAGTCAAACTTTGACTTCAGCTTTTTGATCATATTCCTGTAATTTGATTAGTTTCTACCATAAATACTCTTGTTAAGTTTCTGTTAAACATCTATCACGATTTTACTTGGTTTTGATTCGGACTAAAACGACCCTTTTCTGTTTGATCGCGATATTAGTTCACTCGTAATTTATGTAATTGATATGAAGGTGATGTGAAAAAGTATGGTCATTTGAAGAAGTTGGAGAATGCTGAAGAGAGACTGCATCTTTTCAAGGCAGATTTGTTGGACTTTGAAAGCCTTTGTGCCGCTTTTGTCGATTGCTCCGGGGTTATTCATGTTGCATCTCCTGTTCTTCTTCATGCTGCTTCTGGTAACCATGTACCTAATCCTGAGGTAAATAAATGCGTGAATTAATGTTGTTTTTTATAGTTAAAATAAAATCAATCAAATTAAGGAGGAAATTTAGGGAAAAAACATACAAAGTTATAAAATCAGGGCTCAAATGAGGGAATTTGTGTCTGAAAGTTTCACAATGTTCGACCCGTTACACCATTTTTGTCCATATATTTACAGGCCCGTAATTCTAGACCGATCACAAGTTATGCTTGTTTTATGTTTCATCCCTTTGGTGGGGTGGTAGACGCTTTGTGCTTCTTGGGGAGAGACCAGGGTTCAATTCCTGGCATGGGGTAAAATTGGTGTAATTTAGAAGTAGGGATTATGTAACCTTTGCTGTTCAAAAAAAAAAAAAATATATATATATATGTTAGATATGATGACAATAGTAGTTTTATTTCAGTGAAAACTAAAACTTTGAATACATAATTTAGAAGGTACAGGTTTTATACATTAAAATCTACTTAATTTGGATGCAATATTAACACCCTTTCAACCCATTGGACTAGTACGCTTTTAAGTTACTTTAAATTAATTTAAAGTGTTTAACCCCTGAGAGATACAAACACAATCCTAAGAAACTCATTTGTTAGCAAACGGGTCGAAATTGCAACGTTTTAATACGAGAGACAATATAATTTGTGTTTGAGCATAAACTTAACAGGCGGAAATGTTGGAACCTGCTATACTAGGAACACAAAACGTATTAAACGCATGTTTGAAGGCTAAAGTAGAAAAGGTTGTGGTTGTCTCATCCGGATCTGCTGTTATGATGAATCCTAAGTGGCCCGCAGACATGGAACTGGATGAAAATTGCTGGACAGATATAGAATACGCGAAATCAACACAAGTATCTCACAACCCTATACTTTAAAATTTATTTTCTACATCAGCATCGTCGAATATAAGAAAACATTTGGTTATGCGGTTTCCAGAACTGGTACGCTGTATCCAAGACAACAGCAGAGATGGAAGCTTTAAATTTTGGAAAACAACATGACATGACAGTGGTATCGATTTGTCCATCCGTAGTCATTGGGCCAATGCTACAGTCCACCATTAATGCTACTAGTTTACTATTATTGAGCTACATGAAAGGTCAGTAATAACTAGGGATATGATAGGAATGGACCGGGTTTGGGATGGTTTTTGGTAATCCAAGTCTCATTCCTAATTAGTTATGTCAGTTAAGTGGACTTAACTAACTTCAAAATTTAGACAAACTTTTAGCAACTTGCATTTGTTTTCCTTTTTCGATAATGATGTATACTTGTTATTTTTATTCTCTTTTTAAGAGGAAGGTAGATCGGGAGGGGACACAATGGAGAACATTAGACGACCATATACAGATGTTCGTGACTTGTCCGAGGCGATTTTACTGTTGTATGAAAATCCTGAATCTAGTGGACGATATATATGTTCTGCATACTCATTTAGGGCAAAGGAATTTGTAGCAAAACTGGAGAGCCTGTTTCCTGGCTACAATTACCCCAAATTGTAAGTTAAGCATAGAGTTAGAAATTTTGACCCATTTGTTTATTCGGGCTATCTTTTATTATTATGGCTAAAATAAAATGATTTAGTTAAAAGGAAAATGGGTCAAAAGTTGCACGTATTTTGTATACATAAACCCGTCTGAATTATTTAAGAGAGTAACAAAACTATTTAAATAATATATTTTTTTTAATTCACAGGAGATAAAACGGTTTTGGTCAACCCGAAACAATGGAGACAAAACTTGTTATATAAAATGTTTGAAAAAGAATACTATTTTAATTATTTTTTTAATGTGTTTAAATACAGCTTTACAGAGAAAAGTGGTTTTAATCCACTTAACTCGAAGAAGTTGTTGAAATTGGGATGGACTTATAGGCTAATAGAGGAGACCATAGTTGACACCATCAAGAATTATGAAGAAAGTGGTTTGTTGGAGAAAGGGAAGCCATTTCCATCTACAATAAGGTTCTAATATCATGTTATATGGAAACTGAATGAAGATCATGACTCCTTTACATAAAGTTATGTTTTTATTTTCGTTTTTTTTCTTGGAATATTTAAAAATGTTATTTAATGATAATATTTCTTTTCTAAATTTAAAAGTTGTGTGGTTTCTCTTCTGGATATAAAATTAATATACGCAGCAGAGGTTAATTGTTGTTAATCTTGATCAGCCTTACTTTTTAATATACAACTTAAAAGATAAAAATACTAAAAACTTAATTAAAACAAGGCAAAAGCGGTTAATTGTCGTCCAGGTCAAGTAGTAAAGGAGGAGGCGGTGATAAGAGTTGAACACTTACGATTAAATGTTGATCAGTTCTGTTAATATGTAATGGAAACATGTAAATAATACTTGTTACAGCAGACAGGCCAACAAATAATTCAGTGATTGATGCAGAGAGCGACGTAGACATGATAGCTTGATCTATTTTCCGTTTAGGATGTATGTTACTAATGATAATTCCGAATTCTTTAGGGTTGAAGAATTCGTAATATGGAGAGAGAGAGGAGGTTGAATATACGTGATGTTATGATTATTGTCTAATCTAAAACCCTCTCTAATCATCTCCTTAAATACACCTAATGGGAAAACTTATTAGTTAATAAGGGTAAAATCCGTCCATCAACAATTGCCAACTAATATATTATAAGTTTTTAATATATTTTGATCTATATTATAAATGATAATGACGTTTACTAGATTAAATACATATTTAGTCTTAAATTCTCTTACTTAGGTGAATAATCATTTACTATGAGTATTAGATTAGTCTGGTCATAAGTCAATACTCATTTTAGTTTTAAACAAAGAAGCGTAGTAGAGAAATACAGCCGTTGAGGCATCATTTAACTCAGGACCCCAATTAATCATACTACGACCTCAATTTAAAACCTAACTTTATAATCAAAACAAGTAAGCCCTTTAAACGTTTTATTTGTATTTATATTTGTCTATATGTCATTATACCGGCAAAATATATGTTAGAGACATACAAAATCAAAACTGAAGAAATTTCATTAATTAAAACATAAGTAACTACAATACGCAATTAAATAAGGTATTTAGTAAACCCGTATTCGAAAAATGTTCTTCGAAAACTTTAGGTGGGAGACCTTTAGTCATCGGATCCACAAGCATATTTTTAGTACTTATATGCTCAACATAAAGATTATTTTCCTCTACTCGTTCACGTACGAACAAATACTGTGCATTGAGATATAAACTAGTTCCAGTCGAACTATTTATGTTCGAAAAACTAATGGCAGCTGAGTTATCACAGTATAGCTTCAATGGTCTAGAAATGGAATTAACGATTTGAGTCCTGTGATCAGATTCTTAAGAAACATTCCATGACAGGTTGCGTTATAAACAACAATGTATTATGCCATCATTGTGAAAGTTGTGGTTAACTGTTGTTTATAACTCTTTCATGAAATGAGTCCTCCTGCTAACATAAAGATATACCCCGAAGTGGATTTCTTGTCATCTTTACATTTGGCAAAGTCAGAATCAGAATAGTCTACCACTTCTAAAAGATCACTTCTTCTATAAGTCAGTTTATAGTCTTTCATCCCTTGCAAATATCGAAGTACTTTCTTACCTGTTTTCCAGTGATCTAGGCCAGGATTAGTTGATAACGGCCTAGCATTCCAGCAATAAGCGAATCTGGGCGAGTACAGACTTGAGCATACATCAGGCTCCCAACATTTTTGAGGTCCAAGTAAGGATTTTTGATAAACTTTATAAACATGTTCATCTTTACTTTGTTTTTGGAATATTTTCGCGCCAAACCAAGTCATCAACAAACTTCCATGTTGAAGGCCTTGTGTTAAGGTTTTGTTCAAGAAACATTAAGGTTCATATGCCTTCTTTTAGTTCAATGTTGGAAGCACTCGTTTAGGTGATACCTCACTTGGTTACTTAGCAAATAGATTGTTTTAATTATGTACTTCATACTTGTAACAACCCGAATTTTCGGATTGTTATCCGTTTGCTACTTACTTCGATCTGTAATTGTTTTGTATTCCGAGATTCGATGTAAATAAAGGTTTATGTTATACTAAATACATTTTCATCACACAGCACCACCGCACGCTTAAACGCTTTATATTCGCAAACTCTCAAGTCTCAACGCTAACGCAACATGAATCATAGAGAATTATGCTACTTTACTTGCGGAGTGTGTTTGTTTGTTCTGTAACCACTCTTGCCTTCGCACTCGCTTATCACACTAAATCGTTAAATTGCAAACCATGTTAATAGTAGTAATGTTATGCTGTGTGTTCGTATATGCTTTACTTGTGTGTGCTTTATATGTTTATGGATTATACTCGCAACTCAACTTATCGCATCACAACGTGACACAACGCAACATTCGATATCTCGTTAAAATACTCAAAGTACTAGTACTAACTAGCGCAACAAAATACATTAAACGAGCATCCTACATGCCACACCCCAACTGATGGCGGAAACATCGGGGTAAGGCACTTCCGTAACAACTAAATTACCAGATATTTAACATTATGTCCCATACCATAACATATCTATTGAACCCTACCAGAGGAACAGATAATGTAAAGCCAAAACCAGGTCACAACAGTGGATTCATAATAAGCAGCAGTTTACATTAAGCTTTCCCCTTGAAAGTGATTTATAACAACTGATGATCTTTATCCGCTGTTCAGATACAACTACTGCTGGTCCTTCAACTGCTGATCAAAACCCTGAAGTATCCAACACTGCTGGTCCTATCTACTGATGATAAAGCACTGCCTAGTCAAGGACTGATCAACCTTGAGTAAAGCACTGACATAAAGGAAGAGCAGCTGTTTAGTGAATTGTTTTATTCATGTATAGTCAGTGGTTAGGTTAGCAGTGTTTGTGTAAGGACAGTAGATATAGGTTGTTAGACTGTTAGACGTCGCTTTCATGGTGACGTCAGCTGAGATACCTCAGTGGTTTGGTTTGCCTATAAATGTAACAGTACCCTGTACTGTTACATTTGATTGACTGAGCGGGTTCTTCTCCTCATGTCTAATCCTTTCATCTTGTGTGCAACCAACCTTGGGGCATCAGGCTGAGGGGGAGTTTAGTTTGTAAGCATATCTGTAATCTTTTGCTTTGATTTGTAAATCCTTTGACTCTATGTGAAGCAATTGTTTATCAAACTATTTTCTCCTTTGATTGTGTTTACAAAGTTTGTTTTCATTTCCGCTGCACTTTACATGTTTTCATATTCACAAATTGTTCAAAACATACAAACAAACACAATCATGAGAGCCTCAGATCCTAACAATTGGTATCAGAGCTTGGACAGTCAAATTCGATCTAACAATCAATTTGACATAACAGTTCGGCTCAAAATTCATTGATACTATGGTTGGTTGTATTTTGTTGAAAAACAGAGTATCGATTAAATCATGTTCAATGTGGTTATTCAAAAACTATGTAAATCAACCAAGATGTCATATGACACACAAAATTCACACAACAAGTGATTTCATGCACAAGACACTCATGGTTTCTAGTTCTGAAAACATATTTGTTAAACTATGGGATAATTTCATGTTTTTAAAATTGATCTCAATTGTTGATGTAAAATTTGTGATGTTTTCATTAAATACTAAAGTATGAACCTCAGATTAACAAAACCTATGTTGATAAAACATTGATGTCTTGTTAACTTAAAAAGAGGGGAATTAAAGCTTTAGTCATTCAAATCTTATGTGTTGAAAACAGGTTGAGTTCCTCAAAAGGACAAAATCAACTATGTTAAAATACATTGAGGAAATTCACAAAAACTCAGAAGTGTGTCTATCTCAAAACTTTTGAAGTCAGAAGAAAAGAGTATAAACATAAAACACTTGTGAGTCAAAGTTTAGGGTAATAATGGTCATTAAGCAACTATGTGCATTCATCTGTTCAGGAAAAGGTTTTGATACCAGTGAATGAACTCCAAAGAGGACTAGGCAAATGTTCAAAAATTTATCCATGTGTCCTCATGTTTGCAATCAACCGACAAAGAAAATGGTATCAAACAGTGGTCAAAATGTATCCAAAAGTTTCCTACCACTGTTGACAAACCACTGACCATTTTCAAAAACTTGTGAATGATATGATTTTATACTCTATTGAAATTATACCTGATCCTTTTTGATACTATTCTCAGAAAATCCTTTAACTATTTTTGTTGTTATTCAAAGGATTTTCTCAAATAACCAGGATATATTATTCATTTTTTTGAAATAATATATTTGGAACTGTTGCTTGTTTTTGTTGGCAACAGTTTCAGCTCCTGTCAGGATGTAATACCTTATTTTTGGTGGTATTATTGTCCTCATAAATGGGTCAAAAGGAAATGGTACATATGCCAAAATCATGTCATACTCAGTGTTGCCCCAAAAATTTTTAATCAAAGGTTGATTGCAAACTATGCTTGAATAACTAGGGTACTCATGTTTTAATTAAAATGAGTTGCTTTAGCAAAAAGTTTTCATCATCTGGGGTACTAAACCACTGTCTTTCAAAATTGACATGTGGCAAAACCTTGAATGAAAATCTTCAAAACTGTTGCTGAAACACCTGTCCTTCAGATTTGTACCATTTACCCTAACCACTGTTTTGTTCCAACGTCTGATCTCTAAACACTGTCCACTGCTGAAAGTTAACCACTGATCCCTCATTTTCTTGAAAAGCACTGATGTTCAAAATCAGTGTCTTATCCACTGATAAGCTATCCACTGATAGTAAAAATCATCCACTGCCCACAATTTTTTTTTACCGTTGTAACCACTGATACTTGATACGTCAGTGGCTCTTAAAACAACTGTTCCTCCTACTTCATCCGTTTCATCAGTGTTTGACACGTGGTCAGTTTTTAGCCCTCAGATCGTAATAACCGCTGCCACATCAGCGATCATTTTTTTTCTTCCTAAATAAAACCCTGCCCTAAACCCCAAACAGGGTTTTACACTGTCGAATTGAATTCCAAAATTCTATTCTCATAGCATTTTCCAACCCTTCTTCTCAAAATCTCCAAAATCCTTCTTCGTTCTTCTCCGCAAAAATGACAAAATCAAAGTCAAAATCAAAACCAAAATCACCATCACCTTCCAAAGAGGTCGATCAAACGGCCGAAGAACCCATCGAGATACCATACAAACAGTCTCACAACCATTTGGGTTTACTCACAAAACCCACAAACAACCATACCTTTGATTCCATTCTCGACACCATATCTTCATCAAAGTACAAAACTTTGTTGACAATAGACGCCCCCATATATCTGCAAACCCAGAGAGAGTTCTGGAAAAATGCTACGCTTGAAAAACAAGATGATAAAGTAGTAGCCATTAACTCCTCGATACAGGGTACGGCGATTCAAATCACTCCGCAATCACTATCAGAAATCTTCAAACTCGATGATCAAAAGGGTAAAGCTTCCTTTGAAAAAAACGAGTTAAAAGCTGATTTTCTGAAAAGGGGCTATGCAGAACAGTGAAAGGTAGATACCCTACAAAAGGGTTATTTTCCATCTGCACCCAGATTTTTATTTCACACACTTCTGATGTGTGCTTCGAATAAAACAACATCTTTTAACGAAATACCGTTAAAAATTCAATGCCTGGGTTACGCTATTTTGAATAATAAGGACTACAACTACTCCCAGGAGATTTTCAATGACATGGTGAAAAACGTTGAAAGTAAAGCATTTTTGTTGTTTCCAAGATTTTTGAGTTATTATTTTTTACAAAAATTTGATAAGAAAAATGAAAATTTGCTTAAACAAGGTGTCTATTTTCAAATAAAAAGCTTGACACCTGAAACATTCTCTAGAATGTTGGCACCAGTAAAAACAAAAGCAGGGGTACCTGAGCAGATTTTAGCGGTTACAACTACTCCTCAGGTATCAGCTGCTGAGCCCACTGCTCCAGGTGATCATAGCAGCACAACCACTGCTTTGAAACCCACACCTGACATAACCAAAAGGACCAAAAGAAAACCATCCAGAAAACCCACCAAACCCAAAACAAAGGCAACTCTGGAAGATGAGATCCCAGAGGAAATGCCTGTGACAACACAAAAGTCACCACAAACCACTGCTGCTACTTCCTCACTGTCACGACCCCCGACCCGGTTTGACCCGTTTTAAGAGCCGCGGGACAGAAAACCAGCGGTAATTATTTAGTTGAGTTTAACAGCGGAAGTTTATTTAACAGGATCGTTTAAAGCTAAAATTTCCCCAATTTATTTTATTTCACAATTCAGGATAAAACCCCGATAATTTACAATATTATGTTTTTACTATGAAATCGTGATATTACAAAAATAATTTCTTTATTTTATAATGAGCCACTATCTTAAGCTTGAAATGCTCCCCAGCACTTTTCCTGAATTACAACAGATCACCTGAAACATGTTTGAAAAAGGTTTTGTCAGTGGGAAATACTGAGTGAATCATTCTATTTACTAAAATGACACATTTGTTATAATTTACAGTATTAAGGAAGATTACAATGTTTCTGATATCAAACCAATTACCCACAGTATTTTGTCACTCGACCCATTGGCCCATTCGTCCAATGGTGTCTGTGACTATGGTCATATCACCCCTTGACTGCCCCAATGGTGAAGATTATCAAGTAATGTATACAAAACCCCACATACCGGCTGTAATATGGTGATTACATAAACTTAATCCCTGTAATTATAACTTTGAAATAAATAGGGTTTTGTAAATAGATTTGATAAAAAGAGAATGACTCACATTGCTGATTTAATACGGACAGAGTCTAGTCTATGAATTAGCCTTGATAACCTAATTTAAATAACAATGCACACACAAAACTAGGTTAGTAATCAATCCAGCATTTACGATAACTCACGAGATCAAATTCTCACAACGAACGACAAAGTGCAATACTTCATCCATCGAATTAACGACGATCCGTCGAATTAACGACGAATGACAAAGTATAACCCTAATGTGGGCGGCACTTAAACATCCATTGGATATATTGATCGTCGGAAAAATGAATCGTAGCAGCGATTGTGCTAATACCCTGTTTTGCGGCGTCGATTTGTGAACTGTGGGTGTTTTGGTAGTAATTCGAACGTAACTTGCAGTGTATAGTGAATTTTTACGTCGTTTTTCTTTCAGAATTCAAGTCCCACTGTCCACTATTTATAGGTAAAATTTGACCCTTAGGCGGCCCGCGTGAGAATTAAGCTTAACCTGAAGCGGGCCGCGTGAGACCTATTTTTAAGCATAGGTTTGCCACGGTTGGGACTAGCCTTGCTGACTTGACAGTTTTCGAAAATTCCTTGTTACCAACGTTTTAAGTGGATAATCGTCCATAGGGTTTAACCCCCCCTGAGTTTTAGGGGCCCTAATCCTGATTCTGAAAATTCTGAAAATTTTAGGGTTTGTTCAGAATCACTTGGGTGTCTCAATTAGGGTTTCCTTTTGGACTAATTAATTTAATAATTATGACTTTTGATTAGAGTCGTTACATTCTCCCCACCTTAATAAAATCTCGTCCTCGAGATTTATTGGAATAATTGAGGATACTTTTTCTTCATTTCTGATTCCAGCTCCCAAGTGTACTCAGCTCCTCTCTTTGAATCCCATCTGACTTTGACTAGAACTAGTCATTTGTGCTTGAGAAACTTGATCTTTCGATCCTCAATTTGAAGAGGTCTCTCAACGAATTTCAACTTTTCGTTTACCTCTATATCTTGAAGAGGTACTACTAGTGATTCATCTGATAAGCATTTCTTGAGATTGGATACATGAAATACATCATGTACTCCTGCTAATTCTTCTGGTAGTTTTAAACGATAAGCTACTGGTCCTATACGTTGGATTACTGGAAATGGTCCTACGTATCTTGGACTTAGCTTCCCTTTCTTACCGAATCTAACAACTCCTTTCCAAGCAGAAACTTTTAACAATACTCTGTCTCCAATTTGGAATTCTAACGGCTTGCTTCTATTGTCTGCATAACTTTTCTGGCGATCTCGAGCCGTCTTCAACCTTTCCTTGATTTGAGTAATCTTATCAGTCGTTTCTTGCACAATTTCAGGACCTGATAATTGACTTTCTCCTATTTCTGCCCAACAAACTGGAGTTCTACACTTTCTTCCATATAATGCTTCAAATGGGGCAGTTTCAATGCTTGAATGATAACTATTGTTATAGGAGAATTCAATTAATGGTAAGTGATCATCCCAATTCCCACCAAAATCTATCACACATGCTCGGAGCATGTCTTCAAGAGTTTGGATTGTCCTTTCACTTTGTCCATCTGTTTGGGGATGATATGCAGTGCTTAAGTTTAGTCGAGTTCCCATAGCTTGCTGGAAACTTTTCCAGAAATGGGAAGTAAAACGACTATCCCTATCCGAAACAATGGAGAGTGGAACTCCATGTAAGGATACAACTTCATCTACATACAATTTAGCCAGTCTTTCCATGCTAAAGGTTTCTTTCATTGGTAAAAAGTGAGCTGATTTGGTTAATCGATCCACAATTACCCAAATTGCATCATTACCTTTTCTGGTTTTAGGTAACTTAGTAACAAAATCCATTGTTATAAGTTCCCATTTCCATACTGGCATTTCTAATTGTTGTAGTAACCCTGAAGGTTTCTGATGTTCTGCCTTAACTTGTGAACAAGTAAGACATTTAGAAACATAGCTGGCTATGTCCTTTTTCATTCCTATCCACCAAAAGTTCTTTCTTAAATCTTGATACATCTTATTGTTTCCTGGATGCATAGTGTACCTAGATTTATGAGCTTCTTCTAAAATCTTAGGTCTTAAGTCTCCCTGCTTAGGTACCCAAATTCTACTTTTGTGGAATCTCCAAATCCCATCTACTCCTTGTTCTAATTCCTTGATTTGTCCTTTCATTCCTTCAGCATCATCTTTGATTGCTGTAGTTTGAACATTCTTCAATTGTTCCATTAAATCTATTTGTAGATTTAATCTGAGAGCACGAACTCGTCGTTGTTTTTCATAATACTTACAACTTAAGGCATCTGCAACTACATTCGCCTTTCCTTCATGATACTGAATATCACAGTCGTAGTCACTTAGGATTTCCATCCATCTCCTTTGCCTCATGTTTAACTCTTTTTGCCCAAATATGTATCTTAAACTTTTGTGGTCTGTGTAGACAGTAAATTTACTTCCGTAAAGATAATGCCTCCAAATCTTAAGGGCAAAAATTACGGCTCCTAATTCTAAATCATGAGTCGTATAGTTTTCTTCGTGCTTTTTCAATTGCCTTGATGCGTACGCTATTACCTTCTTGCGTTGCATAAGCACACATCCAAATCCTAATTTTGAAGCATCACAATATACTTCAAAATCTTCAGTTCCTTCTGGTAAGGCTAAGATTGGAGCATGGGTTAGTTTCTGTTTCAAAATTCTAAAAGCTTCTTCTTGTTTGGGTCCCCATTCAAATTTAGTGGCTTTACAGGTTAGCTTAGTTAATGGTACAGCTATCTTGGAAAAATCTTTAATAAACCGTCTATAATACCCAGCTAATCCTATAAAACTTCTTATTTCCATTGCTGTTTGTGGAACCTTCCACTTGGTAATTGCCTCTATCTTAGCAGGATCTACGTGAATACCTTCGTGATTCACCATGTGTCCTAAGAATTGCACTTCTTGTAACCAAAATTCACATTTCGAGAATTTGGCGTACAACTTTTCTTTTCTTAACAAAGTTAAGAGTGCATGAAGATGTTCACAATGCTCTGTCTGACTTTCGGAATAAATAAGTATATCGTCTATGAAAACAATTACAAATTTATCCAAGTACGGTTTACAGATCCTATTCATCATGTCCATAAATGCTGCAGGTGCATTTGTTAATCCGAAGGGCATGACTGTAAACTCGTAATGACCATACCTAGTTCTGAAAGCAGTTTTAGGTATGTCTTCTTCTTGTACCTTTAATTGATGATATCCGGAGCGTAAATCTATCTTAGAAAAATATCTAGCCCCTTGCAGTTGATCAAATAGATCATCAATTCTAGGTAATGGGTATCGATTCTTAATTGTAACCTTATTCAATTCTCTATAATCAATACACATTCTCATTGAACCATCTTTCTTCTTTACAAACAACACTGGCGCTCCCCAAGGGGATGAGCTAGGTTGTATGAATCCTTTACTTAGTAATTCATCTAATTGCTGTTTCAGTTCTAACATTTCAGTAGGATCTAACCGATATGGTGCTTTGGTTATCGGTGTAGTTCCAGGTATTAGATGAATTCTAAATTCTACTTCCCTGTCTGGAGGTAATCCCGGTAAATCTTCTGGAAATACATCAGGATATTCTGAGACTACAGGTATTTCCTTAAGATCTTTATCCTTAGTGCTAATGATTACCGAAATCATATACACTATTCCTTGTTTTCGTTCATAATTAGCAACTTTCATTACTGATATGAACTTCATGGGCTTACGTGGTTTATCTCCTGTAATCCTAATCACTTCTCCGGTGGAAGATTGAATTTCTATGGAATTCTGATCACAAAGGATTCTAGCATGGTTGGCTACTAACCAATCCATTCCTAATACAACATCAAATTCAGCTAAATTCATCGGCAATAGTTTTGCAGAGAATTTATGTCCTAAAAGTTCTATGTTTCCTTCTTGCAAAACTTTATCTATTTTAACTGAATTTCCGTCTGCTGTTTCAACTGTAAAAATATGCCTAATATTGGTTAAAGGTAAACTAAGAGCTTGACAGAATGAAGTATTTATAAAACTTTGGTTTGCACCAGAGTCAAATAATACTTTTGCGTACACGTTGTGAACTAAGAACGTACCCGCTATCACATCCGGAATGAGTTCTGCTTCTTGAGTGGTCAGCTGAAATGCCCTGGCATTCTTCTTAGTAGTTCCTTCCGTCGTCTTAGGTTTGTTGTCTACTGGTTTAACCAATTTAGGACATTCTGTTTTATAATGCCCTGCTTCTCCACAGTTAAAACAGATTACGGTTTTCTTTCTGCAGTTTTCTTCACGGTGTCCTATACCCTTGCAAAGGTTACAGGTTAAATTACATTTTCCGTAATGCTTCCTTTTGCAATTTCTACAGAAAGGTGGATTTGAATATTGCCCTGTTCCTCTTTTCTTGAAATTATTACTATTACCCGCCCGAAATCCTTGGGTAATTTTCTGAGCTAGTTCCTTTTTCCTATCTTCATCTCTTGTGCGCACTAATTCATCGGTTAGAGTATTGGCTAATTCTACCGCATCATCAATAGTGCGAGGTCTCGTAGCTTTAACAATATTGCGGATTTCGCTAATTAGCCCCCAAATATAGCGAGAAATGAGTACCGGTTCTGGCGAAGCCAGTGTTGGTACCACTCTAGCATATTCAAATAATGTCGAGGTATAACCGCGACAATCCACACCCATCATCCGATGATTTAGAAACTTATTCGCCATCTGTTCCTTTTCATACTCGGGACAGAATTTTCTTTCCACCAAACCCTTAAATTCTTCCCAAGTCATAGCATAAGCTATTACTCTTCCTTTTGATTGTAACACAGTGTTCCACCATTCGAGTGCTCCTTCTTTGAAGAAATTTGAGGCGTACATGACCTGATCATCTTTACCACATTTACTTATTGCAATGACTGCTTCAGTTTTTTCTAACCAACGTAGTGATGCAGTTGCTCCTTCATTGCCTGCAAATTCAGTGGGTTTACAAGCAAGGAATTCTTTGAAAGTGCAACCAGGCGTTGCAGTTTTCATTTTCTTGGGTAATGGAGCTTGATGTGGTTCCCTATTATGATTAACATGATTATTGCCTCCATTTACACTATTACTGAAGTTATCTTCAGTAATCTGTTTACTAGGGAGAATTTGTTGTGGTTCGATCGGATTCTTTATAGCAGCAACGAATGCTGGAATAGCATTGGCTATCCCTTGAGCAACAATGTTTTCGATATCTTGCCGAGTCATATATTGATCTCTTGAATGTTGCTCAGACTGATTAACTTCATTTATAGGTTCATTACCACTGTTTGCCATCTGATAATGTATATATAAATTTTTATTAGTATCTGCTAAATAACAAATAATCAGAAAATTTTACAATACAATTATAGTCAAAACAATCGATTTCTCGATTTCATTTTATCTCTAGTATAGTATGCATCATTACACACCAATATTTTACAGAGTTTTATTCGTTATTTACAGACTAACTTTACTATTACTATTATACAACTACCATTTTACCATCGTACTATCTCTCGTCACTTGCTGTTCTAAAAACGCAGTTCCCTCTCATCGTACATCCAGGCAATTTGTCCCCCTATTTCCCTGATTCTAGTTCCAGCATCAAACAACTCTTCACCAAAGTGGCGAAGTTCAGCCATGTTTTCATTACTCATGGGTGGATTAGGTAGGGGTTCTGGATCGAATTGTGGAAGAAAGGAATAAGGATCGTTGACAATATTTTGAAATTGCCAATCGTTCGTCCACCATTCGTCCATTCCTATGGGTTGGGAATGAACTATTGGGTCTGGAATTGCTGGTTCCCAATTCATAGGGAGTTGGTTTTCAAGAGGATAAGTAAAAATATTAGTATTGACAGGTTGAATAGTTTCACAGCTTGCCAATAGGAAATCTATCTCATCTTGAAAAGTCCTTTCCTGGTTTGGATTGGAGCTCTCTTCGATTTCTATTTGGGTTGGTCTAGAGCCTTGCCCAACATCCATTACTATTTCTTTAGTACCTTCCTCCATCTGAATTCCTATTTCCTTAACCTCTTCCTTGTCTTCAGTTTCCATTTCCAGTTGTTTAGAACTCTCTCCGGTTATAATTTCTTTTCCCTTTTTCAAAGGATTGTTTATTTTGGGAAGTTTTGTAACTGGCTTTTTCTTACGTATACGACTTCCCCATACGTAATTCTTTCTTTTCTTTCATTTTGGCTTGTTCACAGGTGGAACCTTGAATTCTACCGGTTGTTCTACATCGGGAAAGTATCCTGTATATTCTTTGGAAACTTCGATATTCACTGGGTAAAGATTAAGGTTCTGAAAGGCTTCAGATATCTCACTCATGCTGATGTAGCATATATGCAAAATGCATAAAATACTAAGTTAAAATTCATAATTAACCTTTTAATTTATTACATACTATGTACTAATTTATTACAAAGATAACTGAAAAACACACTTAGGTTTTGAAATTTTATTTATTGCACAGGGTTTCTAGATTGTAAGGGTAAGGTGCTAAAACTTTAAAATATTTAAAGATTTATATTTTCTGCTACTGTGGCTAGCATATATAAATTTGCCCATTTTTCATCTAGCTTATCTTCCCAAGGTGATTTATCAATTAATTCCTGGGTTTCCCGTTTTATCTTCTTTTCTCGGATTTTCTCTTTACTTTTCTTAATAATCATCTCCCTCCTTCTAGGAGAAAGTGATTCCCCGTATTGTGCCTTTCGCACAAATATTCCTTCTTCAGGAATTTCAGCCTGATTAGAGGATTTGGTTCGGGATGAACTTCCCTTCTCATGGAATGATCTATCTAATTTAAGATAGATGCTTGACAGCTTTTGCTTACCCATACTGTAACTAACAAATAATCAGTTAATAACACACATAATCACATAATAGTAATCAGGAAAAATTAAGTATTTCTAAATACTTAATTAGCTTAACCCAGTGGCTCTGATACCACCTTTTTCTGTCACGACCCCCGACCCGGTTTGACCCGTTTTAGGAGCCGCGGGACAGAAAACCAGCGGTAATTATTTAGTTGAGTTTAACAGCGGAAGTTTATTTAACAGGATCGTTTAAAGCTAAAATTTCCCCAATTTATTTTATTTCACAATTCGGGATAAAACCCCGATAATTTACAATATTATGTTTTTACTATGAAATCGTGATATTACAAAAATTATTTCTTTATTTTATAATGAGCCACTATCTTAAGCTTGAAATGCTCCCCAGCACTTTTCCTGAATTACAACAGATCACCTGAAACATGTTTGAAAAAGGTTTTGTCAGTGGGAAATACTGAGTGAATCATTCTATTTACTAAAATGACACATTTGTTATAATTTACAGTATTAAGGAAGATTACAATGTTTCTGATATCAAACCAATTACCCACAGTATTTTGTCACTCGACCCATTGGCCCATTCGTCCAATGGTGTCTGTGACTATGGCCATATCACCCCTTGGCTGCCCCAATGGTGAAGATTATCAAGTAATGTATACAAAACCCCACATACCGGCTGTAATATGGTGATTACATAAACTTAATCCCTGTAATTATAACTTTGAAATAAATAGGGTTTTGTAAATAGATTTGATAAAAAGAGAATGACTCACATTGCTGATTTAATACGGACAGAGTCTAGTCTATGAATTAGCCTTGATAACCTAATTTAAATAACAATGCACACACAAAACTAGGTTAGTAATCAATCCAGTATTTACGATAACTCACGAGATCAAATTCTCACAACGAACGACAAAGTGCAATACTTCATCCATCGAATTAACGACGATCCGTCGAATTAACGACGATCCGTCGAATTAACGACGAATGACAAAGTATAACCCTAATGTGGGCGGCACTTAAACATCCATTGGATATATTGATCGTCGGAAAAATGAATCGTAGCAGCGATTGTGCTAATACCCTGTTTTGCGGCGTCGATTTGTGAACTGTGGGTGTTTTGGTAGTAATTCGAACGTAACTTGCAGTGTATAGTGAATTTTTTAGGCATAGGTTTGCCACGGTTGGGACTAGCCTTGCTGACTTGACAGTTTTCGAAAATTCCTTGTTACCAACGTTTTAAGTGGATAATCGTCCATAGGGTTTAACCCCCCCTGAGTTTTAGGGGCCCTAATCCTGATTCTGAAAATTCTGAAAATTTTAGGGTTTGTTCAGAATCACTTGGGTGTCTCAATTAGGGTTTCCTTTTGGACTAATTAATTTAATAATTATGACTTTTGATTAGAGTCGTTACATTCTCCCCACCTTAATAAAATCTCGTCCTCGAGATTTATTGGAATAATTGAGGATACTTTTTCTTCATTTCTGATTCCAGCTCCCAAGTGTACTCAGCTCCTCTCTTTGAATCCCATCTGACTTTGACTAGAACTAGTCGTTTGTGCTTGAGAAACTTGATCTTTCGATCCTCAATTTGAAGAGGTCTCTCAACGAATTTCAACTTTTCGTTTACCTCTATATCTTGAAGAGGTACTACTAGTGATTCATCTGATAAGCATTTCTTGAGATTGGATACATGAAATACATCATGTACTCCTGCTAATTCTTCTGGTAGTTTTAAACGATAAGCTACTGGTCCTATACGTTGGATTACTGGAAATGGTCCTACGTATCTTGGACTTAGCTTCCCTTTCTTACCGAATCTAACAACTCCTTTCCAAGCAGAAACTTTTAACAATACTCTGTCTCCAATTTGGAATTCTAACGGCTTGCTTCTATTGTCTGCATAACTTTTCTGGCGATCTCGAGCCGTCTTCAACCTTTCCTTGATTTGAGTAATCTTATCAGTCGTTTCTTGCACAATTTCAGGACCTGATAATTGACTTTCTCCTATTTCTGCCCAACAAACTGGAGTTCTACACTTTCTTCCATATAATGCTTCAAATGGGGCAGTTTCAATGCTTGAATGATAACTATTGTTATAGGAGAATTCAATTAATGGTAAGTGATCATCCCAATTCCCACCAAAATCTATCACACATGCTCGGAGCATGTCTTCAAGAGTTTGGATTGTCCTTTCACTTTGTCCATCTGTTTGGGGATGATATGCAGTGCTTAAGTTTAGTCGAGTTCCCATAGCTTGCTGGAAACTTTTCCAGAAATGGGAAGTAAAACGACTATCCCTATCCGAAACAATGGAGAGTGGAACTCCATGTAAGGATACAACTTCATCTACATACAATTTAGCCAGTCTTTCCATGCTAAAGGTTTCTTTCATTGGTAAAAAGTGAGCTGATTTGGTTAATCGATCCACAATTACCCAAATTGCATCATTACCTTTTCTGGTTTTAGGTAACTTAGTAACAAAATCCATTGTTATAAGTTCCCATTTCCATACTGGCATTTCTAATTGTTGTAGTAACCCTGAAGGTTTCTGATGTTCTGCCTTAACTTGTGAACAAGTAAGACATTTAGAAACATAGCTGGCTATGTCCTTTTTCATTCCTATCCACCAAAAGTTCTTTCTTAAATCTTGATACATCTTATTGTTTCCTGGATGCATAGTGTACCTAGATTTATGA
Source organism: Helianthus tuberosus (assembly GCA_030545235.1). Taxonomy (NCBI): domain Eukaryota; kingdom Viridiplantae; phylum Streptophyta; class Magnoliopsida; order Asterales; family Asteraceae; genus Helianthus; species Helianthus tuberosus. The sequence continues at coordinate 9,381,483 of CM060434.1, read as the reverse complement.
GCTTCTTCTAAAATCTTAGGTCTTAAGTCTCCCTGCTTAGGTACCCAAATTCTACTTTTGTGGAATCTCCAAATCCCATCTACTCCTTGTTCTAATTCCTTGATTCGTCCTTTCATTCCTTCAGCATCATCTTTGATTGCTGTAGTTTGAACATTCTTCAATTGTTCCATTAAATCTATTTGTAGATTTAATCTGAGAGCACGAACTCGTCGTTGTTTTTCATAATACTTACAACTTAAGGCATCTGCAACTACATTCGCCTTTCCTTCATGATACTGAATATCACAGTCATAGTCACTTAGGATTTCCATCCATCTCCTTTGCCTCATGTTTAACTCTTTTTGCCCAAATATGTATCTTAAACTTTTGTGGTCTGTGTAGACAGTAAATTTACTTCCGTAAAGATAATGCCTCCAAATCTTAAGGGCAAAAATTACGGCTCCTAATTCTAAATCATGAGTCGTATAGTTTTCTTCGTGCTTTTTCAATTGCCTTGATGCGTACGCTATTACCTTCTTGCGTTGCATAAGCACACATCCAAATCCTAATTTTGAAGCATCACAATATATTTCAAAATCTTTAGTTCCTTCTGGTAAGGCTAAGATTGGAGCATGGGTTAGTTTCTGTTTCAAAATTCTAAAAGCTTCTTCTTGTTTGGGCCCCCATTCAAATTTAGTGGCTTTACAGGTTAGCTTAGTTAATGGTACAGCTATCTTGGAAAAATCTTTAATAAACCGTCTATAATACCCAGCTAATCCTATAAAACTTCTTATTTCCATTGCTGTTTGTGGAACCTTCCACTTGGTAATTGCCTCTATCTTAGCAGGATCTACGTGAATACCTTCGTGATTCACCATGTGTCCTAAGAATTGCACTTCTTGTAACCAAAATTCACATTTCGAGAATTTGGCGTACAACTTTTCTTTTCTTAACAAAGTTAAGAGTGCATGAAGATGTTCACAATGCTCTGTCTGACTTTCGGAATAAATAAGTATATCGTCTATGAAAACAATTACAAATTTATCCAAGTACGGTTTACAGATCCTATTCATCATGTCCATAAATGCTGCAGGTGCATTTGTTAATCCGAAGGGCATGACTGTAAACTCGTAATGACCATACCTAGTTCTGAAAGCAGTTTTAGGTCTCAAAACCTGTTAGCCAAACAGCTGATACAGCAGTAGTTACAAAAACTGTTGTCTGTAGCCAAACAGCTGCTATGTCATCAACACACACCACTCTACCACACACTACTACAACTACTGCTCCACCACCATCATCTACACCACCATCATCTACAATCACACCATCACCACTGCCTCCTGTCATAAAACAGAAGACAACAGATGTTTCAGCATCTGTTGTAATGACAGCAGCGGTTGAAGCAAAAGTTGGTTCAACAGTTGTTTGTCAGACACTCCCCATCATTCAAACCACTAATCCACCCAAAACATCATCAGCCTCTCCTACATTAAAAAGGAGGAGGGTTTTCATTCCTGATGATGAGACACCACCAACATCACCACCATCAAAAACTACCTCACCACTTCCATCCCCTGCTCAAAAGCAGAAGACAACTGCTGACATATCAGCAGTTGTAATAACAACAGATGTTGAGACACCAGTTGTTTCAACAGCTGTTAGTTAGTCATCCACCACTGCTCTTACCTCTGCTACATCACAACCAAAGCTCTTCAACAGAAAAAGAAAGCCAATCCCTGCCGATGAGGGTATACATGATCCTAATGCTGCACAATATCCACTGGAACTTGAAGCTATCAAAAATGAGATGAGGCAATTCTATACAGAAGAAGATCCTTCAAAAAGAAGATTATCCTCACTCATAGGCTACATGCCACCAGATGATATGGATGATTACCTCAAACTCAAGGCAAGGCAAGCAAGACTAAGAGCTAAAGTTGAGAGTGAAAAGGAATGGTTAAGCGAAGATGGCATTGCTAAAAGACTGGAGTTCTACTTCACAAAAGTAAAGCAGATAGAAGGATTTGCACAAGATCTAAACAAAGAAAAGGCTGATCAAAAGAAAGAGTTAAGAAAACAATATCTAGCCTACATCATGAAAGAGAAATTCTATTCTGCTGAAGAACAACAGTTCAAAGAATGGCCAGTAGTAGCTCTTAAGCGTGAGGCAGAAAGGATTGAAAAGATTAAGAATGATCCTACGAAGAAGAGGGATGCTCCTAACTGGAGAAAACATGAAAAGCTCATTGCTGACTTAACTGCTGAATATAAGAGAAAGAAAAAGGAGCTGGTGGATGCAAAAATGGATACTGCTGAAGCCATATCAAAATGGTCAAAACAACAGACAGATGAAGCCTATGAAAGGCTAAAGAAAAGAAAGATAACTGTTTCAAGCACCTCAAAGAAGCATGAACAAAGAATGAAGCTTGAACAGCAGATAGAAAACCTCAAAACACTGTTCCGGTCTACTTTTGTGACAAACCAAGAAAAAGGAGAACAACTGACCAATGAAGAGGTAAAAGAAAAAGAAGTTGAGTACTTCAAAGAATCCATCATGAAAATGGGTTTAAAAGAAGAGAGCTCAAAAAAACTTCAACACCTTTTAAAAGGGATGTTAACCAAACCTGCTTTATCAGACACTTCAACAGACATGACAGACATTGAAAGACAGGAGCTGATTGAAAGAGAAACTGCAGAAGATATAGCTGCAGCAAATGATGTCATAGAAATGGCTTTCAAAAGAATGTCTGAAAGTCTGCAAGTTTTCACAAGGCCAACATCTCCCAACTCATCTGCAAATAACCCTCTCCCGAAAAATCCATTGGGTTCGAAAGTACTAAAGTGGATGTCTGACCAAAAGACCCACGTATTGACTATAGTCAGATCCAATGGAGATGTGAAGTACATATCAAGGAAAGAAGCACTAGGCCTTAGTGTTCAAGATTTGCAGGATCTCCTTGAACTTACACTGTGCGGGGATGAAGATGATATAAGTTCCAGAGACTTTGAAGCAGATTTTAAAAGAGAAGCAAAGGAACTTTTGATGAGGAATAAAGATCCAGAATAAAGACAGGTTTTGGCATTATCTGTTCCAGGGGGAGATTGTTGGGATTGAACCCTACCAGAGGAACAGATAATGTAAAGCCAAAACCAGGTCACAACAGTGGATTCATAATAAGCAGCAGTTTACATTAAGCTTTCCCCTTGAAAGTGATTTATAACAACTGATGATCTTTATCCGCTGTTCAGATACAACTACTGCTGGTCCTTCAACTGCTGATCAAAACCCTGAAGTATCCAACACTGCTGGTCCTATCTACTGATGATAAAGCACTGCCTAGTCAAGGACTGATCAACCTTGAGTAAAGCACTGACATAAAGGAAGAGCAGCTGTTTAGTGAATTGTTTTATTCATGTATAGTCAGTGGTTAGGTTAGCAGTGTTTGTGTAAGGACAGTAGATATAGGTTGTTAGACTGTTAGACGTCGCTTTCATGGTGACGTCAGCTGAGATACCTCAGTGGTTTGGTTTGCCTATAAATGTAACAGTACCCTGTACTGTTACATTTGATTGACTGAGCGGGTTCTTCTCCTCATGTCTAATCCTTTCATCTTGTGTGCAACCAACCTTGGGGCATCAGGCTGAGGGGGAGTTTAGTTTGTAAGCATATCTGTAATCTTTTGCTTTGATTTGTAAATCCTTTGACTCTATGTGAAGCAATTGTTTATCAAACTATTTTCTCCTTTGATTGTGTTTACAAAGTTTGTTTTCATTTCCGCTGCACTTTACATGTTTTCATATTCACAAATTGTTCAAAACATACAAACAAACACAATCATGAGAGCCTCAGATCCTAACACATATCAAAATAAAGCAGTTATTACAGACATAGTTATCTCAAAGACAAATCATAGTTTTGACAACTTAAAATATTAATTGTTTGTTTCTAGACTCTTCCTAACTTGATTCCACAAGCAAGCGTAGCACAACATCCTAAACACCTGTCACATACGTTAAAATAGAGGTCAATACACATAGTGTAAAGGTGAGCATACAAGTTTAATAGTATAATTGATACGTCGTCAAAAACCGGTGTTTGTTAATGTTTAAGTTCATGTATTTGCTTAACTTTTAATCTCGAATGGCCTTCTTTTAATGGGATTTGTGTTTTGCAGGTCTTACGGAGTTTAAGGAGCTATTTGGGAGCTTTACGGAGCACTGGGAGCGAACGGGATCAACCGGGGATGTGAAATGAACAAAACCGGGTTAATCACGAAGATTGGATGTGTTTTGGGGGATGTTAATGGATTTAAAATGAGTATATTCGAAGATGGCATGATAGAGGGCTGAATTACGAGTACGTGGGCGAAAACGGTGAGTAAAAGGGAGCTATAACGAAGAAGTTATGAAGAAAACAAGAAATCAGGAAATCCGCATTTATAGGGGGCGTCGGGGATGCCCTAAATGGCCGTCGACGACGCCCTCCTAATTACTTTGTCGCGAAATTTGTGTTTTAATGTTTGGGGACGGGTTGCAAGGTTTCGTTTGACCAAGATTCGGGAGTTACGAGTTGTGTGGTGTTAAAACACCTCCTTGGAACCATTCACAAGCATCTAACATATTCCAAAACAATTCCTAACATCATCTCCATCCTAACCCTACCCAAATCACCACCACTTCATCTTCATCCATTCTCCACCATCCAAACCCTAACCCCTAACCCTCAACTCTCCTTCAAGACTCAAGATTATGGTTCGGTGCTCGTATTCATCCTCTGGTGATCGCGCCTCATCGACCATGAACGGCTAGTCTCTTCGGTTTCACCCCGGTATAGATTGTTGTAAGAATTTCTTGGGTTTATGCATTTGTATTTTCATTTGATTTTGTGAAAAATTGTTTAGAATTTGAAACCTTTAATAATTGTCGTGCATTTGAATTGAATTTGTGAGTTGTCGAATGATTATAAAATTTGACTTTGCGAGAAATGAATTTGTGCACTTATGCCTTATCGTAGGTTAGGATTTACATGTCCGAGATAACGAAGTGCATTACGGTCCGTTGTCTATGACGTCGATAGCAATTGGCACCTAAGCTTCGTGATAGTAATCCGTTAATCACTATATGCACTTGAATCAAGTTAAAACATGTAGGAACCCTATGTCTTGCAATAATCGAACCGGGTGTGGAACTTGTCTCTAATTTCTTGTTTTAGTCATTTGATAATTTAGTTTCAATTTTAGTTAATCACAAGTGTTTTAGATAATATCAATTGTCGGGTCACTCCGATTTATTTTCCAACCAAATAAACTTATAAAAAAAATTAGCAAACTTCATAATCACATTGTACATTTTTGTAAATAGTCTAACTAATCGACGGGTCATGAGATATTGACCACATGCTCTTCGTGGATTCGATACCCGACTTACCCTAGCTACCTAGGTTTAATTGGGATTTTGACTGATAAGGACGACACGGTCACGTCAAAATGGCGCCGTTGCCGGGGAGCTAGTGCGCTTAGTATTTCATTGCTTGTTTGATTTTAGTTTAGTTTTCTTTCTTGTATTTTTGTGATTTTACTTTGGGTGGTCGAGGTTGTTTGTGCAGGTACATGTTTTGCAGGTACCATCTTTCAATATGAATTGGGTAAATGATGATCCGTGTGAGTGTTGCGGAAGCGGAGAGCATTATTTAGAGGATTGCTCTGTTTTCTACGAAAAAGTTCAAGCCTACAAGGATCGGGAAGACTACCTCAGCGGATTGTATGAATATAAGAGGGCGAATTATGAAGATTTCAATGGTCAATCCTCACATTATCCATACGATAGACCACCACCACCACCACCACCAAATTATCAAGAATATTACTATTCAGAGATGGATTACCATTATGAGCAAGAACGGGGTTATAACAACTATGAACCCGAATTGCCACATTTCTCAAGTTACCGGGAGGAGTATGATGATTATTATAATGAATACCCTCAACCGGCATCTGAAGAACCTCAAGATTCAATAAGTTCCAAGCTCGCTGCAATAATGAATGTTGTCATTACTTCAAATCAAGAGATTAAGATGGAACTGAAGAAGGAACTTAAGGCGAGAGATAAAGCTCATGAAGCCTTGGTAAAGAAAGTGGGTCAACTCGCCGAAGAATTGGCTTAACTTAGACGAGACCAAGAGATGTTGGCTAATGGTACATTGGTGGATGGTAATGTGGTGGAAGAGGTTATAGATCTTCCGGAGTAAGAATATGAGTGTTTGAACCGAGGGGAAGACATGACACCGCGAGACGAGTCGGATCCGAAAGAAGCCCATGTTCATATCCATCACTCTCCCATACTTATCACTCCAACCAACAAAGTTGGGGATGCGGGTTCGGGTATAAGGATTTGAAGGGTGGCGTTGCAAGACTCACACTTGCATCCACCTTACAAAACTCCACCCTAGACTTATCCCAAAACCTTAAGACCATGTTGTCCTACATACATAAATAGTTTTCATTATAATTAGAATAGGTTTTAATGATACATACAACATAACATTCTAATATCTCAGTCACAGATCATCATATTATAGAAAAGGCTGGATTTTGCATCAGCCTCTTCAAAATGTTATATTACCTTTAATTTGCTATTATGTTGGCTTCATATGACTATTACGATTAATATTATTACTATCTATTGAACTTCTTAAACAAAGATTGTTAAGTGATTGTTTATTTTCTATACAGATGTGTATAATTGTGACATCATATACACAAAACAACAACAACCAAGACATCATCTTCACCATACTCAGTAAACCCCACCAATAGCAAAGAACAAAAACCAAGACACATTGTTATTATACATATAATTTTCATGTTGTTGTTTAGTGAGTAATTGGTTACGTATATGATTGAAGATGTTGATTTAGGATGAAGATGATTATATATGTTAATTCTGGATGAAGATGATTTAAATTTCTGTACATATATGTATAATGAAGAAATTGATGGTTCTTATCACGATTTTGTTAATGTACACATATGTAAAATGTTGAACACCCATCTTTATTATACACATATGTACATTGTCGAACAACTATCTCGGATACTTGTTATACACATATGTACAATGCCGAACAACCATTTCGGATACTTGTTATACACATATGTACGATGATAAACAACCATATCATTAACATTTGAGGTATACTATCAATGTACATACGCGTATATACATTTCTAAATTGTGAATGCGTATAATACATATATGTGCATTCTATCTGCAACAATTTTAATCGTATTCTACATGGAACAGTATTTGATAATGGTTGTTTATTTTTAAATTAACAACTTGATAATGATTGAATATTCTTAAATTAACAAATTAGATAATTGGTTAGAGAAATGAAGAGAGAGAGAATGTAATTAAATATTTAATTGGAGAGAGTATTAGTTAACAATTTACTCTTATACCCTTTTCATTTCTTTTCTACACATAAATAATTACAAAAATGTCATTAGTATAAATCTCAAGATCTCCTAAATCAATGGACAATATTTGTTCATTTTGTTCACAAAAACACTATGGTTCATTTGAGAAGAATTTTCTTGAAAGAAGAAAAATAAATTAATCTAGACCTTATATTTTTTTATCAATGGTTGAGAATTAAGATATTATTTTTATTCACTTTTAATTGATGCTTTAATTACTAAGGGTAGTATAGACAATTTGATGTAAAATACTAATAAATATTTTATATAGTTACAAAAGTCTCATTAATGTCACCATAATTTTCTTCTTCACCAGCATTCATGTGTTGGATCCTACACTAATTTTATTAGGAGTGACAAAATTATTTAAAGGTGTTATGTCCTACACATATTTTATTATTAGTCACAATTTTTTAAAAGTGTTGGAGTCCTACACATTCTGTATCCTATACCAAAACATTGTTTTAATAGTGTAGGAAACGTTGAATATGACATATTTTATTATTAGTCACAAAATTTTTTAAAAGTGTTGGAGTCCTACACATTCTGTATCCTATACCAAAACATTGTTTTAATAGTGTAGGAAACGTTGAATATGTTTTAATAGTGAATGCGTATAATACATATATGTGCATTCTATCTGCAACAATTTTAATCGTATTCTACATGGAACAGTATTTGATAATGGTTGTTTATTTTTAAATTAACAACTTGATAATGATTGAATATTCTTAAATTAACAAATTAGATGATTGGTTAGAGAAATGAAGAGAGAGAGAATGTAATTAAATATTTAATTGGAGAGAGTATTAGTTAACAATTTACTCTTATACCCTTTTCATTTCTTTTCTACACATAAATAATTACAAAAATGTCATTAATATAAATCTCAAGATCTCCTAAATCAATGGACAATATTTGTTCATTTTGTTCACAAAAACACTATGGTTCATTTGAGAAGAATTTTCTTGAAAGAAGAAAAATAAATTAATCTAGACCTTATATTTTTTTATCAATGGTTGAGAATTAAGATATTATTTTTATTCACTTTTAATTGATGCTTTAATTACTAAGGGTAGTATAGACAATTTGATGTAAAATACTAATAAATATTTTATATAGTTACAAAAGTCTCATTAATGTCACCATAATTTTCTTCTTCACCAGCATTCATGTGTTGGATCCTACACTAATTTTATTAGGAGTGACAAAATTATTTAAAGGTGTTATGTCCTACACATATTTTATTATTAGTCACAATTTTTTAAAAGTGTTGGAGTCCTACACATTCTGTATCCTATACCAAAACATTGTTTTAATAGTGTAGGAAACGTTGAATATGTAAGATAATGTGCAAGATTGTTTTATTGTGTAAGGTGCACAACTATTTTATAAGATATACTCATTAAATTATTAGAGTTCATTAATTTGAATGACAAAAATAAATTATAGACTCATTAAATGATTTGTTCAAATTACCTTTGTATCATTTATTCTTTTTATTCTTAATTTGTAATTTCTTCTCATTTTAACTCTCCACTATATATACATGGACTGGGTAAAATAAGAACCAACTTGAGTTTTGAGAACAGTAGGAACCAATATTAACCATTGATTAAATGTGTTTTGATGGATGAGATTAAAAGACAAGAAAAGATGGTAATGATTGTGATTTAATTAAGGGAATATTTCATAGAATAGTAACAAAGTTTTAAAAGTGTTTTAATTAGGTCACTCGTGTTGTTTTTGTCCCAATTATATAACTTAACATTCAAATCGAGCCATGTCTTTTTTTCCATGTGTCAAGAAAAAAAATAGAGTATAAGATGCTGGGGTCGAATTATTTTAATATATGAAATTATATTTATTAAAAATAAAAACCATTTAATTACATTAAAAATTAAAAAAACAAGTTACAATCCACGTCATCACTCGACGTTAGCATCAAATAAAAGAGAAAAAAGAAACAAAAATCCACATCATCACGGTTACCTATGAAATGGATGAAAAAACCCTTAATTTTAATGAAAAATGAATGTTGAGTGACCTGATTGGAACACTTTTGAAACTGGAGTGGCCTAATTGGAACACTTTTAAAACTTGATTATTATTCTACAAAGTTACCCAATTAATTAATGAGATTTTTGTTTTTAGTGAGATAAGGGCTAATTGGTCATTTACCCTTTCTTTCTTCTCACTCCTCTAAATACTTTTTGTGAGAAATATGAAATCTTATATTGGGGTTTTTCTTTTCTTATAAAAATATAAGAAAATATATACACATAAAACATCAACAAAACGTAAAACATGCTTATGACACAAAATTACATAGGAACAATATAAAAATCAACTAGTTTGTTGTCACTTGATCTTTGTCGTCATCAATCCTCAAGACACAACTTTATATAGACGTAAATATTACCAAAGTTGTTCCACCAAAAAAATAAACTCAACTCGTTCTCATTTGTTGTGTGTTATCATCGTCTTTAACCATAAAGCCCAACACACTACGAAATCAAAGAAAAAACATAGCTTTCATTAGGCGCAAATTATCGTTTATGACAAACGTAAAACTTAGACAAACCCACAAATCGAATTAAAAACAATGTCACTAGGTATTTTCTTTAATTTTTTAACGTGTAATAGTAGTATACGTGAAACTGTGATTTCTCTAACTTATTGGCTTACAAGATCAAGGACTAGAGCCTTTCTTGGTTTCATTTCACCTAACTTTTTTCTTTCTGATATCACACAGCTTACTCTACGATGTCCAAGAATCTTCTATAGCTAGAATGGTAATAGTGCTTTCTCTAACTTATTTATTATAATGATGGAACTGGTTGCTGTGTATAAAATTCGGCTTGCCAAGATTACGGTAATGATTTTTTTAATGTCTATTCTTTCATGTAACATATACACACATATCACTACAATAATATTCTAAACTCTTTGATTAACATGACCTAGGAGGGTGTATGCGTTTAGTGGACTTTTTTCAGCTTTCATCCCTTTTTACCGGTTCACAAAATATAATTAGATCAATTGAGAGAGAACTTAACACAACTGTTCAAGTTTTGAAAAACTAGCTGCTTAACACAGGTTCTTTATTTTTCTCTTCTTAAGGGGCATTTTGGGTATATGGCTAACAGTGTTTCCGGGACGTATGAGAGTGATCACAATAGAATTTTTTGTTTTGATTTGTTGCATATCTGTTGTGAATATTATAATTCTTTATTATATTTTAGTAGTTTTGTTTTTTAAAGACACATATATTTATTATTTCTTGGCGCTCTTTAAAAAGAAAGGATGGAGAAGATTATAGATTGCATGATATCAAGTTTCAATTATATAAGAACAAGGCGGTTAAATCTAGCAATGCTTGATAAAATTTAGGTTAGATGTTTTTGTAGGTGTTGAATTATGTACCTTCAATAGTTAGATTACCCGCCGTAACGCGCGGTCATTCTAACTATGTTGGTATGAAATCTTGCAGTACTAAATGTATGTATTGAATGGCTAATACAGTTTTGACCGGTTTTTATTGGCAGATTTTTTTTTAGAAATTTGACATGTAGATAAAATATGTTTAAAATTTTAACCGATTAAAAGGTATATGGATAAAACTTGCATGTATATGAATTATGATTGATACATAACCAGGAGTTGCGTGTTTCAGCGAAGATGGACTATCAACATCTTAAACAAAGACCAACTAGTTGAGTACCCGTCCATAGGCCATAGGGTTTTCAGCTCTGAAAACCCTAAAATACGAAAACGATTGAACTGACGATACGTATATGGTGTACACATGCGTACAAAGACCAACTAGTTGAGTACCCGTCCATAGGCCATATATTCCATTTCCTACCCATACACCTAGCCACGTTACAACCTTGAAAGTCCCTTTGATTTGCATTCATGTTTGACCCATTTTAGGAGAAGGATCGATTTAGGTACAAGCTTATAGTTGTGCAACCACCCGTTTGCCTATTGTGTGTCTAGCTTATCTTTGCTAGTATTCACTTGTATCCGAGAGGAGAAATTTAGAGAGGGGTGCATTAGTTGGGTGTTAAAAAGGGGTTAGTAAAAGGATTGCTTGTTTTTGCTTGGCTTACATTGATCACTTGTTGAGAAATTGATTTGATGGGTTGCTTGAGACAACCAACGGGTAAGTGTGGGGATGTGACGGGTGGTCCGTAGGACAACCCTTTGTGATGTTAAAAGCCAAGTTTATCCCTCATTTAAGTGTGTAATTATCTCGAATTAGATAACTACTGTTGCTTATGTCTCAGGTGCGGTTTGGCGGCTTAAAGTGAAGAAAAATGCAGCTTTGGAAGGTTTGAGGTTGAACGGGTCACGCAAGAAATGGAAGATGAAACAAAGTGAAACATTTAAGCTGACACCATAATTTACGGTCCTACCGTAAATTACGGTGGACCTGATTTGTGCCTGAAACTCACCGTAGCTCAGACTGTTAGCACCGTAACATCCTTATATGCACCGTAACTTACGGTGGAGCCGTAAGTTACGGTGGAGTCAGCGAGCAACTTCGTAACTGCCATCATTTATGAAGTTTTATGATGTCTTTTCATGTATTCTCATGTTTGGTCGGTTATTGGAGACACTAGGGGCGATTTTGGGCTATCTTGCTTGGTTCTAGACAATTTCTATCATTCGGTTTGTGATTTTGATTCATATGAACATTGAACTTATTGTTATGATGATTCACCAAGCTATGTGTGGCTAAAACTTTCGGTGATCATCTTAGGTGAAGGTTTCTCTTGAACTTTTGTGTGTTTATTTCTGAATTTCTAGAATGATAACTTGCGTTGCTCGAATATCATGGTGTATGTTTCATTGTTAGTAGCTTGTTAATTGATAGTGCAATTTCTAGTCTTAATCGTACGTTCTTGGTGCCGTTGGCAATCGAGATATCACGGGAAGGGTTAGGGTTGGTTATTGATTAATTGATCATCGGGAAACAACCTCGCATTTATAAATCCGAGTACTTTGTTCCCTTTTATCACTTCGATTATTCATGCACGAGTTATGTCTATGTAACTCTTTCTAGTTGGAATTTCACACAATTGTTTAAAGAAACTGAAACCTAAGATGGTCATTGTTCTCTCCTAATCTGTTTTACAACCAACATTTGATTTGCAATTAGTTTTTAATTTAGTTTTCTAAAACAACAATCCAATTCATTGATCTTTATTTTCTGCAAATTAGGTTAATTGTAGTTAATTGCAAAGCTATAAAATCAACACACTTTCCACATACTCCCTGAGTTCGATACCCTATTACCGCTATCTATAGTTGTTATTGGGATTAAATTTGCGTGTACCACGACAATCACGTCACAGACCATGTTGTAAATTAAAACGAAATAGGAAATGGGCCGAGTTTGATATAAAAATATGGATATTGAACGGATCATCCGAATAAAACACATGGATACTATTTAAGTTTAGTTAACACTTAACATAACATAACCCTAGCCACATATGCGATGAATCCAACCCCTTTTTGTGCAAATCATTTCTCTCTGGATTCGATGTTCATCGTTGTCATCAGCTTCAATGATGATTCACCATGGTTACGCATGTGTACACCATATACGTATCGTCAGTTCAATCGTTTTCGTATTTTTGTTCAATTAGGGCTAGTGATGTTCGATTAAAACCTTCTTTGATGATCGATTTTGCAAGATAACGGCTGAAGCTTTTCGGATTTTAGGGTTTTAGTAAACTGAAACCCTAGGTTCTGATACACTGTGAAATTAGGTTGGATGTGGTGATTCATGTTCATTTTAACACTGTTTCGATTTGTAATTAGCCATTTTAGGATCCGTGGTTGGGTTAGGGTTAGTGATTAGGATGGTGTTGGGTTGGCGATACGAAACTAATTGCGAAAGAAAGTGAGATATTACAAACTACAGGGGTTAAATGTGTCAACATGTTTAAAGTGTACCTCCGAGTGACCTTTTAGCAAACCCGAAGCTTTGTAACGGTAATTTATGCTCACTAGAATGCGTGATAAAAATTTCATAAAGTTTCGTTATCGTATGAGAAAGTTATGATCAAATTCGTAAACAAGGGGTTAAAGCGTCAACGTTGGAAGTTATGACTTTTCGGGTGATAACCAAGTTAACCAAGGACTTAACAAAGTGGGTATAAGACTTGAAACCCTTATAAGTCAATTGGAGGAGCTCAAAATGCAAAGAATAAAGGTGGATTGACCTTTCGAAGGACCAAGAGCCAAGGATGCAAACTGAAAAGAATTTTTTTGCCCTGATAACTGGCTTACGGACCGTAAAGGTCCACCCTTACGGTCCGTAAGGGATGCCCAGATGCAGAAAGTTGGCTGTTGGCTGTTTTAAACGTTGCAACCGACTTAAAAACAATTTTTCACATACATGGGCGACCCCTAATAGGTCCTAGGACTTAAGGGCACTTGTCATTGATCTGAATCACCCCTTAGACTTAGTTGTCATCATCAAAATGGATTAAAATCACTATAAAAGGCCTTCTTGTTGCAACCATTTTGATCATTCATTCCATCTGCTTTCTTGGAGCTTCCTGGAGCATAAGAGCAGACCCAAGCCATCTCTAATAGTGCATTAGACTTTGGTAAGTACCATTGACCTTCCTTAATTGAGTTTTCACTTAGTTTTAGCTTAAAAGTCAAACCGTCGTAATTAACGGTTGACTTAGCGATTAATCATTAATGGTCCAGTGATTAGTCTAATTAAGAGTAGTTATAAATTGGTAATTATGTGGGCAATAAACCCTTAAAAGGGCACCCTCTGATTCCCGTTCTAACTATATCAAATGTCGGGTCAAAGTTGTTTATAAAAAGTTAACAGGATCCTAATTTGCGACTTAAAACATAATTTACAATGTAGAAGCTTTGCAACCTGTTTTATTACTCTTATAACTTAGTAATTAATGTAAGAACATGTCTAAGCATGTTCGACCCGACAATTTTCTGTTTAAACCCGGTTCGGAACCGAAAGTCGCAAAACTTTGACTTTTGCTTTGACTTCAGTTCTGACCCGATTTAGTATAGTTTGGAAATGCCTTAGAGCTTCCTTAGGACCAGGTTACATGATAGTATAACCCTCTGTGGTTGGATCGTTGATTGTCCGATTCGTTTACACGTTTCCGTTAAATGCTTAATGTTGACCATAATGCCCTTTTGACCATAAAACGAGAATTTTGGAAATATGAAAGGAAAATAATCTTTACTACTGATTTATAAACATGTCCCTAAAATTTCACATCAGTTGGAGGTCTAGATTAGGAGTTATGCTCATTAGCGTAATTATAACGCCTTTTAGTAATTAAACGGCGCAATTAGCATAAAGCCTATCTAAACCCAATTTTTGACACCAAACCTTTTACCCACCGATGTAATATAATATTTTGAGATTTTTAAAGATTTTTAATTATTTTTAACCTGCCCATAACCGAAGGTTATGGCCTGGATTCGGTAAATACCGATTGTACCCTTTTCGGTCATAAAATGAGTTCTACATAGTATTTTGACACAAATCCAATTGCTACTGATTTTATATAATAAATAAAGTATTTTTAACTTTATAACCTGATCAGAAAACTCAGATTTCCTGTATAACCCGGAAATCGCTTAAAATGGCTTTTTAAGCGTATTAAACGCATAGTTTGGGTTTGAAACCATTTTGGCATATAAGACCTATTACCAACTGATATGACCTAATAAAATAAGTTATTCTACTGATGTATTCGGACCCGAATCTCAGAATTTTAATTAACCTCTTTTATAATCTTTAAAATGACCAAAATACCCCTACGGGGCTTATTTTGAGATTAAACTCGTTTTGGGCATAATGGAAGATATCCTACTGATATCACAACATATTTAAGGTGTATTAACTTAGGAAACCTGTATATGACTCATATGGTTAACCGTTACGCACTTTTCGCGTTCGGATCGGCTTATGTAACTAGTTTGCATAATTTAGCCGAAACGGGTCAAACCATATCGTTTTCATCTCAAAATCCAGAATGTGTTTAAGTTACCCATATTAAACAAGCATACAAGCTTGCCGGGTTATTAAATTCTTGCTATTTAAGACAGGAGCTAGCTCAGGTAAATACTCTTAACTTATTTTCCCTATTACGGGCTTGGGATACGGTAATATAAATACCGCATGGTCAGGTATGGGATTCAAAGACCAATGAGTCGGGAAATCCAAATAACCTGTTTTAATTCGTATTGCTTGACTGAAACATTGGGGGTTAATGCGACCGTGTCCTGGATATCCTTGACTCATTAATTGCAATGGCCACGACCTAAGCACGGGGTGTAGGCATACACCTGACAGATGCAATATGCTTATTAATTAATTATACCCAATAAGGGATTCCCAATAAGGGAATAGTGGTGTGTCGGTTAATCTTAAACCGGCATAGAACCGGGCCCCGTATGTAGAGCAAGTTATGTAAAACTGATAACATGAGATATAGTTTGTCCCAAGTATAAAAGATTAATTTTGCCTTGTGCATTTTAATCAAAGTGTCAAAATATTTTCGTGCCTTGTGCACCTAAACCAATTTTCATAAACATTTCCAAATTAGTCGGTTGAGTGTATTTACCAGTGAAAACTGACGTATTTTCCAAAAAGGTTAAGTGACAGGTACTGAACGTAATTGGCTGGAAGCTCAGGGCGTTAATAAGGAATCTTGCAAGTTCTGGGCGTCCAAAGTCTGTTGAACAGTTTTTCCTTTTATTTGATCCGCCTGTGGATCCTTTACTTTCCGTTGTAATACTTGATATTACTTTATATTCGGATCGTAATATATTTATCTTTTGCTTCCGCTGTGCATTTATATATTGTGTTTTTTGACTATGATGATATCAACTACGTCACGATACTCCCCTACCGGGCCCACCGGTGAAACGTGGAAATATCGGGGTGTGACAGGTTGGTATCTGAGCCAACATTGAGTGAATTAAACACTAGTCTTTGGTGTTTAATCTCAGTGACACAGTAGCACATTCCTTGACCTTCTGAGTCTAGACTTAACATAGGAATATTCTCAATCCTAATCTGGAAATTTTTGCTTCCAAATTTTTATATATACGTCGCCAAGCGAAGAAGCTGTAATAGAAATTCTCCACATCTGGAGCCTTGAAATGCTGAGCTTCGTACCGCGGCTAGAATGAAACGAGCATCCAGGGAGAGAACATTCAGAAATAAAATGAAGAAGAAACTCCTCTTGCTGAAGATCGTTTCCTTAATAGTCCTTATAAGGACCTATTTATCTTTCAGTCCCTTCGAGGACACATTATTCCTTTCAAGTCCCGCTTAGGGCAACTCTGTATTTTATTTTTATAGTGGATTGATTAAATTAAGTTTTCATTCTAAACATGAAATATGAAATAAATGGAAAATAACAACCCTTTTATATGATATACCATTATAATAAAATGGCAAAATATAAAAAGGACAAGACCTAGCCACGTGTTATTTTGAGACAGGGCCAAGATGGTAGTTCCTCAATTAGATGCAGATCCTTATTAACACCTCAAATTAGGATTGTTCTGCGTTAAATATTAAAAAGAATCTTAAAGGTAAAACCTAGCCTAAATGTCACTACAGACAAGGCCAAGATGGTAGAACCTATTCAAGAGATTCAAACTCTTGTTAACATCTGTAACATGTTAACATTCCTGGCAGACGTGGTTCGATAAAATCGCATGAGTCATCCTTAAATAAGATTACTCCAATTTCCCTTATTTATATAATCATCCCTTAAGTATGAAGTGCCTACGGGCTATAATTAACGTCCTCTGAGACTAAAGACAGTGGTAGCCTACAACTCCCTGTCAAGAAAAGGTAATGAACTTTGATTCAAACCTTAATACCTCGATTCTCTGAAATCATGGCTTATATCATCCAATAAGATGATCATATTATAAACATCCCTTAGAAGGGAAGTGCCTACGGGCTATAGTTAATGTCCTCTGAGACTAAAGACAGTGGTAGCCTACAACTCCCTGTCAATAAAAGGTAATGAACTTTGATTCAAACCTTAATGCCTCGATTCTCTGAAATCATGGCTTATGTCATCCTATAAGATGATCATATTATAAACATCCCTTAGAAGGGAAGTGCCTACGGGCTATAGTTAATGTTCTCTGAGACTAAAGACAGTGGTAACCTACAACTCCCTGTCAAGAAAATGTAATGAACTTTGATTCAAACCTTAATGCCTCGATTCTCTGAAATCATGGCTTATAAATTAAACTTGTCTACGCGACTAGGCCATTTGTGCTATTATTAACTTGTAAATTAGGATTTATGATAAAAATCCTGAATAAAATAAATATCCTTCCTTCCCTGCCAGTATATATATTAAAAAGAATCTTAAAGGTACGACCTAGCCTATATGTCATTCCAGACGAGGCCAAGATGGTAGAACCTATTCAAAGGATTCAAATCCTTGTAACATTGTAAATATGTTAACACTCCTGGCAACAGTGATGCGATAAAATCGCACTTGTCATCTTTATATTAGGAAATTTTTCCAAACCCCTTATTTTAGCGTAAATGATCAAGAGGAATCATGGCTAATAAACGTTGAACTTGATGAACACATCAAAACATCCATTGGGATGTATACCTACGGGCAAAGATGTATACATGAAAAGATAGCTTTATTTCATAACTTCTTGCCAAACAATGAATTATGAAATTTTCCGATCCAAAGGAATCATTGATTATGTTATAAAATTTCCCTAGTGATAAGGCCTCTGTGCCATCAAAAAGTCCTTGGGACAAGCCCTTATGCTATATAAAACGTCGGTACGACATTGACGGTCATGACTTATGTCCCCTATCTAATAAATATGAAGGATTATATTCCGTTTAAACGCCAAAGATGGTTTATCTAAAAACCTAGGCCAAACATAATCAAATAAATTTAATACTATCTATTGGTCTATATGGTTGAATTACACCAAGGCTATTTAATCGTCAAGTTCGACAATTCGCTATATAATTAAACAAATTGTTACTACTTGATTAGTAGCCTTCAAAGCTTCACCACGGCTGACTCCTCTGAATCTCACAATCATCCAATTAGTCAGAATGATGTCCATTGACCAGCCTTTATGGCAAAATAAATTATCTTCCAAAGAGATGACGGCTGTAGTCTTTGACTCTCTGTCCAAAGGATCCTTTCATAAGAATCTGGAGTACTCTTCCCCAAAAAGAGTACGACAATATATATTACTTTATTTTATTATTTTTCTCATTGTTTTCTATCGCCTGCGAATGCCAAACTATGTTTGATAAAAGTGCCATATGAGGATTGGCGTATCCTAGTGTGTCCCATAGATTGCTTCCATACCTGATCAGTATGGAGGTTTAATGCATGGAATCCCTGAGATATCCCAATGGTCATATCGTACTAAAGTCGACTAGTAGTATTCAAAGAAGATATCCAGAATGGAATTATCCCAGTAAATGTTCCCGATTAAAGAATTCGTGGACTTGTAACATAATTGTGTCACTCATTTGACACAAGCAATGATGGATGAACTGGAGCCTGAGATATGGGAAATCTCTGTAACCTTCTTGTATCTTAATTATCTTCTCCTAAGATTACCCTGCTTACCTCCTGAGAGGCAAGTAGAGTTAAGATTTATATCCCATTTAGGGTTGTATCATTATGAAATTACCTAAACGGCTGGTACCATCATTGGAGGAATCGAAACCCTGATTAAGTAAGTTTTAAAATAGAGGATTCATATAGCCTAACCCAATATTCTGAGAGTTTGATATTGTTAAATAAGGAAGACGGTTCATTTGCTTATGCATTGATTACCGCAACCTTATTTAGGCAATAATTAAGAATCACCATTAGCTGCCCAGGATCGTTGAGTTATTCAACTAGCTATAACGATTAGCTATTCCTTAAGATTAGTTTTAAGCAATGGTTGGGATGACTATCCCACCTTAAGATAAGCTTTCTATAATAATTGATATGTAAGCATCAAGGCTGCTCCCTTGGAGACCTTGTATAGATGGAATGTTAAACATCTATTGTTAGGACAATAGATTGGTAAGTTCAATTATCAGGATCTGAAAGTTGCATTGGAAACAACAAATAAGATCACGCAAATTCATAATCATCTGTAAGATGCCAGTATTCGGCAGAAAAAAAATCAAGGATTAATGGAAAGTAGCAACCCTCCTAAATTCTTGTTAAGGAATAGGGTTCAACAAAGGATATCACCCAGGAAGGGTGTGCCAAATTGTTAAATTTTCAGGCTAGTTAAGCTCTGAATATATAGAACCATTCGAAGGAAATCGAATGTATCAAGATCAAGTAGCTTATAAGCTAAAACCTATTTAAGGAGCTTGGCAGAGCTCCCAATACATTGCACACTAGTGACTGAAGGAGGTGTTTCGCCAATAAGTCAAGAAGCACTATCACATAATGATATGCAGATTTATGATGTGATGAGCATCCTGTATTGATTAAGGACCGACAGGTTAAGAAGCCCCAAAAGGATACATGTACCTAATATAGGGGTCACTTTGGGAGCTTGGAAAGACTCCAAATATGTTATAGAAGTTAAGTCCATTATGCGACAAAAAGTACTTCCAGCATTTTAGAAAATCTCGAGGTCGAGATTTCTTTTAAGGGGGAGAGGATGTAACACCTCCAAAATTCATGTCCAATAAAGTATTGACACGTGTCATGAACTTTAAACGTGTAAAAGAATACTCTAGAGGGACTAAAGTTAACAAACAAGGAAAGTATGTGAATATATGGATTCAAAATGTCAACAATGGATAAATATACTTTACAATAACCCTACATAATGTTTATACCCTTAAACGAATGATTCATGGATCATACGAAACTAATTGCGAAAGAAAGTGAGAGATTACAAACTACAGGGGTTAAATGTGTCAACATGTTTAAAGTGTACCTCTGAGTGACCTTTTAGCAAACCCGAAGCTTTGTAACGGTAATTTATGCTCACTAGAATGCGTGATAAAAATTTCATAAAGTTTCGTTATCGTATGAGAAAGTTATGATCAAATTCGTAAACAAGGGGTTAAAGCGTCAACGTTGGAAGTTGTGACTTTTCGGGTGATAACCAAGTTAACCAAGGACTTAACAAAGTGGGTATAAGACTTGAAGCCCTTATAAGTCAATTGGAGGGGCTCAAAATGCAAAGAATAAAGGTGGATTGACCTTTCGAAGGACCAAGAGCCAAGGATGCAAACTGAAAAGAATTTTTTTGCCCTGATAACTGGCTTACGGACCGTAAAGGTCCACCCTTACGGTCCGTAAGGGATGCCCAGATGCAGAAAGTTGGCTGTTGGCTATTTTAAACGTTGCAACCGACTTAAAAACAATTTTTCACATACATGGGCGACCCCTAATAGTTCCTAGGACTTAGGGGCACTTGTCATTGATCTGAATCACCCCTTAGACTTAGTTGTCATCATCAAAATGGATTAAAATCACTATAAAAGGCCTTCTTGTTGCAACCATTTTGATCATTCATTCCATCTGCTTTCTTGGAGCTTCCTGGAGCATAAGAGCAGACCCAAGCCATCTCTAATAGTGCATTAGACTTTGGTAAGTACCCTTGACCTTCCTTAATTGAGTTTTCACTTAGTTTTAGCTTAAAAGTCAAACCGTCGTAATTAACGGTTGACTTAGCGATTAATCATTAATGGTCCAGTGATTAGTCTAATTAAGAGTAGTTATAAATTGGTAATTATGTGGGCAATAAACCCTTAAAAGGGCACCCTCTGATTCCCGTTCTAACTATATCAAATGTCGGGTCAAAGTTGTTTATAAAAAGTTAACAGGATCCTAATTTGCGACTTAAAACATAATTTACAATGTAGAAGCTTTGCAACCTGTTTTATTACTCTTATAACTTAGTAATTAATGTAAGAACATGTCTAAGCATGTTCGACCCGACAATTTTCTGTTTAAACCCGGTTCGGAACCGAAAGTCGCAAAACTTTGACTTTTGCTTTGACTTCAGTTCTGACCCGATTTAGTATAGTTTGGAAATTCCTTAGAGCTTCCTTAGGACCAGGTTACATGATAGTATAACCCTCTGTGGTTGGATCGTTGATTGTCCGATTCGTTTACACGTTTCCGTTAAATGCTTAATGTTGACCATAATGCCCTTTTGACCATAAAACGAGAATTTTGGAAATATGAAAGGAAAATAATCTTTACTACTGATTTATAAACATGTCCCTAAAATTTCACATCAGTTGGAGGTCTAGATTAGGAGTTATGCTCATTAGCGTAATTATAACGCCTTTTAGTAATTAAACGGCGCAATTAGCATAAAGCCTATCTAAACCCAATTTTTGACACCAAACCTTTTACCCACCGATGTAATATAATATTTTGAGATTTTTAAAGATTTTTAATTATTTTTAACCTGCCCATAACCGAAGGTTATGGCCTGGATTCGGTAAATACCGATTGTACCCTTTTCGGTCATAAAATGAGTTCTACATAGTATTTTGACACAAATCCAATTGCTACTGATTTTATATAATAAATAAAGTATTTTTAACTTTATAACCTGATCAGAAAACTCAGATTTCCTGTATAACCCGGAAATCGCTTAAAATGGCTTTTTAAGCGTATTAAACGCATAGTTTGGGTTTGAAACCATTTTGGCATATAAGACCTATTACCAACTGATATGACCTAATAAAATAAGTTATTCTACTGATGTATTCGGACCCGAATCTCAGAATTTTAATTAACCTCTTTTATAATCTTTAAAATGACCAAAATACCCCTACGGGGCTTATTTTGAGATTAAACTCGTTTTGGGCATAATGGAAGATATCCTACTGATATCACAACATATTTAAGGTGTATTAACTTAGGAAACCTGTATATGACTCATATGGTTAACCGTTACGCACTTTTCGCGTTCGGATCGGCTTATGTAAC
This sequence comes from Helianthus tuberosus, assembly GCA_030545235.1. Taxonomy (NCBI): domain Eukaryota; kingdom Viridiplantae; phylum Streptophyta; class Magnoliopsida; order Asterales; family Asteraceae; genus Helianthus; species Helianthus tuberosus. Next base: position 9,359,021 of record CM060434.1, on the reverse strand, counting down.
TAGTTTGCATAATTTAGCCGAAACGGGTCAAACCATATCGTTTTCATCTCAAAATCCAGAATGTGTTTAAGTTACCCATATTAAACATGCATACAAGCTTTCCGGGTCAAAACCACATTCTAAACCGGTCTTCGCCTTATCATGCGTTTGAACCGTATATTTCCTTAAAACTAACCGGTCTAAGTTTAGGCTTAATTAAAGACCCGTTAGTATTCTAATTGGTTATTTATACCATCATTCCAGACTAGAGCCTTCCGGTAAATTGTACCTACGCTTACTTAAGTGAATACGACTGAGTTATTAAATTCTTGCTATTTAAGACAGGAGCTAGCTCAGGTAAATACTCTTAACTTATTTTCCCTATTACGGGCTTGGGATAGGGTAATATAAATACCGCATGGTCAAGTATGGGATTCAAAGACCAATGAGTCGGGAAATCCAAATAACCTGTTTTAATTCGTATTGCGTGACTGAAACATTGGGGGTTAATGCGACCGTGTCCTGGATATCCTTGACTCATTAATTGCAATGGCCACGACCTAAGCACGGGGTGTAGGCATACACCTGACAGATGCAATATGCTTATTAATTAATTATACCCAATAAGGGATTCCCAATAAGGGAATAGTGGTGTGTCGGTTAATCTTGAACCGGCATAGAACCGGGCCCCGTATGTAGAGCAAGTTATGTAAAACTGATAACATGAGATATAGTTTGTCCCAAGTATAAAAGATTAATTTTGCCTTGTGCATTTTAATCAAAGTGTCAAAATATTTTCGTGCCTTGTGCACCTAAACCAATTTTCATAAACATTTCCAAATGAGTCGGTTGAGTGTATTTACCAGTGAAAACTGACGTATTTTCCAAAAAGGTTAAGTGACAGGTACTGAACGTAATTGGCTGGAAGCTCAGGGCGTTAATAAGGAATCTTGCAAGTTCTAGGCGTCCAAAGTCTGTTGAATAGTTTTTCCTTTTATTTGATCCGCCTGTGGATCCTTTACTTTCCGTTGTAATACTTGATATTACTTTATATTCGTATCGTAATATATTTATCTTTTGCTTCCGCTGTGCATTTATATATTGTGTTGTTTGACTATGATGATATCAACTACGTCACGATACTCCCCTACCGGGCCCACCGGTGAAACGTGGAAATATCGGGGTGTGACAGTATAAAATGCACAATGCTTGTTGTTCACATCTGTTATATTATGCATACTACATGTAAGGCTTAATTGTCATGAAAATGTTATGAGATGTAACTTTGGTTGACATGAGTCATTCTTGAAGCACCTCCACCAATCATCTATTGCCACCCACCACCACCAGCCTAACAAAAACACATATAACGATTGTGATAATGAGGCAATGACTAAAAGGGGCAGTAGTTAGTAACAACGATTAGAAGGTCGTTGGCAAAACTTGGTGATTTATATTAGTTCTTAATTAGATATTGATGTTCTTGGTCCTTAAGGTTAATAAAAGTAGATTTTTCTAAACATTTTGTTAATAGTTAATTTCACTAGAAGTATAAATATCGGTCTCAACAAATAGGAAAAAAATTAATGAATCTTGGTATAGTTTTCTACACTTGTTACATATTGATTATGTGTAACTTTATATACACAATGAATAAATTAATAAAAGAAATGATATATGTACGAAACTATATTTTGAAAAGATTAGAAAAGCTTGCTTCCAAACTCTTCAATATCTTTCCCTTTTTCTAGAAGATGAAGCTGCAACATCTCTTAGCTCAGATAAGCTTCTTTCAAGTTGCAATGCCACTTTCATCTCAAACACTTCACCATTCTCTCTCTTCCCCACATCTCTTTCCTTCAAGTTTGCTTCAATAGATTCATGCATCATCTTAAAGAAACCAGCATTGTTTTCTATACATCTCAAACACCATCCCTACTTGCCCACCATGTTGTATAGTATTTACAACATTTGACATCGCACCCCCCATGACCCCAAGCACCATGGCCCAAGAACTATGAGGAGAAGATGCAAGAATGCCCGAACCAATGGCTCCTAAGCCGGTTAGTAGAGGTCCAGCTATGGCTAAACCTTTGTTGAGTTTCAAGGCCTTTTCACCGAACCTTATATAATCATCTTTATCTTTAACCTCCAAAACCTTAGTGATCTCTTTCATCTCTTCTTCTAGTTCCACACTTCAACCGTTTTGTATCATTACAACGTTTGGAAGATCTTTTTTCGGGCCACCAAACCGCTGGTTCCACTTTGGCTGGAAACTTCTCTAGCATGACACCATGTAAAGGAAGAGGGTAGGCTCTATCTATAGCCAAAACTTTCTCCACAACTTCATTTACATCATTGAGAGTAGGTTGGCTTATTGCAATCTTTGTCTTGATTTCGCTTTCGAGTTGCTTGAACAACCTTGCTGCATTTCTTTGTTCTTCAGCCAGCTGAGATGGTTGGATATTGTTCATGATACCAACATGCCTGTGGCTGCCAAATATATGAAACTTGATGGACTGAAATGCCAGTTTGCAACCTCCCTCTGCATCTAATATCTGTATTTGTATGGACTAAAATACCGGCCATATGAAATTATCTCTACACTTCCACTATCGGTCTAAAAAAGAAAATTCATAGAATTTTAGAAAAACAAACTAAATATTTAAACAATGTTTATCTTGTTATCTTAGGTGTGAAAAAAAGATACTTTAGGAGAATCTTTCATTGGGCTGCATGTTTGTATCTTTTTCGATGTCATTGCATTGGTACCTAACTGCAAAAAATACAAGTATTACCATATACTAGAATACTAAATATTTGGTTTAATTCATATAAATAGAAAATCATCAATATTTAGACTACTAACATAGGTATGCAATAAAAAAATACCTTAGGAGAATCTTCGTTTGGGCTGCAGGTTTGATTCTTTTTAGGTGTCATTGCATTGGTACACAACTGCAATAATATAGATAACATATATTACAATACTGAAAGTTTGGTTTCGTACTTGCTTTCATTGCAGAGTTGGCAGCTTCAAATATGTGGAAGAAGTCATCCGAGGGATCCATTGTTGCAAATATGTTGCTGTACGAATTTATTGAATGCAAAAAGAAGACAAAACTTTGTGCTATCTCAACTCGTCTTATATAGCCATTAGACTTGACAGTTAAGTGTCCACTACCCCACTAACTTGCTGAAAATAAGGAAGACTATATCAACCTCTATTTTAACTATAAATTGTCAGTTTCTAATTTACACTTTTATTGGACCCACTTTCTAAATCTGCATTTTCATTGGACCATCTTAATAAACTGCAGTTAACCGAAAGATCATGGGAGAGAGAGTGCAAAACCGACACCAACTTCTGCATCTAGAAGGAATTTAGTGACTTTCAACGGCTGAGAGCACAAAGTTTTGTCTTCCAAAAGTTGGTTACGAACAACGGTGGCAATATAATATAGAATGCTCTAAATCTATTTGGTTAAAAAATATTAGATTATTATTAAACTAATATTAGTTATAAATTTTGCACAAAAAGTGTTTGTAGTCTCAAAAGTTACCTGCCCATTTACATGCTTGCAGGAACGCACCCCCCTCCCCCAAGAAGAATTATGTTTGGTTTCAAGCGCCGATGGAAACTGGGAATCGGGAAAGTTTATATCTGATCTGTATCAAGCACTGAATCACTAATTGCATTTTCTGAAACAAAAGTAAGCTAAAGTTTATAGATGATCTTATTTTATATGAAAGTGCGAGTGACGGTTTTTGATGTTTTGCTTTTTAATCTAGGTATTAAAGTTACTACTTCTGGTTTAATCTACAAATAGTTGTCATAGTCTACCTAACTTAACAATTTTTATTATATCGCAGGATGACTCAAAACTTTTTCGGCTATGTTCTTCGGGTACAGAGGTAATTTTTTTATATTCAGCTTCAATTTAAAGATGGTATCACCATGGTTGCTTTGGTGGGGGCCTATTTATGTGATCTTGATCTAGGGCATTAACTTTTTTTTTGTTGCTTTAATCTTGCAGACAATTGCAGCAATCCCTGTGTAACCACAAGTAATAGTACATATTGGGTCCATTAATAAGGTTAGTAAGCAAAAAATCTTGAGAGTTAATTAGTGTGGGACATATGGGCCGAATCAGATTTGCCCACAAAATGCTTTTTGTCAATTTTATACACTTTTTATAATTAATTGAGAGTTAATTATGATTATAAACAATGTCATTACAGTAATAATCTACATCTTTGAATAAAACAATTTAGATGGTGTATGCATTGAAAAAAAATCCTTTTGCCAACTTTGAGCTCATTTAATCCGAGCGGCCCATTTTACCTGTTTGAGATAAAGCACAACCCAGTTTGACCTGTTGAAAAGTATACGGGTTGAAATTGCAACCTTTAAGTGATAATTATGACGAATCTTGATTTCCTTATGTACTCGAGAAACAATAACAAAATTTTTATTTGGTTACCTACTTTTTTCCGACCGTATGTTTAGTTACAGAACGGTCGCAACAGGGCTTGCGATGGTTTTGCGACCGTAGATGCCGTCGCAAATACGCAGTTTTCTAGTAGTGTATACACAGTTTCAAAAACTTGACCCTAAAAACTGGTTAATTACCGAAAACATGTGCATAAGTCGCAAAAATATTTTACCTCACACTAAACTCATGATGCATTTGAAATTTGTATTGACTAAAATGGCAACCGTACTCAATGATATGCACATCATTACTATTTTCCTACAATTTGAAAAAAAAACGATTAGTTAAGAAATAATAAAAAACCAAAACAACTTTAGACTCAATGATATGCACATCATTACTATTTTCCTACAATTTGAAAAAAAAAAAAAGATTAGTTAAGAAATAATAAAAAACCAAAACAACTTTAGATACAAGTAATTTAGCCATACCTTGATGTCATCGGGCGTAGGATCTGTTTTTCTGTTTTCTGGTGAAACTATTAGTGGTTCACTATTCTGGCTTGAAATTCGAATTAGTGACCTAAGAATTTAGGTGTTTAAAGTGTTTATTATAGGAAGTATAAACTGTAAACAATAACTTAAAAAGTTTACCTTTATAACTGGTGACTATACACGAAGCAAGAAATTGATTAGAGAATTACTGCTGTTTGTTAATTGCAGATTCAATCTTATTAGAATTGACTGTGGACAACTATCTCAACACTGTCAGCATGTATCAGACTTTACAATACATAATTTATGTTAACGAAACAAAACCAATACTTACCTTCACTTGTAGGTCATTTGTTCCATCAGTTTGTTCCTGTTTAATCATAATTGATGACTACACGAAGCAAAATACTGATTAAAGACGTGGTCTATAAATCAACACAAAGGAAGAAGATAATTGGTATGTACCTTTTCAGTCTGCTATTCTTGCTCCATACGATTTCGTGTTTATCAGATGATAATTCTAATAAGAACATCACTCTACCCTATTTATATAGGAAACTAAAAAATCTGGAGTTAACATATGTACAACATTGTATGTGGTTTAGTATTACCTTGATTGCATAGTTGGCTGCTTTGAATAGGTAGTAGTTATCCATTAGGGTGTAGGCATCCATGGCTGCAAATCTTTGCTGTCCGAATGGAAATAATATGTAATATAGAAGTGTGGGGTACGTATTATATAATCATCATACTGGGTAGTTACACCCTCCACTACTCCACTAACTTGCTGAAATAAAGGAGCTTAAACCGTATTTGTGTTTTTCAGTTTCTTATTCTGTATTTTTATTGGCTCATCTTAGGAAACTGCTGCTAACTGAATAATCATGGGAGAGAGAGTGTTGAACTGCCGTGAACTGCTGCTTCTAGAAGAAATTTAGAGACTTTAAACGGCTGAGATTAAAAGTTGATGACTTTCTACGGCTGTAATTAGCCCAAATAGCAGTTACAAACAACGGGAACAATATAATATAGAATATTAGTAGCATTTTAAAAAATATAGTAAAATTGATGATTCTGATTGTTTCAACCTCTATCTAGCAGCTTGATTATGTTATCTATAGACATGTATTACGTTTATATCCCGGAGAGACGAAGATGGTTTAGGTAAATCTGTCTTGAACCCACTTGTTGTCTTGTGCTCATAACTCTTGGACACAACATAATGTTTATTACATGATTTATTTTGAAAAATGAGAAAAGCCTTATCTTGAGATGTGGAAAAGAAGTCTATAATCCCACTCAATAGGCCATTTCCACTTCACGAACTGGAGTTTGATTAGGTCTGGTTGCTAAACAAACAAGCTTGAAGATATGTTTGTTGTCATTTTTGGATACACAATGTTCTGTTATGTAAACCAGAACAAGAGATGATCTTGAATTGTACATTTATCGAATTTTTACTAGAGCTATCTGGTACTGAAAAAATTGCATCAACACTCAACAACAAATAGGATAGGTCCGTCTTTTTATAAGAAAAAATCACTAGAATAGTAGAACAATCATTTTTATCTGTTTATACCTAAATGTCCATTTAAGTCCATGTTTTAACTATCAAATACGCAAACAAATTTCACATATTCGTTTTATGTTTGTGTCTTGCCATACCTGTTTTTTTCAAAATTTGTTTGCAATCTTATTAATTTTTTCTCGACTGTTATGCCCAAATTGAAGGACAATGTGATCAGTGATTCTTTACGATATAGTAAAACATGTTTTATAGCCTCCCTTCTTGTATGTGTATTGTGCTTGTACTGTTCTTCATTCACCTTTACATAAATTAGGTGTTGGTATTCTAAGAACTTTCAAAGTCATACTATAATGTTAAAAAAAACATGCTCACAGACACTTTATATTTCAATTATGTGGCAAAACAATTGATTGAAAATAATTTAAGAACTAAAATCTAGAATGAAAATTATAAGCGGGTAATTTTTTAGTTGCCTTAGTAAAAGTCAAATCTACTTTGCATTATTGGGTGCATGCAAATGCCGTTTGGACAACACACTTTAAGACCATACGATGTGGGATTGGAAGCCCCTCCACGCCGGGCATACCACCCACGTATGGCATGGAGGGCGGCGTTGTGAGTGGGGATTGAGGATATCCACCGGCATGGGGGCAAATGGGTGGGTGAGGTGGAGCCTCTTGATTTGGTGGGTGTAGTTTAGGTTTGTTTTGATTGATGTTTATTTTTTTGTTTTTTATTCTCTTCTACGCCACTTTTTCACCCCATGCTTTTTTCTCCACGCCACCATCACTACTAGAAAATGAGGCTAATGCAACTTTTTAGTTGCAACCTTTTTCAATTGTGTTGCATTTGACTATAATGCAACTTCGTTAAATACAAATGTTGCATTAGATGATCTACTGCAACCTTTTTGATAAAAAGTTGCAAAATTGTATAAAAATTGCAACTTTTTTCTTAAAATGTTGCAAAACTTATTGAAAGTTGCAACTTTTATTAGAAAAGTTGCATTGCTGAAACTTACATTCAACTCTTATTTTCAAAAGTTGCGTAAGTCAATGAAAACGGAAAAAAATGTTTCGATTTGTAAATAGTAATTTATTTGATATTTACATAATACTTTTTTTTATAATAAAATAAATAGTTAGATTAGCTTTGCACATGCCAGTGTGTTTTACTGTTTTACATCAAATCCTATATTTTTAATGCTATAATTACATATTTGTTATATTATCTAGTGAAACCTCTTTGTGGGTTGACAATAATTTAGTTGAGATAAGTATGATACATACAATCCGTATCGCATCGCAACTGAATGATGAAACTCAAAAACCTAAATCGTAAAATATTGTATTCTAGAATTTCTAATAGACAAATAAAATACGCTTAGAATTAGTTATAACAATAGAAATAATAAAAGAAAAAATGTGAACAATGGAGTGGTGGTTCATTGGCAAAGACAAAACCTTTAAAAACACGGGTCAAGTTATTCTACAAAGGCTTCTAATTGTAAGAAGTGTAAGAAGGATTTATAGAGTGACAAGTGTCCAATAACCTAAAACTAAACCCACTATATCACCACTAAAAACCTAAACACCCCCCCCCCCCCCGGCAAAAAAAACAAAAAAAAAACCTATACCTCACCAAAAAAACCCCCAAAAAACCTAACCCCCCACCCCCCAAAAACCTAAAAAAAACCTAACCCCCCCCCCCCATCCCACACCCCCCACCCCCCAAAAACCTAAAAAAACCTAAACCCCCCCCCCCCCCCAAAAAAAAAAAAAAAACCTAAAAAAAACTAAACACCCACCACCACCCAAAAACCTAAACCCCCACCCCCTCGGCAAAAAAAAAAAATTTTTTTTTTTTTTTGGTGGGTGATGTGGGGGGGGGGGGGTGGGGGTTTTTGATGGTGGTGGATGTTTAAGTTTTTTTTTTTTTTTTAGTGGGTTTTTTTGTGTAGTGGGTTTTTTTAGGTTATTGGACACTTGTCACTCTATAAATCCTTCTTACACTTCTTATCATTAAGATCCTTTGTATTTGATCCTAATCCTAAAATCACATAGGTTGAGAATGGGAAGGTTTTGGGTTCAAGTCCCATAAAACGACAAGAGATTAAAGAAATTAGTTGTTCACAAAAAAATGTTAAAAAATGAAAAAAAAAATCTTATCTGCCGAGAAGTAATGATGGTGTTTGGTTTTGTGTTATAATTTTTTAGTAACATCTAAATATATAATTTTTTTATTTATCAAAGGTTATTATTTTCTTCTTCCCAAAAATTAGTTTCCCAGCTATACCCTATTTTCACCTCAACAATTTCATTTCCCTCCTTTCCCAAATTGATTTACCCAAACTATTTCAATTTCCCGCTTCCCCAGATCGACCCTTCACTACAAAAATTCATTCTCCCGCTATCCCTGTCCCCAAACCCTAGTCGTTTTCACCTTATTGCTCAAATTTAAACTCAAAACCAAGATTGAGGAGATAATCAATTAAATTGTCTCACATTCTCTTTCTAAATCTGTTGTTTTTCGATTCAAAATCTAATCCAATCAATCTTATGCTTCCTTCGATTACAGATTTTGTTGTGGCGAGAGGATGAACAATCATAGTAGAAGCAACAGGAACGCAGGCACTGGTCCACCCACTCAATCGGTCCTTAAAAGGTTTAATTTCTTTCTTATTTTGTGGTTTGACTCGATCATTTGCTTTAGGATTGCAGTTTTTTTACCCATGTTAATTAAATTGGCTAAATGAATTTGCCCATGGAATCAACCTGAATCAAGTGTCTGAAATTAGGGCTTTGTCATTTGTAGATATTTTGATTGAAATACCTGTTTTTGATTTTATTATTTCTACACATATATTATTCAAATCGATTCATTATCTTATTAACATTTCGTTGTTATCTATAACACTGTAAGCATATGTCATTTTTCTTGACTTTAATATTTGAATAAATTATGAATTATCATTTTTTTTCAAGAGTGGGAGGGGTGTACCTAGGGGTGTAAACGAGCCGAGCGGCTAGCGAGCTTCTCGAGATCGGTTCGAGAAAAAGCTCGAAACGAGCCGAGCCTTATCAAGCCCGAGCCGAGCTTGAGCTTAAAATAAAGCTGGTTTGTTTATGAAGCCCGAGCTCGAGCCACGCATGTGAAGCTCGTTAGGCTCGTCGAGCCTTATCGAGCCTTAGTGTAAACGAGCCGAGTCGAGCCGAGCTTATTTTAACTTGTTTACAAGCCGACCTCGAACCTAAAAATAAGCTTATTGAGTAAACGAGCCCGGGCCCTAGCTTCACTTATCGAGCTCGCGAGCCTAAAAAGTCTATTATTTATATTATTTTTATTTAATGTATTAATGAATAGATAATAAACGAGCTCGAGCCCGAGCTCTCATAAGTTAATTGAGCTCGATCTCGAGCCTGGTCAAGCTCGGGCTTGGCTCGGCTCGTTTGCACCCTATACCCATCGTCATATCTATCTGTAGTTTTTATTATTAACTTGAAAATGAGTTTTTTTTCCCAAAACAAACTGATAAAAGAGAGTGCATGTGTTCAAATACTTTTTAATTTTTTTTGCAGTATGTTGAAGCCTTGAGATTCTTCTTTCATGACTATGTGGGTTCATAAATTATGCCTTAAAAGTGGACCCAACCTAGGTCAGTCCTACTCTCAACTTTTCTCACAATTCCGGCAATTATGAATCAAAACTACTATATTATCAGACCTTCAATACCCTTTTTGTGCTATGTCGATTTGAAACATATGTACTTGCTTAAACTATATATGTTTTTTGCTTTGATATCATACTTTGTTAAAAGTGAGAACCTGAGGTTTTCTATTCAATGAGGGTGCTGGCGCTGATCAAAGATCTATCTTAGTGAGGACAATGGTAGAAAGCAAAGCAAGCAAAAATGTGCTTCGCAAATTTTACCTACTTGGGTACGAGTTATACCATGAGTTGCTGCGTGGGGTTTTGTTATCATTTGCAAAGGGGCGCACAAATAACCGTTATAGTTTCTTCATATAGTAAGATGTTAAATTTACGTACCACTGAATTCGCTGACGACAACGTAGTTGCGACACCTGGCATTCAAATGGTTGAAGTGATTGCACCTGCATCAACTAAAATTACACTGAAGTTGTTGCAGCAGTTTCTTTATTTTGTGAACATCTTGCAGCGTAAGTTCTCACTACTATGTATTTTTGTACGCTTCACCCTCAATTCTAGCAAGTGTGGTAGTTACCGACACGAAATAAAATTAATCAAGTTTTGGGTTGTCAATTTTAACTCTTTCAATTAGTACGTTGTGTTTAGGTTAGCCCTGTTAAATAAACTAGTTGACCCGTAATAGAAAGTATTTTATTATAGGTCAACCTGCTGACTCGTTCATAACTCACTTAGCCGGGCTAAGTTACCTGCTAAGTTAGCCCGTATACATCTTGATTACAACTTATTTACAACCTGGGAAACTTTTGACAACCCATCAATTTGTTTGACTCATTGGGATGAATGGGTTACACAGTTACACTGGTCGTGTTCAGGTTACACGATTAAAAGCATGTCAGGGGTTATGATTTATGCCTTGACACATAAATTTTGTTTGTTTGATCTGGTGTTGTCTTTAATTGAGACAAATTGCAGTATGAACTAATGGATGTAATGGTAACTCAAACACATTTGATCACTTTCGTTCCCAAATGTGATTGGAAACACTGTGTATTTGAGACAGGTTGCTACTATCCTAGTGCGGATGTGTTTGGAAACAATGTGTATTTAAAACGAATGATGATTGTTTGAACATGATAAACTTTTAGGACTTGCAGGCTTTAGAATATCATTAAGTAGGAAACAAATAAAAGCACATGATTGGAATCAAATAGCATAAATCTTAAATTTCTTTAATCTGGGTGAATTATTTTTTTGTCTAAATATGTGATATTTTCCTGTGCAGGTTAATACGAACAACGAAGGTTATCAAAGGTAAAAAACAAGTTCCTTATCAAAAAATCATGCTTGGTATGCTTACTATTAAGAAAGATTAGTATGTATATGTAAGTGTTTTTTCTTAAAATTAATCGTTTAATTGGAGTTCATATTGATGCTCAAACCCTCTATGTTGCTTGTTCTTGTTTTATGTTCTCAACAAACAACTTGTATTGTTGGTTTATTAGCTGGTGATTTTTTTTTTGAAATGTTTTCTTATTCTCTTTTGAAGGAACAAATGAAGAACTACAAAAACCTTCAGAAGATGGAAATGCTTTGGTCTATCCTTTTGTGGTTGTAATGAACAAGGAGTTTGATCGTCACGTTCGACTTTATAGCAAAGGCTTTACTAAAAGATGATGAAAATATGGATGGTGGTGAGGAAGCATACACGATTCTAGGTGGGATTTTATCATGGCGGAGAGGAACACCAAAGCGCCAACCAGCAAAATTTGAAGCTACGATGTAGAGTATTATTGAAAAGCTACTTGTTGACTAGTTTAGGATCTTAGATGCCAATGAGGTTTTCGTTACCTTTTATCATTGTAATTGACAATGTTATTTTGATTACATTGTTATTTTAAGTTTGGACATGTGTTCATGTTATTATTGTGTTGGTGTAATTGATATATAATTGCATATTAATAGATATTTTAGTACATCAAACAATAATCCGATAGAGTTGCATTTGACTAAGAAAAAAGTTGCATTTGTTGTAATTAGAATCTTGAAAATCTGTTGCATTTAATGTAAAAAAGTTGCATTTAAGTGCAATAAAGGTTGTATTTGAGTGTTAAAAAAGTTGCATTAGCATGTAAAAGGGTACATTATAAAAAAGTTGCATTTAGTATTTAAATGCAACTTTTTCAAAAAAGGTTGCATTATCTAACATAAAAGTTGCATTAGGTCTAATGCAACTTCGTCTAATGCAGCTTTTGATAAAAAGTTGTATTAAGCCTAATGCAACTTTTTCAAGGCCTAATGCAACATTTTATTGGGGTTGCATTAGGTTCATTTTCTTGTAGTGCATGCTGACGTAGTTGACACGTGTCGCTCAACGCCATCCCTTCAAGCCCTCCACACTGTGTGTTCTAAGCCTTTTATCCATTGAGACGCCTGACTATCATATAGCATTAGAAGATTAAATTAAAGTTGATTTTCTTCTGAATGTTATAAATAAAATACGTGAAACCCGCCGCTCAACGTGCCGCCAGAAAACATAATATCCGCGGCAACATTCGGGCATTGCCACTAGCCATACTAATAAACAATTTGGTCTAATAGGCTAAGCATCATAAACAGCCATATAAATTTGACTATGAATTCATTGTTAATTAATTCTTGTGGTTCACAACCATTAATAAAAAATGGTGATATTACAAGTGAAAGATTAACGGTCATCTATACTATTATAAAAAAAAGGAGAAGTGGTGGATATGAATGTAATTTTACATCACATCCAACTTTAAAAGCAATATGTACAAATAAAAACAACACATTTGAGAGGGATATAATAGTAATTAACATTAATTTTTAAGACACCAAAGGGGTATAATCGGTAATTTGCCATCTTCTAGAACCCTAATACTAAATAGCAGGCTTCAATTCATTTTATTCACTGGAAAACCATACGATTCATCATAAATTCCTCATCAATAGCACCTTAGTACATACGATTGAAGAGTCCCAAACCACCGCCACCCTCCTTTCCGGTTTTGTCTCCGCAATTTGTTCCCCCCATCACCGCGTCTCGAATAGTCGCCACCGGTGTTGTGCTACACATCCACCGCTGCCTGGTCTTTGCCTCTGCTCGTTGGTGTCGCAAACAGGCCATCTCAAGTATTCATTGGCATCCGATTTGTTCTTCTTGGTTACGATCCTCTAAAAAACTCACAGGTTTTAAAAGTTTTTCTTTTTGTTTATTAATTTCTGTACATGTATCTGATTGTTTCATATGATGGATACATTCATGTGTTAAGAGTTTATAATTGGATTATTTGTTTGTTTGTTGTTTGATTTTTTTTTTTCTTTTTAGTTGAGTGTTGTTTGTTAGTTAGGGTTTGAGTTGATTTATTAGAATTATAGGCAGAAATTGTAATTTAGAATTGATTTTTTTTTTTAATTTAAGTTGTGTTTACAGGTTTCACTGAAGTTTGTTAATGGCGGAGCTGTTAATGTCGGTAAATACGGTCCGAATTGCACTCATGTTATTCTTGATAAGCTTGTTTGGGTTTTAAAATTTTCATATGTGGTACCAAATAACTGGGTTTCTACATGTTCAGGTCTACTCTGTTTTATATCAAAAACCCATTTTCTGTTTTAATTCCCATGTCTATTAATCTTTGTACTCAAATTGTACCATAAAGAACAGATTTGTGATTTTAATCGATATATATGGCGAAAAAGTAAGCAGCGATCAAAATCAATTTATTCTTCGATCACCATCTATTAAGAGGAAACGGACGGATGAATGAACAGAGCAAACACGCATATTCGGTTGCGTATGCGACCGTTGTGGCGGCAGAAGTAGCGGTGGCAGCCGCCCATGCTGCCGCTGAAGTCGTTCGCTTGACGTCCATTGCGCATCCATTGAGTAAATCCGTAGAAGAAATGGTTGCTACCAAGATTCAAACAGCTTATCGCAGGCACTTGGTAAATTATATTAGCACAATAAATATTTGTAAAACAGTTTCTTGATCTGTGGGGTTACATAATTATATTGTTTTCAGGCGAGCAGGGCGTTGCGTGCTCTTAGAGGGCTTGGGCGGTTGAGATCGGTGATTCAAGGTCAATCGGTCAAACGCCAAACAACGTCGGCGTTGAAATGTATGCAAACATTGGCTCGTGTACAGTCTCAGATTCGGTCAAGGCGTGTGCGTAGAAAGTCTAAAGAAGAAACGAAAGCCATTTTATGAAGGAAACAGGGGGCTCATACCCAAAGTACACGACTGCTGCTCATACGCCTATAAGAATCACGAGTGTGAATACTACACAAAGTGTACAGCATAGGCACCGCCGACACCAGTTTTTCTTTTTTGGTGGTTTGGAGTACTGGATCGGGATGGTGCGCTGGAAAGTCCTTTGCAATCAGATCCTAAGGCTGAAGAAGTGGCAGGGTATGTGCATTGGCTGCTAATTTGTTGCATATTGTTACTAAAGGTGCAAAATATCCGGGGTTGGGTAACGTTCGAGGCATATTTTGGGTCGGCTGAATAATGCAGATTTGTTTTATCTACCACAATGGTTGTGATTGCTTACATTTATTCTACCTTTACAAGACTTGTTGTTAGGGTCACTCTTGTTATTTGTCCATTTACAAATGCTAAAGATGATTTGTATCGTAATTTTTGTTGTTAATGGTGGATTTTCTTATGCAGGCGCTTACGTTCTTTTAGAAACTTGATGAGTTAATGCTCAAGGACCGTTACCACAACTGTCATGTTGCCACACCATTCGGTAAGCATATGCTCAGGTATGCAACGAGTCACCCCTCATCTTAAGTAAAGGGTTTTCATGCTAAAACTAAGGCCATATATGTCAATCTGAATTAGGCCTCTCAACTCTCACCATCTGATTCTGATATATGGCATTGTTAATACTTCTGTGTAGTGCAGCATGTAATGTAACAATTTTTTAATAAGTTCCTGACTTCCTGTTAGCTGGTTATCTTTTCATGTAAGTTTTGTTAGATCCCAATTAGTTTAAATAAGTTTATTAGTGTCGGTTTTGAGCTGAATGAATGAGGAGAGTTTATAACATTGAAATACGGAAAAAGGCCCCAAATTTTCATTTCGATTTAGGCCTCAAAAAGGTTGAGCTGACCCACCTGGGAATGCTAGATACGGTTCAGCCTAACAAGAAGACCCGACCAACCAGATTAGATGTAGCAACATAATACTCAAATTTAGAACTTCTCTTGGTAACTTTTGTTGAGTTAACTCATATTCCATAAAATATACAAAATCTTTGTAGTACAGTAGTCTCATGAAATAAGTTTCGTGATAGAAATCTGCTTGTTGAAGCCATTACTCATGCTTCTAGACCGTCTACTGGTGTTTCATGTTACCAATGATTGTAGTTTGTAGGTGATACGGTGGTCGATCATCTTATTACAAAACATTTATTTTTCATGTACACGGATCTTCCACCGGGACGTTTAACCGATCTACGGGCGGCTGTTGTAAGTAATGAGAGTTTTATAGGTTGCTGCCAAACATAATCCTCGTATGCATCTCAGGCATGGTTCAAGTGCCCTAGATAAACAGGTATGTAGTAGAGCACATATCTAATTGTTTTTAATGGTTGTTTCCTTACCTTTGCAAAAATTGTCCACTTACTAGAAAAATGCTCTATAAGTAAGTGTTAATTTTAAGTCGGCATCCTTCTAGCCAATGTGATGAGAAGTTACTTAGAAGGGTCATCTTTCTTGTATAAAAAAACTGTAAAATAATTATTAAACAATCAAATATTTGCTAATTTTATCCAGTAAGTTACTACTGAAGCACAGTCACATGAATGATAAATTTTAAACAAAATTCTATATACAATAATTGCATTAGAAAAATAGCCAAGGAGTCTAATAATATGCGCTGATAGGAGTGCTAAACGGGTCGTGTTCACGGGTTGGCGGGTTCAACCCGACCTGAACCCGAAAATTTTATACGAACCCGAACCCGAAAATTGTGTCATACCAATGGACCTGAACCCGACCCGAATATTCGTGGGTTAACCCGAACACGACCCGTTCAACCCGAAAACTTTTATTTTTTTAATTTTTTTACACAAATTAATATATTAAATTTAAAGTTTACTTAAAAACACAAATGTATATAATACAATTACATTACAATTACATTACATTACATTATTATTATTATTATTATTATTATTATTATTATTATATTAAAAAGCAAACCTTGTGAATAGTAACTCCACATCACGACAAAAGCCACGTGACAAACGTATTCAATAGTACCTCAGTCGACACCTATTTTCTTCTCTGCATCTTCAAGAAACCCTACCTTAAATCTCTTCACCTCTACATCTGATCACCACCAAATTGCTTCTTCATGTGTAATTCAGAGAGTCTAGAGAGAGATGGGAGCAACTCCCTCCGCCACCACGGCGGACACTTCGTCATCCGGTCACCCTGAGGATGCGGTGTGTAGGTCGAGAGAGAGAGAGAGAGCTGGGAGAAGCGGTGCCGTCCCTGGTGGCGGAGCCACGGCGCCACCACCGCCGCCACGTCAGCCGAACAACAACGGTTGCCACCACCGGAGTGAAGGTTTAATCTGAGTCCGATGGCGGGGGAATTAGGGTTTCAAACCGAGACATCTGTCGTTAATCAACCAGATAAAGTCACGGAGATGTCAACGCCTGTTGAAATTTGGGAAAAAATTGAGCTAGCTGAAAGGTGAATTTCAGTCCTGTTTTATTTCCTTTTGATTTCGTATTTGTTTCCCTAATTCACCGCTATGATCAAATTGCCCTAATCGTTGTATTAGACAGTTAGCAAGTAACGAAGATTTAGGAATTATAGAACGATAATGATTTTTTTGTGATACTAATTGGTTAGTAATGAAGAAGCCGGAAAAAGAATTTTGGGCTCACACATGCTGTTAGTTATTTATTAGGTGCCTTGATAAGTAATACAGTTTCAATTGTGGATACAAGTTTTGTGGCTTCTTCAACATCTTTTAGGAATGACTGACTGACTGTTTTCGTAGGAGACAATAGGGATGGGCACGGTACCGAACCGATACCGATCCCGACAATCCCGATCCCGATTTTCCTCAAAAATTGATCCCGATCCCGATCCCGAATACAAGCGGTATGGTATCGGTATGGTACCGGTATCGGTACCGGTTTTCCGGTATGATACCGAAAGATACCGAATTGTAGATAATCTTTCCTGCATTCGTTCCAAAATAAAAGAAATACATGTTGTCATGGGCAATTTTGGGACAATTTCAGTAATTTTCTGTATAGACCTCATTGAGTACTTTAGACAATTCTAAGATGTATACCTGTAGTTTTGTTAAAAAAATATGAATGTTTTAGAATAATAAGGTATATATTTAGAAGGATTGTTAAGGCATTGATTCAATTCCCTTCCTTGTTCAGCTATCAACATGTGAATATATGCGTGTGTGTGTCAGTGTGTGTATATATATATATTGTTGAACTAATATAGACAGGGGCTGGTACTCTGTTTTCATTTTCACTATGTTAAGATTAGCTTCTTTAGCTACAAAATAGTTGCGAATTTGAGCTTGTAGTTCTAGATCTTTAGTTCAATAAATCTGATTTATTTTGCTACCTATTTTAAGTTCTCGTCCAGTCATTTAGCTTTATTAATCTCCATTCATTTCTACTTTGTTCAGAGATAGGGCTGCTGCAGGATTAAAATCCAAAACAAGAAGACTCTAGAGGAATGATTTAAAGCCATTTGTCTTGGCTTTCTTCTACAATGTCTGGTATACTTGATGTATTTTCTGTTCTTCATTCTTATCTTTAGTATAATGATTTTATTATAAATATCATGTATATATGCATTACCGCTTAGTTCTGTATTCTTTAAATCATAATAATCTTTGTTTTCAGTCGGGTGTGAATGGCTCAACCTCAACCTCAACTCACAATCGGTATTAATTCGGTATTACCGAAAAATACCGATACCGATCCCGCAAAATCCCGATCCCGAAAAATGGTAAAACGTAATACCGATACCCATACCGAATACAAGCGGTATGGTATCGGTACGGTACGGTATCGGGATGGTATCGGTATCCGGTACCACATGCTCATCCCTAGGAGACATTATGTTGAGTGGTGATCAAAGAATAAGTTGAAATCTTTGTTTAAAAATGCGTGCACTGGTTCTCTCTTCCGCCCTCTCTCCCATCGTTGCCGCCTCCTTCCAAAGGTCTTCTCTTCCGGTCTCTCTCTCTCATCACCTACTCTGTTTGGCAGAGGCTGTTACCGACCACTCGCCTTCCTCGGTCATTGACGGTGTAGGGTGATGATGGTCACAGAACGATAGAAGGGTGTGTTGATTATATCATGTTGTGTGCAAGGGTATTTTCATCATTTGCGACTCCTTAAAAGGCCACATGACATGTGCTCTGGTTGCCACCCACCGCTCCTGGTTGGTGGACAGTGGCGATGGTTTTGGGTGTGTATATCATTCAAGTTTTTTTACCTCTTTGTCGTTAATGGGTTTTGGTTTCTTGGCTGTGATCTTTTTGTGAGCCTAATGTATCGATGTTATACTATCTATTTAGGCCTTTTGGTTGCTTCGCTGTGATCTATATGTGAGCCTACTGAATCGATGTTTTTTAGCAGTTTTGTGATCTAATTACAGTATTTTGCTACAGTTTTGTTGGTTGGCTGTGGTAATTGGTTCTAGCACTAGGCTATGATGACCTCAAAAGTTTTTTCCAGTTGATGATGGCATGGCAAGGATGGCGGATGGTAGGGTTTGACCTGCAACCCACCTTGCAGCCATAATTTCTAGTAGATCTGAGCCACATCGTTTTGCTGTAGTTTGCGAGCCTTAGCTGTTTTAATGCTTTTTTAAAATGGCAGTAGAGTGATGGGATCATGAACACAATTTATGTGGGAGCAGTCCGGATCTAAGGTGTCGGTTTCCGCAGCACAAGCAATATGATAATTGGAACTTTCCAGGTTTGGATCGCTCTTATTTCGGATGAATGACTGTTGAGGATTAGTTGGTAATGAGGTCTAATTATTTTAAGCTTATTACGTAGATTAATAAGTAATAAATAATGTTTGAGTCGTTCGGTTTAAGGGTATGAAATGAAGGATCGAAAAGATGGAATCACAGTCACCTAAATTGACCTAAATTGATGAGGCTGGTTTGAAATGAAGGATTTCCACTTACGAAAGCCGAGCATGCATTCTACTTGGACTGGCGCTCTCCACTCTTTCAGAATCAACAAGTTGAGTCTTGCTAACACCACGCAGGTATGTTCTGTCCTATGTTGAGAACTATGTAAACACAGATTAAATGACAAAAGAAGTTTGCTGCAACGCGGCCATAGTAATAAACCTAGTTACATTTAAATTATAAAATCTTATGTGAATTTTTTTTCTAAGTTATAATTATAGCATAAAATACATACCCAATTAATTTATAACACAAAACATATTGTAAAAAATATTATATAATATAAAGGGGTTAAACGGGTCAACCCGCCAACCCGACCAGGTTGACCTGAACCTGACCCGTTTAGATAAACGGGTTCACGGGTTCAACCTGAAACTGACCCAAACCGGTTGAGACTAAACCTAAACCCACGAATTTCGTGTTAGGTTCGTGTCGTGTTTTCGGGTCACATCAGAAATTCACACCCCTATATGTGTAATATTAACACGTCTCATAGACATAAATGGTATTAAGCTTTTACGCTCCAAACAAACTGCTGCTACTGTAACTAACTTGCAAGTTTCACTTCATCATTTTTAATTTGAGCAGATACGAGATTATTAACTATATGACTTAAATATAGTAACTAAAAGAATATATGCACCTACTTGAACATCACCTGATAATTAAATAGGCTAGATGTGTCATCTCAATTATGTCTTGAACTCGATTGTGACTGGACCCAAAACCGTTATTTTTTGTTGTGTGCGCCACCACCTACTACTTATTTAGCTCAATTTAACTTATGCATAAGTAAACGGGTCAAAAACTACCAATTGTAATTAATATTTTAGCTAATTGTGTATTGTCTTGCTGTGATTTTAAACGTGTGTGTGCAGCTGAAGAAGTTCCTGAAGTTCATTTCGGATAGCTTAAAAGGCTTTCTTTGTGAGAATTGCAAGTTGCAACAGATACTTTTTGCAATAAAAACATATTGGGTAGAGGTGGATTTGGGAAAGTATACAAGGGCCGTTTGGCAGATGGCTCACTTGTTGTAGTGAAAAGATTGAAAGAGGAACATACGCCAGCTGGTGAACTCCAATTTCAAACAAAAGTTGAGATGATTAGTATGGCGGTGCACCGTAGTACTACGTTTAAGGGGATAAGTTGAGATGATTAGTATGGCGGTTCACCTTAATACTACGTTTAAGGGGATTTTGTATGACACCAACTGAAAGATTAAATAAGTCTTATGAATATGATTTTTGTTTTTACCATAAAGAATGTAATTTATATATAGTTCAACAAACTTTGGATGAGTTGTTGGTGAAGTCATGTGACATAAACTACCCAAAAAGATAAATAAGTCTTACGATTATGATTTTTTTTTATCATCTTATGGTTTGAATTATGTCCTTGTTCCGTATTCTCAATTCCGCCGCAACGCGCGGGTTTCCCATTAGTATATAAAGATATTAAAATTCCTAGATAAAAGCTTCAACTTCTAGATTGTCTCATAAATTCCTAGAGTTCTTCTGTAGCCTAGAAGTTGGGTATTTAACATTGTCTCATAAGGCTAGACGGTGTGGGCTTCGTCCCACCCCCGTTGTGGCCCGGCGCCGCTCCGCCACCCCTTTCTCCCCTCCCATTGTCGTCGAGATCGTCGGGATCTTGCCGTTTAAAACGCACCACTACAGGACAAACCATACTCACACACATATACATACAACTCATATATATATATATATATATATATATACTAGGTTATAACCCCGTGTATTACACGGGTTAAGTAAATAAAAAATTAAATAGTTAATAACTAAGATTTAACAATTAGAAAACGATATTTTTAAGACGCGTTTCTGATATCTAAACAAAATTTTGTGTCATGTATGATTAAAACGTGTGATGTTTGTCAAGTTTACAAATATGAAAGCATTTGAACCATGGATTAGAAGACCACATTTATCATCGACTTTCTCACGAGTTTTAACAATAATGTGAACATACATTTAATAACCAGTTTTATTTAAATAATAGTGGTCTTAATTTATTAGTTCTAAAAAATATTGAAATGTCCAGATTAGGGATATATCAATTAGCCAAATAGATAAACTTATAGCTCCAAAATAATATTTAGAGTTAATTATTGTTTCCGTCCCTGTGGTTTATCAAAAAACACTATTTCAGTCCATTAGTTTAAAAATTACGATTTCAGTCCATGTGGTTTCACTTTCGTAGCCATTTCAGTCCCTGTACTAACATAATGAATGGATTGAAATGGTTACGAAAGTGAAACCATAGGGACTGAAATGGTTACGAAAGTGAAATCATAGGGACTGAAATCGTAATTTTTAAATTAATGGACTGAAATAGTGATTTTTAACAAACCACAGGGACGAAAACATTAATTAACTCTAATATTTAAATTAACCAGATAAGTATAAAGTATCGGTACTTATTAAATTATATAACTTTAAAATTTAATATTTTATGAAACTTTATCTGTAATTTCTTAAATGTTTGAAACATATATTAAATTTAATAATTTAAATTAAATAATAATTATCTACAATTAATGATGGTGTAGAATAATGACAAGTGTCCTTTTATTGGTTTCTTTTATTATATAGTATAGATAGGGAGGAGCTCATGCGAGAACCACCCTTATTGTGAGAACCGCGAGAACCAATGTGAACACAACCTAAAATAGCTAAAAAAACCTAAAAAAAAACCTAACCCCCCACCCCCCCCCCCCCCCAAAAAAAAAAAACCTAACCCCCCCCCCCCCCCAAGCTAAATGCTAAAAACTAAAACCTCCAAAAAACCTAAAAAAAAAACCTAACCCCCCACCCCCCCCCCCCCCCAAAAAAAAAAACCTAAACCCCCCTCCCCCACCCCCCAAAAACCTAAACCCCCCCCCCCCAAGCTAAAATGCTAAAAACTAAACCCCCAAAAAACCTAAAAAAATCTATTTTTTTTTAATATTTTTTATGTTAAAATCGCTACTTTTAAAAGCCAAAAAAAAAAAAATTTTTTTGGCTTCGAAAAGTAGCGATTTTTTTATAAAAAATATTAAAAAAATTTTTTTGTGTGATTGTTTAACTATTTTTAGGCATTTTTGGTTGTGTTCACATTGGTTCTCGCGGTTCTCGCAATAAGAGGTGGTTCTCGCATGATCTTCTCCCTATATATATATATATATATATATATATAGGAGAACGATCCGTTAGGAACCACCCTTTATTGCGAGAACCACGAGAACCAAGTTTGAACACAACCAAAAAATACGTAAAAAATAAAAAAACATTCAAAAATTTTTTTTTACTATTTTTTTATAAAAAATCGCTATATTTCGTCACAAAAAAAAATTCGAGTAACAATTATCCATGCACATGTGCATATGTATCATTTCTTTGACAAATTCCGTAATACATTACTAATATCAGACAATGACACTTTCATTTACACTACCATTCATAATACACTACTTTTTACATTAACAATGTTAGAAATGCACATGTGCATCTATATGTATGAACTTGTTATAACATTAACAACACTAGAAATGCACATGCGCATCTATATGGATGAACATGCTATAACGTGTTTTGGTACACCACTTTGAATACACATTCCCTTTCATCTATCATACCATCCATAATACACTAACATTACCTCCTACCATCGGTAATACAATACCATTGCCTCCTATCATCCATAATACAATACTATTACCAATATTTCACTTTATTACATGTACATCAACACCCTTTATACCATCCAAACAACATATTACATCATAAAGGGATAAATATAATCAAACCATCAACCACTAGATATAACTAACCAAAACACATGTATATGGGCCTACTTCATCATTTAAAATCACAAGCTTTTTGTACCAAAACACGTTATATGATGGTTATACATAATGATGCATATATATGCATTCTCAATATTTTAGTTATATATTTTGAAAATAAGTTACGAATTTCATGTAGTTTACTTTTAAAGAGGGAGGCTACAAATTAATTATCTTTGTATGTTTACTAATATACTTTTACAATAACATTAAATAGAAATATTAAATGAAGTAAAATAAATGATTATTATTAGTTGAAATTTTTTCTTTATTATTATTTCAAAGTTTTTTTTTCTCATTTGAAACCTCCATTAACTTAAAAAATCGAGTTTTTGCATATAAATACATTTAGAAGCCTTTTTAATAAAAATATAGATAACTAAAAAAATGCTTAAAAACAGTTAAAGAAAGGTAAAAATGATTTTCTATAAGAATGAATTCTATACATCTTTATATGCAAAATCCACTATACATAAATACAGGGGAGGATCAAATGAAAAGAAACTTATTGAAAGAAGAAAAAGAAGATAGGCATATTGGTAAAATACTAATTTATTTATAACTTATCTTCTTAAATTTTCTCTCTTTAATTAATTAGTCAACTAAACATTAATTATCCTACATATAATCTACAAAACCTACACATGTCAAAATTTTCCTATATATTCCCTACACATTAGAGAATTTTATCTTACACACGTCGAAATTTATTCTGCACACCTTGAAATATATCCTACTCATCTCGTATTTTACCTTACACACATTATAATTTAATCTACACTTTAAATTAAGCTGTTTTTTTAATTTGAAAAAAAAATATTTTTTTAAAAAGGAGTTACAAATTTAATTTACTTAGTTATTAAAGAGGAAGAATATATACAAATTAATAATCTATGTAAGTTTACCAATATACCCTTAAAATAAAATTAAACACAAATATTAAATGAAGTAAAACGAAACATTTTTATTGGTTGAAACTTTTTCTTTTTTCTTCTTACACTTCTCACGAAAATAAATTAGAGGTGACACGTGTAACTCCTTATAATTAGTATTAAAGGACATTTTGATTCTGAAACACAAATCTTTGTCATTTTGTTTTCTCGAAATACAATAAAAAAAACTAATATAGTGAAATCTAGCACAAAAAATGCAGCACGATAAATCCAACACAAAAATCCAGTAAAAATAATTTAGTACAAATGTTATAGAACATAGAACTACAACACATATGGTGGGTTTTTTTATAGTTGTCATTTTTATACAACAATCTAGTATAAAATTAAAGATAGAAAAATGCTCGATTTGAAGTTAAAACTTTAAATAATAATAATAATAATATCGTATAAAAAAAGCATGCACGTTTAAAAAATGAAGGAATTTACAAAAGTCAATATAGGTGGCTATTCCGAAAGTAACCTTACACCCATTTTTTTCTTACACTTCAATTTTAACCATTAGTTTGAAAAAAAGAAGGTCAAGATGTCTTTCTACCTAATTTAGTCAAAATTAACTTTTTATTTGATCTACTCCTATATATACAGGGTAGAAATCTTAAAAGAACCACATTGTAATTGAGAGACGGAAGAAGCATTCGGGATCACACATTGTCTTTTAGCCAAAATAATTTCTGTTAATCACCCTTTTAAGTACTTTTTTTAATTATACACGTGTATATTTTCAATTTTTAGAATATACATATTTGTGCATTATCATGATATTTATTTTTCAATTTTAAAAAAACGTATTTACACATGCGTACACTAGGAAAAACATGTCCAGAACCATAATTTTCCCTTATATAAATATATGCACAATTATTTATACACATTTGTGTGTGTATGTATATACATACATTATCAAACATATACGTACAAAACATATGTGTATAATTTATAAAAAAATAACTAACAGAAAAAAGGGTGATTTAGCTATATATATACACACATATATTTTTCTTTGCATATATATATTAGAGTTAAATGTCATTTTAGTACCTGTGGTTTAAGCCATTTTGTTAGTTTAGTTCAAAGTTTTCATTTTTTTGACTATGGGTCTAAAAATGTTTCACCGTTCCCATTTTAGTCCACTAGGTTAACTTTATCCATTTTTTCTGTTAACAGGAAGGGCAATCTGGTCATTTTATATGACTAAATTGTCTTTCTAGTTAACATAATAATATATAAAAGAGAAAATTGCTAAATTCGTCCCTGAGGTTTTACACAAATTGCTAGATCAGTCCAAAATCAAGATTTGCTGCTAAAACAGTCCAAAATCAAGATTTGTGTTGCTAATACAGTAAAAAAAAAACAGACGCTGTTAAATATAGCAGTTGGACTGTTTTAGCAACAAATCTTGATTTGGACTGTTTTAGCAGCAAATCTTGATTTTGGACTAATCTATCAATTTGTGTAAAATCTTAGGGATGAATTTAGCAATTTTCTCAAAAAAAAAAGTGATTTTTTAAACTTTTTTTGATATTTAATGTGATATTAATACACCATTAATGAATTTCAATAAAAATAAGGTTCTAGTAATTTCTTCAAATATAATAAGTGATGTCATCTTAAACTTTAATTATGATACATATAATGCATTTCGAATTTATTAAGTTTTTTTTGGTAATTAATATGATATTAACACACCATAATGGAATTTTACCAAAAAAAAAAAAAACTATTCATTTTTTCAACATCATAAGATTACCGGGGAAAACCCGTTTGCCTCAAGGATCGAACCTGAGTCGTCCACCATCAATTCCGGGGAAAACTCGGTAACCCACTCGCCCGTAGACACGACGGTAAATTACTGGTAAATACATTTTTTCTTAAATATCTCGGTTTAGTGTGAAAAGAAAAAGCTAAGAAACCAAATTAAATTTCTTATGATGTTGCCAATGACCAAAAAAATCTTAATAAATTCGAAATGCATTATATGTATCATAATTAAAGTTTAAGATGACATAACGATAATACAATTACTTGGAAAAAAATAACTAGCAAAAAAAAAAAATAACTTATTATTTTTGAAGAAATTACTAGAACTTTTTTTTATTGAAATTCATTAATGGTGTATTAATGTCAAATTAAATATAAAAAACAGTTAAAAAAATCACTTTTTTTTTAGAAAATTGCTAAATTCGTCCATGAGGTTTTATATAAATTGCTAGATTAGTCCAAAATCAAAATTTGCTGCTAAAAAGTCCAAATCAAGATTTGTTGCTAAAACAGTCCAACTGCTATATTTAACGGCGTCTGTTTTTTGGACTGTATTAGCAAAACAAATCTTGATTTTGGACTGTTTTAGCAGCAAATCTTGATTTTGGAATGATCTAACAATTTGTGTAAAACCTCCAGGACGAATTTAGCAATTTACTCTATATAAAATGACCGAATTTCCTTTCTTCTTAACAGAAAAAATGGATGAAGTTAACTTAGTGGACTAAAATGGCAACGGTGAAACCTTTATGGATCCACAGGCGAAAAATGAAACTTTTTGACTAAAATGGTAAAATGACCCAAACCATAAGGACTAAAATTAAAATAATGACATTTAACTCTATCTATTATCCAGATGGGTTTATTGAGTGATGGTTGAAATTTGAAAAGAAAAGAGGAAATATGAAGAGGGTATGTGTAACCGGAGCAGGAGGGTACATTGGCTCATGGGTTGTGAAGCTTTTGCTTTCCAAAGGTTATATGGTCCATGGAACTGTTAGAGACCCATGTAATCTAATCTTTCTTTTTATTTTGTTCATAGTATTGATTTAGTCACACTTTGAAGCTTTTTCTTGTTATTAATTTGATTAGTTTCTTCAGTGAATGCTTGGTGAATTTTTTGTCAACCATCTGTCATGGTTTTACTTGCTCTTTATTCTGACTTCACCGACCCGTTTGTGTTTGTTTGAGATATCGCCTTGGCTCATGGTATATGTAATTGATATGAAGGTGATGAGACAAAGAATGGTCATTTGAAGAAGTTGGAGAATGCTGAAGAGAGGCTTCATCTTTTCAAGGCAGATTTGTTGGACTTTGAAAGCCTTTGTGCCGCCTTTGCCGGTTGCTCTGGAGTTCTTCATGTTGCATCTCCTGTTCCTCTTCATGTTGCCTCTAATATTCCTGGTAGTCGTGTACCTAATCCTCAGGTAAATCAATGTGTGAATTAACGTTTAAGTTCAAAGATCAGAGAAAAAAAATCAATGTAAAAACAGGGATCGAATTGAGGAAATTTGGGTCTGAAAGTTGAACAATGTCTGGTCTGTTACGCCTTTTCCTTTCATATATTTACTGCCCCATTAATGTAGAAAGATAAAAGTTCAAAAGTTACGGCCGTTTAAGTTTGACCCTTTTCTAGCCCGTTTTCCTTTATCCATTACCTTCAAATATGTGGATTCTTGGATTGACACATCAGATATGTATATATATATATATATATTGGAGAAGGATCCGTTAGGAACCACCCTTTAGGTTTTTTTTTTTAGGTTTTTTGGGGGGTTTGGTTTTAAAAGGAGAAATGAATTATTTGATGTTGTAATTTTTTTTTTAATTACAATGAGGTTCCTATTAAAAAAATTGGTTTTGATTAGTTTTTTCAATCGTTCTCACGGTTCTCGCAATATTTAGCGTTCTCAAGATAACCCTCCCCATTTTTCCAACTCTCACCCTATATATATATACATATATAATCTGTAAAATCTGATTACCATATAATAGTATTATTTAGAAAAATAAAATAAACTAAAGATTTGGATAAAATAATTTAGAAGTTATTGGTTTTATATACTAAAGATGCATTTTGGGAGACAATTTTAAACCCCTTCAACCCATTGGACTTTTATGTTTTAAGCTAGTTTTAGGGCATGTTTGGGTAAGCTTTTTGAAACAACTTGTTGACTTATTGGCTTTTTGAAAAGTCATAAGCTCTAAAATGATGTTTGGCAAAGAGGGTGTATGTGAGGGGAAAAAGCCAATAAGTCAATAAGTCACAAAATCCTGACTTTTCCAAGAAGCCAATAAGTCAATAAGTTGTTTCTAAAAGCTTACCCAAACATGCCCTTAATTCTGTTGTTTAACCCCTTAAATTTAAAAACACAGTCCCAATAAACTCATGTGCTAGTAAGGGAGATAACATAATTTCTGTTTGTGCTTAAACTTGACAGGTGGAAATACTAGATCCTGCTATATTAGGAACACAAAACGTATTAAACGCATGTTTGCAGGCTAAAGTCGAAAAGGTTGTGGTTGTCTCTTCCGGATCTGCTGTTTTAGTTAATCCCAAGTGGCCCTCCGACATGGAACTGGACGAAAGTTGTTGGACAGATATAGAATACGCCAATTCAATCCAAGTATCTCGCAAGCGTACACTTTAAAATTCATTTTCTTTATCAGCATAAAAAATTCAACAATTTGTAATGTGTTATCCAGGATTGGTATGGTGTATCCAAGACAACAGCCGAGATGGAAGCTTTAAATTTTGGAAAACAACATAGCTTGACAGTGGTAACAATTTGTCCATCCCTAATCATCGGACCAATGTTGCAGACGACCATTAATGCTACTAGCTTACTACTTTTGAGCTACATCAAAGGTTAGTTATAATTAAGGATGGCAATGGGTCAGGTTTTTGTAATCTAGTCCCATTCAGGTGCCCATCACTGACCCAATGGGGTCGCGGGTACCAGGTTTGTCCATTTATGATCTTATGTAGTTAAAGATTACGCATTGGGACACACGTTACCTAAAGCATGATCTTAAACTCGGCTCCAAAACTAACTTGAACTGTTAAATAATCACATACATTCTTAAAATTATAAAACCCTAAATAACTTACAAACAAAAATTTATTGTATTTGTTTTTTAAAATTGTATAATATATTAGAATAGTTGGTTTTAACCCGGGTAAACAGGTGGGAATCACCTATAACCAAACCGGCGAAGTTATTAGCAATTAACATTATTTTCCTCTTTTAGAAATAACGTATACTTGTCATTCTTATTCTCCTATTAAGAGGAAGGTAGATCAGTAGCAGACACGATGGAGAACTTAAAACGTCCATATACAGACGTGCGTGACTTGTCCGAGGCGATTTTATTGTTGTATGAAAATCCTGAATCCAATGGAAGATATATATGCTCAGCTTACTCACTTGGGACAAAGGAAGTTGTTGCAAAAATGCAGAGCTTGTTTCCAGGCTACAGTTATCCCAAAATGTAAGTTTAAACTTAGAGGTTGTAATTTCAACCGATTAATTTATTAGTGGGTGAATTGGGTAAAGATTTAGCTAAAAAAAAATGGGTCAAAAAGTTTTCCCGGTATTATATACTAGTATTTTTTATGTGTTTATATTGTAATACATAAAACGTCTAAATCATTTAATTAACTAAATATCTCGTTTTTAAAACATTGGAGACAAAAATGTTTTAGGTCAACCAAATCCACACAAACATTAACAAAATTGGCACGTAGGTGCCGCCATTCATGTTTTTTTTTTAACGGTCAACAAATCAATCCCGAGTACTTTCGGAGCATCCACTGGACAAACGGAGTACTTCGAGAGTAACCCGAGTCGTCCACCACCACTTCCGGGGAAAACCCGGTAACCCACCTGCCCATAGGCACGATAGTGAAATTACCGGTAAAACTCGTTTGGCTCAAGGATCGATCCCAGGTTTTCCTGGTTCTCCTATCATTGCCCACCAGTGCCTAGTTCCTTTTTTTGCACCAAATGGAAATCGAAGTTGAGTCTTCATAGAAGAAATCAAGTCCTCCTACCACTTGAGCCGGAGTTCATTGTCTGCCCGCCATTCATGTTATGAACCATTGCATTTGCATGCACACTCAGAGCTTGCTTCTGAATCCTAATTATATAAATAGTTTTAACTGTAATATATTTATTGCAGCTTTATAGATAGGCGTGATATACCTGCCCTCAACTCGAAAAAGTTGTTGCAATTGGGATGGAACTACAGGCCATTGGAAGAGACCATAGTTGACACCATCAAGAATTATGAAGAAACCGGTTTATTGGAGAATGGGAAACCATTTCCATCCTTGATAAAGTTCTGACATCATTTATATGATAAAAGATTGAAGATGCTAACTCCTTTAAAAGAGTTGTGTATTTTCTTCTCATTTTCAATGTTTATCAGTTGTATTAAAACTAGTGGGTTTTCATGCTACGCTGAGGAAATTCGGTCTAATTTGTTTTGGCTTGGTCCTGACAAACGAAAGAAACAACCATCAAAAAATATATAATACTAGTTTATCACCCGGGATTGCACTAAAGTGGAACCAATCGTCTTTTTCTTTTCTTTTTTATTATTATTACGTACACATACATAAACATATTCACACATAGTTCAATTGCATGCAAAAACTTTTGCAATGAAAGAAACTACAATCCAACCTTGCCACAACAACATGTGTAAACCATATAAGAAGTGATTTATCTTGAAACAAAGGATAAATCCCAAAATATTCAAATAATGGTGTCGTCACATTAGTACATTCTGAAATCAAGCAAGCTACCAAATTGACTAAAACTAAAAGCAAGTTTAAAAGTCATACCCAAAGTTGTAGTAAGCTTCAATAAAAAAAATCGTTTATATGATCACGCTTCACCTTCTCCCTTTCAGCTTTAACAATTTGCCTACAAACCTTTGCACCGATCTTTTTGCTAAAAAAACCCATCAATTCAAGTTGAATGAATCAAGAAAAAACGAAGTCGCACTAAAACCTATTTACTTCAAAATTCAAC
Organism: Helianthus tuberosus; assembly: GCA_030545235.1. Classification (NCBI taxonomy): domain Eukaryota; kingdom Viridiplantae; phylum Streptophyta; class Magnoliopsida; order Asterales; family Asteraceae; genus Helianthus; species Helianthus tuberosus. The sequence goes on along the minus strand of CM060434.1, from coordinate 9,328,095 downwards.
AAAGAACATCTAATCTAACTTATAAATAAAAGACTCCAAATAATACCACATCACATTTTCTTCTTCAACCTCATAAATTTTATTTATAATTATTTAATAAATTTCTTTTAATATTAATATTAATGGGGAAGATTCAAATAAAAACCATAGAACCGTTAGAAAAAATTAGGAGTGTTGTGTACACATGTATTATTTTACACAACATGATTTTGAAAGACGACGGAAATGCGATAGCACCGGTGCACATTTGGGATCCTCCGGTCGAGCCCGCTCTAGACGATACGGTGTTGGACGAGTTGATGGATGAAGACACACATTGGAGACTAAAACACGATCTCATAAATCATCTCGCAAGTTAAGATTTACCCCGCCTTTTGGTCGATTCCGACGAAGACTAGTTTAATTTATTTCAAGTTAATGTAATTTTATTGTTTTTTAATTTAATGTAATTTTATTTTTTTTAATTTAATGTAATGTAATGTTATTGATAATTTATTCTACATTTATTAAGTTAAATATTGAATATACTAGTTTACAAAAAATAAAAAATAAAAAAAAAAAGTTTACCAATTCAGCAAGTGTCTAGCCATTGCCAACATTTTTCAGCATAGTTTAAACACTTTTCACTGAATGACGTGACACACTCTCATTAGTTGATTTTTAAGTTTACCACTCTCAAGTGATTAACCACTCCTTATACCCTCATTACATTTTCTCTCTCCTCCACACACACCCACTTTCAAAATATATTAAAAATTAAAGAGGGTGAAAAATGTCCCATCAAATATACAGATGAATAGTAATATTTTCTCTTTTTTCCACTCATAACCACTTTTTATGCTCTTTATATTATAAAAACTCCACACACAAAATTTAATAGAATGGATATGAATGCTCTTAGATCATATTCCTGTAGTTTGATTAGTTTCTACCATAAATACTCTTGTTAAGTTATTGTTAAACATCTATCGCGATTTTACTTGGTTTTGATTCGGACTTAAACGACCCTTTTCTGTTTGATGGCGATATTAATTGACTCGTAATTTATGTAACTGATATGAAGGTGATGAGAAAAAGTACGGTTCAACTGTCGTGAATACGGGTGGCGCTGGTTCGTTTTGGATGTGAGGCGAGTTTTACTGATTATTTCACTTTCGTGCCTTCGGGCGGGTGGAGGTCTGGTTTCCGCGCATCTAGGAGAGCCAACAAGCTGGTGGCGGTCGAATAGTCGACATTGGCCACAACGGCTGGTGTCACGGTGGTTGACACGCTGTTCCTTGCTGTTTAAAAAAAAAGAATATTAAATAAATTAAATTATTAAGGACACTTAATTTGTTTTTTTCTCGTTGACTTTTACAATAACTGATGGTACAAAGATGTTTTTTTTTTCAAACACACATATATATATATAAAAGATCCAGGTTTATTTTGTATTTGGTTAAAGATTGAAAAGTAAGACATGGGAGAGATGAAGAGGGTGTGTGTAACAGGAGCAGGAGGTTATATTGGTTCATGGGTTGTGAAGCTTTTGCTTTCCAAAGGATATATGGTCCATGGAACTGTTAGAGACCCATGTAATCTTTATTTTCCTTTTTATTTTGTTCATAGTATTGATTTAGTCACACTTTGACTTGTTTTTATAGTTCATATTCTTGTTATAATTTGACTTCACCGACCCGTTTCTGTTTGTTTGAGATATGCCTTGGCTCATGGTATATGTAATTGATATGAAGGTGATGAGACAAAGAATGGTCATTTGAAGAAGTTGGAAAATGCTGAAGAGAGGCTTCATCTGTTCAAAGCGGATTTGTTAGACTTTGAAAGCCTTTGTGCCGCCTTTGCCGGTTGCTCTGGAGTTCTTCATGTTGCATCTCCTGTTCCTCTTCATGTTGCCTCTAATATTCCTGGTAGCCGTGTACCTAATCCACAGGTAAATAAATCAATGTGTGAATTAATGTTTTAAGCTCAAAAATTAGAGAAAAAACCTTCAATGTAAAAACAGGGCTCGAATTGAGGGAATTTGGGTATGAAAGTTGAACAATGTCTGGTCTGTTACGCCTTTTCGTTCATATATTTACTGCCCCATTACTGTAGAAAGATCAAAGTTCAAAAGTTATGGCAGTTTAAGTTTGACCCTTTTCTAGCGTGTTTTCCTTTATCCATTACCTTCAAATATGCGGATTCTTGGATTAACACATCAGATGGTTAATTTTGTTATGAGTTGAGTCGGGTCAGGTTGTCCCGAAAATCATTTTGTGCAAAAAACGGCAAATGTTTATATATATATATATAATAATCTGTTAAATCTGATTACCATATAATAGTATTATTTAGAAAAATAAAATAAACTAAAGATTTGGATAAAACAATTTAGAAGTCATTGGTTTTATATACTAAAGATGCATCTTGGGAGACAATTTTAAACCCCTTCAACCCATTGGACTTTTAGTTTTAAGCTACTTTTACTGCTGTTGTTTAACCCCTTAAATTTAAAAACACAGACCCAATAAACTCATTTGCTAGTAAGGGAGATAATATAATTTCTGTTTGTGCTTAAACTTAACAGGTGGAAATACTAGATCCTGCTATATTAGGAACACAAAACGTACTAAACGCGTGTTTGAAGGCTAAAGTCGAAAAGGTTGTGGTTGTCTCTTCCGGATCTGCTGTTTTAGTTAATCCCAAGTGGTCCTCCGACATGGAACTGGATGAAAGTTGTTGGACAGATATAGAATACGCCAATTCAATCCAAGTATCTCGCAACGTTACACTTTAAATTCATTTTCTTTATCTGCATCAAAAATTCAACAATTTGTAATGTGTTATTCAGGATTGGTATGGTGTATCAAAGACAACAGCCGAGATGGAAGCTTTAAATTTTGCAAAACAACATAACTTGACAGTGGTAACAATTTGTCCATCCTTAATCATCGGACCAATGTTGCAGTCTACCATTAATGCGACTAGCTTACTACTTTTGAGCTACATGAAAGGTTAGTAATAATTAAGGATGACAATGGGTCGGGTTTTTGTAATCCAGACCCTTTCAGGTGCCCATCACTGACCCAATGGGGTCGCGGGTACCAGGTTTATCCGTTTATGATCTTATGTAGTTAAAACTTACGCGTTGGGACACACGTTACCTAAAGCATGATCTCAAACTCAGCTCCAAAACTAACTTGAACTGTGAAATTAATCACATACATTCTTAAAATTATAAAACCCTGAATAACTTACAAACAAAAATTTATTGTATTTGTTTTTTAAAATTGTATAATATATTAGAATTGTTGGTTTTAACCCGGGTAAACAGGTGGGAATCACCTATTACCATACCGACGAAATTCTTTAAAACTGATCACATACCTAGTCTTATTACCGAATACCAGTCCCATATGTTTCGGGTTTTCTCATCAAGTTCAGTTGTGTGCCCTTACTCCTTACAAGAGATTCAACTTTGTACATTCTGAAAAAAGTTGTTTCAGTTAAATTAACTGGACTAAATAATCTTTAAAATATACAAAAGTTAATAGCAATTAGCATTATTTTCCTCTTTTAGAAATAACTTATACTTGTCATTCTTATTCTCCTATTAAGAGGAAGGTAGATCGGTAACGGACACGATGGAGAACTTAAAACGTCCATATACAGACGTGCGTGACTTGTCCGAGGCGATTTTATTGTTGTATGAAAATCCTGAATCCAATGGAAGATATATATGCTCAGCTTACTCAGTTTGGACAAAGGAAGTTGTTGCAAAAATGCAGAGCTTGTTTCCAGGCTACAATTATCCCACAATGTAAGTTTAAACTTAGAGGTGGTAATTTTAATCCATTAATTTATTAGTGGGTGAATTGGGTAAAGATAATTTTTTATTTAAAAAAGAAAATGGGTCAAAAAGTTTGCCTGTTAATATATACTTATGTATTTATTTTGTAGTACATAAAACGTCTAAATCATTTAACTAGAGGTTTCACCCATGGCTTTATAGCCTAGTAGTATATTGGGGGTGAGATAAGACTTTGGACCAATAGGTTCTGGGTTCGATTCCCACAAGGGGGTTTTTCTCATATTTATTGGGTTTCCTCCTGAATTGGTGTATAGGCATCATGCCTAGTGGAGATGGATATGATCGGGTGGTTTCGCTGGTGGCACGATGATACTCCAATGGTCCGTCAGTGATCCAAATTTGACGTTAAAAAAAAATTAACTAGAGGTTTCTAAAACATTGGAGACAAAAAGGTTTTGGGTCAACCATATCCGCACAAACATTAACAAAAGTGGCACGTTACCCTAGGTGCCCGCCATTCAGACTATGGGGTTTTGGAGGGGTTCGGGTTGTAAGCATTGCTCGACATGTGGTAGATGTTGGCTTCACCACTCCTCACCCAAAAAAGTGGGGTGTGGAAGGGGCATGGCTAGACCGGCGTTGGGGTGCCATGTGTTTTTTTTTACTTGACAATTATATAAAAAAAGACAATTTATATTAATTTAAAAAAATTTACATAAAAGACAATCCTAAGAAAATAAAAATAAAAACCTACTTATAAAATCCTAAAAAAAAAACCCTACTTATTAAATCCTAAATATATATATATATATATATATATATATATATATAGGGGATCGCTAGAATGAGAACCACCACGAGTTATGAGAACCACGAGAACCGCGACCCGCGGGCGGCCGTTGACCACGAAATTTTTTTTACACCTAGATCCGTATATTTTAGGACCGGGTGTAAATTTTCGGTTCAAACGGCGCGCCCGAGGGGGTAGTTTTTTACGCCCAAAGTTTGGGTTTTTTTAATTTTTTTAATTTTTTTTTTTTTTTTACCAAACTTTGGGCGTAAAAAACTACCTCCTCGGGCGCGCCGTTTGAACCGAAAATTTACACCCGGTCCTAAAATATACGGATCTAGGTGTAAAAAAAATTTCGTGGTCAACGGCCACCCGCGGGTCGCAGTTCTCGTGGTTCTCATAACTCGTGGTGGTTCTCATTCTAGCGGCTCCCTATATATATATATATATAGAGTACGATAAATATTAAAGTGGGGAACACACTTAAAATCCGTATTCACATCGTGTCTGCACTCGATTTTCGCGGGTCAAGTCGCCCGCGGGGACACGGTTGAAGCAAGGTTTAAAGCGATCCAACTTCGATTTGAGCTCACGCCATTTGTGTTGATACGCGTTTAAGTTATGACGCGTGTTGTTGGTATTGTTGAAACGCTCGACCCAATACGCGGTTTGACAGCGTTGTAGAGTACGTTATGCATCAACAATCGATGTAACAAGTGTGATTTCTTCCTCTTTGGTCCAATGCACCATGTTCGGTTTTTGTTTTTTTTTTTGGTGTGGGTGTGGGTGAAGAAGAATGGGAAAATATGGTTTGGAGTTGGGTATTTATATGCATAAAATGTAATTTTTCTTTTATTTTTAAAATTTGGTTTGGCATAGCCGCTACCCCCAACGGTTACTTTGAACCAGCCAATCACAACCCGCATTTCACCCAGCCCCCCGCCCCCCGCCAGGCAAAATCTACACGCCAAGCGGACGACGCCAAATGCAACACCAATCCCGGGTGGTGTAGCAAATGTTAAACCCCCTCCACCGCCCCAACCCACGCCCAACCCCCATAGTCTCATGTTATAAACCATTGTCATTGCATTGGCATGCACACTCAGAGCTTGCTTCTGAATCCTTATTAAATGCTTTTAACTGTAATACATTTATTGCAGCTTTATAGATAGGAGTGGTTTGCCCCCACTAAGCTCGAAGAAGTTGTTGAAATTGGGATGGAACTATAGGCCATTGGAAGAGACGATAATTGACACCATCAAGAATTATGAAGAAACCGGTTTATTGGAGGATGGGAAACCATTTCCAACTATGATAAGGCTGGAGGGTGTGGGATAACCCCCCTTGGGGCTTTATAAGGACACCTCAGCGCCACATAGACGCCACGTGGGCTGAAGCTTGATGGCGCCCCCCCTTTAATATGGAGGGTGTGGTCCTAGGCGCTATACTAGGCGCTATACAAAAAAAAAAAAAAAAAAAAAAAAAAAATCTTTGATTGGTGCATACAAGTCCTCAGCCGTCATATTTGACCTTTCTGTCTTGATCCTCTCAATTGCAAACGTTAACATGTTGGCGAGGGGTATATAGCGCCCCTACTTAATTTGGTGGGTGTGGGTGTCTAGCGCCCGGGGCGCTATAGATGCTGAGGTGGCGGGTATGGCGCCCCCCACACCCTCCGGCCTAAGGTTCTAAAGCCGTTCAAAAAAATAATATAATAATAAGATTCTGACATCATTTTATATGATAAAAGATTGAAGATGACAACTCCTTTAAAAGAGTTGTGTATTTTCTTTTAATTTCCATTGTGTATCAGTTGTATTAAAACCAGTGGGTTGCGAAAATTCAGTCTATTTTGTTACGGCTGTTACGTCGGTTAGTTTCGTTCCATCACCTGTTACAGTACATGCATTCGCTATATCAACCGCAATTGAGGAAACACAAAAGTTATATGTTATATTTGAGCCAACTCAGTAATGCACTACACGTTGGTAATTTGGTTAGTTTTCGGCTCGTTACAGTACTGGTACTCACTATAACAAACGAAAGAAAAAACATGCAAAAAAATATATTATATTTTGACCTGATTGGGTTTCAAATAAATTTTATATCAAAGCGTAGATAAAAATAAGCATATCATGATGATATATTGATAATTTTGTAAAACATTATATTATAAAAATTTTAAAATATCAATCTTCTGTATCTTATTTCGAACCCATTAATTTGATTTCCAGTCTGTCGATCAGGAGGTAAATTGATGTGTAAACTATCGGAAAGTAAACAATATGTCATAGTGTAGGGGCTAAATGTATAATATGGTGTTCTATATAAACACCATTTTTTGTAACCCTAAATTAAGTTTTTTTTCTCAATACAATTCAAACATCATTACAAAACATTAAAAAGTTTATTCTCTATAACAGACAACATGGTATCAGAGCAGTGTTTCTGATTCTTGAAACTGTTTTGCTCATCATCCACAATCTATCCCATCCAACCTCAGATCAGAAAAACCTGACAATCAAATCAAAACTCCAAAAAAAATGAACCAATCCAATCGAAACAACATCAACCGCAGTCGTCGTGATACTCATTGCTGTCGTGATACTCATTGCCGTCGTGATACTCATTGCCGTCGTGATACTCATAATCGAACACTTCTCAGTGCCGTCAACAGCAACTGACGTCGCCGTCATCACTGTCACCTCACATTCCATTTCACCAAAATCCTAAAATTCCCAACGAACCCGCCGCCGCTTCTTGGTAACCAGCAAAACCTAAAACCTTTCTCCTAAATCCGCTGCATATCCTTCACGCCCTAAATCCGCTGCACATCCTAAATTAGCCGCACACCTTCACCCTAAAGAAACCCTAAATCCGCTGCACCAGTCACACACTTGTGTCATTCAACCCTAGACGTTCAGCAATTAATTCTGCCCGGTCTCGAGTCAAACAACACAGCAATTAATGGCATCGCTCTGAGCGGATTGGTTTTTGGGCGAACTCAAATCTTGAACGCAAGTTCAAGTTACCTGGCGTATTTGATAAATACGCCAGTAAGATAACATTTTTTGCGTTGTTATTCTGGCGGATTTAAGTTGCCCAACATATTTGTTTCCGGCGTAATTGATAAATCTTGAACGCGAGTTCAAGTGTCCAGCGTATTTATTAAATACGCGAGTCAGTGTTTTTTGTCCATAAAGACAACGTATTTACCAAAAAAAGGAGTATCAGAAAAGTTACTATGGCAATTAATCATGAAAAAAATAGTTCTTGGATATTTGATTCTGGTGCCACTGACACCATGACGTTTGAACCGTTGGACATACGCTCAATGACCAAACCTCAAAAGGCTCAAATCCATACCACAAACAACGGAACAATGCGAGTGAAAGGAGGAGGAACAATTGAAATTTCACCAACTATGAAATTATCAAATTGCCTTTATGTTCCGTCATTATCACACAAACTGCTCTCAATTAGTCATATTACCAAAGAATTAAATTGTACGGTAGTAATGCATCCTACTTTTTGCCTCCTACAGGATATCAGGACGGGTGTGATTATTGGACGTGGTATTGAGCGCTAAGGATTATATTACGTGGATGAAGTGGCTCAACAGGGTACTGTGATGTTGGCACATGGAACTGAAAACCAGGAAGCCTGGCTATGGCATAGACGTTTGGGACACCCATCCACCGGTTATTCCCATCTTTTGTTTCCAAAACTCTTCCCGTCAAATGGTAAAATAGATTGTGAAACCTGTTTTCGTGCCAAAAGCCATCGACAACCATTTAAACCTAGCAATACGAAAGTTGCTTTACCTTTTTCACTAATGCATTCTGATGTGTGGGGTCCTGCTCTTGTTATGGGGGGGGGGGGGGCAGGGTTTTCGGTACTTTCTACTATTCGTGGATGATTGTACTCGTATGAAATGGGTATATTTTTTAAAAAACAAAGCTGAAGTTTACGAGAAATTTATCACGTTTTATGCTATAATTCACACTCAGTTCCAAAGGGAAATCCAAATCCTGCGATCCGACAACGGGGGGGGGGGGGGGGAATTTGTCAATACATCCATGAAACAATTCTTTAAAACCAAAGGATTAGTTCATCAAACCTATTGTTCTTATACCCCCGAACAAAACGGTGTTTCCGAACGGAAAAACCGTATTATTCTTGAAATGACTTGAGCTCTTCTGATTGAATCTCATGTACCTACATCTTTCTGGCGGGAGGCGGTCGCAACATCTGTGTATCTCCTAAATCGGCTTCCCACCAAAGCTCTTAAGTTTAAGACTCCCTTAGATTATCTGTCTAAGTGTGCCAGTATTCCCCATCCTCTTACACTTGAACCTTGAATCTTCGGTTGTACAGTATTTGTCCACATACAAAAAACCAACAGAAACAAGCTTGGTCCATGTGTTGAGAAATGTGTATTTGTCGGCTATGGGATCGATCAAATAGGTTACCGGTGTTATAATCCAAAAACTCGTCAAATGTTCACCACAATGAATTGTGACTTTCTTGAAACAAAATACTTTTATAACACCCAACTCAGTGGTCAGGGGGAGAATGAATGCATAGACACTCTGAGTTGGCTAACTGAACTTCCATCATCTGAAGAAGTAACAACAGAAGACCATCATAGTACTTCGAGTCTGTCACCTTCAAACATAGTCACACAATCTGTGGAGCACAGTACCACTGAAGAAAGTCCATCCAACATGATACCAGATGTAAGAAATACTGAGAACCCTGAATGTTCTACGTCTTATAACTATGAGATAACAGGGGAACACATAGAACCGACAACAACAGAACCTACAAAACATGTTGAACCAGATGTTGAATAAGTTGAACCAGTTATTGAACATGTTGAACCAGTTGCAACAGAGACAACCGGAAGATACTCTCTCCATCCAAGAGAAAATAGAGGAGTTCCTCCCAAGAGATGCTCACAAGAAAAGGTGGCTCCAAGGTCTAGGTACCCTGTGGCAAACATTGCTACTGACAATTTTTCTAAGGAACCTAAAGCATTTGCTGCTGCCTTGTGCTCTGGACAAACGCCACCTACAACACAAGAAGCCTTGAAGTCAAAAGAGTGGAAAAAGACCATGGAGACCGAAATGGAAGCACTCAAGAAGAATAACACATGGGAGAAATGCACCCTTCCACCAGGAAAGAAAGCAGTGGGATGTCGTTGGGTGTTTTCAATCAAACACATGTCTGATGGTACAATTGAAAGATACAAAGCATGACTAATTGCAAAGGGTTATACTCAGACTTATGGAATTGACTACTCTGAAAACTTCTCCTAGTAGCAAAAATCGACACAATCAGATGTGACACCTGTGTCACTTCAACCATCAAACAAATGGAAAACCAATGAAATATTGTATTTCATACTTGGGATTTGTAAAAATATGTGTATCGTTTGCACATATCAACTCTTGTTCGATTTTAAGCTTTAAATCGCTTTCTGGAGGGTTATACGCGCTCTGATGCGTAAATATAACCAGTTTAATCCAACGAACACTCCAGAATAGTGAAGTAGGCTTAACATACCTTAAATAACCTTTACATAACTTAGAAATAAGTTTTGAAGGCTTTGGTATGGCAAAAAACAAGTTAATTCGCTTACAGGGACTAAACTTGACAAACTGTGAAAGTATGCCAATTTGAATTGTAACGAACATTCTGGAACATGACCATAAGTTAAACATACCATAAATACCCTTCACATAGCTTAGAAATAGGCTTTGAGGGGTTCGGTGTGCTAAAATAAACTTTTGGGTCATTCAGGGACTAAAAGCGTCAAAAAGTGCACAAGTTTGCACTTTCGTGCATAACTTACATTCTGGATACATCCGGACATCCAAAAATTTATGTAAGCACTAAAACATTTTATTTTAGTGTTTGGCATAAGAAAAATCCATTCGTCGCGTCATTTGGATCGTTTTTCGCGCTTATGCGCATTCCGTCGTAATCAAGCGAACATCGCGATCGTACGACCAAACGAACCAACATCCGGCATATTTTTGAGCATGTTTCATGTCCACAATGTTTAGGCATCATTTTAGGGCCTTAAAGTTGGCTCTACGGGCCTTAGAAGTGTCAGAAATGGCTTAAACACATAACAGGGACTGAAACTGTCATTTAGCAAACTTGGTTCTGATCAGACATGGCCAGGCGGCCCGCGTAAGGTTGATGTGTATCTTTACGCGGCCCGCGTCAGCCTCCCAGACCAGGTTCAGCGTTTTAACAGGCTGTTAATAGCCTTGTTACCCATAAAACCCACTTGCACATGGTAAATCTGATACTAGGGGCTGGTTTTGGATGTGCACATGGTATTACAATACCATGGGTGCAAGTGTATGGCCAAGATTCGATCACGTTTTCCAAGAAACGATCCTAACGGTTCGGGAAATCCTATAAATACCCACATCCCCCAACTTCAAAACCCACTAGAATCTGATTTGAGAAGCTCTAAGTTGGAACCTTTGTTTCATACCTGAGCTACTTGAATCAAGATTAGCATTCGGGGACTTCGTAAGTATTCCTTCGTTCTTTTATTGCTTTTCGAGTCTGAAAGTCAAACTTTGTTTGACTTTCTGCATTGACCAGTTTATGGTCAATGCGAAGTTCGTTTGAACTTCGCAACGTGATTGTAATCACGATGGTTATAGTCCCTTGTGACTATGCCTACTGATTACCACGTTGTCTAGGGTCGTAAGGGTAAGCGATCTAATAAATCGCTTATACCTTCGAACCCGACCCATTTGGTCGATCATTAGGATCCGACCAAATACATTAGGTGACCATAGTATATAGGGAATAACCTTCCGAGGTTATACCCTATGGTCACATCGTTTGAGTAATTGTATGATAGGTAGTTTATATGCCTTAGGTAAATTACCAGAATACCCTTTTCATGTATAATTGGTAATTAAGCATATGTAACCTAAACTTTTGTCACATAACTGATTATGTAACATGTTTAGGCATATAACACTTGTCATAGGGCTAGTTAGACGTCTCGAGTGCGCTTTTGCGCGCACGACGCGTTAAAGTAGCATAAGCTACCTTAATGGGTCACGATGGGTCGAAAGCACTTAGGTTAGGTTTCAGTTAGTATGTAGGCTTTGTTAAACCATATGATACGAGTCTCCATACTCGTTTGGTTTACGAACCCTCATTCTATCTAAATCCTCCGATTTAGGTCCGGTATATTAACATAGTTACCTATATTAGGTGCCATTTGTTTTCCGGGATCTCTAGCATTGCTTGGTGGTTATCCTAGGACTTCTAAGCAATCTCAAGTGAGTACATAGTTCCCCTCTTTTACCGTTTTCAAACTGTTTTGGGGTGAAGCATGTGTACCTATCTGTTATTTTCATGATTTCAAAGTATAATTGATTATACATGTTATTACTTATCATTTGACAAACTAAATGACTATCTATGGTTTAAACACTGATTTCTCAATGAACATAAAATAAAATGTTGAATTGTACTTATTTTATGTTCACCAGACCGATTGGTAGTATGATATAGCGCTATAGGATTTGACACCCCATTCCTGTTGTCATGGAATGTCTGAAACCAATTTGTTTCTCCATCCAAATAGGGATTTGCCTTTGTGGTATCCTTATAGTCTCAAAGGTGTATTTTGATGCACTAGGTCTGAATGAATTCTTAAATCACACTTTTAAAGTATAGTTTGATATACTCTCATGTGTGGTATTGTACAAAAACAACATATATTTTGTTAATCATCCAAAGCATATTTTGATATGATATTTACAAAACCAAAACATAGTTTAACATGTTACTTACAAATCCAAAGTATACTTTCGATATGCTACTATAAGGTTATTCGTTTAACCTTACATTATTTTACAGAGCATAACTTTTGATTTATTCAACCCCTTTGTTTTGTACATTTTTACTTATGGTTTAAGTAGTCTCATCTTACTTACCATACATAACTTTTGTTTACACATTACATGGTTTAAACATGAACATTCAATATTGGTGGTTTGGTTTGAGTAAGTGACTTGAGTAACGAGGCGTATGTAATATGATACAAGCATGGTGGATACGCCGCTGGTACTTCCTATATATAAGTGTTTGTATGGTATTACATATCGTAGCGTGATTTGAATCATTCAATTTGGACTTATACATTTTACACAAGTAACACGATTCTCTTACAAGACTTTGGTTTACAAACAATTTACTTTATACAACCCATTTTACTTGGTTATACATTTAACCATACATTATTCTCTTATTTATACATATAATCGGAACTTATTGTTTTTCAAGCGATTTACAAGACAAAACATTTTACAAGGATCATGACTGACTTTGGTTAAACAGCATTTTCTAAACTTATAAGTCATGAATCCTATATTCACAAAACCTATGTATCTCACAGGCATTTTTATGCTGACGTACCTATTTTTACACATGTTTCAGGTACTGCTTTGCAATGATTGTTGATACATGCTACATTTAGGATGGACTCGTGCCTTAGCAACTTTAAAACTTGGAAGATCATAGTTGTATTTTTTTATTGTATTAAAACAATGAGTTTATTTATTCAATAAAACAGAATCTATTTATTCCATGGTTATGAAATAATGATTCTGTTGCAACACTCCCCGACGTTTCCGCCACGTCTAGTCGCTTTACGTGGTCGGGGTGTGACATCAGAGTTCTTTTTTCAATAGCCGCCAATAAAGGTTGGCCTCTTCATCAAATTGATGTGAAAAATGGCTTCCTTCACGGAGAACAGAACGAGGAGGTCTATATGGATGCCCCACTGGAATTTCGAACAGGATGTGACTGTTTGATTGTATGTTTATACTTTTATTTTTTCGTTGTTAAACTAGGGATTGTATAACAACCCTTAAAACGCCCTAAACCGCTCCGTAACCAAAAATACCAAAGCTGTATAACCTTATTTTTATTATAAAGTAAATAAGATAAGTTTTAGTGCCCGTGGCGGCCCACAACGGACACACCCCTTGTGTGTCGCGGGGCGCGACGGGGTATAACTTACCGGACATTTCTTTTTGACATGTGTCGTATGCGTGTCAAAGCTATGCTCGTGAGCTGCCAAGTCTAAGCCCTATCTAGGGTGGGTGGCGGCCCGCGACAGGCTTAGCCTGTGGGCATCGTGGGCGCGACAGGGTCCGGAAAACCCTATAAATAGAGCAACAACGACACTTTTCCAATTCACTCAAATCTCTTTCTCTCTCAGACTTTCTAAGCATGAAATTATTAGTCAAAATACCCCCTAAATCACGAAGCTCTGCCCCGTTGTAAGTATTTTAACCCTCGATCACTAATTCGATACCCTGTCCGATTGATTTAGGACCCAACAACGCATGTGAAGGCTTTGCCTGACTAAGTACGTTGGGGTTCTGTCTCAGGTCGTATTGATAAGTTGAATTTGGGTTATTATACTAACGTCCGTGTATTGTATATTTTTAATAGGAACTCAATAAAATTTTCAGAAAATATCATCAGGAAGCATGTAGAAAAACCTAAGTTTACAATGTGAGTCATTCTCTTTTTCTCAACGTTTGTGAGCCATTATTTAAAATACTTTACAAAACCCTAAATGTTTATCAGTTATAATTACAGTGATTAAGTCTTTGTATTCTACAATTACTGCCGGTATGTGGGGTTTTGTATACACTACTAGTCAAGCGTTACTATTGGACAAAGAGTTAGCCAATAGTAATATGACCACAGTCATGGAACTACCAACATGACAAATACTGAATGAGTGATTGGGTAGATATAAACGTTGTAATCGCTCTTAATACTGTAAAGTTATAACAACTTATGTTTATAAAGTGGAATGTGCTCGCCAGTATTTCTTGCTGATAAAATATTTTTTAAAATGCGTTTCAAGTAACTTGATGTGAAGCTATTAAAAGCCAGCTATGTGTGACACCTGTGCCTCTGCGTCTATCAAACAAATACCAAATTTATGAAATATTGTGTTTCATACTTGGGATTTTTAAAAATACGTGTATTGTTTGCACATATCAATTCATGTTCGATTTCAAGCTTTAAATCGCTTTCTGAAAGGTTATACGCGCACTGATGCGTAAATATAATCAGTTTAATGCAACGAACACTCCATAATAGTGAAATAGGATTAACATACCTTAAATAACCTTCACATAACTTAGAAATAAGTTTTGGAGGGTTTGGTGTGGCGAAATGAAGTTTATTCGTTTACAGGGACTAATTTTGACAAACTGCGAAAGTATGCCGATTTGTACTGTAACGAACATTACGGAACTTGATCATAAATTAAATATGGCCTAAATATCCTTTACATAGCTTAGAAATAGGCTTTGAGGTGTTTGGTGCGCAAAAATAAACTTTCTTGATCAATAGGGACTAAAAGCGTCAAAAAGTGCATAAGTTTGCATTTTCGCGCATATCTTACGTTCTGAATACATCCGGGTATCCAAAAATTTATGTAGTCATTAAAATATTTTATTTTAGTGATTGTCTTGATAAAAATCCATTCGTCGCGTAATTTGGACCTTTTTTCACGTTCGTTCGTGTTTCGTCGTAATTAACCGAATAACGCAACCGTACGGCCAAACGAACCGACATCCAGGATATTTTTGAGCATGTTTCATGTTCCCTATACTTAAAATTCATTATTGAGCCTTGAAAATGGGTTAACGGGGTTTAAACGCATCAAAATAGGCCTTAAACATGTGCAGGGACCAAAAAACTGTAAATATTTGAAACTTTCTGGAACTGGGCACATGGTGGCGCTGCGCCACCACCACATGGCTCTGCCGTGGCGCAACGCCACGGCCTCATCTGGGCAGAAACTCAATTTCAGCCATTGCAGGTCCATTTTCAGCATTTATCTTGAAGTTTAGGGGCTATTTTGTAACATCTGCAATACCATTTGATGGTTTTGGGGCACCCCTAGTTTTCCAAAACCTTGTGCCCACTTGGACGGTCCAGATTGATGCTCGTTTATCGAGGAACGATCGTAACGGTTGTGCAAAAACTATAAATACCCCCACTATCTTCACTCTCAAACTCACAGCTTGATTCTGAAATTTCTCTAAGTTGATGTGTTTATCACTTCATACCTGAGAATATTTGGAATCAAGCTTCCGTTCTTGGACTCTTTGTAAGTATTCTTTCGTTCTTTTACGCGTTTTTATCGTGAAAGTCAAACTTTGTTTGACTTTCTGCATTGACCAGTTTATGGTTAACACGAAGTTCGTTGAACTTCATAACGTGAGCATAATCACGATGGTTATAGTCCCTTGTGACTATACCTACTGATTACCACGTTATTTAGGCATAGTGACGAGTCGTAGTTTCGGCCAAAATGCGTATTCTTGCGTATTTTGTAACCAAACTACTCTTGGGTATCAAAACCGTTTGTTTTGATATCAAACCTATTTTCAAACTTCGTTAAACATGTTATAACATGTTTAGCTCGTCACTTTAGGTTTAGTACTTATATAGGGTCGTAAGGTAAGCGGTCTAAACAACCGCTTAGACTTTCGAACCTGACCCGTTTGGTCGATCATTAGGATCCGACCAAACACATTAGGTGACCATAGTTGTATAGGGAATAACCTTCCGAGGTTATACCTTATGGTCACTGATGTGTGTGAAGTGTGTATATAAGTTTAAGTATATTTTAAGCCCTTTTACACTTTTTTAGCCAACTTTTAAATTTATAAAACACGATATTTACTAACACTAAACACACATATGGGCAAGTGCACCCATCGTGAGCGTAGTATAGTGTTGGCAAGATACCGAGGTCGTCCAAGGACACAAGATCTTTTAGTACTGGTTTATCCTCAACGTCTAATCAAATCAAAAAGTTTAGAAAAAGCTTTTAAACTAAGAAAAATAAAAACTAACTAAAATGCTGAAAAATAAAAATAAAAGTAAAAACAGATAGACAGGATGAATCACTTGGCTCCGACTCGTGTTTAGTGTAACCTTTCATTATTTCCG
The DNA here is from genome assembly GCA_030545235.1 of Helianthus tuberosus. Lineage (NCBI taxonomy): Eukaryota > Viridiplantae > Streptophyta > Magnoliopsida > Asterales > Asteraceae > Helianthus > Helianthus tuberosus. The sequence continues at coordinate 9,311,479 of CM060434.1, read as the reverse complement.
CACGTTTGCACTTTGTTAAAAGATTATCTTAGTTATAGTAGTAGGCCCCTCTTTTGGAGGTGACGTTACCCTCAACCCAGTAGTTTGAGTCAGCAAGGATACAATCCTAAAGGGTCGGATTATTGAAAGATAATTAATTAAGTTATTAATGCATAATGTGGTAGGCCCCTCTTTTGAAGTCGACGTTACCCTCGACTAAGTAGTCTGAGTCAGCAGGGATACAGTCCTAAGTAGCTGGGTTAAGGTATTAATAGTAGTTTAACTTATGAGGGGATCAAAGAGTTTGGACCCCCGCCATCCAATACCGTTAAGTATTGAAGGAGGTCCTACTAAATTTGACCCAGGTCCTTTGTAGGATCTATACACTGAACAATGGCAAGACTCTTACCAAACCGTTGCCTTAACCCCCGACCAGGTAGCCAACATACCTCCATATAGACCGTGGAGATATGAATGGTGAAAATCTTTTATTTTATATAGACAGTAAAATAATGCCAAGACACCACAGACAAACGATAAGGAAGAATCACCTTCAACATAAGAAACTAGTTATTAAAGTCATTAATATATAACCAATTAAAAAGTGCGAAAAGATTAAAAATAAAAAGTATTACACTAGACACTTGTCTTCACCAAGTGATGTAAGAGACTTAGGCAAACATGGCCTTGATTGTCAAGAACTCTTACGATCAATCTTGGATCCCGAGACGACTCACACACTCTATGATGGACAATGGATGATGGTGGTGGATGATGGTGTTGTGATGGTGGTGGGTGGTGGGTGAAGTGTGAGAGAGGTGGTGTGCCAAGGGATGGTTTGAGCTTGAGCCAAGCACTCCTATTTATAGGCTGAACAGAAGCTCGGGCACGGCCCCGTGTCCATTGGGCACGGCCCCGTGTCCATCCTCTTCTATGTCTTCATTAATTGCTCTTTGTCTGTATTAGTTGACCACGGCCCCGTGTCCGCTGGGCACGACCCCGTGTGCAGAAGCATATCTGTACTATCAAGATTTGCCTGGATTCTGCGAATCTTATAGTTGACCACGGCCCCGTGTCCGCTGAGCACGGCCCCGTGGTGGGCGATGGAAGCTTCTATAACTTTGTCTTTTATGCTGACACTTGGGCACGCCCCCGTGTTCACTGAGCACGGGGCGTGTTCAGCCTTCTGTTCTCTTGTTTTGATTGGGAAGATGCTTTCGGGGAGGTCGGGCATGCCACGTTTGTTCCTTTTCTTGTATTTATGTTAGATTTAGCTGCCTTTTTGCTTCTTTTGTTAATTTGAGCTCATTTAATCCTGAAAATACAAAAGAAAGACAAAAGCACATTTTTTCCAACATTAGTACTAAAAAAGGGTTAGTTTTATGCCACAATTGATGTAATTTATATGTTGCATTTTGCACACATCAAATACCCCACACTTGAATCTTTGCTTGTCCTCAAGCAAAACTCTTTATAATGTGGCTTCACACTCTCAAATGGAATGGGTAGAAGAGAAGATTTTTGGGCTTGTCATAGAGTGTCGGGATTTCCAAGATTCTTTATTAAGTTTTATTTTTATTTATTTACAATCCTATTCGTCATGATTTATTTAAAACTTTTCATAAGATAAATTACTTATTAGGGCATAACATGCCTCTCTAAAATTCTATTTATATACAAGTTCACATACCTCACGGGGAATCACTCAACACTCAGCCGAAGATGTTTTTTAGTGAATCACTCGAGAGCGGCATGGAACTTACTCTTACCATAGGCTTGCAAAGCAATCAATCCTCCTCCTTCTTAACTATATACCTTTGTAAATATCAAGAGGACTTTTGGGTGAAGGGTTAGGCTTGGGTTAAAGGTAGGTGGTTGGGTTAGTGGTTAGTAGAAAAGGGCGAAAAGCGTAAAAAGCATCGGTTTTCGTAAGACTTTTTATTTTTGCACTTTTTATTTTGATGAAGCCATAATTCAAACAAAGTTATTTTTGATGAACTTGCTTGTTTATTTCTTTTGCTTCATCATTAACATTTTTTTTTAAAGTCATACGAAAAACCTAGCTTGTCACTAAAATAAAGGGTTAAAAATAAAAAGGTTTTGGTGGGTGAAAGGGTGTTTGGTTTGGGTTAAGAAATGAAAAGGTTTAGGCTCAAAGGGGTTAACTAGGGGGATTTTGGGTAGGTGGTAAAAAAAAAGAAAAATAATGGTGTAGAAATAAAAAGGGTTAGTCCTAATGCCTCCATCATTTACTTACTCGGGATTAAGTTGGTAAGGACTGGGAATGTATCGTCGTGGCAAGTTCTAGAGTTGTAAGAACCAAGCGGCTATTCACACAAGAAACGAAAAATGAGCATTTAATTTAAAGATATGTATTTGTATGCTCAATAAAGGCTCAAAACTCACTTTTGTGGGAATGGGTTTTTATGTGATCAAGTATATATAATTAAATTTTAACTAAGCTTGTCATGCCTTTTCATAATTTTCTTATGTTGGTTCTTTTTATCACGACGCTATAGGTTGTAAATTTGTAAAAATATAACTTTTTTAGAATTTTGAAATTCCCAAATTAAACCTAGACAAGTAAAAAAAATGAAAATTTTTGAAAAAAATTTGGGGTGATTAGCGGTTCCAATAGAGTTTTGTGTAAGGCTTGTAATTAGGACTTTCAAGATTCAAAGTTTTAGCATCCCCCCCCCCCCCCCACACTTAAATTACACATTGTCCTCAATGTGTCCCAAAAATAAGTTTTTAGGTTGATTGAATGTGTAAAAGGGTGTGAAAAAGCAAAAATTTGTGTTACTGGGCGCCTGGACACGGCCCCGTGTTGTCCGGGCACGGCCCCATGTTCAGGTGCCAGTAACAAAAAGTTGAACAAATGAAACAGAAGCCTGGACACGGGGGTGTGTTGGGTCAACACGGCCCGTGTCCAGTTTACTTGAACTGAGCGTTTTCTGCAGACTGTGCAGCACGGGGCCGTGTTGGGCGGGCACGGCCCGTGCTGAACCTGCTGCAATGAAGAAAGTTCGTCGGATGGCCCTGTTTTTGTGCATGGGGTGCTGGTCCAAGTTTCCCTTGTATCCTTTACCATCCCGAGTGTGTTTTACTTATTACAACATCATCCAAACACCAAATTAACTAAAACCATCATTCATTAAGTCATAGAGAGAATTACACAATAATCCTAAAAATTAAAAACAAAGCAGAAAATAAAATTAAAGGGTCCTAAATTAGATAGGTCAAGTGATAAGTAAAATCATCTTATGGAGTTCTACGAATACAACCAAAAATCCGGAAATGGTTTTCCGGTATCTAGAAAGTTCGTAGAACTCTGAGCCGAGGGGCGTTTTAAAGCCATTCTTCTATCTCTCTTGGCAGGAAGAAGGCGGCGTCATTCTCTTCAACATCTTGTGGAGGAGGAACGACACCAACCGGAACCCCTTGTAGTACTTCCCGAGGGGGCTCCGGATGTAAGGCGTACCATCCGGCCGGTATGATGACTTCAGGAACCACATTCCATGCCCTTTGGGTAATGATTGGTACCAAAGGATGAGAAGCGAGAATGTTCAACCTTTGGTGCAAAAGGTTGACCTCTCGAAGACATCCCTCTAACCCCACCGTCAAATGATTAATACGGTCAACCAATGCCTCTTCCACCCCTGTCATCTCATCAAGGGCCTCTCTGAAGGCGTAAACGTAGTTTACAAGAGAATCTTCAACCGTTGATGATCTTCTCCCTTGTCGGTTGTTTCTGGAGTGTGATGAAGATGTTCCGCTAGTTCTGCTCGCCATTCTGAGAAAACATACCGAGAAGAGTTCAACTTTATGGAATCAGTACTTCGAACACGGCCCCGTGTTCAATGAACACGACCCGTGTTCAAATGTTTGCCGATTTTTTTAGGACAAGGGATCTTAGAGTTTTAATTTGTTTTTATGATGTTTAAAACGTTTTTAAGCAGAAACAACTTAAAACATTGTTGTAGAACTTATTTTTAACAAGATCCCATGAATAAAAATCTAACAAACATTTCAATAAAGCTTGAAATTATAGAGACTTCAAGTTTTAATGGAAGTATGAAGGAAAATTGAAGAAGATGAAAGTGGATAAAAGAGGAAAGGACAAGAAGGTTGTTGAGAAACCTCTTTTAGAAAATACCTAGGATGGTATGTGAGAATATTCCCCAAATCTCTGTCCCTTGAATGGTTCAAATGTGCAGGATTCTTGGCTGCATTTATAGAAAATGACAGTATGCTGCACACGACCCCGTGTCTTTTGGACACAGCCCCGTGTTCAGGGGGAATCCTGACACATTTTGTCCGTATTCTGACACCAAATCAGATGGGAATCTTTGAGTGGACACGGGGGCGTGTTGACCTGGACATGGCCCCGTGTCTAGAGGCTGTCTTATGGAGTTTGCCTATTTTTAAGGAACTTTTCCGGATCGGGTGGTTCCTTACTGGATGGAACAACCCCAAAGTGCCTAAGATACCTTAATTGTTCTAGATTAAGACGAGAACGCAAGAGGTTGCCGGTGAGGGTGATTCCTATGCTATATGTAGGTGGACAAGTCCAACCCTTTCCCGGGCTCTCGTTAAAGAAGGCGTATGCAGAATCGCTCAGGTCTATGTATGCATCGAACGAAGTCGATGGGGAGTCATTCACGGCACAATCGACACAGGGATGACTATCGCTCAAGTCCTCACTAGAGTTAGAAGTATCGTCGGGGACAACGAAGTTGTTTGAATGCGATTCCAACACTTCTTCTTGGTTATCATATTGAGATAAATTATTGAAATCTATCCTAAGTTCTTTTAACCAATTAAGAATTAGATCTTCTAATTGAAATAGTTCATCAAGAAGCATTTCTCCTAGAAAATCTGGTTGGGAGCATTCGAGGGAGAGATAGGGATTATTTTTACTTTCGCCCCTCTTAAGGATACAGGAAAACGATGGGTCTATATAGTGGGGCTTATAATTTAGAAAATAACATTCTAATTCCTTATGGGAACCACCACATATTTGACACCACGTACCATAAGAGTGCCGGAAGTAAAAAATATCAGTATCACTCATGTTTGTGTCAGAAATTACCAACCGTCGGGATCTTACGGTTATGTTTTCAGTAACTGAATCTTGGGCACGGGGGCGTGTTGGGTGGGCACGACCCCATGTTCAGCTTACTGTCTGACTTAAAACATGATTGCCAGTTCCAATGATTGGGCACGGGGCGTGTTCAGCGGGCACGGCCCGTGCTGAGTTCTGCAGAAACTAAAAAACTAAGAAAAATCCTAAAAATAAGAAAAAACGATTAGGCCGCTGATTCCTAACTTTCTTAAAATCCTTGTGTCCCCGGCAACGGCGCCAAAAACTTGATGCCTGTGAAGTGTGTATATAAGTTTAAGTATATATTTTAAGCCCTTTTACACTTTTTTAGCCAAGTTTTAAATTTATAAAACACGATATTTACTAACACTAAACACACATATGGGCAAGTGCACCCATCGTGAGCGTAGTATAGTGTTGGCAAGATACCGAGGTCGTCCAAGGACACAAGAGCTTTTAATACCGGTTTATCCTCAACGTCTAATCAAATAAAAAAGTTTAGAAAAAGGTTTTAAACTAAGAAAAATAAAAACTAACTAAAGTGCTGAAAAATAAAAATAAAAGTAAAAACAGATAGACAAGATGAATCACTTGGCTCCGACTCGTGTTTAGTGTAACCTTTGATTATTTCCGCACTTTTGCACTTTGTTAAGAGATTATCTTAGTTATTGTAGTAGGCCCATCTTTTGGAGGTGACGTTACCCTCAACCCAGTAGTTTGAGTCAGCAAGGATACAATCCTAAAGGGTCGGATTATTGAAAGATAATTAATTAAGTTATTAATGCATAATGTGGTAGGTCCCTCTTTTGAAGGCGACGTTACCCTCGACTAAGTAGTATGAGTCAGCAGGGATACAGTCCTAAGTAGCCGGGTTAAAGTATTAATATTAGTTTAACTTATGAGGGGATCAAAGAGTTTGGACCCCCGCCATCCAATACCGTTAAGTATTGACGGAGGTCCTACTAAATTTGACCCAGGTCCTTTGCAGGATCTATACACTGAACAATGGCAAGACTCTTACCAAACCGTTCCCTTAACCCCCGACCAGGTAGCCAACATACCTCCATATAGACCGTGGAGATATGAATGGTGAAAATCTTTTATTTTATATAGACAGTAAAATAATGCCAAGACACCACGGACAAACGATAAGGAAGAATCACCTTCAACATAAGAAACTAGTTATTAAAGTCATTAATATATAACCAATTAAAAAGTGCGAAAAGATTAAAAATAAAAAGTATAACACTAGACACTTGTTTTCACCAAGTGATGTAAGAGACTTTGGCAAACATGCCTTTGATTGTCAAGAACTCTTACGATCAATCTTGGATCCCGAGACGACTCACACACTCTATGATTGACAATGGATGATGGTGGTGGATGATGGTGTTGTGATGGTAGTGGGTGGTGGGTGAAGTGTGAGAGAGGTGGTGTGCCAAGGGATGGTTTAAGCTTGAGCCAAGCACTCTTATTTATAGGCTGAACAGAAGCTCGGGCACGGCCCCGTGTCCATTGGGCATGGCCCCGTGTCCATTGGGCACGGCCCCGTGTCCATCCTCTTCTCTGTCTTCATTAATTGCTCTTTGTCTGTATTAGTTGACCACGGCCCCGTGTCCGCTGGGCACGACCCCGTGTGCAGAAGCATATCTGTACTATCAAGATTTTCCTGGATTCTGCGAATCTTATAGTTGACCACGGCCCCTTGTCCGCTGAGCACGGCCCCGTGGCCGGCGATGGAAGCTTCTACAACTTTGTCTTTTATGCTGACACTTGGGAACGCCCCCGTGTTCACTGAGCACGGGGCGTGTTCAGCCTTCTGTTATCTTGTTTTGCTTGGGAAGATGCTTTCGGGGAGGTCGGGCATGCCACGTTTGTTCCTTTTCTTGTATTTATGTTAGATTTAGCTTCCTTTTTGCTTCTTTTGTTAATTTGAGCTCATTTAATCCTGAAAATACAAAAGGAAGACAAAAGCACACTTTTTCCAACATTAGTACTAAAATAGGGTTAGTTTTATGCCACAATTGATGTAATTTATATGTTGCATTTTGCACACATCAGTCACTTCGTTTAAGTAGTTGTATGATAAGTAGTTTATATGCCTTAGGTAAATGACCAAAATGCCCTTTTTGCGCCAAAATTCATTTTAAGCATATGTAACCTAAATTTTGACATCTAAACTGATTAGGCAACATTATTAGACATGTTAAGGCATATAATACTTGTCATAGGACTAGTTAGGCGGTCCAAACGCGTTTTACGCGAACGACGCATTAAAGTAGCGTAAGCTACCTAAACGGGTCGTAACGGGTCGTAAGCACTTAGGATAGGTTTCCTTTTAGAATGTAGGCTTTGTTAAACCATATTACATGAGTTTCTATACTCATTTGGTTTACGAAACCTCATTCTATGCGATCTCCCGATTTAGGTCCGGTTATTTACATAGTTACCTATATTAGGTGCCGTTTGATTCCGTGATCCCTCTAGCTTTGCTTGGTTGCTGTTCAAGACTTCTAAGCACCCTCAAGTGAGTACATAGACCCCTCTTTTACTGTTTTTCAAATGTTTTGGGGTGAAACACATGTGCCTACTTGTTATTTTTGTGCTTTCCATGTTTTCATATCATATACTTGCTATGTTCATTAGTACACTATTAGTACATGATTTCATTATGTTTTGCTATGTATGTTCATTTAACATTCTAGCACAATTGTTCTTCATTTTGAACCATTTGTAATCGTTGGATGTATGTGAACCATTTGTAATCATTGGATATATGTGAACCATTTGTAATTATTGGATGTATGTGAACCAATTGTAACCATTTGATGTATGCGAACCATTTGTAATCATTGGATTTATGTGAACCATTTGTAACTGTTTGAGCCATTGGGTTAGGGAAGTGATTAGGTAACGGGGCGGGTGTAATGTGTTAAAAACATGGTGGATACGCCGCTGGTACTTCCTATATATAAGTGCTTTTAACACATTATATATCGTTGCGTTATCTAGATCACTTGGGTAAACGATTTTGAAACGATGTCACACAATGATGTTTTCTGAATAATATAAACCATACGAGTTTTATTAACGAGTTTCTACGAGATGTTTTACAATTTGATTTAATAAAACAAATGTTTTGGAGTTAAGAATCATGGTTACGAGATTTTATAAATTATAACCAACTTGATTTGAGTTGGTTAATTATGTCGCAATATTATACTTTTCAAAACAAGGTTTTTATATAAGTATTGCAACATGTAAAACGAGCCATGAATCTGACACTCATATAAAACCTATGTACTCGCCGGCATTTTTATGCTGATGTATTTTCACGTGTGTTTCAGGTACCATAGTTGATGATGTTTGATGATGATTGATGATGATATTTGTGTATGCTCACATAGGAATGGACGTGGCCTTAGTGACTTAATAACAATGAAAGTCTATTTGTTCATGTTTTTTTTTTCTAATTCCAATGTAATGTAATACATTTAATTCAATAAAACGAAATTGTTTAATCCATGGTTGTGAAACAATGATTCTGTTACAACACTCCCCGACGTTTCCGCCACGTTTTGTTGTTTTACGTGGTCGGGTGTGACAGAAAAGTTGGTATCAGAGCCAATGGTTATAGGGAATTAGGTTATTAGTAATGCTTTGACCTAGACTATAACCTTCCTAGGACCCTAACGCGAGTTTACTTGCGTTTTGTCATAGAATAATACCGTTGCCTATCTTTAGGCAGCAACCACAATAAGAACACAAAATTCGAATCTGCTTTGAAAACTAATCATCTGTTCTAGGATGATTTATTATAAGGTTATGAACCTTCAAAGTTTTCAAATCCTCGTCAAAATTTAGGGCTACATAATGTGAACACGTGCAAACTGGAAGGGTGGGTGCCTGTACCCTGAGCTTTCTGTCTAAGGCTAGAGTGTTCATACAAATCCGCAGTATCGGACCAGTCACTCTTACCTGGGAACTCTTGGGGTGAGTGTCCACTTATAGGCGAGCATGTCTTCGCGATACATTATGAGGACCTATTTACTTTGATTCATCCTTTGTGTGTCGTTTGTTTGCTTCGTGGTTCAAACAAATGACCGTCACCCATGATTTTTGGTCGGTAATTGTAACATCATATTCTTACCCAATGCCATTTCATTTGTTTTCTCTCTTGATTCCCCTTTTTAGAATGCCTCCACGACGCGAAAATCAGGTACCTATTGAAGAGCTGGCAGCTGTCATTACGCAGCAAATAACTGCTGTAATCCCGAACATCGTTGCTCAATGTAACCAAGCTCTCAACAACAATAATGTCCCCTGCAACTTCAAGACGTTCAACTCGGCTAAGCCATCAAAGTTTTCTGGGTCTCAAGGAGCGACTGCACTTCTACAATGGTTCGAGAGTCTAGAGAGCAATTTCAGGCATGTTCAATGCCCAAATGAGCGAAAGGTAGAATTCGCATATAGTGTCTTTGAGAAACGAGCTTTGACATGGTGGAATGGTGTGATGAGAGATAGGGGTGCCGATGTGGCACTGGCTCAAACGTGGGAAGAGCTTCGAGCTCTGATGATGAAGGAATTCTGTCCTCGTCACGAGATCAGGGCCTTGGAAAGGGAATTCGACGATCTTAAGCAAGATAGCGGTGAGCATCGAGCCTACACGGATCGTTATGAGGAGTTAAGTCTGTTATGCCCGAATATGGTTACGCCTTTGGTTAAGGCAATCGAAAAGTACATTGATGGCCTCCCTGACCCACTACAAGACATTGTGACTGGTAGTAACCCCACTACAGTTAGGCAGGCCATCGAGCTATCTGCTATCTTGACTGAATCTCAAATCAGGAAAGGTAAACTTTTCCGAAAAGTTGATAAGAAACCAATCGAGATATCGAAACCCAAAGATGAACAGACTGGATCCCCCAAGAAGTCAAAGAAGCGAAAAGCTTCCCAGAACTTCGCCGTGGTTGCTCACAATGATCAAGCTGCCCCCAGCCAACCAGCTCAACCCCCTGCTAGGAAGCCATACAACGGAACTGCACCCTTGTGCAACCAATGTAACCTTCATCATCATGCTAGTGTGAAGTGCCGCAAATGCCAAATTTATGGATTTATAGGTCATACATCAAGAGTTTGCCGAGCTGCAGTTGCACCAAATCAAGCTGACAACAATCCTGCTCAAGCTCGTTTTCCACCAGGTTCTTGCTACAACTGTGGCGAGATGGGTCATTTCCGAAGAAATTGCCCAAAGCTTGCTAATGCAAATCCAGCACAGGAATGAGCATCTGACCGACTAGAAGACAACATCGTTTAGAAATAATCACGTCTTATATATTATTTTATTTTGTTGTCAAGGTCCATGAAACAGTTGTTATCGTTGTTTTTAAATAAATCTTTTATTTACATTGCAATGTATTTATGTGGTTGCATGTATAAACAACATATCCCCTACAATACCGACAATCAGGGAATCGCATTCCTTGAAGAACAGACTACCCCCAAAATTCTTCCATTTTATGGTCTCTTGCGTTTTCCACGAAAATCCTAAGTACCCGTTTCTTCCAAAGAAACGAAGTACAAGGCGCAAGTTACAACTCTGGACGAATACCCAAAGTATCACTAAATATCCTTAATAGGGTACCTAAGGGTATTTCCGTAAATCCTAAAATTGTTGTGTACCTTAATTCGAATATTACGTTTCTTTGAAAACAAAATCGAATTTTCAGAGGATCATCCTATCTTCATAGATAGATTCTTGAAAATGATTAAAGTGCCAAATGAAATCCACGGATAGGATTCCTGGTGTGCTTTTAATATCCGTGTCCAAAGATAACAAATTAAAGGTCAAATTAAACAAATATGTGATTATGTGCTTATGTGTTTCCTTTTTATGTTTTTGTGTGATCCAAGTTTTTGTTATCCAAATCCTCGTAGAATCTTCCATATCTTCGTATAATGGATTCATAGTAGGATATCCAAAGGTACTACCTTAAATCCTTAATGGGCTTCTACGTAATAGTAAAGACCCTTGGATTATAATGTACTATTCCATAATTAGACCCCTTGAGTGGTCTAGTTAAACAGATTGATCCAAAAATCTGGTTAGGAATATCATGTGATTATATAGCTGAAGAGACTCCTTGGTGGTCTAATTAAAGAGATCATTTGTCGATCTAATTAAAAGGACCCTACGATAGTCTAGTCACACTCATCACAGGCTTGATTTTCTTCCCCTTCACATTACAAAACAAACTGTGCAGACTGTGCAAGGAATTACGTAATTATGGATGCATACATAATTATGGAATTCAGTGCACAGAAACCACAGAAAGTTTTGTCATGTGTCTAGAGTTGACTCAGTTCATTTCCGTTTCTGAAGAATACCCATTGAGGAAAATGACTCATTCCGTTCATTTTCGTTTCTGAAGAATATCCATCGAGGGAAATGAATATCCCTGATTTTTCTTTTTCCTTCATTTCCGTTTCTGAAGAATACCCATTGAGGAAAATGACTCATTCCGTTCATTTTCGTTTCTGAAGAATATCCATCGAGGGAAATAAATATTCTTGATTTTTCCTTCATTTCCGTTTCTGAAGAATACCCATTGAGGAAAATGACTCATTCCGTTCATTTTTGTTTCTGAAGAATATCCATCGAGGGAAATGAATATTCTTGATTTTTCCTTCATTTCCGTTTTTGAAGAATACCCATTGAGGAAAATGACTCATTCCGTTCATTTTCGTTTCTGAAGATGTTAGGATCAGAGGGTCTCATGATTGGGTTTGTTTGTTATAATTTGAACAATTGTAAAGATATGAAACAATGTAAAGTGCAGCGGAAATGGAAACAAACTTTATCAACACAATCAAAAGGAAGAATTGTTTAGATGAACACATGCTTTACATTAGTCGAAAGATTACAAATCAAATCAAAAGATTACAATGCATGCTTACAACAAAACTCCCCCTCAGCCTGATGCTCCCTTGGTTGATCGCACAAGATGAAAGGATTGGACTAGAGGAGAAGAACTCACTCAGTCAATCAAATGTAACAGTATAGGGTACTGTTCCATTTATAGGCAATTCAAACCACTGAAGCATCAAAGCTGACGTCACCATGAAAGTGACATCTAACAACCTAAAAACCTTTAACGACTGTTCCTATACAAACACTGCTAATCTTAACCACTAACTTTATACAAAACAAGTGACACACTAAACTACTGCTTTCTCCTTTCATCAGTGCTTTCCTCAAGGTTGATCAGTCCTTGAGTGGGCAGTCCTTTAGCATCAGTAGTTTGAACCAGCAGTGTTTACTTCTTAAACAGTCTTCAGGGCTTCATCAGCAGTTTGAAGGACAGCAGCTGTTGTATACGGACACTGGATAGTGGACATCAGATGTTATAACCACTTTCAAGGGGAAAGTTTAATGCAAACAGCTGCTTATTATGAATCAACAGTTGTGATCCGGTTTTGGCTCTTATTATCTGTTCCTCTGATAGGGTTCAATCCCAACAATCTCCCCCTGGAACAGATAATGCCAAAACCCTTCATTATTCTGGATCTTTATTGTCTCATCAGAAGTTCCTTAGCTTGTCTTTTAAATTCCACTTCAAAATCCTTGGAACTTGAGTCATCCTCATCCCTGCACAGTGTAAGTTCAAGGAGATCTTGTAGATCTTCGATACCAAGGCCTAGTGCTTGTTTCCTTGATATGTACTTCACTTCACCATTGGATCTGATCATAGTCAATACATGAGTCTTTTGATCAGACATCCATTTTAGTATTTTTGAACCCAATGGGTTTCTTGGGAGAGGTTTATTGATTTATGAGTTGGGTGATTGTGGCCTTATGAGAAATTGTTAATCAGTAATCTGTGCTTTTGCTGGTTCAGAGTTTTCAGCCTGATCATTACTTTGAGCTTTTAATAGTTCAGAATTTTCAGCATGATCAGTACTCTGAACTTTTTCTGCTTCAGAGTTTCCCGCTGACATTTGTGTGAAAGCCCTGTTTATGATCTCATTTGCTGCTGTTATATCTTCTGCTCTCTCTTTATCAATCAGCTCTTGTCTCTTTCTTTGATCTAACTCAATGTAGGAGATGTCTGTTGATGTGAGCATTAGTTCAGAAGTTTTGATCTGCTGTTCTGGCTTTATGTGATCAGGCTTCTTTGGTGTGTTTGAATCTGTTGTTGTTCTTTTCTTTAGCCTCTCATAAGCCTCATCTGTATATTGCCTAGTCCATTTTGCTATGACATTGGCAGGTCCAACCTTTGCATCCACCAGCTCTTGCTTCTTTCTTTTGTACTCAGAGGTAAGATCAGCAATAAGCTTCTTGTATTTATTCCAGTTTGGAGCTATTTTCTTCTTTCTTGGATCATTCTTGATCCTTTCAATTCTGTTTGCCTCATGCTTTAATGCAATGATTGGCCATTCTTTGAATTGTTCTTCTTCAGCTGGATAAAATTTTTCCTTCATGATGTATGCAAGATACTCTTTTCTCATTTCTTTTCGTAGATCTGCTTTGGGTGGTAAGTTTAACATTTCCTTGCTCAGATCTTTTGCAAAGTCTTCCATCTGTTTGACTTTAGTGAGCAAGAATTCCATTCTTTCAGAAATGGCTTCGTCACCTTGTTCTTCACATTCAAGTTTGGCTCTTATCTTAGCTTGCCTTGCTTTGATCTTGAGATATTCATCCATATTTGATGGATTTCTAAAGCCTATGAGAGAAGGAAATCTTCTTTTTGAAGGATCATCCTCTGTATAGTATTGTCTCATCTCATTTTTTACAGCTTCCATTTCCAGTGGATATTTTGCAGCAATGGGATCATATCTGTCATCATTTACCTGAGTTGTTTTTCCTTTTCTGGTGTAAGTTTTCTTTAGTGAAAGAGTGTTTCTGGGTGATTTGTTGACTGGAGTGAAGATGGCTTGAAGTGAAGTGAGGGTGCTTAGACAAACAGGTGTTGAGCCAACCGGTGTTTCAACCACTGTTGTCCTTACAACAGATGTTGTAACATCTGATGTCTTCTGCTTTTTAGCAGGAGGTGATGGTGGTGAGATGGTTTTTGGAGATGATGGTGTTTCTAGTGGGGCAGTGGTTTGAGTGAGAGCAGTGGTGAATCATCGTTTAAACCTCGAAAACATTTTGTACATATGAATCACCCCAAAACAATTGAAAGTTGTAAAATAGGGGAACTATGTACTCACATGTAGTGCAAGGTATCCTCAATCAATAGTACTTCAACAAACTCGAGTAAACCAGAGAAATCAAGCAGCACCTAGTAATCGAACCACTAGTCAAACAATAGACGCCAAAATCGGAAGATCGGACAGAATGAGGTCTTGCAAACCAAATGAGTGTTGGAACTCATGTGATATGGTTTAACAAAGCCTACATTCTAAATCGGAACCTAACCTAAGTGCTTTCGACCCATCGCGATCCATTAAGGTAGCTTATGCTACTTTAACGCGTCGTGCGCGCAAACGCGCGTTCGAGACATCTAACTAGTCCTATGACAAGTATTATATGCCTATACAAGTTTAATCATGTTGTATAATCAGTTATGTGACAAAAGTTTAGGTTACATATGCTTAATTACCAATTATGCATGAAAAGGGCATTTTGGTCATTCACCTAAGGCACATAAACTACTTATCATACAACCATCTAAACTAGGTGACCATAAGTTATAACCTCGGAAGGTTATTCCCTATGCTACTATGGTCACCTAATGTGTTTGGTCGGATCCTAATGATCGACCAAACGGGTCGGGTTCGAAAGTATAAGCGATTGATTAGATCGCTTACCTTTACGACCCTATATAAGTACTAAACTAAAAGTGCTGAGCTAAGCATGTTAAAACATGCTTAACCAAGTTAGAAAACAGGTTTTGATATAAAAAAAAACGGTTTTGATATCCTAAAGTAGTTTGGTTACAAAATACGCGTAAATGCGCATTTTGGCTGAAACTTCGACTCGTCACTGAGCCTAGATAACGTGGTAATCAGTAGGTATAGTCACTAGGGGCTATAACCATCGTGATTACACTCACGTTATGAAGTTCAAACGAACTTCACATTGACCATAAACTGGTCAATGCAGAAAGTCAAACGTAGTTTGACTTTAACGCTAAAATGAATGAAAAGAACGAAAGAACACTTACAAAGGGTCCCTGCAAGATTCGATTCCAAGTAATCTCAGGTAGGAAGTGAGTAATCACAACCACTTAGAGAAAAACTCAGATCAAGTGTGGGTTTGCAAGAAGTGGGGGTTGGGTATTTATAGTTTTCGAAGAGCCGTTAAGATCGTTTATCGTAAATCGTGCTTCAATCTCATCCCTACACTTGTTTACAACCCCATGTGCATCAAAATGGCCCCCCATTATCAGGAAGAGACATGTGCAATTGGGTTTTGTGAGTGTAACAGTTGGAAACAGGCTGGAAAGAAGCTTCTAATGAACTGGGACAAGCTTACGGACCGTATGGTCCTCACCCTTACGGTCTGTAAGGACCCTGCAGACCAGCAAAGTTTCAGTTTTGGCAGTTTTGGTCCCTGTGCGCGTATGGTCGTGTTTTGGCACTTCTAACACCCGTCAAGCCCATTTTTAAGCTTCACAAGGATGTTAAAGTTTAGGGAACATGAAAACATGCTCAAAATTATCTCGGATGTCGGTTCGTTTGGCCGTACGGTTGCGTTGTTCGGTTAATTACGACGGAAGTCGTAACGAACGCAAAAACGATCCAAATTAAGCGACGAATGGAATTTTATCATGCCAAACACTAAAATAAAATATTTTAATGCTTACATAAATTTTTGGATGTCCGGATGTATTCAGAACGTAAGTTATGCGCGAATATGCAAACTTATGCACTTTTTGACGCTTTTAGTCCCTGAATGAGCATAAAGTTTATTTTAGCATACCGAACCCCTTAAAGCCTATTTCTAAGCTATGTAAACGTTATTTAGGGTATGTTTAACTTATGATCAAGTTCCGGAATGTTCGTTACTATACAAATCGGCATAGTTTCGCAGTTTGACACAAATAGTCCCTGCGATCGAACAAAGTTGATTTCGACACATCAAACCATTCAAAACTTATTTCTAAGTTATGTGGAGGTTATTTAAGGTATGTTAAGCCTGTGTCACTATTCCGGAGTGTTTTTCGCGTTATACTGACTGCGTTTAAGCACCAGTTTGTGTATAACCTTCCAGAAAGCAATTTAGAGCTTGAAATTGGAATCGAATCAAATTGTAAAATCACTAATCACAAATACACACATAGAAACACCAAAAAACATATAATAACACCAAAGCATATTGTTTCATTAATAATCATCATTGTTTTACATCGTACATCGATTATAGAACACAGTTGTCACAGCAAACCACTACTCTCCCACTCCACCACCACTACAACACCATCACCCACCACCATCATCCAT
Organism: Helianthus tuberosus; assembly: GCA_030545235.1. Lineage (NCBI taxonomy): Eukaryota > Viridiplantae > Streptophyta > Magnoliopsida > Asterales > Asteraceae > Helianthus > Helianthus tuberosus. The sequence goes on along the minus strand of CM060434.1, from coordinate 9,294,948 downwards.
CATCCATCTTTAGAGTGTGTAGTAGTCTCGGGATCCAAGATTGATCATAAGGGTTCTTTCCAATCAAAGGCCATGTTTGGTTAAGCCTCTTACATCACTTGGTGAAGACAAGTCTTTATTGTATTACTTTTGATTTTCAATCTTTCGGCACTTTTTATTTGGTTTTGTATTAATGAGTTTAATATCTAGTTTCTTATGTTGAAGGTGAATTCTTCCTATCATTTTTCCGTGGTGTCTTGGCGCTACTTTACTGTCTATATAAAGTAAAAGATTGCATCATTCATGTTTTTACGGTCTATATAAAAGCATGTTGACTACCTGGTCGGGGGTTAGGGTAGTGGTTTGGTAAGTTCTTGCCTTGTTCAGTGTATAGATCCTGCAAGGACCTGGTTCAAGCTTACTAGGACCTCCTTCAATACCCACTTGTATTAGATGGCGGGGGTGCGAATAGCTTGAACCCCTCATATGTAAACTACTATAAATACATTAAACCGGCTTCTTGGGATTGTATCCTTACTGAATCAAACCACTTAGCCGATGGTAACGTCACCTTCAAAAAAAGGGGCCTACCACTTTTCGCATTAATAACTTTAATAATTATCTTTCAATATTTCGACCATTTGGGATTGTATCCCTGCTGACTCAAACCACTGGGTTGAGGGTAACGTCCAAGTTAATGGGATCATCTAAATCCCCACCAGCAGTGGTTGTATCAATGTGTAACTTAGGAAATGAATCCCAAAAATCAGCCATTGATGCCCCTTGTTCTTGGTTCTGGGGTCTTCTTTCTTCAACACTTGATAACCTTTTTGAAGGTACTAGTGGTTAAAACAAACTCATTAGTGGTTACCAGAGGTGCTATAGAAGAAATTGCCTTCAAGGGAGTCTTACTGACGAAACAACTGTCCAAATGTAGATCTGTTGATCCAACACTTGTAGTTACTGCTCCACTTGAACTACTGACAGGAATTACTTGTAACTCCTGCAGTGTAACCTCCTCAAATGTTGCTGGGATAGCAGAGGTATAAGCATCAGACTCTGTCACTTATGGGAGTGTACTCTCAGTGATAGGTGATAGAGAGGAACTGGTTTGTTTCTGAGCTATAGCAACTGCATGCAACAAGGGTATTATGGATTGTGGTAATGTGAGGGGTGAAGCTATGGGTGTTGAAAGAGACATGTCCTTGGGGTCAGGACTAAGGAAGATGGATCCAATTGGATCCAGAGCTTCATAATGTGGGGTCCCTGTGCTTACAACCTGATCCTTTTGTGAGGATGCAGGAGGAGTTTGAGGCAAGGGTCGAGATCTTTCTTCCAACTGCTGTGAGGAAGTAGCAGCAGGTTTTTGGTGACATTTGTGTTGTCACTAGCAGTGGCTCTAGGATCTCATCTTCCAGAGTTGCCTTTGATTTGGGTTTGGGGGGCTTTTTGGATGTTTTCTTTTTGGTCTTTTTGGTAATGGCAGGTGTGGGTTTCAAAGCAGTGGTTGTGCTGCTATGATCACCTGGAGCAGTGGGCTCAGCAGCAGATACCTGAGGAGCAGTGGTAGCTGCTAAATTCTGCTCAGGCACCTCTGCTTTTGTTTTTGTAGGTGTTAACATTCTAGTAAATGTTTCAGGTGTTAGACCATTTATTTGAAAATAAACACCTTGTTTGAGCAAATTTTCATTTTCCTTTCCAAATTTTTGTTTAAAATAGTAGCTTAGAAACCTTGGAAAAAGTAAAAATGCTTTGCTATCAACATTTTTTACCAAGTCATCAAAGATCTCCTGGGAGTAATTAAAATTTTCATTATGTAAAATGGCATAACCCAGACATTGGATCTTTAATGGTATTTCGTTAAAAGCAGTTGTTTTATTTGAAACACACATTAAAAGTGTATGGAATAAAAACCTAGGTGCAGAAGGGAAATAGCCTTTTTGTAAGGTATCCCTTTTTATTTGTTCTGCATACCCTCTTTTCAGAAAATCAGTTTTCAACTCGTTTTTGGGAAAAGATGTTTTACCTTTCTGATCATCGAGTTTAAAAACTTCCGAGATGGATTGTAGAGTAATTTGAATCGCTTTACCCTGTATGGAGGAGTTGATGGCTATGGCATTCTCGCCTTGTTTTTCAAGGGTAGCATTTTTCCAAAACTCTCTCTGGGTTTGTTAGTAAATAGGAGCATCAGCAGTTAACAAAGTTTTGTACTTTGATGCTGAAAGAATATCAATGATTGAATCGAAAGTTCTGGTGGTGGTGGGTTTTGTGAGTAAACCCAAGTAATTGTGAGGGGATTTGTATGGGATTTCAATGGGCTCAGCGGCCATTTGTGTGGCTTCCTTGGAAGATGAAGATGAGGATGATTTTGATTTTGATTTCGTCATTTTGATGAGGACGAACGAAGAATGATTTGAGATGGAAAGTGGGAAACTGCTTTGAGAAGAGAATTTTGGAATTCAATTCGACAGTGTAAAATCCTGTTTGGGGGTTTTGATCAGGGTTTTATAAGGGAAAAAGTGAAAGCTAACGTGGCAGCGGTTTACAAAGATCTGATGGCTAATAACTGACCACGTGCCAACCTCTGATGAAAAAAATGAATAATGGAGGACAGTTGTTTTGGAGAACCACTGATGAAGCAAGTATTATTGGTTACAACGGTAACAATATGAGAGCAGTGGATGATTTTTACTATCAGCAGATAGCACATCAGTGGATAAAACACTGATTTTGAGCATCAGTGCTTATCAGGAAAATGAGAGAACAGGGGTTGACTTTCAGCAGTGGACAGTATTTAGGAAACAAATGTTTGAATAAAACAGTGGTTAGGGGTAAGATAATGGTAAAGATTTGAAATACTAGTATATCAGCAACTGTTAGTGCATCAGTGGATAAGCTTTTGACAAAAAAAATTTGAGCATCTGCCGTTCTGATGAAAGAAATGATTTTATCTTGTGAAATCACAATATCATCTCCGACATCTGTTGATGGTGATTCTGAAATGTCTGCAAGATTGTTAACCTCAACAAAATACATTTTAGATGCAAATTGTCAAGTTCAATATGTCAGCAGCTTTTATGAGAATTTGCATTCAAGGTTTTGCCACATGTCAATTACACGTTTTGAATCTTTTATAGATTCCTGACAGTGGTTTAGTATCCCAGAAGATGTAAACCCTTTTACTAAGGCTACTCATTTTGTGTCATAATATTTTAACTAGAACATGAGTATCCAAGTATTTTAGGGTCTGTTAGCAATCAATCTTTTGATCAGTGTTAAAACAAACTTGAGTTTGACATGACCTTGACACTTGAACCATTTCCTTTTGATCCATTTTTAAGGATAATATCACCAAAAAAATGATGGTTCTTTATCCTGACAGGAGTTTGAAACTTTTACTATAAAAAACAAGTAAAAGTACAAAATATATTATTCTTGAAGAAAAAATAAAGAATAATATATCCTGCTTTATTTGAGGAAAACATTTTCAAAAAAATAGGTAAAGATTTTCTGAAAACTTCATCAATAGGATCTGGTATAAGATCATGATCACATCAATCTCAAATTTAGGAATATGGTCAGTTGGTTGCAAAAATGAAGAGACATGTTCACATACGTTTGTTACCATGTGATGATTCTGCAAAACTTGTCTAGTCCTCTTTTAAGTTTAATCACTGGTGATACTATTTTTACCTGAATTTTCCTGTACCAATGAGTGCACACAGTTGCTTGATGACCATTGTCCACCCTATTTTTGTACTCTTAAGTGTTTTATATTTATACTCCTTACTTCAAAAGTTTTGAGATAAACACACTTTTGAGTTTTTGTAATTTTCTTCTTCCCTTTTTACCCTTCCCATTCATAAGTACTTAAATACTCACTGGGAGGTATTTATTGAAGGAATACTTATTCCAGAATCATTTTGCAACAATGTTTTGAGAGATTTGGTCATTTCTGCACATGCTTATGCCAAATTTCACATTACCCATGATCTGGACATTTTTGACTTGCTGAATTTCTTAATGTATTCTTAACATAATTGATTTTGGTCCTTTTGAAGGATTCTCAACCTGTTTTTCAATACATAAGATCTAAATGACTAAAGTTTTAATTTCCCTCTTTTTATGTAAACAAAAACACTAATGTTTTTATGAACATAGGTTTTTGTTGACCTGAGGTTCACACCTTAGCAGCAAACATGATGGAAACAGCAAAAACTTCATAACAACAATTGAAATCAATTTTCGTAAATAATTTTACCATAGTTATCAGACATAATTTCAGATCTGAAAACTGTAGGTGGTTTATGTATGACATCACTTGTTATGTGAAGTTTGTGTGTCCTATGACATCTTGGTTGTTTTACAGAGCTTTTGAGAAGCAACTTTGAACGTGATTACTCATTACTCTGTTTTTCAACTACACACGATCAACCTTAGCATCAATGAATTTTGAGCTGAACTGTTATGTCAAATCGATTGTAAGATCGAATTTGACTGTCCTGGCTCTGATACCAATTGTTAGGATCGGAGGGTCTCATGATTGGGTTTGTTTGTTATAATTTGAACAATTATAAAGATATGAAACAATGTAAAGTGCGGCGGAAATGAAAACAAACTTTATCAACACAATCAAAAGGAAGAATTGTTTAGATGAACACATGCTTTACATTAGTCAAAAGATTACAAATCAAATCAAAAGATTACAATGCATACTTACAACAAAACTCCCCCTCAGCCTGATGCTCCCTTGGTTGATCGCACAAGATGAAAGGATTGGACTAGAGGAGAAGAACTCACTCAGTCAATCAAATGTAACAGTACAGGGTACTGTTCCATTTATAGGCAATTCAAACCACTGAAGCATCAAAGCTGACGTCACCATGAAAGTGACATCTAACAACCTAACAACCTTTAACCACTGTTCCTATACAAAACTGCTAATCTTAACCACTGACTTTATACAAAACAAGTGACACACTAAACTACTGCTTTCTCCTTTCATCAGTGCTTTCCTCAAGGTTGATCAGTCCTTGAGTGGGCAGTCCTTTAGCATCAGTAGTTTGAACCAGCAGTGTTTACTTCTTAAACAGTCTTCAGGGCTTCATCAGCAGTTTGAAGGACAGCAGCTGTTGTATACAGACAGTGGATAGAGGACATCAGATGTTATAACCACTTTCAAGGGGAAAGTTTAATGCAAATAGCTGCTTATTATGAATCCACAGTTGTGATCCGGTTTTGGCTCTTATTATCTGTTCCTCTGATAGGGTTCAATCCCAACAGAAGAATATCCATCGAGGGAATGAATATTCTTGATTTTTCCTTCATTTCCGTTTCTGAAGAATTCCCATTGAGGAAAATGACTCATTCCGTTCATTTTTGTTTCTGAAGAATATCCATCGAGGGAAATGAATATTCTTGATTTTTCCTTCATTTTCATTTCTGAAGAATACCCATTGAGGAAAATGACTCATTTCGTTCATTTTCATTTCTGAAGAATATCCATCGAGGGAAATAAGTATTCTTGATTATTCGTTCATTTTCGTTTCTGAAGAATACCCATTGAGGAAAATGACTCATTCCGTTCATTTTCGTTTCTGAAGAATATCCATCGAGGGAAATGAATATTCTTGATTATTCGTTCATTTTCATTTCTAAAGAATACCCATTGAGGAAAATGACTCATTCCGTTCATTTTCGTTTCTGAAGAATATCTATCGAGGGAAATGAATATCCTTGATTTTTCCTTCATTTTCATTTTTAAAGATTGTCCGTTGAGAGAAATGACAGGATTATGCCTTGCATAATCTTTGATGGGTTATTATACGCAAATAGATAAACACCCTAGATTCCATGCAAGGCAATTATTTAACACAGCGTCATAGACAGACTCCTACGAATAAATTTCGGGACAAAATTTCCTAAAGTAGGGGAGACTGTGACACCTGTGCCTCTGCGTCTATCAAACAAATACCAAATTTATGAAATATTGTTTTTCATACTTGGGATTTGTAAAAATACCTGTATTGTTTGCACATATCAATTCATGTTCGATTTCAAGCTTTAAATCGCTTTCTGGAAGGTTATATGCGCACTGATGCGTAAATATAACCAGTTTAATGCAACGAACACTCTGGAATAGTTAAATAGGCTTAATATACCTTAAATAACCCGTACATAACTTAGAAATAAGTTTTGGAGGGTTTGGTGTGGCGAAATCAAGTTTATTCGCTTACAGGGACTAATTTCGACAAACTGCGAAAGTATGTCGATTTGTATTGTAAAAAACATTCCGGAACTTGATCATAAGTTAAATATGCCCTAAATATCCTTTACATAGCTTAGAAATAGGCTTTGAGGTGTTTGGTGCGCAAAAATAAACTTTCTTGATCAATAGGGACTAAAAGCGTCAAAAAGTGCATAAGTTTGCATTTTCGCGCATATCTTACGTTCTGAATACATCCGGACATCCAAAAATTTATGTAATCATTAAATTATTTTATTTTAGTGATTGGCTTGATAAAAATCCATTCGTCGCATAATTTGGACCGTTTTTCACGTTCGTTCGTGTTTCGTCGTAATTAACCGAATAACGCAACCGTACGGCCAAAAGAACCGACATACGGGATATTTTTGAGCATGTTTCATGTTCCCTATACTTAAAATTCATTATTGAGCCTTGAAAATGGGTTAACGGGGTTTAAAAGCATCAAAATAGGCCTTAAACATGTGCAGGGACCAAAAGTGTAAATATTTGAAACTTTCTGGAACTGGGCACATGGTGGCGCTGCGCCACCACCACATGGCTCTGCCATGGCATGACTCCATAGCCTCATCTGGGCAGAAACTCAATTTCAGCCATTGCAGGTCCATTTTCAGCATTTATCTTGAAGTTTAGGGTCTATTTTGTAACATTTGCAATACCATTTGATGGTTTTGGGGCACCCCTAGTTTTCCAAAACCTTGTGCCCACTTGGATGGTCCAAATTGATGCTCGTTTATCGAGGAACGATCTTAACGGTTGTGCAAAAACTATAAATACCCCCACCATCTTCACTCTCAAACTCACACCTTGATTCTGAAATTTCTCTAAGTTGATGTGTTTATCTCTTCATACCTGAGAATATTTGGAATCAAGCTTCCGTTCTTGGACCCTTTGTAAGTATTCTTTCGTTCTTTTACGCGTTTTTATCGTGAAAGTCAAACTTTGTTTGACTTTCTGCATTGACCAGTTTATGGTCAACACGAAGTTCGTTGAACTTCATAACGTGAGCGTAATCACGATGGTTATAGTCCCTTGTGACTATACCTACTGATTACCATGTTATTTAGGCATAGTGACGAGTCGTAGTTTCGGCCAAAATGCGTATTCTTGCATATTTTGTAACCAAACTACTCTTGGGTATCAAAACCGTTGTTTTGATATGAAACCTATTTTCAAACTTCGTTAAACATGTTATAACATGCTTAGCTCGTCACTTTAGGTTTAGTGCTTATATAGGGTCGTAAGGTAAGCGGTCTAAACAACCGCTTAGACTTTCGAACCCGACCCGTTTGGTCGATCATTAGGATCCGACCAAACACATTAGGTGACCATAGTTGTATAGGGAATAACCTTCCGAGGTTATACCTTATGGTCACTTCTTTAAGTAGTTGTAGGAGAAGTAGTTTATATGCGTTAGGTAAATGACCAAAATGCCCTTTTTGCGCCAAAATTCATTTTAAGCATATGTAACCTAAATTTTGACATCTAAACTAATTAGGCAACCTTATTAGACATGTTAAGGCATATAATACTTGTCATAGGACTAGTTAGGCGGTTCGAACGCGTTTTAGACGAACGACGCATTAAAGTAGGGTAAGCTACCTAAACGGGTCGTAACGGGTCGTAAGCACTTAGGATAGGTTTCCTTTTAGAATGTAGGCTTTGTTAAACCATATTACATGAGTTTCTATACTCATTTGGTTTACGAAACCTCATTCTATCCAATCTCCCGATTTAGGTCCGGTTATTTACATAGTTACCTATATTAGGTGCCGTTTGATTCCGTGATCCCTCTAGCTTTGCTTGGTTGTTGTTCAAGACTTCTAAGCACCCTCAAGTGAGTACATAGACCCTTCTTTTACTGTTTTTCAAACGTTTTGGGGTGAAACACATGTGCCTACTTGTTATTTTTGTGCTTTCCATGTTTTCATATCATATACTTGCTATGTTCATTAGTACACTATTAGTACATGATTTCATTATGTTTTGCTATGTATGTTCATTTAACATTCTAGCACAATTGTTCTACATTTTGAACCATTTGTAATCGTTGGATGTATGTGAACCATTTGTAATCATTGGATATATGTGAACCATTTGTAATTATTGGATGTATGTGAACCAATTGTAACCATTTGATGTATGCGAACCATTTGTAATCATTGGATTTATGTGAACCATTTGTAACTGTTTGAGCCATTGGGTTAGGGAAGTGATTAGGTAACGGGGCGGGTGTAATGTGTTAAAAGCATGGTGGATACGCCGCTGGTACTTCCTATATATAAGTGCTTTTAACACATTATATATCGTTGCGTTATCTAGATCACTTGGGTAAACGATTTTGAAACGATGTCACACAATGATGTTTTCTGAATAATATAAACCATATGAGTTTTATTAACGAGTTTCTACGAGATGTTTTACAATTTGATTTAATAAAACAAATGTTTTGGAGTTAAGAATCATGGCTACGAGATTTTATAAATTATAACCAACTTGATTTGAGTTGGTTAATTATGTCGCAATATTATACTTTTCAAAACAAGGTTTTTATATAAGTATTGCAACATGTAAAACGAGCCATGAATCTGACACTCATATAAAACCTATGTACTTGCCGGCATTTTTATGCTGACGTATTTTCACGTGTGTTTCAGGTACCATAGTTGATGATGTTTGATGATGATTGATGATGATATTTGTGTACGCTCACATAGGAATGGACGTGGCCTTAGTGTCTTAATAACAATGAAAGTATATTTGTTCATGTTTTGTTTCTAATTCCAATGTAATGTAATACATCTAATTCAATAAAATGAAATTGTTTAATCCATGGTTGTGAAACAATGATTCTGTTACAACACTCCCTGACGTTTCCGCCACGTTTTGTTGTTTTACGTGGTCGGGGTGTGACACTATGGATCACTGAAGGCTTAAATAAAGTGGCTATAAGTTACCTGAATAACGAAGAAATTTATGTTTTCAGCAAACTAGGGTTATCCCTATAAATATATTATAAATGTAATATGGGTTTTTATCCTATTTGTTAAAATAAAAGTTTGGTGTTTTGTAAACTCTGAATTTATTTCCTAACTACGATCCTGATGTCTCATTTCCGCTGCCAAATTAATAAACACTGATACCACCGGCACTGGCTCGCGGCTCCCGCTCCCGGGATGGGGTCGGGGGTTGTGACAGAAGGTGGTATCAGAGCCACTGGTTTAAGCCATTTAGATGTTCTTTTTAATACCTAAATTTTACCATTGTGTTAGGAAATTTATATAAATAACTTTTGTGTTATTCTGTGTAAATATGTATATTTTATGTTATTTTGACAATTTCTTTTAAGTTACAATATGAGTGATCCAGGTACTTCTGACGCTACCTCATTCTCCAATAGATGAACGAACATCCCAGCCAACCTCCAGATACGTAGCCGATTCCGAGGAAATCTTTGTTTTTAAGCCAAATCCGAAGAACCCTTCCCCCCTAAGAAAAGAGGATGGTTTAGCAGAGCAAAAATGAAAAGAAGAAAAAGAATGAGGAAAATCCAACAATAAGCAATACTAAATAGAGCTGAGAGAAATACCTAAAATCTAGTAGCTAGACCTGTATGAGAAGAGGAATTGGATAGGCAACTAGCCAACTTTCATATGTTTAGAACTGCAGAAGGAGAAGTTGACCTCAACCAAGTAGCAGTACCAAAACCCCAATTACAACCTTTATACCCTGAACAACCAATACCACCCATGCCTATGTACCCAAAACAAAACAAGGAAAATCAATAACCAATCCCAGCTTTTGATCCCAACGAATTACCCAGGTTACCAGCCCCAAATCCCTTAGAACAATGGTGGAACAATGACTGGGCATTTCAAAATTTGATAAATAACCCATGTCCTTTCATGCCATATGTAGAACCAGAACCAGCTCACCCTGAACCCATACCAGCCCAACTGCCACCCATGAATCAGGAAAACCTAGAAGAAATTCATAACTACGGTGAAGAGTTAATTGAGGAAGGAAACCGGATACGCCAAATCGGGGAAAATCTCGTCTGGAAATACGACGAGAGGGAGATGCACTATTAGAAAGTCGACGCCTAATATACTATATATATGTATATGTGTAATTTCTGTTACTTAAAAAAAATCAACTAAAAATATATAAGATAGATATAAAATAATATATACATCACCTATATATATATATATAGTCTTAGGTGTTGGTGCATTTAGTGTCTGTTAACTTCGTCTTAATCGAGTCTTATGTCTAGATAGGATAAATAAGCACACAACAGGATTAGAATTAGGGTTTGGTTACAAGTTAATATGTTATTTCGCTTGAAAGTAACATGTATCAGTTCAAGCGAAATCAACATATGTTATTTCACTTGAAACGACCCATGTCACATTCAAGCGATATCTCATCACTATATATATGTGTGTGCTTAGTTCATTTGGAGCGGAATCTGGTCATATGCTCTGAGTCGAGGTGCTGTCCGTTTGTCATTTGAACGTGTAAAAGCTCAGGAATGATCAATAAAAGGATAATTAGAAAGGAACAAGCTGTGTTGACATCATTTACATTGATTCCGCCTTTGTACTTGATGATGAACTACTTATACTGACTATTTAGGGTCACCGAACGATCCAACAAGTGGTATCAGAGCTCAGAACGAGGAGTTCATACCATTGCAGCTTGAAATCATCGGATTTTCTTACTTCTACTCATTCTTTTCTGATTTGAACGAGATTTAACGGTTGAAATGGCTTAAAATTCACACATATCAAGCAAAACATAGTGTTAACTAATCCTTGAAAGTTTTGGACCTAAATTCGGACAAAATCTCATAAAAACTTATAATTCCGCTTGAAAATCTGTTCGAACTTGCTGACATCATCCTTATTTCGCTTCAAAGTTTCAGTGTAATTCCAAGCGGAATTACATATGTGGCCTTATTCCGCTTGAAAAGTGCATATCATTTCAAGCGAAATCTAATTTCGTTTGAAATTGCTTGATTCCGCTTGAAAGTTCAAGCGAAATAACTGATTTCGCTTGAAAGACATATTCCGTTTGAAAGATATGGTTTATTCCGTTTGAACCGGTATCTCGCTTGAATGTATTTGGGTTATTTCGCTTGAGAGTGTAATAGTTGTGATTTCGTTTGAAAGCTATTACAAGTTCTGTAATTTCGTTTGAACTAGGTGTTGTTTCAAACGAAATAAGAGATTTCGTTTGAGAAAGCATTATTCCGTTTGAGAAACATAATATCGTTTGAGATAATTCCGTTTGAACTTTGTGTGCAGGTTTATCTCGTTTGAAGAGTTGATTTCGTTTGAAGGTTGTAATTTAGTTTGAGATCTTTTGTTATTTCACAACAAATCAGATTCTTGAAAGTTTAGTCAAGATGCTTGACGAAAAGGAAGTTCCTGTCAAAGATACCCGAACTGAAGAACAAAAATACCTCGCAAGAAAGCAGAAAGCAGAATTCAAGATGATGAGATTATCTAGGGTGTTCAGTGAAGCCAGGAAAGCAAAGAGATGGGATGCTGATAGAGAATGTTACCTTGATCCTCAAGGAAACATTGCTATTGATACGAAAACTTAGTATAGAAGCTTTCATTGAGGAATTCAAAGCAGAAGAAGATGCCAGACAGAGAAAATGGTGGGGAGGTGGAGAAGAGAAAGAAAAAGAAAAAGAGAAAGAAGAATCGAAGAAAAATGAAACTTCAAAATGTGAACTTGTGTGCTCAAAATGCGAAAAATCCGAGGCAGACAATGTCAAACTCTTGAAGGATGTGGAGAGTTTGACATTGGAAAACAAAAAATTAAAAGAAATTGAAAAAGATTTTGAGAATCAAATAAAAATTTTAGAAAATGAAAAATCTATTTTTGGCAAAAATAATATTGAAAAACAAAAGGAAATAAATTCTCATCTTGAGAAAATCATTCAACTTGAAAAAGCAGTTGAATGTGCCAAAAATAAAATTGATGAGTTAGAGAATAAATTGAACGGCTTTGTGACTTCTTTATCAATACCAGATCATCAATGTCCAAAACCGATCAATTTTGTTCCAATAAGTGACGATGTCACAAATTATGACAAAGTCATAATTGAAGATTGTGATGATAAATCTGATGATGAAAATGAGAAAAATGAGAAAAGAAAAATATTTTTGGAATTACAAGAAAAATTTAAAAACACTACTTTACATTCTACTAAAATAGGTGAATGCTCTAAGCAAAAACCTGTTAAGAAGAATGTAGAACAAAAACAAAAGTTAAAAATTTGAAAAAAATTCAAAATGAAAATAAAAGCTCATCAGTTCAGTCATCCAATCATTATGAAAAATCACAAAAATCTGAAAATAAAAACTCACAAAAAATTGTTAATAAGTGTTGCAGGTTTGACCACAGTGCTCAAATGCTAAATCAAGGATACAAAAAAGGACATGATTATCACAAGGCAACTCAATGTTATGATCTAAGTGTGTGGTATGAAAATGGTGTATGGTATGAAAGTGAGAAAAGGTATGATAACAGAGTGTGTTACACATGTGGTTATCAGGGACACATTGCTGTTAACGGCCAAACTCAAAGATTTGATTCAAGAAGATGCTATGACTGTGGAAACAAAGGTCATATTGCCAGAGATTGCCCAATGAGATCAAAAAGAAGACCGAGGGCTGAATCTTATGGACAAATGAATGAATCAGTCAAGGTCGAAGAAAAGCCCAAAGAAAAGAAACAGAAGAAACAAAAGGTGAAGTTATCAAAAGGGCAAAAAGACAGACTGAGAAAGAAAAGGAAGAAAGCGAGGGAGTATCTCGAAAAGATTTTGTCCTCAGGTACAACTGATAATCCGAGAAAAATTTCTGATGAATCGATTTGCTCCACTAACAAGGATCAATCAAGCAAAACGAACTCATCAGATACAAATATGAGGACAAAAGGGTTGATAAAGAAAGAAAAATTAACTAATCAAACCGTTGAACAGTCAAAGAAAGTTGATTTTTCAGACAAAGCCTTTATCAAAGTTTTTAAGTATAAAAATGACAATGAAAAATTGTGTGTGTCAAAGGTTGATAAATTTGGAAAGATTAAACATTGTAAGGATTGGGTTCCAATAGAAAATGGCGATGAATTTGTTTTTGAGAAAACAAAAGAGCCATCTTCTAGCAATGAATTTGTTTATTCGGAAGCAAAAGAGTCAAGTTTGGGAGATGAATCTGATTTGTTAAAATCAGAGGAGCCACGATCAGGCAATGAATCTGACTTGACAAAATCAGAGGAGTCACGATCAGGCAATGAATCTGACTTGACAAAATCAGAGGAGTCACAATCAGGCAATGAAACTGACTCGACAAAGTCAGAAGAGCCAAGTTTTGAGGTAAAAACTGTCAAACCCAAGGCTGGTCAGGCTTGGGTGAATCTTTTCAAATAAAATCCTAACTTTCCGGAGCTTCCAGGTTGGTAAGTGTGGAGCAGGTATCGGCATATTTCTTGAGAAATTCATAGGTTGGTAACTGTGATATTTCGACCTACGAGTGGTTAATCAAGGACATTAAGTTGTACTTGAGTTAACTTACTTACAAGTGATATTGTTGATAGAATCTTAAACTGTTAAATTTTTCAAGTGGTTAAGAAAACAATGTGATGAAACCCCGAGTTTGTGAAAAGTCAAACAAAACTAATTTTCCGGAAAAACCATTTCGATTAAAACAAACTTAAGTGTTTTGAAATCTTAATGGGAAAATAGTTTGTTGACAGGGGGAGTTCTGATTGTTTATGCACAGTGGATGGCGAATTGAAGTAATTCTCATCATGTTGTCACTTTACCTTGTACAGTTTGTTTTCAAATTTTCTCAGAAAATCAAAATTGAGACATATTTTGATTTTAAGGGGAGAAAAATTAAAAAAAAAATTAGAAAATTTGAAAATGCCAAAAACATTGAAAAAGCAAAAATGAGTTTTGTTGTGAAAAAGAGGAAATGATAGTACATCAGTGGACTATCACAGCATGCTAAAGAAATGAAATGTCAAATGTGATAAACGGTTTCACTAAGGATGTGAAGATAGGCTCAGCTAGACTAGTAGATTTGTGATAACGATACAAGCTTAAATGAAAAAGCCTAGTTCTAGTGGAAAACATGGTTGAAAGCATAGTACTTAGTTTTGTCCTTCGTGATTGTGTACCTACTCAGTAATCGCTGAATGCTAAAAGAGCATAAAAACTGGTTAAGTTTGTGAGCTTTCACAACTTTGATGAAAAGTCACTGTGATTGTGCATTTTATTTTGCAAAGATTTAAACTTGTTTTATTTCTTTATTTTGTTTAAGCATTAGACATCCTCTGCGTATACGTGAGTATCGACCTGGATGTTATTGCCTAAACGTTCTGCTTTATTTTCTTTGGTGTTTCGTTTAAGCTTTGGATCACCTCTGCGTATACGGGAGTATCGACCTGGTGGTTAAAGCCTAAACAACTTCAACTTGTTTTATTTTCTTATTTTGTTTAATCATTGGACTTTCTCTGCGTATCGAAAGATCGACCTGATTGTTAATGTTTAAACATTCTGCTTTGTTTTTGCACATATCACAGTTGATGAAAGTTTAAAAGCATTACTTGAGTCAGTGTATTGCATGATGAGGGGATATGCTGAGATCGTGGGGTCCATAAGAATTTAGTGCAAAATTAATATACCTTAACGTATCGGTAAGCATTTCGAAAGTTTTTAGATTGAGTTTAAAAGGACAACTATATCGTCAATCTATGTGATTCGTTTAGAACTTAAAATGTTTAAAGCTTAACGGTGCTAGTGATTTGTCTCATAAACTGATATGATCCTCTTACACAAACTCACAAAAATATATACAGACAATATACATCTAGATTGTATATATTTCTTTACTGTATTTCATTCAAAAATCAAAATCCAAAAAGATTTTAGTGTGTTTTAGCATAAATTTTTGAAAAATACAAAAAGATTTTCGATAACTGATGTTGGAAAGCTGATTTTCAAAATTCCAAGTGCTAAACATGATGAATTACATTGGGTTGGAAAAGTTTGACTGAAAAATTTTTAAAGGTTATATACAAATGTTTTGAAAGATTGTATGTGTAGTTAATCAAGGTCATTCATTTGAACTAGATGTAACTATACAATTTGATGAATGAATGATTTCTACCAGTAAGTTTCTTAAATCTAAATGTTATAAATTTGTGAAATTTATGTTGTGGTAGAGGATGTGCAGGTGAGAATCTAGAACTTCATGGCACAGATTGTGTAAAGTTTGAACCAGAAAATAAATTCTAGCTTATCGAAAGGGGGAGTTTACATTCTGTATCAACAATCAAATTGAAGTTTGAAGAATGAGGATGATAGAGTTTAAGGGAGCTTTACAGTGTTAACGCAAAGACTGATGAAGACTCGACACTACAAACTTCATCGACATCTAAGGGGAAGTCTGTTAGTGCTATTTGTCTGTCAACTTCATCTGGTATCAAGTCTTGCATTGTTAGACAATTTGGATAGAAAGACAAAGACTAAAGACTCGACGACGATGACTTCGTCAACATCCAAGGGGGAGTCTGTTGGTGCATTTAGTGTCTGTTAACTTCGTCTTAATCGAGTCTTATGTCTAGATAGGATAAACAAGCACACAACAGGATTAGAATTAGGGTTTGGTTACAAGTTAATATGTTATTTCGCTTGAAAGTAACATGTATCAGTTCAAGCGAAATCAACATATGTTATTTCGCTTGAAATGACCCATGTCACATTCAAGCGAAATCTCATCACTATATATATGTGTGTGCTTAGTTCATTTGGAGCGGAATCTGGTCATATGCTTTGAGTCGAGGTGCTGTCCGTTTGTCATTTGAACGTGTAAAAGCTCAGGATTGATCAATAAAAGGATAATTAGAAAGGAACAAGCTGTGTTGACATCATTTACATTGATTCCGCCTTTGTACTTGATGATGAACTACTCATACTGACTATTTAGGGTCACCGAATGATCCAACATTAGGATCCTGTAAAAAGGACATTTTTCGTGAGAAGTGTGAGAAGGCATAAAAATTCATATGTAGACATCATGTTTGGGACTTGGACATAATGTTTTGGGTTGTTTTGGCAAGAAAAAAAACCAAACATAACAATTTAAGACACAAAGTAGTGAATTCTAGGCTTAAAACTTAAAACACCATGCCAAGAACGTTAAGTGGTGTGTTTTAAGTGTTAAATAGTGTGTTTTAAATTTCACACCCATAATACGTTGCATTGTGTTTTAAATTGTTATGCTTGGTATTTTTCTTGCCAAAACAACCCAAAACATCATGCCTACGTTCAAAACATGATGCCTACATGTCAATTTCTATGCCTTCTCACACTTCTCACGAAAGAGGCCCTTTTTACAAGAACCTCACCCTATATGGTAGGGATAGTGTACATTAATTCAGAAGTGTGAGAAGTGTATTATAACACTATATAACACCATATAAACACCGTATAACACTATGTAACACCATACAACACCATATAACACTATGTAACACTATATAACACTATATAACAATATATAACACTATACATCTATCATAGACATGCTATCAGACAAAATATAGTGTTATATTTATTATATAGTGTTACATAGTGTTATATGGCGTTATATGGTGTTACATTATGTTATACGGTGTTTATATGGTGTTATATAGTGTTATATATAGTGTTATAATACACTTCTCATACTTCTGGATTAATGTACAGGATCCTCTACATATATATATATATATATATATATCGATGCATAATTACTAACTTTCAATATTCCAGTTGTTTGTACTAGATGCATATATATATATATGAAAAAGAGTAAAAGTCGCAATGCTCGACGATTTTGGTTCAATATGTTTGAGTATTTGTTTGTTTATTTTATTCTGTGATATTAATACCTGATAATGTTTACAATTCAGATGTCAAACGAAGTAAATCAGGAAGTCCAGAATAATAATAAGGAGAACCAAGTGAATAAGAGTGCTATAGAACACATAGTAGGTCAAGAAATCATAGATGCCATGCCATATATTATCGACACGATTAATAAAAAGGCGGAAAATAATAATTCTGTAATCGGTAGTAAACGTACCTACAACGAGCTAAGTCACAGTGTGAATGGCAGACTTCTTCTTAACGCTCCTATTCCAAAAAGAAGAAGAGCCATTTCTCATGGTTGTTCTTATAAAGAATTCTTATCATGCAAACCGATAGAATTCTCAGGTATAGAAGGAGTCATTTCAGTTTGCGCTGGATAGAAAATACAGAAGCGGTCTTAAAAATAAGTAAGTGTGCAGATGAGGATAAAATCATATATGCCTCTAATCTTTTCAAAAATGGAGCATTAGAATGGTGGAACATGATGTGTGCAAAATGTAACATATAAATTACATCAAATGAGGCATAAAACTAACTCTTTTTTAGTACTAATGTTGGAAAAAGCTTATTTTTGTCTTCCTATTGAATTTACAGGACCAAATGAGCTTAAACGAACAAAAGGAGCAAATAAGAAGCCAAAACCAACATAAATACAAAGAAAATGAATAAACGTGACATGTCCGACCCCTCGGCAGCATCCCCAAAGCAAAAAAAAAAAGAAACAGAAGACTGACCACGGGGCCGTGCCCAGCCGAACATGAGGGCGTGGTCAGGAACCTGCAGAAAAGACAAACTTGAAGAAGCTTCTACGCCCACCACGGGGGCGTGCCCAGCTCAGCACGGGGCATGGTCAACACAAAGATACGCAGAATCTTGCCAAATCTTGATAGTACAGATACGATGCAGACCACGGGGCCGTGCCCACTGGACACGGGGCCATGTGGGACCCTCTGCTGACACTTGCATTTAATGAAGGAAGAGAAAATGCTGGCCATGGGGACGTGCCCGCTGGACACGGGGCCGTGGCCAGAGCACTGTGCAGGCTATAAATAGGGGTGCTTGGCTTACTTCAAAGGCATCCCTTGGCAAACCACTACTCTCCCACTTTGCCACCACTCCACCACCACTACAACACCATCACCCACCACCATCAACCATAATCCATCTTTAGAGTGTGTAGTAGTCTCGGGATCCAAGATTGATCGTAAGGGTTCTTGCAAATCAAAGGCCATGTTTGGTTAAGCCTCTTACATCACTTGGTGAATACAAGTATTTATTGTATTACTTTTGATTTTTAATCTTTTGGCACTTTTAATTTGGTTTTGTATTAATGAGTTTAATAACTAGTTTCTTATGTTGAAGGTGAATTCTTCCTATCATTTTTTCGTGGTGTCTTGGCGTTACTTTACTGTCTATATAAAGTAAAAGATTGTATCATTCATGTTTTTACGGTCTATATAAAAGCATGTTGACTACCTGGTCGGGGGTTAGGGGAGTGGTTTGGTAAGGTTTTTGCCTTGTTCAGTGTATAGATCCTGCAAGGACCTGGTTCAAGCTTTCTAGGACCTCCTTCAATACCAACTGGTATTGGATGGCGGGGGTGCGAATAGCTTGAACCCCTCATATGTAAACTACTATTAATACATTAAACCGGCTTATTGGGATTGTATCCTTGCTGACTCAAACCACTTAGCTGAGGGTAATGTCACCTTCAAAAGAGGGGGCTACCACTTTTCGCATTAATAACTTAATTAATTATCTTTCAATATTCCGACCATTTGGGATTGTATCCCTGCTAACTCAAACCACTGGGTTGAGGGTAACGTCACTTTCAAAAGAGGGGCCTACTACTATAACTAAGATAATCTCTTAAAAAGTCCGAAAGTGCGAAAATCATCAAAGGATACATTAGAGGCGAGTCGGATCCAAGTGATTCATCTTGTCTATCTGTTTTTATTTTATTTATTTCTGCATTTTTAGTTTTTATTTTCATATTTCGAAACTCTTCTAAAAAAATTAGATTGATTAGACGTTGAGGATAAACCGCTACTAAAAGCTCTTGTGTCCTTGGACGACCTCGGTATCTTACCAACGCTATACTACGCTCACGATGGGTACACTTGCCCAAGTGTGTGTTTGGTGTTAGTAGAATATCGTGTTTTATAAATTTAAAACTTGATTAATGCGTAAAAATGGGCTTAAAATATCAATAAAATCATAGCACACCTAACGCACACCAAGTTTTTTGCGCCGTTGCCGGGGACACAAGGATTTTATGAAAGTTTAAAATCAATGGCCTAATTATTTTTACTTAATTTTTCTATTTTTTTAGGATTGTTTTTAATTTTTCAGTTTCTGCAGACTTCAGCACGGGCCGTGCCCGGTCAAACACGGGGTCGTACCCATCAATCTTACTGGCAGTTCTTGTTTTCTGAGTTACAGAAGAGTGACCACGGGGCCGTGGCGGTGCACCACAAGGCCGTGCTGAAGTCCCCAGTAACTAGGGTCCGGAAAACAACCACTACAACCACGACCACGGGGCCGTGGTGAGAAATCTGACCGACGTTCTTTTTTGTTTTTATCGCAGGATTTGGAACCCAGTCGCAGCACCTAAACATTATACGCAGTGCATGAGCTCCAGTTCCAATAAAGATATAAAAGAGCCTCAAGATGAACCCGAACGCTTTCTAAGAAAGAGACTAAAAGCTAAAAATCAAGAGAAAGCTTCGGGGGACCAACTTCCAATGGCGGATCAGCGTATCCTGATGGATTACCTACGGCCCACGGTCCGTAATCTCGAAGCCGCCATCAATGCACCGAATGTCGATGCCAACAACTTCGACCTTCGACCACATTTGATTCAAATGCTACAAAATTCTGCAACCTTCCATGGCCTAGCTGATGAAAATCCCCATTTACATATTACCAACTTTTTGGAAATATGTGACACTTTCCGGATCAACGGAGCATCAAACGACGCCATGCGCCTCCGAATGTTCCCATTTTCAGTAAAAGACCGAGCTAAGGCTTGGCTTAACACCCTCCCAAGTGGTTCGGTAAACACTTGGGATGAACTTGCCCAAAAATTTCTATTTAAGTATTTCCCACCCTCTAAAACCGCTAAATTAATGACTGAAATCAATACGTATTCACAAGAGGACGGGGAATCCTTATATGAAACTTGGGAAAGATTCAAGGAGCTATTGAGGGAATGTCCTCATCATGGTCTCGCAGTGTGGCAACAAGTATCCACTTTCTATAATGGGTTGTTGCCACATACAAGACAAACACTCGACTCTAGCTCCGGGGGACTCCTAGGTAATTGTCGCCCAAATGAAATTTATAATCAAATTGAGGAAATTGCTAAAAACAATTTTCAATGGCACACCCCCCGAGGCACAAAATCTATTGCCCCGGGCGCCCATAAAGTAGATGAGAACACCTCTTTACAAGCCCAAATCGAGGCCCTATCTTCGAAAATTAAAAAGTTAGAAATGGCAAAAATGGCCTCGGTTATGGCTTGTGTAGGGTGTGGTGGGCCACATGAAAATTGGAGTTGTATGAAAGAAATGGATAATCAAACGGAAATGGTAAACTACATTGATAATAGACCTAGGCCGTCGGGTCCCCCAATGGGTACATACAACCAAGGATGGCATAACCACCCTAACCTTGGTTGGAGGGAGCCCGACAATAGTAGTAACCAACAAAACCAAAATCAATGAACAAACTTTCAACAACAACCAAGAAATGAGTCACAAAATTTCACTCAACAACAACAAGGGGGACAGGAGAGGCTTGAAGACCTCGTTTCACGCATCATCTCCGAAACCGAAAAAAGGTACTCGGATCGATTCCTACAAGCGGAATCCAACTTTAGAAATCAACAAGCTAGTATTCAAAACATTGAGAAACAACTAAATCAACTAGCCCAAAATTTCTCTAAGAGACCACAAGGCGCATTACCTAGCAATACCGAAACCAACCCAAAGGCATAAGTACACCTCATAACACTAAGAAACCGGACCGTAGGCCCCGAGGAGGCCCCATTAAAACCAACCGACAAAAATCCACCCATCCAAACCGCGACTTCACCACCAACCCATAAGGAGACAACTCCTCCACCAAATTCCGAACCCACTAAAAATCCCTCGGTGCCCTACCCCGGTCGGTTACTTCACCAAAAGACCGACGAGCAATTCACAAAATTCATAAACTTACTAAAACAATTGCATATCAATCTTCCATTTGTGAAAGTCCTCACTAAAATGCCAAAATACTCAAAATTCATGGGAGACTTCCTCACCCACAAGAGGAAGATTGAAACATTCCAATTGGTCAATCTAAGTGAAGAATGCTCTGCCGTACTACTCAACAAACTCCCACAAAAGAAAATCGACCCCGGAAGTTTCACCATCCCATGTTCCATTGGGGGATCGCCTGTACGAAATGCACTAGCCGATCTTGGGGCTAGCATCAATCTCATGCCCGCATCAATGTTTGAATGACTCGGACTAGGTAAGACGAGCCCCACAAAGATGAGCATACAACTTGCCGATAGGTCTATCAAATACCCACAAGATGTCGTCGAAAATTTATTGGTGAAAGTCGCAGACTTTGTCTTCCCAGCCGACTTTGTCATACTCGACATGGAGGAAGACACCGAAGTACCACTCATTCTAGGAAGACCATTCCTTGCCACCGCCCGTGCAATGGTGGATATAAGTGATGGGAAGCTAACATTGAGGGTTGGAGACAAGGAGAAGAAATTTGGGGTTGGGAAAAAAGTAGAGGACGACCCGGTCAACTACATCGATGTCATAGACTCAAGCTTGGATGACGCTCTCCGACGGTGCAACACGGGATGCAAGGCATCCCGCTCGGGTAACATATGACTGACTTTGGGTCTAGCCAAGGACCCTTATAAACGTGGCGCACCATGGAGGCAATCCGAGGAACTATTTGTAGTTTTTAGTTTAGTTTAACTTTTATGTTTTCTAGTCTAGTTTTACCTTTCAGGAATAAACCACACTAGGAAAGATGGAGGTTACCAAGGGAACGTTGAAACCACACCCCATGCACGAAAACAGAGCCTCCCGATAACTTTTCCAGCATTACAGCAAGTTCAGCACGGGCCGTGCTCAGCCCAACACGCCAAGTGCCCAGGCTCTGCAGAAATTTGCCCAGTTCAGGTAACTGGCCACGGGGCCGTGCTCGCTGAACACGCCCCGTGGCCAGCCTTCTGTTTAATTCTGTTACTGGCGATCTGACCACGGGGCCGTGGCCAGACAGCCAGTAACATAAAAATTTGTTTTTCAACACCCTTTTACACATTCAATCAACCTAAAAACTTATTTTTGGGACACATTAAGGACAATGTGTAACTTAAGTGTGGGGGGAAGCTAAAACCTTGAATCTTGCAAGTCCTAATAACAAGCCTTACACAAAACTCTATTGGAACCGCTAATCACCCTAATTTTTTTCAAAAATTTTCATTTTTTTACTTGTCTTGGTTTAATTTGGGAATAACAAGTTCTAACAAGGTTATATTTTTACAAATTTACAACCGATAGCATCATGATAAAAAGAACCAAATAAGAAAATTATGAAAAGGCATGAAAAATCTAATTAAAATTTGATTATATATACTTGATCACATTATAAACCCATTCCCACAACAAGTGAGTTTTGAGCCTTAATTGAGCATACAAGCATATATCTTTAAACTAAATGCTTATTTTTCGTTTCTTGTGTGAATTGTCGCTTGGTTCTTACGACTCTAGAACTTGCCACGACGATACATTCCCGGTCCTTACCAACTTGAACCCAACTAAGTGAATGATGGAGGCATTAGGACTAACCCATTTTCCCTTCAACACCATTATTTTTCATTTTTTTATCACCTACCCAAAATCCCTCTAGTTAACCCCTTTGAGCCTAAACCTTTTTATTTCAAAACCCACAAAACAAACACCCTTTACCCACCAAAACCTTTTTCTTTTTCAACCCCTTTGTTTTAGTAAAAAGCTCGGGTATCTTGTGACGTATCGAAAAAAAATGAAAGTCTTGCAATAAACAAACAAGTTCCTCAAAAGAAACTTTGTTTGAATATGCTTAGTTTGAATAAAAGTCACAAAAACAAAAAGTTTTACGACGACCGATGCTTTTTACGCTTTTTGCCATTTTTACTAACCACTAACCAAGACCACCTACCCTTAGCCCAAGCCTAACCCTTTCCCAAAGTCCTCTTGATATTTACGAAGGTTTATAGTTAAAAAGGAGGAGGATTGATCGCTTGGCAAGCCTATGGTAGAAGTAAGTTCCATGTCGGTCTCGAGTGTTTCACAAAAATACACCTTCGGCCGAGTATTGAGTGATCTCCCGTGAGCTATGTGAACTTGTATATAAATGGGATTTTAAAGAGGCATGTTATGCCCAAATAAGTAATTTTTCTTATAAAATGTTCTAAATATATCATGACGAATAGGATTGTAAATAAAATAAAAATAAAACCCAATAAAGATCTTGGATTCCCGACACTCAAGATAAGCCCAAAACTTCTCCTCTACCTCTTCCACTTGGGTGTGTAAGCCACATATTAAAGAGTTTTGCTTGAGGACAAGCAAAGATTCAAGTGTGGGGGTATTTGATGTGTGCAAAATGTAACATATAAATTACATCAAATGAGGGACCAAATGAGCTTAAACGAACAAAAGGAGCAAATAAGAAGCCAAAACCAACATAAATACAAAGAAAAGGAATAAACGTGACATGCCCGACCCCTCGGCAGCATCCCCAAAGCGAAAAAAAAGAAACAGAAGACTGACCGTGGGGCCGTTCCCAGCCGAACACGGGAGCGTGGTCAGGTACCTGCAAGAAAGACAAACTCTTCTGTCACACCCCGACCATATAAAACAACAAAGCGTGGCGGAAACGTCGGGGGGTGTTGTAACAGAGTTATCGTTTCATAACCATGGATACAAAAAGTGTTTCGTTTTATTGATAATATCAAACATTAACATTGTTTTAACACATAACAAACAAGTTTTATATCAACTATCATCGTTTTATGTCACTAAGGCCTCTTCCAGATCCTATGTGACGCATGCATCCTAGAACGTCAATCAAGCAACAACACCTGAAACATATGTAAAAACAAAGTCAGCAAAGAAATGCTGGCGAGTACATAGGTTTTATAAGAGTATCGGAATCGTGGCTTCGTTTACATGTTGCAGTACTTTATTAGACATCAAGAGTCAAAATACAAACCTTGTTTTGAAAAGCGTATTGCAACATAATTTAACCAACTCAAACCAAATGGGTTATCGTTTATAAAATCTCGTAGCCACGATTTCTTAACCCAAAGCTTTTTGTTTTAGAAAATCATCTTGTAAAACATCTCGTATAAACTCGTTAATAAAACTCGTATATTATTTCGAACACATCGTTGAGTGACATCGTTTCAATATCGTTTACCCAAGTGAACTAAATAACGCCACGGTATGTAATATGTTGAAAACACTTATATATAAGAAGTACCAGCGGCGTATCTACCATGTTTTCACCACATTACACCCGTCCCGTTATCTAAACACTAGCCAATAACCAATCGTTTACCCAAATTGTTTAACATCGTTTCCAAATCGTTTCCAAATCGTTTACTCGTTTAAATCGTTTAAATCATCCTTGTTTTAATTGTGAAAACTTATATATGGTCGTCTCGTTAATAACATTCAAACCTTCATGACTCGTTCATTTGATTAAATCGTTCATAATCGTTCAATCATTCAAAATCGTTCTCGTCTTTCACATGGGATAATTATGTTTCTGATCAAGCTATAGCTCACACAACCTTTGTTGCTCGAGTTGAAGAGGATAGTGATGATGATAGTGAATATTGGTCAAGAAGTTTGGCAGCTCATTTCAAAACGATGGCAGAGAGTGACAGTGAAGATGAGAAAGCTAAAAAGGAAAAGAAAAAGGTCAAGACTCCAGTCAGTAGTGACGATGAAGCTGTTCCAGTGATAAGACAAAAGAAAAAAGAAGTACCAAAGTTCAAAGTTGGTGAAGATGTGGATGCTAAAAAGATTCCAGTAAAGTGTGACAATTGTGAAGCTATAAAGAAGCAGAACAGCACACTGATTTATAATCTGAATAGTTTGAAGGAATCTTATGATGTGTTGAACAAAGCTATGAACCAGTATAATCAAATAAGTGAAGAACAAGCAACAGCGATGAAAACACTTCAAGGAGCTTTCATGATAAAGCAAAAAGTGGTGAACAATTACATTGAGAAGTGTGCTGTGACAACTCGAGTTTCCAAGATTTCCATCTTCGCATTTAGTGCACGTTAATTTTTTTTTATTATGTTGTTTGTTTACACGACTCGTTGTTTCACAACGCTTACATTTGTAATACGTTATATCGTATTTCGATTGATATTTTATACTTGGGCTCCATAATATTTATTATATGTGAGTGTATGTTAATAAGGTTTTTTGTATTAATTAACATATGTTAAATAGATGGAACTCTTACTGTACCCATGAAATCACCCAAGTGATGAAAACACTTTAGTGTTTTCGTCCAGAATGTTTGGCGAAATCAGAGATGGGCTTTAGGCCCAGTGAGATATTAGATATTATATATTTATTTAATCACAATCTTCTCCGAGACGTTACCCATTTACCAAACCTTATCACTTTGTTCTCTCTCTCTCTACATCTGAAACCCACAAACAGAATTCCTCATCTTGAAGCCAAACCTCTGTTTAATTTTCGGTAAGTGATTTTCACAATTAGTTGTTTCAGATCTGATTACATCGTTATGTTGTTGCTTGTGTTCATGAAGTATGCGAAACACATGTTGATCAGGATTGTAAACAGATTTACATGCCTATAGTGTTCGATTATGTTATATGTTATGTTAATCAACTGGATGTTATACGCATATATGCTTGATAGTTGAACTGAAGAATGATCCTCTGTACATGACACATAAATGGTGGTTCAGATTATATCGATAATTGTTCAATGAATAAAGTGATTGTATGATTAGATTTGGGTTTATCAAGTGATTGTTATAGTCGACGTAACTACTGAATGATTACCAGGATTTTCGTGATTCATAACTGTTAGTGTGTACTGGGTTGTTGAAGATGATGATTCTAACGAAAACACCCCCTAATTTTCAAGTTCTGGACGAAATCACTTAAGTGATTTCGGCCCATATGAGTTCGGCCCAAGAGTTTTATTAATCCTTTAAAACTTGACATAATTACAAGATTTCGGCCCAAGTGTGTACGACCCAAAAAGGGTTTTCGACCCATAGGGTGATTTCGGCTCACATAGGATTTCGGCACTAGTGTTTTCATCCACTAAGGGATTTCGGCTATAGTTTTATTAGTGAAGGGATTTCGTGACTTTGTAAAATTGTTCAAAACTTTAAAAAGCAACTTGGTTATGTGATGTCTGGTAACCCTGTTAAGTTGTTAATTTAATTATGTTAACAGTGTTAAGGGTTAACCATGTTAGGTGTGTTAAATCCTGCTATGCATGTTACAAATATAAACCCAGTTAAGATTATTAACTCTGGTTAGCTTATAAACCTGTTAAACTCATTGACTATGTTAAGCCATTAACTCAGTTAGTTTATTATTTCTATTAAGTGGGTAAACTCTGTTTAGTTACTAACTTGTTATATATACTAACCCTGTTAAACCAGTTAACCCGGTCAAGCATGCTAATGTGTATCAATGTTAGAATTAACTGTGAAAAAATAAGTATGTAAAGCATGAATGTTATGGATATGACTACCTGTTTATGTGGTGATGAGAATAACTGCCAAACACACTCTGTGATATTACTGTGACTTAGATTGCATGCGAAACCTTACAAACATTTACTGACTGAACATACGTGCACTATAGGAATTGACTGATTTATTGTGAGCACTTAACTTAGCATACCGAGCAAACAAGGTGAGTTCACACTTCTATCAAGGCATGGGATTCCCGGGGTGGGGAATGGGTTGATTAATTATTTATGCTTAAGAGTTATCGGATTTACATACCATTGGCCTCGGTAGAGGATGGTCAATGGTAGATACTACTAGAACAATCTTCGCAAACATGCCTGGAATGGCCGTGAACTATACTAGAACAATCTTCGCAAACATGCCTGGAATGGCCGCGAACTATACTTTAATCTTCGCAAACATGCCTGGAGGGCCGCGATACATATATAACTTGTCTAGAAAACATGGGAGACCCCCACTAAACTTCGCAAACATGCCTAGAGGGCCGCGATGCTATTACAAACGATACATGATTACTAAACGAACATACGATTTACGATACGAACATTATAACTAAGTAACCAACTGTGAACTCGCTCAACTAGTTGTTGACTCTCTGTTACATGCCTTGCAGGACCTTAGGTACTTTTGGAGCTTGCACGGGAGGCACGGTCGTTGTGGACATGGATCGTGAAATGTGTTGTTAAACATTATGACATTTTGTACTTAAACTTATGTTGGGTTTTACTTTAAATGCTTCCGCTACACACTTGTTTATATTTGATTTTGGAAACACCTATCGTATTGATGAATGACTTTTACTTTTTGCTTATGTTCAATATGATTGGTGGCTTGATCCTGGTCATGTCACGCCTCCAAGCGGTGGTACTCCGCGAGTGGATTTTGGGGGTGTGACAGATTGGTATCAGAGCCATTGGTTATAGAGAACTCGGCTTTAATAAGGGGAAAACGTTTTTTATTAAAACCAGACTATAACCGAAACAGTGCTCAACGATCCACAACGACGCCTCGCTCCACGTGCAAGACTCAACATCCTAGGTAATATGGTATATGTTTTGTTGCCTACTTGCTAGAATTGCATAGAACTTTGCTCAGGGTATGCTTAGATTAACGTAACACTATTGCATGAGAACACTTGTGTGCTTACTCTCTTCTGTCATCGCACTACTCGCGAACCTCTCTCACTTATGTCATAGTTGCTATCAAGATCATGAACGGACACGCTAACCTAACTCAAGCCCAGTTGGCGGCTTCGATCACTGAACAAGTTACTGCAGCACTCGCAGCTGCCCAGGCAGGAGGTGTAACCTGCCATCACCACTTACTCTAGGATCATTAGATCCTACTCTCGTAAACCAACACTCGTGCTCAAGTATGTTTACTCTTACACACACGACAGGTCAACACGCTCAGCCACCTGTGTGCACGTTCAAAACTTTCATGGACTGTTGTCCTAGTACTTTTAGTGGCACTGAAGGAGCCGTTGGACTCCTCAATTGTTTTGAAAAGCTCGAGTCCGTATTTGAAATGTGTGAATGCCCTGAGGCTCGCAGGGTGAAGTACGCCACTGGTACTCTAGAAGGCATTGCGCTGACTTGGTGGAATGCGCAAGTTCAGATGCTAGGGTTGGCTGTTGCTAACGCCACACCCTGGAATGATTTCAAGGAGTTGATCAAAGAGGAATACTGTAGCCGTGATGATATTCATAAGCTGGAGGTAGAGTTTTATCACTTGAAAATGACGGGGTCAGAAATTGAAGCGTACACCAGAAGATCGAATGAGTTGGCTATTCTGTGTCCTACTATGGTGGACCCTCCCATTAAGCGTATCGAACTGTATCTCAATGGTCTGGTGCCGGAGATTCAAAGTCACGTAACCTCAGCAAATCTTGGCACCATTCAGCAGATTGCTAAGTTAGCTCATCGCCTCACCGATCAGGCGGTGGAACAGAACAGGCTGCCTAAACGTATCAGCACTACTACTACCGCTACCACTCCAGTTACTCCTGCTACTCCCAGTGACAACAAGAGGAAATGGGAAGGGGATTCCAGCAGGGGTTCAGCTACTGTACAGTCACAAGCACAGCAGCAGCGCAAGACTAGTGATTACCGGAGTCCGAGTCAGCAATCGTCTGGTGGTCAGGGGCAGAGTGGATATCGGGGAATTCATCCACTGTGTAACAGGTGCAACAAACACCACAGTGGCCAGTGTCGTAAAGGCCACTGTCAGAGATGTCTAAGGGTAGGTCATGAAGCTAAAGATTGCAGGAGCTCAAGGCCTGCGAATCAGAACCAGCAACAACAGCCACCAGCTCCACGAAACCAGCCACAGCAACAACAACAACAATAATCAGGGCAGTGGGAACAACAATGGGGGAAACAACAACAACAATGGTGCCAGGGGTCGAGTGTTCGTGAATGGTCAGGGTGATGATAGGAATGACCCCAACGTTCTGAGTAGTTTCGACATTGTCATTGGTATGGATTGGTTATCCCAACAGCAAGCAGAGATCCTATGCAAGGAGAAGATCATTCGTATTCCCCGTACTAGCAAAGAACCTCTCGAAGTTCAAGGCGACAAGAGTGGTGTCGTGAGTGGCATCATCTCCTTCTTGAAGGCTCAGAAGTGTCTGTGAAAGGGCCACATCGCTATATTAGCACTCGTTACAGATACATCGACGAAAGAGAAGAAGTTAGAGGATATTCCGGTAGTACGTGATTTTCCTCAAGTGTTCCCTGAAGATTTACCTGGGCTACCGCCTAATCGCCAAGTCGAATTTCAGATCGAGCTAGCTCCAGGAGCAGCACCCATAGCTCGAGCGCCTTATCGCTTAGCTCCAACTGAACTGGAAGAACTGTCTAAACAATTGCAAGAACTTTTGGAAAAGGGTTTTATTCGTCCTAGCTCTTCGCCCTGGGGAGCTCCAGTATTATTTGGGAAGAAGAAAGACGGTACCTTTCGTATGTGCATAGACTACCGCGAACTGAACAAGGTGACTGTGAAGAATCGCTACCCACTTCCACGCATCGACGACTTATTCGACCAGTTGCAAGGGTCGAGCTATTACTCGAAGATTGACCTGAGGTCAGGCTATCATTAATTGAGAGTCCGGGATGAGGACGTCTCCAAAACAGCATTCAGAACTCGCTACGGCCATTACGAGTTTTTGGTCATGCCATTCGGGCTAACGAACGCACCTGCGGTTTTCATGGATCTTATGAACAGGGTGTGCAAACCTTATCTTGACAAGTTTGTTATTGTTTTCATTGACGACATCCTGATTTATTCGAAGAATCGGGAGGAACATGAGCAGCATTTACGACTTATTTTGGAACTCCTTCGAATGGAACAACTGTACGCTAAGTTTTCAAAATGCGATTTCTGGCTTCGTGAAGTCCAATTCCTAGGCCACGTGGTAAACAAGGATGGGATTCATGTTGATCCATCCAAGGTAGATTCGATCAAGAACTGGCCTGCACCTAGCACACCAACTGAAATACGCCAATTCTTGGGTTTGGCGGGTTATTACAGACGGTTCATCAAAGACTTCTCAAAGATTGCACAGCCGCTCACATTACTGACACAGAAAGGTGTTGCTTACCGTTGGAGTGATACACAGGAAACAGCGTTTCAGCACTTAAAGGATGGACTCTGTAGCGCACCTATCCTCTCATTGCCTGAAGGCACGGATGATTTTGTAGTCTACTGCGACGCATCCATCCAAGGTCTTGGATGTGTATTGATGCAACGGGATAAAGTTATTGCTTATGCTTCACGTCAACTTAAGATTCACGAACGGAATTACACTACACACGATTTAGAGCTTGGAGCTGTTGTTTTTGCGCTCAAGATATGGCGACATTATCTGTATGGCACCAAGTGCACCATCTACACCGATCACAGGAGTCTTGAGCATATCTTCAAGCAGAAAGAATTGAACATGCGACAACGTCGATGGGTCGAGTTACTGAACGATTACGAATGTGCTATAAAGTACCATCCGGGCAAAGCCAATGTGGTGGCCGACGCCCTCAGTCGAAAGGATACTACACCTAGGCGTGTACGAGCGTTACAACTCACTATTCAGTCCAGTCTTCCTTCACAGATACGTGATGCTCAAGTAGAAGCATTGAAACAGGAAAACGTCAGGGCTGAAGCCCTACGCGGCTCAAGACAACGGTTAGAACAAAAGGCAGACGGCGCCTACTATGTAACAGGACGCATCTGGGTCCCACTCTATGGTAATTTACGCGAGCTTGTAATGGATGAAGCTCATAAGTCTCGCTACTCAGTACATCCTGGTTCGGATAAGATGTACCACGACCTCAGAACTACATATTGGTGGCCTAGCATGAAGGCCCACATAGCAACTTACGTTAGCAAGTGTTTGACTTGTGCGAGAGTCAAAGCGGAATATCAGAAACCATCAGGCCCACTCCAACAACCTGAGATACCACAATGGAAATGGGAGCAAATTTCCATGGATTTTGTTACTGGCTTGCCTAGATCTCAGCGCGGAAATGATACTATTTGGGTGATCGTGGATCGACTCACAAAGTCTGCTCACTTCTTGGCTATCAAGGAAACGGATAAGTTCTCCACTCTAGCAGACGTATACCTTAAAGAAGTTCTCTCGAGGCACGGAGTGCCCACATCTATTATCTCTGATCGTGATACACGTTTTACTTCAGAACTGTGGCAAGCAATGCACAAATCTTTTGGCTCTCGTTTAGACATGAGCACAGCTTATCATCCTCAGACGGATGGGCAGTCTGAGCGCACTATTCAAACTCTAGAAGACATGCTTCGGGCGTGCGTAATTGACTTTGGCAAGGGCTGGGAAAAACATCTGCCACTTGTGGAATTTTCGTACAACAACAGTTACCATACCAGCATTAAAGCTGCTCCATTTGAGGCATTATACGGGCGTAAATGCCGATCACCTCTTTGTTGGGCAGAGGTGGGTGACAGTCAGATCACAGGTCCAGAAATGGTAGTTGATACTACTGAAAAGATTGCTCAAATACGACAACGCATGGCGGCAGCTCGTGACCGTCAGAAAGCATACGCCGACAAAGACAGGAAACTACTCGAGTTCCAGGTTGGGGATCGAGCACTACTCAAAGTTTCACCCCGGAAGGGTGTTGTTCGTTTTGGCAAACAAGGCAAACTTAATCCACGATACGTTGGACCATTTGAAGTCATAGAGAAGATAGGCAAGGTGGCCTACAGACTGAACTTACCAGCCGAACTCAGTGCAGTTCACAACGTCTTTCACGTGTCGAATCTGAAGAAGTGTCTGTCAGATGAGACCCACATAGTTCCTCTGAAGGAGCTCACTATCGACGAACGGTTGCATTTCGTCGAAGAACCAGTTGAAATCACGGACCGGGATGTTAAGGTCCTCAAGAACACCAGAATACCTCTTGTTCGAGTTCGTTGGAACTCCCGTCGTGGCCCAGAGTATACCTGGGAACGCGAAGACCAAATGGAACTCAAATATCCCCAGTTGTTCGAAAACAATGCAACTACTACTGAGGCTGAAGCTACTACAGAAGTTCGGGATGAAATCCCAAATCAACGGGGGGATGATGTGACACCCCAGGAAAACCAGTAAACGATAACTTACCTAGCTTCCTCAGTAACCGCATGCTAAATTTCGGGACGAAATTTCTTTCAAGTTGGGGATAATGTGACAACTCGAGTTTCCAAGATTTCCATCTTCGCATTTAGTGCACGTTAATTTTTTTTTATTATGTTGTTTGTTTACACGACTCGTTGTTTCACAACGCTTACATTTGTAATACGTTATAATTTCCATGGATTTTGTAACTGGCTTGCCTAGATCTCAGCGCGGAAATGATACTATTTGGGTGATCGTGGATCGACTCACAAAGTCTGCTCACTTCTTGGCTATCAAGGAAACGGATAAGTTCTCCACTCTAGCAGACGTATACCTTAAAGAAGTTCTCTCGAGGCACGGAGTGCCCACATCTATTATCTCTGATCGTGATGCACGTTTTACTTCAGAACTGTGGCAAGCAATGCACAAATCTTTTGGCTCTCGTTTAGACATGAGCACAGCTTATCATCCTCAGACGGATGGGCAGTCTGAGCGCACTATTCAAACTCTAGAAGACATGCTTCGGGCGTGCGTAATTGACTTTGGCAAGGGCTGGGAAAAACATCTGCCACTTGTGGAATTTTCGTACAACAACAGTTACCATACCAGCATTAAAGCTGCTCCATTTGAGGCATTATACGGGCGTAAATGCCGATCACCTCTTTGTTGGGCAGAGGTGGGTGACAGTCAGATCACAGGTCCAGAAATGGTAGTTGATACTACTGAAAGGATTGCTCAAATACGACAACGCATGGCGGCAGCTCGTGACCGTCAGAAAGCATACGCCGACAAAGACAGGAAACTACTCGAGTTCCAGGTTGGGGATCGAGCACTACTCAAAGTTTCACCCCGGAAGGGTGTTGTTCGTTTTGGCAAACGAGGCAAACTTAACCCACGATACGTTGGACCATTTGAAGTCATAGAGAAGATAGGCAAGGTGGCCTACAGACTGAACTTACCAGCCGAACTCAGTGCAGTTCACCACGTCTTTCACGTGTCGAATCTGAAGAAGTGTCTGTCAGATGAGACCCACATAGTTCCTCTGAAGGAGCTCACTATCGACGAACGGTTGCATTTCGTCGAAGAACCAGTTGAAATCACGGACCGGGATGTTAAGGTCCTCAAGAACACCAGAATACCTCTTGTTCGAGTTCGTTGGAACTCCCGTCGTGGCCCAGAGTATACCTGGGAACGCGAAGACCAAATGGAACTCAAATATCCCCAGTTGTTCGAAAACAATGCAACTACTACTGAGGCTGAAGCTACTACAGAAGTTCGGGATGAAATCCCAAATCAACGGGGGGATGATGTGACACCCCAGGAAAACCAGTAAACGATAACTTACCTAGCTTCCTCAGTAACCGCATGCTAAATTTCGGGACGAAATTTCTTTCAAGTTGGGGATAATGTGACAACTCGAGTTTCCAAGATTTCCATCCCGTTAATTTTTTTTATTATGTTGTTTGTTTACACGACTCGTTGTTTCACAACGCTTACATTTGTAATACGTTATATCGTATTTCGATTGATATTTTATACTTGGGATCCATAATATTTATTATATGTGAGTGTATGTTAATAAGGTTTTTTGTATTAATTAACATATGTTAAATAGATGGAACTCTTA
The DNA here is from genome assembly GCA_030545235.1 of Helianthus tuberosus. NCBI lineage: Eukaryota > Viridiplantae > Streptophyta > Magnoliopsida > Asterales > Asteraceae > Helianthus > Helianthus tuberosus. The sequence goes on along the minus strand of CM060434.1, from coordinate 9,260,702 downwards.
CTGTACCCATGAAATCACCCAAGTGATGAAAACACTTTAGTGTTTTCGTCCAGAATGTTTGGCGAAATCAGAGATGGGCTTTAGGCCCAGTGAGATATTAGATATTATATATTTATTTAATCACAATCTTCTCCGAGACGTTACCCATTTACCAAACCTTATCACTTTGTTCTCTCTCTCTCTACATCTGAAACCCACAAACAGAATTCCTCATCTTGAAGCCAAACCTCTGTTTAATTTTCGGTAAGTGATTTTCACAATTAGTTGTTTCAGATCTGATTACATCGTTATGTTGTTGCTTGTGTTCATGAAGTATGCGAAACACATGTTGATCAGGATTGTAAACAGATTTACATGCCTATAGTGTTCGATTATGTTATATGTTATGTTAATCAACTGGATGTTATACGCATATATGCTTGATAGTTGAACTGAAGAATGATCCTCTGTACATGACACATAAATGGTGGTTCAGATTATATCGATAATTGTTCAATGAATAAAGTGATTGTATGATTAGATTTGGGTTTATCAAGTGATTGTTATAGTCGACGTAACTACTGAATGATTACCAGGATTTTCGTGATTCATAACTGTTAGTGTGTACTGGGTTGTTGAAGATGATGATTCTAACGAAAACACCCCCCTAATTTTCAAGTTCTGGACGAAATCACTTAAGTGATTTCGGCCCATATGAGTTCGGCCCAAGAGTTTTATTAATCCTTTAAAACTTGACATAATTACAAGATTTCGGCCCAAGTGTGTACGACCCAAAAAGGGTTTTCGACCCATAGGGTGATTTCGGCTCACATAGGATTTCGGCACTAGTGTTTTCATCCACTAAGGGATTTCGGCTATAGTTTTATTAGTGAAGGGATTTCGTGACTTTGTAAAATTGTTCAAAACTTTAAACAGCAACTTGGTTATGTGATGTCTGGTAACCCTGTTAAGTTGTTAATTTAATTATGTTAACAGTGTTAAGGGTTAACCATGTTAGGTGTGTTAAATCCTGCTATGCATGTTACAAATATAAACCCAGTTAAGATTATTAACTCTGGTTAGCTTATAAACCTGTTAAACTCATTGACTATGTTAAGCCATTAACTCAGTTAGTTTATTATTTCTATTAAGTGGGTAAACTCTGTTTAGTTACTAACTTGTTATATATACTAACCCTGTTAAACCAGTTAACCCGGTCAAGCATGCTAATGTGTATCAATGTTAGAATTAACTGTGAAAAATAAGTATGTAAAGCATGAATGTTATGGATATGACTACCTGTTTATGTGGTGATGAGAATAACTGCCAAACACACTCTGTGATATTACTGTGACTTAGATTGCATGCGAAACCTTACAAACATTTACTGACTGAACATACGTGCACTATAGGAATTGACTGATTTATTGTGAGCACTTAACTTAGCATACCGAGCAAACAAGGTGAGTTCACACTTCTATCAAGGCATGGGATTCCCGGGGTGGGGAATGGGTTGATTAATTATTTATGCTTAAGAGTTATCGGATTTACATACCATTGGCCTCGGTAGAGGATGGTCAATGGTAGATACTACTAGAACAATCTTCGCAAACATGCCTGGAATGGCCGCGAACTATACTAGAACAATCTTCGCAAACATGCCTGGAATGGCCGCGAACTATACTTTAATCTTCGCAAACATGCCTGGAGGGCCGCGATACATATATAACTTGTCTAGAAAACATGGGAGACCCCCACTAAACTTCGCAAACATGCCTAGAGGGCCGCGATGCTATTACAAACGATACATGATTACTAAACGAACATACGATTTACGATACGAACATTATAACTAAGTAACCAACTGTGAACTCGCTCAACTAGTTGTTGACTCTCTGTTACATGCCTTGCAGGACCTTAGGTACTTTTGGAGCTTGCACGGGAGGCACGGTCGTTGTGGACATGGATCGTGAAATGTGTTGTTAAACATTATGACATTTTGTACTTAAACTTATGTTGGGTTTTACTTTAAATGCTTCCGCTACACACTTGTTTATATTTGATTTTGGAAACACCTATCGTATTGATGAATGACTTTTACTTTTTGCTTATGTTCAATATGATTGGTGGCTTGATCCTGGTCATGTCACGCCTCCAAGCGGTGGTACTCCGCGAGTGGATTTTGGGGGTGTGACAGATTGGTATCAGAGCCATTGGTTATAGAGAACTCGGTTTTAATAAGGGGAAAACGTTTTTTATTAAAACCAGACTATAACCGAAACAGTGCTCAACGATCCACAACGACGCCTCGCTCCACGTGCAAGACTCAACATCCTAGGTAATATGGTATATGTTTTGTTGCCTACTTGCTAGAATTGCATAGAACTTTGCTCAGGGTATGCTTAGATTAACGTAACACTATTGCATGAGAACACTTGTGTGCTTACTCTATTCTGTCATCGCACTACTCGCGAACCTCTCTCACTTATGTCATAGTTGCTATCAAGATCATGAACGGACACGCTAACCTAACTCAAGCCCAGTTGGCGGCTTCGATCACTGAACAAGTTACTGCAGCACTCGCAGCTGCCCAGGCAGGAGGTGTAACCTGCCATCACCACTTACTCTAGGATCATTAGATCCTACTCTTGTAAACCAGCACTCGTGCTCAAGTATGTTTACTCTTACACACACGACAGGTCAACACGCTCAGCCACCTGTGTGCACGGTCAAAACTTTCATGGACTGTTGTCCTAGTACTTTTAGTGGCACTGAAGGAGCCGTTGGACTCCTCAATTGGTTTGAAAAGCTCGAGTCCGTATTTGAAATGTGTGAATGCCCTGAGGCTCGCAGGGTGAAGTACGCCACTGGTACTCTAGAAGGCATTGCGCTGACTTGGTGGAATGCGCAAGTTCAGATGCTAGGGTTGGCTGTTGCTAACGCCACACCCTGGAATGATTTCAAGGAGTTGATCAAAGAGGAATACTGTAGCCGTGATGATATTCATAAGCTGGAGGTAGAGTTTTATCACTTGAAAATGACGGGGTCAGAAATTGAAGCGTACACCAGAAGATCGAATGAGTTGGCTATTCTGTGTCCTACTATGGTGGACCCTCCCATTAAGCGTATCGAACTGTATCTCAATGGTCTGGTGCCGGAGATTCAAAGTCACGTAACCTCAGCAAATCTTGGCACCATTCAGCAGATTGCTAAGTTAGCTCATCGCCTCACCGATCAGGCGGTGGAACAGAACAGGCTGCCTAAACGTATCAGCACTACTACTACCGCTACCACTCCAGTTACTCCTGCTACTCCCAGTGACAACAAGCGGAAATGGGAAGGGGATTCCAGCAGGGGTTCAGCTACTGTACAGTCACAAGCACAGCAGCAGCGCAAGACTAGTGATTACCGGAGTCCGAGTCAGCAATCGTCTGGTGGTCAGGGGCAGAGTGGATATCGGGGAATTCATCCACTGTGTAACAGGTGCAACAAACACCACAGTGGTCAGTGTCGTAAAGGCCACTGTCAGAGATGTCTAAGGGTAGGTCATGAAGCTAAAGATTGCAGGAGCTCAAGGCCTGCGAATCAGAACCAGCAACAACAGCCACCAGCTCCACGAAACCAGCCACAGCAACAACAACAACAATAATCAGGGCAGTGGGAACAAAAATGGGGGAAACAACAACAACAATGGTGCCAGGGGTCGAGTGTTCGTGAATGGTCAGGGTGATGATAGGAATGACCCCAACGTTCTGAGTAGTTTCGACATTGTCATTGGTATGGATTGGTTATCCCAACAGCAAGCAGAGATCCTATGCAAGGAGAAGATCATTCGTATTCCCCGTACTAGCAAAGAACCTCTCGAAGTTCAAGGCGACAAGAGTGGTGTCGTGAGTGGCATCATCTCCTTCTTGAAGGCTCAGAAGTGTCTGCGAAAGGGCCACATCGCTATATTAGCACTCGTTACAGATACATCGACGAAAGAGAAGAAGTTAGAGGATATTCCGGTAGTACGTGATTTTCCTCAAGTGTTCCCTGAAGATTTACCTGGGCTACCGCCTAATCGCCAAGTCGAATTTCAGATCGAGCTAGCTCCAGGAGCAGCACCCATAGCTCGAGCGCCTTATCGCTTAGCTCCAACTGAACTGGAAGAACTGTCTAAACAATTGCAAGAACTTTTGGAAAAGGGTTTTATTCGTCCTAGCTCTTCGCCCTGGGGAGCTCCAGTATTATTTGGGAAGAAGAAAGACGGTACCTTTCGTATGTGCATAGACTACCGCGAACTGAACAAGGTGACTGTGAAGAATCGCTACCCACTTCCACGCATCGACGACTTATTCGACCAGTTGCAAGGGTCGAGCTATTACTCGAAGATTGACCTGAGGTCAGGCTATCATCAATTGAGAGTCCGGGATGAGGACGTCTCCAAAACAGCATTCAGAACTCGCTACGGCCATTACGAGTTTTTGGTCATGCCATTCGGGCTAACGAACGCACCTGTGGTTTTCATGGATCTTATGAACAGGGTGTGCAAACCTTATCTTGACAAGTTTGTTATTGTTTTCATTGACGACATCCTGATTTATTCGAAGAATCGGGAGGAACATGAGCAACATTTACGACTTATTTTGGAACTCCTTCGAATGGAACAACTGTACGCTAAGTTTTCAAAATGCGACTTCTGGCTTCGTGAAGTCCAATTCCTAGGCCACGTGGTAAACAAGGATGGGATTCATGTTGATCCATCCAAGGTAGATTCGATCAAGAACTGGCCTGCACCTAGCACACCAACTGAAATACGCCAATTCTTGGGTTTGGCGGGTTATTACAGACGGTTCATCAAAGACTTCTCAAAGATTGCACAGCCGCTCACATTACTGACACAGAAAGGTGTTGCTTACCGTTGGAGTGATACACAGGAAACAGCGTTTCAGCACTTAAAGGATGGACTCTGTAGCGCACCTATCCTCTCATTGCCTGAAGGCACGGATGATTTTGTAGTCTACTGCGACGCATCCATCCAAGGTCTTGGATGTGTATTGATGCAACGGGATAAAGTTATTGCTTATGCTTCACGTCAACTTAAGATTCACGAACGGAATTACACTACACACGATTTAGAGCTTGGAGCTGTTGTTTTTGCGCTCAAGATATGGCGACATTATCTGTATGGCACCAAGTGCACCATCTACACCGATCACAGGAGTCTTGAGCATATCTTCAAGCAGAAAGAATTGAACATGCGACAACGTCGATGGGTCGAGTTACTGAACGATTACGAATGTGCTATAAAGTACCATCCGGGCAAAGCCAATGTGGTGGCCCCCACTAAACTTCGCAAACATGCCTAGAGGGCCGCGATGCTATTACAAACGATACATGATTACTAAACGAACATACGATTTACGATACGAACATTATAACTAAGTAACCAACTGTGAACTCGCTCAACTAGTTGTTGACTCTCTGTTACATGCCTTGCAGGACCTTAGGTACTTTTGGAGCTTGCACGGGAGGCACGGTCGTTGTGGACATGGATCGTGAAATGTGTTGTTAAACATTATGACATTTTGTACTTAAACTTATGTTGGGTTTTACTTTAAATGCTTCCGCTACACACTTGTTTATATTTGATTTTGGAAACACCTATCGTATTGATGAATGACTTTTACTTTTTGCTTATGTTCAATATGATTGGTGGCTTGATCCTGGTCATGTCACGCCTCCAAGCGGTGGTACTCCGCGAGTGGATTTTAGGGGTGTGACATGTGCTGCTCTTGAACATAAGCCGGAGTTACAAAGGATTGAGACAGAAAGGGTTAATCGTTTGTTGAAAAGTTACTCATGTACTTCTTATGTTATTGACAGGATCTATCCAACAGTAGAAGGCATGAAGGCGTTTGAGGAAGAGGAGACTTCTGAGGCAAAGAAGTCTGAAGAGCAGAAAATTTCTGAAGAAAAGACCCCTGAAAAGAAGAAAGCAAAGAAGAAGGATACTAAATTGAATGATTCTGGTAAGAAACAAAGTTTCGGTTACAACAAGTGTCCACCCCCGCTTGAAAATGGATATTCTCCAAGAAATCCAAATTCAGAAAGAGTCGAAAAGGCAACAAATTTACAGTGGGAGTCGGAGTCGTCAATTAACTTGCCAGAAAGTATTGATGTGACGTTTACATCATCTGACACTGATCATGAGTCCGAGTTAATAAAGAAAGTGGTCGATCAGGTGTTGGATAAAGATGAAACTGAGGAGTCAAAGTTGGAGTCAAACTCAGAGTCAAAGTTAAAGTCAGAGTCAAAGTCTGGTTCTGAAAGTTCGAGTTCGACAGACAACAGTTCAAAATCTTCAGTTAAAAGGGTTTACAACAAAGAATTCCTGTTATCAAAATCTAATTTGAATGACAAAACATTCAAAGTTGCATATACATTGAATGATTCGGACAAATTATATTCTGATGAGGAATTTCCAATAAGAGGTGTAAAAACTGAGATGATAAAAAAGGTTTTCAAACTTACAGAAATTAATATTTCTGAAATAAAAGATTTAAATCTTACTGATAAACCTAAAAAATACACCTCAAGAGTACAACAAAGATTAAACAAGAAAAAAGGTTACAGTTTTTGTTCTGGTTTTCACAAGAAACCAAACCCTAACCGTAATTTCAAAAAGAAAGGTCTTGGTTTTACTCCAACAGAAAAACAGAAAAATGAAAAATATGTTCGTGATTTTAAAGGAAAAATGACATTTGTTTCAGGAACTAGCTCTGAAGAAGAAGAAAAGAAAGAATTCTGGAGACAGTCAAACAGTGAGTTCCTTGCAAAGAAGCAAGATGACATGAAGAAGATGGCTGAACAAAAGAAAGATACGAGAACCTGTTTCCAATGCAACAAAGTTGGACATATTGCCAGGGAGTGTTCAAAGGCAATACAATCAAAACAGGGAGTTTCTCGTAAACTGAAAGACAAAGAGGTTGTGTTTGAACCACCAATTAACAGAACCAAACTTTTCACAAATTCAACTTTTGAGATTGGTGAAAGTTCAAACAGATTTTACAAGAAAAGGGCAAATCTTGACAACCAGAAAAGGGTTGTTAGGAAGTCTGTTGATAGCTCTAGCGATGATTCTGATAGGTCAAAATCAGAGGAGCTATCTTCTGGCGATGAATCTGATTCCACAAAATCAGAGGAGCCACAGGTTGTTTCAAAAAGTGAAGAATCAGTTCCGACTGTGGATGATGATAATTTTCCACCACTTCGGACTGAAAATTTTAAAAAGAAAATTGGTAAAGTTGAGATATCAAACCAATTTTATGATGATAAAAAGGTTTTTGATGTTGAAAAAGCTTTTAACCCCACTGTAAAACATATTTTTGGAAAAATGATTGATCGAAAAGTCAAAGGGGTTAAAGAGTTTTACGAGAAGAAGATGAAGAAAGATAAAGTTGAACCATCCCTGGTTTGTGACTGGGATGGTACATATTACGAACAGTAAGTCTCTGGACTTGTCGGAGATCCCAAGTTGTTAATCGTGGATCAGGAATCGGCATCATTCATAAAATTGTTGTTTGTGGAAATTTAAAAAATGTTTAAATGTATACAGGTGATGGACTATGCCGGAACTCCCAGGTTGGTAAGTGAGGAGTAGGTATCGGCATTTATCTTGAAATTTATTTTGATGAGTTCATTGTACAAGTGATACAGAGGTTTGTTCTGACATAGTGATTACCCAAGGTCATTAATTTGAACTGGATGTAATCTTCATACAAGTGGTTGAAAGACAATATGATGAACCATACCCCTACAAGTGGTAAAATCAAACTTATTTTCCGGAAAAACCATTTGATTAAAACAAACTTAAGTGTTTTGAAATCAATGGGAAAATAGTTTGTTGAAAGGGGAAGTTCTGATTGTTTATGCCAAGTGGATGGCGAATTGAAGTGATTCGATATCAGTTGTCACTTTATTGTACAGTTTGTTTTCAAATTTCCTAAAATGTGTTTGCATTTTAGGGGGAGTAAGAAATTTTAGAAAATCCAAAAACATTTGAAAATTTGAAAAAGACAAAAACATGATAAAATTGAAAATGAGTTTTTGTGTCAAAGAAGAGGAAATGATAGTACATCAGTGGACTATCACAGCATGCTAAAGAATTGGAAAGTCAAATGTGATAAACGGTCTCACTGATGATGTGCCAGTAGGTTTTTACACATTTAGTAGATTGTGACGAGATATAAACCTAAATTTCAAACTTGCTTATATCGTGGGTAACATCTGTCGGATATATGGGTAACCCCCGAAATCTTGTTTGAAAGGTCCCTCTTTCTGAGATACTAGGTCTTTATACTCAGTGATATCTGGGGTATTATCCCGGGACTTCTGATTTTGCGGAAGCAATGGCCTAGTCCCCGGAGAATACTTTCCGCTTGCTTGAAACATAGCGCCGCCCTCAGCAAATTGATGAAACAATAAAATGGATAGTCATTGCTGTTGAAGAAAAGATCCTCTAAAGGGGACACACCAAAAGTCGAAGCCGTCATCTCTCTGCGTATACGGAAGTATCGACCTGAGCTCTCACGGCCATCGCATTATAACCCCTTACAGATATCATCTGTGGTATACTCATCTGTAAGACTGAATATTGGGATCTGGATACGGGAGTATATTCTGAGGTGGGACACGCGATTAAGTTTAAGTGCTTAAGACATTAATATCGTATCTCGAAGCAGTTGAACTTTGTGTGAGAATTTAAGTGGACCAGTATACTGACAATCTAAGTGAATCGTTTAGAACTTAAAATGTTTAAAGCTTAATGGTGTTGGTGATTTGTCTCAACAACTGATATGATCCTCTTATACAAACTCACAAAAATATTGTATGTAAATATTTCTTTATTGCATTTCATTCCTTTACTTCAAAAATCCAAAAAGATTTTCAGTGTGTTTTAGCATAAATTTTGTAAAATACAAAAAGATTTTCGACAACTGGTGTTGAAGAGCTGATTTTCAAAATTCCAAGTGCTAAACTTGACGAACTAGTTTGGGAGTGTTGTGTGAGAAAGAATTTTAAATCTTGTTACAAGTGGTCATCAGAAGTTTTGAAAATGATATTTCTACAAGTGGTTCATCAGAGACTATAAATGTTAGATCATTTTTGTGATATTTACAAGTAGTGTCTGAGTGTGTTAAAGTTTAATATTAGAAAACTTATGTTTGTGGTAGAGAATGTACAGGTTTGAGGAAGAGTCAAGTTTCCGATACCTGAGGACTGTGTGATTTCAACATGCCAGACTGCGATCCCAGCATATCGAAAGGGGGAGTCTGAAAATACTTAAAGGAAGGAGTATGTTGGTGATGAAAGGTGAAAGAGAAGATAGAGATTGAGGATACATACAGCGTCAGATACTTCAAAGAGAAGCCCAAAGACTGATAAAGACTAAAGATGCAAAGACTCGACACTAAAGACTCCATCAACATCCGAGGGGGAGTTTGTTGGTGCATCCGTCTGTCGTCTATGTCTTGTATCGAGTCTTGTATAGGATTAGAGCATGAGAATAAAAAATAGTGATTTTTAGAGGTGATTCCGCTCGAAATGACACCTTGTCATTTCGAGCTAAATCACATAACTTTCTGATTCCACTCGAAATGTTAAATCCTGATTCCACCCGAAAGTAACATGGTGATTCCGCTCGAAATGACATCGTGTCATTTGGAGCGAAATCAGAACTACTATATATAGGTCTTTTGGGGCGAAATCAGAAGAGAGTTCTAAGTGTTGTTTTCCGGTGAGCCACGAAGTGCTGCCGAAGTGTCATCAAGTTGTAAACGTCATTCTATCGATATAAATCGACAATTTAAAGTGTGTAATTGCTGAATTGAACTCGGTTTGTTTGTTTCCGCCGCTCAAACTGAGAAAAGCTCTTCTAATAGACTTGTTTAGGTCAGTATACGATCCTACACATATGACTAACCAAACACCAAGTAAACTTAATATAAGTTAAAATACTTATTTTTATATCAAAAATATCAGTTTGGTTACTGATCTAAAACAGTTTTATAAAAATCCTCCGAAAAGCCGATTTTTAACCGTTTTACCGCATAGTTTTGCATCAAACGTTACCCTAACCATCCCAAATCGAAACGACTTGATATTCTAACATAACCCATTTTATTTACTAAATAAAATAATGGTTATACTCATGATAGTGAAGGTCTTAAATAAAACACATAAATCATGCAAATTTCATATATTTTACCACTTTTTAAGCTATATGTACAACATGAAAAGCTATCAAACCTATGTCAAAGTTTCATGCCATTATAATATACCAAATAATGTTATTTTTAGTGTTTATAACCTGTTCAAAAATATTTTTGTCATACAACCATTTTTTTCATTTCTTGAGCTTTAAATCAAGATGTATTGTCATGTACAAGTGTCTAAAGCACACTATCATAGCATCATCATTTTACATGAACAAAATGCATCCAAAATGCAACTTATTTATGTTTATTTGCTGATGTATTTGAACATTTATCATATCATACCCAAATCATCCAACACTTACATCTTAACTATCATTCAAGAACAAGCAACAACTTAAACATGTACTTATCAAAAAAAAAAAAAAAAAAAAATCAAACTTCAAAACTCATATACACATATATATATATGTACGGTCATATACATACATATACATCACCATTTTTATTTGTATCAAGACCCATTTCTTTTTAGATTTCAAGTTTGTGAAAATTCCAAGATTCAAGAGAAACTTAAAATCATCAAGAACAACCAAGAAACAAGAGTATGATTTTGTTGATGCATTTTTAGTGTCTGTAACTAGTCTTGTACTTAATGATGTATTTTGTACGGTCTTTAACGTTTATCGAGTATGTATTTGATGTCTACCAAGTCGGATATCATCCTATCTGCTTGTGTATGACTTGTTTGTCTCCATTTGATATGTAATGTTTAATGAACAATGCATGTTGCATGACAAGGGTATAATGGTCATTATGTGTTTATATGTTCTATCTGTTTGCTATCTGTTTACAGCAAACAGAACAGCTGATGCAGTCCTCGACGAAACAGGTCTGTTTCGTCGAACATATCATGACGAAACAGAACAACATTCTTTCAGTCTGTTTCGCCGACAGTCATGACGAATCACACTTGATTCGTCGTGTAATGGGCTGCTTCAAGCCCAATGTGTGGCCCATATGCTGTTTCGCCGTATCACTTTGTGTTTCGTCGACTCATGGGCCCAGGGACTATATAAACAAGTCTGCTTTCACTTTGAAAGCAGATGAGAGCTTACACTTAAAGAAACTCTGTCAAAATTATGTTAAACTGTGTTTGTATCAGTTTGTAATCGGTTCTCATCCCGTTTAATCAATCGAGTGTGTATCATTGATTATACTGTGTCGTTATTGTTTTACATGTTTGATTTGGCATAGTTACGTGGATTCCGCACACGTAACCGTGTTTGCTATAAACAAGTGATTTGGTTCGTTATCGATCCTCAGATTACGGGACCTACAATTGGTATCAGAGCGTTTGGCTCTAATCCTTGTTTAAAATCAAACATTGTTCAGTTTTTATCAAGTATTTGTGTGTGTTTTTCTGAAAATTTGTTCTTGAAAAAATCATATTTCTGAAAAATATTCATAAAATCTGGTTGTTTCTTGTTATTTGCTATAGAGTTTTATCAAAAACCTTGTTAGATTGTTTGTTTATGCTTTAAACCGGGTTTTTAGTGAAAGTCTTTTGCATTTTCTTGTTTCGGAAAATTATCGGTTACCGGAAAACTCATTGTTCTTGAGTGTGTTCTTCATATCTTCATATTGTTCTTATCATAGTTGTGCTTTTGATCTTTAAATTGCAAGAACCAAAGTGTTTGTTCAATATAAAACATTAAGTGGACTTTTGTGTTAAAGTTGCTTTGAAACTATAAACCTAAAAGGATGTTGTGTTGAAAAACAGGTTTATCAACTTACCTTGTGTCAGTAAGATATTTTAAATATCTAAACCAGCTGTCTGACACTCAGTTTCGCTGTCTGACACTCAGTTTCGACGAAACAAGTAGTCGACGAATCACAAGTGTTTCGTCAAAAATATCTTCGACGAAACAAGTCCATTTCGTCAAAATATCTTCAACGAAACAAGTCCGTTTCGTCATCATTCATTTCGACGAAACAAACCTGTTTCGTGGAAAGTGTTTCGCCTAGATCAGTTGCTGTTTTACACAGAGGCTTTGCAAAACTGTTATAACCTTGTGTTTTCAAGTGTGTGTGCAGGTACTATCATACATATACCAAATATGAGTAACAAAGGTCTGTGGGATTGGAGTTCGGACTCAAGACCAAGTGAAAATCAGCCTTCGCTTGCCGATTTAATGAACCAATTTCCTCAAAAACAACAATCAATAAGCACAGGTCAATGGGCAATGGTTTCTAATCAACATCAAAACATTCAAAATCTATTGCTCAGTGAGAGTGAGACGGGAAGCAACAATCGCCCGCCAAAGCTAAATCACATGAACGACTATCCATCATGGAAGGGTCGTTTTCATACATACATTCAAGGGCAAAACGTTGAACTTTGGACGTGTTTCACTACTGAATGTAGCCCGGAACTAGAAGCAGCAGCATCAACTGCCGCTGGTATTTCTAATATGCTTGAAGAAGACAAGAAAGCCTATGAATTAGAGAAGAAGGCGTTTGCTTATCTAACACAAGCTCTTCATAAAGACATCTATCATCAATTTTCTTATAGTAAGAGTACAAAAGCTTTATGGGATGCATTGGAAAAAAAGAGGAGAAGGAAATGCAGCTTCTAGAAAAATACGCCATGATCTTTTGAAGAAAGAATATGAATCATTTCAATCTTTGGAAAATGAAACCCTAAATGATATGACTTCTCGTTTCAATCATTTGATAAGTGAAATGAGTTCTTATAAGGTTGTCACAACTCATGTGGAAATGATTGCACGTTTAGCTGATGCTCTACCTCCTATATGGAGTCCATTCATTGAACTTCTAAAGCATACTGGTGCTCTGGATGGGGAAAATGTCACTATGTATGGATTCGTTCAGAAGTTGGAGCACAAGAACGAAGAGGAAACTAGGAAATCTAAAAGGATTGGAGCTCCTCAAAACACAGAAATGTATTTGCCTGGTTTTGCTCCTTCAGCTAGTTCTAGTTCTGTTCAGCAACCTAAGCTTCAAACGGCGTTTGTTTCCAACACAAACTCATCAACTCAACCAGAGTTTGATTTAGGTGCTTATCTTTCACAATCGCTATTCAAATCTCAATCTCAACCTCCACCTCAAGTTACTACTACTCAACCAGAGTTTGATTTAGGTGCTTATCTTTCACAATCGATGTCCAAATCTAAAGCACAACCACCACAACAAGTACATTATACCAACAATCCTCCACCTCAAAACCCGAACACTGTCAAAGTTGATACTTCGAACCTCTCAAAAGTTAGAATTGAAGTAGCAAAGGAGCACATGGAACTCATTAATACAATGGTCAGTGCCTACTGCGGTTTGGTAGCAGGTCAAATTGGGAACATCAGTATGACCAACGAAGATTATCAACAAATCGACCGTGATGAAATGGAGTTGATGGATATAAAGTGGGCGTTTGCAAGTGCAGTAAGAAGGGAAAAGGATTTCATGAGTCGAACAGGAAGAAGTTCGTTGGAAAGTAAGAAGGATACGAAGTACGGGTTTGATAAAGAAGCGGTTACATGTTTTAATTGTGGCGAAAAGGGTCACTTCAAACGTGAGTGCACCCGTCCACCTAAGCAAGGCAATCAGAACCCTTTCAGAAATCAGACAAGTACTTCAAATGCCAATCAAGGCAATCAAGACAATCGTGGAAAAGGGATAGTAGCTGTGAACAATTCCACCAACCAGAATTAGTCTGGACCATCAAATAACACTCGTGCATTGACTGTTCAAACAGATGAAGGGTGTAATTGGTCTTTACAATTAGGGGAAGGTGATAATGAAGGAGGAACCACGTGCTACGCAAAGATCATCAATCACATCAAGCACGTTCATAAGGAAGAATTTTCTGAAAGTGACGACAGTTCGGGTTATACCGGGAGTTCGGATGAAGAAAGTTCTATTTCGAGTGATGTGAAAGAAGAAGCAAGTTCTATTGATGATTTGTTGAAAGAAGCAGAGGAGTTGAAGTCTCAGAAATCTGTTCTTATCAAGAAGGCTGGGATAGCATCTAAGGAAATGGAGAAGTTCTTCTCTGAAGACGGATCTTTTTCTTTTCGAACTGCCTTTATGGCAAATGTTTCAGCCTCTTCGAGTCAGGTAACATCTGAAACTCCTAGAATATGCAGTGACTGTGCTTATATGAAACAGGAATGTGAAAGAGTGAAACTTGAATGTGACAAAATTCATGGTCACAATCAAAGTTTGGTTGTTGATATATCAAAGTGCAAAGAAGCAAATATGGCTTTAACAAGAAACGAAAAGGACTTTAAATCTTCAATTGAAAATTTAAAGAAAAGTGTTTCCGAAACTACCAAAGTTGTTTATCACAAACAAATTAGTATTAACAAGTACATAAATATCGTTGAGGAAACCAAAAAGGAATTAGCCATTGCAAAATGCGAGCACGATGCGATCAAGCAAAAATTGGAGAGTTATTCTAACTCCCGATTTGTGCTCGATCACATAATTGACGTTCAACAACTGAAGAAAAACAAGAGTGGTGTTGGGTATAAGAAATGTCCGCCCCCTTTGAGACACAACTATGCTCGACCACCTGATGAAGAGGATATGCCTCGTTTTGAACCCAGTGTGCCTCTTAATTATGAGGAACTTACTACTGGATTAGGGTTCAAACCGGACAGCTCCTCCGGAAACTTCATCTGATGAAACAAAAACTTCAACAACAGTGAATCAAAGTCCTCCATCTGTTGAGGATTATGATTCATCTGATGATGAAACAGATGCAAATGACCAGGATGAATCACTTGATAAGAAAAAGGGAATAGAAATTCCAATTGAGAATCATATTCTTTGTGATCCTCCTATTCCTGTTGTGCAACAAGTTGCCAAAAATATGATTAATCCTGTCATGAATGACAAGAAACCTGTGTCTACTGTTAAGAGTAATAATGTGTTGTATACTTTGGTTGGTGATTCTAAAATCTATTCAGATAATGATTTTCCAATTAAAAATGTCAATCCATCATCGATTGATAACGTTTTTGAAAATAACACAAGTAAGTTTTTGGGAAAGTCGATTCCGGGAGTTACTGTAACTCAATGTGATCCAATTCCTAGGGCTGAAATCAAAAAGCAATTTGGAAATCAAAAATCCCCAACAAAGCAACAACCTTTTGCTCCTAAGGGTAAACAACCATGTCAACGAGCTCAAAGGCCAAATGTTTCTAAATCAAAATTTGAAACAAATGGAGCTCGTTATCAAAAGAAAAACAATGATGTCAGATTTGTGGCATCTGAGGGTATTGATAAAATTGAGATTTTTGCTAACAAATCAAACACTGGTTTTGTACAACAAGTCAAGATTTTAAAGCGTAACAGTCAAAATAATTACACTCAACATTCAAACGGGTGTGATGAAAAGGCAAGTACCTCAGGTTCTACAGGTTTGACATATGAGCGTCGATCCGTTTCTCCTAAGTTTGTTGAGAGGAGAACGTGTTTTAAATGTGGGGAGTTTGGGCACATCATCAAAGATTGTGCAAACACTCCAAAAGAGAAATTTGTTGAGAAAGCACCACCTGAAAATATTCACCCTCAATGTCGTTCCGTTTCTCCAAAACATGATAAAAGAACTGTTAAAGAACAGGAAACGAAACAACGACATCAAAATGTGAAGAAAATAGAAAAGGCCTTAAAATCTGAGGTCAAATCTATTCCAAGGGAACCAAGTTCATCTTTAAAACCAGAAGTTTCAAAATCTGTTTACAAAACTGAATCTGGTAAACAAAAACAAACTTGGAAACCTAAGAAGGGTGAAAGTTCAGGGGGAGCTGTTAGGTTGGAAAATCATCAACAGATCGAGATCACTATTCGTGATGCTCAGGGACGACCCAAGACCACTATGGCTTGGGTCCCCATCCTTAATTAATCATTGGATGATATGTGCAGGGTGTTCCAGGAGGAACTATTAGTAGTCATTGGATTGTTGATAGTGGGGCATCCAGGCACATGACGGGCGACTTACGGCTTCTGTACGATGTGAGAAATATTAGAGGAGGCTATGTCGCGTTCGCAGGAGACAAAGGAGGATATATCACCGGAGAAGGAATGATCTCCAATGGTGTGGTATGCTTCGAAAAGATTAATTATGTTCGTCAACTTGATCATAATCTTCTCAGTGTGTCGCAAATCTGCGATAAGAAGTTCACCGTGCATTTTGATGATGCCGGTTGTTATGTGCTTAAACCTGGATTCAAGATTCCTGATGAATGGATTCTCTTATCGGCTCCAAGAATTAATGATCTTTATATTCTTGACATGAGCCAAGCCATTACTACATCTGCGCAAGTACAATGTTTTGTCTCAAAAGCCACAGAGAAGGAGTCTATTTCTTGGCACAGAAGAATTGGGCACATTCACTTGAGGAAAATGAACAATTTGGTGAAAAATAATCTTGTGAATGGTGTGCCTGTGAGAAGTTTTCATCTACAAGATATCTGTGTTTCGTGCCAGAAAGGGAAACAAACAAAGAAGTCTCACCCTCTGAAGAAAATCAACTCTGTTAGCATGCCTCTCGAACGTCTTCATATGGATCTTTTTGGACCTATGAAGCACAAGACAACATTCGGAGATGCTTACTGTCTGGTTGTTACTGATGCTTATTCTAGATTTTCTTGGGTAGCTTTCATGGCACACAAGAGTGATACTCCTGGAATCCTCAAGGATCTTCTCACAATGTTGGAGAATTTATACACTTTGAAAGTGAAAAGGATCCGAAGCGACAATGGAACTGAGTTCAAAAACCGTGTGATGGATGAGTTCTGTACTTCTAAAGGCATTCTTCATGAATACAGTTCTCACTATACTCCACAACAAAACGGTGTCGCTGAGAGGAAGAATCGCACGATTATTGAAACTGCAAGAACTATGTTGGTAGAGTCTGAGCTACCTGTTCAATTCTGGGCAGAAGCTGTGTCGACTGCTTGCTACACATTGAATAGAGTTCTAACAGTTAAGAGGCATGGCAAAACTTGTTTCGAACTTCTACAGAAAAGGAAACCGGATCTTTCTTTCCTTGAACCCTTTGGCGGTCCATGTACCATGATTGAACCAGATGGAAAGTTTGGCGCAAAAGCTATCGAAGGTTTCTTCCTTGGATATGCAACTCCGAATTTTCGTGTATGGAATCTGACCACCAAAAAGATTGAGCTTTGGAATGAAGTAAGGGTTCAAAGGTATACAAGTCCTGTTAGAGCTCCGGGTGATCCTTGGATGTTCGATTACGATGGGATATTCGACTCCTTTAATCTGCCTACCTTTGATGAAGAATCTACAGCTGTCCAAATGTTATTTGATAGTGACAACGCTGCTGGCTCGCCATTGGTAAGACCTGTTATTGTTAGCCCTCAAGGTTCTAATTCAGTTAACAATACTGTTCAAAATGAGGTATTTGAAGATGCTACTGAGTCATCGGAAGATGATGAACATCTTGATGCGACTGAAGGCACTTCTGCCCCGGTTGTTCCTGTTCATGGCACTTCTTTAGAAACTCCTCAAGTGCAGAATGATGATACTGCTGAAGGAAATGCATCCACTTCTACACATATTCCTGGTGCGGAGTTGGTTGCTGATCTTAATCTTAACAATTTGGGTATTAATGCTAGTGTTCCTGAACATCCTGAAATGGGATTCACAATACCCATCCCCAGCAGAACATTATAGGAGATGTCCAACGCGGTGTGCAGACGCGTAATCAGCTGAGAAATAACCAGAATGCTGGTTTGTATTCAGCAATTAGAGAATCTGGTCTTCAAAACGATTGGTCTTTTGCTTGTTACGTTTCACAAGAAGAACCAAAGTCTTGGAAGGAAGCTTTAAAAGATAATTCTTGGGTTGAAGCCATGCAGGACGAACTGCAACAATTTCAAAAGCTTGGTGTTTGGAAGCTTGTTGAAAAGCCGGATAATTACAAGAAAATTGGCACACGATGGGTTTACAAATGCAAGAAGGACGACCGTGGAATTGTTATTCGCAACAAGGCGAGACTGGTTGTTCAGGGTTTTCGCCAGATAGAAGGCATTGACTACAATGAAGTTTATGCACCTGTTGCACGTCTGGAAGCTATACGGATCTTCTTAGCTTATGCTTCTTTCAAAGGATTCAAAGTTTACCAGATGGACGTCAAAAGTGCTTTTCTTCATGGTATAGTTCAAGAAGAGGTGCACGTCGAACAACCTCCAGGTTTTGAAGATCCTATTCATCCCGATCGGGTTTGGTTGCTCAACAAAGCTCTTTATGGTTTACATCAAGCACCTAGGGCTTGGTACGCAACCTTATCCAACTATCTTCTGGAGAATGGATTTCGACGAGGTCTTATTGATTGCACACTCTTTATCAAGGAATTAGATGGAGATCTTCTGCTAGTGCAGGTATATGTTGATGATATAATTTTTGGTTCCACTAATGATTCTTTGTGCAGGCAATTCGAACGTGTTATGCAAGAAAAATTCGAAATGAGCGCAATGGGGGAGATGAATTTCTTCTTGGGTCTACAAGTTCAACAAACAGAGTCTGGGATATTCATCCATCAGACTAAATATGTTGGTGACATTTTGAGCCGATTCCAAATGTCAGATGCAACGCCCATTGGTACTCCACTTCCGCAGAATCACGGGATTACTCCGGATTTGAAGGGAGAAAGTGTCAACTCTTCTTATTATCGCGCCATGATCGGATCTCTCATGTATCTCACCGCTTCGAGGCCTGACATAATTTATCCAACATGCCTGCTTGCAAGATATCAAGCAAACCCGAGGGCCTCTCATCTGTCAGCTGTCAAAAGGATTTTTCGCTATTTGAAGGGATGCCCGGACCTTGGTCTTTGGTACCCTAGGGATGATAGTTTTGAATTAATTGCATACAGTGATTCTGACTTTGGTGGTTGCAAAATCGATGGCAAATCAACAACAGCAGGATGTCAGTTCTTAGGAAATCGCCTGGTCACGTGGCAGTGCAAGAAGCAAACGTGTGTTGCTACATCAACATGTGAAGCAGAATACATTGCTGCCTCGAGTTGTTGCTCCCAAGTTCTTTGGATACAACAACAAATGCGCGACTACGGTTTAGAATTCCTATCTACTCATATTTTTGTTGATAATAATGCTGCCTTACAGATCACTAGAAATCATGTGCAGCATTCCAAGACTAAACACATCGACATTAAATATCACTTCATACGTGATTGTTTTGACAAGAAATTAATCGATGTTGTTCATGTCCCAACTGATCACCAACGTGCCGACCTGTTTACAAAAGCTTTTGATAAATCACGTTTTGATTATCTACTTTTGGTCAATGGCATTAAGGTGATACCCGAGTAAACTTCTTTGGCTGATCGTTTTTGTAAATATTTTCTTTATAAACTCTAAAAATTCAAAAAGATTTTCGTTTTTCATAACCTTTTAGCATTTTAGGGGGAGTAATTTCAAGAAAATACAAAAACATTGCAAAACTTCAAAATCCAAAAAGATGTCTTTATTTTTCTGTCTTTACGTTTAAAAAATTCAAAAATAAAAAAAAATTATAGAAAAACCAAAAATGAGTTTCTTGGATAAAGGAAAATGACGAAGTTCACTGGTGTGGTCGGTCAATGTGCTCAAAATGAAAAACAAAAAGAAAATGATAAGTATCTCTACTAACGATGTATCGGTAGGCTCACAATCAGACTAAAATGTGCAGGATGATACAAACCTAACAGACTTCAAGTCAGGTGGGAACCATTCATTGGCATATGGTCTTTGTACCGAAATTTCGTTTGATTGATTGCCGAGATCTGAGATATTCGGTCTTTATGCTGCTTATCATCTGGGTATCATGGTTGTATCTCAAACCGTAAAAATATCGAAGACATAGTCTAGATCTTCCATGATACCATACATACGTATACATACTGCATTCGACCTCAATAAGTGATCAACAATCACATGTCCAACAAAATAAGTGATATTTTATCACAGATTCTTTGCGGGAGTCAAGTTCGTCTCTCTGCTGTACGGAAGTACTGACCTGTTCATGGACTTGCTCCTGTGCCCTCATGCATCGAAAATCAAGTTCCTCATCAATAAGTGATTCTATCACATAGGGCTTGTTTTCAATCAAAATAAGTGAGTTTCTCACATCTTTTATACGGTCAAACAGATGATAATCGGTATACTCACCGGTAAGATGAATTCTCGTGCATACCTTGATACGGGAATGTGTCATGAGTGGATTCACATCGACAAGTAAGTATAATCCTTACCGTTAATCGTATCTCTTAAATTATGATTACGTCTGATCAGTTTGAGCTTATGTGGACCACAATACCGATAATCGAGGTAGTATACTTATCCAGAGCTTTAAACAGAAATCAAAATCATGTTGACTAAGACCGTAAGCTGGTATGATTCCTTATCCTTGAGATTCGCAAAAAGATTGCATTTGTACAGTTGCCTACTGTTTTTCACAGTTTATTGCCTTTTCGTTTAGTTTACCGCGCTTTAAATTCGTTTTTAGTGTTAATTGTAACGTTCGTTTTTTATTAAGCCGAAGTTGTTGCTTGGTGTTTTCTGCTGGAAGCCTGAAACCACCTTCATAAAACGTCCTTGCATTTGAGAACTCAATCTAAATGGAAATGTGTTCATTTTAATCAAAATCTGTTCAAAACTGCAAAATCTTTCATGCCTCTGTGTTTTTGAAAAACATGTCGGCGAAACAAAATATAGTCGACGAATCAAACCAGTGACGACGAAACGCAATGGCCCAAAAATCCGTTTCGTCATGGGCTAATTTCAGGCCCAAATCAAGCCCAAAATTCTTTCTGTTTCGCCGAGCCCAAGTTCTGTTTCGTCGTTTTGTCCGATTCGCCGAATGAGGCGGTGTATTTAATGGGTCCCTGTGTTCACTTTTTCAAATTAACACCTATTCATCATCTCCAAACACTCAAAAACCCCCATACCTACGGTCACCCTCTCAATCACTCAAATCATCCGATTTTCATCAAAATCTCACAAAGTTAAAAGGTGCAAACATGTTCATGTTTATATTTCTCATATTATGCACCGTCAGTTTTCATCCGAAACCCTCAGAGACCCCTTAGAGACCTTGTTTTTCTTTGATAATATATGTGTTGATGTTGAACTTGTTGTGTTTTCCTTCTGTATCTGTTATATTTAAGTTCTAGTGTGTTTGTTTGCCTTTGATTCGGGTATTGGGTTTTTGAAACAAAACAGGGGTTTAAAGTTTGTAGTGGGTTTTCCATATTGAACGGGTTATTGATCGGAAAAATGGGTCCTATCAGTTTCTGGGCATAATTTCTACTTGCGTTGATTTAAACAAATAACCGGTTGTAAGTTATGTTGATCTGCATTTCGTTTAAACCCCACACGGCGAAACGCCCAATTTCAAAACCCTAACCTTGACGAATCAGACAGTCGGCGAATCAGACTGTCGACGAATCACAATAGTCAACGAATCAGAACTGGTCAACCACCAAACTCTGTTTCGTCAAACTTGTTTCTGTTTCGTCGAAGGCTTAATCGACGAATCACAGTGGTCAACGAATCAGATCTGGTCAACTAACAGAGTCTGTTTCGTCGAGCCCTTTTCTGTTTCGTCGAATAATTTCTGTTTCGTCGTCCATGCCTTAGCAGTTTTCTGAGTTTGCTGTTTGTTCACAGCATGTTTGAAATGTTATGTTTAATGATCATTTGATGTTATAACCTGTATATATACATGTATAATACACATGTTATGTAGGTAAGACTCATTGTGGACATTTTTCATGTACAGATGGCACCGAAGGCACCGAAAGAAGGAAAACGCAAGAAGGCGATAAAGAAGGAAAACAAAACTGAAGAGGAGATTATATCCGAGAAGCGTCATAATCAAATTGTATATCTGGATCCTGATGACAAGCTCACGGAATTGAAAGATATCACGAAGTGGATCAGGGAGTCACGTATTAATTATGCTGTTACATTCTCGACGCCCGTTTACAAATCACTTATCAAGGCTTTATGGGATTCTGCAAGCGTCGTACAAGTCGATGGAAAAGATGTTATAAGGGGTCGTGTGAATAATCTGGAGGTTATTGTCTCTCCGGATATATTGAACGAAGTCTTACAACTACAAGATCAACCGGATGCTCCATATTCAATCCCAATCATGTGTTCACGAGGCTGTTTGCTACGGATGAAGTGTAAAGGAGATATTTTCGTCAAACAAATCAACAAGGGTGATCTGCCTTTACGTTACAAGTTCTTATTACACATTCTTATTCAGTGTCTCAGCAATAGACGTGCTGGATATGATATGGCTGGAGATGATCTCATTGGTTTCATGGTTGCTTTGGTGTTAAACAAACCGTTTAGCATCTCAAAGTATATCTTCAGCAACATGAAAGAGAACTTGACACGAACTGGGAAAAGCAGGATCATTGGGAACAAGTTTTGGATGTATCCACGGTTTATTCAAATGATTATGAATGTTCAACATCCGGACCTTCCTAAAGCTGACAATGATCTTCTGAAGATAGAGGCGATGAATTTCAACTCTTTAAGGATAATCAAGAATCTTGCCGCCAAAAGATACAAAGAAAGCGTTCCTCCAAGGAAGCTTTTTGGCACACTTGAGAATCCTAATTATGTTGCTCCAGCTAATGATAAATGGCGTCATGATGACAGCCAATCTGACAACGAAGAGCCTGAATTGGAGAGAAAAAGGATAGAGAAATTTGGTCCTGATCCAGTTGATTCAGATGAGTCTGGGAGTGATAGTGATGACAGTAGTGGTGAAGGTGATGATGGTGGTGATACGGGTGCTGTTGGTGCATCGAGCAAAGGTGCAACTGGTAGTACATCAGCTGGTAGTTCTTCAGCAAGTGGCGATGATGAATCTGATTCTAGCTCTAGTGATCATATAATCGAGCCTGGATACGAGATGTATATCGATGCAAGTGGAGTGAAAAGATATAGAAAGATTAGAACTGAAGATGATCCAGAATACGTTCCAGAGGATCCTGTAGGTGAAAGAAGAACAAAAAGGAGACCTGAGAAAGCTGCTGAAACTCAAAAGAAGAAATCAAGAAGATATTTGAGTACTTATACTAGGAAACCTGTGCCTCAAGAGTCTTCATCTGTACCTCAGGAGCCTGTACAAGAAGCTCCTGTAGTTACATCAGCTACAGAAACTCCAGTAGTTACATCAGCTGCTGAAACTCCATCTGTTACCCCTCAGGCAGTTCCTCAAAGAACTATGGGTTCTGCAATCAGAGCAACCACTTCGCAGATCAGTTCTGAACGTCATAGGGTATTTTCCGCATATTCTCAAGATGATAAGAACAAATATCTATTCTCTCAACTTGAAGCAGCTGCTGATCGTGTTCAGAGGCAAACTCATTTTATTAATCTCACGAAGAATGATCAGGTCAGCCAATTGGTGGAAATAAACAAGTTAAAGTCCACCGTTGGTCAACAGCAAACGGTGATTGAGAGACAACAAGCTGAGATTGATTTGCTTAAAGCCGAGAATGCTCGTCTGAAGGCTGCTGATGAAGAGAGAGAAAGAAATAACTCTATACTTCAAACACGGGTTGCTGCTCTATGGGATTATCATTGTAAGCAACAAGAAGTACTGAAGAAAAGGGATGAAGACCCTGAAGATCAAGGGAATCCTGACACTTCTGGTACATCACAACAACAGCCAGTCGCACCTTCTTCTGAAGTCGTTGCATTTCAACCCCCAGTAGTTGAATCTACTCCAGGAACCTCCTCCGGAACAGCTCAACAAGTTGAAGGTACTTCTAAGGTTCCAAGCAGTGCTGATATTGCTTTACAGGCTATTCATCCATATACAGGAGAGTTGCTTGAAGAAGGAGAACTAATAGAAGATCTTTCTCATGAGCAATTGCTTGCTCTAAATGCTATGAGAGAGATTGATGATGCTGAGATAGATAAAATGTCGACTGAGACGGAAACATCTAATGTTGAAGATATTGATGAGATTGTATTTGAAGGCGAAGCAACAAAATCAACGTATGTTCAAAAAGATGGTACTGAATTCGCTCCGTTTGATGAAGATTGGATGAAGGAGAATGTTGATGACATAGATGAACACTTAAGGAATCGTGATTCGTCTGATTCGTCTGAAAAAGCCACAGATGCATTCTCTGAATGGCGAAAACAGTTTCTATCAAAAGTCTCCAAGCCTGTGCCGGAAAGTGTTCAAGTCGACTACTTGCAATTTGAAAAGGCGAAGCCAAGTGGAAAAATTCTATGCTGGATGTTTGTTAAGGATATACACTGCGTAGCCATTAAACGTGAATACGGTATACAATACTTCCGGTCTTTACTGAGCATTTTATCGTTGCCATTTTATGATGTTGCAGCGTTGACGAAGCTTGAGCTTGTTAATCGTTCAAACTTCGATGGCGCTACTTTATTTGAGCGACTGATAAAAATCAACAAGAAGTCGGGCTGGAAGGATGAATCATACAAGCCACAGTTCCCAATCTATCAACAGATCAAGTTTACTCTTGATCCGGAAACGAACACAGGGCGCTACAAGCTTGTATATCAACCACCGCGAGTCGTAGATAAAATCCCCTTAATGCCGATGCAGCAGGATTTTATTGAAGATATGGCATTATGGTGCTACGACTCCGACACTCATGAAGCCGTGATTGTGTTTAGAGATAATCGTGCAAATTACCGGATGTTGGATCCTATGTGGATCGTCAACATGTCCGAGGCTGATATTAACAGACTATATCGTCACGATATTTTCTATGAAGATCAGGACGCACATCAAGCTTTGAAGTTTCAGCGCGTAGCGTGTTTTTGTTTCTACCGGGGAATACATTCGGGCAGTTCGTGGTCCGAACAACACTGAGATGGAAGATTAGAAGACCGAAGACGAGTAACAGACAAGGGGGAGTTTGTTGATGTATTTTTAGTGTCTGTAACTAGTCTTGTACTTAATGATGTATTTTGTACGGCCTTTAACGTTTATCGAGTATGTATTTGATGTCTACCAAGTCGGATATCCTCCTATCTGCTTGTGTACGACTTGTTTGTCTCCATTTGATATGTAATGTTTAATGAACAATGCATGTTGCATGACAAGGGTATAATGGTCATTATGTGTTTATATGTTCTATCTGTTTGCTATCTGTTTACAGCAAACAGAACAGCTGATGCAGTCCTCGACGAAACAGGTCTGTTTCGTCGAACATATCATGACGAAACCGAACAACATTCTTTCAGTCTGTTTCGCCAACAGTCATGACGAATCACACTTGATTCGTCGTGTAATGGGCTGCTTCAAGCCCAATGTGTGGCCCATATGCTGTTTCGCCGTATCACTTTGTGTTTCATCGACTCATGGGCCCAGGGACTATATAAACAAGTCTGCTTTCACTTTGAAAGCAGATGAGAGCTTACACTTAAAGAAACTCTGTCAAAATTCTGTTAAACTGTGTTTGTATCAGTTTGTAATTGGTTCTCATCCCGTTTAATCAATCGAGTGTGTATCATTGATTATACTGTGTCGTTATTGTTTTACATGTTTGATTTGGCATAGTTACGTGGATTCCGCACACGTAACCGTGTTTGCTATAAACAAGTGATTTGGTTCGTTATCGATCCTCAGATTACAGGACCTACAGATTTAAACATAAATGTTATACCTTCAAGATTCAAGTAAGTTGTTGGATGAGATTTTGATGATAGGAAGCTTGAAATCACTTGAAAGCACCTTGGAAACACCTTTGGATCTTCACAACAACTTGAATTTAGCTTGAAATGGGGTTGAATCTTGAAGAACAAAGTTGAAGAAATGAAAATGGTGATGGAGATGGGGTGGACGGTTGGGAGGAGAGAGGAGAGAAGGAGAGATTGAGTGGAGATGGTGTTGTGATCTTGGAGGATTATGTAAGATATATTAAGATATGGAAAAGATATTAGAGATTACATGAATCTACAAGTGTCAAACTAGAAGAGAAGTGGCAAAGGGGAGGCATATGAGGCCGCCACCTCCACCCTCCACTCTCATACTCATGCATTCTTTTATATAAATGTGTTATATGTAGGCTAAAACGGGTGTTTAACTGGATACCGGGTATTTTATCTTGCGTTTAAATCCCGGTTTATGGCGTTCTAAATTATTTTTATTATTCTATAAAAATAAACTCGCCAAAATATTACTGAAATAAATTTCAGTTGCCGAGGCTGGCTGCGTTGTCTGCGTTTTGCAGTATAAGCACTGTGTTGCGCAGAAACACGCGGTACGCGTTTAAACTTGAAAAATAACGTTTTTAAACGTTTTAATTTATTTTTCAACACGAACCAGATTAAAAATAAAATTTTAATCATAACAGAATATTTTTTGGGATTAAAATATTATCCGGGCGGTCACCAACGTTCGTTTCGCAGTTTTGTCGTAATTAGTTCTTTAGTTCAAATAAACATGTTTTTGCCATACCGAATCCTTTGAAACTTATTTCTAAGTTATGTAAAGGGTATTCAGGGTATGTTTGGCTTATTTCACAGTTTCGGAGTGTACGTCGCGTTAAACTGATTATGTTTACGTAACGGTTTATGATTTCATTTCCAGAACAGGTTTAAGAGTTCGGAATGAACAATGATTGATAACGTGCTAATGTCACAAATAATTAAACAAATATTGAAATTAAAACACCATATTTTATTAAATACAAAGTTGTTCGGAACAATACAAGAATTAAAATACACAGATGTCACACTTAAAATTTGGAGACGTTATCTGTATGGTAGTAAGTTTACTGTCTTTACAGATCATAAGAGCCTAAGATACATATTTGGGCAAAAAGAATTAAACATGAGTCAAAGAAGGTGGATGGAAATTTTAAGTGATTACGACTGTGATATTCAATATCACGAAGGAAAAGAGAATGTAGTAGCCGATGCCTTAAGTCGTAAGTATCATGAGAAATAAAGACGAGTTCGTGCTCTTAGATTAAATATGAAGGTAGATTTAATGGGACAACTAAAGAGTGTTCAAGAAACTACGATTAAGGATAATGCTGAAGGAATGAAAGGAAGGATAAAGGAATTAGAGCAAGGGACTGATGGAATTTGGAGATTCCATAAGAAAAGGATTTGGGTACCTAGACAAAGGAATCTACGGGATAAGATATTAGAAGAAGCCCATAAATCTAGGTATACAATGTATCCTGGTAATAACAAGATGTATCAAGATTTGAAGAATAACTTTTGGTGGATAGGGATGAAAAAGGACATAGCTAGATACGTTTCTAAGTGTTTATCTTGTTCACAAGTTAAGGCAGAACACCAGAAACCTTCAGGTTTACTTCAACAGTTAGAAATGCCTGTATGGAAATGGGAACTAATAACAATGGATTTTGTTACTTTGTTACCCAAAACAAGGAAAGGTAACGATGCAATCTGGGTGATTGTGGATCGATTAACCAGATCAGATCATTTCCTACCAATGAATGAAACCTTTAGCATGGAAAGACTAGCTAATCTATACGTAGACGAGGTAGTGTCACTACATGGAGTTCCACTCTCCATTGTATCAGATAGGGATAGTCGTTTTACTTCACATTTTTTGACAAGTTTCCAACAAGCAATGGGGACACGATTGAATTTAAGTACAACATACCATCCCCAGACAGATGGACAAAGTGAAAGGACGATCCAAATCTTGGAAGACATGTTAAGAGCATGTGTTATAGATTTCGATGGAAAATGGGACGACCACCTACCATTAATAGAATTCTCCTACAAAAATAGTTATCACACGAGCATTAATGCGACCCCATTCGAAGCACTTTATGGACGAAAGTGCCGAACTCCAGTGTGTTGGGCAGAAATAGGAGAAAGTCAATTATCAAGTCCCGAAATTGTACAAGAAAGCACCAACAAGATAACTCAAATCAAGGAGAGGTTAAAAACGGCACGAGATCGCCAAAAGAGTTATGCAAATAATCGACGTAAGCCGTTAGAATTTCAAGTTGGAGACAAGGTACTATTAGAAGTTTCTCCTTGGAAAGGGGTAGTCCGATTCGGTAAGA
Organism: Helianthus tuberosus; assembly: GCA_030545235.1. Lineage (NCBI taxonomy): Eukaryota > Viridiplantae > Streptophyta > Magnoliopsida > Asterales > Asteraceae > Helianthus > Helianthus tuberosus. The sequence goes on along the minus strand of CM060434.1, from coordinate 9,232,412 downwards.
AAGGGAAACTGAGTCCAAGGTATGTAGGACCATTTACAGTTATCCAACGAATAGGACCCATCGCATATCAGTTACAACTGCCAGAAGAGTTAGCCGTGGTACATGATTTGTTTCATGTATCTAACCTTAAAAAGTGTTTATCTGATGAATCACTGGTAGTACCTCTTCAAGATATAGAAGTAAATGAAAAGTTAAAATTTATTGAAAAACCTCTGCAAGTGGAAGACAGAAAGGTCAAACACCTCAAACACAAGAGATTGGTGCTAGTCAAAATAAAATGGGATTCAAAACGAGGACCTGAATATACATGGGAACTGGAATCGGAGATGAATAGAAAATATCCTTACTTGTTCCAGTAAATCTCGAGGACGAGATTTTAAACAAGGTGGGGAGGATGTAACGACTTGCACCAAAAATGACCTAAAACGCTCCGTAAGTGAAAACCCAGGCCCGTATATCTTTCCTATTTACAAAAATCCAAGAAAACAAGAAAAATCAGTCTGTCGCGGGGTGCGACAGACTCAAGGACATCCGTCGCGGGGAGCGACAGCCTGGGGATTCTCCGGATAACGATCAGGGCCACGTGTCACACACGTGGCAAGCCTAGGGGATGATACGCCAGCCCTAGCCGTAGCTAGGCTGGCTCTGGCGGGGCGCGAAAGACCCCCTTCAGGCCGTCGCAGGCCGCGAGAAAGCTGATTTTCAGCTATATATTGAGCGTTGCATGGGTAGTCTTCTGTGCTCGAAAATTTTCTTTCAAATCATCATATTCTGCTCTAAATACACGTCCAAAGTATCGGAACATTGCTACAATAACGGGTTAATAACTCGATCACTGCTACGATACAATGTCCGATCGATTCAAACCGATCCGATGGATGTTTAAGTACTGCCTACATTGGGCTATACTTTGTCATTCGTCGTGAGGGTTTCGATCTCGTGAATTATTGTAAATGTTGAATTAAGTTACTAACCTAGTTTCGTTTGCATTGTTTATTTAACTAGGTTTACCAGCTTAATCAGTAGACAGGCTCTGACCGTTTAAACTTGCAATGTGAGTCATTCTGTTTTTATCACAGTGCTTTCCAAAACCCTAAATGTTTTCAGTTATATTTACAGTGATTATGTGTAAGGACCTGCAAAATTGTCCCAAAACGGCCCGTAAGTAGAAACCCGGACCCCTCAAACCCTAATCCTTGAGAAAAACCAAGAATTTCAAGTTTTCTGGTCGCTCGTGGGCCGCGTAAGACTTAAGGGAAGCTTACGTGGGCCGCGACAGCTAGGTGATTCGACCGAATAAGCTTTAGGAATGGATTGGTTAGTAGCCAACCATGCTCGAATCCTCTGTGACAAGAATTCCATAGAAATTCATACACCCGCAGGAGAAGTAATTATGATTACAGGAGATAAGCCGCGCAAACCATTAAAGTTCATTTCGATAATGAAAGTTACTAGTTATGAGCGAAAACAAGGAATAGTGTATATGATTTCAGTGATCATTAACACTAAAGGTGAGGAACTTAAGGAAATTCTTGTAGTATCAGAATACCAGGATATATTCCCGAAAGAATTACCAGGATTACCACCAGATAGGGAAGTAGAGTTTAAAATTCATCTAATTCCTGGAACCACACCAATAGCTAAGGCACCCTATCGGTTAGCACCCACCAAAATGTTAGAACTGAAAAAGCAGTTAGATGAATTGCTCAGTAAAGGATTTATACAACCTAGTTCATCCCCTTGGGGAGCCCCAGTGTTGTTCGTGAAAAAGAAAGATGGTTCGATGTGAATGTGTATCGATTATAGGGAATTGAATAAGGTTACAATTAAGAATCGATACCCTTTACCTAGGATTGACGACCTTTTTGATCAGTTTCAGGGAGCTAGATATTTTTCTAAGATAGACTTACGCTCTGGATACCATCAGTTGAAGGTACAAGAAGAAGACATACCTAAAACTGCTTTCAGAACTAGGTATGGTCATTACGAGTTTACAGTTATGCCCTTTGGACTAACAAATGCTCCTGCAGCATTCATGGACATGATGAATAGAATCTGTAAGTTGTACTTGGATAAATTTGTGATTATATTCATCGACGATATACTTATTTATTCCAAAAGTCAGGACGAACACTGTGAACATCTACGAGCACTCTTAACTTTGTTAAGAAATGAAAAGTTTTACACCAAATTCTCGAAGTGTGAATTTTGGATGAAGGAGGTACAATTTTTAGGACATATGGTGAATCAAGAAGGTATTCACGTAGATCCCTCCAAAATAGAAGCGATCACCTAATGGAAGGTCCTGCAATCAGCCACAGAAGTTAGAAGTTTTCTAGGATTAGCCGGGTACTACAAGCGCTTCATTAAGGATTTCTCTAAGATAGCTGATGTGTGTTAGGTGTGATAGGTTTTTAATAGTAGCTTACATATGAGGGGATCAAAGAGTTTGGACCCCCGCCATCCAATACCGGTGGGTATCGAAGGAGGTCCTACTAAATTTGACCCAGGTCCTTGCAGGATCTATACACTGAACAAGGCAAGACTCTTACCAAACCGTTCCCTTAACCCCTGACCAGGTAGCCAACATACCTCCATATAGACCGTGGAGATATGAATGGTGAAAATCTTTTATTTTATATAGACAGTAAAATAATGCCAAGACATCACGGATAAACGATAAGGAAGAATCACCTTCAACATAAGAAACTAGTTATTAAAGTTATTAATACATAACTAAATAAAAAGTGCGAAAAGATTAAAAATAAAAAGTATTACACTAGACACTTGTCTTCACCAAGTGATGTAAGAGACTTAGGCAAACATGCCCTTTGATTGTCAAGAACTCTTACGATAAAATCTTGGATCCCGAGACGACTCACACACTCTATGATGGATGATGGATGATGGTGGTGGATGATGGTGTTGTGGTGGTGGTGGAGTGTGGGTGAAGTGTGAGAGAGGTGGTGTGTCAAGGGATGGTTTGCAAATAAGCCAAGCACCCCTATTTATAGCCTGAACAGCAGCTCAGGCATGGCCCCGTGTCCACCCTCCTTCTCTTTCTTCATTAATTGCAGTTTGTCTGCATTAGTTGACCACGCCCCCGTGTCCGCTGGGCACGCCCCCGTGGTGGGTGATAGAAGCTTCTACAACTTTGTCTTTTCTGCAGACACTTGGGCACGCCCCCGTGCTCAATGAGCACGGGGCGTGTTCAGCCTTCTGTTCTCTTGTTTTTGCTTGGGAAGATGCTGTCGGGGGTCGGGCATGCCACGTTTATCCCTTTTCTTATATTTATGTTAGATTTAGCTGCCTTTTCGCTTCTTTTGTTTATTTGAGCTCATTTAATCCTGAAAATACAAAAGGAAGACAAAAACACACTTTTTCCAACATTAGTACTAAAAAAGGATTAGTTTTATGCCACATTTGATGTAATTTATATGTTGCATTTTGCACACATCAAATACCCCCACACTTGAATCTTTGCTTATCCTCAAGCAAAACTCTTTATAATGTTGCTTTACACTCCCAAATGGAATGGGTAGAAGAGACGGTTTTTGGGCTTGTCATAGAGTGTCGGGATTTCCAAGATTCTTTATTAAGTTTTATTTTTATTTATTTACAATCCTATTCGTCATGATTTATTTAAAACATTACAGAAGATAAATTACTTATTAGGGCATAACATGCCTTTTTTAAAATTCCACTTATATACAAGTTCACATACCTCACGGGAATCACTCAACACTCGGCCGAAGATGTTTTTTTAGTGAATCACTCGAGAGCGGCATGGAACTTACTCCTACCATAAGCTTGCCAAGCAATCAATCCTCCTCCTTTTTAACTATACACCTTTGTAAATATCAAGAGGACTTTTTGGGTGAAGGGTTAGGCTTGGGTTAAAGGTAGGTGGTTGGGTTAGTGGTTAGTAAAAGGGCAAAAGACATAAAAAGCGTCGGTTTTCGTAAGACTTTTTATTTTTTGTAACTTTTTATTTTTGATGAAGCACTTTTTTCAAACAAAATTCTTTTTGATAAACTTGTTTGTTTACTTCTTTTTTCTTCATCATATATATATATATATATATATATATATATATATATATATATGTTTTTCATAAGGAAGACTTGAGAAAAACCGAGCTTGTTACTAAAATAAAGGGTTAAAAATAAAAAAAAGGAAAGTTTTGGTGGGTAAAAGGGTGTTTTTTTGGGTTAAGAAATGAAAAGGTTTAGGCTCAAAGGGGTTAACTAGGGAGATTTTGGGTAGGTGGTAAAAAAAAAGAAAAATAATGGTGTAGAAATAAAAAGGGTTAGTCCTAATGCCTCCATCATTTACTTACTCGGGTTTAAGTTGGTAAGGACCGGGAATGTATTGTCGTGGCAAGTTCTAGAGTCGTAAGAACCAAGCGGCTATTCACACAAGAAACGAAAAATGAGCAATTAGTTTAAAGATATGTATTTGTATGCTCAATAAAGGCTCAAAACTCACTTTTTGTGGGAATGGGTTTTTATGTGATCAAGTATATATAATCAAATTTTAACTAAACTTGTCATGCCGTTTCATAATTATCTTATGTTGGTTCTTTTTATCACGACACTATCGGTTGTAAATTGGTAAAAATATAACCTTTTTAGAACTTGAAACTCCCAAATTAAACTTAGACAAGTAACAAAAATGAAAATTTTTGAAAAAAAAATTGGGGTGATTAGCGGTTCCAATAGAGTTTTGTGTAAGGCTTGTAATTAGGACTTGCAAGATTCGAGGTTTTAGCATCCCCCCCCCCCACACTTAAATTACACATTGTCCTCAATGTGTCCCAAAAATAAGTTTTTAGGTTGATTGAATGTGTAAAAAGGTGTGAAAAAGCAAAAATTTATGTTACTGGGCGTCTGGACACGGCCCCGTGTCGGATGAACACGACCCCGTGGTCAGAGTGCCAGTAACGTTAACTTACAGAAGGTGGACACGGGGGCGTGTCGGCTGAGCACGACCCCGTGTCTGGCAAAAATCTGCAGGATTTTTACAAACAGCAGGTCTGGGGTAATGGGCACGGGGGAGTGTCGGCTGGACACGACCCCGTGTAGACAGTCTACAAGGGTGAAAAACCGGTTTCTGGCTTCGGTTTTCCTGTCCCGGATTTAGTAGCACTAATGTTTAGTACTCTAAGCCTCGTATGTACAAGTTTTATCAATAAACACTACACCAAACCATAACAAGCATCCTAAATTACCATAGTTCAAAACATCCACATCACAAAGTTAAAAAGAAAAAAAATGCAGAAAATAAAAAGAGTTAAAGGAAGTAAATTGTTCAACACACGGCACGCAGGCCGGAAATTGTTCATAAGAAAAGAGGGTTAACCTGTGGGTTCACCAACCAGCTGCTCCTAACTCCGCTCCTCCCGCCTAGTCCATGTCCTCGTCTTCATCATCACCTCCTCCTCCGTGCCCCGCCATGTACTCCCGGATGTTCCCAATGTCATCCTAGATGTCGGAGATGTTTCTCTTATTGGCTCCGACCCGGGTGTACGTATTGCTGGCCATATTGTAGGTGTTCCTGGTGCACATGAGGTTTTCCTGCAACAAATCATGTAAACTTTGAAAATTAGGAAAACCGCCTCCTTGCGAGGAGGACTGGCCCGGATCACCATGGGGCTGATACTGGTATTGAGGAGGAGGCTGAAAGTGTGGAGCGTGAAGGACGAGTGCCTCTTGCGGGTTCCATGCATGCCCCTGGACTCTTTGGAAGCTAACTGTCCCGTCTTCGGCTTCATAAATCAAGTTCATGGAGCGGCATATGTGTATGTCCACTCTTCCCGACCATGGACTCTTTTGGAAAGACCTGGGCATGTTCACGAAATGCTTGAAGAGACGGTATATCCACCCCCCAAAGAAGATAGGGGTTGGTGGAGTAGCAAGCCGGTTCCAATGCATGTTTCGGAGCAGGAGGTATGGAACATCGAGGTGGGTGCGGGTATGAATGCAATGAAGGACCACCAGATCTCTCAACCCTACAACGCCACTGCTATCATGCCTTTGGCTAAGAGAGTGAGTGAGGACCCTATGGATGTAGCGGTAAAGTGGGTCCCTCAACTTAGTGCTCTTAGTGCTGCTTGGGTTGTAGTGCCCTTCTCCTATTTGAGCCCAAGCGGTTTGGCGTTCGTTTTCTGATAACTCGCGTAACCCTCCGGTGTTTTCTTCATTACCCGCATCTTCCTCCGCATACAACCCAACTATCGAACCAAACTGTGCCATCGAAATCGAGTACTTAGTTCCCCCGCATCGGTGACTAGGTTGTTAAACCGGTCAAGCTGGTGACTAGGTTGTTAAACCGGTCAAGCTGGTTCACTGTTGCTAAAAGATCCATGCACACTTGTCGTGGGTATTCCTCCGGTCTGGTTCGAAGCACATCGTATCTTGCCTTAGCATCCAACTCGTTTGCATTGAACCGTGTGAATTTCTTCAACATCTGAAAGAAAACACCAAACAATTAGCATGAAACATTGAAATTTTCGGAGAAAACTAAAAACAGTCGGCTTCGTGTTCAGCGGACACGCCCCATGTTGGTCAGAAAATAGCTGGACACGCCCCCGTGCTCAGCGAGCACGACCCCGTGTCCAGACGTCTGTTTCCAAAAAATCCCATTTTTCGACCCGGTCCCGAAAACTTGAAAATTTTTGGTCCAGTAGGGGCGGTTTTCCCCGAAAATGAAACCCCAAGTGCCGTTTTTTCCCAAAAAAAACCGTTTACCCTTTCGATTTTATCTTTTTCTGTTAAAAAACAAGGGCTTGGGTTTTTGTGAGAAATCGGGCAAATCTATGAACAATACAAGTGGATTTACTTCCTATAACATGAATCTAAACTAATGCTAACAGATTTATGCAAAAATTTGAGGTTCGATCCGGATGAAGTTCAAGAACCCTAGATTTTCCCCAAATTTTTGATGTTTTAACTACATGCAAATGCTTAATCTAACTACTAATGATGATAGAATCATACCTTGATGTTGTTAGAAGTAGAGGAGACGTCGAAATCTTGCAAAAAAATCATCTGAACCAAAGAGTTTTCGGGGAAACGAGGCGTGTGGAAATGAAGAAACTGTTTGGAAAAGGGGTTTTATCCTGACAGTTGCGCGGACACGGCCCCATGTCCAGTGGACACGTCCCCGTGCCGGGCGATTTTTTTTTAGTGCTCGTGTGAGTGCCCTTGTTTCCCAAAAACTCGGTTAGAAGACTTACCGATTTAGAGGTCAACCCGTTTGTTCGTAACTTACCAGGTATGATGTTGATGCTTTTATTCTTCGACCGTTTGAAGTGAGATTTCTTCCTCCTCATCCTCAATGAATCCTTGATAGAGCTTCAGCCGTTGGCCATTGACTTTGAATGGAATGCCATTCCAAGATTTAATTTCTACTGCACCGTGTGGGGAAATATGGGTGATGGAAAAAGGTCCTGACCACCTAGACTTTAATTTACCAGGAAATAATCGAAGTCGTGAATTAAACAATAGAACTTGATCTCCTACTCGAAATTCATTTGGTTTTATGTGTTTGTCATGCAAATTTTTCATTATTTCCTTATAAATTTCAGAGTTTGAGTATGCATAATTCCTTAATTCGTCTAATTCATTTAATTGACAAAATCGATTTTTACCGGCAAATTCTAAATCAAGGTTTACATTTTTAATTGCCCAGTAGGCCTTGTGAGTTATTTCTACTGGCAGATGACAACTTTTTCCATAGACGAGCTTATATGGGTTTGTACCTATTGTTGTTTTATAAGCAGTTCGAAAAGCCCATAAAGCATCATCTAATTTATCGGCCCATTCCTTTTTATTTAACCCTACGGTTTTTTCAAGTGTTCGTTTTAAACCTCTATTAGTCACTTCGGCCTGTCCGTTTGTCTGAGGGTGATATGCTGTTGAGACCCGGTGATAGACCCCATATCTTGATAAAAAATGTTCAAGTTGATAATTAAAAAATGGGTACCTCTATCACTTATTAATGCTTTAGGTGTTCCAAAACGAGAGAATAATTTTTTCAGAAATCTTACCACGACTCTTCCATCATTTGTTGGAAGTGCCTCGGCCTCGGCCCATTTAGACAAGTAATCTACTGCCACAAGTATATATTTGTTTCCTTTTGACGGTGGGAATGGTCCCATAAAGTCGAGTCCCCATACATCAAAGATTTCACAAACAAGAATGCCATTTTGTGGCATTTCGTTTTTGGAAGAAATATTACCTGTCCTTTGGCAAGCGTCACATGTCTTGACAAGACTTTGGGTGTCTTTTTAAATGGTCGGCCAATAAAATCCTGAATCAAATACCTTTCGTGCGGTACTAGCGGCACCATGATGTCCTCCGTATGGACCTTCATGACAATGGCGGAGAATTCTTCTTGCTTCGCTACCATGTACGCATCGTCGGATGAGTTGGTCGGCACACATTTTGAAAAGATAAGGATCTTCCCAAAAATAATGCTTTACATCAGCAAAGAATTTCTTTCTTTGATGATGTGGCCAACCTTTTCCGACTATACCGCTAGCTAGGTAGTTAGCATAGTCGGCGTACCATGGTTCTTCTCTGTATTCCACCATTTCTAGGGACTCCGTTGGAAATTTTTCGTTGATTTGCTCGTCCCTGGTTGCCTCCAAAGCTGGGTCTTCTAAGCGTGAAAGATGATCTGCTGCAGTGTTTTCTGCTCCTCTTTTGTCTTTGATTTCAATATCAAATTCTTGGAGGAGTAGAATCCACCGAATCAAACGTGGTTTAGCATCCTGTTTCTTGAAGAGATATCGAATGGCTGCATGATCTGTATAGACTATTGTTTTAGAAAGAACAAGATAAGAACGAAATTTATCAAAAGCAAATACCACAGCTAGTAATTCTTTTTCAGTTGTTGTGTAATTTTCTTGTGCATCGTTGAGTGTTTTACTAGCATACTAAATTGGGTGAAAATGTTTTTCTTTTCTTTGTCCCAAGACAGCTCCAACTGCAAAGTCACTTGCATCACACATGATTTCGAAAGGAAATTTCCAATCAGGCGCTATTATGATAGGTGCATTGACTAGCATTTCCTTTAGGGTTAGGAATGCTTGATTGCAATCCTTGTCAAAGATGAAAGGGGCATCTTTTTCAAGTAATTTTGTTAGAGGCCTTGAGATTTTAGGAAAGTCTTTGATAAACCGCTTATAAAATCCAGCATGCCCTAAGAAATTTCTGATAGCTCTAACAGAGGATGGGGGTGGTAATCGAGAAATAGTGTCTATTTTGGCTCGATCAACCTCCATTCCTTCGCTTGAGATTTTATGACCGAGTACTATTCCCTCCGTTACCATGAAATGGCATTTTTCCCAGTTAAGGGCGAGGTTAGTTTCCTCACATCGGGATAGCATTCGTTCAAGGTTATCGAGGCATTGGTCGTATGAATCCCCAAAGATAGAAAAGTCGTCCATGAAGACTTCCATTGTCTTTTCTATCATGTCATGGAAGATGGCTACCATGCAATGTTGAAAGGTTGCGGGGGCATTGCATAGACCGAATGGCATGCGTCGATAAGCAAAAGTTCCATAGGGACATGTGAAGGTTGTCTTTTCTTGGTCTTCGGGTGCTATCGGGATTTGAAAGTAACCTGAAAAACCATCCAAGAAACAATAAAATTTATGACCGGATAATCTTTCTAACATTTGATCAATAAAGGGCAAAGGGAAGTGATCTTTCCTTGTTGCTTCATTTAATCGTCTATAATCTATACATACCCTCCATCCTGTGACGGTTCTTGTTGGTATTAATTCATTCTTTTCGTTAGTTATTACCGCCATACCTCATTTCTTTGGAACTACTTGGACGGGACTTACCCAAGGACTATCGGAGATAGGATAAATAAATCTGGCGTCAAGTAGTTTGATGACTTCGTTTTTAACCACTTCTTGTACATTTGGATTTACTCGACGTTGTGGTTGTATTACCGATTTGTAGTCATCGTTCATTAAAATTTTGTGCGTGCACATGGAAGGACTTATTCCTTTAATATCTACAAGCTTCCAAGCGATCGCATTTTTGTGTTTTTTTTCAAAAGTTTAATTAATTTTTCTTTTTCTAAACTACCTAATTTAGACGAAATAATTACAGATGATTTACCATCTTTGTCTAGAAAAGCATATTCCAAACCTTTCGGAAGTTCTTTGAGCTCAAGAGGTGGGTCTTTAGGAGACTCCTTATTTGGTTGCTCATTTTGATCAAGAACTTTGAAAGTTTTTTCTATGGCGACCTCTTCTTCAACAAAGTGGTCAATCTTTTCACTTGTATCGGGTGGTTCATCTTCATCTTCAATTAGGGGGTCATTATTGCCGAAAGGATATTTCATTGAACGCTCAATATCGATGCTTCTTTTAAATGCCCCTAATTGAATTGATAGATTGTTGTTCTTCCGGTTTTTCAAAGCTTCGTGGGTTTCTACAAAAGGTCGTCCCAACACTATAGGAGCGTAATCGAGGATGACAAAGTCGGTTGGGATTACCATTTGATTTGTTTGAACCAAGACATCCTCAACTACACCGATTGATTTTATTACTTTCCGATTGGATAGAAAAATGGGTATTTGAAGTGGAGAAAAATCACTAATACTTAATTTTTCGAAAATGTAGTTGGGCATTATGTTAACGCAAAGATCTTTATCAATTGTGACATTACTAATAAATAAATTTTGAAAAAAACATGGAACCGGTGTAATGTTGATTTCAAATGGGTCTTCTTTTATTAGCGAGGTTTGATCATTAGTTAACTTAATGCTTACCGTTTCGTCAATTTTAGTGTTAGTGTTTAACTCTTTTAAAAACTTAGCATGAGTGGGGTACTAAACAATGATTTTCAAAGGAAGGTGACAAGAGATTAATTTCTTCAACATTAGACTCTTCTTGAATTTTAACGTTGTCGGACTCACCTTTTTCGTTGTTTAACTCATGTGTCGGTTTTTCACTTATTTGTTCTTCCATTTTTACATTTTCAACTATCTCTTCTTTATTTAATTCCTCTCTTGCGCGGGACTCCTTTTCCCTTGCGCGAGATTCTTTTATGTAACGCTCGATAGTTTAAGGTATTCTAGTATCCTATCGGTTACGTCGATGATAGAGTAAGGATCGGGATTTTCAAAGCTTGAATCCGGATGTTCGATCCTTTGTTCCTCATAATACTCATAGGAAGTAGATGGTTCACACCATTGTTCTTCATTGTAAGTATATGATGGATAAGGGTCGTAATTTTGTTCTTCATAATACTCATATGAGGTGGGTTGTTCACGCCATGGTTCCTCATAATAAGTATACGAAGGTGGTGGCTCATATCTTGGTTCCTCAAAGTATGAGTATGAAGGCTCGTACCTTGGTTCATCAAAATATGAGTATGAGGGAGAAGGTTCATACCTTTGGTATTCGTAGGATGTGTATGAAGTTGATGGCTCGTACCTGGGCTCCTCATAGTAGGTGTATTAAGTGGATGGTTGAAATAACTCACAATATTGAACCGAGTGCGGGTCACCACAATTGGTGCAATACTTTTCCCTATAATCATCCTCCTCATAGGTGTAGTTGTAACCTCCTGAGTATTGATCCATAAGAATCACTCAGCAGACCACAACAAAGTCTCGAGACCAGAAAACAAAAATAAAAACGGAAACAGAGGCTGGACACGGCCCCGTGTTTAGTGGACACGGCCCCGTGTTCAGGATCTGTATCTGTGCGTTTGAATTAAAAGTTACTGGTTTTGTGCAGCACGGGGGCGTGTTCAGTGAGCACGACCCCGTGTTCAGACTCTGTATCTAGGTGTTTTATGAAAAATATGCAGCACAGCCCCGTGTTCAGGTTACTGTAAATGCAAAACTAAACTAAAATGCAGAAAATTATGCCCGCGTTTTGAAAAAGTTTTGAAAAAAACTGATTAGGCCGTCGATTTTAAGCTTTCTTAAAATCCTTGTGTCCCCGGCAACGGCGCCAAAAACTTGATGTGCGTTAGGTGCGATAGGTTTTTAATGTATAAATTAAGCCCTTTTACACTTTTTAGCCAAGTTTTAAATTTATAAAACACGATATTTACTAACACTAAATACACATATGGGCAAGTGCACCCATCATGAGCGTCGTATAGTGTTGGTAAGATACTGAGATCGTCCAAGGACACAAGAGCTTTTAGTACCGGTTTATCCTCAACGTCTAATCAAATCAAAAGTTTAGAAAAAGGTTTTTAACTAAAAATAAAACTAACTAAAATGCTGAAAAATAAAATAAAATAAAAACAGATAGACAAGATGAATCACTTGGATCCGACTAGTGTGTAGTGTAACCTTTGATTACTTTCGCACTTTTGCACTTTTTAAGAGATTATCTTAGTTATTGTAGTAGGCCCCTCTTTTGAAGGTGACGTTACCCTCAACCCAATAGTTTAAGTCAGCAAGGTTACAATCCTAAAGGGTCGGATTATTGAAAGATAATTAATTAAGTTATTAATGCATAATGTAGTAGGCCCCTCTTTTGAAGGTGACGTTACCCTCGGCTAAGTAGTCTGAGTCAGCAGGGATACAGTCCTAAGTAGTCGGGTTAAAGTTTTAATAGTAGCTTACATATGAGGGGATCAAAGAGTTTGGACCCCCGCCATCCAATACCGGTGGGTATCGAAGGAGGTCCTACTAAATTTGACCCAGGTCCTTGCAGGATCTATACACTGAACAAGGCAAGGCTCTTAGCAAACCGTTCCCTTAACCCCCGACCAGGTAGCCAACATACCAACATATAGACCGTGGAGATATGAATGGTGAAAATCTTTTATTTTATATAGACAGTAAAATAATGCCAAGACACCACGAACAAACGATAAGGAAGAATCACCTTCAACATAAGAAACTAGTTATTAAAGTTATTAATACATAACCAAATAAAAAGTGCGAAAAGATTAAAAATAAAAAGTATTACACTAGACACTTGTCTTCACCAAGTGATGTAAGAGACTTGGGCAAACATGGCCTTTGATTGTCAAGAACTCTTACGATCAATCTTGAATCCCGAGACGACTCACACACTCTATGATGGATGATGGATGATGGTGTTGTGGTGGTGGTGGAGTGTGGGTGAAGTGTGAGAGAGGTGGTGTGCCAATGGATGGTTTGCAAATAAGCCAAGCACCCCTATTTATAGCCTGAACAGCAGCTCGGGCACGGCCCCGTGTCCACCCTCCTTCTCTTTCTTCATTAATTGCAGTTTGTCTACATTAGTTGACTACGCCCCCGTGTACGCTGGGCACGGCCCCGTTTGCAGAAGCGTATCTGTACTATCAAGATTTCCCCAGATTCTGCGAATCTTAGAGTTGACCACGGCCCCGTGTCCGCTGGGCACGCCCCCGTGGTGGGTGATAGAAGCTTCTACAACTTTGTCTTTTCTGCAGACACTTGGGCACGCCCCTGTGCTCATTGAGCATGGGGCGTGTTCAGCCTTCTATTCTCTTGTTTTTGCTTGGGAAGATGCTGTCGGGGGTCGGGCATGCCACATTTATCCCTTTTCTTGTATTTATGTTAGATTTAGTTGCCTTTTGTAACACCTCGAAAATTCACGTCCTATAATGTGTAGACACGTGTCAAATGTTTAAACGTGTGAAAGAAATATTATAGAAGGACTAAAGTTGACAATCATGGAAAGTATGTGGATATACGTATTCTAAATGTCAACAGTGAATAAATATAATGTACATTAACCCTACATGATGTTTATAACGTCAAACGAATAAATCATGGATCATACGAAGCTAAAAGTGAGAGACTACAAACTACAGGGGCTAAATGTGTCAACATGTTTAATTTATACCTCTGAGTGACCTTCTGACAAACCTGAAGCTTTGTAACGGTTAATTATGCTCACTAGAATACCCGATTTAAATTTTGTGAAGTTTCGTTATCGTATGAGAAAGTTATGATCAAATTCGCGTGCGAAGGGTTAAAGCGTAAACGTTGAAAGTTAAGACTTTTCGGGTAACAATAAAGTTACCCGGGGACTTAACAAAGTGGGTATATGTTTTAAAGCCTTTATAGATCAATATTGAGGGTTTACAATGCAAGAAAACAAGTGCCTAATCGAATTTTGAAGAGCCAAGGATCAAATCGCAAAAATCAAAAGTGCTGATCAGAGGAGGCCTAGCGCGACGCGAGGGAGGCCTAGCGTCACGCTAGGGGTGCCCAGCTCCGAAAATTTTGGGTTGTTGCCTGCCATTGCCTTTCTGCTCGATCCCATCCGATTTTCCACATTTCTCTTGACCCCTAGACACCCCCTAAGCTCTAGTAACAAGTGTTGATCAGTTGTGGGCACTAGTAGACACAAGTGTCAAAGAATTGTGGTGACTAAAATGCTATATAAAGGAGCATGAACTTGCAAACATTCTCACACCAATTCCTTTAGCATTCTGATCATTCCTGGAGCTCCAACCTGCTTTCAAGTGATCTCTAATCAAGCTTAGGACTTCAGTAAGTGTTCTAATCCTTCTTAAATTGAGTTTAGCTTAGTTTATTAGCTAAAAGTCAAACCGTCGTAATTACGGTTTGACTTCGAGATTAGTCAACAATGGCTCAGTCATATCTCGAATTAAAAGTAGATATAAGTTGGTATTTATGTGGGTAATAAACCCTCAAAAGGATCCCCCCTGATTACCACTCTAACCAGGTCAAAAGTCGGGTCAAACTAGTTTATAAAAAGTCAACAGGATACTTAAAATGCCATTTATGCATAATTAACATTATAGATCATATACAACCTGTTTGATCATTGTTATAACTTAGTAATAAGTTTAAGAACATGTCTAAACATGTTCAACCCGACAAATTCCTGTAAATACCCGGTTCGGAACCAAAAGTCACATAGTTTGACTTTCACTTTGACTTTCAGTTCTGACCTGTTTAGGCATGTTTTAGAAATGCCTCAGAGCTTTAATTGGACTAGGTTACATGTTAGTACAACCCTCTGTGATTATACACCTTGGTTCATTAGTTATCCAATTAATATGCATGTTTCCGTTAATTGCTCATATGTTGACCGTTATGCCCTTATTACCTTAAAACGTGATTTTTGGAAATGTAAAAGAGTAGAAACTTTAATTACTGATATATAAACTTGTATGCAAAGTTTGACATCAGTTTGATTTGTAGATTAAGAGTTATGCTCATTATCGCAAAATGAATGCTTTATGTTAATAAAAAGGCGTAATTAGCGTATAGCCTAGTTAAGCCTACTTTTTGGTATCAAAATTAATACCCACTGATATAATATATTATTTTGGGATTTTTAAAGATTTTTAATTAATTTTAGGCTGAGCATAACTAGTAGTCGTAGGCTTAATCCGGTAATTGTCGGTTTTGCCCTTACGGGCCATAAAATGAGTTTTACATATCTAAACGACTCCAAACCTTTTGCTACTGATCACACATGATAAATAAAGTATTTTAAGCCTTCTGGAAATATAAAAATATCAGATTTAAGTATCGAACCCGGAAATGGCCTTTAGTCGCCTTATTAAGCGTTTTTAACGCATAATATGTATTAAAATTTTATTGAACATACCCGGGTTGATACCTACTGATATATGAGGAAAATTATAATATTTTAACAGTAAGCAAAGGTTGATAAACTCAGACTTCAGTTTTGAGCTTTTCGGCTTATGTGAAATTACCAAAATACCCCTACGGGGCATAGTTTGGTTAAAAATGATAAATTGCACATATATGCTTTAACCTACCGATATAACTTAGTAAATTGAGTATATTTGCTGATTACATTAGACCTGTAACTCAGCTTGTTACTTAAACTCTTTTATAAACTTTTAAATGACCAAACTACCCCTACGGGGCCTAGTTTGTGTTTAAACACGTTTCGGGCATAATGAAAGACATCTTACTGATGTCACAACATATTTGAGGCATAATTAACTTAGGAAACCTGTATATAGCTCTCATGAATACCCGTTACGCTTATTACGCGTACGGTTTGGTTTATGTAACAAGTTTACATAAATTAGCCGAAACGGGTCAAACCATAACGGTTTTATCTCAAAATCCAGAATGTGAATAATAAACCCATATTAAACAAGTCTTCAAACTTGTTGGGTCTAAATCACATTCTATCCGGTCTTCGCTTAATCGTGCATACGAACCGTATCTTTGAAACTAACCGGTCTAAGCTTAAACTTAATTAAAGACCCGTTAGGATTCTAATAGGTTATTATAAAACCTTCGTTCCAGATTAGGAGGACCAGTAAAAGCTACGTGCATTTTGCTAATTGTGAATTATACTTGCTCAGGTAAATAGTTTTAACTTATTTTCCCTATACGGGCTTGGGTTACGGTATATAGCATACCGCTTGATCGGGCATCAAATCTCCACCGTTAGGTGGGTAGTTGAATAATTTGATCGGCTCGTTTAAACAGTCTTGTTACTTAAAGCCTTTGGGGGGTTAATGACCATGTCCCGGATATCCTTGGCATCATTTTACGGAATGGCCACGACTTAAGCGCGGGGTGTAGGCGTACACCCGTCAGCGCATAAAAGAATAATGTGGTGTGTCTATTGATCTTTAACCCGGACAAGATCCGGGCTACTGAACGCACAAGGAACATGTAATTCGTTCACAAGATTATAATATTAAATAATTCTCCCAAGTTAAATAAAATGTTTATGCCACGTGCATCCAAACCAATTTTCAATCATTTTCCAAAATGAGTCAGTTGATTGTATTTACCAGTGTAAACTGACGTATTTTCCCAAAAAGATTAAATGCAGGTACTATGCGTAATTGGCTGGGATTTCTCCTTAGCATCATTAGAAGTCTCGCAAGCTTAAGATGCCTGAAGTCTGTTGAACCATTGTTTCATATTTTATTTTCGATCCATCTGTGGATAAACATCCGAATATTGTGACATTTGATATTACAATATTAAATTTGGTTGTATCATATTTTTAAATTTGCTTCCGCTGTGCATATTAATATTGTGTTGTGTTTTTTGACTATTACGTTACCAACCATGACGTCACGATACTCCCCACCGGGCCCACCGGTGACACGTGGAAATCGGGGTGTGACAGGTTGGTATCAGAGCCAACACTGAGTGAATTAAACACTAGCCTTTTGTGTTTAATCTCAGTTACACAATTGCACAATTCTAAACTTTCGAGTCTAGACATATAACATAGGACAAATTCTACCTTATTTGGTTTTTGTTTTGTCCTTTAAATTTTTATATATGTTGTTTTGTTATCTTATATTGTATCGACAGGACAAAATGCCTCCAAGATTCTTCCGTAGGAGAGGACGAGGCAAGGGGCCGATTACCGCCCCCAATGACAACGAGGCAGGACCCTCGAATGTACGAGCTCCTTCGACAACAGAGAGTGATGATCCACGGCAAAACCGAAGGAACCTATTTGAGCCGGCCAGACGATCGGTATCTCACAGCTCTACCCCTCCGGTCCAAAACCCGTATGGGCCACAACCGGACTACGAGCCAAACAACCCTCAGCCTTCATTCATACCATTACAACGATCCCTGTCTCATCATTCTTTCGGGGACCCCACCCCAGTCTTTCGGGGCCGGTTTAATCCGGTAGGCTACGTGCAAGAACCCGTGGGTTTTAACCCACTGGGGCCAGACGATCACTTCTCCGGTGATAATGCGGATGACATGGACGAGGATACGGACCCCGTCGAACCTGCAAGTGGTACTCCGAACCACCCGATCGAGATCTCCGACGGATCTTCGTTCCACGGATCACCCTATGTTGGTCCAGACAGCTTCCAAGCCATGTTCACCAGGCATGAATGGTACTTTACACCTCCTCGCCATTCACCGCCTCATGAGCAGCAGCAGCCGCAGCAGTAGCAGCATCATCAAGATTCCTCTGGGGATTCCCGACTTGTGGCAGTTACGCCACCACCTCCACTGCCACCAGTGCAGCCGGCACCTCCTCAACCGCCAAGGCGTAGGAGAACCGGTGCCCGCATGTCGGCACGAGCAAGGGACTTCCATTTCAGTTCCCCACGTCAATCCAGTGGCAGCCACTACCCGCCTCATCAGGAGGACCCACAAATGGGTGGGCCTTCCAACCCAGCGATGCCGTAGCCGCCGCCAATGGGTTTTGACAACCCAATCCCAGCTTATACGGGTTCCATGGCATACAACCCGTTCGAGCCGCCGGTCCACAACAACTACGGGTACGCAGAGGCCGACCCTTACATGGTGGCAGCCAACTAGAATGCCCTGCACCCGGAAGGATCATACGGAGCTCCATGGGGAGTTGGGTACCCAACACATGGGTACCAGATACCACCTAGGCCTATTATACGGACTCAATCGCAGCCGCCTAGGTTCTCCCCACCTGAGCGTGAAGAACTCCTTCAGAGGCTGGATCAGGTTGAACGGGAAGTGCACAGGGACCGTAGGGAGAGACAGACTTTCTTCCAAGGGTTAGCAAGTTTGATCAAAGGGAAGAGCAAGAAGGATCATTGAATCCTTCCACTGTTGTTGTTCCTTGTATCCAATAAGCCCCTGCGTGGGCCTGTATTTGCTTTATTAGCCCCTGTGTGGGTATGCTTGTTTGTATTGACCCCTGCGTGGGTCTATCTTCTGTAAACCCCTACGCGGGTGTGTTATTTGTGTAAGTCCCTGCGTGGACCATTATGTTATTAAGCCCCTGCGTGGGCATGTGTGCATTAAGCCCCTGCGTGGGCATGTGTCGATCTCTACAAAGAACACTCAAAATCTGATAAACATGACGTAATCCAACAGCAGTTTGGTACAAGAACAATGGGACCGTTTCCTGTTCTAACCGCTTGAAATGAGCACATAACACATATATATAGTTGAGCTAGACCGCTTGAAATGACACATACACATTCAAGCGGTCATACTTTCAAGCGATCACACTAGTTCAAGCGGTCACACTAAATTACATATCAAGCGAACATGCCTAGTATTTTGTCTTCAAGCGAACATGCATGCAATTCAAGCGAATTAGCCAATCTGCTTCATGTATGCATTTAATTTCATGTGATAATGCACTTGATGATGTCATTGGTATGATGTCATTATCAATAATGATGACATCATGCTTGATCCGAACTGCAACGTATCCAAAACTCGATATAAGACGAAGTCAACAGACATATGCACCAACAGTTTGTTATTTGAAAAGACCCGTTTAGGGCAGTGTATAATAATTTTGAATAAATTAATGGAATGTTTGTTTTATAAATTTCATGTTTGCCATTTTGTGCATAAATAATTTATAAATGAATTAAATAAATTAAAAATCATTCCTTTTGAATTAATCTGCCTATTATTAATTAAGAATCTTAAAGTGTGAAACCTAGCCTTTTGGTCATTATAAGACCGGGCCAAGATGGTAAGACCTGTTTAAAAGATTCAAATCCCTGTTAACATCATTGAAACATGTTAACACTCCTGGCAGATGTGATTCGTTAAAATCACATGTCATTTTTATATGTATAAGGATTCTTTAGAAGATTCCTAACCCAATTTAATGATCTCTGAATCATGGGTTAAGATCATCAATTAAGATGATCATATTTTTACCATACGTTGGTAATATAATGCCTACGGGCCTTGCTCATTTCTACATGAGCCAAAAGACAGTTGTAGCTATGACTCCCTGTCTGAAAAAGGTAATAAACTATATTCAAACCTTAAAAGCCTTGATTCTCTGAAATCATAGCTTATAAATTTACATTGTCCTTGTGACTAGGCCTATTGTGCCAGTATACCTTCATATTTTGATTCTCTGAAATCATAACTTTTAAATTAAGGTGTCCATGTGACTAGGCCTTTTGTGCCACAAATAAAACTGTTATTGTTTTATAATTAGGATAAATTATAATAGAAATCCTAAATAAATATGATTAATAAATTAACCAAATATGGTCTCTGTTTACCATGGTTAATGAATTTCATTAAGGGGCAATTCCATAATAAACTCCCAAATAAACTATTGTCCTTGTTTTCTGCAACAGTTAAATTAAAATGGCTAACTCGGACGAGGGAAATAGCCATCCAGTGGAGGTTAATAATGACGCCCGAATTAATCTAACGGGTGCGGAATTGAAAGCGATCATAGACGGCGCTGTTACACAGGCTTTGGAAAGGCAGTATGAAGAGTACAGTGGGACTCGTAGTAGGACCCAATCTACACAGCCTTCAAAGCCACCGTCCAAGAAGGAAGACCCAAAGAAAGATGATGATCGACGCTCCTCGAACCATCAAAGTGTCCCATCTCAGCAGATAGTGCTGAATCAAGAACCCCGTAACAAGGGTTGCTCCTACAAGTACTTCGTGTCTTGCAAGCCCCGGGATTTTAATGGGGAGAAAGGAGCCATCGATTGTATGACATGGCTTGACAAGATGGACACGGTGGTAGATATCAGCGGATGCGCTGAAAAGGATGTGGTTAAGTTTGTGTCACAGTCCTTTAAGGGTGAAGCGTTAGCATGGTGGAGATCTCTGATTCAAGCCACCGGGAAAATCCCATTGTACAATATGTCATGGGAGCAATTTGTTGCCCTTATCAGAGAGAATTATTGCCCTCAGCATGAGGTGGAAAAGATAGAATCTGACTTTCTATCTTTGGTGATGACGAACCTTGACTGTCAAGCTTACCTGACGAGCTTCAATACGATGTCTCGGTTGGTTCCTTATCTAGTAACCCCAGAGCCAAAAAGAATCGCTCGTTTTATCGGTGGTTTAGCCCCGGAAATCAAGGCAAGCGTAAAAGCTTCTCGGCCAGCTACTTTTAGATCAGTAGCAGACATTTCCTTATCCCTCACTCTGGATGCGGTCAGGCAGAGATCGCTGAGGAATAAGGAGGCTGAGAAGAGAAAGCGTGAAGATGATGGTTCACGAAGATCGAACAAGAAACACCGTGGGAACGGTGACAACAAGAAAGGATCCGAGTCGAGGAAAGATGGGCATAATTCTGGTGAGAAGCCCAAATGCAAAATTTGCAAGAAGCAGCACTTTGGAAAGTGCAGACTGGAGTCGAACTCACAAACTCAGTCAAAATCTTATGCTTGTGGTATTTGCAAGTCCACGGATCACAAAACCTTGGATTGCAAGAAGATAAAAGACGCAACATGCTACCGTTGCAATGAAAAGGGGCACATTAAGACCAACTGCCCTAAATACAACAAGAAGCCTGAAGAGGCTAAGAAGACTAATGCGAGAGTCTTCAGAATGGACGCGAAAGAGGCTGTGCAAGACGATAATGTCATAACAGGTACTTTCCTTGTAAATGATGTATTTGCAAGAGTACTTTTTGATTCAGGCGCATATAAGTCTTTCGTAGATAACAAGTTTTGTAAATTGTTGAATTTACCTGTCAAAACCTTAAGCGTAAACTATGAGGTAGAGTTAGCAGATGGTACCATAGAAACCGTCTCAACTGTGTTAGATGGATGTGTTATATCCATTAAGAACCATTCTTTTCCTCTGTCTCTACTTCCATTTAAGTTAGCTGGTTTTGACATAGTTCTGGGTATGGACTGGTTATCTCGTAACCAGGCCCAAATCGTCTGTAACATGAAGCAAGTGGTAATAAAGACTCCGTCTGGTGAACCACTTACCATTCGGGGAGATACCCAGTATGGGCTGCCTGAGCAAGTGACTATGCTCAAGGCTTCGAAATGTTTAAAGAAGGGTTGTGTCATCTACATGGCGCAAGTGATTATTGATGAGCCTAAACCGAAGATAGAAGACATCCCTGTCATCTCTGAATTCCCAGAAGTTTTTCCGGAAGAACTACCTGGTTTGCCACCAGATAGGCAAGTGGAATTCAGGATTGATATCATCCCCGGAGCAGCACCAGTTGCTAGAGCACCTTATAGGTTGGCGCCCACAGAGATGAAAGAATTGAGGACACAGCTAGATGAATTACTAGCCAAGGGTTTCATTAAACCTAGTTCGTCTCCTTGGGGAGCGCCAGTCCTATTTGTCAAGAAGAAGGATGGATCGATGCGTCTGTGCATCGACTATCGTGAGCTTAATAAGGTCACGATAAAGAATAGATATCCTTTGCCTAGGATCGACGATTTGTTCGATCAGTTACAAGGGGCCAGTTATTTCTCGAAGATTGATTTGAGGTCAGGCTACCATCAACTGAAGGTTAGAGATGAAGACGTGCATAAAACTGCATTTAGGACTCGTTATGGTCATTACGAGTTCCTAGTGATGCCTTTTGGGCTCACTAATGCACCGGCCGCGTTCATGGATCTCATGAATCGCGTTTGCAAGCCGCACTTAGATAAATTCGTCATCTTCTTCATTGACGACATTCTTATCTATTCGAAGAATCAATCCGACCACGAGAAACACCTTCGCTGTATTCTCAAACTCCTGCATCAGGAGAAGCTCTATGTCAAATTCTCCAAGTATGAATTTTGGCTACGAGAAGTCCAATTTCTTGGACATGTGGTCAGTGAGCGTGGTATCCAGGTGGATCCCGCTAAGGTTGAAGCTGTTATGAATTGGCAAGAGCCAAAGACGCCTACGGAGATTCGTAGCTTCCTGGGATTGGCAAGATATTACAGGCGCTTCATTGAAAATTTTTCAAGGATTGCTGCACCCCTAACTTCCTTAACCAAGAAGAAAGTAAAGTTCGTTTGGGGCCCTAAGCAGCAAGAAGCTTTCGATATTCTCAAGCAAAAGTTAAGCAATGCTCCTGTGTTGACATTGCCTGATGGAATCGATGAATTTGTAGTTTATTGTGATGCATCACACACTGGCATGGGGTGTGTGCTTATGCAAAAAGGCAAGGTTATTGCCTATGCGTCACGACAGTTAAAGGTGCATGAAAAGAATTACACCACCCACGACTTGGAGTTGGGTGCCGTTGTATTCGCACTAAAACTGTGGAGGCATTATCTTTATGGGATCAAGTGTGTGATTTATTCTGATCACAAGAGCCTCCAGCACCTGTTTAATCAAAAAGAGTTAAACATGAGGCAACGCCGTTGGATGGAGACCTTGAATGATTATGATTGTGAAATCAAGTACCATCCCGGTAAGGCGAATGTAGTCGCTGATGCCTTGAGTCGAAAGGAAAGGATGAAACCCATCCGAATCAATGCCAAGCGCATGGAGATAAAGAATAATTTGATGGATAGGTTGTTAGCTGCACAGAAGGAAGCTGTGTTGGAAGCTAACTATCCTAATGAAAAGTTAGGAGTAACTGAGGAGCAGTTAACTCTTAGCAAGGACGGAATTTTACGATTAAATGGACGAATATGGGTTCCAATTTATGGAGGACTTCGAGATGTCATCCTCCAGGAAGCCCATAGTTCCAAATACTACGTTCATCCTAGAGCTGATAAGATGTACCAGGATCTAAAGGCAAATTATTGGTGGATAGGCTTGAAAAAGTCTGTAGCCACCCATGTAGCTAAATGCTTGACATGTGCGCAAGTCAAAGCCGAGCATCAAAAGCCGTCAGGCTTGCTACAACAGCCTGAACTTCCTACGTGGAAGTGGGAAATGGTAACTATGGATTTTATTACCAAGTTACCTAAGACCAGGAAAGGAAATGATACAATATGGGTTATAGTTGACAGACTGACTAAGTCAGCACATTTCTTACCCATCAAGGAGACTTATAGCTCCGACATGTTAGCCCAGTTATACGTTGATAAGATTGTAGCCTTACATGGCATACCTGTGGCTATTATCTCTGATAGAGATACTAGGTACACGTCGCATTTTTGGAAGAGTTTCCAACAATCTTTGGGCACACGTTTGAATTTTAGTACGGCTTATCATCCTCAGACTGACGGTCAGAGTGAGCGTACTATTCAAACGTTGGAGGACATGCTACATGCATGTGCAATCGATTTGGGTGGTAGTTGGGATAAGAACCTACCATTAATCGAATTCTCCTACAACAATAGCTCCATACCAGCATTAAGGCTGCGCCTTTTGAGGCATTATACGGTAGAAAGTGTAGATCGCCCATTTGTTGGGCAGAAGTTGGAGACGTCCAATTATCAGGACCAGAGATAGTGTTCGAAACGATGGACAAGATTGTCCAGATTCGTGACCGTCTCAAAGCTGCCCGAGATAGGCAGAAGAGTTACGCTGATCCTAAGCGTAAGGATTTTCACTTCAAAGTAGGTGACAAAGTCCTACTTAAAGTGTCACCCTGGAAAGGAGTGATGCGGTTTGGTAAGAAAGGCAAGCTAAGCCCGAGATACATAGGACCTTTCGAGGTTATCGAACGTGTCGGGTCAGTTGCCTATAAGTTAAACTTACCAGAAGAGCTCAGTGGAATTCACAATGTGTTCCACATCTGCAATCTGAAGAAGTGTTTCGATGATGAATCACTGGTAATACCCCATACAGATGTGCATATAGACGAGAGCTTAAAATTTGTTGAAAAACCTTTGTCGATTGAAGATCGACAGGTAAAGAAGCTTCGGAGGAAGCATGTACCTATTGTAAAGGTCAAATGGGATGCCCGTAGAGGACCCGAATACACGTGGGAGGTTGAATCCACAATGAAAGAAAAGTACCCTTATTTATTTTAGTAAATCTCGGGTCGAGATTTATTTTAAGGGGGTGAGGATGTAACACCTCGAAAATTCACGTCCTATAATGTGTAGACACGTGTCAAATGTTTAAACGTGTGAAAGAAATATTATAGAAGGACTAAAGTTGACAATCATGGAAAGTATGTGGATATACGTATTCTAAATGTCAACAGTGAATAAATATAATGTACATTAACCCTACATGATGTTTATAACGTCAAACGAATAAATCATGGATCATACGAAGCTAAAAGTGAGAGACTACAAACTACAGGGGCTAAATGTGTCAACATATTTAATTTATACCTCTGAGTGACCTTCTGACAAACCCGAAGCTTTGTAACGGTTAATTATGCTCACTAGAATACCCGATTTAAATTTCGTGAAGTTTCATTATCGTATGAGAAAGTTATGATCAAATTCGCGTGCGAAGGGTTAAAGCATAAACGTTGAAAGTTAAGACGTTTCGGGTAACAATAAAGTTACCCGGGGACTTAACAAAGTGGGTATATGTTTTAAAGCCTTTATAGATCAATATTGAGGGTTTACAATGCAAGAAAACAAGTGCCTAATCGAATTTTGAAGAGCCAAGGATCAAATCGCAAAAATCAAAAGTGCTGATCAGAGGAGGCCTAGCGCGACGCGAGGGAGGCCTAGCGTCACGCTAGGGGTGCCCAGCTCCGAAAAATTTGGGTTGCTTCCTGCCATTGCCTTTCTGCTCGATCCCATCCGATTTTCCACATTTCTCTTGACCCCTAGACACCCCCTAAGCTCTAGTAACAAGTGTTGATCAGTTGTGGGCACTAGTAGACACAAGTGTCAAAGAATTGTGGTGACTAAAATGCTATATAAAGGAGCATGAACTTGCAAACATTCTCACACCAATTCCTTCAGCATTCTGATCATTCCTGGAGCTTCAACCTGCTTTCAAGTGATCTCTAATCAAGCTTAGGACTTCAGTAAGTGTTTTAATCCTTCTTAAATTGAGTTTAGCTTAGTTTATTAGCTAAAAGTCAAACCGTCGTAATTACGGTTTGACTTCGAGATTAGTCAACAATGGCTCAGTCATATCTCGAATTAAAAGTAGATATAAGTTGGTATTTATGTGGGTAATAAACCCTCAAAAGGGTCCCCCCTGATTACCACTCTAACCAGGTCAAAAGTCGGGTCAAACTAGTTTATAAAAAGTCAACAGGATACTTAAAATGCCATTTATGCATAATTAACATTATAGATCATATACAAACTGTTTGATCATTGTTATAACTTAGTAATAAGTTTAAGAACATGTCTAAACATGTTCAACCCGACAAATTCCTGTAAATACCCGGTTCGGAACCGAAAGTCACATAGTTTGACTTTCACTTTGACTTTCAGTTCTGACCCGTTTAGGCATGTTTTAGAAATACCTCAGAGCTTTAATTGGACTAGGTTACATGTTAGTACAACCCTCTGTGATTATACACCTTGGTTCATTAGTTATCCAATTAATATGCATGTTTCCGTTAATTGCTCATATGTTGACCGTTATGCCCTTATTACCTTAAAACGTGATTTTTGGAAATGTAAAAGAGTAGAAACTTTAATTACTGATATATAAACTTGTATGCAAAGTTTGACATCAGTTTGATTTGTAGATTAAGAGTTATGCTCATTATCGCAAAATGAATGCTTTATGTTAATAAAAAGGCGTAATTAGCGTATAGCCTAGTTAAGCCTACTTTTTGGTATCAAACTTAATACCCACTGATATAATATATTATTTTGGAATTTTTAAAGATTTTTAATTAATTTTAGGCTGAGCATAACTAGTAGTCGTAGGCTTAATCCGGTAATTGTCGGTTTTGCCCTTACGGGCCATAAAATGAGTTTTACATATCTAAACGACTCCAAACCTTTTGCTACTGATCACACATGATAAATAAAGTATTTTAAGCCTTCTGGAAATATAAAAATATCAGATTTAAGTATCGAACCCGGAAATGGCCTTTAGTCGCCTTATTAAGCGTTTTTAACGCATAGTATGTATTAAAATTTTATTGAACATACCCGGGTTGATACCTACTGATATATGAGGCAAATTATAATATTTTAACAGTAAGCAAAGGTTGATAAACTCAGACTTCAGTTTTGAGCTTTTCGGCTTATGTGAAATTACCAAAATACCCCTACGGGGCATAGTTTGGTTAAAAATGATAAATTTCACATATATGCTTTAACCTACTGATATAACTTAGTAAATTGAGTATATTTGCTGATTACATCAGACCTGTAACTCAGCTTGTTACTTAAACTCTTTTATAAACTTTTAAATGACCAAACTACCCCTACGGGGCCTAGTTTGTGTTTAAACACGTTTCGGGCATAATGAAAGACATCTTACTGATTTCACAACATATTTGAGGCATAATTAAGTTAGGAAACCTGTATATAGCTCTCATGAATACCCGTTACGCTTATTACGCGTACGGTTCGGTTTATGTAACAAGTTTACATAAATTAGCCGAAACGGGTCAAACCTTAACGGTTTTATCTCAAAATCCAGAATGTGAATAATAAACCCATATTAAACAAGTCTTCAAACTTGTCGGGTCTAAATCACATTCTATCCGGTCTTCACTTAATCGTGCGTACGAATCGTATCTTTGAAACTAACCGGTCTAAGCTTAAGCTTAATTAAAGACCCGTTAGGATTCTAATAGATTATTATAAAACCTTCGTTCCAGATTAGGAGGACCAGTAAAAGCTACGTGCATTTTGCTAATTGTGAATTATACTTGCTCAGGTAAATACTTTTAACTTATTTTCCCTATACGGGCTTGGGTTACGGTATATAGCATACCGCTTGATCGGGCATCAAATCTCCACCGTTAGGTGGGTAGTTGAATAATTTGATCGGCTCGTTTAAACAGTCTTGTTACTTAAAGCCTTTGGGGGGTTAATGACCATGTCCCGGATATCCTTGGCATCATTTTACGGAATGGCGATGACTTAAGCACGGGGTGTAGGCGTACACCCATCAGCGCATAAAAGAATAATGTGGTGTGTCTATTGATCTTTAACCCGGACAAGATCCGGGCTACTGAACGTACAAGGAACATGTAATTCATTCACAAGATTATAATATTAAATAATTCTCCCAAGTTAAATAAAATGTTTATGCCACGTGCATCCAAACCAATTTTCAATCATTTTCCAAAATGAGTCAATTGATTGTATTTACCAGTGTAAACTGACGTATTTTCCCAAAAAGATTGAATGCAGGTACTATGCGTAATTGGCTGGGATTTCTCCTTAGCATCATTAGAAGTCTCGCAAGCTTAAGATGCCTGAAGTCTGTTGAACCATTGTTTCATATTTTATTTTCGATCCATCTGTGGATAAACATCCGAATATTGTGACATTTGATATTACAATATTAAATTCGGTTGTATCATATTTTTAAATTTGCTTCCGTTGTGCATATTAATATTGTGTTGTTTGACTATTACGTTACCAACCATGACGTCACGATACTCCCCACCGGGCCCACCGGTGACACGTGGAAATCGGGGTGTGACACCTTTTCGCTTCTTTTGTTCATTTGAGCTCATTTAATCCTGAAAATACAAAAGGAAGACAA
Organism: Helianthus tuberosus; assembly: GCA_030545235.1. Classification (NCBI taxonomy): domain Eukaryota; kingdom Viridiplantae; phylum Streptophyta; class Magnoliopsida; order Asterales; family Asteraceae; genus Helianthus; species Helianthus tuberosus. The sequence continues at coordinate 9,204,182 of CM060434.1, read as the reverse complement.
AAACACAGTTTTTCCAACATTAGTACTAAAAAAGGATTAGTTTTATGCCACATTTGATGTAATTTATATGTTGCATTTTGCACACATCAATAGATGTACCATTAACTAAGCTAACCTGTAAAACAGTTAAGTTTGAATGGGGACCTAGGCAAGAAGAGGCTTTTAAGATTTTAAAGTAAAGGTTAACCAACGCCCTAATTCTTGCCTTACCAGAAGGGACAGAAGATTTTGAAGTTTACTGTGATGCTTCTAAGCTAGGATTAGGATGTGTGTTGATGCAACGCAAAAAGGTAATTGCGTATGCTTCAAGGCAATTGAAAAAGCACGAAGAAAATTATACGACTCATTACTTAGAATTAGGAGCAATAATTTTTGCCCTTAAGATTTGGAGACACTATCTGTATGGAAGTAAGTTTACAGCCTATACAGATCATAAGAGTTTAAGATACATATTTGGGCAAAAAGAATTAAACATGAGGCAAAAAAGATGGATGGAAATTCTAAGTGACTACGACTGTGATATTCAATATCACAAAGGAAAAGCAAATGTAGTAGCAGACGCTTTAAGTCGTAAGTATCATGAAAAACAAAGACGAGTTCGTGCTCTTAGATTAAATCTTCAAGTAGATTTAATGGAACAACTGAAAAACGTTCAAGAAACAGCAATCAAGGATGATGCTGAAGGAATGAAAGGAAGAATAAAAGAATTAGAACAAGGGACAGATGGAATTTGGAGATTACACCAGAAAAGAATTTGGGTACCTAAGCAAGGGAATTTAAGAGATAAGATTTTAGAAGAAGCCCATAAATCTAGATATACCATGCACCCTGGAAATAACAAAACGTACCAAGATTTAAGGAATAACTTTTGGTGGATAGGAATGAAAAAGGACATAGCTAAATATGTATCTAAGTGTCTAACTTGTTCGCAAGTTAAGGCAGAACACCAGAAACCTTCAGGATTACTCCAACAACTAGAAATGCCTGTTTGGAAATGGGAACTAATAACAATGGATTTTGTTACTAAGTTGCCTAAAACTAGGAAAGGTAAGAACGCGATTTGGGTAATTGTAGATCGATTAACCAAATCAGCTCATTTTCTACCCATGAAGGAATCCTTTAGCATGGAAAGATTAGCAAAGTTGTACGTAGACGAGGTAGTATCCTTACATGGAGTCCCACTATCCATTGTATCAGACGGGGATAGTCGTTTCACTTCACATTTTTGGACAAGTTTCCAAGAAGCAATGGGGACCCGATTAAACTTAAGTACTGCATACCATCCCCAAACAGACGGACAGAGTGAAAGGACTATCCAAACCCTGGAAGACATGCTCAGAGCATGTGTAATAGATTTTGGTGGAAACTGGGATAACCACCTAACCTTAATTGAATTCTCCTATAACAATAGTTATCATGCAAGTATCGAAGCTGCCCCGTTCGAAGCACTGTATGGATGAAAGTGTAGAACTCCAGTTTGCTGGGCAGAAACAGGAGAAAGCCAATTATTAGGTCCCGAAATTGTACAAGAAACCACCGACAGGATCACTCAAATCAAGGAAAGACTGAAAACGGCTCGAGATCGCCAGAAGAGTTATGCCGACAATCGACGCAAGCCGTTAGAATTTCAAGTCGGAGACAAGGTACTCTTGAAAGTTTCTCCTTGGAAAGGAGTAGTTCGGTTCGGAAAGAAAGGAAAACTAAGTCCAAGGTACATAGGACCATTTCCAGTGACCCAGCAGATAGGACCAGTTGCCTATCGCCTACGACTACCAGAAGAGCTCGCTGGAGTACATGACGTGTTTCATATATCTAACCTCAATAAATGTTTATCTGACGAATCACTGGTAGTACCTCTTCAAGTGTAACACCTCGCAAAATCATGTCCAATATAGTATCGACACGTGTCATGAACTTTAAACATGTAACGGATTGATTACGAAGGGACTAAAGTTGACTAACGAAGAAAATATATGTATATAAGGATGCAAAGTGTCAACATTTGATAATTATGCCTTTCAACAACCCTACATGATGCTTATACCCTAAAAACGAATGTATCATGAAGCGTGTGAAACCGTTTGTGGAAGAAAGTGAAAGTTTACAAGACGCGAGGGTTAAATGTGTCAACATGTTTAAGTTATACCTCTGAGTGACCTTTTAGTGAACCCGAAGCCTTGTAACGATTAATTATACTCCCAAGAATAAGTGGTAAAAATTTCACAAGGTTTCGATATCGTATGAGAAAGATACGCTAACTTTCGTAATTAAGGGGTTAAAAGCGTCAACTAGGAAAAACTTGTGTTTTCGGTTATCGTTTAACGAAACCGGACCTAATGATGTTTGGTTATATCTCATGGATCATAGAAATATAAATTTCATGGGTTAAAAGTGCTTAAAATGGAAGAAATTACACATTTGAAGGTCCAGGGGGTGAAAGTGTCACTTTTAAAAACTTGTTGCTGGTCCCCTTACCTGCTGGCGTCGCGCCACCAGCTGGGCACTTCCCCGTGGCGCGGCGCGACGGAGTACCAGATCAGCAAACACTTGTTTAACGTGGCAGCTTGCATGTTTGCCGAATTCCGCGAGTTTGCCACCCTCTAGCTCCTTGAAACACGTCCCTTAACACTTGTATTCATCCCTAGAGTTGCCATAACACCTGTAGCAATCTCCTTGATCCTCCATGGCTATAAATAGAGCCCTTTGTTCCAACTTGTGAATTCACATTTCAGCACTTCACTTGGAAAGCTTCCAAACTCTTGTTCTGAAGATTTCTGGAGCTCAAGACCACTTCCTAAGGATCCTTAGTCGTGCATAGGACTTCAGTAAGTGTCCTTAACCTTTCTTAATTCAGTTTTACTTAGTTTATTAGCCTAAAGTCAAACCGTCGTAATTAAGGTTTGACTTCGTGATTAATTAAAATTTGTCCAGTCAAATCTCAAATTGAAAGTAGCTTTGAGTTAGTATTTATGTGGGTAATAAACCCTTAAAAGGGCACCCTCTGATTCCCACTCTAACTAGGTAAATTGTCGGGTCAAAGTTAATTTTAAAAAGTCAACAGAAAGCTAATTTTCGCATAAACACATAATTAACAATGTAGAAGCTATGAAACCTGTTTTATCACTTGTATAACTAGGTAATTAATGTAAGAACATGCCTAGGCATGTTCAACCCGACAATTTTCAGTATAAGCTCGGTTCGGAACCGAAAGTCGCATAAGTGGACTTTTGCTTTGACTTTCAGTTCTGACCCATTAGAGCACATTTTAGAAATGCCTTAGAGCTTTATTAGGACCAGGTTACATGTTAGTATAACCCTCTGTGATTATACAACTTGGTTCATTAGTTATCCGATTCATATGCATGTTTCCGTTATATGCCTAAATGTTGACCAATATGCCCTTTTGACCTTAAAACAAAAATTTTGAAAATGTGAGAGGACAATAATCTTTATGACTGATTTATAAACATGTCCCTAAATTTTCACATCAGTTTGAGGTCTAGATTAAGAGTTATGCTCAATAGCGTAATTAGAAAGCTTTTTATTAATTAAACGGCGTAATTAGCATACAGCCTATCTAAAACGAATTTTTGATACCAAACTTTTTACCTACTGATGTAAAATAATATTTTAGGATTTTTGAAGATTTTTATTTATTTTTAGGCTGAGCATAACATAGGGTTATAGCTTTGATTCGGTAATTGTCGGTTTTGCCCTTTTGGCCTATAAAATGAGTTTTACATAATATTTTGATACCAAACCTTTTGCTACTGATTTTATATAATAAATAAAGTATTTTGAGTCTTCTGGAATGATAAAAATATCAGATTTTCTTTAAAAACCTGGAAATCGCTTAAAACCGTCTTTTTACGCGTTTAAAACGCATAGTATGTATTAAAACCATTTTTCTCATATAAGACTTAATACCTACTAATGTTTTAAGCAAATTTTTATATTTTAACAGCAAGCAAAAGTTTTAAACTCAGATTTCAAATTTTGACCTTTAAAGCTTATGTGAAATTACCAGAAAACCCCTACAGTGCATAGTTTGGTTAAAATAGATAAATTTCACATATATGCAATACCCTACTGTTGTGACTTATAAAAATAAGTATTTTTACTGAATATATCATACCTGAAACTCAGATTAGTATTTAAACTCTTTTATAATCTTTAAAATGACCAAAATACCCTTACGAGTCATAAATTGAGTTTAAATTCCTTTTGGGCATAATGGAAGGTATCCTACTGATATCACAACACATTTAAGACATATTAACTTGGGAAACCTGTTTGTTGGGATTGAACCCTATCAGAGGAACAGATAATTAAAGCCAAAACTGGATCAGAGCAGTGGATCCAAAATAAGCAGACGATTACAGCTAGTTCATGCAAATCTCTCCCCTTGAAAGTGGTTTTATATCTGCTGACCTCCTATCTGCTGATCTTACAAAGTACTGACCTACAACTGCTGCCTTGCATCTACTGCCCAAAGTCAAGGACTGATGGAAGACCAAAGCTCTGCTGACTCAATCTACTGCCTTGAGTCAAGTACGGCTGATCCGGACAGGCACTGCTGGGTTCACAGCAGTGGAAGGATGCAGCAGCTGTTTAAGTGTCTTTTATGTAATGTAATGTAATAGCAGTAGTTTAGTACATCAGTGTTTATAGATTAGAGGTTAGAGTTTGTTAGGAGGTTAGATGTCACTTTCATGGTGACGTCAGCTAAGATGCTCAATGGTTTGCAAGTGCCTATAAATAGTTCAGTACTTTGTACTGTTCTATTAGCTCTTTCACCACATCGTCTTCTTTGCACGAACAAACTACTGAGCTCTGGCTGAGGGGGAGTTTGCATTCATACATCAATCATTGTAATCGTTGTTGAAACAAATTCAATCTTTCGGTTCTTTGTGTAAAGATGTTTGATTAAAGTATTACTCTCGTTTGATTGTATGCAAAGTTTGTTTTCATCTTAATTCCGCTGCACAACTCTTTCATTTTCATCTTAATTTCAAACGAAAATACAATCAAAAAGAAACTCAGATCCAACAATTGGTATCAGAGCCTGGACAGTCAAATTTGATTTAACAATCATTTTGACGTAAATAGTTCAGCTCATAACAGTTGATACTGATCGTTTGTTCGTCCGTTGAAAAACAGAGCAAGGATTAATCACCATTAAAGTTGATTTCTCAGTGTCTGTAAAACAACAAGAATGACGGCACAATCTCTGGATGATAAAAACAACATCGACTCGCTTTTTAAACCACCTATGCTAAAAAGAAATGAGTACAACATCTGGCAGAGGAGGATGGGTCACATCCTCGCTCAACAAAGCACAGGTTGTTGGAAATCTGTCATTTATGGTCCCCATGTTCCTTCAGTGCCAAGTGCTGAAGATGCTAAAAAGTTCGTTCCAAAACCAGTTGAAAATTATACCGAAACCGATTTTCAAAAGATCGAACTAGATGCTAAAGCGTTTAGCATCGTAGCATCAGCGCTGCCCAATGAAATATATGCTGGACTGTTACATTGTAACAGTGCCAAAGAGTTATGGGACGCACTTAAGGCACAGTTTGGGGGAACTGAAGAAGTCATAGAAAACAATAGGGAAATCCTGAACCAACAGTATGAAACATTTTGCTACGTTAAAGGTGAATAACTAACGCAACAATTTGAGCGTTTCAGTTGTCTCATCAGTGAACTGAGGCTTGTTAACACCACTTTTACAAACTCAACTCAAAATAGCAGGTTCCTCAGGTCACTGCCAGAAAAATGGGACACCATAGCTTTTGTCACCCGAAACTCACCTGAATTCAAGGATCTGACCTTGACCCAACTCCACGGTAGACTCCTGACCTATGAATGGGAGTTGAACCAGAAAAGGAGGTTACAAGAGTCAGGAAAAGTTACCGATGATTACACTTTCGGTAATACTGCTCTTCTGGGTCAAGAAGAATCTGGGAGCAGTGGTAAGGATCAGGGTTTTGATTGTGACAACTCGAGTTTCCGACTTTCACTTTCGCATTTATTGCACTTTGACTGTTGACTTTGACGGTTTGGATGTTTGTTATTTGCCTTCTAACTGTAAAACATTATATGATGAATGTGTGGGACATGTTTGCATGATTACTACTTGAACATTTAATAATACTTAGACGAAACAAGAACCTGAATGACGAATCAAAATAGAATTGACGAAACATAACTTGTTTCGCCATATTCCGATTCGCCATAGCAATCATCGACGAAACGGGATTCAGTTTCGTCGGCCTGTCTGTTCCGCCAAAGCCCAGTAGGCCCAACAACCTTAAAACGTGTATTTATAGGATCGAGCAGTTAGAATTATACACGTTTAACAAAACAAGAAAACCCTAGAGGACTCTCTGCTGTGTGACGGAAAACTAGAACCCACCGGAAACCCTTGTGCGATCAAATCATCATCTCGGTTAGTATCTTATGATTTTTTAACTGTTCATGCATATGTTATGATTGCGTGTTTCAATGTTATTATAAATCGTACACTGCAACACTGTTTGATTTGCTCTCTATTGTAATCGGCTCTTGTATATGGCTAGGGTTTCAAATAAGAATAGACTATGAATCCTTGTACTGTCGATTTGGTTGTCAAAATATGATTGGATTATGTTTAGGGTTGTGATAGTATAGATAACAAACCCAATCGGAACTGATGATATGTATGATTATATGAACATATGTTAAACTGCATGGAATACATGGAATCTTGTACTGCGAATCTATTACATGTGTTGGATATGGTTTGATTGCATGATATCTTGGTCCAATGGAATTCCTTCAACATGGACTTGTCAGCCATGATTTATTTATTTAAATGATGATGTTTGTTAGTGATTTGATAATTCTCATGATTACATATTTGGTCCAATCACAACATGTCCATATTTAACATTGTTGGCCATTGATGTGGGAAATTATAATAATATTGATGATGATTTCGATTTGTCTCGTATGATCATTGGGTGATGAAACGGCTGTTGTTGATGATAACTGGTCCACGTAACAAGGGCATTGACGAAACACTTTTGATGGCGAAACACAAATGTGTTTCGCCGAGACCATGAACGACGAAACAGAATATGTGTTTCGTCGATTTGCGTTTCGCCTAATGGGTGTTTCGCCAAATGTGTAATCAGCTCTGTAACCTACTTTAATTCTGTTTAGAAGTTAACCGGGTTAGTTAACTGCTATTAAGTGTAACCATCTTGTGTATGATCTCAAATACGTGCTATGTGCTACTTGTTTATCACTGTGTGTTTATATGTGAACACAAACTGATTATGTATACGTGCGTACTTTAGGACGTGATTGATTTATTTTGAGCACATACTTAGCATACCGAGCAAACCCAAGGTGAGTTCACACTCTTACCAAGGCATGGGATTCCCGGGGTTGGGAATGGGATGAATGATTCTTATACTTACATGATTAATGGAATTATTCCTCGGGAGGGGAAGGTTATTGGTAGATACTGCTAGACTAGTGATACATATACTCTCTCTTCGCAAACACGCCGGGATTGGCCGCGATACTAGAACAATCTTCGCAAACATGCCTAGAATGGCCGCGAACTATACTTTAATCTTCGCAAACATGCCGGGTGGCCGCGATACAAATATACCTAGTCTAGAAAACATGGGAAACCCCCACTAAACTTCGCAAACATGCCTGGAGGGCCGCGATACCATTACATACTTTACATGATTACTTAACGAGCTTACGAATTACAATACGCACACTATAACTGAATAACCAACTGTGAACTCGCTCAACTAGTTGTTGACTCTCTGTTACATGCCTTGCAGGACCTTAGGTACATTTGGAGCTTGCACGGGAGATGCGGTCGTTGTGGGCACGGATTGTGGAACTTATGATAACACATTTAAACATTTGAACTTACTACTTACATTGGGTTTACATTTTATGCTTCCGCTATACACTTAACATGTTTTGTTGGACACCTTTCATATCTTTTGGTTTAAATTACTATATCACTTATTATGTTTGATATGATTGGTGGCTTGATCCTGGTCAGTCACGCCTCCAAGCGGTGATACTCCGCGTGTGGATTTTGGGGGTGTGACAGATTGGTATCAGAGCCATTGGTTATAGAGAACTCGGTTTTAATAAGGGGAAAACGATTTTGTTAAAACCAGACTATAACCAGAATAGTGCTCTCAACGATCCACAATGACGCTTCGCTCCACGTGCAAGGCTCAACATCATAGGTGCTACTATGCATGTTACTTTACCTACTTGCTAGAATTACATAGAACTTTGCTCGTGGTATGCTTAGATTACAGAACCTACTATACGTTATTGCTTGAGAATACTTGTGTGCTCACTCTCTTCTGTCATCGCACTGTTTGCGAACCTCTCTTACTTATGTTATCTTTACTATGAAGATCATGTCTGGACGAATCAACATGACACAAGCCCAGTTGACGGCTCTCATTAACGAACAAGTTGCTGCGGCAGTTGCGGCCGCACAAGCAGGAGGTATACCCTGCAGTTACAACTCACACTAGGATCCTTAGATCCTACATTCCTAAACCAACTCTTGTGTTTAACCTTACTCTGATTCTTACACAACAGGTCAACCACCTGTTTGCACTTTCAAAACTTTCATGGACTGTCGTCCAACTACTTTCAGCGGCACTGAAGGAGCCGTAGGTCTTCTCCACTGGTTCGAGAAGCTAGAGTCTGTGTTCGAAATGTGTGAATGCCCTGAGGCACGCAGGGTGAAGTATGCTACTGGTACTCTCGAGGGTTTAGCCCTCACATGGTGGAAAGCTCAGGTCCAAATCCTGGGGTTGGTTGCTGCTAACGCCACCCCATGGAACAATTTTAAGGAAATGATCAAGGAGGAATAATACAGTCGTGACGACATTCATAAACTGGAAGTCGAGTTCTTCAACCTCAAGATGACGGGATCAGAGATTGAGGCGTTTACAAAGAGATCAAATGAGCTCGCATTACTGTGTCCTACTATGGTGGACCCCCCAGTTAAGCGTATCGAACTTTATCTCAGTGGCCTAGTACCAAAGATCCAAAGTCATGTGACTTCAGCAAACCTTGCTACCTACCAGCAGGTTGTTCAATTGGCTCACCATCTCACGGATCAGGCGGTGGAGCAGAACAAGTTACCTAAACGCATCAACGCTACTACTCCCGCTACTACTACAGCTACTCTTGCTACTCCCAGTGACAACAAGCGGAAATGGGAGGGGGATTCCAGCAAGGGTTCAGCTACCGTTCAGTCTCAAGCTCCGCAACGCAAGACTAATGATTACCAGGGTCCGAGTCAGCAATTTTCTGGTGGTCAGGGGCAGAGTGGATATCGGGGAAATCACCCACTGTGTAACAGGTGCAGCAGACACCACAGTGGTCAGTGTCGTAAGGGCCGCTGTCAGAGATGCCTAAGGGTAGGTCATGAAGCTAAAGACTGCAGGAGCTCAAGGCCTGCGAATCAGAACCAGCAACAACAGCCACCAGCTCCACGAAACCAGCCGCAACAACAACAGCAAGGAAATAGGGGATGCTTTCAGTGCGGGGCTGAAGGCCACTTTAAGCGGGATTGCCCTCGGTTAAACCAGAACCAGAATAACAACAACAATAATCAGGGCAATGGGAACAACAATGGGGGAAACAACAACAATGGTGCTAGGGGTCGTGCGTTTGTGATTGGTCAGGCTGATGCAAGGAACGATCCTAATGTGATTATGGGTAAGTTTCTTCTCGACGACTTTTATGTTACTGTATTATTTGATTCGGGTGCGGATACCAGTTATATGTCTCTGAAAGTTAGCCAAATGCTTAAACGCGCACCAACAGTTTTGAACACCAAACATGTCGTAGAGTTAGCTAACGGTAAGAGTTTAGAGGCCACACACATAGTTCAAGGTTGTAATCTTATCCTCGCTGGTCAGACTTTCTCTATCGACCTCATTCCTATAACTCTGGGTAGTTTCGACATCGTTATTGGTATGGATTGGTTATCCCGACAACAAGCAGAGATCCTATGCAAGGAGAAGATCATTCGTATTCCCCGTTCTGGTAAAGAACCTCTCGAAGTCCAAGGCGACAAGAGTGGTGTCGTGAGTGGCATCATTTCCTTCCTGAAGGCTCAGAAGTGTTTACGAAAGGGCCACACAGCTGTTTTAGCACTCGTTACTGATACATCGAAGAAAGAGAAAAAGATTGAGGATATTCCAGTAGTACGCGATTTTCCTCAAGTGTTTCCTGAAGAACTACCTGGGTTACCGCCTCATCGTCAGGTCGAATTTCAGATCGAACTAGCTCCAGGAGCAGCACCTATAGCTCGAGCACCTTATCGCTTAGCTCCAACGGAACTGGAAGAACTGTCTAAGCAGCTGCAAGAACTCTTGGAAAAGGGTTTCATACGTCCTAGCTCTTCGCCTTGGGGAGCTCCGGTATTATTTGTAAAGAAGAAGGACGGTACCTTCCGCATGTGTATAGACTACCGCGAATTGAACAAGGTAACTGTGAAGAATCGCTATCCTCTTCCACGCATCGACGACTTATTCGACCAGTTGCAAGGGTCGAACTATTACTCGAAGATTGATCTAAGGTCAGGGTATCATCAACTGAGAGTCCGGGATGAGGACGTCTCCAAAACAGCGTTCAGAACACGCTACGGCCACTACGAGTTTCTGGTCATGCCTTTCGGGTTAACGAACGCGCCTTCGGTTTTCATGGATCTTATGAACAGGGTGTGCAAACCTTATCTTGACAAGTTCGTCATTGTTTTCATCGACAACATCCTGATCTATTCGAAGAGTCAGGAGGAACACGAGCAGCACTTACAACTTATTTTGGAACTTCTTCGAACGGAACAGCTATACGCCAAATTTTCAAAATGCGACTTCTGGCTTCGTGAAGTCCATTTCTTAGGCCATGTAGTGAACAAGGATGGGATTCATGTCGATCCATCCAAGGTGGATTCGATCAAGAACTGGCCTGCACCTCGCACACCAACCGAAATACGCCAATTCTTGGGTTTGGCGGGTTATTATAGACGGTTCATCAAAGACTTCTCGAAGATTGCTCAGCCGCTCACATTACTGACACAGAAAGGTGTTGTTTATCGTTGGGGTAATACACAGGAAACAGCATTTCAGCACTTAAAGGATAGACTTTGTAGCGCACCTATCCTCTCATTGCCTGAAGGCACGGACGATTTTGTGGTTTACTGCGACGCATCCATTCAGGGTCTTGGATGTGTGTTGATGCAGCGGGATAAAGTCATAGCTTACGCCTCACGCCAACTCAAAGTTCATGAAAAGAACTACACAACACACGATTTAGAGCTGGGAGCGGTTGTTTTTGCGCTCAAGATATGGCGACATTACCTATACGGCACTAAATGCACCATCTACACAGATCACAGGAGTCTCGAGCACATTTTCAAACAGAAAGAATTGAACATGCGACAACGTAGATGGGTCGAACTACTGAACGATTACGAATGTGCTATAAAGTACCATCCGGGCAAAGCCAATGTGGTGGCTGACGCCCTCAGTCGAAAGGATACTGCGCCTAGGCGTGTACGAGCATTGCAACTTACTATCCAGTCTAGCCTTCCTTCTCAGATACGAGATGCTCAGGTAGAAGCATTGAAACCAGACAACGTCAGGGCTGAAGCCCTACGTGGCTCAAGGAAACGTTTAGCACAGAAGGAAGATGGTGCTTATTACGTAACAGGACGCATCTGGGTCCCACTCTATGGTAACTTACGCGAGCTTGTAATGGATGAAGCTCACAAGTCTCGCTACTCGGTACATCCAGGTTCGGATAAAATGTACCACGATATCAAAACTACATACTGGTGGCCTAGCATGAAGGCCCACATAGCAACATACGTTAGCAAGTGCCTGACTTGTGCGAGAGTCAAAGCCGAATATCAGAAACCATCAGGTCCACTCCAACAACCTGAGATACCACAATGGAAATGGGAACAAATTTCCATGGATTTTGTTACTGGCTTACCTAGATCTCAGCGCGGAAATGATACTATTTGGGTGATCGTGGATCGACTCACAAAGTCTGCTCACTTCTTGGCTATCAAAGAAACAGACAAGTTCTCTACCTTAGCAGACATTTACTTAAAAGAAGTGGTTTCGAGGCACGGGGTGCCAACCTCTATTATCTCTGATCGTGACGCACATTTTACTTCGGAACTGTGGCAAGCAATGCACAAATCTTTTGGCTCTCGTTTAGACATGAGCACAGCTTATCATCCTCAGACGGATGGGCAGTCTGAGCGCACTATTCAAACTCTAGAAGACATGCTTCGAGCGTGCGTAATCGACTTTGGCAACGGTTGGGAAAAACATCTGCCACTTGTGGAATTTTCTTACAACAACAGCTACCACACAAGCATTAAAGCTGCTCCATTCGAGGCATTGTACGGGCGTAAATGCCGGTCACCTCTTTGTTGGGCAGAGGTGGGTGACAGTCAGATCACAGGTCCAGAAATGGTAGTTGATACTACTGAAAAGATTGCTCAAATACGACAACGCATGGCGGCAGCTCGTGACCGTCAGAAAGCATACGCCGATAAAGACAGGAAACTACTCGAATTCCAGGTTGGGGATCGAGCGCTACTCAAAGTTTCACCCTGGAAGGGTGTGGTTCGTTTTGGCAAACGCGGCAAACTTAATCCACGATACGTCGGACCATTCGAAATCATTGAGAAGATAGGCAGGGTGGCCTACAGATTGAACCTACCAGCTGAACTCAGTGCAGTTCACAACGTCTTTCACGTGTCGAATCTGAAGAAGTGTCTGTCAGATGAGACCCACATAGTTCCTCTGAAAGAGCTCACTATTGATGAACAGTTACGATTCGTCGAGGAACCTGTTGAAATCACGGACCAGGATGTTAAGGTCCTCAAGAACACTAGAATACCTCTTGTACGAGTTCGTTGGAACTCCCGCCGTGGCCCAGAGTTCACCTGGGAGCGCGAAGATCAGATGAAACTCAAATATCCCCAGTTATTCGGAAACCAAGCAACCACTACTGAGGCCGAAGCTACTACAAAATTTCAGGACGAAATTCCAAACCAACGGGGGGATGATGTGACACCCCAGGAAAACCAGTAATATTCGCAAACCTGCTCGGGGAGCCGCGATACGATACAGGTAAACAACGTCACACCACTAGCTTCCTCAGTAACCGCATGCTAAATTTCGGGACGAAATTTCTTTCAAGTTGGGGATAATGTGACAACTCGAGTTTCCGACTTTCACTTTCGCATTTATTGCACTTTGACTGTTGACTTTGACGGTTTGGATGTTTGTTATTTGCCTTCTAACTGTAAAACATTATATGATGAATGTGTGGGACATGTTTGCATGATTACTACTTGAACATTTAATAATACTTAGACGAAACAAGAACCTGAATGACGAATCAAAATAGAATTGACGAAACATAACTTGTTTCGCCATATTCCGATTCGCCATAGCAATCATCGACGAAACGGGATTCAGTTTCGTCGGCCTGTCTGTTCCGCCAAAGCCCAGTAGGCCCAACAACCTTAAAACGTGTATTTATAGGATCGAGCAGTTAGAATTATACACGTTTAACAAAACAAGAAAACCCTAGAGGACTCTCTGCTGTGTGACGGCAAACTAGAACCCACCGGAAACCCTTGTGCGATCAAATCATCATCTCGGTTAGTATCTTATGATTTTTTAACTGTTCATGCATATGTTATGATTGCGTGTTTCAATGTTATTATAAATCGTACACTGCAACACTGTTTGATTTGCTCTCTATTGTAATCAGCTCTTGTATATGGCTAGGGTTTCAAATAAGAATAGACTATGAATCCTTGTACTGTCGATTTGGTTGTCAAAATATGATTGGATTATGTTTAGGGTTGTGATAGTATAGATAACAAACCCAATCGGAACTGATGATATGTATGATTATATGAACATATGTTAAACTGCATGGAATACATGGAATCTTGTATTGCGAATCTATTACATGTGTTGGATATGGTTTGATTGCATGATATCTTGGTCCAATGGAATTCCTTCAACATGGACTTGTCAGCCATGATTTATTTATTTAAATGATGATTTTGTTAGTGATTTGATAATTCTCATGATTACATATTTGGTCCAATCACAACATGTCCATATTTAACATTGTTGGCCATTGATGTGGGAAATTATAATAATATTGATGATGATTTCGGTTTGTCTCGTATGATCATTGGGTGATGAAACGGCTGTTGTTGATGATAACTGGTCCACGTAACAAGGGCATTGACGAAACACTTTTGATGGCGAAACACAAATGTGTTTCGCCGAGACCATGAACGACGAAACAGAATATGTGTTTCGTCGATTTGCGTTTCGCCTAATGGGTGTTTCGCCAAATGTGTAATCAGCACTGTAACCTACTTTAATTCTGTTTAGAAGTTAACCGGGTTAGTTAACTGCTGTTAAGTGTAACCATCTTGTGTATGATCTCAAATACGTGCTATGTGCTACTTGTTTATCACTGTGTGTTTATATGTGAACACAAACTGATTATGTATACGTGCGTACTTTAGGACGTGATTGATTTATTTTGAGCACATACTTAGCATACCGAGCAAACCCAAGGTGAGTTCACACTCTTACCAAGGCATGGGATTCCCGGGGTTGGGAATGGGATGAATGATTCTTATACTTACATGATTAATGGAATTATTCCTCGGGAGGGGAAGGTTATTGGTAGATACTGCTAGACTAGTGATACATATACTCTCTCTTCGCAAACACGCCGGGATTGGCCGCGATACTAGAACAATCTTCGCAAACATGCCTAGAATGGCCGCGAACTATACTTTAATCTTCGCAAACATGCCGGGTGGCCGCGATACAAATATACCTAGTCTAGAAAACATGGGAAACCCCCACTAAACTTCGCAAACATGCCTGGAGGGCCGCGATACCATTACATACTTTACATGATTACTTAACGAGCCTACGAATTACAATACGCACACTATAACTGAATAACCAACTGTGAACTCGCTCAACTAGTTGTTGACTCTCTGTTACATGCCTTGCAGGACCTTAGGTACATTTGGAGCTTGCACGGGAGATGCGGTCGTTGTGGGCACGGATTGTGGAACTTATGATAACACATATAAACATTTGAACTTACTACTTACATTGGGTTTACATTTTATGCTTCCGCTATACACTTAACATGTTTTGTTGGACACCTTTCATATCTTTTGGTTTAAATTACTATATCACTTATTATGTTTGATATGATTGGTGGCTTGATCCTGGTCAGTCACGCCTCCAAGCGGTGATACTCCGCGTGTGGATTTTGGGGGTTTGACAGATTGGTATCAGAGCCATTGGTTATAGAGAACTCGGTTTTAATAAGGGGAAAACGATTTTGTTAAAACCAGACTATAACCAGAATAGTGCTCTCAACGATCCACAACGACGCTTCGCTCCACGTGCAAGGCTCAACATCATAGGTGCTACTATTCATGTTACTTTACCTACTTGCTAGAATTACATAGAACTTTGCTCGTGGTTTGCTTAGATTACAGAACCTACTATACGTTATTGCTTGAGAATACTTGTGTGCTCACTCTCTTCTGTCATCGCACTGTTTGCGAACCTCTCTTACTTATGTTATCTTTACTATGAAGATCATGTCTGGACGAATCAACATGACACAAGCCCAGTTGACGGCTCTCATTAACGAACAAGTTGATGCGGCAGTTGCGGCCGCACAAGCAGGAGGTATACCCTGCAGTTACAACTCACACTAGGATCCTTAGATCCTACATTCCTAAACCAACTCTTGTGTTTAACCTTACTCTGATTCTTACACAACAGGTCAACCACCTGTTTGCACTTTCAAAACTTTCATGGACTGTCGTCCAACTACTTTCAGCGGCACTGAAGGAGCCGTAGGTCTTCTCCACTGGTTCGAGAAGCTAGAGTCTGTGTTCGAAATGTGTGAATGCCCTGAGGCACGCAGGGTGAAGTATGCTACTGGTACTCTCGAGGGTTTAGCCCTCACATGGTGGAAAGCTCAGGTCCAAAACCTGGGGTTGGTTGCTGAAAGCTCAGATCATGAATGTGATTGTGCAATGATGGCAGCTGCCAAGGTATCTCCTCAAGTTCTTGAAAAACTGTGTTCTGACAATTGCATAATTGCTTTTGCTAACATTAAAGAGGTGAATGAAAACCTTCGGGGTAAAATCTTGTTTGATGAGGTCAAATTTGAAAGGTCTTTAAAAGAACTTAAAAACAAATTGACTGAAAAAGAAAAAGAGAACAGCTGTCTTAGAGAAGAGCAAAGTATAACCAAAACCCAACTTCAAACTATGGTAGAAAAATACCAAGTTTGCAAAAAGGAGTTGGAGTCCGCCCAGATTACTTGTGAAAGATGGGTGGAATCCTGCAAAGGATATGAGGTTATGCTTGAAAAACAGAGAAAAAGCAATGTGAAATTTGGGGTTGGATATAGAAAACATGATGATGAAAACACTGCTTTTGAAAAATCTGTTCAAACCACTGATGTAACCACAGAGTTCATCCCCACAAACAAGAATGGCCAAGAAGTGAAAATCACTGACAAACTTGGTAACAAAATCACACTTGACAGACCAATGGAATCCTCTACTTTTGAGGAGCTTGAAGAATACCAGTTTAAACCAAAATGGTCTGATGAGTGTGACATTCTTGAAAATTTCAAGCCAATGGACTTTACATCAACTGATGGTGTCAAGGCTCCAAAAGCTAAAGTCATACCTCTCAAGGACATCCCAGCAGTGGTTAAAACCTCTGTTGCAAAGGAGTCTAAAAAGAGAAAGAAGAAAGAAAAAATTGATAACTTGTTTTGTGAATTCTGTGAGAAAAGGAACCATCTAACAAAAGATTGTTTCCACTTAAAAGCTTATGATTTAAACAGAACAAGTGTCATTGTTTCAGCTGAAGGTTGCATTGTCTGTGGTAAAACAAACCACAAAACTCAAGCATGTGTGTATCTAAAAAACTTTGATGTGAAAAAGAATGAGTACATTGCTAAAACATCCTTGAGTCCATCAGCATCATCAACATCTGTCAAATTCACCAAGAAACAACCACTGTTTGTGCCAGTTCAAACAGCTGTTACAAAACAGCTGAACCAAACATCTGTCAAAAGAGATGTTCAGGTTACTGATGCACCCCCTGCCAATCAGTTCAGAAAAGGCAGAGAAAAACAGTCTTACCAAAGGATTCCTCACGTTTATGAGGCCTACAAAAGGCCCTCTAAACCCAAAGTGAACAAGCATCCTTTTGGTTACCAGCAGATGATTGGTCAGGACCCACAACAGTGGTTAGAGAAACACTGTCCTAAAACAGTTCAAACTCCTGACCTAACCACTGTCCATCATTCTGCATCCATCCCAGACACTGTTGAGACCCCATCCAAAGCCTTGTTGGCTTTGGAGACCTTAATGAACTAATCCTTTTACTTCATGTGCAGGGAGCTTCTGCATGCTTTGATAGTCTTTGGTATGTAGATAGTGGAGGCTCCAGGCACATGACAGGATGTAAAGCCCTCCTCAAAGACTTTAAAATCCATGGAGGGGGTGATATATCCTTTGGGAATAATAGTAAAGGAAAAGTTCTGGGGTCGGGTACAGTGGAGTCTGGAAAAGTAAAATTTGAAAATGTCAATCTAATAGACAATCTAAAATTCAACCTTCTGAGTGTGTCCCAAATGAGTGACAAGGGTTTTGGGTCATTCTTCACAAAAGATTGTTGTAGGATTGTTGGACCAGAAATGGTCAAAAAGATTGAAGCAATAATCAAAACTGGTCAAACTAAACTTGTTGCTCAAAGAAGTGGCAATGTTTATGTTGTTGACATGTCAAAAGAGTGTCCCAGAGCTGATGCCTGTCTGTTCTCAGCTGCCTCTAACAAAGAGACATAACTTTGGCACAGAAGGCTGGGACACACAAATCTTAAGACAATCACAGAAATTTCAAAAAATGGTTTGGTGAGAGGCCTACCACAAAAATTGTTTTCATGTCCTGAACATTGCATTTCCTGTTTAAAAGGAAAACAGCATAAAAGTTCTTACAAGTCCATTGAAGAGTCCAAAACAACCCAGTGTTTGCAAATGCTACACATGGATTTGTTTGGCCCAGTTCAAGTCATGAGCCTCAAAAAGAAAAGATATTGTTTGGTTATTGTTGATGACTTTTCTAGGTTCACATGGACTTTCTTTTTGCACTCAAAAGATGAAACTGCAGGCATTTTGCAAGACTTTGTAACACAGGTTGAAAAGCAATTTGACCTTCCAGTGAAAAGCTTCAGGAGTGACAATGGCACAGAATTCAAAAATAGGGAGTTGGATGCCTTCTGTGTGAAGAAAGGGATTGTAAGGCAGTACAGCATCCCTAGAACACCAGAGCAGAATGGGGTAGTAGAAAGGAAGAACAGAACTTTGATTGAGGCTGCCAGAACCATGCTTGTAGATTCAGGTTTGCCATTAACTTTCTGGGCAGAGGCAGTAAACACTGCTTGCTATGTTCAGAACAGAGTTTTAATTAACCCCAGGCACAAAAAGACTGCCTATGAAATTCTGTATAAAATTAAACCACTGATCTCATATTTCAAAGTGTTTGGCTGCCCATGCTTTATTTTGAACTTAAAAGATTCCATTTCAAAATTTGCAGCCAAAATTGATTGTGGTTACCACTTGGGATACTCAACCACTGCCAAGGCCTACAAAGTGTTCAATACACGGACCAAGGCAGTGGAGGAGACTTTGAATGTAAAGTTTAATGAACTTTCATCAATGAAAATCCCAGCAAACCCTGCAGATCTGTTTGATCTTGAAAAATTCACTTTTGAAAATACTGCTGTCAAGACTAACAGTGCAGGTCCATCAGAGGATACAACACCAGACTATGGGTATGAAATCATCATCCCTCAAAGGTCTGCCACAAAGGGAAAAGCACCAGCTGTTCAAAACAGTTGTCAAAGCTCAACCACTGCTACCTCAACAGTTGTTGACCAAAGTAGCCCATCAACCACTGCTTCCACATCCTCAAACACTGCTGACAAAAGTCCTCAAACAGTGGATAAAAGTCAGCAGTTGTCCACTTCATTACCTCCTATACCACCACCTTTTGAAGCCACTGCTGGATCATCAAAGTCCCCAGCAGTGGTTAGCTCAGATGATACACATTTGTAGCCTTCACCAACCAATGCCATCATACCATACCAAGGATATTTAATCTTCTTGAGATCTCATCCACCTGATCAAATCATTGGCAACATAAATGAAGGGGTGCTCACAAGAAGCCAAACCCAAAACATTTGTCTTTTTGCTGGTTTTCTATCACTCCATCAGCCAGTCAAGTACCAAGAGGCACTGAAAGACAACAGCTGGGTAGAAGCCATGCAAGAGGAGCTCCAACAGTTTAAAAGACAACAAGTATGGGAGCTTGTACCACTGCCAAAAGAGGTTAGTCCCATTGGCACAAAGTGGGTCTTCAAGAACAAAACTGATGAAAGGGGTATTGTTGTCAAGAATAAAGCCAGGCTTGTGGTTCAAGGTTACAGACAGGAAGAGGGGCTTGATTATGATGAAACATTCGCCCCTGTTGCAAGATTGGAAGCCATTAGACTGTTCCTGGCCTTTGCTGTCAACCACAATATGAAGGTGTTTCAAATGGATATCAAAAGTGCTTTCCTCTATGGTACAATCCAAGAAGAGGTGTATGTTTGTCAACCTCCAGGTTTTGAGGATCCATTTTATCCAGATCATGTCTACAGGCTAAACAAAGCCTTGTATGGCTTGAAACAAGCACCAAGGGCCTGGTATGAAACTCTTTCCAACTTCCTATTCTCAAATGGTTTCAAAAGAGGTACCATTGATAAAACACTGTTTTTAAAATGGAGAGGGAAGGATTTAATGATTGTCCAGATTTATGTGGATGACATTATTTTTGGAAGCACATGTAACTCAATGTGTGAAGAGTTTAGAGAACTCATGACAGCTGAGTTTGAAATGAGTGCTATGGGTGAGCTGCAATGCTTTCTTGGTCTCCAAGTACAGCAATTGCAAAATGGAACTTTCATTCATCAAAGCAAATATGCTAAAGAACTTTTAACCAAATTTGATATGAATGATTGTAAACCATGCAGCACACCCATGGCAACAAATAAGCTGGTCATGTCTGATGAAAAGGATGAGCTGATTGACCAAACACTTTATAGAAGCATGATTGGGTCTTTATTGTACCTAACTGCATCTAGACCAGACATCATGTTTGCAACATGTATCTGTGCAAGAAGTCAATCAGCTCCCAGAAAATCAAATCTCATTGCTGTAAAAAGGATCTTCAGATACATAAAAGGTGCTCCCACACTTGGTATCTGGTATCCAGCTAATGGGAACATCAAGCTTGTAGGTTTCTCAGACAGTGACTTTGCTGGATGTCACACCACAAGGAAGTCCACATCAGGAGGGTGCCAGTTCCTAGGTGATTGCTTAGTTTCATGGCAAAGCAAAAAGCAAGCAGCTGTTTCAACATCCACTGCTGAAGCTGAATACATTGCTGCTGCAAGCTGTACAGCCCAACTCCTGTGGCTTCAAAATCAGTTGTTGGATTTTGGTATCACTGCCTTAAAGACACCACTCATGTTGGACAGTCAGGCAGCAGAAAATATCATCAAAAATCCAGTTTCCCATTCAACCACCAAACGCATCGACATCAGACATCACTTTGTGAGGGATTGCTATGAAAAAGGTTTGATTTCTCTGCATCATGTCCCAACTAAAGACCACCTGGCTGATGTGCTCACAAAAGCACTTGATACAGCCACTTTTGAAAGCTTGGTCTCTAGAATTGGGATGATGAACATGGAATAACAAGCAACATCTTGTTTTTCTATGAATAAAAGCAACAAAATGTTTTCAGAAAATCAAAACTCCATCCTTAAAAATAGCGAAAAATGAAATTTTTCATTAAATCCTTAAAAGTCTGCCATTAACCACTGATTGTTCAAAAGTCTGCTCTACTTCAAAAGTCTGTCCACTGCTGAAAGTCAACCCCTGCTCTCCCATTACCTTGATAAACTCTGTTGTTCAAAAGCAGTGTCTTATCCACTGATATGCTATCCACTGATAGTGAAAATCATCCACTGCTTTCATACCACTGCCTTCATCTGTCCCTATCACACAAGTACTGTCCTTCACTTTCAACAGGGGTTGTAACGTGGGCAGTACATATTGGTCAGACCTTTTTGTAACGGCTGCCACCTCAGCATTCACTTTCTTCCCTATAAAATCCCCCACTCACCACCAAAACAGGGTTTTACTGTCGAATTGAATTCTTAAAAATTCTCTTCTCAAAGCAGTTTTTCATCTCATTTCTTCACAAATTTCTTCGATCAATCATCCTCAAAATGACAAAATCAAAGAAATCTTCAAAACCCTCATCCAAATCATCATCGAAAACAGCCTCTCAAAAGGAAATCTCCACTGAAATTCCACATAAACCATCTCACAATCTCCTGGGTCTTCTCACAAAACCAGGAACCACCAAAGTTTTCGATTCCATCATTGATCTCATGGCAAAATCAAAGTACAAAACTTTGTTCACTGCCGATGCACCAATCTATTTGGCGACCCAAAGGGAGTTCTGGAAAAATGCAACCCTTGAAAAACAAGGAGACACTGCAACCACCATAAACTCTTCGATAAAGGGTAAAGTTGTCCAAATCACGCCACAATCCATTTCAGAGGTCTTTCAACTCGGTGATCAGGAAGGTAAAATTTCTTTCACTAAAAACGAGTTACAAACTGACTTCATTGAGAGAGGGTATGAAGCCACAATGATGAAGAAAATTACCTTAGAAAAAGGTTATTTTCCGTGTGCAACCAGATTTTTATTTCATACCCTCCTCCTATGTGTTTCAAACAAAACCACTTCTTTCAATGAAATCCCTTTAAAGATTCAAAATCTGGGATATGCGATTCTTCAAGGAGAAAATTTTAACTATTCTCGGGAAATTTTTAAAGATTTGGTTAATAATGTTGAAACAAAATCATTCTTACTGTTTCCAAGGTTTTTAAGTTACTATTTTACAAAGAAATTCAGTAAGGATGATTTAGCTGCAATAAACCAAGGTGATCCTACTCAAATAAACAGTTTAACTACTGAAACTTTTTCAAGGATGTTAGCACCTTGCAAAACACAAGCAGAGGTGCCTGAGCAGATTTTAGCAGTTACAACTGCTCCTCAGGTATCTGCTGCTGAGCTCACAGCTCAAGGTGATCAAAGCAGTAGCACAACTGCTTTGAAACCCACACCTACTATCTCCAAAAAGCCAAAAAGAAAAACTCAAAAACCCACAAAACCCATCAAAAAGGCAACTCTGGAGGATGAGATACCAGAGCTCCTGCCTGTGACAACACAAAAGTCACAAGAAACCACTGCTGTTACTTCCTCACAGCAGTTGGTAAAAATATCTCAACCCATAACCACAACTCCTCCTGCTTCTTCACAAAAAGAACAGATTGTACAAATAGGGTCTCCACATCATGATGCTCTGGAAACACTCGTTTCTATCATCCACAGTCCAATGCCCGGGACACATCCTATTTCTACACCAATCATCACATCCACAATTCCCTCACCAATAAAACCACTGTTGGATGCAATTGATTTGAACCAGGCATTAACCAGTCCTTCTCAATCACCTATCAATGAGAATATGCCTCAACCACTGACTGGGTCTGCTGTATCAATCTTTGCTAACCCACCAACA
This sequence comes from Helianthus tuberosus, assembly GCA_030545235.1. Lineage (NCBI taxonomy): Eukaryota > Viridiplantae > Streptophyta > Magnoliopsida > Asterales > Asteraceae > Helianthus > Helianthus tuberosus. The sequence continues at coordinate 9,181,317 of CM060434.1, read as the reverse complement.
CAACCTGAGGAGGTTAGACCCCTTGAGTTACAAGTAACTCTTGGTGGTAATCCAAGTGAAGCAGCCACTACAATTGTTACACCCACTGGGTTACATTTGGACAGTGGTTACATTAATAAGACTTCCTTGGAGGCAATTCCTTTGATAAGACCTCTGTCAACCACCAGTGGATTTATTTATCCTACTGGCAACATCAAAAGGTTGTCAAGTGTTGAAGGAAGAAGACCCCAGTACCAAGACAAAGGGGCATCAGTAGTTAATGTTTGGAGTATACTCCCTACATCTACCACTAATAAAACCACTGCTAGTGGGAAATCAGATGATCCCATTAAATTGGGTGATGATTTAAAGTACCAGAAATTGACGGATCGCATTGGAAAACTTGATAACTCTGTTGCAGAACTCAAAGATATGCTACAACAGGTGTTACAAGTACAAAAGGTACAATCAACTGCTATTCCACCTCAAGCACCTGCTCCACAAAGGGCACCTGCTACAAATGAGCTCTGGGATTTATTTCAACCTTTTCTCCATCAACAAGCAAAACTAGCAGATCAGCAACATGAAAAACATGTTCAACAGCTGAGAAATGCAATGGAGTCAAGGTTCAAGAACACTCAGGCTGATCTGAAGGCTCTCAAAACTCAGATCCTGCAAACCACTGGCACTGCTCCTCCAACAGTACTTTTCATTGATCAACTCCCAGACGATAATGCCAAAAAGGGGGAGAAAATTCAGGAGTGGAAGAAGAAAGGAATAGATGATGGTCTATACATTGAACCTGAAAAGGATGCTATGACCAGAAAAATTCCTGTGCCAGATGGTAGTAAGAAGGTTGATGCTACTCAAGAAGCACTTGATGAAGGAGTAGCAAGTGTAAAAAGAGATAGAATGGCAAAGGATGTTTCAAGGTGGAATGAGGAGAAAAGAGCTTTCATGGAGCTGTATGAGCAGGGTTGTTCAGGTTCTAAAGATTCTAAAAATCTGAAGACAAAAAGAAAACCTAAGTCCATCCCATCCAGATTTCCAAAGCCTCCAAAGCCACCATCCAAAAGCCATCAGCATAAAACCTCCACTCAAACAGTTGTTGTAACTCCTGCTGTATCAACTACTGCTGGTACTTCAGTGGTTTCAACATCTGTTCCCACTTCAACACACACCACTTCAACACACACAACATCCACTGCTTTACCATCATCACCACCAAAAACAACACCTGCTGACATACAGCAGAAGACAGCAGATGTTATAACATCTGTTGTAATGACAACAGTGGTTGAAACACCAGTTGTTTCAACAGCTGTTAGTCAATCACAATCCACTGCCACTACATCTACCACCACTGTTCCATCCAAAACATCATCAGTCCCTCCTACAAAAAGGAGAAGACTAATTTTAAAAGATGATGACACATCTCCATCACCAACATCTTCAAAATCCCTATCACTTGTCACTATTCCAAAACCCATACCTCTCTCTTCAGCTCAAATTGTAAAATCACTACCTCCTGCTGGTGTCTCATTTCCTCTGGAACTCATTGCAGTCAGAGAAGAAATCAAATCCTTTTATTATGAAGATGACCTAGCCAAAAGGAGTTTACCATCAATTGCAAATTATCCCAGGCCTAACAATATTGAAGAATACTTGAAACTTAAGGCCAAACAAGCAGAGGATATTGCAATCAAAAATAGAAAAGGGAAATCTGATAGAGAATTTCAACAAAACTATCAGTTTTTACTCTCACAGGTCAATGCTATGGAGCGTTTTGCTAAAAATGTATGTCAGAAAATCTCAGAAAGGGCAGATGAGTCCTTAAGGAAAGACTACATTGAAAACATCATGACCTACAAGAAATACAAGGGGGAGAAACACATGTACAAGAACTGGACCATTCCTGAGCTTGAAAAAGAAGCAGCCAGGATCCAAGACATGATAAAAAATAAGGTCAAGCAGACTCCTCCTGAAAAATTCAAACAATTTGAAGCCGAGAAGATGTTAGAGTTGAGGAGAATGAAAGAGGAGCTAATTGCAGCTGATTATGGGTCAAAGAACTCTGTGACAAAGTGGGGAGAAGATAGAGTCAGGGCAACCTATAAAAAATTAGAGGAACTTAGAAAGAAAGATCCAAGAGTTCCACAAAAGCCTGACTATTCCAAAGCAGAGGTCTCAAAAAGACCACCAAAGCTGCAAGTCAAAAGAACCACTGCTCCAGCTGGTGCTGCCATCTACAAAAGAAGGAGCAAAAACCAGTTTAGCATGGAAACAATTCAAGATCTATTAGCTGGAGATGCCATTGTAAAAGCAGGCACGGAAGTAATGATAAAAGAAGATCTTGAATTGGAACAATCTGCAAGTGTTGCTCAGCCAGCTATGAACAGGCCAGCCTCTCCAAATACTTCTGCAAATAAACATCACCCAAGAAACCCACCAGGCTCAAAAATACAAAAGTGGGAAACTGACAAACAGACCTGCGTATTGACTTTGCTCAGGTCTGGTGGAGAAGTGGAGAAAATATCAAGGGAACAAGCTCTTGGCCTGAGTCTTGAAGATTTGCAGGATCTCCTTGATCTTCCACTTAGCAGGGATGATGAAGATACAGATGCCCTAGACTTTGAATTACAATTTAAAGGTCAGATAAGGGAGCTGTTGATGAGGCAATAAAGAATTCCACAAATAATGAAGAGTTTTGGCATTATCTGTTCCAGGGGGAGATTGTTGGGATTGAACCCTATCAGAGGAACAGATAATTAAAGCCAAAACTGGATCAGAGCAGTGGATCCAGAATAAGCAGACGATTACAGCTAGTTCATGCAAATCTCTCCCCTTGAAAGTGGTTTTATATCTGCTGACCTCCTATCTGCTGATCTTACAAAGTGCTGACCTACAACTGCTGCCTTGCATCTACTGCCCAAAGTCAAGGACTGATGGAAGACCAAAGCTCTGCTGACTCAATCTACTGCCTTGAGTCAAGTACTGCTGATCCGGATAGGCACTGCTGGGTTCACAGCAGTGGAAGGATGCAGCAGCTGTTTAAGTGTCTTTTATGTAATGTAATGTAATAGCAGTAGTTTAGTACATCAGTGTTTATAGATCAGAGGTTAGAGTTTGTTAGGAGGTTAGATGTCACTTTCATGGTGACGTCAGCTAAGATGTTCAGTGGTTTGCAAGTGCCTATAAATAGTTCAGTACTTTGTACTGTTCTATTAGCTCTTTCACCACATCGTCTTCTTTGCACGAACAAACTACTGAGCTCTGGCTGAGGGGGAGTTTGCATTCATACATCAATCATTGTAATCGTTGTTGAAACAAATTCAATCTTTCGGTTCTTTGTGTAAAGATGTTTGATTAAAGTATTACTCTCGTTTGATTGTATGCAAAGTTTGTTTTCATCTTAATTCCGCTGCACAACTCTTTCATTTTCATCTTAATTTCAAACGAAAATACAATCAAAAAGAAACTCAGATCCAACACTGTTAATGACTCATTTGGTTACCCGTTACGCATTATTCGCGTTCGGTGCGGTTTATGTAACTAGTTTGCATAAATTAGCCGAAACGGATCAAACCTTATCGTTTTTATCTCAAAATCCAGAATGTGTTTAGTTTACCCATATTATAAAAGTATACAAACTTGTCGGGTCTAAACCACACTCTAATCCGGTCATCGCTTAATCATGCGTTCTGAACCGTATATCTTCCTTTAAAACTAACCAGTCTAAGTTTATGCTTAATTAAGACCCGTTAGGAATCTAACAGGTTATTAAAACCTTCGTTCCATATTAGGAGCCCAGTAAAAGCTATCTGCACTTGCTGATTGAATACGGTTGAGATAAATTTGAATAATTGCTCAGATAAATACTTTTAACTTATTTTCCCTTATACGGGCTTGGGGTACGGTATATAAAATACCGCTTGGTCGGGCATTGAATTGTTAATCATATAAAGTTTAATTTATTGAGATGACCCGTTTAAATTGTTTTGTTTGCTTAAAACCTTTGGGGGGGTTAATGACCATGTCCCAGATATCCTTGGCATCATTCATTGAAATGGCCACGACCTAAGCACTGGGTGTAGGCATACACCTGACGGTGCATATATATATATATATATATATATAAAGGTATAACCGACGGAATTGAGAATAACTCGCCGCGGGATTATATCATGTGGTGTGTCTATTAATCTTTAACCCGGTATTCAGCCCGAGCTACTGAACGTATAACGAACATGTAATTCTTTTACAAGTTTATATATAAATAATTATCCCAAGTTATAAATGATATTTTATGCCATGTGCATTCAAATCAATTTTCTTAAACATTTTCAAAATGAGTCGGTTAATTGTATTTACCAGTGTAAACTGACGTATTTTCCCAAAAAGGTTAAGTGCAGGTACTAAACGGAATAGGCTGGCTACTCCTAGCTTCAATAAAGAGTCTTGCAAGCTTAGAAGTTAAATCTGTTGAACAATAAACTTTTGAACTTTCGATCCGCCTATGGATCCTTTACAGTCCGTTTGTAATACCTTGATATTACTTATTATTCAGTTTGTAATGTGATTCATCTTTTGCTTCCGCTATGCATTTAAATTGTGTTGTTTGACTATGATGATATCAACTACGTCACGATACTCCCCACCGGTAATACGTGGAAATATTGGGGTGTGACAGGTTGGTATCAGAGCCAACGTTGAGTGAATTAAACACTAGCTTTTTGTGTTTAATCTCAATGACACAGTTTGCACATTTCTCGACTTTCGATTCTAGACAAAGAACTTAGGACTAATCCAATTTTTTTTTATTTCTAACTTTGTCCTTTATATTTCTTTGTTGTTCTTTTGTTTGTTTTGACAGGACCTACAACTATGCCGCCAAGATTTCGAGGCAGAGATAGAGGCAAGGGGCCATTCGTTGCCCCCAACGATCATGAGGCCGGGCCTTCTCACCGGCGAACTACATCGGACTCATTAAGAAAAAGTCCTCAGGAAAACTGGAGGACCCATGTAGAACCCGCGAGGCGTTCAGTCTCGCTGAGCTCCTCACCATCTTACCAAAACTCTTATGGGCCTCAGTCGGAGAACGAGCCCCACAACTCCCACCATTCTTATATACCCCTCCTAGGCCACAACTCACCTTTCAACGACCCAACACCCTACTTCCAAAGCCGGTTCAACCCGGCAAACCTAGTTGAAGAGCCAATGGGTTATAACCCGTTGGGACCGGAGGACCATTTCTCCATGGACATGGAGGAGGATCCAGAACCTGCCAAACCACCAACCGGGACGCCTAACCACCCCATTGAGATTTCGGATGGGTCACCCTTTCTAGGATCACCTTATAATGGTCCCGACAGCTATGAGGCGAGGTTTAACTAGATCGACTGGGTGTTTACTCCCAGTTACCACAACTCACCGCAGCAGCAGCAGCAGGATCCCTCGGAGGATTCGCGCTTTGTAGCGGTTACTCCGCCACCACCACCAGTGCAGCAACAGCCTCCGGAACCACCGAAGCGTAGAAGATCAACCGCACGGATGTCCATGCGAGGGGGAGTCCATATCAGCACCCCTCAACATTCTAGTGGCAGCCACTATCCGCCACTGTACGAAGACCCACAAATGGGTGGGCCTTCTAACCCCGTTTCTGAGGTGCAGTCTGTGCCGGTCGCACCGCCACCAGTGGGTTTTGATAACCCAATCCCTGCCGTGCAGCGGCATACAACCCAATACCTACATACGCCGGTGCAGCGGCGTATAACCCTTTCGAGCAGCCGGCCCACACCAACTACAACTATGCTAATGTTGACCCATACCAGGCAGCATGGGAATACAATGCTCTCCATCCCGAGGGGACCTTTGGAGTCCCGTATCAGACTGGGTACCCACCTTATGGGTATCAACAACTGCCACCTCCTCAACCTCCGCTGTATCAGCAGCCCCCGCAGCCGCCTTTGATATCGCCACCGCAACAGCAGGAGATTCTTCAAAGGTTGAGTCAGGTGGAGGAGGAGATTCGGGAAGAGCATAGGCAAAACCGAGGAATTTTCAAGGGTCTGGCGAACTTAATCAAGGGGAAGACCAAGAAGGATCATTAAATCCTTTATTCGTTTAATTGTATTTCTTTAATGTTTAATCTGTCCCTGCGTGGACATCTGTTTCTGTAATCAGTCCCTGCGAGGACTTGTATTTCCTGTTAGCCCCTGCGTGGGCATGTCTTTTCTGTTTAGCCCCTGCGTGGGCAAGTGCTTCTGTTAAGTCCCGTTTAGGGCAATCTGTACTCTTTCTAAATTTAATGGTATGTTATAATTTAAATTTCATTTTTATCATTATATGCAAAAATGTAAAATGTATGGAATAAATAAATAAATTAAAAATATGTCATTCCTTTTATAAGGACTACCTTTAAATATTAAATAAGAATCTTAAAGGGTATAACCTAGCCTGCATGTCATTATAAGACCTGGCCATGATGGTAAAACCTGTTTAAAAAGAGATTCAAATCCTTCTTAACATCTGAAAACATGTTAACATTCCTGATGGACGTGATTTATAAAAAAAATCACACGTGTCATTCTTATATTGAGTTATTCCAATTCCTCCTTTATTACTAAACATCCAATTGTGATGTAATGCCTACGGGCCATAATTATTGCCATATAAGACAAAAGACAGCCGTAGCCTATAACTCCCTGTCAAGAAAGGTAATGAACTACGATTCAAACCTTAGTACCTCGATCCTATAAATCTTGACTTATAATTTAAATATGTCCTTGTGACTTGGCCTTTTGTGCCATTATTATATTATAACAAAGGATTATTAATGAAAAATCCTGAATAAAATAATTAACGAAATTAACCAAAATGGTCCTTTAATACCATGGTTAATAAATTAATAAGATGACAAATCTATTATAAACCTCTAAGAAATCATTGTCATCATTTTATGTAGAAATCAAGCTACATGGCTGAGTTTGAAGAAGTCCACAGTCATCCAAGGGAGAATCAGGATACTGCTAGGATCAATGTAACTGGTGCTGAACTTCAAGCATTGATTGATAATGTTGTTACCAAGGCCATAGATAGGCAGTTTAATGAGTCAAGTGGTACTCGAAGCAGGACCTTATCAGTACCCCATTCTAAACCTAAGACTCACTCTGAGGCTCATAGTAAGCCACCTCCTAAACCTAAGGGGTCAAAGAAGGAAGATGACGATCATCACTCCTCAAATCAGCATAGTGTTCCGTCGAAGAAGATTGAGCTCAAATAGGAACCACGTGGTAAGTCCTGTACATATAAGTATTTCGTCTCCTGCAAGCCTAGAGACTTCACAGGGGAGAAAGGAGCAGTCGATTGTATGACTTGGCTCGATGAAATGGACACTGTGGTTGATATCAGCGGATGCGCTGATAAGGATGTTGTGAAGTACGTATCTCAGTCGTTTAAAGGAGAAGCATTAGCTTGGTGGAGGTCTCTAATCCAAGCTACTGGAAAAGTCCATTTGTATGGCATGTCGTGGGAGCAGTTCGTTACTCTCATCAAAGAAAATTACTGCCCTCAACATGAGGTTGAGAAGATCGAGACCGATTTCCTGACATTGGTGATGAAGAATTTAGACTGTCAGGCGTACCTTACGAGTTTTAATACCATGTCTCGATTGGTTCCATATTTGGTGACACCGGAACCAAAACGAATAGCCCGTTTCATTGGGGGTTTAGCCCCGGAAATCAAAGCCAGTGTAAAAGCCTCTTGACCAACTACCTTTAGGTCTGTAGCTGATTTGTCATTATCTCTTACCCTAGATGCGGTCAGGCAGAGATCGCTTAGGCATGCTAATGTTGAGAAGAGAAAGCGCGAGAATGATAACTCGCACCGTGCAAACAAGAAACACAAAGGGAACTCTGATCACAAGAAGAGTTCCGGGTTTAGAAAGGATGATCAGCAGTCAGGCGAGAAGCCCAAATGCAAAATCTGTAAGAAACACCATTTGGGGAGGTGCAGATACGAGTCAAAATCCCAATCACAGCCAAGGGTTTGTGGGATTTGTAAGTCAAGTGAGCACAAGACGATAGAGTGCAAGAAGATAAAGGATGCAACGTGCTACAACTGTAATGAAAAGGGGCACATCAAGTCCAACTGCCCTAAGTATTCCAAAAAGCCTGAAGAAGCCAAAAAGACCAATGCTAGGGTCTTTCGAATGGATGCACGGGAAGCAGTGCAGGATGATAACGTGATAACAGGTACCTTCCTTATTAATGACGTTTATGCAAGGGGATTCGGGTGCGGATAAGTCATTCGTAGACAATAAGATTTGTAAGTTGTTAAATCTGCCTGTTAGAACCCTAAGCATAAAGTATGAGGTTGAATTAGCCGATGGTACCATAGAAACCGCATCAACCGTGTTAGATGGATGTTTCATATCCATTAGGAACCACTCTTTTCCACTATCCTTACTTCCTTTAAAGTTAGCTGGTTTCGACATAGTTATAGGCATGGACTAGTTATCTCATAACCAAGCCCAGATCGTTTGTAACAAGAAACAAGTGGTGATCAAGACTCCTTATGGTGAGCCACTTACCATACAGGGAGATACTCAGTATGGATTGCCTAAGCAAGTGTCTGTGCTTAAGGCATCAAGGTGTATGAAGAAAGGTTGTGTCATTTATATGGCACAAGTGACTATTGATGAGCCAAAACCCAATATTGAAGACATCCCTGTCATTTCTGAATACCCTAATGTATTTCCTGAAGAACTACCTGGTTTACCCTTAGATAGGCAAGTGGAGTTTAGAATCGACATTATACCTGGAGCAGCACCTGTTGCAAGAGCACCTTACCGGTTAGCCCCAACTGAGATGAAAGAGTTGAGAACTCAGTTGGATGATTTGTTGGCAAAAGGATTTATTAGACCTAGCTCATCTCCCTGGGGGGCACCTATTCTGTTTGTAAAGAACAAAGATGGATCGATGCGTCTATGCATTGATTATTGTGAGCTAAACAAGGTTACAATCAAGAACAAATATCCGTTGCCCAGGATCTACGATCTGTTCGATCAACTGCAAGGGGCAAGTTACTTTTCCAAGATCGATTTGAGATCAGGTTACCATCAACTGAAGGTTAGAGATGAAGATGTGCACAAGACTGCATTCAGAACTCGATATGGTCACTACGAGTTCTTAGTGATGCCTTTCGGGCTCACTAATGCACCAGCAGCATTCATGGACCTCATGAATCTCGTTTGTAAACCTTACTTGGACAAGTTTGTCATTGTCTTCATTGATGACATTCTTATTTGTTCAAAGAATCAGACTGACAATGAGAAGCACCTTCGGTGTATTCTTAAACTTCTTCAGCAAGAGAAGCTTTATGCTAAGTTCTCTAAATGCGAGTTTTGGCTTCGTGAAGTCCAATTCCTTGGACATATGGTTAGTGAGCGTGGTATCCAGGTGGATGCCGCTAAGATTGAAGCTATCATGAATTGGCAAGAGCCGAAGACGCCCACAGAGATTCGCAGCTTCTTAGGCCTGGCAGAATATTACAGGCGTTTTATTGAAAATTTCTCAAGGATTGCAGCACCCCTAACTTCGTTGACTAGGAAGAATATTAAGTTTGATTGGGGTCCTAAGCAACAAGAATCCTTCGATATTCTTAAACAGAAGTTAAGCAATGCTCCTGTGTTTACATTGCCTGAAGGAATTGAAGGATTTGTGGTTTACTGCGACGCATCGCACACTGGCATGGGATGTGTGCTAATGCAGAAAGGTAAAGTTATTGCATATGCTTCTCGACAGTTAAAGGTGCACGAGAAGAATTACACCACCCATGATTTGGAGTTGGGTGCCGTTGTATTTGCACTGAAATTATGGAGGCATTATTTATATGGCACCAAGTGTGTGATCTATTCTGATCACAAGGGCCTTCAACATCTGTTTAATCAGAAGGATCTGAACATGAGGCAGCAACGATGGATGGAGACACTGAATGATTATGATTGTGAAATCCGATACCATCCAGGCAAGGCGAATGTAGTCGCCGATGCCTTAAGTAGGAAGGAAATGGTTAAGCCCATTAGAATCAATGCCAAGAGCATTGAATTAAAGAACAGCTTGAATGAAAGATTGTTAGCCGCCCAGAAGGAAGCTGTATTAGAAGCCAACTACCCGAATGAAAAGTTGGGAGTAGCTGCTGAGCAGTTATCATATGGTAAGGATGGAATCCTAAGATTGAATGGACGGATATGGGTTCCAATCTATGGAGGACTTCGTGATGTTATCCTCCAAGAAGCCCACAGTTCTAAGTATTTTGTTCATCCTGGAAGTGAAAAGATGTACCAGGATTTGAAGGCAAATTATTGGTGGATAGGCTTGAAAAAGTCCATAGCCACTTATGTGGCTAAATGTCTGACATGTGCTCAAGTTAAAGCAGAACACCAGAAGCCGTCAGGTCTGCTACAACAGCTTGAACTTCCCCCCTGGAAGTGGGAAATGGTGACTATGGATTTTATCACCAAGTTACCAAAGACGAAGAGAGGAAATGATACTATTTGGGTTATAGTGGATAGACTGACTAAGTCAGCCCACTTCTTACCTATTAAGGAAACACACAGCTCAGATAAGTTAACTCAGCTGTACGTGGATGAGATTGTATCTCTCCACGGAGTGCCAGTATCTATCATCTCTGATAGGGATACGAGGTATACATCGCACTTTTGGAAAAGTTTTCATCAATCGTTAGGTACTCGATTGAACTTCAGCACTGCATATCATCCTCAGACGGATGGACAGAGTGAGCGTACTATTCAGACACTCGAAGATATGCTACGAGCTTGTGTTATTGACCTAGGAGGAAGTTGGGATGATCATCTTCCATTGATTGAATTTTCATATAACAATAGCTATCATTCCAGTATTCAAGCTGCACCTTTTGAAGCTTTGTATGGAAGAAAGTGCAGAACGCCCGTTTGTTGGGCAGAAGTTGGAGATGTCCAACTCACAGGACCTGATATAGTCCTGGAGATAACAGACAAAATTGTGCAGATAAGAGATCGTCTCAAAGCTACCAGGGAAAGGCAGAAAAGCTACACAGATAAAAGGCGTAAACCTCTAAAGTTCGAGCTTGGTGACAAAGTGTTACTGAAAGTATCACCCTGGAAAGGGGTGATGCGATTTGGCAAGAAGGGCAAGTTAAGCCCAAGATATATAGGACCATTCGAGATCATCGAATGTGTCGGAACAGTGGCTTATAAGTTAAAATTGCCTGAAGAGCTCAGTGGTATTCATAATGTATTCCACATCTGCAATCTGAAGAAATGTCTAGCTGATGAATCACTAGTCATACCACATATGGATGTGCACATAGATGAGAGCCTGAAATTTGTTGAGAAACCTTTGTCAATTGAAGATCGACAGGTTAAGAAGCTTCGAAGGAAGCAGGTACCGATTGTAAAGGTTAAATGGGATGCCCGTAGAGGTCCCGAGTATACGTGGGAGGTAGAGTCCACAATGAAAGAGAAGTACCCTCATTTATTTCAGTAAATCTCGAGGTCGATATTTCTTTTAAGGGGGTGAGGATGTAACACCTCGCAAAATCATGTCCAATATAGTATCGACACGTGTCATGAACTTTAAAAGTGTAACGGATTGATTACGAAGGGACTAAAGTTGACTAACGAAGAAAGTATATGTATATAAGGATTCAAAGTGTCAACATTTGATAATTATGCCTTTCAACAACCCTACATGATGTTTATACCCTAAAAACGAATGTATCATGAAGCGTGTGTAACCGTTTGTGGAAGAAAGTGAAAGTTTACAAGACGTGAGGGTTAAATGTGTCAACATGTTTAAGTTATACCTCTGAGTGACCTTTTAGCGAACCCGGAGCCTTGTAATGATTAATTATACTCCCAAGAATAAGTGGTAAAAATTTCACAAGGTTTCGATATCGTATGAGAAAGATACGCTAACTTTCGTTATTAAGGGGTTAAAAGCGTCAACTAGGCAAAACTTGTGTTTTCGGTTATCGTTTAACGAAACCGGACCTAATGATGTTTGGTTATATCTCATGGATCATAGAAATATAAATTTCATGGGTTAAAAATGCTTAAAATGGAAGAAATTACGCATTTGAAGGTCCAGGGGGTGAAAGTGTCACTTTTAAAAACTTGTTGCTGGTCCCCCTACCTGCTGGCGTCGCGCCACCAGCTGGGCACTTCCCCGTGGCGTGGCACGACAGACTACCAGATCAGCAAACACTTGTTTAACGTGGCAGCTTGCATGTTTGCCGAATTCCGCGAGTTTGCCACCCTCTAGCTCCTTGAATCACGTCCCTTAACACTTGTATTCATCCCTAGAGTTGCCATAACACCTGTAGCAATCTCCTTGATCCTCCATGGCTATAAATAGAGCCCTTTGTTGCAACTTGTGAACTCACATTTGAGCACTTCACTTGGAAAGCTTCCAAACTCTTGTTCTGAAGATTTCTGGAGCTCAAGACCACTTCCTAAGGATCCTTAGTCGTGCATAGGACTTCAGTAAGTGTCCTTAACCTTTCTTAATTCAGTTTTACTTAGTTTAATAGCCTAAAGTCAAACCGTCGTAATTAAGGTTTGACTTCGTGATTAATTAAAATTTGTCCCGTCAAATCTCGAATTGAAAGTAGCTTTGAGTTAGTATTTATGTGGGTAATAAACCCTTAAAAGGGCACCCTCTGATTCCCACTCTAACTAGGTCAATTGTCGGGTCAAAGTTAATTTTAAAAAGTCAACAGAAAGCTAATTTTTGCATAAACACATAATTAATAACGTAGAAGCCATGAAACCTGTTTTATCACTTGTATAACTTGGTAATTAATGTAAGAACATGTCTAGGCCTGTTAAACCCGACAATTTTCAGTATAAGCTCGGTTCGGAACCGAAAGTCGCATAAGTGGACTTTTGCTTTGCCTTTCAGTTCTGACCCATTAGAGCACATTTTAGAAATGCCTTAGAGCTTTATTAGGACCAGGTTACATGTTAGTATAACCGTCTGTGATTATACAACTTGGTTCATTAGTTATCCGATTCATATGCATGTTTCCGTTATATGCCTAAATGTTGACCAATATGCCCTTTTGACCTTAAAACAAGAATTTTGTAAATGTGAGAGGTAATTAGCATAAAGTCTATCTAAAACCAATTTTTGATACCAAAATTTTTACCTACTGATGTAAAATAATATTTTGGGATTTTTGAAGATTTTTATTTATTTTTAGGCTGAGCATAACATAGGGTTATAGCTTTGATTCGGTAATTGTCGGTTTTGCCCTTTTGGCCTATAAAATGAGTTTTACATAATATTTTGATACCAAACTTTTTGCTACTGATTTTATATAATAAATAAAGTATTTTGATTCTTCTGGAATGATAAAAATATAAGCTTTTCTTTAAAAACCCGGAAATCGCTTAAAACCGTCTTTTTACGCGTTTAAAACGCATAGTATGTATTAAAACCATTTTTTTCATATAAGACTTAATACCTACTAATGTTTTAAGCAAATTTTTATATTTTAACAGTAAGCAAAATTTTTAAACTCAGATTTCAAATTTTGACCTTTAAAGCTTATGTGAAATTACCAAAATGCCCCTACGGTGCATAGTTTGGTTAAAATAGATAAATTTCACATATATGCAATACCCTACTGTTGTGACTTATAAAAATAAGTATTTTTACTAAATATATCAGACCTGAAACTCAGATTTGTATTTAAACTCTTTTGTAACCTTTAAAATGACCAAAATACCCTTACGAGTCATAAATTGACTTTAAATTCATTTTGGGCATAATGGAAGGTATCCTACTGATATCACAACATATTTAAGGCATATTAACTTAGGAAACATGTTCATGACTCATTTGGTTACCCGTTACGCATTATTCGCGTTCGGTGCGGTTTATGTAACTAGTTTGCATAAATTAGCCGAAACGGGTCAAACCTTATCGTTTTTATCTCAAAATCCAGAATGTGTTTAGTTTACCCATATTATACAAGTATACAAACTTGTCGGGTCTAAACCACACTCTAATCCGGTCATCGCTTAATCATGCGTTTTGAACCGTATATCTTCCTTTAAAACTAACCGGTCTAAGTTTAGGCTTAATTAAGACCCGTTAGGAATTTAATAGGTTATTAAAACCTTCGTTACAGATTAGGAGCCCAGTAAAAGCTATCTGCACTTGCTGATTGAATACGGTTGAGATAAATTTGAATAATTGCTCAGGTAAATACTTTTAACTTATTTTCCCTTATACGGGCTTGGGGTACAGTATATAAAATACCGCTTGGTCGGGCATTGAATTGTTAATCATATGAAGTTTAATTTATTGAGATGACCCATTTAAATTCTTTTGTTTGCTTAAAACCTTTGGGGGTTAATGACCATGTCCCGGATATCCTTGGCATCATTCATTGAAATGGCCACGACCTAAGCACGAGGTGTAGGCATACACCTGACGGTGCATATATATATATATATATATATATATATATATATATATATATAAAGGTATAACCGACAGAATTGAGAATAACTCGCTGCGGGATTATATCATGTGGTGTGTCTATTAACCCGGTATTCAGCCCGGGCTACTGAACGTATAACGAACATGTAATTCTTTTACAAGTTTATATTAAAATAATTATCCCAAGTTATAAATGATATTTTGTGCCATGTGCAATCAAATCAATTTTCTTAAACATTTTCAAAATGAGTCGGTTAATTATATTTACCAGTGTAAACTGACGTATTTTCCCAAAAAGGTTAAGTGCAGATACTAAACGGAACAGGCTGGCTACTCCTAGCTTCAATAAAGAGTCTTGCAAGCTTAGAAGTTTAATCTGTTGAACAATAAACTTTTGAACTTTCGATCCGCCTGTGGATCCTTTACAGTCCGTTTGTAATACCTTGATATTACTTATTATTCGGTTTGTAATGTGATTCATCTTTTGCTTCCGCTGTGCATTTAAATTGTGTTGTTTGACTATGATGATTTCAACTACGTCACGATACTCCCCACCGGGCCCACCGGTAATACGTGGAAATATCTGGGTGTGACATCAAGATATAGAAGTAAATGAAAAATTGAAATTTGTTGAGAAACCGCTCCAAATAGAAGAAAGGAAAATCAAGTTTCTCAAGCACAAAAGATTAGTGCTGGTCAAAGTCCAGTGAGATTCAAAAAGAGGACCTGAGTAAACCTGGGAACTAGAATCAGAAATGAAGCGAAAGTATCCTCACTTATTTCAGTAAATCTCGAGGACGAGATTTTAAATAAGGTGGGGAGGATGTAAGGACCTGCAAAATGTCCTAAAACGAATCGTAAGTAGAAACCCGGAGCCCTAAAACCCTAATTCATACTAAAAACCAAGAAATTTGAATTTTTGGCCGCTCGCGGGCCGCGTAAGACATAAGGATAGTCTCCGTGGGCCGCGACAGATCAAAGATCACCGGATAAGCGTTCAGGCCACGTGTCAGACACGTAGCGGACCTATGCGTGACACGCTAGCCCTAATCGTAGACTAGGTGGCCCTCGCGGGCCGCGTAAGATCTTGAGAGGGTTTATGCGGGCCGCGTAAAACCCAAAAGTTTGCTATAAATTGCTCGGGCATGGGACTTTCATCTGTGTTCGAAAATTTTGTTTAAAAACGAAGTATACTGGTTAAATTCGAAAGTTCACTTAGGGAAACGCTGCTACGAGTACAGGGTACGAACTCGATCACTGCTACGATACAATGTCCGATCGATTGAAACCAATCCGATGGATGTTTAAGTGCTGCCCGAATCCGGGCTATACTTTGTCATTCGTCGTGAGGGTTTTGATTTCGTGAGTTTATCGTAAATGTTGTATTAAGTTACTGACCTAGTTTCGTGCGCATTGTTATTTAACTAGGTTACAAGGCTAAATCAGTAGGCAAGGTTCTGTCCAATTAAATTTGCAATGTGAGTCATTCTCTTTTATTAACAATGTTTTACTATACCTAAATTGTTTTCAAAAAGTTATAATTACAAGGATTAAGTCTTGGTTATCTTGAATCACTGGCAAGTGGGGTATTGTGCACATTACTAATCTCTCATGGTTAGGTTCACCAACCTAACAGTGATAATCATCACTACTTGGGTGAAAGGACCCAATAGTGGTATGACCATCGTCACCAGGGTGTGACACGGCGCCAGATAAAAATAAGATAGTAGCCATTGTAATCGCTCTTATGCTGTAATCTATAACTAAGGTGTCATTTTATATAACCTGAATGAATCGCCAGTATTTCCCTGGTGATAAAATCTTTTTAAACATGTTTCAGGTGACTTGCTGTGAATCAAAGAAAAGTGCCACGTAGCACTAAAAAGCTTGAAAAGGTGGCTCAGTAAAATAAATAAACATGTTTTGTAAAACAAGGGATTTCCTAGTAAAAATTCCCCTTTATTGTAAATGATGGGGTGTGTCCCAAATTGTGAAATAATATAATTGGGCATTTTCAGTCGAAAAGATCCTGTCAACATTTCCGCTGCCAAATTAAATAATAAATACAACGGGTTTCTGTCCCGCGGCTTCTGGACCAGGTAACACCGGGCCGGGGGCCGGGACAGAAATAGGTGGTATCAGAGCCACTGATTTAAGCCAATTAAGTATTTAGAAATACTTAATTTTTCTGATTGCCATTCTGTGATTTTGTGAAAATTTAATTTGCAGTAAATAAAATTTTAACTTAAGTTTGTGTGTGTTTCTTCATGTGTGTTATCAGCATGAATGAACTGTCGGAGGCACTCCGAAACTTTACTATCCATAGCACCGATATGGATACCACAGGAAACCCATCTGGTTACCAGGCGGATACTGAGGAACCACTAACTTTCCAGGCCCAGGAGAAACCAAAGCCGAAAAAGAGAAGGAGGATCTTGGACTAGAAACGTGGGCGTAGGAAGAAACCAGCTACACAGAAGGTTAAAAAGGCTGAGGATCCGAAAGATAAAGGGAAAGGAAAAGGAAAAGAGATCGGGGAAAGTTCCGGGCAAGCCCAAGAAATGCCACCATGGGAGGAGCTGGATCGCAAACTAGCAAATTGTGACCTCATCGGACCTACCTATGAAAACCTCTTCAATTACCCCGTTGAAACACAACTTCCAGCTAATTTTGAACCTGCTATCCCAAATCCTATTGTCAACCCCCAACCTCTACCCAGAGAGCTGGAAGAATGGTGGACAAACGACTAGCAATTTCAGAATTTCATGAATAACCCTAACGTCTATTTCCCCCAGTTTGACCCTGAGCCTGCACCAAACCTACCTATGAGCACAGAAAACTTGGCTGAACTTCGTCACTATGGTGAGGAGTTGATGTAGGAAGGAAATAGAATTCGGGATGTGGGGAGAAAATCACGTTGAAATACGACGAGAGGGAGCGTCATTTCTGAGATGTCAGCTGACTGTGGTTGAGTGGTTATGTGTTTAATAATAATAAAATTTTAATAATAAATAATAAAAATATAATCATGTAAAATAACTTAAAATAAAACTTTTGTAATATATCTGGTGTGTATGGATGCATACTAATAAATATATATATATAATATGAAAGTTGCAAAGTCGACAATTTTGGCTATACGTGTTGACGTGATTATGTGTGATTACTTTATTGCGTTTGGTTGCTATTTATTTTATGCCAATAACTTATATATATTGTTAATTATCAGATGGAACACGCTGTTAATGAACCAGTTAACGAAGTTAACCAATCCGAGCAAAACAATGAGGATAACTTTCTTAATAGGCAAGATATAGAAAATATCGTTGCCCAGGGAATAGCAAATGCTATCCCAGCAATCGTCGCTGCTGTTAAAAGCCCTGTTGAGCCTTCACAAGCCAACCCCAGTAAACGCACGCGTGACGATAATTTCAGTAACAGTGTTAACGGAGGCGGCAATAATGACAACGTGATCCAAGCCCCAATTGTAACACCCCGTGTTTTGAAAGTCAAAGTCAAGATTGAAGTCAAAGGAAGAAAAGATTGCTAATTGCGATTTGTCTCTCCTTGCTCAATTCCTGTTTTGACTTCTTTGACTTATAGTTAGTTTAATTCATGCTTAACGTTAGTTGTATTATGTGGAGTACTTATTATAATCGAGGTATATTCGATATTTATCGCAAGTTTAATCGCTTTATCGCTATCGCAATCGCACTCGCAACTCGAATTACGCATTTTGGTTATTGTTATACATGTGTGTGTGCCTTATGTGTTACTTGTGCATGTTTATTTATGTTATGAGTGGTAATCAATCGAAATGCAATCAAAACTCAATCGCAATTGAATCGCAAACGCTAAACGAATATGAAATAAGGACGCTTGTATATTGATATAATAGTTGGGATTAAAAGTAATTTGACTAGGAAATTCTATCACATCGCAACGCTCGCAATCACTATCGAAACGTCAAAACTCGTCGCACCGAACACTCGAACCAAGCGACCGATCGATCAAGTGACCAGCCGATCGACCAGTCGTTCGATCGAGCTGCCGCTCGATCGGCCAGCTGTTCGACCGGGCTGCCACCCGATCGGCCAGCCCTTTCCTCTTTGGGAAACCCTATAAATACCCCTGTCACCATCATATACCCGATCGGCCAGCCCTTTCCTCTTTGGGAAACCCTATAAATACCCCTGTCACCATCATACTTTCCACTTTTGGCAACTCTCCTCCGACCAGCTCATCTTCCCCACTTTTGTCACACCCCCAAAATCCACACGCGGAGTACCACCGCTTGGAGGCGTGACATGACCAGGATCAAGCCACCAATCATATTGAACATAATTATATATATATCAAAAGTCATTCATCAATACGATAGGTGTTTACAAAACCAAATATATACAAGTGTGTAGCGGAAGCATTAGTGTAAAACCCAACATAAGTTTAAGTACAAAATGTTATAATGTTTAACAACACATTCACGATCCATGTCCACAACGACCGTGCCTCCCGTGCAAGCTCCGTAAGTACCTATGGTCCTGCAAGGCATGTAACAGAGAGTCAACAACTAGTTGAGCGAGTTCACAGTTGGTTATTTAGTGATAATGTTCATTTCGTAAATCGTATGTTCGATTAGTAATCATGTATCGTATGTAATAGCATCGCGGCCCTCAAGGCATGTTTGCGAAGTTTAGTGGGGGTTTCCCATGTTTTCTAGACTAGTTATATTTGTATCGCGGCCCTCCAGGCATGTTTGCGAAGATTAAAGTATAGTTCGCGGCCATTCCAGGCATGTTTGCGAAGATCGTTCTAGTATAGTTCACGGCCATTCCAGGCATGTTTGCGAAGGTTAGTGGGGGCTTCCCCATGTGTTAGACTAGTCGTGTTTGTACGTGCCCTTCTTGATCCAAGGACCGTAGCGAGTGTGATTGTCCTACCCAAGGAGGACGAGCATGCGTTAAGGTTTGTTGTCCTACCCAAGGAGGACGAACGTATGTATTCTACCCAAGGAGAATACGCAGGATTAATATTGGCATCCTACCCATGGAGGATGGCGGTACATATCCTACCCAAGGAGGATATGTAGGTTCCATTTTAGTTTCTTAACCCATTCCCAAACCACCGGGAATCCCATGCCTTAGAAAGAGTGTGAACTCACCTTGTTTCGCTCGGTATGCTAAGTGTATGCTCGCAAGTAATCAATCACGTCCTAAAGTATGCACGTATGTGAAATCAGTTTGTGTTCAAGTTGTGCATGTATAAACATGTAGCACGTAATCACAATCATATACAAGATGGTTACACTTAACAGCAGTTAAATATTCCAGTTAACACTTAACAGAATTAACCCAAGTTACTGTGCAGATTAACTGTTCGGCGAAACACACATAATGGCGAAACATAACAGTTGGCGAAACACAATAGTTGGCGAAACACATTCAGTTTCGTCGTGGCCTTGTTTGGCGAAACAGAGGTCTAATTCGTCGATGACTCTTGGCGAAACACATTCTGTTTCGCCGAGATTCCTGTTTCGTCGAATGTCTGATTCGTAAACACAGTTACAACAGTTACGAAAATACACAGAAACCCTAATCATGCTAGCAGCCGAAATCACACAACCATCATCATACACAAGTCATACAATATTCATCCAGCAAAACATCAATATCCGTGATTTCCAATCATAACTAAAGCCATGAATTAACCCTAGGCCATCCAACAACATTCCCGGATTTAACATTATCAACCTACTATTCTGATGATCAATATCAACAATCTGATCTTGTTTATAAGAAACCCTAAATCAATACCACGTTTCAGATATAGCTGTGAAATCGATTAAGCATGCATAACGAAACAACATCATCATATTCATAACCATTCTATAAATCAAACATATACCTAAGCATGAATTCAGAAATCAAGAGTCATGAAATCGATTAAACAAACATATGACTAACCGAGGTCGATAGTACGAAGGTTTAATCTCTTAACGAGGCTTCGAGAACTCTAATCTGCCGTCACACAGGAGTGGGAGCTCTAGGGTTTTTCTGTTTTGCTAAAATGACGAATTGAGCGGTTCCGTAACTTATACGCGTCTAAGTGTTTTGGGCCCTTACTGGGCTTGGCGAAACTGACGGGCCGGCGAATCACATTTGATTCGCCGAGATGTTGATGGCGAAACACCTGTTTCGTCGGGTGGTATATGACGAATGGCACATGTGTTTCGTCGAGTTTACACAGGGCTTAATAGTCTGAGTGTTTACAACAGGTTCCCATTAAATCATTAAACACATATGCATGCAACCATCACAATAAGTATTATCATATCAGCACGTAGCATATCCAACAATCATCTCAAATTACAATCAGTGTACAGTTATAAGTCAAACCAGTCAAACAAGTCAAAGTCAACGTGCATTAAATGCAAATAAAGGATGTCGGAATTTCGAGTTGTCACATTATCCCCAACTTGAAAGAAATTTCGTCCCGAAATTTAGCATGCGGTTACTGAGGAAGCTAATAGTGTGACGTTGTTTACCTGTATTGTATCGCGGCTCCCCGAGCAGGTTTGCGAAGATTACTGGTTTTCTTGGGGTGTCACATTATCCCCCCGTTGATTTGGAATTTCGTCCCGAAATTCTGTATTGGTAGCTTCAGCCTCAGTAGTAGTTGCATTGGTTCCGAATAACTGGGGATATTTGAGTTCCATTTGATCTTCGCGCTCCCAGGTGAACTCTGGGCCGCGGCGGGAGTTCCAACGAACTCGTACAAGAGGGATTCTCGTGTTCCTGAGGACCTTAACATCCCGGTCCGTGATTTCAACAGGTTCCTCGACGAAGTGCAACCGCTCGTCGATAGTGAGTTCCTTCAAGGGAACTATGTGGGTCTCATCTGACATACACTTCTTCAGATTCGACACGTGAAAGACGTTGTGAACTGCACTGAGTTCAGCTGGTAAGTTCAATCTGTAGGCTACCCTGCCTATCTTCTCAGTAACTTCGAAAGGTCCGACGTATCGTGGATTGAGTTTGCCGCGTTTGCCAAAACGAACCACACCCTTCCAGGGCGAAACTTTGAGTAGCGCTCGATCCCCAACTTGGAATTCGAGTAGTTTTCTATCTTTATCGGCGTATGCTTTTTGACGGTCACGAGCTGCCGCCATGCGTTGTCGTGTTTGTGCAATCTTTTCTGTAGTAACAACTACCATTTCTGGATCCGTGATTTGACTATTTCCCACCTCTGCCCACCAAAGAGGTGACCGGCATTTACGTCCGTACAATGCCTCGAATGGAGCAGCTTTAATGCTGGTGTGGTAGCTGCTATTTGTATGAAAATTTTTACAAGTGGCAGATGTTTTTCCCAACCATTGCCAAAGTCTATTACGCACGCCCGAAGCATGTCTTCTAAAGTTTGGATAGTGCGCTCAGACTGCCCATTCGTCTGAGGATGATAAGCTGTGCTCATGTCTAAACGAGAGCCAAAAGATTTATGCATTGCTTGCCACAGTTCTTCCAAGTAGATGTCTACTAGCGTAGAGAACTTGCCTGTTTCTTTAATAGCCAAGAAGTGAGCAGACTTTGTGAGTCGATCCACGATCACCCAAATAGTATCATTCCCATGCTGAGACCTAGGTAGGCCAGTAACAAAATCCATGGAAATTTGTTCCCATTTCCATTGTGGTATCTCAGGTTGCTGGAGTGGGCCTGATGGTTTCTGATATTCCGCTTTGACTCGCGCACAAGTCAAACACTTGCTAACGTATGTGGCTATGTGGGCCTTCATGCTAGGCCACCAATATGTAGTTTTGATGTCGTGGTACATTTTATCCGCACCTGGATGTACCGAGTAGCGAGACTTATGAGCTTCATCCATCACTAGCTCACGTAAGTTGCCATAAAGTGGAACACAAATGCGTCCTGTAACGTAGTAAGCACCATCTTCCTTCTGTTCTAAACGTTATCTTGAGCCACGTAGGGCTTCAGCCCTGACATTTTCTGGTTTCAATGCTTCTACCTGAGCATTTCGTATCTGAGAAGGAAGACTAGACTGTATAGTGAGTTGTAAAGCTCGCACGCGCTTAGGCGCGGTGTCCTTTCGACTGAGGGCGTCAGCCACAACATTGGCTTTGCCTGGGTGGTACCTGATTGAGCATTCGTAGTCATTTAACAGTTCAACCCCTCGTCACTGTCGCATATTCAGTTCTTTCTGTTTGAAGATATGTTCGAGGCTTCTGTGATCAATGTATATAGCACATTTGGTACCGTACAAGTAGTGTCGCCATATCTTAAGTGCAAAAACAACCGCTCCCAGTTCAAAATCGTGTGTAGTGTAATTCCGTTCGTGAATCTTAAGTTGGCGAGAAGCATAAGCAATAACTTTATCCCGTTGCATCAATACACATCCAAGACCCTGGATAGATGCATCGCAGTAGACTACAAAATCGTCCGTGCCTTCAGGCAGTGAGAGGATAGGTGCGCTACAAAGTCTATCCTTTAAGTGCTGAAACGCTGTTTCCTGTGCATTACTCCATCGGTAAACAACACCTTTCTGTGTCAGTAGTGTAAGCGGCTGAGCAATCTTTGAAAAGTCCTTGATGAAACGTCGGTAATAACCCGCCAAACCCAAGAATTGGCGTATTTCTGTTGGTGTACGAGGCGCAGGCCAGTTCTTGATCGAATCTACCTTGGATGGATCGACATGGATCCCATCTTGGTTTACCACGTGGCCTAAGAAGTGGACTTCACGAAGCCAGAAGTCACATTTAGAAAACTTAGCGTATAGCTGTTCCGTTCGTAGAAGTTCCAGTATAAGTCGTAAGTACTGCTCGTGTTCCTCCTGACTTTTCGAATAAATCAGGATGTCGTCGATGAAAACAATGACGAACTTGTCAAGATAGGATTTGCACACCCTGTTCATAAGATCCATGAAAAACTGCAGGCGCGTTCGTTAGCCCGATAGGCATGACCAAAAACTCGTAATGGTCGTAGCGTGTTCTAAATGCTGTTTTGGAGACGTCCTCATCCCGGACTCTCAGCTGATGGTACCCTGACCTTAAGTCTATCTTGGAGTAGTAGCTCGACCCTTGCAGCTGGTCGAATAAATCATCTATGCGCGGAAGAGGATAACGATTCTTGATCGTCACCTGGTTGAGTTCGCGGTAGTCTATACACATCCTGAACGTACCGTCTTTCTTCTTCACGAATAACACTGGAGCTCCCCAGGGCGAAGAGCTAGGACGTATAAAACCCTTTTCCAAGAGTTCTTGTAGCTGCTTTGACAGTTCTTCCAATTCAGTTGGAGCCAAACGATAAGGCGCTCGAGCTATGGGTGCTGCTCCAGGAGCTAGCTCGATCTGAAACTCGACCTGGCGATGAGGCGGTAACCCAGGTAATTCCTCAGGGAACACTTGAGGAAAGTCGCGTACAACAGGAATATCCTCAATCTTTTTCTCTTTCTTCGATGTATCCGTAACGAGTGCTAAAACAGCTGCGTGGCCCTTTCGTAAACACTTCTGAGCCTTCAAGAAAGAAATGATGCCACTCACGACACCACTCTTGTCGCCTTGAACTTCGAGAGGTTCTTTACCAGAACGTGGGATACGAATGATCTTCTCCTTGCATAGGATCTCTGCTTGTTGTTGGGATAACCAATCCATACCAATGTCGATGTCGAAACTATCGCAACGCTGGGGTCATTCTTAGTATCACCCTGACCAATCACGAACACTCGACCCCTGGCACCATTGCCGTCGTTATTACCCCCGTTGTCTTCCCTAGTCCCCGTTTCCTTGGTTGTGGTTCTGATTCTGGTTCTGATTCAACCGTGGGCAGTGTCTTTTGAAGTGACCTTCAGCACCATCTGATAACATCCCTTGTTACCATGCTGTTGTCGCCGATTCTATAGATCTTGTGGCTGTTGTTGTTGGTTCTGGTTTGCAGGACGTGAGTTTCTACCATCTTTGGCTCCATGGCCAAGCTTGTCGCATCATTGACAATGAATTCGGTTGCGTCGCCCGCTGTGGTGCAAGTTACATCGTTTGCGCTTAGGGTGGTTTCCCTTGTATCCACCCTGCCCTTGAATACTAAATGTTGCTGATCAGGACTTTAGTTGTCATCGACCTTTCACTGCTGTGCCTGGGACGGAATTGTAGTCGAACCCTTGCTAGAGGTTCCATCCCACTTTCATCCATTGTTACTGAGGGTAGCAGAAGTAGTTGAAGTAGTAGTGGTAGTAGTATCGCTGATACGTTGAGGCAGCTTGTTCTGTCCCACTGCCTTGTCTGTGAGACGATGAGCAAGATGAGTAACATCTTGAATAGTAGCAAGTTTAGCCGTCTTCACATGGTTTTGAATTCCTGGTACTAAGCCTTTGAGGTACAGCTCAAAGCTCTTTATGGGAGGATCCACCATAGTTGGACACAAAATTGTCAGTTTGTTGGATCGTTATCGTGCACGCTTCTATCTCTGACCCCGTCATCTTCATGTTAAAGGACTCCACTTCCAACTTGTGGATGGCATCATAACTATTGTATTCACGTTTGATAGGTTCCTTAAAATCATTCCATGGGGTGGCATAGCAGCCGCCAGCCCCAGTGTCGTAACTTGCGCGTTCCACCAAGTTTGCGCAGTGCCTTCGAGAATATCAGTGGCATATTTCACCTTACGAGCCTCGGGTCATTCTCACACTCGATGACCGATTCGAGTTCCTCGAACTAATGGAGGAGTCCAACAGCTCCTTTAGTGTCGCTGAAAGTAGTAGGGCGACAGTCCATAAAGTCTTGTATGTGCATACAGGTGGCTGAGCGTGTTGACTTGTCGTGTGCGTAAGAGTAATCAAAATCAAGCACAAGTGTTGAGTTACAAGAGTAGGATCTAAAAATCCTGGAGTAAGTGGTGATGGCAGGTTACACCTCCTGTCTGGGCAGCTGCGAGTGCTGCAGTGACTTGTTCAGTGATCGAAGCCGCCAACTGGGCTTGAGTTAGGTTAACGCGTCCACTCATGATCTTAACATCAAGGAGGACATGTGTAAGAGAGGTTCGCGAATAGTGCGAAGAGAGTGAGCACACAAGTATTCTCAAGCAATAACGTATAGTAAGTTCTGTAATCTAGGCATACCGCGAGCAAAGTTCTATGTAATTCTAGCAAGTAGGTAAGGTAACATGAATAGTAGTACCTATGATGTTGAGCCTTGCACGTGGAGCGAAGCGTCGTTGTGGATCATTGAGAGCACTGTTCTGGTTATAGTCTGGTTTTAACAAAAATCGTTTTTCCTTTATTAAAACCGAGTTCTCTATAACCAATGGCTCTGATACCAATCTGTCACACCCCCAAAATCCACACGCGGAGTACCACCGCTTGGAGGCGTGACATGACCAGGATCAAGCCACCAATCATATTGAACATAATTATATATATATCAAAAGTCATTCATCAATACGATAGGTGTTTACAAAACCAAATATATACAAGTGTGTAGCGGAAGCATTAGTGTAAAACCCAACATAAGTTTAAGTACAAAATGTTATAATGTTTAACAACACATTCACGATCCATGTCCACAACGACCGTGCCTCCCGTGCAAGCTCCGTAAGTACCTATGGTCCTGCAAGGCATGTAACAGAGAGTCAACAACTAGTTGAGCGAGTTCACAGTTGGTTATTTAGTGATAATGTTCATTTCGTAAATCGTATGTTCGATTAGTAATCATGTATCGTATGTAATAGCATCGCGGCCCTCAAGGCATGTTTGCGAAGTTTAGTGGGGGTTTCCCATGTTTTCTAGACTAGTTATATTTGTATCGCGGCCCTCCAGGCATGTTTGCGAAGATTAAAGTATAGTTCGCGGCCATTCCAGGCATGTTTGCGAAGATCGTTCTAGTATAGTTCACGGCCATTCCAGGCATGTTTGCGAAGGTTAGTGGGGGCTTCCCCATGTGTTAGACTAGTCGTGTTTGTACGTGCCCTTCTTGATCCAAGGACCGTAGCGAGTGTGATTGTCCTACCCAAGGAGGACGAGCATGCGTTAAGGTTTGTTGTCCTACCCAAGGAGGACGAACGTATGTATTCTACCCAAGGAGAATACGCAGGATTAATATTGGCATCCTACCCATGGAGGATGGCGGTACATATCCTACCCAAGGAGGATATGTAGGTTCCATTTTAGTTTCTTAACCCATTCCCAAACCACCGGGAATCCCATGCCTTAGAAAGAGTGTGAACTCACCTTGTTTCGCTCGGTATGCTAAGTGTATGCTCGCAAGTAATCAATCACGTCCTAAAGTATGCACGTATGTGAAATCAGTTTGTGTTCAAGTTGTGCATGTATAAACATGTAGCACGTAATCACAATCATATACAAGATGGTTACACTTAACAGCAGTTAAATATTCCAGTTAACACTTAACAGAATTAACCCAAGTTACTGTGCAGATTAACTGTTCGGCGAAACACACATAATGGCGAAACATAACAGTTGGCGAAACACAATAGTTGGCGAAACACATTCAGTTTCGTCGTGGCCTTGTTTGGCGAAACAGAGGTCTAATTCGTCGATGACTCTTGGCGAAACACATTCTGTTTCGCCGAGATTCCTGTTTCGTCGAATGTCTGATTCGTAAACACAGTTACAGCAGTTACGAAAATACACAGAAACCCTAATCATGCTAGCAGCCGAAATCACACAACCATCATCATACACAAGTCATACAATATTCATCCAGCAAAACATCAATATCCGTGATTTCCAATCATAACTAAAGCCATGAATTAACCCTAGGCCATCCAACAACATTCCCGGATTTAACATTATCAACCTACTATTCTGATGATCAATATCAACAATCTGATCTTGTTTATAAGAAACCCTAAATCAATACCACGTTTCAGATATAGCTGTGAAATCGATTAAGCATGCATAACGAAACAACATCATCATATTCATAACCATTCTATAAATCAAACATATACCTAAGCATGAATTCAGAAATCAAGAGTCATGAAATCGATTAAACAAACATATGACTAACCGAGGTCGATAGTACGAAGGTTTAATCTCTTAACGAGGCTTCGAGAACTCTAATCTGCCGTCACACAGGAGTGGGAGCTCTAGGGTTTTTCTGTTTTGCTAAAATGACGAATTGAGCGGTTCCGTAACTTATACGCGTCTAAGTGTTTTGGGCCCTTACTGGGCTTGGCGAAACTGACGGGCCGGCGAATCACATTTGATTCGCCGAGATGTTGATGGCGAAACACCTGTTTCGTCGGGTGGTATATGACGAATGGCACATGTGTTTCGTCGAGTTTACACAGGGCTTAATAGTCTGAGTGTTTACAACAGGTTCCCATTAAATCATTAAACACATATGCATGCAACCATCACAATAAGTATTATCATATCAGCACGTAGCATATCCAACAATCATCTCAAATTACAATCAGTGTACAGTTATAAGTCAAACCAGTCAAACAAGTCAAAGTCAACGTGCATTAAATGCAAATAAAGGATGTCGGAATTTTGAGTTGTCACAACTTTTCTTCAAATTTCTCGCAATTCCGGTAAGATCTCGTCCTAAATCTTGTACTTCCTTAATCTACACGCACTCCTACACCTTTCTATCTTTTGAATCTTAACTTTTAACCTTGAAATCATCAAGATTCAAGGTGTTCTAGGATGACGTCATCATGTGTTCTTGAGAACTTCATGTTTTGGCCTCAATCCACCAAGAACAACTTAGATCTAACCGATTTCCACATAAACAAACAAAGATCTTTCATAGATCTAAACATATTCACAATGAAAAGGATTGAAAGATGGTTTTCCAACTTTCTTTCAACTCTTTTACACTCAATGCATTCAAAACCGATAGAATCGGAGCTTGTGCCGACTTACTACTCATTCTTGTGGTTGTGTTGGTTCAAGATCTGGATTCTATCCACGAGATTACCGATTTTGGGTTAAACATGGAACACCGTCTCGAACAGCTAACCGGGCGGAATTGGGTGATTCCTGTCCGATCAGGTTACCAAGTCGTGACAAGGTTTCTGTTGTCTAATGCGTTATCAAATCATCTCGATAAAACGACAAACAATCAAAACAACCAAGTGTAAGACGAACAGGTCGACCAGGACGGAGTGTCGTCTGATCGGACTGTTGTCCGAACGGACAGTCAACCGAACGACCGGTCACCCGATTGACTTACATCCTGGTCCCCACACTTAACTATCATTCAAACTTCAAAGGTTTTGGAACACCGAACGGATTGTCGTCCGATCGAGCTACCACTCGATCGACTGACCATCCGACTGTGTGACATTTCGGAACTCCAATACTTAAACAATTTTCAACATGTTCTTTGCACAAGGGATGCCACCCGATCGAACTACCGTCCGATCAAGTGACAACCTGGTGAGAACTTGTTCTCGCTGAAGTGCCCAACCTATCGGACTATCGCCCGATCGAACGGTCGTTCGATCGATCGACCTGAAAGGTAGAGATACTTCAATGTTTTCAAAATACTACAACAAAAACTTCAAAAGTCAAGCCATCACACACAAACACATCCTTCCCAAAGGAAGTAACAATCCACTCGAACGGTCATCCGACCCGACGACCGTCCGAACGGACTGTCACCCGAACGACCTGCTGCCCGATCGAACTACCGTCCGATCGAACTGCGGTCCTACCCACTTGCACTCTGTATCGTTTTACGCGTCGCTTATCGTTATGCTATCAGTCTGTTCAGGCTAACCCTACTCTCTAGCACTCCCTTCAATCCACCCATCGCTGTGAGTATACTCGATCCCTTTTTGCTTTACGCACTTTTGGGTGTTACATGCGTTACTTATACAAAATCACATCGAACACACTACGCAATACTTTAAACGCTAACCGTTATCACATGTATACATGACTTAATGTATGCTTGTTTGTTATGTTTACACATGGAATGTTGTCTACCTGCCTTAGCAACGATAGTACTATTAGTTTGGACTCAGCACCTGTTCACTCAGGGGCTGTTAAGGACAATTACTTACATGGCTCACAGTGATAAGTGTGTATCGCGAACTGCCTTGGAAATGGGAACTAATAACAATGGATTTTGTTACTAAGTTGCCTAAAACTAGGAAAGGTAACAACGCGATTTGGGTAATTGTAGATCGATTAACCAAATCAGCTCATTTTCTACCCATGAAGGAAACCTTTAGCATGGAAAGATTAGCAAAGTTGTACGTAGACGAGGTAGTATCCTTACATGGAGTCCCACTATCCATTGTATCAGACAGGGATAGTCGTTTCACTTCACATTTTTGGACAAGTTTCCAAGAAGCAATGGGGACCCGATAAAACTTAAGTACTGCATACTATCCCCAAACAGACGGACGGAGTGAAAGGACGATCCAAACCCTGGAAGACATGCTCAGGGCATGTGTAATAGATTTTGGTGGAAACTGGGATAACCACCTACCCTTAATTGAATTCTCCTATAACAATAGTTATCATGCAAGTATCGAAGCTGCCCCGTTCGAAGCACTGTATGGACGAAAGTGTAGAACTCCAGTTTGCTGGGCAGAAATAGGAGAAAGCCAATTATCAGGTCCCGAAATTGTGCAAGAAACCACCGACAAGATCACTCAAATCAAGGAAAGACTGAAAACGGCTCGAGATCGCCAGAAGAGTTATGCCGACAATCGACGCAAGCCGTTAGAATTTCAAGTCGGAGACAAGGTACTCTTGAAAGTTTCTCCTTGGAAATGAGTAGTTCGGTTCGGAAAGAAAGGAAAACTAAGTCCAAGGTACATAGGACCATTTCCAGTGACCGAGCGGATATAACCAGTTGCCTATCGCCTACGACTACCAGAAGAGCTCGCTGGAGTACATGACGTGTTTCATATATCTAACCTCAAGAAATGTTTATCTGACGAATCACTGGTAGTACCTCTTCAAGATATAGAAGTAAATGAAAAATTGAAATTTGTTGAGAAATCGCTCCAAATAGAAGACAGGAAAATCAAGTTTCTCAAGCACAAAAGATAAGTGTTGGTCAAAGTCCAGTGGGATTCAAAAAGAGGACCTGAGTATACCTGGGAACT
Organism: Helianthus tuberosus; assembly: GCA_030545235.1. Lineage (NCBI taxonomy): Eukaryota > Viridiplantae > Streptophyta > Magnoliopsida > Asterales > Asteraceae > Helianthus > Helianthus tuberosus. The sequence continues at coordinate 9,150,734 of CM060434.1, read as the reverse complement.
AGAATCAGAAATGAAGCGAAAGTATCCTCACTTATTTCAGTAAATCTCGAGGACGAGATTTTAAATAAGGTGGGGAGGATGTAAGGACCTGCAAAAATGTCCCAAAACGACTCGTAAATAGAAACCCGGAGCCCTAAAACCCTAATTCATACTAAAAACCAAGAAATTTGAATTTTTGGCTGCCCGCGGGCCGCGTAAGACTTAAGGATAGTCTACGCGACAGATCAAAGATCACCGGATAAGCGTTTAGGCCACGTGTCAGACACGTGGTGGACCTATGCATGACACGCTAGCCCTAATCGTAGACTAGGTGGCCCTCGCGGGCCGCGTAAGATCTTGAGAGGGTTTACGCGGGCCGCGTAAAACCCAAAAGTTTGCTATAAATTGCTCGGGCATGGGACTTTCATCTGTGTTCGAAAATTTTGTTTAAAAACGAAGTATACTGCTTAAATTCGAAAGTTCACTTAGGGAAACGCTGCTACGAGTACAGGGTACGAACTCGATCACTGCTACGATACAATGTCCGATCGATTGAAACCAATCTGATGGATGTTTAAGTGCTGCCCGAATCCGGGCTATACTTTGTCATTCGTCGTGAGGGTTTTGATTTCGTGAGTTTATCGTAAATGTTGTATTAAGTTACTGACCTAGTTTCGTGCGCATTGTTATTTAACCAGGTTACAAGGCTAAATCAGTAGGCAAGGTTCTGTCCAATTAAATTTGCAATGTGAGTCATTCTCTTTTATCAACAATGTTTTACTATACCTAAATTGTTTTCAAAAAGTTATAATTACAGGGATTAAGTCTTGGTTATCTTGAATCACTGGCAAGTGGGGTATTGTGCACATTACTAATCTCTCACGGTTAGGTTCACCAACCTAACAGTGATAATCATCACTACTTGGGTGAAAGGACCCAATAGTGGTATGACCATCGTCACCAGGGTGTGACACGGCGCCAGATAAAAATAAGATAGTAGCCATGGTAATCGCTCTTATGCTGTAATCTATAACTAAGGTGTCATTTTATATAACCTGAATGACTCGCCAGTATTTCCCCGCTGATAAAATCTTTTTAAACATGTTTCAGGTGACTTACTGTGAATCAAAGAAAAGTGCCACGTAGCACTAAAAAGCTTGAAGAGGTGGCTCAGTAAAATAAATAAACATGTTTTGTAAAACAAGGGATTTCCTAGTAAAAATTCCCCTTTATTGTAAATTATGGGGTGTGTCCCAAATTGTGAAATAATATAATTAGGCATTTTCAGTTAAAAAGATCCTGTCAACATTTCCGCTGCCAAATTAAATAATAAATACCACGGGTTTCTGTCCCGCGGCTTCTGGACCAGGTAACACCGGGCCGGGGGCCGTGACAGAAAGAGGTGGTATCAGAGCCACTGATTTAAGCCAATTAAGTATTTAGAAATACTTAATTTTTCTGATTGCCATTGTGTGATTTTGTAAAAAGTTAATTTGCAGTAAATAAAATTTTAACTTAAGTTTGTATGTGTTTCTTCATGTGTGTTATCAACATGAATGAACTGTCGGAGGCACTCCGAAACTTTACTATCCATAGCACCGATATGGATACCACAGGAAACCCATCTGGTTACCAGGCGGATACTGAGGAACCACTAACTTTCCAGGCCAAAGCCCATGCCCAGGAGAAACCAAAGCCGAAAAAGAGAAGGAGGATCTTGGACTGGAAACGTGGGCATAGGAAGAAACCAGCTGCACAGAAGGTTAAAAAGACCGAGGATCCGAAGGATAAAGGGAAAGGAAAAGAGATCGGGGAAAGTTCCGGGCAAGCCCAGGAAATGCCACCATGGGAGGAGCTGGATCGCAAACTAGCAAATTGTGACCTTATCGGACCTGCCGATGAAAACCTCTTCAATTACCCCGTTGAATCACAACTTCCAGCTAATTTGGAACCTGCTATCCCAGATCCTATTGTCAACCCCCGACCTCTACCCGTAGAGCTGGAAGAATGGTGGACAAACGACTGGCAATTTCAGAATTTCATGAATAACCCCAACGTCTATTTCCCCCAGTTTGACCCTGAGCCTGCACCAAACCCACCTATGAGCACAGAAAACTTGGCTGGACTCCGTCACTATGGTGAGGAGCTGATGGAGGCAGGAAATAGAATTCGGGATGTGGGGGAGAAAATCACGTGGAAATACGACGAGAGGGAGCGTCGTTTCTGAGATGTCAGCTGACTGTGGTTGAGTGGTTATGTGTTTAATAATAATAAAATTTTAATAACAAATAATAAAAATATAATCATGTAAAATAACTTAAAATAAAACTTTTGTAATATATCTGGTGTGTATGGATGCATACTAATAAATATATATATATATATAATATGAAAGTCGCCAAGTCGACAATTTTGGCTATACGTGTTGACGTGATTATGTGTGATTACTTTATTGCATTTGGTTGTTATTTATTTTGTGCCAATAACTTATATATATTGTTAATTATCAGATGGAACATGTTGTTAATGAACCAGTTAACGAAGTTAACCAATCCGAGCAAAACAATGAGGATCACTTTCTTAATTGGCAAGATATAGAAAATATCGTTGCCCAGGGAATAGAAAATGTTATCCCAGCAATCGTCGCTGCTGTTAAAAGCCCTGTTGAGCCTTCACAAGCCAACCCCAGGAAACGCACGCGCGACGATAATTTTTGTAATAGTGTTAATGGAGGCGGCAATAATGACAACGTGATCCAAGCCCCAATACTTAAGAAAATGAAAGTTGCAACACCTGGTTGCACCTATAAAGAATTTCTTGCCTGTAAACCTGTCGAATTTGCAGGCAATGAAGGGGCAACTGCTGCCCTGCGTTGGTTGGAAAAGACCGAGGCAGTAATTAAAATAAGTAAATGTGCCGAGGAGGATAAGGTCATGTATGCTTCTCACCTTTTCAAGGAAGAGGCATTAGAATGGTGGAATACGGTATTGCAAGCCAAAGGAAGTGACATGGCTTATGCTATGAATTGGGAAGAATTTAAGCAATTAGCGGAAAGGAAATTCTACACCGAATATGAAAAAGAACAAATGGCCAATAAGTTCCTGAGCCACCAAATGGTGGATGTTGACTGTCGAGAGTATACTTCGAAGTTCTTCGAGTATGCTCGAATTGTACCAACTCTGGCTTCGCCAGAACCGGTACTTATTTCTCGCTATATTTGGGGTTTAATTAACGAAATTCGGGATATCGTCAAAGCCGCAAGACCCCGCACAATCGACGATGCGGTGGAATTAGCCAACACCCTGACTGACGGACTGGTGCGTACGCGAGAAGAAAACAGAAAGAAGGAATTGGCTCAAAAGATTACCCAAGGATTTCGAGGGGGTAATACGAGTAGCAACTTCAAGAAAAAGGGGACTGGGCAATCATCCACCCCGCCGTTTTGCAGTACCTGTAAAAGAAAGCACTTTGGAAAATGTAAGGGGTACTGTAACTTCTGCAAAATTCCGGGGCACCAAGAAGAAGATTGCAGAAGAATGAAATCAACAATTTGCTTCAATTGTGGAGAAGCTGGACATTTTAGACCAGATTGCCCTAAACTGGTCAAACCAGCTGGCAACAAGGCCAAACCTGCTGAAGGAACTAATAAGAAGAACGCAAGAGCCTTTCAGCTGACAACCCAAGAGGCAGATCTAATTCCGGATGTAATAGCGGGTACGTTCCTAGTTCACAACGTTTATGAGAAAGTATTATTTGACTCTGGTGCAAACCAAAGTTTTATAAATACTTCATTCTGCCAAGCTCTTAAGTTACCCTTAACCACACTTAGGCAGATTTATACGGTAGAAACGGCAGACGGAAATTCTGTTAACATAAATAAGGTTCTTCAAGAAGGAAACATAGAACTTTTAGGCCATAAATTTTCTGCCAACCTCTTACCTATTAATTTAGCTGGATTCGATGTCATCTTAGGAATGGATTGGTTAGTAGCCAACAATGCTCGAATCCTCTGTGACAAGAATTCCATAGAAATTCATACACCCGCAGGAGAAGTAATTATGATTACAGGAGATAAGACACGCAAACCATTAAAGTTCATTTCGATAATGAAAGTTGCTAGTTATGAGCGAAAACAAGGAATAGTGTATATGATTTCAGTGATCATTAACACTAAAGGTATGGAACTTAAGGAAATTCCTATAGTATCAGAATACCAGGATATATTCCCAGAAGAATTACCAGGATTACCACCAGATAGGGAAGTAGAGTTTAGAATTCATCTAATTCCTGGAACCACACCAATAGCTAAGGCACCCTATCGTTTAGCACCCACCGAAATGTTAGAACTGAAAAAGCAGTTAGATGAATTGCTCAGTAAAGGATTTATACAACCTAGTTCATCCCCTTGAGGAGCCCCAGTGTTGTTCGTGAAAAAGAAAGATGGTTCGATGCGAATGTGTATCGATTATATGGAATTGAATAAGGTTACAATTAAGAATCGATACCCTTTACCTAGGATTGACGACCTTTTTTATCAGCTTCAGGGAGCTAGATATTTTTCTAAGATAGACTTACGCTCCGGATACCATCAGTTGAAGGTACAAGAAGAAGACATACCGAAAACTGCTTTTAGAAATAGGTATGGTCATTACGAGTTTACAGTTATGCCCTTTGGACTAACAAATGCTCCTGCAACATTCATGGACATGATGAATAGAATCTGTAAGCCGTACTTGGATAAATTTGTGATTGTCTTCATCGATGATATACTTATTTAGTCCAAAAGTCAGGACGAACACTGTGAACATCTACGAGCACTCTTAACTTTGTTAAGAAAAGAAAAGCTTTTCGCCAAATTCTCGAAGTGTGAATTTTGGCTGCAGGAGGTGCAATTTTTAGGACATATGGTGAATCACGAAGGTATTCACGTAGATCCCTCCAAAATAGAAGCGATCACCCAATGGAAGGTCCCGCAATCAGCCACGGAAGTTAGAAGTTTTCTAGGATTGGAGGAATGGTGGACGAATGACTGGCAATTTCAGAATTTCATGAATAACCCCAACGTCTATTTTCCCCAGTTTAACCCTGAGCCTGCACCAAACCCACCTATGAGCACAGAAAACTTGGCTGAACTCCGTCACTATGGTGAGGAGCTAGTGGAGGCAGGAAATAGAATTCGGGATGTAGGGGAGAAAATCACATGGAAATACGACGAGAAGGAGCGTCGTTTCTGAAATGCCAGCTGACTGTGGTTGTGTGTTTAATAATAATAAAATAATAATAAATAATAATAAAAAAATATAATCATGTAAAATAACTTAAATAAAACTTTTGTAATATAACTGGTGTGTATCGATGCAAATAATATATATAAAAATATGAAAGTGTCAAAGTCGACAGTTTTGGCTATACGTGTTGACATGATTATGTGTGATTGCTTTATTGTGTTTGGTTGTTATTTGTTTTGTGCCAATAATTTATATATATATATATATATATATATATATATATATATATTGTTAATTATCAGATGGAACACGCCGTTAATGAGCCATTTAACGAAGTTAACCAATCTGAGCAAAACAATGAGGATCACTTTCTTAATAGCCAAGATATAGAAAATATCGTTGCCCAGGGAATAGCCAATGCTATACTGGCAATCGTCGCTGCTGTTAAAAGCCCTGTTGAGCCTTCGCAAGCCAACCCTAGTAAACTCACGCGCGACGATAATTTCAGTAACAGTGTTAACGGAGGCGGAAATAATGACAACAACGTGATTCAAGCCCCGATACTTAAGAAAATGAAAGTTGCAACACCTGGTTGCACTAATAAAGAATTTCTTTCCTGTAAACCTGTTGAATTTGCAGGCAATGAAGGGGCGACTGCTGCACTGCGTTGGTTAGAGAAAACTGAAGCAGTAATTAAAATAAGTAAATGTGCCGAGGAGGATAAGGTCATGTGTGCTTCTCACCTTTTCAAGGAAGAGGCATTAGAATGGTGGAATACGGTGTTGCACGCCAAAGGAAGTGACATGGCTTATGCCATGAATTGGGAAGAATTTAAGCAATTGGTGGAAAGGAAATTCTGTCCCGAGTATCAAAAGGAACAAATGGCAAATAAGTTCATAAGCCACCGAATGGTGGATGTTGACTGTCGAGGGTATACTTCGAAATTCTTTGAGTATGCTCGAATTGTACCAACTCTCGCTTCGCCAGAACCGGTACTTATTTCTCGCTACATTTGGGGTTTAATTAGCGAGATTTGTGATATCGTCAAAGCTGCGAGACCCCGCACCATTGACGATACGGTGGAATTGGCCAACACCTTAACCGACAGGCTGGTACGCATGAGGGAAGAAAACCGGAAGAAGGAATTAGCCCAAAAGATTACCCAAGGCTTCCGTGGGGGTAATACTAGTAATTACAAGAAAAAGGGTACTGGGCAATCTTCCACCTCACCATTCTGTGGAATTGTAAAAAGAAACATTTTGGAAAATGTAGGGAAAATTGAAATTTCTACAAAAGACCAGGTCACCGCGAAGAGGATTGCAGGAAGAAATCAGTAATCTGCTACAACTACGGCGAAACAGGGCACTTCAGGCCCGACTGCCCAAAACTGGTCAAGCCAGCTGACAACAAGGCCAAACCTGCTAAAGGAACCAATAAGAAGAACGCAAGAGCCTTCCAGCTGACCACGCAGGGAGCTGAACTGATTCCAGATGTAATAGCGGGTACGTTTCTGGTACACGACGTTTATGCGAAAGTATTATTTGACTCTGGTGCAAACCAAAGTTTTATAAATACTTCATTCTGCCAAGCTCTTAAGCTACCCTTAACCAACTTAGGCAGATTTATACGATAGAAACAGCAGACGGTAATTCTATTAATATAGATAAGGTTCTTCAAGAAGGGAAGATAGAACTTTCAGGACACAAATTTTCTGCAAACCTGCTACCTATGAATTTAGTCGGATTCGATGTTGTGCTAGGAATGCATTGGTTGGTAGCCAACCATGCTCGAATCCTCTGTTATAACAATTCCATAGAAATTCAGACACCCACAGGAGAAGTAATTGGGATTACAGGAGATAAGCCAGGTAAACCAATGAAGTTCATTTCAGTAATGAAAGTTGCTAGTTATGAACGAAAGCAAGGAATAGTGTATATGATTTCGATAATCATTAACTCTAAAAATAAAGAACTTAAGGAAATTCCTGTAGTATCGGATTACCTGGATGTATTTCCAGAAGAGTTAACAGGATTACCACCAGATCGGGAAGTAGAATTTAGAATTCATTTAATTCCTGGAACTACACCAACAGCTAAGGCACCTTATCGGTTAGCACCCACCGAAATGTTAGAATTGAAAAAGCAATTAGACAAATTGCTAAGTAAAGGATTCATACAACCTAGTTCATCCCCTTGGGGAGCACCAGTGTTGTTTGTGAAAAAGAAAGATGGTTCAATGCGAATGTGTATCGATTATAGGGAACTGAATAAAGTTACAATAAAGAATTGATACCCATTACCTAGGATTGATAATCTTTTTGATCAACTTCAAGGAGCTAGATACTTCTCTAAGATAGATTTGCCCTCAGGATATCATCAGTTGAAGGTACAGGAGGAAGACATACCTAAAACTGCTTTCAGAACTAGGTATGGTCATTACGAGTTTACAGTCATGCCCTTTGGATTAACGAATGCTCCAGCAGCATTCATGGACATGATGAATAGAATCTGTAAGCCGTACTTGGATAAATTTGTAATTGTCTTCATCGACGATATACTTATTTATTCCAAAAGTCAGGACGAGCATTGTGAGCATCTACGAGCACTCTTAACTCTGTTAAGAAAAGAAAAGCTTTACGCCAAATTCTCGAAGTGTGAATTTTGGCTGCAGGAGGTGCAATTTTTAGAACACATGGTGAATCACGAAGGTATTCACGTAGATCCCTCCAAGATAGAAGCGATCACGAACTGGAAAGTCCCGCAATCAGCTACGGAAGTTAGAAGTTTTCTAGGATTAGCTGGGTACTATAGGCGCTTCATTAAGGATTTTTCTAAGATAGTTGTGCCATTAACTAAGCTAACCTGTAAAACTGTTAAGTTCGAATGGGGACCCAAGCAAGAAGAGGCCTTCAGGATTTTAACGCAAAGGTTAACAAACGCCCCAATTCTAGCTTTACCAGAAGGAACATAAGATTTTGAAGTTTACTGTGACGCTTCTAAGCTAGGGTTAGGATGTGTGCTAATGCAACGCAGAAAGGTAATTGCATATGCCTCAAGACAATTGAAAAAGCACGAGGAAAATTAAACGACTCATGACTTAGAGTTAGGAGCAATAATTTTTTCCCTTAAGATTTGGAGACACTATCTGTATGGAAGTAAGTTTACAGTCCATACAGATCATAAGAGTTTAAGGTACATATTTGGGCAAAAAGAATTAAACATGAGACAAAGGAGATGGATGGAAATTTTAAGTGACTACGACTGTGATATTCAATATCACGAAGGTAAAGAAAATGTAGTAGCAGACGCCCTAAGTCGTAAGTATCATGAAAAACAAAGACGAATTCGTGCTCTTAGATTAAATCTTCAAGTAGATTTAATGGAACAATTGAAGAACGTTCAAGAAACAACAATCGAGGATGATGCTGAAGGAATGAAAGGAAGGATAAAAGAATTAGAGCAAGGGACTGATGGAATTTGGAGATTCCCCCAGAAAAGAATTTGGGTACCTAAGCAAGGGAATTTAAGAGATAAGATTTTAGAGGAAGCCCATAAATCTAAATATACCATACACCCTGGAAATAATAAGATGTACCAAGATTTAAGAAATAACTTCTGGTGGATAGGAATGAAAAAGGACATAGCTAGATATGTATCTAAGTATCTAACTTGTTCGCAAGTTAAGGCAGAACACCAGAAACCTTCAGGTTTACTTCAACAATTAGAAATGCCTGTATGGAAATGGGAACTCATAACAATGGACTTTGTTACTAAGTTACCCAAAACCAGAAAAGGTAACGACGCCGATTTGGGTAATTGTGGATCGATTAACCAAATCAGCTCATTTTCTGCCCATGAAGGAAACTTTTAGCATGGAAAGATTAGCAAAGTTATACGTAGACGAGGTAGTATCCTTACATGGAGTTCCACTCTCCATTGTATCGGATAGGGATAGTCGTTTCACTTCATATTTCTGGACAAGTTTCCAAGTAGCAATGGGGACCCGACTGAATTTAAGTACAGCTTACCATCCCCAAACAGACGGACAGAGTGAAAGGACGATCCAAACCCTGGAAGACCTGCTCAGGGGATGTGTGATAGATTTTGGTGGAAACTGGGATGACCACCTACCCTTAATTGAATTCTCCTATAACAATAGTTACCATGCGAGCATCGAAGCTGCCCCATTCAAAGCACTGTATGGACGAAAGTGTAGAACTCCAGTTTGCTGGGCAGAAATAGGAGAAAGCCAATTGTCAGGTCCTGAGATTGTACAAGAAACCACCGACAAGATAACTCAAATCAAGGAAAGACTGAAAACAGCTCAAGATCGCCAGAAGAGTTATGCAGACAATCGACGCAAGCCGCTGGAATTCCAAGTTGGAGACAAGGTGCTCCTAAAAGTTTCTCCTTGGAAAGGAGTAGTTCGGTTCGGTAAAAAGGGAAAGCTAAATCCAAGGTATATAGGACCATTCACCGTTACCCAACGAATAGGACCAGTTGCCTATCGATTACAACTACCAGAAGAGCTAACCGGAGTACATGATGTATTTCATGTATCCAATTTTAAGAAATGTTTATCTGACGAATCCCTGGTAGTACCTCTTCAAGATATAGAGGTAAATGAAAAGTTGAAATTTGTTGAGAAACCACTCCAAATAGAAGACAGAAAGGTCAAGTTTCTCAAGCACAAGAGATTGGTGCTGGTTAAAGTGAAATGGGATTCGAAAAGAGGACCTGAGCACACTTGGGAACTGGAATCGGAAATGAAGCGAAAATATCCTTACCTGTTTCAGTAAATGTAAGGACCTTCAAAAATGTCCTAAAACGACCTGTAAATAAAAACCCGGATGTGACAACTCGTATTTCCGAACCTATCTTTGTACTTTGAAGTAACGTACGTGTACGATATGTGATTTTATGAAAATGAATGATTATATGAATGTTATGTTGATACGTGCTTTGTGTAATGTATGTACGTATATAAACGGCCCAAACGTGTAACACTCACCCGATCGCACAAGCCCATTCGGGCCACACCTTTGTATCCGAGACCAAAGGGCAGCCCAAGTTTGGGTTCGGCCCATTACACTTGTGTCGCTTAACACATGAGGGGATTGTAGACTCCTCATTCGTTTGCTAAACACAACACACACACACAAACCCTAGCTTTCTCTCATCCCCTCTCTCACACTCGACGGCAAACATTCCCTCACCATCGAAGATCATAGTTCGGATCGTTCTCGTTATACCCTCTTAACTGGTTAGTGTTTTGCTATTAGTTGATTTTATGATTATGTGATTATACATGTTTCACATGATGATTTGTAAATGATACATGATGATGATGTAAACTTTAGTATTGGTGTCCTTAAAAATCGGTTCACATGTGTAAGATGAGATCGAGATGGGTATTAGTAATCGGAGGTGTGTAATGATGTTAATCAACTATCATGTCATCGGATTAAGTTGCATGATCCGAATTGTTTAGAGTTGTTTATAATTGACTTAGGGTATGGCATGTTGACATGTGAATGTGTGTTGATATGATTGTTGGAATGATCGTTGTTTTTTTTTCGAATTGTGTGTATGTATGATGATGAGCATATAACTTGAATTAATTTTTATATTAAGGATTCTTTAAGATTTGCAGTCATTGTTTTCATACTCACATGTAATTGTCAGTATGTCATGTGTGTATTCAACTTAATAGATGACAATCATATTATTCCTGTGAATTGAATGATCTTATTGTTGACTAGTATGGTTAGAGGATCACGTGAACAAATCTGATCCATATGTTGAATGTGGTTGAATACTATTGGACCAATTAATTATAATATTCATACTTTTATTTCGGTTAAAGTCATTTAATATTGATAAAATTCATAATTTGGAAACCATTGAATGATTATAACCGAATCGAAATTTTTGGAAACAATGTAACTATTATGCAAATTGTTCGGATGTTTAAATGGATCGCACAAGGAGTCCACTCGTACAAGACTCCGGGTCGCACAAGTTATGACCAGTCGCACAAGTCTTGTCTAGTCGCACAAGTGAAATGTTAGTTGACTGTTGGGCCGTGTATTGCAAGTAGAAGTATTTGGGCTTTCTGATTTTTGGGTCGGGTATTTGTGGGCTCCAACGGATGACTCGCACAAGACCGCTAAACTTGTGCGAGCCCAATCTTGAATATGTTATAACTGTTAAACGTGATGTTGCATGTTACCATGATCCGTATGTGTTTCTTATGTGCTATCTATGTGATGCTTGTATGCACTACTTGAAACCAAAACCTGACTTGTATTGGTAACCATGTTAAGACGTGGTTGACCACTAGCTGCTAGACTTGACCTTTCTGTGTATCTGCCGAGCAAACCAAGGTGAGTTCACACTAGCCAAGGCATGGGATTCCCAGGGGTTGGGAATGGGATTGAATAACTACTCGTACAACCTTTACTATTAAACAAATTATTACTGTCCTCGGTTGAAGGGCACGTACGTAAAACCTACGTACAGTTATACTTACTACTGTCCTCGGATTGAAGGGCACGTACGTAAAGCCTACGTACACGATCTTAAGACCATCACCTCTATCAAAGGAAGTCCCTCAATTATCTACTTAATCGCCGAGGCCTAGGGCGAGCGGGTCATTAGTTAATAGCGCTATTAGGTTTAACAAACCTCACACCGTGCCAGTCGGACGGGCGTGTACTAATGGACTATGGGCAAAGGGTCAATGCTGATAGACATTGACTTAGGGCACCTCTTACATTTTCGTAGCAGTCGATATGCGTGGTCTTGTAATACATGGGGTAGCCCCCACGGCCGAAATGCCAGATAACTATCATGGGGTAGCCCCCACGGCTGGATTGCCAGAATTAATGGGTTAAACAACTTACATTTTCAAATATGGGGTAACCCCCACGGCAGGGTGACGGGTGGTCCGTAGGACAACCCTTAAATGAGCTAAATACGTGCATATCCCATATTTTACACGGTTATGTATCGTGAATGTGATAACTATGAGTATTGGTAATTTTACAGGTTAATCGCGTAATATGGCAAAGTTAGAGAGTTTAAAGATGATGCGGAACAACCGCGGATGATAAACATAGCGAGAGACGGTATTTGGGAGTTGTTCGGGCCGATAAACAGTTTGAATATACAAGAAAATGTGAACCAATAAGATCCAGAGGGTTGTGGATAATGATGTGAAAGTATATATTATTATCATTCACAATTGAGAAGAGAGAAAAGAAACAGAAAACTCAAACTGTAGCCTACGGCTTACGATCCGTGGGTTACGGTTGGACTACATCAGCAATATGTATTTGGATTTTGAAAGGCATTGGATGGGTTTATAAGACACGGTATGCATTATGGAGGACACAACAAAATTGAAAGAGTGGGCCGACATGCTGTACGGTATTGGGGGTTGTGTGCACATGGGAAGCTATTAATTCTCATCATCTTCCATGATTAGGCAGCCATCACAAGAACAAGAGAGACTCACGTGGCTTTTTGGGAGCTGACATCATCAATCATCAGTATTGGGGGTTTGACTATTATCCATGATACAAAATTAAATCACCATCACAATATTCATTGAAAAGAAAATAGTGGAGGGACTATTAATTTTAATTAAGTCAAAAACACTGAAAGGGGGATCCACGTGAAGGACAACAACATAATCATCATCACATTGACGGCAACTAAGGGGGCCCTCTCTAAAACCATACATCATGTGAATATTGGCAAGAAGAAAAGAGAGGCACGTGCAAGTCCAAGGGGGTTTTTATCTTAGTGGACTTCTACAATAAACATCATCATAGGCATTTAATGTTTTTTATGGAGTTTTAAGGGTTCTTTTCAATTGTCATTCGGTTACACACAACACTTGAAAAAACGACTTTTGGAGACATGGAGCGAAGGGAACACTAGCTTTATCTTTTGTTTGATGTTGGTGATTTTCGAAAACATGGAAACGATTATCATGATGTTTGTCCAAGCCATGAGTGGCTAGGTTCTTTATGGTCGTCCTAGGTTGAAGGTTTGTATGAAACAATTGTGTTTTGATTCCATATTTCTAGAATGGTAAACTCTATCTATGTCTTGTTTATCATGGTGTGTGATTGCTTATTTGTAAATTGTTGATTCTTATGATACTCTAGTTTGAAACCATACGTTCTTGGTGCCGTTGGCAATCGAGATATCATGGGTAGAATTAGGATTGGGTAAGGGTTGATTGGTCATCGGGTAACAACCTCACGTTCTAGGAATCTGAGTACTTCGTTCCCTTTTATCACAATAAGTAATTACACACGAACTATGTCTATGTAGTTCTTTCTAGTGGATGATAGCACAATTGTTGAAGCAAACCGGAAACTTAGGATGGTCATTCGTCTCCAAATTGTTTACAAACTCAACTTTTATTTCGCAAATTAATTAGTATTCTTAGTTTTTAAAATCAATCCAATCAAACCAACTCTTGAATTTTACTTTTCTTGCAATTAGTTTAATTTTAGGTAACTTAGATAAATCTTCAAATAACACACATTCCACAAACTCCCTGTGTTCGATACCCACTTACCGCTAGCTAATTAGTTGTTATTGGGATTAAATTTGCGTGTACCACGACAAGCACGTCAATTTTTTGGCGTCGTTGCCGGGGAGTAGTGCGCAACGTGTGTCAGTTTGTTAGTTTTGCTTTGTTATTTTCGGGTTTACACTGGTGTGTTTAGTGTGCAGGTTCTACAGGTGCATGCATACTAGAGGCTCTCACAAAGCTTCACCATTGTCATTTGATCCGGAGATCGAAATAACGCTAAGGCAAAACCGAGTTTTACTACCCGAAAACAGAATCATTGGTTCACCCACTTCACCAATTACACCAAGAAACATCATGGACGAAACACAAGTACCACCCACAACGGGTCAAACGACCTCATATTTTATACCTACTTCCACACAACCATCACCAAACACTACTATTCCAAACATCACCACAATGCCTACTCCACTTCATGATACTACACCAACCAATACCAACACCACACAACCGAACACTACTCAAGTCGAACCCAGTCTTACCTTTAGCCCATCTACTACGATTCCACCACTCACTCACTTCTTCCCAGCTTCAGGGCAATCATCCTCAACTTATACAGTACCACAAGGTTCAACTGTTGTCCATACCACCTCTACGTTTAGACCATCAAACCAGTCGGGTTTTCAATACTCGACCATTCCATTTGGGCAAACTTCGGGTATAGGGGGAGATGGATATGAGGAAGGATACGAAGACTTTGAGGGTTATGAGGAAGAGGGATATGTTTATGAGGGTGATGTAGAACAAGGGGAGTTGACTTATGTGCCTGGTCAAACTCAAAGAATGTCAAATGTTGGTGGGTTTCAACAACAACAACTCATACCGCGACACATTCGGCCAAGACCACAAGGGCCACCAATGCAACGCCCTATTCCATTGCAACAAGTTCGGCCACAAAATGTACAACCACAATTTCAAAGGCCAATTTAACAACCTCCGATGCCACAACAACAATTTCAACCACCGTTTGTACCACAAGGGCATATACCAAGACCTATGGGTCCTATTCGTCCAATGGGTCGATTGGGTGTTCCAAGAAGGCATCTTAGGGAACATGCACGGGGAATAGAAGCACATTTCAGGCCGATAATTACTCAAAACCCTTCACCGGTGGTTATTCCTCACAACAACCAAGGAAGGACCTTTGAAGTAAGAACAAATTCTTTGCAAAGCTTGCCGAAATACAAAGGGCTAGCAACGGAGGAACCGTATATCCATTTAGAGGCCTATGACTCAATTTGCAATACTTTTGGGAGTCAAGGCTTTTCGGTCGATGATGTCAAGTTGGTCCTATTTCAGTTTTCTTTGGAGGACAAGGCAAAGAAGTGGTTCTACACTTTGCCTTCAGCATCTATTTATACTTGGGCGGAGATGCAACAAATTTTCTTAGACGAATTTTATACCGCCCAAAAGACCAATGATGCTAGAAAGGGGTTGAGGAGCTTCCAACAACAACATGGTGAAATGTTCCATGAGGCGTTTGAACGATTCAATATGATGATAAAGAATTTCCCTCACCATGGGATTGATCTTTGGGAGTTGATGAATGCCTTCCACGAGGGGTTGAGTGCCGAAGATGCTCGCGATTTGATGTCCATTACCGGTGGGACTTTTGGCACAAACTATGAGAATGACGATTGGGAGTTCTTAGAGAATATGGCAATTACCTCTAAAAGAAAGGCTCAAGCATCAAGGAGAGCGCGACCGGCCATTGCCCGACCTCAAGTGCACGCAATAGATGATGGTAATGTTCAAACTACTTACCAAATTTATGATGTTTGTGCTTTGTGTAATGAAATAGGTCACGCGGCTGAAAATTGCCAAGGAATGGTGGAAGGGCAATATGAAGAGGTGCATGCGGTTCAAGGTCAAGGTCAAGGAGGGGGTGGTAGAAACTACAACAACATGAACTCTAATACTTACCACCCCGGGTTGAGGAACCACCCAAATTTTCGGTATGGGAACCCTTCTAATCAAGCTAACCCGAATTTCCAAGGAAACCAAGGATTTCAAAGGCAATATCAAACGGGTCAAAGCTCTTCGGGTGGAAACGAAGTAATGGAGATGTTGAAGGCGATGCAAAGTGAAATGCAACGAATGAATCAACGTGATGAGGTTCGGATGTAAAAGGACGAGGTTCGTGACAAAAGCATCCAATCGTTGACCACTCAAATGGGTCAACTTGCGAGTGACGTGGCGATATTGAAGAAAGCAAAAGGCCAACTACAAAGTGACACGGTGACAAATCCCAAGAACACAAAAAGCATTAACATCAATGTGGTAAGCACCGTTCCAAATACTAAATTTAATGCAACATTGCTAACTTCTTCGTATCAAGTGAATGCAGGTTTGGAAAAAGATGACGAAGTTGAGAATGATAATGAGTATGAAGCACCAATCGTGCCTATCCGTGTGGGAAAATTAAAAATCCCTCACGTATTGTTGGACTACGGGGCAAGCATGAGTGTGCTACCAAGCGATCTATACGATATGTACGACTTTGGTCCACTTGAAGGTATAGACACCATGGTGAGCTTGGCGGATGGAAGTTGGAGGCGTCCACGGGGAATGGTTAGGAATGTTAAGATTCAGTTGGGAGAGTTTGAATACCCGGTGGATTTCCTAGTTTTGGACTATGCTTCTACCAATATGGCATCACAACAAAGGGTAATTTTAGGTCGACCGTTTCTATACACAGCAAATGCTCAAATTAATTGTAGAGACGAGATTATCACCATGACCGAAAAGAACCGTAAGTTGTCCTTTGATGTTCAAACTAGAGTGATTAGTTATGAGTCCATTGAGGGGAAGGGTGGTGAGTCTAGTGATTGTATGAAAAACGTGTTTCAAAGAATGAGAAAAAAGCACCCACCGGACCGTGAAGAAACACATATGGGGTCAAGCAAGAGCGTATTTGATTACCCACCGAGTCAAAACAAGATGGATGCATTTTGCTCAATGGCACAAGGAAGTGATGGAGGTGATAGGAACCGGTTCTTTGAGCCACCATAAATGGGGGTGGTACGGTCTGGCTGAAGACCTGAAAACTTAGCGCTGCTCGGGAGGCAATCCGAGGTTTTTCACTGATCTTGTTATTTCTTTAGTTTTTTTTTATGTTTCAGGGTCATGGCAACACTCAAGTGTGGGGAAGATGTGCGGATATTTGTGTAAAGGTGGTGAAAGGTAATTGGATCATTTACAATATCTGTTGTGCCAAACTTTACCAGGTCAATGTACTTTTTCCTTAGACTTGTCATGTTCTTTAGCTTTGAAATATTGTTAGTTTATTAGTTTGCTTTTGTTTATAAAAATTAAAAAAAAAATCCAAAAAGAAATTTGGGGTTTGAGAATTTAAAGCAAAGGCTGATGTTGTGGGTTAAAAGCGATCCTTCCCTCAAAGCCATACATTGGGACAATGTATCCCAAGTGTGGGGATGGGGGAAATTTTTGATAGTTTTAAAAATTTTGTAAATCCGAGCGAAAATTGTTAAAATTTGAAAACTTGATATTGTGCCATTTGACACACCGACACCCGTTCCTAGTCTTTTCTTGGTGAGGATTTGAGCCACACATGATTGTTATTGATATTTCATTGTTTGAATGGCGGTGTGCGTTGTGTGTTAATAGAACTTGTGTGTGAATACTTGTTAAATCCTAGAATTAGCATGCTTTTGAAAATGATAGGGGGACTTTTAGGAAGCCTCGTCTAGATGTGTGAGAGTGCGGGATTGGTGGGTTGGACCTCATACGCTACATATATGAGCTTGGTATTGTGAGGGGTGGGGGTTTGGTCTTTAGAAAGCCATGTTTGAGCCTTATACCATTCGGTTGTGACCCAAACCTACTTCCTACAAAATTTTACCTATTGAGATGACCCGGTTTAGGAGATTTAGTATGTAGTATTGATGTTCTTGTATATATTGTTGAGTTTGATGTGTTATGAAAAAAAAATGAAATGAAAAAAAAATGATAAAAAAAAGAAAAAAAAAAGAGAAAGAGAAAAATATGAAAAAAAAAAGTATTTAGTTGCAATAGTAGTTGAGAATGTTGAAGAAGTTGTGTATATATTTGATGGTTGCTTTGTTTAGTGGTAGAAATAAAAACCGGGTCAAATCAATTAGCTCTCGCATATATATTCCTCCATTTTCCTACCTTTGCACCTAGCCCCGTTACAACCCGTAAGTCCTTTTGATTCATAAGCATGCTAAATACTCAATAGGAGGAGACTTGATTTTTATACAAGCTTATTGTCGCACAAACACACACACGCATTGAGTGGTTTAGCATTATGTGCTAATATTTCTTGTCACCGAAAGTTTTTGTGAGGGGTGTGTCGTGTGGTATGATTGAAAGTTAGTAAAAGGACGATACATTTTAGCTTGGTTTGCATGTTGATCGCTTGTGGTTTTGAAATAGTTTTTGAATCGGTTGCTTGGGACAAGCAACGGGTAAGTGTGGGGATGTGACGGGTGGTCCGTAGGACAACCCTTAAATGAGCTAAATACGTGCATATCCCATATTTTACACGGTTATGTATCGTGAATGTGATAACTATGAGTATTGGTAATTTTACAGGTTAATCGCGTAATATGGCAAAGTTAGAGAGTTTAAAGATGATGCAGAACAACCGCGGATGATAAACATAGCGAGAGACGGTATTTGGGAGTTGTTCGGGCCGATAAACAGTTTGAATATACAAGAAAATGTGAACCAATAAGATCCAGAGGGTTGTGGATAATGATGTGAAAGTATATATTATTATCATTCACAATTGAGAAGAGAGAAAAGAAACAGAAAACTCAAACTGTAGCCTACGGCTTACGATCCGTGGGTTACGGTTGGACTACATCAGCAATATGTATTTGGATTTTGAAAGGCATTGGATGGGTTTATAAGACACGGCATGCATTATGGAGGACACAACAAAATTGAAAGAGTGGGCCGACATGCTGTACGGTATTGGGGGTTGTGTGCACATGGGAAGCTATTAATTCTCATCATCTTCCATGATTAGGCAGCCATCACAAGAACAAGAGAGACTCACATGGCTTTTTGGGAGCTGACATCATCAATCATCAGTATTGGGGGTTTGACTATTATCCATGATACAAAATTAAATCACCATCACAATATTCATTGAAAAGAAAATAGTGGAGGGACTATTAATTTTAATTAAGTCAAAAACACTGAAAGGGGGATCCACGTGAAGGACAACAACATAATCATCATCACATTGACGGCAACTAAGGGGGCCCTCTCTAAAACCATACATCATGTGAATATTGGCAAGAAGAAAAGAGAGGCACGTGCAAGTCCAAGGGGGTTTTTATCTTAGTGCACTTCTACAATAAACATCATCATAGGCATTTAATGTTTTTTATGGAGTTTTAAGGGGTCTTTTCAATTGTCATTCGGTTACACACAACACTTGAAAAAACGACTTTTGGAGACATGGAGCGAAGGGAACACTAGCTTTATCTTTTGTTTAATGTTGGTGATTTTCGAAAATATGGAAACGATTATCATGATGTTTGTCCAAGCCATGAGTGGCTAGGTTCTTTATGGTCGTCCTAGGTTGAAGGTTTGTATGAAACAATTGTGTTTTGATTCCATATTTCTAGAATGGTAAACTCTATCTATGTCTTGTTTATCATGGTGTGTGATTGCTTATTTGTAAATTGTTGATTCTTATGATACTCTAGTTTGAAACCATACGTTCTTGGTGCCGTTGGCAATCGAGATATCATGGGTAGAATTAGGATTGGGTAAGGGTTGATTGGTCATCGGGTAACAACCTCACGTTCTAGGAATCTGAGTACTTCGTTCCCTTTTATCACAATAAGTAATTACACACGAACTATGTCTATGTAGTTCTTTCTAGTGGATGATAGCACATTTGTTGAAGCAAACCGGAAACTTAGGATGGTCATTCGTCTCCAAATTGTTTACAAACTCAACTTTTATTTCGCAAATTAATTAGTATTCTTAGTTTTTAAAATCAATCCAATCAAACCAACTCTTGAATTTTACTTTTCTTGCAATTAGTTTAATTTTAGGTAACTTAGATAAATCTTCAAATAACACACATTCCACAAACTCCCTGTGTTCGATACCCACTTACCGCTAGCTAATTAGTTGTTATTGGGATTAAATTTGCGTGTACCACGACAAGCACGTCACAGGGATGCCAGTTAAAGGAACTATTTTTGGAACAACTAAAACCAACAACCAACTGTGAACTCGCTCAACTTTGTTGTTGATTCGTTGCTACATGCCTTGCAGGTCATTAGGTACCCATGGAGCTTGCACAGGGAGGAACGGTCGTTGTGGGACATGGCGATTTGTGCCATGCTTTAAACATTACTTTATTTCATATTTAATACTTGCTATGGGTTTTACAAATTATGCTTCCGCTAAACACTTAACTATGCTTTGGTTTTTGAACACCTTTCATATTGGTTTGTTGAATTATGTTTACTTACATGCTTGTTCAATATGATTGGTGGCTTGATCCTGGTCAGTCACGCCTCAAAGCGGTGATACTCCGCGTGTGGATTTTGGGGGTGTGACAGATTGGTATCAGAGCCATTGGTTATAGAGAACTTGGTTTTAATAAGGGAAAACGTTTTTGTTAAAACCAGACTATAACCTGTACAGTGCTCTACGATCCACAACGACGCTTCACCCCACGTGCAAGACTCGACATTCTAGGTGATATGGTTTATGTCTTATTACCTACATGCTTGATTACGTAGAACTTTGCTCATGATATGCTTAGTTAAGTATAGCTACTGTTGCTTGAACACATGTGTGCTTGCTACCCTCTGTCACTCCACACTTACACACATTCACGACACCTTTCCTATTTGTGTTTCCTTCGATGCGAGATCATGAGGGAACGTGTGAACCTAACTCAAGCCAGCTGACGGCTCTTATCAACGAACAAGTTACGGCAGCACTCGCAGCCGCCCAGGCAGGAGGTATAACCTGCTATTCCGAACCTAACTTAGGATGATAGATCCTACTCTCATGACCCAACTCTCGCGCTTAACCTTGTCACTTCTTCCTCGCGCAACAAGGTCAGAACGCTCAGCCACCTGCATGCATATTCAAGACGATCATGGACTGTCGTCCTAATACTTTCAGTGGCACTAAAGGAGCTGTTGGACTCCTCCATTGGTTTGAAAAGCTCGAGTCCGTCTTAGAGACATGTGAATGCCCTGAGGCTCATAGGGTGAAGTACGCCACTGGTACTCTCGAAGGCACTGCGCTAACTTGGTGGAACGCGCAAGTTCAGATGCTGGGGCTGGCGGCTGCTAATGCCACCCCATGGAATGATTTATAAGGAACTGATCAAACGTGAATATTGTTGGACCGTTCTTTGACCCGAAAACGTCAATCCGAGTAGCTCATCTTCATGTATGAAGGCGGAATCAACATATATGAAGTCTACAACAACTTATCCTTTCAATTCCTATCTTTTATTGCTTTTCTGAAGAAAATTTGACAGTGATTCGGCTCCTAAGCATACACACACACCTATCAGATCCGCTCAAATTACTCCCCTATATATAGACATTGTGGTTCGCTCATATGACATAACATATGAGCGATCCAGACACTTAACATTCGAGCGGTCCAGACTAATGACATTCGAGCGAACCAGACCTAGACACATAAGCGGACCAGACCTAACATAATGACATAAAAGCGAACCAGCTCATAAAATACATATTTTAATACTTTTGACCCTCTGTTGACCAATCTTGACTTGTGACTTCTTGTAGACGCAGTCAACAGACATTCCATGCATCAACAGACTCCCCCTTGGATGTTGACGTAGTCTTTTAGCATCTTCAGATCCGTAGTCTTCAGTCTTTGTCTTTTCTTCAACTCTGTCTTTTCATCATAAGCACTCTATCTTCACATTCCCATTAACTGTTGATCCAGACTCCCCCTTTCACAGACTCCCCCTCTCAGTATGCTGGAATCTTAGATATCTGGTTCAAGCTTTGACAAATAGCTTCCATTGGGAATAATGAAGTTCAAACCTGTTACTCAACAAACAAACATTACAAACTATCTTTTCATCATTAAATCACAAAAACAATCAGCTATAGCAATCCACTCAAGTATTCAGGTCCAAGTTAATGACCCTGATTACTCAATTAATCTACCAAGTCCAATTTAATGACCTTGGTTGATCATTTGACTAAACAAACTGATTTAGAAACAACAATTTCAAACATTTTCTGAAAATAACAAGTATCAAGTTAATGAACTTGTTTTTATCATGTCAAACAATTCAAACTTCTTCAAAGTAAGCTCTCCTCATTCTTCAGCTCAGAATCTCCTGCATCTGCTTCAAACATCTAAGAATCCAACAATCAACTCTCCACTCTGGTTTGTCGGAAAATAAAGCAGAAATAAAATCTTTTTGGATTTTATCAAAGTGATCTAAACTAAGAAATGAAATACAGAAAACTTAAATTGCAGAAATTAAACAAAGTAAACTATTTACAAACATATTTTTGGTGAGCATGTCAAGGAATCATATCAGCTTTTCAGACAAATCACAAGTACCGTTAAGCTACAATACATACTCAGATTTAAACAATTTACCTCGATTGTCGATATACTGATCCATCTTAAATTCCCACACAAATTTCAACTTATTCAGGATACGATTTAGATGAATTAAGAACTTAGCTCATTCATGTGTCCCACCTCTTGAATATACTCCCGTATCCAGAATCCCAATAATCAGTCTTACAGGTGAGAATACTACAATGATATCTGTATATAATTTAGGTATGCGAGGGCCGAGGGATCTCAGATCGATACTTCCGTATACGCAGAGAGATATCAGCTTCGACTTTTCAGTGTGTCCCCTTTAGAGGATCTTTTTGCTTACAACAGCAGCATTTATCAATTTTATTGTTTCAGCATGCTGAGGGTTTAATGCTGTGTTTCAAGCATTGCAACAAGTATTAGCCAGGGACTAGGTCAGAACTACCGTTCAGCAGAAGTCCCGGAATAATACCCCAGATATCATAGAGTATAAAGACCTAGTATATCAGATTAAGAGACCTTTCAAACGAGATTTCAGGGGTTACCTATATATCCAAGTAGTGTTCCCCACGAATTCACAAGTTTGAATTTTAGGTTTATATCCCGAATAAATCTACTAAATGTGTGAAAACCTATCGACACATCATTAGTAAGATTGCTTAATTCTTTTATACTTTTCAAATCTTTAGCATACTGTAATCGTCTAGCTGATGTACTATCATTTTCCCATATACACAAGCTCTTTTTCAGATTTTATCATGTTTTTGTATTTTTGCATTTTTACTGTTTTTGTATTTTCTGAAAATAAACTATGTACAAACATCTACTCCCCCTAAATACCAAAACAAGTAAAAATTCGACAAACCATTGCAGATTGTTTCTCGTCTTCATCCGCAACAGTACTCTCATCAACGCCAATAATGCCATCCGACACCGACAGAAGCTTCATACCATTCAGTTTTAACAAATATTTAAACCGATTTTTATCAAAAGCTTTGGTATGTAAATCAGCTTTCTGTTCGTCAGTGTGGATTTTCTCAATTCGTATCAACTTTTTCTCAAAACAATCACGAATAAAGTGATGACGAATTTCTATGTGTTTAGTTTTAGCGTGATGTACTGGATTCTTTGTTATATTTATAGCGGCCTCATTATCAACAAAAAGAGGTGTGTTAAGAAACTGCAAACCGTAGTCGCGCATCTGTTGCTGTATCCACAAGATCTGAGAGCAGCAACTGCTAGCAGAAACATACTCCGCTTCACATGTAGATAACGCCACAGACGTTTGTTTCTTACACTGCCAGGTAACCAATCTAGGACCAAAGAACTGGCATCCTGCAGTTGTTGATTTTGAATTTACTTTGCAGCATCCGAAATCCGAATCGGAATACCCTTCGAGCGTAAAATCACCTTTCCTAGGATACCACAACCCCAATGAAGGAGTTCCTTTCAGGTAGCGCAATATCCTCTTCACAGTGATCATATGTGATGCTCTCGGGTTAGACTGAAATCTTGCTGCGAGGCACGTTGGGTACATTATATCAGGACGTGAAGCAGTTAGGTACATTAAAGAACCTATCATGGATCGATAAAAAGTTTCATCAGCCCTGTCTCCGGTGAGATATGGGTGAATCCCATGATTTGTTGCAAGTGGGGTAGCAGCTGGAGTAGAACTTGACATCCCAAATTTCTCTAGAATATCATGAACATACTTTGACTGATGAATGAAAATTCCCTCAGGAAGTTGTTCAACTTGTAATCCCAGAAAGAATTTCATCTCCCCCATTGATGACATTTCAAACTTCTGCTTCATCACTGATTCAAAATCTTTGCATAGATTTTCATTTGTTGACCCAAAGATTATATCGTCCACATAAATCTGTACTATCAGAAGATGACCATCAACGACTTTAGTGAAGAGAGTGGCATCCACTTTTCCACGTATGAACTGGTTAGCGAGTAGGTGTTGTGACAAAGTCTCGTACCAGGCTCTCGGGGCCTGGTGTAAACCATACAGCGCTTTGTCCAATAAGTAGACCTTGTTTTTGTGGATTGGATCGGTAAAGCCCGGTGGCTGACCGACATAAACCTCCTCTTTAACCTTCCCATAAAGAAACGCCGATTTAACATCCAACTGATAAACTTTAAAGTTCTTCCAAGACGCAAATGCTAGGAAAATTCTGATTGCCTCTAGTCTTGCTACAGGAGCATAGACTTCAGTAAAATCAATTCCCTCCTGTTGACTAAATCCCTGAACAACGAGTCGAGCTTTGTTCCTTACGACAACTCCTCTATCGTCTCTCTTGCACTTGAACACCCACTTAGTGTTAATTTTCCTTTGACCATCCGGCAAATCAACTAACTTCCACACTCCCAATTTCTCGAATTGACTAAGTTCCTCCTGCATAGCATTGACCCAAGAGTCTTCAGTAAGCGCCTCTTTGTAAGTTCTTGGTTCAACCTGCGAGATAAAACAACTCAATGAGAATTCAGTTTGCAAAGGAGCAACTTTTGTATAAAAACATGTAAGCCCTTTATCAATCTGATTTCGAGTGCGAACGCCTTTCTGCAATTCTCCTATGATCAACTCCTCTGGATGATATGAAAAAGTTCGCGGCATCACTTCACTTGGAACATCTACATTTCCCTCCAGATTAGTAACATTCTGCTCTGCATCTTGTTCACCAACTTGGTTTGTTTGACTTGAAATCTGAATTTGCTCCCCCTCAGAATTTGAATCTGAATCACCATGATAAAAAACTGGCATGTTTTCAGCATCTAGATTATCATTCTGAGCCGACTGATTATCCTGAGCAACTTCATTCTGTTGGACATCATCATGTTCACCAGCATTACTTGGACCTGCTTCATCATCATTTGAAGTTTCCCGTGGTCTTCTTGAATATTCAGCTGGGAACCTTAACTGTGACTCATATTCACGCAAAATATCCAACTCATCAAAGAAATCTTCATCATCCTCTGATTCTTCTCTCATGTCAAACAAATCCCAAAGTTTGTCATAATGATAACGCCATGAATCACCAGGATTCTGTGGCGGCATAGTATAACCTTGACATTCAACATTTGCAGCTTCAATAATCCGTTTCTCACTTGGAACGAAGACACGTCTCAACGGATTTGAATAACCAACAAATATTCCCTCAATGCACTTCGGACCAAACTTTCCAAAAGGTTCTATAACCGTACAAGGTGACCCGAACGGTTCTAGATACTTCAAATTCGGTTTGCGATTATTGATTAGCTCAAAGCATGTTTTGTTGAACTTCTTGACAGTAAGAACCCTGTTGAGCGTATAGCATGCGGCAGAAACAGCTTCAGCCCAAAAATTAATCGGTAACTTTGAATCTGCGAGCATAGTTCTAGCCGTCTCGATTAGCGTCCGGTTTTTGCGTTCTGCGACTCCATTCTGCTGCGGAGTGTACGGAGCACTAAACTCATGCAAAATCCCTCTTTCATCACAAAATTCTTCCATCTTACTGTTCTTGAATTCGGTACCATTGTCACTTCGAATTCTTTTAATACGCCTTTGGTACAAATTCTCAATTTTCCTGAACAGCCCCATCAAACTGTCAAATGTTTCATCTTTCATCTTCAAGAAAGAAACCCACAAAAATCTGGAATAATCATCAGTAACGACCAAACAATAGTAATCTCCTGTAATACTTTTAACATTCACCGGACCAAACAAATCCATGTGAAGTCTTTCCAGAGGTCTCGAAACTGAATTGACTTGCTTTGTAGGGTGTGACTTTTTCCTCTACTTGCCTTTGATGCAGCTAATGCACTCCCCTTCCAGATGAAAACCTTTGATATTAACTCCCAATACCAAATCATTGTGCACCAAATGATTCATTTTGTAAGATGTATATGTCCCATCTTTCGATGCCACAATCTGGATTCTTTCTCAGTTGCTCTAGACACAAAACAATGTGCTTGACCAGTAGTTGTAGTTGCTACAGACATGTCTAACACATATAAATCATTCACTCTAGGTGCCCTCATAATAATCCATTCTTCAGGGATAACAAAACCAGGTTTCAAAATCAAACACTCTTTATCAGTGAAGTGAGTAGTATACTGATTGTCACAAATCTGCGAGATACTAAGCAGATTGTTCTCCAGCTCAGTGATGTAGTTAACTCTCTCAAACGTTACAATCCCATTGGATAACGTTCCTTCACCAACAATTCTACCACCTTCATGACCAGCAAATCCCACATAACCACCATTGATGTTCCTCACATCATACAGCAACGCGGTTTTTCCTGTCATATGTCGAGATGCACCACTATCCATAATCCATCTGGATACCAGTTGTGGAAAATCCTGCACAAAACAAACTACGATTTAAACAACTTCAAGAAAGATGCCGATTCATGCTTCGCAAACCAGGAAGCTCCGGCAGTTCAAACTGCTTATTCGAACATGGTGTCCACCCAGGCCTCATCAGCCTTAGGTGTAACCTTGACTCTCGCAATTTGAATTTTGAAATTTTCAGCCTTCAAAGGTGGAAAATTTGCATCATAATCAACCGAAATTGATTCTTCAGCCTTTTTCACTTTAGAAGTTGAAATTTTCATTTCAGTTTTTGGTTTCCAAATTTGTTCAGTTAATGCAACCCGTTTATAAAACTTGTCATTTTTAGTTACCACTTTCTTTACGGATTCATTTTTCACTTTGATGTTGTCATTTTTAACGTTTTGCTTCTCTATCACTTTCTTCTCAACATACATTGATGCTTTACCCTTCACATCAACCTTCTTTTGTTGAACCTTCACAGCTTCAGTCCTAGGCTTCACATATGTACACTTTCGTGCAATATGACCAACTTGTTCACATCTAAAACAAGTACGAGTATCAGCTACTCTACTCGTGCCTTCAAACTGAGCCTGTGAAGCTCTCTTCTCAAAGAACTCTTTATTTGATTTTGAAAAAATTTCATTTTCCTCATCAGAAAGTGAACTTGAACCATTCACAAACACCTTCTTTTCTGTAAACCTCTTGTTTTGAAAACTCTTCTTCCAATAACTATTACCACCTCGATAATCACCCGACCAATTGTTTCGATTGTTATTGTAAAAACGTGGTGAATAAACAGTTTTCTTGTTATAAATCCTATCTTTCTTTTGATTCAGATTATTCACTGCTGACAACTCGACTTCAACTAACTTGAAAACATTTGTCAACTTTTTCACATTAACATTCTCAATGGGAAACTCAGAATCCGAATACAACTTATCAGATCCAGCCATCTTGTACATCACAAGACCCGGTTCATCACTTAAGTTGTTTTTGGACTTTTGTTTCGGAATGTATTTATCCAAGAAACACCCATCCTCCTCAGAAGTGTCACAATCCGGTTTAAGCACTTTGTCTACCACACTTTTCACCACATCACTTTGGACACCCTCTTCATTGGAAGATGTGAACGTGACATCAATATTTTCAGGAAGTTTAACTTCGCTTTCTTCCTCAATTTCCACCAAACTAGACTGCTTTTTCGTGTAGTTGTCTAAAATTGGCGGTGGAACTTTGTGAAAACCTACACCCGTTCCATCAGAAAACACATCCTCGCCATCTTTGTTTTTCCCTATAGGTTTAGGAACAATATGCTGCAAAACAAAGCTTGCTGATTTATAGCTGTTAAGCTTCAACTGGATTCGTTCATTCTCAATTTCAGCTTCTTGAACTTTAAGTTTCAGTTTAGCAATTTGATCCAGTTTTTCATTAATCGATTCTTCTTTTAACCTCAAAACAGCTCTTAGATGTTCATTTTCTTTAAATGTTTTGCCATTACGATCATCACTATCTTTGACAATGTTTTTCAATTTCTCAAACTTTTCAGAAATTTGACGGTTTTCAAGAATTAACTTTTCATTTTCAGATTTTATTTTCTCACGTTCAGTTTTATCATTTTCAATTTGAGTCGTTAATTCTTTGATCCGTTCAGTTGAAGCTCTTACAGTTTTGTCACGATCGAGAATCTGATTTTCAACATTTCTAACCTTTGTTGTCAGATTCTGAATTTTCTCATTGTTAAGATACGTGACAGTGCTACAAAAATTGCATTGTTTGGTGCAATTTTTGCAGTCAGCATTCCCATCAATCTTGTTACCTGACGCATTCGTTGACACACTTTGACTGACCGATCCCTTTGACTTAGTAACAGAATTAGGATCTACCTCAAGTGCTTTTGCAGCTAGCACTTTATCAGCCATCACTCCCAGGTTCTCAGCTGTCAACTCTTGCGTAGTATCAATTATGCCTGTATCAACCTGCTTTTCTTTCTTCTCTTTCTCCTCTTTCTCTTTTCTCTCTTTCTCTTTCTCTTCTTCAATCATTTTCGAAGTTGGAGTTCCCCACCATTTGTGTTGCCAATACTCATCATCTTCTTTGTACTCCTTGATGATGGCTTCGATATCTAGCGTTTTGTCATCAATCGCAATGTTGCCATACCTATCAAGATAGCACTCTCTATCTGGATCCCATCTGTTTGCTCTTCTAGCTTCCAGAAAGACACCAGAAAGTCTGATAATCTTATTTTCAGCAATCATCTTTCGGTATTGATATTTCTGTTCCTCAGTACGATCATCTTTCCATTTAACAGGTTCATCATTGCTTGCCATGAAAGCGTAACCCACCGCATCTTCTTCCGGTAGAATTTCCTTACTCCAATCATACCCCTCATCATCATAAATCACAGCAAGAGCTCTAGATTTCTCTCTGTTGTCTTCAACCTGCTTCAATCTAGGCGGCTCTGATTTATTCTGGTGATAAATCGCCTTCTTGTAGTAATCGTCTCTGAAAGGGTTCTCCGACTCATCAGCATAAGCATTTCGACATTCTCGTTTGAAGTGACCTTTCTGCTTACACTTGAAACATGTCACTTTGGATTTATCGAACCCCAGCTTAGTAGAAGCACCACCAATTGTTTTTCTTCCAGTAATTTCCATGAATCTTTGTGCACGACGAACAGCACTTGCCATAGCCCAGCGAATATCAATCAGTTCCATTTCCTCCGGATCAATCTGATCGTAATCTTCTTTCGTCAGATTTGTATTGCCAATCTTCCCAGCAACCAATCCTTCATACGATTCCAACACTGATGCTAGAAAGATCATCTGCTGCTTGGCCGATTCCTCATCAAAGTTCTGAGCATTCTTCAAATCTATTGCGATGTTGCATTGAAAACGATTCTTTGCATCAGCATTTCCAGAAGATGAAGATCCACTGTGAAAACCACTATGACTTCCACTGCTTTGATCACTTTGACTTTCTTTGCCAACTGTCGACACATTTTCAGCAGAAAAAGCTGTTTTTGGAGAAGTTGCTTTTGGCATCATGCTTTTTGGATAGTATAGATCCAGATTCTGTTGATAAGATGAATGATTAACTTTGTACGTCTTCTTCAATTCCAGTTCATGACTTTCAAGTTTCTCAATCACCAAATCTGGTTTCAACAAATCAGAAGGAATAGTGTTCTTAAGCATGAGAGCATAATATCTCCACTCCATCTCGTCTGGCAATGAATCGAACAACTTGTCTACTTGCTCATCATCAGAATATCTGATATCATGTCTTGCTAATTCCAGCTTCAGATGACCGAACCTTTCAATCATTTTACAAACTGACTCATTTTTAAGACAACTAAACATATCAAACTCTTTCCTAAGAAGTTTCTTTTTATTTTTTACAATCTCTTTGCTTCCAAGACACTTCTTTTCAAGTTTTTCCCATAAGTCTTTAGAATTGGAGTAATCTATCAGTGAAATGATGTCTTCACACACCGACTGAAACAATAATGCCACACATTTTTGCTCGGCCACAAAACTGTCAATCTCTTCAACTGATCTTAATGCTTCACCATTCATTTTTCCTTGAGCATAACCACTCTTCATACTCTTCCAGCAAGGAAAAGCAAATGCCATCAACCAATCTTCAAACTTTGTTGCCCACCTGCTATAATCTTCTATAGCCATCAG
Organism: Helianthus tuberosus; assembly: GCA_030545235.1. Lineage (NCBI taxonomy): Eukaryota > Viridiplantae > Streptophyta > Magnoliopsida > Asterales > Asteraceae > Helianthus > Helianthus tuberosus. The sequence continues at coordinate 9,120,340 of CM060434.1, read as the reverse complement.
CTTAGGAGGTTTGTTAAATGTTCCAAATGCGCTTTCGGACTCCCAAGCTTCCTTCTTTCTTTCTTTTGGTGGACTTTTGTTTGCATCGCTTGAAGAAGTATCGTTGTTTCCTGAACTACCCGTGAATGCATACATATCGCTGAAGGGATTCATGAAAATATCATCCATTTTGATCGTACCTGCAAAATCAATCAACACTTTAGAAAAATTTTCGAGATTTTTAACAAATGTGACAAATAAGCGAAACTATCAATGTTGTCCAAAAAAAGCGGACCAGATTATGTCCTTTCAAGTGGACCAGATAATGTCTGTAAAAGCGAATCAGATGTTGTTCGTTCAAGCGAACCAGATGTTGTCGTTCGAGCGAACCAGATAAGGTTCGTATGAGCGAACCAGCAGATGTTCGTTCGAGCGAACCATCAGATGTTCAGATAAGCGAACCTCACAAGCTGTTCGTTCGAGCGAACCAGCTAATGTACGTAACAGCGATCCAGAGAATGATCGTTCGAGCGGACCAGATCTTTCGTAAACAGCGGACCAGAAACTTTCGATGACCGAATAAGCGAACCACAGATTTTAACCAATTTTTAGTCCAAATAACACTCTGATACTTTCAAGGATTTTAATACTCTTAATTCCGATCACAATGAAATGATTTTCGTTCAATTCCGACCACTAATTCGTTCCAGATCTAAGTTCAAAGTTTCTGTCCGAAAACCGATCGTATTTTGATGAAATTGATTGATTTTTACTTTGTTTTAGAGACTGATATTGTTACTGATTGTTTAACAACAAGTTTCGGTCAATATATTCTAACTTCAAACCATTATGTCCGACAAAACTTGTTTAAACCGAAAAATAAAAGAGAAAGATGAGTAGAAATGAGATTATAAAGCTGAAACAGCTGATGTAGTCTGAGCTCCTCGTCCTGAAGCTCTGATACCACTTGTTGGACCGTTCTTTGACCCGAAAACGTCAATCCGAGTAGCTCATCTTCATGTATGAAGGCGGAATCAACATATATGAAGTCTACAACAACTTATCCTTTCAATTCCTATCTTTTATTGCTTTTCTGAAGAAAATTTGACAGAGATTCGGCTCCTAAGCATACACACACACCTATCAGATCCGCTCAAATTACTCCCCTATATATAGACATTGTGGTTCGCTCATATGACATGACATATGAGCGATCCAGACACTTAACATTCGAGCGGTCCAGACTAATGACATTCGAGCGAACCAGACCTAGACACATAAGCGGACCAGACCTAACATAATGACATAAAAGCGAACCAGCTCATAAAATACATATTTTAATACTTTTGACCCTCTGTTGACCAATCTTGACTTGTGACTTCTTGTAGACGCAGTCAACAGACATTCCATGCATCAACAAATATTGTAGTCATGATGACATCCACAAGCTGGAAGTGGAGTTCTTTAACTCGAAGATGACGGGGTCAGAGATAGAAGCGTACACGAAACGATCCAACGAACTGGCAATGTTATGTCCAACTATGGTAGATCCTCCCATCAAGCGCATTGAGCTGTACCTCAAAGGTTTAGTACCAGAGATTCAAAGTCATGTGACTTCTGTTAACCTTGCTACTATCCAGGATGTTACTCGTCTTGCCCATCGTCTCCCAGACCAAGCAGTGAAACAGAACAAGCTGCCTAAACGTATCGGTGCTACTACTACTACTTCTGCTACTTCCTGTGACAACAAACGGAAGTGGGATGAAACCTCCAGCAAGGGTTCGACTACGGTTCAGTCCCAAGCACAACAGTGAAAGATCGATGACTACCAGAGTCTTGGTCAGCAATCTTCTGGTAGTTAAGGGCAGGGTGGAATCGATGTAATTTACACCACAGCGGCCGTGCAACAAAGATCGTTGTCAGAGATGCAACAAGCTTGGTCATGAAGCCAAAGATTGTAGAAGCTCACGTCCTGCAAACAAGAACTGACAACAGCAGCCACGAGCTCCACAGCAGCAGTAGCAACAACAGGGTAGCAAGGGACGCTACCAGTGGGGTGCTGAAGATCACTTTAAGAGACACTGCCCACAGTTGAACCAGAACCAGAATCAGAACCACAACCAAGGAAACGGGAACAATAATGGAGGCAACAATGGGGGTAATAACGACGGCATTGGTGCCAGGGGTCGGGCGTTCTTGATCGGTTCGGGTGATACTAGGAATGACCCCAACGTTATGATGGTTTCGACATCGATATTGGTATGGATTGGCTACCTCAACATCGAGCAGAGATTCTTTGCAAAGAAAGGATCGTCCGCGTTCCTCGTGCTGGTTGAGGACCTTTGGTAATTCATAGTAACAAGCTCCTGGAGCAGCGCCCATAGCTCGTGCACCGTATCGTTTAGCTCCATCAGAGTTGAAAGAACTCTCTACGAAACTACAAGAACTCTTGGACAAGGGTTTTATTTTCCCTAGCTCATCGCCTTGGGGAACTCCAGTGCTATTTGTGAAGAAGAAAGACGGAACTTTCAGAATGTGCATCGACTACCGTGAATTGAACAAGGTGACTGTGAAGAATCGCTATCCTCTTCCACGCATTGATGATTTGTTCGACCAGCTGCAAGGGTCGAGCTACTATTCAAAGATCGATTTGAGATCAGGATATCACCAGCTGAGAGTCCGAGAGGAGGACGTCTCCAAAACAGCCTTTAGAACTCGTTATGGGCATTATGAGTTTTTGGTCATGCCTTTTGGGCTAACAAATGCACCTGCGGTCTTCATGGACTTGATGAATCGAGTGTGCAAGCCGTACCTAGACAAGTTCGTCATAGTTTTCATCGACGACATCCTGATCTATTCTAAGAGTCAGGAGGAACACGAGCAACATTTACGACTCATTTTGTAACTCCTTCGAGCCGAACAGCTGTACGCCAAGTTTTCAAAATGTGACTTCTGGCTTCGTGAAGTCCGTTTCTTAGGCCATGTAGTGAACAAGGATGGGATTCACGTTGATCCATCCAAGGTAGAGTCAATCAAGAGCTGGCCTGCACCACGTACGCCAACGGAAATTCGCCAATTCTTGGGATTGGCAGGTTACTACAGGAGGTTTATTAAGGATTTTTCCAAGATTGCACAGCCTCTCACCTCACTAACGCAGAAGGGCGTTGCTTATCGTTGGGGAAATGCACAGGAATTAGCATTTCAACACTTAAAGGATAGACTTTGCAGTGCACCTATCCTTTCATTGCCAGAGGGCACAGACGACTTCATGGTTTACTGCGACGCATCCATTCAGGGTCTTGGTTGTGTATTGATGCAGCGGGATAAAGTTATAGCCTACGCCTCACGCCAACTCAAAGTTCATGAAAAGAACTACACTACACACGACTTAGAGCTGGGAGCTGTTGTTTTTGCACTTAATATATGGCGGCATTATCTGTACGGCACCAAGTGCGCCATCTACACTGACCACAGGAGCCTCGAGCACATCTTTAAACAGAAGGAACTGAATATGCGACAACGACGATGGGTAGAGCTACTGAATGACTACGAATGCTCGATCAGGTACCACCCAGGCAAAGCCAATGTTGTGGCTGACGCCCTTAGTCGAAAGGACACTGCGCCTAAGCGAGTACGAGCTTTACAACTCACTATACAGTCTAGTCTCCCTTCTCAAATACGAGATGCCCAGGTAGAGGCATTGAAACCAGAAAACGTCAGGGCTGAAGCCCTACGTGGCTCAAGGCAACGCTTAGAACAGAAGGAAGACGACGCTTACTACGTCACAGGACGCATTTGGGTCCCACTTTATGGCAACCTACGAGAGCTTATGATGGATGAGGCACACAAGTCTCGCTACTCGGTACATCCTGGTTCGGATAAAATGTACCACGATATCAAAACTACATATTGGTGGCCTAGCATGAAAGCTCACATAGCAACGTACGTTAGCAAGTGCTTGACTTGTGCGAGAGTCAAGGCGGAATACCAGAAACCTTCAGGCCCACTTCAACAACCAGAGATACCACAATGGAAATGGGAACAAATTTCCATGGATTTTGTTACTGGCCTGCCTAGATCTCAACGTGGTAACGATACTATTTGGGTGATCGTGGATCGACTCACAAAGTCTGCTCACTTCTTGGCCATCAAGGAAACGGATAAGTTCTCCACACTAGCAGACGTATATCTTAAGGAAGTCGTCTCGAGGCACGGAGTACCCACCTCTATTATCTTGGATCGAGATGCACGTTTTACATCAGAACTGTGGCAAGCAATGCACAAGTCCTTTGGCTCACGTTTGGATATGAGCACAGCTTATCACCCGCAAACGGATGGGCAGTCGGAACGTACCGTCCAGACCCTAGAAGACATGCTTAGGGCATGTGTAATTGACTTTGGCAACGGCTGGGAAAAGCATCTGCCACTTGTGGAATTTTCGTACAATAATAGCTACCACACCAGCATTAAAGCTGCTCCGTTTGAGGCATTGTACGGGCGTAAATGCCGGTCACCTCTTTGTTGGGCAGAGGTGGGGGATAGTCAGATTACTGGTCCAGAACTTGTGGTAGACACAACAGAACGAATTGCGCAGATACGACAACGAATGGCGGCAGCTCGTGACCGTCAGAAAGTCTACGCCGATAAGGGCAGAAAACCATTAGAGCTCCAGGTTGGGGAGCGTGTACTACTCAAAGTTTCACCCTGCAAGGGTGTGGTTCGTTTTGGGAAACGGGGCAAACTTAACCCACGATATGTTGGACCTTTCGAAGTTATTGAGAAAATAGGCAAGGTAGCCTACAAACTGAACTTACCAGCAGAACTCAGTGCAGTTCACAATGTTTTCCACGTGTCAAATCTGAAGAAGTGTCTGTCAGATGAGACCCACATAGTTCCTTTGAAGGAGCTCACTATCGACGAGCAGTTACGATTCGTCGAGGAACCAGTTGAAATCACGGACCGGGGTGTTAAGGTCCTCAAGCGTACTAGAATACCTCTCGTTCGAGTTCGTTGGAACTCCCGTCGCGGCCCAGAGTTCACCTGGGAACGCGAAGATCAGATGAAGCAAAATTATCCCCAACTATTCGCAAACAGTACAACCACTTCTGAGGCTGAAGCTACGGAATTTCGGGACGAAATTCCAGATCAACGGGGGGAGGATGTGACACCCCAGGAAAACCTTACAACTTAACTAGCTTCCTCAGTGAGTACGTACCAAATTTCGGGACGAAATTTCTTTCAACTTGGGGATAATGTGACAACTCGTATTTCCGAACCTATCTTTGTACTTTGAAGTAACGTACGTGTACGATATGTGATTTTATGAAAGTGAATGATTATATGAATGTTATGTTGATACGTGCGTTGTGTAATGTATGTACGTATATAAACGGCCCAAACGTGTAACACTCACCCGATCACACAAGCCCATTCGGGCCACACCTTTGTATCCGAGACCAAAGGGCAGCCCAAGTTTGGGTTCGGCCCATTACACTTGTGTCGCTTAACACATGAGGGGATTGTAGACTCCTCATTCGTTTGCTAAACACAACACACACACACAAACCCTAGCTTTCTCTTATCCTCTCTCTCACACTCGACGGCAAACACTCCCTCACCATCGAAGATCATAGTTCGGATCGTTCTCGTTATACCCTCTTAACTGGTTAGTGTTTTGCCATTAGTTGATTTTATGATTATGTGATTATACATGTTTCACATGATGATTTGTAAATGATACATGATGATGATGATGTAAACTTTAGTATTGGTGTCCTTAAAAATCGGTTCACATGTGTAAGATGAGATCGAGATGGGTATTAGTAATCGGAGGTGTGAAATGATGTTAATCAACTATCATGTCATCGGATTAGGTTGCATGATCCGAATTGTTTAGAGTTGTTTATAATTGACTTAGGGTATGGCATGTTGACATGTGAATGTGTGTTGATATGATTGTTGGAATGATCGTTGTTTTTTTCGAATTGTGTGTATGTATGATGATGAGCATGTAACTTGAATTGATTTTTATATTAAGGATTCTTTAAGATTTGCAGTCATTGTTTTCATACTCACATGTAATTGTCAGTATGTCATGTGTGTATTCAACTTAATAGATGACAATCATATTATTCCTGTGAATTGAATGATCTTGTTGTTGACTAGTATGGTTAGAGGATCACGTGAACAAATCTGATCCATATGTTGAATGTGGTTGAATACTATTGGACCAATTAATTATAATATTCATACTTTTATTTCGGTTAAAGTCATTTAATATTGATAAAATTCATAATTTGGAAACCATTAAATGATTATAACCGAATCGAAATTTTTGGAAACAATGTAACTATTATGCAAATTATTCGGATGTTTAAATGGATCGCACAAGGAGTCCACTCGCACAAGACTCCGGGTCGCACAAGTTATGACCAGTCGCACAAGTCTTGTCTAGTCGCACAAGTGAAATGTTAGTTGACTGTTGGGCCGTGTATTGCAAGTAGAAGTATTTGGGCTTTCTGATTTTGGGTTGGGTATTTGTGGGCTCCAACGGATGACTCGCACAAGACCGCTAAACTTGTGCGAGCCCAATCTTGAATATGTTATAATTGTTAAACGTGATGTTGCATGTTACCATGATCCGTATGTGTTTCTTATGTGCTATCTATGTGATGCTTGTATGCACTACTTGAAACCAAAACCTGACTTGTATTGGTAACCATGTTAGGACGTGGTTGACCACTAGCTGCTAGACTTGACCTTTCTGTGTATCTGCCGAGCAAACCAAGGTGAGTTCACACTAGCCAAGGCATGGGATTCCCAGGGGTTGGGAATGGGATTGAATAACTACTCGTACAACCTTTACTATTAAACAAATTATTACTGTCCTCGGTTGAAGGGCACGTACGTAAAACCTACGTACAGTTATACTTACTACTGTCCTCGGATTGAAGGGCACGTACGTAAAGCCTACGTACACGATCTTAAGACCATCACCTCTATCAAAGGAAGTCCCTCAATTATCAACTTAATCGCCGAGGCCTAGGGCGAGCGGGTCATTAGTTAATAGCGCTATTAGGTTTAACAAACCTCACACCGTGCCAGTCGGACGGGCGTGTACTAATGGACTATGGGCAAAGGGTCAATGCTGATAGACATTGACTTAGGGCACCTCTTACATTTTCGTAGCAGTCGATACGCGTGGTCTTGTAATACATGGGGTAGCCCCCACGGCCGAAATGCCAGATAACTATCATGGGGTAGCCCCCACGGCTGGATTGCCAGAATTAATGGGTTAAACAACTTACATTTTCAAATATGGGGTAACCCCCACGGCAGGGATGCCAGTTAAAGGAACTATTTTTGGAACAACTAAAACCAACAACCAACTGTGAACTCGCTCAACTTTGTTGTTGATTCGTTGCTACATGCCTTGCAGGTCATTAGGTACCCATGGAGCTTGCACAGGGAGGAACGGTCGTTGGGGGACATGGCGATTTGTGCCATGCTTTAAACATTACTTTATTTCATATTTAATACTTGCTATGGGTTTTACAAATTATGCTTACGCTAAACACTTAACTATGCTTTGGTTTTTGAACACCTTTCATATTGGTTTGTTGAATTATGTTTACTTACATGCTTGTTTAATATGATTGGTGGCTTGATCCTGGTCAGTCACGCCTCCAAGCGGTGATACTCCGCATGTGGATTTTGGGGGTGTGACACCGGACCCCTGAAGCCCTAATCCAGAACAAAAAATCAAGAAATCAAGATTCTTGGTCTTCAGGCGGGCCGCGTAAGGAATAAGCAAACCCTTACGCGGGCCGCGTCAAACCTAAGTTGACCGGATAAGCATTCCCAGTCCACGTGTCACACACGTGGCATGCCTACCAGTGACACGGATGCCCTAATCTACGAATAGACCTCCACGCGGGCCGCGTAAAGATTTAAGGGGGGTTTACGCGGGCCGCGTGAGCCCCAAATTTCACCTATAAATTGCCTGGACATCGAGCTTTCATTCTGTATCGAAAACTTTTCATAAAAACGGAGTCTCACTGCTCAATTTCGAATTTTGAGATAGCAAGGCGCTGCTACGATACAGGGTATTAACTCGATCGCTGCTACGATTCAATGTCCGATCGATTTAAACTATCCAATGGATGTTTAAGTGTTGCCTACATTAGGGCCATACTTTGTCATTAGTCGTGAATTCGACGGATGTTTAAGTATAGCACTTTGTCATTCGTTGTGAGGGTTTTAATCTCGTGAGTTATCGTAAAGGCTGTATTAGTTACTGACCTAGTTCTTGTGCATTGTTATTTAAATTAGGTTATCAGGCTAATGAGTAGGCTAAACTCTGCCCGTATAAATCTGCAATGTGAGTCATTCTCTTTTATAAAAAGTGTAAAATACTCCAATTATTTTCAAAAGTTATAATTACAGGGATTAAGTCGTGGTTATCTTGAATCACTGGCTAGTGGGGTATTGTGCACATTACTAATTTCTCACAGTTAGGCTAATAAATCCTAACTGTGATAATCGTCACTACTTGGGGAAAGACCCAATAGTGGTATGACCATCGTCACCAGGTGACACGGTGCCAGATAAAAATAAGATAAAAGCCATTGTAATCGCTCTTATGCTGTAATTCATAACTCATCTGTCGTTTTGTGCAAAATGAATGATTCACCAGTATTTCCCCGCTGATAAAATATTTTTAAAACATGTTTCAGGCAACCTGCTGTAAATCAAGGAAAAACGTGCTACGGAGCACTAACAAGCTTGAAGAGGTGGCTTAGTTAAAATAAATAAACATGTTTTATAAATCAGGGAATTTCCTAATAAAATTCCTCTATTGTAAATTACGGGGGTTTATCCCGAGTTATGAAATAAAATAATCGGGCATTTCAAGTTTTAAAAAGATCCTGTAAAATCTTCCGCTGTTAACTCAATTTAATAAATACCACGGGTTCCTATCCCGCGGCTCCTGACCGGGTCAAACCGGGGCTGGGGCCGTGACAGGAAAAGGTGGTATCAGAGCCACTGATTTAAGCCAATTAAGTATTTAGAAATACTTAATCTTACTAATTGCCATCTTGTGATTACGTGTTTTGTTAACTGACTACTTGTTAGTTACAGTGTGGGTAAGCAAAGACTTTCGGGCATCTATCGTCAATTAAATAGTTCACCAAAAGATAAGGGAACTTCATCTCAATCAAATTCCTCAAAATACTTAGTAGATACTGAGGAAGGAATATTTGTCCGTAAGGCACAGTTTGAGAAACCACTTACCCCTAATAAAAGAAGTCAGATTATTAGAAAAAGTTAAGAGAAAATAAAGAAGTCACAACCAAAAGGAGTGATGAGTAATAAGGAAACTCAGAATATAGGCAATAACCCACCATGGGAAGATGAACTAGACGAACAATGGGCAGATCTCTATATTTTAGCTACTACAGCAGTAAATGCTAACCTCTAGTTGAATCGCCAAACTAGTACCAGTACCCATATCATCTATAAGCCAGAAACTTTGCCCTTTAAATAACTTAGTAAGAAAAGATAGACTAAAATAAAGTATCCCCTAGTATATTTTAAATTTCAAATGTATTTTGTAATAAATATATATATAAATCGCAACATTTTATATAAATATTAGATTTCTTTATATGATTATTCAATTTACAAAATTTTAACCTAGAATTTTGTGTTTCTTCATATCTGCTAAACAGCATGAATGAATTATCTGAAGCCCTTCAGAATCTCAATCTCTATTCTGTTAATGTGGAAGTTTCCAAAGATTTTACTGGATATTGTGCCGATGTTGAGGAGCCTATGGAATTTCAAGCTCAACCTTCGGATAAACCCAAGCCAAAGAAGAGAAGAAAAATTGTGGGTTGGAGGCGTGTGCGCAGAAGGAAACCAGTAACTAGGAAAGTTGCCAAGACGGAGGACCCAATGGATAAAGGGAAAGGAATAGAGATTGGAGAAAGCTCTAAGCAAAACAAGGAAATGCTGTTGCAAGAGGAACTAGATTACATACTAGCAAGCTGTGATATCCTTAAACCTGTTAATGAAAACATTTCCACTTATCCTTCCAGTAAACTTGGAACCAGCCATTCCAGATCCCCTTGTCAATACCCAACCTCTAGGAGAAATGGAAGAATGGTGGACCAACGATTGGCAATTCCAGAATCTTTTAAACAACCCTTATACTTTTCTCCCTCGGTTTGACCCCGAGCCCGCACCAAACCCACCAATGAACAATGAGAACCTGGCTGAACTCCGCCATTTTGGCGAGGAGCTGGTGGATGCAGGGAATCGAATTCGAGAGGTGGGAGAACAGATCTCCTGGAAGTACGACGAGAGGGAACGTCGTTACTGAAAATGCCAGTTGATGGGATAGCAGGGAATGGTGGAAGCATATGTTTAATAATAATATAATAATCAAAATATAATCATATAAAGAATAAAAATTTTGTAAGATAACCTGTGTGTACGGATGCCTATTATAATATATAAAATATCGAACGTCGAAAGATCGACAATTTTGGCTATACTTATTAACGTGATTATGTGCAATTATTTTGTTATATGTGGTTATTAATTATTTTCATACTAATCACTTATATAAATTAATTACCAGATGGCAAATGCTGGTAATGAACCCGTTAATGAAGTGAATCAATCTGAGCAAAACAATGAGGATCAATTTCTGAATAGGCAAGATATCGAGAATATCGTTGCTCAGGGAATAGCCAATGCTATTCCAGCGATCCTTGCTGTTGCTCGAAATCCAGTGGAACCTCAACAAATTATTCCTAGCAAACGTACTCATGAGGACAATTTCAGTAATAGTGTAAACGGAGGCGGCAACAACAATAACAATAACGATAATACACTGCAAGCCCCAATTCTCAAAAGAATTAAAGCTGCAACGCCTGGTTGCACTTACAAAGAATTTCTTGCCTGTAAACCAGCTGAATTTGCAGGCAATGAAGGGGCGACGGCGGCGTTGCGTTGGTTGGAGAATACCGAGGCAGTAATTATGATAAGTAAATGTGTCTAGGAATACAAGGTCATGTATGCGTCGCATCTTTTTAAAGAAGGGGCGCTAGAATGGTGGAATACGGTACTTCAAGCCAAAGGAAGAAATATGGCCTATGCCATGAGTTGGGAAGAATTTAAGCAGCTAGTGGAAAGGAAATTCTGTCCCGAATATGAAAAGGAACAAATGACAAATAAGTTCCTGAACCACCGGATGGTGGATGTAGACTGTCGAGGGTATACTTCGACATTCTTCGAGTATGCGAGAGTGGTACCAACCCTGGCCTCGCCAGAACCGGTACTTATTTCCCGTTATATTTGGGGATTGATTGGCGAAATTCGAGATATCGTCAAAGCTATGAGACCCCGCACTATTGGCGATGCTGTGGAATTAGCTAACACCCTAACTGACGGACTGGTGCACACAAGAGAAGAAACCCAGAAAAAGAAAGTGGCCCAAAAGATTTCCCAAGGATTCCGTATGGGTAACCGTAGCAATTTCAAGAAAAAGGGAACTGGGCAATCTTCCCCTATTCCATTTTGCAATACCTGCAAAAGAAAGCATTTTGGAAGATGCAAAGGATATTGCAATTTCTGCAAAATTCCGGGGCATCAAGAAGAAGATTGCAGGAAGAAGAAAGCAACAATCTGCTACAACTATGGAGAAGCTGGACATTTTAGGCCAGACTGCCCAAAACTAGTCAAACCAGTTGATAACAAAGCCAAACCTGCAGAAGGAACTACCAAGAGAAACGTAAGAGCCTTCCAGTTGACTACTCAGGAAGCAGAGCTAATTCCTGACGTAATAGCTGGTACGTTCCTAGTTCACGACGTTTATGCAAAAGTATTATTTGACTCTGGTGCAAACCAAAGTTTTATAAATACTTCATTCTGCCAAGCTCTTAATTTACCCTTAACCAACCTTAGGCAGATTTTTACAGTCGAAACGGCAGATGGAAATTCTGTTAACATAGATAAGGTTTTGCATGAAGGAAAGATAGAACTCTTAGGCCATAAATTTCCTGCAAACCTGTTACCTATGAATTTAGCCGGATTCGATATTGTGTTAGGAATGGATTGGTTAGTAGCCAACCATGCTCGAATTCTCTGTGATAAAAACTCCATAGAAATTCATACACCCACAGGACAGTTAGTGGTGATTACAGGAGATAAGCCACGAAAGCCACTGAAATTCATTTCAGTAATGAAGTTGGCCAGTTATGCAAGAAAACAAGAAATGGTGTATATGGTTTCCGTAGTCATTAACATGAAAAATAAGGAACTTAAGGAAATTCCAATAGTAGCAGAATACCCAGTTGTATTCCCAGAAGAACTTGCGGGATTACCACCCAATAGGGAAGTCGAATTTAGAATTCATCTAATTCCGGGAACCACACCTATAGCCAAAGCACCTTACCGGTTAGCCCCCACCGAAATGTTAGAGCTAAAGAAACAATTAGATGAAATGTTAAGTAAAGGATTCATACAACCCAGTTCATCCCCGTGGGGAGCTCCAGTGTTGTTTGTGTAAAAGAAAGATGGGTTAATGAGAATGTGTATTGATTATAGGGAATTAAATAAAGTTACAATTAAGAATCGATACCCATTACCTAGGATTGATGATCTTTTTGATCAACTTCAAGGAGCTAGATATTTTTCTAAGATCGACTTACGATCCGGATACCATCAATTGAAGGTACAAGAAGAAGACATACCTAAAATTGCTTTCAGAACTAGGTATGGTCATTACGAGTTTACAGTCATGCCCTTCGGACTGACAAATGCTCCAGTAACATTTATGGACATGATGAATAGGATCTGTAAACCGTATTTGGATAAATTTGTAATTGTCTTCATCGACGATATACTTATTTATTCCAAAAGTCAGGACGAGCATTGTGAGCACCTGCATGCACTCTTATCTTTATTAAGAAAAGAAAAGCTTTACGCCAAATTCTCGAAATGTGACTTTTGGCTACAGGAGGTGCAATTTTTAGGACACATGGTGAATCACGAAGGTATTCATGTAGATCCTGCTAAAATAGAAGCAATTACCAAATGGAAAATTCCGCAATCAGCTATGGAAATTAGAAGCTTTCTAGGGTTAGCAGGATACTATAGACGATTCATTAAGGATTTTTCTAAAATAGCGGTACCATTAACTAAGCTAACCTGTAAAGCGGTTAAGTTTGAATGGGGACCTAGGCAAGAAGAAGCTTTTAAGATTTTAAAGCAAAAGTTAACAAATGCTCCAATTTTAGCCTTACCAGAAGGAACATAAGATTTTGAAGTTTACTGCGATGCTTCTAAGCTAGGATTAGGATGTGTGCTAATGCAACGCAAGAAGGTAATTGCATATGCCTCAAGACAATTGAAAAAGCACGAGGAAAACTATACGACTCATGACTTAGAGTTAGGAGCCATAATTTTTGCCCTTAAAATTTGGAGACATTATCTGTATGGAAGTAAGTTTACTGTCTATACGGATCATAAGAGCTTAAGATACATATTTGGGCAAAAAGAATTAAACATGAGGCAAAGAAGGTGGATGGAGATTTTAAGTGATTACGACTATGATATTCAATACCACAAAGGAAAGGCCAATGTAGTTGCAGATGCCTTAAGTCGTAAGTATCATGAGAAGCAAAAGCGAGTTCGTGCCCTTAGATTAAATCTACAATTAGATTTAATGGGACAACTGAAAAATATTCAAGAAACAGCAATCAAGGATGATGCTGAAGGAATGAAGGGACGAATAAAAGAATTAGAGAAAGGATCTGATGGAATTTGGAGATTCCATAAGAAAATGATTTGGGTACCTAAGCAAGGAGAATTGAGAAATAAGATTTTAGAAGAAGCCCATAAATCTAGGTATACCATGCATCCTGGTAACAATAAGATGTACCAAGATTTAAGATTTAATTTCTGGTGATAGGAATGAAAAGGGACATAGCCAGATATGTTTCTAAGTGTCTTACTTGTTCACAAGTTAAGGCAGAACACCAGAAACCTTCAGGTCTCCTACAACAATTAGAAATGCCTGTATGGAAATGGGAACTTATAACTATGGATTTTGTTACTAAGTTACCCAAAACCAGAAAGGGTAATGATGCGATTTGGGTAATTGTGGATCGATTAACCAAATCAGCTCATTTTCTACCCATGAAAGAAACCTTTAGCATGGAAAGATTAGCAAAGTTGTATGTAGATGAAGTCGTATCCTTACATGGAGTCCCACTCTCCATTGTATCGGATAGGGATAGTCGTTTCACTTCCCATTTATAGACAAGTTTCCAGGAAGCTATGGGAACTCGACTAAATCTAAGTACTGCATACCATCCGCAAACAGACGGACAAAGTGAAAGGACGATCCAAACCTTGGAAGACATGCTTAGAGCATGTGTGATAGATTTTGGTGGAAATTGGGATGACCACCTACCCTTAATTGAATTCTCCTATAATAATAGTTATCATACAAGTATAGAAGCTGCCCCATTCGAAGTACTCTATGGACGAAAATGCAGAACTCTAGTCTGCTAGACAGAAATAGGAGAAAGTCAATTATCAGGTCCTGAAATAGTGCAAGAAACTACCGACAAGATTACTCAAATCAAAGAAAGACTGAAGACGGCTCGAGATCGCCAGAAGAGTTATGCAGACAATAGACGGAAGCCGTTGGAATTCCAAGTGGGAGACAAGGTACTCTTGAAAGTTTCTCCCTGGAAAGGAGTAGTTCGGTTCGGTAAGAAAGGAAAGCTAAGTCCAAGGTACGTAGGACCATTCCTAGTAATACAGCGAATAGGAGCAGTTGCCTATCGCTTACAACTACCAGAGGAATTAGCTGGAGTACATGACGTATTTCATGTATCCAATCTCAAGAAATGTCTATCAGACGTATCTCTGGTAGTGCCTCTTCAAGACATAAAGGTAAATGAAAAGCTAAAGTTTGTCGAGAAACCACTGCAAATAGAAGACAGAAAGATCAAGTTTCTCAAGCACAAAAGATTGGTACTACTCAAAGTCAAATGGGATTCCAAAAGAGGACCCGAATACACTTGGGAGTTGGAATCGGAGATGAAGCGAAAATATCCTCACTTATTTCAGTAAATCTCGAGGACGAGATTTTAAATAAGGTGGGGAGGATGTAAGGACCTTCAAAAATGTCCTAAAATGACCTGTAAGTAAAAACCCGGACCCCTGAAGCCCTAATCCAGAACAAAAATCAAGAAATCAAGATTCTTGGTCTTCAGGCGGGCCGCGTAAGGAATAAGCAAACCCTTACGCGGGCCGCGTCAAACCTAAGTTGACCGGATAAGCGTTCCCAGTCCACGTGTCACACATGTGGCATGCCTACCAGTGACACGGATGCCCTAATCTACGAATAGACCTCCACGCAGGCTGCGTAAAGATTTAAGGGGGGTTTACGCGGGCCGCGTGAGCCCCAAATTTCACCTATAAATTGCCTGGACATCGAGCTTTCATTCTGTGTCGAAAACTTTTCATAAAAACGGAGTCTCACTGCTCAATTTCGAATTTTGAGATAGCTAGGCGCTGCTACGATACAGGGTATTAACTCGATCGCTGCTACGATTCAATGTCCGATCGATTTAAACTATCCAATGGATGTTTAAGTGCTGTCCACATTAGGGCCATACTTTGTCATTAGTCGTGAATTCGACGGATGTTTAAGTATAGCACTTTGTCATTCGTTGTGAGGGTTTTAATCTCGTGGGTTATCGTAAAGCACTACGTCAAAAGTAGGCTACGGCCACACTTTTGGCAAAACCGCCCAGTCACACATTTGAAAAATTGTGTGGCTAAAGGTCATTCATAACATTTTAAAACACTTTTAGCCACTCATTATATTATTAATGTGACAATTGTATACCGGTTCAGAACATTTAGCCACACTTTTAGAAAATTATGTGACATGTATTAGCTACAACTCGAAATGTATGGGCAAAGGTGATCTATAGCCACATATTTTTGTTTCATGTGACCAAAAGTACATGTATTTGATACTTTTAGCCACACTTTAAGAAAAACAATTGTGACAATTATTACTAGCAAAGTGTGGCCAAATGTGATCTACGACCACAATATTTGTTTTCATGTGACCAATAACACATGTATTCAAAACATTTAGCCACACTTTAAGAAAGAAACAATGACTTGTATTAGCCACACTAGCAACGTGTGGCCAAGTATGATCTACAGCCATAATATTTGTTACATGTGACTAAAAACAGATATATTCGAGACCTTTAGCCACACGTTAAGAAAAAATAGTCACACTAGAAAAGTGTGGCCAAATATGATCTACGGCCACAATACATGTTTGAAAATGTTGTTAAAAGCTAATACAAATGACCACATACATTATTTTGTATGACCAAAGATAGACAATAGCCACGCTTAAAATTACAAAATTTCATGTGGCTTTACATAGATATTCGTCACACCACAATCACTTGTTTATTATGTGTGACGAAATGATATCAAATGTCACGGAAAAAAAAGTGTGACCAAATGTTAAACTTACTACATCTTTAAAAATTCCCTCCAAAATATTTCATCCTAAAATTTAAACTTCCCCCCTAAAATATTCATCCAAAAAATTCCCAAAAATATTTCATACTAAAATTTTCCCCCCAAAATATCTCATACTAAAACTTCCCCCTCAAATAATATTCTCATTTAAAAAATTAAATTATTTAGTATTAAAAAACGAAAAAATCTTACTACGTATTTAAAAATTCAAACTATTATTAAATATTATATATTTTAAACCAACTTTTTATTACTCATTTTCTTCTAAATAATACGTTAATATGCATATTAGTATCCGTACCGAATTTCCCCTACAAAATTGTTTTCGGTACCGATTAAGTACCCATTTTTTGGTGTTTTCAGTACGAGTAGTTTTAGTTCGATACGGTACCAGTATTTTACGGTACTTAATGATTCAGACATTTGCCTCTAAACGATTAACAGTTATAATAAATTCATTTATAATTTTTAAGCTATGTATTTCCTACGTATCCAAGGTACCACAATGAATTAATAGGTTAATACACTTTAGAGATCTGACTTATTCAGACTATTTATACCTTCAACTGTTCATCACTGCATGGGGAATCAGGTGCACTGATCCTCAAGATCTCACAAAAGCAACATGCAACTGAAGGTGCAAGAAAAAGAAGGAGAATAGAGAATGGGAGAAGGGGTGGGGTGGGGTGAGGGTAGGTGGGTAGGGTGAGGGTATGAGTTTATGTTTTAATTGTATTTCTAATTTCTAATTAGTAATGGTATTTAGATAATTTCACACCAACTTAACAACAAAAACTCAACCTCATCCACACCAAGGACAATCCGTGAACGAAATTGCAAAAGTTGTGGACTATAGCTGTAATTTTAGAAAACTAGGAAATAAAAATGAAAAATAGCAAATCGCAAAAACTATCCGGGCATTTTTCTCAATTATTTACTACATCTACAAAGACCATGGCAGGTAATAGTGTTTCCCTGCCATTGGTCGAAATGGGCGGCTGTAAGGACCTTCAAAAATGTCCCAAAATGACCCGTAAGTGAAAACCCGGACCTCTGAAACCCTAATGTGCATGAAAAACCAAGAAAACAAGGATTTTTTATTTCAGTCGGGCCACGTAAACAATAAGAGAACCTTTACGCGGGCCGCGTCAACTTAAAGTTGACCGGATAAGCGTCCCAGGCCACGTGTCGAACACGTGGCAGATCTACCGATGACACGCTAGCCCTAGTGTAGACTAGATGGACCCTCGCGGGCCGCGTAAGACCTTATTAAGGTTTACGCGGGCCGCGTAAAACTTGAAATTTTGCTATAAATTGCTGGTGCATGAGCAGTTCATCTGTGTCGAAAATTTCATTCAAAAACGAAGTCTACTGCTCTAAATCACACTTTAACGTAGAGAAACGCTGCTACGAATACAGGGTATTAACTCGATCACTGCTACGATACAATGTCCGATCGATTGAAACCAATCCGATGGATGTTTAAGTATTGCACAAACTCGGGCTATACTTTGTCATTCGTCGTGAATCCGATGGATGTTTAAGTGCTGCCCGAACTCGGGCTATACTTTGTCATTCGTCGTGAGGGTTTTGATTTCGTGAGCTTATCGTAAATGTTGTATTAAGTTACTGACCTAGTTTCGTGTGCATTGTCATTTTAATTAGGTTACAAGGCTAAATCAGTAGGCTAAACTCTGCCCGTTTAAATCTGCAATGTGAGTCATTCTCGTTTATCAACAATGTGTTACAATACTCAAATCATTTTCAAAAGTTATAATTACAGGGATTAAGTCGTGGTTATCTTAAATCACTAGCAAGTGGGGTATTGTGCACATTACTAATTTCTCACGGTTAGGTTCACCAACCTAACAGTGATAATCATCACTACTTGGGTGAAAGGACCCAATAGTGGTATGACCATCGTCACAAGGCTGTGACACGGCGCCAGATAAAAATAAGATAGTAGCCATTGTAATCGCTTTTATGCTGTAATTTATAACTATGTGTCGTTTCATTAAACTTGAGTGACTCGCCAGTATTTCCCCGCTGATAAAATATTTTTAAACATGTTTCAGGTGACTTACTGTGAATCAAGGAAAAGTGCTATGGAGCACTAATAAAGCTTGAAATGGTGGCTCAGTTAAATAAATAAACATGTTTTGTAAACCAGGGAATTTCCTTGTGAAATTCCTCTATTGTAAATTACGGAGTTTGTCCCAAATTATGAAATAAAATAATTGGGCGTTTTCAAGTTTTAAAAGATCCTGTTAAACTTCCGCTGTCGCATCAAATAATAAATACCACAGGTTTCTGTCCCGCGGCTCCTGAACCGGGTAAAACAGGGACGGGGGCGTGACAGAAAAAGGTGGTATCAGAGCCACTGATTTAACCCAATTAAGTATTTAGAAATACTTAATTTTTCTGATTGCCATTCTGTGATGTTGTGAAAATTTAATTTATCAAAATTTTAACTTAGAATTTTGTGTGTTTCTTCATGTATGCTAACAGCAAGAATGAACTATCAGAAGCACTTCAAAATTTTACTATCCATACCATAGATATGGATACCACCGGTACCCTCACTGGTTTCCAGGCTGATACTGAAGAACCAATGGTATTCCAAGCCCAACCTCAGGAAAAACCCAAACCAAAAAAGAGAAGAAGACTCGTAGGCTGGAGGCGTATGCGTAGGAAGAAACCAGCGACACAGAAAGTTATAAAGACTGAGGATTCGAATGATAAAGGTAAAGGAATAGAGATCGGAGAAAGTTCAGGGCAAGCCCAGGAAATGCCACCCTGGGAGGAGCTGGACCGCCAACTGGCAAATAGCGACCTCATCGGACCTGCCGATGAAAACCTTTTTAATTACCCAGCTGAAGCACAACTTCCAGATAATCTAGAACCAGCTATTCCAGATCCCATTGTTAACCCCCGACCTCTAGGAGAGCTGGAAGAATGGTGGACCACTGACTGGCAATTTCAAAATCTCCTGAATAACCCAAATACCTTTTTCCCTCAGTTTGACCCTGAGCCTGCACCATACCCACCTATGAGCTCTGAGAATTTGGCTGAACTCCGTCACTGTGGCGAGGAGCTGATTGATGCAGGAAACCGAATTAGGGATGTGGGAGAAAGAATCTCATGGAAATACGACGAGAGGGAACGTCGTTTCTGAGATGCCAGCTGACTGTGGTTGTGTGGTTGTGGGAGTATGTGTTTAATAATAATATAATAATAAAAATATAATCATATAAAATAAGTAAAAATAGAACTTTTGTAATATATTTAGTGTGTACGGATGCATACTACAATATATAAAAATGGAAGTCGCAAAGTCGACAATTTTGGCTATATGTGTTGACATGATTATGTGCGATTGTTTTATTGTATTTGGTTGTTATTTATTTTATGCTAATAACTTATATATATATATATATATATTAATTATCAGATTGAACACGTTAGTAATGAACCAATTAACGAAGTTAACCAATCTGAGCAAAACCATGAAGATCAATTTCTGAATAGGCAAGATATAGAGAATATCGTTGCTCAGGGAATAGCCAACTCTATTCCAGCAATCCTTGCTGCTGCAAGAAATCCAGTTGAACCTCAACCAATTATTCCCAGCAAACGCACTCACGGCGATAATTTCAGTAATAGTGTAAACAGAGGTGGCAACAATAATAATAACGATAATGATGGGATACAAGCCGCATTCCTTAAGAAAATGAAAGCTGCAATGCCTGGTTGCACTTACAAGGAATTCCTTGCCTGTAAACCGACTGAATTTGCAGGAAACGAAGGGGCGACTGCTGCACTGCGTTGGTTAGAGAAAACCAAAGCGGTAATTAAAATAATTAAATGTGCCGAGGAAGACAAGGTCATGTACGCGTCGCATCCTTTTAAAGAAGGGGAGCTAGAATGGTGGAATACGGTACTACAAGCTAAGGGAAGTGATGTGGCCTATGCCATGAATTGGGAAGAATTTAAAAGTTTGGTAGAAAGAAAATTATGTCCCGAATATGAAAAAGAGCAAATGGCAAATAAGTTCTTGAACCACCGGATGGTGGATGTAGACTGTCGAGGATATACTTCGACGTTTTTCGAGTATGCTAGAGTTGTACCAACCCTACCTTTGCCAGAACCGGTACTTATTTCTCGCTATATTTGGGGTTTGATTGGCGAAATCCGTGATATCGTTAAAGCTGCGAGACCTCGCACAATTGACGATGCAGTGGAATTAGCTAACACTTTGACGGACGGACTGGTGCGTACGCGAGAAGAAAATAGAAAGAAGGAAGTGGCCCAAAAGATTACCCAAGGATTCCGAGTGGGTAATAGTAGTAATTTCAAGAAAAAGGGAACCGGGCAATCTTCCACTGTTCCATTTTGAAGTACCTGTAAAAGAAAGCATTTTGGAAGATGCAAAGGTTATTGCAATTTCTGCAAAATTCCAGGACATCAAGAAGAAGATTGCAGGAGGAAGAAATCAACAATCTGCTTCAACTGTGGAGAAGCTGGACATTTTAGGCCAGACTGCCCGAAATTGGTCAAACCAGGTGATAACAAAGCCAAACCTGCAGAAGGAACCACCAAGAAGAACGCAAGAGCCTTCCAACTGACTACCCAGGAAGGAGAACTAATCCCTGATGTGATAGCTGGTACGTTCCTAGTTCATGACGTCTATGCAAAAGTATTATTTGACTCTGGTGCATACCAAAGTTTTATAAATACTTCATTCTGCCGAACTCTTAACTTACCCTTAACATACCTTAGGCAGATTTTTACGGTAGAAACCGCAGATGGTAATTCTGTTCACATAGATAAGGTTTTGCAAGAAGGAAAGATAGAACTCTTAGGCCATAAATTTTCTGCAAACCTGTTACCTATGAATTTAGCCGGATTCGATGTTGTGTTAGGAATGGATTGGTTAGTAGCCAACCATGCTCGAATCCTATGTGATAAGAATTCCATAGAAATACATACACCCACAGGAGAAGTAGTGGTGATTACAGGAGATAAGCCACGTGAGCCAATGAAATTCATTTCAGTAATGAAAGTGGCCAGTTATTCAAGAAAACAAGGAATAGTGTATATGATTTCAGTAATCATTAACACTAAAGGTAAGAAACTTGAAGAAATTCCGGTAGTATCAGAATACCCGGATGTATTCCCAGAAGAACTACCTGGATTACCACCTGATAGGGAAGTAGAATTTAGAATTCATCTAATCCCTTGAACTACACCGATAGCCAAGGCACCTTATCGGTTAGCACCCACTGAAATGTTGGAAATGAAAAAGCAGTTAGATGAATTATTAAGCAAAGGATTTATACAACCTAGTTCATCCTCGTGGGGAGCTCCAGTGTTGTTTGTGAAAAAGAAAGATGGTTCACTGAGAATGTGTATTGATTACAGGGAATTGAATAAGGTTACAATTAAGAATCGATACCCATTGCCTAGGATTGATGATCTTTTTGATCAATTGCAAGGAGCTAGATACTTTTCTAAGATAGATTTACGCTCCGGATATCATCAATTAAAGGTACAAGAAGAAGACATACCTAAAACTGCTTTTAGAACTAGGTATGGTCATTAGGAGTTTACAGTCATGCCCTTTGGATTAACAAATGCTCCGGTAGCATTTATGAATATGATGAATAGGATCTGTAAACCGTATTTGGATAAATTTGTAATTGTCTTTATTGACGATATACTTATTTATTCCAAAAGTCAGGACGAGCATTGTGAGCACCAACATGTACTCTTAACTTTGTTAAGAAAAGAGAAACTTTATGCCAAATTCTCGAAGTGTGAATTTTGGCTGCAAGAGGTACAATTTTTAGGGCACATGGTGAATCACGAAGGTATTCACGTAGATCCCTCCAAAATAGAAGCGATCACCAAATGGAAGGTTCCGCAATCAGCTATGGAAATTAGAAGTTTTCTAGGGTTAGCCGGATACTATAGACGATTTATTAAGGATTTTTCCAAAATAGTTGTACCATTAACTAAGCTAACTTGTAAATCAGTTAAGTTTAATGGGGACCCAGGCAGGAAGAGGCCTTTAAGATTTTAAAGCAAAGATTAACAAACGCCCCAATTCTTGCCTTACCAGAAGGGACAGAAGATTTTGAAGTTTATTGCGATGCTTCTAAGCTAGGATTAGGATGTGTGCTAATGCAACGCAAGAAGGTAATTGCGTATGCCTCAAGGAAATTAAAGAAGCACGAGGAAAACTATACGACTCACGACTTAGAATTAGGAGCCATAATTTTTGCCCTTAAAATTTGGAGACACTATTTATATGGCAGTAACTTTACTGTCTATACATATCATAAAAGCTTAAGATACATATTTGGGCAAAAAGAATTAAACATGAGACAAAGAAGATGGATGGAAATTCTAAGTGACTACGACTGTGATATCCAATATCACGAAGGAAAAGCAAATGTAGTCGCAGACGCTCTAAGTCGTAAGTATCATGAAAAACAAAAGCGAGTTCGTGCACTTAGATTAAATCTACAATTAGATTTAATGGAACAACTGAAAAACATTCAAGCAACAGCAATCAAAGATGATGCTGATGGAATGAAAGGAAGAATAAAGGAATTAGAGCAAGGACCTGATGGAATTTGGAGATTCCACAAAAGAATGATTTGGGTACCTAAGCTAGGAGAGTTAAGAAATAAGATTTTAGAGGAAGCCCATAAATCTAGATATACCATGCATCCTGGTAATAATAAGATGTACCAAGATTTAAGAAATAATTTCTGGTGGATAGGAATGAAAAAGGACATAGCTAGATACGTCTCTAAATGCCTAACTTGTTCACAAGTTAAGGCAGAACACCAGAAACCTTCAGGATTACTCCAACAATTAGAAATGCCTGTTTGGAAATGGGAACTAATAACCATGGATTTCGTTACTAAGTTACCCAAAACCAGAAAAGGTAACGATGCGATTTGGGTAATTGTGGATCGATTAACCAAATCAGCTCATTTCCTACCCATGAAAGAAACCTTTAGCATGGAAAGGTTAGCAAGGTTGTATGTAGATAAAGTAGTTTCCTTACATGGAGTTCCACTCTCTATTGTATCGGATAGAGATGGTCGTTTCACTTCGCATTTCTGGACAAGTTTCCAAGAAGCCATGGGGACGAGATTAAATTTAAGTACTGCATACCACCCTCAAACAGGCGGACAAAGTGAAAGGACGATCCAAACCCAGGAAGACATGCTCAGGGCATGTGTAATAGATTTTGGAGGAAACTGGGACAACCATTTACCTTTAATTGAATTCTCCTATAACAATAGTTATCATTCAAGCATCGAAGCTGCCCCGTTCGAAGCACTATACGGACGTAAGTGTAGAACTCCAGTTTGTTGGGCAGAGATAGGAGAAAGTCAATTATCAGGTCCTGAGATCGTGCAAGAAACCACCGACACGATAACTCAAATCAAGGAAAGATTGAAAACGGCTCGAGATCGCCAGAAGAGTTATGCAGACAATCGACGCAAGCCACTAGAATTTCAAGTTGGAGATAGGGGACTCCTGAAAGTTTCTCCTTGGAAAGGAGTAGTTCGGTTCGGTAAGAAAGGGAAATTGAGTCCAAGATACATAGGACCATTCCCAGTAATTCAGCTAATAGGACCGGTCGCCAATCGCTTACAACTACCAAAAGAATTAGCCGGGGTACATGACGTGTTTCATGTATCTAACCTCAAGAAATGTTTATCTGACGAATCCCTGGTAGTCCCTCTTCAAGACATACAGGTAAATGAAAAGTTGAAGTTCGTGGAGAAACCACTTCAAATAGAAGATAGAAAGATTAAGTTTCTCAAACACAAAAGATTGGTACTGGTCAAAGTCAAGTGGGATTCAAAAAGAGGACCCGAATACACCTGGGAGCTGGAATCAGAGATGAAGCGAAAGTATCCTCACTTATTCCAGTAAATCTCGAGGATGAGATTTTAAATAAGGTGGGGAGGATGTAAGGACCTTCAAAAATGTCCCAAAATGACCCGTAAGTGAAAACCCGGACCTCTGAAACCCTAATGTGCATGAAAAACCAAGAAAACAAGGATTTTTGATTTCAGGCGGGCCGCGTAAACAATAAGAGAACCTTTACGCGGGCCGCGTCAACTTAAAGTTGACCGGATAAACGTCCCAGGCCACGTGTCACACACGTGGCAGATCTACCGATGACACGCTAGCCCTAGTGTAGACTAGGTGGACCCTCGCGGGCCGCGTAAGACCTTATTAAGGTTTACGCGGGCCGCGTAAAACTTGAAATTTTGCTATAAATTGCTGGTGCATGAGCAGTTCATCTGTGTCGAAAATTTCATTCAAAAACGAAGTCTACTGCTCTAAATCACACTTTAACGTAGAGAAACGCTGCTATGAATACAGGGTATTAACTCGATCACTGCTAGGATACAATGTCCGATCGATTGAAACCAATCTGATGGATGTTTAAGTGTTGCCCAAACTCGAGCTATACTTTGTCATTTGTCGTGAATCCGATGGATGTTTAAGTGCTGCCCGAACTCGGGCTATACTTTGTCATTCGTCGTGAGGGTTTTGATTTCGTGAGCTTATGGTAAATGTTGTATTAAGTTACTGACCTAGTTTCGTGTGCATTGTCATTTTAATTAGGTTACAAGGCTAAATCAGTAGGCTAAACTCTGCCCGTTTAAATCTGCAATGTGAGTCATTCTCTTTTATCAACAATGTGTTACAATACGCAAATCATTTTCAAAAGTTATAATTACATGGATTAAGTCGTGGTTATCTTAAATCATTGGCAAGTAGGGTATTGTGCACATTACTAATTTCTCACGGTTAGGTTCACCAACCTAACAGTGATAATCATCACTACTTGGGTGAAATGACCCAATAGTGGTATGACCATCGTTACAAGGCTGTGACACGGCGCCAGATAAAAATAAGATAGTAGCCATTGTAATCGCTCTTATGTTGTAATTTATAACTATGTGTCGTTTCATTAAACTTGAGTGACTCGCCAGTATTTCCCCACTGATAAAATATTTTTAAACATGTTTCAGGTGACCTACTGTGTATCAAGGAAAAGTGCTACGGAGCACTAATAAAGCTTGAAATGGTGGCTCAGTTAAATAAATAAACATGTTTTGTAAACAGGGAATTTCCTTGTGAAATTCCTCTATTGTAAATTACGGGGTTTGTCCCAAATTATAAAATAAAATAACTGGGCATTTTCAAGTTTTAAAAGATCTTGTTAAACTTCCGCTGTCGCATCAAATAATAAATACCACGGGTTTCTGTCCCGCCGCTCCTGAACCGGGTAAAACCGGGACGGGGGCCGTGACAGCGGCCGCCCCTTTTCTATTGGACGAACCAATTTATTATTTTATACACATTTTAAAATTACGTTTTTCCCCGGAATAGTGTTTCTCTGCCATTTGTTCAACTGGGTGGCGAGCTATACCCATTTGACCAACCAGTTTATTATTTTATACTCACTTTAAAATTACGTTTTTGCCCCAAGTTAAAAAATATGGTTTCGCCCCAACTTCAAAATACATTTACCCTTTTGCCCCGAACTAAAAAAATATTTCGCCCTTCGTAAAAAAATTGCGCTTTTACCCTCAGCCAAAATTATGTTTTTGCCCCCGTTCAAAATAAAATTTTGTCCCCTCCCCCGACTCAAAATTACGATTTTACACTAGTTTATTATTTTATACCCAGTTTAAAATTACGGTTTTGTCCCCAATTTAAAATTACATCTTTACCCCCAGTTCAAAATAAAATTATGCTTTTACCCCCAGCTAAAATTACGATTTTATCCTCGGTTCAAAATTACGATATCACCCTCAATTCAAAGTACGTTTTCGCCCCCAGTGCAAAATAAAAATATTGTTTTCCTTTAGCTAAAAACTAGGATTTACCCTCAGGAAAAAAATTTGATTTTCCCCTAAGTAAAAATAGAAATATGACTTTGCCCCTATAGCTAAAAATCGTGTCAAGGAGCTGCCTAACACTCTTTTTATTTTTTCTTTCTAGCAAAACTATAGTACTGTTTTTTTAAATGGTTGAAAATTATTCGGCCATCGCCCCACAACGCAGGCGGAGCTTCACCTAGTTTATTAACAATTGTAGCCCTTACCTTTTCATTCCAAAAACAACATTCAAGAATCAATAAAAAACAAATTTATTGAGGGCATGTTTGGCTTAGCTTATTTTCAACTTTTGAAAAGTCCTTTTGGCCAAAATAAGTCGGGAATTTCTGACTTTTGGCAAATCCCTCTCACATAAGAAGAAAAGCCAAACACTTTCGAAAGGACTTTTGCCCTTCAAAAGTCCTTTTACCCTCAAAATAAGGAACCCCAAACACCTCTGATTACCGCTTTTCTCTTCTCAAACACAGTGACATCGAAAGAGGGAAAATGGCGACTCCCCCAAAGCCATGGAAGGTATGCAAAATCCGGAAGGGCTTCGTGTAGAACATGCAAGACCCCTATCGACAAAGAAATATTGGGTCTTGGCAAGATGGTTCAGTCCCAACAATTCGACGGTTTCATGCCTGTAATCCCACTTATTAAATTACGTTTCTTGCTTAAATTTATATGCTTTTTAGGGTTTCGTGATCTTTAATTGTTTGAAACTGTCTCATGGTAAATGGGTTTGTCTCAGTTTGTTATTTGATGATTGAATTGTATTAGGGTTTTTGTTCTTTTCAAATATTAGTTGTTATATGAGTGTAGTTGTAAAGTTAACATCAACATTGTTTCCTAAAGATGTAACCCTTTTGATATATGAAGTTAAATTGATAGTGTACTACTTATATGAGTCTAGTTGTAAAGTTAACATCAACATTGTTCCCTAAAGATATATATGTGATTATTGTGATATTCGTAATCGAAAACAGTCTGAGTGTTAGGATCGGAGGCTCTCATGATTGTGTTTGTTTGTATATTTTGAACAAATCAAATAGATATGAACAGTTTAAGTGCAGCGGAAATGGAAACAAACTTTATAAACACAATCAAAGGAGAAAATAGTATGATAAACAATTGCTTTCCATAGAGTCAAAAGATTTACAAATTAAAGCAAAAGATTACAGATATGCTCACATACTAAGCTCCCCCTCAGCCTGATGCCCCAAGGTCGGTTGCACACAAGATGAAAGGATTAGACATGAGGAGAAGAACTCGCTCAGTCAATCAAATGTAACAGTACAGGGTACTGTTACATTTATAGGCAAACCAAACCACTGAGGAATCTCAGCTGACGTCACCATGAAAGCGACGTCTAACAGCCTAACAAACTATATCTACTGTCCTTACACCAACTAGTGATGTCTAACAACTGATTGTAATAATACTACAAAACATGAGGAAACAACTGCTTCACGTTCCACTGTTGTAGCCCAAGCACTGATGCTTAACAACAACATCAGTGCTTTCTTCAAAGGTGATCAGTCCTTGAATAAGCAGCGTTTGTGTCTTCAGCAGCACTTAAGAGACAGCAGTAGATAGAGCAACAGAGTTTGTCTTCAGCAGTCTTTAGGATCATATCAGCAGTTGAAAGGGCACAGCAATTGATTATGAGCAGCAGTTAGAGACCATCAGATGTTATAACTCACTATCAAGGGGAGAGCAAAGTATAAACTACTGTTTATTGTGAATCCTCTGTTGTGACCTGGTTTTGGCTTTACATTATCTGTTCCTTTGTTAGGGTTCAATCCCAACAATCTCCCCCTGGAACAGATAATGCCAAAACCTTTCATTATTCAGGACCTTTATTACTCATCAAGAGTGCCTTAGCTTGTTCTTTGAATTCAGCTTCAAATTCCTTTGCACTCTGGTCATCCTCATCCCTACACAGTGAAAGCTCAAGGAGATCCTGCAAATCTTGAACACTAAGGCCTAGTGCTTCTTTCCTTGATATGTGCTTCACATCGCCATTGGCTCTGACCAAGGTCAATACGTGAGTCTTTTGATCAGACATCCACTTTAGTATTTTTAAGCCAAGTGGGTTTCTTGGGAGAGAGTTATTTGCAGATGAGTTGAGGGATAATGGCCTTGAAAACAACTGCAGACTTTCAGACATTCTTTTGAAAGCTTCTTCAAAGACTTTGTCAGCTGCAGCTATATCTTCTGAAGTTTCTTGTTCAATAAGTTCTTGTCGTTCAGCTTCTGTCTTGTCTTCAGCAGTGTTTGGAGTCGCAGGTTTGTTTAACGCCTTAAAAAGGCTTTGAAGCTTTGTTGATGTTTCTTCTTTTAGACCCATTTTTGTTTTGGTATCTTTGAAGTACTCTGCTTCCTTTTCTCTTACCTCTTCTTCAGTCAACTGTTCTCCTTCATCTTGATTTGTTGCAAAAGTAGACCGGAACAGTGTGTCGAGGTTTCCCATCTTCTGTTCAAGCTTCATCATTTGTTCTTGCTTTTTAGAAGTGCCTGAGACAGTTGTCTTTCTTTTCTTCAGCCTTTTGTAGGCTTCATCAGTCTGCTGTCTTGACCACTTTGATATGGCTTCAGCAGAGTCTATTTTTGCATCCACCAGTTCCTCTTTCTTTCTTTTATACTCAGCAGTGAAATCAGCAATGAGCTTTTTGACTTTGTTCCAGTTTGGAGGATTTTTCTTCTTTGTGAAATCATTCTTGATTCTGTCAATCCTCTCAGCCTCATGCTTTAGAGCGATTATTGGCCATTCTTCAAACTGTTTTTCTTCAGCAGGATAGAATTTTTCTTTCATAATGTAGGCGAGATATTGTTTTCTTAGCTTTTTGCGTTGTTCAGCCTTTTCTTTGATTAGTTCCTGTACAAATTCTTCTATCTGCTTTACTTTTGTTAAGTAGAACTCCAGTCTTTCAGCTGTGCCATCTTCGCTTAACTTATCTTTTTCACTATCAAATTTAGCTCTTGCTTTAGCCTGTCTTGCCTTGAGTTTGAGGTACTCATCCATATCCTCTGGTGGCATGTAGCCTATGAGTGAGGAGAATCTCCTTTTTGAAGGATCTTCTTCTATATAGAATTGCCTCATTTCATTTTTGATAGCTTCAAGTTCCAGTGGATATTTTGCAGCATTAGGATCATGTGTACCCTCATCGACAGAGATTGGCTTTCTTATTCTTTTGAAGAGCTTTGGCTGTGAAGTAGAAGAGGTGAGAGCAGTGGTGGATGACTGACTAACAGCTGTTGAGACAACTGGTGTCTCAACATCTGCTGTCATTACAACTGCTGATATGTCAGCAGTTGTCTTCTGCTTTTGAGCAGGGGATGGACGTGGTGATGTTGGTAGTGATGGTGGTGAATCATCATCTGATATGAGATTTCTTCTCCTTTTTAATGAAGAAGAAGCAGATGATGTTTTGGGTGGATCAGTGATGGTAGATTTGATAGCAGTGGTTTGTGGTAGTGATTGACTGACAGTGGTTGAAACAACTTGTGTTTCAATCACTGTTGTCATTACAACAGATGTTGTAACATCTGTTGTCTTCTGTTTTATGACAGGAGGCAGTGGTGATGGTTTGATTGTAGATGATGATGGTGGAGCAGTAGTTGTGGTGGTGTGTGGTAGAGTGGTGTGTGTTGAAAGTGTGTGTGTTGATGAAATGGCAGCTGTTTGGCTACAGACAGCAGTTTTTATAACTGCTGCTGCAGCAGTTTTTGTAACTGCTGCTGTATCAGCTGTTTGACTAACAGGTTTTGAGACCTGCTTTTCTTTTGCTTTTTCAGGCTCAACATGAAGGCCATGTTCTATTCCCTTCCTATTCAAATTTCCCAACAGCTTGTTATTCTCCCCCTTTTTGGCATTATCTGAGGGGGGATTTACAAGAAATGGTATGGAAGAAGGAACTTTGCTAGAAGCATTTTGAATGCTAGCCTTTATAGCCTTGATATCTGCTTGAGTATCTTTAAATCTTGATTCAACAATGTTGGTCAGCATTTGTACTTGAATGGCATGCTTTTTGTCAGCCATAAGTTGCTGTGCTTCAAGCATAGGTTGAAAAATATTCCAAAGCTCATTTGCAGCAGGTGCTTGTTGTGGAGCAGATGCTTGAGCAGGAACAGCAGAGGATTGTGCTTTCTGAGCTTTTAAAATCTCTTGCACCATCTCCTTTATTTCAGAAACTGATTCTTCAAGTTTTTCCACTCTGCCCGTCAATTCCTGATATCTTGAATCATCACCCATTTTACTGGGATCATCTGAATCCCCACCTGTGGTGGTTATATCAACGTGTGACTTAGGAACAGAGTCCCAAAAATCATCCATTGATGCCCCTTGTTCTCGGTACTGGGGACTTCTCTCTTCAGCACTTGATAAATCTTTAATGTTACTAGTGGACAAAATAGCCTCACTAGTGATTTTCAGAGGTGCTATGGAAGAGATTGCCTTCAAGGGAGTCTGACTGATGAAACAACTGTCCAAATGTAGACCTGTTGATCCAACATTTGTAGTTGCTGCTCCACTTGAACTACTGACAAGAGTTACTTGTAACTCCTGCAGTGTAACCTCCTCAACTGTTGCTGGGATAGCAGAAGTATAAGCATCAGACCCAGTCACTTGTGGATGTATACTCTCAGTGATAGGTGATAGAGAGGAACTGGTTTGTGTCTGTGCAATAGCAGCTGCCTGCAACAGAGGTAGCATGGATTGTGGCATTATTATTGGTGAGGGGATGGGGGTTGAAAGAGACATGTCCTTGGGATCAGGACTGAGGAAGATGGATCCGAGTGGATTCAGAGCTTCATATTGTGGTGTCCCTGTGCTTACAACCTGATCCTTTTGTGAGGATGCAGGAGGAGTTTCGGTTATGAGTTGAGATCTTTCTAACTGCTGTGAGGAAGTAGCAGCAGTGATTTGTGGTGACTTTTGTGTTGTCACAGGCATTTCCTCTGGGATCTCATCTTCCAGAGTTGCCTTTGTTTTGGGTTTGGTGGGTTTTCTGGATGTTTTCTTTTTGGTCTTTTTAGTGGTGGCAGGTGTGGGTTTCAAAGCAGTGGGAGTGCTGCTATGATCACCTGGAGCAGTGGGCTCAGCAGCTGATACCTGAGGAGCAGTTGTAACCACTAAAGTCTGCTCAGGTACCCCTGCTTTTGTTTTTATTGGTGCCATCATCCTTGAAAATGTTTCTTTTGTTATGCTTTTTATTTGACAATGAACACCTTGTTTGAGCAAATTTACATTTTTCTTTTCAAATTTTTGTTCAAAATAATAACTCAAAAATCTTGGAAAAAGTAAAAATGCTTGACTTTCAACGTTTTTCACCATGTCATTGAAAATCTCCTGGGAGTAGTTATAGTTTTTATTATTCAAAATAGCGTAACCCAGGTTTTGGATTTTCAATGGTATTTCGTTGAAAGATGTTGTTTTATTTGAAGCACACATCAAGAGTGTGTGAAATAAAAACCTGGGTGCAGATGGAAAATAACCCTTTTGTAGGGTATCTACCTTTGGTTCTTCTGCATAACCCCTTTTCACGAAATCAGTTTTCATCTCGACTTTTTCAAAAGAGAGTTTACCTTCCTGATCGTTGAGATTAAAGACTTCGGAGATCGACTGTGGGGTTATTTGAACTGCCTTGCCCTGTATCGAGGAGTTTATGGCTATGACTTTTCCGTCTTGTTTTTCAAGCGACGCCTTTTTCCAAAACTCTCTCTGGGTTTGCAGATATATGGGAGCATTTGCTGTCAACAAAGTTTTGTACTTTGATGCAGATAATGCATCAATGATGGTGTCAAAGGTGTGATTATCAGTAGGTTTTGTGAATAAACCCAGATAGTTATGAGATTGTTTGAATGGTATTTCAATGATTTCTTCAGCCGTTTGAGCGGCCTCAGTTGAAGGTGGTGGTGATGTAGGTTTTGATTTTGATTTTCCTTTTGACTTCGTCATTTTGATGAAGAAGAATCGGAGAATGATTTTGAAGGTTTTGAGAAGAAGGGTTGGAAACTGCTATGAGAAGAGAATTTTTGGAATTCAATTCGACAGTGTAAAACCCTGTTTGGGGGTTTAGGGCAGGGTTTTATTTAAAAATGATCGCTGATGTGGCAGCGGTTATTAAGATCTGAGGACTAAAAACTGACCACGTGTCAGACACTGATGAAACGGATGAAGTATGGAGAACAATTGTTTTAAGAGCCACTGACGTATCAAGCATCAGAGGTTACAACGAGAAAAGAAAAAAAATGGGCAGTGGATGATTTTTACTATCAGTGGATAGCATGTCAATGGATGAGTCACTGATTTTGAACATCAGTGCTTTTCAAGAAAATGAGGGATCAGTGGTTAACTTTCAGCAGTGGACAGTGTTTAGAGATCAAACGTTGGAACAAAACAGTGATTAGGGTAAATGGTGCTAATCTGAAGAACAGTAGTTTCAGCAACAGTTTTGAGAATTTTCATTCAAGATTTTGCCACATGTCAATTTTGAAAGACAGTGTTTTAGTACCCCAGATGATGAAAACTTTTTACTAAGGCAACTCATTTTCGTTCAAATATTCAATTAAAACATGAGTACCCTAGTAGTTTAAGCACAGTTTACAATCAACCTTTGATAAAAGTCTAGGAGCAAACCTGAGTTATGATATAATCTTAACACATATACCATTTCCTTTTGATCCATTTATGAGGACAATAATACCACCAAAAATAAGGTATTACCTCCTGTCAGGAGCTGAAACTATTGCCAACAAAAACAAGCAAAAGTTCCAAATATATTATTCTCCAAAAAAAAATGAATAATATATCCTGATTATTCAAGAAAATCCTTTGAGAGAAAAAAAATGATTAAAGGATTTTCTGAGAACAGCATCTAAAGGATTTAGTGTAAATTCAGTAAAACACATAATCATATCATTCTCAAGTTTTTGAAAATGGTCAGTGGTTTTGACAATAGTGGTAGGAAAACTTTGAACATATGACCACTGTATGGTACCATTCTCTTTGTCAGTTGATTGCAAACATGATTCTCTTTGTGATTCATTCACTGGAATCAAAAACCCTTTTCTGAACAGGTGAATGCACATAGTTGCTTAATGACCATTATTACCCTACACTTTGACTCTTCAGTGTTTTATGGTTATACTCTTTTCTTCTGACTTCAGAAGTTTTGAGATGAACACACTTCGGAGTTTTTGTGAATTTTCTTAATGTATTTTAACATAGTTGATTTTGTCTTTTTGAGGAACTCAACCTGTTTTCAACACATAAGATCTGAATGACTAAAGTTTCAATTTCCTCTTTATAGAGAAACAAAACACTAATGTCTCATGAATCATAGGTTTTGTTCATCTGAGGTTCATACTTTAGCATTTAATGAAAACAACACAAATATCAAAACAACAATTGAAATCAATTTCGAAAAATATAGATCAATCCCGTAATTTAACAGATATGTTTACAAATCTGAAAACTATGAGTGACTTCTGCATGATATCACTTGTTGTGTGAAATTTGTGTGTCATATGACATCTTGGTTGATTTACAGAGTTTTTGAAAAACCATTTTGAACATGATTTAATCGATACTCTGTTTTTCAACAAAATACAACCAACCTTAGTATCAATGAATTTTGAGCCGAACTGTTATGTCAAATTGATTGTTAGATCGAATTTGACTGTCCGGGCTCTGATACCAATTGTTAGGATCGGAGGCTCTCATGATTGTGTTTGTTTGTATATTTTGAACAAATCAAATAGATATGAACAGTTTAAGTGCAGCGGAAATGGAAACAAACTTTATAAACACAATCAAAGGAGAAAATAGTATGATAAACAATTGCTTTCCATAGAGTCAAAAGATTTACAAATTAAAGCAAAAGATTACAGATATGCTCACATACTAAGCTCCCCCTCAGCCTGATGCCCCAAGGTCGGTTGCACACAAGATGAAAGGATTAGACATGAGGAGAAGAACTCGCTCAGTCAATCAAATGTAACAGTACAGGGTACTGTTACATTTATAGGCAAACCAAACCACTGAGGAATCTCAGCTGACGTCACCATGAAAGC
This sequence comes from Helianthus tuberosus, assembly GCA_030545235.1. Classification (NCBI taxonomy): domain Eukaryota; kingdom Viridiplantae; phylum Streptophyta; class Magnoliopsida; order Asterales; family Asteraceae; genus Helianthus; species Helianthus tuberosus. Next base: position 9,085,763 of record CM060434.1, on the reverse strand, counting down.
GACGTCTAACAGCCTAACAAACTATATCTACTGTCCTTACACCAACTACTGATGTCTAACAACTGATTGTAATAATACTACAAAACATGAGGAAACAACTGCTTCACGTTCCACTGTTGTAGCCCAAGCACTGATGCTTAACAACAACATCAGTGCTTTCTTCAAAGGTGATCAGTCCTTGAATAAGCAGCGTTTGTGTCTTCAGCAGCACTTAAGAGACAGCAGTAGATAGAGCAACAGAGTTTGTCTTCAGCAGTCTTTAGGATCATATCAGCAGTTGAAAGGGCACAGCAGTTGATTATGAGCAGCAGTTAGAGACCATCAGATGTTATAACTCACTATCAAGGGGAGAGCAAAGTATAAACTACTGTTTATTGTGAATCCTCTGTTGTGACCTGGTTTTGGCTTTACATTATCTGTTCCTTTGTTAGGGTTCAATCCCAACACTGAGCCAGCCGGAAAATCAGTTGATAACTTGATATATTTGTGCATTTTTACAAACTAATTTTTCCCTTCCATTTTCCAGAGTATAACGGATATAAATGTATAATGGATTCTTGAACAGATGTGGAATCATGCTCGGTGCATACTGAAGAAGGCGAAACAGATAAAATCGTATGGATTCTGTTACTTTTGTAGTTTTGTTGTTATGAGGCTTCCTTTTTAAGAAATATATTATTTATTTATTTATTTATATATTTATGTTGTGGTTGTTGTTTTTGTTGTGTTTTAGCCGTGACGATGTGGAAGGCACTGAAACACTTCGTTGGGAAGATCAGCTGAAAATAAGAGAATACGTTGAAAGTGGAGGAGCCGGGTCCTCAAGTACACCTGCTCGTTCTGCTGCTAGTAAATGTGCAATTGAAGTTTCGAAAACGGCTCGTGCTACTTGTAAGGTCTGCAGTGAAAAGATTTTGACAGGACAGGTGCGTAATTGATTTTAGTGGGGTAAGGGGTCAAAACATAATTTTTGTGGGGGTTCGGTTGACCCGAAACATTTTATATCCAAAATATAATTTTCTTTAAACAATTTTTACGTTTAGGTTTGTATATCTAGTAAGCCAGAGGGTCAAGGTGCTAGAGGTTTAGCATGGCATCATGCTAAATGTTTCATGGATTCTTCTCCAACTATTCAACTTGAAATGTTGGACGGGTGGGAAAGTCTGCCGGATTCAGATAAGTCAACTGTTGGTTCAATGGTTAAAAAGGTTTCAACAACCAAAAAAGGTAGTTTAAAATTCAGTAAATAGCAACGCACTTTTAGTTCAAATTTATGTGACCATTTTGCTTGTTCTTTATGGAAAAGATGAAATGAAGGAGGAAAAGGAGACTCTAAACGGAAGCTCTAAGCGTAAAGGAGCAGTTGACCGTGACCACAAGTCAAAGATGCCTAAGATTGAAGACTCTCCTAAATTGCGTAGTCTATTAGAGGCCCAATCAAAAGAATTATGGGCTCGAAAAGATGATCTTAAAAACACGTATCAACATCAGAGTTACGGGAAATGTTGGAAGCTAATAACCAAGATTCATCAGGATCGGAACTCGACCTGCGTGACCGTTGGTAAATTTCTTCTTCTTTCAACTCTTACTAACTATAAATAAAAAAGTCTCAAACTTTCTTTTATTACATGAATCTTTATTGATTAAAAAAACCCTATTTATATTTCTAATGATTAGAAGACATAGTGTATCGTTCATGATGTTTGTCAATAGGGTGCAAATGGACTGAATGTTCATCGAACAATTGGTGAACTATTCGGTGGGAAATTCGTTTATCATCATTCGTTTGATGAATGAATGAACATGAACTAGAAATTTAGTTCGTTTAGTTAAATGAACGAACATAGGCCGCATTCGTTCATTTATGTTCGTGAACGTTCGGTAACGTGTTCGTTTATGTTCATTTGTGTTTGATAGTTCCTTAGGGTTTTTAATTTTTATATTTTATTTTATTAAGTTTGTGAGATATTATTTATGTTAATTATGTTTATCATGATTATGTCAAGTATGTTTGGATAATCAGGTTAGTATATTTTGGGTGGATCTACATACTGTTTGTGATGAAAGATGCCAATTTTATTCGAAATTTAATATGTTTGTGTTCTTAAATCATACAACCTTCTGATATTAGTGTTGTGCAGGATTAATGGAAGAACAAAATTTAGATCGAGGGAGCTCAGTTTCTTCCGAAAATCAAACAAGGTATGTATTCTTTAGTCTTTACTTGAGACGTGAATTAGAATATAGTTGTTGTGACATTTTGCGACTCATTTGCTTATGAACTGGTTGATTTGGGTTATAAATGATCTATGCAGTTAATATTGGTTATCGGTCCCCATGTAAAATATCGGTGAGAATATCGGTCAGAATACGTAGCATGGATACAGGTACGGGAATGGGATACGGGGACGATACGGGTACAGGGAACGTCAAAACTCAAAAATACAAGATACGGGTACGGAAAAAAAAATATTAAAAAATAAAAATATATTAAACAAAGTCCCAAAAATAAAAATATATTAAACAAAGTCCAAAAATATATTAAACTCCAAAAACACTACATCAACCATAGGTAATTAATTATCAATAATCAAAACGTTTTCAAATTCCGGTTCATCTATCGAAAGATCGGCAACCTCCAAAAACCCAACATCTTCGATGAATGTTGAATACTTGAATAGAGATGATGATCAGACTAGTTGTACGTGAATGTTTAGAATAGCATATATATTTATAAAAGGCCGACGTAGCATATATAATTATAAAAGGCCGATTTACGTATTTTGAAGTTAAAAGGGTTAAAACCCTAAATATTTTAGGAAACATCCCCGATACTCTGTTTTGGAAGTACCCAATATCGGGTACGGTTTTGTAGAAGTCCCCAATATCAGGGTACGTTTGGGAAACGTAAACGTCCCCGAGCCGTCCCCTACCTGTTTCCGTCCCCGAGCCCTCCCCGGGACGGGTACTCGATGTAATATGTCGTCCCCGTGCTTCATAGTTGACCGATATAACCGATATATCACTGAATTGCTAGTGTTAAATTGCTATATATATATATATATATATATATATATATATATATATTCTGCATGATATTAAAATTACCAATATCCGACTGAGATAACGTATATCTCAAATATTGGCCCTTGACCGATCTCCGATATTTTACCGCATCAACTGCATAGTAAATGATTATGAACCGCTCTGTTACCGAAACTGCACTATACTTATTTTTTGCAGTTTCATGGCTAATATGATGTCATTTTTATTTCAATATGGCAGACACAAACTGCTTTGTTGTAAGTGGAGTGCCGGATAATCTGAATGCTGAGATGAAGAAGGCAAGGTAGTCGATTTTTAAACTAATTATTGTAATTTTAGGTTGCAATCATCAATTTTGAGTGTTTGGGTAAAGCTGTTATGATTCCAAATTATTTTGATTGATTAGTACCTATTTTTCGTACTCTTTTAAAGAAAGTGATTTGGATAGAAACAGAGAGAATATCTCGGGAAAAAAGTTTCGATGTTGAATCTGGGTTTTGAAAAAGATTTGATTTTGAATCCGGGTTTCAAAAAGATTTGATTTTGAATCTGGGTTTTCTAAAAGATCTGATTTGGGTTTTGTCTTATCCCAAATTGATCTTAAACAAAGGTTAGCTGAAATGGAAATGAGTCAAACAGGTCAGATGGGTCAAACGTTGGTGGTGTTTAGGCTCTTGATTGATAAGCAACTAACACAACAATTGAGCAAAACCTTTACTTGACTCTTTTATATATTGAACGTAAACTTGCAAAACAAAGAACTATAAGTTAGGGGCTGTTTGGCACACCTCTTAATGAATCATTAAGAGGTGGACCTCTTATTCGGACAGAGGTGGGGCTGTTTGGTTGTGCCTCTTAATGGGAAGCCTCTTAATGATTCAGCTCTGAATCATTCAGAGATATAAACATGCTGAAAGAAAAAAAGACCGTGCCTTGCCCCTTTTACCTCTGATGGAGAAGAAACCCTAACCTCTCAAAACCTCCGCCCCCACCCCGTCTCCTCACCACCTCCCGCCGCCCTCCTCCTCCTCTCCTCGTCTCCTCACCACCGAACACCTCCCACAGCCCTCCTCCTCCTCTCCTCGTCTCCTCACCACCGAACACCTCCCACAACCCCTCTCCTGCCTCCGACCGCCGCCCTCAGCCTCCCTCTCCTCCTCCGACCGCCGCCCTCAGCCTCCCTCTCCTGCTTGTGTTGTTGCTGCTGGATTTGTTGTAAGAGAAGAAATTGTTGTTGCTGGTGCTGTTGATTCTGTTGCTGAAGCATCAGGTATTGTTGTTGTTGTTGTTGTTGTTGTTGAGAAGATAGAGGGGGTTTGGCGTCTTCCATTATTGTGGGTGGTGGGGAAATGGTGGTCTATGTCGGCTCTCACCCTTTTCTATCGCTCGGAGACTGATGACTCATCACCCCTTTTTCATCGACCCTGCAACAAACGTGTTATTGATTTGGGTTTGTATTTGTTCTTGAATTTGTTCTTGTATTTGTACTCCACCCAGGTTCATATAAAGATTTGGGTTTGTATTTGTTCTTGAATTTGATGGTTCAAGGGTTTACCATAGAGTTGAGTAAAGAAGCGGTTCATCAATCTGTTGAATTTGATGGTTCATCAATCTGTTGTATATTATTGTTTTTGTATGAATTTGTTGATTTTCTCATATGGGTTTTGTATTTTGTGATATAAATTGCAAAAACAGTAGACATTTTTATGTTTTTTTTTAGTTTGTTTAGAGGGGTAAAAATGTAATTTCACACGGTCATTCAGATGTGCAACCAAACAGCACTTTACTGGTTCAGCACTACTGGTTCAGAGCCTCTTACCCATTCAGACCTCTTACTGGTTCAGCACTTACTGGTTCAGCACTTGCCAAACAGCCCCTTACAAAAACACACTCACCTAATGACCTATAATCCCTAGATAAATAGGACCCGACCCATGCACTTGTTGCATGTAAATGACTGTTGTTAACAAGTAAAACATGACCCATGATTTTGACGCTCATCTAATACTTTGAAAGAATAACAAACTAAATGAATGCGATATAAATAAACTGTTGACCCATTCCAAACGATCCACATAGGGCTGCAAACAAACCAAATGTTCAGCGAACAGTTCGGAGGAAATATCTTTTGTGTTCGTTCGTTTAATAAATGAACGGACACGAACAAGATATATCGTTTGTGTTGGCCTCACTGAAGTTCTTTCAATCTACAGGAATTGAATCTGCAGAATTTGTAGTTGGTCCAAATTCTTTTGATCCAGGTAAACCAATGCGAACAGGGGGAGACTACAGACACTGGTTTCTCAAGTCCATCTCCTTTTCACCCTCACCTGCACATGTTTGGGGTCCACATGGGTTAGTTTATACTTTGCCAAAGTCTTGTTCCTTTTTTTGTTTAAAGATTTTGCTTAGGCTTTATAGAATTGGTACATTGTTCTGAAGGGGGATTCCTTTTCAAATGAACTGAAGAATGCTCCTGAACAAGCATTATCTGCAAATGCTGGTTTTGTTTCATTTGGTAATGGTGGAAACTTTAAGGGTATTTTAAAGAGAAGTTTGTAATTATGACAAATTGACAATGATAATCTATTTTTTTTCTAACTGAACAATTTAGGAGGTTTATGATTTTTTAGTATTGTTCAGGTCACCTTTGACCCTAGTGACCCGTTCATCAATAAGGATTATTTTTTTCACTAATAATGTTGATATAATCATATTGTTATCGCAGGTGGTTGTGGATGAAATTGGATGGCTTGATCTTTATGCACCACTTAGATTCAAATTTCACCTTGATGGAAGAAGATCAAGGTACCAAGCTGGCTAATGGCTATGATGGTTTTTCAGAATATATACTCAATATCGCAATTCTTCCTAACAACCTAACAACCCATGGATGCAAATATGCAGCACTTTAAATTCCAAAAGCAGGGCATGAACTAAAAACAGCCAATAAATAGTTCTTAGTTTCTATGTTCAGACATTTCCATTTGCAACTTTTGTAGATAAGGTTTAGATTAGAAGTTTGTCTTCAATTAGTATTTAAATTGAAAACTTATGTATGGATTTTGGGTTATTATTGTTAATATCATTTGATTTTTAGATTCATGTTTACTGCATTTTTTTTACAAAATGAATTAAAAATACAATAAATGTGTGACCAAATGTCGGATAATAGCCACGTTTGAAAGTACAAACTTTTATGAGACTAGAAATACATTTTAGCCATACTTAAAGCTAATTCCTGTGACTATATAATAGAAACAACCACACTTACAGTAAATATATAATAAAAATAACCACATTTACAATAAATTCGTGTGGCCACTAATACCATTTAGCCACACTTAATGGACCATTTGGTTGATTACAACAAGCTTTTTGCCACAATTTTTTTAATTGATGTGCCCAATACAAAGTTTGTAGTGACTGTATAATTGGAATGGTCACACTTACAACAAGTTCATGTGACCAAAAGTTAGACAACAGCCACATTTATAATTACAAAAGTGTTTTGTGTGACTAGTAAAAGTTTTTAGCCACACGTATAATAAATTCATGTGACTAAATAATAGAATCAGCTACACTTACAAGAAATTCATGTGACCATTACTACCTTTTAGCCATACTTAATAAATAAAATGTTTGATTACAACAACCCTTTTGCCACACTTTTGTTTAATTGATGTGGCTAAAATATATTTTTTAGTAAATATATGTGACTATACAATAGAAACAGTCACACTTAAAATAAATTCATGTGGCTGTTGCAACCCTTTCGCCACACTTAATGGAGGATATGCTAGATTTTAACAAAAAATGCTGGTACCCTTTAGCCACACTTTTAAGTTATACGGCGACTAAAAAGTGTGTGACCGTATGATACCTACGATGACTCGAGCTTTGGTCACACTTGACATAAAAAAAATATGTGTGGCAAAAGACATATAGTCACACTTTTTTTGTGTAGTTGTATCCATATTTTGGCGTAGTGAAGGCTGTATTAGTTACTGACCTAGTTCGTGTGCATTGTTATTTAAATTAGGTTATCAGGCTAATCAGTAGGCTAAACTCTGCCCGTATAAATCTGCAATGTGAGTCATTCTCTTTTATAAAAAGTATTTTACAATACTCCATTTATTTTCAAAAGTTATAATTACAGGGATTAAGTCGTTGTTATCTTGAATCACTGGCTAGTGGGGTATTGTGCACATTACTAATTTCTCACAGTTAGGCTAATAAATCCTAACTGTGATAATCGTCACTACTTGGGGAAAGACCCAATAGTGGTATGACCATCGTCACCAGGTGACATGGCGCCAGATAAAAATAAGATAAAAGCCATTGTAATCGCTCTTATGCTGTAATTCATAACTCATGTGTCGTTTTGTGCAAAATGAATGATTCACCAGTATTTCCCCGATGATAAAATATTTTTAAAACATGTTTCAAGCAACCTGCTGTAAATCAAGGAAAAACGTGCTACGGAGCCCTAACAAGCTTGAAGAGGTAGCTCAGTTAAAATAAATAAACATGTTTTATAAATCAAGGAATTTCCTAATAAAATTCCTCTATTGTAAATTACGGGGGTTTATCCCGAGTTATGAAATAAAATAATCGGGCATTTCAAGTTTTAAAAAGATCCTGTAAAATCTTCCGCTGTCAACTCAATTTAATAAATACCACGGGTTCCTATCCCGCGGCTCCTGACCGGGTCAAACCGGGGCTGGGGCCGTGACAGTAAATCTCGAGGACGAGATTTTAAATAAGGTGGGGAGGATGTAAGGACCTGTAAAACTGTCCCAAAACGACCCGTAAGTAGAAACCCGGACCCCTCAAACCCTAATCCTTGAGAAAAACCAAGAAATTCAAGTTTTCTGGTCGGTCGCGGGCCGCGTAAGACTTAAGGGAAGCTTACGCGGGCCGCGACAGCTAGGTGATTCGACCGGATAAGCTTTAGGCCACGTGTCACACATGTGGCGGACCTTCGAGTGACACGCTAGCCCTAATCGTAGCTAGGGCGGCCCTTGCGGGCCGCGTAAGATCTTTCTTGGGTTTACGCGGGCCGCGTAAAACCCAAATTTTTGCTATAAATGGGACGATGCGTGGCATTGCTTCCGTGTTCGAAAAACTTTTCAAAAGACGAAGTATACTGCTCAAAATCATAATTTTACTTAGGGAAACGCTGCTACGAGTACATGGTATTAACTCGATCACTGCTACGATACAATGTTCGATCGATTGAAACCGATCCGATGGATGTTTAAGTGCTGCCCGAATTCGGGCTATACTTTGTCATTCGTCGTGAGGGTTTTGATTTCGTGAGTTTATCGTAAATGTTGTATTAAGTTACTGACCTAGTTTCGTGTGCATTGTTATTTAACTAGGTTACAAGGCTAAATCAGTAGGCAAGGTTCTGTCCAATTAAACTTGCAATGTGAGTCATTCTCTTTTTACCAAATTGTTTATAAAACCCTAAATGTTTTCCAGTTATATTTTTCAGTGATTAAGTCTTTGCTAATCTTTAATTACTGGCAGTATGTGGGGGTTTTGTGCACATTACTACTAATGATTTATCACTCTTAGGTGGGCGAGCCTAATTAGTGATATGTCCACAGTCATAGATCCGATCGAGTGACAACTGGACCAGATAATTAATAGATAAGGGCAAATGTAAAAACTCTTAATGCTGTAAATTGTAACACTGTGTCGTTTTGTGCAAATTGAATGACTCGCCAGTATTTCCCCGCTGATAAAATCTTTTTTTAAACATGTTTCAGGTGATTTACTGTGAACCAGGAAAGAGTGCCGCGTAGCACTACGGCTTGGAGAATGTGGCTCAGTAAATAAAATAAAGAGAAAAATGTCCGGATAGTCCCTGTGGTTTCGCCTTTTTTCACCTATAGTCCCCAACTTTCTAAAACTACCTGAATAGTCCCCAAGTTTTCATTTTTTGTTCCCGGATAGTCCCTGGGTCTAACTTCAGTTATTTTTCTCTGTTAAAATGATGTGAAATGACAAAAATACCCTTTCCTTAAAAGGCCAAACCATAGGGACTATCCGGGCATCTTCTCCATTTTTATTTATAAAACCCCACCACCACACTTCATCTTCAACCTTCACCCACCATCACCCTCCCCCACCCTCCACCATCACCGCCACAGTCACCTCCACCAAATCAAAGCACCACCGTCACCATCAACATCCTCAGTTATCATCATCAATAATCTTTAGCTTAATTCTTTAGCTTGCAGACCTAAAAGCGAACAGAATTCAATGGTCAAAATTGTTACCCATGATCAAAGAAAATGATGCTACTTCATGTGGGTTTTCAGGTGCACCAACAAGAACAAGCTTTCCATGGGGTGTAAGTGCATTAAGCAATGGTGCAATTGGATGATTTGCGGACATTGTGTCGATGATGCCATCAAGTGTACCCCTAACAGCCTATTAACATGATCAAACAAATCCCAAATCAAAATCCGAAACATATACTAATTACCAATATTATTTAGTATAAAATCTCACCTCCATCTTTTTTTCATCCTTGCTGTTTATGAAATGGTCAGCGTTAAGTCCCTCAATTGCTTCTTTCTCCTTAGCAGAGGTGGTGCTAAAAACAGTAACTTCAGCCCCAAACGCCTTAGCCATCTTCACAGCAACATAACCGAGCCCACCAAGACCAACCACACCCACTTTCGTACCAGGCTTGTCCAATCCAAAGCAAAACTTTGCCGATTTCTGCCGCCACTACTTCCAGCGGCGCCGCCGTCGGGGGGGGGGGGGTCGCCGGTGATCGGCGGGCTCCCTTCTTCTTCTTCGGTCGCTCTCCCTCGCTCTCTCTATTTCTCGCCTGTTTCTGTCTTTCCACCGGTCTCTCTCTCTCCTCTCTGCCATCTCGGGTCCGATGTCAACCACCACAGCGCCACTGGCTGTGGTGGTTCTTGTGTTCGTTGTCGTCCGCCGCCACTCAGCAGATGGTGGTTGGCGGTTTGTTTGAGAGGAGAGAGAGAGGAGTAGATGAGGGAGGAGATGAGTGTGGGTGTGAGGTTATCATCGAAGAAGGAGAGGGCACAGGGGTTTTGTCTGGTGTGCGGGTTATGATTCACAGGGTGGTGGGGGAGGGTGGAGGAGGGTGATGGTGGAGGGTGGAGGAGGGTGATGATGGGTGGAGGTTGAAGATGAAGTGTGGTGGTGGGTTTTATAAATAAAAATGAAGAAGATGCCCGGATAGTCCCTATGGTTTGGCCTTTTAAGGAAAGGGTATTTTTGTCATTTCACGTCATTTTAACAGAGAAAAATAACTGAAGTTAGACCCAGGGACTATCCGGGAACAAAAAATGAAAACTTGGGGACTATTCAGGTAGTTTTAGAAAGTTGGGGACTATAGGTGAAAAAAGGCGAAACCACAGGGACTATCCGGACATTTTTCTCTAAAATAAATAAACATGTTTTTGTAAAACAGGGAATTTCCCCGTGAAATTCCTTTATTGTAAATTATGGGGTTTAACCCAAAAATGTGAAATAAAATAATTGGATGTTTTCAGTTTAAACGATCCTGTTAATATTTTCGCTGCCAAATTAAATACAAATACCACAGGTTTCTGTCCCACGGCTTCTGGACCGGGTAAAACCGGGCCGGGGGCCGTGACATTATGTCTTTGTTATCTTAAATTACTGACAGTAAGTGGGGTTTTGTATACATAACTTATTTTGCATCACTTTTAGGTGAACGGACCCAATAGTGATATGACCACAGTCATAGATACGGTCGAGTGACAACTGGGTCAGTTAATTATAAGATAGAAGCAATTGTAATCGCTCTTAATACTGTATATTATAACAATGTGTCTTTTGTACAAATTGAATGCACTCGCCAGTATTTTTCTCTGATAAAAACTTTTTAAAACATGTTTCAGGTGATTTACTGTGAACAAGAAAAAGTGCCGCACAACACTCCAGCTTGAATGAAGTGGCTTAATAAATAAATAAACATGTTTTCTGTAATTAGGGGATTTCCCAGTGAAATTCCTTTATTGTAAAATCCGGGGTTTGTCCCGAAACTTATAATAAAATAATTCGGTGTTTTCTGTTTAAACGGTCCTGTTAAAATTTCCGCTGCCAATATAAAAACCAATACCACGGGTTTCTGTCCCGCGGCTTCCGAACCAAGCAAGACGGGTCGGGGGCCGTGACAACAGGATCCTGAAACAAGTTAACGGTTAAAAGGTGATGCAGGGCCGGCTCTTGGGTCGGCCAACCCGTGCCGTCGCACAAGGCCCAAATTTTCAAAGGGGCCTGAAAGATTTTTATAAGTTTTACGTATATATTAAACTATACATTTAGTATATGAATCCATTTATTATGCAAAAAAATGTTGGTGGGGGAGTAAAAAAACCAGCTTAAGATAATGTAGTGGTCTCAAGTTCAAGTCTTGGCTCCAGCACTAAGGTTTTATTTTTTTAATTTATTTCCCCTTAACCACAATTTTGGGCCCAATTCGTTTTGTCGCCCGGGGACAAATTTGTTTTTGAGAGTTATCGGGGACGGCTCTGATTTGATGATAAATCTAACGCCTAATATGAATAAGTAAATAAAAGCTTACCTTGTTTCTGGAAATAACGGTTCCTTGTGATAAGAATGAATACCGGACACAACCTCCTCTTCGTGATGATCATTCACCCTTATACGGTTATATCATAAGAATCAGGAATGTCAGATCCATCCTAAAACAACAGTGTGGTAAGTATTTCATAAACAAAACAACAAAACAAGTGAATAACTCTTATACCAGACTACTCTCTGGAACAAATGACTGGTTAGATGATTCATCAAAAAAATAGTTGTTGTCCCACCAAGACATTGCTAAGTGCTCGTTTTGGGATTATAGAAGATGAATGTGGGTTGAATTGTTGGATCGTTTGAATGTTGAATGTTTTGGAGATGTTTGAATGGTTTGAACAATCATCCGAGCCTCGTATTTAAAAGGAGAAAGCATGACAAACCAATCATGCAACTAACCTTCTATACGACTCGTATAAAATACACAATCACATCCAGCTTTGTGTCACTGTAGACCTCATACACTATAAGCACCGTATAGACATATACGATACGTTAGGTACCCATGTGATACCATGTAGCGGGAAATATATGACTTGTTAACCCTATATGAATCGTGTATAGAGGGTGTCAAAATAAGGCTCTTGAGTGTCAAATAATACGACCAAAAAAATGTGCATATATTTATTATATTTAATGTTAAGTTTGGGTAACTTTTTTGTGCCGACATATAATTTTTTTATTTAATTCTTATATTATTATTATTATTATTATTATTATTATATAATAGTGTCAACATCTACGACATCATCAAACCACATACGTGACCAATCATCAATTTTACTATTAAATATGTTATATGGTTAAAATCATAACCATTTACAAAAATACAAGTACTTTGATGAAAACAATACGTGTGTTACAAGAACCAACATGTTTGTAATAAAACAGTAGTAGACAGCGATTACTTGGGTATATATTATACTATTTATTTTGATAATATAAATTTCAGTTTTCGTCTCTTTGGTTTGGTTAAATTGTTACTTTCTATAATTCTTTTTCCTAAGGGACATTGAGACTTACTCTTTGTCAGTTGAGTCCGGCCTAACTCATTACCTCCATTTGGTTTTTTTTTTCTTTTTTCTTCTTTTTTTTTTGTCTAGGGCAATTTAGCCGGTTTTTTAGCTTAGGTACAAGATTTTAACGTAATAATATGTACAAATAATATATGTAGAGAGACATTGACCCTTCTCTCGTTACACACGTTCTCACTACTATCTAGCCAACCCATCCAGTTAAGCCACCCTCCTCCAACCATTTCCGAATTTCCCCGAGCCTCGACCAAGGTATTAATGTGTAACTAGTGGCGGATCTAGGATTCGTTTGTAGCGGTAATGTTTTATAAATAAGCAGTAACGAAATTGAAAAACGTCAAATTTTTCCAAAATTTACACTAATTTTACACTACCGCCAGAGCGCCAAACGGTAGCGGGCGTTCCCCTTGTATGTACATAAGTCCGCCCCTGTGTGTAATCATGTTCGAAACCCACTGGATTCACGTCACATTTGATCAAATATTGTTCCATATTAAACCCTCAATTTCGTTCACCACCATCAGAATATCATCAGCCCCTCCCCTCGTTTCAATTCTTGTATGAACCAACCTTCAATTGTTTTAATTGATAAAAGATGATGAAGTAGCTATGTCAATATGCGCTAGGGTTGTAATCTAGCCGAGCCAGGTTGGGCTTAAGCTCGGCCTCAAACGTAAACGAGCCAAATCAGGCTCCAGCCCGACTCATAAAGAGTTTGAGCAAGATCAAACCTAATCGTGTGGCTCGTTAATTTTTTTATAAAAAAATATTACACATATTGACAACATAAATAATTAACATACACATATGTATTGTTTATGTTTTTTCTAATATTTAAAAAACCGAAAGGCATATAAGAAATATTATATATAATTTTTTTATTTTTTATATGTTAATGATTAATTATGGGGTGTTCTATTTCCACACCCCTATAATTTTATTTTCACATCCCTATTTGTATACGGGCCGTATAGTCTGATACGGGCCGTATAGAATGTTTATGCACAGAATTTAATGTGGTGGAATGTTTTTTTTTTGTTTTTATCTGTATCGGGACGTATAGTTATATACGAGCCGTATACATATTTGCATAATTTTGTTTCGAAGGTTTGCCAATGGTTTTTAGTTTTGAAATCTGTATACGGGCCGTATAATGTTATACGGCCCGTATAGAAAAATTAATTTTTTGTTGAAATCGGAAAACCGTTTAATAAATTTTGTAAATTTTAAAATAGTGTTGTATATATCGGATTATGTTACGAGTTTGTAGTTAAACGTATTTATTATGTTTAATAAGTTTCCACTTTGTAAAACGATAAATATGTATAGAAAAGTTAATTTTTTGTTGCAATTGAGAAACCGTTTAATAAGTTTTGTAAAATCTAAAATAGTGTTATATATATCGGATTATGTTACGAGTTTGTAGTTAAACGTATTTATTATTTTTAATAAGTTTCCACTTTGTAAAACGATAAATATGTATAGAAAAGTTAATTTTTTGTTGCAATCGGAAAACCGTTTAATAAGTTTTGTAAATTTTAAAATAGTGTTGTATATATCGGATTATGTTACGAGTTTGTAGTTAAACGTATTTATAATGTTTAATAAGTTTCCACTTTGTAAAACGATAAATATGTGATATGATTATGATAAACTACGACAACAATTATTAAACAAACAACTTAACATCTAAACATAAGATTAATAGTTAGAATGTTTTACATCTAAAACAAACAAAAAGATAAATTTTTACAATGTTTCAAACGTAAAATAACAAAAAAAAAAAAATACAATAAGCAGCTACGGCGGTAGTGTTGGTGGTGGTGCAGCGCCAGCTCGTGGAGATAGGGGCGCGCCAACATGCAAAGCCACAATCGCCTCGACCATCCACTGTACATCCCCTCTGACTGTAGCTACATCCGACTCGACCTGACCGAGTCTCGACTCGAGCTGAACGAGTCTCTCCTCCACCCCCGGTGGAGGCATCACACGTTGTCTCACGCTCCGTCGAACGTACGGGCGATCACCCTGTAAATCCTCCGCAGCTACCTGTGATCGATCAACAGTATGATCGCCTCCCTCACCCTCGCCTCCCTCTCCATCGCCTCCCTCCCCCTCGCCTCCCTGTCCATGGGGTCCCTCACCCACACCATACGCCCAAACCAGCCGCCCTCCCTCGATCTCGCGAGCCAAACCCATCGATTGGGCTGTGTCCCTCCCAACCCTGTCAAGCTGGAGTGTCAGGGTCATACCACTTGCCACCTGCGGGGACAAGAGGCGAAAGAAATGCTTCGCCAGAGGGGTGACGAAGGCCCCACAGCTGATGTGGGTAGAGGTACGCTTAAAAGCGTACTCAACCCTTAGATCTTAATAACCTAACCTCTTTCTGTATGTCCCGATCAGTTGGAACTTGCAACCGGTTTTCCTGGTCCCGCTGCATCTGACCGTGGCAGTTGATTTGTACTCGCGCGGCACAATCGCACGTAAGCCAAAATTTTAACGATTGACCGCTTGGGGGTTTATCGTAGATGGTGCGTTTGGTGACGAGGGCGTAGCCATTTTCGCGTCTGACGTCTCTACACCACTCTACCAATTCATCCATGCTAGCGAATTTCTAACGAAAACACTTATATGTGTCAATTAATGATTAACCCATCGGTTTAGTTTTAGTATAAACGGGTTCAGGTCAGTTTCAGGCTTAACCTGCGAACCCGTTACACATTTATACTATATTATATTTTTTTACAATATATTTTACGTCATAAATTAAAAGGGGTGTGCATTTTTATGCCATGATTATAACTTAAAAAGAGAAATTAACAGAGATTTTACAATTTAAATATGATATTATTATATATATATTTGTGTTTTTTAAGTAAATTTTAACTTTAATATATTAATTTCAAAAAAAAATTTCGGGTTGAACGGGTCGTGTCACACCCCAACCGATGGCGGAAACATCGGGGCATGGCACTGAGCGAAACAGATTGTCCAGAAGTTTCCATAACAATTATCATTACCAATTAATTTAAAGTAACATGTCCCATACCATGTCTAAAAAGGCAAACAAATTATTACAGAAAAATCTAGTCAATAGTTCTGTTCCGATAACTCAGATTTATACATAGATAGTTTATTTATTGGTTTCTAGGACCTCTTTTCCTAGCTTCGATTTCATCACACCACAGAGAGCATCCTAGACCTTTCCTTGCCTCAAGTTCACAGCAAGCTAAGCATATAAACAACTTAAGCACCTTTCACATACGTTAAAGTAAAAGTCAATACACATAGTGTAAAGGTGAGCATACAAGTTTGATAATAGCATATAGAGTTCGAAAGCGTTACGCATAACCAGCACGTACACAGAGTGAAATGAGGCATGTTAGTTATCGACATGAACCTATCGATACCAATGACTGCGGGTTGACTGCCCAAGGAAGTTCACGATACATTCTCACCACTGTGAGCCATGTAGGTAATTGTCCTTAACAACCCCCGAGTGAACGGGTGCTGAGTCCAAACTAATAGTACTATCGTTGCTAAGGCAAGTAGACAGCATTCCACGTGTAACCATAACAAACAAGCATTCATTAAGTCACGTATAACATGCGGTAACGGTTAGCGTTTAAAGTATTGCGTAGTCTGTTCGATGTGATTTTGTATAAGTAACGTATGTAACACCCCAAAGTGCGTAAAGAAAAAAGTGATCGAGTATACTCACAGCGATTGATGGATTGAAGGGAGCGCTAGAGAGTAGGGCTAGCCTGATCAGAACGATAGCATAACGATAAGCGACACGTAAAACGATGCAAAGTACAAGTGGTTCGGACAGCAGTCCGATGGGATGGTAGTCCGATCGGACAGCCGGTCGTGCGAGTGGCAGTCCGTTTGGACAGTAGCCTGGTCGGACAGTAGTCCGGTCGGATGACTGTTCGAGTGGATTGTTTCTTTCTTTGAGAATGATGTGTTTGTGTAGATCGGACGGTCGTCCGATCGGATGGCAATCCGATAGGTTGGCACTTCAGTGAGAACAAGTTCACAGCAGGTTGTCACTCATTCGGACGGTTGTTCGTTCGGGTGGCATCCTTTGTGAATTGAACATGTTGAAAATTGTTTAAGTATGGAAGTTCAAATGTTTCATGATTCGGATGGCAATTCGATCGGATGGTAGTCCGATCGAATAGCAATTCGTTCAACATTCAGACTTCAAATATTGGCAAAAACGTTCGGATTGGCCAGTCGTGCAGTTTGGCTGTTCGATCGGACAGTAGTCCGATTGGACGGCACTCCGTCCTGGTCGACCTGTTCGTCTTACACTTGGTTGTTTTGATTGTTTGTCGTTTTATCGAGATGTTTTGATAACGTATTAAGCAACAGAAACCACGTCAATACTTGGTTCTCCTGATCGGACAGGAATCACCCAAACCCGATCAGTTGACAGTTCGAGACGATGTTCCATGTTTAACCCAGAATCGATAATCTCGTGGATGAAATACGGATCTTGAACCAACGCAACCACAAGAATGAGTAGTAAGTCGGCACAAGCTCTGATTCTATCGGTTTTAAGTGTATTGAGTGTAAAAGAGTTGAAAGAAAGTTGGAAAACATCTTTCAATCCTTTTCATTGTGTATATGTTTAGATCTATGAAAGATCTTTGTTCGATTATGTGGAAATCGGTTAGATCTAAGTTGTTCTTAGTGGATTGAGGCCAAAACATGAAGTTCTTCAAGAACACATGATGACGTCATCCTAGAACACCTTGAATCTTGATGATTGCACGGTTAAAAGTTAAGATTCAAAAGATAGAAATGTGTAGGAGTGCGTGTAGATTAAGGAAGTACAAGATTTAGGATGAGATCTTACCGGAATTGCGAGAAATCGAAGGAGAAAGCGAGTAGGAGCACTGGTCGGACGTCGCTTGCCAAAAGTTGAAAGTTTGAAAGTGACAAGGGGTATTTATAGGGTTACCCAAAGAGGAAAGGGCTGGTCGATCGGCTAGGCAGCCCGAGCGAACAGCCTGTCAGATCGGACAGCAGTCCGGTCGAACGGCTGGTCGCCTGATCGATCAGTCGCTTGTTTCGAGCATTCGGTGCGACGAGTTTTGCCGTTTCGATTTTGATTGCGAGCGTTGCGATGCGATAGAGTTTCCTAGTCAAATTACTTTTAATCCCAACTACTCATATCTTGCACTATCTCTTTTCCACCAATTATCGTACCATTTCGATTGCGATTGAGTTCGATTGCGTTTCCATTGATTACCACAACATAACATAAATAAACATGCACAAGTAACACATAAGGCACACACACACGTATATCAGTAACCAAAATGCGTAATTCGAGTTGCGAGTGCGATTGCGATAGTGATAAAGCGATTAAACATGCGATAAATAACGATCACCATGCGTTTATTAATAGATACTCCACATAATACAACTAAAGCAAAAAACTAAAATAGACTAATTACAAGTTAAAGAAGTCAAAACAGGAATTGAGCAAGGAGAGACATATCGCAATTAGCAATCTTTTCTTCCTTTGACTTCAATCTTGACTTTGACTTTGACTTTGGCTTTTGAAACACGGGGTGTTACAGGTCGTGTTCGGGTCAACCCATGAAACTTCGGGTCGTGTTCGGGTCTTATGTATGATACGATTTTTGGGTTCGGGTCGGGATCGGGTTTGTGTAAAATTTTCAGGTTCAGGTCGGGTTTAACCCACCAACCCACGAACACGACCCGTTGAGCAACCCTAATCTAAGATTTTAATAAAAACAACATCAAACGTAAAAACACTAAAATAGTTAACCTACAACAAATAAATGTATAACTAAATGTTATACCTGCTTGTTTTGAAATTCACTAGGTTCCTGGTCAGCATTTGGACCCTCGGGCGGTCCACCACTTATGGGAGGAGAATGAGAACTATCAGTCGGCAGTCCAACACTAACAGGAGGGGATTCAAAATTATCCGGGTGTTGCGATGGATAATAACCAGCATAATTAGGCTGAAAGGCATCCAAACCCCAACTATCCTGACCTGCATCAGACGCAAGACTGGGATCGAACGGAGCATTAAGATCAAACACGCCCGCTTTGTTATCTTGATTGTTATCATAACTCCCCTGATTCGCCGCGTTATCAAACATATTTAAAAAGTCACCCCAACCCGACATTATAGCGTAAATAATTTGAATACAGAGAAAAATAGAAGAAACGAATAGAAGTTGAATGAAAATAAATGAAATTAGTGTCGTTTATATAGAGAATTTTACGGAATATTACATCGTTTCAAATGATTAACACGCGAATCGAGGAATCTAACGTCGAATCAAATAACTCACACGAATATCGAGGAATCTAACGTCTAATCACATAACTTGCACGAGAATCGAGGAATATAACATCGAATCAGAGAATCTTACGTCTACTCGCACGTGAATCGAGGAATAATACGTCGCGTCAAATAGTAATAAAACAATAAAATAAACGAAATTCATTGTATACGGGCCGTATAGGTATATATGACCCGTATAACATCGTCGTATAATATATATACGACCACAGTATAATCTTATTCTAACATGGTTGATGATGTGTGCAAAATGCAACATATAAATTACATCAAATGTGGCATAAAACTAACCCTTTTTTAGTACTAATGTTGGAAAAGTGTCTTTTTGTCTTCCTTTTGTATTTTCAGGATTAAATGAGCTCAAATGAATAAAAGAAGCAAAAACGCAGCTAAACCTAACATAAATACAAGAAAAGGAACAAACGTGGCATGCCCGACCCCCCGACAGCATCTTCCCAAGCAAAAACAAGAGAACAGAAGGCTGAACACGCCCCGTGCTCAGTGAGATAAAGCTGTAGAAGCTTCTATCACCCACCACGGGGGCGCGCCCAGAGGACACGAGGCCGTGGTCAACTCTAAGATTCACAGAATCTGGGGAAATCTTGATAGTACAGATACGCTTCTGCACACGGGGGCGTGCCCAGCAGACACGGGGGCGTGGTCAACTAATGCAGACAAACTGCAATTAATGAAGAAAGAGAAGGGGGATGGACACGGGGCCGTGCCCGAGCTGCTGTTCAGGCTATAAATAGGGGTGCTTGGCTCATTTTCAAACCATCCCTTGGCACACCACCTCTCTAACACTTCACCCACCACCCACCACCATCACAACACCATCATCCACCACCATCATCCATTGTCCATCATAGAGTGTGTGAGTCGTCTCGGGATCCAAGATTGATCGTAAGAGTTATTGACAATTAAAGGCCATGTTTGCCTAAGTCTCTTACATCACTTGGTGAAGAAAAGTGTCTAGTGTAATACTTTTTATTTTTAATCTTTTCGCACTTTTTATTTGGTTATGTATTAATGACTTTAATAACTAGTTTCTTATGTTGAAGGTGATTCTTCCTTATCGTTTGTCCGTGGTGTCTTGGCATTATTTTACTGTCTATATAAAATAAAAGATTTTCACCATTCATATCTCCACGGTCTATATGGAGGTATGTTGGCTACCTGGTCGGGGGTTAAGGGAACGGTTTGGTAAGAGTCTTGCCTTGTTCACTGTATAGATCCTGCAAGGACCTGGGTCAAATTTAGTAGGACCTCCTTCAATACCTACCGGTATTGGATGGCAGGGGTCCAAACTCTTTGATCCCCTCATATGTAAGCTACTATTAATACTTTAACCCGGCTACTTAGGACTGTATCCCTGCTGACTCAGACTACTTAGCCGAGGGTAACGTCACCTTCAAAAGAGGGGCCTACCATAATATGCATTAATAACTTAATTAATTATCTTTCAATAATCCGACCCTTCAGGATTGTATCCTTGCTGACTCAAACTACTGGGTTGAGGGTAACGTCACCTTCAAAAGAGGGGCCTACTACAATAACTAAGATAATCTCTTAAAAAGTGCAAAAGTGTGGAAATAATCAAAGGTTACACTAAACACGAGTCGGAGGCAAGTGATTCATCTTGTCTATCTGTTTTTATTTTAATTTATTTTTCAGCATTTTATTTAGTTTTTATTTTTCTAGTTTAAAAACATTTTTTTTCTTACCTTTTGATTTGATTAGACGTTGATAATAAACCAGTATTAAAAGCTCTTGTGTCCTTGGACGACCTCGGTATCTTGCCAACACTATACTACGCTCATCGTTCTCGTTTTAATTGTGAAAACTTATTTTGGTCGTCTCGCTAATAACATTCAAACCTTTGTGACTCGTCCATCGTTCAACTCGTTCTTGCATTAAAAAACCTCCAAAGGGTAAGTTAACAATCATCAGATTCAGTCGTTATCCACCTAACCCACACATAACCATGGGTGCGGTCTAATAACGGGATTTGTCAGATCCTATGGTACCATAACCTAATACTGGTCGGCTTGATCAATGCTAATGAATGTCATTCGTTACGTAACTACTACCAACAAGTTCGTTCACATTATTGAAATCGTTATTAGTTTTGTATAAATCGTTCTATTCGTTTTTGAAAAAGGACATAGCAAATTATGTTGCTAAATGTTTAACTTGTTCATAGGTAAAAGCTGAACATCAGAAACCTTCAAGATTACTGCAACAGTTCGAAATGCCAATTTGTAAATGGGAATTGATGGACTTTGTTACAAAACTACCCAAGACACGATAAGGTAATGATACAGTCTGGGTGATTGTAGACAGATTAACCAAATCTGCTCATTTCCTACCAATGAAAGAAACTTTCAGTATGGAACAGTTAGCTAAGTTGTATGTAAATCAAATAGTTTCATTACATGGGATTCCGTTATCTATTGTGTCTGACAGAGACAGTCGTTTCACTTCTCATTTTTAGACAAGTTTCCAAAAAGCAATGGGAACTAGATTAAATCTAAGTACAACTTATCATCCTCAAACAGATGGGCAAAGTGAAAGGACTATCTAGACAATGGAAGATATGCTTAGAGCTTGTGTGATTGATTTTGGAGGAAATTGGGATGACCACTTACCTCTAATAGAATTTTCATACAACAACAGCTACCATACAAGAATCAATGTTGCACCATTTGAAGCACTCTATGGATGAAAATGCCGAACCCCAGTCTGTTGGGCAGAAATTGGAGAAAAGCAACTGTCAAGACCTGAGATTGTGCAAGAAATAACTGACAAAATTATTCAAGTCAAGGAAAGACGGAAACCATTGGAATTCCAAGTTGGAGACAAGGTATTGTTAAAAGTTTCTCCATGGAAAGGAGTTATCAGATTCGGTAAAAGAGGAAAGTTAAGCCCAAGGTATGTTGGACCTTTTGAAATTATCAAACGAATAGGGTGAGTAGCTTATCAGCTACAATTACCAGAAGAAATGGCAGGAATACATTGTAACACCTCGCCTTTTATAACTTTCCTTATTTATCTTGTTTCCTTGTTCTTTCCTTTTATGGAAACTTGTAATTCTTGTATTCGTACTTCTTTTTATACGTTGTAATCAGAGACTTGGATCATAATGGAAAACCTTATTTTTATATACTTGTGTCTTACATTATACATTAATACTTGGTGTTTATTCATACTTCATACATATTTGATGCTTGATTCTATGCAAATTCATACGTCTTCATACTTATTTTACATGCAAAATACATTATTACACTCTTTTATACTTGCACGACACTTGTACATTGCATAAATACACTTAAAATGGCTTAAAATCATCTAAAATGTAAGAAAATGCAGCTTTTGGGCTTAAGCCCAGTAGCTTCGTACGAACAGGCCTACTTCGTACGAAGGCCCACTTCTTACCAGGCCCAAGGCCCTAACCCTTTCAGCCCATTTCACTCTAAAACCCTAATTTTCTCCTATAAATGCAACCCTTCCTCCTTCATTCCAAACTTCCACTCCCACTACTTTCACTCTCAAGCTCCTGATTCAAGAACTCACTTCAAGTTCTTCAAGAGTGAGATTTTCCTCCATCATCTTCTTCTTTTCTTCCTTTTTGTAAACTTTTTTTCAAACATAGATTCCTCCTGAAGTTGTTGGTACATCATCCTTGCATAGGCAGCCGATATAAACTCTCAATAAGATTGAGGACCAACATAAGTGGAGAAAATCTATCAAAAACCTTCTTTTTACAAACTTTTGAACATAAACAGAACCGAAACCGAGTCCCACTGAGCTCACATCTGAGAAGGTAGCTGTGGAATCATGTTAGGACTGATTGCAGTTGATTAGAGGGTCAGTTCGAGCAAAACCGAGCTGATTTCACCTCAAGAACAGTCCCTTCGTATGAAGCCACCAGTGCCTTCGTACCCACCAGTGCTTTCGTACAAACCCACCTGCCTTCGTACGAATCCACTGTTCTTAAACAGTTTCGACGATTTTTCAATGTCAACTCTTGGCATAGTTGATACTGTTAATCCTAGACTTTATTTATTTTTGTAATTTCCTTTCTGTAAACATGACCAACCGATCAGTTCTGCTGATTTGTGCTTTGGTGTTAAATAATGAGGTGAAATAACCTCCATGCATGACTTCTATGATACTTTCGACTAACTTAGAATATTAACATATGTAACAGACTAACATAATCATCGAACATAACTAACAGATAGTTAAAATTCAGAACAGAAGTCGACCGACGAACAGTCAGTTCATACGAAGGCACTCCCTTCGTATGAACCCAGCTTTCTGCCTTCATACGAACCCACTTCTCTGCGTTCGTACAAATACACTATTAATGAATCGCTCGGGATTTCGTTTTGCATTCTAACTTAGTGTTATCCAACGCTGATTGTCAGAATGTACTACTATTACCTACTGTTAATTCCTTATGTATTCTATTCTTTAACTCTGTACGGTTCCAACTCTAACTGACGCCTTCGTTTGCCCTATAGGGTAACCTTCGTTTGCCCTATAACTCACGGGATTCTTAGAAGAATTAACGCAAAACTGTGAGTATACTTGAACCCCCTTTTCGTTTACCAACTTTTGGGGTGTAACATCTTAAACTATGAACTTACACTTATACTTTATTTTTAAATGCACAGACATTCCTTATATATGCATGCATACGTTGTTACTTGATACTTTAAATCTAGGTTTGAACATTTTGTGTTAGACTTATCATTAACTTCGTACGAGCCTATCCTTAACATGTATAGCGCTATAGGATTAACGCACCGCCTATGAACGTTGGGTTATGTTAAGAGCTTATTGCGTTTCAACTTTGGTTTGACTAGTTTATACACATGCTAGTTAAATGTTTATCTTGTTTAACTAAGCTTGCCATGTAGAATTGTTTAAACTTATCTTTTTATGCTATGTATGAAAACCCGTATACTCGCCAATGCATTTTTGTGTTGAACTGTATTTTTAACATCTTGCAGGATGATGACGACGCTTTGAAACTGAAGTAGTGATGATGCATAGATACACATATAGATGTCTTAGGTTTTAATATGTTGTATCAATTTTGTACTTGTTTGTTGTATTATTTTCTTGTATTGAACATAATGTATTTCAAGTTCCATGTATTGTAACACTTGTGCTAGGAATGAAATCAATTTATCTTTAATTCTATTGTTACTTTAGTGTTATGATGCGATGGGCAATCTATTTCATCTCACTCCGATGTTTCCGCCATCGGTTGGGGTGTAACACATTGTAATCAGAGCCATAACTATAGGGAATTAGGTAGAATTGCATGATTCGACCTAGTCTATAGTCTTAAGTACCAAAACAAACTTTCCGTACGAACCTGCCCTATTCGTACAAACCGACACACTGTACCTTCATACGAACTAGCTTGCTGCTTCGTACGAAGGGGAGCCTGTGGGTTCGTACGAACCGACTGTTTGTGATTCTTGAAATGTTTAAACTTCTTCCTTCTTGCTTCTATCTCTTCTCTTTGGTCTTAATACTTACAACATTTCTCTCCTAAGACATTTACACTAATACACGTTGAAGACTTGAAGACATTCGTAATACAAAAGAGACGAATTCCCCAAAATAGGCGTGAAACCCACAATTTGGTGAACAACTCTCACTCCGCTTATTTTATTTTGCACGAAATTGCATCGTCAAGCTAGGAGTGAAATCCATATCTTGATGGTAAGTTTCCAACTCAACTCAAGTGGACCCACGTCAATGTGTCGGAATTAACTTTCTCGACCCGAAGAGTACCAACCACACTTAGGGTACGAAATCGTCAAGTTTGGGGTGAAACTCGCACCGATGGCGGAAACATCGGGGCGTGACACTGAGCAAAACAGATTGTTCAAGAGAATCCACAACAACTATTAATGACAATATCTTTAATGTTAATATCCCATACTACTAACAGATAAAGCAAAAAATAGTCATTACAAATAATAAGTCTCCAAAACAAATCCATCCCGACAACTCATATTTATTTAGTGGGTTTCTAGACTTCCTAACTTGATTCATCACAGCATAGCATCCTATCAACCTGTCACATACGTTAAAATAAAGTCAATACATAAAATGTAAAGGTGAGTACACAAGTTTTCATAGCATATAGTATAGAAAGCGTTTACGCATAACCAACATGTAACACGTAGAGATGTGAAGCAAGTAAGCTATCGACAATGATACTATCAATACCAATGACTGCGAGTTGTAGAATGCACGACACATGTTTACCACTGTGAACACGTGAAGTAATAACCTTAACAACCCCTGAATAAATAGGTGCTGAGTCCAAACTATAGTACTATCGTTGCTAAGGGAGGCAGACAGTAATCAATGTGTAAACATAACATACAAGCATTCATCGAAACACGTATAACATGCGAGAGCGGTTAGCATTTGTAAAGCGTTTAGTATAGTGTGCGTTGTGTTTTGATATAGAGAATGTATGTAACACCCAAAAGTGCGTTAAGCGAAAAAGGGTTCGAGTATACTCACAGTGAGCGTGTTTAACAGATAAACGCAGTCGGTTGGATTGAACGGAGCGCATTGAGTTAGCCTGAGCATGGAAACAGTAACGTAAGCGTTGAATGGTGCGTAAAACGAGATGACAAATGGCTGAGTGTTCGGATGGTGATCCAAACGAGTAGGTTCCCATTCGATCGGATGGTCATCCGAGCGGATGACCATTCAAACGGTTGGCCATTCGGATGATGTGTGTTTGTTTGTAAAATCGTTGGAAATTCAAATTTTCACTAAAAGTCAATACTTAGATGTTTTTATAAAGTGAACAGGTCATCTGGATCCGGACGGATGGCAATTCGATCAGATGGTCCGTTGTTCGAAGTTAAAAATTTTCTATGTAACGAGTTTTGCGTTAACAAAGACGGTGTGCCGGCGTGTTAAGCAAAGAAAATACACCAATCCTAGCTCACTCAATCGGATGGGTACCACCCCATTCGATCAGACGACTGTTCTTGGTGAATTTTCATGTTTGACCCGTTAATCGGTCCATCTCTTTGGTGGAAATCTGTTTTCCAACTGGCTCTAGACTAAGGAAGGATTCTAAAGTCAGATTGAGTCCAGATTCCGTCGGTTTTGTGTAGAAGAGTTGAAGAAGAGTTGAAAATAGATTAAAAGTGTTGAAATTTTGTTGAGATTTAAGTAAAAAGTGTGGAAATCCTTCAGGTCTGGACTAATCTTGATGGAATGATGTTCCACAACAGAGTGTATAAGCAACCCGGGTGAAGAACACCTTCAAGAGGTCCAAATCAGTGATTTCAGAGAAAAAGGTTGTGATTTTGATGAAGAAGACGATGGAGAAGTGTTGAGTGATGAAGATTGTACATGATTTGATGAGAAAAGCTTACTGAAAAGCCTTGAATCTTGATGAAAAGTGACTGAGAATGACTTGAGTGCAGGTGGTCGAATGGAGGCGTCAAATTAGTGAAAGGGACGCGTACGGGAACTATTTATTGGCGAGAGGGTGAGTTAAGTCGGTGGAGAAAGCGAGGTGTTTGGGTCGGATGGCATTCCGGTCGGATGGCCATCCGGACGGATGGTCATCCGGTCGGATGCCCATTCGGACGGTATGCCATTCGATCGGCTGAGTCGCGATTTGTTAGTTTCCGACTTTCATTTCGCGTGTTACGTGTTGTGTTTCATTTAAGAGTTGCGAGTGAGTGTTTGAGCATATAAGCATTACGTTGACAACCACATAACATCTAAACAACTAATCACACTATAACAACTAAAAGGCATAAAAGTAAATCTGCGTTTCGGGTCTGCGTTGAGTTTAGTATGCGTTGACCATGCGTTTAAAATATAGTTAAATAAGCGATATAGTATGCGTTGTCATGCGTTTAAAATATAGTTTAGAATATAGTTTAACCCATTGCGTTATTGAATCCTCGGAATACAAGCATTTATGAGAAAACACGGTAAAAAGGAACAATCCGAAGATCGGGTTTTTACAGTCTCCCCTACTTTAGGGAATTTCTCCCCTACTTTAGGGAAGGATATGTGGATATTTGGCTTTCATATCACTCTCGAGTTCCCAAGTGAACTCTACGCCACGTTTGCCTTCCCATCTAACCTTGACTATGGGAAGGCGAGAGCGTCTAAGTTTCTTGGTCTCTCGATCCATGATTTCTACAGGCTTTTCCACAAAATGAAGGGTCTCGTTTATTTGCAAATCTTCTAGAGGCACATGCAAATTCTCTTCGGCTAGACACTTTTTGAGGTTCGAGACGTGGAAAGTTGGATGTACGTTGTTGAGTTCCTCCGGTAATTCGAGTCGGTAAGCCACCTTGCCAATTCTTTCCAGAATCTTAAAGGACCCATGTATCGTGGCGCTAGCTTTCCTTTCTTGCCGAATCGGATCACCCCCTTCCAAGGTGAGACCTTTAGGAGTACGTGATCACCAACTTCGAACTCAAGGGGCTTGCGGCGTTTATCGGTGTAGCTCTTTTGACGACTCTGAGCTTTCAAGAGATTGTCTCGTATCTGGAGGATCTTCTCTTTCATTTCTTGCAGTAACTCGGGACCGATAATCTGTGCGTCTCTGATCTCGTGCCAAACAATAGGCGATCGACATTTTCTTCCATATAATGCCTCAAAGGGTTCCATTTGAATACTAGTATAATATCTGTTATTGTACGAGAATTCAACTAAAGGTAAATACGTATCCTAATTACCAACAAAATCTATGACACACGAGCTAAACATGTCTTCAATGGTGCGAATCGTGCGTTCAGTCTGACCGTCGGTCTGGGGATGGAATACGGTACTGAGATTAAGAGTTGTACCGAGAGCAAATTGAAAAGTCTCCCAGAGACGCGAGGTGAATCGACCATCGTGGTCAGAGACGATGTCATGAGGAGTCCCATGTCGACAAATAACTTCGTCGGTATAGATTCGTGCTAATCGTTCTACCTTGAAGTTTTCTCGTATCGGCAGAAAATGGGCGGATTTCGTAAGACGATCCACGATAACCCAAATGCTATCGTGACCTGAGGGCGTGTGGGGGAGTTTCGTAATAAAATCCATGGCTATACTATCCCATTTCGACATAGGGATCTCAGGTTATTCGAGTAAGCGAGAGGGTTGTTGATAGGGGTGTAAACAAGCCCAGAGGCTTGAGAGCTACTCGTGATCGGCTCGGTTAAAAGCTCAAACGAGCCAAGCCTTAACGAGCCCGAGCCCGAGCTTGAGCCTGAAATAGAGCTCGTTTTGTTATCGAGCCCGAGCTCGAGCCTGAAATACAAAGCTTCTTTAGGCTCGCGAGCCTAAACGAGCCCATACAAAATTTTAATTTTTTTATATATAATATATTAATAATGATGATAACATTGATGAACCGAGCTCGAGCCGAGCTTTGCCTTGTTTAAGCGATGTTGAAGTGAGCTCGAGTCGAGCTTTTAGCTTATTTAAGGTTGTTCTAAAAATAGTTCGAGCCGATTCGAGCCGAGCTCGAGCTTTGGGTTTTACTCACGAGCCGAGCTCGAGCTCAAAAAAGTTAGGCATTTCGAAACGTATAGAGCGATATCTTTCTTCATGCCCGGCCACCAGTACCTGGAACGAAGGTCCTGGTACATCTTGTCGGCACCGGGGTGAATCGACTATCGAGACTTGTGGGCCTCGGTCATCAATAACTCCCGAAGGTTATTACGACTAGGGATCCACATGTGATTGAGATAATAGAAGATACCATTCGATTTTCTTACCAACTAATTTTCAGTACCTAGTATCCTTTCTTCCTTCAAAGTATTCTCAACAAAACAAATATGTCGTGCTTCGCGAATGAGAGTCTCGAGATTATTCTGGGTTTGAGTATCACGAACACTATACACATAGCTTAAGAGCATCGGCTATGATGTTTGCTATCCTGGGTGGTAGCGTATCTCACAATTGTAGTCATTGAGAAGTTCAACCCATCTGCGTTTGCGCATGTTCAGCTCTTTCTGATTGAAGATATGTTGTAGGCTCTTATGGTCGGTGAAGACCGTACACTTAGTACCATAGAGGTAGTCTCGCCAAATCTTCAACGCAAAGACAACTTCACCGAGTTCGAGATCATGGGTTGTGTAGTTCTTCTCATGGACTTTGAGTTGTCGAGATGCAAACGCGATAACCTTGTCTCGTTGCATAAGAACACAACCAAGACCTAGGTTTGAGGCATCGCAGTAGACGACAAAATCGTCGTTTCCGTCGGGAAGAGTGAGTATGGGAGCATTGCAAAGCATATGCTTAAGAGTTTTAAAGGCTTCCTCTTGTTCAGAACCCCAAACAAAAGGTTTATCCTTGTGGGTTAAAGCGGTACGGCAATTTTGAACGAACTTCTGATGGTGACTTTGGTGTAATCCAGCTTTTAACAGCTTCTATCTTCGCAGGATCGACGTGAATACCTTGGTTTTTAACAATATGACCGAGAAATTGAACCTCCTCAAGCCAAAATTCACACTTGGAGAACTTGGCATAGAGGCGATTTCCTTAGAGAAGCTTGAGAACTAGTCGTAGATGTCGCGTGTGTTCGGCTTTCGACTTCGAATAGATAAGAATATCGTCGATGAAAACAGTAAAAAGACGGTATAAGAATGGTTTACACACACAGTTCATCAAATCCATGAAGACCGCGGGTGCATTGGTGAGACCAAAAGGCATCACTACAAATTCATAACGGTCGTATAGAGTGCAAAAGGCGGTTTTCAGAATCTCTTCCTCTTGAATACGCAACTGATGGTAACCTGAACGTAAATCAATCTTAGAAAAACACGTAGCACCTTGCAACTGATCAAATAAGTCGTCGATTCGAGGGAGCGGATAGCGATTCTTGATAGTCAGCTTGTTGAGTTCCCTATAATCGATGCACATACTGAACGATCCATCCTTCTTTTTCGCGAAAAGGATAGGTGTGCCCCATGGTGATGTGCTAGGGCGTATGAAGCCTTTATCAAGTAACTCCTGGAGTTGCCTAGAAAGTTCACACATCTCAGAAGGTGAGAGACGATAGGGAGCTTTAGCTACAGGGTTAGCACCTGGAATAAGGTCAATACGAAAATCGATATCTCGGGTAGGAGGTAAACCAGGTAAATCGTCGGGAAATACATTAGGAAATTCACAAACAACGGGGACGTCTTTCACAGTTTTCTTTTCCTTTTCCTTCTCCACTACTACAATGTGAGCCAAGAAAGCCATGTATTCCTTTCGGAGATACTTGCTCGCTTGTATACACGACATAAGCTTCAAATCCTTTGAGGGTAATTCGCCGTAGACACATAGTTGATCACCGTTTGAAAGATTAAAACAAATCATCTTTTCGAAACAACCAACTTCAGCATGATTTTCCTGAAGGAAATCCATGCCTACTATGAGATCGAAACTACCAAGCTGCATCGGGATAAGATCGATAGGGAAGATGTGATTGTTGAGTTCAAAAGTACAATCACATAGAACAGAATTGAAAGTAACGGTTCTTCCGGTGGCGATTTCTACATCGAACGTTGTTGGGAGTCTAGCGCATTTACGTTTTAGGAGCTTTTCGAATTTAAATGACACAAAACAGTTATCGGCTCTAGTATCAAATAAACAAGAAGCATAAACACCGTTAACGAGAAACATACCATTGAAAACGTTGTTGTCAGTCTGAGCCTGGCGAACGTCGATGTTTAAGGTTCTTCCGCGGGCTGTTGTTGGTTGTGGTTGCTGTTGCTGTGGTTGCTGCTGTTCTTATTTGACAACACGATTTGGGCAGAAATTTGCAAAGTGGTTTGGATCACCACATGCGTAGCAAGCACGGGCATTAGCAACTGGTGCAGGAAGAGCTTGGTTAATCTGGGGAGTATGAGGTTGAGCTGGCGGTTGTACAGGAGTTTAAATAGCTTCCTGGTGAAGGCCAGTATGACAATTCACAGTAAAGTGTCCATAGAGATTGCAGTGAACACAAAAACGACAAGCTATCCCAGCTGGGTGATGGTAAGTGCACGTAGGGCACAGAGGATGAGTACCAGTGTACGCATGCTTGGCTGGCAGTGCGTTGGTAGCTGTAGCTTGTTGAGACTGAGGGTTAGATGGCGATGTAACGACTGCATTGTTCTTGCTGTTGTTTCTTCTCTTGCGATCACGGTGATTGGATTTTGAAGCCTGAGAGTCAGTAGCTTGATGAAGACTCTTGGTAGCAGTTTTGAAAACTCCAGCTCGAACTCGCTTATCATTTATTTCAGCTGGGAGTTGGTAGGTTTCTTCAATAGTAGCAGGCTTAGCTGCCTGAATGAAATCAGGTACACAATCGGGTAAAGCTCGAATATACTTCTTGATTGCCTTGTCGGGTGTGTCCACCTGACTTGGACAAATGATGCTGAGCTGCTTAAAGCGAGCAGTGAGACCAGTGTTGTCACCTCCTTCTTGCTTGATACCCTAAAACTCGTCCTCCAGCTTCTGGATCTCATGTGGGGGACAAAATTCTTTCATCATAATTTCCTTCAGTTCTCCCAGGAGTGGCCATAAGCTGCGTCATTACCGCGCCTGTTGCGCTCAGCAGTCCACCAAGCCAGCGCCCTAGACTGGAAGACTCCAGTAGCGTTCACAGTGCGGAGTTGTTCTGGGCATCCACTTTGGCGAAGCGTGACTTCCACCGAGTCAAACCACTGGAACATAGCACTGGTTCCATCTTCGCCAGTGAAGCCATTAGGACCGCAGGCCTTGAACTGTTTGAAGCTAAACGTAGCTTTTGGAGGGTCGCTCTTTAATTCAACAGAGGACTCGCTGCTGACCTCCTTAATCTCGCTGACGATCTGAGGTATGACTTTAGCCATTTCCTTTGCTACCAGTTAAGCGATACGCTTGTCAGCGTGATTTCAGTGAACATTTCACTGAGTATGAGATCCAAATGACGACATCTGTCATTGAATGAGATTCGATTATGTCGGGTCATAGGTAATAGTTTAGCGTTTCACACCACATATTTACTATTATTATAATTACACACACAAGGCACACATTCACGTAAGCACATAAGCAAGTAAGCACGTAATCACATAAGCACATAAGCACACAAACACATGTTAGCCCATACTAACATGTGGTCCATGTATGCACATATTTTGCACGTATTCACCTACATATTTTGCACGTATTCATCTATCTTTCAAAGCGTATGTGTAGCGCGTTCAAGAGTTGTGAGTGATAGCGAGTAGCGTAAGCGAGTAGTATAGCGTACATCAGCAAGTACCATAGCGTATGAGAGTAATGCGATTAAGAAAACTGCGTGTTTTAGTTGTGTTCGCGATTCGTTAGCATTTTAGATTGAGAGGGTTGTGCGTGATAAGTGGAAAGCGAGAAATCGAATCCATAAGACGAAATTTAAAACATATAAACACAACAAACATAATAAACACAATAAACATCGATGATGCGTAAAATTGGCGATTGCGGTTTGAAAAACAGAGTGTGCGGCTTTGGTGAGATTTTTTGTAAAATCAAAGTAGGGAGTGGAACGTGTCATTAAGGTGCGGGTTTCACCCCTAACTTAACAACTTGCTCCTGCTGTGGTAGAAACTTCCATAAGATAGAAATGGAGATTTCCGTCGAGATATGGATGTCACTCCTAGCTCAATGAAGGATTCCCGTGTTGAGAGTAAAAATACACGGGGTGAGTGATCTTATCGAGAGTTCTTGGTTTTCACACCTAATCTCGATATAATCACTCGTTTGTGTCATGCGAGTGTCTTCAAAACGTGTGTATTGTGTCAGCCTTAGGAAAGGCAATACATAGTTGCCTTAGGACAGATAATTTAGCGTTTTAGAGTGAGCTGTCATACTTTGTACGAAGCGTACAACTCAGGCAATGTGACCTACTTCATACGAGGTGTTTTACTCGAACGAAGTAACTCACCTTGTGCGAGTTGTTCCATTTCATACCGGTATCCCTAGTTTTGCGTTAGAGATAGAATTCACACAAAAAGGTCTCTGATGCAGTACTTAGACTATAGACTAGGTCAATTCTACACGATTCGACCAAATTCCCTATAGTTATGGCTCTGATACCAATCTGTCACACCCCAACCGATGGCGAAATCATCGGGGCGTGGCACTGAGCGAAACAGATTGTTCAAGAGAATCCACAACAACTATTAATGACAATATCTTTAATGTTAATATCCCATAATACTAACAGATAAAGCAAAAACAGTCATTACAGATAATAAGTCTCAAAAACAAATACATCCCGACAACTCAGATTTATTTAGTGGGTTTCTAGACTTCCTAACTTGATTCATCACATCATAGCATCCTATCAACGTGTCACATACGTTAAATAAAGTCAATACATAAAATGTAAAGGTGAGTACTGTCACACCCCAACCGATGGCGGAATCATCGGGGCGCGACACTAGGCGAATAAGATTGCTCAAGAGAATCCATAACAACTATTTAGCGGCAATATTTAACAAGTTCATTTTCCCATACTAATAAAAAAATATTTCACATATAGCCGTACAGATTTCATGTCTCTAGAACAATACAAATCCGACAACCTAGATTTTTAGGTGAGTTTCTAAAGTATCCCTAGCTTGATTCGAGATAGTATGCGTCTAACCTGCAACATACGTATAATAATGTCAATACAAAAATGTATTGGCGAGTATACAGGTTTGATATAGCATAAAGTAGAATAAAATTATTGCGAATTTCCACATACATAAACATGATACGAAACATATACACTACAAAACAAACACTACCGGCTAAGTCCCGAGTTGGCTTTGCGGTGTTGTCTTAACTAACCCCCGTCGGGTGCGAGCCTAGCTATAGCACTATACTAGTTAAGTTGGAACGTCACAAGTAATTGTCCTAGCACATATGTATCAAGCATCACGTATAACTATGTACTTCAGGTATTCGCATGTGATAATAGTTTAGTTTGTGTACAACGTGTTGATTGTGCGTTTTTTATATAAACGTATGTTACACCCCAAAAGTGTTTAAAGCGTAAAAGCAGGTCAAGTATACTCACAGTGTGTGTTTAACAAATAAACACAATCTGGATTGGATTGGAGGTAGCATGTTGAGTTAGCCTGTGAACAGTAGCATAAGTCGTTGAACAGTAAGTAAACAACGTGTCGGAGAGTTGAGTGGTCGAATGGTGATTCGATCGGATGAGTTCCTATCTGATCGGATGGTCATTCGAATGATATGTGAATGTTTGTAAATTGTCTTGAAACCTTTTGAAGTTTTGTTGTAGTAATAATTAAACAAGTCATCTGATCGGATGGTTATCCGGATGGATAGCCATTCGATCGAGGGTCATATGGTTTAAACATTGAGGGGCAGCCCACATTAACGGGGACGGCATGACTACGTGTCAAACAACGGAAACATACCAAAATCAAGTTCATCCGATCGGATGGGAATCACCCCATTCGATCGTACTCACTATTCTTTTGGTGAAGTTTCATGTTCGACCCGTTAATCGGTCATCTCTCCGGTGGAAACCCGTTTTCAAGTCGGCTCTCAACTAAGGAATGAGTAGAGAGTCTGATTGAGCTCAGATTCCATCGGTTTTGTATAGAAAGTTGAAGAACACTGAAAATAGTTGAAAAAGTGGTGAGTTCTTTCGAATCAGTGAAAACATGTCGAATCTTGACAAGAATTCAAGTTATGAGTGTGGAAATCCCTTGGATCTGGACCAAACCTGGTGGGATGACATCACCAAGTGAACATCATCTTCAAATCAGTCCGAATCCGGTGAT
Organism: Helianthus tuberosus; assembly: GCA_030545235.1. Taxonomy (NCBI): domain Eukaryota; kingdom Viridiplantae; phylum Streptophyta; class Magnoliopsida; order Asterales; family Asteraceae; genus Helianthus; species Helianthus tuberosus. The sequence goes on along the minus strand of CM060434.1, from coordinate 9,050,901 downwards.
TTCAGTGAGAAAAGTTGTGATTTTGATGAAGAAGGTGATGTAGAAGTGATTAGTGATAATGATTGTACAAGATTTAAAGAGAAAAGCTTACCAAAAGCCTTGAATCTTGATCAAAAGTGGTTGAGAACAACTTGGGAGCGTTTAGATCGAATTGAGATGTCACATCAGTGAATAGTGCGTGACAGGGGGGTATTTATAGGCTGAGTGAGGAGATAAGGCGGTGCAGTGTTTGGGTCGGATGGCCAGTCGATCGGATGGCCATCCGATCGGATGGTCATCCAGTCGGATGATCATTCGACCGGCTGGTTTGCGTTCGTTGGTTTTCTGACTTTTCTTTCGTTTGGTGCGTTTTGATGTGTTAACCATTATGGATACCTTAAGAATTTTAACGAGGTAAGTAGTATCGTGGTTCGGTGCGATACGTTGAATTGCGCGTGTCCTCGTGTGCGCGTTTCAACAGTCTCAGCACATACATAGTTTTTGTTTATATATAACTAATAGTATATACCAAAATCCAGTTCATCCGATAGGATGGGAATCACCCCATTCGATCGTACTCACTGTTCTTTTGGTGAAGTTTTATGTTCGACCCGTTAATCGGTCATTTCTTCGGTGGAAACCCGTTTTCAAGCCGGCTCTCAACTAAGCAATGAGTAGAGAGTCTGATTGAGCTCAGATTCCATCGGTTTTGTATAGAAAGTTGAAGAAAACTGAAAATAGTTGAAAAACTTTTGAATTCTTTCGAATCAGTGAAAACATGTCGAATCTTGACAAGAATTCAAGTTATGAGTGTGGAAATCCTTTGGATCTGGACCAAACCTGGTGGGATGACGTCACCAAGTGAACATCATCTTCAAATCAGGCCGAATTCGGTGATTTCAGTGAGAAAAGTTGTGATTTTGATGAAGAAGGTGATGTAGAAGTGATTAGTGATAATGATTGTACAAGATTTAAAGAGAAAAGCTTACCAAAAGCCTTGAATCTTGATCAAAAGTGGATGAGAACAACTTAGGAGCGTTTGGATCGAATGGAGATGTCACATCAGTGAATAGTGCATGACAGGGGGGGTATTTATAGGCTGATTGAGGAGATAAGGCGGCGCATTGTTTGGGTCGGATGGTCAGTCGATCGGATGGCAATCCGATCGGATGGTCATCCGGTCAGATGATCATTCGACCGGCTGGTTTGCGTTCCTTGGTTTTCCGACTTTTGTTTTGTTTGGTGCATTTTGTTGTGTTAACCATTATGGATACTTTAAGCGTTTTAACAAGGTATGTAGTATCGAGGTTCGGTGCGATACGTTTTATTGCACGTGTCCTTGTGTGCGCGTTTCAACAGTCTCAGCACATAGATAGTTATTGTTTATATATAACTAATAATATAATAGTTCATAGCATAAGTAACCGCGTTTCGTGTTTGCGTTGTGTTGCATCACGACGATCGAGGGGAGTAGTACCCATGCGTTGCCATCGTTAGCGATAGCATTTGTGCCACGACGATCGAGGTGAGTAGTACTCACACGTTACCATCGTTAGCGTTAGTGTTTACGTTGTGATATAGCGTATGCAAAAATATGCGAAATAGCATTGTAAGCGTTATAGTTTACATTATGATCTGAATCTCGGGTGCTAGGTCTAACGAGAGTAACGAGAGTGATAAGCGGGTTGTTACAAGTACACAAGTTTGCATAGCATATAGTATAGAAAGCGTTTACGCATAGCCAGCATGTAACACGTAGAGATGTGAAGCAAGTAAGCTATCGACAATGATACTATCAATACCAATGACTACGAGTTGTAGAATGCGCAATACATGTTCACCACTACTAACACGTGAAGTAATAACCTTAACAACCCGTGAATAAACAGGTGCTGAGTCCAAACTATAGTACTATCGCTGCTAAGGGAGGCAGACAGTAATCAATGTGTAAACATAACATACAAGCATTCATCGAAACACGTATAACATGCGAGAGCAGTTAGCGTTTAGTATAGTGTGCGTTGTGTTTTGATATAGAGAACGTATGTAACACCCAAAAGTGCGTTAAGTGAAAAAGGGTTCGAGTATACTCACAGTGAGTGTGTTTAACAAATAAACACAGTTGGTTGGATTGAAGGGAGCGCATTGAGTTAGCTTGAGCATGGAAACAGTAAATCTGCGTTGGATTGAAGGGAGCATTGCGTTGACAACCACATAACATCTAAACAACTAATCACACTATAACAACTAAAAGGCATAAAAGTAAATCTGCGTTTCGAGTCTGCGTTGCGTTTGCATTTGCGTTGCGATAGCGTTAGCGAGTAACCATACACATAATAAACACACACGAGTAATCAAGTAATCACACAATTAACATAAGTAAATAAATAACCAATCCGCGTTTTGAGTTTGTGTTGTGATGAGCGTTGTGATAACCAGCGTTTAAAAGCGATGAATAGCGTTAAATAAGCGATATAGTATCCGTTGACCATGCATTTAAAATATAGTTTAGAATATAGTTTAACCCATTGCGTTAATCAAATCCTCGGAGTACAAGCGTTTACGAGAAAACACGGTAAAAAGGAACAATCCGAAGATCGGGTTGTTACACGTTCCTCGATTTTCAATCCAGCCAAAGTATCGATTGTTTCAATCGATTAGGGACATGTAGTGTGACAACTCGAGTTTCCAAGGTTTCTCCTCTATGCGTTACTTGTTTCGTACAGTGTTTTGTGATTCGTGCATTGATTTTGTACACTATGATTTGTTTGTAAGGTGTTCATGCTTGGTACATGCTTGGGTTATTAAATTATTTGAGTTGGTTAATTGCCGTGCATTGTTTGTTAGATAGGGGTGAACACCATTGTTAATATTATTATACAATATTATGAAAGTGAGGAAATCATAAGGGATTTTGCCACCTCCTCTCGACGAAAACAGAATGGGCATCGGCCCAGGTTAGTGTGCAGCCCACCTTCCAGTTACTCATATAAACATACCTGTAAACTGTTACGTTAACCAAAAACCCTAGATCTCTCTTTGCAAACCGACGACAATTATCATAATCATTGAATCATTCGGATCCTTTGCTCCGGTCAATAAACATCTCGGTCAGTGTGATCATTAATTGCTTTATTATGTTAGTCAATATCCTAAAGTTTTGCATGTGAAAAGTCATGATGGTGCAGCCAAGTTGATAGGATAACTTCATAAATGTCGGCCACTTTGTCCATGTTGCATGAGAATTTTCTTTATGCATGTGATTGTATTATGTGGGTCACCTATGAATGTCTTGCATGAATTTTAGGTTTGGATAAAATATGCCTACTGCTCTCATTAGTCAATGCTTAGGGTTTCAAGGTAAGTTGAATTTATGACTTGATGTGACATGAGAATGTATACATAGCAGTTAACATGAAGGGCTGATGCGTGACTTGATCATTCGAATCTAGACTATGTTATGGTAGGGTTATAACAATAGCAATCAAATTGTTTTCATTCGAATGGCTGATGCGTGACTTAATCATAATGATGGCATGTTATGTAATTGTTGTTTGATTAATTCGGGTAGCTACTGATGATGCTAACAATAATTTGTTGTCATATTGTTAATTGAGGTTCACTAAATCGTAGTAGGTGAACTGCTTGGGCTAGATTGTATAGGCAAGTAATCATGACCATAGAAATAAGTTACTGAATACATGTTTGGAATATTAGTTCAACCCAATTGTTTATGAATCAAAGGTATGTTTGTTTATGGTCATGGACTTACACGATTGGGGGCATGGGACGGAGTTTGGTTGGGCCTCGGTTATGGCCGGATTACTGTTTATACTGGGCCGCCGGCCAATTAATGATTTTCGGGTGGGACATGGATGTGTATTGGTTTGGGTTTGATGCTAATGGGCCATGCACAGAGTGCCATGACAATATTAGATCACACATATGCCAAGATAATATATATGTATTGGATTGCATATAACTTAATTAAATGTTGGGTCGCATGAATTAAAGTTGAATCATTGATCCGTAACTTGCATATCATCAAGTGTTAATATATGTGCTGTACATGATTGGTGTATATATGTTTATTTTGACAAATTGGCTTATGAACTAGGTATGCACTAGATACTATTTGATTTACTATTATGGCTTGAACTTCATGGGTGTGCTACATGTATTTTGACTGTGTGATAAGTGAATAAGGAATACATGACTTGTTATATGTGAAACATGGATGGTATAAATGGGATTAACTGTTGTATGATGCATGATGTCAACTACCAAACACACTCCGTGGTATTGATTGCATGTCAAACTTTACCAACATGTACTGATTGTGTATACGTGCATAACTATAGGACGTGACTGATTACTTGTGAGCACATAGTTTAGCATACCGAGAAAACCAAGGTGAGTTCACACTTTCTACAAAGCATGGGATTCCCAGGGGTTGGGAATGGGGTTAAGGAACATGGATTCCTCGTCCTTTCTTGGGTAGGACAGTACTGGTTCAGGAATGTAATTCCTCGTCCTCATGGACAGTTAACTTTTACTAGACCAAAACTCTATCACGAAGCCCCTCATTTTTATATCGACTTAATCGCCGGGCCAATGGCGAGCGGGTCATTAGTTAGATAGCGCTATTTAGGTCTGACAAGCATCACACCGTGCCGCAGAGGACGGGCGTGAACTAATGGATCTGGGCACGTCAATGATGATAGACATTGACAGTTCAGGGCACATAAACATGACTACAGTCAGCAGTCGATATGGTAACGCGTCTAGTAGTATACATGGGGTAGCCCCCACGGCCGAAAAGCCAGATAACTAAACATGTGGTAGCCCCCACGGCTGGATTGCCAGAGTAAATGGGATAAACACATCACGTTTTCAACTATGGGGTAACCCCCACGGCAGGATGCCAGTTAAAGGAAACTGTTTTCGAAACAACTTAAAACGAACACCCAACTGTGAACTCGCTCAACATTATTGTTGACTCATTACTACATGCTTTGCAGGTCAATAGGTTTAGCAGGAGCTTGCATGGGGAAGAGTCGTTGTGGAGCATGGACATTGAGTGTTCATGATTAACTTAAACATTATTTACTTATGCCTTGGTTTTAGACATTATGCTTCCGCTTGCAACTTAAACTATGTTTTGTTTGGACACCAATTGTATTGTGTTGGATTTTATTATTACTTACATGCTTGTTCAATATGATTGGTGGCTTGATCCTGGTCAGTCACGCCTCCAAGCGGTGATACTCCGCAGGTGGATTTTGGGGGTGTGACATGTAGTAACTGGAAGGGTAAGATACCGCTAATCGCTTCTCGACGAGAGTATCATACCTATAGGCCAAAGCACGTTTCCCTAGTTTGAAAGGACTTTCGACTCACTTTGGAACAGTCGACGTTTCTCAACCCGAAACAAGCCTATGTTTTATGAGCCTCTCTTTTATGTTAATTCAATTTATATGTGATTTTATTCTTGTTACCTTGTTCTTTTGAAAGTCGTTACACGATTCACACGAGGACACCTTCCGTTTAGCCGCTGATTTGAACAACAACTACGTTATTCATAGGGGTTCTGAAAAGACTCTATCGAAGAGGGCGCACCAAGCCATCACTGAAACCACCCCTACTGAACCACCTACCTCCACCAAGAAGAACAAGAATAGGAAGCGGAAGGCTTCCAGTCAAAATTGTGTGGTTGTTACTTGGCCTAACCCTAAGCCTTTACAATCCCTCCCTGCTACACCCAATACCGAACCTCCCCGCAAGGCTTACACTAGGACTCAGCCCAAGTGTAACCTATAACAACCCTCAAAATCACCCTATAACACCCCGTAGTCGCAAAACCGGACCCGTATAACCTTATTTTCATCAAAAATTAAGAAAAATAAAGATTTTACGCCGGTGGCGGCCCGCGACGGGCACGACTTATATGTGTCGCGGGGCATGACGGAGTATTACTTGCCGGACACACATTTTTGCCACGTGTCCCGTAACGCGGTGGATCTATACTTGTGACTAACCTGACCTAACCCAAGCTACAAGTGTGTGGCGGCCCACGACCGGCTTAGCCTGTGGGCGTCGCGACAGACTTCGAAGATAGCTATAAATAGAGCATCAACGGCACATTTCACACTCGCTCACATCTCTTTCTCTCTCAGACTTCTAGCACGAAAATTATAGTTAGTATACCCATAAAACACGAAGCTCTGCCCCGTTGTAAGTATTTTAACCGCCGATCACTAATTCGTTACCCTACCCGAATGATCTAGGGCCCCGTAACGCATGTCAAGGCTCTGCCTGACTAAGTTCGTTGGGGTTCTGTCTCGTGTTGTATGGCTAAAGTGACTTGGGTTATTTTACTAACACGTGTGCATTGTATGTTTTTAATAGAAAATAATCAGGAAAAATCAACAGGAAGCTGTAGAAATACATAAGTCTATAATGTGATTCATTCTCTTTTTCTACCAAATTGTGTTACAAAATTTCAAATATTTTTAGTTATACTTACAGTGATTGAGTCTTTGTATTCTACAATTACTGCCGGTATGTGGGGTTTTGTATACACTACTAGTCAAGCGTTACTATTGGACAAAGAGTTAACCAATAGTAATATGACCACGGTCATTGTAACTGCCAACGTGACAAATACTGAATGAGTAATTGAGTAGATATAAACATTGTAATCGCTCTCAATACTTTAAAGTTATAAAAGCTTATTTTCATTAAACTGGGATGCACTCACCAGTATTTGTGACAACCCGAGTTTTCAAGGTCTGTACTCGTCACGTTACTCGTTTCGTAAATTGTTTTCATAATGTGTAACTTATTTATGCTTGTCTTATGTATGATGTATTATATTATAGGTTGGGTTAAATAATAAACTGTGGATTGTTTGACATATGTTTGTGTATTATCCTTATATGACGAAACATATGAAGTTTCGCCACAACCCTCACTCGACGAAACTTAGGGGTTTCGTTATACACATATCGACGAAACTTAGGAGTTTCGCCATGTGGGCCTGCGGTCCAAGTAAGGCCCAGTTACGAGCTAATTATAATTACCCAGTTTCTTTTTATATTCGATAACTGACGAAACCCTAGTACTTCCTTCTCTCTCTCTCTATTAACCGACGGCAATCACCATCTCTCTCTTGAATTCTTGCTAGTTTCATCTCGTAACCGGTTAGTATGTGATTATCTAATTAGCCCTGCTTGTTGTATTACTTGATTATTTTGTGTGATGTTAGAGGCTGTGCTCTCATGTGTTATCGATTAGGGTTTTGAGATTAGGCAGTTTGATGTGTAACGATTATGGGGAGTAATGGGTTCAATGATTGGTATATTTTCATGCTTGTGTTATGATGCGTCTAGTCTGTACTATGAATTAATGGCATGATGGATTGACATTGGATGATGTATTATCAGTACATAATATGTTTTAAAGTTTGATGAAACTATTACTTGAATTGATTCAAACGATGTTAGCTGTATGATAGTAATGATGTCAAGAGTATGCGAACTGTTAATGTTTTATTTGAGAACGGGTTGATGATGGTGTTGAAACCGTCGCTAATGATTAGCGTTTTAGGAGAATGAGAAACTGTAACCATGTGAATCTGTAACTGTTTCATCAACTATTGAGGGGTGACGAAACATCATGTGTGATGAAACATCATGTGTTTCGCCACATTACACCTCGATGAAACTCTAATGGATCTGAGCACTTAGTCAATGATGATAGACATTGACGTAGGGCACCTAAACATGACTCCAGTCAGTTGTCGATATGGTAACGGGTCTAGTGGTTAACATGGGGTAGCCCCCACTGGTTATGGTTTGGGAAACAAGGAATTGGTTAAGTCATGGTTTATGAACGAACTTATGGTTTTTGGAACAACTTTAAAATGAACACCAACTGTGAACTCGCTCAACTTTGTTGTTGACTCGTTGTTACATACCTTGCAGGTTGTTAGATGTTTAGCTGGAGCTTGCACGAGAGCAGGAGTCGTTGTGGGACATGGACTGTCGAGTTCCATCTTAAACATTTGAGCTTTTAAACTTATGCCTTTGTTTTGAACTTAATGCTTCTGCTGATAACTTGAATTTAATCAAATTGTTTTGAACACCAATTATGTTGTGTGGTTGGACTTTTATTTATTTAATTACATTGTTCAGTATGATTGGTGGCTGGATCCTGGTCATGACACGCTCCCTGCCGTGATACTCCGCTTGTGGATTTTGGGGGTGTGACGGATTGGTATCAGAGCCATTGGTTATAGTGAACTCGGTTTTAAAAAGGGAAAAGCTTTTTGACAAAACCAGACTATAACCTGCACTATGCTCAACGACCCACAACGACGCTTCGCTCCACGTGCAAGACTCAACACCATAGGTGATATAGTTTATGTTTATATTGCCTGTCTATTAGTTTACATAGTGCATTGTTCATGGTATGCTTAGTCAACGTAACGACTGTTGTTTGAAACCCTATGTGCTTACTCTCTTCTGTCATCCCATACTTACGCACTTTCGCGACACTTTTCTCACTTATGTTTGCTTCAATGTGAAGATCAAGAGTGGACGTCTCAACTTGACTCAAGCCCAGCTGACGGCTCTAATCAATTAACGAGTTGCTGAGGCACTCGCAGTAGCCCAAGCTGGAGGTATCACCTGCCATTTCGACCTATCCTAGGATGTTTAGATCCTACTCTTGTGAACCAACTCTTGTGCATAACTTTGTCCTTTCTTGCTCACACGACAGGTCAACCTGCACAGCCTCCTGTGTGTACGTTCCAAACATTTTCATGGATTGCCGACCCAGTACCTTCAACGGCACAGAAAGAGCTGTAGGACTTCTCCACTGGTTCGAGAAGATCGAATTCGTTTTTGAGATGTGTGAATGCCCTGTAGCTCGTAGGGTGAAGTTTTCTACTGGAACACTTGAAGGCGGTGCGTTAACTTGGTGGAACGCACAGGTTCAAATGATTGGGTTGGCAGCTGCTAATGCCACCCCATGGAACGACTTTAAAGATCTGATTAAAGAGGAGTGCTGTTATCGAGACGACATTCACAAGCTAGAGGTGGAGTTTTACAACCTAAAGATGATGGGGTCTGAAATCGAGCCGTATACTAAGAGATCAAATGAACTAGCTGCCTTGTGTCCTATTATGGTGGATCTTCCTATCAAACGTATCGAGATGTACCTCATGGGTTTAGTGCCAGAGATTTAGAGTATGGTGACTTCAGCTAACCCCCCTACGATCTAGCAAGTCATACGACAGTCCCCCTATCTCACTGATCAGGCAGTTGAGCAGAACAAGCTGCCTAAGCGTATTGATTCTACCACTACTTCTGATGTTCCTAGTGACAATAAGCGCAAATGGGATGGGAATACAAGCAAGGGTTCAACTTCTGCTCAGTCTCAGTCTTAGCAGCGAAAGACTAACGACTACAAGAGCCCTGGTCAACAATCCTCAGGTAATCAGAGTCAATGAGGGTACAGGGGAAATCAACCTAAGTGAAACCGTTGTAACTTGCACCACAGGGGGCCGTGTAGCAAGGGTCGCTGCCATAGATGCAACAAGCCTAGTCACGCAGCGAAGGATTGCAGGAGCCCATATCCTGCAAATCAGAATCGTCAGCAGCAGCAACAAGCTCCACATAACCAACAGCAGCAACAACAACAGGGTAATAAAGGGTGTTTTCAGTGTGGTGCTGAAGGCCACTTCAAGAGGAACTACCCCCAGCTGAACCAGAATCAGAACAACAACAGCAATCAAGGGAATGGAAACAACAATGGGGGTAACAATGATGGAAATGATGCCAGGGGACGTGTGTTCGTGATTGGTCAGGGTGATGCGAGGAACGATCCCAACGTTGTGATGGGTAAGTTTCAACTGGATGATTTATTTGTTTCAGTACTATTTGATTCGGGTGTAGATACTAGTTACGTGTCCTTAAAAGTTAGTTAGATGCTTAAGCGTACCCCAAATCTATTGAACACCAAGCATATTGTAGAACTAGCTAACGGTAAAAGTCTTGAGGCCACACACATAGTTAAGGGTTGTAATCTCGTTCTAGCTGGTCAGACCTTCTCTATCGACCTTATCCCAATTATTCTTGGTAGTTTCGACGTTGTCATCGGGATGGACTGGTTATCCCAACATCGAGCTGAGATTCTTTGCAAGGAGAAAATTGTCCGCATCCCTCGTTCTGGTGAAGAACCTCTTGTGATTCGTGGCGATAGGAGTGGTGCGTAGTGGGCATCATCTCTTTCCTTAAGGCCCAGAAGTGTTTGCGAAAGGGCCACACCGCTATTCTAGCTCTTGTTACCGACAGCTCAACGAAAGAGAAAAAGATAGAAGACATTCCGATCGTACGCAATTTCCCTGAGGTATTCCCTGAGGAATTACCTGGTCTCCCGCCCCATCGTCAGGTCGAGTTTCAAATCGAGCTAGCTCCTGGAGCAGCACCAATTGCTCGTGCACCGTATCGCTTAGCCCCATCTGAACTAGAAGAACTGTCCGCACAATTACAAGAGCTCTTGGACAAGGGTTTCATTCGTCCTAGCTCTTCGCCCTGGGGAGCTCCAGTCTTGTTTGTGAAAATGAAAGATGGTACCTTCCGAATGTGTATTGACTATCGTGAACTCAACAAGGTGACCGTGAAGAATCGTTATCCTCTCCCGCGTATAGATGACCTGTTCGACCAGCTGCAAGGGTCGAGCTTCTACTCAAAGTTTGATCTGAGATCGGGCTATCATCAACTGAGAGTCCAAGACGAGGATATCTCCAAGACAGCATTCAGTACTCGTTATGGGCACTACGAGTTTCTGGTCATGCCTTTCGGATTGACGAACGCACCTGCGGTCTTCATGGATCTCATGAACCGAGTGTGCAAACCTTACCTGGATAAGTTTGTTATTGTTTTCATCGACGACATCTTGATCTATTCTAAGAGTCAGGAGGAACACGAGCATCATCTGTGACTCATTTTGGAACTTCTTCGAATGGAACCGCTTTATGCTAAGTTTTCGAAATGCGACTTTTGGCTTCGTGAAGTCCTTTTCCTAGGCCACGTGGTGAACAAGGATGGGATTCATGGGAACCTCGTGGAGTCCGTTTCTCCAAATACTCTCGAGGACACCTTCCGTTTAGCCGCTGATTTGAACAACAACTACGTTATTCGTAGGGGTTCTGAAAAGACTCTATCGAAGAGGGCGCACCAAGCCATCACTGAAACCACCCCTACTGAACCACCTACCTCCACCAAGAAGAACAAGAATAGGAAGCGGAAGGCTTCCAGTCAAAATTGTGTGGTTGTTACTTGGCCTAACCTTAAGCCTTTACAATCCCTCCCTGCTACACCCAATACCGAACCTCCCCGCAAGGCTTACACTAGGACTCAGCCCAAGTGTAACCTATAACAACCCTCAAAATCACCCTATAACACCCCGTAGTCGCAAAACCGGACCCGTATAACCTTATTTTCATAAAAAATTAAGAAAAATAAAGATTTTACGCCGGTGGCGGCCCGCGACGGGCACGACTTATATGTGTCGCGGGGCATGACGGAGTATTACTTGCCGGACACACATTTTTGCCACGTGTCCCGTAACGCGGTGGATCTATACTTGTGACTAACCTGACCTAACCCAAGCTACAAGTGTGTGGCGGCCCACGACCGGCTTAGCCTGTGGGCGTCGCGACAGACTTCGAAGATAGCTATAAATAGAGCATCAACGGCACATTTCACACTCGCTCACATCTCTTTCTCTCTCAGACTTCTAGCACGAAAATTATAGTTAGTATACCCATAAAACACGAAGCTCTGCCCCGTTGTAAGTATTTTAACCGCCGATCACTAATTCGTTACCCTACCCGAATGATCTAGGGCCCCGTAACGCATGTCAAGGCTCTGCCTGACTAAGTTCGTTGGGGTTCTGTCTCGTGTTGTATGGCTAAAGTGACTTGGGTTATTTTACTAACACGTGTGCATTGTATGTTTTTAATAGAAAATAATCAGGAAAAATCAACAGGAAGCTGTAGAAATACATAAGTCTATAATGTGATTCATTCTCTTTTTCTACCAAATTGTGTTACAAAATTTCAAATATTTTTAGTTATACTTACAGTGATTGAGTCTTTGTATTCTACAATTACTGCCGGTATGTGGGGTTTTGTATACACTACTAGTCAAGCGTTACTATTGGACAAAGAGTTAACCAATAGTAATATGACCACGGTCATTGTAACTGCCAACGTGACAAATACTGAATGAGTAATTGGGTAGATATAAGCATTGTAATCGCTCTCAATACTTTAAAGTTATAAAAGCTTATTTTGATTAAACTGGGATGCACTCACCAGTATTTGTGACAACCCGAGTTTTCAAGGTCTGTACTCGTCACGTTACTCGTTTCGTAAATTGTTTTCATAATGTGTAACTTATTTATGCTTGTCTTATGTATGATGAATTATATTATAGGTTGGGTTAAATAATAAACTGCGGATTGTTTGACATATGTTTGTGTATTATCCTTATATGACGAAACATATGAAGTTTCGCCACAACCCTCACTCGACGAAACTTAGGGGTTTCGTCATGCACATATCGACGAAACTTAGGAGTTTCGCCATGTGGGCCTGTGGCCCAAGTAAGGCCCAGTTACGAGCCGATTATAATTACCTAGTTTCTTTGTATATTCGATAACTGACGAAACCCTAGTACTTCCTTCTCTCTCTCTCTATTAACCGACGGCAATCACCATCTCTCTCTTGAATTCTTGCTAGTTTCATCTCGTAACTGGTTAGTATGTGATTATCTGATTAGCCCTGCTTGTTGTATTACTTGATTATTTTGTGTGATGTTAGAGGCTGTGCTCTCATGTGTTATCGATTAGGGTTTTGAGATTAGGCTGTTTGATGTGTAACGATTAAGGGGAATAATGGGTTCAATGATTGGTATATTTTCATGCTTGTGTTATGATGCGTCTAGTCTGTACTATGAATTAATGGCATGATGGATTGACATTGGATGATGTATGATCAGTACATAATATGTTTTAAAGTTTGATGAAACTATTACTTGAATTGATTCAAACGATGTTAGCTGTATGATAGTAATGATGTCAAGATTATATGAACTGTTAATGTTTTATTTGAGAACTGGTTGATGATGGTGTTGAAACCGTCGCTGATGATTAGCGTTTTAGGAGAATGAGAAACTGTAACAATGTGAATCTGTAACTGTTTCATCAACTATTGAGGGGTGACGAAACATCATGTGTGATGAAACATCATGTGTTTCGCCACATTACACCTCGACGAAACTCTATATGTTTCGCCACATAACATCTCGACGAAACACTGGATGTTTCGCCCTTTGGAGTTTCGCCGCCCTGTGAGTAGTCACAACAGACTGTAGTTTAGAACACTTAAGATAATGAATAACTATGTTGTTATCTGTTATTGATGATAGTGACGACTGGTTTTGCATGGGATTGAATAACTGTTATTTGTTAATTAGTGATTGTGATTCTAAATGCACACTGTGATTATGAACTTATACGTGTACCATGCGAACACAAACTAACTATGTATACATGTATACCATAGGCTTGATTGATTAACTCTGAACAAGTAACTTAACAAACCGAGCAAACCAAGGTGAGTTCACACTTTCTACAAGGCATGGGATTCCCGGTGGTTTGGGAATGGGTGAAGGAACTATAACGAAACCTACATATTCTCCTTGGGAAGGATATGTACCTCCATCCTCCATGGGAAGGATGACAACATTAAACCTACGTATTCTCCTTGGGTAGAATACGTACCTCCATCCTCCATAGGAAGGATGACAACATATAACTTGCTAGACAAAACTCTATCATGAAGTCCCTCATTTTTATATCGACTTAATCGCCGGGCCAATGGCGAGCGGGTCATTAATTAAATAGCGCTATTAGGTTTGACAAGCCTCACACCGTGCAGCAAAGGACGGGAGTGGACTAATGGATCTGGGCACTTAGTCAATGATGATAGACATTGATGTAGGGCACCTAAACATGACTCCAGTCAGTTGTCGATATGGTAACGGGTCTAGTGGTTAACATGGGGTAGCCCCCACTGGTTATGTTTTGGGAAACAAGGAATTGGTTAAGTCATGGTTTACGAACGAACTTATGGTTTTTGGAACAACTTTAAAATGAACACCAACTGTGAACTCGCTCAACTTTATTGTTGACTCGTTGTTACATACGTTGCAGGTCGTTTGATGTTTAGCTGGAGCTTGCATGGGAGCAGGAGTCGTTGTGGGACATGGACTGTCGAGTTCCATGTTAAACATTTGAACTTTTAAACTTATGCCTTTGTTTTGAACTTAATGCTTCCGCTGATAACTTGAATTTGATCAAATTGTTTTGAACACCAATTATGTTTTGTCGTTGGACTTTTATTTATTTAATTACATTGTTCAGTATGATTGGTGGCTGGATCCTGGTCATGACACGCTCCCTGCAGTGATACTCCGCTTGTGGAATTTGGGGGTGTGACAGATTGGTATCAGAGCCATTGGTTATAGTGAACTCGGTTTTAAAAAGGGAAAAGCTTTTTGACAAAACCAGGCTATAACCTGCACTATGCTCAACGATCCACAACGACGCTTCGCTCCACGTGCAAGACTCAACACTATAGGTGATATAGTTTATGTTTATATTGCCTGTCTATTAGTTTACTTAGTGCATTGTTCATGGTATGCTTAGTCAACGTAACGACTGTTGTTTGAAACCCTGTGTGCTTACTCTCTTCAGTCATCCCATACTTACGCACTTTCGCGACACTTTTCTCACTTATGTTTGCTTCAATGTGAAGATCATGAGTGGACGTCTCAACTTGACTCAAGCCCAGCTGACGGCTCTAATCAATTAACGAGTTGCTGAGGCACTCGCAGTAGCCCAAGCTGGAGGTATCACCTGCCATTTCGACCTATCCTAGGATGTTTAGATCCTACTCTTGTGAACCAACTCTTGTGCATAACTTTGTCCTTTCTTGCTCACACGACAGGTCAACCTGCACAGCCTCCTGTGTGTACGTTCCAAACATTTTCATGGATTGCCGACCCAGTACCTTCAACGGCACAGAAGGAGCTGTAGGACTTCTCCACTGGTTCGAGAAGATCGAATCCGTTTTTGAGATGTGTGAATGCCCTGTAGCTCGTAGGGTGAAGTTTTCTACTGGAACACTTGAAGGCGGTGCGTTAACTTGGTGGAACGCACAGGTTCAAATGATAGGGTTGGCAACTGCTAATGCCACCCCATGGAACGACTTTAAAGATCTGATTAAAGAGGGGTACTGTCATCGAGACGACATTCACAAGCTAGAGGTGGAGTTTTACAACCTAAAGATGACGGGGTCTGAAATCGAGGTGTATACTAAGAGATCAAATGAACTAGCTGCCTTGTATCCTACTATGGTGGATCTTCCTATCAAACGTATCGAGATGTACCTCATGGGTTTAGTGCCAGAGATTCAGAGTATGGTGACTTCAGCTAACCCCCCTACGATCCCGCAAGTCATACGACAGTCCCCCTATCTCACTGATCAGGCAGTTGAGCAGAACAAGCTGCCTAAGCGTATTGATTCTACCACTATTTCTGATGTTCCTAGTGACAATAAGCGCAAATGGGATGGGAATACAAGCAAGGGTTCAACTTCTGCTCAGTCTCAGTCTCAGCAGCGAAAGACTAACGACTACAGGAGCCCTGGTCAACAATCCTCAGGTAATCAGAGTCAATGAGGGTACAGGGGAAATCAACCTAAGTGCAACTGTTGTAACTTGCACCACAGGGGGCCGTGTAGCAAGGGTCGCTGCCATAGATGCAACAAGCCTGGTCACGCAGTGAAGGATTGCAGGAGCCCATATCCTGCAAATCAGAATCGTCAGCAGCAGCAACAAGCTCCACATAACCAACAGCAGCAACAACAACAGGGTAATAAAGGGTGTTTTCAGTGTGGTGCTGAAGGCCACTTCAAGAGGAACTACCCCCAGCTGAACCAGAATCAGAACAAAAACAACAATCAAGGGAATGGAAACAAAAATGGGGTAACAATGATGGCAATGATGCCAGGGGACGTGTGTTCGTGATTGGTCAGGGTGACGCGAGGAACGATCCCAACGTTGTGATGGGTAAGTTTCAACTGGATGATTTATTTGTTTCAGTACTATTTGATTCGGGTGTAGATACTAGTTACGTGTCCTTAAAAGTTAGTCAGATGCTTAAGCGTACCCCAAATCTATTGAACACCAAGCATATTGTAGAACTAGCTAACGGTAAAAGTCTTGAGGCCACACACATAGTTAAGGGTTGTAATCTCGTTCTAGCTGGTCAACCCTTCTCTATCGACCTTATCCCAATTATTCTTGGTAGTTTCGACGTTGTCATCGGGATGGACTGGTTATCCCAACATCGAGCTGAGATTCTTTGCAAGGAGAAAATTGTCCGCATCCCTCGTTCTGGTGAAGAACCTCTCGTGATTCGTGGTGACAGGAGTGGTACGTAGTGGGCATCATCTCTTTCCTTAAGGCCCAGAAGTGTTTGCGAAAGGGCCACACCGCTATTCTAGCTCTTGTTACCGACACCTCAACGAAAGAGAAAAAGATAGACGACATTCCGATCGTACGCAATTTCCCTGAGGTATTCCCTGAGGAATTACCTGGTCTCCCGCCCCATCGTCAGGTCGAGTTTCAAATCGAGCTAGCTCCTGGAGCAGCACCAATTGCTCGTGCACCGTATCGCTTAGCCCCATCTGAACTAGAAGAACTGTCCGCACAATTACAAGAGCTCTTGGACAAGGGGAGCTCTAGTCTTGTTTGTGAAAATGAAAGATGGTACCTTCCGAATGTGTATTGACTATCGTGAACTCAACAAGGTGACCGTGAAGAATCGTTATCCTCTCCCACGTATAGATGACCTGTTCGACCAGCTGCAAGGGTCGAGCTTCTACTCAAAGATTGATCTGAGATCGGGCTATCATCAACTGAGAGTCCAAGACGAGGATATCTCCAAGACAGCATTCAGAACTCGTTATGGGCACTACGAGTTTCTGGTCATGCCTTTCGGATTGACGAACGCACCTGCGGTCTTCATGGATCTCATGAACCGAGTGTGCAAACCTTACCTGGATAAGTTTGTTATTGTTTTCATCGACGACATCCTGATCTATTCTAAGAGTCAGGAGGAACACGAGCATCATCTGTGACTCATTTTGGAACTTCTTCGAACGGAACAGCTTTATGCTAAGTTTTCGAAATGCGACTTTTGGCTTCGTGAAGTCCTTTTCCTAGGCCACGTGGTGAACAAGGATGGGATTCATGTGGATCCATCCAAGGTTGATTCAATCAAGAACTGGCCTGCACCCCGTACACCAACTGAAATCCGCCAATTCTTGGGTTTGGCGGGTTACTACAGAAGGTTTATCAAGGATTTCTCAAAGATTGCGCAACATCTCACTTCACTAACTCAGATGGGTATCACCTATCATTGGGGTGATGCACAGGAATCCGCATTTCAGCAATTAAAGAAAAAACTTTGTAGCGCACCTATTCACTCGTTACCTGAGGGCACAGACGATTTCGTGGTTTATTGCGACGCGTCAATCCAAGGACTTGGTTGTGTGTTGATCCAACGTGAGAAAGTCATTGCTTATGCGTCACGCCAACTTAAGGTTCACGAAAGGAACTACACTACCCACGATCTGGAGCTGGGAGCTGTTGTTTTTGCACTCAAGATATGGAGGCACTACCTGTACGGTACTAAGTGCACCATTTACACCGATCACAGGAGTCTCCAGCATATCTTCGATCAGAAGGAGTTGAACATGCGACAGCGTCGATGGGTCGAACTTCTGAATGATTATGAGTGCGCGATCAAGTACCATCCAGGCAAAACCAATGTTGTAGCCGGCGCCCTCAGTCGAAAGGAGGCTAAACCTAAGCATGTACGTGCGTTACAGCTTACCATTCACTCTAGTCTTCCTGCCCAAATTCGTAACGCTCAGGTTGAAGCATTGAAAGCAGAGAACATCAGGGCTGAGTCCCTGCGAGGATCGAAGAAACGGTTAGAATTAAGGGAAGACGGTGCTTACTACTTGGCAGGGCGCATCTGGGTTCCATTTTATGGTAATCTACGTGAACTTGTGATGGATGAAGCACACAAGTCTCGTTACTCAGTACATCCTGGTTCTGATAAGATGTACCACGATCTCAAAACTACGTACTAGTGGCCTCATATGAAAGCTAACATAGCGACGTATGTTAGTAAATGTCTGACCTGCGCTAGGGTCAAGGTTGAATAGCAGAAACCATCAGGCCTACTGCAACAGCCAGAGATCTCGACATGGAAATGGGAGCAAATTTCCATGGATTTTGTTACTAGCCTACCTAGATCTCAACGAGGAAACGATACCATTTGGGTGGTAGTGGATCGATTGACTAAGTCTGCACACTTTCTGGCTATCAAGGAAACGGATAAGTTCTCTACTCTAGCAGACATCTACTTGAAGGAAGTAGTTTCGAGGCATGGGGTGCCAACTTCTATCATCTCTGATCATGATCCGCGTTTTACCTCTGAGCTGTGGCAAGCGCTGCACAAATCCTTTGGCTCACATCTAGACATGAGCACAACATATCATCCACAGATGGATGGGCAGACTGAACGCACCATCCAAACTCTTGAAGACATGCTTCGAGCATGTGTAATCGACTTTGGCAACGGCTACAAGTGTGTGGCGGCCCGCGACAGGCTTAGCATGTGGGCGTCGTGACAGACTTCGAAGATAGCTTTAAATAGAGCATCAACGGCACATTTCACACTCGTTCAAATCTCTTTCTCTCTCAGACTTCTAGCACGAAAATTATAGTTAGTATACCCCTAAAACACGAAGCTCTGCCCCGTTGTAAGTATTTTAACCTCCGATCACTAATTCGTTACCCTACCTGAATGATCTAGGGCCTCGTAACGCATGTCAAAGCTTAGCCTGACTAAGTTCATTGGGGTTCTGTCTCATGTTGTATGGCTAAAGTGACTTGGGTTATTTTACTAACACGTGTGCATTGTATGTTTTTAATAGAAAATAATCAGGAAAAATCAACAGGAAGCTGTAGAAATACATAAGTCTACAATGTGATTCATTCTCTTTTTCTACCAAATTGTGTTACAAAATCTCAAATATTTTCAGTTATACTTACAGTGATTGAGTCTTTGTATTCTACAATTACTGCCGGCATGTGGGGTTTTGTATACACTACTAGTCAAGCGTTACTATTGGACAAAGAGTTAACCAATAGTAATATGACCACGGTCATTGTAACTGCCAACGTGACAAATACTGAATGAGTAATTGGGTAG
The DNA here is from genome assembly GCA_030545235.1 of Helianthus tuberosus. Taxonomy (NCBI): domain Eukaryota; kingdom Viridiplantae; phylum Streptophyta; class Magnoliopsida; order Asterales; family Asteraceae; genus Helianthus; species Helianthus tuberosus. Next base: position 9,031,497 of record CM060434.1, on the reverse strand, counting down.
ATATATAAACATTGTAATCACTCTCAATACTTTAAAGTTATAAAAGCTTATTTTGATTAAACTGGGATGCACTCGCCAGTATTTGTGACAACCCGAGTTTTCAAGGTCTGTACTCGTCACGTTACTCGTTTCGTAAATTGTTTTCATAATGCGTAACTTGTTTATGCTTGTCTTGTGTTTGATGTATTATATTATAGGTTGGGTTAAATAATAAACTGTAGACTATTTGACATATGTTTGTGTATTATCCTTATATGACGAAACATATGAAGTTTCGCCACAACCCTCACTCGACGAAACTTAGGGGTTTTGTCATGCACATATCGACGAAACTTAGGAGTTTCGCCATGTGGGCCTGCGGCTCAAGCAAGGCCCAGTTACGAGCCGATTATAATTACCCAGTTTCTTTGTATATTCGATAACTGACGAAACCCTAGTACTTCCTTCTCTCTCTCTATTAACCGACGGCAATCACCATCTCTCTCTTGAATTCTTGCTAGTTTCATCTCGTAACTGGTTTGTATGTGATTATCCGATTAGCCCTGCTTGTTGTATTACTTGATTATTTTGTGTGATGTTAGAGGCTGTGTTCTCATATGTTATCGATTAGGGTTTTGAGATTAGGTTGTTTGATGTGTAACGATTATGGGGAGTAATGGGTTCAATGATTGGTATATTTTCATGCTTGTGTTATGATGCGTCTAGTCTGTACTATGAATTAATGGCATGATGGATTGACATTGGATGATGTATGATCAGTACATAATATGTTTTAAAGTTTGATGAAACTATTACTTGAATTGATTCAAATGAAGTTAGCCGTATGATAGTAATGATGTCATGATTATGTGAACTGTTAATGTTTTATTTGAGAACTGGTTGATGATGGTGTTGAAACCGTCGTTGATGATTAGGGTTCTAGGAGAATGAGAAACTGTAACCATGTGAATCTGTAACTGTTTCATCAATTATTGAGGGGTGACGAAACATCATGTGTTTCGCCACATTACACCTTGACGAAACTCTATATGTTTCGCCACATAACATCTCGACGAAACACTGGATGTTTCGCCGTTTGGAGTTTCGCCGCCCTGTGAGTAGTCACAACAGACTGTAGTTTAGAACACTTAAGATAATGAATAACTATGTTGTTATCTGTGATTCATGATAGTGAAGACTGGTTTTGCATGGGATTGAATAACTGTTATGTGTTAATTAGTGATTGTGATTCTAAACGCACACTGTGAATATGAACTTATACGTGTACCATGCGAACACAAACTAACTATGTATACATGTATACCATAGGCTTGATTGATTAACTGTGAACAAGTAACTTAACAAACCGAGCATACCAAGGTGAGTTCACACTTTCTACAAGGCATGGGATTCCCGGTGGTTTGGGAATGGGTTAAGGAACTATAACGAAACCTACATATTCTCCTTGGGTAGGATATGTACCTCCATCCTCCATGGGAAGGATGACAACATTAAACCTTCGTATTCTCCTTGGGTAGAATGCGTACCTCCATCCTCCATAGGAAGGATGACAACATATAACGTGCTAGACAAAACTCTATCATGAAGTCCCTCATTTTTATATCGACTTAATCGTCGGGCCAATGGCGAGCGGGTCATTAGTTAAATAGCACTATTAGGTTTGACAAGCCTCACACCGTGCCATAGAGGACGGGAGTGGACTAATGGATCTGGGCACTTAGTCAATGATGATAGACATTGACGTTGGGAACCTAAACATGACTCCAGTTAGTTGTCGATATGGTAATGGGTCTAGTGGTTAACATGGGGTAGCCCCCACTGGTTATGGTTTGGGAAAGAAGGAATTGGTTAACTCGTGGTTTACGAACAAACTTATGGTTTTTGGAACAACTTTAAAATGAACACCAACTGTGAACTCGCTCAACTTTGTTGTTGACTCGTTGTTACATGCCTTGCAGGTCGTTAGATGCTTAGCTGGAGCTTGCATGGGAGCAGGAGTCGTTGTGGGACATGGACTATCGAGTTCCATGTTAAACATTTAAACTTTTAAACTTATGCCTTGGTTTTGAACTTAATGCTTCCGCTGATAACTTGAATTTGATCAAATTGTTTTGAACACCAATTATATTGTGTGGTTGGACTTTTATTTATTTAATTACATTGTTCAGTATGATTGGTGGCTGGATCCTGGTCATGTCACGCTCCCTGCGGTGATACTCCGCTTGTGGATTTTGGGGGTGTGACAGTATTTCTTGCTGATAAAATCTTTTTAAAACGCGTTTCAGGTAACTTAATGTGAAGCTATAAGAAGCCAGCTATGGAGCACTGAAGGCTTAAAGAGTGGCTATAAAAGTTACCTAAATAAAAGGTTATGTTTTCAGCAACTGTGGTTTATCCCTATAAATGTATTATGAATAAAACATGGGTTTTATCCCATTGGTTTCTTATAAAAGTTTGGTGTTGTGAAACTCTGAAATTTATTTCCTAATTACGATCCTGATGTCTCATTTCCGCTGCCTAATTAATAAACACTGATACCACCAACTGTTGTTCGCGGCTCCTGCTCCCGGGGTTGGGGTCGGGGGGGTTACGACAGAAGGTGGTATCAGAGCCACTGGTTTAAGCCATTTAGGTGTTCTTTTACATACCTAAATTTTAACCAATTATGTTAGGAAACAACTTCTGTGTTATTCTGTGTAAATATGTATATTAGGTGATTCCGAGGATGTCTTTGTTTTCAAAGCCAAATCCAAAGAACCATTTCCCCCTAAGAAATGAGGGTGGTTTAGTAAAGCAACATATGAAAGGAGGAAAAGAATGAGAAAAACTCCAACAACAGTGAATGGCAAATAGAGAGAGAAATACCCAAAACCAAGAGGCTAGACCCTTATGGGAGGAAGAATTGGATAGGCAACTAGCTGATTTTCACATGTTTAGAAATGCAGGAGTAGAAATGAATCTCAACCAAATAGCAGAATCACAACTTCTACCATTATTCCCTAATCAACCCATGGAGCTAGAACCAAACCAGGAAAACCAACTTCCAATCCCAGCATTTGATCCAAATGAGATACCTAGAATTCCAGCACTGAACCCTTTAGATTATGATCTGTGGTGGGACGACAACTGGTCAATTCAGAAATATTGAATAACCCATATCCTTACGGAGAACCAATACCAAGATACCTGGAACCAGTGCCAGCCCCACTACCACCAATGAGTCAAGAAAATGTGGAAGAACTTCACCAGTATGGTGAAGAGTTAGTTGAAGAGGGAAATCAAATTCGCCAAATAGGAGAAAAACTCATCTGCAAATATGACGAGCGTGAAATGCAGTACTAGAAAAGCCGATACCGAATATATATATATATATATATATATATATATATATATATATATATATATAGGGGAAGGTTCATTGGGGAACAATAAAAAAGTGGGGAACAGCGGGGAACCGACTCAAACGAACTCCGATTGGACTCATTCCAGCGGCGTTGGAACCGGCTCGTCGAACCCTAACTAAGATCTCTTAACCCTAAACCCTAAATCCTAACTCCTAAACTCTAAACCCTAAAGCTAAAAAATAAGGCTAAAACCTAAGCTAAACCGTAAAATCTAAACGATAAACCCTAAAAGCTAAACCCTAAAGGCTAAAACTAAAGCTAAACCCTAAAGCTAAACCCTAAACCCTAAAACTAAACTCTAAACGTTAAACCCTAAAGCTAAACCCTAAAAGCCAAACCCTAATATATTTAGGGTTTAGGGGTTATGATTTAGGGTTTAGGGTTAAGAGATCCTAGTTAGGGTTCAACGAGCTGGTTCCAACGCCGCTGGAATGAGTCCAATCGGAGTTCGTTTGAGTCGGTTCCCCACTGTTCCCCGCTTTTTTAGTGTTCCCCAATGAACCTCACAATATATATATATATATGTGTGTGTGTGTGTGTGTATATAGAGGACCGCTAAAATGAAAACCACATCCAGTTGTAAGAACCGTGAGAACTACACCGTACGGGGCGCGGTGGACCCAAATTTTTTTCCATAAACGTAGATGCGTGTATTATAATCACATTTGTAAAAAAAATTCAAAAAAAAATATCGCGTGTGTAGTTTTGAGCACCACAAGTTTGTGTTTATGGGTACCGTAAAATTTAAATAAAATTTACGGTACCCGTAAATGCAAACTTGTGGTGCTCAAAACTACACACATGACATTTTTTTTGAATTTTTTTTTACAAATGTGTTTATAATACACGCATCTACGTTTACAAAAAAAAAATTGGTCCACCTCGCCCCGGATCAAAAAGTTCTCACGGTTCTTACAACTGGAGGTGGTTTTCATTTTAGCGGTCACTTATATATATATGTATGTATGTATATGTATATGTGTGTGTATCTTTGTTGGCTGTAAAAAAATCAAATCAACTAAAATAGATAATCTAATATATATATATATATAGGGGGCCGCTAGAATGAGAACCACCTCGAGTTATGAGAACCACGAGAACCACACCGTACGGGGCGAGGTGGACCAAAATTTTTTTTCAAAAACGTAGATGCATGTATTATAAACACATTCGTAAATTTTTTTTTTAAAAAAACGCCGTGTGTGTAGTTTTTTACACCCCAAAGTTGCGGTTTACGAGTTCCGTATTACACCACAAAGTTGCGGTTTACGAGTTCCGTAAATTTACGGAACTCGTAAACCACAACTTTGTGGTGTAAAAAACTACACACACGGCTTTTTTTAAAAATTTTAAAAATTTGGTCCACCTCGCCCCGGATCAAGTAGTTCTCGCGGTTCTCATAACTCGAGGTGGTTCTCATTCTAGCGGTCCCCTATATATATATATATAGGGTAATGCTCTAGAGAAAACCCCTTATTTTGAGAAAACTTTGAAAACCCATCACAAGACCTACAATTGGCCACGTGTCCCAGCCATCTCCATCTTTCTTTTTGCTTTTGAGGGAACTTTGGTAAATTCAACATTATACTACCCAACTCAAAAAGATATCTTGACTTTTGTCTACAATGATCTGACAACATTTATTACCCATTTATCTTCCCAATGTATTTTTATAACTCCATATCTCTATCATATTCATTTATAAGAAAGACCTCCATTAATTTCCTGCACATCTTCATTTACAATCTACTTCTTCATTTATTCATTTCTCCATTAATGTCCATGGTGACAAATCCACCATATAACCCGTTAATGTCGCCGGGTTATCTGCTCCCCAACAGGTTCGTTATCTGCTCCGGAGAACGGCGGAGTTGCCATGGAGTTTCCGGCCGTTGACGGTGCCGGTCTATCATCGCCGACAACTTTGCCGCCGAGGCTCCGCCGGAGACTCACGGAAACGAAGGCGTCTCCGTCAAGTGTTGAAGAATATGAAGCTAAGCTTCGTGATGCAGATCTTCGTCGACAGGTTGTTGTTGTTGTTGTTGTTGTCATATATGATTAATTCATTTGATTATCAGGATTTTGGTTATTGTTTTGTATGTGATTTGTTTGAAATAATTTGTTGAAATTGTAAGGTGTTAAGAGTTGTTAAATCTGTGAGTTTTTTTTTTTTTTTTGTTAATGTTGTGTAAGATTAATTTTACTAAACATGTGATTAATTTTACTAATTGCTGATTAGGTGTTGCTGAATTAATTGCTGAAATTGTAAGGTGTTATTGATTATATGTTAAAGAGTTTTTAGTTCTGTGTACTTTGTTAGTTGTTGTTTCAGTTGTGTAAGATTAATTTTATTAAACAGGTGTTATTGATTAATTTTATTAAACATGTGATTAGTTTTACTGATTAATTTTACATCGTCATACCCTAATACATGTTACATTTTATCCTATTAGACATAGCCATACAGTTTAAATTATTATAGTTATGACGTGTTTAACACATGCCCGATTTTTTTATTTTTAGACGTCTAATAATCGGCACATCTGTTTTTGGAAACAAAAAGCCAAGTTTGTCTTACAGGACAACCAACGTAACACGTGTTATAGTCTGAACTCCTGTTTCACAGCTAAGCCAAGTTTGTCTTACAGCACAACCAACGTAACACGTGTTATAGTCTGAACTCCTGTTTCACAGCTAAACCATTATAACATGTTATAGAGACATGTATTAGGGTATGACGATGTATTAGAGACATGTATTAGGGTATGATGAATTAATTGTAGGTTTTTAGTTCTGTGTACTTTGTTAGTTGTTGTTTCAGTTGTGTAAGATTAATTTGCAGGTTTTTATTTTTGTGTTAAAAAGTTATGCTTGGTTTGGTTGCTTCTTTGGGCTTTTGATCTGAATAGTAACTGTTTTTTGTTGGTTTGGTTGCTTTGTTTGGGGCTTTTGATCTGAATAGTAACTGTTTTTGTGATGTTATTTGAGAAAAAAGATTTTCTGGCTATGAATGTGTTAATATTTATGTCTGGTTAACGACTTAACGGTTATCTTATCTTTTTGTTATTAGGACGGTGATGGATACAAGGGATATAAGATCCAATTCTCGGGACCGTTGGTTTCGTCAAACGTGGATCAGATGCTCAAGGGTCATGACCATGTTTATGTTACAGCACAACACAACTAACACGTGTTATAGTTTGAACTTCTCGGACATGCATGTGTTACATGTGACATGAAACCCATGTACAACGTAACACGTGTTACGTGTGACATGAAAACACATTTTTATAACTTCCCTGGCATACGCACACCCACATGTTTACAAACCGTTTCAAGACCGACCAAAACAATAAAGCAAGGGTAGCCGCTGAAAAGCTAAGGCAGACTGTCAAAGGAAGCTCCACCATTTTCTTAGTGCTATGTATTTTCGTTTACTAGTAATATTGAACGTGAGACTCTTATTGTTTTGTCTAGTACAAGATGTTAAAACGGTATGGACTTAACACATTCTGGAAGTCTTAACACACGTTATAAAAGAGGCTTAACACACGTTATATCAGGTATACTATGTTGTTGTTAAGTTACTATTGGAGTTTATGCATCCATTCTGGAAGTCTTAACACACGTTATAATAGAGGCTTAACACACGTTATACATGTCAGGCGCGTAACACATGTTACAGTATGTATATACAAATCATGGTGTTTTGGAAACCACTAGCTTATACATGACACCATGTTGGGTTAAACCAAGATTATAATAGAGGCTCAACACATGTTATCCCAGGTATACGGTGTTACAATATTAACTTGTATGTTCCATATTAAATTAACTTGTACACGTGTTACGATCAGTACACGCACATCATGGTGTTTTTCAAACCACTTTCAGATACATGAATACAAGTCGGGTTATAATGGATGCTTCATGTTATCATATGTATACAAGTGGGGTTACAACAAGATTACGATATTAACTAAGCTCACCATTAAACTCATCGCCCCCGTCGACTGTTTTCACCCTTGTCACATGTTAAGCAATTACATGTTCCGAACAGACAAATTGTAACACATGTTAGATCAGTATATACACATCATGGTGTTTTGTAAACCACTAGCTTATACATGAATACATGTCAGGTTACAAAAAGATTATAACAGTGGCTTAACACATGTTATACATTCCAAAATGTGCAAAACAAATGACCCGTTTCATATTATATATTCCAAAATTACCGGTACATGTGTTACCATAAATGGCTCGTTTCATATTATACGTTACATACTAACTTGTACATCAACAAAAATAAAATAGATATTACTTGTTTTTTTTAATTAACAAAAGGTTAACACACGTTATATATCATTCTAACAGGGGCTTAACACATGTTATACATGAACACATGTCAGGTTACATCATGGTGTTCTATTACAGCATGAACCACCAACACATGTTATTAATGAACGAAGACTTCTTTCCCAAAGGATGTGACTTATTCAATATCCCCGCATTAACGTCGCCTACATCCATCCAGCTTGTCAATTCAATATCTTTTATGGATCTGTTTCTGTAAATCAACACACGTTATATGTCATTCTAACAGGTGCTTAACACATGTTATGGGTCTGTCTCTGTAAATCAAGCAACCCAACAAAAAAACAATTATTGTTAAGATCAAAAGCCCCAAACAAGCAACCAAACCAACAAAAAAACCCGTTCAAAATCTCATCCTAAAGTTTTAGATTTATTTAAAATACATGAACATTAACCATTACTAGAACACGCATTAACTTCGCCTACATCCATCCAGCTTGTCAATTGAATATCTTTATGGGTTTGTTTCTGTAAATCAACACACGTTATATAACATTCTAATAGGGGGCTTAACACATGTTATGGGCCTGTGTCTGTTAATCAAGCAACCAAACAAAAAAAACACTTACTGTTCAGATCAAAAACCCAAACAAGCAACCCAAACCAACAAAAAAACAACTACTGTTAAGATTAAAAGCCCCAAACAAGCAACTAAACCAACAAAAAAACCCATTCAAAATCTCATCCTAAAGTTTTTGATTTATTTAAAATACATGAACATTAACCATGTATACCCCATTAACCATTACTAAAACACTTTCAGCACACAAAAACATATTAACAACCATTTCAACAAAAAATCAAGTGTGAAATGATATTTCAAGAACACTTACCGGATCTATAACCGTCCGATGAACACGAAGAAGATCTTCAAACCTTCTTCTCACACACACACTCGTGCGTGTATCTTTGTGATAAAGATTGTTGTTTCTCTATCTAAAACATCAACTTTCTCTCTCTAAAAACATTCATCTTGTCATCGTTCATCTCACACACACACTCGTGCGTGTGTCTTTGTGATTTTTTCAGACCACATGATGCTGAAATTATCTTCAAATGAAGATCACCATTGAAGGATCACCATTGAAGACCATGAAGCTTTTCTCTTTCACATGATGAAGAAATAGGAGAGAGATAATAGTGTTTTGAAAGATTTGACTAGAAGAAAGAGGAGAGAGATGATGATACTAGTACTACACAAGTGGGTTTTGTCATTTCCAATGCCAAAAAGTCTTTTTGTTCTACCAGAAATGCCCTTCTTTGATTATATTTAAATCTAATATACAACACAAAATAGGAGAGCCATAGATCTTCTTGGATGAAAGACAATCAATGGATGAGAACGGGGTTTCAGGGTTTTCTCAAAAAGATGGGGTTTTCCATATAACCCCACCCTATATATATATATATATATATATAAAGACAATCAATGGATGAGAACGAGTTTTCAAGGTTTTCTCAAAAAGATGGGGTTTTCCATATAACCCCACCATATATATATATATATACAGGGGATGGTTCAAATGAAAACCACTTTTATTGTGAAAACTTGAATACTAACTAAAAAAAGCCTAAAAAACACACCAAAAAAATTTTTCAATTTTTTTATAAAAATCACAGGTTTTTTATATAAAAAAAATTTTAGTACACATGTGTAATAATACACATGTGTAGTATTACCCATGTGCACTACAATTTTTTTTTTTTTTGAAATTTTTTTTTGTATATAAAAATGGCGAAAATTGATATGCAAAAAAAAATTGGTATGTTTTTTTGGCTTTTTTAATTAGTTTTCGAGTTTTCACAATAACTAGTGGTTTTCATTTGAACCTTCCCCTATATATATATATATCGATGCATATTTACTAGTGTTTAAATTCCAGTTATAGTTGTAATAGATGCATATATGAATATGAAAATAGTAAGTCACAATGATCGACGTTTTTGGTTCAATCTGCTTGAGTGTTTGTTTGTATTAAATTTATTCTATGATATTAATTACCTGATAATGTTTATAATTCAGATGTCAAACGAAGTAAATCAGGAGGTCCAGAATAACAATAGTAACGGAAACCAAGTGAATAAAAGTGCCATCGAACACATTGTGGCCCAAGGAATCATAGATGATATGCCATATATTATCAAGACTATTAAAGAGGCAGAAAATAATAATTCTGTAATTTGAAGTAAACGTGCACCCACTGAACCAAGTCACAGCGTAAATGGAAATCACGGACCACTTATCCAAGCTCCAATTCCAAAAATAAGAAGAACCATCTCATATGGTTGTTCTTATAAAGAATTCTTGGCCTGTAAACCAATAGAATTCTCAGGCAATGAAGGAGACATTTCAGCCTTACGCTAGATAGAAAAGACAGAAGCAGTTTTAAAAATAAGTAAATGTGCAGATGAATATAAGATCATGTTTGTTTCTAATCTTTTTAATAATGCAGCGTTAGAGTGGTGGAATACCATTCTTCAATCCATAGGAAGTGACAGGGTTTATAACATGGAATTGAATAACTTTAAGGACATAGTTGAAAGGAAATTTTGTCCTCCTCATGAGAAGGAACAGATTGCTAATAAGTTCTTAAATCATAGAATGGTTGGAATAGATTGCAGGGAGTACACTACCATATTCTTTGAATATGCTAGAATAGTACCAACATTAGCCTCACCAAAACCAGTATTAATCTCCCGTTACATCTGGGGATTAATCAGTGAAATCAGACATGTAGTCAAGGCGGCTAGACCACAAACCATAGAAGAAGCAGTAGAACTTGCCAACACTCTGACCGATGAATTGGTACGTACGTAAGAGGAAAACCAGAAAAAGAACCTAGCTCAAAAGCTTACCCAAGAATTTTGTTATACTAATTCCTATCGTGGGAAAGGACCAGGTTCTTACTCTTTGCCCAACTACAAGTATTGCAAAAGGAAGCATTCAGGAAAATGCTTGATATACAACAACTTCTGCTAAATAGCACGTCATAAGGAAGAAAGCTAATAATAGAATATGCTACAGTTGTGGAGAAGGTGGTCGTATTAAACCGAACTGTCCGAAACTAGCTCTAGTGTTAAACAACCAAGCTAAGACAACCGAAGGACCCAAGAAGACTGTTAGAGCATTTGTTCTAACAGCTGAAGAAGCCAAGATGATTCCAGATGTGATTGCCGGTACGTTTTTAGTTAATGATGTTTATGCTAAAGTATTATTTGACTCTGGTGCAAACCAAAGTTTATCAATACTTCTTTTTGCAAACTTCTCAATCAACCAAGAACTAAACTTCAACAAGACTGCCTGGTGGAGACGGAAAAGGGAGTCTCCATCAAGATAAGCGAAATCCTGCAGGGAGCAGGGATAGAAATTTTAACCCGTAAACTTACTGTTAATCTTTTTCCAATGAATCTAGCTGGATTCGATGTCGTATTAGGAATGGATTGGTTGGTAGCCAATCATGCCAGTATTTTATGTGATCAAAAGTTAGTACAAGTAAGTACACCAAACGGTGAAAAGATCACAATTAAGGGAGACAAGCCATCGAAAACCACAAAGTTCATCTCTGTGATGAAAGCCGCAAGTTATGCAAGGAAAGGGAGAATGGTGTATATGATTTCAGTAATCATTAACACTAAAGGAAAAGAATTAAAAGATATTCCTGTAGTACCTAAATTCTCAGATGTTTTCCCAGAAGAGTTACCTGGATTACCGCCAAATCGAGAGGTTGAATTTAGAATTCACCTAATACCAGGAACGGCACCGATTGCCAAAGCACTCTATCGACTAGCACCAACGGAGATGCAAGAATTGAAGAAACAGTTGGACGAACTCCTAGAGAAAGGTTTTATACAACCTAGTTCATCGCCATGGGGAGCACCGGTGTTATTTGTCAAGAAGAAAGATGGATCAATGCGTATGTGCATTGATTACCGAGAATTGAATAAGGTTACGATTAAAAATCGATAATCTGTTCGATCAACTTCAAGGAGCCTGATTCTTTTCCAAGATCGACTTACGTTCAGGATATCATCAATTGAAAGTACATGAAGAGGGTATTCCTAAAACTGCTTTCAGAACAAGGTACTGTCATTATGAATTTACAGTCAGGCTATTTGGTTTAACCAATACCCCAGCCGCATTTATGGACATGATGAACATGATATGTAAACCATACCTAGATAAATTCATAATTGTCTTTATAGATGATATTCTAATTTACTCTAAGAGTAAAGAGGATCATGCAGAGCATTTTCATATACTTCTGACATTATTGAGAAAAGAAAAGCTTTATGCTAAATTCTCAAAATGCGAATTCTGGTTGCAAGAAGTACAATTCCTTGGACATCTCGTTAATCATGAATGAATTCATGTGGATCCCACAAAGATCGAGGCGATTACCAAATGAAAAATCCCTGAGTCACCAATGGAAGTAAGAAGTTTTCTTGGACTGACAGGATATTATAGACGTTTTATTCAATATTTCTCTAGAATAGCCATTCCATTGACCAAACTAAATTGCAAATCGGTTAAGTTTGAATGGGGACCAAAACAAGAGGAAGCATTCATGACTTTGAAACAGAAACTAACCAATGCACCAATACTCGCTTTGCCAAAAGGAACTGAAGACATCATAGTCTATTGTAATGCGTCTAAGTTAGGATACAGATGTGTATTGATGCAACATCAAAAAGTAATTGCTTATGCCTCTAGATAGCTTAAGAAATATGAAGAGAATTATATAGCCCATGATCTAGAGTTAGGAGCAATAATTTTTGCCCTTAAGATCTGGAGACACTATCTTTACGGTAGTAAGTTTATTACTTTTACTGTCGCAACCCCCGATCCCTAATCCCCAGGAACGGGCGGTCGCGAGCCAGTTTCGGTGGTATCGCGTATTGTCTAATTTGGCAGCGGAAATTTTCATCAGGACCGTAGTTAGGAAATATTTGATTAGAGTAAAATACCACATTTTTATAACATTAATCACATGGGATAAAACCCAAGTTTGCAATACACACATTTTCATAGGAATAAATCCTATTTTATTTTAGGTAACTTTATTGCCACTTTTCCAAGCCTTCAGTGCTGTCCAGCTGGCTTCTATTTGGCTTTCACAATTTGTTACCTGAAACGCGTTTTAAATACATTTGTCAGTGGGAAATACTGGTGAGTGAACCCCAGTTTAATCAAGTTTAAATAAAAACCATTTCACAGTATTGAGGGCGATCTCACAATTACATTTGTTTCCAAGTTATAACAATTAACATCCATGGTACTGTCACACCCGACTTGTGGAAATGTTACTCCTTGACCAGGCGGTAACAAATTTTGTATACAAAACCCCAACATACTCATGATAATTGTATTCTTACAAATACTCAATAACTGCTTTAATATACATTTAATTGTATGAGGTTTTGTAAAAACAGTTAATAAAAGGTTTACAAAAAGCGGATCAACTCACAAAAAAAGGTTTACACAAAAAGAGGATTACTCACATTGTTGTCTTAGATTTTCTATAAGGGTTTCCTGGTGACAATCTATAATTTACACAAATGCACACGCGTTAGTATAATAACCCATTTTAACATTAGTGATACCCTCCCCGAGACGGCATTCCAACGACTACGTCGGGCAGAACCACGACAGCCGTTACGGAACCCTAGATCAATCGGGCAGCGTATCTAATACGTATCCAGGGGTTATGATACTTACAACGGAGCAGAACTTTGCTATTTAGGGGGGTATTATACCCGATTATAATGCCTATTATTCAGAATTGAGAGAGAGATTTCGAATTTGAACGAGCAGACTGAAGATACGATGGCCTCTATATATAGTGCTGATTTTCGACTTTTACGCGGCCCGCGTAAATGTTAACAAGGGGCTACACGGCCCGCGTCAAACCCGGTCAACCGCGTAGCTGATCCGGGTCAACAACTAGACTCGCCGTGTGTTGGGCCACGTGGCGGCCCAGGGGCGTGCCAGGTTTTAAGTTAACGCGGCCCGCGTCAGGGTTGGGGTGGGGCTTTACGCGATCCACCTCAATCCAAAAATCAGATTTTTAAATTAAATTTAATAATATTTAAGGTATTCGGGGTCCGTTTTCACGTATGGGGTGTATTTTTGGACATATTGGGGTATTTTAAAATATATTAGGGTGTCGGAAATAATTCGAGGGTGTCGGTTTATTTAGGGTTGTTTTATCCTCCCCACCTTGTTTTAGAGCTCGTCCTCGAGATCTACTGGAATAGGTGTGGATATTTCTTTTGCATTTCGGATTCAAGCTCCCATGTATACTCAGGTCCTCTTTTGGAGTCCCACTTTACTTTGACCAGAACTAATCTCTTGTGCTTGAGATTTTTGACTTTCCTTTCTTCAATTTGTAGAGGCCTTTCTACAAACTTGAGTTGTTCATTTACCTCTATATCCTTAAGAGGCACTACTAGTGATTCATAAGCTAAACACTTCTTGAGATTTGATACATGAAATACATCATGTATTCCTGCCATTTCCTCTGGCAGTTGTAGCTGATAGGCTACAGGTCCTATTCTTTTAATAATCTCAAAAGGTCCAACATACCTGGGACTTAGCTTTCCTCTTTTGATGAATCTTACTACTCCTTTCCAAGGAGAGACCTTTAACAATACTTTATCTCCTACTTGAAATTCCAATGGTTTGCGTCGGTTATCAGCATAGCTCTTTTGTCGATCACGTGCTGCTTTCAGTCGTTCCTTGACTTGAATGATCTTGTCAGTGTTTCCTGCACTATCTCAGGTCCAGATAGTTGTTTTTCCCCAATTTCTGCCCAACAGACTGGGGTTCGGCACTTTCGTCCATAAAGTGCTTCGAATGGTGCAGCATTGATACTAGTGTGATAACTATTATTATAAGAAAATTCTATTAAAGGTAAGTGATCGTCACAATTACCTCCGAAATCAATTACACAAGCTCTAAGCATGTCTTCCATCTTCTGAATTGTCCTTTCGCTTTGTCCATCCGTTTGAGGATGATAAGTTGTGCTTAGATTTAACTTGGTTCCCATTGCCTTTTGGAAACTTGACCAAAAATGAGAGGTAAAACGACTATCCCTATCAGAAACAATTGATAAAGGAATTCCATGTAATGAAACTATTTTATTTACATACAATTTAGCTAACTGTTCCATACTGAAAGTTTCTTTCATTGGTAGGAAATGAGCTGACTTGGTTAGCCTATCTACAATCACCCAGATTGTATCGTTGCCTTTCCTTGTTTTGGGTAATTTGGTAACAAAATCCATTGTTATCAATTCCCATTTCCACACTGGCATTTCTAGTTGTTGTAATAAACCTGGGGGTTTCTGATGTTCAGCTTTAACTTGTGAACAAGTTAAACATTTAGAAACAGAGGCTGCTATATCCTTTTTCATTCCTATCCACCAGAAATTCTTTCTTAAATCCTGGTACATTTTATCATTTCCTGGATGCATCGTATACTTAGACTTATGGGCTTCTTCTAATATATGATGACGTAGGTTTCCTAATTTAGGTATCCATATTCTCTTTTCATGGAATCTCCAAATTCCATCTGTTCCTTGTTCTAATTCCTTTAGCATACCTTTTAGCTTTTCAGTATCATCCTTGATTACTGATTCTTGTGCTTCTCTTATCTGATCGTTTAAATCTACTTGCAGATTTAATTTAAGAGAACGTACCCTTTTTGGCTTGTCATGATACTTTCGACTTAAAGCATCTGCCACTACATTTGCTTTTCCTTCATGATACTGAATATCACAATCATAATCACTAAGCATCTCCATCCAGCGTCTTTGTCTCATATTTAACTCCTTTTGCCCGAAAACATACCTTAAACTCTTATGATCGGTGAATATGGTAAACTTACTACCATAAAGGTAATGTCTCCAAATCTTAAGGGAAAAAATTATAGCTCCTAATTCCAAATCATGGGTTGAATAATTCGCTTCATGATTCTTAAGTTGTCTAGATGCATAAGCTATAACCTTTTGGCATTGCATCAACACACATCCATAACCTAACTTAGAAGCGTCACAATATATTACAAAATCTTCAATTCCTTCTGGTAACGCTAATATGGGTGTATGGGTTAATCTTTGCTTAAGAATTCTAAATGCTTCTTCTTGTTTTGGTCCCCATTCAAACTTAATGGATTTACAGGTTAACTTAGTTGAAGGAATGGCTATTCTAGAAAAATCTCGAATAAATCTTCAATAATATCCGGCCAATCCTAAGAAACTTATAACCTCGGTTGGTGACTCAGGGGTTTTCCATATAGTTATCGCCTCGATTTTTGTTGGATCCACATGAATTCCTTCATGATTGACTAAGTGTCCAAGAAACTGTACTTTCTCTAACCAAAACTCGCACTTGGAAAATTTAGCATAAAGCTTTTCCTTTCTTAATAGACTTAAAAGTGCGTGCAAATGCTTTCCATGTTCCTCTTTACTCTTAGAGTAAATTAGAATATCATCTATAAAGACAATTATGAATTTATCCAAATATGGCTAACATATTCGGTTCATCATGTCCATAAATGCGGCTGGGGCATTGGTTAAACCAAATGGCATGACAGTAAATTCATAATGACCATACCTTGTTCTAAATGCGGTTTTAGGAATGTCTTCTTCCTATACCTTTAATTGATGATATCCTGATCTTAAATCGATTTTAGAGAAAAATCGAGCTCCTTGCAATTGGTCGAACAGATCATCGATCCTCGGTAATGGGTACCGATTCTTAATTGTGACATTGTTCAATTCATGGTAGCCAATGCACATACGCATTGATCCGTCCTTCTTTTTGACGAATAAAATTGGCGCTCCCCATGGCGATGAGCTTGGCTGTATGAATCCTTTCTCCAGCAATTCATCTAATTGTTTCTTCAGTTCCTACATTTCTGCGGGTGCCAAACGGTAGGGTGCTTTGGCAATCGGTGCTGTTCCTGGCAGTAGATGAATTCTGAATTCAACTTCTCTGTCTGGTGGTAGTCCTGGTAATTCTTTCGAAAATACATCTGAAAACTGAGATACTACTGGAATGTCTTTTAATTCCTTTCCTTTAGTGTTAGTGATTATAGAAATCAAATACACTATAGATCCTTTTCTTATATAACTTGCAGTTTTCATTACAGAGAAAAATTTTGTGGTTTATCTCCTTTAATTGTGATCTTTTCACCTTTTGGTGAATTTACTTGGATTGACTTTTGATCACATAGAATACTGGCTTTATTGGCTATTAACAAATCCATTCCTAATACAATATCAAATCCTGCCAGATTCATGGGATACAGGTTTGCCATAAACTTTTGGTTTAAAAATTCTATTCTTGCTCCCTGCAAAATTTCAGAAATCCTAACAGTTTCTCCATTAGCTGTCTCGACTAGACATTCTTGTGGTAGTTTAGTTAATGACTGATTCAGAAGTTTGCAAAACGAAGTATTAATAAAACTTTGGTTTGCACCAGAGTCAAATAATACTTTAGCAAAAACATCATTAACTAAAAACGTATCAGCTATCACGTCTGGAATCATCTTGGCTTCATCTGCAGTTAGAACAAATGCTCTAGCATTTTTAGCGTTCTTGTTGTTCACAGCTGGAGCCAATTTTGGACAGTTCGTGTCACACCCCCAAAATCCACCCGCGGAGTATCACCGCTTGGAGGCGTGACTGACCAGGATCAAGCCATCAATCATATCAAACATAGTATTTAAGTGTAAAAGTAGGAAAAGGTAATTCATCTTGACATGACTGATGTTCATAACCAAACATTGTTTAAGTAGCGGAAGCATAATAATGAAAACCCAAAATAAGTTATAAGTTCAAATATCGTCTACGATCCGTATCCCACAACGACCTGCTCCTTCCTGTGCAAGCTCCATATGTACCTAAGGTCCTGCAAGGCATGTAAGAGAGAGTCAACAACTAGTTGAGCGAGTTCACAGTTAACAGTTCAGTAATAGTATAGTGTGAGTAGTAGTATGTTCGTTCGTTACAAAGTATTGTATTATTTCCCATCGCGGCCCTCCAGGCAGGTGTGCGAAGATGTTGGGGAATGTTATTCCCCAAGTATTCTAGACTAGGTTTGTTTGTATCGCGGCCAATGTCCTTGGCAGGTGTGCGAAGATGTTGTAAATTTAGTTCGCGGCCAATGTCCTTGGCAGGTGTGCGAAGATGTTGGGGAATGTTATTCCCCAAGTATTCTAGACTAGGTTTGTTTGTATCGCGGCCAATGTCCTTGGCAGGTGTGCGAAGATGTTGTAAATTTAGTTCGCGGCCAATGTCCTTGGCAGGTGTGCGAAGATGTTGTAAATTTAGTTCGCGGCCAATGTCCTTGGCAGGTGTGCGAAGTCAGTCATAATATCGCGGCCAATGTCCTTGGCAGGTGTGCGAAGATCGTTCAATAAGTGTTACTAGTCTAGCAGTAGGTTCTGTCATCTATGTATGTACAGTAATCATCAAATCCCCATTCCCCCCTGGGAACCCCATGCCTTGGCTTGTGTGAACTCACTTTGGTTTGCTCGGTATGCTAAGTATGTGTTCGCAAGTAATCAATCCCGTCCTAAAGTATGCATGTATGTGAAATCAGTTTGTGTTCAAGTTGTTCACGTATAAACATGTAGCACGTATTCACAATCGTATACAAGATGGTTACACTTAACAGCAGTTAAATATTCCAGTTAACACTTAACAGAATTAACTCAAGTTACTGTGCAGATTAACTGTTCGGCGAAACACACATAATGGCGAAACACATAAGTTGGCGAAACACATTTTCGGCGAAACACAAATTGACGAAACACATTCTGTTTCGTCGTGGCCTTGTTTGGCGAAACAGGATTCTAATTCGTCGATGACTCTTGGCGAAACACATTCTGTTTCGCCGGGAGTCCTGTTTCGTCGGATGTCTGTTTCGCAGACATCAGTTACAGCAGATGCGAATAACACATAAACCCTAATCCTTCTAGCAGCCGTCATCAATAACAGAAATCATACGAAGGTCAATGTGCATATCGATTCATCATAAATCAATCATCCCAGAGTCATTGTCTAGCATAAACCCTAGTTTATGTGTATAACATATCAACATACAACATCATATCATTGTACCCTATCAAGATACTAACTTGGATTCATAATCAGAACATAATAACAATATCCAGAACCGAGCACTCGATTGTATTAAATTTCTCATACCATTTTATATAAATCCTACTACATCATACATATCAAAATCAATAACATCATAATCATACTCTTATCACAGCAGTAACGCACATCAATCATATACACAAGCAATAATCGTGATATCACAGAAACATGGAATCGATTTACAAACACACACTAACCGATTCAAGATGAAGAAACAAGGATTCGAGAGCTAGGGATGATGGTGAACAATGGTTGTTGCCGTCGCACAGAAGAGAGAGTGTTCTAGGGTTTCAGAGTGTTCAAAAGTGTGAAACAATAGGTTGATTCACGTAGTAGTATGCGAGTTTACGTTCTGGGCCCAAACTGGGCTTCGTGAATTACTGGGCCGGCGAAACAGACTTCTGTTTCGTCGGAGTGTTCATGGCGAAACAGCCTGTTTCGTCGAAATGGGTTATGGCGAAACAGCCTTGTGTTTCGTCGGGTTCTTAACAGTTTAAGTTCTACAAACAGTACACATGATATACAATCACACATAACCATGCAAGTACACTACGTTTTATCATATCACAACTAAATAGTCAAAGTCAACGTGCATTAAATGCGAATAAAGAAAGTCGGAAATTCGAGTTGTCACATTATCCCCAACTTAAAAGAAATTTCGTCCCGAAATTTAGCATGCAGTTACTGAGGAAGCTAGTAGTGTGACGTTGTTTACCTGTGTCGTATCGCGGCTCCTCGAGCAGGTTTGCGAAGATTACTGGTTTTCTTGGGGTGTCACATTATCCCCCCGTTGATTTGGAATTTCGTCCCGAAATTCAGCATTGGTAGCTTCAGCCTCAGTAGTAGTTGCTTGGTTTCCGAATAACTGGGGATATTTAAGTTCCATTTGATCTTCACGCTCCCAGGTAAACTCTGGGCCGCGGCGGGAGTTCCAACGAACTCGTACAAGAGGGATTCTCGTGTTCTTGAGGACCTTAACATCCCGGTCCGTGATTTCAACAGGTTCCTCGACGAAGTGCAACCGCTCGTCGATAGTGAGTTCCTTTAAGGGAACTATGTGGGTCTCATCTGACGTACACTTCTTCAGATTCGACACGTGAAAGACGTTGTGAACTGCACTGAGTTCAGGTGGTAAGTTCAATCTGTAGGCCACTCTCGAAAGGTCCAACATATCGTGGATTTAGTTTGCCGCGTTTGCCAAAACGAACCACACCCTTCCAGGGTGAAACTTTAAGTAGCGCTCGATCCCCAACCTGGAATTCGAGTAGTTTCCTGTCTAAATCAGCGTATGCTTTCTGACGGTCGCGTGCTGCCGCCATGCGTTGTCGTATTTGTGCAATCTTTTCTGTAGTATCGACTACCATTTCTGGACCTGTGATTTGACTATCTCCCACCTCTGCCCAACAGAGAGGTGACCGGCATTTACGCCCGTACAATGCCTCGAATGGTGCAGCCTTAATGCTGGTGTGGTAGCTGTTATTGTATGAAAATTCCACGAGTGGCAGATGTTTCTCCCAACCATTGCCAAAGTCAATTACGCACGCCCGAAGCATGTCTTCTAGAGTTTGAATAGTGCGCTCAGACTGCCCATCTGTCTGAGGGTGATAAGCTGTGCTCATGTCTAAACGAGAGCCAAAAGATTTATGCATTGCTTGCCACAGTTCTGAAGTAAAACGTGCGTCACGATCAGAGATGATGGAGGTGGGCACTCCGTGCCTCGAGACCACTTCTTTTAAGTAAATGTCTGCCAAGGTAGAGAACTTGTCTGTTTCTTTGATTGCTAAGAAGTGAGCAGACTTTGTGAGTCGATCCACGATCACCCAAATAGTATCATTTCCGCGCTGAGATCTAGGTAGGCCAGTAACAAAATCCATGGAAATTTGCTCCCATTTCCATTGTGGTATCTCAGGTTGTTGGAGTGGTCCTGACGGTTTCTGATATTCTGCCTTGACTCTCGCACAAGTCAAGCATTTGCTAACGTATGTGGCTATGTGGGCCTTCATGCTAGGCCACCAGTATGTAGTCTTAATATCGTGGTACATTTTATCCGAACCAGGGTGTACCGAGTAGCGAGACTTGTGAGCTTCATCCATTACCAGCTCGCGTAAATTACCATAGAGTGGAACCCAGATGCGTCCTGTTACGTAATAAGCACCATCTTCCTTCTGTTCTAAGCGTTGCCTTGAGCCGCGTAAGGCTTCTGCCCTGACGTTTTCTGGTTTCAATGCTTCCACCTGAGCATTTCTTATCTGGGAAGGAAGACTAGACTGTATAGTGAGTTGTAGAGCTCGTACGCGCTTAGGTGCAGTGTCTTTTCGACTGAGGGCGTCAGCCACAACATTGGCTTTGCCTGGGTGGTACCTGATCGAGCATTCGTAGTCATTTAACAGTTCGACCCATCGTCGCTGTCGCATATTCAGTTCCTTCTGTTTGAATATATGTTCGAGGCTTCTGTGGTCAGTGTAGATAGCACATTTGGTACCATACAAATAGTGTCGCCATATCTTAAGTGCAAAGACAACCGCTCCCAGCTCTAGGTCGTGTGTCGTATAATTCCGTTCGTGAATCTTAAGTTGGCGCGAAGCATAAGCAATAACTTTATCCCTCTGCATCAATACACATCCAAGACCTTGGATAGATGCGTCGCAGTAGACTACGAAATCGTCCGTGCCTTCAGGCAGTGAGAGGATAGGTGCGCTACAGAGTCTATCCTTTAAGTGTTGGAACGCTGTTTCCTGTGCATTACCCCAACGGTAAACAACACCTTTCTGTGTCAGTAGTGTAAGCGGCTGAGCAATTTTTGAGAAGTCTTTGATGAACCTTCTGTAGTAACCCGCCAAACCTAAGAATTGGCGTATTTCTGTTGGTGTACGAGGCGCAGGCCAATTCTTGATTGAATCTACCTTGGATGGATCGACATGGATCCCATCTCTGTTTACCACGTGGCCTAAGAAGTGGACTTCACGAAGCCAGAAGTCACATTTAGAAAACTTAGCGTATAGCTGTTCCGTTCGTAGAAGTTCCAAAATAAGCCGTAAGTGCTGCTCGTGTTCCTCCTGACTTTTTGAATAAATCAGTATGTCGTCGATGAAAACAATGACGAACTTGTCGAGATAGGGTTTGCACACCCTGTTCATAAGATCCATGAAAACCGCAGGCGCGTTTGTCAACCCGAAAGGCATGATCAGAAACTCGTAGTGGCCGTAGCGTGTTCTGAACGCTGTTTTGGAGACGTCCTCATCCCGGACTCTCAGTTGATGATACCCTGACCTTAGATAAATCTTCGAGTAATAGCTCGACCCTTGCAACTGGTCGAATAAATCGTCGATGCGTGAAAGAGGATAGCGATTCTTCACAGTCACCTTGTTGAGTTCGCGGTAGTCTATACACATCCTGAACGTACCGTCTTTCTTCTTCACGAATAACACTGGAGCTCCCCAGGGCGAAGAGCTAGGACGTATAAAACCCTTTTCCAAGAGTTCTTGTAGCTGCTTTGACAGTTCTTCCAATTCAGTTGGAGCCAAACGATAAGGCGCTCGAGCTATGGGTGCTGCTCCTGGAGCGAGCTCGATCTGGAATTTCGACTTGACGATGAGGCGGTAACCCAGGTAATTCCTCAGGGAACACTTGAGGAAAGTCACGTACTAC
Source organism: Helianthus tuberosus (assembly GCA_030545235.1). NCBI lineage: Eukaryota > Viridiplantae > Streptophyta > Magnoliopsida > Asterales > Asteraceae > Helianthus > Helianthus tuberosus. The sequence continues at coordinate 9,008,900 of CM060434.1, read as the reverse complement.
AGGAATATCTTCAATCTTTTTCTCTTTCTTCGAGGTATCTGTAACGAGTGCCAATATAGCAGTGTGCCCCTTGCGCAAACACTTCTGAGCCTTCAAAAAGGAGATAATACCACTCACGACACCACTCTTGTCGCCTTGAACTTCGAGAGGTTCTTTACCAGAACGTGGGATACGAATGATCTTCTCTATGTATAGGATCTCTGCTTGTTGTTGGGATAACTAATCCATACCAATGTCGATGTCGAAACTATCGCAACGCTGGGGTCATTCCTAGTATCACCCTGACCAATCACGAACACTCGACCCCTGGCACCATTGCCGTCGTTATTACCCCTGTTGTCTTCCCTAGTTCCCGTTTCCTTGGTTGTGGTTCTGATTCTGGTTCTGGTTCAACCGTGGGCAGTGTCTTTTGAAGTGACCTTCAGCACCATCTGATAACATCCCTTGTTACCATGCTGTTGTCGCCGATTCTATAGATCTTGTGGCTGTTGTTGTTGGTTCTGGTTTGCAGGACGTGAGTTTCTACCCTCTTTGGTTCCATGACCAAGCTTGTTGCATTATTGACAATGATTGCGTTTGCCCTGCCCGCTGTGGTGCAGGTTACATCGTTTGCGCTTAGGGTGGTTTCCCTTGTATCCTCCCTGCCCTTGAATACCAAATGTTGCTGATCAGGACTTTAGTTGTCATCGACCTTTCACTGCTGTGCCTGGGACGGAATCGTAGTCGAACCCTTGCTAGAGGTTCCATCCCACTTTCATCCATTGTTACTGAGGGTAGCAGAAGTAGTTGAAGTAGTAGTGGTAGTAGTATCGCTGATACGTTGAGGCAGCTTGTTCTGTCCCACTGCCTGGTTTGTGAGACGATGAGCAAGATGAGTAACATCTTGAATAGTAGCAAGTTTAGCCGTCTTCACATGGTTTTGAATTCCTGGTACTAAGCCTTTGAGGTACAGCTCAAAGCTCTTTATGGGAGGATCCACCATAGTTGGACACAAAATTGTCAGTTTGTTGGATCGTTATCGTGCACGCTTCTATCTCTGACCCCGTCATCTTCATGTTAAAGGACTCCACTTCCAACTTGTGGATGGCATCATAACTATTGTATTCACGTTTGATAGGTTCCTTAAAATCATTCCATGGGGTGGCATAGCAGCCGCCAGCCCCAGTGTCGTAACTTGCGCGTTCCACCAAGTTTGCGCAGTGCCTTCGAGAATATCAGTGGCATATTTCACCTTACGAGCCTCGGGTCATTCACACACTCGAAGACCGATTCGAGTTCCTCGAACTAATGGAGGAGTACAACAGCTCCTTCAGTGTCGCTGAAAGTAGTAGGACGACAGTCCATAAAAGTCTTGTATGTGCATACAGGTGGCTGAGCGTGTTGACTTGTCGTGTGCGTAAGAGTAATCAAAATTAAGCACAAGTGTTGAGTTACGAGAGTAGGATCTAAGGATCCTAGAGTAAGTGGTGATGGCAGGTTACACCTCCTGCCTGGGCAGCTGCGAGTGCTGCAGTAACTTGTTCAGTGATCGAAGCCGCCAACTGGGCTTGAGTTAGGTTAACGCGTCCACTCATGATCTTGACATCAAGGAGAACATGTGGGTGAGAGGTTCGCGAATAGTGCGAAGAGAGTGAGCACACAAGTATTCTCGAGCAATAACATATAGTAGGTTCTGTACTCTAGGCATACCACGAGCAAAGTTCTATGTAGTTCTAGCATGTAGGTAATGTAACATGAATAGTAATACCTATGGTGTTGAGCCTTGCACGTGGAGCGAAGCGTCGTTGTGGATCGTTGAGAGCAATGTTCTGGTTATAGTCTGGTTTTAACAAAATCGTTTTCCCTTTATTAAAACCGAGTTCTCTATAACCAATGGCTCTGATACCAATCTGTCACACCCCCAAAATCCACCCGCGGAGTATCACCGCTTGGAGGCGTGACTGACCAGGATCAAGCCATCAATCATATCAAACATAGTATTTAAGTGTAAAAGTAGGAAAAGGTAATTCATCTTGACATGACTGATGTTCATAACCAAACATTGTTTAAGTAGCGGAAGCATAATAATGAAAACCCAAAATAAGTTATAAGTTCAAATATCGTCTACGATCCGTATCCCACAACGACCTGCTCCTTCCTGTGCAAGCTCCATATGTACCTAAGGTCCTGCAAGGCATGTAAGAGAGAGTCAACAACTAGTTGAGCGAGTTCACAGTTAACAGTTCAGTAATAGTATAGTGTGAGTAGTAGTATGTTCGTTCGTTACAAAGTATTGTATTATTTCCCATCGCGGCCCTCCAGGCAGGTGTGCGAAGATGTTGGGGAATGTTATTCCCCAAGTATTCTAGACTAGGTTTGTTTGTATCGCGGCCAATGTCCTTGGCAGGTGTGCGAAGATGTTGTAAATTTAGTTCGCGGCCAATGTCCTTGGCAGGTGTGCGAAGATGTTGGGGAATGTTATTCCCCAAGTATTCTAGACTAGGTTTGTTTGTATCGCGGCCAATGTCCTTGGCAGGTGTGCGAAGATGTTGTAAATTTAGTTCGCGGCCAATGTCCTTGGCAGGTGTGCGAAGATGTTGTAAATTTAGTTCGCGGCCAATGTCCTTGGCAGGTGTGCGAAGTCAGTCATAATATCGCGGCCAATGTCCTTGGCAGGTGTGCGAAGATCGTTCAATAAGTGTTACTAGTCTAGCAGTAGGTTCTGTCATCTATGTATGTACAGTAATCATCAAATCCCCATTCCCCCCTGGGAACCCCATGCCTTGGCTTGTGTGAACTCACTTTGGTTTGCTCGGTATGCTAAGTATGTGTTCGCAAGTAATCAATCCCGTCCTAAAGTATGCATGTATGTGAAATCAGTTTGTGTTCAAGTTGTTCACGTATAAACATGTAGCACGTATTCACAATCGTATACAAGATGGTTACACTTAACAGCAGTTAAATATTCCAGTTAACACTTAACAGAATTAACTCAAGTTACTGTGCAGATTAACTGTTCGGCGAAACACACATAATGGCGAAACACATAAGTTGGCGAAACACACTTTCGGCGAAACACAAATTGACGAAACACATTCTGTTTCGTCGTGGCCTTGTTTGGCGAAACAGGATTCTAATTCGTCGATGACTCTTGGCGAAACACATTCTGTTTCGCCGGGAGTCCTGTTTCGTCGGATGTCTGTTTCGCAGACATCAGTTACAGCAGATGCGAATAACACATAAACCCTAATCCTTCTAGCAGCCGTCATCAATAACAGAAATCATACGAAGGTCAATGTGCATATCGATTCATCATAAATCAATCATCCCAGAGTCATTGTCTAGCATAAACCCTAGTTTATGTGTATAACATATCAACATACAACATCATATCATTGTACCCTATCAAGATACTAACTTGGATTCATAATCAGAACATAATAACAATATCCAGAACCGAGCACTCGATTGTATTAAATTTCTCATACCATTTTATATAAATCCTACTACATCATACATATCAAAATCAATAACATCATAATCATACTCTTATCACAGCAGTAACGCACATCAATCATATACACAAGCAATAATCGTGATATCACAGAAACATGGAATCGATTTACAAACACACACTAACCGATTCAAGATGAAGAAACAAGGATTCGAGAGCTAGGGATGATGGTGAACAATGGTTGTTGCCGTCGCACAGAAGAGAGAGTGTTCTAGGGTTTCAGAGTGTTCAAAAGTGTGAAACAATAGGTTGATTCACGTAGTAGTATGCGAGTTTACGTTCTGGGCCCAAACTGGGCTTCGTGAATTACTGGGCCGGCGAAACAGACTTCTGTTTCGTCGGAGTGTTCATGGCGAAACAGCCTGTTTCGTCGAAATGGGTTATGGCGAAACAGCCTTGTGTTTCGTCGGGTTCTTAACAGTTTAAGTTCTACAAACAGTACACATGATATACAATCACACATAACCATGCAAGTACACTACGTTTTATCATATCACAACTAAATAGTCAAAGTCAACGTGCATTAAATGCGAATAAAGAAAGTCGGAAATTCGAGTTGTCACAGTTCGGCTTGATATGACCTTTTTCTCCACAGTTGAAGCACAGTCCATTACTGGATTTTCTCCTGCAATCTTCTTCCTTGTGTCCTGGTGCCTTGCAGAAATTGCAAAGAGTGGAGCATTTTCCCAAATGCTTTTTCTTGCAGACCTTGCAGTATGGTGCAGAGGTAGAACCTATATTCCTACGGTTAAAATTCCCAGAACGGAACTCTTGGGTAAACCTTTGAGCTAGGTTTCTCCTCTGGTCTTCTTCTCTATTACGGATTAACTCATCTGTCAAGGTATTGGCTAGTTCTACTGCTTCTTCTATGGTTTGAGGTCTAGCTGCCTTGACTACATGTCTAATCTCTCCAATTAATCCCCATATGTAACGGGAGATTAATACCGGTTCAGGTGATGCAAGGGTTGGTACTATTCTAGCATATTCAAAAAATGTGGTAGTATATCCCTTACTATCTACCCCGGTCATTCTTAAGTTAAGAAACTTATTTGCTATCTGTTTGTTTTCATTGGGAGGGCATAATTTCCTTTCTACCATATTTTTAAATTCCTCCCATTCCATGTTGTATACCTTATCACTTCCTTTTGACTGGAGGATAGTATTCCACCATTCTAAGGCTGAGTTTTTAAACAGATTAGAAGCAAACATTATCTTATCTTCTTCAGCACACTTGCTTATTTTTAAAACAGCCTCAGTCTTCTCTATCCAGCGTAGAGCTGCAATGGGTCCTTCATTGCCCGAGAATTTTATTGGTTGGCAGGACCAGAATTCTTTGTAAGAACAACCATAAGGCATGGTTCTTCTTCTTTTGGGAATGGGTACTTGAAGTATGGGTCCATTGTTCACGCTGTTTTCTGGTTCAATTGGTCGCTTACTGCTATGTTTACTTTTATTATTCGCTTCTTGAACCGTTTGAATAATAAATGGCATTGCATCTATAATTCCTTGTGCCACTATGTGTTGAACGGCACTATTATCCATTTGATTTCCATTGTTATTGATGCTCGGATTCTCATTAACCAAGTTAATGTTACTATGGTTATCATTATTCAGATTTCCTTGATTTCCTTCGTCGGCCATCTGAATCTTAAACATTTACCACATATTAATATCACAAAATAATATTTAATATAGTCAATCACATGACACGCATTTTGGTCAAAAGCGTCGATCATTGCGACTTACTCTATTTTCATATACTATGCATCTATTACACACCAGTACTGAAATTAAAATTACAATACCGACTGAAATAAAATTACACTAATATTAATAGGCATCCGTAGTTTTTTTTATACACATACACACATATATTATATTATTTTATTATTATTATTACTACTACCATCTCCATCCTCACATTCACGGATATGGATTCATCCAAAAATCCATATTGCCCTCGTCATACTTCCAGACGAGTTGCTCTCCCACCTGTCTCATTCGTTCACTACTTTCTAAAATTTCCTCACCAAATGTCCTAAGTTCTTGTACGTTTTATGCACTCATTGGGGGTGCAGGTTCTAGGACTGGGTTCGGAATCTGGGGTGCAGGTTCTTGATATGGGGGTGTAGGTGCCTGGAATCGGTAAGGATCTTCTAAAATCTCCCTAATGTATTCGCCGTGGTAATAGGGATCTAAAGGGTCCAAACCTGGGTAGGCTCTTAAGTTCTGCATGGGTGTTTCTTCATGTATCGGGTAACGTTGCACATAGTCCCTATTGTCGTCCCACCAGGGGTCGTAATTTGGGTCTAGGGGGTTTGGTGCTGGTACCCTAGGTATTTCTTCCGGATTGAAATCATGCATCTCTACTTGGTTTTCAGGGTTTTCTATCTCCATCGGTTGGTCAGGGATTGGTGGTTGTGGTTGGGGTGCTATTATTTGCTCCAGATTAGGATCAGCTGTAGTGGTTGCTAAAATGTGGATGTTGGCTATACCCCTATTAATCATATCCTGGGCATAGGCATCAGTCTCTCTTTTAACTGCTGCTAGTGCTCTCTGGTCTTGTAACTTTTTCATACGTTTTCTACGCTCGTGTGCCCCTCTACTGAACCATCCTCTCTTTTTCTGAGGGAATGGCTCCTCGGATTGAGCCTTATACACAAAGATTCCTTCTTCCGTATCAGCAGAGTACCCTGAGAGGGCAGGCTGAGAAGAGGAGGTGCCTTCGCTTCTAGGCGAACCAGACAATTGACGATACGCGTCAGATGGTCCTTGGTCGCTCATACTGTGACCTAACAAATAGTCAAATAACACATAACAATAAATGCAGTTATGCACGTATTTCCATAATTTATTTCCTAACAGATTGAATTTTGATGTCAGCAGAACACTTCTGTGACTGAATCAATGGCTTAGCTCTGATACCACCTTCTGTCGCAACCCCCAATCCCTAATCCCTGGGAACGGGCGGCCGCGAGCCAGTTTCAGTGGTATCGTGTATTGTCTAATTTGGCAGCGGAAATTTTCATCAGGACCGTAGTTAGGAAATATTTGATCAGAGTAAAATACCACATTTTCATAACATTAATCACATGGGATAAAACCCAAGTTTGCAATACACACATTTTCATAGGAATAAATCCTATTTTATTTAATAAAAACATCTATTTTATTTTAGGTAACTTTATTGCCACTTTTCCAAGCCTTCAGTGCTGTCCAGCTGGCTTCTATTTGGCTTTCACAATTTGTTACCTGAAACGCGTTTTAAAAACATTAGTCAGTGGGAAATACTGGTGAGTGAATCCCAGTTTAATCAAGTTTAAATAAAAACCATTTCACAGTATTGAGGGCGATCTCGCAATTACATTTGTTTTCAAGTTATAACAATTAACATCCATGGTACTGTCAGACCCGACTTGTGGAAATGTTACTCCTTGACCAGGTGGTAACAAATTTTGTATACAAAACCCCAACATACTCATGATAATTGTATTCTTACAAATACTCAATAACTGCTTTAATATACATTTAATTGTATGAGGTTTTGTAAAAACAGTTAATAAAAGGTTTACAAAAAACGGATCAACTCACAAAAAAAGGTTTACACAAAAAGAGGATTACTCACATTGCTGTCTTAGATTTTCTGTAAGGGTTTCCCGGTGACAATCTATAATTTACACAAATGCACACGCGTTAGTATAATAACCCATTTTAACATTAGTGATACCCGATTATAATGCCTATTATTCATAGGAATAAATCCTATTTAGCGGGGTATTATACCCGATTATAATGCCTATTATTCAGAATTGAGAGAGAGATTTCGAAATTGAACGAGCAGACTGAAGATCCGATGGCCTCTATATATAATGCTGATTTTCGACTTTTACGCGGCCCACGTAAATGTTAACAAGGGGCTACGCGGCCCGCGTCAAACCCGGTAAACTGCGTAGCTGATCCGGGTCAGCAACTAGACTCACCGTGTGTTGGGCCAGGTGGCGGTCCAGGGGCGTGCCAGGTTTTAAGTTAACGCGGCCCGCGTCAGGGTTGGGGTGGGGCTTTACGCGGCCCGCCTCAATCCAAAAATCAGATTTTTAAATTAAATTTAATAATATTTAAGGTATTCGGGGTCCGTTTTCACGTATGTGGTGTATTTTTGGACATATTGGGGTATTTTAAAATATATTAGGGTGTCGGAAATAATTCGAGGGTGTCGGTTTATTTAGGGTTGTTATATTTACAGATTATAAAAGATTAAGATATGTTTTTGGGAAAAAAGAATTAAACATGAGGCAAAGACATTGGATGAAATTTCTTAGTGATTATGATTGTGATATCCAGTATCATGCAGGAAAATCTAATGTAGTAGCTGATGCTTTAAGTCAAAAGTATCACAAAAAGCCAAAACGAGTACGTTCTCTCGGATTTAATCTGCAGATAGATTTAAATGAGCAAATTAGAAAAATACAAGAAACAATAATCAAGGACGATGCTGAAGGTTTAAAAGGAATGATTAAGGAATTAGAACAAGGAACATATGGAATTTGGAGATTCCATAAGAAAAGAATCTGGATACCTATTCAAGGAAACCTACGAAACCAAATTCTAGAGGAAGCCCATAAGTCTAAGTATACGATGCATCCTGGTAGTGACAAGATGTATCAAGACTTAGAATTTCTGGTGGATAGGAATGAAAAAGGATATAGCAAACTATGTTGCTAAATGTCTAATTGTTCTCAGATTAAACTGAACATCAGAAACCTTCAGGATTATTACAGCAATTAGAAATGCCAAAATGGAAATGGGAATTGATAACAATGGAATGTGTTACCAAATTACCCAAAAAACGAAAAGGTAATGATACAATCTGGGTGATTGTAGACAGATTGACCAAGTCTGCTCATTTCTTACCAATGAAAGAAACTTTCAATATGGAACAGTTAGCCAAATTATATGTAAATGAAATAGTTTCATTACACGGAATTCCTTTATCTATTGTGTCTGACAGAGATAGCCGTTTTACTTCTCATTTTTGGACAAGTTTCCAAAAAGCAATGGGAACTAGATTGAATCTAAGCACAGCTTATCATCCTCAAACAGACGAACAAAGTTAAAGGACAATTCATACAATGGAAGACATGCTTAGAGCCTGTGTAATTGATTTTGGAGGAAATTGGGACGATCATTTACCATTAATAGAATTTTCTTACAACAACAGTTATTATACCAGCATCAATGCTACACCATTTGAAGCACTCTACGGACGAAAATGCCGAACACCAGTATGTTGGGCAGAGATTGGAGAAAAGCAACTATCAGGACCAGAGATTGTGCAGGAGACAACCGACAAAATCATTCAAGTCAAGGAAAAGACTAAAAGCAGCACGAGATCATCAAAAGAGTTATGCAGATAACAGGCGAAAACCATTGGAATTTCAAGTTGGAGATAAGGTATTGTTAAAAGTTTCTCCATGGAAAGGAGTTATCAGATTCGGTAAAAGAGGAAAGCTAAGCCCAAGGTATGTTGGACCTTTTGAGATTATCAAAAGAATAGGACTAGTACCTTATCAGCTACAATTTCCAGAGGAAATGGCAGGAATACATGATGTATTTCATGTACGTAACCTCAAGAAATGCTTAGCAGATGAATCATTGGTAACACCTCATCAGGACATAGAGGTAAATGAAAAACTTAAGTTTGTAGAGAAACCCATTCAGATCGAAGACAGAAAGATCAAGAATCTCAAGCACAAGAGATTAATTCTGGTTAAAGTAAAATGGGATTCAAAGAGAGGACCAGAGAACACTTGGGAGCTAGAATCTGAAATGCAACGGAAGTATCCACACCTATTCCAATGAATCTCGAGGACGAGATTTAAAACAAGGTGGGAGGATATAACAACCCTCAAAATCACCCTATAACACCCCGTAATCGCAAAACCGGACCCGTATAACCTTATTTTCATCAAAAATTAAGTAAAATAAAGATTTTATGCCGGTGGCGGCCCGCGAAGGTGTTGATACATTTTTGTGTGGACGCAGCACGTTCGGTTCGAGCCTTTAAACAGCATGAAGACCAAGTTGGATATCCTCCTATCCTACTTGGGTCCGACAAGTTTATCTTGTTTGTTTTGTAATGTATAAATATAACTGTGCATGTTGCATATTAGTTATGTGGTATGTGTGTGTTTATATATTCACTGGGCTAAAAAAAACCTTGACTTTGGGCCAAAACCTTCACTGGGCCAAAAGTCTTCATGGGGAAACCCCACATGACGAAACCCCTCTGTTCATGATGAAACTCAAAGTGTTTCATCATGCTACAGGACAAAACATGATGAAACAAAGTGTTTCATCACACTACAGGACAAAAGCATGACGAAACTCCCTGTTTCGTTGTCTGTTGGGTTTCTTCAGGCCCAATGTCTGGCCCAATGTTGTTTCATCGAGCCCTTTTGTGTTTCGTCGTAGTTAAGGCCCAGGCTGCTATATAAACAGCTTTCTGGTTTCACTTTGAAATGAGATGAGAGCATACCCTGAAAGTTATACTGTCAAACTGTGTGTGTATCAGTTGTTATTGGTTCTCATCCCATTTAATCAATAGATTGCGTTTCATTGGTTATACCGTGTCTGTTATTAACTGTGTTTGGTTTGGCATCGTTACGGGGATTCCGCACCCGTGACATTGTTTGTTATAAACAAGGATTTGGTTTTCGTTATCGATCCTCAGATTTCGGGACCTACAAGTGGTATCAGAGCTTGGCTCTTATCCTTGTTTAAAATCAAACATAGTTCGGTTTTCATCAAGTATTTGTGGTTGTTTTTCTGAAAAGTGTTCTTAAAAATCATCATATTTTCTGGAAATATTTGCTGAAAATCAGTGTTTGAAGTGTTGTTTTGCTATAAGTTTTAGTGAAAACCTTATTATTTTGCATGTCTACATGTTAGCATTTGGTTTTTGTTGAAAGTTTTAAGCAAAATCGTATTCGATAATTTTTCCGGTGACCGGAAAACCCATCGAGTTCATCACTGTTCTTGGTGGTCTTCAAAGTGTTCATAATATTCTTCATATAAAATCTATGTTTGATCTGGATTGTTGTTTGAATTAAAGTGTTTGTGGAATATAATATGTTAAGTTGACAAATTGAGTACATGTGATGATGTTTTCGTTGAAACAGGAGTTTTGAAAATTAGAGAAAGTAACGTGTAGGTTGAAAATTGTCACCAACTTTGTCAGAATAGGATAAGGCTTGCTTTGAAAATATCTCACCAACTCTTGCAACCTTATCCATTCAGTTTCGTCGTTCATCACATATCATTCAGTTTCGTCGCACTCTTCATCATTCACAGTTTCGTCGCACTCAACTTCATCAGAGTTTCGTCGATCATTTATTACATTCAGTTTTGTCGATATTGGTTTCTTTTCTGGTGTTTCGTCGAGCAGAATATAATCAAACAAGTTTCGTCGTTAAGTAAATTTAACAACGTTTCGTCGACCATAGTTCAGCCTGATTTTCGACGATCTAAAACAGAATCCAGTTTCGTCGGGTCAACACTATATTCAAAACAGTTTCGTCGCCATCAGTTACGTCACAAGAGTTTCGCCGAGGCTTTGAATTTCGTCGCACAATTGTTTAAGCTTTGGGGTTTCGTCGAACTTATTAAAGTTTTTAACAGAGGCTTTGCAAAAGTGATTTAACAGTGTGTTTTTAAGTGTGTGATCAGGTTTTCACTTTCATATATCAAACATGAGTTGTACTAGCCCTTGGGATTGGAGTACGGACCCACGACCAGATCAGAATCAGACTTCGATGGCCTCATATTTAATGAATTCCATACCTCAACAAGAACAACAGTCAATAAGTGTAAGTCAATGGGCATTGGTGTCGAATCAAAATCAAAGCATTCAAAATCTATTGCTTAGTGAGAGTGAGACGGGTAGCAACAATCGCCCGCCAAAGTTAAATCACATGAACGACTATCCATCATGGAAGGGTCGTTTCCATAATTACGTTCAAGGGCAAAACACAGAATTGTGGACGTGTTTCACCTCTGAATATAATCAAGCTCTTGAAGAAGCAGGATCAAATGCGACAACTTTCAATAATATGCAAGAAGCCGACAAAAAAGCATATGATCTGGAGAAGAAGGCATATGCTATTCTCACTCAAGCACTTCACAAAGACATCTTTCATCAATTCTCTTATTGTAAGAACACGAAAGGTTTATGGGATGCATTGGTAGCGAGAGGAGAAGGAAATGCAGCTTCTAGAAAGACACACCATGATTTATTGAAGAAAGAGTTTGAATCATTTCGATTCTTGGATAATGAAACTCTAAATGATATGACTTCTCGCTTTTATCATTTGATTAGTGAAATGTGTTCTTATAATGTTGCTGCAACTCATCAGGAAATGATTGCACGGTTTGCTGATGCTCTACCTCCTAAGTGGAGTTCATTCATTGAACTTCTAAAGCATACGGGCGCTATGGATACAGCCAATGGCACTCTCTATGAATTCATTCAGAAGTTGGAGCACAAGAACGAAGAGGAAATTCGGAAAGCTAAAATGATTGCACCTCCTCAAAACACAGAAATGTATTTTCCTGGTTTTGGTCCTTCAGCCAGTTCTAGTTCCATTCAGCAACCGAAGCTTCAAACGGCGTTTGTGTCCAATACAAGCTCATCATCGTTTCCACAGTGGAATCAAAGTGCTTATCTTTCACAATCTATACCCCAACCTCCACCTCAAGTTACCACTACTCAACAACAGTGGAATCAAAGTGCTTATCTTTCACAATCTATACCCCAACCTCAAGCCCAACCACAACACCAACAAGCACATTAACCAACAATCCTTTACCCCAAAACACCAACACTGTCAGAGTTGATACTTCCAATCTTTCAAAAGTCAGTGTAGAAGTTGCAAAGGAACATTTGAAACTTCTCAACACAATGTTCAGTTCCTACTGTGGATTGGTAGCAGGTCAAATTGGAAACATCAATATGACCAATGAAGATTATCAGCAGATAGACCGTGATGAAATGGAGTTAATGGATATCAAGTGGGCGTTTGCAAGTGCTGTTAGAAGGGCAAAGGATTTCATGACTCGAACTGGAAGAACAAGATTGGAAGGCAAAAATAATACGAAGTACGGGTTTGATAAAGATGCGGTTACATGTTTCAATTGTGGCGAAAAGGGTCACTTCAAACGTGAGTGCACCCGACCAAGCAAACAAGGCAATCAGAATCCGTTCAGAAATCAGACGAGTACTTCTAATGCAAATCAAGACAATCGTGAACGAAGGATAGTAGCGGTGAACAACAATCAGAACCAGAACCAGAACCAGTCTGGACCTTCAAACACCAACAGAGCATTAGTTGTTCAAGCTGATGAAGGGTGTAATTGGTCTGTACAATTCGGATATAATGATCAAGGAGGGGGAATCGCATGCGATGCAAAAATCATCAATCACATCAAGCATGTTCACAAGGAAGAGTTTTCTGAAAGTGATGATAGCTCGGGTTATAGCGGGAGTTCAGATGAAGAAAGCTCGAATGCGGATGATTATAATTCTGAAGATGGATCTTTTTTCTTATCAGACTGCCTTTATGGCGAATGTCTCGGCCTCGACAAGTCAGGTAAATTCTGATCCTCCTACTCCTAGTGTTCGTAAAATGTGTGCAGAATTGAAAGAGGAATCTGAAAAGGTTCACAGTCATAATCAAAGTTTAGTGATTGAGCTGTCAAAGTGCAAAGAGGCAAACATGGCTTTAGCTCGAAACGAAAAGGATTTTAAAGATGTTACTGAAACGTTAAAGAAAAGTGTTTCCGAATTAACAAAAACTGTTTTCAACAAACAAATTGGTATTAATAACTACATTAATATCATTGAGGAAACAAATAAAGAGCTAGCCGTTGCCAAATGCGAGCATGATGCGATCAAGCTCAAATTGGATAGTTATTCTAACTCCCGATATGTGCTTGATCACATCATAGACGTTCAAAAGCTGAAAGGGAATGTGAAAGGCGTTGGGTATAAGTCGTGTCCGCCCCCTTTGAGACACAACTATACCAAAATGCCCGATGAGGAGGAAATGCCGCGTTTTGAGCCAACTGTACCTCTTGATTATGAGGAAGTTACTACTGGCCCAGGGTTCAAATCGGACAGTTCTTCAAGTACATCATCTGAGCAAACAAAAACTTCAACATCTACGAAACAAAGTCCTCCAATCATTGAGGACTATGAGTCGTCTGATGATGAATCAGAATCAGATATGAATGACCAGGATGAATCACTTGATAAGAAGAAGGGAATAGAAATTCTAATTGAGAATCATATTCTTTGTGATCCTCCTATTCCTGTTGTGCAACAAGTTTCCAAACAAGTGATTAATCCTGTCAAGGAAGTAAAAGAATCTGTGTCTACCGTTAAGAGTAACAATGTGTTGTATACTTTGGTTGGTGATACCAAAATTTATTCAGACAAGGACTTTCCAATTAAAAACGTCAATCCATCTTTAATTGACAAAATTAATTTTTGAAGATAATACAAGCAAATTTTTGGGAAAGATGATACCTGGAGTTGTTGTAACTCAATGTGATCCCATTCTAAAATCCGAAGTCAGAAAACAATTTGGAAGACAAAAATCACCAACAAAGCAACAACCTTTTGCTCCTAAGGGCAAACAACTAGTTCAACGAGCTCAAAGTCCTAACGTTTCTAAATCAAAATATGAAACAAAAGGAGCTCATTATCAGAAGAAAAACAGTGATGTCAAGTTTGTAGCATCGAAGGGTACTGATAAAATTGAGACTTTTGAAAACAAATCAAACACCGATTTTATCCAACAAGTCAAGATTTTAAAACGTAACAGTCAAAACAATTACACTCAACATACAAATGGGTGTGATGAAAGAGCAAGTACCTCAGGTTCTACTGGTTCGACATCTGTTAGTCGATCAGATTCTCCTAAGTTTGTTGAAAGGAGAACGTGTTTTAAGTGTGGGGAGTTTGGACATATCATTAAAAATTGTACAAATACTCCCAAAGAGAAATTTGTTAAAAGAGCACCACCTGAAAAGGTTCACCCACAACGTCGTCCTGTTTCACCAAAACATGATAAAAGAACTGTTAAAGAACAAGAAACAAAACAACGACGTCAAAGCAGTTGAAAAGGCTTTAAAATCTGAAGTCAAATCTGTTAATAGGGAACCAAGTTCATCACAATCTTCAAAACCAGAAATTTCAAAATCTTTTTGTAAGAATCAAACAGGTAAACAAAAACAAACTTGGAAACCTAAGACGGGTGAAAGTTCAGGGGGAGGTGATGTGTTTGAAAATCATCAGGAAATTGAAATGACATTTCTTGATTCTCAAGGGCAACCCAAGTCTGTTAAGGCTTGGGTCCCCCTCTCCAACTAATCTCTAAGTGAGTGTGCAGGATGTTCCAGGAGGAACTATCGATCGTCTTAAGATTGTTGATAGTGGAGTGTCCATGCACAAGATAGGCGACTCAAAGCTAAAAGATATTGTTGCTTCTAGGAGTTGTTGCCTTTGATGGAGAGAGAAAAAGAAAAGAAGACAGACTTGTCTGTCGAAAGAAATTGAAAATCTTCGACAAAATAAAAATCATTCAAAAGTTTGATTGTTCAAGGCTTTGATCGGGTCCCCAGGATAGATTCAAATCAAAATGTACGCACCTGCAGCACGTCTGAAGTTCAAAATCAACAAGATGAATGTGCGGTGTACATTTCTTTGTGGTGTAATTGAAGAAAATGTGTTTGTTGAACAAACCAACCTTGGTGTGCGGATGCCTTGGCGTGGATTGAACAACCGCACACTACTTCTCAAGAGAAAGATAAAGACCTTCGTTGGTGCAATATGGAAGACCAGTCGGACCCAAAGGTTTATGATCTTGTTGCTGTCAAGAGATTTCTCAGTAGCTACAAAATCGACTTTGAAATCCACACCGGGTGGATATCCAGTTTGGGAGAGCGCTCAGATTCCTGGCAATGCACGAATCAGTTGCAGGATACGGTTTTGAATTTCTAATATCTCATATACTTGTCGATATTTAAGCTGCTCTTTGAATTATTATCATCTCGTACAGCACTCTTTGACCAGACACGTTGATCTCGAATATCACCTCACACGTGATTGTTTTTAATATGAAACTCGTCAATGTTGTCATGGTCCGCACCGCTTACCGACGTGCCAACTCATTTTTCCAAAATTCGATAAACCATTTCTGATTAAATTAATTTTGGTAAACGGCATTGAGGTAAAACATGAGTTAACCGACATCGGAAAATCGTTTTTGTAAATACCTTTGTGTTTTTAAAATTTATCATAGTTTGTTGCATTTTTGGGGGAGTAAATCCAAAATTTTAAAAATCCAAAAACATCGAAAACTTTTCAAAACGCAAAAACAATAGAAAATCAAAAATGAGTTTCCTGGCGAGAAAAAGAGAAAATGATAGTACATCAGTGGTCTATCAAAACCTCTTCGAACTGAAATGCAAAATGAAAAATGTTAAGCAGCTCTATATAAGATGTATCGGTAGGCTCACAATCATTTTAAAGTGTACAGGGTGATATAAATCTTAAATCGACTGAAGACCAAGTGGGAACCATTCATTGGCATATGGTCTTAGTACCGAAATTTCGTTTGAGAGATTGCCGAGGTTCTGAGATATTCGGTCTTTATGCTGCTTATCATCTGGGTATCATGGTTGTATCTTTTACCAAAAAATAACGGAGACGAAGTCTAGATCTTCCATGATACTATACATACGTGTACATATTGCATTCGATCTCAATAAGTGATCAACAATCACATGTCCCTCAAATAAGTGATAATATATCACATTTATCCGGGAGTCAAGTTCGTCTCTCTGCTGTACGAAAGTACTGACCAGTTCACGGACTTGCTCCTGTGCCCTCATGCATATGAAAATCAAGTTCCTCATCAATAAGTGATTCTATCACATAGGGCTTGTTTTCAATCAAAATAAGTGAGTTTCTCACATTTTCATATACGGTCAAACAGATGATAATTAGTATACTCACCGGTAAGATGAACTCTCGTTCATACCTTGATACGGGAATGTGTCGTGTGTGGATGAACACCGGTCGGTAAGTATAAATCATACCTTAAAGTATCCCCTCGCCATGATTACATCTGATAAGTTGAGCTTAAGTGGACAACAATACCGATAATTGTTATAGGATGCTTATCTTAATGTGAACTAATTGAACAACAAGAGCGTTTTGTCGTGACCGTACACTGATATGATTCTCTTACTGTAACACCCGTTCTTATAATTCAAGGTTTGACGTATATTTTACGAGAAACAATCAGGTAATTAAGATTACATAAACATCGGAAATACGGGTTTATTAAAAACTTTTACAATCATAAGTCATTCAACAAAACGTGAACGAATTCGTTGTTTAAAATTTTACAACGTGACCAAGTGCGGAAGCATGAATCTATATCGTGTTCGGTTCTTCGAGGAGCTTGGTCGTCTTCCGGCATTCTAAAAGAACCTATATTTCATAAACATGAAATGCTTTAGTCATACGGGGATTAAAATTTGTCTAAACAAATCCGGTAATGATAATGGAAGGAAAAAGAATCCCAACGTTAAACTCTTGATCTCAAAACATGGATTTCCAACTGGCCTCCACCGTAACTTACGGTGGCCCCTGGTGTGAAATGCCCCTACCGTAAATCAGTAGGGGGCTGCCGTAAAGCCTTCAGCTCCACCGTAACTTACGGTGGCACCGTAAGTTACGGTGGCCCCTGCATTCCAGCTTTCCATTTTGCCGTTTATTGACACGAAAACTTTCGTATCTTTCAAACTGCTTATCCGTTTGACCCACCGTTTCTTCCTACATGATTGTAATTTGACCCTTCATCATATGGAGTCAAAATCCATCATCCGGATTAACAAAATTTAAGACTTTTAAGTCTTCGGCTTATTACCATTTTTACCAAATTTTGACCCGTTCGCGATTTTATCAAACAAACATGTTTACTTGATCTATAAACTCATGAGAATCATAATTTCAATATTTCCTATCAAATAAATCATAAATCATGGGTTTCTTACTTAGTTAGAACCCGTTTATGTTCAAGTGCTTATTTTGACCCATTAAGGGTATTTAAGCACATTAAAGCTTAAAATCGCTTTCATTCATTTCTAGCGTTATATACAACATTCTTATCAAGTAATCTTCCACCACAACTATAATTGTGGTGGACTTAATGAGGTGATCTATATAATCCGAGTTTTTCTCGTCTGATTGCTAATTTACGACAAAGACTCATATAGAGTCATTTGACCGAAGGTTTACATCTTTCGCTTCTTACACTTATTCCAATTATTTATTTGATCATAAAACTCGTTTCAAAACTACCTTTAAAGGTTGTTTATTCGAATTAGCCAACAAGGGCGTTTTAGTCAATTTTAGTCATTCTTTTACGACGAAGGACTATTAGTGCTTGTTTGAACCCCAAAATCCGACCTTTTAACCATATTCTTGTTTAGAAACCAATATGTTTCTAAAACACCATAATCATAACTCAATTTATTCGCTTTACCTAAAAGATAACCGAATATCTTATTTTAACCTTGTCTAACTGTTATAAAACTCCAAACTCTACATGATGAGTTGTATTATTATACATACCTGGCTCGGATCAATATATTGACCCGTTTCAATACCTTTCCTTAGTGGCTGCTAAGTGATAGCGATGTAAGCATCCATGTGCTATTTATTTCCTAAAATCATGCAACTTGACAACCCATTAGTCGATATTGTCAAAGGGTGATAATTTCACCTTTTGACCCGTTTGGTCTAAATGACCAATTACCATTGTCAAATTGTCAAATATTGTCAAATTACCATTTTGCCCTTAATGGTTATTATGATTTAACTTATATGATAACCATTAAAAGTACATGTTTCATTCGTCATAATATGATCGAATTACCGATTTAACTCATTTTTAGCCATCACTATGTTTTCTTGTCATATTTGATTATCTTGTTCCGTACGACTACACGCCGGAACATCATATCTCAATTAGGTATTTTTTCTTTTTCGTAACTAATACGACGAAAGAATATTATAAATATATGACTAGTGTAAGATATACTTACCTTGCATCCTGTTTATGCATTTTCCTTCACTCCCGATTAGTTTGACCCGCTTCCTTCCCAAGCTTCCCCTTAGCTTGTCAGCGTCAAACTATCATCATAATTCATAAGATGGTTAACTTAGTCCTAATCATTCACGACTATTCCATCCTACGACTTTTATGTCGAAATTACCATTCGACCATATCATTGATCAGTTTGACTTTTAAAAGTCAACTGACTGTTGACATAATTAACTATACGAAGTAGCTTAACTACTAGTTTTAATTATTTGGCCAATTATCCGGTAAACATCATTCCTATGTTACCGTTTTAATCACGTATTTAGCAAGCTCTTGTAACTATAAGTTACCAAATTAATACTTGATGATATTAAACATCATTAATCATGAACAATCATCCAATTTTATCATATCATACTAAACCCTTTTTATAGTAGGTATAATCATATACTTAAACACATCATTTGTTCAAGTATTTATCGATTATTATCATGCATGATGATTCTAATCACAATTATATCATCTTTTTCAACATATGTTTAAAACCCACTTGATTAAGTGTAGTAAATCATCAAATCGTTCAATACATAGCATGTCATGTATGAGTTTCACTTAGGGTTTTGTTCCTAAGCAAGTATACATCACTAATCTAGCCATACCTTCTCTAATCCCTGCCTAATTCATGATTAGGATGATTATCCATATTTCACAACTTCACTAATCATCAAGATTTTACATACCTTACGATCCTCTTGTTCGGGTGATCGTTAATTCACGCTCGGTTGTGAATTTGGGCTTCATTTGATCCTTCAATTTGATGATTATGTTAGATGTTAGGGTTTGGCTCCTTGGGAGCTTTCCTGAGCTCGATCCAGAACACACACTTATGTGTGTGTGTGTTTTGTTTAGTTATTAATAAATAACTTTTCAAGTTATCCCGCTTTGCCCCCTCGTGTTTGGTTCGTTATTTAAGTAGGCGAGAACCTAATTATTTTCAACAATATCCCCACTTATTAACTAGGTTTAATATTCCTAGTTAACTTAGCGGGTTTGGGAATATTTATGACTAAGCTTATTTTAAGTCCCGTTAGGTCGGGCCTTCTATAAACTTTATTTCCTCAAAATCCTTTATACTACTTTTATTTAATATTAGGTTTATTTATTTAAAATCCTAATATTCACCGGGTTACTTTTACCACTAACGGTACTTTACCCGTCTTTTAGTATTAACGTGGGTTAATTACCAAACCCGTTTTCGGGGTGTTACAAGTCTACCCCCCTTAAAGAGGTTTCGTCCTCGAAACCCTTTCTTACTTAATTCATTGAGTTTAAACCTAATGTATTTGATCCGAGATATCATTTAAACATTAATTATACTTTTCACCAATTGTTAGTATTACTAGATAAGTATGGTAACATCTTTTTGGTCACTAATTGTCTACGTATCTCATACGACATAGTGCAACTTAAAATAACGTAATCTCGTTATTTCCACTAGTTTAGTTAACTTAGCGATATCCATCGCTTTCATATACTATCAAATTCTTTATGAATCCGTTATTTTGACCCGTTTAAAGGTCTTTAGTGAAAGCTTTCACTTTTAGCAACAAATTCTTTTATTTTCAACTTTATTTATTCGGTTCAATTATACCGAATCTACCACTTGCAAGCAAACCAAATTTCCTGATTTGAATTGCTGACCTTAACCGGTCTCACTAACTAGACTTATTAGTCCAGTTACTTTTACCGCTCGCCTGGTTATAACGTGATTCTACCTCACATTGCATTTCTTAACCGTGATCGTGTCACATTATGTTTAATTCATATCAACCTTTCATTTTCGAAAACATCACTTTTTCGAATATATCGTCTTGCGCCTATTAGTGTCAAGACTTGTATCCTTCATGCTTACTATTTAAATTCCTATCAGAATTTCTATTTGTAAAAACATTATTTCTTACTAAAACCGAAGTTTTAGTTTAGGATGTTCTCTTTATCTTTTGTCAATTATCCGTACCAGGATATTGACAGTCCATAATTTATTCTTTTACAGTCTTAGTTTCATGCGGGGATTCTCTACTGGTTCCCTTGCTTGTCTAAGTAACCCTCAGATTCTTTCACTTAGCCTCGTAGGCTATTTCTTTAGGCTTTTGCCTCTTTAGGGCGTTGCCTTTATGTCCCTTTTACCTTTTATTCATGACCCGTGGGTCAGTTTAGTCCCGTAGACCTTTACACTGTTTATAACCCGAAGGTTATAATGATCCCGTAGTTCGTCCCTTTTATGTTTGAAAATTTATTTATTTTCACATCAAAAGTTCGTTCACTCCGACTGTGATTCGTGTCTGCAATCATTTCATATTCAATTCCGACCCATTACATGGGTTCATTAATATCTCGCGCTTTCCTTTATTCGGTTTGCGCCCATATTTGTATTCAATCTCGTCCCATTACCGGGCTCATTATCCTTTCCAATGTTACGTTTTATCTAACCCGTTTAACTTGTTCGAGTGAAAATTCGTCACTTATGAATGTCAAACTTCAATATTTGTTCGACCCGTTCAACTTTAGAATAGTTGGACATGATTTATCAAAACTTCTATTTACTTTATCTTGTCGTCGTTTGGTCATGACTCAAAATTCAAGTCTTTCAACTTTCCATCCGAGTTCCCGTTCCTCGGTCTACGCATGTTTTTAAACCCTTACCCACCAACCGGGTGTTTTACCGAAGTCGTTATTATTGCAACCCTTACGTTATGCATTATGACTTCGTTTTCTCTTTTATATTCCTACTTTGTTCTCAAGTTTGGCGTTTTACAAAATCGACCCGTTTAGAGACATATTCGCACTTTCCGGGTTCGAGTGTAAGTACACCCCCTCCCAATACGTACCTTAATTATTTTACATGTTTCTTTGTCCCTTCCTTCGGGCTTATCATCCTAATGTAATACGCTTCCGTCACCCAGCTGTGCGTTTACATTATTACCAGATATTTTGCTCATTCGATTCATTTTGGTACTTTTTAAGCTAGTCCCATTCACCCTGCCCTTACTACATCGGATGTAAATGTGTCCGCCATAAGAAGTTCATGGTATCATATGCCACTACTTACTTGGCCAGAGTAAGCGATTAACACATGACACACATGACCTTTTATAGTTTTCACATCACGCCCTATGTAAGTAACGCCTCTATTTGTTTCTCTTGGAAACAATATCCCGAATACATTTTCTATTCGGGGTTTTCCAAGTTTTTAATCTACCTATGCAACTTTCAATTTCTACTTATTTGTTGCATATAACTATTTGTGCGATTATTTAAAATGTGCACCTGGTAATGTTTGCCCCTACGGGCGTTCCTTGCCATTAACCTTGTTCGCGGTCGTTACGCGATTTAGTCCTTGGTGAGCATGCTCCTCTAGTCATACTTCGGACCGTTCCATCATCATATCCACAATTCGTTTGACTCTCGTCGTCTTCAAACGCGAGTGTCCTTCAATTAAAACATTCACAAAAGTTAGTAACGTCAACTTCAATAATCGCCCGTATTATAATACAAGGCTTTTTCTACTATACGCGTCAACGCGCGTATTTTCGTCAACTATATCAATCATTTTAATTGGGATAACGTGTATCACACGATAGCCCTATGTGTTGTTTACAACACTTTAGCATGCTAAACTATTAACATACATGTACTTACCGGATTTGCGATCAAGCCTCGAACCGAACACCAATTTTTATTTAGAGCATAAGGTTTAAGTCCAAGCATAGTCTTCCCACCATACTTGAATCTCTTAAACCAAGGCTCTGATACCAACTTGTAACACTCGTTCTTATAATTCAAGGTTTAACGTATATTTTACGAGAAACAATCAGGTAATTAAGATTACATAAACATCGGAAATACGGGTTTATTAAAAACTTTTACAATCATAAGTCATTCAACAAAACGTGAACGAATTCGTCGTTTAAAATTTTACAACGTGACCAAGTGCGGAAGCATGAATCTATATCGGGTTCGGTTCTTCGAGGAGCTTGGTCGTCTTCCGGCATTCTAAAAGAACCTATATTTCATAAACACGAAATGCTTTAGTTATACGGGGATTAAAATTTGTCTAAACAAATCCGGTAATGATAATGGAAGGAAAAAGAATCCCAACGTTAAACTCTTGATCTCAAAACATGGATTTCCAACTGGCCTCCACCGTAACTTACGGTGGCACCGTAAGTTACGGTGGCCCCTGGTGTGACATGCCCCTACCGTAAATCAGTAGGGGGCTGCCGTAAAGCCTTCATCTCCACCGTAACTTACGGTGGCACCGTAAGTTACGGTGGCCCCTGCATTCCAGCTTTCCATTTTGCCGTTTATTGACACGAAAACTTTCGTATCTTTCAAACTGCTTATCCGTTTGACCCACCGTTTCTTCCTACATGATTGTAATTTGACCCTTCATCATATGGAGTCAAAATCCATCATCCGGATTAACAAAATTTAAGACTTTTAAGTCTTCGGCTTATTACCATTTTTACCAAATTTTGACGCGTTCGCGATTTTATCAAACAAACATGTTTACTTGATCTATAAACTCATGAGAATAATAATTTCAATATTTCCTATCAAATAAATCATAAATCATGGGTTTCTTACTTAGTTAGAACCCGTTTACGTTCAAGTGCTTATTTTGACCCATTAAGGGTATTTAAGCACTTTAAAGCTTAAAATCGCTTTCATTCATTTCTAGCGTTATATACAACATTCTTATCAAGTAATCTTCCACCACAACTATAATTGTGGTGGACTTAATGAGGTGATCTATATAATCCGAGTTTTTCTCGTCTGATTGCTAATTTACGACAAAGACTCATATAGAGTCATTTGACCGAAGGTTTACATCTTTCGCTTCTTACACTTATTCCAATTATTTATTTGATCATAAAACTCGTTTCAAAACTACCTTTAAAGGTTGTTTATTCGAATTAGCCAACAAGGGCGTTTTAGTCAATTTTAGTCATTCTTTTACGACGAAGGACTATTAGTGCTTGTTTGAACCCCAAAATCCGACCTTTTAACCATATTCTTGTTTAGAAACCAATATGTTTCTAAAACACCATAATCATAACTCAATTTATTCGCTTTACCTAAAAGATAACCGAATATCTTATTTTAACCTTGTCTAACTGTTATAAAACTCCAAACTCTACATGATGAGTTGTATTATTATACATACCTGGCTCGGATCAATATATTGACCCGTTTCAATACCTTTCCTTAGTGGCTGCTAAGTGATAGCGATGTAAGCATCCATGTGCTATTTATTTCCTAAAATCATGCAACTTGACAACCCATTAGTCGATATTGTCAAAGGGTGATAATTTCACATTTTGACCCGTTTGGTCTAAATGACCAATTACCATTGTCAAATTGTCAAATATTGTCAAATTACCATTTTGCCCTTAATGGTTATTATGATTTAACTTATATGATAACCATTAAAAGTACATGTTTCATTCATCATAATATGATCGAATTACCGATTTAACTCATTTTTAGCCATCACTATGTTTTCTTGTCATATTTGATTATCTTGTTCCGTACGACTACACGCCGGAACATCATATCTCAATTAGGTATTTTTCTTTTTCGTAACTAATACGACGAAAGAATATTATAAATATATGACTAGTGTAAGATATACTTACCTTGCATCCTGTTTATGCATTTTCCTTCACTCCCGATTAGTTTGACCCGCTTCCTTCCCAAGCTTCCCCTTAGCTTGTCAGCGTCAAACTATCATCATAATTCATAAGATGGTTAACTTAGTCCTAATCATTCACGACTATTCCATCCTACGACTTTTATGTCGAAATTACCATTCGACCATATCATTGATCAGTTTGACTTTTAAAAGTCAACTGACTGTTGACATAATTAACTATACGAAGTAGCTTAACTACTAGTTTTAATTATTTGGCCAATTATCCGGTAAACATCATTCCTATGTTACTGTTTTAATCACGTATTTAGCAAGCTCTTGTAACTATAAGTTACCAAATTAATACTTGATGATATTAAACATCATTAATCATGAACAATCATCCAATTTTATCATATCATACTAAACCCTTTTTATAGTAGGTATAATCATATACTTAAACACATCATTTGTTCAAGTATTTATCGATTATTATCATGCATGATGATTCTAATCACAATTATATCATCTTTTTCAACATATGTTTAAAACCCACTTGATTAAGTGTAGTAAATCATCAAATCATTCAATACATAGCATGTCATGTATGATTTTCACTTAGGGTTTTGTTCCTAAGCAAGTATACATCACTAATCTAGCCATACCTTCTCTAATCCATGCCTAATTCATGATTAGGATGATTATCCATATTTCACAACTTCACCAATCATCAAGATTTTACATACCTTACGATCCTCTTGTTCGGGTGATCGTTAATTCACGCTCGGTTGTGAATTTGGGCTTCATTTGATCCTTCAATTTGATGATTATGTTAGATGTTAGGGTTTGGCTCCTTGGGAGCTTTCCTGAGCTCGATCTAGAACACACACTTATGTGTGTGTGTGTTTTGTTTAGTTATTAATAAATAACTTTTCAAGTTATCCCGCTTTGCCCCCTCGTGTTTGGATCGTTATTTAAGTAGGCGACAACCTAATTATTTTCAACAATATCCCCACTTATTAACTAGGTTTAATATTCCTAGTTAACTTAGCGGGTTTGGGAATATTTATGACTAAGCTTATTTTAAGTCCCGTTAGGTCGGGCCTTCTATAAACTTTATTTCCTCAAAAGCCTTTATACTGCTTTTATTTAATATTAGGTTTATTTATTTAAAATCCTAATATTCACCGGGTTACTTTTACCACTAACGGTACTTTACCCGTCTTTTAGTATTAACGTGGGTTAATTACCAAACCCGTTTTCGGGGTGTTACACTTACCCTCGAAACTCACAAAAAGAATGTCTGTAAATATTTGTTTACTGCTTTTAGTTTCTGCATCTTTGTATATATTTATTTACTGCTTTCCGTCTTTACAATTTGAAAAATGAAAATTTCAAAAAGATTTTAGGTGTGTTTTAATATAAACTTTATAAAAGCCAAAAAGATTTTTCTTCTAGTTTATTTTTGATTGACCGATGTTGGAACTCGAGTCTATCCTACCTAAAATCCTGATTGTAAGCCGGAAAACAATTGCATCTTCATAAACAGTCGAAGTTGACAGATTTTGAAAGTTTAAGAATTAAAATTGATCATTTTCTAAACTTTCAAACAGTTCTCGGTCGGTGGTTGATTGAAAAAAAGGTCACATATGTGTCATTTGTTTAAATGTTAACTATATTCCAAGCGGTTGTTCTCATTACGTGTTTAGCTTTCTTGTATGTGCAGATGCGACATCAGAATCAGCTAAAGACGAAGAGAACGTGTCAGATGACAAGCCGTAAAGTGAAGACACGACGTTGATGCAATCAGAAGATCAAGATGATCGGGTTGCAGTTGATCTCTCATTAACACCACAAGGATCTGAAGTAATGACGATCAAAAGATTCACGAGCACGACTCAATGGAGAGTTCAGTCCAAGGGGGAGTTTGTTGATACACTTTCTTCTTACGACGCGTGAAGACTTTGAAGATCCTCCGACATGAAAGACATGGAAGTCGAACCATCATAGCAGCGTCCAAGGGGGAGTTTGTTGATACATTTTTGTGTGGACGCGGTACGTTCGGTTCGAGCCTTTAAACAGCATGAAGACCAAGTTGGATATCCTCCTATCCTACTTGGGTCCGACAAGTTTATCTTGTTTGTTTTGTAATGTATAAATATAACTGTGCATGTTGCATATTAGTTATGTGGTATGTGTGTGTTTATATATTCACTGGGCTAAAAAAAACCTTGACTTTGGGCCAAATCCTTCACTGGGCCAAAAGTCTTCATGGGGAAACCCCACATGACGAAACCCCTCTGTTCATGATGAAACTCAAAGTGTTTCATCATGCTACAGGACAAAACACGATGAAACAAAGTGTTTCATCACACTACAAGATAAAAGCATGACAAAACTCCCTGTTTCGTCGACTGTTGGGTTTCTTCAGGCCCAATGTTGTTTCGTCAAGCCCTTTTGTGTTTCGTCGTAGTTAAGGCCCAGGCTGCTATATAAACAGCTTTCTGGTTTCACTTTGAAATGAGATGAGAGCATACCCTGAAAGTTATACTGTCAAACTGTGTGTGTATCAGTTGTTATTGGTTCTCATCCCATTTAATCAATAGATTGCGTTTCATTGGTTATACCGTGTCTGTTATTAACTGTGTTTGGTTTGGCATCGTTACGGGGATTCCGCACCCGTGACATTGTTTGTTATAAACAAGGATTTGGTTTTCGTTATCGATCCTCAGATTTCGGGACCTACAGAAGGGCACGGCTTATATGTGTCGCGGGGTGCGACGGAGTATTACTTGCCAAACAAACATTTTTGGCACATGTCCCGTAATGTGGTGGGTCTATACCTATGACTAACCTGACCTAACCCTAGCCATAAGTGTGTGGCGGTCCGTGACAGGCTTAGCCTCTTGGCGTAGCGCGGCGCGAAAGACTTCGAAGACAGCTATAAATAGAGCATCAACGGCACATTTCACACTCGCTCACATCTCTTTCTCTCTCAGACTTCTAGCAAGAAAGTTATAGTTAGTATACCCCTAAAACACGAAGCTTTGCCCCATTGTAAGTATTTTAACCCCCGATCACTAATTCGTTACCCTACCCGATTGATCTAGGTCCCCGTAACGTATGTCAAGGCTCTGCCTGACTAAGTTCGTTGGGGTTCTGTCTCGTGTTGTATGGCTAAAGTGACTTAGGTTATTTTACTAACACGTGTGCATTGTATGTTTTTAACAGAAAATAATCAGAAAAAATCAACAGGAAGCTGTAGAAACACATAAGTCTACAATGTGAGTCATTCTCTTTTTCTACCAAATTGTGTTACAAAATCTCAAATATTTTCAATTATACTTATAGTGATTGAGTCTTTGTATTCTACAATTACTGCCGGTATGTGGGGTTTTGTATACACTACTAGTCAAGCGTTACTATTGGACAAAGAGTTAGCCAATAGTAATAAGACCACGGTCATTGTAACTGCGAACGTGACAAATACTGAATGAGTAATTGGGTAGATACAAACATTGTAATCGCTCCCAATACTGTAAAGTTATAAAAGATTATTTTGATTAAACTAGGATGCACTCGGCAGTATTTCTTGCGGATAAAATCTTTTTAAAACGCGTTTCAGGTAACTTAATGTGAAGCTATAAGAAGCCAGCTATGAAGCACTGAAGACTTAAAGAAGTGGCTATAAAAGTTACCTAAATATAAGTTTATGTTTTCAGCAACAAGGGTTTATCCCTATAAATGTATTTTGAATAAAACAATCATTTTATCCCATCGGTTTATTATAAAAGTTTGGTGTTGTGAAACTCTGAAATTTATTTCCTAACTACGATCTTGATGTCTCATTTCCTAACTCCAAATTAATAAACACTGATACTACCAACTGTTGTTCGTGGCTCCCGCTCCCAGGGTAGGGGTCGGGGGTTTCGACATAACCAATGCCAATACCATCATCCCACCACCGCTCCATGCCGATTGTGCGCGAATTGCAATCGATATGGGCATTTTGCTGCCCAATGTCACAAACCACCCATGGCCAACCCGAATCAAGCCGTTGTAGCCCAGAATCCTGCCCCAAACCAAGCTCAAACCGCTCATGTGCGAGCATGTTAAAAATGTGGCGACCTTAACCATCTCGCCAATGTTTGCCCTCAGCGCAACCAACCACCGCCACAGCAGTAGCAGCAGCAACAACCTCAACAAGCTCGAGGCCAAGCTTTTTTCATCACTGCCGCTCAGGCGCAAAACGCAAATGATGTCAATACTGGTACGTTTCTTGTCAACCATGTTTATGCTTCATGTTTAATTGATACTGGCATAGATAAGAGTTTTGTATATGTTGAATTCAAACCTTTGCTTAAGTGTAAACGCTCTGAGTTACCAAGATCATTCGCTGTCGAAGTCGCAAATGGAAAACTCGTCAGTGTTGATTTCGTCCTTTCTAAGTTCTCTTTGATTCTTAACGATCATACATTTCCAATCGATCTCATACCTATGCAAATGGGTAGTTTTGACGTCATAGTAGGTATGGACTGGCTTAGGCGAGTTCGTGCTGAAATTGTTTGCTCTGACAAGTTTGTTTGTCTTCTTCTTCCCAATGGTGATTCTCTACACGTCTATGGCGAGAAACCTTCTCAAAGTCTCAAGCTTATGTCGTGTATTCAAGCGAACAAGTACTTACGCAAGGGTACCTTCGCCTTTCTCTCCCACATTGTGGAAAAGAAGGACAAAGGCCGAAGCATAGGTGACGTTCCTGTTGTTCGTGACTTTCCTGAGGTCTTTCTCGATGATCTTCTTGGTCCGCCTCCTGCTCGTTCTGTTGACTTTCGCATCGATTTAGTGCCTGGCGCTACGCCTGTCACTAAGTCTCCTTATTATTTAGCACCCTCTGAGATGTAAGAGCTTTTGAGCCAACTTCAAGAGCATCTTGATAAAGGCTTTATATGCCCTAGTACTTCTCCTTGGGGCGCTCACATTTTATTCGTCAAAAAGAAAGATGGATCGTTCCGAATGTGTATTGACTATCATGAGCTCAACAAGCTTACTGTCAAAAACCGATACCCTCTTCCTCGTATTGACGATCTCTTCGATCAGCTACAAGGCGCGATTTGCTTTTCTAAGATCGATCTCCATTCTGGTTATCGTCAACTTCGAGTCCTCGAAGAAGATATACCCAAAACCGCCTTTCGTACGCGTATGGTCACTATGAGTTCGTGGTCATGTACTTTGGTTTTACCAACGCACCTGTTGTTTTCATGGATTTGATAAACCGCGTGTGCAAAGCGTACTTGGACCGTTTCGTGATCATCTTCATCGACGATATCCTCATTTACTCCAAGAGTTAAGAAGAGCACGAGCGACACTTGCTTCTTATCCTTCAGCTTCTACGCACTGAACCTCTTTATGCCAAATTCTCCAAGTGTGAATTTTGGTTAAAAAAGGTTCAATTTCTTGGTCACACTGTCAACGAACTTGGTATTCACATTGACCCGGCTAAAATCAAAGCTGTGAAGAACTGGATTGCACCTAAATATCCGTCCTAAATTCGTTCTTTCATTAGTATTCTGGTTATTATCGTCGCTTCATTTCCAACTTTTCAAAAATCGTCGTTCCTCTCACCTCCTTGACCCAAAAAGAGAAACTTTTTGTTTGGGGTCCCGAACAAGAGGAGTCCTTTCAAACTCTCAAGGACATGCTTTGTAATGTTCCTATTCTAGCTCTTCCCGATGGTAACGACGACTTCGTCGTGTATTGTCACGGCCCCCGCCACCGGTTTTACCCGGTCCAGGAGCCGCGGGGCAGGAACTCGCGTGGTATTTATTAATTGATGCGACAGCGGAAGATTTTAACAGGATCTTTTAAAATTTGAAAATGCCCGATTATTTTATTTCATAATTCGGGATAAAACCCCGTAATTTACAATAGAGGAATTTTACTAGGAAATTCCCTGATTTACTAAAACATGTTTATTTATTTTAACTGAGCCACCTTTTCAAGCTGGTTAGTGCTCCGTAGCACGTTTTCCTTGATTTACAGCAGGTCGCCTGAAACATGTTTTAAAAATATTTTGTCAGCGGGGAAATACTGGTGAGTTATTCAAATTTTTTTTATAAAATGACACATAGTTATTAATTACAGCATAAGAGCGATTACAATGGCTTCTATCTTATTTTATCTGGCACCGTGTCACCTGGTGACGATGGTCATACCACTATTGGGTCCCACCCCAAGTAGTGATGATTATCACTGTTAGGATTTATTAGCCTAACCGTGAGAATTTAGTAATGTGCACAATACCCCACTAGCCAGTGATTTAAGATAACCACGACTTAATCCCTGTAATTATAACTTTTTGGAGATAAATGGAGTATTGTAAAATACTTTTGATAAAAGAGAATAACTCACATTGCAGATTTAAACGAGCAGAGTTTAGCCTACTGATTAGCCTTGTTAACCTAATTCAAATAACAATGCACACGAAAACTAGGTCAGTAACTTTAATCCAACTTTTTACGACAACTCACGAGATTAAAACCATCACAACGAATGACAAAGTGTGATACTTAAACATCCATCGAATTCACGATGAATGACATAGCATAACCCTAATTTGGGAAGCACTTAAACATCCATTGGATAGTTTCAATCGATCGGACATTGAATCGTAGT
The DNA here is from genome assembly GCA_030545235.1 of Helianthus tuberosus. Classification (NCBI taxonomy): domain Eukaryota; kingdom Viridiplantae; phylum Streptophyta; class Magnoliopsida; order Asterales; family Asteraceae; genus Helianthus; species Helianthus tuberosus. The sequence continues at coordinate 8,977,870 of CM060434.1, read as the reverse complement.
AGCGATCGAGTTATTACCCTGTTATCGCAGTAGAATGTTGTGATTGTGTGTGTTTTTGTAGTAATCAGACGATAACTTAGTGTACGAAATGTCTTTTAACGTCGAACCAACGCAGAATGTCAAGTCCCACACCCCTCTATATATACTGGAAAAACAGCCCCCTCGCGTGGCGCGAGGGGCTGTCGCGTGGCGCGAGGGGCACCACCCTACCCAAGGGTAGCCCCGTGTCTCAGTAGCTTGGGTGGGTTGACCGATCGTTCAAATTCGTTTTACACGTAAAATTGTGTTGATAATATCAACTAGGATTTACCCCCCCCCCCCTTAGTTTTAGGGGCCCTGATCCTGATTCCGATTGTTCTGAAAATTTTAGGGTTCATGCAGGATTACCTGGGGTCTCAATTAGGGTTTCCTATTGGGTAAAATAAGATAAGAAATGGTAATTTTAATGAGAGTTGTTACATCCTCCCCACCTTAATAAAAATCTCGTCCTCGAGATTTACTGGAACAAGTAGGGATACTTTCGCTTCATCTTCGATTCCAGCTCCCAAGTGTATTCAGGTCCTCTCTTTGAATCCCACTTGACTTTGACCAGTACAAGTCTTTTGTGTTTGAGAAACTTGATCTTTCTGTCTTCTATCTGCAGTGGCTTCTCAACAAATTTTAGCTTTTTATTTACCTCTACCTCTTGAAGAGGTACTACCAGGGATTCGTCAGATAGACATTTCTTGAGATTGGATACATGAAAAACGTCATGTACTCCTGCTAATTCCTCTGGTAGTTGTAAGCGATATGCAACTGGTCCTATGCGTTGGATTACTGGGAATGGTCCTACGTACCTCGGACTCAGCTTTCCTTTCTTACCAAATCATACTACTCCTTTCCAAGGAGAAACTTTCAATAGTACTCTGTCTCCTACTTGAAATTCTAACGGCTTGCGTCGATTATCTGCATAACTATTCTGGCGATCTTGAGCCGTCTTTAATCTTTCCTTGATTTGAGTAATTTTGTCAGTAGTTTCTTGCACAATCTCAGGACCTGATAATTGGCTTTCTCCTATTTCTGCCCAAGAAACTGGAGTTCTGCACTTGCGTCCATACAATGCTTTGAATGGGGTAGCTTCGATGCTTGAATGATAACTATTGTTATAGGAGAATTCAATTAAAGGTAGGTGGTCATCCCAGTTTCCACCAAAATCTATCACACATGCCCTAAGCATGTCCTCTAAGGTTTGGATTATCCTTTCACTTTGTCCGTCTGTCTGAGGATGATATGCAGTGCTGAGATTTAGTCGGGTTCCCATGGCTTCCTGGAAACTTGTCCAAAAGTGGGAAGTGAAACGACTATCCCTATCCGATACAATGGAGAGTGGGACTCCATGTAAGGATACTACTTCATCTACATACAACTTTGCCAATCTTTCTATGCTAAAGGTTTCTTTCATGGGTAGAAAGTGAGCTGATTTGGTTAATCGATCCACAATTACCCAAATTGCATCATTACCTATTCTGGTTTTGGGCAACTTAGTAACAAAATCCATTGTTATAAGTTCCCATTTCCAAACAGGCATCTCTAATTGTTGTAGTAGACCTGAAGGTTTCTGGTGTTCTGCCTTCACTTGTGAACAAGACATTTAGAAACATATCTAGCTATATCCTTTTTCATTCCGATCCACCAGAAGTTATTTCTTAAATCTTGGTACATCTTAAATCTTGGTACATCTTATTCCTTCAAAGCTACCAGTTCTTTTCTGGGGAGAAGCTGTGAATACAGCTTGCTACGTCCTAAACAAAGTTTTGACCGTTAAACGTTTTAACAAAACTTGTCATGAGTTGATGTTTAATGAAAAACCAAACTTAACAGGCTTTGAACCATTTGGATTACCCTGCACCATTGTGCGAAACAAAGATAAACAAAAATTCGGTGAGGTGGCCGATGAAGGCTACTTTCTAGGCTACGTGCCTGGCACACCGAATAAAAGGGTTTTTAATCTAAAAACTGGTAAAATTGAGGTTGTTTTCAATGTAGAAATTACTTCTTACAAACCTCAACAATCAACGAGTGGTCCTGCTCTATTATATGATTATGATAGTGTGTTTAAATCATTTAATATTCCTGAGGTTCCTGATGCAGATGCTTCTCAGCTGATTCAAACAGTGATTGGTGAAGACGATGAAGGTGAATTTATGCCTAGATCGAATGTAGATATGTCAGATGCTCCGGGAACTTCCAATAGTGCTGCTGATCCTGATTCAAGCGATAGTGACTCTGAACCCTTTCAGGGGGAGGATTTCATAAATCCGTTTGCAAATCAAAATATTCAGGGGGAGGTTGGATCAAACCTGGGTGATAATCTAGAAGTCGATGCTGTTGCTACTACACGAGCAAATAGAGATCATCCGGTTGATATGATACTGGGAGATCCTACTATAGGTGTTCAGACGAGAAGAAGCATAGCAGAAAATTCTGGGTTATTTGTTTCGATTGAGAAGACTGGGATAGTGAACGAGTGCTTGTATAGTTGCTTTATTTCCCAAGAGGAGCCGAAGAACATTCATATGGCTCTTAAAGACAATTCATGGGTTGAAGCTATGCAAGAAGAATTGGCCCAGTTTGCGAAGTTGAAGGTTTGGGAGTTAGTAGACCTTCCTAAAGGTGAGAGAGAGATTGGCACTAAATGGGTATTTAGGTGCAAGAAAGATGAAAGAGGTATTGTCACACGCAACAAAGCTCGGTTAGTTGTCAAAGGTTTTAATCAGCAAGAGGGGATTGATTACAATGAGGTGTTTGCACCAGTGGCGAGGTTGGAGGCAATTCGTTTGTTTCTGGCTTTTGCTTCATTCAAGGGCTTCAAAGTTTACCAACTAGACGTGAAGAGTGCATTTCTTTACGGAAAAGTCCAAGAAGTGGTGTATGTCTCACAACCAGATGGGTTCGTTGATCCAGACTATCCAGATCGAGTGTACAAACTTGATAAGGCTTTGTATGGGTTACATCAAGCTCCCAGGGCGTGGTACGAGACACTGTCTACACATCTGGTCAAGAATGGTTTTGAAAGAGGTCAGATTGATGGTACACTGTTCATTAAGAGAAAGAAGGAAGATTTTCTGCTGGTACAGGTATACGTGGATGACATCATCTTTGGGTTATCTGACGAAAACATGTGTAAGGAATTTGAACAGGTGATGAAGAGCAAGTTTGAAATGAGTGCTATGGGTGAGCTGTCTTACTTTCTGGGATTACAAGTTGAACAGAAGGATGATGGGATGTTTATACATCAAACAAAGTATGTGTATGACATTTTGGCTCGATTCAAAATGAATGATTGCTCTACTTTCAACACACCCATTTGTGAAAACCACAATCTCGGCCCAGATCATGAAAGCACTGAAGATGTTGATCCAACTCAATACAGGGCGATGATTGGTTCTCTAATGTACTTGACTGCTTCAAGACCCGACATCATGTTTGCCGTATGCTTGTGTGCCAGATATCAGGCAAATCCAAAGGAGTCACATATGAAAGCAGTGAAGCGGATTCTTCGTTACTTGAAGGGGAAACCTAAACTTGGTTTGTGGTATCCAGCTGATAATGATTTGAGGTTCGTTGCTTACACTGATTCAGACTTTGGAGGATGCAAATCAAACAGAAAGTCTACAACAGGTGGTTGTCAGTTCTTAGGAGGCAGGATCGTGTCTTGGCAATGCAAGAAGCAATCCTGTGTGTCTACCTCTACGTGTGAAGCTGAATATATTGCTGCGGGTAGCTGTTGCTCTCAGGTACTCTGGATCCAACAGCAGATGCGCGATTACGGTTTGGATTTCACTCGTACTCCTATTATGATAGATAATAATGCCACTATATCAATCACAAACAATCCCGTAAAGCACAGTAGAACTAAACACATTGACATACGTCATCACTTTATACGGGATTGTGCTGAAAAACGATTAATTGAATTGCACCGAATCGACACAGAAGATAACCTTGCTGATCTTTACACAAAAGCTTTTGATCGAGCTCGCTTTGAACACTTAGTCGAACTCAATGGGATGAGGAATCCTGAATAACTGGTTTTTCATAAGAATCAAAAATACAAAAACATTGAAAAATTTCAAAAACACAAAAACAATAGAAAAGCAAAAATGAGTTTCCTGGCGAGCAAAAGAGAAAATGATAGTACATCAGTGGTCTGTCTAAACCTCTTTAAACCTTAAATGAAATATGCTAAGCAGCTCTATATAAGATGTATCGGTAGGCTCACAATCATTTTAAAGTGTGCAGGGTGATATAAACCTAAATCGACTGAAGACCAGGTGGGAACCATTGATTGGCATATGGTCTTAGTACCGAAATTTCGTTTGAGAGATTGCCGAGGTTCTGAGATATTCGGTCTTTATGCTGCTTATCATCTGGGTATCATGGTTGTATCTTTTACCGAAAAATAACGGGGACACAAGTCTAGATCTTCCATGATATCACTCATACGTGTACATATTGCATTCGACCTCAATAAGTGATCAACAATCACATGTCCCCAAAATAAGTGATAAAATATCACATTTATCCGGGAGTCAAGTTCGTCTCTCTGCTGTACGAAAGTACTGACCTGTTCACGGACTTGCTCCTGTGCCCTCATGCATCTGAAAATCAAGTTCCTCTTCAATAAGTGATTCTATCACATAGGGCTTGTTTTCAATCAAAATAAGTGAGTTTCTCACATCATATACGGTCAAACAGATGATAATCGGTATACTCACCGGTAAGATGAACCCTCGTGCATACCTTGATACGGGAATGTGTCGTGATGTGGATGAACACTGGTCGGTAAGTATAAATCATACCTTAACGTATCCTCTCGCCATGATTACATATGATAAGTTGAGCTTATGTGGACAACAATACCGATAATCGTTATAGGATGCTTATCTAAATGTTAACTAAAAGAACAACAAGAGCGTTTTTGACATGACCGTACACTGATATGATTCTCTTACCCCTCGAAACTCGCAAAAAGAATGTCTGTAAATATTTATTTACTGCTTTCAGTCTTTACATTTGAAAATATAAAAATCCAAAAATAGTGTCTTTTTCTGTTAAAATTCTTAATGTACGGAAAACTGTTATTCTTGGAGGAGTTGTTACCAAAAGGGGGAGACTGTGTTAGAAAGTGGGTTCAAAAATTTTTAAATCATGCAGGTTATAAGGTGTGTGTTAAAATTTGTGCGTGTTGGTGCTTTATTTGAAAATGCTTAATCTGATACAGTTTAACTATCTCTTGTACAATAATAATTCTTTAACTATGTTGAAAAATTCTTATGGTTTCTCGAGATGTTTGTTTTATAGTATACAGATTGAAGCAGTTTGTTGATGAGAAGTTGCTGTGAAGAGAGGCGGAGTTTGTTGCTGCTTGGTAGAATCCTCCTTCTACAATGCAGAGTGGATGCTGTGAAGACACATTGAATGCTGAATCAAAACTTGGAAGATTTGGTGATTGGATGCATCAGCTTAGGGGGAGTCTGTTGCTGACAAAGATGTTGCTGACAAAGACAGAATTCATGTTGAAGCTGACGCTATCCAAAGACTGTGAGATTCTGAAGACTAAAGTTTCCTTTGCAAGCTATTGTCAAGGGGGAGTTTGTTGGTGCATGTTATATGACAACAGCTTTGGATTGGTCTTTGGATATTAAACAGAAGATTGGATCATGAAGACTTAAAGAAAAACGAGCTCTATGAAGCCCAATCAGTCCAAGTTTGTAACAAGTCTATTAGGCCCAAGTTTATGTGACAAATGTAATATGGGCAAAGCCCAAATTCGAGATCTTGGCTGTGTGTATATAAACAGCCTTAGTCTTGAGTTCTAGGGTTAGACACTTTAGACAACTTGAGAGCCTTTTTGGAGATTGTGAGAGAGCATTCAAGTTTGAGAGGTTAAGAACAAAACAGAAATCGGCTGTTAGGTTCTTGTAGATCTTAGTGATTGTAAAACGTTTCTAAGGGTTTGATAATCACAGAAGATCAGTTTGAAAGTTTGCGTGTTTGTGTGTTCGGTTCTTGTTCTTCTACATAATCTTGTTTCTGTGTTCGAAGATCAATCAAGGGGATTCCGCACCCTTGATAGATTAACAGTCTTGTTACAATCCATACGGGATTCGTGTATTTTAATCTGTTTTGATTATTGTTTTGACTGTTTTCGTGTTTGTAGGAGACTTTTGCTTGGATTTCGTGTAAGGAAAGAAGTATTGATTGAGTCTTTTTCTTGTGCGACCGGATTGTCAGCTGCTGCTGTTTCGGGATTGGGTGGCTGGGTGGCCCAATCAGCTCTTGTGCGATCATTTGTTATTCAAAATTTGAATCTTGTGCGATCCTGTTTTAACCTTGTACGTTTGGAGATCTTGTACGTTTGAGGATCTTGTGCGTTTGGAGTTCTTGTGCGACCCGAAGTCAGCTTGTGCGAACAGGAAACTTGTGCGATCAGGCCCAGGCCCGTTAAAGTGACAGTTTGGCCCAAAGTTGGTGGATTGTGCGATCCAGAAGACCTTGTGCGTTTCAAAGGGTCTTGTGCGATCCTATCTTGTGTGATTCACAAGTGGTGGAATTTTGAAAGGCAAGCGTAGGAATTTTTTCAGTGTTTCGAGTTTAGAGAACTATCTATAGCTCTTCTGAAGAAGCCGTTTGCACCGTTGAACTCGTGGGATTTTTACGACAAAAAAAAAAAAAAAAAAAAAAAAAAAGACTCTGGAAAATCCCGAATTCAGTTTTCGACATTATATATCTTTGGATTCGTCTTTTCGAGACGATTCTAACGGTAATTTGGTAACCACTGTTTTCGAAAAATTTTGTACGGTTTTATCAGTCTGTTACGTTGAAATGTCGAACATGTCTAAATTGAACGAACTCTTAAGGATGGAACATGAGGTAGGCACGACGAACAAACCACCTAAGATGATGAAGGTGGAGAACTACTTGACATGGAAGGATAGGTTTCAATCTTTTGTTGAGTACCAGGACACGCGGATGTGGATATGCATAGACGATGGGTATGTGAACCCAACTCATGAGTTTGAGGGAAGACAACGTATAACTGCTTATGTTGATATGGATGCCGAACAAAAGAAAATGTATGAGGCTGAAAAGAGAGCCTTGGCAGCCATTAAAATGTCTTTACCTGATGGCATCAAGCATACCTTTAAGAAGTACACTACTTCAAAGGAAATGTGGGATGCACTAGAGAAGAGATATGAGGGAAATCCTGATGTCAAGAAGAACAAAGTTGATCTACTGAAGAAGCAGTTTGCTGTATTCAAGTACATGAAGAATGAGTCACTTGAAGACGTCATCACTCGATACTACCATCTGATGTCAGAACTGGATAATTATGATATAGATTGCTATACTGACATTGAGAAAAACGACAAGCTGCTTGATGCTCTACCGGCTAAATGGGATATCTACACTCTCATGATTAAGGGAGAAGCAGACTATGACACGAAGGAATTGGAAGAAGTAGTTGGAAAGCTTAGAGCTTATGAGCTTAGTATGAAGAAAAAGGACACTGGTTATGATCAGGTTCAAGATCCAGGGATATACAATGGGCTTACATCTTCTTCACCTCATGATGCTTCTAGCGACTCTGCAACTGCATTTCTTTCGTGTGACAAGGAGCAGGTCACAGTGAATGAGGATGGTGATGTGTGTTTTGTAGCTGCTGCAGGAGGATCAACAGGAGTCAAGAGAACATCAACTTCAAAGCAAAGTAGTAGTGCAAAGTCAATGCCTATGAGTGTGAAGTCTGCTGAAGAACATCTTGCTCTACTTGCTTCTTTTGTTGCGTCTTATGAGAACTACATTCAAGGGAAAATATCTGATCCTGCCACTTTAGATGAAGATTATGATCAGATTGACCCTGATGATCTAGAAGAGATGGATCTGCAATGGCAGATGGCCATGATTTCGAGACGTGTGAAGAGGTTCATGAACAGAACTGGAAGCAAGTTTGTAGGAAAGAGCGTAGGTTTTGACAAGACCAAAGTCAGGTGCTTTAACTGTCAGAGTTATGGTCATTTCGCTAGGGAATGTCAAAAACAAAAGCATGAGAATACGAATCAAAGTTCAAACAATCGGAATGCATCAAACAACTCTAACTCAAGGGCGTTGATATCTACTGCAAGAGAAGGCTCATATGACTGGAGCATTCACTTAGAAAATGATGAGAATGTCACTCAAGCATTCATGGCAGAGATCACTCCAGTCAATGATGGTGAAGCTACAGTAGATGAGGCTAAAGTTGAGAAGAAGAGTGAAGTTGAGGAAGATAAGGCTGATCAGACAACAGATGCTGAAGAGGATAAGCCTGAGTCTGAGCATGAAATGGAAGCTGATGAGAAAGATGAAATTATCAAAAGAATGGAAGCTCAACTTGCTGCTCTCATGGCCAACTCAGACAAATCAACAGGAGAGGTAAGTAACTCTGCCACTTCTGTTTGCTTAAAGTGTCGTGAACTACAGGGTGAAGTTGACAAATTGTCAACTCAAAACAAAAGTCTTGTGAGCGAAATGTCTAACGTAAAAGAATCAAATTTCTTTGCTAAAAGAAACGAGTCATCATATTTGAAAAAGATAAAAGGCTATGAAGCTGAAATTGAAGTTTTAACCAGCAAACTAAACGAAAAACTTCAAGTCATAGACTTAGCTCATGACATGATGGCTGAGAAAACAAAAGAGATTTCTGAAAAATGCAAAGAGTTGTCAGATGCACAACTCAAAATTGTTGAACTTGAAAAGAAATTAGGTCAATTCAGGGATTCTACTTTTGTTATGAAACACATGATGGGTGGGTTAAAGAAGAGTAATGACAAGACAAGTGTGGGATTCCAGGGCTTTAATGAAGTCCCACCTCCTCTTAGTCATGACTATTCTTTCCTACCTGATGAGGATGAGCTTACAGACTGTCTGTCAACATCACCAAGTAGTTTCACATCCAGTCAAGGTGATGTGTTTGAAGATAATGATGCTAAGAAGGAAAATAACAGCAAATCTGTTTTGAAAAAGAAAAATACACCTTCTAAAAACAATAATCAAACTTTTGTTAAAAAGGTCAATTTTGTTCAAGGAAGTGATATGAAAACCGAAACAGCTGTTATCGAAAAGGTATCAAATGTAGAGTTTGCTAGAAATAAGAACATAGAAAATCTTGAAACTAAGCAAACTGAACCAAATCCTTCTAAGGCATCATCATCAAAACCAGAATCTAGTTCAAAGGCTTCAGCTGAGAAGTCTTCGAAAAAGAGATCGTGCTTCAAATGTCACACAAAGGGACATGTAGCTAGCTGCTGTCCTAACAAAAAGGTTGAAGCACAAGTTAGTGAGAAACAAAGAGGGAAATCACCTGAGAAGCAAGGTGATAATGAGGAGAAAGTCTCAAATTCTCCAAAGAAATCTGCTCCAAAGCAACAATCGGGTGTTGCTGGTGGTGTAGATAAGGCTGAAAAAGGAACTCCACAAGTTCCTCGTTTCCAAAGAAATCAACCAAGATTTCAGCCTGAATCTACATCAGGCAGATATGAAAGACCTAGAAATAACTCACCAAGAATAAATAATCAAAATTCAAATAATTTCAGAAGTCAAGGTCAATATCAAAATCGATACCAAAATAATGGTGGTCGAACTTTTTATAACAATGGCTTTAGAAATTACAGTCAAGGTTCTTGGAATCAAAATCAAAATTTTCAAAGGTCACATAGTCCAAACACAAATAGGTACCCTCAGGACCAGAGACCTTATGGAAATCATGCCCCATTTCCATCAACAGGCCCAAGATCCAAGACTCCAGCTAGGAGTGATGGATACTGGATGGATGTTCCTGTAGTTGATGAATCTGGAAGACCCAAGACCATTAAGGCTTGGGTCCCCCAATCTAACTAATCTTTCGGTTGGTGTGTGCAGGCGCTGCTAAGGAGGATTATCAACTTATGGTATGTTGATAGTGGCTGCTCCAGGCACATGACGGGGGATGCGAGGTTGTTCTCTGAATTTGAAGAATTTGATGGTGGACATGTAAATTTTGCTGGTGCTAAAGGTGGTAAGATTACTGGACGAGGAAAAGTGACGAATGGGAAGATCACTTTGGACAAAGTGAACTATGTTGAGCAGCTTAAACACAATCTGATGAGCGTGTCACAAGTCTGTGACAAGGGTCACTCGGTCCATTTTACAAATACTGAGGCATTGGTGTTGAAACCGGGTTTGGTCATTCCGGACGATTGGATAGTTATGCGTGCACCAAGGAAAAATGATACTTATGTCATGGACATGGGTGCCAAGGATCCAACTGCTGCGGTGGCGTGTTTACTGTCAAAAGCATCTGAAGCTGAATCAATGTTGTGGCACAGACGCATGGCTCACATTCACTACCGCAAAATGAATTACATTATTAAAAATGAGCTAGTGAAAGGGGTTCCTTTGCTGAGGTTTCAAGTGGAAGATAAATGTCTTCCATGTCAAAAGGGAAAACAACACAAGAAACCTCATAAGTCTAAAACAGTAAATTCCATTAATGCCCCTTATGATTTACTTCACATGGATTTATTCGGTCCAGTGAACGTGAGGAGCATAGGTGGAAAGTACTATTGTCTTGTTGTCACTGATGATTACTCACGTTATTCATGGGTTTTCTTTTTAGGTACAAAAGATGAGACAGTGGAGATGCTGATAGATCTTTTTACGAAATTGGAAAACGTCCATGATGCAAGGATTAAGAGGATAAGGAGTGATAATGGCACGGAGTTCAAGAATCGGATTCTGGATCTCTACTGTCTTCGAAAGGGAATTGAACATCAATATTCCGCTCCTTACACTCCTCAGCAAAATGGAGTCGCTGAGAGGAAAAACAGGACGTTGATTGAAGCCGCTAGGACGATGCTTTCAGATTCAAAGCTACCAGTTCTTTTCTGGGGAGAAGCTGTGAATACAGCTTGCTACGTCCTAAACAAAGTTTTGACCGTTAAACGTTTTAACAAAACTTGTCATGAGTTGATGTTTAATGAAAAACCAAACTTAACAGGCTTTGAACCATTTGGATTACCCTGCACCATTGTGCGAAACAAAGATAAACAAAAATTCGGTGAGGTGGCCGATGAAGGCTACTTTCTAGGCTACGTGCCTGGCACACCGAATAAAAGGGTTTTTAATCTAAAAACTGGTAAAATTGAGGTTGTTTTCAATGTAGAAATTACTTCTTACAAACCTCAACAATCAACGAGTGGTCCTGCTCTATTATATGATTATGATAGTGTGTTTAAATCATTTAATATTCCTGAGGTTCCTGATGCAGATGCTTCTCAGCTGATTCAAACAGTGATTGGTGAAGACGATGAAGGTGAATTTATGCCTAGATCGAATGTAGATATGTCAGATGCTCCGGGAACTTCCAATAGTGCTGCTGATCCTGATTCAAGCGATAGTGACTCTGAACCCTTTCAGGGGGAGGATTTCATAAATCCGTTTGCAAATCAAAATATTCAGGGGGAGGTTGGATCAAACCTGGGTGATAATCTAGAAGTCGATGCTGTTGCTACTACACGAGCAAATAGAGATCATCCGGTTGATATGATACTGGGAGATCCTACTATAGGTGTTCAGACGAGAAGAAGCATAGCAGAAAATTCTGGGTTATTTGTTTCGATTGAGAAGACTGGGATAGTGAACGAGTGCTTGTATAGTTGCTTTATTTCCCAAGAGGAGCCGAAGAACATTCATATGGCTCTTAAAGACAATTCATGGGTTGAAGCTATGCAAGAAGAATTGGCCCAGTTTGCGAAGTTGAAGGTTTGGGAGTTAGTAGACCTTCCTAAAGGTGAGAGAGAGATTGGCACTAAATGGGTATTTAGGTGCAAGAAAGATGAAAGAGGTATTGTCACACGCAACAAAGCTCGGTTAGTTGTCAAAGGTTTTAATCAGCAAGAGGGGATTGATTACAATGAGGTGTTTGCACCAGTGGCGAGGTTGGAGGCAATTCGTTTGTTTCTGGCTTTTGCTTCATTCAAGGGCTTCAAAGTTTACCAACTAGACGTGAAGAGTGCATTTCTTTACGGAAAAGTCCAAGAAGTGGTGTATGTCTCACAACCAGATGGGTTCGTTGATCCAGACTATCCAGATCGAGTGTACAAACTTGATAAGGCTTTGTATGGGTTACATCAAGCTCCCAGGGCGTGGTACGAGACACTGTCTACACATCTGGTCAAGAATGGTTTTGAAAGAGGTCAGATTGACGGTACACTGTTCATTAAGAGAAAGAAGGAAGATTTTCTGCTGGTACAGGTATACGTGGATGACATCATCTTTGGGTTATCTGACGAAAACATGTATAAGGAATTTGAACACGTGATGAAGAGCAAGTTTGAAATGAGTGCTATGGGTGAGCTGTCTTACTTTCTGGGATTACAAGTTGAACAGAAGGATGATGGGATGTTTATACATCAAACAAAGTATGTGTATGACATTTTGGCTCGATTCAAAATGAATGATTGCTCTACTTTCAACACACCCATTTGTGAAAACCACAATCTCGGCCCAGATCATGAAAGCACTGAAGATGTTGATCCAACTCAATACAGGGCGATGATTGGTTCTCTAATGTACTTGACTGCTTCAAGACCCGACATCATGTTTGCCGTATGCTTGTGTGCCAGATATCAGGCAAATCCAAAGGAGTCACATATGAAAGCAGTGAAGCGGATTCTTCGTTACTTGAAGGGGAAACCTAAACTTGGTTTGTGGTATCCAGCTGATAATGATTTGAGGTTCGTTGCTTACACTGATTCAGACTTTGGAGGATGCAAATCAAACAGAAAGTCTACAACAGGTGGTTGTCAGTTCTTAGGAGGCAGGATCGTGTCTTGGCAATGCAAGAAGCAATCCTGTGTGTCTACCTCTACGTGTGAAGCTGAATATATTGCTGCGGGTAGCTGTTGCTCTCAGGTACTCTGGATCCAACAGCAGATGCGCGATTACGGTTTGGATTTCACTCGTACTCCTATTATGATAGATAATAATGCCACTATATCAATCACAAACAATCCCGTAAAGCACAGTAGAACTAAACACATTGACATACGTCATCACTTTATACGGGATTGTGCTGAAAAACGATTAATTGAATTGCACCGAATCGACACAGAAGATAACCTTGCTGATCTTTACACAAAAGCTTTTGATCGAGCTCGCTTTGAACACTTAGTCGAACTCAATGGGATGAGGAATCCTGAATAACTGGTTTTTCATAAGAATCAAAAATACAAAAACATTGAAAAATTTCAAAAACACAAAAACAATAGAAAAGCAAAAATGAGTTTCCTGGCGAGCAAAAGAGAAAATGATAGTACATCAGTGGTCTGTCTAAACCTCTTTAAACCTTAAATGAAATATGCTAAGCAGCTCTATATAAGATGTATCGGTAGGCTCACAATCATTTTAAAGTGTGCAGGGTGATATAAACCTAAATCGACTGAAGACCAGGTGGGAACCATTGATTGGCATATGGTCTTAGTACCGAAATTTCGTTTGAGAGATTGCCGAGGTTCTGAGATATTCGGTCTTTATGCTGCTTATCATCTGGGTATCATGGTTGTATCTTTTACCGAAAAATAACGGGGACACAAGTCTAGATCTTCCATGATATCACTCATACGTGTACATATTGCATTCGACCTCAATAAGTGATCAACAATCACATGTCCCCAAAATAAGTGATAAAATATCACATTTATCCGGGAGTCAAGTTCGTCTCTCTGCTGTACGAAAGTACTGACCTGTTCACGGACTTGCTCCTGTGCCCTCATGCATCTGAAAATCAAGTTCCTCTTCAATAAGTGATTCTATCACATAGGGCTTGTTTTCAATCAAAATAAGTGAGTTTCTCACATCATATACGGTCAAACAGATGATAATCGGTATACTCACCGGTAAGATGAACCCTCGTGCATACCTTGATACGGGAATGTGTCGTGATGTGGATGAACACTGGTCGGTAAGTATAAATCATACCTTAACGTATCCTCTCGCCATGATCACATATGATAAGTTGAGCTTATGTGGACAACAATACCGATAATCGTTATAGGATGCTTATCTAAATGTTAACTAAAAGAACAACAAGAGCGTTTTTGACATGACCGTACACTGATATGATTCTCTTACCCCTCGAAACTCGCAAAAAGAATGTCTGTAAATATTTATTTACTGCTTTCAGTCTTTACATTTGAAAATATAAAAATCCAAAAATAGTGTCTTTTTCTGTTAAAATTCTTAATGTACGGAAAACTGTTATTCTTGGAGGAGTTGTTACCAAAAGGGGGAGACTGTGTTAGAAAGTGGGTTCAAAAATTTTTAAATCATGCAGGTTATAAGGTGTGTGTTAAAATTTGTGCGTGTTGGTGCTTTATTTGAAAATGCTTAATCTGATACAGTTTAACTATCTCTTGTACAATAATAATTCTTTAACTATGTTGAAAAATTCTTATGGTTTCTCGAGATGTTTGTTTTATAGTATACAGATTGAAGCAGTTTGTTGATGAGAAGTTGCTGTGAAGAGAGGCGGAGTTTGTTGCTGCTTGGTAGAATCCTCCTTCTACAATGCAGAGTGGATGCTGTGAAGACACATTGAATGCTGAATCAAAACTTGGAAGATTTGGTGATTGGATGCATCAGCTTAGGGGGAGTCTGTTGCTGACAAAGATGTTGCTGACAAAGACAGAATTCATGTTGAAGCTGACGCTATCCAAAGACTGTGAGATTCTGAAGACTAAAGTTTCCTTTGCAAGCTATTGTCAAGGGGGAGTTTGTTGGTGCATGTTATATGACAACAGCTTTGGATTGGTCTTTGGATATTAAACAGAAGATTGGATCATGAAGACTTAAAGAAAAACGAGCTCTATGAAGCCCAATCAGTCCAAGTTTGTAACAAGTCTATTAGGCCCAAGTTTATGTGACAAATGTAATATGGGCAAAGCCCAAATTCGAGATCTTGGCTGTGTGTATATAAACAGCCTTAGTCTTGAGTTCTAGGGTTAGACACTTTAGACAACTTGAGAGCCTTTTTGGAGATTGTGAGAGAGCATTCAAGTTTGAGAGGTTAAGAACAAAACAGAAATCGGCTGTTAGGTTCTTGTAGATCTTAGTGATTGTAAAACGTTTCTAAGGGTTTGATAATCACAGAAGATCAGTTTGAAAGTTTGCGTGTTTGTGTGTTCGGTTCTTGTTCTTCTACATAATCTTGTTTCTGTGTTCGAAGATCAATCAAGGGGATTCCGCACCCTTGATAGATTAACAGTCTTGTTACGATCCATACGGGATTCAGGGACCTACAACATGTAAGCTTAGTTAATGGCACCGCTATTTTGGAAAAATCCTTAATAAATCGTCTATAGTATCCAGCTAACCCTAGAAAGCTCCTAATTTCCGTTGCTGATTGCGGGACCTTCCATTTGGTGATTGCTTCTATCTTAGCGGGATCTACGTGAATACCTTCATGATTCACCATGTAACCTAAAAATTGCACTTCTTGTAGCCAAAATTCACACTTCGAGAATTTGGCATAAAGTTGTTCCTTTCTTAATAATGTTAAGAGTGCATGCAGGTGCTCACAATGTTCCTCCTGAATTTTGGAATAAATAAGTATATCGTCAATGAAGACAATTACAAATTTATCCGAATACGGTTTACAGATTCTATTCATCATGTCCATAAATGTTGCAGGAGCATTTGTTAACCCAAAGGGCATGACTGTAAACTCGTAATGACCATACCTAGTTCTGAAAGCAGTTTTAGGTATGTCTTCCTCTTGTACCTTCAATTGATGGTATCCGGAGCGTAAATCGATCTTAGAAAAGTATCTAGCTCCTTAAAGTTGATCAAAAAGATCATCAATCCTAGGCAATGGGTATCGATTCTTAATTGTAACCTTATTCAGTTCTCTATAATCGATACACATTCGCATCGAACCATCCTTCTTTTTCACAAACAACACTGGATCTCCCCAAGGGGACTAGCTAGGTTGTATAAACCCTTTACTCAGTAATTCATCTAATTGCTTTTTCAGTTCTAACATTTCGGTGGGTGCTAACCGATAAGGTGCCTTAGCTATTGGTGTAGTTCCAGGAATTAGATGAATTCTAAATTCTACTTCCCTATTGGGTGGTAATCCTGGTAGTTCTTCTGGGAATACATCCGAGTATTCTGATACTACCGGAATTTCCTTAAGTTCCTTACCCTTAGTGCTAATGATTATCGAAATCATATACACTATTCCTTGCTTTCGTTCATAACTAGTAACTTTCATTACTGAAATGAACTTCATTGGTTTACGTGGCTTATCTCCTGTAATCACTACTAATTCTCCTGAGGGTGTATGAATTTTTATGGAATTCTTATCACAAAGAATTCGAGCATGGTTGGCTACTAACCAATCCATTCCTAACACAACATCGAATCCGGCTAAATTCAAAGGTAACAGATTTGCCGAAAATTTATGACCTAAAAGTTCTATCTTTCCTTCTCGCACCACCTTATTTATGTGAACAGAATTCCCATCTGCCGTTTCTACCGTAAAAATTTGCCTAAGGTTGGTTAAAGGTAGGTTAAGAGCTTGGCAGAATGAAGTATTTATAAAACTTTGGTTTGCACCAGAGTCAAATAACACTTTTGCATAAGCGTCGTGAACTAGGAACGTACCAGTTATCACGTCAGGAATTAGTTCTGCTTCCTGAGTAGTCAACTGGAAGGCTCTTGCCTTCTTCTTGGCAGTTCCTTCTACAGGTTTGGCTTTGTTATCGGCTGGTTTGACTAGTTTTGGGCAGTCTGGCCTAAAGTGTCCAGCTTCTCCACAGTTGTAGCAAACTGTTGCTTTCTTCTTCCTGCAGTCTTCTTCTTGGTGCCCCGGGATTTTGCAGAAATTGCAATATCCTTTGCATCTTCCAAAATGCTTCCTTTTGCAGGAATTGCAAAATGGAATAGTGGAAGATTACCCTGTTCCTTTTTTCTTGAAATTGCTACGGTTACCCATACGGAATCCCTGGGTAATCTTTTGGGCTACTTCCTTTTTCTGGTTTTCTTCTCTTGTCCACACCAATTCGTCAGTCAGAGTATTGGCTAATTCCACCGCATCATCGATCGTGCGGGGTCTTGCCGCTTTGACAATATTACGGATCTCGCTAATTAAGCCCCAAATATAGCGAGAAACAAGTACCGGTTCTGGCGAAGCCAGTGTTGGTACCACTCTAGCATACTCGAAGAAAGTCGAAGTATACCCTCTACAATCAACACCTACCATCCGGTGATTCAGGAACTTATTCGCCATTTGTTCCTTTTCATACTCGGGACAGAATTTTCTTTCCACAAGACTCCTAAATTCTTCCCAGTTCATAGCATACGCCATATTTCTTCCTTTGGCTTGCAGTACGGTATTCCACCATTCTAGCGTCCCTTCTTTAAAAAGATGTGACGCATACATGACCTTGTCTTCCTCAACACATTTACTTATCATAATTACTGCTTTGGTTTTTTCCAACCAACGCAGCGCCGCAGTCGCCCCTTCATTGCCTGCAAATTCAGCTGGTTTACAGGCAAGAAATTCTTTATAAGTGCAACCAGGCGTTGCAGCTTTCATTCTTTTGAGAATTGGGGCTTGCAGTACATCATCGTTATTGTTATTATTGTTGTTGTCGCCTCCGTTTACACTATTACTGAAGTTGTCTTCATGAGTACGTTTGCTAGGAATAATTTGTTGAGGTTCAACTGGATTTCGAGCAGCAGCAAGTATTGCTGGAATAGCATTGGCTATTCCCTGAGCAACGATATTCTCGATATCTTGCCTATTCAGAAATTGATCTTCATTGTGTTGCTCGGATTGGTTAACCTCGTTAACTGGTTCATTACCCGCGTTTGCCATCTGGTAATTAATACATATATAAATTATTAGCATAAAATAAATAAGAGTTATATGCAAAACAATCACACAAATTTCACAACACACGTATAGTCAAAATTGTCGATTTCTCGACTTCCATTTTGTTTTTATATTATATTATGCATCCGTACACACTGTTTATCTTACAAAAGTTTTATTTTTAGGTTTTTTTACAGACTTATATTTTTACTATTATTATTATTATACAACCATAGCTTCATAACCACATTATCCCTCGTTCGCTGGCACCTCAGAAGCGACGTTCCCTCTCGTCATACTTCCAGGAGATCTGTTCTCCCACCTCCCGGATTCTATTCCCTGCATCTATCAGCTCCTCGCCAAAATGGCGGAGTTCAGCCAAGTTCTCATTGCTCATTGGTGGGTTTGGTGCAGGTTCTGGTTCAAACTGAGGGAAAAAGGTATAAGGATTATTTAGGAGGTTTTGAAACTACCAGTCGTTGGTCCACCATTCGTCCATTTCTCCTAGAGGTTGAGTGTGGATAAGGGGATCTGGAATAGCTGGTTCCAAGTTTATTGGAAGTTGGGTTGTAGCAGGATATGGGAAGAGGTTTTCATTAATAGGCCTAATAATATCACAACTTGCCAGTATGCAATCTAATTCCTCCTGTAGTGGCAATTCCTCGGCTTGTCTAGAACTTTCCCCAATTTCTATCTCTTTTCCTTTATCCATAGGATTTTCTATCTTGTGAACTCTCCTAGTCGCTGGTTTCCTTCTACGCACACGCCTCCAACCCACAAATCTTCTTCTTTTCTTTGGCTTTTGTTTCTCCGGAGGTGGAGCTTGGAATTCCATAGGTTCCTCGACATCGGCTATGTAACCAGTAAAGTCTCTGGAAACTTCCACTTTCACAGGATAGAGATTGAGATTCTGAAGGGCTTCAGACAATTCATTCATGTTGTTTAGTAGATATGGAGAAACACACAAAAATACTAGGTTAAAATTTTGTAACTTGAATTTTCACATAATCAGATAATGGAAATAAGAAAATTTAATAATTAATTATAATTATATAATTTATACAACCCATTTATTGAAACAACACATATTTATTACAACTAATTTTTAAAATATACTAGTGGTTATTTAATAGTTTAAAGATTCTGGCTTGTAGGTAGCATAGGTGATGATACTGGTTTGGTGATTTAACTATAAGTTAGCATTTACTGCTGTAGTAGCTAACATGTAGAGATTTTCCCATTTTTCGTCTAACTCATCTTCCCATGGTGGTTGGATGCCTACTCCTTTTGGTTGGGACTTCTTTATTTTCCCTTGACTTTTCCTAATAATCAAACTTCTTTTATTATGGGAAAGTGGTTTCTCATACTGTGATTTACGAACAAATATTCCCTCCTCAGTAGCTGCTGAGTATCTTGAGGAATTTGATTGGGATGAGGTTCTCTTATTTTTCGGTGAACTATCTAATTTAAGATAGATATCCGAGATTCTTTGCTTACCCATACTGTAACTAACAAGTAGTCAGTTAAAAGCACATAATCACAAGACAGTAATCAGGAAAATTAAGTATTTTTAAATACTTAATAGGCTTAAATCAGTGGCTCTGATACCACATTTTCCTGTCATGGCCCCCGCCACCGGTTTTACCCGATCCAGGAGCCGCGGGGCAGGAACTTGCGTGGTATTTATTAATTGATCCGACAGCGGAAGATTTTAACAGGATCTTTTATAATTTGAAAATGCCCGATTATTTTATTTCATAATTCGGGATAAAACCCCGTAATTTACAATAGAGGAATTTTACTACGAAATTCCCTGATTTATTAAAACATGTTTATTTATTTTAACTGAGCCCCCTCTTCAAGCTGGTTAGTGCTACGTAGCACGTTTTCCTTGATTTACAGCAGGTCGCCTGAAACATGTTTTAAAAATATTTTGTCAGCGGGGAAATACTGTTGAGTTATTCAAATGTTTTTTTTATAAAATGACACATAGTTATTAATTACAGCATAAGAGCGATTACAATGGCTTCTATCTTATTTTATCTGGCACCGTGTCACCTGGTGACGATGGTCATACCACTATTGGGTCCCACCCCAAGTAGTGATGATTATCACTGTTAGGATTTATTAGCCTAACCGTGAGAATTTAGTAATGTGCACAATACCCCACTAGCCAGTGATTTAAGATAACCACGACTTAATCCCTGTAATTATAACTTTTTGGAGATAAATGGAGTATTGTAAAATACTTTTGATAAAAGAGAATAACTCACATTGCAGATTTAAACGAGCAGAGTTTAGCCTACTGATTAGCCTTGTTAACCTAATTCAAATAACAATGCACACGAAAACTAGGTCAGTAACTTTAATCCAACTTTTTACGACAACTCACGAGATTAAAACCTTCACAACGAATGACAAAGTGCGATACTTAAACATCCATCGAATTCACGATGAATGGCAAAGCATAACCCTAATTTGGGCAGCACTTAAACATCCATTGGATAGTTTCAATCGATCGGACATTGAATCGTAGTAGCGATCGAGTTATTACCCTGTTATCGCGGCAGAATGTTGTGATTGTGTGTGTTTTTGTAGTAATCAGACGATAACTTAGTGTACGAAATGTCTTTTAACGTCGAACCAACGCAGAATGTCAAGTCCCACACCCCTCTATATATACTGGAAAAACAGCCCCCTCGCGTGGCGCGAGGGGCTGTCGCGTGGCGCGAGGGGCACCACCCTACCCTAGGGTAGCCCCGTGTCTCAGTAGCTTAGGTGAGTTGACCGATCATTCAAATTCGTTTTACACATAAAACTGTGTTGATAATATCAACTAGGATTTACCCCCCCTCCTGAGTTTTAGGGGCCCTGATCCTGATTCCGATTGTTCTGAAAATTTTAGGGTTCATGCAGGATTACCTGGGGTCTCAATTACGGTTTCCTATTGGGTAAAATAAGATAAGAAATGGTAATTTTAATGAGAGTTGTTACATGTATTGCGTTGCGTCAAACCTTGGCCTTGGTTATGTCCTTATGCAACGAGACAAGGTTATCGCTTACACAACGAGACAAGGTTATCGCTTACGCATTGAGACAGCTCAAGATACATGAAAAGAACTACACTACTCACGACCTTGAACTTGGTGCAGTTGTTTTTGCCTTGAAGATTTGGAGACACTACGTTTATGGTACTAAGTGTGTGATCTTCACCGACCATAAGAGCCTTCAACATATCTTCAACGAAAAGGAACTGAACATGCGTCAACGTCGTTTGGTGGAGTTGTTAAACGACTACGACTGCGAAATTCGCTACCATCCAGGTAAGGCGAACGTAGTGGCCGACGCACTCAGTCGTAAAACTCACGTCATGGGTATTCGTTGTCACCAGCTCATCAACGATCTTCAGAACCACATTCGTGAAGCGCAATACACGATCCTTAATGTGGGTAGCCTCCATAACGAAATCCAAATTGGTACTGAGGAGAGTCTTATGTCTAAATCCGATGGTATCCTATTTCATCTCGATCGCATCTGGATCCCAAGTCATGATAACCTTCGAGACTTTCTGATGAAGGAAGCACACAAATCGAGATATTCTATTCATCCTGGTGCTGATAAGATGTACCACGATACACGTACGTCCTATTGGTGGCCTGGAATGAAGAAAGATATCGTCACCTTCGTTTCGAAGTGTCTTACTTGCTCAAAGGTTAAAGCCGAACACCAACATCCCTCTGGCCTACTCGAACAACCAGAAATTCCTATCTAGAATTGGGAAAGCATTGCTAGGGATTTTATCACTAAACTCCCTCGTACGTCTTCTGGTCATGACAGCATTTGGGTGATCGTCGATCGATTGACCAAATCAGCTCACTTTCTTCCGATTCGTGAGGATTTCAAGGTCGAAAAACTGGCCCGTATCTACACGGATGAAATCATTTGTCATCATGGTATCCCTATCGACATCATCTCTGATCATGATGGTCGCTTTACGGCTCGTCTTTGGCAAACTTTTCAATCCGCTATGGGTACTTATCTCAATCTAAGTATCGCTTTTCACCCTCAGTCTGACGGACAAACTGAGCGCACTATCCAAACTCTTAAGGATATGCTTCGTTCATGCGTAATCGATTTTGATGGCAACTGGGACATGCACTTGCCTTTGATCGAATTCTCGTACAACAATTATCATGCGAGTATTCAAATGGCACCATTCGAGGCATTGTATGGTCGTAAGTTTCGTTCGCCTATTTTTTGGCACGAGGTCGGAGAAACTCGATTCACCGGTCCCGAACTTATACGAGAGACGACGGACAAGATTTTACAGGTTCGATACAACTTGCTGAAAGCCAGGAGCCGACAAAAGTGTTACGCCGACAAGCGTCGCAAGCCCTTGGAATTCGAGATAGGTGACTTTGTACTTCTCAAGGTATCCCCTTGGAAGGAAGTGGTTCGATTTGGTAAGAGAGGAAAACTCGCTCCTCGCTACGTAGGTCCTTTCAAAATTCTAGAAAGGATTGGCAAGGTTACGTATCGACTGGACCTACCTGAAGAACTCAACAATGTTCATCCAGTCTTCCATGTTTCAAACTTGAAGAAATGATTAGCTGATGAAGGACTTCAAGTTCTTCTCGAAGATTTGCAAATCAACGAAACACTTCACTTTGTGGAGAAGCCCATCGTGATCATGAAGCGAGGAGTCAAGAAACCGAGGCGCAGTCGAATTCTCATCGTCAAGGTTCAATGGGAAGGAAAATGTGGCGCTGAATTTACTTGGGAACTCGAAAGTGATATGAAGACCAAGTATCCACAAATGTTCATCGTTGCATCTTCCTAAATTTCGGGACGAAATTTCTTAAAGGATGGGAGACTGTAACGCCTCGCGTTTTGTAACTTTCCTTATTTATCTTGTTTCCTTGTACTTTCCTTTTATGGAAACTTGTAATTTTTGTATTCGTACTTCTTTTTATACGTTGTAATCCGAGACTTGAATCATAATGAAAAACCTTATCTTTTATATACTTGTGTCTTACATTATACATTAATACTTGGTGTTTATTCATACTTCATACATACTTGATGCTTGATTCTATGCAAATTCATACGTCTGCATACTTATTTTACATGTAAAATATATTATTACACTCTTTTATACTTGCACGACACTTGTACATTGCATAAATACACTTAAAATGGCTTAAAATCGGCTAAAACATAAGAAAATGCAGCTTTTGGGCTTAAGCCCGGTAGCTTTGTACGAACAGGCCCACTTCGTACGAAGGCCCACTTCGTACCAGGCCCAAGGCCCAAACCCTTTCATCCCATTTCACCTTAAAACCCTAATTTTCTCCTATAAATGCAACCCTTCCTCCTTCATTCCAAACTTCCACTCCCACTACTTTCACTCTCAAGCTCCTGATTCAAGAACTCACTTCAAGCTCTTCAAGTGTGAGATTTTCCTCCATCATCTACTTCTTTTCTTCCTTTTTTGTAAACATTTTTTCAAACATAGATTCCTCCCGAAGTTGTTGGTACATCAGCCTTCCATAGGCAGCTGATACAAACTCTCAATAAGATTGAGGACCAACATAAGTGGAAAAAATCTATCAAAAACTTTCTTTTTACAAACTTTTGAACATAAACAGAACCAAAACCGAGTCCCACTGAGCTCACAGCTGAGAAGGTAGCAGTGGAATCATGTTAGGACTGATTTTAGTTTATTAGAGGGTCAGTTCGAGCAAAACCGAGCTGATTTCACCTCAAGAACAGTCCCTTTGTACGAAGCCACCACTGCCTTCGTACCCACCAGTGCCTTCGTACAAACCCACCAGCCTTCGTACGAAGCCACTGTTCTTAAACAGTTCTGACGATTTTTCAATGTCAACTCTTGCCATAGTTGATACTGTTAATCCTGAACTTTATTTATTTCTGTAATTTCCTTTCTGTAAACATGACCAACTGATCAGTTCTGCTGATTTGTGCTTTGGTGTTAAATAACGAGGTGAAATAACCTCCATGCATGAGTTCTATGAAATTTTCGACTAACTTAGAATATTAACATACGTAACAGACTAACAGAATCATCGAACATAACTAACAGATAGTTAAAATTCAGAATAGAAGTTGACCGACGAACAGTCAGTTCGTATGAAGGCACTCCCTTCGTACAAACCCAACTTTCTTCCTTCTTACGAACCCATTTTTTTGCGTTCGTACGAACGCATTGTTAATGAATCGTTTGGGATTTCATTTTGCATTCTAACTTAGTGTTATCCATCGTTGATTGTCAAAATGTACTACTGTTACCCACTATTAATTCCTTGCGTATTCTGTTCTTTAACTCTGTATGATTCCAACTCTAACTATCGCCTTCGTTTGCCCTGTAGGGTAACCTGGGTGTCTCCGCGCTACTTCCAACAACTCAAGCTAAGCTCACGGGATTCTTAGAAGAATTGACGCAAAACTGTGAGTATACTTGAACCCCCTTTTCGTTTACCACCTTTTGGGGTGTAACATGTTAAACTATGAACTTACACTTATACTTTATTTCTAAATGCACAAACATTCCTTATACATGCATGCATACGTTGTTACTTGATACTTTAAATCTGGGTTTGAACATTTTGTGTTAGACTTATCATTAACTTCGTACGAGCCTATCCTTAACATGTATAGCGCTATAAGATTAATGCACCGCCTATGAACGTTGGGTTATGTTAAGAGCTTATTGCGTTTCAACTTTGGTGTGACTAGTTTATACACATGCCAGTTTAATTTTTATCTTGTTTAACTAAGCTTGCCATGAGGAATTGTTTAAGCTTATCTTTTTATGCTATGTATGAAAACCTGTATACTCGCCAATGTATTTTTGTGTTGAAATGTATTTTTAACATGTTGCAGGATGATGACGATGCTTTGAAACTGAAGTAGTGATGATGCTTAGATACACATATAGACGTCTTAGGTTTTAATATGTTGTATCAATTTTGTACTTGTTTGTTGTATTATTTTCTTGTATTGAACATGTTGTATTTCAAGTTCCATGTATTGTAACCCTTTTTCTATGAATGAAATCAATTTATCTTTAATTCTATTGTCACTTTAGTATCAGTGGTATCGGTGTTTATTTATTTGGCAGCGGAAAATACATCAGGACCGTAGTTAGGAAATATTTTATCAGAGTAAAACACCACATTTTTATAAATATAAATACATGGGAAAAACCCAAGTTTTTATTACAAACATGTTTATAGGGATAAACCCTCTTTTATTGAAATAAAACTTCTTTCTTGTTTAGGCAACTTTTATAGCCACTTTTCCAAGCCTTAAGTGCACGCCCGTTGGCTTCCATTTGGCTTTCACATTTTGTTACCTGAAACACGTTTTAAAAAGTTTTATCAGCAAGAAATACTGGCTAGTAAATCCTAGTTTAATCATAACAAGTTTTATCATTTTACAGCATTGAGGGCAATCCGCAATTACATTTATTTACATCTACTTAATTACCACCCACGGTATTGTCAATCCTGACTTGTGGTTATGCTACTACTCACAGTGTGGTAACAAGTAATGTATACAAAACCCCAACATACCGACGATAATTTGTAAAATTACAAAAACTCAATCACTGTTAAATATAATTTAAAACAATTGAGGTTTTGTAAAAACAGTTTGCAAAACGGGGAATACTCACATTGCTAATTTAGAGAATTCCCGGTGGCCTCCTGGTTATAATATATTAATTTAAACAATGCACACGCATTAGTATGATAACCCAATTTACATTAGCTATATCCCTCTCCCGAGATAGAACTCCAACGACTGAGTCAGGCAAAGCCTTGACATGCGTTATGGAGCTCTAGATCAATCGGGAAAAGTAACTAATACGTAACCGGGGGTTATAATACTTACAACGAGGCAGAGCTTCGCTTTTTAGTGGGTATAATGCCCGGTATTACTTTGACTATAAAGAAATGAAAGAGATTTTTTGATTTTGAACGATTTGAACTGAACGTCGAACACTCAATTTATAGGTTGGGACAGGGGCGGCCCGCGCCCCGCGAGAGCTTAAACACAAGGCTTCGCGGCCCGCGAGGGACCTACAGTAGGCCCTAGCTTTGGCCAGTCAGACCCTAGCTTTGACACGCATCACGACACGTGGCAGCTCAGGGCTCGGCCTGGTGGCCAGCAGTCGCGGCCCGCGACAGACTTCCATGTCTGTTTCACGCCCCGCGAGCGACTTTTGATTTTTGTTTTTTTTTTTTTTTTGTAAAAATAAATGCATTTCGGGCCTATTTTTTGTATACGGTGTGTATTTTAGGGCGTATAGGACATGTTTAAGGGTTTTCGAAGAGTTGTTATATCCTCCCCACCTTGTTTTAGAACTCGTCCTCGAGGTCTACTGGAACAGGTGTGGATATTTCCTCTGCATCTCTGACTCGAGCTCCCAAGTGTACTCTGGTCCTCCTTTGAAATCCCATTTCACTTTGACTAGAATAATCTCTTGTGTTTGAGATTCTTAATCTTTCTGTCTTCAATCTGTAGGGGTCTCTCTACAAACTTAAGTTCCTCATTTACCTCTATGTCCTTAAGAGGTACCACTAATGATTCATCTACTAAGCACTTCTTGAGATTACATACATGAAATACATCATGTATTCCTGCCATTTCCTCTGGCAGTTGTAGCTGATAAGCTACTGGTCCTATTTTTCTGATAATCTTGAAAGGTCCAACATACCTGGGACTTGGCTTTCCTCTCTTGATGAATCTAACTATTCCTTTCCATGGAGAAAATTTTAATAATACTTTATCTCCGACTTGAAATTCCAACAGTTTTCGTCTATTATCAGCATAACTCTTTTGACGATCACGTGCTGCTTTTAGTCTTTCCTTAACTTGAATAATCTTGTCCGTTGTTTCTTGTACTATATTGTGTTTAATCAAAACAAGTTTTATCATCTTACAGCATTGAGGGCAATCCGCAATTACATTTGTTTACATCTACTTAATTACAACCCATGGTACTGTCAATCCTGACTTGTGGTTATACTACTACTCACAGTGTAGTAACAAGTAATGTATATAAAACCCCAACATACCGACGATAATTCGTAGAATTACAAATACTCAATCACTGTTAAATATAATTTAAAACAATTGAGGTTTTGTAAAAACAGTTTACAAAAAGGGGAATACTCACATTGCTAATTTAGAGAATTCCTGGCAGCTTCCTGGTTATAATCTATTAATTTAAACAATGCACACGCGTTAGTATGATAACCCAATTTACAATAGCTATATCCCTCTCCCGAGACAGAACTCCAACGACTGAGTCAGGCAGAGCCTTGACATGCGTTACGGAGCTCTAGATCAATCGGGCAGAGTAACTAATACGTAACCGGGGGTTATAATACCTACAACGAGGCAGAGCTTCGCTTTTTAGTGGGTATAATGCCCGGGTATTACTTTGACTATAAATAAATTGAGAGAGAGTTTTTTATTTTGAACGATTTGAACTGAACATCGAACACTCAATTTATAGGCTGGGACAGGGGCGGCTCGCGCCCCGTGAGAGCTTAAGCACAAGGCTTCGCGGCCCGCGAGGGACCTAGAGTAGGCCCTAGCTTTGGCCAGTCAGACCCTAGCTTTAACACGCATCATGACACGTGGCAGCTCAGGGCTCGGCCTGGTGTCCAGCTGTCGCGGCCCGCGACAGACTTCCTTGTCTGTTTCGCGCCCCGCGAGCGACTCTTGATTTTTGTTTTATTTGAGTTTTGTAAAAATATAGGTATTTCGGGCCTATTTTTCGTATACGGGGTGTATTTTAGGGCGTATAGGACATGTTTAAGGGTTTTCGAAGAGTTGTTATATCCTCACCACCTTGTTTTAGAACTCGTCCTCGAGGTCTACTGGAACAGGTGTAGATATTTCCTCTGCATCTCTGACTCGAGCTCCCAAGTGTACTCTAGTCCTCTTTTGGAATCCCATTTCACTTTGACTAGAACTAATCTCTTGTGTTTGAGATTCTTAATCTTCCTGTCTTCAATCTGTAGGGGTCTCTCTACAAACTTAAGTTTCTCATTTATATCTATGTCCTTAAGAGGTACCACTAATGATTCATCTGCTAAGCACTTCTTGATATTACATACATGAAACACATCATGTATTCCTGTCATTTCCTCTGGCAGTTGTAGTTGATAAGCTACTGGTCCTATTCTTCTAATAATCTTGAAAGGTCCAACATACCTGGGGCTTAGCTTTCCTCTCTTGATGAATCTAACTATTCCTTTCCATGGAGAAACTTTTAATAATACTGTATCTCCGACTTGAAATTCCTACGGTTTTCATCTGTTATCAGCATAACTCTTTTGACGATCGCGTGCTGCTTTTAGTCTTTCCTTAACTTGAAAAATCTTGTCCGTTGTTTCTTGTACTATCTCTAGACCAGACAATTGTTTTTCTCCAATTTCTGCCCAACAGACTGGAGTTCAGCACTTTCGTCCATAAAGTGCCTCAAATGGTGCAGCATTGATACTGGTATGATAGCTGTTACTATAGGAAAATTCTATTAATGGTAAATGGTCATCCCAATTTCCTCCGAAATCAATTACACAAGCTCTAAGCATATCCTCCATTGTCTGAATTGTCCTTTCGCTTTGTCCGTCCGTTTGAGGATGATAAGCTGTACTTAGATTTTGCTTTGTTCCCATTGCTTTTTGGAAACTAGTCAAAAAATGAGAAGTAAAACGGCTATCTCTATCAGAAACAAAAGATAAAGGAATCCCATGTAATGAAACTATTTTATTTACATATAACTTGGCTAACTGATCCATACTGAAAGTTTCCTTCATTGGTAAGAAATGAGCAGACTTAGTTAATCTATCTACAATCACCCAGATTGTATCATTACCTTTTCGTGTCTTGGGTAATTTGGTAACAAAGTCCATTGTTATCAATTCCCATTTCCATATAGGCATTTCTAGTTGCTGCAATAAACTTGAGGGTTTCTGATGTTCAGCTTTAACCTGTGAACAGGTTAGACACTTGGCAACATAGGTGGCTATATCCTTTTTCATTCCTATCCACCAGAAATTCTTTCTTAAGTCTTGATACATTTTATCACTACCGGGATGTATTGTATACTTAGACTTATGGGCTTCTTCTAAAATTCGGTGACGTAGGTTTCCTTGTTTGGGTATCCAGATTCTTTTCTTATGGAATCTCCAAATTCCATCTGTTCCTTGTTCTAATTCCTTAATCATTCCTTTTAAACCTTCAGCATCGTCCTTGATTGTTGTTTCCTGTATTTTTCTAATTTGCTCATTTAAATCTATCTGCAGATTTAATTTGAGAGAACGTACACGTCTTGGTTTTTCATGAAACTTTCTACTTAAAGCATCAGCTACTACATTAGCTTTTCCCGCATGATACTGAATTTTGCAATCATAATCACTGAGAAGTTCCATCCAGCGTCTCTGTCTCATATTTAACTCTTTTTGTCCAAAAACATATCTTAGACTCTTATGATCGGTGAAAATAGTGAACTTGCTACCATACAGGTAGTGTCTCCAAGTTTTAAGGGCAAAAATTATGGCTCCTAATTCTAGATCATGGGTTGTATAATTTTCTTCATGATTCTTAAGTTGTCTAGAAATATAGGCTATAACCTTTTGACACTGCATCAACACACATCCATATCCTAACTTAGATGCATCACAATAGACTATAAAGTCTTCAGTTCCTTCTGGTAATGCGAG
Organism: Helianthus tuberosus; assembly: GCA_030545235.1. NCBI lineage: Eukaryota > Viridiplantae > Streptophyta > Magnoliopsida > Asterales > Asteraceae > Helianthus > Helianthus tuberosus. The sequence continues at coordinate 8,948,173 of CM060434.1, read as the reverse complement.
TATGGGTGCGTGGGTTAACTTATGCTTAAGAATTCTAAAAGCTTCTTCCTGTTTTGGTCCCCATTCAAACTTAACTGATTTGCAAGTCAGTTTTGTTAAAGGGATGGCTATTCTAGAAAAATATTGAATAAAACGTCTATAATATCCTGCTAGTCCAAGAAAACTTCTCACCTCCATTGGTGATTCAGGGACTTTCCATTTAGTAATCGCTTCGATTTTTGTGGGATCCCCATGGATTCCTTCATGATTAACCAGGTGTCCAAGGAATTGCACTTCTTGTAACCAGAATTCACATTTTGAGAATTTAGCATAAAGCTTCTCTTTTCTCAATAATGTCAGGAGTGTATGCAGATGTTCTGCATGTTCCTCTTTACTTTTAGAGTAAATAAGAATATCATCTATAAAGACAATTATGAATTTATCCAGATATGGTTTACATATTCTGTTCATCATGTCCATAAATGCGGCTGGGGCATTGGTTAAACCAAATGGCATGACTGTAAATTCATAATGACCATACCTTGTTCTGAAAGCAGTTTTAGGAATGTCCTCTTCTTGTACTTTCAGTTGATGATATCATGAGCGTAAATTGATCTTAGAAAAGAATTGAGCTCCTTGAACTTGATCGAACAGATCATCGATTCTCGGTAGTGGGTACCGATTCTTAATCGTAACCTTGTTCAATTCTCGGTAATCAATGCACATACGCATTGATCCGTCCTTTTTCTTGACAAATAAGATTGGTGCTCTCCATGGTGATGAACTAGGCTGTATGAAACCTTTCTCCAAAAGTTCGTCTAATGGTTTCTTCAGTTCTTGCATCTCCACTGGTGCTAAACGGTAGGGTGCCTTGGCAATCGGTGTTGTTCCTGGTAGTAAGTGAATTCTGAATTCAACCTCTCTATCTGGCGGTAATCTAGGTAACTCTTCTGGAAAAACATCTGAGAATTGAGATACTACTGGAATATCTTTCAATTCTTTTTCTTTAGTGTCAATGATTATGGAAATCATATACACTAGTGATCCTTTTCTTGCATAGCTTGCAGTTTTCATCACAAAGATGAATTTTGTGGATCTAGTTGGCTTATCTCCTTTAATTGTGATCTTTTCACCCTTTGGTGAATTTACTTGTATTGACTTTTGATCACATAGAATACTGGCATGGTTGGCTATTAACCAATCCATTCCTAATATGATATCAAATCCAACTAGATTCATTGGGAAAAGATTAGCAATAAAATTATGGTTAAAAATTTTTATTCTTGTTCTCTGCAAGATTTCAGTAATCTTAATGGATTCTCCGTTTGCTGTTTCTACCAGACATTCTTGTTGAAGTTTAGTTAATGGTTGATTTAGAAGTTTGCAGAACGAAGTATTAATAAAACTTTACTTCGCACCCGAGTCAAATAATACTTTAGCAAAAATATCATTAACTAAAAACGTACCGGCAATCACATCCGGAATCATCTTGGCTTCTTCAGCTGTCATAACAAATGCTCTAGCATTCTTGGTAGTTTTGTTGTTTGTTGCTGGAGCTAGTTTCGGACAGTTTGATTTGATATGAACCTTTTCTCCACAATTGAAGCATACTCCATTACTGGGTTTCTTCCTATAGTCTTCTACCTTGTGTCCCGATATTTTTCAGAAGTTGTAGTATATGGAACATCTCCCTAAATGTTTCTTCTTGCAGTACTTACAGTAAGGTGCCGAAGTAAAACCTATAGTTTTCCCACGGTAGGTATTTCCAAAACGAAATTCTTGGGTAAGCTTTTGGGCTAGGTTCTTCCTCTCGTTTTCTTCTTGCGTACGTACTAATTCATCAGTCAAGGTATTGGCTAGTTCTATGGCTTCTTCTATGGTTTGTGGTCTAGCGGCCTTGATTACATGTCTAATCTCACAGATTAATCCCCCAGATGTAACGAGATATTAATACTGGTTCTGGTGAGGCCAGGGTTGGCACTATTCTAGAATATTCGAAGAATATGGTAGTGTAACTGTCACACCCCGACCGCGTAAAACAACAAATCGCGGCGGAATCATCGGGGAGTGTTGTAACAGAATCATTGTTTCAAAACACACGGAAATTTGAAGTTTCGTTTTATTAAACATTAAATATTTACATCATCTGGAAATCTAAATAAACAAGTTAAACATAGTCTATCATTGTTATTAAGTCACTAAGGCCTCGTCCAGTCCTATGTGAGCATGCATCCTAGCAATCAACATCATTCAACAACACCTGAAACATATGTGAAAACAAAGTCAGCAAAGAAATGCTGGCGAGTACATAGGTTTTTGAGAGTGTCGGATTCATGGCTAGTTTACATGTTGCAATACTTAATTAAAAACCTTTTTTTGAAAAGTATTGTATTGCGACATAATTAACCAACTCAAATCAAGTTGGTTATAATTTATAAAATCTCGTAGCCATGATTTTCTTAACCCAAAACATTTATTTAATAAAATTCTCGTTAATAAAACTTGTTAATAAATCTTGTTAACAAAACTCGTTAATAAATCTCGTTAATAAAACTCGTTAATAAATCTCGTTAATAAAACTCGTATGGTTTATATCATTTCGAAAACCTCGTTTGTGTGACATCATTTCAAATCGTTTACCCAAGTGAACTAAATAACGCCACGGTATGTAATACGATGAAAACATATATATATAGGAAGTACCAGCGGCGTATCCACCATACTTTCATCATATTACACCCGTCCCGTTATCTAAACACTAACCAAAAACCAATCGTTTACACAAATCGTTTAATTCGTTAAAAATCGCTTTAGTCGTTTAAATCATTCTCGTTTTAAATCGTGAAACTACTTTTGATTGTCTCGCTAATAACATCCAAACCTTCGTGACTCGACTATCTCGCCTATCGCTTCTCGCATTAATAAACCACCAAAGGGTAAATTAACAATCACAGATTCAGTCCTTACCCACCTAATCCACACATAACCATGGGCGCAGTCTAATAACGGGATTTGTCAGATCCTATGGTACCATAACCTAATACTGGTCGGTTCGGCCAAAACTAATGGATATTATTCGTTATGTAAATACAACCAACAAGTTTGTTTACTATATCGAAATCATTATTAAATTAATATAAACCATTTTAATCGTTTTTGAAATCATTGTTATAATATCGAAAATCGTTTTGAAAACCATCGTTAAAACCTTGAAAACATTTAACACATATGAATCACCCCAAAACAATTGAAACCAGTCAAATATGGGAACTATGTACTCACCTGAGAATGCTTAGAGGTCTTGAACAACAACCAAGCAAAGCTAGAGGGAGCACGGAATCAATCGGCAACCTAATAACTATATAAATAACCCGGACCTAAGTCGGAAGATCGGATAGGATGAGGTTTTGTAAACCAAATGAGTATTGGAACTCATATGACATGGTTTAACAAAGTCTACATCCTAAATCGAAACCTAACCTAAGTGCTTTCGACCCATTGTGACCCATTAAGGTAGCTTAAGCTTAATTTAACGTGTCGTTCATGCAAAAGCGCGTTCGAGATGTCTAACTAGTCCTATGACAAGTATTATATGCCTAAACATGATTAGATATGTTGCATAATCAATTAAGTGACAAAAGTTTGTGTTACATATGCTTAATTACCAATTATGCATGAAAAGGGCATTTTGGTCATTTACCTAAGGCATATAAACAACCTATCATACAACTAATTAAACCTAAGTGACCATAAGGTATAACCTCGGAAGGTTATTCCCTATGCAACTATGGTCACTAAACATGTTTGGTCGGATCCTAATGATCGACCAAACGGGTCGTGTTCGAAAGTCTAAGCGGGTGTTTAGTCCGCTTGACTTACGACTCTACACAAGCACTAATCTAAAAAGTGACGAGTTAAACATGTTAAAACATGTTTAACGAATTTAGAAAATAGTTTTGGTATCAAAACAAACGGTTTTGATACCTATAAGTAGTTTGGTTACAAAATACGCAAGAATGCGCATTTTGGCCGAAACTACGACTCGTCACTAGACCTAGATAACGTGGTAATCAGTAGGTATAGTCACTAGGGACTATAACCATCGTGATTACGCTCACGTTATGAAGTTCAAACGAACTTCGCATTGACCATAAACTGGTCAATGCAGAAAGTCAAACGCAGTTTGACTTTCAGACTCGAAAAGCGATAAAAGAACGAAAGAATACTTACAAAAGGTCCCCGCAAGCTTTGATCCGATTTACTCTCAGGTATGAAGCATAAACTTTAACTTGAAGAGCCAAAATCAGATCAATGTGGGTTTTGCAAGTGAAAGGGGATATCTATATATAGGAAAACTAGAACCGTTAGGATCGTTCATCGTAAAACGAGCTTCGATCTCATCCGTACACATGTGCCCATGGTTTTGTGAAACCATGGGAGCCCATCGTTTCATTAAAACCATGTGCAAATGAGGGGAACTGCTGGAACGAGCTGGAATTTAGATTTTTCATTTTGGTCCCTTCCTAAGATAACTATGGCAGAATGACAATTTTGGTCCCTGAACTTCAGAATCTTGCATTTTGGCTCATTTTTGACACGTTTAAGCCCCGTTAACCTCATTTCAACGCTCTAAAATGAAGTTAAAGTATAGGGAACTCAAAAAATGCTCAAAAATATCTCGGATGTTAGTTCGTTTGGTCGTACGGTTGCGTTGTTCGGTTAATTACGACGGAAGTCGTAACGAACGCAAAAACGGTCCAAATTACGCGACGAATGGAATTTTATCATGCCAATCACTAAAATAAAATATTTTAATGATTACATAAAGTTTTGGATGTCCGGATGTATTCAGAACGTAAGATATGCGCGAAAATGCAAACTTATGCACTTTTGACGCTTTTAGTCCCTGGATGACCAAAAAGTTTATTTTAGCACACCGAACCCCTCAAAGCCTATTTTTAAGCTATGTAAAGGATATTTAGGGTATGTTTAACTTATGGTCATGTTCCGGAATGTTCGTTACAGTACAAATCGGCATACTTTCGCAGTTTGTCGAATTTAGTCCCTGTAAGCGAATAAACTTGATTTCGCCACACTAAACCCTCCAAAACTTATTTCTAAGTTATGTAAAGGTTATTTAAGGTATGTTAAGCCTATGTCACTATTTCGAAGTGTTTGTTGCATTAAAATGGTTATATTTACGCATCAGTGCGCGTATAACCTTCTAGAAAGCGATTTAGAGCCCGAAATCGAACAAGAGTTGATATGTGCAATTGATACACATATTTATACAAATCCCAAGTATGAAACACAACATTTCATTGATTTGGTATTTGTTCGATGGCCGTGGAGGCACAGATGTCACAGTCTCCCCTACTTCAGGAAATTTCGTCCCGAAATTTAATTAGAGGAAACTTGTGAGAGCTCGAAACATGAAGTCGAAAAGATAAAACAACACTGGTTAGGGTTCTGAACTTCTAGTAACTTTTAAATAACATTATGCTTGCAATGTAAGAGGGACACTTATATATAAGTATATGAAGCGCCATTGGTGCGTCCACCGTACCTCCATTACATTGTTCACGTTTCGTTGTTGTTGTCACTATTGGTTCTTACACATGATAAATCTTATTGTGGTTTCCGTGCACTGAATTTTTATAATTATGTACGCGTCCATAATTACGTAATTCCTTGCATAGTCCACACAGTGCATTTGATAATGTGTAGGGGAAAACCAAATGAATGAACCTGTGATGAGTGTGACTGGACCACCATAGGGTCCTTTCAGCTGTATCATCACATGCCATTCTTAACCAGATACTGAATCAATCTTTAACTAGACCACTCAAGGGTCTCTTTTCGAATCATGGAATGGTACTATATAACCCAAGGGTCTTAACTACCACGTAGAAGCCCATTAAGGATTTAAGGTAGTACCTTTTAAATATCCTACTATGAATCCCTCATATGAAGATATGGAAGATTCTATGAGGATTTGGATAACGAAAATCGGATCACACCAAAAACATAAAGGAGAACACATAAACACATAATCACATAATCGTTTAACTTGACCTTTAATTTGTTATCTTTGGACACGGGTATTTAAAGCATACCAGGAATCCAATCCGTGGATTTCATTTGGCACTTTAAATATTTTCAAGAATCTAACTATGAAGATAGGAAGATCTTAATAGGAATTCGGTTTGTCCTTATTGAGTTGTAATGTACATATTAAGGTGTACAAGGAATCCAATCAGGGCTCCGATTTGGGCGATAATCATCCACAAGGATTCTTGAAATAGAGCAACCCATCGCCCTTTCGTTTCGAGTTTAAGCTCGAGTTGAAGTGGTAGCTCATATTTCAATAAGCCTTCGATTACACAAGATCGTTGTGCTTGAAGGACACGATATTGAATATCAGATAGAGTTTGAACAGAATGAAGCTTGACTCGCTCCTTTCGACCAAGCACATTGGCTACGACATTCGCTTTACCAGGAAGGTAGCGAATCTCGAAATCGTAATCGTTCAAGAGCTCAACCCATTGTCGCTGCCTCATGTTCAGCTCCTTCTGATTAAGAATGTGCTGGAGACTTTTGTGTTCTTGTGAAAACCACACACTTCATTCCATAGAGGTAGTGTCTCCAGATTTTGAGAGCAAATACCACAACACCTAACTCAAGATCATGAGTTGTGTAGTTATTTTCGTGAACTTTCAACTGTCTTGACGCATATGCTATGACTTTACCTCATTGCATAAGAACACAACTAAGGCCTAGATTCGACGCGTCATAAAAGACAACGAAATCATCGTTTCCATTGGGCAAGGACAAAACAGGAGCATCACATAGCTTCTGTTTCAGCGTTTGGAACGCTTCTTCTTGCTTATATCCCCACTCCAAAGGCTTATTCTTCTGAGTCAAAGCAGTGAGTGGCACCGCGATCTTCAAGGAGTTCGAAATAAAACGACGATAATAACCAGCAAGACCAAGAAAAGAACGAATTTCTGTAGGTGTCGTTGGTGTATTCCAATCCTTAATTGCAGCAAACTTGGATGGATCCACATGAATACTCTGCTCGTTGACTATATGACCCAAAAACTGAACTTTTTTAAGCCAAAATTCACACTTGGAGAATTTAGCAAAAAGTTGTTCCTTCCTCAGGAGTTCCAAAGTCAAACGAAGGTGTTGCTCGTGATCGGCTCGAGACTTCGAATAATCAAGGATATCGTTGATGAACACTGATGCGTGTGAAGTGTCGTATATATTAGGTGTATATTTTAAGCCCTTTTTAACACTTATTTTAGCCAAGTTTTAAATTTATAAAACACGATATTTCACTAACACTAAACACACATATGGGCAAGTGCACCCATCGTTGAGTGTAGTATAGTGTTGGTAAGATACCGAGGTCGTCCAAGGACACAAGAGCTTTTAGTACCGGTTTATCCTCAACGTCTAACCAAAATAAAAGTTTAGAAAAATGTTTTAAACTAAGAAAAATAAAAACTAACTAAAATGCTGAAAATAAAAATAAAAGAAAAAACAGATAGACAAGATGAATCACTTGGTTCCGACTCGTATCTAGTATAACCTTTGATTATTTCCGCACTTTTGCACATAATTAAGAGATTATCTTAGTTATTGTAGTAGGCCCCTCTTTTGAAGGTGACGTTACCCTCACCCCAGTAGTTTGAGTCAGCAGGGATACAATCCTAAAAGGGTGGATTATTGGAAGATAATGAATTAAGTTATTAATGCAGTATTGTGGTAGGCCCCGCTTTTGGCGGTGACGTTACCCTCGGCTAAGTAGTCTGAGTCAGCAGGGATACAGTCCTAAATAGCCGGGTTATAGTATTAATAGTAGTTAACTTATGAGGGGATCAAAGAGTTTGGACCCCCGCCATCCAATACCGTGAAGTATTGAAAGAGGTCCTACTAAATTTGACCCAGGTCCATTGCAGGACCTCTAAACGCTGAACAATGGCAAGACCTTTACCAAACCGTTCCCTTAACCCCCTACCAGGTAGCCAACATACCTCCATATAGACCGTGGAGATATGAATGGTGAAAATCCTTTATTTTATATAGACAGTAAAATAATGCCAAGACACCACGGACAAACGATAAGGAAAGATCACCTTCAACATAAGTAACTAGTTATTAAAGTCATTAATACAAAACCAAATAAAAAGTGCAAAAGATTAGAAATAAAAAGTATTATACTAGACACTTTGTCTTCACCAAGTGATGTAAGAGACTTAGGCAAACATGGCCTTGATTGTCAAGAACTCTTATGATCAATCTTGGATCCCGAGACGACTCACACACTCTACGATGGACAATGGATGATGGTGGTGGATGATGGTGTTGTGATGGTGGTGGATGAAGTGTGAGAGAGGTGGTGTGCCAAGGGATGAGATGAAATGAATCCAAGCACTCCTATTTATAGGCTGAACAGAGAGTTGGACACGGCCCCGTGTCCGCTGGGCACGGCCCCGTGTCCGTCTGACAATCTCTCTCCTCATTAATTGTAATTCGCAATTACAATAAATGCGCCTGCTGTACTTTCGACACGCCCCCGTGTCCGCTGAGCACGGCCCCGTGATGGGCAATAGAAGCTTCTATAGATTTGTCTTTTATGCTGCTTCTTGGACACGGCCCCGTGCTGGCTGAGCACGGGGCGTGTTCAGTCTTCTGATTTCTCTATTTTGCTTTGGAAGGTGCCGTTGAGGGGTCGGGCAGTCCACTAATATTCCTTTTCTTGTATTTATGTTGGATTTAGCTGTCTTTTTGCTTCTTTTGTGTTTTTGAGCTCATTTAATCCTGAAAATACAAAAGGAAGACAAAAGCACTCTTTTTCCAATATTAGTACTTAAAAAGGGTTAGTTTTATGCCTCAATTGATGTAATTTATATGTTGCATTTTACACACATCAACACAATAATGAACTTATCTAAATAAGGTTTACAGATCCTATTCATTAAGTCCATGAAGATAGCTGGGGCATTCGTCAAACCAAAAGGCATGACAGTGAACTCGTAATGCACTTATCTTGTGCGGAAAGCAGTCTTGGGAATATCTTCTTCGAATACAGGAAGCTGATGATACCCAGAACGCAAATCGATCTTGGAAAAACAGGTAGCACCTTGCAGTTGATCAGAGAGATCATTGATTCGAGGTAGGGGATATCGATTCTTGACGGTAAGCTTATTAAGCTTACGATAATCGATACACATTCAAAAAGATCCATCTTTCCTAGGGTGAATAATTTGATCGGATGAATCCTTTATCAGATAACTCTTGAAGCTGTTTCGATAATTCTTGCATCTCAGACGGTGCAAGACGATAAGGTGCTTTCGCAATTGGGTTGGCATTGGGTATAAGGTCAATATGAAACTCGACTTGACGAACTGGAGGCAAACCAGGCAGTTCATCAGGAAACACCTCTGGATAATCCCGAACAATCGGAACATCCTGAATACTCCTGCTCTTGCCTTTCTCCTCGGTGACCTGTGCCAGAAAAGCAACATATCCTTTTCGTAAATAACTTTGGGCCTTCGTACACGACATGAGCTTCAATCCACCAGAAGGTTTCTCGCCACGAACTTCCAGAACATCGCCAGACGAAAGAGGAATGCGAACAATCTTATCGAAACCAATCACCTCAGCATGATGTTTGGTTAACCAATCCTACCTATGATAATGTCGAAACTCCCAAGTTGCATCAGTGTGAGGTCAAAAGGAAAAGATGATTACTCCAATTGCCACTTCGTTTTTAGAATGAAACGAGCACTTAGAATTTTCGAGGAAATCATGAGCGATCAAATGAACGAGAGAACTACAAATATGGTTCTTTGGTGTAGGTATCGTAGGGGTATGCCATACACACATGCAACTATATTTGTACATCAGAATTGCAAATAAAGATTTATTTATAAACAAAATCGATTGTTTCCGTGTTCAAAGGAAAACACTAGAAACATAAACATAAGATTCGGATTATTCAAAGCAGCAGCTTCTTCTAATCGGCCAAATGCTCATTCGTGGGTCGGATTTGCATTGAAAATATTTGGGTATCTGTCCCTGACATAACCCGTCTCGCCATAGGTGTAGCAAATACCAGGAGGAAAATGAGCCTGTGCTGGATCTGCTTGAAATTGAACGGGGTTCTGAAAAGCTTGGTTTAGCACAGTGACTGAACGACAGTCTCGTGCCAAATGACCAATGAGTCCACAGTTGAAACATTTCCGACATTTGACACTGGCATAGTGGTGGAGGTTACACTGATTGCACAGAGGAGCAGTTCCTAAGTACGGCTTCTTGGCTGGTGGTGCTGCCAACTGGCTAGGTTTTGCTTGATTTGGTGTAACGGCTACGGGATCCTTTGGAGCTTTACGCTTCTTTGACTTTTTCGGTGGCTCGGCTTCTGCTTCTTTCGATGCTTCTTGGGTGGTTTCATTTTTGAGACGAGACATGGCGATACCTAAATCCACAGTCTTCAGGATTACTTCACCTATTCGCTGGGCAAATTTGACAGTTTGCTTGGACATTTGAATGTCGTTGCGATGAAGAGACATTCTAGAGGAAATGAAAGACATAGGAGAAAACAAGTGAAATGTTATCGGATAATTAAAACAGAACGACAACGCATAGAAATTGCGATCATTTGTTTGTTACCTAAGGCAAACAAATGAGACGGTGATTAATCAAAGTAAACGGGTCATATTAATGTATCACTGAAGACATGCTCGCCTATAAGTGAACACTCACCCCAAGAGTTCCCAGGTAAGAGTGACTGGTCCGATACTGCGGATTTGTACGAACACTCTAGCCTTAGACAGAAAACTCAGGGTACAGGCATTCACTCTTCCAGTTTGCACGTGTTCACATTATTTAGACCCAAACTTTGACGAGATTTCGAAAACTTAGAGGGTTCAAAACCTAGTAATCAATCATCCTAGAACAGATGATTGGTTTTCGAAGCGGATTTGAAATTTGTGTTCTTGTTGTGGTTGTCACCTAAGGATAAGTGACGGTATTGTTTTAAGATCTAAACACAAGGATCTTGTGTTAGGGTCCTAGGAAGGTTATAGTCTAGGTCAAAGCATTACTACTAACCTAATTCCCTATAACCATGAGCTCTGATACCAACTCTTCTGTCACACCCCGACCGCGTAAAACAACAAATCGCGGCGGAATCGTCGGGGAGTGTTGTAACAGAATCATTGTTTCAAAACACACGAAAATTTGAAGTTTCGTTTTATTAAACATTAAATATTTACATCGTCTGGAAATCTAAATAAACAAGTTAAACATAGTCTATCATTGTTATTAAGTCACTAAGGCCTCGTCCAGTCCTATGTGAGCATGCATCCTAGCAATCAACATCATTCAACAACACCTGAAACATAAATCTCGTTAATAAAACTCGTATGGTTTATATCATTTCGAAAACCTCGTTTGTGTGACATCGTTTCAAATCGTTTACCCAAGTGAACTAAATAACGCCACGGTATGTAATACGATGAAAATATATATATATATATATAGGAAGTACCAGCGGCGTATCCACCATGCTTTCATCATATTACACCCGTCCCGTTATCTAAACACTAACCAAAAACCAATCGTTTACCCAAATCGTTTAATTCGTTAAAAATCGCTTTAGTCGTTTAAATCATTCTCGTTTTAAATCGTGAAACTACTTTTGATTGTCTCGCTAATAACATCCAAACCTTCGTGACTCGACTATCTCGCCTATCGCTTCTCGCATTAATAAACCACCAAAGGGTAAATTAACAATCACAGATTCAGTCGTTACCCACCTAACCCACACATAACCATGGGCGCAGTCTGATAACGGGATTTGTCAGATCCTATGGTACCATAACCTAATACTGGTCGGTTCGGCCAAAACTAATGGATATTATTCGTTATGTAAATACAACCAACAAGTTTGTTTACTATATCGAAATCGTTATTAAATTAATATAAACCATTTTAATCGTTTTTGAAATCATTGTTATAATATCGAAAATCGTTTTGAAAACCATCGTTAAAACCTTGAAAACATTTAACACATATGAATCACCCCAAAACAATTGAAAACAGTAAAATTGGGGAACTATGTACTCACCTGAGAATGCTTAGAGGTCTTGAACAATAACCAAGCAAAGCTAAAGGGAGCAGGGAATCAATCGGCAACCTAATAACTATATAAATAACCCGGACCTAAGTCGGAAGATTGGATAAGAAGAGGTTTTGTAAACCAAATGAGTATTGGAACTCATATGACATGGTTTAACAAATTCTACATCCTAAATCGAAATCTAACCTAAGTGCTTTCGACCCATTGTGACCCATTAAGGTAGTTTAAGCTTACTTTAACGTGTCGTTCGCGCAAAAGCGCGCTCGAGACGTCTAACTAGTCCTATGACAAGTATTATATGCCTAAACATGATTAGATATGTTGCATAATCAATTAAGTGACAAAAGTTTGTGTTACATATGCTTAATTACCAATTATGCATGAAAAGAGCATTTTGGTCATTTACCTAAGGCATATAAACTACCTATCATACAACTAATTAAACCTAAGTGACCATAAGGTATAACCTCGGAAGGTTATTCCCTATGCAACTATGGTCACTAAACATGTTTGGTCGGATCCTAATGATCGACCAAACAGGTCGTGTTCGAAAGTCTAAGCGGGTGTTTAGTCCGCTTGACTTACGACTCTACACAAGCACTAATCTAAAAAGTGACGAGTTAAACATGTTAAAACATGTTTAACGAATTTAGAAAATAGTTTTGGTATCAAAACAAACGGTTTTGATACCTATAAGTAGTTTGGTTACAAAATACGCAAGAATGCGCATTTTGGCCGAAACTACGACTCGTCACTACACCTAGATAACGTGGTAATCAGTAGGTATAGTCACTAGGGACTATAACCATCGTGATTACGCTCACGTTATGAAGTTCAAACGAACTTCGCATTGACCATAAACTGGTCAATGCAGAAAGTCAAACGCAGTTTGACTTTCAGACTCGAAACGCGATAAAAGAACGAAAGAATACTTACAAAAGGTCCCCGCAAGCTTTGATCCGATTTACTCTCAGGTATGAAGCATAAACTTTAACTTGAAGAGCCAAAATCAGATCAATGTGGGTTTTGCAAGTGAAAGGGGATATCTATATATAGGAAAACTAGAACCGTTAGGATCGTTCATCGTAAAACGAGCTTCGATCTCATCCGTACACATGTGCCCATGGTTTTGTGAAACCATGGGAGCCCATCGTTTCATTAAAACCATGTGCAAATGAGGGGAACTGCTGGAACGAGCTGGAATTTAGATTTTTCATTTTGGTCCCTTCCTAAGATAACTATGGCAGAATGACAATTTTGGTCCCTGAACTTCAGAATCTTGCATTTTGGCTCATTTTTGACACGTTTAAGCCCCGTTAACCTCATTTCAACGCTCTAAAATGAAGTTAAAGTATAGGGAACTCAAAAAATGCTCAAAAATATCTCGGATGTTAGTTCGTTTGGTCGTACGGTTGCGTTGTTCGGTTAATTACGACGGAAGTCGTAACGAACGCAAAAACGGTCCAAATTACGCGACGAATGGAATTTTATCATGCCAATCACTAAAATAAAATATTTTAATGATTACATAAAGTTTTGGATGTCCGGATGTATTCAGAACGTAAGATATGCGCGAAAATGCAAACTTATGCACTTTTGACGCTTTTAGTCCCTGGATGACCAAAAAGTTTATTTTAGCACACCGAACCCCTCAAAGCCTATTTTTAAGCTATGTAAAGGATATTTAGGGTATGTTTAACTTATGGTCATGTTCCGGAATGTTCGTTACAGTACAAATCGGCATACTTTCGCAGTTTGTCGAATTTAGTCCCTGTAAGCGAATAAACTTGATTTCGCCACACTAAACCCTCCAAAACTTATTTCTAAGTTATGTAAAGGTTATTTAAGGTATGTTAAGCCTATGTCACTATTTCGAAGTGTTTGTTGCATTAAAATGGTTATATTTACGCATCAGTGCGCGTATAACCTTCTAGAAAGCGATTTAGAGCCCGAAATCGAACAAGAGTTGATATGTGCAATTGATACACATATTTATACAAATCCCAAGTATGAAACACAACATTTCATTGATTTGGTATTTGTTCGATGGCCGTGGAGGCACAGATGTCACAGTCTCCCCTACTTCAGGAAATTTCGTCCCGAAATTTAATTAGAGGAAACTTGTGAGAGCTCGAAACATGAAGTCGAAAAGATAAAACAACACTGGTTAGGGTTCTGAACTTCTAGTAACTTTTAAATAACATTATGCTTGCAATGTAAGAGGGACACTTATATATAAGTATATGAAGCGCCATTGGTGCGTCCACCGTACCTCCATTACATTGTTCACGTTTCGTTGTTGTTGTCACTATTGGTTCTTACACATGATAAATCTTATTGTGGTTTCCGTGCACTGAATTTTTATAATTATGTACGCGTCCATAATTACGTAATTCCTTGCATAGTCCACACAGTGCATTTGATAATGTGTAGGGGAAAACCAAATGAATGAACCTGTGATGAGTGTGACTGGACCACCATAGGGTCCTTTCAGCTGTATCATCACATGCCATTCTTAACCAGATACTGAATCAATCTTTAACTAGACCACTCAAGGGTCTCTTTTCGAATCATGGAATGGTACTATATAACCCAAGGGTCTTAACTACCACGTAGAAGCCCATTAAGGATTTAAGGTAGTACCTTTTAAATATCCTACTATGAATCCCTCATATGAAGATATGGAAGATTCTATGAGGATTTGGATAACGAAAATCGGATCACACCAAAAACATAAAGGAGAACACATAAACACATAATCACATAATCGTTTAACTTGACCTTTAATTTGTTATCTTTGGACACGGGTATTTAAAGCATACCAGGAATCCAATCCGTGGATTTCATTTGGCACTTTAAATATTTTCAAGAATCTAACTATGAAGATAGGAAGATCTTAATAGGAATTCGGTTTGTCCTTATTGAGTTGTAATGTACATATTAAGGTGTACAAGGAATCCAATCAGGGCTCCGATTTGGGCGATAATCATCCACAAGGATTCTTGAAATAGAGCAACCCATCGCCCTTTCGTTTCGAGTTTAAGCTCGAGTTGAAGTGGTAGCTCATATTTCAATAAGCCTTCGATTACACAAGATCGTTGTGCTTGAAGGACACGATATTGAATATCAGATAGAGTTTGAACAGAATGAAGCTTGACTCGCTCCTTTCGACCAAGCACATTGGCTACGACATTCGCTTTACCAGGAAGGTAGCGAATCTCGAAATCGTAATCGTTCAAGAGCTCAACCCATTGTCGCTGCCTCATGTTCAGCTCCTTCTGATTAAGAATGTGCTGGAGACTTTTGTGTTCTTGTGAAAACCACACACTTCATTCCATAGAGGTAGTGTCTCCAGATTTTGAGAGCAAATACCACAACACCTAACTCAAGATCATGAGTTGTGTAGTTATTTTCGTGAACTTTCAACTGTCTTGACGCATATGCTATGACTTTACCTCATTGCATAAGAACACAACTAAGGCCTAGATTCGACGCGTCATAAAAGACAACGAAATCATCGTTTCCATTGGGCAAGGACAAAACAGGAGCATCACATAGCTTCTGTTTCAGCGTTTGGAACGCTTCTTCTTGCTTATATCCCCACTCCAAAGGCTTATTCTTCTGAGTCAAAGCAGTGAGTGGCACCGCGATCTTCAAGGAGTTCGAAATAAAACGACGATAATAACCAGCAAGACCAAGAAAAGAACGAATTTCTGTAGGTGTCGTTGGTGTATTCCAATCCTTAATTGCAGCAAACTTGGATGGATCCACATGAATACTCTGCTCGTTGACTATATGACCCAAAAACTGAACTTTTTTAAGCCAAAATTCACACTTGGAGAATTTAGCAAAAAGTTGTTCCTTCCTCAGGAGTTCCAAAGTCAAACGAAGGTGTTGCTCGTGATCGGCTCGAGACTTCGAATAATCAAGGATATCGTTGATGAACACTGATGCGTGTGAAGTGTCGTATATATTAGGTGTATATTTTAAGCCCTTTTTAACACTTATTTTAGCCAAGTTTTAAATTTATAAAACACGATATTTCACTAACACTAAACACACATATGGGCAAGTGCACCCATCGTTGAGTGTAGTATAGTGTTGGTAAGATACCGAGGTCGTCCAAGGACACAAGAGCTTTTAGTACCGGTTTATCCTCAACGTCTAACCAAAATAAAAGTTTAGAAAAATGTTTTAAACTAAGAAAAATAAAAACTAACTAAAATGCTGAAAATAAAAATAAAAGAAAAAACAGATAGACAAGATGAATCACTTGGTTCCGACTCGTATCTAGTATAACCTTTGATTATTTCCGCACTTTTGCACATAATTAAGAGATTATCTTAGTTATTGTAGTAGGCCCCTCTTTTGAAGGTGACGTTACCCTCACCCCAGTAGTTTGAGTCAGCAGGGATACAATCCTAAAAGGGTGGATTATTGGAAGATAATGAATTAAGTTATTAATGCAGTATTGTGGTAGGCCCCGCTTTTGGCGGTGACGTTACCCTCGGCTAAGTAGTCTGAGTCAGCAGGGATACAGTCCTAAATAGCCGGGTTATAGTATTAATAGTAGTTAACTTATGAGGGGATCAAAGAGTTTGGACCCCCGCCATCCAATACCGTGAAGTATTGAAAGAGGTCCTACTAAATTTGACCCAGGTCCATTGCAGGACCTCTAAACGCTGAACAATGGCAAGACCTTTACCAAACCGTTCCCTTAACCCCCTACCAGGTAGCCAACATACCTCCATATAGACCGTGGAGATATGAATGGTGAAAATCCTTTATTTTATATAGACAGTAAAATAATGCCAAGACACCACGGACAAACGATAAGGAAAGATCACCTTCAACATAAGTAACTAGTTATTAAAGTCATTAATACAAAACCAAATAAAAAGTGCAAAAGATTAGAAATAAAAAGTATTATACTAGACACTTTGTCTTCACCAAGTGATGTAAGAGACTTAGGCAAACATGGCCTTGATTGTCAAGAACTCTTATGATCAATCTTGGATCCCGAGACGACTCACACACTCTACGATGGACAATGGATGATGGTGGTGGATGATGGTGTTGTGATGGTGGTGGATGAAGTGTGAGAGAGGTGGTGTGCCAAGGGATGAGATGAAATGAATCCAAGCACTCCTATTTATAGGCTGAACAGAGAGTTGGACACGGCCCCGTGTCCGCTGGGCACGGCCCCGTGTCCGTCTGACAATCTCTCTCCTCATTAATTGTAATTCGCAATTACAATAAATGCGCCTGCTGTACTTTCGACACGCCCCCGTGTCCGCTGAGCACGGCCCCGTGATGGGCAATAGAAGCTTCTATAGATTTGTCTTTTATGCTGCTTCTTGGACACGGCCCCGTGCTGGCTGAGCACGGGGCGTGTTCAGTCTTCTGATTTCTCTATTTTGCTTTGGAAGGTGCCGTTGAGGGGTCGGGCAGTCCACTAATATTCCTTTTCTTGTATTTATGTTGGATTTAGCTGTCTTTTTGCTTCTTTTGTGTTTTTGAGCTCATTTAATCCTGAAAATACAAAAGGAAGACAAAAGCACTCTTTTTCCAATATTAGTACTTAAAAAGGGTTAGTTTTATGCCTCAATTGATGTAATTTATATGTTGCATTTTACACACATCAACACAATAATGAACTTATCTAAATAAGGTTTACAGATCCTATTCATTAAGTCCATGAAGATAGCTGGGGCATTCGTCAAACCAAAAGGCATGACAGTGAACTCGTAATGCACTTATCTTGTGCGGAAAGCAGTCTTGGGAATATCTTCTTCGAATACAGGAAGCTGATGATACCCAGAACGCAAATCGATCTTGGAAAAACAGGTAGCACCTTGCAGTTGATCAGAGAGATCATTGATTCGAGGTAGGGGATATCGATTCTTGACGGTAAGCTTATTAAGCTTACGATAATCGATACACATTCAAAAAGATCCATCTTTCCTAGGGTGAATAATTTGATCGGATGAATCCTTTATCAGATAACTCTTGAAGCTGTTTCGATAATTCTTGCATCTCAGACGGTGCAAGACGATAAGGTGCTTTCGCAATTGGGTTGGCATTGGGTATAAGGTCAATATGAAACTCGACTTGACGAACTGGAGGCAAACCAGGCAGTTCATCAGGAAACACCTCTGGATAATCCCGAACAATCGGAACATCCTGAATACTCCTGCTCTTGCCTTTCTCCTCGGTGACCTGTGCCAGAAAAGCAACATATCCTTTTCGTAAATAACTTTGGGCCTTCGTACACGACATGAGCTTCAATCCACCAGAAGGTTTCTCGCCACGAACTTCCAGAACATCGCCAGACGAAAGAGGAATGCGAACAATCTTATCGAAACCAATCACCTCAGCATGATGTTTGGTTAACCAATCCTACCTATGATAATGTCGAAACTCCCAAGTTGCATCAGTGTGAGGTCAAAAGGAAAAGATGATTACTCCAATTGCCACTTCGTTTTTAGAATGAAACGAGCACTTAGAATTTTCGAGGAAATCATGAGCGATCAAATGAACGAGAGAACTACAAATATGGTTCTTTGGTGTAGGTATCGTAGGGGTATGCCATACACACATGCAACTATATTTGTACATCAGAATTGCAAATAAAGATTTATTTATAAACAAAATCGATTGTTTCCGTGTTCAAAGGAAAACACTAGAAACATAAACATAAGATTCGGATTATTCAAAGCAGCAGCTTCTTCTAATCGGCCAAATGCTCATTCGTGGGTCGGATTTGCATTGAAAATATTTGGGTATCTGTCCCTGACATAACCCGTCTCGCCATAGGTGTAGCAAATACCAGGAGGAAAATGAGCCTGTGCTGGATCTGCTTGAAATTGAACGGGGTTCTGAAAAGCTTGGTTTAGCACAGTGACTGAACGACAGTCTCGTGCCAAATGACCAATGAGTCCACAGTTGAAACATTTCCGACATTTGACACTGGCATAGTGGTGGAGGTTACACTGATTGCACAGAGGAGCAGTTCCTAAGTACGGCTTCTTGGCTGGTGGTGCTGCCAACTGGCTAGGTTTTGCTTGATTTGGTGTAACGGCTACGGGATCCTTTGGAGCTTTACGCTTCTTTGACTTTTTCGGTTGCTCGGCTTCTGCTTCTTTCGATGCTTCTTGGGTGGTTTCATTTTTGAGACGAGACATGGCGATACCTAAATCCACAGTCTTCAGGGTTACTTCACCTATTCGCTGGGCAAATTTGACAGTTTGCTTGGACATTTGAATGTCGTTGCGATGAAGAGACATTCTAGAGGAAATGAAAGACATAGGAGAAAACAAGTGAAATGTTATCGGATAATTAAAACAGAACGACAACGCATAGAAATTGCGATCATTTGTTTGTTACCTAAGGCAAACAAATGAGACGGTGATTAATCAAAGTAAACGGGTCATATTAATGTATCACTAAAGACATGCTCGCCTATAAGTGAACACTCACCCCAAGAGTTCCCAGGTAAGAGTGACTGGTCCGATACTGCGGATTTGTACGAACACTCTAGCCTTAGACAGAAAACTCAGGGTACAGGCATTCACTCTTCCAGTTTGCACGTGTTCACATTATTTAGACCCAAACTTTGACGAGATTTCGAAAACTTAGAGGGTTCAAAACCTAGTAATCAATCATCCTAGAACAGATGATTGGTTTTCGAAGCGGATTTGAAATTTGTGTTCTTGTTGTGGTTGTCACCTAAGGATAAGTGACGGTATTGTTTTAAGATCTAAACACAAGGATCTTGTGTTAGGGTCCTAGGAAGGTTATAGTCTAGGTCAAAGCATTACTACTAACCTAATTCCCTATAACCATGAGCTCTGATACCAACTCTTCTGTCACACCCCGACCGCGTAAAACAACAAATCGCGGCGGAATCGTCGGGGAGTGTTGTAACAGAATCATTGTTTCAAAACACACGAAAATTTGAAGTTTCGTTTTATTAAACATTAAATATTTACATCGTCTGGAAATCTAAATAAACAAGTTAAACATAGTCTATCATTGTTATTAAGTCACTAAGGCCTCGTCCAGTCCTATGTGAGCATGCATCCTAGCAATCAACATCATTCAACAACACCTGAAACATATGTGAAAACAAAGTCAGCAAAGAAATGCTGGCGAGTACATAGGTTTTTGAGAGTGTCGGATTCATGGCTAGTTTACATGTTGCAATACTTAATTAAAAACCTTGTTTTGAAAAGTATTGTATTGCGACATAATTAACCAACTCAAATCAAGTTGGTTATAATTTATAAAATCTCGTAGCCATGATTCTTAACCCAAAACATTTATTTAAAAAAATTCTCGTTAATAATTCTCATTAATAAACTTGTTAATAAATCTTGTTAATAAAACTCGTTAATAAATCTCGTTAATAAAACTCGTTAATAAATCTCGTTAATAAAACTCGTATGGTTTATATCATTTCGAAAACCTCGTTTGTGTGACATCGTTTCAAATCGTTTACCCAAGTGAACTAAATAACGCCACGGTATGTAATACGATGAAAATATATATATATATATAGGAAGTACCAGCGGCGTATCCACCATGCTTTCATCATATTACACCCGTCCCGTTATCTAAACACTAACCAAAAACCAATCGTTTACCCAAATCGTTTAATTCGTTAAAAATCGCTTTAGTCGTTTAAATCATTCTCGTTTTAAATCGTGAAACTACTTTTGATTGTCTCGCTAATAACATCCAAACCTTCGTGACTCGACTATCTCGCCTATCGCTTCTCGCATTAATAAACCACCAAAGGGTAAATTAACAATCACAGATTCAGTCGTTACCCACCTAACCCACACATAACCATGGGCGCAGTCTGATAACGGGATTTGTCAGATCCTATGGTACCATAACCTAATACTGGTCGGTTCGGCCAAAACTAATGGATATTATTCGTTATGTAAATACAACCAACAAGTTTGTTTACTATATCGAAATCGTTATTAAATTAATATAAACCATTTTAATCGTTTTTGAAATCATTGTTATAATATCGAAAATCGTTTTGAAAACCATCGTTAAAACCTTGAAAACATTTAACACATATGAATCACCCCAAAACAATTGAAAACAGTAAAATTGGGGAACTATGTACTCACCTGAGAATGCTTAGAGGTCTTGAACAATAACCAAGCAAAGCTAAAGGGAGCAGGGAATCAATCGGCAACCTAATAACTATATAAATAACCCGGACCTAAGTCGGAAGATTGGATAAGAAGAGGTTTTGTAAACCAAATGAGTATTGGAACTCATATGACATGGTTTAACAAATTCTACATCCTAAATCGAAATCTAACCTAAGTGCTTTCGACCCATTGTGACCCATTAAGGTAGTTTAAGCTTACTTTAACGTGTCGTTCGCGCAAAAGCGCGCTCGAGACGTCTAACTAGTCCTATGACAAGTATTATATGCCTAAACATGATTAGATATGTTGCATAATCAATTAAGTGACAAAAGTTTGTGTTACATATGCTTAATTACCAATTATGCATGAAAAGAGCATTTTGGTCATTTACCTAAGGCATATAAACTACCTATCATACAACTAATTAAACCTAAGTGACCATAAGGTATAACCTCGGAAGGTTATTCCCTATGCAACTATGGTCACTAAACATGTTTGGTCGGATCCTAATGATCGACCAAACAGGTCGTGTTCGAAAGTCTAAGCGGGTGTTTAGTCCGCTTGACTTACGACTCTACACAAGCACTAATCTAAAAAGTGACGAGTTAAACATGTTAAAACATGTTTAACGAATTTAGAAAATAGTTTTGGTATCAAAACAAACGGTTTTGATACCTATAAGTAGTTTGGTTACAAAATACGCAAGAATGCGCATTTTGGCCGAAACTACGACTCGTCACTACACCTAGATAGCGTGGTAATCAGTAGGTATAGTCACTAGGGACTATAACCATCGTGATTACGCTCACGTTATGAAGTTCAAACGAACTTCGCATTGACCATAAACTGGTCAACGCAGAAAGTCAAACGCAGTTTGACTTTCAGACTCGAAAAGCGATAAAAGAACGAAAGAATACTTACAAAAGGTCACAGCAAGCTTTGATCCGATTTACTCTCATGTATGAAGCATAAACTTCAACTTAGAGAGCCAAAATCAGATCAATGTGGGTTTTGCAAGTGAAAGGGGATAGCTATATATAGGAAAACTAGAACCGTTAGGATCGTTCATCGTAAAACGAGTTTCGATCTCATCCGTACACATGTGCCCATGGTTTTGTGAAACCATGGGAGCCCATAGTTTCATTAAAACCATGTGCAAATGAGGGGAACAGCTGGAACAAGCTGGAATTTAGATTTTTCATTTTGGTCCCTTCCTAAGATAACTATGGCAGAATGACAATTTTGGTCCCTGAACTTCAGAATCTTGCATTTCAGCTCATTTTTGACACGTTTAAGCCCCGTTAACCTCATTTCAAGGCTCTAAAATGAAGTTAAAGTATAGGGAACTCAAAACATGCTCAAAATCATAATCGGATGTCAGTTCGTTTGGTCGTACGGTTGCGTTGTTCGGTTAATTACGACGGAAGTCGTAACGAACGCAAAAACGATCCAAATTACGCGACGAATGGAATTTTATCATGCCAATCACTAAAATAAAATATTTTAATGATTACATAAATTTTTGGATGTGCGGATGTATTCAGAACGTAAGATATGCGCGAAAATGCAAACTTATGCACTTTTGACGCTTTTAGTCCCTGAATGACCAAAAAGTTTATTTTAGCACACCGAACCCCTCAAAGCTTATTTCTAAGCTATGTAAAGGATATTTAGGGTATGTTTAACTTATGGTCATGTTTCGAAATGTTCGTTACAGTACAAATCGGCATACTTTCGCAGTTTGTTGAATTTAGTCCTTGTAAGCGAATAAACTTGATTTCGCCACACCAAACCCTCCAAAACTTATTTCTAAGTTATGTAAAGGTTATTTAAGGTATGTTAAGCCTATGTCACTGTCCCAGAGTGTTTGTTTCATTAAAATGGTTATATTTACGCATCAGTGCGCGTATAACCTTCCAGAAAGCGATTTAGAGCCCGAAATCGAACAAGAGTTGATATGTGCAATTGATACACATATTTATACAAATCCCAAGTATGAAACACAACATTTCATTGATTTGGTATTTTTTCGATGGCCGTGGAGGCACAGATGTCACAGTAACCCTTGCAGTCTATTCCAGTCATTCTAAGGTTTAAGAACTTATTAGCGATTTGTTCTTTTTCATGAGGGGGACAAAATTTTCTTTCAACTATATCCTTAAAGTTAGTCCATTCCATATTATAGACTTTATCACTCCCTCTAGACTGGAGAATAGTATTTCACCATTCTAAGGCTGCATTCTTAAAAAGATTAGAAGCAAACATAAACTTATCTTCCTCTGCACATTTGCTTATTTTTAAGACTGTTTCTGTCTTTTGTATCCAACGTAGAGCTGCAATGGCTCCTTCATTGCAAAAGAATTCTATTGGTTTGCAAGGCCAGAATTCTTTGTAAGAACAACCATATGACATGGTTCTTCTTCTTTTTGGAATGGGTATTTGGAGTAGTGGTCCATTAATGTTCACACTGTGACTTGGTTCAGTGTGTTGTTGTTTACTTCCAGTTACAGATTTATTTTCTGCTTCTTTAACAGTCTTGATGATATATGGCATAGCATTCATGATTCCTTGTTCTACTATATGTTGGATGTCAATGTTATTTATTTGGTTTCCATTATTATCATTATTCTGGTTTTCCTGATTTTCTTCGTTGTCCATCTGGATTACAAACATTTATCAGGTATTAATATCACAGAATAAGATTTAAATGCAAATAATCACACAAACACATTGATCAAAATTGTCGAGCATTGCGACATTTACTCTTTTTCATATATATATTTATTACAGTCCACAACGAAAATTAAAACACACTACTAGTTATGCATCAATAGGTATTAGGCTATCTATTTTAGTTGATTTTTTTTTCAAACTACAAACATGTATATATATATAGATTATTATTATTATTATTATTATTATTATTATTATTATTATTATTATTATTATTACAAAGGGTCGTTCATCCAGTATTGCATGTTTCGCTCGTCGTATTTCCACACGAGCCTTTCTCCTATCTATCGTATCCTATTTCCTTCATCTAATAGTTCCTCACCGAATGTGCGAAGTTCCTGCACATTCTCCTCACTCATGGATGGCAGTGGTGCGGGTATTGGGTCAGGGTACTGAGGCATAGGTTCCTTATATGGGTAAGGGTTTTCTAATATCTCCTGGACATACTGGTCGTCATTCCAATATGGACCTAGAGGGTTAAGGTTCGTATATTGTGCTATGGGATTTGGTATTGGTTCTGCTTGTGGATAGAGTTCCTGATAATCCCTATGCTCATCATTCCATGGATCATATGCGAGAGGATTAGGTGCTGGGATTCTAGGTATTTCACCTGGGTTGACTGCTGGTAGGGGAATCTGGTTAGGTTCTAATTCCATTGGTTGGGTTGGGAATAGTGGTAACGGTTGTGGTGCCATTATTTGATCTAGGTTTGGATCTGCTGCAGTGGTGGCTAGTATGTGAAAGTTTGCCAATCGCCTATGGACTATGTCTTGGGTATGGGCGTTCATTTCCCTATTGGTTGTTGCTAACGCTCTTTGTTGTTGCAATTTTCTCATTCGCTTCCTTCTCTCATGTGCTCCCCGACTGAACCATCCTCTCTTTTTCGAAGGGAATGGTTCTTCGGATTACGCCTTAAATATGAAGATTCCCTCTTCTGTATCAGCAGAATACCCCAAAGGAGTAGGCTGTGAGGAAGTTCCTTCACTTTTGGGAGAACTAGCTAGGTGACGATAGGCATCAGACAGACCTTGATCACTCATGTTGTAAACTAATAGATTGTCAAATAACACAAAACAATAATATATAGATATTCACATAATCACATAGATTATTACCTAACAGGATTGATAACAATCTTGGTGTCAGCAGTACACCTCTGTGGCTTAAATCAGTGGTTGTGGCTCTGATACCACCTTCTGTCACAACCCCCGACCCCTAACCCAGGAGCGGGCGGCCGCGAACCAGTATCAGTGGTATCGGTGTTTATTTATTTGGCAGCGGAAAATACATCAGGACCGTAGTTAGGAAATATTTTATCAGAGTAAAACACCACATTTTTATAAATATAAATACATGGGAAAACCCAAGTTTTTATTACAAACATGTTTATAGGGATAAACCCTCTTTTATTGAAATAAAACTTCTTTCTTGTTAAGGTAACTTTTATAGCCACTTTTCCAAGCCTTCAGTGCTCTCCAGCTGGCTTCCATTTGGCTTTCACATTTTGTTACCTGAAAAGCGTTTTAAAAAGTTTTATCAGCAAGAAATACTAGCGAGTAAATCCCAGTTTAATCAAAACAAGTTTTATCATTTTACAGCATTGAGGGCAATCCGCACTTACATTTGTTTACATCTACTTAATTACCACCCACGGTACTGTCAATCCTGACTTGTGGTTATGCTACTACCCACAGTGTAGTAACAAGTAATGTATACAAAACCCCAACATACCGATGATAATTTGTAGAATTACAAATACTCAATCACTGTTAAATATAATTTAAAACAATTGAAGTTTTGTAAAAACAGTTTGCAAAACGGGGAATACTCACATTGCTAATTTTGAGAATTCCTGGTGGCTTCCTGGTTATAATCTATTAATTTAAACAATGCACACGCGTTAGTATGATAACCCAATTTACATTAGCTATATCCCTCTCCCGAGACAGAACTCCAACGACTGAGTCAAGCAGAGCCTTGATATGCGTTACGGAGCTCTAGATCAATCGGGCAGAGTAACTAATACGTAAGCGGGGGTTATAATACTTACAACGAGGCAGAGCTTCGCTTTTTAGTGGGTATAATGCCCGGGTATTACTTTGACTATAAAGAAATTAAGAGAGAGTTTTTGATTTTGAACGATTTGAACTGAATGTTGAACACTCAATTTATAGACTGGGACAGGGGCGGCTCGTGCCCCGCGAGAGCTTAAGCACAAGGCTTCGCGGCCCGCGAGGGACTATAGTAGGCCCTAGCTTTGGCCAGTCAGACCCTAGCTTCGACACGCATCACGACGCATGACAGCTCAGGGCTCGGCCTGGTGGCCAGCTGTCATGGCCCGCAACGGACTTCCTTGTCTGTTTCGCGCCCCGCGAGCGACTTTTGATTTTTGTTTTATTTGATTTTTGTAAAAATAAAGGTATTTCGGGCCTATTTTTCGTATACGGGGTGTATTTTAGGGCGTATAGGACATGTTTAAGGGTTTTGGAAGAGTTGTTATAGATGGGCAATCTATTTTGTCTCACTCCGATGTTTTCGCCATCGGTTGGGGTGTGACATACATGATGTATTTCATATATGTAACATCAAGAAATGCTTAGCAGATGAATCATTGGTGATACCTCTTCATGACATAGAGGTAAATGAAAAACTTAAGCTTGTGGAAAAGCCCATATAGATTGAAGATAGAAAGATCAAGAATCTCAAACACAAGAGATTAGTTCTGGTCAAAGTAAAGTGGGATTCAAAGAGAGGATCCGAATACACATGGGAACTAGAGTCTGAAATGCAAAAAAAGTATCCTTACCTATTTCCAGTGAATCTCGAGGACGAGATTTAAAACAAGGTGGGAGGATATAGCAACCCTTAAAACGCCCTAAAACGCTTCGTAACCATAAAAACTGAACCCGTATAACCTTATTTTTTATTAAAAATTAAATAAAATAAGTTTTAGTGCCCGTGGCGGCCAACGACAGACACACCCCTTGTGTGTCGCAGGGCGCGACGGGGTATAACTTGCTGGACACTTCTTTTTGAAACGTGTCGCATGCGTGTCAAAGCTATACTCGTGAGCTGCCAAGTCTAATCCCTAGCTAGGGTGGATGGCGGCCCGCGACAGGCTTAGCCTGTGGGCGACGGGGGGCGCGACAGGGTCCGGAAAACCCTATAAATAGAGCAGCAATGACACTTTTCCAATTCGCTCAAATCTCTCTCTCTCTCTCAGACTTTCTAAGCACAAAATTATTAGTCAAAATACCCCCTAAATCACGAAGTTCTGCCCCGTTGTAAGTATTTTAACCCTCGATCACTAATTCTATACCATGTCCGATTGATTTAGGACCCAACAACGCATGTCAAGGCTCTGCCTGACTAAGTTCATTGGGGTTCTGTCTCGGGTCGTATTGATATGTTGAATTTGGGTTCTTATACTAACGTGCGTGCATTGTATATTTTTAATAGGAACTTAAGAAAATTTTCAGAAAATATCATCAGGAAGCCCGTAGAAAAACCTAAGTTTACAATGTGAGTCATTCTCTTTTTCTCACCGTTTATGAGCCATTATTTAAATTACTTTACAAAACCCTACAGTTATTAAGTCTTTGTATTCTGCAATTACTACCGGTATGTGGGGTTTTGTATACACTACTAGTCAAGCGTTACTATTGGACAAAGAGTTAGCCAATAGTAATATGACCACAGTCATAGAACTGCCAACATTACAAATACTGAATGAGTGATTGGGTAGATATAAACATTGTAATCGCTCTTAATACTATAAAGTTATAACAACTTATGTTTATAAACTGGAATCTACTCGCCAGTATTTCTTGCTGATAAAATATTTTTAAAACGCGTTTCAGGTAACTTGAGGTGAAGCTATTAGAACCAGCTATGGAGCACTGAAGGCTTAAATAAAGTGGCTATAAGTTACCTGAATAACAAAGAAATTTATGTTTTCCACAAACTAGGGTTATCCCTATAAAGATATTATAAATGAAATATGGGTTTTTATCCCATTTGTTAAAATAAAAGTTTGGTGTTTTGTAAACTCTGAATTTATTTCCTAACTACGATCTTGATGTCTCATTTTCGCTGCTAAATTAATAAACACTGATACCACCGGCACTGGCTCACGACTCCCGCTCCCGGGATGGGGTCGGGGGTTGCGATAGATTGTTGTCGAATCTTGAATTGTACTTTTATTGTATGCTTATACTTTTATTTTATTTTTTTTCGTTGTTAAACTAGGGATTCTTTGAAATGATGACGAAACCACAATCCAAAAGACAATCTTTAATTGTAAACTTTTTCAAAAGAAAATATGAAGAAATTAATGCTGCTGATACAATTCTGAATGAAACAACTCCTCCGAATGTTGACGTTGATTCAAGTCCGAATGTTGATAATGATAATATCCAAGCAAATGATGACGTTGAAGCAAGTCCGAATGTTGATAATGATAATCCTACAACTTCAATTCCAACAACACGAGGTATTATTGATTTGAATGATCTTCCTTTGGATCCATATGATAGGCCACCTATTGCTAGTTATCACCCAAATCAAATAGATGACATAAGAAGGTCATATCTTGTTTAAGGGGCTTTTCAACTGCGTAGTCATAAGTTTCCTGTTAGAGACTTTTATTGAAAAAAAGACGTTTTGTTGTTAGTTGGTTTAATGATTGTAGTTGGTTAGAGTACAGCATCAAAGCATACAAAGTATATTGTTTATATTGTTACTTGTTTAAAGAAGATGTTGGTAATCAAGGCGAAACAGATACATGGTCTTCTAGTTCTAAAGACTTTTGTGATTGGAGTAAAAAGGGGTCATTAAAGGAACATGTTGGGAATGTTGATAGTCATCATTTAAAGGCGGCACAAAAATGTCACAATCTCATGAATCAAAAGCAATCCATGGACAAGAATATGAAGAAGTTGACTAAAGAAGAAATTATTGCAAATTATTAGCGATTACTTGGTTCTGTTATGAGTTCTAGATTCTGTTTAGAAAACTCTTTACCATTCCGTGGCCATGATGAATCGGAAGAATCTTATTCTCAAGGTATGTTTCTTTCGGTGTTAAACTTGATTAGTACTAACCACCCGGAAATTGGAAAGTACACATTAGGGAACGCAAAAAAGAACAATAATTTGACATCGCCAAAGATACAAAAGGAGATTATTGAATGCTTTTCAAAGGAAGTAACAAAAATCATTTGTGCAGAAATTAAAGATGATGTGTTTGGGTTGTTGGTAGATGAATCTAGTGATGTTTCTTTGAAGGAGCAAATGGTTGTAGTTGTTAGATTTGTTGATAAACTTGGGGTTGTTAGAGAGAGTTTTATCGGAATTGTTCATGTGAAAGACACGGCTTCTACAACTCTTAAACAAGCCATTGATGATTTATTAGCAAGCAACCAATTGAGCATAAAGCAAGTAAGTAATAAAATTCAATCATTATTTTTTATGTTATAATGTATTTTTGTTTTAGGTGAGAGGCCAAGGTTATGATGGTGCAAGCAACATGCGGGGAGAATTTAATGGGTTAAAAGCGTTGATTTTGAAAGATAACCCGTTAGCACATTACATCCATTGTTTTACTCATCAACTTCAGTTGGTTATTGTCATTGTTGCAAAAAAACATACCGGTGTCAAAACTTTCTATGAATTCCTTTCCATGGTTGTCACTACGGTTTCAGCTTCTTGCAAACGAAAAGATATGTTAAGGGGGGAAAAAAGGCTAGAGTGGAAAAAGAAATACTTGAAGGTGAAATTAAAACGGGTAAAAGATTAAACCAAGAGGTCCCTAGCACGAGCCGGTGATATGCGATGGGGCTCACATCATAGAACCATCATCAGTTTGCTTAGATTGTTTCCGGAAGTTGTTACCGTACTTCAATATGTTAAAGAAGATGGAGATTGGAGTCAACAACGAACAAATGCAAAAGGTATTCTATCGTATTTTAAAAAACTCGAGTTTGTTTTTTATATGCATTTGATGGGAGATATATTAGGTTACACAAATGCTCTTTCAAAACACCTTCAACAAAAAGGTAAAGATTTATTAGAAGCGGCCAACTTGATAAATGGTACAAAACGAGCATTAAATGCTTTAAGACAAAATGGATTTGAGCCGATGTTGGAAAAAGTGACTTCCTTTTGTAAAAAATACAACATTACAATGTTGGACATGTTGGAAAGTTATGGTAATCCAAGAAACCGAAAGAATGTCATTATAAATCGACATCATTTTGAAGTTGACATTTTTAATGAGGTTTTGGACATGCAAATTCAAGAATTGGGAAATCGATTTAGAAAGGTAACAACTAGTTTGATAAAAAAATATGTAGGGTTTAAATCCTTCTAACGGTTTTTCTAAGTTTGACCCATCGAAAATATTGGTGTTTGCTAAGATGTACCCGGATGATTTTACTACACAAGAAATAGGGACTCTTTTGGGTGATATTGAGTCATTTCATCACACAATAAGCGATCATGATAACTTTGAAAACTTGAATGGAATAAGTGATCTTGGGCGTGTTATGGTTGAAACGGGAATGCATAGTTCTTGTCCTTTAGTTTATCGGGTAGTTAAGCTAGCTTTGCTTTTACTGGTTGCAACCGCAACCGTTGAAAGATGTTTTTCGAAATTGAAGCTTGTCAAGACGGATTTACGCAATCGAATGCGACCGAAATTTTTTAACAATGCTATAGTTTGTGCGGTCGAAAAGGATTTTTTACATGAAGTAAAATACGACGATGTGACGGAACGATTTTAAGCTATGAAAAAAAGAAGAGGACAAATCTATTAGGTATTTTTTACTTTATTTATTTATTATTGTCATTTTTTTAATATTGTATGATTGCACGGTAAAAAAATTAGGATACCCCTAAGTTAATGTTCTAGTTCCGCCACTGTACATATGTCCATTATTTCATACAATCAAAGACTCTACAAGGCAAGAACACTTCCATTGTTATTTAAACCACTATTTTCTCAAGTTTCACCAATCAATTCATCATCCCATAGATTTTCTTTAATTAGAAAACTTCACCAAATATAGAATTTTAACATACCTTGTGATCCTCTTGCTTAGGAGATCACTAAATTCAGTTCATGCATACGATTCCAACATCCTTAGCCTTTGAATTTGAAGATTATGAAGAACTAGGGCAAGATGAGTTCTTCCCTCTTTTCTTGTTCATGGTCGACACACACACATACAAGTGTGTGTGTTGTGTTTTATTTTGTTTATTTAATATAATTAGTAGTCCAATTGTTCTCATTTAGTCCCCCAACTATG
Organism: Helianthus tuberosus; assembly: GCA_030545235.1. Lineage (NCBI taxonomy): Eukaryota > Viridiplantae > Streptophyta > Magnoliopsida > Asterales > Asteraceae > Helianthus > Helianthus tuberosus. Next base: position 8,916,831 of record CM060434.1, on the reverse strand, counting down.
GTTTTACTATAAGAAGCCACTAATTCATATTTTTATCCATTACATAAGATTAATAAACTAGGTTAGTTAAACTTAGTTACCATCTTTTATTCCATAACACATGGAAACCGTACTAGTGTGTTAAAATTCCAGTTTTGAGGGGTTACATATTCTCATCTCATTAAAATCATGATGTTAGAAACAGGTTTACCTCTTCTCTGTCGTGTGACACGACGACCTCAAATGCTGGCAAAAAAATTCATCTTTATTGTTTCATTACGCGAGATCGTTTAACACATTTACCCGGTGTATTTTCTTTCTAATACTCGGGACGTTTAATGTGTTATAGGTGATATCTAATTTGCGGGGACCAGATGGACGACCAAGCTCATGAAGAACCGTACACTATTAAAACAAGTTATATCTTATAAACGACCTAAGGGATGGTTAAAGCATGATCATGCGTGTCGAAGTTTTCAAACTTAAAAACTTGACTAATTTAAAATACAAATCAAATGTACTAATTTGTTATGTCGATTCGTCTGTGTTGTCGGTTAACCCAGACGTACAAGTTCTATGTTATTTTTTCAACAGAAAAAATTGAGACCTAATTATCCGCATTTTTCTAAGGTATTATACATAACGGGTTAGAGTGTTACAATATGACACGAAGTAAAGAGACAATACCTAAAAAAGGCTTTCTCTATTTCCACACTCCTAAAATTTTATACTCACATCTTTTTTCACTTTATCTCTATATATCTATGTATATATAGAAAAAGATAGAGGAGAGCAGTGTGAGAATATTAACTTAAAAAAAATTGTCAACCAAGAGCTCAAATTTCTCGTATGTTGATTTTGTAGATGAATAAGAAAATCAACAAATGCATAATTTGATCATTTTTGTCGGGTTGGAATATAGTGCACTGAAAAGCACTAGTACAAAAGCAGTTTTTTGATGCTAGGATTTATACCTTTTTGAGAGATTTTTGAGAGAGCACCAACAGATATACCACCAAATAATGGGATTTGTTGGTGCTGCTCAATAAGAGCATCATTAAATCTCTAATCACACCACCAAAAAAATCAATAATAGAAACCAAAGCAGTCCACAATTAAATCTCTAAACACCACCAAAAGATCAATATTAGAAACCAAATTAGTGCACCGTTAAATCTCTAAACACACCACCAAAAAAATCAATGATAGAAATCATAAGTCTCTAACAAGTGTCAATATGCATTTGCCACCATTTAATCCACTACTAGAATATCAAAAAAAATTTACACTGCTTTGATTGGTTCACTTGGGTTGTCTTTATATTTTTAAAAAATAAAATATAAAAAGGTTATTGGCACTGGTCCGTAAAAATATACATTATTTGAACAAATGTTTTTTAGTTTTATTTTATTTATAAAACATCCAAGAACTAATACAAAGGCAAATAAAACCAAAAACTATACAAACAAAAAATGTATAAAATCTACAAGCATTATGAAATAAAATTACATGTTCATGGGAAACTACAAAGAATAAGATACAAACATGATTTCTATAAAGCCATTTCCTGAAATAACAATTGAAACAGATACAATCAAACCAAATCAACATAGTGTATAATTGTACATCCTTGGCACTTCAAAGCATAAATGACGTCCATCGCCGTAATAGTTTTCCGACGAGTATCTTCGGTGTATTTGATTGCATCACGCATAAAATCATCAAGAAAAATCTTCAAAAATTTCATGTCTCTTCGTAGATAAGGCCATTGATACGCTTTACGCCACATCGCTGGTTTCTTGATACTGTGGAAGCCGTTCCTGAAAACTTTCCGATGATGCTTTGCTCCTCCTTAACATTTTTCTCTCTTTAAAAAAGATTTTTATTTTAAATTCTGTCTGTATATATGTGGGTATAAAGGTTGTGTTTTTTGAGGCTTAATTTGATCAATTGATTGAATAGGATGAGAGCAATTGAAAACCGTAGGATTATGATCCATTTGATCCCTAACAAAATGTTTTGATTGGTTCATTTTGTTTGTGCTATTAACAACTTCACTCTCAAAAAATCAATTTAATGATGCTATTAACAACTTCACCATCAAAAAATCAAGTTATTTGGTGCTTTGTATTCTAAAACACCACCAAATATTAAATTTGAAACCATCAAAAAATGGTTTTGTACTAGTGAAGATTTGTCAGGTTCCATCCTTTTCATTGTAAACTTTTAGAATCATAAAAAAAGTCTAGCATCAATTTCACCCTAACATGAAAAGACAAATTCGGGTCTATTCAAACATATCGACATAGAAATGTAAATTCGTAACTTCATTCAGGTTGTTTTGAACATTCATTTATTCAATTTAATACTAATTTCTTTGAGAAAATAATCAAAACATTGGTCTAGATCTATTGTTCGTTTGAATATTTAGTCTGTACCAACTACCAAGTATCTCATTTCATTATATTTTATATTTCCTATTCATATTATAAACACTTCTAAGTTCTAACTAAAAAAATCATCAAAAAAAAAGGTTAAAAAAAATATCTTCTATTTATCTCACCGGCTGACAAAGCTCAGCCGCAGGCGGTGCGTCCCACACAGAGGATCGCCGCCTCATTTCCTCAAAATCCTCGACACATCGCTCAAACGACAAACCTGATACTCTTTTTCTAACCGCCGCCAACTTCTTCCCCGCGACTTTATCAAATAATTTTTCCCAACCATGTTCCCATTCACCATGTCCATCACAAAGCCGAAGCGTCCCATTCGCGCTCTCAGTCCAACTCCACTGCCGATCCAATCCGTTTACAACAGCCTCAGCCCACCGAGTCGAAAACACAGACGTGCATGGACGACATTTCACCCCACTCAACGGCCCTTTACTCGCTATATCCGCCACAGGAACACCGAACCTTTTTGGAGGGAATTCGTACGTGCGATCAGATACAATGCAGAAGGGGATACGTTTGGTGAGATATGATATGTTACGTAGTTTGAGTTGGGCTTGAAATGCTGACTCTGAGTTAAGTTCATGGAACCCGGCTGAGTCGAGTTCAGGGAGCATGGAAAGGCGGGAGAGGGCAGCGACGGAGGTGTTGAAATCACCGACGCCAAAACGGTCATTGAGACCGTTGTAAGAGGATCCGGATGGGACAACGTAGTGACCCGGGATGAAAAGGTCGGGTCGGAGTGGGTTTGACCAGTACCCGTCAACTCGGGTCCGGACTATCCAGTTGTAGGTGAAGTTGTTTTGTTGTTGGTATGATTCAATCATGGTTAAACATCCTTCTACCAGATTGAAATACTGCAACAAACCCTGAATTGAAAAAATGAAAAAGGTCAAATGAATTTCTAGAAAACAATAAAAAAGTTGGAAAGAAAGTTGGTATTGTTAATTGACTATTCTGCCCTTGGCGGCTACATTTTTGAAGAAATCTTGGTTGGATTTTCGTGTCAACCATGTTAGCCGACATTTTAAGAAACCTTCAACTGAATTTCCGTGTGAATAAAGTTAGCCGACTTTTTAATAAAGTTTGGTATAGCCTAAAAGCAAACTGGAAATACAGTGTGGATATTCGTCTCTTTTGTTTGGTAGAAAATGATACTTTAGTCTACAAAACAATTTGCGTCAGTTCCGTTCTCAACATTTTGAAACGAGTCCAAAAAGATAACGGCTTGCATCAGTTCCGTCCTCAACGTTTTTAACGGGCGTTATCTTTTAGACTGAAGTGACATGTTTCAAAAAAATTGAGGACGTCACTGGCGCAAATTATTTTTTTGGATTGAAGTGTCACTTTTCACCAAACCACAGGGACGAAAATGACAGTTTTAGTAACAAAGAGTAATCTGTTAATTATATTATATGTTAGATGCACGTATAGCGTAACTATACAATCGTATACCATTGCCTTTGTTGTCCGACGTGGAAGTCTACCATCACATCATGTATACACACGTATACTAACAAATCGTATATGTTATGCGTCGTAAACCATTAAATCAATAGATGATTAATTAGTAACGTAGAGAGTTTTGTTTAAAATACCTTACTTTTCATGTAAAACATGTTGCATGTTGTATATATTTTTGTGTCAATTATCTAATTAGCCGGCTTTGTAAGAAGAGTTTAATTGATTTTCCTGTGAACCATGCTGTAGTAAGTTAACGTTATAATCATTAAACTATAAAATAATTTATTTTTACATTATTAAAAGCACCTATACTTATACACTGTTTTTTTAACCGGGATAACTAAAGTATATTCGTTGGTAAATTAAATAAAAATAATAGTGTACGTCATCATTGGGCGTCGTCACAGACAATTCTCACGGCCAACTAAGAAAGTATTTATTTGAACTAATAAAATTATATGTATTTCCCGTTGATATATATATGTGTGCGTACATGTGTATTTATAGATCCTTAGACATCCACAATGGAGTGTCTAGCTCATGTATTTTTTCTTGAGTTTGTCGTCCATACACGAATTGATGATCTAGAAATTATACAAATAACATTGAATTCAAAATGGTTTATGTAAAAAGCGAGATTCGGCTAAAAGAAAGAATATATGGACAAATGCATCTGAAAGATTTGTACCTATAAATACCGTTATTTTAATATAATTTATAGACTATTATTACCTTATGCAAGTGATCTATCTTTTCTATCTCAAAGAATAAAACACACGTAAAACTCTCAAACAAAATCTAAAACCGTTATATCATGTCATTCGATTCCTTTACGACAAAAAGTTATTTATGGGATAAATTCCCCCAATTTTGGTGAATTACATTTAAAAAATAATATCTTAACATTGTTGGAAACTTATTATCCATCATTATCATACGTAGGACCGAACCACATGTCAAAATATAATGAGTTTGAGAACCATTCAATTTCAAGTATAGAAAATAACTTATTGCGTATGATTATTATATAATATGAAACTAGACACATGTGTATCATATTTACATATCTTTCAAAAAAAAAATGTATCATATTTACATAGTATTTTTTTTATTCACTATAGATTTTGAGTGATAAATATATAAAAACAGAGAGAAATCGTATCGCATTTTTCTTAATATGGTCGAGAAAGTAATACTCTCTTATATTTAGTTTTATATTTTATTTATCTGTATTTTATTTTACTTAAAATGTCAAGTATTTAAGTCTATCTTTTAAATAGTTTTTTTTTTATTAAAAGAAATTGCGTCGTTAGTCTTTGAACTTATCTATAATATTTAAAGTTGTAATAACTATAAAATTATTATATTTTATTATGATTGAAATGGGAGACACATAATCCCCACAAAGTGCCATTTCTTTTCGGGAGTTATGGATCTCACCCAATTGATCCAATTGATAGCAACAATTAACCAAGATTTGAATGTGACACTTTTCCAATTCATTAAATTGTTAATTCTTATAGCCAAGATATATTTTGAATGTGACACTTTTCCAATTCATTAAATTGTTAATTCTTATAGCCAAGATATATAATTTTTACATTTATTTCCATGATGTGATTATTCGAAGGTTTTCAATGGTTGGCACCATAGTTAACCAACACCATCTTTTTCAACCAACAACCTTTTCTTTATTCTTTTTACAACATTTTCTTTTTCTTTTTAACTTTGATTCGAATATCATTATCTATATACACATAAAAAAGAGAACAATTTTCAAATAGCAAAATTACATATAAACTATTATAATATTATAATATAATATTTATTACAAATTTTATATGAACAGTGTGATTATATAATCAACACTGTTACGGTTCTTATATAAACAGTGATACGATTCTCTGTTTATAATTGATTCTATGTTAGTATCTACGTAACTCACTCTTCACTGATATTTATGATTTAAAAAACACATTTTAGAGAGGAAAAAAAAAACTTAATCTATATTTTATAAATAAAAATTATATAGGTTATTGTATTGTATGAGTTTGCTGTATAACATAAAATATTATAACAAATACATTGGGTCTTTTAATCCTACGGGAACCACACAGAGAATATGAACACTTATACTTAATGTTTTAATTAACTATAATTAAGGAAAAAAATATAAAAATCTATTAAACATAAAAAGTAAAGAAAATAATTATTATTATAACATTAGAATAATAAAAGTATAAAAAAACTATATATTATATTATAATATTAAAGTTACTATTCATTAGTCTCTGTTTTTAATATATAGATAGATAATTATAATATTTAAAGTTACTATTCATTGACCTCTGTTTTTAATATATAGATAATACAATATCTCATACGATTGACAACCATTATTAAGAAATTTATTTTTATAATTCTCGTAAAATTTTATTTAAAATTGGTTTTATATTGTTCCTACACAGAAAAAATTACACCGTTGGTTCTTGTGGTTTATACCAAATTTGAATGTAGGGTACTAATAGTTTTTTTGTTACAAAATCAGGTATTAATTTTTTAATTTGTCACAATGTTGAATAATAAGGCCAAACCTTATTGCAAACTTAGGTGTATTTTTTTCCCTACATATATACATGATATTACGTACGTATGAATATTAATTAGCTCTATTCATGTTTTGGCACGTGGCAATTTTTTTTAAGTTTCAATTTTAATATCTTATTATACTTTAAATTATATGTTTTTAATCTATTGAATTTTCAATTTAATTTATTTTTTTCTAATAGTCATTTTTTTTAACAATTATTATAGCTAATGTTTCTGTAACGAATCAAATAAATACCAGATTATCACGTAGGAATCACACATAAAATGAGACACGAAAAGTAGCTTCAAAAGGTGCCTTAATTCCCTTCAAAAAAAACCTCAAAAAAAAGTAACAACAAAATTACCTGAATACCCTTCGGCGAGTTACTGGCGGTCAAAACCCTCCCCGCCGTCTCACTCTCCGGCAACTCCACCGGCGTAAATATTCTCACGGCAGCTATTCTCGGTGCCGATTTCAACAACGAAAACTTATACGAACTATTATCCAACGGACTATTAACAAACAAATCCGCATTCGGATACTCTTCCAAAACCTTCTCAACAATCGAAGGTCCAGTAACCTCAAACCGCCGTGCTCCACCTACCAAACACACCGCAATTCTCGACCGTTTCAGCTCCGTAACCGTCACATTCGGCTCGTTCGCGTTAACTGAACGCTTCGGATTATCGAAAAAAAGCTTCAGTGATTTCAAATTGTTTAAATAGCGAAACGGATTGTTTTCAGCGAACACACCGCCGCCAGTGGAGGCGATGAAGAAAAACAGTAAAAGAGAGATTGGCATAACGAATAAGAGGAGAAACCGCCATTTGAGGTCGGAGAAACGTTTCGTGAGGTGTGATGATGTTAGGGTTTGTAGAGGTTTCATTGAAGATTATGAAGATGAAGATGAATAAAGTTGGAATGGAGTTAGATATATTATTTATGGGAAGAAAAGAATAAAAAGAAAAAAGAAAAGAATGATTTGAGAGAATGAAGATTAGGAGAACACGACGTTGTCGTGTGGGGGTGTGTAGGTTGGGGAGGAGAAGTGTAATGCAAAATTCTATTTATAAGTTTCTTTTTCTTTTTTTAAATATTAAATGCTTTTTTTAAATATTAAATGATAGTTAAAAGGAGTTTAATTTAGAATTACTCTATTATTATGACTAGTCTTAATGATTTATTAATTATTCATAATTAAAAAATTATATTTACAAATTAATAACGTACGAAAGAAAATGTAGATGGAAATCAAGCTACTAAAAACGAGTGTTTGGCAATGGGAACTTATTTCAATAAGAAAACTTAAAAATATTATATTAAATTATATATCTATATACTCTATTAAGCGAGATTAGATGATGACATAGAAATGCCTACGTGTCAACTTCTCAGGTATGCCACGTAGTCCTCGCTGATGTCATAATTCTGATTTATTTATTATATATTGATGCGTGTGAAGTGTTATATATATTAGGTGTATATTTTAAGCCCTTTTTAACACTTATTTTAGCCAAGTTTTAAATTTATAAAACACGATATTTCACTAACACTAAACACACATATGGGCAAGTGCACCCATCGTTGAGTGTAGTATAGCGTTGGTAAGATACCGAGGTCGTCCAAGGACACAAGAGCTTTTAGTACCGGTTTATCCTCAACGTCTAACCAAAATAAAAGTTTAGAAAAATGTTTTAAACTAAGGAAATTAAAAACTAACTAAAATGCTGAAAATAAAAATAAAAGAAAAACAAATAGACAAGATGAATCACTTGGTTCCGACTCGTATCTAGTATAACCTTTGATTATTTCCGCACTTTTGCACATAATTAAGAGATTATCTTAGTTATTGTAGTAGGCCCCTCTTTTGAAGGTGACGTTACCCTCACCCCAGTAGTTTGAGTCAGCAGGGATACAATCCTAAAAGGGTGGATTATTGGAAGATAATGAATTAAGTTATTAATGCAGTATTGTGGTAGGCCCCGCTTTTGGCGGTGACGTTACCCTCGGCTAAGTAGTCTGAGTCAGCAGGGATACAGTCCTAAATAGCCGGGTTATAGTATTAATAGTAGTTAACTTATGAGGGGATCAAAGAGTTTGGACCCCCGCCATCCAATACCGTGAAGTATTGAAGGAGGTCCTACTAAATTTGACCCAGGTCCATTGCAGGACCTCTAAACGCTGAACAATGGCAAGACCTTTACCAAACCGTTCCCTTAACCCCCTACCAGGTAGCCAACATATCTCCATATAGACCGTGGAGATATGAATGGTGAAAATCCTTTATTTTATATAGACAGTAAAATAATGCCAAGACACCACGGACAAACGATAAGGAAAGATCACCTTCAACATAAGTAACTAGTTATTAAAGTCATTAATACAAAACCAAATAAAAAGTGCAAAAGATTAGAAATAAAAAGTATTATACTAGACACTTTGTCTTCACCAAGTGATGTAAGAGACTTAGGCAAACATGGCCTTGATTGTCAAGAACTCTTACGATCAATCTTGGATCCCGAGACGACTCACACACTCTACGATGGACAATGGATGATGGTGGTGGATGATGGTGTTGTGATGGTGGTGGGTGGTGGATGAAGTGTGAGAGAGGTGGTGTGCCAAGGGATGGTTTGAGCTTGAGCCAAGCACTCCTATTTATAGCCTGTACAGAAGCCTGGACACGGCCCCGTGTCCGCTGGACACGGCCCCGTGTCCACCCTTTTCTCTTTCTTCATTAATACAGTTTGTCTTTATTAGCTCCACACGCCCCCGTGTCCGCTGGGCACGCCCCCGTGTCCGTCTGACACTCTCTCTCTTCATTAATTGTAATTCGCAATTACAATTAATGCGCCTGCTGTACTTTCGCCACGCCCCCGTGTCCGCTGGGCACGGCCCCGTGGTGGGCAATAGAAGCTTCTATAGGTTTGTCTTTTGTGCCAGGGCTGACCATTCTGGACACTGCCCCGTGCTCGCTGAGCACGGCCCCGTGTTGAGCTGGACACGCCCTGTGTCGAGCTGGGCACGCCCCGTGTCGAGCTGGGCACGCCCCGTGTCGAGCTGGGCACGCCCCGTGTCGAGCTGGGCACAGCCCCATGCTCAGCTTTCTTCTTGTTTTTGCTTTGGGAGATGCTGTCGAGGGGTCGGGCATGTCACGTCTTGTTCCTTTTCTTGTATTTATGTTAGATTTTGATGTCTTTTTGCTTCTTTTGTTAATTTGAGCTCATTTAATCCTGAAAATACAAAAGGAAGACAAAAGCACACTTTTTCCAACATTAGTACTAAAAAAGGGTTAATTTTATGCCTCGATTGATGAAATTTATATGTTACATTTTGAACACATCATATATAAATATTAAAATCTGATTTTTTTAATATATACAAACTCAATTTTTTAGGAGGCAAATTTGAATTGCATGGGGAGTTGTATCATGTATGGCCATTTAATGCATATCAGAGCTTATCAAATCAATTCTCTCTTTCTTCTCAATTCAAATTAATAGCTTCATTTCTCTATTTCTTCTCTCTTCAAACTGGTGCTTCTCCTCTCTTCTCACTTCTGGCGATTTCTAGGGTTTCTCTTTCTTCTGTATTCAAAAAGCTTCAAGTTGAAGAATGTCTTCGGCAAAGAAGTCTGATGGTTCTGTCACTCGGCTATTATGATCTCAAAAGTCTTTTACCAGTTGATTTTGGCATGGCAATGATGGCGGATGGTAGGGTTTGACCTGCAACCCACCTTGCAGCCATGATTTCTGGTAGATCTGAGCCACATTGTTTTGTTGTACTTTTCGAGTCTTGGCTTTCTTGAAGCCATCTTCATCACTGTGGTGAAACCCTAACCGCCGTCACCATAGGTTTCTGCTGATAATACCTGAAACGGCAAACCCTGGCCACCACTTGGGGTGCAACTGTTGACTATCGCTGTGGTGACTGAAACCCCATTCGTCTGCATGTGTGGGACTGTTGACTATCGCTGTGGTGACTATCGCTGTGGTGACTATCGCTATGCCTCTGTTTCTACTCTAGAGATGTCTGGTGGCCTAATAGGAGATGCAGAGTTGTATTGTCTGCTAAAATAGAAAAAGGTTTATTTGAGGTGACTTCCGTCAAGTTCCACATAACTTCAAGTGGGTGTTTATTGTTTGAGGTTAAAGGTTTATAATAAATTTTTTATACAATTTGAAATTAGGTTTTGGAGCTGGCTGGAAATGCAACAAGAGACAACAAGAAAACAAAATCATTCCGGGACGTGTTTTTATGGCTTCCAGGTAGTCCTTTTATCGTTGCATCGTAGTTATTTTTCCATGTGTAATCTATAAATTTTTACCTTTACTTTGTGTTTTTAGCAGTTAGAATGTATAATAAGAATCAATTGGTTATGTAAATCGTTCACCAAGATTTGTAAACTATTTGTTACTAGTTCGTTTTTCACCAAGATCTCAATTTAATTGCACTAATGCATTGATGCATCATGTTCCTTGATAAGACAACAAGGGACAATTTAAGTACTCATTTGATTATTATTGTTTTGCAGGTCATGTCAAGCTCTTCAAAGATGATTCGGGGTTTGTTTTGGCCTTGATTAGGATAGAAAATAACTTATTGTCCATGTTATTTTACTATTATATAGTGATTCAGATGTGGAACCTGTTATGTTTAAAATGGTATTATTTTATTTTTATGCAGTGATGCCTCTGTTTCTGCTCTGGAGATGTCTGGTGGCCTAATAGGAGATGCAGAGTTGTATTGTCTGCTAAAATAGAAAAAGGTTGATTTGACGAGGCGCAACATTGGTACCACCAATGTTGTTTGGTCATAATCCGTTTGGCCGGTACTGACAGTCCCTATAACTTATTGTACCAAAAAATTACAAAATTTATAACTGAACGTCAAGAAAAATATTTAAACACAATAGAGTAAAAAAAGTTGATAAACGCTCCAAAATAACAGTGATGATAATTCATGGTTTGTGGGTTAGTCTAAATGGGTTTGGGTCTGTTTTGGGTCGAACCCACGAAACGGGTGTTTGGGTTGATTTACTCGGTTCGTGGGTTGATTGTTTGGTTACTCAGAAGAATTTTAAATGTGCGACTTAAATTTACGTGGTTTATATCATAGAAATCGAATAAAATAAAATGTGCAACTTAAAGTTACGTGGTTTATATACAGTTGAACCGATGAATAAGCAGTTCAGGTTAGATAAGAATTGCAGATTTGCAATGTTTTTCCAGTCCATACACTCTTTTATTCATATATACAACTATGAATTAACTCCAAATTCCTCTTCTTGTTGTAGCTTGGAGCTCAGGGTACGCACTTACACTTGTGGTGATTGAAGAATGGTGATGGTGGAAAGAAGCCCTAGAGTTCAACACACTTTTCTGGTGACGAGCTCAGACTGGTCTCGAGGCGGCAACGAAAACCTCGGTACCCAGGTCTGATAACGACACTTTAAACAGATCCGACAGTCAAAATGGTGGCGGCGGTTATAGCGAACCCCACGAAAACTACGGTACTCAGGTTTGATGACGGCACTTTGAATTACTATATTAAATGCTTCATAATATAGTAATGATGAAAAAAATAAACCTTTGACTATGTTTTCTAACAGGGGGTTGTGGATGTCATCTGTGGTTTTGTTTATTTTGATCACCGAAGTTGAGTTTCTCATTCTGATATGAAAGTGAGTGATTCTATCTGTTTATGGTTAATTTTGTTTTGGTTTTTAACTTTGTAGATAGAGTTTTTAATTTATGGGGATTGTTTTGTTAATTTTAAAATCCTGTGCGTGATGATAAGTATCATTTTCTGTTGACATTTTGAGATAAAACACATCATAATGGACTCATTTATAAGTGGGTCAAACTTGCTAATTATAATCCTTGCTAAGTATCATCTTCTGTTGACATTTTGAGATAAAACACATCATAATGGACTTATTTGAAATGTTGTTACTAATAAGTTGAAGTCACTTGCAGAGGAATTTTGGTCCTCATTGAGGAATGGAGCACATCGTTCCACAGGTTTGTCTTATTATATGGAGCACATCATTCCACAGGGAGCTTAGATGATGACATAGAAATGCCTACGTGTCAACTTCTCAGGTATGCCATGTAGTCCTCGCTGATGTCATAATTACGATTTATTTATATATATAAAATCTATTTATATAATCGGATTTTATTTATTATGAAAAAAAGTATTGTTTTTTAGATGATGATATAGAAATGCCTACGTGTCAACTTCTTAGGTATGCCATGTAGTCCTCGCTGATGTCATAATTACGATTTATTTATATATATAAAAATCTATTTATATAATCTGATTTTATTTATTATGAAAAAAGTATTGTTTTTTAGGAGCCAAATTTTGAAATGCATAGGGAGTTGTGGAATGGGCATTTTTAATGTTTGTTAGCTTGAGCTATGTGAGGATGATGAGTTTATTGTGCTGACATGTGATTGTATCTGGTAAGGGTTTATATGAAATGGCACTATAATTTATGACATCCAATTTTTCTTTCTTAATCTTTTGGATCATTACTAAATTATTTTACTTTCATGTGTTTAGGGATTGCATGTCAAGCCAACAGTTAATGGATTTTATCCATGAGCAATTGATAATCGGTAAGTTTGAGATAACTCATGTTGCCCTTTAAATTACATCAGGTTAGAGGTGATGTTGTTTGAAATGTTGTTGCTAATAAGTTAAATCATTTAGTAAATAATGCATCAGTTTTGGTTTTGATTGGTGTCAAATCAATTAAATTGATCAAATTAAATTTTAAAGAAGTTCATTATTTAACGGTTTGAATTCAGGATTCTATTAAGGGAGATTAGAGGATGACCTCGATTTGCCTACGTGTCACGTTCTTAGCTATTAAGGAAGAGAGAAAGACACAAAGGATGTGTCAAACACAGTTGAGATGATACAGGTTCAAGGTAATAAGAAGAAACCCTCTGTTGTAGAAGCAACCAGTGAGAGTGTTTTGGTGGAAAACGTGGAGGGGTCGGTGACGTTGTCGAGGGTTGTCAGGAAATGCTAAGTGATAGCATTTCCTGACAACCCTCGACAATGTCACCGACCCCTCCACAAAATTTCATCAAAACACTCTCACTGGTTGCTTCTACAACAGAGGGTTTCTTTTTGTTACCTGAACCTGTATCATCTCAACTGTGTTGACTGACCCTGTATGTGTTGTTACATTAAGATTCAATTAGAATTTTTTTGATATTGAAAATTGATCGGTGTAAAACTTTATCACCTTAGATGCTTTTGTCATCTGAGGCTATGATGGCGAGACTTGGCGTGTTGTTGCAACATGGCCTAATCGTCGTCGACTGCTGTTCGTGGCTGTTCTAGGTAGCGTTGGGTGTAATCGATGTTTGTTTGATGATAATTAGATCGGTGTCACCTAAGGGATATTCAGTCAATGATGTTGATGAGATGCTTCTCACCTAAGACTAAAACTATGATGAAGCAAACGTCTGCCCGAATATAAGCGAGGTATGACATTTTCAAATCATTTGTATTACTTTAGCAAATCATTTAGTGTTGACTGTGTTGATGAATAAAAATGAATTCAAAGTGCACTTTTCTTGTGCTTTCAATATGAGGCTATGATGATTTTGCAAACTGTGTGAAAATTGAATGAAGATAGCATTATGGTATGGCAAGGTTGTAGGATGGCAGTTGTTCATGCAACCTCTCTTGCAGCTATGGTGTTGTCATCTTTATGCACAATCTGAGCCTGACAGTCTGACAATATAAATGTTTTGCAACTTCACCATGAATAGAGAAGAAAGAGAGAGTTGGAAGGATATATGATTAGTTCTGAGTGCATTAAATGGCCAAAACAACTCCCTATGCATTTCAAATTTTGCCTCCTAAAAAAACAGATTATTACCTAAAGCTGTATCATCTAAATTTTGAACTGTTTTGATTGAACCTGTATCTGTTGTTACATTAAGATTCAATTAGGATTTTTTTTTTTATTTTGAAAATTGATCGGTTCAGTTTTGTTCACCTTAGATGCTTTTGTCATTTGAGGCTATGATGGCGAGATCTGGCGTGTTGTTGCAACATGCCCTAATCGTTGCCGGCTGCCGTTCGCGGCTGTTCTAGGTAGCGTTGGGTGTAATCGATGTTTGGTTGATGATAATTAGATCGATGTTATCTAAGCTATATTCAGTCAATGATGTTGATGGGATGCTTCTCACCTGAGCCTAAAACTATGATGAATGAAACGTCTGCCCGAATATATGCGAGGTCTGACATTTTCAAATCATTTGTATTACTTTAGCAAATCATTTAGTGTTGTCTGTGATGATGAATAAAAATGAATGCAAAGTGCATTATGTTGACATTTACTTGTCCTTTCAACATGAGGCTATGATGATTTTGTAGATCTAAGTAAAAATTGAATAAAGATAGCATTATGGTATGGCAAGGTCGTAGGATGGCAGTTGTTCATGCAACCTCTCTTGCAGCCATGGTGTTGTCATCTTTATGCACAATCTGAGCCTGGCATTTTGACAATATAAATGTTTTGCAACTTCACCATGAATGACCTTCGCTGACGCTGTGAGGACGCCGGTAAGTTATAAATGGAGTTCGGTTGGTCTGAGATGCCTATTTAGTTGTATGTGATGGCGTTGGTAAGTTTTCCAATTTTTCATTTGTAGATCGGTTATATAAATTGGCGTTTGTAACCGATTCCTGTTTTTTGTTTTACAGGTGTTTGATTGGCCAATTTACTGTGAATTTGGTTGAATCGTCGTTTGTAAATTGGTTCGTGTGGCCATTGATACACAGTGATGGTGAAGATGTTAAGGTTGAAGCAACTGTCTCCTACAGATCAGGTGGTTACTCTCAATTCTCGATTGTTGTTCAATCAGAAAGATAAGGTACTTTTTCCATCCCTGAAGATGCTCTTGGTATGTTTGTTCTTAGTCGTGATTGGTAATTTCAAGAATTTATAGTTTGATAAAGGTTTCATCTTTTTTTATTCGTTTTGTTTGTGGTAATGATTTTTGTTTTGTTGTAGTGTTTGATTTGTTTTTTAATTATTTTGGTTGGCTGATACAAGAGAAATACAGCCAACAAGCGGAATAACAGTACAATTGACACCACATCACACAGACCAAACAACAATTCTTCAGGAAAATCTGGTTAGTGCATTCAGAAGTTAATAATCTGAATTATGGATTGGTATTAAGATGTTTGTAAATTGGTTCAAAGTATTATGAACTGATGTGTTGAGATTCTTGAATCAGTGAAAATTCGTGCCATATAATTAAGTACATCTTATACTTCAAGCTTTCTCCATCTGTTTGCAGGCGAATAGGTTGACTCGATGAGGTATGAAAAACAAGATTGATAAATTTAGTGAAAATGTGATTGAAAGATGATAATCCAGTATTTGAGGATCTCGTTCTATAGCCTGGATAAATTCAGGGGTGTTTTCAAATAATGCTTCCTAGATGTTTGAAGACCGACAAATGTCCACAGAAGCAAGGCTGTTAACATTTGTCGATCTTTGTTGGTTTTCAAATATCTAGGAACCATTATTTGAGAACACCCTTGCATTTATCGGAGCTTTAGAATGAGATCCTCTACTATTAGGTTATCATTTTTCAAACCCATTTTCCCTAAATTTATCCATTTTGTTTTTCATGCAGGAATATAATTTGTTTTTTATTATTTGATTTGGCTGATGATCCATGTTGAAGGATGACTTATGTTTCAGACTATACAAAGATTGTCTTTTGGTTATCATAAGGTTAAATTTTAAATTAATTTGGTCTCATTCGTTAATAAGCTTATAATTATACTTAAGCCATTAAATTCTTGACGTTAGGTCTCAATGCACCTAATGACAGCAACCATCATTAAGCCATCACATTCTTTCCGTTTACATTTCAGGTAATGGTTTTCCTTAATACATCTCGAAACTTACGTTGTTATATATGATTTTTCAATGTGGTTTTGAAACTTACGGCTTAAGTAATTGTCAATTTTAGGTAGGTTGGGTATTGAGATCAAGAAATTCAACGTCACTCGTAGATATGGTTTCAAGGTCAATATTTGGCTTGAAACAGTGACAGAGGACTTTTTTTCTGAATGTTTTGTAGCTCAACTTATGATTTATATGCCTGATGTTGTTGTCAATTCATAACTATAATGCGAATGTGAATTCATTAAATAATTTCACATCATATTTTACATAACAATGTAGCTAAAAACTTTGCAGATTATAAACTACTTAGTTTATTTCTATATCAAATATGTACACTAACACATACTGTCTTTAACATTGTTTTATAAAGATATGTAACTAAACACAACGAATTTAAATAATATATTATAATATGTTTTTTAGTATTTTTTAGTATTTGATCCCGATCGTTATTAGAACAAACCCGTGTATTCACACGGGTGTACACCTAGTTATATATTATATATGTATACACATATTTAACATATCAAATCTTATGTGCACTCTATCATATGTTATCTAATCTGCACTATATCATATGTTGCATATATGCGATATATGATAAATTCATATATCACATATATGTAATAATATGCAACATATGATATGTTACATATGCAATATATGATATGTTACATGGAGTTTTTTAACTTTTTCAATAACAATAAGTTTTATCATGATCATTCCTCTATTACAACATATTATAAATTTTGGTTGCTTGGAGTTGCAACCATTTTAAAAGGCCCAAAATTTGAGTTACATGAGCATGCGTCGGATGTCCACAAAATCTATATCTATACTATATAATAAAAGAAACTATTGAAATAACACATGTCATTCATTGAAGTTATCTATTTTTTATAGATAATTAATATCAATTAAAAGATAATTATAAAATTAAATTTAAACAATTTGTATAGGAGATAAGATAATATGTTAAAATATTTATCAGATTTCAAAATTATTTATCCTGGAATTAACAAAAGATGTACGCTAAATATAAATTAACATAATGTAAATAATTTATTTATTTTATTAAACTAAAGTAGTTAAGGGTAAACCTATTTCAAAAATGTTTATAAGGGGTATACAAAAATATTAATCAATGTTTATTGGTTCGATACTTTTATTTTCGTGTTCAACTCTCAACTCAAATACGGTAATCATTATGTTTACATGACATTTATAAGAACCATCACCGCAATCACCCCATCCATCGTATATCGAGTATGTCCGTTAATATTTTTTTAAAGATATAAATTTGGGTAAATTACACTTTTCGTCCTTTATGTTTGTATCGGATTACAATAGATGACCTTTAACTTCAGTAATTACAGTCACAAACCTTTATTCGTGAAACCCATTACACCATACGTCCTTTAGCATTAACCTGGTTAAAATTTCCAATTAAGTCTTATCAGATAAGGGTAGTTTTTTTTATGAATTTAATTAAAAATAGTTTAATAGAAAAAACAAAAACTAAATCTACCACCTGCAACCAACCACGACTACTACCGCTATTGGCCGGCCACCGTATTCCAGCGTTAAGCAGCCAGACCAAACGTTTATCCTTCAAGCACCAGCTTACCCAACTCAAAACTTCCTACCAGCCCTAATAACCTCTAACATTTGCAAATTCCTCACTCAACATGAAAACTTCCAGTTAAAAAAATATCAAACAAAACAAGATTTGTCAACCTTGAACAGTTACCAATCTGTGATAGAATCATTCTTGTAAGTTGATTAGAGTTCAATACTAGATCTTGTAGGTTCAAAAGCTTACCAATTCGTAATTTCTCATCAATTCAACCTCAATTCCACCCAAATTGAACAAATCCCAAAACAGAGCATACATTATTCAACCACGATGTCCGGATTAGAGAGATGTAGGAAGCTTCGAGACTGTCATATTCATCGCAATATTACCTTCATCGTACACATCAAAGCGTTAATTGAACCGTCACCCGCTTTGAGATCTGAATTTACCGTGCTTGATGGTGTCGTAGTGTTGGACTAGAGAGGGTTGCGTCTTCGTTGTCGGTGCTCTGAAACCGACTGGTTTCCTCTCCTCTTCCATGACTCTCTCTTTATTTCTCTCTCTCTCTCTCTCTCTCTCTCTCTCTCTCTTTATCTCTAGTCCCGTCTCTCACTTTCTCTGCGTAATGTGAAAGGAAGCAAATGGATACGGAGGTGTTTGACGGTTTGCTGGAGCTGGTATTCCATGTTGCCGCGGTGGCCGTTGGTGGTTCTATGGTGGTTCTTGAACTGATTTGGAGGTCCCGATCTAGGGTTTCTACTTTTTGGAAGATACAGTGTTAAATAAGCAAACGGCTGGATATATATATATATATATTAATGTTTTTATTTTTTATAATTAATATAGATTGGGGTACAAAGACATAAATGCCCGCAGGTGCAATGCATATGTTATACCTAACTAAAAAATTTAACTAAGTTAATGCTAAAGGACGTATGGTGTAATGGGTTTCACGAATAAAGGATTGTGATTGTAATTACTGAAGTTAAAGGTCATCCATTGCAATTTGATACAAACATAAAGGACGAAAAGTGTAATTTATAATTTTTTATTAGATTCATTCAACCCGTGTAATAAACAAGGTTTTTTAAAGATATAACATTTTTATTTTTACTATACAAAATTATATTTATGCAACTTGTGTAATACACGGGGTTTTTAAAAACATAACTTTTTTTATTATGTAGTATATAAAATTAGATTTATTCAATCCATATAATACATAGGGTTTATAAAGATATAACTTTTTATTGTTTGGTATATAAAATTCCATGTGCTCAACTAACCCGTATAACACATGTGGTTCTTAAAAATGTAACTTTTTTCATTATTTAGTATATAAAATTAAATTTACTCAACCCGTACAATACACACGGTTCTTAAAAATATAGATTTTTATTATTTAATATATACAATTACATTTATTCAACCCATGTAATAAACGAGATTTTTAAATATATTGTTTTATTATTTGGTATATAAAATTACATTTATTCAACCCGTGTAATAAACGAGATTTTTTAAAATATATTTTTCTATTATTTGGTATATAAAATTACATTTATTCAACACGTGTAATACACGAGATTCTAACCTAGTATATATATATAGGTGAATTATAGGGAAAAATCTCATGTGAGTTTCAAAACTCTGAAAACCTAATGGAAGGATATAATGTTGCCACGTGTTACATTTTTTCGCTGCAACATTTTTACTGACACTTGGAACATTTTATGACACTAACACATTTTTTCGTAACAGTGAATGGAAGAGAGAGAATATGTTATATTTTTCAGCTGTTCACATTTTTCTTAACTCATCTGTAACAAATTTTAATTGTGCTTTGTATAACAGTTGCATGGTGTACAAAAGCAAAATCACATATTGTGTATGTTAAAAAGATCGCATGTTGAAGCAAAAGAAATCGCATTTTGAAGCAAAAAGGAAATCGCATGTTGTAAAGAAAAATTCGCATGTTGTAAGGCAATCTCGTACGCATCGTACGTTAACACAAAACAAATTGTACGTTAAGCAACCCCTTTATATATATATATATATAAACATTTATATTTACTTTTAACTAAGTCAATCTGTTTAAATACTTGGACTTAGAATCACTTTAAAGGTCCAAAATTGAAACTCAAACTAAACAACTAATGGTAAAATGACTCACGATTTATATTATAGGGTGGGTGGTGTAACAACTCTCATCAAAAGTCATATTTATTAAATTAAATTGTCCAATAGGAAACCCTAATTGAGAAACCCAAGTGATTCTGCACAAACCCTAAAATATTCAGAACAATCGGAATCAGAATCAGGGCCCCTAAAACTCAGGGGGGTAAACCCTAGTTACGATTATCTTAAATTCTCGTTGTCAAAAATCAAATTTACAAAACAGTCAAGTCAGCAAATCTAGTCCCAGACGTGGCTACTCTATAAGTGATTTTGTGTCCCTTACGGACCGTAAGGGTTGAGTCTTACGGTCCGTAAGCTTGGCAAAATTCATGTATAAATAGTAGGCATTGGCACTTGAATTCTGGAATTAAAACGACGTAAATTCTCGCTACATGCACTGAGTTACGATCAGAATACTACAAAAACACACACGATTCACTAATTGCTGCCGCAAAACAGGGTAATAACTCGATCGCTATTACGATTCATTGTCCGATCGATCAATATATCCAATGGATGTTTAAGTGCTGCCCACATTAGGGTTATGCTTTGTCATTCGTCGTTAATTCGATGGATGTTTAAGTATCGCACTTTGTCATTCGTTGTGAGGGTTTGATCTCGTGAGTTATCATAAATGCTGTATTGATTACTAACCTAGTTTTGTATACATTGTTATTTAAATTAGGTTAACAAGGCTAATCCATAGACTAGACTCTATCCGTGTTAAATCTGCAATGTGAGTCATTCTCTTTTTATCAAATTTAATTTCAAACGCATGTTTATTTTCAAAGGTTATAATTACAGTGATTAAGTTTATGTAATCACCAAGTTACAGCCGGTATGTGGGGTTTTGTATACATTACTTGATAATCTTCACCATTGGGGCAGCCAAGGGGTGATATGACCATAGTCACAGACACCATTGGACGAATGGGCCAATGGGTCGAGTGACAAAATACTGTGGGTAGTTGGTCGATATCTGAAACATTGTAATCTCTCTTAATACTGTAATTTATAACAAATGTGTCGTTTTAATAAATAGAATGATTCACCAGTATTTCCCGCTGACAAAACCTTTTTCAAACATGTTTCAGGTGATCTGTTGTGATTCAGGAAAGGTGCTGTGGAGCACTGCAAGCTTAAGAAAGTGGCTCATTGTAAAATAAAGAAATATGTTTTGTAAAATAAAATTTTCTCCGTGAAATCATAATATTGTAAATTAACGGGGTTTTATCCCGAGTTGTGAAATAAAATAATCGGGAAAATTTTAGCTTTAAAAAGATCCTGATGATAAACTTCCGCTGTTAAACTCAATTAAATAAATACCACGGGATTTTTGTCCCGCGGCTCCTGAAACGGGTCAAACCGGGTCGGGGGCCGTGACAGAAAAAGGTGGTATCAGAGCCACTGAGTTAAGCTAATTAAGTATTTAGAAATACTTAATTTTTCCTGATTACCATTATGTGATTATGTGTTTTATTAACTGACTATTTGTTAGTTACAGTATGGGTAAGCAAAAGCTTTCAAACATCTATCTTAAATTAGATAGGTCATCAAATGAGAAAGGAAGTTCATCCCAAACTCCTGAAGAAGGAATATTCGTTCGAAAAGCCCAATACAAGGAACCACTTTCTCCTGATAAAAGAAGTTTAATTATTAGAAAAAGTCAGGAGAAATTAAGGAAATCCCGAGAAAAGAAAGTTAAAAAGGAAACCCAGGAATTAATCAGTAAATCACCATGGGAAGACAAGTTAGACGAAAAATGGGCAGATCTTTATATGTTAGCTACAGTAGCAGTAAATGCAGATCTCTAAATAAATTGATTAGCAAACCATATCACCTACAAGCTAGAAAATCCATCCAGTAAATAAATAAATTTACAGTAAAACATAAGTGTGTTTTAAATTTTAGTTGTTTTGTAATAATATGGTATGCAATAATATGTGAAGGTTATTTTTGAAAATTTGTTATAAAATTTTAACTCGTTATTTTACATAAACAGCATGAATGAGTTATCTGGAGCCCTAGAGAATCTCAACCTTTACCCCGTAAACATAGAAGTTTCTAAAGAATTTACTGGGTACTTTCCTGATGTGGAACAACCTATAGAATTCAACGCTCCACCTCTGGAAAAGCCAAAACCAAAGAAAAGAAGGAGATACGTGTGGGAGAGTCGTATACGTAGGAAAAAGCCAGTTAAAAGACTTCCTAAAATAAATAATCCCTTAGAAAAAGGAAAAGAAATTGAAACCGGGGAAAGTTCTAGACAGCCGGAATTGGAGACTGAAGTCAGGGAAGAGTCTAAGCAAATGGGAATACAGTTTGAGGAATATTCTAAAGAAATAGAAATGGAGGTTGGAAAAGGTTCTAGACAAACTCAGATGGAAATTGGAGAAAGCTCTAAACAAAACCAGGAAATGACATTTCAGGAGGAAATAGATTTTATATTGGCAAGCTATGATACTATTCAGCATGTCAATACAAATGTTTTACTCGTCCTATTGAAACCCAAATCCCTATAAATCTTGCACCAGCAATCCCAGAACCAATAATCCATACCCAACCTTTAGGAATGGATGAATGGTGGACAAATGATTGGCAATTCCAAAACATTATCAACAGTCCTTATTCCTTTCTCCCACAATTTGATCCAGAACCCCTACCAAATCCACCGATGAGTAACGAGAATATGGCTGAACTTCGCCATTTTGGTGAAGAGTTGATGGATGCTGGAAATAGGATCCGAGAGATAGGAGGACAAATTGCCTGGAAATATGATGAAAGAGAGCTTCGTTTTTAGGAAAACAAATGACGAAAGATAGTAAGTTTATGAAACTGTGGTTGTGTAATAGTAATAGTAAAATCAGTATGTGTAAAATAAATAATAAAACGGTTGTATATAGAAGCATGATATAATCTATAAAACAAATGGAATTTTAGAAAATTTACAATTTTGTTTGTATATTCGTTTTCGTGATTATGTGCAATTAATTGTGACATTGGGTTATTTCTTTTATACTAATTATTTATCTATAAATTAATTATCAGATGGCAAACATTGGTAATGAACCAGTAAATGAAGTAAATCAATCTGAGCCAATTCAGGAAGAACAATTGTTAAATAGGCAAGATATAGAGGATATTGTTGCACAAGGAATAGCCAATGCTATTCCAGCAATCGTTGCTGCTGTTCAAAAACCTGTTAAACCTCAATCAATCATTCCTAGTAAATGTACTCAAGGCAACAACTTTAGTAATAGTATCAACGGAGGTGGAAATCATGTTAATAACAATAATGATCTGCAAGCCCCAATTTTCAAGAAAATGAAAGCTGCAACACCTGGTTGCACTTACAAAGAATTCCTTGCTTGTAAACCAGTTGAGTTTGCAGGTAATGAAGGGGCTATTGCAGCACTGCGTTGGTTAGAGAAAACTGAGGCAGTGATTACCATAAGTAAATGTGCTGAGGAAGATCAAGTTATGTATGCGTCGAATCTTTTTAAAGAAGAGGCGCTAGAATGGTAGAACACTGTGATACAAGCTAAAAGAAGGATTGAGGCATATGCCATGAAATGGGAAGAATTTAAGAATCTTGTAGAAAGAAAATTCTGTCCCGAGTATGAAAAAGATCAAATGGAAAATAAGTTCCTAAACCATCGGATGGTGAATGTGGACTGTCGAGGGTATACTTCGACATTCTTCGAATATGCTAGGGTGGTACCAACACTGGCTTCGCCAGAACCGGTACTCATTTCTCGCTATATTTGGGGATTAATTAGCGAAATCCGCAACATTGTTAAGGCTACGAGACCTCGCACTATTGACGATTCGGTGGAATTAGCTAACACCCTAACTGATGAACTAGTACGCACAAGACATGAAAATAGGAAAAAGGAACTGGCTCAGAAAATTACCCAAGGATTTCGGGTGGGTAATAATAGCAACTTCAAGAAAAGAGGAACAGGGCAATCTTCAAATCCGCCTTTCTGCAGGAATTGCAAAAGAAAACATTATGGAAGATGTAATGTAACCTGCAACCTTTGCAAAGCTGTAGGACATCTTGAAGAGAACTGCAGAAAGAAAACCATAATCTGCTTTAACTGTGGGGAAGCAGGGCATTTTAAAACAGAATGTCCTAAATTGGTCAAACCTACAGACAACAAAACCAAGGCGACTGATGGAGCTACTAAGAAGAATGTCAGAGCATTCCAGCTAACCACTCAAGAAGCAGAACTCATTCCAGATGTGATATACGCAAAAGTATTATTTGACTCTGGTGCAAACCAAAGTTTTATAAATACTTTATTCTGTCAAGCTCTTAAGTTACCTTTAACCAACATTAGGCAGATTTTTACAGTCGAAACCGCAGATGGGAATTCAGTTAAAATAGATCAGGTTTTGCAAAAAGTAGAAATAGAACTTTCAGGTCATAAATTTGCTGCAAATCTGTTACCTATGAAATTAGCTGAATTTGATGTTGTGTTAGGAATGGATTGGTTAATAGCCAACCATGCTCAAATCATTTGTGATAAAAATTCAATAGAAATTCAGGCACCTACTGGAAAAGTAATCATGATTACAGGAAATAAACCACGTAAACCCATGAAGTTCATATCAGTAATGAAAGTTGCTAGTTATGAACGAAAGCAAGGAATAATGTATATGATTTCAGTAATCATTAGTACTAAGGGTAAAGAACTTAAGGAAATTCTTGTAGTCTCAGAATACCCGGATATATTTCCAGAAGAGTTACCAGGATTACCACCAGATAGGGAAGTAGAATTTAGGATTCAACTAATTCCTGGAACTACACCGATAGCTAAGGCACCTTATCGGTTAGCTCCTACCGAAATGTTAGAGCTGAAAACACAATTAGATGAATTACTAAGTAAAGGATTCATACAACCAAGCTCATCCCCTTGGGGAGCGCCAGTATTGTTTGTAAAGAAGAAGGATGGTTCTATGAGAATGTGTATTGATTATAGAGAATTGAATAAGGTTACAATTAAGAATCGATACCCATTACCTAGGATTGATGATATGTTTGATCAACTCCAGGGAGCTAGATATTTTTCTAAGATCGACTTACGTTCTGGATATCATCAATTGAAGGTACAAGAAGAAGACATACCGAAGACTGCTTTCAGAACTAGGTATGGTCATTACGAGTTTACAGTCATGCCCTTCGGGTTAACGAATGCACCTGCAGCATTCATGGACATGATGAATAGAATCTGTAAACCGTACTTGGATAAATATGTAATTGTTTTTATAGATGATATACTTATTTATTCCAAAAGTCAGGACGAACATTGTCAGCACTTGTATATACTCTTAACTTTGTTAAGAAAAGAAAAGTTGTACGCCAAATTCTCGAAGTGTGAATTTTGGTTACAAGAAGTGCAATTCTTAGGACACATGGTGAATCACGAAGGGATTCATGTAGATCCTGCAAAGATAGAAGCAATTACCAAATGGAGGGTTCCACAATCCGCAATGGAAATTAGAAGTTTTATAGGTTTAGCTGGATATTATAGACGGTTTATTAAGGATTTTTCCAAGATAGCTGTACCATTAACTAAGCTAACCTGTAAAGCCATTAAGTTTGAATGGGGACCTAAACAAGAAGAAGCCTTTAGAATATTGAAGCAGAAATTAACAAATGCTCCAATCCTAGCTTTACCGGAAGGGACTGAAGATTTTGAAGTTTACTGTGATGCTTCAAAACTAGGATTATGATGTGTGCTAATGCAACGCAAGAAAGTAATTGCGTATGCTTCAAGGCAATTGAAAAAGCACGAAGAAAATTATACAACTCATGACTTAGAATTAGGAGCTGTAATTTTTGCCCTTAAGATTTGGAGACATTATCTTTACGGAAGTAAATTTACTGTCTATACAGACCATAAAAGTTTAAAATATATTTTTGGGCAAAAAGAGTTAAACATGAGACAAAGAAGATGGATGGAAATCCTAAGTGATTACGACTGTGATATCCAGTATCACGAAGGAAAGGCAAATGTAGTTGCAGATGCCTTAAGTCGTAAGTATTGATGTGTTAAAAATGCAACATATAAATTTCATCAAATGAGGCATAAAACTAACCATTTTTTAGTACTAATGTTGGAAAAAATGTGCTTTTGTCTTCCTTTTGTATTTTCAGGATTAAATGAGCTAAAATTAACAAAAGAAGCAAAAAGACATCAAAATCTAACATAAATACAAGAAAAGGAACAAGACGTGACATGCCCGACCCCACGACAGCATCTTCCCAAGCAAAACAAGAGATCAGAAGCCTGAACACGCCCCGTGCTCAGCCGGCACGGGGGCATGCCCAAGTGTCAGCAGAAAAAACAAAGTGGTAGAAGCTTCTATTGCCCACCACGGGGCCGTGCTCAGCGGACACATGGTCAACTATAAGATTCGCACAATCCAGCAAATCTGCATAGTACAAAGATTCTTCTGCACCACGGGGTCGTGCTCAGCGGACACGGGGGCGTGGTCAACTAAAAAGACAAAACTGCATTAAATGAAGAAAGAGAAGGATGTGGACACGGGGCCGTGCCCACTGGACACGGGGCCGTGCCCGAGCTTCTGTTCAGCCTATAAATAGAAGTGCTTGGCTCAAGCTCAAACCATCCCTTGGCACACCACCTCTCTCACACTTCACCCACCACCCACCACCACCATAACACCATCATCCACCACCATCATCCATTGTCCATCGTAGAGTGTGTGAGTCGTCTCGGGATCCAAGATTAATCGTAAGAGTTCTTGACAATCAAGGCTATGTTTGCCTAAGTCTCTTACATCACTTGGTGAAGACAAAGTGTCTAGTGTAATACTTTTTATTTCTAATCTTTTGCACTTTTTACTTGGTTTTGTATTAATGACTTTAATAACTAGTTGCTTATGTTGAAGGTGATCTTTCCTTATCGTTTGTCCGTGGTGTCTTGGCATTATTTTACTGTCTATATAAAATAAAAGATTTTCACCATTCATATCTCCACGGTCTATATGGAGGTATGTTGGCTACCTGGTCGGGGGTTAAGGGAACGGTTTGGTAAAGGTCTTGCCATTGTTCAGCGTTTAGAGGTCCTGCAATGGACCTGGGTCAAATTTAGTAGGACCTCCTTCAATACTTAACGGTATTGGATGGCGGGGGTCCAAACTCTTTGATCCCCTCATAAGTTAACTACTATTAATACTATAAACCGGCTATTTAGGACTGTATCCCTGCTGACTCAGACTACTTAGTCGAGGGTAACGTCACCTCCAAAAGAGGGGCCTACCATAATTTGCATTAATAACTTAATTAATTATCTTCCAATAATCCACCCTTTTAGGATTGTATCCTTGCTGACTCAAACTACTGGGGTGAGGGTAACGTCACCTTCAAAAGAGGGGCCTACTACAATAACTAAGATAATCTCTTAAATATGTGCAAAAGTGCGGAAATAATCAAAGGTTACACTAGATATGAGTCGGAACCAAGTGATTCATCTTGTCTATCTGTTTTTCTTTTTATTTTATTTTTCAGCATTTTAGTTAGTTTTTATTTTTCTTAGTTTAAAACATTTTTCTAAACTTTTTATTTTGATTAGACGTTGAGGATAAACCAGTACTAAAAGCTCTTGTGTCCTTGGACGACCTCGGTATCTTACCAACACTATACTACGCTCACGATGGGTGCACTTGCCCATATGTGTGTTTAGTGTTAGTGAAATATCGTGTTTTATAAATTTAAAACTTGGCTAAAAATAAGTGTTAAAGGGGCTTAAAATATACACCTAATATATATAACACTTCACACGCATCAAGTTTTTGGCGCCGTTGCCGGGGACACCAGTGTTGTAAAAGTCGCTAGGCGGTCCCTAGTCGGCCGACTGGGGAGTTGGGAGTAATCGGAGTACTCGGAGAGTACTCGGGGAGTACGCGGACATGGTAAATATAAAGAAAATTAATTGTTATATATTATTTATGTGTTAAAATAAGCATAATTCATGTCAACTGGGTATAATTTAAAATGAAACATGTTTAAAGTTCAAATATTCCGAATACAAGTCCGACTAGTCTGAGTACAAGGCCGAGTAGTCCGAGTACAAGGCCGAGTAGGCCGATTTTGACCGAGTTTGACCGATTAAAAGTCAACAAACCACGTTGACTGCCTAGACCGACTAGGCCGACTAGGCTCCGACTAGGCCGACTAGGCGCCGACTAGGACCGAGTACTCCCGAGGCCGACTAGTTGAGACCGCCTAGGAGGAAGTCGCCAAGGTGGAGGTCCGAAGACCGAGTACTCGCCGAGTACTCGGCCGAGGAATCCGACTTTTGCAACATTGGGGGACACAAGGATTTTAAGAAAGTTAGGAATCAACGGCCTAATCGTTTTTCTTATTTTTCATTTTTTTTAGGACTTTTTTTTTTAGTTTTTCTGTTTCTGCAGAGCTCAGCACGGGCCTGGTCGGACACGGGCCGTGCCCAGCATCATCACTGGCAGTTTTTATTTTCTGAGTTACAGAGAGCTGAACACGGGGCCGTGTCGGTGCAACACGGGGCCGTGTCCAACTCCCAGTAACAGGGATCCAGAAAACAATCACTGTATCTCTGACCTCGGGCCGTGTTCACCGAGCACGGGGCCGTGGTGAACATTCTGAACAACGTTCTTTTCTGTTTTTATTGCAGGACTTGGAACCCAGGCGCCACATTTGAACCTCCTACGTAGTGCATGAGCTCCAGTTCTAGTAGAGACATAAAAGAACCCCTAGAAGAACCCGAACGCTTTCTCAGAAAAAGACTTAAAGCTAAAAATCAAGAGAAAGTTTCGGGGGACCCACTTCCAATGGCGGACCAACGTACCCTTATGGATTACCTACGGCCCGCCGTAGGCAATCTTGGCGCCGCTATCAATGCACCGAATGTCGAAGCCAACAACTTCGAACTTCGGCCGCATTTGATACAAATGCTCCAAAACTCCACAACCTTCCATGGGCTTGCGGACGAGGATCCCCATCTACATATTACTAATTTCTTGGAAATATGTGATACTTTTCGGATCAATGGAGCGTCAAACGACGCCATTCGCCTTAGGATGTTTCCATTTTCACTAAAAGACCGAGCTAAGGCTTGGCTTAACACCCTCCCAGTTGGCTCGGTAAACACCTGGGATGAACTAGCCCAAAAGTTTCTATATAAGTATTTCCCTCCTGCTAAAACGACTAAATTAATGACTGAAATTAATACATACTCACAAGAGGATGGGGAATCCTTATATGAAACTTGGGAAAGGTTCAGGGAGCTTCTAAGAAAGTGTCCTCATCACGGTCTAGCGGTGTGGCAACAAGTATCCACTTTCTACAATGGGTTGTTGCCACACACAAGACAAACACTTGATTCAAGCTCCGGGGGACTTTTAGGTAATCGTCGCCCAAATGAAATATATAATCAAATTGAGGAAATTGCTCAAACCAATTTTCAATGGCACACTCCCCGAGGTAATAAATCTATTGCCCCGGGCGCCCATAAGGTTGATGAAAGCACCTCTTTACAAGCCCAAATCGAGGC
Organism: Helianthus tuberosus; assembly: GCA_030545235.1. NCBI lineage: Eukaryota > Viridiplantae > Streptophyta > Magnoliopsida > Asterales > Asteraceae > Helianthus > Helianthus tuberosus. Next base: position 8,887,073 of record CM060434.1, on the reverse strand, counting down.
CCTCTCTTCGAAAATCAAAAAGCTAGAAATGACAAAAACGGCCTCGGTTATGGCTTGTGAAGGGTGTGGTGGGTCACATGAAAATTGGAGTTGTATGAAAGAATTAGATGAACAAGCAGAAACGGTAAACTACATTGATAATAGACCTAGGCCGTCGGGTCCTCCAACGGGTACCTACAACCAAGGATGGCGTAACCACCCAAATCTTGGTTTAAGAGATCCCGGCAATAGTAGTAACCAACAAAACCAACGAACTAATTTTCAACAACCACAAAATTTCTCTCAACAACAAGGTGGAAGAGAAAGGCTTAAAGATACCATATCTCGCCTCATCTCCGACACCGAAAAGAAAAACTCGGATCGATTTCAACAATTGGAATCGAATTTTAGAAATCAACAAGCTAGCATTCAAAACGTTGAAAAACAGTTAAATCAACTAGCTCAAAATTTCTCCGAGAGACCACAAGGCGCGTTACCAAGTAATACCGAAACCAACCCAAAGGCGCAAGTACACCTCATCACATTGAGAAACCGAACCGTGGGTCCCGAGGATGCCCCATTACCACCAGTTGAAGGAAGTCAACTCCAAAGCACAACTTCACCTATACCTCAACCAGAAAAGGCTTCTTCACCAAATCAAGAGCCCACCAAGACTCCTCCAATTCTGTACCCGGTAGGTTAAATCGCCAAAAGACCGATGAGCAATTCGCAAAGTTCGAAAGTTTACTAAAACAATTGCATGTCAATATCCCTTTTATTGAGGTCCTAACCCAAATGCCTAAATATGCAAAATTCATGAGGGATTTCCTCACTCACAAAAGGAAAATTGAATCATTGCAATTAGTTAACTTAGGCGAAGAATGCTCCGCCTTAGTACTTAACAAACTTCCACAAAAGAAAATCGATCCCGGAAGCTTCACAATTCCTTGCTCGATTGGAAAGTCCCCCGTTCGTAATGCATTAGCCGATCTTGGGGCTAGCATTAACCTCATGCACACGTCAATGTTCAAGCGACTCGGCCTAGGAACAACAAGCCCTACAAAGATGAGCATTCAACTCGCCAACAGGTCCGTCAAGTTTCCACAAGGTGTCGCTGAAAATCTACTGGTCAAGGTTGACAACTTCGTTTTTCCAACTGACTTTGTCATCCTAGACATGGAAGAAGACACCGATGTCCCTCTCCTCCTTGGGAGGCCATTTCTAGCCACCGCCCAAGCAGTGGTGGATATGAATGACGGAACGTTAACATTGAAGTTTGGGGATGAGGAAGTGAAGTTTGAATGTGGAAAGAAAGTAGAGGAAGAAGACCCGGTCAAATACATGAAGGTCATAGACTCAAGCTTGGATGACGCTCTCCGACGGTGTAACATGGGATGCAATACATCCCACTTAGGTAACATGTGACCAGGCTTTGGGTCTAGCCAAGGACCCTTATAAACGTGGCGCACCACGGAGGCATTCCGCGGAACTATCCTTAGTTTAGTTTAGATTAATTTTCTTGTTTTCTAGTTAGTTTTAATTTTCAGGAATAAAACACACTTGAGATGGCAAGGGATGCAAGGGAAACTTAAACCAGCACTCTATGCAGGAAAACAGAACCGTCCGACAAATTTCTTCGTTTACAGTAAGCTCGGCACGGGCCGTGTCCACCCAACACGGCCCCGTGCTGCACAGTCTGCAGAAAAAGACCCAGTTCAGGTAACTGGACACGGGCCGTGTTCACCCAACACGCCCCCGTGTCCAGGCTTCTGTTTCTCTTGTTATAATTTTATTACTGGCACTTGAACACGGGCCCGTGCCCGGATAACACGGGGCCGTGTTCAGCGCCCAGTAACACAAAAATTTTTGCTTTTTCACACCTTTTACACATTCAATCAACCTAAAAACTTATTTTTGGGACACATTGAGGACAATGTGTAATTTAAGTGTGGGGGGATGATAAAACCTTGAATCTTGCAAGTCCTAAATACAAGCCTTACACAAAACTCTATTAGAACCGCTAATCACCCCAAAAAATTTTCAAAATTTTTCATTTTTTTACTTGTCTAGGTTTAACTCGGGAAATTCAAGTTCTCAAAAAGGTTATATTTTTACGAATTTACAACCGATAGCGTCGTGATAAAAAGAACCAACATAAGAAAATTATGAAAAGGCATGACAAGCTTAGTTAAAATTTGATTATATATACTTGATCACATAAAAACCCATTCCCACAAAAGTGAGTTTTGAGCCTTTATTGAGCAAACACTTACATATCATTTGACTAAATGCTCATTTTCGTTTCTTGTGTGAATAGCCGCTTGGTTCTTACGACTCTAGAACTTTCCATGACGATACAGTCCCGGTCCTTACCAACTTAAACCCGAGTAAGTAAATGATGGAGGCATTAGGACTAACCCTTTTTATTTCTACACCATTATTTTTCTTTTTCTTTTTTACCACCTACCCAAAATCCCCTAGTTAGCCCCTTTGAGCCTAAACCTTTTCATTTCATAACCCAAACCAAACACCCTTTTTACCCACCAAAACCTTTTTTTTCATTTTTACCCCTTTGTTTTAGTAACAAGTTCGATTTTTCGTATGACTTTTCAAAAAAAAAAAATTATTTGTGTTGATGATGAAGCAAAAGAGAATAAACAAACAAGTTCATCAAAAATAACTTTGTTTGAATAAATAGCTTCATCAAAATAAAAGTTACAAAAATAGAAAGTCTTACGAAAACCGACACTTGTTACGCTTTTCGCCTTTTTCTACTAACCACTAACCACTCACCCAACCACCTACCTTTAACCCAAGCCTAACCCTTCACCCACAAAGTCCTCTTGATATTTACAAATGTATATAAGTTAAAAAGGATGAGGATTGATTGCTTGGCAAGCTTATGGTAGGAGTAAGTTCCATGCCGCTCTCGAGTGATCCACAAAAATACATTTTCGGCCGAGTGTTGAGTGATCCCCGTGAGGTATGTGAACTTGTATATAAATAGAATTTTAAAGAGGCATGTTATGCCCGAATAAGTAATTTATCTTATGAAAAGTTTTAAATAAATCATGACGAATAGGATTGTAAATAAATAAAAATAAAATTAAATAAAGATTCAAGTGTGGGGGTATTTAAATAAATCATGACGAATATGATTGGAAATCCCGACACTCTACGACAAGCCCTAAAACCTTCTTCTCTACCCATTCCATTTGGGAGTGTAATAGCCACATATTAATGAGTTTTGCTTGAGGACAAACAAAGATTCAAGTGTGGGGGTATTTGATGTGTTAAAAAAGCAACATATAAATTTTATCAAATGAGGCATAAAACTAACCCTTTTTTAGTACTTATGTTGGAAAAAGTGTGCTTTTGTCTTCCTTTTGTATTTTCAGGATTAAATGAGCTCAAATTAACAAAAGAAGCAAAAAGACATCAAAATCTAACATAAATACAAGAAAAGGAACAAGACGTGACATGCCCGACCCCACGACAGCATCTTCCCAAGCAAAACAAGAGAACAGAAGCCTGAACACGCCCCGTGCTCAGCCGGCACGGGGGCGTGCCCAAGTGTCAGCAGAAAAAACAAAGTGGTAGAAGCTTCTATTGCCCACCACGGGGCCGTGCTCAGCGGACACGTGGTCAACTATAAGATTCGCACAATCCAGCAAATCTGCATAGTACAAAGATTCTTCTGCACCACGGGGTCGTGCTCAGCGGACACGGGGGCGTGGTCAACTAAAAAGACAAAACTGCATTAAATGAAGAAAGAGAAGGATGTGGACACGGGGCCGTGCCCACTGGACACGGGGCCGTGCCCGAGCTTCTGTTCAGCCTATAAATAGAAGTGCTTGGCTCAAGCTCAAACCATCCCTTGGCACACCACCTCTCTCACACTTCACCCACCACCCACCACCACCATAACACCATCATCCACCACCATCATCCATTGTCCATCGTAGAGTGTGTGAGTCGTCTCGGGATCCAAGATTGATCGTAAGAGTTCTTGACAATCAAGGCTATGTTTGCCTAAGTCTCTTACATCACTTGGTGAAGACAAAGTGTCTAGTGTAATACTTTTTATTTCTAATCTTTTGCACTTTTTACTTGGTTTTGTATTAATGACTTTAATAACTAGTTGCTTATGTTGAAGGTGATCTTTCCTTATCGTTTGTCCGTGGTGTCTTGGCATTATTTTACTGTCTATATAAAATAAAAGATTTTCACCATTCATATCTCCACGGTCTATATGGAGGTATGTTGGCTACCTGGTCGGGGGTTAAGGGAACGGTTTGGTAAAGGTCTTGCCATTGTTCAGCGTTTAGAGGTCCTGCAATGGACCTGGTCAAATTTAGTAGGACCTCCTTCAATACTTAACGGTATTGGATGGCGGGGGTCCAAACTCTTTGATCCCCTCATAAGTTAACTACTATTAATACTATAAACCGGCTATTTAGGACTGTATCCCTGCTGACTCAGACTACTTAGTCGAGGGTAACGTCACCTCCAAAAGAGGGGCCTACCATAATTTGCATTAATAACTTAATTAATTATCTTCCAATAATCCACCCTTTTAGGATTGTATCCTTGCTGACTCAAACTACTGGGGTGGGGGTAACGTCACCTTCAAAAGAGGGGCCTACTACAATAACTAAGATAATCTCTTAAATATGTGCAAAAGTGCGGAAATAATCAAAGGTTACACTAGATATGAGTCGGAACCAAGTGATTCATCTTGTCTATCTGTTTTTCTTTTTATTTTATTTTTCAGCATTTTAGTTAGTTTTTATTTTTCTTAGTTTAAAACATTTTTCTAAACTTTTTATTTTGATTAGACGTTGAGGATAAACCGGTACTAAAAGCTCTTGTGTCCTTGGACGACCTCGGTATCTTACCAACACTATACTACGCTCACGATGGGTGCACTTGCCCATATGTGTGTTTAGTGTTAGTGAAATATCGTGTTTTATAAATTTAAAACTTGGCTAAAAATAAGTGTTAAAGGGGCTTAAAATATACACCTAATATATATAACACTTCACACGCATCAGTATCATGAAAAACAATGACGAGTCTGTGCTCTCAGGTTAAATCTACAATTAGATTTAATGGAACAAATAAAGAATGTTCAGGAAATAGCAATCAAGGAAGATGCTGAAGGAATGAAAGGAAGAATAAAAGAATTAGAGCAAGGAGTTGATGGAATTTGGAGATTCAACAAAAGCAGAATTTGGGTACCTAAACAGGGAGAATTTAGAAATAAAATTTTAGAAGAAGCCCATAAATCTAGGTATACCATACACCCTGGAAACAATAAGATGCACCAAGATTTAAGAAAGAATTTCTGGTGGATAGGCATGAAAAAGGATATAGCTAGATATGTTTCTAAATGTCTTACTTGTTCACAAGTTAAGGCAGAACATCAGAAACCTTCAGATCTACTACAACAGTTAGAAATGCCTGTATGGAAATGGGAACTCATAACAATGGATTTTGTTACTAAGTTACCCAAAACCAGAAAAGGTAACGACGCGATTTGGGTAATTGTGGATCGATTAACCAAATCTGCTCACTTTCTACCTATGAAAGAAACCTTTAGCATGGAAAGATTGGCAAAGTTGTATGTAGATGAAGTCGTATCTCTACATGGAGTTCCACTCTCCATTGTATCAGATAGGGATAGTCGTTTCACTTCTCATTTCTGGAAAAGTTTCCAAGAAGCAATGGGAACTCGACTAAACCTAAGTACTGCATTTCATCCTCAAACGGATGGGCAAAGTGAAAGAACGATCCAAACTCTAGAAGACATGCTTAGAGCATGTGTAATAGATTTTGGTGGGAATTGGGATGATCACTTACCATTAATTGAATTCTCTTATAACAATAGTTATCATTCAAGTATTGAAACTGCCCCATTTGAAGCACTGTATGGAAGAAAGTGCAGAACTCCAGTTTGTTGGGCAGAAATAGGAGAAAGTCAATTGTCAGACCCTGAAATAGTGCAAGAGACGACCGACAAGATTACTAAAATCAAGGAAAGGCTGAAGACAGCTCGAGATCGCCAGAAGAGTTATGCAGACAATAGATGCAAGCCATTAGAATTCCAAGTTGGAGACAGAGTACTGTTGAAAGTTTCTCCTTGGAAAGGAGTGGTTAGATTTGGTAAGAAAGGAAAGCTAAGTCCAAGATACGTAGGACCATTTCCAGTGATCCAACGTATAGGACCAGTTGCTTATCGTTTACAACTACCAGGAGAGTTAGCTGGAGTTCATGATGTATTTCATGTATCCAATCTCAAGAAATGTCTATCAGACGAATCACTGGTAGTACCTCTTCAAGATATAGAGGTAAACGAAAAGTTAAAATTTGTTGAGAAATCTCTTCAGATAGAAGATAGAAAGGTGAAATTTCTCAAGCACAAGCGACTAGTTCTGGTTAAAGTCAAGTGGGATTCAAAGAGAGGAGCTGAATACACTTGGGAGCTGGAATCCGAAATGAAGCGAAAGTATCCTCATTTATTCCAGTAAATCTCGAGGACGAGATTTTTATTAACGTAGGGAGAATGTAACAACTCTCATCAAAAGTCATATTTATTAAATTAAATTGTCCAATAGGAAACCCTAATTGAGAAACCCAAGTGATTCTGCACAAACCCTAAAATTTTCAGAACAATCGGAATCAGGATCAGGGCCCCTAAAACTCAGGGGGGTAAACCCTAGTTACGATTATCTTAAATTCTCGTTGTCAAAAATCGAATTTACAAAACAGTCAAGTCAGCAAATCTAGTCCCAGACGTGGCTACTCTATAAGTGATTTCGTGTCCCTTACGGACCGTAAGGGTTGAGTCTTACAGTCCGTAAGCTTGGCAAAATTCATGTATAAATAGTAGGCATTGGCACTTGAATTCTGGAATTAAAACGACGTAAATTCTCGCTACATGCACTGAGTTACGATCAGAATACTACAAAAACACACACGATTCACTAATTGCTGCCGCAAAACAGGGTAATAACTCGATCGCTATTACGATTCATTGTCCGATCGATCAATATATCCAATGGATGTTTAAGTGCTGCCCACATTAGGGTTATGCTTTGTCATTCGTCGTTAATTCGATGGATGTTTAAGTATCGCACTTTGTCATTCGTTGTGAGGGTTTGATCTCGTGAGTTATCGTAAATGCTGTATTGATTACTAACCCAGTTTTGTGTGCATTGTTATTTAAATTAGGTTAACAAGGCTAATCCATAGACTAGACTCTATCCGTGTTAAATCTGCAATGTGAGTCATTCTCTTTTTATCAAATTTAATTTCAAACGCATGTTTATTTTCAAAGGTTATAATTACAGTGATTAAGTTTATGTAATCACCAAGTTACAGCCGGTATGTGGGGTTCTGTATACATTACTTGATAATCTTCACCATTGGGGCAGCCAAGGGGTGATATGACCATAGTCACAGACACCATTGGACGAATGGGCCAATGGGTCGAGTGACAAAATACTGTGGGTAGTTGGTTGATATCTGAAACATTGTAATCTCTCTTAATACTGTAATTTATAACAAATGTGTCGTTTTAATAAATAGAATGATTCACCAGTATTTCCCGCTGACAAAACATTTTTCAAACATGTTTCAGGTGATCTGTTGTGATTCAGGAAAGGTGCTGTGGAGCACTGCAAGCTTAAGAAAGTGGCTCATTGTAAAATAAAGAAATATGTTTTGTAAAATAATGATTTCTCCGTGAAATCATAATATTGTAAATTAACGGGGTTTTATCCCGAGTTGTGAAATAAAATAATCGGGAAAATTTTAGCTTTAAAAAGATCCTGATGATAAACTTCCGCTGTTAAACTCAATTAAATAAATACCACGGGATTTCTGTCCCGCGGCTCCTGAAACGGGTCAAACCGGGTCGGGGGCCGTGACAGATGGGGCCCGGTTTTTTTTATCTCGACGAGGGCCTATCACTTTTTTTAACATTCTCGGTGACGGAGCTGGTGATAAGTTCTAAGATGAAATTGTATTTTAGAGATGTGATTGTTTGAATTTTTTTTTAAGAATTGTCAAAAAAAAAAAAGTATAGAAAGAGCTAGAAATACAAACAAATCAAACTTGTTGCTCTAGGAAGACTTGGTCATCCCATCTAGACAATCTAAAGAGTACTTTTCTACCCCTTAAAATCCTCATGTAGACCGATGGTTTATCTTTCTTAACATGTCAACTATGACTCGTATCATTTCTAATGAGTCCTACATGTCAACTATGACTCGTATCATTTGGAATGAGTCCTGCATATGTATTTTGGATATTATCTTCTTCATATCGTTCCAAAAATCATTGACAGGGCCGGATCCAGTGCAATCCAAATGAAGCACCAGCCTAGGGCCACCATTTTTAATAGGCCTCCAAAAATGTCATGCCAAAGGAGAATGAATTAACAATAAGTTTATTTATTTATTTAGATTTTCTCATTAATAAACTTGCTACTCATATTGCTTTTATTTGTATGGTTGCTAAATTATTAAATTCATTTACTAATCTTCATTATTTGTACTTTATTTGCATAGTATAAAATCATCTAATTTATAAATTGATTAGCTCCTTACTAATAAATTTCATGTTAAATAGAAATCGAAAGTACTACTACTTTCTGATCAAATTCTTTGTTGATAAATTCTTACTTCGCTTTGAGCCTCTAAAATGGTTGAGTTAGCCCTGATCATTGAAACGAAATTCTCAATGGGCTCATAATGAAGAATTGTTCAAGCTATTAATATATCAGCCACCATCCACAAACAAGAACATGAATTGTGCAAGTTAGGGTGTTTTGCACCTTTTTAGCCCCACCTTACCACTCCCATTGATAATGGAATTGATAATAAATGAAACTTAGACTTAGAATTCCTTTGGTGTTTTCTCTTCTCCTATATTCCCACAAAACTTTTTGTTCAACTTAAAATTCAACCCAAAGTAGATTGCTGCTTTAAAATCGTCCTCAACACAAGAAAAGAAAAAGAGAAAGAGATTTCACTTCGGTTAGATTAAAAAATAAAAAAATAAAAATAAATAAAAACATTATCGAAGCTACCATTTAATTAATAGACGACAGTTTTAGTTAAAAGAAATTGGTTTGTGCCAACAAATTCATTTCTTTTAAATTTTTTAATTAACTGAATCAATTTCCGACATAATAATCTAATAAAAAAAATTGTGGATATTGCTGGGTATGTTCCATCTACTTTAAGTTAAACGAAAAATGAGAATATAGTTTTAGAGTAGTAATATGTTAAAATCTATATCTATATCTATACTATATGATAAAAGAAACTTGTCATCATATTAGCCAATCTCTAATAGATCATTATAATTTTAGTTTAATCTTTTCTAATTAATTATAGATAACCCTCCTACTACATATTATTTATTTTAATATCTTATATTATAGATAATCCTCCTACTAAATATTATTAGTTTAATATCTTATTGATAATTATTATTTAGTTTAATATCCTTCTCATTTATAATATTATTTATTTGACTTAATTATATTTGAACGTTTTGTTTAGTTTGGTATCAAATAGATTTTACGAAACTTAAAATAAAATTAACTAATATTATTTATCATTTATACATTTACGGAGTTTTAAATAAAGCGTAAAATTTATTGAGATTTCGTTAACAAATTTTGCAACAATAGAATAATCTACTTTTATCACGAAAACCAAACTTTGTATTAATATATTAAATATTTTTATTTTCACTATACAAGATTACATTTACTCGACCCATGTAATACATGAGGTTTTTAAGATATAACAATTTATTATTTGATATATAAAATTAGATTTATTCAATTTGTATAATACACAGGGTTTTTAAGGATATATTTTTTTTTTTATTTAGTACAGAAAATTACATTTATTCAAACCGTGTAATGCGCATATTTTTTAAGATGTAAATTTTTATTATTATTTGGTATATAAAATTACATTTATTCAACTTGTGTTATAAATTAGGTTTTTTAAAGATGTATTATTTTACTATTTGGTAAACAATATTACATTCATTCAACTCGTGTAATAAAGATATAACTTTTTATTTGGTATATAAAATTATATTTATTCAACTCGTACAATATGGTTCTTATAGATATAACTTTTTAGTATTTAATATATAAAATTATATTTATTCAACCCGTACAATAAATGAGATTTTTAAAGATATATTATTTTTATTATTTAGTATATAAAATTTATTTACTCAACCCGTGTAATACACGGGGTTATAACCTAGTAAATAAATATATTATTAGGCTAAATGAGTCATGTTCGTATAAACTAATAAACACATAAGTTGTGTTCAAATACATGTGTCCAACATGATTGTTAAATTTGACGCAACAACCCACGGACATGATCCATTAAACAACCCAGATTTCGCATTACACTTTACAGTTAAATGGTAATCATAAGCATTTCTTGTACAACTGTAACTTAGGTGGTGTTTGTTTTTTGGCCAGAAGCACTTCTGGCCACTTATGTCTGCGCCGCGCAAACGCGCGCAGACGTTTGGATGCTGCAGCTTGTTTGTTTTCTCGCAGACCTTTCATTAAAAAAGGTCTGCGAGACCTCTTCACCACGCAGACAATGACCCAAGTCTTCTTGGCACAGACATTAACCTCTTCTTGGCACAGAGGTCTTCTTCCACACCTCCACACCCACATCCCTGCCACAACCACCGTCACCAACACCCACCTGCCATCACACCCCACGTCCCCACCTGCAACCACCATCCACCTGCCACAACCCCCACCTACTCCCGCCGGCCACCACCACAACTACCGTCACCACCACCCACCTGCCACCACAACCACCATGAAAACCCCTCAAATCCAAAAACCCACTCAAAATGGAAACCGCCAAATCTGCAAATAAAACCCCCTTCTCGCGTCTCTCTCTCTTCTCGCGTCTTATTCAGATCTGCAAATAAAAACCCCAAATCCACCATCATCTTCATCGCAGAGAGAGAGAGGAGTGTTATGTGGTGGTGGTGGTGGTGGTTGCGACGGTGTAGAGGTGACGGTGACGGAGGTGGAGGTGGTGTAGAGGTGACGGTGGTGGTTGTGGTGTAGAGGTGACGGTGACGGGGGTGGAGGTGGTGTAGAGGTGACGGTGGTGGCTGTGGTGTAGAGGTGACGGTGGTGGCTGTGGTGTAGAGGTGACGGTGACGGAGGTGGTGTAGAGGTGACGGTGGTGGTTGTGGTGTAGTGGTAACAGTGGTGGCGGAGGTGTAGAGGTGACGGTGGTGGTTGTGGTTCGGTGGTGGTGGAAGATGAAGCAGAGAGAGAGGATAAGAGAGGTGTGTGTGTTTGTGTGTGAGAAGAGAAGAGAAGGTTTTTGTAGAAAAAAAACAAACCCTCTTCTCCTTGCAGACTGCAGACATTTGGTCCACCTCTTCTCCTGCAGATACCTGCAGATGTGGTCCGCAGACTGCAGACCTTTTCCCGCAGAAAAAACAAACAGCACCTTAGCATATGCATAGGAGCTGAGCCGGAATTGTGAGTAACTTATCATATGCCCCCGAGCACATATCCATAAAACATGTTTTATTAGTAATTAACCAAGGTTTAGTATAAATATATTTCTTCGAACTTTGGAGAAAAACAAAATACACAACACCCTTTGCTGAAAATACTCCAATTTTCACCAATTTTCCAACATAGATAACTTTTTCGTATCATTATTATCTCAAAAACCCCATTGGTGTGAGGTTCATTGGGGAACACTAAAAACGTGGGGAACAGTGGGGAACCGATTCAAACGAACTCCGATTGGACTCATTCCAGTGGTGTTGGAACCGGCTCGTCAAACCCTAACTAAGACCTTTTAACCCTGAACCCTAAATCATAACCCCTAAACCCTAAATATATTAGGGTTTGGCTTTTAGGGTTTAGCTTTAAGGTTTAGATTTAGGGTTTAGGGTTTAGCTTTAGCTTTAGGTTTAGCCTTTAGGGTTTAGTTTTTAGGGTTTATAGTTTTGATTTTACGGTTTAGCTTAGGTTTTAACCTTATTTTTTAGCTTTAGGGTTTAGGAGTTAGGATTTAGGGTTAAGAGATCTTAGTTAGGGTTCGATGAGACGGTTCCAACGCCGCTGGAATGAGTCAAATTGGAGTTCGTTTGAGTCGGTTCCCCGCTATTCCCCACTTTTTTAGTGTTCCCCAACGAACCTTCCCAACCCCATTGCATGCAATTTTAAGTTTTACCGAGTAGAAATACAAAGTATAAATGTTTATTTGATCAACCCGACCAGAACGAAAAAGTCGGATGTCATTGTTAAGATACAAGTAGTGAAAAAACTGATCCCAGTAAAAACCTATTCTACGTCCACCAATGGTTATGAGTACTAAAATTTATAAAATAAAGGACTTTTTGCAAATCACATGTATGATTGTATGGATTTAAGATTTAACCTTAGTCCTTCCTCACTTTAATTTTTTTTTTATCGGTAGATCAACTGGATTTCCAGCTGACTCCAAAGGGCCAACATATGCTGTTTAAACCCCTAACCCCGAGTTCGAATCCCTTTCAGAGATGTTCTCCCATATTTACATAATTTTGCATGTATAAGGAATCGAACCTGAGACCTCCCCAGGAAGAAACCACTTAGTGAAAAGCCTCCTGACCAACTGGCCCTTCCTCACTTTAAATGACTTTCAACAAAGCACATGTATAACTTTTGGTTTGCGTTTCGTTGGTCAAATACAATATTTAGTACTCCATCCGTCCCATTAAAAATGTTCTATTTTAAATTTTCAAAGTCTTTATTTATAAATTTTGACCTTAAATAATTTTGTTTGTGTTAAATAATACTTGATGAAAGTTATATGATTTGAGTGTGTTTTACAAGTGTTTTTATCGGGTTAATTTTTATCAAGTTTTATATAACACAAAATATATATAATTAAAGTCAAAGTTTATAAATAAAGACTTTGAAAATTCAAAATAAGACACATTTAATTAGACGGAGGGAGTATTAGTTATCGTCACTTTTTATGGTGGAGGAAGGAAGTGGTGGACCAAGGAATTCTTTTATGGGGGTGCAGAATATTTTTACTGATTTTAGGCCCTTAGGTATATAAAAAAAATCGGTTCATATCGGGTCGGATCGGGTCGGTTCAGGTGATGTCACGTAAAACAAAAGAACATCAAGCTAATATTTATATAAACTACCAAAATGGTCCCTGAGTTTGGTCACTTTTGTCACTTTATTCCAAAACTCAAATTTTTTGAATTTGGGTCCCTGTGGTTTCAATTTTGTTGCCATTTTTATCCAAAAACAAAATCTGGTCAGAATTTTCAGTTAACATCTACTTTTTTTTTGTGTTTTTCCTCACTTTTAATAAAGGGCAAAATTGTCAGATTTTTTAATTTGTTATAATAAAACGTTAAAAGAGCATTTTTCCCTTTATTAAAATGTTGCAAAAAGACAAAAAAAGCTGAATGTTAACTGAAAAATCTGACCAGATTTTGTTTTTGGATGAAAATGACAACAAAATTGAAACCACAGGGACCCAGATTCAAAAGATTTGAGTTTTGGACTAAAGTGACAAAAGTGACCAAACCTTATGGACCATTTTGACAGTTTACTCTTTATATAATTATCAAAAACACGTCAAACGTCGTTACAAACGTATTTAAATGTCGTCCTACGGGTTTTCATAAGTTCATCACACCATAATTTTCAATTTTACTAAACATATAAATCGCTCCATAAGTTCATAATGGGTATTTCAACGTATTTTAATGAATACTATTTTTTTTATCAAAATGTCTTTGGTGACACACACACACACATATTTATCAAAATGCCAGGATTTATTCACTCGGTTCACAAATACACAAGTGTTCACTCTAGAACCTCACTGTAACAACCCGTACATTCGTGCGTTGTTACTACCCGTTATACTCGTTAAGCCTAGCACCAGAGATTCGGATCATAATGTAACTATATCGCATACATCGCTATATCGCAATAATTTCGCATATTATCGCATATTCTATCACTATCACATCACGTTGCGCTTGCTGACAACCACGAAGATGTCGAGAGCGGACTAATTCTACCCTCCTTGATAGCCGCGGTGTGTCGCAGTGCAACTCATTACTCAAAATACACATTAACGTTCACGATAACATGGAGTGAGGACCTATTCTACCCACCTCGATGACCGTGAAGCGTCGCAAATAATCGCAAACTCGAAACAAAACCCGGTTATTGTATCGCAACTTTGAATAATTAAATATATAACATGAATACGTACATACGAACCCTTATGAATAATTAAATATATAATAAATACATACATATCTATACGAAACTGTGTAACAAAATCATCGCAACGCTCATTACACAAGTCAGAACGGATGGACTTGTCCGAACGGATGGCCCTGTCCGAACGGATGGCCCAAACCCCCCTTCTTCCTTCCCCCTTTGCCTATAAATACCCCATTTGTCACCTCAACAATAGTTGAGGTGACTGCTCACGTTCGGCCAGACGCTGCTTCGCCATTTTCACTCGTTTTCTCGCAATTCTTGTAAGTTTTCAACCTAAACCTTGTACTTCTATGATCTACACTCAATTCTACACCTCTCTATCTTTTAAAAATCAACTTTTAACCGTGAAATCCACTGATTTGAGGTGTTCTAAGATGATGTCATCAAGAGTTCATATGAACTCCAGAGTGTGACCTCGTTTTCACCAATAAACAGCTCAGATCTGAGTGATTTCCACATGATTTACAGAAAATCTCATCTCAAACTATGTTATCTAATCAAAGAGGGTGTGATTTCGGATTAAACGCGGAAGAACCGACAAGAGCGGTCGGATCTAATGGAACGGGGTGGTTCCCGGCCGTTAGAACGGGCCGAATTCGATGGAATTTCCGTTGTTTAACACGACGACACATCGTCTCAGTCAATTCACCAGTATCCTTTCCAAAAATAATTGAGTATGACTTAATCAGAAAATTGGAACGAATTGCCGTCCAATCGGACTGCTGTCCGATCGAACGCCAAATCAACTTCATGTCAACCGATCGGACAACATGTCAACCGATCGGACAACATGTCAACCGATCGGAGAGCATGTCAACCGACCGGGCCAGCATCAAAGTATCGATGTTCGACCTGACCGCTGTCCGAACGAACTGTCTAACCAAACCAGCCCATCCGACCGGATAGCCATCCGATCGGATTACCACTAGCCCTATTATTCAACTTTTCGCCGTTTAATTACGCCGCGCCCCGCTTACGCTACCTTTCCATGTTTATGCTAATTCAGGCGTACTCTAAATTAATCCAATCAAGTTGTGTTCTCGCTAAATACGCACTGTGAGTATACTTGAACCCTTTTTGCTTTTGCACTTTTGGGTGTAACATACGTTGCTATCAAATCGAATCACATCAAATGCTTAAACTACTTATCACTTGCGAATGACTTACGTGCATAGTTATACGTGATGCTAGTTACATATGTGCTAGGACTTATACTCGCGACGTCTCACCATGACTAGTATAGTACTATTGCACCCGACGGGGTCTAGTTTAGCAATCGCGATCGAAGCTCGAGGACTTAGCTGGTAGTATCAGTTTTGTGAGTATATATGTCGTGTATTACGTTTATGTATGTGGAAATTCGCAGCTTTTATCTATTACACTATTACATATCAAACATGTATGCTCGCCAATACTTTTGTATTGACATTATTTTAACGTATGTTGCAGGTTTAGTCGCAGTCTACATCAAATCAAGCTAGGAAGTCTAGAAACTCACCTAAAATCTATGTTGACGGATTTGTATTGTTCGAGAGGACAAGAAATCTGTGATAACTTATGTGATTGTATTATTTGTTAGTATGGGATAACAAGTGTAATAAATACTGTCGCAATTTAGCTGTTATGGATTCTCTTGAGCAATCTGATTCGCCTAGTGCCACGTCCCAATGATTCCGCCATCGGTTAGGGTGTGACACTCACCCTATATATATATATATATATATATATAGTGGAGAGTTCAAATGAGAAGAATTAAAATGTAAAGTATTTTATAATATTTTAAATAAATAGACGATCTTTTGAGATTTGAAAGATTTTTTATTTTTTCTTTTATTAATTTTATTACTCAGTCTTGCTTTTTTATTTTTTTTGAGATTTTGACCAATCTTTCAAATTAACAATTGCATGATAATGGGCTCAAGTATACAGGCCCAAGAAACCATTTAAATTAGGTTTTCTTTCTTTCTCATCTGAACTTTCTAACTTTCTCTAAACTTCATACTACAGTGCCGCTTCCCTCACATAAGCCAAAGCCAGCCTTCACATAACAAATTCATCCATTCTAGTTTTACACTCTTCTTCTTAACAACTCATTCTTTCAATCTCTACCATCTAGAATGGAAAAGGGGTGTGATTACAAAATTTTATGGGATGCGCTCAGGATTTTCACACACGATTAACACTAAAAAAAATTTCAAGGGGTGCGCTCGCCCCCTTGGGTTGACTATAGGTCTGCCCCTGAAGTAAGGTCCTCCCTACTCAAACTCATGAAAGATGTTTGATTTACCTAGGGGTTTACGAAATTACACATATCATTAGAAGAAATATTATTGTACTAGTAGCGAACCTATGAAAGAGTTGATAATACGCGACAGAAACATGGTATGCATCATGCAATCAGGTAGTCAACAAACTTCTGTTTTGCTTCATGTGGTTTGGTTATTTTAATGTTTTTGCCACAATCCTTTAAAAATAGTCATTTTCCTCCCTGATGTTTCGGTTTTGTCGCTAGTTTACTCCACGGACTTAACTCTATCCATATTGTATGTTAACTGAAAGGGTATTTTGGTAATTTCAAATATAAAATAAGGGTAGTTTGGTAATTTATATTTAAATATAAAGTATTAATATATATATATATACACACAAATATAATATAGTCTTTACTCTCTCTCTCTACAAACACAATCTCTCTCCTTTCTCTTCTTTCTCTCTCTACATACATACCATCTCTTCTCCATCACCATAAACCACCACCCACCACCTCACTACCACCACCCCCTCACCACCAACCGCCACTGCCTCACAAACCAACAGCCAATCGCTCAAACTTGCAATCTATCATTTTAAGAAATATGAACAAAAGATTTCATACATCATTTATGGTCGGTATGATTAAAAGCTCTAGCGGACAGTGGCTTAGCGCTGGCTCCAGACTGAACCGGTTAATTGTCTTTCTTTGTTCTTAGATCTACATCTTGATGCGATGGGGGGTTTTTGTTGGATGGGGCGTTGATATGAAACCAGGCTACATACCTCTGAATTGATTTCTTCGGCTTAGACGTTGGGTGTTTTCTGAGACTTAATCTCAAAATCTGGTGTGAAGGATTCAACACATGGTGACTATTCTTATGTTTCTAGATATTAAATCAAGTTCAGACGAAGTTTTATGTCAGATTTGAAGTCCAATTGAGGGTTTCACTTTTGGTGGGTTCCAATTTGGGGTTATGTTTGTTTGTATTTCGATTTGTCTCCTCCATCACCAAACACCACCACCCACCCCCTCACCACCAACAGCCACCGCCTCACCAACCACCTACCATGGAGATCAGAATCCCCATCCTGAAATCAAACATCTTTGATTCTTGAAAAAAACCACCATGACCCATCTGGGTTCTTTGAAAGTTTGAATCTTTTTAATCTTTTTATTCAGATTTGTGAGAATTGTTAACAAGAATGATGGATTTGAATACAACTGAGTGTGCATCTTCTTCAGATGGTCTAGAAGATGAATTAGCAAAGTACCCTTATTTTATACTTGAAATTATCAAAATACCTTTTCAGTTAACATATAATATGGATGAAGTTAAGTCCGTGGAGTAAACTGGAGATTAAATCGGAACATCAGGGAGGAAAATGACTATTTTTAAAGAATTTAAACAAAACCATTAAAATGACTAAATCACATAGAGCAAAACCTTGAAGTTTACTCTATTATATAACATATGGCTCAAAAGGCAGACTCTGATTAATAGTTAGTTGGAGTCACAATACGGAAACAAACTAAACAAGCCAGTCATCTCCTTTGGTTCAATTTCGGCAACCAAAAAATCGATTGTTACTTGTTATTTGTTAAGTCAATTACAATCGAAAGATAACAATAGGCACAAGAATATAATCGTTACCTGCTATTTGAGGAGGGTGTCTTAGATTATAAAATAATTGCTTGTTGAAAAGTTGACCCGTTGTTGCGACAGTAAAAAAACGTTTTCAAAGGACGGTCCCCTAAATGCTTTTAAGACGATTGTATATTTTTATTTTCTAAACTAAGGCCAAACAAGCTTAGCTTTTCAAAACAACTTATAACTTTTTGGAAAAGTTAATAAGTTTGGAGTAGCTTATTAAATTTTCTCCTTATAAATTAGTTTTATCCAAACACTTTTTAACTTTTCAAAAAGTTAATAAATTAATAAGTCACTAAAATAGTTGTTCAAAAAAAAATCACTAAAATAAGACCGGAGGGTGTGGGGGGCGCCACCCTTGCCCTGTCAGCGACTATAGCGCCGTGGGCGCCATACACCCACACCGGCGGAATTAAGTTGGGGCGCTATAGGTGGCTCGCGAACATGATAACGAGCAGAAATCACACAGATCGAGGCACCTTTAATTGTTTTGACCGTTGAACGGTCATGTTTAAAAAAAAAAAAATTGTTTTTCAAAGTTTATAAATTCTCTTCAATTCCTCCATTTTCTCCATCTAATTCCACCCATTTTCTCTCAACTTTTTATAGAGTTGGTTAATTTTTTTTAAACCCCTATCTACAATGTTTCCCAACAACCTAAACCCATGGGACCCGAACAATCCGTACTGGCAAAACAACGAGCAAGAGGACCGGTATCGCCGAGACTCGTGTACGGGTGAGGTTGGATATTACCCAATGCCACCAACAACCCCAACTTCTCCTCATCCCATCACTCAACCGATGGCCAGTTTTTTTGGGTATTATTCTCAACCCCAGTTTTTTCCCTCAAACATACCCCAACACATTCCTCAAAACATACCCCAACACATTCCTCAAAACATACCCGAAACCCAATCCGTTCCCGAAACCCAATCCGTTCCCGAAACCCAAGTCGAACCCTCTTCTAGAAAAAAAAGAAACCATAAAAAGAAGGATGAGTCCGAGAAACGTGCTACCAAAAAGGTCGAATATTGGATGCCTACGGAAGAGTTCGAGTTGGCAAAAGCATGGCTCGACGTATTGGAGGACTCGATTGTTGGTAAATATATAGTTTTGTAAACTTATTTTTTAAATCAAACATATACCTTTATAAATATATTTTTTTATAGGTGACGACCAAGACATAAAGGTTTTTTGGAACCGTATTCGTGACAAGTTTTTCACCGCCATGGGTCGTGGCGTATATCGACGGGCCGACTCTATTTCGGGAAAATGGGGCGCAATGAGGACGAAGATTAGCAACTTTAACAGCATACATACTAATCTCGTCAACAACACTCGAAGGAAAAGCGGGTCGAGCGATGTGGACGTGATGACCCAAGCCCAGTCCGATTATAGGGTGTACCATGGTCATCACTTTACGCATGTAAATGCGTGGGAGCTTCTTCGCAAATCTCCCAAGTGGCATCTTGTGCCACCGTTCGACCCAACCCGCCCTCGGTCAAAACGGTCCAAATCAACATCCACAACGGAACCATCCGGGTCCGATGCTCGTACGACAATTAATCTTAACGACGATGATGAGGAGTTCGAACAACCAGAGGAGCTGCCTCGACCAAGGGGTCGGGATAAAAGTAAGGCAGCGGCACGAGGAAAGGGTACTTCAACGTCATCGGATGAGCCGTCAAACTTGGGCGAGTTCCATACAAGTCTCAACAAAATGATCTCGATAAGGGAAAAGGACCAAGAAATGAAGAGGGAGAAACAAATTCAGAAAGACTTGGATTTTCTAGCGAAAGATTTCTCACATCTACCGGAGACGGATCAACGCATTATGGAGGCTCGCAAGAATCAAATTAGGGCGAAATATATGTAGTTTTTTTTCTAGTACCTTCTTATTTTTTTAATGACTTTGTGATGTTTTTTATTTTTTTTAGGATGAAATTATGTTTTTTTTTTTAATTTTCTAGTTATATAAAATGGTCATTTAATTTAAAAAAGTAAAATGTAAAAATAAAAAATAATTAGGTAATGATGACGGGGCTCCATCCCACACCCTGCAAATTAAAGGGGGGTTATAAAGCCCCCTGGCTGACGTGGCGTCTAGGTGGCGCTG
Source organism: Helianthus tuberosus (assembly GCA_030545235.1). Lineage (NCBI taxonomy): Eukaryota > Viridiplantae > Streptophyta > Magnoliopsida > Asterales > Asteraceae > Helianthus > Helianthus tuberosus. Next base: position 8,866,735 of record CM060434.1, on the reverse strand, counting down.
AGGTATCCTTTATAACATGCAAGGGGCTCCATCCCACACCCTCTAGCCTAAGCGATCCCAAACACCCCTTAAAAAAATTAAACAACCTTAGTATTGATATTACCTATTTTTTGGTAAATGTTTTTAACCATAACCGTGAATTGATAGGTTCTAATAAAATATTAATTAAAAAACTAACTGTCCTTTTTAATACACTATCAAATTAAAAAAAAAAAACAACAAATATGACGGTTTGATTTTTTTTTTTATAAAACCGATTTGACCAATGTAATTTTCACTTTTCAAATTAAATTCTCTTTTGCTATTTTTTTCACTGCTTGCTTTTTTTTCGCTTCAATCTCTCATCTATACTATATAATAAAAGAAACATGATTTAAGACACATGTCATTCAATTAGGGCATCAATAATTTATTGATAAATTTTAAACTAAAAAGATTTAAATATTATATTAGAATTTTATTTTGATTGTAAATCTAAAGTTTAAAATGTGTTTTAAATCTAATCTATAATTTATGGATTTAGTTTTGATTTGAAATTATTAAACAAAAACCCATAAAATTAGTAATCATTTAATCAATTCGTAAGAAGAAAAATCTTTTTTTTTCCAGTTACATATTTGTATAAAAATTACAAGTCAAAGGAAATATAAAAGTTACTGTACAATTGGAATTAGTATATACAGGTTTGTAAGAAAACTATCTTTTAAAGCAGGTTTGTTAGAAAAAGGGTTAATTCTAATATTTATAAGACCATTAGTAGTGGTTAACACCTCATTCTTAGGTGTTTTGTGCCATGTGGCAGCACAGTCAGCAATGGTGCACTATGGGGCGTTTTCTAAAATGAGTGTAATGGGGTGTTGGGTATTGTGGGGCGTTATGTTTATAATAAAATTAAATAAAAAAATCAAATAATTTCATTGGACAATGAAAAGGAAGATAAAGCTGATTGGCCAACAACTTGCCCCGAAAACGTGATTTAAAACACGTCAAAACAAAAAAAAAATTACCAATCACGCCCAGGGGGGCGGTTTCCTTACTAATTGTGATAAAAGTAATTATTTCGTACAATTCATATTGGTTTATAGCTTTGAATACGAGCATATCTTATATTAATGTTAATGATAGCGAAAGTGAGGAAATTATATTTGGATGGTAGAAAATATAATATTATGCCAACATTAACCGTCAGAATAATCTATTATCTGATAAAATCAGACACGTTACCTTTGAACAAGAAAATGTCACAATAAATATTAGTAGTGGTACAAAATTTTAAGTTTCTATGACAAATCCTAAAACAAATAACACATCATATTATTATGAATGGCTATACAAACTTCAAGATTTATTTCGTATTTGGTCTGCATATTACTCTATATTATATATACTTAGATCATATTATGAACATATTTTTTTTATTTCACATTATAATTATGATTCACCCCGTGTATTACACGGGACAATAACCTAGTTAAATAATAATATTAAGAGTTAATTAGATAGTTAGTCCCTATAGTTTATACAACCTAACAATCTAAAGTACTAATAGTTTAAAATCACTTCCTAGAGTACTAATTTTCCATTTTTTAACATATGGGGGTATTAATTACATAGTTAGTCCATGTGTTTTACACAAACTAACAATCTAAGATACTAAGGCTATGCGGTATGGTGATGGTCCTCCCTTGGAGGATGATCCGCCACGTAGATCGGGTGTGAGGATGGGGCAAAGAGGTTGGAGGTGAGGAAATGGGGGATGAACCTAATATGTATATATATAAGTTGTATGTATAGGTGTGTGAGAGAGGGGGGGACAGTCCTAAACGGCATGGTGGAGACGTGGAGGACGCCAGAGTTGGGGGGCGAGATGGAAGGCAGTGCGGTGCCAATCCGGGACGTCCCTAGAACGGTGCCCACACCGTGGAGCCTAATAGTTAACCAGGAAATTAACATTAATACCCCCACATGTTAAAAAATGGAAAGTTAGTACCCTAAGAAGTGATTTTAAACTATTAGACCATGTGTAGTGGTAAATTGTTATAATGCCCCCACCATGGGGCATTATCCGACACGTGTCATCCCAGTCAGCATGGGACGTTATTGCAAAAGTGGCGTAGTGGGAATTATGCCTGATAATGCCCCTTCCAATCATTAAACAAAAAAAAAGCAAACAGATGGATGGTGATTGGCTAGTCAGGCAAATGCTCAAAATTGATTGGTTAAACAAACATGTGCCAAACTTGCATCAGCGTTATTATTAAAACGCCAAACTTCATTTTTTTGATTTTTTTTTAAATAACGCCCCATGTAATGGTAGTGGGGGCGTTATTTTTCAATTTTTTTTAAAAATCACGCCCCACTACGGGTGATCTTAGTATCTTATATTGTTACTTTGTGTAAACCACATGAACTAAGTAAGTAATTAACTCTAATGTTAAAGCATAATCATCTCACTTCTTAATCCTATTAAATAATATTATTTAATGTTAATTTCTTGCTTATCACTTATTTATTTATTATTTCTTTTGTTTAACTATTTTTTTTTCATTTATCAATAACTATTTAATATTTTATTGATCCAAACACGTGTATATACAAGTTTCAAACCTAATAATAAATAAAATAAAATAATATCAAATGTTATAACCTGTGTAATCCACCTGTTTTTTTTTCACACAAAAACCAATATTCTTTCTTTTTTTGTCTCGTAAAAGTCTCTTCACTTTTTTTTCATATGAAAACCAACATAATTTCTTTTTTTGTCTTATAAAATTCTATTAACAAGTTTTTGTACATAAAAGAATCAACATATTTTTTATTATTTTATTATACAAGTCCTTTAAAATGTTAATTTTAATATAAATGAATCTTTTAATTATGATCGGATGAAATCAAGCTTACATTATTTGACAAATTATTTTATACTTGCGACAAGATCATTTGTTTATAATTTTTTAACGATTTTAAATTTATGCATACCATTTTATATAATAAAATCTGTAGCAAAGTTGAGAATATAAGTATTTAAAAAAGAATAGCAAAATCTAGAAAAAATATCTAAAACCAAATGTAGAAAAACTGGTAGCAAAATTCTTTGCAGAAACGAAAGATATATTTGAAAACAAAATAATATCGGTAGAAAAATCTGTAGCAAATTTGAGAAGATAAATATTCAAAAGATAATTCTAAAAAAACCCGTAGCAAAAATCAAGAAAGTAAGTATTGAAAAATAATTAATAAAATATATGGCAAACTAGAGAACATAAATATTAATTTATTTTTATAGGTATACAAATAAATTTTTAAGTCTAACTTAGGTCGCCCATCACAATCTTCGAACTATCGGAGTTTACCGCCGGCTCTTAAACACATGGAACCAAACCTAACAAGTCACTACAAACGAGTGTAGTAATCTTGGAAATTTGATTGGCCGAAGAAGAGCCGAAGGAGACGATCGCTTCATGATGTGTGTAGAATGGAACATATAAATTACATCAAATGAGGCATAAAACTAACCTTTTTTAACTACTAATGTTGGAAAAAGTGTGTTTTTGTCTTCCTTTTGTATTTTCAGGATTAAATGAGCGTAAATGAACAAAAGGAGCAAAAATGCAGCCAAATCTAACATAAACACAAGAAAAGGAATAAAACGCGGCATGTCCGACCTCTCGACAGCATCTTCCCAAGCAAAAACAAGAGATCAGAAGGCTGAACACGGCCCCGTGCCCAGCGGACACGGGGGCGTGCTCAGGTGTCTGCAGAAAAGACAAAGTTGTAGAAGCTTCTATTTCCCAACACGGGGCGTGCCCAGCTCAACACGGCCATGGTCAACACTAAGATTCGCAGAATCTAAGCAAATATTGATAGTACAGATACGCTTCTGCACACGGGGCCGTGCCCAGCGGACACGGGGGCGTGTGGAGCTAATACAGACAAACTGAAATTAATGAAGAAAGAGAAAGTGGATGGACACGGGGCCGTGTCCGGGCTTCTGTACAGGCTATAAATAGGGGTGCTTGGTTCACTTCAAAGGCATCCCTTGACAAACCACCTCTCTCCCACTTCACCCACACTCCACCACCATCACAACACCCACATCCACCACCATCATCCATCATCCATCATAGAGTGTGTGTAGTAGTCTCGGCATCCAAGATTAATAGTAAGAGTTCTTGACAATCAAAGGCCATGTTTGCCTAATTCTCTTACATCACTTGGTGAAGACAAGCATTTAGTGTAATACTTTTGTCTTTTAATCTTTTCGCACTTTTTAATTGGTTTTGTATTAATGACTTTAATACCTAGTTTCTTATGTTGAAGGTGAAACTTCCTTATCATTTGTCCGTGGTGTCTTGGCATTATTTTACTGTCTATATAAAATAAAAGATATACACCATTCATATCTCTACGGTCTATATAGAGATATGTTGACTACCTGGTCGGGGGTTAAGGGAATGGTTTGGTAAGGTTCTTGCCTTGTTCAGTGTATAGATCCTGCAAGGACCTGGGTCAAGCTTACTAGGACCTCCTTCAATACCCACTGGTATTGGATGGCGGGGGTGCGAATGGCTTGGTCCCCTCATATGTAAACTACTATTAATACATTAACCTGGCTACTTGGGATTGTATCCCTGCTGACTCAAACCACTTAGCCGAGGGTAACGTCACCTTCAAAAGAGGGGCCTACCACATTACACATTAATAACTTAATTAATTATCTTTCAATATTCCAACCCTTTAGGATTGTATCCTTGCTGACTTAAACTACTGGGTTGAGGGTAACGTCACCTTCAAAAGAGGGGCCTACTACTATAACTAAGATAATCGCTTAAAAGGTGCAAAAGTGCGGAAAACATCAAAGGTTACACTAAAGGCGAGTCGGATCCAAGTGATTCATCTTGTCTATCTGTTTTATTTTTATTTTCAGCATTTTTTAGTTTTATTTTCATGTTTAAACCTTTTTCTAAAAATTTAATTTGATTAGACGTTGAGGATAAACCGGTATTAAAAGTTCTTGTGTCCTTGGACGACCTCGGTATCTTACCAACGTTATACTACGCTAACGATGGGTGCACTTGCCCATATGTGTGTTTAGTGTTAGTAGAATATTGTGTTTTATAAATTTAAAACTTGACGAAAGTGTTAAAAAGGGCTAAAAATATATACAAAAACATATAACGCTACACACGCATCAAGTTTTTGGCGTCGTTGCCGGGGACACAAGGATTTTAAGAAGGTTAGGAATCAACGACCTAATCGTTTTTCTTATTTTTCTGTTTTTTTATGATTTTTCTTAAATTTTCAGCTTCTGCAGAACTCAGCACGGGGTCGTGCCCGCTGAACACGCCCCGTGCCCAATCTTTGGTACTGGCAATCCTGTTTTAAGTCAGACAGTAGCTGAACATGGGGCTGTGCCCAATAAACACGCCCCGTGCCCAAGTATCAGATACTGAAAACAGAACCGTAAGATCCCGACGGTTGGTAATTTTTGACACAAACATGAGCGATACTATTTTTTTTTTACTTTCTCTCCTCTTATGGTGCGTGGTGTCAAATATGTGGCAGAACTCATGAAGATTTAAAATGTTATTTTTTAAATTACACTCCCCACTATATAGACCCATCGTTTTCATGTAGCCTTAAGATGGGCGAAAGTAAAAATAATCCCTATCTCTCCCTAGAATGCTCTCAATCATCTATTGTAAATGAAATGATTCTTGAAGAATATTTCAAATGGAAGATCTAATTCTCAATTGGATAAAAGAGCTTGAGATAGACATAACTAATTCATCTCAAGACAACGACCAAGAAGAATTATTGAGAACGCATTCGGATAAAAACAACATCGTTGTTCCCAAAATCACCTCTGACTCTTGCGAAGACTTGAGCGATAGTCGTCCCTGTGTCGATTGTGTCGTGAAGGACTCCCCATCGATTTCCGTCGATGCATACATAGACCTGAGCGATTCGACATACACCTTCTTTAACAAGAGCCCGGATAAGGGTTGGACTTGTTCACCTACATTTAGCATAGGAATCACCCTTTCCGATAACCTCTTGCGTTCTCGTCTAAAACTAGGCCAACTAAGGTATCTCAGGCACTTCGGTGTTGTTCCATCTAGTAAGGAACCACCCGATCCAGATAAATTCCTTAAGAAATAGACAAAACTTCATAAACAGCATCTTGACACGGGGCCGTGCCCAGGTCAGCACGCCCCCGTGTCCACCAAAAGATTCTCGTCTGACTTTCTGTCAGAATACGGACAAAAGTGTCAGAATCTCGTCTGCACACGGGGCCGTGTCCCGCGTGCTGTCGTTTTCTATAAATGCAGCAAGATTCCTGCACTCTTGGACCACTTCAAAGACAAAGATCTGGTGGGATCTTCACATATACCATACTAGGTATATTCTAAAGAAGGTTCTCAACAACCATCTTGTCTTTTCTACTTTTGTCATTTGCCTTCTTCTTCCCTTTCTCCTCAAAACCTCCATTAAAGTTTGAAATCTCTATGTTTTCAAGATTTATTGTGATATTTGTTAGGTTTTTATTCAAGGAATCTTGTTAAAAATAAGTTTTACAACATTGTTTTAAGTTATTTCTGCTTAAAAATGCTTTAAAAGTCAGAAAAATAATTTAAAGCACCAAGATTCCTTGTTTCAAAAATCTGTAGAAGATGAACATGGGGCCGTGCTCAGCGAGCACGGGGCCGTGTCCGAGGTACTGTTTTATTAAATTGAACTCTTTTCGGTTTGTTTTCTTAGAATGTCGAGCAGAAATAGCGGAGAATCTTCATCACACTCTAGGAACAACCGACAAGGAAGAAGGCCATCGGTAGAAGACTCTCTTGTAAACTACATGTATGCCTTGAGGGAGGCCATCGATGAAATGACGGGTGTAGAGGAAGCTTTGGTCGACCGTATCAATCATTTGATGGTGGGGCAAGAAGGATGTCTCCGAGAAGTCAACCTTTTGCACCAAAGGTTGAATATTATCGCTTCTCCTCCTTTGGTACCAATTGTTACACAAAGGGCATGGAATGTGGTACCGGAAGTCATCATACCGGCCGAGTGGTACGCCATGCACACGGAACCCCCTCGAGACATACTACATGGGGTCCCAGTTACCGTCGCTCCTCCTCCACATGATGTTGTGGAAAATGAGCCAGCCTTCTTCCTCCCGAGAGAGATAGAAGAATGGCTCAACGACATCTAAGGGACACCTCTCGGTTCCAAGTTCTACAACACCTTTTAAATACCGGGAAGCTATTTCCGGGTTTTTGATTCCTATAATAAGGGTAAAACTCCTTAGGATGATTTCATGTACCACTTGACCTATCTATCTTAGAAACTTTTTAGTTTTCTATTTTCTGCTTTATTTTTAATTTTCTAGGATCTTATGTAATTCACCCTTTAATGAAATGATGGTTTTTAGTTAAAAAAATGGTGTTTGGATGATGTTGTAATGGATAAAAGACACTCGGGATGGTGAAGGATACTAAGGGAAACTTGAACCAACACCTCATGCACAAAAACAGAGCCTCCCGATAATTTTTCTTCATTGTAGCAAGTTCAGCACGGGTCGTGCTCAGCCAACACGCCCCGTGCTCAAGGGTCTTCAGAAAAACGCCCAGTTCAGATAACTGGACACGGGGCGTGTTCGCTAAACACGCCCCCGTGCCCAACCTTCTGTTACATTCTGATACTGGCAATTTGAACATGGGGTCGTGCCCGGTCACCACGGGCCCGTATCCAGATGCCCAGTAACATAATTTTTTGCTTTTAACACGCTTTTTACGCATTTAATCAACCTAAAAACTTATTTTTGAGACACATTGAGGACAATGTGTAATTTAAGTGTGTGTGTGGGGGGGGATGCTAAAACCTTGAATTTTGCAACTTCTAATTACAAGCCTTACACAAAACTTTATTGGAACCGCTAAACACCCCAATTTTTTTCAAAAAACTTTTCATTTTTTTTTACTTGTCTTGTTTTAATTTGGGAATAACAAGTTCTAAAAAAGGTTATATTTTTACAAATTTACAACCGATAGCGTCGTGATAATAAGAACCAACATAAGAAAATTATGAAACGACATGACAAATCTAGTTAAAATTTAATTATATATACTTGATCACATTAATAAACCCATTCCCACAAAAAGTGAGTTTTGAGCCTTTACTAAGCATACAAAGACACATCTTTAAACTAAATGCTCATTTTTCGTTTCTTGTGTGAATAGTCGCTTGGTTTCTTACGACTCTAGAACTTGCCATGACAATACATTCCCGGTCCTTACCAACTTAAACCCAAGTAAGTAAATGATGGAGGCATTAGGACTAACCCATTTTTCCTTCAACACCATTATTTTTTTTTACCACCTACCCAAAATCCCCCTAATTAACCTCTTTGAGCCTAAACATTTTCATTTCTAAACCCACAAAACAAACACCTTTTACCCACCAAAACCCCTTTTTATTTTAAACCCTTTATTTTAGTAAAAAACTCGGTCTTCATGTGACATTCCTTATAAAAAAATGAATTATAGCAATAAACAAATAAGTTCCTCAAAAGAAACTTTGTTTGAATTTGCTTTGTATGAATAAAAGTCACAAAAACAAAAAGTTTTACGACGACCGACGCTTTTTACGCTTTTAGCCTTTTTTTTACTAACCACTAACCCAAAACCACCTACCTTTAACCCAAGCCTAACCCTTCCCCAAGTCCTCTTGATATTTACAAAGGTTTATAGTTAAAAAGGAGGATGATTGATTGCTTGGCAAGCATATGGTAGAAGTAAGTTCCATGCCGGTCTGGAGTGTTTCACAAAAATACATTTTCGGCCGAGTGTTGAGTGTTCTCCCGTGAAGTATGTGAACTTGTATATAAATAGAATTTTAAAGAGGCATGTTATGCCCAAATAAATAATTTCTCTTATGAAATGTTCAAAATAAATCATAACGAATAGGATTCTAATGTCACACCCCGATATTTCCACGTATTACCGGTGGGCCCGGTGGGGAGTATCGTGACGTAGTTGATATCATCATTGTCAAACAACACAATATATAAATGCACGGCGGAAGCAAAAGATAATAATCACATTACAAACCGAATAAATAGTAATATCAAAGTATCACAACGGTCTGTAAAGGATCCACAGGCGGATCAAAAGATAAATAAGATCATTGTTCAACAGACTTTAACACCTAGAGCTTGCAAGACTTAATTATTGATGACTGGAGTAGCCAGCCTATTTCGTATAGTACCTGAACTTAACCTTTTTGGAAAAATACGTCAGTTTACACTGGTAAATACAATTAACCGACTCATTTTGAAAAGAGTTTAAGAAAAATGTATTGAATGCATAAGGCACAAATAATCTTTTATAACTAGGGATAATTATTCAAAAATAAACTTGTATACAGTTTTATATGTTTGTCGTCCATTTAGGACCCGGTTAGAAGAGTCGGTTTAACAAGATTAATAGACACACCACATGGTATAATACCCACAAGAAGATACCCTTCTTGTGGACTACCTTTTTACATACGCAACTGTCAGGTGTATGCATACACCCCGTGCTTAAGTCGTTGCTATTTCAAATGAATGAGCCGAGGATATCCATGACACGGTCATTAACCCCCCAAAGGTATTGCATCAAACAAGACAGAATAAATCGGGTTATGCATCTTTTTAATCAATATTTGATTGTACGACTTCATACCCGACCAAGCGGTATTATAATACCGTACCCCAAGCCCGTATAGGGAAAATAAGTTAAAAGTATTTACCTGGGCAAAATATAAATCACAACCAGCAAGTGCATGTAGCTTTTACTGGGCTCCTAATCTGGAACAAAGGTTTTAATTAACCTATTAGATTCCTAACGGGTCTTTCTTAAGTTTAAACTTAGATCGGTTAGTTTTAAAGAAAGATATACGGTTCAAAACGCAAGATTAAGCGAGGACCGGATTAGAATGTGATTTAGTCCTGACAAGTTTGAAGACTTGTATAATATGGGTAAACTAAACACCTTCTGGGTTTTGAGGTGAAAATGATAAGGTTTGACCCGTTTCGGTCAATTTATGCAAACTAGTTACATAAACCGAACCGGACGCGAATAACACATAACGGGTAACCAAATGAGTCATGAACAAGTTTCCTAAGTTAATATGCTTTAAATATGTTGTGATATCAGTAGGATACCTTCCATTATGCCCAAAAGGAGTTTAATCTCAAACTAAACCCCGTAGGGGGATTTTGGTCATTTTAAAGATTATAAAAGAGATCAAATATAACTCTGAGATTCGGGTCTGAAATAAATAGTAAAAAAACTTAACTTAATAGGTTATATCAGTTGGTGATAAGTCTTATATGACAAAAATGGTTTTAAACCCATACAATGTGTTTAATACGCGTAAAAAGTCGTTTTAAGCGACTTCCGGGTTATAATAGGAAATCTGAATTTACGGATCAGTTTATAAGTTCAAATTACTTCATTTATCATATAAAATCAGTAGCCAAAGACTTGGTATCAAAATGTTATGTAAAACTCATTTTATAATAAAAAAGGGTACAATCGGTAATTACCGAATCAAGGCAATAACCCTATGTTATGATTAGTTTAAAAATAATTAAAAATCTTCAAAAATCCCAAAATTTTATATTACATCAGTGGGTAAAAGGTTTGGTGTCGAAAATTGGGTTTAGATAGGCTTTATGCTAATTGCGCCGTTTAATTAAATAAAAAGCTTTCTAATTACGCTATTGGGCATAACTCCTAATCTAGACCTCAAACTGATGTGAAATTTTAGGGACATGTTTATAAATCAGTAGCAAAGATTATTATCCTCTCACATTTCAAAAATTCTCGTTTTAAGGTCAAATGGGCATTATGGTCAACATTTAAACGATTAACGGAAACGTGTAAATGAATCGGACAATCAACGAGCCAATCACAGAGGGTTATACTATCACATAACCTGGTCCTAATGAAGCTCTAAGGCATTTATAAATCATGCTACTACGGGTCAGAACTGAAAATTATGCGACTTTCGGTTCCGAACTGGTCCTAAACTGAAAATTGTCGGGTCGGACATGCGTAGACATGTTCTTGCATTGATTACCAAGTTATATGAGTGGCAAAACTGGTTACACGTCTTCTACATTGCTAATTGCGCGTTAATTTGAAAATTAAGGTTCTGTTGACTTTTTCGGATTAAGTTTGACCCGACGTTTGACCCTGTTAGAGCGGGAATCAGAGGGTGCCCTTTCAAGGGTTTATTGCCCACCTAATTACCAACTCATAACAACTTTCAATTTGACAAAACACTGGACCATTAGTGATTAATCGATAAGCCAAACCTTAATTACGACGGTTTGACTTTTAAGCTAATAACTAAGTAAAACACAATTAAGGAAGGTTAAGGAAGCTTACCAAGGTCCTATGCACGACTAGTGATGCTTAGGGAAGGCTCTTGTGCTCCAGGAAGTTCCACAAATGAAGTTATGAAAGAATGATCAAAATGTTGCAATCAAGGATTCCTTATATAGTGAGTTTAATCTCACTAGATCATGCCAACCAAGTCTAGGCATGTTCCCTGATGTTAAACAAGTGTCCCTAGAGCCTAAAAACAAGTTTGTGCAGAACATGGTATGGAAAACTAGCAATATAAGTCGGTTAACTTGTTATAACAGGCACCTGTCATGTTTCTGATGCTGGGACTGTCTTACGGACCGTAAGGCTAAGGCCATACGGTCCGTAACCGATGACCAGAGGACAAAAATTTGAGAATCTCTTGAGTTTGATCATGCAACTTTGATATTACGAATTGGGCCTTTAATTATCAGTATGGGACCATCTGATCATGTCTGAACAGTTATGACCACCTTGCCATGATTTAACATTGTCTTGGATTCTTTTGAACGGGGCCATGAATGAAGGTTTGTCGTATACTTTCTCATAGGATCCCATCTTTGCAATTTGAATCAATTATTACTAGTATTAACCGGATTTGAATGTATATCAGATGTTTATAAAACAGGTTAAGGTTTGGGATTTATAAATAGGTCGTTCAGAGGTATAAATTAACATGTCGACACTTTTAAATCCTAGCATATACCTTTTGACTTGATCCGGATTTATAACACGTTCACCTTCCATGACATGTGTCTTTATTTTATTGTACATGAAATTACGAGGTGTTACATCTAAATAGCATAAAAATAAAACCTAATAAAGATCTTCGAATCCCGACACTCAAGACAAGCCCAAAACTTCTCTTCTACCCATTCCAATTGGGAGTGTAAACCACATTATAAAGAGTTTTGCTTGAGGACAAGCAAAGATTCAAGTGCGGGGGTATTTGATGTGTGTAAAATGCAACATATAAATTACATCAAATGAGGCATAAAACTAACCCTTTTTAAGTACTGGTGTTGGAAAAAGTGTGCTTTTGTCTTCCTTTTGTATTATCAGGATTAAATGAGCGTAAATGAACAAAAGGAGCAAAAATGCAGCCAAATCTAACATAAATACAAGAAAAGGAATAAAACGTGGCATGCCCGACCCCTCGACAGTATCTTCCTAAGCAAAAACAAGAGATCAGAAGGCTGAACACGGCCCAGTGCCCAGCGGACACAGGGGAATGCTCAGGTGTCTGCAGAAAAGACAAAGTTGTAGAAGCTTCTATTTCCCAACACGGGGGCGTGCCCAGCTCAACATGGTCGTGGTCAACGCTAAGATTCGCAGAATCTAAGCAAATCTTGATAGTACAGATACGCTTCTGCACACTGGGCCATGCCCAGCGGACACGGGGGCGTGTGGAGCTAATACAGATAAACTGCAAATCTGCAATTAATGAAGAAAGAGAAAGTGGATAGACACGGGGCCGTGCCCACCAGACACGGGGCCGTGTCCGGGCATCTGTGCAGGCTATAAATAGAGGTGCTTGGTTCACTTCAAAGGTATCCATTGGCAAACCACCTCTCTCCCACTTCACCCACACTCTACCACCATCACAACACCCACATCCACCACCATCATCCATCATAGAGTGTGTGTAGTAGTCTCGGGATCCAAGATGGATAGTAAGAGTTCTTGACAATCAAAGGCCATGTTTGCCTAAGTCTCTTACATCACTTGGTGAAGACAAGCATTTAGTGTAATACTTTTGTCTTTTAATCTTTTCGCACTTTTTAATTGGTTTTGTATTAATGACTTTAATACCTAGTTTCTTATGTTGAAGGTGAAATTTTCTTATCATTTGTCCGTGGTGTCTTGGCATTATTTTACTGTCTATATAAAATAAAAGATTTACTCCATTCATATCTCTACGATCTATATAGAGATATTTTGGCTACCGGGTCGGGGGTTTAGGGAATTGTTTGGTAAGGTTCTTGCCTTGTTCAGTGTATAGATCCTGCAAGGACCTGGGTCAAGCTTACTAGGACCTCCTTCAATACCCACTGGTATTGGATGGCGGGGGTGCGAATGGCTTGATCCCCTCATATGTAAACTACTATTAATACATTAACCCGGCTACTTGGGATTGTATCCCTGCTGACTCAAATCACTTAGCCGAGGGTAACGTCACCTTCAAAAGAGGGGCCTACCACATTACGCATTAATAACTTAATTAATTATCTTTCAATATTCCAACCCTTTAGGATTGTATCCTTGCTGACTTAAACTATTGGGTTGAGGGTAACGTCACCTTCAAAAGAGGGGCCTACTACTATAACTAAGATAATCTCTTAAAAAGTGCAAAAGTGCGGAAAACATAAAATGTTACACTAAAGGCGAGTCGGATCCAAGTGATTCATCTTGTCTATCGTTTTATTTTTATTTTTATTTTCAGCATGTTTTAGTTTTATTTTCATGTTTAAACCTTTTTCTAAAATTTTAATTTGATTCGACGTTGAGGATAAACCGGTATTAAAAGCCCTTGTGTCCTTGAACGACCTCGGTATCTTACCAACGCTATACTACGCTCACGATGGATGCACTTGCGCATATGTGTGTTTAGTGTTAGTAGAATATCGTGTTTTATAAATTTAAAACTTGACTGAAGTGTTAAAAAGGGCTAAAAATATATACAAAAACATATAACGCTACACACGCATCACTTCACACGACCACTTTTCTGATTTCATAATCTTGGAAACTTGATTGGCCGAAGGAGGCGATCGCTTCACACGACCACTTTTCTGATTTCATAATATGTTCTATAGGTTTACACTGCTGAACGTCGAATTATACCATCAAACAATGGTCGGACCAGAAATCGAGGGTCTGGTCGATCCTGTTCACCCTATCAGACCTGTTTTGAGTCGAACCGGCCGGTTGGACTAGAAATCCTAGGGGTTGAACCGGATTTTGGGAGGTTGAACCGGATTTTGAATAGAATTTTTCAATTTACCCGATTTAGTTTTATAATATTTACGAAATCGCCTAGTTCTTACATCTGGTCTGACCGACCCAACCAGTGGACTGGTAAGAAGACTGGTTCGATGTCCAGTCTGCTCCTGAAAACATTGGTTTTAACCCATTTTGTTTTTATTTAACTTGATTCTCCTCCGATAACTCACATCCATTATTGTTTTTTAACCGAGTACACGACCGTGTTTAATATTTTTTTTCTTGACGTTCCTGTATAAAATTTGTTGAAAAGAGAGTGTTACTCAAAATAGTATCGTGACAAACCAATATCAGTACCGGTATCATTATTATCGAAACCGGTGCCGATATTCTTTTTTTTTAGTTTTCAATGTAAAACACTTTCTTTTCGGCATATCATGACTTTAAACTCAAATGTCGGTGTCGTAACAAACAGAACTGATACCGACTTAATTTCCCTGCATAATGAAGTGGTCTGATATAGAGCAAATACCTGTCACATCGCACTGGAAAATCCCTCTAGTGAACTGAAAACAAATCTAAAAGATATTAATATTAACTGTGTCGTAAATAGAAGGTTATGATACATAGGAAAGAAAACATCAATTTATGCATTCGCATATTGGACAAAATACAAGTAAGAATAAAAGGTGGGGACCTTTAGAAGATAAGGTCCATTAAAGAATTGAATTCCTTGTCCAAACACATTGACACAACATTTCAAGATACTATAACTTCTTTTAAAATTGTCTAAATTTTTAAAGACAAAAAACAAGCATTTGAAATTTAAATTATTACTATTACACATATTTAAATCACTAAGAAATGTCTCCAACAAGATATTACTACAAAATAAAAAAAACAACTAAATAACAAGTTTAGTATAATAAAACTAACTTTATTAATATACAAATCACACTTACAAAATAATTAGATATCTGATTTTTCATTATACAGTAAGTTAATTATCGTTTACTAGTGGAATCCGCATGCAACGTGACTGGAAATTCAGCGAGTATCGTTCCGTTTTGTTATGCGACCGATACCCGCTATAGGAATCGAAAGAAAAAAATTCAAAAAATAAAATAAAAATAAAGTCATGATATACTCAAAAGGTTATCAAAACGTGTTCTATATTTTCATCAAGAACCATAAAAATGAATATAGATATTGGTTCCGATTTGATGAAACACAGGTTAACACTATGGTTAATCTGTGGGGGTTATTTCTTCTGTGGGTTCAATCTCTCTTTCTACTCGTGAGATGGCACGGTTCCTGCAAAACAGCAACACCGTTAGTCTCGTTAAGAGGGGAATATGGGGGTTTCCCTCTTAACCAGGCTCCGGCGTGAGAATAAGTACTGTTCCGAGGGGGAGTAAACAGTGTGTGTTGAGTGTGAGAATAGAGAGAGCAAGATCCTTTTACCTGAATGATGAAGAGTTCTATTTATAGCCGGAGGGTGAGAGAGGGAAGAGCAGCGATGCCAGCTGTGGTTGCGCGCCAGCTGTCCGACCAAGGGGAATATCCTCTTGGTCTCCTCTGCTGTGGTCAGTGTAGTGGTACACGTGGCGCGCTCGCATTTGCCCATCTTGGAGACGTCGTACTGGCATTGTCGGGCTGCCCTTAGATTTGTTACAGGCCTACGTGGCGCCTGGTGACTGGTGACACGTTGTGTCCTTTATGTCGGGTGGAGCATCTTTGGAGCCACCTAGATATTTTCCAGAAGCTTCTAGAAGCTTCTGGATGACTTCGTCGATGTCAGCGCCACGTCTGATGGAAAAAGTGGTGTCGTCCTAGCCATGTTGGCAAGGAATTGGGACCATACCTCTTCAAGTCCCCCCAGTCCAGTGTGCCTTCTAGTTGAGTTGATCGTCTAGGAGGGATTCTGGACTTATAAGTGTGGTATTTCGTTATGGCGTGAGGTTTTCATGGGGTCCCTAAGAAATCTGCACCTAATGGGCCCACGGCGCGTGGAGTTTGGCAACTTGTATAGTTGGGCCGGGTGGTCGTGTGGCGTACCGCGCATGGGTTTTGGTGCTTTAAAAAGTTGAGCCAAATGGACGCATGGCGCACCGCGCATGGGTTTTGGCACTTTAAAAAAGTTGAGCCAAATGGACGCATGGCGTGCCGCGCATGGGTTTTGGCCCTTTAAAAAGTTGAGCCAAATGAACGCATGGCGCACCGCGCATGGGTTTTTGGCACTTTAAAAAAGTTGAGCCAAATGGACGCATGGCGTGCCGCGCATGGGTTTTGGCTCTTTAAAAAGTTGAGCCAAATGGACGCATGGCGCACCGCGCATGGGTTTGGTACTTTAAAAAGTTGAGCCAAATGGACGCATGACGCACCGCGCATGGGTTTTGGCACTTTAAAAAAGTTGAGCCAAATGGACGCATGGCGCACCGCGCATGGGTTTTGGCACTTTAAAAATTTGTCGTCGAGAGGAAGCTTTGTCTGTCTTGGGAAGGGATGACTGATGTGACTGGCTGGTGTCAGATGAACAGTTGCCTTTTCAGTCACCGTCAGTTGCTTTTCGGGGAAGTGTCAGGTGTCTGTTCACCTGCTTCCTGAAAAAGAGGTGCCGTCTTCTCTCTCCTCTGACGTGTCTTCTCCCTGTTGGTTGCTTTTTCGGTGTCTGACGCCTCCACTACCCATCGCATTAAATGCGATGGGTATAAATACACGGTGAATTTCTCTTTCTTCTCCACTTATTCAAAATTTGAATTCCGGAAATCTCTTTTCTTCCTTCATTTTCTCTCTTCTTTCGTGTGAGTTCATCTGCATTACAGTTAGTTTTCCCCCCATGTCTTCTGCAAATCCGTCTTCGAGGAGAAGGAGGAACAAGGGGAAAACTCCTCCCGGCCCAGATCAGGCGGTGATAGGATGGAAAGAGGAGGAATTCCAGAATTTAGTAAGGGAGATGGGTTTTCTCCCTGATTGGGGTGCTCAGTATCCTACCCCTGGTTCTACAGCCATGGATGCTCCTCCCGGTCATATGACTCTGTATGCTGCCTTCTTCCGGGAGGGTAACTTCAGGCTGCCGATGACCCGATTTACTGCCGATGTGTTGAGGGGTTATGGTCTCCACATCTCTCAGATAAATGCCATCGGACTCCCTCGGATTACTCACTTCGAGTTCGTTTGTATGGCGAACCGTTTAGATCCGACGTTTGAGATGTTCAACGTCTTCTACACTGTTACGTATACAAGCGGGTTTTACTCTTTCAGTGCTCGTACTAACGTTTCTCCGGTTTGCTCTGTGCCACTGAAGAGTCTTCATGACTGGAAGCAGAAGTTTTTTTACATTCGTCGGGGTGTCGTTCCCGTGGACATGCATTACAGATCTGTGGATGAGGGTATCCCAAAAGTTGATGTGGTTTCAAATTTTGCTGATCAAGACTGGTATAAGAGGTTGACCCGTAAAGCCACTCCGATAATCCAGCTTGAGGAGATGGCGTTGGTTGGTGCCGGGATGAGTATGAAGTGGATCCCTAAACATCCGATGGGGGTCCCGGTTTATGGTCATGAGGGCAAGTGTACGTCTCGTTCCGTAATCCTACTCTTCTTTTTTTTTTGTATGTTGTACGTTGTATTGCTTGTGCATTGTTCTTTATCTCTGTCTTTTTGTGCAGTAGGGTTCACGTTGTTGAATGTTTTGGATCCGAAGGCGCCGGGTGCAATGGTTGAGGCGATACAAAAACCTGATAAGCAGCCTTGGTTGGATCAGATCCGTGGCCGGTTTCTGCATCCGAGCAATGAGAGTTTCACCGCTTATGTGAACACTGTCTTAGGTGAAGATAGTGAAAATGATGATGATGCATTTGATTCCATTCGAGAGGAAGTTATCGTTCTCTCGAGTGATGGGTCTGGCAGATCTTTGGAAGACCTAACCTCTCGTTCCGCGCGTGCAGGTTCGGCGCAAGGGGTTGCGCATGAGCCGGTGAACGAGGCTGTTGGTGATGATTTGGAGATGCCGGTCGAACCTGTTGACCCGTTGGAGACGAAGAGAAAGGTGAAAGCTGACAAGGCGGAAGGAAAAGGGAAGAAGGCTGAAGGAACTTCCACTAAGTCTCCTCGTAAGCGACTTCATACTCCTCGTATCCTTGATTATGTTGTCGTGTCTGATACGTTGTCCGGTTTAGGAGTTGTAGAGAAGCGTACTGCGTCGGACCCTGAGGACCGCGCGACTTTGACGGAGATGCTGCAGAAGAAGGCCTTCGATGATAGGAAGCGAAAGCTTGACGAACAGGCTGCTGCTTTGCTTGCCTCGAAGAAGATTAAACTTCAAAAAGAGAATCCTCCTGCCCCTTCTGAGTCGGATATTGACATGGGTATTTTTGCTGAAAAGCCTAGTGATTTGCTGCAGAAAATCTATGAAGCTTCTGGTATTTGTTTTATTTTCTCCCAACTTGTCTTATATTATTTGTTTGTTTATCCTTCCTTTCTTTGAATATGCTGCTCGTTTTGGAGCAGGTACCAAAACAACCAAGACAGGACACAAGGTTGATATTTCAAAAATTACTCCTCCGCAATCTCCGCCGTCGAGGACGTTTGGGTTGTCTCCTCCCCATGAGACTTCTGACGGGAAGAAAAGGGATGATGTGAATGTGGAGCAGGTTGGAGAAGGTGGTGGTAAGACAGGTGGTGATGATGCTGCGGGAGGTGTTGGGGGTGTTGGTGCGGGTGGTGTTGGTGGTGCTGATCGTGGTAAGGGTATTGAAACCGAGATGCAAACTAGTGAGACCACTCCGCATCAGACGATATATACCAAACGCCCGCCCGGTGCTGGTGGTGGTGCGACTTCCGGGGCGGTTCGCGACCCTCTCTTTGGGAAGGTGCACGGTGACTCTTTTGATACGACGAATCCCGCTTGTGATGACCTTCCGCATGTCCCTCGTTGGAATCTGACACAGGGTTCCAGGATGAATAATCTGGATAACTGTCATGAATTTTTCTCTATGTCTCTCCCCCCAGCTGAAAGGATGTTCCAGAAGAGGCGCCGCCGGTTAGAACTTTTGGATGAGCATGTTCAAGCTGGGGTTAACTTCTGGGCCACTTCACAGGAGATTGTCCGTGAGTGGAGGGAAATGGGGGAAGACACTCTGGAGTTTGAGAATGAGAAAAAACTATTTGCGGAAGAGAAAGAACGGTTCAATGTTGAGAAGAAGGGGTTGATTTGGAGGTTAGCTGACGCGGAAGAGAAGCTTTTCCAAGAAAAACAAACCAATGCTGATAAGCAAAAGAACTGGGAAGCTGCGTGCGAGCGTACCAATGCGGAGCTTAGATCGCAATGTGACACGATTACTCGTTTGTCCGGAGAGAAGGCTGAGCTTGCTGATGAAGCCCAAAAGGCGCGTGTATTGCTAAGCTGGAGGACCTTGCTAGGAGATATGAGACTGCTGATCGTCTTCTCCAAGAGAAAACTGCTGAATGCCAGGCCTCTGAACTCCTTGCTGAGGAAACGTCCGCTGATTGCAAATGGTTGCTCTCGCGCGCGGTGCCTCTGGTAATTTCTTTTACTGTATTTTGTGACTTGCATGAATTGTCCCTTATTTGTGTGTTTGTTGTAGATTGCTGATCGCATCGTCAACTCGCATGAGCTTGCCCATTATATGTATGAGTTGGGGCAAGCTGGTTACAGCAGCGGTCGTAAGGATGGGTACAACGAAGGCAGGGCTGCGGCCCTTAATAAGGAGAAAGAACACCATTTCGAGCTGTGGAAAGAGGATTGCACCGCTGCTTACGCCGCAAAAAGACAAGAGTTTTCGTCTTTGGAGTTTGCGGTGGTTAAAGCTGCGAAAAAGCTGGGTCGAAGACGTGATGGTGTTGCATTGTTAAAGAAAGCGCTAGGTGATGAAGGTGGTGCGACTGGGGGTGTTGGACCCAGTCATCCTGAATGAGGGACTCCGGCCTGCGCTCCGCGTATGACCTTGGGTGGTCTTGTACTTGACAATTCGATAAACAATTTTAACTTCTTTGTTATGCAATAGTTGTCTTGTTTTTATGCAAATTTTGTTATCGTCATAATATGTGCATGTGTAATTACTTTGATTCAGGTATCACGAATAAGTGATGGCGCTGACAGGTTGTGTTGTGTTTATTACAACGTTTCATTCTGTCGTATTTGTGCGCAGGTTGGATCGTGAATACGAAGTGATCGAGTTTACAGGTTATTGTGTGTACCCGGCTGCTCTCAGCCTTGGAGGTGCTTACAATGTTAGTTTGTCCTGTGTTCGATGTTTTCGTGTTT
Organism: Helianthus tuberosus; assembly: GCA_030545235.1. Taxonomy (NCBI): domain Eukaryota; kingdom Viridiplantae; phylum Streptophyta; class Magnoliopsida; order Asterales; family Asteraceae; genus Helianthus; species Helianthus tuberosus. Next base: position 8,846,089 of record CM060434.1, on the reverse strand, counting down.
ATGTGGGCACGAAGTATTTGTTTGGCGTTTGTTAGGCTTTAGTTGTGTGTCTGACCCGGCTGTGCATTTGTTCGTGACAGGCCTTGGAGGTCTACAACGTTTCCTAATGGTCGAGCCATTGATGTTTTCGTGTATGCCCAAAGTAATATATGCAGTTGTGACAAAGAAATTTGCATGATAGAAAGATAGCCAAACACTTCTTGTATAACTATAAATGTGTCGGCGACTTGGCCATTGCGATTACAAGAATTTTCTTCATATGTAACATTTTCTCAGCTGTTGGGCGTTCCATGTGCGAGGAACCTCCCTGTTGTCGATGGTGCGCAGCTTATAGGCTCCTTTTCCGAGCACGGTGTCGATGACGTAAGGACCCTCCCACTTGGGAGCCAACTTCTCGGGTTTTTCTGCATTTGAGGCCTCGTTGTCTCTGAGGACGTATTCTCCCGGGTTGAAGGTGCATACTCGGACTTTAGAGTTGTAATATTTTTCCAGCTTCGTTTTGTACTTTGCTTCATTGATTGCCACCATTTCTCTCCGTTCTTCTAGGAGGTCCAGGTCGATCCTCCTCTCTTCTTCATTGTTGATCATGTTCATTGAGAGCATTCTTGGTGACGGCAACCCTATCTCCGCTGGAATTACTGCCTCCGACCCATAAACCAAGCTAAACGGTGTTTCTCCGTTGCTTGTTTTGGGCATCGTCCTGTGGGCCCACAAGATGCTGGGCAGTTCGTCTACCCAACCTCTTCTTTTTTCTCCCTGCCTTGCCTTAATTCCGTCGACAATACTCTTGTTGACGGCTTCAACTTGACCATTCCCCTGCGGGTGCGCGACCGAGGAGAAGGTGTGTTCGATGTGTAATTCCTTGAACCACTGTTGAAGGTTGTCTTCGGCAAAGTTGGTTCCATTATCGGTGATTATCTTGAGAGGTAATCCAAAACGACATATGATCTGTTCCCAAATGAATTTTTTGACAACGGCGGCTGTGGTCGACGCAAGGGCCTTTGCCTCTACCCACTTGGTGAAATAGTCGACTGCGACTATTATGAATTTGACGGCTCCTGGGGCTTCGGGAAAAGGTCCGACCATGTCTATTCCCCATTGTTGAAAGGGCCATGCCGTGGTGACTGGTACCAACTCATTCTTGGGGCGCATCATTTTGGGGGCATGTCTTTGACATCCACTGCATTTTCTCAACTCTTTGACCGCATCCAAATGCATTCCGGGCCAATAGTATCCCGCATTCATGACTTTTGCTACCACCATTCTAGGTCCGGCATGTATACCACAGATTCCTTCGTGCACCTCTCTGATCAAATAGCGTGCGTCTTCGGGATCAACACATCTTAACAAAGGCCCGAGGTATGATTTTCTGTACAAAATCCCATCAGCCATCTGATAATGTTCGGATTTGTACTGAATTTTCCTTGCTTCTGCCTTGTTCTCCGGGAGTACTCCAGACTGGAGGTATGTGATTATCGGAGTCATCCAAGACGTTGTCCCTAGTTGAACGACGCTTACTTCTCGCAGTGGCACTGACGGGTTGCTCAAAACTTCTATGCGTACATCTTTTGCTAGGTGCTGGAAGCTTGTAGAGGCGAGTTTACTCAGCGCGTCTGCTGGCTTGTTCTCGCTTCTATTAATGTGATGCACTTTGTAGGAATAGAAAGTTTGCAGCAGTGTCTTTGCTTGGCTCAGGTAAAGTGCCATTGTATCTCCCTTGGCTTCGTACTGCCCATTGATTTGACCTGCCACCAACATAGAGTCCACATGCGCTTCGATGTGTCGTACTCCCATTTTGATCGCCAACCTTAAACTAGCAAGGAAGGCTTCGTATTCGGCTTCGTTGTTTGTGCTTTTAAAATCCAGGCGTATGGCGTAGGTGAACTCGTGTTTGTCGGGGCTCACCAGCCGGAGACCAGCACCTGCGCCATCCTCGTTAGATGCACCATCTGTGTATAGTAGCCATGGTTCTTCCACTTGTTGTTTTTCGGCCTTTTCCATCGCCTTGCATTCTCGATCTTTGTCATCCGGTACCTCTGCCATGAAATCTGCAAGTACTTGGCCCTTGATCGCCAGTCTTGGTCTGAACACTATGTTGTGACCCCCGAGCTCTATTGCCCATTTTGCTAGCCTCCCTGAAATCTCCGGCCTTGAGAGTATGTTGCCAATGTTGTAGTTTGTGAGCACGTGAATGACGTGGTTGGCAAAGTACCTGCGCAGCCTTCTTGATGCATGAATCAGTGCGAGTACTAGTTTCTCCATGATTGCGTACCGGGTTTCTGGGTCGGTTAGAGTTCGTGACACATAATAGACTGGCGTCTGGACACCCTTTCGATCTACAAGCAACACTGCTCCTACTGCCCTGTCGGAGGCTGATAAGTATAGTACCAGAGGTTCGCCCTTGACTGGTGCAGTTAAGGTTGGCAGCTTGATGAGGCAGTCTTTCATCTCGCGGAATGCGCTTTCAGCTTCCGGAGTCCACTGAAATTGACTCTTCTTCATGCGGTTACGGAGAGTTTTTATACACGGAAATGATTTAGCTGCGTGATTGGCCAGGAAACGGTTGAGTGCTGCCAACCGTCCTGCCAATTTTTGCATCTCCTTGATCGTTGACGGTGACGGCATGCGTTCGATTGCTTGTATCTTGTCAGGGTTCACCTTGAAACCGTCTTTCGTGACAATGAAACCCAGGAATTTCCCCTCCTCCATGCCGAAGGAGCACTTCGCTGGGTTTAACTTGATGCTGACTCCGCGCAAGGTGTCAAACGTCTTTTGGATGTTCAGCAACATTGTACTCTCCTCTTTGCTCATAATAACCAGATCATCCACATACACTTCTATATACTTGCCGATGGCGTCGTGGAAGGTTTCGTTCATGAGCCTCTGATAAGTCGCGCCCGCATTTTTTAAACCAAAAGGCATTTTGGTATAGCAGTATAGCCCTGTTGGTGTGCGGAACGCGGTCTTGTCTTCATCCTGCACGGCCATCTGTACCTGGTGGTACCCTTTGTAGCAATCGAGGAAACATTTCCATCGGAATGTGGCAAGTGAATCAATCTTTTCATCGATGTCTGGTAAGGCGTAACAGTCGCGCGGACATGCCTTATTCAGATCTTTGTAGTCCACGCACATTCTCCAGCTACCGTTGTTTTTCTGGACCATCACTGGGCTTGCCACCCATGTTTGATACCTGACCTCCCTGATGATTCCCGCGTTTAACAGCTCTATCACTTGCTCTTTCATGGCGTCGTGCTTGATGTCTCCCAAATGGCGCTTAGCATGTACCACCGGTTTGGCTTCTTCCGAGACGTTTAAGCGGTGTTCAGCTATGTGCCGTGGAACACCCACCATGTCTGCTGGCGTCCAGGCAAAGACATCCATATTTTGGAATAGCAGTTTTTTAGCGCCGCGCGCGTCAGATCAGACATTGCAGGTCCCAAGGTTACTGTCTGTTCTGTATATGCACCGTTTAGCACCCATTTTTCTGCCTCTTGGCGTGCTTCTGGTTTCCTTGTCTTTCCAGGTCTTAGCTCATCTGTTGCTAATACTTCTTTGCTTGCATAGATGATGGCTACTCCTGTTTCTGTTGGGAATCCCACTGCTGAGTGTGGGCCAGAGCAGATCATGCTGAAATCACCTTGGGATTCTCTTCCGAGCAGAATATCATGTCTTGAATGTGCTGGCAGCACCATGAATGTGACTTCTTCTGTTCTTGAGTTTCTTCCGTCCGAGAGCAACACTGGGAATGATATTTGTCCTAGAGGAAAAACGGCTTCGTTGCAGAAACCAGTGAGCGGGTAATCAACTGGTTCTAAGCGCGCTTTATCCTCCTGATCGAACTGATTAAAACACTGTTCATATATGATATCCGCAGTGCTCCCCGGATCGATGAAGATGTAATCTGTTTGATAATGCCCTATGACGCCCGAGATGACTATGGGCCTTCTTTCTCGTGGGCCTCCTCTTACAACAGGGAAAACGACTTGTTTCTCGCGCCATGAGTCGTCTTGTGCGCGCTTGTTGTAGTTTCTTTTTGGCCTTCATGGACCCCCTTGAACCATGTGGGTTTCTAACTTTCGGAGTTTTTTGTTATCCGGCCCTTCTTCTCTTCTTTGAATCTGACGGTAATCATGCTTTCCACCTTTGACCAGGTGAGTTAACTTTCCTTCTCTTAAGGCCCTTTCGATCTCTTGTTTGAGGCTGAAACAATCGTCGGTTAAGTGGCCGGTGTCCTTGTGGAATTCACAGAAAAGATTCGGGTCTTGGCCCCTTTTGTTGCGCATTTGTAGTGGTGGCTTGAACTGGTGGTTCTCGGTTGCCAAGACTTCTGAAGGGGTTTTCGTTAGGAGTGTCCACTGCTTCTCTCTGTTTTCTCTTTTCACCTCTTTTCGGTGTGCGATTTGGTTGATCGTGTGGCGCGCATCCTCTCTTACCGGGCTTCTTTCTCTGTGACCGGATGTTCTCCAAGGTTGGTTTCTGCCTTTCTTGCTGTGCCGGTCAGTATGGTTGTAACTGCGCTGACGGTGGTCATCACCGGTCAACTGTCTATCCGACTGCGCGATGGTTTTGGCCGCTTCAATAAAGGTCTCCCAGTCTTTGGGTCCTCCGTCTCTTCCTTTTACGCGCTTGATGAGGTCATCACACTTGACAACCCTCATGAAGTGTGCGCGCATCATCTTTTCGCCTACATCATCTTTGTTGTATCTTGTAATGAAATCTTCCACGCTTTCGTGGTCTCTGCGCCATATGTTCAAACAATCGGCTGGATCCCTGGTGTGTCGTCGTTGCTGTGAGAAGTGTGCTAGGAACTTCTCTCGGAAATCAACCCATGATTTGATTTTCCCGGCTGGTAAGCTGTCAAACCAGATGCGCGCTGCGCCTATGAAAGTTTGAGCGAAGAGGTGACACCAGGTTGGTAAGTTCCATCCGCCCGTTGCTCCCGCACCGTTAAAAACTTGGAGATGATCGTCTGGGTCTGTCAACCCGTTGTATTTGCCCACGTTGTGTGGCAATTTTGTTTTGTCTATGGCGGCCGTGGCGATCTCTCTGATGAACTTTGAATTTTCAGCCATGTCATCTGGACGATAGCTTAAAGTGTAATCATGTTCAGCTTTTGGGTCATAACCCGCGCGCTTTCGAGGTTTGTATGCATCGTGCTCCGGTGGCAACCTGCTGAATACTGTGCTCTCTCTGTATGTCTCATCGTCGTCTTCGAGTTCGTCGTTTATGTTGCGCGGACCTAAACGACTCTGTATGGGCCTCTTCGGTTGATGAGAATACTGCACGTGATTATTCTCTGTTTCTCCGTACGTATCGCGCGTGTCGTGCGCGCTTGGTCTTCTGATATGTGGTGGAGGTACTGACTCAGGACGTAGATTAAAAGTGTTGGTCTGTTGAGGCATGGGGGCGCTCAAAGGCCTTGGCAATGGAGTGACAAATGCGGACTGGTTTGCTTGTGCCTGTAGTAGAGCTTGCTGCGCGCTGAGTTGTGTGTAAACAAGGTTTATAGACGCCACTTGTTCGGCATACCAGGAAGCCAGAGTTTTTCCTTCGGGTAGCCCGAGTAGTGCAGAGAAGTTTAGTTGTGCTTGGTCCGATAGAGCTGATGGACCAGCTCCATGGCTCTGAGTTTGCAGTGGTGGTGGTGGTGTCTGCTGGACTACCTCTGACGGAGGCTGGAACGTAGCTCCGTTTGTGGTCTGAGTGATGATTCTGGGTGGAGTTTGGAAAGTAGCACCAGGTGCATTTTGAGCAGCAGTCCTGGATGTACTCCCAAAGATGCTGGGAAACTTATTGTTCATCGGCCCTTCTTGGATAATTTCGTTCCTTGGACCCCGTTGGACGTGTACGTTGTCCGAAACGAGTTCGAAGGAAGAAACGTCTCCATCTACTTGGTGAGAAGGGTTTTGTTCAGCCATGTTTGACGAGTGTTTTTTGAAAAGAAAAAGAGATGAGAGTGGTTTTGCTAAAAGCGGATGGCACCAATGATGAAACACAGGTTAACACTATGGTTAATCTGTGGGGGTTATTTCTTCTGTGGGTTCAATCTCTCTTTCTACTCGTGAGATGACACGGTTCCTGCAAAACAGCAACACCGTTAGTCTCGTTAAGAGGGGAATATGGGGGTTTCCCTCTTAACCAGGCTCCGGCGTGAGAATAAGTACTGTTCCGAGGGGGAGTAAACAGTGTGTGTTGAGTGTGAGAATAGAGAGAGCAAGATCCTTTTACCTGAATGATGAAGGGTTCTATTTATAGCCGGAGGGTGAGAGAGGGAAGAGCAGCGATGCCAGCTGTGGTTGCGCGCCAGCTGTCCGACCAAGGGGAATATCCTCTTGGTCTCCTCTGCTGTGGTCAGTGTAGTGGTACACGTGGCGCGCTCGCATTTGCCCATCTTGGAGACGTCGTACTGGCATTGTCGGGCTGCCCTTAGATTTGTTACAGGCCTACGTGGCGCCTGGTGACTGGTGACACGTTGTGTCCTTTTTGTCGGGTGGAGCATCTTTGGAGCCACCTAGATATTTTACAGAAGCTTCTAGAAGCTTCTGGATGACTTCGTCGATGTCAGCGCCACGTCTGATGGAAAAAGTGGTGTGGTCCTTGCCATGTTGGCAAGGAATTGGGACCATACCTCTTCACGATTATACCAATGTTGTTCGGTTGGAATCAATTTGGTTCGTCAGGGGCACTCGTACAGTTTATGATACGAAAAAAGCACTATATTTTAAGTAAAACTCCGTTGTCAACAAACTTTATAGCGGAATGCCGAGATATAAAAAGTTAACAAACGCAAGTTAAAAACATATAAAAATTAAATGGATTGAAGACATAGTATAAAGTGAAAGTGAAGCCATTCAAGCCTTAGCGAGGTTGTAGAGGCTCTTGCCTATTGAAGAAAAGACCATGTTGCAAATCCTGACATGGGGTGTAATTTAGTTTTTTATTTATTTATTTTATTTTATTTGTAGTTTAAGAGTAGGAGTAAGGAACAATGTAACCTTTGTCATTAAAAAAATAAAGTGAAACTGAAATTCATATAATAATAATAATAATATATTATAGAGTAAACTTCCGTTTTGCTCCCTGTGGTTTGGTCACTTTAATGGTTTTGCCCCAAACCTTTCAAAATTGCCATTTTACTCCCTGATCTTTGAAGGCCTTCATGATTTTGCTCCCTGCCCCTTAACGTCATCCATTTAAGAAGTTAAAGCATGTCACGTGCAAAACACCCGAGGGGCAATTATGTCTTTTCCCAACCCTGATTAATGAATCATATTTAAAACCCTAACCACCCATTATCTGCTTCCCCATTTCATCTTCTTCCCCATCACATTCAAAACCCTAACTTCCATGGCAGACTTCCATTGTGCTTGTGGATCTCCAACCTCGTATGTGACATCTTGGACTTCTAAATCCAGATCCGTGATAACCTTCTATTCCCAGATCCACGAATAATCTGCTGGATCTGTTCCAACCTTGATAACCAGTAATCAATTCAGATCCGTGATTAGTTATTCAGTTGATCAGTGATTAGTTATGCAGTTCCAGATTCGTTCGAATACAACTATCCTTGATTCGTTCGAATTAACCTAACCAATTTCAGATTCGTGCGGATGGAGAATTATGGATTCGAGCGGATGAAGGATTTAAAGTAGTTGCGGATAAACAACAAAACCCAATTCTGTGGATGAACTGATTCTGCGAATGAACTGATCTGATTCCAGCGGATGAACTGGTTTATAAACAGTGGATGAACTCAGCGGATGAAATTAAAATATGCGGATGGACAAATCAGCTTGTTTTAGGGGATGAACTAGAATGGGGAAGCAGATAATGGGTTGTTACCTGTTAGGGTTTTAAATGTGATTCATTAATCATGGTTGGGAAAAGACATAATTGCCCCTTAGGTATTTTTGCACGTGACATGCTTTAACGGCTTAAATGGATGACGTTAAGGGGCGGGGAGCAAAATCATGAAGGCCTTCAAAGATCAGGGAGTAAAATGGCTATTTTGAAAGGTTTGGGGCAAAACCGTTAAAGTGACCAAACCACAGGGAGGAAAACGGAAGTTTACTCTATATTATATTACATTAATATAAAAAATATTGAGTAAATTACACAAAGTGTCTTTTATTTATGTACTAAATTGCACTCTTTGTCCTTGTTCTTTAAAAATCACGTAAAATGTCCTTTATTTCTACATTTTGCAAGCTATTTGTCCTTTAAGCTAACTAATGTTGACTTTTCAATTAACTTTAAGGTAAAATGACCATTTTCCCAAAAGATATAATATGAAGTTTATAGAGTGAATTTCAAATTTTGTCTTTTATCTTTATACCCAATTTCAAGCGGTGTCCTTTACCTTTAAAATTGATAAGTTTTGTACTTAATGTTTCCAAATGCTACACGTTTTGTCCTTTGACACTAACGCAGTTAGATTTTTTTTGTTAAATCAAGTCTCGTGGACCCCACATGAGGGCAACTTAGTCTTTTTACTCTTTTAATATAAAAATTAAAAAAAAAGATAAATATAAAACCCTATTCTCACACTCTCCCTCACATGTCTCTCTAAAGATACTGCCACCTCCACGCCACCCAAAAGCACCACCGTCACCCCTCTCTCTACCCGCCACCACCACAGTCCACCCCTTTCCTTTCCATCTAATTGTTTTCCATCTTGTTTCGTTGGATGGCTTCCACATTATATTCCCTTGAATTAATAATTTTCCAAGAAAGCTCTTAATGGCAATACCCTCAAGGCCACTGTGGCCTAGATCCATCTTTGCAACTACTGCTAAGTCCTACATGAATCTGCACAAAACACTCATTTATAATCACACACATTCGGTCTGAACCACTCCTATGTTTAATTTTGCATTCGATTATACTCTATGTTCTTACGAAGATTATGCTAACCAAGAACAATCCAAGGGCACTCACTTCGATTCCGCACTCGCCACTAATCCCAACAAAGTATGCAACTCTTGTTCTATGATTCTGTTACAATATTATGTTTTGATTTGATATTTTTTTTATTTTCTAGGGATAGGGGTTTTTATGTGTTGCTTGAATTAGGGGTTTTTTATATGCGTTTGATTGAGCTATGGTTGATACGTTTGATGATGATATTGGATTTGGGATGATTATTGTTGTTTGATTTTTTGTGATGATTAAGTTTATATGAGTTTTTTATCTGATGTTTTTGAATTGGATAGATTGAAATTGTAAGTTTTCTTTTGTAGGAATTCAACAAAGGTATAATGTCGAGAGCATTGGTTTTGAATGAAAAAATAGACCTACAGCTACATGATTTTCCATCCAACCGATCTTTCATCCGTTGGTGTCAGTAGTGGCAGGTTGGGGCGGTAGAGAGATGGGGCTAAGAGTGTCTGTATAATACACTAGTTGTAAGACCCGTGTGAACACACGGGTATGTTTAATAACGATCGAAATCAAATACTAAAAAGCAGATTATAATATATCATTTAAATTGTTTGCGTTTAGTTACATATCTTTATAAAACAATATTAAAGACAGTATGTGTTAGTGTACATGTTTGATATAGAAATAAGCTAAGTAGTTGATAATATGTTGTCTAAAATGAAAGCATGACCTAATTTTATGTTGTCTAATAACTTATTATATATGACCTTAATTTTTTTGACACATTGTTAGTGTACAATTCAGTAAAGGCCCATTGTTAATGTACGATTCATCATGACCTAGTTAGATGGACTATTCAATTTGGTATTTAAATAACCAAATGTTATTGAACAATTCAATAAAAGCCCATACATTTGATCCAATTAACTTTCACAATGGGCCGTGTGGTTTGAAGCCCATTAGAACCCTTCTCTGAAATACAGTACATAGCCCTAAATCCTAATCGGACATTTACATCTTCTAACTAAAATTGCGAGAACGAAAAGACAGGAATTCTTCAAGATCTTTGTGAAATCATCCACAGGTAATCTATAGGGCTTTCCAACAGTTTCTTCTTCTAAAATCTTTTCTTCTGGTAATTTATTATATCACGATTGTATGTTTGATGTTTGATCAGTCATTCCTCTATGTTCCGTTCTTGGGTGTTTGTTCTATGTGTTATACTTCTGATTTTCATATGTAATTTTGTATTGATGATCGATTGAGGTTTATACTTTTAGTATTTGTCTAATTATTTTATTTCACCTCATTTAGGGCAATGTTAAAAATGACTGTTTATCAGATTTTATATAAAGATTTTGTAAGATTATGATGTACGTTTAGTATAGTTTCAGTTGGTGTTCTTGACATTGAAAAAGATTAGATATATAATTTTAGTCTTCGACAGATTAAGTTATAATATTTTCGGTGTTTGCTTAGTTATATATGTTCATATCTTGATTACTTATGTTACAAGAATTATTGATCAATTTTGGTCTTTCACATTCTTGTTGATAATATTAAATGTTACTACAATTGGCTTAACGAATTATTATAAATTCGGGTGTGAAAGTATTCGTTGTGATTTGCACTTGATACAGATCAATAGTCAGTGGTCAGTCAGTAGTGGATTGAGTTATAGGTTGGAACAGTAGATTGGATAATTGGTTAGCAACGGGGGATTAGTCAACAATAGTTTGGAGTCAACAGTAGATTGAGTGTGGGTTAGCAACAGTAGATTGGGTTGATTGGCAACAGGTGTTTGGGTTGATTATTCAATCAATGAGCTCCCTGAGCGTTAATACAACTTGACCATTGTTAATCAATCTCGATTTCATTCAAATTCAAACCTTATCAGCACTATTGTAGTTGAGATGATACATTTGTGTTTTCAAGTCTTTGTTTGTATTCTTATCATTTTATAGAAAACTTTTGTACATTATCTAATGTTTTAGTCTATTAGTTACACTCTTTTTAATTTCAATATATTGAATAACCTTTTAACATTTTATTCTTTTATTTATTAATGATATTCATAGAATATTCTCTGATAGTTCAAAGTTAGAAGGATGTATGGGTTTGCTTGTTACATGGACGACAACCGAAGGAAAAGTTTGGTTAGTATTTTAATCTCGGTTATGGCGAATTTAGTTTTCTTTATAATATCATATTAGACGGTTTCTGATTTTAATTTACTTATACATAGGTTCTGCCAAAAAAAATATAAACAATGGATTAAAGAGTTTAACTATCCAGTGGGCTTTGTCAAAGTGCGGACAACTAATGGCCAGGTGTTTGAAGTCAAGGTATATGATTTAGGAAACTTCTGTTATTTCTACAATGGGTGGTATTCTGTAGTTGAAACTTTGAAACTACAATCTGGATCGTGGCTCGTATTTCAATATGAAGAAGCATTAGAAAGTTTCCGGATATTTTATTTCTATGACAATATTGCATTTGCTCCATCTGATTATTTTTACTACAGACCCAATGGTGATTTTGATAAACCTGATGCTATGGTATGTAGTTCACAATCTGGATTCATTATATTTATTATGGTTTGTTATTTATTGAGTGTTAGTATATAAATTACTAACATTTATTTATTTTTTCGTATGTAGTTGACAATCAGCTTTACACAACAACTGGATGGGATTGGATTAAGAAGAAATTGTCAATAACTGATGAGCATCTGCTTGTGTTTGAAATGATTGATCTTCATACTTTTGATATGTCCTTTTTCAATTGTTCCAAGAATGTTGATTTAGTGTTGCCGCCGGAATTATATGTTGCTATTAAGGAAGAAGTTGTAGAAGAGGTTATCAGTATTTCTGATGGTGAAGATGTGGATGACGTAACTAAGGGCAATGAAGCTGAGATGCTCCCTGTAAACACGAATGACGAAACTATTCCAGTAGTTTTCTGTGTGGACAATCATTTTGTAAATTTCTGTAACCAAAAAGTACTAACGAGACCTTAGGATGTATTAACCATATTATAATACTATCTTTCTTAACATAATTTGTTGTTTGTTACAGCGCATTAAAAAAGGTCTCGCTAAAAAAACTTGGCTTGGATAGGAAGAGGAGTTTAAAGATTGTAGATGCTGGTGGTAATGTTTGGGATGTTTGAGTTGGTATCGAGTCTCCGGATGGTCGGCTTTACATAAAAGACATGAAACAGTTTGTGAAGGATAAAAAGATGGTTCCTCGTGAAGAATTTACCCTTAAGTTCATCATGGGTAAAGGTATTTTCTTGTTTGACTGAATGATTGTACAGCTTCTGCGGATAATGTTATGATGTATGGAAACAATGTTTTTAGTTTGCGGTTGTTGGTTTGCTTAAAAGTCTTTTGTAATAGTTGTTAGTGTAGTTTTGACCCTGTGGTACGAAGGGTGTATGTACAGATAAGTTTTTGGTTGCATATGTTACTGAAACACTACAAACTATGTATTAAAAACATCTAGTTGTTCCTAATGACTAACGGTTGAAAGTATTACTTGCATTAGTTATTCCTTGTCTTTTATGTATATGTTATTCTTATTTGCCTTTCATTGTTTTATAATTGTTAAAGCTGTCAATTTTTAAACATGTATACTATTTTTTGAAACAATACACTAAAATAACACCAATTATTATTAGATAAAAGAAACATGTTCATAGGATATTCAAAAGATCATACCACATTACTTCATACATGAAAAAGACTTTTGTCCAAAATGATATTTCTACAACGACTATAGATTTTGTAGAACTTATTTGTAGACCACGTTAGTTGTGGTTTTGCACACTTGTTTTCCCCTGTCACATATCAAGATCTTCAAACCACTCCTGCTCTTTACTCGAGATACAGCAACGTATAGTTGTCCGTAACTAAAAACCAGACGTGGAGGATATAGGCCTACACATTCAAGTGATTGTCCCTGGCTTTTGTTGATGGTCATTGCAAAGCATAGAGATAGTGGGAACTATCTTTGTGCAATTTTCACCGGTAATCTTTTATCGGACGGTGTCATTTTCAATCTTGAAATCAAAGTATGATGACCTATATTATCTCCGGTAATAATCTTTGCTTCGATTACAAGTTTTCCAAGTTTTGTTACTTGAAGCCGTGTACCGTTACACAGACCATTTGTTTGATCAATGTTTCTAAGTAACATTACCGGAGCTCCAACTTTGAGAACCAATTTATGGTTAGGTAATCCTGACAGATGCAATTTGTTTAACACATCCGGAGGAAACAATGCCATGTTAAGGTCGGTTTGTTGCTCAAACTCACATAAAGTATCCGAACTGAGATATATCTTCTCTTCACCAGCCATACTATTTAACAATTCTGTATTTATTGAATCCACAACTTCATTTGTGGGGGCAAGAATGGCTCTTTGTTGGAAGTAATTTGAATCCCACAAAAAGTTTTTCATATCCGGATATGTGAATGAGGTCAATGAAGATATAGGATTGACTTGATCAAGTATAAGTAGATCTTCTGGAATTTCAATATCCACCTCTCCATCATTTGGATCACCAAGTAGACCATCACCAAGGCGTAAAATCCATTCAGCAAATTCCTTGGTCTCGTGAAGATTGCTTGGTTTTTTACTGACTTTTAACCTCATGTTTTCAGTTAGTTTGAGTAAATGACAATCCTGCCATATATAAGAAGAATTCAATGAAGAATTTATGACGTGACCGTGTCGTCCCGATCAGTCAAAAACCCAATTAAACCTAGGTAGCTAGGGTAAGTCGGGTATCGAATCCACGAAGAGCAGGTGGTCAGTATTTCACGACCCGTTCGATTAGTTAGACTATTTACAAATAATGTACAAAGTGATTATGAAGATTGCTATTTTTATTTATTTGTTTGGTTTTTAAAATAAATTGTAATGAAGCGACAAATTGATGTTATCGAAAACAATGATTTATTAACTAAACTTGTATACTAAACTACTTAATTGAAAACAGGAATTAAGAATACGAATCACACTCGGTTTCGGTAATTGTAAGTCCTAGGGTTCCTACATGTCTTAATTCAACTCATTTGCATACGATTAGCGGATTTAGTGTACCGTGACTTAGGTGCCAATAACTATCAACGTCCCGAAGAACGGACAAGAATGCACTTTGTAATCAACACAAGTAAATCCTAACCACGACAACGCATAACTACACATAACCATTTCGTAAAGTCATAACTTTTAACATCGTTCGACAATTTACGAATACGAAACAAATGTAAACTATTGTCAATGGTTTCAAAAATCAATACAAGTTGTCACAAAGTCGAATCAAAGAACAAATGCATAAACCCTAGAAAATACAACTACCTACACCGGGGTGAAACCGAAGAGACTAGCCGCTCATGATGTGTGACAAATCTTCCAAAACTTGATATGGTCGATGGCGTTGAATGATGAAGTCGAGAGCCGGCTGCCTCTTTGATCGATGATATAATATGACTTTGAGATAAGTTTATTAATTATGAGAGCCCACAACATAATTCATGGCTGCTAATTATCGTGGATCAAAAGTATGATGATGTTGGGATTGGGCCGATTTGGGAGCCCAAAAAATAATAAATGTTGCTGCTCAAAAGTTGTGTTATTGTTGCTGCCAATAATTCGTTTCGTTGATCATTTGCTGCCAATCATCGATCATATGGAGGTTGTGATTTTTTTATGATGGTGGCCCCAATCTCTATACATATGTATTTATGTTGGCTCTTTTCTATTTGACCAAAAAATGTAGTGCACGTGATGCCTTTTTAGGATTCCTTTACTTTTTATTTTTTTTAATTGCCTTCAATATATATGCATGATGCCACTTCAATCCAATCGTAAACCTTAAATCCAATTGACTGTTTCTCTTTGTGAAGCCATGATGAAACCGTAAGTCACGGTTTGGAAACCGTAACCGACAGCGCAGAATTCCACTCCTCTTTTGCTTTTATAATGTACTTTCCCATATTGACAATAATGGCCCCCGTACTCATCATTTCGTATTACTCGCATAACCAAACCATCCATTTGACCCGAAACGCATCCGAATAACGTAAACTCTCATGATAAACATCCGTGCTTGTTCCGTTCCATCACCATGTGTTCCAAACTTCACCGAATTAAGTGATTTACCTATAAAACCACGAACACTCGTAGTTAACATATTCAAGGTGCATTATCACTTAAAATATAAGAAAACATGTATTATATCCACATTAATGCACAAGATTCACACTCTACATCACATCCCCACACTTGTCGTTTGCTTGCCTCAAGCAAATCTGTCTTTCACTTTCACGTGGGTCGCACGAGAAACACACTTCCTATTCCCGAGACAAAGGTTAAGGTCTAATGTCATACCCGGTTCAAACTTTTTTACAATTTACGAAATATTTAACGGAAAAGTGAATAATCCCATATAAAATGGTTATCCAAGATTAACCCGCCCGTAAAACTAACAAGTCATGCACATCCCTCACAAACCTATTGTCAAGCAACACGTCATTTTTTTCTACAGTGTTACATGTTTGATGACGACGGTAGATAGGATATCCTTCAGAATCAACACAAGTCTCATCTACGTATTTTTTCGGAAACTTCTTTGAACATTTTAAATTAACCATGCATGGACAATGAGGGTTGTCTGTACCACAAGGACCGTGGATCATAAACTGTTTGACAAGTTCATACAGTTCAGCATCCATCTCTTTGTCAGGTATTTCAGCACTAATAACCAAATCAATTTCTTTAGCAGTTGGAAACTTGCTCTCGGCACTTAAGAACAAACATATATGAGCATGAGGTAGACCACGTTTCTGAAATTCGATTGTATAAATAACTGAAATATTACATCAAAAAACTGTTAGTAAAAGTATTATTTGAGAAATTAATTAAAACGTTTTACAATCACTTACTTGCTTGTATCTCGCCAAAGAATTTATGTTTCTTGAAATCTTGAATTAGATGATTGATTTTAATTTTGAATAACCGTGCGATAATATCCAGTCTATCTTGAAGGTTCAGCCGTTTGTCTTTTAAACACCTATAAATCTCAGGCCAATTGGGATTACAAGTGACTGTTATGAAGAGATTCGGATATCCTACAGCTTTGCAGATTGCCATAGCATCTAGATACTTTTGCATCATATATCTCGATCTGCCGGTAAATGATGAAGGCAACAAAATTCGTTTTCCACAATTTGACGCATCGCTTTCTCCACTTTCAACACTTTGATTTAAATTCTTAAAGGTTTGAGTTCTAAGTTTGGGTTGTTGTGTCTTTATGTAAGCTAACCGTGCAGACTCAATCATTGTATACGCATCGACCAAAAACTGTTGGAATAGCTTTTGGGCATTGAGTAACAACGAAAATTGGTTGGGTCTGTCTTGTATTCTGTAACTAAAAAATTCTCTCATTGTGGTGCTGGTTCTAAGTATATCACAATCAACTGAAATACCTCGATGTTTAATACCAAGTCTAAATCCATCTTCTGCATATGGGAAGATAAGTGGATATTGCAATGCAAGATAAGAGGGATGAAGCTTACTAATTCTCTGAAGACCGCCTGATTTTGTTTGAACTATGATATCCCTTTTATCAAATGCTCCATCAAAATCACCAATTATTAATGCAGCAATTTCTTCAGCAGTGGGCAAGTTAAAAATTCTACCATCCTTATCCCTTGCTCCAATGAGCTTGAGTCTTACATTTTGCCAATCATTTTCTTTAAAACAATCTCGTACCATTCTAAATGACTTCACAAGTGGATTGCAAGAATCCAATATTTTTTTAAGACTGGATATGATGGCAAGATCAAGGTCTTGTTTAGTGGTTGTTTTCGAACCTTCCTCGATACTGTGTAGAAAATTACAATATTATATATAGGAGATATATATAAAACAGATAACAGAAACAGTATTTAGTGAAATCTTAATTTACCTTACAGCCTTTTGACGGTTAAAATCCTCGTTTTGGAAATCATAAATATAAAGCTGTGAAAATTTGGGTTCTTCACCATCATTTGGTAGCAGACTACCAATGCGATGGTAATTTTGTCCTTGTGATTCGAAAACATAAGAACCTTTGCTTTTTTAAAAACTTTTAGAAACCTTGCCACCAAGCGATGTGAAAGAAAACAACATGTTATATGCTCGAATATTATTCATGAAATTGCGGCTTTCAGGAGTAACTCTTTTGTAAAACCTTTCGAGCAACGGAGGAGGAACAGGTGAGGGAGGCAATTCAACATCTCCGTCCGAACAACAAAGAGAAAAAGCCGATTTCTTAGAATTCAAAGTACCCCTAAGCATTTCATCTTTCCAAAGCATTGCATGATAGTAAGAACATACAAAAATAGCATCTCCATGATCAACGTATTCTACAAAATTATATAGGCACATAAAAAAGATGATTATTTACGAGAAATATTAGGAGATTAAAGTGTTATCTGGAAAAATACTTTGGTATGTTAAAGGAGGGTATGTACCTCTTTCAATTCCGTAAATCTTTTTTACGATAGAAGATGGTAAATAATCAGAGGAATTGGAATCATCAAAGTTAGACCTTTCACCAGGGTAGGAGTTTTCTTTTCCTGCCATTTCATTTTGAAATGACCGTTAACATCAGTTCCAACAGGTAGGAGGATATGCAATACATTACTCAAATATAGTGAATCGGAAACCTATATTTAGTTTTGCGTTAAAAGTAAACCACATACCATTAATGTCTACTACGGAACACTTTGACAATTGTCGAGAAGTTCTAATATCAATATTCGGAGGAGTAGGAATCTGAATTCGACAGGACCTTACTATAACACGATCCACTTGCAAGACAAAATTAACAAATGTTATAAAACTTCGAGCAACATCCAATGAATGAGTAAGGTAAATAACAAAACTCTATACAGCATACAGTTTGTAATATTCATTAGAGGGCTGCTCTCAATGTTATGATTTGACGATTCAAGAGGTGTGACCATTGAAGATGTCCTCCTTTCATAAGCTACAATAGATAAATCAAATTTACTTATATGCATCGTTTTGAATCTTTGTTTCCTCTTTCTAGAGTCATGAACACCATAATTAGCATTTTCAGATTGTCCTAAAATTGAAACAAAGGGACAAGGTCAAATCTGATATCATACCTTAAAAAATACGATTTATAAACTTACCAAGACTGGATGAAGTAAGAGGAATCGTACTAACACATGTTCGATCTATCTTGGTGGGCGTGTGACATGCTGTCCATGGCGAGATTTTGTTTAATTCCAGCTATAAACACTTACAATTTTCACATTTTTTTACAATCAGTATGTAAGATAATTAGAAAAGGAGCAACGAATGTTTACCCATATTTTTAGAAGAGGATTCGAACGACATTACAGTTTGATTCTGATTTATGGTGGATGGCGTGTAATGTAGAGTTGAGGCTTCATAGACACCTTTTGATGATACTGGTTGTTATAAATTAACAAATAGGTTTCAGCTAATATAACAATACATATATATGTATTATGAAAAATGACCATCCAAAACATACCTCCATTATCGTTCGTAGTAATAGTAACATTGGCCAGAAGTGTATCAATAACAGGAGGTGTCTGTACAAATTGAACCACACCACTGTTTCTACGCTTATTCAGGATAGACTTTCTTATCTTCCTTGACTCTTTGGACTGTTGGGAACTGCACTGTGGAAAATACTTTCTATCTCTTGGTATAAAATTCTTATTACTCTCCATAACTGTACATAAGAATTGGGAAAATATGTGTGATTTAGGGCTAGCTACAGGTGATTATTGTAATCACTGGCCAAAAAATCATTTTTTTAACAGCTAATGATGATTGAACATCCCCATTTAAAACCTAACTAAATAAAACAATCAACGCAGACAAATCTTTAGAATAGATTTAAACAAATGGAATAGAAAAACCTACCATTACGTGTTCATCGATTGCTTCCAAAGTGAGAGGGTGTTCAATTGTAACTTGAGATTTTGCTGCTAATTTTTTATCTTGACTTTGATTCAGACGTAATAGAAGCTATAAACATAGCGGAGGTAATGATATTATGATTTAAGAACCTGATTCAACTTGTGGGCCTTTAACATGTTTTTATGGTTCACAACTTATGGGCCACAAATTATTGGAAGGTTTACACCATTTAATTGCAAAATGCAGCCCAATTGGGGGACCTTTGGTTGATTTTATTTTGTACTGATTTTATTTGTTAGTTACCTTACATACTGGTTTTTGGATAAAACGTATAAATAACTTAAATTGAAACAGCGTAATTTATATGGATTTAAATACTACATATTTTTTAATCATCATTGTCTTGGTTTTACCAATGATCCACTCGATTGATATTTGGACTTGAAGTTTAATGATACATTTTTACGGAGTCACATTGTCCAATAATTTATGTGCATGGAGAAACTTATATGGATTTAAATGCTACATGTTTTCTAACCGTCATTGTCTTTGTCTTATCAATCTATTGGTTCCTACATTAGTTTATAAAAAGGTTGGTTAATATGTATGAATTATATGCTATCATAACGAAAATTGACTTAAACTCAAATAATATAACTTCTTTGAGATAATTTGTGGATATTAACAATTTCTTTATAATGCAGTTATAAAGTAAACATACATTGAAACATTATATTAAAAAAGTAGAATTTAGACTACAACATACTTATATAAACATCTCATATTACTATATTGCACAAATCAATACACACATTATAAGCAAAGATTATAGTTAGCAACATAAAACATAGTTTATAATGCAAAAAAGTAAACCACATTACGGTTTACCACAAAATCCAAGTTCATAAGTTACCAACATCTAACACATACATAACAACTATTTCAGTAGTTAACACTTACTAACAACAAACCAACTTCAAACAAACACATACTTAAGTACATACCAAAAACATAGATTCGCTTAAACATCAAAAGATAAAGACGTGAAAGGAGCTAGGTGTTAAGCCTAGATGACTTCTTCCGATTATTTTTGTTATTAGAAGATAGTTCGTCAACATTTTGACCTTCCACCTCCTGCAACGAACGTTTACCATTGGGACTGGTGCCCAAATCCTTCTCGGCTTCAACAACGGATGAGTCGGCGGTAACAGATACAACATCCTTGAATTAAATCACAAAACAACTACTAAGGTATCAAATAGGGTAATACAATCTACAGACAAGCAAAAACGAAACTATAAAATCCATATTCACCTTTGAAATAGCAGCACCGGCCATCTGTGAGGATTCAGATAATTGAACAGCTTTGAATTCTGAACCTTCTTGACTAAACACCTAATATCAAAACATTACAAAAAGGAACTCAGCTAAGTTATTTAAACTACAAAAATTGGAAACAAAAAACAAATCAGTATAAAATATCCTAAAAGTCTTACCTCATCAGCAACCTCAAGAGCATTACCATTACCAGCAACCAATTCAGCAATTATGTCCGGATCATCACATACTTTTTGGATAGTGTAAACATGGTAGTCATGGTTAAGGTTGTAATCAGAAACTTCAATTTTAAAAGCCAACTTCTTTTCGACCAACTGAGATATTTCATGTGGAAAACTTTCAGTATCATTGACCTTCAGTTGGCGTTCCCTTATATCACTCGCAGTTGAACCAATGAGCTTCGTTACATCTTTATCAAACATCACAAAAGACACACTACCGGTTTCATCTTGAACTCTCAAATGTACCTTGAACCTGTAATAAATAGTAATTAAATTACATTCCGATTATAGGAAGTAATAAACCTAAAAAGCAACATTAGCTTACTTAATCAGAAATGGTTATCGATGTGCATTCTTTATCGCATTTTGGACAAACCAATGAAGTAGGTGACAGATTCATGACCTCATCAGAAATGGTTTTAGCGTATTGTAAGTATTCAGTTTTAGTCAACACCTTCTTGTTACAGTTTCGACATGCCGGATAAAACCACCCATAGTTTTCTTGAACAATTTTGATCGTTGTGTTGGGATTGAACCCTACCAGAGGAACAGATAATGTAAAGCCAAAACCTGGTCACAACAGTGGATTCACAATAAGCAGACGTTTACTCTAAGCTCTCCCCTTGACAGTGGTTATCTATCTGCTGATACACTTTAAGTACTGCTCTGAAGAACAACTGATGAACCAAACACTGATGAAATAGCTAAAGACTGCTAAATGGCAAACACTGAGCTCTATCTACTGCTGTCTCTTATGTACTGCTGAAGACCCAAGCACTGCTCATTCAAAGACTGATCACCTTTTGATGAAAGCACTGATGCTCAGGTAGTCAGTGCTTAGGCTACAACAGTGGAACGTGAACAGTGTTAGACTTGTTTTTGTATTGTATTATCAATCAGTTGTTAGACATCAGTAGTTTTGTATAGATCAGTGTTTATAGGTTGTTAGGCTGTTAGATGTCATTATCATGGTGACGTCAGCTGAGAGTGGTTTGGTTTGCCTATAAATATGACAGTACTCTGTACTGTTACATTTGATTCGTTTTGAGAGAGTTCTTCTTCTCCTCAATTCAATCCTTTCATCTTGTGCAACCAACTCTGGAGTATCAGGCTGAGGGGGAGTTTAGTCTGTAAGCTTGCATTGTAACCTTTTGCTTTTGATGTAATCTTTCGACTCTATGACAAGCAATTGTTTATCAAACTATATTCTCCTTTGATTGTGTTTACAAAGTTTGTTATTCATTTCCGCTGCACTTAAACTGTTCATATCTATTTGATTTGTTCAAATCTCACAAACAAACACAATCATGAGAGCCTCAGATCCTAACAATTGGTATCAGAGCTTGGACAGTCAAATTCGATCTAACAATTAATTTGACATAACAGTTCGGCTCAAAAATTCATTGATACTAAGGTTGGTTGTATTTAGTTGAAAAACAGAGTATCGAGTAAATCATGTTCAAAGTGGTTAATCAAAAACTCTGTAAATCAACCAAGATGTCATATGACACACAAATTTCACACAACAAGTGAATTCATGCACATGACACTCATGGTTTCTAGATCTGAAAACAATATCTGCTAAACTATGAGATTATTTCTTATTTTCTAAATTGATTTCAATTGTTGATGTATAATCTGTGATGTTCTCATTAAATACTAAAGTATGAACCTCAGATTAACAAAACCTATGTTCATAAAAACATTGATGTTTTGCTAATATAAAAAGAGGGAAATTAAAACTTTAGTAATTCGATCTTATGTGTTGAAAAACAGGTTGAGATCCTCAAAAGGAACAAGTCAACTTTGTTAGAAATACATTAAGAAGATCAGGGGTCAACATAGTCCGTATCATGTGTAGTATGAGATTGGTTGAAAAATATGTGCAAACATGACCATGTCTCTCAAAACATTACTACAAAATGATTTTGGACTAAATTTCATAAAACTCTGAAGTGTGTTTATCTCTAAACTTTTAAAATTCAGAAGAAAAGAGTATAAACTTAAAACACTTAAGAGTCTAAACTTGGGGTAAAAATGGTCATTAAGCAACTGTTTGTGCTCATTGGTTCAAGAAAGTTCAGGTGACATTCGTGTTCCCAGTGATTGAACTTACAAAAGGACTAGACAAATTTTCAAAATCTTCACATAGTAACTAGATCTACAACAGGATCGTAAAAACTCATGTGTCCATGTGTCCTCATGTTTGCAATCAACTGTAATAGAAAATGGTACCAAACAGTGGTCAAAATGTTTCTATCACTACAGTCAAACCATTGACCATTCTCATAAAACTTGAGAATGATATGATTATGTTTTCTATTTTAATAGTACCAGATTCTTTTTTATGCTGTTCTCAGAAAATTCCTTAAATTTTTTTTCCAAAGGATTTTCTTGTATAACCAGGATATATTGTTCATTTTTTTGGAATAATATATCTGAAACTTTTGCTTGTTTTTGTTGGCTATAGTTTCAGTTCCTGTCAGGATATAGTACCTTATTTTTGTTGGTATTATTGTCCTCTTAAATGGGTCAAAAGGAAATGGTACATATGTCAAGATCATGTCATACTCAGGTTTGTTCCTAAATATTTATCAAAGGTTGATTGCTAACTGTGCTTGAATTACTAGGGTACTCATATTTTAATTGAATATTAAACGGAAATGAGTTGCCTTAGCAAAATTTTTCATCATCTGGGGTACTAAACCACTGTCATTCAGAATTGACATTTGGCAAAACCTTGAATGAAAATTCTCAAAACTGTTGCTGGAATACTTGTCCTTCAGATCTGTACCATTTGCCCTAACCACTGTTTTGTTCCAACGTCTGATCTCTAAACACTGTCCACTGCTGAAATTTAACCACTGATCCCTCGTTTTTTTTTTACAAGCACTGATGTTCAAAATCAGTGTCCTATCCACTGATAGTAAAAATCATCCACTGTCCACAATTTTTACCGTTGTAACCACTAATGCTTGATACATCAGTGGCCCTTAAAACAACTGTTCTTCATCCTTCATCCATTTCATCAGTGGTTGACACGTGGTCAGTTTTTAGCCCTCAGATCATAATAACCGCTGCCACATCAGCGATCACTTTTTCCCTAAATAAAACCCTGCCCTAAACCCCCAAACAGGGTTTTACACTGTCGAATTTAATTCCAAAATTCTCTTCTCATAGCAGTTTCCGACCCTTCTTCTCAAAATCTTCAAAATCATTCTTCGTTCTTCTCTGCAAACATGACAAAATCAAAGTCAAAATCAAAATCTAAACCAAAATCACCACCACCTTCAAAAGAGGTCGCTCAAACGGCTGAAGAATCCATCAAAATACCATACAAACAATCTCACAATTATTTGGGTTTACTCACAAAACTCAAAGACAACCACACTTTCGACTCCATCATTGATACAATATCTGCATCAAAGTATAAAACTTTGTTGACAGTAAATGCTCCCATCTATCTGCAAACCCAGAGAGAGTTTTGGAAAAAGGCGACGCTTGAAACACAAGACGATAAAGTCATAGCCATTAACTCCTCGATACAGGGTAAAGCATTTCAAATCACCCCACAATCAATCTCAGAGGTCTTCAAACTCGATGATCTGAAAGGTAAAACTTCCTTTGACAAAAACGAGTTAAAAGCTAATTTTCTGAAAAGAGGATATGCAGAACAATCAAAGGTAGATACCTTACAAAAAAGTTATTTCCCGTCTGCACCCAGATTTTTATTTCACACACTCTTGATGTGTGTTTCAAATAAAACAACATCTTTTAACGAAATACCATTGAAGATTCAATGCTTGGGCTATGCTATTTTAAACAATAAAGATTACAACTACTCCCAGGAGATCTTCAATGACATGGTAAAGAATGTTGATAGCAAATCATTTCTTCTTTTTCCAAGATTTCTAAGCTATTACTTTAAACAAAAATTTGAAAAAGAGGATGAAAATTTGCCCAAACAAGGTGTCCATTTTCAAATAAAAAGTCTAACAATTGAAACATTTTCAAGAATGATGGCACCAATAAAATTAAAAGCAAAGGTACCTGAGCAAACTTTAGAAACTGCCACTGATCCTCAGACAACTTCTGCTGAGCCCACTGCTCCAGGTGATCAAAGCAGCACAACCACTGCTTTGAAACCAACACCTGACATCACCAAAAAGACCAAAAGAAAAACATCCAGAAAACCCACCAAACCCAAAACAAAGGCAACTCTGGAAGCTGAGATCCCAGAGCAACTGCCAGTGACAACACAAAAGTCACCACAAACCACTGCTGCTACTTCCTCACAGCAGTTGGAAGAAAGATCTCAACCCATGCCTAAAACTCCTCCTGCATCCTCACAAAAGGATCAGGTTGTAATCACAGGGACACCAAATTATGAAGCTCTAGATCCACTTGGATCTATCTTCCACAGTCCTGATCCCAAGGACATGTCTCTTTCAACACATATACCCTCACCAATCATAATGCCACAATCCATGTTACCCTTGTTGCATGCAGCTGCTATAGCTCAGACACAAACCAGTTCCTCTCTGTCACCTGTCACTGAGAGTATACCCCCACAAGTGACTGGGTCTAATGCTACTACTCCTGCTATCCCAGCAACAATTGAGGAGGTTACACCCCCTGAGTTACAAGTAACTCTCGGTGGTAGTTCAAGTGGAGCAGCAACTACAACTGGTGGATCAACAGATCTTCAGTTGGACAGTTGTTTCATAAGTAAGACTCCCTTGAAGGCAATTTCTTCCATGGCAACTTCGGTAACCACCAGTGAGTTGGATCTAACCACTGGTACCATCAAAGGTTTATCGAGTGCTGAAGAAAGAAGTCCCCAGTACCAAGAACAAGGGGCATCAATGGGTGATTTTTGGGACTCTGTTCCTAAGTCACACATTGATATAACCACTGCTGGTGGGGATTCAGATGATCCTACTAAAGTAGGTGATGATTCAAAATATCAGGAATTGGCGGACAGAGTTGAAAAACTTGAAGATTCAGTTGCTGAAATAAAGAATATGGTGCAAGAGATTTTAAAAGCTCAAAAAGCACAAGCCACTGCTGTTCCTGCTCAAGCACCAGCACAACATGCATTTGCTGCAAATGAGCTTTGGAATATTTTTCAACCCATGCTTGAAACACAGCAACATATGGCTGATAAAAAGCATGCTATTCAAGTACAAATGCTGACCAACATGGTGGAATCAAGGTTTAAAGACACTCAAGCAGATATCAAGGCTATAAAGGCTAGCATTCAAAGCGCCTCTGGCAAAGTTTCTTCTTCCATATCATTTCTTGTGAACCCCCTTCAGATAATGCCAAAAAGGGGGAGAATATCAAGCTGTTGGGAAAAATGAATAAAATGGGAATAGAACATGGCCTTTGTATTGAGCCTGAAAAGGAAAAAGAAAAGGAAAAACAGGTATCAAAACCTGTTATCCAAACAGCTGATACAGCAGTAGTTACAAAAACTGCTGTCAGTAGCCAAACAGTTGCCATCTCATCAACACACACACCTTCAACACACACCACTGTTCCACCACCATCATCATCTAAAATCATATCACCACCACTGTCTCCTGCCATAAAGCAGAAGACAGCAGATGTTACAACATCTGTTGTAATGGCAACAGTGATTGAAACACCAGTTGTTTCAATCACTGTCAGTCAATCACAATCACTAACCACTACTATCCAATCTCAAACCACTGATCCAACCAAAACATCATCAGCCTCTCCTACATTAAAAAGGAGAAAGGGTTTTCATTCCTGATGATGAGTCACCACCACCATCACCATTATTAAAAACTACCTCACCACCATCATCCCCTGCTCAAAAGCAGAAGACATTTGCTGACACATCAGCAGGTGTAATGACAACAGCAGTTGAAACACCAGTTGTATCAACAGTTGTTAGTCAATCATCCACCACTGCTCTCACCTTCCCTACATCACAACCAAAGCTCTTCAACAGAAAAAGAAAGCCAATCTCTGCCGATGAGGGTATACATGATCCTAATGCTGCACAACATCCACTGGAACTTGAAGCTATCAAAAATGAGATGAGGCAATTCTATACAGAAGAAGATCCTTCAAAAAGAAGATTCTCCTCACTCATAGGCTACATGCCACCAGATGATATGGATGATTACCTCAAAATCAAGGCAAGGCAAGCTAAACTACGAGCTAAAGTTGAGAGTGAACGTGAACGTTTAAGCGAAGATGGCATTGCTAAAAGACTGGAGTTCTACTTCACAAAAGTAAAGCAGATAGAAGAGTTTGTATAAGACCTAAACAAAGAAAAGGCTGATCAAAAGAAAAAGTTAAGAAAACAATATCTAGCCTACATCATGAAAGAGAAGTTCTATCCTGCTAAAGAACAACAGTTCGAAGAATGGCCAATAGTCGCTCTAAAGCATGAGGCAGAAAGGATTGAGAAAATCAAGAATGATCCTACAAAGAAGAAGAATGCTCCAAACTGGAGAAAATACAAAAAGCTCAGTGCTGACCTAACTGCTGAGTATAAAAGAAAGAAAAAGGAGCTGGTGGATGCAAAAATGGATACTGCTGAAGCCATATCAAAATGGTCAAAACAGCAGACTGATGAAGCCTATGAAAGGCTAAAGAAAAAAAAGATAACTGTTTCAAGCACCTCAAAGAAGCATGAACAAAGAATGAAGCTTGAACAGCAGATAGAAAACCTCAAAACACTGTTCCGGTCTACTTTTGTGACAAGCCAAGAAGAAAAAGAACAGTTGACCAGTGAAGAGGTTAAAGAAAAGGAAGCTGAGTACTTCACAGAAGCCATCAAGAAAATGGGTCTAAAAGAATAGAGCTCAGAAAAGCTTCAAAACCTTTTGAAGGTGTTAACCAAGCCTGCATCACTACATAGTTCAGCAGATATCCCAGACAGTGAGCTTGATCAACAACAAAGACAAGAGCTGATTGACAAAGAGGTTGCAGAAGATATAGCTGCAGCAAATGAAGTCATAGAAGAAGCTTTCAAAAGAATGTCTGAAGTTCAGGATACTGCTTTACAATTGTTCTCAAGGCCAATATCCCAAAGCTCATCATTAAATAAATCTCTCCCGAGAAATCCATTGGGTTCAAAAGTACTAAAGTGGATGTCTGACCAAAAGACCCACGTATTGACTATAGTCAGATCCAATGGAGATGTGAAGTACATATCAAGGAAAGAAGCACTAGGCCTTAGTGTTCAAGATTTGCAGGATCTCCTTGAACTTACACTGTGTCGGGATGAAGATGATACAAGTTCCAAAGCATTTGAAGAAGAATTTAAAAGAAAAGCAAGGGAACTACTGATGAGTAATAAAGATCCAGAATAATGACAGGTTTTGGCATTATCTGTTCTAGGGGGAGATTGTTGGGATTGAACCCTACCAGAGGAACAGATAATGTAAAGCCAAAACCTGGTCACAACAGTGGATTCACAATAAGCAGACGTTTACTCTAAGCTCTCCCATTGACAGTGGTTATCTATCTGCTGATACACTTTAAGTACTGCTCTGAAGAACAACTGATGAACCAAACACTGATGAAACAGCTAAAGACTGCTAAATGGCAAACACTGAGCTCTATCTACTGTTGTCTCTTATGTACTGCTGAAGACCCAAGCACTGCTCATTCAAAGACTGATCACCTTTTGATGAAAGCACTGATGCTCAGGTAGTCAGTGCTTAGGCTACAACAGTGGAACGTGAACAGTGTTAGACTTGTTTTTGTATTGTATTATCAATCAGTTGTTAGACATCAGTAGTTTTGTATAGATCAGTGTTTATAGGTTGTTAGGCTGTTAGATGTCACTATCATGGTGACGTCAGCTGAGGTACATCAGTGGTTTGGTTTGCCTATAAATATGACAGTACTCTGTACTGTTACATTTGATTAGTTTTGAGAGAGTTCTTCTCCTCAATTCAATCCTTTCATCTTGTGCAACCAACTCTGGAGTATCAAGCTGAGGGGGAGTTTAGTCTGTAAGCTTGCATTGTAACCTTTTGCTTTTGATGTAATCTTTCGACTCTATGAAAAGCAATTGTTTATCAAACTATATTCTCCTTTGATTGTGTTTACAAAGTTTGTTATTCATTTCCGCTGCACTTAAAACTGTTTATATCTATTTGATTTGTTCAAATCTCACAAACAAACACAATCATGAGAGCCTCAGATCCTAACACGTTGCAACTACCTGTCACACCCCAACCGATGGCGGAAACATCGGGATGAGACGAAATAGATTGCAAGAGGCATCATAACGCTATTTGTGTCAAGTATTTAATGATTTCATTTTACGTTGTTGGAACTAGAAATACCACAAGTTTGAAATAAATAAAATGCGACAAGTATTCAAGTAAATAAATTTCATTGCATAATAATGGTTTATTACACGATTGGAAACAAATTACAACAGGTTTGGAAGTATTAAAATTTAAATGCGTTTCTAGGCAATCCTACTAGATTCCTTGTATCATCACAACCTGCAATACATGTTAAAGCATAGATCAATACAAAAGTATTGGCGAACATACAAGTTTGAGTATATGTGTAAAAATGTCTTTAAACAAATTTTCCATGACAATAACTAATTATAAGCATATGAACTTAAACACGTAGGGTTTCAAGTATAACACGTATGATTACAAGTAATACACGTATAAACATATATATAGATTATTTGTTTAAGGTTCTAGCATGTTTGTGTATTTGATTCAAAGAACATGTATTGCATCCCAAAGATAATAAAGCGTAAAAAGGGATCGAGTATGTTCACATTGGTTGCGTTGCGATTTCTTGTAAGTAACGCACGAGTAAGATTGAGAAATTCAAAAGGACAAGCGTATGGTTATCCTAGATATGTAAAATACCACATAACGAACTCATTAATATAAGTTGCATGGTATTCCTAATGTTTAAGGGTTCATAAATTAATTAGTTTGGTATTTATATTTTATCTACTTATTAACAAGTATAAGAATTTATTTATACTTTATTATATTATTAATCCCTTTAAAAAATGTAAAAAAAGAAAAGAGTTACAAAAATAAAAGAAAAGTGAAA
The DNA here is from genome assembly GCA_030545235.1 of Helianthus tuberosus. Taxonomy (NCBI): domain Eukaryota; kingdom Viridiplantae; phylum Streptophyta; class Magnoliopsida; order Asterales; family Asteraceae; genus Helianthus; species Helianthus tuberosus. The sequence continues at coordinate 8,816,595 of CM060434.1, read as the reverse complement.
CTTAATAAATAAAATAAACTGTTATAAATTGAAATCAATAAGCTTTAAGACATTAACTGTTATTGTTCCATATAATGATTATGTATATAAAAGAAAATGGCAGCGATTACGGGGAGCCGGGTTTGTGTTTTTGTTTTACTTGAATACAAATATGTCATCATCTTCTTTCTAAAAGAAAACCATACGTACAGTTCAAAAACTCAAAGTTTCAATTGATTCATTTGTGCTTTAGATGATTTTTATGATTGAAGATACATGTCCGAGGCCGGACATGATTCCCAGGACGAACAAGACTCCACTTAGACGTACATCCGAATAATGTCCGTCCAACATCAAGAACCTCCGAAGACGAACCTCCATTCAAGTGCGTCTGGACGGATGATGTCATCTAAGTTGACTACTATAAATACCCCATCAAGTACAAAGCCAAGTACGTTTTTCTGAACCTTCGTCCTTACTTTCTCTCTCTACTTTCTCTCTCAACCAATACTTATCCTCACGCCGGAGGGTGGTCGCAGAGAGGCCCTCCCATCTCTGCGGCGAGCCTAACGGTTTTCTGTTTTGCAGGACTGTTTTCCAAGTCTTCTCACAAGATCCAAACCCTCGTTTACAGGCTCCGGCCTAGACACGATTCTTTGGTTCTTCAATTGGCGCCATCCGATCTCAAAGCTCTTAGTCCTTCACTCTGGTGAATTTCTTGAGCAAAGAACTGACAAATGGCGGCCTCAGGTTCTGTGAATCTGGGATCTACAACTGTTAGTACACAAACTATAGCACCAGCAAGTACTGTTTCCATAACCTCAGCTGCTTTAAGCTCAGGGCCGGGAACAACCTTGCCCTTTGTTCTAATTCCTACTTCGCAAACATCTGAGTTTGATGCGGAGTTTCTCTCCAAAAATGCAAGCCTTCTGCGACGATTGAAAGCACAGCAGGCTAGAGATGAACAAATCCTCGGTTTATGAACCAGGTTGTTTCAAGAAGAAGCTCCGATAAGGACCATGGGTCCTACAATGTTTACCCCTCCTACTTTTTCCACCGTTGTTACCTCGGAAATTTACACTGGGTATGTCCAGGGTTCGTCTGGACCCTTGCCAGCAACGGCAATACGAAATGAAGCACAGATGGATGTAGGTAACGATCCGGAACTTACCAAGCCGTATCACCCAGTTTCTATGACTGCCAAGTCAAAGTTCAGCGCTCGCATCACGCATGCCAAGCTTCCTCCGAAGCTTAAAATGCCAACTACAGTAAAAAAGTATGATGGTACAACTGATCCAGATGATCATATGTTCGATTTTGACGGAGCCGCTCGAGTTGAACAGTGGCCGATGCCAGCGTGGTGTTTTATGTTCGCGCAAACACTAACTGGAGCTGCTCGAGTGTGGTTCGATGCGCTGAATGAAGGTGAGATCAACGATTTTGAAGAGTTCCGAAGATTATTTCTCCAAAATTTTAGCCAGCAAAGACACTACTCCAAAGAAATCACCGAAGTTCACAACATTCGGAGAAGGGACGGAGAATCTTTGGATAGCTTCATTGACCGGTTTAACCGGGAGAGTATGCAGATTAGTGGAGTAGTTGATCAGCTGAGGATCTCCGGATTCTGTCACGGAGTCCGGAACAATCAGTTGGTCGAAAAATTACATGAAAATCTCCCAAAGACAATGGAGGTACTCATGGAGCGAGCCAGAGCCTTTGCTCGAGGCAAAAACGCATGCAATCCAGCTCCGGAGTCAGATCACAAGATGTCTTCCTGGAAGAAAAACGGTGGGTCCGTATTCGATAAAGCTCCGTCCAGCAATAGAGGGCGGCCACACCCATACAACAGGAACGACAGACCTCCACGCGGAAGAAGCTCCGGATCAAGATTTTACAACTTATCAGACCTTTCCAAAACGCCCAGTGAAATTCTCAGTGCGGAAGGGTCAAACTTCCCTGCTCCACCGAAGCTCCGAAACCCGGGTGATAAGAACTCCAAGAAATACTGTGACTACCATCATGCTCGAGGTCACAACACAGATGATTGCTGGTCCCTGAAACAAGAAATAGAAAAAGCAGTGCGATCCGGAAAGCTGTCGCATCTAGTGAAAGAAGTGAAGGAAGGAAAGTCTTCAGGTAATTCGGTGGATAATCCGAACAACCAACCAGTAATAGGCATGATCAGAAAAGCGGGTAACCAAGGCATCAAGCGATCCAGCCACCATATGGCCGCTTGGATGCAGCAACCCATTGCTTTTCCCCCTATCAATCCTGAAGAAGTCAAGGACGGACCAATCATCGTGTCTGCGATCATAGCAGGCCACAAGTTCCGGAGGATTTATGTTGACAGCGGAAGTGCCACCGAAATCATGTATAAGCAGTGTTTTCAACAGCTAGCTCCACAGACCAAGGCAAAATTGATTCGAGTCTCAATGCCGTTGGTAAGTTTTTCCGGAGAAGTGGTACAACCTATGGGGCAAATCACTTTACCAACAACATTGGGAGAAGGAAGTTTCGTCCGAACCGTAAACCTGACGTATCTAGTGGTAGAAGCAAGGTCCGTACATAATGTTATATTAGGAAGGCCCGGAATGTGCGCCTTCGGCATCATCAGCTCTACCATTCACGGATCGCTAAAATTCCCCACCGAGGCAGGAGTAGCAACTTTGCACTCCGAATCCACAATTTGCGTAGCCGAAGTACGACAAAGCAAGGGTACTGACAAACCTCCGAATCTCCTCACAGAAGAATGGGCTATTCATCCGCACTTCCCCGAGCAAAAAATTGAAGTCGGAGCTCAACTTCCAGAGCGCACTAAAAAGAAGTTGTGGAAGCTCTTATCTAATTCTCTCGATGTATTTGCCTGGAAAACTTCCGATATGGTTGGAGTTCCTCGATGTCTGGCCGAACATAAGCTGAAGGTGTCGCATTCTGCGAAACCCGTAGCTCAAAGAAAAAGGAACATGGCTCCAGCCCGAAACAAAGCAAACTCCGAGGATGTAAGAAAATTGTTGAGTGCCGGAATCATTCGGGAAGTACGTTACCAGACCTGGGTTTCCAACCCAGTAATGGTCACCAAGAAAGATAAAACCTGGAGAATGTGTGTAGACTTCTCCGATTTAAACAACGCATGTCCGAAGGATTGTTATCCCTTGCCGGAGATCGATCTCAAGATCGACTCTCTTTCTAGCTTTCGCCTCAAATGCTTCTTAGATGCATACAAGGGCTACCATCAGATACAGATGGCCTCAGAGGACGAAGATAAGACCGCGTTTATAACCAATGAAGGGCTCTTTTGTTATACCAAGATGCCGTTTGGGTTGAAAAATGTCGGAGCTACGTATCAGAGGTTGATGGATAAGGCATTCAAGGACCAGATCAGAAGGAACTTAGAAATTTACGTGGACGACCTGGTCATAAAAAGTCAGGCCGAAGATAACATGATTGACGACATACTCGAAACCTTCACCAGGCTTCGGAGTATCAATCTCAAACTCAACCCCAAAAAATGCTCCTTCGGTTTAGAAGAAGGGAAGTTTCTCGGAGTATGGATAACTCAGTCCGGAATCAAGGCACATCCGGACAAAATCAAAGCGGTAGTCTCCATGCAACCTCCTAAAACTGTCAAAGAAATTCAGTCTTTAAACGGAAAGCTCATTGCTCTTCATCGTTTTGTTTCAAAAGCGGCTGATCGCTCTATTCCTTTCATGAATGTGCTGAAAAAACGAACGGGAAAAGGCCAAATAGAGTGGACACCAGAAGCCGATTCGGCATTTCAGGAGCTGAAAGTTTGTCTTGGATCCTTGCCCACCTTAACCGCTCCAATTACCGGAGAAACTGTCACAGTGTATCTCTCCGCTTCTCATTTTGCCATAAGTGCAGTGCTCGTAGTACATCGGAACCAAGCACAAATCCCGGTCTACTACGTAAGCCGCATCTTGAAAGATTATGAAACCCGGTACCCGATGATCGAAAAGTTGGCACTCGCTTTGGTACACGCCTCTAGACGCCTCCGAAGATACTTCCAAGCTTTCAATATAGAAGTACAGACTGATCTCCAGATCCAGCAAATTCTTAGAAAGCCAGAGGTCTCCGGACGTCTCACGAAATGGGCAATTGAACTCAGCGCTTTCGACATCACCTATCGTACTAGAGGACCGGTGAAAGGCCAGGCGGTGGCAGATTTCCTTACGGAGGTTCCGACCGGAGAAAGCGCCCAAGAAAAATCTGTTCTACCAAGGGTATGGAACTTATATACGGATGGAGCCTCCAGTAAAGAGGGATCAGGGGCAGGGCTAATCCTTATAGATCCAGAAGGAATAGAGTACACTTACGCTTTACGATTCGAATTTAAAACTTCAAACAATGAAGCGGAATACGAGGCTCTCCTTGCAGGTCTCCAAACCGCAGCCAAAGCCGGAGCAACCTCCGTGTTAGCACGTGTCGATTCATTGTTGGTAGCAAACCAAGTCAGTGGAGAGTACGAAGCCCGAGAGGATAACATGGTCCGGTACCTCCAGCAAGTTAATAGCTTGATTTCCTCCTTTGACTCTTGCAAGATAGTACATATACCGCGGAGCAAAAACAAAAAGGCCGATGCCTTGAGTAAACTTGCATCCGTAGCATTTTGTCATCTGTCAAAAGAAGTCTTAGTTGAAACCTTGCAAGCCCCGGCCATCCAGCAGATGGAGCCGGTCATGTCAGTCTCTGTTGTCGAAAAATCCTGGATGACTCCGATTGTGGATTACTTGAAGGAAGGAAAGCTCCCGGAAGACAAAGCTCAGGCTCGGAAGTTAAAGGTCAAAGCGTTGCAATATCAGATCCATGACGGGCAACTTTACAGAAAAACCTTTTTAGGTCCGCTTTTAAAATGCCTAACGCCAGAAGAAGCCAGCTACGTCATAAGAGAAATCCACTGGGGGATATGCGGCATCCATGCCGGACCAAGAATGGTTATAGCTAAAGTAATGAATGCTGGATATTTCTGGCCGGGTATGCATCAAAGCGCAGTGAACGAACTTCAATCATGTGAAGATTGCCAACGGCACGCTCCCATTAGCCACCGAGCCAAGAACAACCTCGTTCCGGTAACATCAGCATGGCCTTTCCAAAAATGGGGGGTCGATATTGTTGGTCCTTTCCCTGCCTCCACCGGAGGGGTAAGATTCTTATTGGTAGCCACTGATTATTTCACAAAATGGGTCGAGGCCAAACCCCTCCGGACCATCACAGGGGAGCAAGTGCTGAGGTTTGCCTGGGAGAATATAGTGTGTAGATACGGAATGCCGATGTGCATAGTCAGTGATAACGGAAAACAGTTCGCCGAGAAACCGTTCAAGACATGGTGCGAAAGAATGTGTATCGAACAAAGCTTCGCTTCGGTTTCCCATCCCCAAGCCAACGGGCAAGTAGAAAGAGCCAACCGCAGCATTGTGGAAGGCATTAAGAAACGCTTGGGGAGGGAAGGAGTCTCATGGGCGGATGAACTCCCGCACGTTCTATGGGCACATCGAACGATGCCAAAAACGAGCAATAGGGAAACTCCCTTCAGCCTAACATACGGCACTGAAGCAGTCATTCCCGCTGAAGTAGGGATTCCCACTCCCCGCATGCAGCTGAGTCAAGAAGAAAACGAACAGGAACTCCTTCTAAACCTGGATTTAGCCGAAGAAAGGAGAGAGCTCGCGGCGATCCGAGAGGAAAAATATAAAAAAGAGTTGGAAAAACATTACAACTCGAAAGTAAAGGAGGTCCGGTTCAAAGTTGGTGACTACGTCATGCGGAGTAATGAAGCGAGTTTAGTAGAAGGCACCGGAAAAATGGCACCAAAATGGGAAGGTCCATACCTGATTACCACCGCAGGAAGCGATGGTGCATATACACTTAAAAAAGTGGACGGGACCATCATACCACGCACATGGAACGGAGTTCACTTAAAGAAGTGTTTTCTTTAAGAAGTTTCTTATTTTAAAATAAGATTGTAACACGAAAGCTACGGCTTCCGTCGTTTTTTCTACTTTCCTGTAATGCGGATGGTTATGCCCGCACTGAATGAATGATAAATTCCAAAAACTGTGGAGGGTTTTACCCACGGATTTCATAAAATGTTTTTACCATGTCAATCGAAGAAGTATAAAGTCCGAATAAGAAAATAGAATAAATTTTTCTATCTTAAACAACATTGCAATACAAGTATAATATTCGGCCGAATTAGGGATGCTAACCCTAAAAGGTGAGGACAAACTGGTCTTGTTCGTGCTTTCCTTCACTCAAAAATTATCCTAAGTAAAATAAATCGGATCCGTGCCTTTAGAATGAACGTTCAGGAAACAAAAGAAATGTAAAACAACAAAACATGGACGCATGTGTAAACTTGTGATTACATCAAAAACTAACCGGACTTGTATAAACCGGAAGTTACAAAAACTGTACGAAGGATAATTGTTCAAACATCAGTAAAAACATCATTACATTCATCTAGAACAAGGTGCATGCCCCAAACTACCAAACATGTCCACCTTCCAAAAAAAAAAAATTAAACCAATCTTAAACGTTCAAGGTGCATACCCCAAAGAGCCGGGCATGTCCACCTTCTTCTAAAAATCATTCACTTGCAAAACGAAGGGCTTTCTTAATCTCAGATAGAGGCGCGTTAGTAAGCTTCGGCAGATCTTCTATCACAGGAAATGTGAGAGTATCAAAACAGGCAACCGCTGTTTTTAAATCTTCCGTAGCATTACGGTTCAACAATGGCACCTCTTTGTAGGGGGTTTTCTTCTGCAAAGCATGCATATAACCAGCGTGCAAACCAGAATTGATACCCACCGCACTCATTGCATTGTTAACCGCAGCCACGGCAGCAGTCATCTCCTTCCCTTTATGAATATTCTTCGCCAGAAGCTGTGCTCCTCCCGAAAGCATCCAAACCTTCGTTTCTTGAAGATCTTCTTCTTTAGCTTTCAGGGAAGCTTTCTCGGCCTCGAGTTCCTCAATCCGATCCTTTAAATCAGCCTCCCCTGATTTTAGCGCATCCCGCTCTGGAAAAAGTGTTAGAAAAACAAAAAAAATTATTAAAAGCAAATAAGTCAGGAAAAGGACGTACCGGCCATCATACTCTCATATGCAAGACGAGCCTTATTAAGGGAATCCTCCATCTTCGTCAAAACCATCTTATGCTCTTCGTCCTTCTGCCTCATTGATTCAGAGAAAGCCGTGAACTCCGAAGAAATTTTATCTCTTTCCTCCGCAGCAGCAGCAGCGGCTGCTTGGGACGACTGATTCTGAGCAATCAAAGAGTTAACTTTCTCCTGCTGAGATTGAAGATCTTGGGTCAACTGGGCTATTTTCTTCACCGCCTCCGGACTCCTCTGAACTTTACGCTTCAGAGAACGAGCTTCCTTCTCCAAATCCTCCCTTACTGACTCCGCTTCTACCCACCGACGATATAACTCCGTTACGAAGATGTTTGATTGGGCTTGATTAGTCAAAACTGCAGCCCCCAGGTCCGGGTTCTTCATCTTCCGACTCCTTGCATGATCTATTGGAGTATTGATGTTGAAGAGCATGGTCCTAGCAACCAAAGTATCCATCACCGAATCTTTGTTCCGAAGGTCCCAATCAGGAATGAATTTCTCTTCGGCTGTTGCTGGGTCAATCTCCATATCATCCGAGAACAAATCTGCATATCGAAAAAAGGACATCAACTCAGGTCCGAACCAAGATGAGGGAAGCGAAGACACTTGATCTTCCTCATCATCTATAAAACAGTCCGGACCCAAAGATGAGCCCAAATGCGTACCTGAAAAAGTAACCACTTTCGGCTCACCATGAGTTTTTTCCTTATCCGTAACCACCGGATTCTCCATCTCCATGCTCTCCACCTCACTGTCCGGAACAAAACCTGAATATGCAGGAGTTGGTTTAGAACGAGCCAAAGCAGCCTCTTCCCTAGAAAACTTACCTCCGGTATTGTGTTCATTCAACTCTTCAATTATGTTACCTTCGGAGTGAGAATCCTTCTTTGCTTTCTTCGGCTTTGGCACTGGAAGAGGGTCGGTAGCATGAATTTGAACCGACCCCTTTTTCCTCTTATGAGAGCTGGCCTTCAGAACAACACCTGATAGATCCACACCCGACATAACACTCTGGTTTTTTAAAGAAGGGCGATATTGTAAAGCTTCATCCAGATCTTGGAACTCCGGATCACTATCAACATCATCAAGGACAGACTTTTTACCAGTTCGTGACCCAGACGAACCTTCGACATCCTTTAACGATAATGGAATGGAAGAAGTAGCCTCAGCAGCAACTTGTCCAGGTACATCCTGAGGAATAGAAGAAGTTGCTTCTGCAACAGAAGGCTCGGTCGCGTTTTGAGTCACCTCCGGGCGGATTGGTTGGGCCGAAGATGCCACTTGTTTCATAAACGGAACCTCCTCCTCGCCTTGTTCTCCGAAATCGAAATAAAAAAACATCCATGTTCGGAACCTTTAAAGCATCAAGAAGAGACATCGTGACACCTGCATCCCCAAAGCAAAAAGAAAGTTAGCAGAATAAACAAAGTAATGGTGCCGAAGGGGACGTAAAGGGCCGAAACTTACGATCACGCTTTCGGCGAATAATCGGCCAATCATTATCCCCTTGGGCCCAGGAAAAACTGACGCGACCTAACCAAAGGAAATGCTCAGGAAGGGGACGAATGAGAGATTTATGATCAACCAGGGCACGGACAAGATTTTCATCATAAACAAAGTCTTCATCAAAGGACATCGTCTGATCCTTGAAACGCCACCTCATATCCTCCGGTAGGCAACGGTCATCCAACCAGAAAAAATTGTCTTTCCAATTCTTCAGGCTAGACCGCTCGCCAGAGGATGGGGAAGGGACGTTCTTTTGGTGTGCAAATGTATACCAATCTCCGACCGTTATAAACTCGTAAAAATAACGAAAAACGTTCAGGTCCGGTTTCCGATCTAAGGCTCGGCAAGAAATTTCAAAATGGTTAATGCGGCTAAGGCCGAAGGGGTTAACCTGACAAATATGGACCCTAAAATATTGTAAAACCCTAATCAAGAAACGAGAGAAAGGAACCCTATAATTCGCGAAATTACAGACGCGAGTATAAAAGGGAAACTTCCCTTGACGGAACGGATATATTGCCTCCCTTTCGGAGGGAAGGACGGGATAAAGATCCAGGGGAATCCTATAATCCCTAATGAACTTATCCAACTGACGTTGGGTAAGCACACTCACACTCTCCGCGAGATTCTCCTTACCAGGAGCCATTTCATAAAATAAGAAGTTTAAGTAAAAGAAATGGACGCACCTTGAGGAAGAAGAAGAGACTCAAAAAGAAGAGGATAACAGCAGAGAAGGAAAAAAGATGAGAGAAAAGAAGGGTAAAAATGAAATGGTGAAAAGTGATTTTATAAGGGTTTAAGTCGGTCACGGGGTAGTCACATCAACCGTCACCTCCCACGAATTCCAACACGAGGAATTACTACCGTCACAGGTAGGTGACCGACCGTCAAATCGCAAAGGTCACCCACGCCACGTCATCACCATTCAAATCATACCACGTCATCGACTCAGACCACTCCCGTAGCGACACGTCATCCAAATAGAACAAAAAACTTGAAGTAATAGTTTGCTAAGTTTTTACAAAGACTTACCAAACTGGGGGACTTGAAGATACATGTCCGAGGCCGGACATGATTCCCAGGACGAACAAGACTCCACTTAGACGTACATCCGAATAATGTCCGTCCAACATCAAGAACCTCCGAAGACGAACCTCCATTCAAGTGCGTCTGGACGGATGATGTCATCTAAGTTGACTACTATAAATACCCCATCAAGTACAAAGCCAAGTACGATTTTCTGAACCTTCGTCCTTATTTTCTCTCTCTACTTTCTCTCTCAACCAATACTTATCCTCACGCCGGAGGGTGGTCGCAGAGAGGCCCTCCCATCTCTGCGGCGAGCCTAACGGTTTTCTGTTTTGCAGGACTGTTTTCCAAGTCTTCTCACAAGATCCAAACCCTCGTTTACAGGCTCCGGCCTAGACACGATTCTTTGGTTCTTCAATGATGAAGGTGAATTAATATTTCATAATGAAATTAATGAGGGACGAATGATAAAAGAAATGTACACCGAAACAACAGGAACCAATGAAGACGTGGATCCCGACGAGACTCCGGTTGTCTTCTCCGACTGCATCGGACTTCTCCGGCAATGCTCAGTTCTTCTCCGGCGTGATATTCGGGTTCCGGCGACCTCCCGAGGTGCGACAAGTCTCGTAACAGTGAGGAGGTTATGAGGTCTGATTATGAGAAAGAAGGTTTGAGGTTTCGGTTTTTAAAAAGGGAACTTTTGAAACTGTGATGAAAGGTGTCGAGAACAGTTGTGTGGGGTGAGTGTCGAGATGGATGAAGGCTACTTATAATATACACATTTCGAATACCCGTTTCGGTAAGTTACGGAGTTTCCGAATTAAACAAAAGTGTCGGTTGATGTATTTTTTTTTTTTTTTTTTTTTTTTTTGACAAGGGGCCTAGGTTCGTGATTAGTTTTAAAAATGGAAACGTGCGTAATGATTTAATTAGCGAACAATCAGGAAGGTTACATAAGGTTGGCTAAATGCACCCCCATTTTTTACTTTTTATACCTCCTTTTTAAAAATAATTTTTTAAAGTTATCAAATTTCACCCCTATAAAATTTTTTATTTTTACTTCTACACATAAATAATTGATTGGCATCAATGTTACCTAAAGAATACAATCAGTCGAGATTGATTAGAGATATTTACATCAATTCTTTACAGATCTGAAATTTTCGTAATTGATTTTCTAGCGTTCAAATACCCATTGATAAGTTTATGAACGGAGAGAAAACATCGGTTTCTTTCACCTAACATTATCCGATGTATCGGATCTGATTTCGTCGGTGAACTTCGGCGAGTTTCGCTAACCATCGCGGTGTAGGTTGACGCGGAACTGTATGGATTCAATGCAGGCTAATGTCTTTTGAGATTTATGGAAAGTTTTGTCGTATTTTCAAAGAAAGTCACTCTGTTAATGCAAATTCAGTGAGGTCATCATCTTCATTATTATGGATATAAATGTATGGATATAAATAGTTCATGTCCCCAAGACCACGACTAGGATTTTAAGGAACAGCTTTCAAATGGAGATAATTCAAGAAGCTTTTGTAGTCATGGGTAAAAGAAGATAAAGTATATGGTTTATCAATCGAAAAATGGAGATAAGCTGTTTAAGAACTTCGAATCTACTTTAAAGTGTTATGTGGTGGCGTTGATAGCTGAAAGACAAAAGGGTACATGCACTAATCGGTCTTTGTCCCGATTGCCGAGTGTTATGTGCCTTATGTCCAAGGCTTGATGCAAAACTACTATCGAGCCGGGGGTCTCACTGGAAGCAGCCTCTCTATTCCTACGGGGTAGAGGTAAGGCTGTCTACATCTTACCCTCCTCAGACCCTACCTTTGCTTTGCTATTGGTGGGATTTACTGAGTATGATGATGATGATGATGATAAATCTACTTTAAAGTAGAATCTATGCAGTTTTAAAAAATTACAAAATAAAAGGTTTGCTTGTATTTATTTAACACTTCAAGGGGTGAGTACATCCAGTAAAATTAAAAGAATTGGAGGTACATTTAGTAACACCCAAAGAAACTTGGTAACTGAAATTCCAATCCCGAAGACTTCGTGGCTGTTAAGTTCGGCGGCAAAATGGAGGTTATAAGCATGCATGAAAGTTTCCATTCATTTCTTTTGTTTCTTTATTTTAAGCTTAAAGTTATTTCACTAATAAATAACATATAAATTTATGATTTATATTTCTCGATTTTCAACTTATTAGTTTCAAAAGGTATTTTAAAAAAAGAATTTCATGCATACGTAATACATGTCATGTTTCAAGTTCTTATTTCATTATTTGCTTCATATTTTACACACAAGGGTTTCTAGTTTCAGGATTGTCATAAAGTCCCTTCACAATTATCTTTGTTAAATAAAATTTGTAATTTGTTTATATTTAAAGCTAACTAACCAAATTAACTTTAATAATTTTAGTTGATATTTTAACTAAATTAATCATTTAAATAAGTAAATAAATAAATAGATAAATCGATAAATGGATTAAGTTCCTTCAACGGTTAATTATTTCACGAAAAAAAATTATGATGATTCAAAGGTTAGCATCCGAATTTCAAAACGGGTCGGATTTTGGATATCCGTTTTTGGCAAATGTTACACTACCACACATGACATTACCTATAATATCAAAGATAAAGCTTTATTAACATACTCAACTGATAAAAGATAGAAAACAGTAAAGGAAATTAAATGCCTATGTATGTATATAGAAATATTCATACGCTTTCAATCTCATTAATTTCATCAACATGTCTCTTAGGAGTCTCAATTAGAAATTCTTGACGGACTGGAAATACACTCTGAGATGAAAGTATGGTTTGAGAAGAAGAAGCACCAGCTTCAAATTGTTTCACTAAAAGCCTATAAAAATAAAAACAACATTCGTGTTAATACTCACACTTGTGTTAATAAAAATATGAAAAATAACAAATATAATTCAGTGATAGTAACTCCTACGAAGTTCATTAACCTCATCAATTTCTTCGTTGAGAAACAGTCGAGTTCCAAACTTATCATTCTGAACAGTATATTGTCCTGCACGTAACAATATACATATCCAACAATTCATTACAAGTTTCTACAGAAATAAGAAAATGTTCTTAAAAAATGTAACAAATAACACATTGGAAACACTAAAGTAAGTGAATCAATCAAATGTAAATTACCCTGCCACTTCTTAATCTTCGCATGTTGAATGACAGCCATCACATTCTCATTCGGATTGTTTTGAGACAAAAAAATCATTAAATTGTTGTGCATATCTATTCCACAAAGTACAACGAACTACTTCTCCCCTACAACAAACAGATAAAAAAAACAGCATTAAAAGTTCCTCTAAAATCTATACTGTCTATTAAAAGAACACTAATCATTTGCAATAAACAATGGCAATGATTTACTCTTTGTTTGTATTAAATGCAATGAAGAATCTTATATATAAGAGTGTCTGTATAATACATTTTTGTTTTATTTATCAAAATATTTTTAAATTGATTGGTAAAAATACTAAACTACCCTTGTGTTATATAATTTAACAAAAAAAAAATAACTGGGTTAGTGTCAAAGGACAAAATATGTAGCATTTGAAAACATTAAGGACAAAACTCATCAATTTTAAAGATAAATGACATCGCTTGAAATTGGGTATAAAGATAAAGAACAAGATTTGCAATTCACTCGAAGTTTATATATAAAGAACAAAACCTGTAATTTACCTTAGTTTTTATTTTATCTTATTTCTTTTTTTTTCTTTTTTTATTAAAATTATCACTATTGTTTTATTAATTACTTTAAAATTTACTTAATTCGTTAATTAACACTTTTTTCTAATAAAAATATATGTTTTCAAAATTTATTTATTTTTGTTTTTTATTACATTATTTACTTTTTTATTTTACAAATAATGTATTTTTTTATACTATGTTTATACATAAACCGTTGATGTGATCGAGTTATTTTTATCACTTTTACAATTATCATATGCTATTCGAACAAACTTCACACCAAAATGTGGAGAAAAGTAAGCATGCCGGTTGCGTGTTACGACGAGTCGGTTTAAACATAGATAAAAAACATGCCACAATGTTGTATTTTAAGTTGAGCGTAGGTCAAACATTTTATCACACGTCTAAAATAACCGGTTGCTTTAAAAATTACGTTACAAAAATTTTATAGAACATCATAATTTAAATGAAACATCATAACGGGAGACCAACATAATTAATTTTCTCCATATTTTAGGTAAATTTCGTTGGAATAACATATAATAATTGTAAAAGTGATAAAAAAAAACAACCCGATCAAACTAACGGTTTATGTAAAAACATAGTATAAAAATGACCTTATTTATAAAATAAGAAAACTAAATAATTTAATCAATAAAACAATTGCTAAATAATGAATTAAAAATTTTTTAAAGTAATCAATAAAACAATAGTTATAAATCTAATAAAATGAAAAGTAAGAAAATAATATAAAACATAAGAACTTAGGTTCTGTTTGGTATGGGGCAATGGAATGGACGGGGGATTGGAATAGACGAGGTAATGGAACAGATGAAGTAATGGAATTGATCATTACCATTCCATGTCTTGTTTGGTTGTCATGTAAGAATGGAATGAATCATTACTTTTTGTTGTTTGGAAGGCAAGAAAAGACGAAAGAATAAAATCGGATGGTGGTGGTCAGTGGTGGGTGGCAATTTTTCCTAATTCCCTATGGTTATGGCTCTGATACCAATATGTCACACCCCAACTGATGGCGGAAACATCGAAGTGAGACGAAAACGAGATTGCAAGAGACTTCATAACGACTATTTGTGACAATATTTAATAATCAAAATTTCATTTCATTTCTAACTCGGGAATAAATAGTTTCGAATCAAAGTACAACATCTTGAACAAGGAAACAAAATGCAAAACATAAACATAAACATAATTTAAAGTATGTTTCTAATCTTCCTACTAGATTTCTTTCAACATACATCATCAAGTTCCTGCAATACGAGAAGTATAGAAAAGAAGATAATCTAACCTAAGTCCATGACATTTAACCATGATCCGTTTAGTATCAAGAATTCGGTTATTAAGTATATATTATATAGGTTAAGTTATGATTTAGTCAATCGTGTATTATCATGTAAGTCAAACATGGAGGTAGGATGATTTCTATCCATTAAACCTCTTTGTATGATTCACCAAAGCACAAAATCATCAAATTCGTTGATAAGTTCGGTTGGTCATGAATATAAGATTAAATTGAACTAGCAAACTAAAAAAACAACCAAGTAAGCAAACTAGAAGCGCACATCTCGAACATGAAAAGTGTTCGGGAACGTGATGTAGCCTTGTCACTCTAAAAAAGAATTTAGAGAAGAAAGAATGCATCGTTGATGTAGGCATGAAAGTGTTAAAATATTAAATGACAGTTAATTAATAATTAATTACACTTGAATTGGTCTAAACCATATGTGCCTTTTATTAATATTTACCATTTATTTGACCTTTAGGACCTTAGGAGAAGTTGATGAGACCGGGTTCCATCATAGTTACCATTGCCGAGAGAAAACTGATAGTCACGAATAGGATTCCAGACCTGGGTAGTACTTCCTCATACTTGATTTCACCCTACGTACCCTAGTTGCGTCTTGATAGCTTAGTTCTCTTAGTTAATTTAGGATATTAGTTTAATTAGTTAAAACCTCAAATCAAAACCAAATAAACCAGTTAAGTATTTAGTTGAGTCAGAGTCTAGTTAGCGTCGCTAGTGTCTCGTGGGTTCGATACTCGGACTACATTAGGCTTTACTACGTACGATAGGTACATTTGCCTGTCAGTGGTCTAGCAATTAGAGAATCTTAGTTTATAAATTTAAAACTAGGGTGTCTAGATTATGTTAGTTTTTATTAGACCATAATTCAGCACATCAGTGATTGGAGGAGAAAGGAGGTGGAAAAGCTTTTGGTTTTTCTCACTTTTAGTCCCTACACTTTGTAACTATGTTATTTTATACTGTTTTATTGTATTTTAACTTGTTTTTAGGTATCCAAAGTGTATTTTAAGTCTCGATTTTGCGTATAAACACATATTTAATTACGTATACAACTTTCTAAATATGGAAAGTATAAAAATGCAGTGGACAGAGTTGGCAGTTGTGGTGGGTGACGGCGGTGGCGGCGATGGACGGAGCCGGTAGCAACAGCGGTGGCGGAGGTGGGTGGCGACGGTGATCAGTGGTGGCAGCGGCGACGGTGGTGTCGACAACGGTAGTGGTCAGAGGTGGTAGCGGCGACGGTGGCGGGGACAGATGATGTGCTAAAAGTGGTCTAAATAAATTAACTAAATTAAACCCTAAACTAGACTCTCTAAGTTTTAAATTTATAAAAACAGACTCTCTAAAACCTAGACCACACCACCGGCAAGTGTACCGGTCAATGCAGTATAGCCTAAGTAAGTCCGAGTATCGAACCCACGAGACTCTACTGACTACGTTAACTAGACTCTGACTAGACTGACTCTAACCTAACTGTACTTAACTGTTTTGTTGTTTAGGGGGGGGGGGGTTACTGAAAAACTAGGAAATCTATATTAACCTAATTAATTAACTAGACTTAGACTAAGACACGAACGAAAACTAGGGATGTATTCAGATGAGATTAACGACTACCTAGACTCGAATCCAGTTTGAATGGGAATGGACTTCTAACGGTATTATTGTTGTATGGAGCCGGGATCGTAAAATACTAAACCTTAAGGTATTTCAATGCTAAGACTTCCCGACCCTTCTCAGGAAGAAACCTAGGAAACCCTACAAGGCTGTTATGAGTACCGACTGTTAGACTTCCTCTCAGTCCTCTAACGATTCTAAAAGTGCCCTAATACGACTATCTACCTCTCAGCGCGATAATCTAAGGCAGTTCTAGGTTCTAACTTGATTTACTAGACACAAATGCAATTAGGGAAATAAGATCGACTTCTCTCAAAACCTATCTTAGATATATATTGCACTGAGACCTAATAACTAACTCGAGCCTCTCAGCAACAAGTTAAGCAGAATATTTAATTCTAATTGTATCTCAATTACTGTTTCTAAGGCTATCGGCCGATTTACCCAAAGATCACCCGAACCCGCAAGGATGCAAATAATCAACATAAATTTATTATGTGAAAGACATTCACCAAAATCTATGTGAAACAGCAAATAATCAACAATCAAAAGTAAATACGCACACGCACCAAATCAGAAATTCTAGAACACTTTACTTTCAGAAATCAATCCATAATCAAACAATAATAACCGTTAAAAGATCCAAACTTTGATCAAACTATCATCTTGTCTAGGTAGTATCTAGGGTTTAGCCAAGAAACATGTTGTCCATAATAAGCAAATTAAGTTCAAAACAAGAATTCATTGGAAAAAGTACTGAAACACGAAATTAAAGAAAACCGGGAGATAAAACCCGAACAATCTTCACTTCCACGCTCCCTAGCTTCAACCTTATGATTCCCGCAAGCTTCAACTTTCCGAAACGCTCAAAATCTGCTCCAGACGTCGCCTAGGGTTGTGTTAATTCGTTCGTCCCCCTTAACTAAAATTGGCGTCTAAAATAATATATCCCTTATGTTCTTCGGCCCAATCACAAGTCCACAGCCCATACACAAATAATTACATATAATGGTCCACCAACATGCTGTTCACGAAATCCGATGGGCTGCAGCTTTTTTTCTCTTTTAATTTGTCTTCTCCAAATAATAATGATATTATGCACTTTACCCCACAATTAGTAATAGCCGTCAATATATGCAGCCTCTTTTATACTCTAATAATTCATAATAATGGGTATGTCCATACATGCCACTATTAGGTAGCATTGAGATAGCGGGCTCGACTCACTCACAGAAAATAGCTGCAATTTTACTCTGGTCACTGGCATTCTACTCTGCCCCACTGGTAGGTCATTTCCATATTACTCTTTTTCGCTCCATTTGCACCAGGACCTGCCAAAACACAAAATAATATAATATACACTAAAAACTAAATAAAAACAAATAAAACTTATACAAAAATTATACATTTTACACGGGACAAATATGTGTATTTTACCCTACATCAACAGAGGTGGGTGGCAGCGTCGGTGGTGATGGCGCGGACGGGGGTGGGTGGCGGCGACGATGGTAGCAGCAGAGACGGGTGGCAGCAGCGGCGATGGCTGCGATGGCAGTGGGAGCAGTGGTGGTGTCGTCGGTGGGTGGCGACGAAGATGGGTGAGGGTCGTGGGGGTGGGGTGGTAGTTGTAACCACCCGTATTTCGGTTGTTCCTACTTTTGTCGTATTTCTTTCGTAAACGCTTGTACTCTCGGAATTCGATTAACGCTATGGGTTAAACTATATTTTTAAACGCATATTACAACGCTTATTTAATCACAGTTGTCGCATTTAAACACTATTTATAACGCTTATTACCTAAACGCTTATCTCAACGCAAACTCGAAACGCGGATTGATTTATATTATATTAGGTGTGTTATGTGTGTGATTACTTGTTAGAATGTTATGCGATTATCAACATAACGCTTATACGCTCAAACGCTCACTCGCAACTCGATAAAACGCAACACAACACAACACTTAACAAACGAACCAAAGTGGGAAATTGTAACACCCTCACTATTATAAAAGGGTTTTAGAACTAAAAACGACAATTAATTGTGTTCTTATGAATACACATACGTTTAAAATACGGGTTTACTAAAAACTTTTACAGTTTAAAAATTTGACAACATATTGTATATGAGTTCGTCGTTTAAAAGTTAGGACGCAACGCAGCGCGGAAGCTTGTATTTTATCGTGTTCGGTTCCTTATCGAGCTTGATCTTCATCCGGGCACTCTTGACATTCACCTATGATCAAAACCAACTTAAAAGTTAGTTTTGATAGTTAAATAACAAGTTTAAACAAATTATGTGGGTCAAACAAACAAAATTAAACAATTTTGGGATTCAGGGGGGGCTAGACGCCCCACCTGACCCCTTTTTTGACAGCAAGTTCCTTTATTGTTGCTGCACTTTGCCCAGCTACGAAAATTCACCAAATATTAACTTAGAACTTGAATAACTTTCACTATACAAGTCCGTTTTACGCGATTCTTTTTCCTATGCGTCCGTAATTTAATTCTCCATCTTATGGAGTTAAAATCCAATATCCGACATAATAAAATTTCAGACTTTTAAGTCTTCGGCTTGTTACCCTTTTTACCAAATTTTTGACCCGTTCGTGATTTCATCAAACAAACATATTTGTTCGATCCTTATTTCACATGCACCTCCTCAATTTAGTATTATCTACCATGTTAGGTTCTAATCACAGGTTTCTTACACAATTTAAACCCGTTTTCGCTCGTATGCTTATTTTGACCCGTTAAGGGTATTTAAGTATATTTTAAACATGATTCGCTTTCATTTGTATCTAGCTTTATATTTCCACATTTCTTACTAAGTAATCTTCCACCACAACTATATTTGTGGTGGATTTAATGTGGAGATCTATATATTCCGAGTTTTATCCCTCGGACTATCATTTTACTGCAAAGACCCATATATAGTCATTTGACCCAAGATTTACCCCTTTCACTTTTTATACTTATTCAAAGTATTTGCTTGATCATGTAACTTGTTTTTAAACAACTCTTAAGATTCGTTTGCTCGATTTAGCTTACGAGGGCGTTTTGGTCATCATAAATCCTTTCCTTACAACAAAAGACTTTTAGGGTCGTAATTGACCAAAATTCCACTTTTAAACTAGGATCTTGTTTAAATAGCCATTATGTTTTCAAAACACAATGACTATAACTTAAATCATTCGGTTTACTTAAAAGATAACCCAATGTCCATTTTAACTTGTTTAGCCCTCATTGAACTTCAAGTTCTAATGATGAATTGACCAATTATACATACCTGGCTCGAATCAATATATTGACCCGTTTTGATACCTTGCCTTAGTACCCGCTAAGTAATAGCGATGTCAACATTCAATCGATATTTATTCATGTAATCATGCGACTCGACAAAACATTAGCCGATATTGTCAAAGGTTGTATTTTCACCTTTTGACCGTTTGGTCTAAATGACCATGAATCTTTCTGGGATGATATTTATTACCATCTTATCTATATGACTCGCTCCGGTTTACACCGTATAGTCTTTTTACTTATAAATCATTTATTGATTCTTTTGACCCATTATAACTTACGCTATAAAGTGTCTTTCACAACTGACGGTTATTATCAACAAGTGACCACATTACCGTTTTACCCTTATTAATTGTATTGATTTACCTTATAAGGTAAATCATTCAAAACTCGTTATTTATTAGTCATTACATGACTATATGACCTTATTAGCTCTTTTTAACCATTCAACATGGTTTATCATTATTGTCTTTTGTTCCGAACCGCGCATGTCGGGTCGAAACAGCATAAGTCAAATGGGACTTTTGATTATTCAAAATCTACAAAACCAATAGATATTAAATAAAAGGTGTAAGCTTTAACTTACCTCGCATCCCGAATACGCCTTTCTTCTCATGCTTGATTCGTTTGACCGCTTCTTTCCCAAGCCTCCACCTAGCTCGTTAGGCGTCAAACTATTGTCAACATTTACGAGGTGGTTAAATTAGTCATTAAAAATCACGACTATTCCACCTCACTTATTTTCTATGTCGAAACTTCTATTCGACTTCTTCATTAGTTAACTTAACTTATCAAAAGTTAACTACTTTGATCATTTACACAATTAAGTCTAGATTAACTTTATGCTTTGAATCCTTATCGGTTCATACTTCGCATAATTTGTCATATTATTCAAATATGTGTTTCACCCAAAATTTCCACATTTTAGCATTCATTTAGGCATTTTATCAAACACCTAATGGGCATACTTTTACACATTTACAAACTAGTTCATAACTAGTTATTTTTTACCAAGGTTAACATCAAAATTCAAACCTCCATGTTTAGTGTTCATGAACTACACCTAGTACTAGTATCATAACATCAATATTCATCAATTTAACACTCTAATTCAAGTGTTCATCTTCTTGTCATAAAACCCACTTAGCACACATACGGGTAATCATCAAATCCCTAGTTTTAACACTAATTCATCAAGTTTTCAACTAGGGTTTGTTTCTAAACATGAATTTCATCACAACTATGTTCATAGATTCATCATTCATTCCAGAATTTCGATTATGATTGTTCATCATAATTTTAAAACATCACCAAATTGCAAAATTCGACATACCTTACGATCTCCTTGACTTGGTGATCATTTGTGTATTCATGCATTTGATTTGAGCTGGTTTTGGCCTTCAATTTGATCATCTTGTTGAATTTAGGGTTTGAGCTCCCATGGAGCTTCTCCTGGCCATCTCACGCACTCACACACTTAAGTGTGTGCTGTGTTATATATATATATATATATATATATATATATATATATATATATATATATATATATATATATATATATATATATATATATATATATATATATATATATATTGTTTAAAAACAAATTTCAATTTACCCAATTTTGGTCCCTCATGTTTGGTTAGTTATTAATTAGGTCACAACCTAATTATTTTTAACAATATTCCCACTTATTAACTAGGTTTGGTATTCCTAGTTATCTTAGTGGGTTCGGGTAAATTATGACAAGGTTTATTTTAAGTCCCGTTAACTCGGGCCTCTTATAAACTTTACTTCCTTACAACCTTTTATTCACGTTTTATTTAATATTAGGTTTATTAATTTAAATCCTAATATTTATCGGGTTAATTTTTACCACTAACTGTACTTTACCCGTCTTTTAGTATTAACGGAGTTTGATTACCAAACCCGTTTTCGGGGTGTTACAAGTCTACCCCCTTAAAGAGGTTTCGTCCTCGAAACCTTTTTCTTACATGATTTATCGAGTTTAACTCCATGCATTTGATCTCGATAATCAATTGAGCATTGCTCATATTTTAACCAATTGTTGGTATTACCCGAAAAGTATGATAATATCCTTTTGGTTACTAATCATCTACGTATCTCATACGACATAATGCAACTTGAAATAACGTAATTTCGTTACTTCTACTAGTTTAGTTAACTTAGCGATATTCATCGCTTTTATATATTATCGAACTCTTTATGAATCCGTTACTTTGACCCGTTTAAAGGTCTTTAGTGAAATCTTTCACTTTTAGCAACCATTTCTTTTGTTTTCAATTTCATTTATTCGGTTCAGTTATACCGAATCCACTGCTTACAAGCGACCAAATTTATTTAAAAGACCTTAACCGGTATCACTAACTAGACTTATTAGTCCAGTTACTTTTTACCTCTCACTTGGTTATAATGTGATTCTACTTCACATTGCATTTCTTGACCGTGATCGTGTCACATCATGTTTAATTTATATCAACCTTCCATTTTTCGAAAATATCTCTTTTTGAATATATCGTCTTGCGCCTATCAGTGTCAAGACTTGTATCTTTCATGCTTACTATTTATATGTCTATCAGAATTCATATTTGTAAAAACGTTATTTCTTACCAAAACTGAAGTTTTAGTTTAGCATCTTCTCCTTAACCTTTGTCAATTATCCATATCAGGATATTGACAGTCCAAAATTTATTCTTTTACAGTCTTTGTTTTATGCGAGGATTCTCAACTGATCCCCTCACTTTGTCTAATTAACCCGTAGGTTTTATCACTTAGCCTTATGGGCTATTTTATTAGACTTTCACCTCTTTAAGGCGAGGTCCTTATAATCTATTTATTTCTAGTCATGACCCGTGGGTCGTTTTAGTCTCATAGACCTTTTCATTGTTTATAACCCCAAAGGTTATGTTGATCCCGTAGATCATTCCTTACTCATGTCATTCTTAAAATACATGTTTGGTGTCAAGGCATCCTATTTTTTTGTTTAAAATCATTTATTTTCGCCTTGGTATTTTCTTTGACCTTGACCGTAGTCTAAGGCTACATTCGTTTCCTTTCGAACAAATTTTCCGACTTTATGACTTCTCACGTCATTTATGCGTCGGTTTATCTTATGCTCACCATTATCCAGTTTACATACATTCATATTTGATTATGTCCCATTACCGGGCTCATTATTCTTTTGCTTTTAACGCTACCATTATCCTGCTTGCGTTTACTCATGTCGTCCGGCATGATATTATATTCGACCCGTTCAACTTTAAAATAGTTGAACATGTTTATTCAAAAAAAAATTCACGAAATTTTATAGTCATAATTCATAATCCAAGTCTTTTGAATTTTTCAACCCGCGTTCACGTCTCTTGGTTTACGCATGTGTTTAATTCTTACCCATCAACCGGGTGTTTTACCGAAGTCGTTATTATTGCAACCCTCCCGGTATGCATTAAGACCTCGCTTCATTTTTATATTCCAACTTTGTCCTTAAGTTTGACGTTTTACAAAAACGACCCGTTAAGGGACATATTTTCATTTTCCGGGTTCGAGTGTAAGTACACCCCCTCCCAATGCATATCTTAATCATTTCACATGTTTTGCATCCTCCGGGTTCGGGTGTAAGTACACTCCCTCCCAATACTTGTCTAAATCATTTTACATGTTTGTGTTTTCCGGGTTCGAGTGTAAGTACACTCCCTCCCAATACATGTCTAAATCATTTTACATGTTTGCATTTTCCAGGTTCGAGTGTAAGTACACCCCCTCCCAGTGCGTACTTTAATCATTTTACATGTTTGCATTCTCCGGGTTCGAGTGTAAGTACACCCCCTCCTAGTGCGTACTTTAATCATTTTACATGTTTCTTTGTCCCTTCACTCGGGCTCATTATCCTCATGCAATACGCTTCCGTCACTCGGCTGTGCGTTTACATTATTATCAAATATTTTGCTTATCTGATTCATTTGGGTACTTTTTAATTTGTCCCACTCACCCCGTCCTTACTACATCGGGTGTAAGCGTGTCCATCATAAAAAGTTCATGGTACCACGTGCTCACCACTTACTTGACCAGAGTAAGCGATCAATACCTGGTATACATGACATTTTTATAATTTTCACATTACACCCCATGTAAGTAATGCCTCTATTTGTTTCTCTTAGAAACAATATCCCGGATAGATTTTCTATTCGGGTTTTTCCAAGGTTTTAATCTACATATGCAACTTTCAATCTCTACGTATTTTTTGCATATTACTATTTGTGCAATTAAATTTAAAATGTGCACCTGGTAATGCTTGCCCTAACGGGCTTCTCTTGCCATTAGCCTTGTTCGCGGTCGCTACGCGATTTAGGTCCTTGATGAGCATACTCTTTGGACCGTTCCTCTATCAAATCCGCGATTTGTTTGACTCTCGCTATCTTCATATGCGAGTGTCCTTTAACTAAAACATTTGCAACAGTTAGAAATTTCAACATTAATGAATGCCCGTATTATAATACAAGGCTTTTCTACTATACGCATCAACGCGTGCAATTCCGTTGACTAAATCTACTCCATATTGTTTTTATTGGTGTAACGTGTATTACACGATAACCATATGTGTGTTCTCAACATTTTAATCATACTAAACCATTGATATACATGTACTTACCGGATTTGCGATCAAGCCTCGAACCGAACACTTTATTCTTTTAACCTTGAGCTCTGATTACCAACTTGTAACACCCTCACTATTATAAAAGGGTTTTAGTACTAAAAACGACAATTAATTGTGTTCTTATGAATACACGTACGTTTAAAATACGGGTTTACTAAAAACTTTTACAGTTTAAAATTTTGAAAACATATTGTATATGAGTTCGTCGTTTAAAAGTTACGACGCAACGCAGAGCGGAAGCTTGTATTTTATCGTGTTCGGTTCCTCATCGAGCTTGATCTTCATCCGAGCACTCTTGACATTCACCTATGATCAAAACCAACTTAAAAGTTAGTTTTGATAGTTAAACAACAAGTTTAAACAAGTTATGTGGGTCAAACAAACAAAATTAAACAATTTTGGGATTCAGGGGGGGGGCTAGACGCCCCACCTGGCCCCTTTTTTGACAGCAAGTTCCTTTATTGTTGCTGCACTTTGCCCAGCTACGAAAATTCACCAAATATTAACTTAGAACTTGCATAACTTTCACTATACAAGTCCGTTTTACGCGATTCTTTTTCCTATGCGTCCGTAATTTAATTCTCCATCTTATGGAGTTAAAATCCAATATCCGACATAATAAAATTTCAGACTTTTAAGTCTTCGGCTTGTTACCCTTTTTACCAAATTTTTGACCCGTTCGTGATTTCATCAAACAAACATATTTGTTCGATCCTTATTTCACATGCACCTCCTCAATTTAGTATTATCTACCATGTTAGGTTCTAATCACAGGTTTCTTACACAATTTAAACCCGTTTTCGCTCGTATGCTTATTTTGACCCGTTAAGGGTATTTAAGTATATTTTAAACATGATTCGCTTTCATTTGTATCTAGCTTTATATTTCCACATTTCTTACTAAGTAATCTTCCACCACAACTATATTTGTGGTGGATTTAATGTGGAGATCTATATATTCCGAGTTTTATCCCTCGGACTATCATTTTACTGCAAAGACCCATATAGAGTCATTTGACCCAAGATTTACCCCTTTCACTTTTTATACTTATTCAAAGTATTTGCTTGATCATGTAACTTGTTTTTAAACAACTCTTAAGATTCGTTTGCTCGATTTAGCTTACGAGGGCGTTTTGGTCATCATAAATCCTTTCCTTACAACAAAAGACTTTTAGTGTCGTAATTGACCAAAATTCCACTTTTAAACTAGGATCTTGTTTAAATAGCCATTATGTTTTCAAAACACAATGACTATAACTTAAATCATTCGGTTTACTTAAAAGATAACCCAATGTCCATTTTAACTTGTTTAGCCCTCATTGAACTTCAAGTTCTAATGATGAATTGACCAATTATACATACCTGGCTCGAATCAATATATTGACCCGTTTTGATACCATGCCTTAGTAGCCGCTAAGTAATAGCGATGTCAACATTCAATCGATATTTATTCATGTAATCATGCAACTCGACAAAACATTAGCCGATATTGTCAAAGGGTGATATTTTCACCTTTTGACCCGTTTGGTCTAAATGACCATGAATCTTTATGAGATGATATTTATTACCATCTTATCTATATGATTCGCTCCGGTTTACACCGTATAGTCTTTTTACTTATAAATCATTTATTGATTCTTTTGACCCATTATAACTTACGCTATAAAGTGTCTTTCACAACTGACGGTTATTATCAACAAGTGACCACATTACCGTTTTACCCTTATTAATTGTATTGATTTACCTTATAAGGTAAATCATTCAAACCTCGTTATTTATTAGTCATTACATGACTAAATGACCTTATTAGCTCTTTTTAACCATTCAACATGGTTTATCATTATTGTCTTTTGTTCCGAACCGCGCATGTCGGGTCGAAACAGCATAAGTCAAATGGGACTTTTGATTATTCAAAATCTACAAAACCAATAAATATTAAATAAAAGGTGTAAGCTTTAACTTACCTCGCATCCCGAGTACGCCTTTCTTCTCATGCTTGATTCGTTTGACCGCTTCTTTCCCAAGCCTCCACCTAGCTCGTTAGGCGTCAAACTATTGTCAACATTTACGAGGTGGTTAAATTAGTCATTAAAAATCACGACTATTCCACCTCACTTATTTTCTATGTCGAAACTTCTATTCGACTTCTTCATTAGTTAACTTAACTTATCAAAAGTTAACTACTTTGATCATTTACACAATTAAGTCTAGATTAACTTTATGCTTTGAATCCTTATCGGTTCATACTTCGCATAATTTGTCATATTATTCAAATATGTGTTTCACCCGAAATTTCCACATTTTAGCATTCATTTAGGCATTTTATCAAACACCTAATGGGCATACTTTTACACATTTACAAACTAGTTCATAACTAGTTATTTTTACCAATGTTAACATCAAAATTCAAACCTCCATGTCTAGTGTTCATGAACTACACCTAGTACTAGTATCATAACATCAATATTCATCAATTTAATACTCTAATTCAAGTGTTCATCTTCTTGTCATAAAACCCACTTAGCACACATATGGGTAATCATCAAATCCCTAGTTTTAACACTAATTCATCAAGTTTTCAACTAGGGTTTGTTTCTAAACATGAATTTCATCACAACTATGTTCATAGATTCATCATTCATTCCAGAATTTCGATTATGATTGTTCATCATAATTTTAAAACATCACCAAATTGAAAAATTCGACATACCTTACGATCTCCTTGACTTGGTGATCATTTATATGTATTCATGCATTTGATTTGAGCTGGTTTTGGCCTTCAATTTGATCATCTTGTTGAATTTAGGGTTTGAGCTCCCATGGAGCTTCTCCTGGCCATCTCATGCACTCACACACTTAAGTGTGTGTTGTGTTATATATATATATATATATATATATATATTTGTTTATAAAACCAATTTTGGTCCCTCATGTTTGGTTAGTTATTAATTAGGTCACAACCTAATTATTTTTAACAATATTCCCACTTATTAACTAGGTTTGGTATTCCTAGTTATCTTAGTGGGTTCGGGTAAATTATGACTCAGTTTATTTTAAGTCCCGTTAACTCGGCCCTCTTATAAACTTTACTTCCTTACTACCTTTTATTCACGTTTTATTTAATATTAGGTTTATTTATTTAAATTCTAATATTTACCGGGTTAATTTTTACCACTAACTGTACTTTACCCGTCTTTTAGTATTAACGGAGTTTGATTACCAAACCCGTTTTCGGGGTGTTACAGAAATCTAACAAACGCGAACTTGGCCGTCCGAATGGGAAATCCGCCTGGATGGAGCCCATCCGTCCGGATGAAGCCATCCGGACACAGCCATGCGCACACCGCCTTAATGTCACACCCCAACCGATGGCGGAAACATCGGGGCGCGACACTAAGCGAATGAAATTGCTCAAAGAATCCATAACACTACTTGTTTTGATATAGATTAATCAGATTTCATAATAAGCATCAAAATGTCATACACCAGTTAATCAAACAAATTGTATCAAAACATGTTTTAGAACATTGTTTCTCTAAGATGAGTTTCTATGTATCATCCTAGCTTGATTTCTTCACGTCCAAACTTATCAACCTGCAACATGTATTAAAATACAATCAACAAAAATGTTGGCGAGTATACAAGTTTGAATACATAGCATAATGGTTTAAACGTTTAAAACTCATATCCAACATGAACAACATATCACAAGTTTCAACATGCTAGTTAACGTGGTTCATATGATAACCCAAGTCTCCAACGCGTTAACGTGCCTTTCCTACTTCATCGCAACGAAGAGGAGTAAAAGAATCAAAACTTAACATTGCTCCCCAAGACTCAAAGAGCGGTGCGTTACCCCTATAGCGCTATAATTGTTAAGGTAGGCTACACATAAGAATCAAACGTTCACTTAGCATAAAAGTCTCAAGTATCACAAGTATCATGTTTTCATGTTTAATGCGGATAGAGAATGTTTCATATAAGTTTCAAGTGTCACGTGTTTTTATATAGAATACATGTTGCATCCCAAAAGTGTTTAAAACAAAAAGGGATTGAGTATACTCACAGTGGGTGCTTAGAATCCTAAACACAGTAGGATTGGATCGAAGGGAGCGCTGGATCAGTGTGCGTGCGGGGAACAGAGCATAAGTCCTCTAAGTGCTGACCCGGTCGTGAACAGAGTGTCGAATAGTGCGAAAATCGAGTTAAAGTGTCTGACAGACTACCCGAACGGATGGTCATCCAGTCGGATGGTCATTCAAACAGTGTGTAGGTGTCTGTGAACTGTTTAAGTTTTTTTTTATCATAGTGTCCTGTAAAAACAAACAGCAAGTGTTATCATAATCAGATCATCTGGACGGATGGTCATCCGATCGGATGACCATTCGAACAGATGGTCAATGGGTGAAGTTTCGTAAAATTTTCTAAGTTTTGAGTTAACGGAGACGGTGTGACGACGTGTCAAACAACGGAAACATACCAAACCCAGCTCGTTCGATCAGATGGGTATCAACACGTCGGACAGTCGAGCTGTTGTCCGTGAAATTTCATGTTTAACCCGTTAATCGGTCCATTTCTCTAGTGGGAATCAGTCTTCAAGCCGACTCTTGACTAAGGAATGAGTCGAGATCCTGATTGAGTCCGATTTCTCCACTGTTTTGTATAAAAACCAACGAAAAGTTTAGAAATCGGTTGCAAAACGTGAAGTTTGTCAGATCCGAGCCGGAAAACATGTGAAATTCCGTTAGATCTGGTATAAAAGTGTGATAATCCTTTAGATCTTGTGTAAAAGTTGTGAAAATCCGCTAGATCTGGAACCATTCTTGGTTAAATGGTGCTCCACAACAGTTTGCATAAGTAATAGAGTGGAAACCACCTTCAAGAGGTCCAAATCAGTTGGTTTTCGGGAAAAGTTGAAGTGTTCGTGTGATTTTGATGAAGAATGTGTTGTAGAAGTGATTAAAGATGAAGGTTGTACAAGATTTGAGGAGAAATACTTACGAAATGGCCTTGAATCGCAGTTAAAGTGACTGAGAGTGACTTGAGTGCGTGTGGTCGGATAGCAGAGTGAAATGTGAGAATGAAGGGTCAAATGTCTTATTTATAGAATGCCAGTGACAGCTCCAATCGAATGGCAACGATCGGATGGGGTTAAGTCGGTGGAGAAGTGCAGGCGATCGGATGGCTTTCCAGTTGAATGGCCCTTATAACAACCCTTCCTAAAATTTTTAGAACACCCTATACGTCCTAAAATACACCCCGTATACGAAAACCGGTCCCGAATGCCTTTAATTTTATAAAAATTAAATAAAAACAAAATTTAGTACTCGCTCGCGGGACGCGACGTAGCCAAGAAAGGTTGTCGCGGGGCGCGACAGCTAGGCCACAGGGCCGCCCCTAGAGCCGCCACGTGTCACACGCGTGTCAAGGCTATACCGGTGATTGGTCAAAGCTACGCCCTAAACCCCCTAGCTCGCGGGCCGTGAAGACCCTTGTGGTCTCTTTCACGGGGCGCAAGAAACTGCCCGACCAGCCCTATAAATTGGGAGCTCAGGCATTCATTTTCTGTCGTTCAGAATTCTCAACTCTCTCTCAATTCTCTAAAGCTAAAATTATACCCGGGTGTTATACCCACTAAAATAACAAAGTTCTGTCTCGATGTAAGTATCATAATCCCCGGTTACGTATTAGATACGTTGCCCGATTGATCTAGTGCTCCGTAACGGCTGTCGTGGCTCTACCTGACGTAGTCGTTGGAGTTTCTGTCTCGGAGAGGGTATAACTAATGTAAATTGGGTTATTATACTAACGCGTGTGCATTGTTTAATAGATTATAACCAGGAAGTCATAGGAAAAATACCTAAAGTAGCAATGTGAGTAATCCTCTTTTTGTGAAACCTTTTCATAAACTATTTTTGCAAAACCTCAATTGTTTTTACATTATAATTAACAGTGATTGAGTATTTGTAATTCTATCGTCGGTATGTTGGGGTTTTGTATACAAAATTTGTTACTACACTGTGAGTAGTAACATGACCACAAGTCGGGTTGACAGTACCGTGGGTGGTAATTAAGGTAGAATGGTAAACAAATGTAATTGCAAGATCGCCCTCAATACTGTACAATGATAAAACCTGTTTTGATTAAATCGGGATTCACTCACCAGTATTTCCCACTGACAAGATGTTTTTAAACGCGTTTCAGGTAACAAAACGTGAAAGCCAAATAGAAGCCAGCTGGACAGCACTGAAGGCTTGGAAAAGTGGCTATAAAAGTTACCTATTTCAATAAAATAGGGTTTATCCCTATAAAAATGTTTGTAATGGAAACTTGGGAATTTCCCATGTATTTAATATTATAAAAATGTGGTGTTTTACTCTGATAAAATAATTCCTAACTACGGTCCTGAAGTAAATTCCGCTGATAAACACCGATACCACTGATACTGGCTCACGACCATCCGTTCCTAAGTGATTAGGGACCGGCGGTTGCGACAGCCATCCGGTCGGATGATCATCCAAACGGATGGTCATCTGATCGGATGTCCATTCGGACAGCCGATTCTCGTTTGCTAGTTTTTCGACTTTGGTTCGTTTTGCTAGCTAGGTTAAGCGTTGCGTTATTATTGTGAGTAGCCATTACATAGAATATTATTACATCATAAATTTGCACAGGGAGTTTCCGTGTTTCAGGTTTGCGTTTAAGCTAGTTTCTCGTTCAGTAAGTATCAAAGTATCACAAAGAATCAAGAATCATATTGTTCATATATAAAGCATCACAAGTGTCAAGATTCACATCGTTCATATATGAGCATCACATAGAGTAAAAGTTTCTCATAGTTTAACAAAAATTAAGATTCAAATAGTATCATTTCTCATTATGATCGATCGTCTCGAGTGTAAAAGCATCACAAGACAGGAAGTATGACGAGACTTGCCGAGATAATAAAAGTATCGAAACGCTGGGCATTACACTTAATCCCCACCCTCACCTATAAATAGGGGACTTGTGTCTCCATTTCAACACTTTTGACTCTCTCATCCGCTCCCAAGCTTTCAGACGCGAATCAAGACTTCTTGTAAGTTTTTTCCTTCAATCTTCTTCAATCTTCACCTCTATTTCACTTCTACTCCATCTTCTTCATCATAATCACACTCACACACACACACACCTTTACTTTTTCTCAAAAACCCTCGATTCCAGCAACCTTGAAGATGGTTTCCACTCGTTTTGCTTAGGCAAACTATTGTGGAGCATCATTCAATCAAGATAGGATCAAGTTATGAAAGATTTCAACATTTTCGCAACTTGTTCATGAATTTTCTTCGATTTTTATAAAACATTGGTGGAATCGGGACTCCATCAGACTCTGGACTCGTTCCATGGTCAAGAGCCAACTCGGAAACTGATTCCCACCAAAGAGATGGACCGACTAACGGGTCGAACAAGAATCTTCATCAAGAACAGAACATCCGATCGAATGGGCAAAGCCCATCCGTCCGAATAGACTGGGCTTGGTGTTTTCCGTTGTTTGAATCCGTCAACATGTCCGTCTCCATTAACCAAAACTGTTGTTTAAGAAAATTTTTACAAAAACTTCAACTCAGCCCATCCGTCCGAATGGACAATGTCCATCCGTCCGGATGACCTGACCCTGATGATTTCTATGGTTTAATTCTTGTTACCATGACTGTTAAAACTTTTTTAATCAAAACTTCAAAAATTTTAACGGTTCACAAACAACCACAGACCATCTGCCCGAATGGGCCATCCGTCCGGATGGAGCCCATCGGTCCGGATGGACTGGACCCATCCGTTCGGATAGACTGTTGGACACTTAACTCGCTTTTTACCCCACTCGACACTCTGATTTCGACCGTATCAGCACTTGGAAGACTTATGCTTCTGTTCCCATACGCAGGCTGAACCGGCGCTCCCTTTAATCCAATCCAGATTGTTTTTACTTGATAAACACTGTAACGCCTCACATTTTTCGTATTTCTGTACTTTTAGAAAACTTGAATTCGTTTTCTATTCTTTTGGAATCATAGTCGAAAAACGGACTAAAAACGGCGAGCGACGCAAATTTATGCGCTTTTACGCAACCGACGCTAAAACGCGACAACAATGACTACCTACACTATTTTAAATATTTTTGAATCTAAAAGGTTAGTTTACGACGTTACAGAGAGTTCAGGTTTTGGAAACGGGTTCGTAGGAGCTGGCGGGCCACTTAAAATACGGGATTGGGCTTGTGGGCCCCGGGCCCAAGCCCATTAAGTGAAACCTAGTACTTAAACAAGTTAAACCCTAAAAGTTTCTCATTTTTTTTGTGACCAGCCGCTTTTCAACATCTTCCCTCCCAAGATCTCAAAATCTTGTCTTCAACCTAAAACACCCACTGCATCTCTCCCTCACTCTCTCGTTAACACACACACATGGACACAAGAAGCCCATTGTTAACACACATACCTGCAACATAAAAGAACTCACAAACCCTATCCCCCCCCCCCTTTTACTGAGCTCTGGCGACCGGAGCTACGTCTCCGACGGGAGCCGCACATCACAACCCTCCTCCTTGTTACACACTCACAAAACCCCACACTCTATCGTGTCTGACCGCTGATCATGGCGATAGCGCTGTACAAGATGGCGGCAGTCGTTTCTTGTCCATTCTCCGGTGACGACAGGGCAGTGGTGGTGTCTCGACGGAATTAAGCGGCGGCGAACGGCGATTAACGGGGAGGTTATGTTGACGAGGATGATGATGACGTGGCGATGATGTTGAAGACGGAGCCACATCGACAACAGTCGGGTTCGGTCTAATTCAAGCTTCGGTTCGGGTTCTGTCTTATTCGAGTTCGGTTAGAGCTGGTTCAGTTTGATTTGAGTTTCGGTTCACTCAGTTCTCTTGGGTGACGATTTGGTTCAGTCTTGGTTGTTGCGGGTGAACTCGGGTCAGTTTTGGTGTCAGGTCAAACCTGGGCAGAACTGGTCAAACGGTCAGACCCGGTCAACTGGTCAAATCTACGGGTCAAGGTTGGTGTTTGGACAACTTCAGTCAACTGAGGTCAAACTCAGTCAACCCGAGATACGGTAAAACCTTTATTACGCGAGTTTCATTTATATTGTTCATATATTACTTAGTTTAAAGGTGAGCTCGAACCGTCGTATTATAGTTTATGTTTGTTTAGTACTCGGCTACTTTACAAAAAAAAATATTCGTATAAGGTAATTGAATTAATTAATGTTTCATCGCGGAGCCGAACTTGATATGATTTAATTTTTTACATAAAGATCTTATATTTATATATCTCGTTATTGAATTGTTGAGTTTTGAAAAATTATAACGACAACTTACATTGTTGGGATCGTCCAAAAACAGAGGAAACTCTGCCCGACTTTTGGTAAAAATCCACATTTTGAAAAGTGTGCATCATACCTCAAAGCCTAACGAATTCAAGTACTCTTCTTTTTTATAAAATAAATGTAAATGTATATTTATTTTAATGATACTTCGGCAACCATTAATATTTATATAACGTATTTTACTCGCGTATGGTGACCTCGGCGTTGCGATATCAACCTCTTCAACTCTTCACGGGATTACCAAGGAATGCGTTGTGAAACAGAATATCAATGACGCATGGAATCTAGTAGGATTGCCTAGAAACGCATTTGAACGTTAAATACTTGTAGTATTGTATTTTATTTAATACATGTTGTAATTAGTTCCAAAACCATTGTATTAAACTGTTATGAAATGAAATTATATTTCTTTTATACGTGTTGTGATTAGAAATTTGTATTATCTTATTTAAGCAACGAAAAGGGTAATTATTAAATACTTGTCACAAATAGCGTTATGAAGCCTCTTCAATCTCGTCTTTTCGTCTCATCCCGATGTTTCCGCCATCGGTTGGGGTGTGACAGATTGGTATCAGAGCCATAACTATAGAGAATTAGGTAGAATTGCCATGTTCGACCTAGTCTATAGTCTAAGTACCAAAACTTGACCATTCCTTATTCTTGCTTAATATGTGATTCTTCCTATTTGCTTCTACCTCTTCTTTTGTCTAAATATACAATGTGTCTTTTCTAAAACATTTCACACAATGCATACTTGAAGATACTCATATTCCACAATCAAAACGACTCACTGGAATATGGGTGATTCCCACCTTTGGTGACGAATTTCAACACATTACATGTTATTTTGCACGAAATTTCACCATCAAGTCAGGAGTGATATCCGTATCTTGAGGGGAATTTTCATTTCATACTCTAGTGGTTCCTTATTGACGAGTCGAGATTTTATCTTGTTTCGTTCAATAAACCACATTTTGGGGACGAAATTGTCAAGCTAGGATTGATATCCCCACCTTGGTGACTGGTTCCGCTCTACGATTTTCAATCTCGCCAAAGTTTCGTATTTTCAATCAAATTAGGGACATGTACAAACTGGAAGGGGAAAATACCGTTAATCGCCTGGCGACGAGGGTATTATACCTATTAGGCCAAAGCATGTCTCCTTAATTCGAAAGGACTTGCGGTTCGCTTTGGAATAGTCGAAGCTTCTAAACCCGAAGCACTCCAATACTTATCAAGCCTCTCTTTTTTATTAACTTAACTTTTATGCGATTTAATACTTGTTACCTAATCATCGTTTTACACAATAAATTAATACACGCATACTGATACGTTATACTTGATTCGGGATTACTGGACATTCTTCATGTGATGAACTAGTCATTAGCTTCGAAAGAAGCCACACCTTGACATATGTAGTGCTTGTGAAGCACTATAGGAGTAGCGCACCGCCACATGGATTTGTGGTAATGTCAAGACATTCATTCATACATTACGGATCTTTTCATAGCAACGAAATGATGACATGTGCTATGATTAGATGACGCTTTATACATTACGGATCTTTTCATAGCAACGAAATGATGACATGTGCTATGATTAGATGACGCTTGCGTTAAACGTTGGGTTGACATTTGTCATTAACTTCGGATGAAGCCTCACCTTAACATATATAGCGCTTGTGTAGCGCTATAGGAGTAACGCCCGCCGCATGGACTTGCGGTCATGTTAAGACATTCATACATACTTGCGGACACGATGGTTTGACCAATGAGATCACATGCCAGTAATGCGTTAATCTAGTTAACTAAATATCTCGTGTGGACTATTCAAAGACTTTAATCATACTCATACTTATAACCTCTCTCATACTTAAATACCAATCATGCTTATATACGACATTCCTATACGTACTCGTTCTTATTTTCAAAATTTATGTATACCCTAATTCATACGCAACTAGTACAAGCTATGTAGATCATGCGACGATCAGTATAATCGTGGGTGCACACGGGATTATAGTGATAGGCGCATGAGAATCACGGAGTGTACTACTGTGTATGATAAGACACGGAACGTAACATGACACCGAATACGCGACCGATGTAACATGGTTAAAGCATGGTGGATACGCCGCTGGTACTTCCTATATATAAGTGTTTTCACTATGTTACCAAGTTTTCGTAAAAGTGCCATGAGAAATTCAGTGTTTTGTAGACCTTTTGGACCTGATTCAAACTTTAAACAACTCACAAACGCATTATATCCGATTATCCCCGACGAGACCTCATTCTTAACACGCTTTCGTATATCCAATACTTATGCTATTCTTATACTCGCAATTGTGTATTCAAAATCAATTGTTCACTTTTATACTCCTATTATTCTCCTTTATTCTTTCATACGAACCCCGTTCGCGATCAAGTCCGTTAGAATGTTCGAACCCTTTCAAGTCTTCCTTCTGAATAAATTTCGGGACGAAATTTCCTAAAGGAGGGAAGACTGTAACGCCTCGCATTTTTCGTATTTCTGTACTTTTAGAAAACTTGAATTCGTTTTCTATTCTTTTGGAATCATAGTCGAAAAACGGACTAAAACGGCGAGTGACGCAAATTTACGCGCTTTTACGCAACCGACGCTTAAACCCGACAACAATGACTACCTACACTATTTTAAATATTTTTAAATCTAAAAGGTTAGTTTACGACGTTATAGAGAGTTCGGGTTTTGGAAACGGGTTCGTAGGGGCTGGCGGGCCACTTAAAATACGGGATTGGGCTTGTGGGCCCGGGCCCAAACCCATTAAGTGAAACCTACTACTTAAACAAGTTAAACCCTAAAAGTTTCTCATTTTTTTTGTGACCAGCCGCTTTTCATCATCTTCCCTCCCAAGATCTCAAAATCTTGTCTTCAACCTAAAACACCCACTGCATCTCTCCCTCACTCTCTCGTTAACACACACACATGGACACAAGAAGCCCATTGTTAACACACATACCTGCAACATAAAAGAACTCACAAACCCTATCCCCCCCTTTTACTGAGCTCTGGCGACCGGAGCTACGTCTCCGACGGGAGCCGCACATCACAACCCTCCTCCTCCTTGTTACACACTCACAAAACCCCACACTCTATCGTGTCTGACCGCTGATGATGGCGATAGCGCCGTACAAGGCGGCGGCAGTCGTTTCTTGTCCGTTCTCCGGTGAGGACAGGGCAGTGGTGGTGTCTCGACGGAATTGAGCGACGGCGAACGACGATTAACGGGGAGGTTATGTTGACGAGGATGATGATGACGCGGCGATGATGTTGAAGACGGAGCCACATCAACAACAGTTGGGTTCGGTCTAATTCAAGCTTCGGTTCGGGTTCGGTCTGATTCGAGTTTGGTTTGAGCTGGTTCAGTTTGATTTAAGTTTCGGTTCACTTAGTTCTCTTGGGTGACGATTTGGTTCAGTCTTGGTTGTTGCGGGTGAACTCGGGTCAATTTTGGTGTCAGGTCAAACCTGGGCAGAACTGGTCAAACGGCCAGACCCGGTCAACTGGTCAAATCTATGGGTCAAGGTTGGTGTTTGGACAACTTCAGTCAACTGAGGTCAAACTCAGTCAACCCGAGATACGGTAAAACCTTTATTACACGAGTTTCATTTATATTGTTCATATATTACTTAGTTTAAAGGCGAGCTCGAACCGTCGTATTATAGTTTATGTTTGTTTAGTACTCGGCTACTTTACAAAAAAAAATATTCGTATAAGGTAATTGAATTAATTAATATTTCATCGCGGAGCAAAACTTGATATGATTTAAATTTTTACATAAAGATCTTATATTTATGTATCTCGTTATTGAATTGTTGAGTTTTGAAAAATTATAACGACAACTTACATTGTCGGGATCGTCCAAAAACAGAGGAAACTTTGCCCGATTTTTGGTAAAAATCCACATTTTGAAAAGTGTGCATCATACCTCAAAGACTAACTAATTCAAGTACTCTTCTTTTTATAAAATAAATGTAAATGTATATTTATTTTAATGATACTTCGGCAACCACTAATATTTATATACCTTCTTTTACTCGTGTATGGTGACCTCGGCGTTGCGATATCAACCTCTTCAACTCTTCACAGGATTACCAAGGAATGCGTTGTGAAACAGAATATCAATGATGCATGGAATCTAGTAGGATTGCCTAGAAACGCATTTGAACGTTAAATACTTGTTGTATTGTATTTTATTTCATACATGTTGTAATTAGTTCCAAAACCATTCTTTTAAATTGTTATGAAATGAAATTATATTTCTTTTATACGTGTTGTGATTAGAAATTTGTATTATATGATTTAAGCAACGAAAAGGGTAATTATTAAATACTTGTCACAAATAGCGTTATGAAGCCTCTTGCAATCTCGTCTTTTCGTCTCATCCCGATGTTTCCGCCATCGGTTGGGGTGTGACAAACACACACTGTGAGTATACTCGAACCCATTTTCGTTTAACGCACTTTTGGGTGTTACATACGTTCACTATCAAAACACAACACACAACGTAAACACTTTATAGACGCTAACCGCTCCCGCATGCTATACGTGATTTGTTGAATGCTTGTTACTATGCGTATACAGTGTTACACTAGACCGCCTTTAGCAACGATAGTACTATAGTTTGGACTCGGCACCTGTTGTGAACAGGGGTTGCTAAGGATCACATTACTCTACTTCTCGTGTTCGCTTTGGTGAACATGTGTCGCGCATACTCTACATCGCAGTCACGTGGTTAGGTTGTACCATTGTTGGTAGTTACATGTTTCGCCCGTTACGTGTTACATGCTGGTTATGCGTAAGCATTTTTCATACTATATCTTTGCAAACTTGTGTACTCACCTTTACTTTATGTATTGACTTTTATTTTAACGTATGTGACAGGTTGATTGGATGTTATGCTGCAAACAAGTTAAGAAGTCTAGAAACTCACCAAATAAAATCTGAGTTGTCGGAATGGAATTTGTTTTTGAGACTGAATATCTGTAATGACTGTTATGAATTATTTGTTTAATAGTGTGGGATATTAAACCTTATAAATATTGACATTTAATAGTTGTTATGGATTCTCTTGAAGAATCTGTTTCGCTCAGTGTCACGTCCCGATGATTCCGCCATCGGTTGGGGTCCGACAGTGGTTTTGGTGGTTGGAGCTGGCGACGACAGTGGTAGCGGTGGTGGTGAAGACGGTGGGTGGCGGTGGAAGCGGTGACAGGTGGCGGCGGAGGTGTGTGACAGCGACTGTTGGCGGTCATGGTGGTTGGTGGTGGCAACGATAGTGGGTTGTGATGTTAATGAAGGGTGAAAAGGGAATGGAATGGAAAAAAACACGGGGGACGGATGGAATGATTGTGAGGGAATGTAATGCATTTTGGAATGGGCGATTCCATTCCATCGACCAACCAAACACTTCTTTCTTCATTCTCTCACAATGGTCTATTCCATTCCACCTCTCATTCATGCATATCAAACGCTCACTTAAGTAAATTACGTTTTTTTGAACTGTAACTATTATTCACAACAACCTCCCCCCAACCAGGGAGGGACAACCAAAGAAAAATCCAGCGGATTACATTATGTTAAAACTACACAAATCTTTCCAGCTAACAGAACTAGACAAGGAAGATCTATTGTTATACCATAAATACCCGAGCGACTTGATGTTTTGAATGATATTTTCCACTTTGATTGGCACATTCGAAAATCTTCTTTCATTTCTAGCTTTCCAAATGCACCAACTAGCCACCAAAATAATCCCCTTAACAGCTTCTTTTTTCTGCCTTCCCTCCTTAACTTGACCATGAAACTCAACCAAATCCTTAACTGAAAAAACGAATATAGACCGCTGATATACTGCCAAACCACCGAAGCGATATAATGTCTTTTACAAGTAAACTTCAGATAATGTCCTTTGGACAAAATGGTCATTTTACCTTAAAGTTATCTGAAAAATTAACTTTAATTAGCTTAAAAGACAAACAACGTGCAATTCGTAGAAATAAAGGACATTTTACATGTTTTTTAAACAAAAAGAACAAATAGTGCAATTTAATATATAAATAAAAGAAAATTTGTGTATATTAAAAAAAGTGTCCATTAAAGTTTCTGTAAAAGTTTTTTTAATCAATATTGTAATTTGGTGTCTCAGTTATATAATATATTCTTATTGCTATCAACCCAACATTAACTAACAACTACGTCACTAGATCACGTAATATCTTCTTTACATTTTAATTACTTTTCTAGACATGGAACCTCTTCTCAGGGCCGTCTCCGAAAGTGATAAAAAAAAAAATTGGTCATGTTCGAGATAAAAAAATTTGGGCCATATTCGCAAATCTTCATATAATAAATGCTTGGTTGGTCCCTGTGGTTTGCAAAAATTGCAGATGTGGTCCCAATGGTTTACTAATTACACGCGTGGTCCCTGTGGTTTTCAAAAATGCACTCGGTTGGTCCCTAGACCTAACATCAGTTAAATTTCTCAGTTAACTATGTGTAAAATGACTATATTACCCCTGAACAATTAAAAACCTAAAACTAAGAATTAAAAAATTAAAATCAGTATATATCAAACCTCTGCATCTATTCTTCCCCAAATCACCATCGCTACCATCCCCCTCTCTTTTCTCAAACAAACACCACCACCACCACTGAACACCCACCACCACCACACCTCCACCACCGAACACCCCCTACCACCACTACAAGCACCGCATTTTCTCTAGCCCAGGTCTCTCTCTTCGCGTCTGAATCACTTGGGCGTTCATAAGGATGCTTCTTCACCAACACATCACACCACCGATCAACAAGACTCTTCAAATCTGTTAAAAAAATCGAACACCCAACCCCCACACCAGTTTATACCCTCTGCAACATACCCACCTGTTGCATCCCTCAACAGCGGAGCAGGAGCGGCGCCGCCGCTCACGGCGGCGACGGTGAAGATCGGCGACGCCACTGGCGGCGGAAATGGCGGAGATAAAGTGGTCTCCATCTCTGTTTATGAGACTGTCACTCTCCATCTCCATCTCTGATGCGGTTGACATTTTAGTCTCATAAACCCTAATGAAGAACAAAACCCTAAAATGTCAATTTCAAAGCCAAAAGTAGTGGTGATAATGGGAGCAACTGGTTCTGGAAAATCACGGCTCGCAATTGACCTAGCTTCACAGTTCCCCATTGAAATCATCAACGCCGATTCTATGCAGGTTTGCACATCAAAAACACACAAATTTACAAGTTTATGTATCGAGCAACAGAGAGATGAGAGACAGCGATGATGGTAGATGGCGGTGGTGGTGGTGGAGGTAGTTGCAGGTTGTGGTGGGTTGTGAAGGTGGAGCCGTGGAGGAGGCGGCAGATGGCGAAGATGATGTAGTCAAAGGCAGGTTTGGGGAAGATGATGTGGTCAAAGGGATTATTTAAATTATAAAGAGAGTTAATAAGCAAGGGTATTTTGGTCATTTAACATGGACTTAACTGAGAAATTTAACTGATGTTAGGGCTAGGGACCAACCGAGTGCATTTTTGAAAACCACAGGGACCACGCGTGTAATTAGTAAACCATTGGGACCACATCTGCAATTTTTGCAAACCACGGGGACCAACCAAGCATTTAACTCTAATATAAACTCATCAATCATTCAATCAAATATATAAATACTAAAAACCCATAATACTACGATAATTGTTATGAAATAGATAAAACAAATTAACAAAAATAGTGTAGCAAAAATGATCAAATTATCGAACCTACTTGCTAAGCGAAATTGTTGTCGTGCTGCAACTGAATCACTGAAAGTCTAAATCACTGCGAAATTGCGAAATTCCCTGATCTGATCGATGATCGACGTTTTGTTTCCCTCGTCCCAATTCCCTGTGCGATATACTATACTGCCTGCGACAGTGCGACGTTTTGTTTCCTTTCCCTGATCTAGCAGACCCTTATTTTTTGTTAGACTAGTCACTTGGGCTTGTTAGTTGGGACATTTTTTTAAAACTTTTTAACAGACCCTTATTTAAAGAACTTTGGGTCTTTTAAGCATGCCTTTATTTATACAAACATCCAGATTTTTTTTAAATATATATAAAAAAATTAAACAATTTTCGGGCCCTATATTGATTTGGGCCCTGATCGCAGGCACCTCCTGCACCCTCTGATAGCCGGCCTTGCGTCTTCTCTTAGGTTCATAGCGTCTAAAACACCTTCAATTTTATTGTACAATGAGGTTTGAATGTATTGCATGGTTTACCAAAAGAGGTTTGTGGTAGAAGACTCAAGAGTCAGACACTTTATTAGGTCAGTGTGTATCATTTTATTTTGACAAGGTATACACTTTTAACAGGGTAGTATTTCTAGTTTTCCCCTATAAGCACCTCTATCAGAAAAAAAAAAAAAAAAAAATGTATTACAAACTAGTACTCTAAGCTACCAATGGTACTTCATCTCATGAAATATTAGTCACTAAATTAATAAAGCAAAACAAGTTCAAGATAATCATCAATCTATCTAAAGGCGAAAGCAATTAGTCACTAGTTCCCACAATCTCTAATCTCTCCATGTGACAATAATTGTCAAGGTATCAAGTGTCTACCATATGCATAAGCGTCTCAAGACGGAGATTACTTGGTTTTAAATTCATTAACAAGGCAAGAAGACTCGACCTTTTTAAAAGAAGCACCAACCTTTGACCCACAACCAACGTTTTTTTTTTTTTGCCATGTGTAATGAATACATGCAACTACGACGAGACACCAATAATGCTCCCATCCTTTGATATCCCATTTAAGTGCTAAACTAGTTGTCTGCCCCACCCTTTTACGTCATGTG
The DNA here is from genome assembly GCA_030545235.1 of Helianthus tuberosus. Taxonomy (NCBI): domain Eukaryota; kingdom Viridiplantae; phylum Streptophyta; class Magnoliopsida; order Asterales; family Asteraceae; genus Helianthus; species Helianthus tuberosus. The sequence continues at coordinate 8,774,058 of CM060434.1, read as the reverse complement.
TCATGACGTTAAGAATGTTACGTAAGCCTGTAACACATCTCACTCCCTCTCTGAACATACTTAAAAGAGTTGATGCTATAGCCACCGCAGTACAAAGAAAGTAAGAAACCCAACTCGGCAACTCGCACAATGTTGAATCTCATCAACAAAACATACATTTGTCAAACATAGGCGAGTGATGTTTTACCAATGACATGATTTTCAGCCTAATGGACTTTTAGCCTGCTAAGCGATGCAAAGTGGAAATACATGCATAACTCGTTAATATAAACGTAAATAATCTCTAACATGGCTATAGATGTTTATCGTGATTTCCTTAAAAATGTTTATGGTAGATCATACAAAACATGAATATCACCAAATTAGTACTTCTAACAACCTCAAATCTTTTCGGTTTTTCCCAGTTTAAGCAAGACTAGAATACCAGGAAATTAATACTTAAACCTCGAGGCTTAAACTTGTCGATTTTCACCTGGAAAGCGGTTTTTTAGTTCCCAGAATCATCATCTTGACCGCCATTTTCTTCGGCCAGCTGTTTTTCCTTTTCTTGTTGCTCTGGAAAATAAAAGACCCAAGTTACGAAGAAAGTTCAAGAAAAAGTGAACATTAGGCAGCCATGTTTCTGCAGTAAGTGAACTAGTGAGGCCTCAAAACACAATCAACATGAGAATTAAGGGGTGTTTGGATGTGCATTTTGAAAGTGATTAAGCAATTTTGAATAACTGGAATCAGAAAATGATATGTATAAGATCGTGTTTAGACAATTTTTAAATTGAAACTTAAAAGGTTATTTTAACAAATAAAGAAAATGCTGTTAATTGGGGACAACAAAACTTTATTTGTTACTATTTATAAAAGGGTATTTTAGACACGAGCTAAAAAGTCAAAAATCGTAATTTTTGTGCATCAGGAAGCGGAATTATTCATGATGTATAAAAAACTATACGTTTTAAAGCATAATGTGTCTGCTTATGAGTTAATTTAGTACAGTAATTCTTAAAATAAATACATCATGGACGATTGTGTTGTTCTCAAAGCTGCTCAATGTGAAAACATGATTATATATATTGAATCTTCTCACCTAGGTAAAGGTATTACGGGTCAAGTCGAACCAGTAAAATCATTAATTAGATATTCTTAAGTCTAAAATCAAAGTAAAAGGACATACCATCATGTAGGTGAAGAAAATCAAAATTTAATTAGCATAAATGATCGAATTCACATACCCATAATTTGAAAGATGGCCTTCTGTGTGCGTTTTTCAAGCTTATCAAGTTTCTTCTGTACATCCCTTCTAAGATCCCAGTTCGGCTTTTTGGGTGCAATGTTCAAAAAAGGATCCTGTATCAAATTTTAAAAAAAGGAGTTAGTACCGGAAGTTACAAAAATTTATAAAAGGGATGAAACAAAGTATATATATTAACGATAAAATCCTTAAATTACCTCTTTTTTCTCTTCAACTGGAGGTTCGGTAGCAACAGGGTCTTCAAACTTTGGTAACTTGGGTGGAGCAAGTTTACCCTCCTGAAGCTGCTTATCATGAGGAAGGTAATTTCGAAACTTCACATTAACATCATTGTTAACATCACTGCAAGGATTTGGTATTTTGTCAGCATTTAGCAAAGTGAAACCATGTGCTGCAAATAGGGCTGTTCACGAGCCGAGCCGAACCGAACCGAGCGGACCTTTGCTCGTGCTTGGCTCGTTTACAAACCGAACCGAGCGGAGCGGCTAATTTAAAACCGAGCCTCAAATCAAGCGAGCATTTTTCGAGCAATAAAAATTCCGAGCGAGCGTCGAGCGAAATTCGAGCGATTTTGACAATCGTGTCGCCCGATTTAAATTTGCTGATAGAGATAGTGACGATGTTGGGTCTCAAGTTTTTATGTCTTTAAAAGCATGCACATTTAATGGCACAGTATTTTTCTTACTAATAACAATGTTGTGGCTGACGAGGCGATGATCATATTGCACGAACAATTACGTTGAGAGCAGGAGACGATCGACTTAGGGTAACCACATGAAACATTGAGGCGATTAACAAACTATCTTTTATCGGTTTAGGGTTTAACTTTTAGTTTTAATATTAATTATTTTATTGTTGTGGCTGGGCTAGTACGTACATATATAGTTGTAAATTTGTATATCGTTGACCAAAATCTAATAGAGTGGTACATATAAAACTATAAATTTAATTTATATTTAAGTATATATGTATGTGTAAGTGTGTATATATATAGGTGTGTGTGTATTATGTATAATTTATATTTGTGTATATATATGTGTGTGTATATACATGTTTATATATGTATATGTATAGGTATATGTATATGTATACTAATTAAAATAATAATTCGAGCCGAACCGAGCCGCGCGGACCATTGCTCATGCTTGGCTCGTTTACAAATCGAACCGAGCAAAGCGACTCGTTTACAACCGAGCGTCAAATCGAACGGGCATTTTTTGAGCAGTTTTCGAACTAGCGTCGAGCGAGCGACGAGCGGCGAGCGATTTGAACGGCCCTAGCTGCAAATGATAGACATATTATCTATCATATAGGAAAATTTCTTCATGGGTAAGCTGACTGAATTGCCTAAATTATGATATTTGATGAGTGATTATATAACTATCAGAGACAAAGAAGTTAGTAATAGTGTTTATGGTATGAATTGTGAATCAATATTATCGATCAACAAAGGCTCCTTATATAGCTGAATACAATACAACCCTAGCTGTATTTTTGGAAAAGATAAATATGATTCTATACAATATTTATCTAATAATAATACACATAATTATCTTCACAATTATCGGCTAAGACACCCCCGCAGTTTGAACGGGCGTAGGACAGACGTTCAAACTGGTACGAAAAGACTGGAACAGCTGCTTAGAGATGCCTTTGGTAAAAATGTCTGCATACTGGAGAGATGAAGGAACGTGCAGAACTCGAATATGTCCAACTCGAACCTTTTCACGAACAAAATGGATGTCAATCTCAATGTGCTTAGTTCGCTGATGTTGGACCGGGTTGTCAGAGAGATACACAGCTGAAACATTACCACAGTAAACGATAGTAGCCTTCTGCAAAGGTGTACGCAGCTCAAGTAACAAGTTCCGAATCCATGTAGCTTCAGCAACAGCATTTGCAACGCCCCGATATTCTGCTTCAGCACTCGAACGAGAGATGGTGGGTTGTCGTTTTGAAGACCATGAGATAAGATTATCACCGAGAAAAACGCAATACCCACTTGTAGACCGGCGCGAATCGGGGCAACCACCCCAGTCAGCATCGGAATAAGCAATCAATGAATCTGTACCAGACTTCATTATACGCAATCCATAGGCCAAAGTCCCCTGAAGATAACGAATAATACGCTTCAGGAATGCAAAATGTGGGTCACGAGGATCATGCATAAACAAACATATCTGTTGGACCGCATAAGAGATATCTGGGCGTGTAAATGTCAGGTACTGTAAAGCACCCGCTAAACTCCGATACAAAGTAGGGTCGGAAAAAGGTGCACCATCTGTGGCACTGAGTTTAGCTGATAAGTCAACCGGAGTAGTACACGGCTTACAATTGGACATGGACGCCCGAGAGATTATGTCTTTAGCATATTGTTCTTGGGACAAAAATAAACCATTGGGCTGTCGTGTAACCTTGATGCCCAAAAAATGATGCAAGTGGCCCAAATCTGTCATAGCAAATTCCCGAGACAGAGTATGGATGATCTCTTGTAACAAAGTGGTAGTAGAGGCTGTGACAACAATATCATCAACATACAGCAATAAATAAGCAGTCTCTGACCCACGATGATAGATAAACAATGAATTATCACAAGCACTGCTACGAAATCCATGAGAAAGGATATAATTAGCAAAACGGTCGTACCATGCCCGTGGTGCTTGTTTAAGACCATACAATGATTTCTTCAGGCGACACACAAATTCTGGATGTCGTTTGTCAACAAAACCCGTAGGTTGATGCATGAAAACAACCTCATTTAGAGTACCATGCAAAAACGCATTCTTAACGTCCAATTGATGGATAGGCCAGTCTCGTGAGATAGCCAAAGAGAGCACCGTCCTGATAGTGGCTGGTTTAACAACCGGGCTAAAAGTTTCATCACAATCCACCCCAACTGTCTGAGATTTACCATTAACAACCAATTGAGCCTTATAACGTTCCAACGAACCGTCTGACTTAAACTTGTGTCGAAAAAGCCACATGCACCTGATAATAGGCCTGTCAGGAGGACGAGGCACCAATTCCCATGTGTCATTCTCCTGTAAAGCTGTAAATTCAGATTGCATAGCATGTACCCAATTTGGATCGGCAAAGGCTTTGGTGTAAGAGGTAGGGACAGGGGAAATAGTGGTCGAAACAAGGCTGTGAAGGGCTGGAGGAAGGGAACCAGATTTGGACCTGGTGGTCATCGGGTGAACGTTTGAAGGGGGAGGCTGCGGAGCAGCAGCGGACTGCAATGGAGCAGCCGGAGCTAGCTGCTGAGGCGTAGCAGCAGAATGCTGCTGTTGGGCAGCAGTTGGGTGGGTTGTGGATGGTACAGAAGTACCCGGAACAGCTGATGTGGGACGTTTTCGGCGAGTGTAGGTAATCGGGAAGGGTATGGTGGCCGGGTGAGGCTGTTTAGGCAATGATGGGCTGGGCTGATGAAACTGAAAGAGAGGTGGCATGGGATCGTCAAGAAATTGATAGGAGGTGGGTGGGGTAGGAATGGTGTAAGGAAATGTATGTTCGTCAAAGGCGACGTGCCGGGAGATATGGACTCTACCGGTTGTGGGATCAAAACAACGATACCCGCGAAAGTCTGGAGGGTAACCAAGAAAGATACACCTCACAGAACGGCTATGAAGCTTATGAGGTTGAGTGGCAGAGGTGTTGGGGTAACAAGCACATCCAAAAACACGTAGATGATCATACGTGGGATGGCGTAAATAGAGGGCATAGGTGGGAGTGAAATAGTTGAGGCGTTTTGTGGGGAGAATGTTGTGTAGATAGGCTGCGGTATGAAGAGCTTCCACCCAGAAAATAGGAGGAAGTGAGGCATGAATGAGCAAAGAACGAATGATATCATTTAGACGCCGAATCATCCGTTCCGCCCGGCCGTTTTGAGATGAGGTTTGGGGACACGCAAAACGAAAAAGAAGTCCGTGTTGGTGAGCAAAGGTTTTGAAAGCAGTGTTATCAAATTCACCCCCTAAATCACATTGAAAAGTTTTAATAGGACGATTAAACTGTGTGGCTATTAAACGGTGAAATTTGACAAAGGTTGGGAAAGTTTCAGATTTATATTTTAAGGAGTTAATAGCCAAAATGGTCCCTGAGGTTTGCTCACTTTTGCCACTTTAGTCCAAAACCCAAATTTTTTACATCTGGGTCCCTGAGGTTTGCATTTTTTTGCCATTTTAGTCCAAATTTCAAAAAAGTCAAATTTTGTCAGGATTTCTTACTGATTTTTGTCCTTTTCCTCATTTCTCCTAGGGGCAAAATTGTCATTTTGTCAGGATCTCTCTCCCTCTCTAAAGTCTCTGCACTCTCTCTCTCTCTCTATAAACAAACATCTGACTCTCTCTCTTCTCTCTCTCTATAACACCACCAGATCCAGACTCCACCACCACAACTTTTGGTTTTGATTCAGATCTTTATTCATTCAATGAACAACAACAACAATTATTTTGAAAGCTGTTAATCGATCCTCTGATTCATCATCTGTAAAACTCGAAGACCAAACCCATAACCCTATCCACTTCAAAGCCAAAATCCCCATCGCCGTTTTCGGAATCCCCTTCCTCTCCGGCTTCTCCGCCACCCACCACCACCCCTCTCCGTCCTCCGACACCCTCTCCCTCTCCCTCCGCACCCACTTCCCCTCCGGCCCCTCCCTGTTCAAAACCCCATCATGTTCAAAATGCAGAAATCAAACGCAAAAATCAAATGCAGAATCGTTTCGTTTTCAAAATCAAATGCAGAAATCAAACCCCTCCGGCCCCTCCCTGCGACTCCGGTGAGCACTCCTCATACTCCGGTGCCGGTTGAGTCCTCCAACGGCTCCTGTGACTGCTCCTCTGGTTCCTAAACATGAAGATAATGTGAGGATGATGAACTTATGGTGAATCAGGGGATATGAACCACCGTCGTCCACCGTTGAGACCATCATCAACATCATCATCGACAATCTCAGAAATAACAGAAAATTGGTGAAGGGGGTTTTTACCGTGATGCTCCGCTGCCGTCGGCGGATTGTTGCCGGAAAACGGTTGGAGAATTAGGGTTTGAGATGAGATTTGATAGGCAGATTAAGCAAATGGATCCGCCTTCTAGGGTTTGGAGGATTAGAGAGGATGTGTGACCTTGTGAGCATGTTTTTGTTAGGTGTTGCCGGTGCCGGAGATGTTGATCGGAATCTGGCCGGTGAAGATGATCTGAGAAGGGGAGGAGGTGTGCTTGTGAAGAGAGAGAGAAGGGGAGGAGGTGTGCTTGGAGGATTAGAGAAGATGATCTGAGATGTGTGTGTTTATAATAAGGGTTTTATTATTTTTAAATTAATAATTAGTTATAATTAAATGAAAATGACCATTTTACCCCTGTGCAAAAGGACAAAAGTTGAGGTTTTTTTTTAGAAATATGACCAGATTTCATTTTTGGACTAAAATGGCAAAAAAATACAAACCTCAGGGACCCAGATTTAAAAAATTTGGGTTTTGGACTAAAGTGGCAAAACTGAGCAAACCTCAGGGACCATTTTGGCTATTAACTCTATTTTAAGGGATAAACCCATATGAAATGTGAGAAGTTATCAATGAGTACCATGTAGTATTTATAGCCAGTTTTACTAAGCACAGGAGATGTCCACAAATCACAGTGAATAATATCAAATGGGGAAAAAGTAAAAGAACTGGAAGTGTAAAAAGGCAATCGTTTACTATTAGATAACTGACAAGAATGACAAAAAGTAGACTTTGTCTTATTACATTGAAAATTGAAATTACGACTAAGAATATCTAATACTTGAACACCAGGATGTCCAAGACGATCATGCCAAGGGTGAGAGGCGGAAGCAAGAAAGCAGGCTTGTGGAGGAAGTTCAGGAGCTGTGAGCGGGTAAAGGTCTCCTGTGCTATTGTGGCGCGAAAGAATTTGTCCAGTTGGAAGATCCTTCAAAGTAAAACCAAATGGGTCAAACTCAATAGATAAATTATTATCTTGGTTTAAAAAAGCGGGAAGCGCACAAAAACGATGAGGTCTAAAAAAGCTTTTTTTAAAGCGAAGCGCAAAAGCGGTGAGCTTTTCGTACACGAAGCGCAAAGTGATTATAAAATTTGTTTTTTATATATCCCATAAGTGTGTAGCCTCCAATACCTATGATTTAGCTATAATTAAGCTTTATATATGTTTTAAAATGAAAAAAACATAAATGTACACATAGTTAGTAGCAAAGGACTTATATGTTGGGTGTGTGAATGAAAGTCTCAAAAGGTGGTAAATACTTTGTCCCACATCGGTGTGGGGACAAAGTGAGTGGTTGTTTATAAGGTAAAGTCTTTACTACTCCATTGTAGCTTTATGACATGTTTTACCACAAGTCCTACCCGCGCGCAGGGGGGGGTGCAAAAAATGAGTTTCTGAATTGAAATTTAATTGAACTCGTGCATGCCCGCACGTCCTGCGGACACGAATGCAGCTCCGAAAACCCCAGGCACGCGTGGGCCAGTTTTTGCATTTAACCTTCATTTTTTTTGTATTAAAGCCAAGCCCAGACGAGAGTTTTAAAAAAAAAAAAAAAGGCTGTACAAAGCATAGAAACAACCCATGTACATAAAGCGTGCGCCTCAGCCTGCGCCTTAGGTCGATTTTCCCCTAAAAATCGCGCCTCAGCTGCGCTTTTTGTACATAGTGCGCCTTATGTCACACAAGGCGATCCAGCCTGCGCTTCGCGCTTAAGGCGCGCTTTTTTAAACCAAGATTATTATCGCGAGTAAAACGGCGTACAGAAATTAAATTTTTGATAACTTTTGGGCTATAAAGGATATTGGGTAGGATATAGGTTCGGTTGTTTATGGTTTTAAAACCTGTGCCAGATCCATGGATGGGTAAACATTCACCATTGCCAACCAGTAATTTACTGCAAACAGGAGAAGATGATGGGATGGAAATCATACCTTGTTCAAAGGAGACATGTCTCTCTGCCCCGGTGTCCATATTAAGAGTTGGGTCTGGTTGCTGGAGTTGCATCGAGGTGAAAGCTGCCTGAAGATCAGAGGGGCACAAGGCATTATAGCCATGTTGCTGCGGTGGTCCAGCAGAGGGAGTCATAGGCTGGTAACCGGTGAAGTGGGCCTGAGAGGACTGATCAGTGGGCTGCTGTTGCTGGCCGAAGTTGCACTGTTGGGCCGGTTTATGGGCCAAGGAGATTGGGTTGGGTATGGACAAGGTGGAGTGTTCCACCAGGCCCATTGTGGGTAACCGGTATTGGGAAAGGGCCAGGGAGTTGGAGGCTGTGGAGGCTGATTTGAAGAGGCCCACTGCTGTTGCTGCGGCTGCCGAGAACTACCACGGCCTCGGCCACCGCCACGACCACGAGAATTCTGTCCACGACCCCCACGACCACGTCCTCGGTACCCGGTTTGCTGCTGAGAAGAGTGATTGTATTCGGGCTGCTGAGAAGAGTGATTGGGCTACTGGGTTGTAACCAGAACAGAAGAGGCGGACTGCTGACGCGCCTCAAGGAGAATCTGTTCGTCATGCAACATGCTCCGAGCCAAGTCCCAATCGGCGTCTTGGCTGTTAATGAGGGCAGCTGTGGTGTCAAACTCAGCGGGTAACCCACGGACCAACTGAAGAACAAGGCGAGAATCGGTGATTGGCTGGTCCACGTCTCCCAATTGATTCGCCAGTTCCTTAAGACGCTGGCAATAATCATCAAGAGACGAACAGGCGGCAAGAGTAAGGTTGCAGAACCTGGTTTCTAAGGCTGCTGCACGTGACCGTTTATTACTGAGATAGAACTTTTCAATCTTCAACCATGCTGCTCGTGCGGTAGTTTCCGTATCAATAATTTTGCTAAGAAGATCGTCTGATATCGTGCCGAATATCCATTGCAGAACGAGGGCATCGATTTCTTTCCAGGCAGGGTACTCAGGAGCCGTATCAGGCGGTGGTTTGGTGTCATCTATATGATCAAGCACTTTGTAAGCGACTGCATGAAGTTTGAACAGCTTTGTCCAGGACGAATAAGGAACCTTCGTGCCATCAAGTGTACGAATTTTCTGTTGGATATTCGTAACTGAGTAGGCAGGGTGAAGGGGGGTGACGGCTTTTTGGGAAGATTCAGGGGTATCGGCTAGTATGGTCATCGCAGTGGCTGGAACAGAACTGAAAGTCTGTTATGGGTCGGCTAGGGTTTGAAAAAAACGAAGGGAAGGAGAAAAGAATCTCAGAACCGAAGCTCTGATACCATAATAGTGTTTATGGTATGAATTGTGAATCAATATTATTGATCAACAAAGGCTCCTTATATAGCTGAATACAATACAACCCTAGCTGTATTTTTGGAAAAGATAAACATAATTCTATACAATATTTATCTAATAATAATACACATAATTATCTTCACAATTATCGGCTAAGAGTTAGAACAGTAGAAACCGTTTTTAACCCGTTTACAAAATTATCTAACAAATTTAAAATATATATACACAATATGTTAATATGTATGTTATGCCAGATGCACAGGTGATAAAAGCCTAAAGCCTAGCAATAGCTATTTCCAACACCGTCGATTTCAATGTCAACACTTTATCAAAATTTGTGCATTGTAACTTGTAATGTTGAATACTAAAAGTTATAATCTTGGTGTAACAATAAAACTGAAAAGGTTGCAAACATGTTCTAATATGCAGCATCTCAGGAACAATACAGATATGTGAGAAAAATGTAAAACTGTAAACAAAAGAAATATCTGTACTTCATATCTAGAAACAGAATTAGAGTATAACAATCTAACAATTTCGGTTGTAAGAAAAGCATGACCTACAAGAATTTAAATTTGACTTCTGAGACATGCTTATTAGCTTCATAAGGATCTATTATGCAAGAGACAATTATTACATACTAAACAAAGGTGGCAAAATAGGCATGAAGGTTAAAATGTCAAGTCGTTCCCTGATTTAGCATACGTATGCAACTTTCAACTCGTTACCTAGCTAAACTATTTGATTTGACTCATAAGAAAAAAAGGCAACCCAAATTGACTCATTCATGGTCGAAAATGCAACCTATAGCTATAACTTTAAATTATATTTAAGTTAACTTTTCTCCCATGAGTCCATGACATATACAAGTTGAAATGAAAATCGAGACAAACTAAATAGCAAAAAAGGATAAGGTTTGTGGATGCTCACGTTTCTTCCTCATCAGGAGTCTCAAGAAGGTTTTTAGCAGCTCTCAGAGCTTCTAGCCTCTCCCGCCGAGCTGCTGCTGCTTGCTCTATACTTTCTTCTTCCTCGCTACCCATCTCTCAAGGTCACCACAAACCTACTTTTTTAATAGACAAAAAACAGTTTCATCAACATAAACCGTAATGAATTATGTCAATTATCAAACATTTCAACTTAAATTTTGCATAGATGATTGATTATGCATAGTAATAACAAATTTCCATTTAATATTTAGGATTTTAAATTTAAGGTTTATCAGTAATTTACATCTGAGTGTGATTCAAATCAAACACACACCAGGTTAATTTCGACCACAAGTTCAACAATAACTAAGCTATGAAAACACTAATCAATTGAATATTTCAATATCTGTAAACTTAAGTTAAAACATCAAATTTGCGCGTTGTTGTAAAAATTGGAATTAATCCACGGTTAATCGGAAATCACTGGTTCACCAATTAATTTTCACCTAGTCGGGCTCATTAATCGGTAGTCGGTAAAAGCCAGTCAAAATTGATCTATTTTTAAAGTATTTGAACTGATATGTTATATTTAAATTTAATTGTTTATGAACTATACTATGTAAACTTTGATGTATTTTTGTGAATTTTGAAGTATTATATTCATATCGATGTGCATGTACATATATAAGTTTGAAAAATTAATATAAAAATTCCAATCCACCGATTAAACGCTAGTCAGTACCCCTTTGACCGACTAGCGCCTAGCGATTTATAAAACATATTTTTGCATGATACTAACAAATTTCAGCTGCTTATTAGGGTTTATCAGTAATCAACATATGAAAATGATTGAAACACATACCGGGTTAGTATCGACAATGACTTCAACAACAAACTATCAAGAATACTAATCAATCAAACAATTCAACCTTGAACAGACTATATGCACCAACATCTACATTGATTAAGCATAGTGATAACAACTTTCAGCTGCTTTCTAGGGTTTCAATTTAGGGTTTATCATCAATTGACATCTAAGCGAGATTCAAACACATAACAGATTAACAGGTTAGTTTCTTACACGAATGACGAATCCAAAAATAAACTATCAAAAACACTAATCAATCAAACGATTCAACCTTAAACAGACAAATTACAGCAACATCTATTAATTTTTGGGTTTCAAATTTAGGGTTTATCAGTAATTGGCATCTTAACAAAATTCAAACACATAACAGGTTAGTTTCAACCACGAATTCAACAATAAACTATCAAAAACACTAATCCATCGAACAATTCAACCTTAAACAGACAAATTACAGCAACATCTATTAATTTTTGGGTTTCAAATTTAGGGTTTATCAGTATTCGACATCTTAGCAAAATTCAAACACATAACAGGTTAGTTTCAACCACGAATTCAACAATAAACTATCAAAAACACTAAATCAACCAAACAATTCAACCTTGAACAGACAAATTACAGCAACATCTATTAAGTATTAGGGTTTCAAACTTAGGGTTTATCAGTAATTGACATCTGAGCGTGACTCAAACATGTAACAGGCTAGTTTCTACCACAAATTCAACAATAAACTATCAAATACAAGTATCAATCGAGTATTTCAACCTTCAACAGACAAATTACAGCAACATCTACGGTTATATAATAGCGATAGTAATGTTCTAGGGTTTAAGCAGTAAATACACATCGAAAACAGAAGGTGATGACGAAAAACTTACGTGAAAGTGGTTAGAGTGAAGATTGGAGACGAATCAAGGTTTAAAATTGAAGAGAAGAAAACCCCAACAAGAACCCCCTCAGCTCAAGACGATATATATAGTTCCCTTTTTGTTTCTGAAGAAAGTACAGTTTCGTCCCTCAACTATATATCAATGTCGAGATTACTCATAAAAAGTATTTACCACAATAATACTCATTTCAAACCTTTCTTGTTAACCCGTTTAACAATTCTGGGTACAAGACTACAAGCATAAGCATTAAATATATGGGCAGTGCTTTATGCTTGGCTGGACTGATTCGAGTTTTAACGAGCCGAGCTTTTGTAGTTCGTGAGTGGATTAGCTCGTTTGCACTTCTACTTTTGTCATAGGAGACTAATCGGTCAATCTACACCCTCCTTCATACTCCCTAGAGTAGCCTACTATTGTCATCAACTATCTCTCTCTATGGATGGTAAAAATTATAGCATGAGAAATAAAAAAAATGAAAGTTAGTGGATGTCATGTGGCATCCATTGATTAGCTCACCGTCTATCTCAACCAATCATAACCAAAAACTATTCATAAATATGTATTTCGTTATATAGTATGATATGATATTATATAGTATAATGTTTGAAAATAATATGTAATCAACGTTTCACATATGTAAAATCTTGACAATGGAATATTCATACATACATAAAAATATTTTATATATATCAATGGTTATATCTCTATGCAACTTTCTAGGTATTCCATTTATGGAATGTCAGTGTAACCCAGCCATTGGTGAAAACAAAAATAAGAAGAAAAAAAGAAAATGGTTCAAATCCGGCACTGGTAGATACTGCGAAGAATCGAACTCGTTCTCCAGGAAGGAAAACTTACTAGCCAACCAATTCCACATTTTGTTGATGGATTTTGTATAAAAGTTGTACATACAAATTTTACAGCATGAGAAACAAAAAAAAAAGTTAGTGGATGTCATGTGTCATCTACTGCTCAACGAATCATAGCCAATAACTGTGTGTACACACTGTTTTCAAAACCCAATCAATTGGATCAGGAACTAATCAGTTGAGTCTTTTTTGAACCAGTTATGTTTTTCCTTTCGAAATCTCATTTGTTTATCCATTTCTTACTTGAGCCTTCATATTTTATTTATTGAACTTCTAAGGCTTCATATATCTTTAATCAATTTCACACCTAAAAATAAAGTATTTTTTATATTTTTTTTAAGTAGTTATATATAGACACACTTTTAAAATTTCAAAATGTTTATGACAGTTCAATTGTCAATAACTGGTCCGACCAATGAATCGATAAGAGAACGAATCTGATAATTAATACGGTAATAAAATCAATATTATTTTTAAGTCTCATGGAGGAAGTTAAACAAAGAATCTTCATTAAATATTTGACTAAAATACACAGATAGTCAAGGTATATTCAAATCTTGAATTTGGTCTCTAAATATAAGAAAGTACACTAGTTGTCTAAACATACGCATAAATGATAAAAGTAACACATAAAGTTCCTGACATGAATGGACAATTAAATTGTTTCGTTAAGTTGTGTTAAATGGCAAAAATACCCATTACCTACAGATAAAGTTCCTGACATGAATGGACAATTAAATTGTTTCGTTAAGTTGTGTTAAATGGCAAAAATACCCATTACCTACAGATAAAAAATATGTGGGACCATCAAAGCCATCTTTTTCTTCCGAGTAAATTACTTACCCTAATGCTCCCTAAGGTTGTCCCATATCTCACTTAGGGTGTGTTCGTTCCACTTAATGGAAATTCAGATAGAATTGGAATACAGACTTCATTTCTTATGTTGTTCGTTGAAAGAATTGGAGTTGAAAGGAGAACAAATCGCTTGTGGGTCGTGTCGTGGTCTGCAACTAGGACCTGCAAATTCAAGGACAGGTAGAGAAGAGGACCAGAAGGTTCCCATCTGAGTTCATGTGCTTGTGGCGAGTTTAGGTATGGTGGTGGTTTGTTGCCGGAAAAACAAACCGGTGGGCGACTCCTTTGCTATTGCCCAGCGACAAACACAGCGGGTGGTGTGGGTGAGGGCTGGGGGATTATTATTATTATTAGAGTAAACTGCCATTTTGGTCCCTGTGGTTTGGCCAGTTTTGCCACTTTAGTCCAAATCTCAAACTTATTACATCTGGGTCCCTGTGGTTTGCATTTTGTTGCCATTTTAGTCCAAAATTCAAAAACCCTATTTTTTGACTGTTGCAACCTCCTATTTTGTCCTGTAGTGCAGCGGCATTTTGGTCATTTTGCTTTTCATTTAACATTTTCTTAATTAACATTTTCTTAATTAAAAAAGTAAATTAAATACAACTGACTCTCTCTCTTCTCTCTCTATAAACAACAAGAAGTCCAAATAATCATCTTCATCTTCCCCAAATCTGCAACTCTCAAAACTCTCACCCACAAACTCTCAAAATCCAACAAAAACATTCGTCTTCGAGTCTCCGAGGTCTGCAACTGAAACGACGGTGGGTGTACGATGACCACCGAATCCAGAAATATACACACCCCCAATTGTCTGCAACACAAATCATCTAATCTTATCTTATCTTTAGAAATATACACTGAAACGACGGTGGGTGCCGTGTCTGCAACTGAAACATTCGTCTTCCCTCCCATTCCCCTTTCTTCTCTAATCTTATCTTTATTTTATGATTATATACACACCCCCAATTGTCTGCAACACAAATCATCTAACAAAAATACAAAATCTCCAACTCCAATCTCACACTCAAGTGTACATTAACCCCATAATCCACCCTCCACTCTCTCGATTTCTACCTGCAGCACAAGATCATCTTCATACACACAAATAAAACCCATAACACTCCTCCCACACCCCCACCCGTGACGGTGGGAGACGGTGGTGGAGGTGATCTTTAGATCGACCAAAGAGAGAGAATTCGAAGCGGAGAGGAGCCGGTGGTGCACAGTGACGGCGGGAGACGGCGCCGCCGCTCACGGCGGCGTTAGTGATGGAATTTTGTGGTTTTCACCTCTGATTAGTGCAAGATGGTTCTGGTGGAGGTCCGAACAATCTCAGATCCGTCATCGGAGTTCCTTTCTCAGATCCACACATCTTTCTTCCCCAAATCTCAGATCCGTCATCGGAGTTCCTTTCTCTCTCCTCTCTCTCTCTGATCTCCTGAACATACATGTGGTGAGAAAGGGGAGGAGGTGGCGGTGGTGGTGGTGCTATAGAGAGAGAGAAGAGAGAGAGGGAGGAGGAGGTGACGGTGGTGGTGGTGGTGGTGCTATAGAAAGAGAGAGAGAGAGAGAGAAGAGAGAGAGATGGAGCTTGATCGAGGAATTAAACAGACAATTAATACACACATACATATACAACAAATGAAATTTAGAAAATGACCAAAATGCCCCTGCACTACAGGACAAAATAGGAGGTTGCAACAGTAAAAAAAATAGGGTTTTTGGATTTTGAACTAAAATGGCAACAAAATGCAAACCACAGGGACCCAGATGTAATAAGTTTGAGATTTGGACTAAAGTGGCAAAACTGACCAAACCACAGGGACCAAAATGGCAGTTTACTCTTATTATTATTAGTTAATTTAAAAATGGTGGGCCACATTAGTTAATTTATTACCTATATACATAATAAATTTTAAATTTGATTCTAATTTTAAAAAGAGCCAACTATAACTGAACATGCAAGAATTGATGCAGGCTTTAGCTCTATTGATTAGAGATGAAGAGTTAGATATAAAAACTGGTTCAATGAACCTATTACACATGATACTCGAGATGTTATTGAGTTCTAGGTGGAGTTGAGGGCGGATTACCCTCTTCAGGTGGTGTTGAGGGCGAATCACCATCTTGAGGTGGTGTTGAGGGTGAACTACCGCCTTGGGGAGGCAATGGAGAGGATCCAAAGTCGAGAAACGGATAGACACCGGGTGGTTTATCTTGTGGTTGGATGGATAACAATTGACTCGAGTCACCAATGACCTCAGCCCATCCATAATGAGGTTCCGCCCTACAATCAAAATGAAGTTAAAAGATCTTGTTTTGTGGGATCAACTGTAATAAATAGTAACTTACTCGTAACTAGTTTCCTCGTCTACAACAATATCCCAGCTTTCAGATGTCGTGCTTTTCCCGTATTTGTGCACCTTGCTAATGATAGAAAGTAGAATACACACCATGAGAATCATGTCTTAACTTTAATACAAAGGCGGGAATAACAAAAGGCTGTTGAAAAGTACCCGTTTCCAAAATGCTCTTCGCCCCATGTCCTCGACCAACCTGATATAGGAATGAAAGCAAGGGTCATGCAAAACAGTATCTAATGTTAATGATTCTTGGATCAATGCTTAAGCTAGAAGAGCCCATGGCACTATAGCCTAGTGGCATCTTGGGGGTGGGATAAGGCTTAGGGACCATGAGGTCCCGGGTTCGATTCCCACAAGGGGGGTTTTCCCATATTTATTGGGTTTTCTCCTGAATTGGGGGTGGTTCCGGTGGCACGATGATACTCCAATGGTCCGTCAGTGATCCAACTTTTCCGTTCAAAAAAAATGCTTAAGCTAGAAGAAGGTAAAATCCAACAATAAGACAACCCAAGAATGTCATTACGCCTTAACGCCTGAAGGTCACCTACCCCCTCGCTTCACCTCATCCCACTGGCTAGCAGGGTGAATACTGGTGGGGAACTAAAGAAGGTTACTAAGGGGTATTTAAGACCTTTGACAAAAATAGCCAAAGCACACTAAACCATGTGCATAGTTAACAGTTGCAATTTCTTTGGAACAGTGGGAATTTGGGAGTATGATGAAATGTTTATAAGATCAAGTAAAAAGAAGTAGGGGACATACGTTCACCCGCAGGAGTGACATGCCATGTCTCTCCTTGACGAGAACCAACGCCACCAAAAAACTTCTCCTCCCATTTGTCTCCCCATTTTGTTCCCAGTTCAGTTTCAGCCCATTTGTCCGTCCTGAAAGAAAAAAAGTACACACATTAATACTAAGTTAACAATCAACTAGGGATGAGCATTTGGTACCGGGTACCGGTACCGTACCGGTAACAAACCGTACCGGGTATATTCGGTACCGGTACCCACTTTCCCTGTTTTTCGGTACCGGTACCGGTATTTACGGGTAAAACACTGGTAAATACCGGTACCGTACCGAACCGGTGTATTCGGTACCGGTACCCACTTTTCCCGTTTTTCGGTACCGGTACTTTCAGTATCGGTACCAAACGGGTACCGTGCTCGTATTGGTACCAAACGGGTACCGTGCTCGTATCGGTACCAAACGGGTACCGTGCTCATCCGTACAATTAACTGTTTTATTCCATGTTATTTAAGGTTAATAGGTCAGTGTAGTAAGTAGTATCTGTAAGATTTCATGTTATTTAATTCTCTTGTTAGTTTTTCAAAAAGAATGCTTTTCGGTTTCCTATCGAATATACACTGAGACCTTTCCAACTGCAGAGTGCAGAAAAAACATTTATTCATATATAATTGACCATTTCCGACATACCATTTTAGAACAGATCCTCTTCCATCATAATGCTCTCCCCACTTTTCCCACCACGACTGCTCGTTTAGTCTACCATATTTGTGTGCTCCTTTCTCTGTCCATCCTTTGGCATCATATTTCTCCCACCTACATTAAACATAAGTTACAGCATTGACGATGCTACCTTGTTTGTTTCACTAAATTCATTTACATGAAGTAATTTAGGAGTGGCCAATCAGCAGGTCGGAAAAGACGGATAACACGTCAAAATGGTAACTATTTAGTATGGGTCAGGCTGTGTAGACCCACAAACACTTGGTATATATTGAATTTATAAATAATTAATGTGTTATATGTGATTACAAGAACTATACTATTACAGTTAATAATCTAAACATTTTAAATAAAGAAATGAATAAAATGTCATTTTCGCCTCTAAGGTTTTGGCCAGTTTTGCGACTTTCATCCAAAGATTTGTTTTTCCACATCTGGATTCAAAAGGTTTGAAATCTTGCCATTTTCGCCTGGCTTGTTAACTCCATCCATTTTTACCGTTAAGTTAGGGGTATTTCCGTTTTTTTTTTTTTTTGGGCTAACTTGAAGGGCAATTCGGTCTTTTTCAGTTCATGTTATAAGACTAAATACCCCTGAAAAAGACCAAATTGCCCTTTAAGTTACAAAAAAGACGGAAATACCCCTGAATTAACACAGAAAAATGGATGGAGTTAACGAGCCGGATGGAAATTTCAAGATTTCAAACATTTTGGATCCAGATGCGGAAAAACAAACCTTTGGACGAAAGTCGCAAAAGTAGCCAAACCTCAGGGACGAAAATGACATTTTACTCTAAAGAAATTTAAGAGGTTTCTGCTTTTGAATACATCTTCGACAACTTTTAACCCTTTTGACCTATAAACGGGTCAAAATAGCCACCACAAAAAAGTACAGTCTGTATACAAGGAGAGAATCCATACCAGTTCTCATACCATCCAGCATCTTCTGTGCCTGATTTTGCTTGCTTTTGTGCACTTCTTTCTATCCTTGCTATATTACTGCACCAAAAACCAAATCATCACTAAAATAAAAATTAATATTTAAATTTTTGAACTCTTTGGTAACATTTAGAATGTAATTACAACTATGAGAACCTCCATTCATCTTGATGAAGAACTTCTCGCCATGTTTCCCACCACGACTCCCCTTCAGAATTTCTTCCAGATTTCTCAACGCCTAATAATTACCGCAATATATTATTTTTTTTACGGGAAATATCAACAGTAAAAGGTAAATAAGAGTTACCTAGCTCTTTGTATCCAGTCCAGTCACTTTTCTCCCACCACTGTCAAGGAGATCAATAAATCCAGTTAAATGTATACCTGGGATCATACTTGATAATAACAGAAATTAGTACTTCAAATCATCATAATTATAAGTCAAGGTTAGGTGTGTTAGGATTTAGATCACACACACGAGATCAATAAACGAAAACAATAAGAAAAGTAGACACAAGATTTACGTGGTTCGGTCACAGTGTGTAACCTACGTCCACGGGGGCAACTAGGGTTTGTATTTTATTGAGTGATAATGATTACAAGTACAAGAGATATATTTATAGGCTAGAATTAGGGTTAGTCCCTTGCTAAACAAGTAACTAAACATCTGGGCCTAAAACACTTAAAGCCCATTAGGGTTAGGGCCGGCCGAACCCTTTCCCTTCTTCTCTCTAATTCTTGGCTAGCCTTAATGGGCTGGGCTGAAGACAACATCTCCAACAATCTCCCACTTGGTGTCTTCGGACCTCGAACTGCACCATCTCTTCTGTACTTCTGTAAATGAAAATCCCCCTTGATCTTCAAAACTCCCTAGTTACCCCGCCTTCTCAGCATTATTCCTGAAGGCCAGCTGAAGCTATGCATAGCTTCAGCTTATCCAGCACCACAACCTTGGTAAACATATCTGCTGGATTCTTAGCACCTGGGACATTCTTCAAACTGATTGATCCTTCACTGATCAATCCTCTGACAAAATGATACCTCATCCCTATGTGCTTCGTCTTCCCATGATAAACGGGATTCTTTGCAAGTTTCACTGCACTTTTATTGTCACAATACAGCGAGTAGCCAACTTTATTTTTTCCTAACTCTTTCAGAAAAGCTTTCAACCATATTAGTTCTTTACTGGCCTCAGCTACTGCCATGTATTCAGCTTCTGTAGTAGATAAAGCCACACTTTTCTGAAGTCTGGACCATAGTCACATGGATCGTGGTTCGCTCCGGTTCGCGGAACGAAAACGGATACGTAGTTCGTGAAATCTTAAAATTCGGTACGAGGGGGGTAGGTTCATTCGGAACGCCAATTCGGTACGCGGTACGGAGTACCATATAGTTTGGTACGACGTATCGTATATAAAACAATTATTACAATATCGTTTATAAAAAAAATCCAATCTGAAAAACAAATTTGATAATCATATCCAAAATGCAAAAGCATTTCATAACCATAATCATAATTCATAAGTTCTCGAATCGTTCCGAAACGGCGAATTTTTCAATCGGAAACACGTTTTTCAATGATTCGGAATGAGTATTGTGATAATCGGGTACGACCTTTTTTCCGATCTGGTTCGCGAACCCAGGCCGAATGGTTCGATTCTGTACCCGATTCTGGTACGGCCGAACCGATTCGGGATTCGAGGGGAGATCTGCGTTTCCTGTGACTATGGTCTGGACATCCAACTCACTGTTGTTCCTCCCACTGTAAAGACATCCTGTAGTGCTTTTAAATGTATCTTTACAGCCACCCAGGTCAGCATCTGTATAACCCTTGAGAATCACATCCTTTCCTTTAAAACACAGCCCTATCTTTGACGTACCTTTCAAATAACGAAGCACCCATTTAACTGCTTCCCAGTGTTCTCTTCCCGGATTTGACATAAAGCGACTGACAACTCCAACTGCGTGTGCTATGTCAGGTCTCGTGCATACCATAGCATACATTAGACTTCCTACAGCAGATGCATATGGAACTCTAGCCATATCAGCTTTTTCTTCTTCAGTTCTGGGACACTGATCTTTAGTAAGCTTGAGGTGACTTCCTAAAGGCGTGTTTCTAGGCTTGGTCTTCTCACTGTTCATACCAAATCTCTACAACACTTTCCCGATGTACTTCTCCTGGGATAGTGTCACTGAGCCATCTTTCTTGCTTCTGGTTATACTCATCCCGAGTATCTGTCTGGCTGGACCCAAATCCTTCATCTCGAATTCTTTGGACATTTGCTTCTTTAACCTGCTTATTTCTTTCATATCAGAACCTGCAATTAACATATCGTCAACGTAAAGTAACAATATGATATAAGAGTTGCTGAACTTATTCAAATAGCAGCAATGGTCCATCTGACATCTCTTGTACCCTGACCTCTCCATGAAGTTATCAAACTTCATGTACCACTGTCTGGGTGCCTGTTTAAGACCATACAAACTCTTCTTTAATTTGCAGACCCAGTTCTCTTTCCCAACAACCTTGAATCCCTCAGGTTGTGCCATATAAATGTCTTCATTTAGGTCACCATGTAGAAAAGCTGTTTTCACATCTAACTGCTCTAAATGCAACTTTTCTGCGGCTACAATACTAAGAACCAACCTAATGGTAGTCATCTTCACCACCGGAGAGAAAATCTCATCATAATCAACTCCCTTCTTCTGCTGAAACCCCTTGACTACTAAACGGGCTTTGTACCGTTTAGAACCATCGTGTTCTTCTTTGACCCTGAAGACCCATTTATTTTGTAAAGCTCTTTTATTTGGCGGAAGCTTTACTAAGACCCAAGTCTTGTTTTTATCTAAAGAGCTCATCTCATCCTTCATTGCACGCTCCCACTGGAGAGAATCTTTCATCTTGACTGCCTCAGAGTAACTTTCTGGTTCACCGTTTTCTGTCAAGAGAATATAATTAACTGAAGGATTATATTTATTAGGCGGTTTACTAACTCGGGTGGATCTCCTGACCCAATTTTCTGACGGGTCAGGCTGCTGTGGAGGCTGTTCTTCTTCATGCTCTGAGCTCCCACTGTCAGAGACTTCTCCTGTCTTATTATATCCACCTTCAACCTCTGGTCCTGTGTCATCTTCAGAATCTGATTCAGGTTCTATAACTGGTTCATTCTTTTGACCGTCAGTGTCAAACTCGACTACTTCTTTCTGAACCTCTGACTTCTCCGAATTCCTGTCTTTGTACAGCTCTGCTTCATTGAATTCGGCATGTTTGCTTCTGACTAGCTTTCTACTTTCATGATCCCAAAGCCTGTAGCCCATTTTATCAGACCCATATCCAACGAGCGTGTACTTCTTTGCTTTGGCATCTAACTTGTCACCTTCAAGATCAATATCATAAGCACTACACCCGAAGATTCTCAGGTGATCATACTCAACTGCTTTTCCCTTCCATTCTTCTTGAGGAATCTTGAATCCCAACGGTACTGAAGGCCCACGATTGATAAGATAAGCCGCGGTGTTAACCGCATCAGCCCAAAACATTTTTGGGAGCCCTGCATTCAATCTCATACTCCTGGCTCTCTCACATAGTGTTCTGTTCATCCTCTCTGCAACCCCATTCTGTTGCGGAGTTCCTGGAACTGTATTTATCATCCTGATCCCTCTCTCAGCACAATAATCTGTAAATTCTTTGCTGATATATTCACCTCCGTTGTCAGACTTCAAGCATTTCACCTTCAAATCAATTTCAAGTTCAACAGCAGTTTTCCATTTCTTAAATTTATCAAAAACTTCAGATTTATGTTTAAGAAAGTAAACCCATACCTTGCGTGTTGAATCGTCTATGAAGGTCACATAATAGCGAGATCCTCCAGGTGAAGCAACTGAAGTCGGCCCGTACACGTCTGAGTGAATCAACTCCAATTTCTGAGCTTTTGGTGCTCTCCCTGTCTTCACAAAAGTCACCTTCTTTTTCTTGCCAAGGATGCACGGTTCACAAAATTCAGACTCGACCTGTTTCAGTTCTGGAAGCTTTCCCTTGGTAACAAGCATCTTCATCCCCTTTTCACTCATGTGGCCGAGTCGTTGATGCCATAACTTTGATAGACTCGGCCCATCAGATACTGCATTAACCCCGTCAGTTGGTACCTCAACCATGTATAGTGTACCTCTCTTCTTTCCTCTTGCAATGACCATACTGCCCTTGACAACTTTCCATTGTCCTCTACCAAAGTGGACATCATATCCCTGATCATCAAGCTGACCAATGGATATCAACATCCTCTTCAAACCAGGAATGACCCGAACATTCTTCAAGGTCCAAATGGTTCCCAATGGTGTTTTTAAGTCTATGTCTCCAACTCCTGTAATATCAAGACTGTGATTATTAGCCAAACGAACTTTACCAAAGTTACATGTTCGTAGATTCTTCATCTTCTTTGTGCTAGAAGTAGCATGAAACGATGCTCCTGAATCCATAATCCAGTCTTCAACACTATTTTCGACACAGCAAATAATGGCATCCTCTGAATCTGAGGCTGTGGTAGCATTCACCTCCTTTTTGTCTCTATGAGGTTTAGTACACTGACTTCTAAAGTGTCCATGCTCATCACAGTTCCAGCACTGTATGTCTTTTCTCGGTTTTGCTGGTCTTGACTTGCTTCTTCGTTTTGACTTTGACCTTCCTCTATTTCCACCTCTATTATTACTTCTCCCTATCCCCTCAGTACTGAGCAACGAACTTGTCTCTCCAGAATTCCTCCTTCTTGAGTCCTCATTCAATATCAAGTCACAAACTTTAGCAAAAGTGAGGGTCTCAACTGCCCCAGTGACTGCAGTAATAGTTCCTAACCAGCTGTCAAGTAATGAGGACAAGAGCAGGCATGCTTGCAGTTCATCATCTATCTTGAATTTTACTGAATTCAAACGAGACAAGTGAGAATTAAACAAATTAATATGCTCAATAACAGAACTTCCCTCTTTCATGCGGGTGTTGACTAACTCCCGTATCAGAAACACCTTGTTGGCAGGAGACGGCTTCTCATACATATTTGACAAAGCCTCGATGATTCCTCGTGCTGAGGTTTGTTCAGAAATATTGTAGCCAACATTCATAGAAAGAGTGAGCCTGATAGTTGACATAGCCTTCTTGTCAATGGTTGTCCACTTATCCGTTACAGGTGTAGGAGGAGGCTCTAAGGCTGCATCCCGATCCTTCTGTATCAGCAAATCCTTGATTTGCATCTTCCACCATCCGAAATTCTTCCCATCAAACTTCTCAATTCTGACTTTTCCATCATCAGACATCTTTGCTGACTAACAGAAACTAACCAGAGAACGTGAGAGAATAAACTGAAAAAAAACAACCCTGAAATCTGACCTCGAAAAACGTGCAGGAAATCCGAAAAACGCAGCAGCGAAAATCGGTAAAGAAACCCTTTTGTTTGAGCGGCGGCTGGAAACCCTAATCTGGTTAGCGGCGGCTGCAGTTCTGCGGTTCCGGCAAAATGGTAGGCGGCGGCTGGCAAAACCCTAATCTGGGTTAGGTGGCTGCGGCGGTACCCGGTTGCCCTGGAGCAAAGCTGCGAAACTGCAACAGGTCGGTGGGTGTCGGCAACGGAAACCCTAGCGGCGGCTAGGTGGCGGCAGCGAAACCCTAATTAGGGTTTGCGGCGGCGGCTGGAGGCAGGAGGTGGTAAGCGGTGGTGTGTGTTCTTGATCAAGAGCCCGAGCTCTGATACCAGTTGTTAGGATTTAGATCACACACACGAGATCAATAAACGAAAACAATAAGAAAAGTAGACACGAGATTTACGTGGTTCGGTCACAGTGTGTAACCTACGTCCACGGGGGCAACTAGGGTTTGTATTTTATTGAGTGATAATGATTACAAGTACAAGAGATATATTTATAGGCTAGAATTAGGGTTAGTCCCTTGCTAAACAACTAACTAAACATCTGGGCCTAAAACACTTAAAGCCCATTAGGGTTAGGGCCGGCCGAACCCTTTCCCTTCTTCTCTCTAATTCTTGGCTAGCCTTAATGGGTTGGGCTGAAGACAACATCTCCAACAGGTGGCATGTTTAATTGCACAACAAATTGCTTAAGTTCCTGCTTTTATCATGCCTCTTAGTAGAAAACTTTAAGTTATCAAACGGTTCATTTGGGTTATTAACCGAAAAAGGATACAATTCATAGACAACCTTCTAAATTTCTTTATTCAAAAGTATCACATCATCTTTTGATTAATTATTCATTAAATTCATAAACAATGGACAAGAAAGTGTTGGCGGGTCAATTCAGTTATTCAACCTATTTTGACCTGATACAGTGATACCCGTTTGACCCACCCATTTGCCACTTTTAGATGGAATAATGGAAGTTTTTTTTCAAAATGGTGTTGGTGAAAAAAGTAATTACCATAATGGGTGTTGTTTCAAAAATATTTACCAAAATGGTGTGTTATGTCACTTTGCTAGTTTCTCACTCCTAATCTCATTGAATTGAATAACTTCACTTTATAAAATAATTATTGACTTAATCATTTTTAATATAAGAAATTAGAAATTAAATTGATCACTTCAATTAATGTCCCGAACTTTGTGAGCTCACAGTTGAAAATAAATTTGGCAATTTTTTCCTGAAATGCGGAGAGATTAATATATAATTATTTATTACAAATTAATCTCTACGCATTTCACAAAAAGATTTACACATTATTTTCAATCGTGAGCTCACAAAGTTCAGAGCATTAACTCATTAACTGAGGTTAACAATTTAATTTCTAATACAGAAAGATACTTAGGTCAATCATTATTTGATAAAATAAAGATATCCAATGAGATTGGGAGTCAGAAACTAGGAAAGTGAATTAAAACAACATTTTGGTATATATTTTTTCCACGGACACCATTTTGAAAAAAAAAAGAAACTCTGGATAATGGGGGCATTCAAGGAAACTAAAACCTTATAAACTTATAAACACATGGTCAACTAGTCACTGTCCTTCAAAGGGTTATCTAACTAACATCAAGAAAAATTATAAAAAATAAATAAAACCTGTAAAAGTTTATAACTAATACCGCTTCTTTCCATTTTGAGGAACCATCACTGCTCTGACCACCCATTTTAGTCCATCTACATCTATATCCATTTTCACCTAGATCTTCTCCACTTTCTCTATACCAGGTACTACCATCTTCATTAGTGCCAGATTCATTCACATGTTCGGTTAACAAATTAATGCCCCAGTCCTTCGCACTTGCAATACCCGTGTCTAATGTTAAAAAAACATCAAACTGAAGTTATTACTAGGCAGATATTACAGTATTCTAATTTCGGTAACCAACCTTTTTAGGTCATAAAAAGGTAAGCATCCGGTTTTTAAATGTCACATCGGCACCACATTAGTGCCACGGTCAGAAAAAAGTCAATGCGGTCAAAAGTTCTCGACACGTCATCATTTTGACGGTCAAAATTTTAATAGTTGGTTACCTACAACTTATATCTTTTTTAAAAACTTTGTGATTTTTTTCTAATTAAGAAATTGGTTACTTAGGATAGAGTTTATAAAGTTACCTCTTTTCGGTGGGGTGTCACGAGACTGTGGCCCGGGATTACTTGGGGTACAGCGTGGAAAGTACTTTTCTTGTCTTGAAGCCAGCTGAGGTCTGCACCAATCAAAATTCAGAAAGCAAGTACTTTGGTTATATGCGTTATGTAGAGAAAGAATTACCATTCTCGAATTTAAAACTAATTGTGTCTAAAGATGTCTAGCTCAAGAATCACAATTGAGCAAGTAGTTTTAGTACAATAAGCACATTGCAGGATGCAGAGACAACAACTCCAGAAGTATCAAGAAATCTAAACACCGAAGCACATTGCACATAATCCACGCTCCCCAGTAGCTTTGCTATTGGTATTATTTTACTGGGTATGGTTGTTATTGTTGTTACTAGTTCATTCTTCCTGTAAAGTGTTATCTTTTACTTCAAAGTTCAAACAATTCACTTTTCCACTTGAGTTTTAATGAGATCCTATAACTATTCTTTACAATACAAAAACAACCTTAAATCATATAAGAAGCACAGAACGGTTTGAGAAGAAGGGCCTCAACATGCATGAACATTCTATATTAACATTGAATTTAACATGTATTACTATTTAAGGGTTGCTTGGATGTGCATATGCAATGTGATTAATGTGGCCTGAAAAATCAGAAGTTTACAAGCATCATTAGGGTCTAAGTTAGTTACATAGTTTTAAATTAACATCAACAATCGTTTTCTTACAGAAACCCCTTACCTAATCATCCAAGATGATTGTTTTGGCCAGGAAAAAAAACAGAAAAAAATACCATAATCAGATTCTGCATACGCACTCAAAACTGGATGTTACTACTTCAAATCACGATAACAAGTAAGCGCTTAAGTCCTAACTCCCTCTAGTATAGGCCACAGGTTCGAATCCAACTTCAACTCGCTTCCGTCTTTAACCCCTTAAAGGTCAACAGCTCAACACAAACTTTTTACCTAGTACCATTGGTTAGCAAAGTATTGGTCCGGAGTGAGTTTTCCAATGACGGAGTCTCAACGTTTTTTAAGCGGCAAACTACACAACTCCTAAAATCTACCCTCACCACTTTGGGAGAGGAACACCAACGCAACTCCTTAACACTAGAGATTCTCAACACTTATTAAACAAAAGTTACAAACTTACAATAATAAACCTAGGGAGTAATGCTTCATGTCCAATTGTCTAAATGTTGATTTAATTTCTGTAAAAACTAAGCAGATAACATATACATCTGTTTATCATATTCAAACATTAATGAAAACACAATGTCAACAACAAAGAATATAACATACTGAGACGATGCAAAACGCCATGTCGGTGCAGCTTGCACTCGAACTTTACAACCATTCTTCCTCAAATCACTCTTCCGTTCTTCACCTTTAATGCCAATTCTCCGGTTCGACACAAGTTTATCAGAACAGCAACAACTAAACCTAAAATCACCACTATGAGTTAACAGATTCCACCGGAGCAACAACGGCGGACAAAAATCAAATCCTCGCAACCGCAAACTAATCGACGGTCGCGGAGCTACGGAATTCCATGTCATTGATGAAAAATCAACCGTAAGTGTAACATAAATCATACGAATTCCATTAGTAAGTTGAGAATTTGAGCTAAAATTGATGAATCTAAAACCCTAGCCGGTGGTAACTGAAACGAACTACCAAAATTCGTGAAGTGATTCAGTGAGAGAGTTAGGGTTTTGGTGTTGTAAGCGTTCGTGTGAGAGGATGATTGTTGAAGGTAGGGTCAGTGTTTATGGGTGTGCACTGCTTACCAGTCGTTTCTTGACACGTGGCGGAGATTAGAAGGTTTTATGATTTTGTACTGAAACTGCCTAGTCATGTTTAATGATAGCCACTAACTTTTCACAAACCTTTTATGTTCTTTTCTTCTTAGGGTGAAGGGAGTGGAGCAGCAAACTCATCGGCAAAGGTGTTTGCCGAGTGGCAACACCGCCGCCGGCCACCTTTACCACGCGGTAAACCATGGAAGTCGGTAAACAATTGCCGATCAAGAAACTTGGGGGGACAAGACTGTTGGCAGGTGTTTGTGTGTGCAATTTATGTAACATATAATTTATAAAAAAAAAAAGTTTACCACTTTCAAGTGTTTAACTATTGCCAACACTTTTCACCAAAGTTTAAACTCTTCACACTGAATGACATGGCACACTTTGATTGGTCGATTTTGAAGTTTGCCACTTTCACCTGTTTAACCACTCCCTTCACCCTTATTCCTACCAACATTTTTTACCTTTCTAAGGTAACCTTTTTATACTAATGGCTCGGCTCGGTGGTAGTTCATTAGCAAAGTTAAAACCTTTAAATATCTGGGTTTGAGAGAGAAGGTCTTGAGTTTAAGTCCACAGACGAAAAACGAACCGAAAGGCCCGAATCCAACAAGAACATTCGAGATTAATAATATTCGTACGTTTTTCACAAACCTTTTATGTTCTTTCTACTAACATTCTTTACCTTTTTAAGCTTTAACCCTTTTACGAGAAACGAAAACGAACCCGAAGTCCTGAACCCAACTAGAACATTCGGGATGAGCAGTGAGGGGTATTCTGGTATGGAAGTGGGCAATTGGGTATGGTTTTGGTTTTAAAAGCTTTTGTTGATGTGGTAACAGGTGATAAATAGTTTGATTATTTGAAATAATACATATTCGTTTACTTAAATCGGGTAAAGATCAAATAGGAAGTTAATTTTCGCTAGGAAGGATAGGAAGCCATAGGATTATGACATGTGGCAAATTTTAAAATAAAGAGAAAGGGTATTTTAGTCAATCCAACTCCTTCTTCTTCCTTTTTCAAAACCCAGTAAATTCAAAAACCCATCATTTTCAAAACCCACCATCTTCAACTATTTCTTCACTTTCTATCTCAATAATCACTACATTATAGTGCGATTTTCATCACAAATCAATGATTCAGAACCCGATCAACGTGTTCTTCAGCTTTTTTTGAAGAAAACCCAGTTTAATTTCATAAAAAATCTCGTTTTTTCCGGTGATTTTAGAGATAATCACTCGATTCGTTCGATTCGAGCGTTTGATAAGTGTTTCTATCATTCAAATTTCGTCAATTGATGAAGAAATCGGCTTCGATCCATGTAAGAAATTCTTTAATTTCATTTTCACGATCTGGGTTTTTGATTTAGTCATTGCGTTTTACGATCTTTGCGGGGGTCCGGGGGCGGCAGCCCCCGGTAGCGGGGTCCCAGGGGCGGCAGCCCCTGGCGGGGTCCAAGGGGCAGAGCCCCTGGCTGGGGGAAATTTTTTTTCGATTAAATTGCTGTACTAAAAACGCATCAGAAAAATTAAATTTCCATAAATTGGCTCATTTCGAAGACAGTAATTCTTAGACAATTCAGACAGTTCACAGTGACAGACAGTTTTATGTGTCCATTGCGTTTTAGAAATAAGAGAGTTTTATGTGGTTTCTGGCTATTGCGTTTTAGGAAAAAAAAAAACACATTTTTAAGTGTTTTTAGTCATTGTGTTTTAGGTAAAACACATTTTTTAGGTGTTTTCAGTCCATTGCGTTTTAGAATGAGTCATTTTTAAGTGTTTTCTGGCCATTGCGTTTTACATATAAGACATTTCTTTGTGTTTTTGGTGCATTGCGTTTTAGGTAAAACACTTTTTTATGTGTTTTCTGGCCATTGCGTTTTACAAATAAGTCATTTCTTTGTGTTTTTGGTGCATTGCGTTTTAGAAAAATGTCATTTTTTAGGTTTTTTTTTTCATTGCGTTTTACGTAACTGGTGGTTTTTCTATTGCGTTTTACGCAACTGGGTTTTAAATTTTTTTTTTTTAAATATAGCAATAGTATACTCGTTTTAAAGATAAAAAAACGCTCGTTTTTTTGGTGCAATTTTTATAAAAAAATAATGTCGTATGAAAGAGTTATTAACGTTTAAAAAATGGGGGGGAATTGGAGGAGAGAGAAACTATTGGCTTGGATTGACTAGAATGCCCTTGAACAAACTCACGCGCCTCTTTTCTTCATTTCAATTTGCCTGATTTAATCTTAGCCCTTGATTAACTTAATGGATGGTCAAGATCACTTCCTATCCTTCCTAGCCAAATAAACTTCCTATTGTATCTCCACCCTACTTAAATCACTCCTATTTATATATTTTTTTTTTCTTTTTTACTTTTTTCTACTTAGTAATAAAATAACCTGTTAATTCACAATTTTTTTTGTTTATTATATTTCTGGTTTTCTTGCATAATAAAATTATATGTAATCAAAATAGTAAAAAATATATATTTCAGGATCCAAACGAATAAATTTTAACAAATTACAGTACCTAATGGCTAATTACCCGATACATATCAATTAGTATTGAGTCATGTATGTAACACGATTATACAATCAGTTATGAAACTAAGATTATCAATACTCGTCTCATTGCTATCCTTATGCATGTTTTATATTTATTGTTATAACCAGTTCATTGTAGTAAAGTATTTAATTTTTAATATCATATAATTATGATAACAAACTAGCTTAAAAAATTAAATAATTAAACTTAAATCTTATATATCATGAAATGTTAAATTTATAAACTTTCAATAATCAGAACTATTACATAATTAGAAATAAAATAAATTTGATCAAAACATATTAAACATTACATATAATACTTTATATCCATTAGGAATCACTCTTTTCCACTATCCTTGCTTCCATTAAAATTAGCAGGATTCGACATAGTAATAGGCATGGATTGGTTATCTCATAACCAAACCCAGATTGTTTGTGATAAGAAGCAAGTGGTTATCAAGACTCCTTATGGTGAGCCACTTACGATTCAAGGAGATACTCAGTATGGATTGCCTAAGCAAGTGTCTATGCTTAAGGCATCGAAGTGTATGAAGAGAGGTTGTGTCATTTACATGGCACAGGTTACCATTGATGAACCAAAGCCCAAGATTGAATACATCCCCGTTATTTCTGAATATCCAGACGTTTTCCCTGAAGAACTACCTGGATTACCTCCAGATAGGCAAGTAGAGTTCAGAATCGATATCATTCCTGGAGCAGCACCTATCGCAAGAGCACCTTATCGATTGGCACCAACTAAGATGAAAGAGTTAAGGACTCAGTTGGATGATTTGTTAGAAAAGGGATTTATTCGACCTAGCTCGTCCCCTTGGGGAGCACCGATTCTGTTTGTGAAGAAGAAGGATGGGTCAATGCGTCTGTGCATTGACTATCGAGAGCTGAACAAGGTTACAATTAAGAATAGATATTTGTTACCCAGGATCGATGATCTATTCGATCAGCTTCAAGAGACTATTACTAAACATAAGTATAATTCATCTTTAAGCTTCCAAATATTTTTCATTAGATATTTAGATCATGTTGTAGCTGATGCTTAACTAAATCATCTAAATCACTGAACCTTTGTAGGCATAGCTCAAATTCCATTATGATTCATCTTGCGTAATTTGGTGGATCTTGATCAGTATCACTACTACTGGACCAATAATTTATGGCAAATCAATTGCCCTTAATAATCGTATTACGTATTATAATGCATGCATACATTATATTATTTATTATTTTTATTCTCCGATATCTTACTTGACCTCGTACAATTGTTCATCAAGCTTTGAGGACACCCAATTAAAGGCTCTCCCGAAAATCATTTCTTGCGTACTCACGTCTTTTTTTAATTTATTCTTCCAGGGTTTATGGATGTGTAAAAGTGTTCACTGTTATAGCTCATTAAGTATGCATAACATCCACAAGGTAGTATCGTTGGGTGTATATGTCCCATTCATTGTAAAATGGTATGCAACATCTAATACATGCCCGAATACTTTAGATTGGTTGAGCAAGCTTATGTCATTGGCTGAAACATGCATACCAGATCTATAGGTTTTGCGATGCAACTGCTTCTAGCATAATTTTCGAATATCCATGGTTGCCTTGCGTATATTGGCATTTAAATGCAACAAAACATTATTTTCCAAGACCATTGCATAAAGTCAATGTTTCCTAGCATTATGGGAAGGTCGTGTTTAGTTGAATGTCTTTGTAGTAACCATTGGATGTCACTAAGGTTTGGTTTTCCAAAACATTGTTTTGAACAAACTCCAATAACACATCTACAAAACTTCTATGCATGTTTGCTTACAAGTCTTTCACCAATTCATATGTATTTATTGAACTAGTCACCTTATCCGCATATGCCAACTGACGTATAACACTTGTGCATTTTTATAAAAGGGAAAGACCCTTTTTACCTAGCCAGTGTGTCTTTGCGTAAAATATAGAGTATGGACGTATGGTTGAGGGGTATTTTTAACAATTCGATTGAATAGTGACATGCTCATTACAAAACTTCACAGCCACTCTCTATATTTGTGTTTCCTTTTTGGACGACTAGAACTTGACGACTATGTGACATGACGTTGTTGTAATGTCAGTTCCTTAATTTTAAATACACTTCCTCAAAATCATTTAATGCTAAACTCCATCTTGGCTAATTTCCAAATTGATAGTTAGGGCTGCAAACGAACCAAACGTTCGGCGAATAATTCATAAACTGTTCGGCGGAAAGTTCGTTTATGTTCGTTCGTTTATTAAACAATCAAACATGAACAGAGGTCGTGTTCGTTCGTTTATGTTCGTGAACGTTCGGTAACGTGTTTGTTTGTGTTTGATAGTTCATTAGTGTTTTTAGTTTTTATATCTATTTAAATACTTCAAAATTTTGACAAATTAAATTCCTAATAAGTGTCAGTGTATTATATATTCTGTTTCATGAATGATTGTTTGTGTTCATTTGTTTCCATTCGTGTTCATGAATATTTTTAGTGCTCATTTGTGTTCGTCAACGTTTTTTTTGTTTGTTTTCTAAAATTAACAAACAAACACAAACGAACACGAACAAGTTCATTTCCTTAACAAGCGAACACGAACATAAAATCGCGTTCGATAAGTGTTCGTGAACGGTTCGCGAGCACATATATTTCTTAACAAACGAACATGAACAAGGTCTTGTTCGTTGTAACAGCCCAGCGTAACCGCACCATGATATTGTCCGCTTTGGAGGCCAGCACGCCCTTGGCGTCCGCCCCTCACGGTTTTCAAAACGCGTCATGATGGTGAAGGTATCCAGCCCCTTATAAGTAAGCCTTTGTTCCCCTTCACAATCGATGTGGGATGTCACAATCCACCCCCCTTAAGGGGTCCAGCGTCCTCGCAGGACCTGGCACCACCGGTCCGGCCCTGGCTCTGATACCATCTGTAACAGCCCAGCGTAACCGCACCATGATATTGTCCGCTTTGGCGGCCAGCACGCCCTCGGCGTCCGCCCTTCACGGTTTTCAAAACGTTTCATGATGGTGAAGGTATCCAGCCCCTTATAAGGAAGCCTTTGTTCCCCTTCACAATCGATGTGGGATGTCACATTCGTCTTCGTTCGGTTCGTTTGCAGCCCTATTGATAGTCAGTCCTTCATCATCACTTGAGGGAGGTGTATGAGGGCAGCCGGGCAGGGGCTCAACATTATCAAGATTGAATTCATTTGAGGTTGAAAGAAATGGGAGAACACTTGAAAGATGAAGATTGTGGAAAGTTAGATGCGGGAAGAAAAAGAGTAAATTACAAAAATTGTCCTTTATGTATGTCACTTATTACAAATTGTGTCTTTTATCTTCAATAATTATAGAAAACATACTTGATGTTTGCAAACCCTTGCAAGTTTTGTCCTTTTGCACTAACTCAGTTAATTTTTTGTGGTTAAATCTGACCAAATAGACCCCACTTGAGGGTATTTTGATCATTTTACTCTCATGTGGGGTCTATTTGGTCATATTTAACCACAAAAATACCGTCATGTGGGGTCCATTTGTTCAGATTTAACCACAAAAATTAACTAAGTTAGGGCTAAAGGACATAACTTGCAAGGGTTTGCAAACATCGAGTACGTTTTCTGTAATTATGGAAGACAAATGACACAATTTGCAACAAGTGACATACATAAAGGACTATTTTTGTAGATTACTCGAAGAAAAATGAATGAGCATGGTTGTATTTGTGTGAATTTCGAATTAATGGGGAAATTTTAATTTTTAAAAATGTAGAACAGCAAAAAGAATTCAACCCTCTAAAATTGTAAGTTCATAGTTTCTAAAATTTAGATATTTTTAATATACCAAACTGAAATTATATTAGTTTAATAGTTATATATTTATTATTAATAACTTAATTATATAAAAGTTTTAAAATATATAAATATTTATATATTTATAACTTTTATAACAAAAAAACCAAGACCATCATCCAAGTATGTCCGTCCCATTAACAAGATTCCATAGAACACCCATAAAGAGGCACACAATAATATAAATATTTGAAGCAATATTAGTTTTTACTTAAAATATGTGTATTACGGTCTGAATTTAATTAGGATGGTTTAGTTGGTTATTAACTATGTGTAACCAAAGAAATTTGACAAGCGAGTGAGGATTTTTACAAACTCTCTTAAACGGTTTGGTTTATAGTTTGAATGTCTAAAGTGATCATTAGGCCAAACCAAATTGAGCCAAGCAAGTGGAGTTAACCAATAACCATGAGATCATTCTTGAGTATTCAACCCAGACTTACAAACCGGGCTTTGTCCGGTTCCCAATTAAACCGCAATATACTTACAAAAAGTACCAACAGGATCTAAAAAGATAACAAACAAACGTACCCGGTAACATCTCACTCAAAAAAAACATATAGCTATAAACTACAATTTGGGATATTTGTCTAAGAGCAATTGCATGAGTGTGTAATTGAAGGCAGTGTATCAAAGCATTAACTTGTTTTAAAACAAGAATTGATACTTGAATGTGTAATCTGACGAAAAGGAAACCGCATCAAAGCATGGCGGAAGCTGTCTTCGGAAGATGAGGCCTAATCGACTCCACAACCACCTGGTGTTCATAATATCAATTAGCAACCACCAACCACGTCATTTCATGGTTTTTTTTCATTTATCAAAATTTTAACTAAAAAAATGCAGCCCAATGTACGAACATGTGACGTACGGAGCATTTCATTATTGCAGTATAAATTTGCAAAAAAGAAGTTGATAACCCCCCCCCCCCCCCCCCCCCAAATTGTCGTTTTCATCCCTGTAGTTTGACCGGACCAAATTTGTACCATTTCCGTCCCTCACATTCTTGAAACATGCCAGTTCCGTCCAAAAACGCATGAGTTAACTGCCATTTTTGTCCCTGTGGTTTGTCCAATTATTCAATTCAACCTTAGTTTTTTTGGATCAACCTTGGTTTTTTTGGATGGAACTAGCATGTTTCAAGAATGTTAGGGACGAAAACGGTACAAATTTGAAATTTGGTCTGAACTGACATCATTGGACAAACAACGGGGACGAAAATGGCAGTTAACTCAAAAAACTATTATATCCGCAAACTTTTAAAAAGATAAGTTTAAAAAAGAAAAATCCAAGAAAATCGCTTACCCTCCCATCATAAGATAATGATGCAAACAACCAAGGCTCCCGGGAACTCCATGACAAGCCTGTATTTTCAACAAGTTAAAAAACGTCCATTGGATTAAACGAAAAAAAGGAGAAATGAAACCAAATTACCATAAACACTGTCTTCATAGTCACTGTATGAATGGAGCAAGGACTCCGTCCATTTAGTAGTGGAGTTGGACACACTGTATAAAAACTTAAAAGAGGGTAAAAAAAGAGTACGGGACGAAAAACGTACTCATAAATCCAACACAAACATAAAAAACAACGAATATAAAGAGAGACCTATCAGATGATTTTTCATCGTTGCTAGGAGAGGCAAACCACAAGTTGACAGCCGAGTCTGTTCCTGCACTCTGCATATGGATGCCATCCGCAAATCGTTAGATAATAGGAAACGAAACTGAAAAATATAAAGTGGAATCTAGGAAGTGTTTATCAGTTTATGTATGTGCATATACACAAACACGTGTATTTATTAACGTGTGTTTGTAGATAGAGGGGGGAGGGGGCATTGAATATAGAACCAACTTTAAGCAGAGAAACACAAACAATTGTTCATAAGATGTTTATCTAACCATATAATCGCATCTCTTTTTCTGTACCACTACATGTAGTCAGCCCTGCCTATAAGTTCTTATATTGTTCTTGACTTAAAATTGGTTAGAGTAGAAAAGCCATTTTCGCCCCTCAAGTTTGGCTACTTTTGCGACTTTCATCCAAAGGTTTGTTTTTCAGCATCTGGATTCAAAAGCTTTGAAATATTGCCATTTTCATCCAGCCCATTAACTCCATCAATTTTTTAACAATAAGTCAGGGGTATTTTCCTCTGTTTAGACATTTTTTTGTGATGATTAAAGGGTTTGTGATAGGGACTGAATATTTTTTAGAGGTGATGAAAGTAAATCTGAACTATATTGATAATTGAAAAAGACAATACAAAATAACTATCCACCTAAGTGGTCCAGGGCTATGCCCTTCTCATGCCTAAGCAATGAGCCTAACAATATACCAATTCTCTTCCTACCCTTCACTAATGACTAATGCCTTATTTATAGAAGTATTACTTACACTAACCCCCCTTACACTATTACAATATACTAATACGTATGTAATTTCTATCAATACTCCCTCCACAAGTCAAGACTTGTCCTCAAGGTTTGTGAATAGAGCCCACAACTTGTTGAACACCCTCATCCGAATACATAGTCAGCTCGTTACGTTCATCCCATTCATCATCCCCAAGTAATAAGACACGAAGACTACCCGCCGGACACTTGTGGCTAGGACTGTAAACCTGTCCACACTTAAAACACAATCCCTTCTTCTTCCGATCCTCCCACTCGACACGAGATAAGGAACGAATGCCGCGATCATGGACACCCACTTGCACATTAGCAGCCCCGTCATTGCCAACAATTTTAGAGCCCGTAGTACCCCACACACGATGGTCGAACCCCGCATCCATAGAAGGCAGCCCGGTATGTGACAAATACCGAAAACGAGATAGCAACGAACCGGATTTTGATGGCCGAAGCATCAACTCCACATCCTTAGCCAAGTACATAGCATCCATACAAGTAATAGGGCGATGTAAACGGACTTGTTGCTTGACATCCTCTTTCAAACCCGCAATGAAATAACCAATGGTTTGCGACTCCGGCAAACGAGGTACCAAGGATAACACATACTCAAAATCATCAATATAATCAAAAATGGACTCCGATTGCTTAATAGTAGCTAACTGTTCATACGGATTCTGAATTGAGAGACCAGTGAAACGTTGCAACAATTCGGACTGAAATTGGAGCCAAGTCAAAGACGGATGAACCTGAGTGATGATTGTGAACCAATGTTGAGCAACACCAATCATACTCAGCTGAGCAAGCTGTAAACGAGAAGCCTCAGGAGTCTGATTGAGATCGAAGAACAGGTTCGCCTTCCGGATCCAACCTTGTGGATCAAAACCAGAGAATTCAGGCAAGTGCACCTTCTTCACAACCCATGGTAAGCCAGATGGTGGATCAGAAGAGTCAGATTTGGGACCGAGCGGCGAGAACATCAGATCTGAAGGTCCAGGTCCAGAGGAAACGTCCCCATGCTTCTTCCCCTGCGAGTTCATCCACGCTAACACAGTCTTACGAAACTCAGAGGATTCCAAACGATCCTCTTCCAAAACCTGCAATGAAGCCCTAATTTCTGCAACGTCAGCTTGTAACTGCTGAATCTGTTGATCATGAGCATCCAATCGAACATTATGATTCACCATAATGGAATCAGAAATTGAAGTGAGATCTGAGAATTAGAAATTGAAATGAACTGAAATTGAAGTGAGATCTGAGAATCAAAACTTCGAACAAGAACAGAGATACGAAACCAGCGATTGAGTGGAAATCGGAACTGAAACCCGAGAAATCAGGAATTGGATTCAGAACTCAACGATGTTGCAGCGGGAATTGAAGATTGGAAACGAATTGGATCTGATGGAAGATAGAAGATCTGGAACGAACTGGATCTGAGATCCGATTGTGACAAGGAACCGAAAATTGAAGATATATCTGAATGAGTATGAGATCGAGTAGTAGCAGGCAGTGGCAGGTCGGACCAATGATAGGGACTGAATATTTTTTAGAGGTGATGAAAGTAAATCTGAACTATATTGATAATTGAAAAAGACAATACAAAATAACTATCCACCTAAGTGGTCCAGGGCTATGCCCTTCTCATGCCTAAGCAATGAGCCTAACAATATACCAATTCTCTTCCTACCCTTCACTAATGACTAATGCCTTATTTATAGAAGTATTACTTACACTAACCCCCCTTACACTATTACAATATACTAATACGTATGTAATTTCTATCAGTTTGGGTAGGGAGAAAGTCAACAGAGGTGGATATACTGGAACGAGTTGGACAAAAATGGCAAGATTTCAAACCTTTTGGATCCAGATGCAGAAAAACAAACCTTTCGACGAAAAGTCGCGAAAGTGGCCAAACCTCATGGACGAAAATGGCATTTTACTCAATTGGTTATGTATTGAACAACACCACCCTATAGGCCTTTCTATATCTATGTGTACACATGAAAGTACATGTTTGTGTGTGTGTGTATAGAGAGAGAGAGAGAGAGAGAGATTGGGAAAGTACAAGGATGAGCCCTTCATATTCAGGATTACTTCTAACAGCCCAAGTCCTGCCAAAAAACAATGAAATGACCGTCAGATGAAAAAATGGTAATCATAGATGAGAGAAAATGCATGCGCTAGCTTGACCCACTAATGATAATTAATTATTTTTTTCTTTTTGCGAATAACAATTAAGCAAAACAATTCAGTATTACCAGTGTGCATGTCCAGGGAGCTCTGCAACAGGAGCCTTCGACATTCTAAGATCCCATATGTTTATTCCAGATTCATCCGCAGCTGTCACCTGTATTGTTTGTTAAAATATACATATATATTTCCAAATATTACTATAAAACCAACTGTAGAATTGACGTAGGACAGAAGTCGAATCAACAGACTTACAAGCATATGCTTGTTCTTGCTATCATAATCCATACTACGAACATGGGAATATTCCATTGTATTTGTTTTCCTGTAAAGCAATAAACAAACGTGTTATAAGTTCCTGTTTCTCAACAACATCAATCAATCAATCAATCATACCCAGTATAATCCCATTCATAGCCAGGCAACTAGTAGGGTCTGGGAGGGTGGGATGTAGGCAAGCCTTACCTCTATCCCAAGGGATAAAGAGGCTGCTTCCGGTGAGACACCCAGCTCCAAAGCCACATTCAACCATAATCGTCAAATGAATCATAAATAGGCATATAACTACTTTAGAAGCAACTAGAAAACATAGGTCCTGGAAATATTCATTTTAAAGCTACGACGCAATAAAGAGAGCCATAACATACACGCAAGCAGTAGACACAAATGCAAGCACTAACATGCACAGGCTACAAAAAAACAACTAAAAAGAAAGGCTCCGAAGACAGGTCTCTAATACCCAACCGTACCAACCTGCTAAAAGTCCTTAACCCTAATCCTACGTCTCCACGAACACCTATCCTCGACCATGTCCTCAGAAAGGTGCAAGTCTATTAAATCCTTCCTAATTTGCTCATCCCAAGTCAGTTTCGGTCTACCTCTACTCCTTTTTCCCTCGACAGTAAGAGTTTCCAAGATTCTAACTGTGGCCGTCGTTTGCCTCCTCCTTACATGGCCAAACAATCTCAACCTCCCCTCCTAAATCTTATCTGATATACTAGTTACCCCTAAACTATTCCTAAAAACTTCATTTCTTATCATGTCCAACCTGGTAAGCCCACACATCCACCTCAACATTCTCATCTCCGCTACCTCTAGTTTACGCGCTTGTGTCTTCTTAATGGCCCAACACTCTGTTCCGTATAGCATAGCAGGTCTGACTGCAACCCTATAAAATTTCCCCTTTAATTTGGTTGGAAACCTCTTGTCACACAATACCCCAGTCATGGTTTTAAAAAACGGTTGAGGCGTGCGCCTCGAGGCGCGCCTCAATGCAAAATGGCCAAAAAACGATTATGAGGCGCGCCTCAGGGTGCTTATACTGTATGTGCGCCTCATAGAGGCTGAGGCGCTAAAAAGGCTGCGCCTCAGGTGCGCCTCAGGGTTTTTTGATATTTATTTTTGATGTTTTTGAGTTTTTGTGTCAATTTCAAGCAATTTATGTCTTTTTTATGTGTGGTTTTGATTATTTTGATGAATTTGATGATGAATTTAGTTAGTATTACTATTTTTATAAGATATATAATATTTATATTTATTTTTTAACTCCGCCTCGGGCTTACGCCTCGTGAGGCGAAGGGAAAACGCCTCAAAACTCGTTTCCGTTTTTTTAAACCTTGACCCCAGTCGCTGCTCTCCACCTACACCATCCAACCTGGACATGGTTTGACTGTTTCTCAACAACCCCAGGTCTGACTGTTTCTCAACAACCCCAGATCTGACTGTTTCTCAACAACCAAAATGATATTTATGAGCAAGATGTAAGCAATATACAAATAGTGTCGGTCATAAGACGTTAATATCCCTGTGTTTGGTCAGTTACGTTTTAAAAACATTAGAAACACGTCTGCTGTAGAGATGGCAATTTTGACCCATTTACTTATTAGGGGAGGGATCATGAGATAACTCCTCTTTGTGAGAAAACTATATCTAACCATTACTAAACCCTAATCCCTAACCCTAAGAAATAAACCCTAAACTCCAAAAGAACTAAACCCTAAAGGCTAACGCCTAAAAGCTAAAAACTAAATTGCTAAAGCTAAACCCTAACCTCTAAAAGGTAAACTCTAAATCCTAAAAACTAAACGCAGAAAAAATTCAACACAAATATCAATCGTTTGATAGAGTTCTCTCCAGTTTTCTCACGAAAAAAGAGTTTTCTCATGATCCTCTCCCTTACTTATTAATCAGTCTATGTGTGTGGTGTCTTATCTCAAATGGGTCAAATCAAGAAATATAGACAAAAGGGTAACAGGTCTAATGGGTCGAAGGTCACCCAAAGTCTACTTTTAATGCACACAAGTATACGACCTCCTGAATAGTTATTTTATTTAAAGATTCAGAATATTATTGTAACAATATACTTTTTGAAAAAATGTTGACCATAATTGAAGCATACTTCATTGTGCGTAAATCCCAGAAGTGGATAGATGATTCAGTAGTTGAGGCAACAACATTGACATCATGAGGATCCCATGCTCCCCCTGACAAATGATGAAGCATTCCAGCTGACTCCTGAGATTGTACCTACACAACTTTTTTTCAAGAATTAGCCTATGAGTTGATAACATGGGCTGGTTGGGTAATTTTTAGTACGGCTAGAAACAACGCAGGTCTGATAGGGTTGGGTTGTCCACTTGTCCCAGTCCACAAACACTTTTTTTGTCCATATTTAAATCTTTATAGATAATTTATGCATTAAAGGCTAAGTATTGGCATGAAACATTAGTTAGTGAGAAAACCCTATGTAACAATTTTTTTTTTTTTAGGGCATGTAAAAGATGCAATATACATGTTTTCAAGCGTTTAGAACCAAAAAAAAGTTAAAAAAAGCGCCAAACGTTTTTTTAACAAACAAGTTTTTTGTGTAACACACTAACACTAAACTAGTAATTTTTTTAAAAAAAAAAAACTCTCGGCGCTTTTTTGATTTTTTTTTGGCCCAAAACGCTTGAAAATGTATGTTACATTCCCTAAAATTTTCAAAAAAAAATGTTACATAGAGTTTCCAAAGTTATCTCAATAATTATGGGTTTCATGTATATCCCATAATATGCATTAAATACTTAATACATCATTGAAAATATATATATTTAATTACAACAATAAGCAAATCTTCAAATTAAAACGATTAGGAAGTTATATGCATTAAAAATAGACTTTGTGTGACTTTCAACCCGATCGGCCCCATTCGACCCCTTTTATTTCACCCATGTGACTAAAGCGACTTGTTGATAAGTAAATGGGTTGAAATACCACCTATAGATAAATGGATAAGAGATTATAAGCAAGAAAAAGATATTCTTACTCTCTTATACCTGAGCACTCTTCTTTGAAGAATCTAAGCTCCAAAGAAAGATATTCTGCTCATCAATGCTGATCAACTTATCATGTCTTCCAGATGGCCACCAAAGCACACTGCCATTATTCTTTTTTGATCAATATTTGTTCGATGGAAAATATAATACGTCACATAAAAGGAAAAATGTCTTTGGTTTGTTTTGAAATTGAGATTTTGAAAAACTACCAATACATGATGTCATGATCCATGCCCTCTGGTGATAGTTTAGCTAACTGAACAGATGAAGAATCAAATTCATGCATAAAAACGTAATAAGGAGCGAAATCTTAAAGTTTCATTTAAACAGCTAGCTGACTCTTCAGTTATACATTGTATATAGAAGATTAAAATCATGGGCATCCTCAAAAATGAACCAAACAAAGCAATATTAAAGTGACCATACAAACTTCAAAAGTGAAACCTACGCAAAGATACACTTAAAGTTCTAAGGTCATTTGACGATATAAATCATCATCATCATACTCAGTAAATCCCACCAATAGCAAAGCTAAGGTAGGATCTGATGAGGGTAAGATGTAGACAGCCTTACCTCTACCCCGTAGGAATAGAGAGGCTGCTTCCAGTGAGACCCCCGGCTCGTTGACGATTATAAATGTGATGATATATACGCCAAACAATGATGCTTTAGCAAAACATAACTCACCACTTAATCTTTGATTTGTGCGCATCAAGTGAAGCAATACATTCTAACTGAGGAGAATTTGACTGGCCATACAATTCAGGGATTTGCCACACAGCGGCTTCATACGATTCACCTTCAAAAGCAGAGAAAACAGTAAACCTTGTACATCATTAAACGTCTCGACTCTCGATAACACTATACATATAAAGCACCTTAGGAAATGTTGAGTTTTGAAAGAAAAAAGCATATATATTCCAAATTTAGGGTTGTATTTCTTGTCTTTTTTCAACTTGGTCTAGAAACAGAAGCCTTATCTTCATTGTTCAAGCTGAGGCTGTTTACACTTTCTCATATTCTTTAAACAGCAAGATTAACGAAAGTAAAACAAGAATCCCAAAGTCCGCCATTAGACTTTCATAGTTGCACATCCCCTTCCTCATTATATCATCAAATAACTAAACTATCTTAATTTGACATTTGGATGAAATGAGGGCAATTCTTTCATCACCAAAGCCCAAAAGAAGTATAATTGCAGTCACATTTTAAATACGGTATATTTTACAATTCCAGATTCAGAATTTTTTGTCTTACACTGATATCATCTAAGTTAGCCATTTTTATAAACTGTCAATGTATGTTTCAAATTCGAAATCATTTGTGTTACCAACTTCCAATAACTTAGATCACAAAAACTCTATCAGAACCTCTTCTCTTCAGAGCACTTTACCAAAGTAGAAAACCAGATCAGTCCTGATTCCATCTAGATCTCACTCTAACCCTAACTTCACAAACTCTTTCACTTCTAACCACAATGCAATCAAACAATCACTGTCATCACAATCAAGCAGACACACATCAACAAAATGCAACTAAAGTGAGGTAAGCATCAATCTCATATCATAACGGAAGGATCTAGAGCTAGTAACTACCATAACAACCACACCTAACAACTAGCTCATAACCAACTGACTATACATACATACAACATATATATACACATAATAGCAACACAAAATCAACCACATACCAGAAGAGAACACAGTAGAAAACACGCGTTGATCAAACGGACACGAAGCAAGGTCCCAAATCTCATTCGGATGCGAAAACAAACCCTCGCAAACAAGTTCCGTACCACCAGATGAAAGTCTAATCAGATGCACCTGAAAAAGACACATATAAACTTCAATTCAATCAGATCAAAACCCTAACGAACGCATTAACGCAATTGGAGATCGAATCAAACCTCATTTTCTTCTTTGAGACTGAGAGTACCGGTGAGGAAACTTGTGTGATCTGTATCGGCTTTCACATCTGCAATGCATCTTGCCTGTAATTGAGTGAATGCAGATGAATTTGATGAGAATTTGATGATTCGAGATCGAATCAAACCTCATTTTCTTCTTTCATGAGTGAAATTAGGGGTTAAATTAGTGATTGATTGACCTGA
Organism: Helianthus tuberosus; assembly: GCA_030545235.1. Classification (NCBI taxonomy): domain Eukaryota; kingdom Viridiplantae; phylum Streptophyta; class Magnoliopsida; order Asterales; family Asteraceae; genus Helianthus; species Helianthus tuberosus. Next base: position 8,729,595 of record CM060434.1, on the reverse strand, counting down.
TATTTGAGACCGTAACCGATTCCAGTTGATCCTCCTTGCATTTGATTTGAGTGATGATTTCTTTCTTCTGTCAAAAATGTTTGTGTTGTTGTTTCAATCAGCTGATGAAGATTTTAGGGGTATTTCTGTGTCTGATCTGAGATTTTAGGACAAGTTTAATTAGGGCATGTTTGGATGGGCTTCTCAAAACAATTTATAAAAAAAAAAAAAAAAAACCAAATAAGTTGTTTTTGTGTTTGGACAGACTAAAAGGACTTTTGGAAATAGCTTTTTGCAAAGAAGGAAAATCAGATTTTGAAAAGCCAAGATTTCATGACTTTTGGATCCAAAAGTGACTTTTCAAAAATGAATTTACTAAATTACCCCTTCTTTACCCCCTTATATTTAAAAGAATGCCCATTTTAGTCATTTTACACCAATAAGCTAATCCAAACACTTTTTTTAAAAACTCCTTTTCAAAAAGTACTTTTCCCAAAAGTCCTTTTTAACTCTAATAAGCTTAGCCAAACATGCCCTTAATTTGGGTTTTTAGTTAGGAGAAAGAAAATCATTTGATTGGTTTACAAAAACGAATCGAACGTTTGTTGAACAGTTCGTAAAATATTCGGTGAGAAGATCGTTTGTGTTCGTTCGTTTAATAAATAAACGAACATAAATAAGTAATTATGTTCGTTTAGTTACATGAATGAACATGAACGGGGTTCCTTTTATTCATTGATGTTCATGAACGTTTAACGGTTTGTTCATTCGCCGATGCCAAAATTTATATAAGTCTCAAACGAGCGTTCAAGCTAAACACCTTAACTCCTAATAAAACTTATTTATATGAGTAAATCATAAGTGCCTAAAATGACTGGATAACACCAAAATCATCAACAAAAACTATATGATTGGTTTACGAAGAAAGAGAAGGTATATGATTTATTTAAGAAAATGTTAAAATGGTGACAACATTCGTCTTGTTCTATTAGTATCAAAATAGTAGTACTTATATTCCTTAACCTATTTCTATTTTGTATAGCCAAATTAACTAACCGCTTAAAAAAATTAAATTCCCCACACATACAAGAAAGAGCATTTTAGATGATGATTGGGGAACCGGAAGTCGCACCCGATAATTTTGACATGTTTAAATCAGTTGATGAAGATTTTAGGACAAGTTTAATATTCAGAATTTTAGAATATTTGAAAATATGGGTCTTTAATTAAGAGAAGAAATCATTTGATTGGTTTACATAAATTATTGGTTATAGCTCTCATAAGGGTGACGTTGTGGTAGGCATCATTTCATTCGTGAAGGCCCATAAGTGTCCGCGAAAGGGTCATACCGCTATTCTAGCTCTCGTAACTAATGTTCAAACCGAAGATAAAAAGGTCGAAGATATTCCTATTGTTCGCGACTTTCCCGAAGTCTTTCCTGAAGAACTAACTGGTCTTCCACCTCACCGCCAAGTTGAATTCCAAATTGAGCTAACTCCTGTAGCGGCACCTATAGCTCGAGCACCCTACAGACTAGCACCGACCGAACTAGAAGAGTTATCTACACAACTGCAAGAGCTTCTGGATAAAGGTTTTATCCGGCCTAGCTCGTCACCATAGGGAGCCCCTGTACTCTTTGTCAAGAAGAACGACGGTACTTTTCGCATGTGTATAGACTACCATGAACTAAACAAGGTGACTGTCAAGAATCGCTATCCACTTCCACGTATTGATGATCTATTCGACCAGGTGCAAGGGTCAAGCTATTATTCAAAGATCGATCTAAGATTGAGCTATCATCAGTTGAGAGTCCGAGACGAAGATATCTCTAAAACGGCATTCAGGACTCGATACGGTCATTATGAGTTCCGTGTTATGCCATTTGGGTTAAAGAATACACCCGCGGTTTTTATGGATCTTATGAACCGAGTGTGCAACCCCTATCTCGACAAGTTCGTCATTGTTTTCATTGACGACATCCTAATCTACTCTAAGAGCCAGGAGGAACACGAGCGACACCTGCGTCTTATTTTGGAACTCTTACGGAATGAACAACTCTACGCTAAATTCTTGAAATGCAACTTTTGGCTTCGTGAAGTCCATTTCCTCGGTCATGTGGTCAATGAAGCTAGGATTCATGTTGATCCAACCAAGATCGACTATATAAAGAATTGGCCTGCACCTAGAACTCTAACTGAAATCCGCCAATTCCTAGGTCTAGTAGGTTGTTACTGTAGATTCATCGAGGGATTCTCGAAGATCGCACAACCTCTTACTGCTCTAACTCAAAAGGGTATCACCTATAAGTGGGGTGATGCTCTAGAATCCGCATTTCAACATTTGAAAGAGAAGCTCTGTAGTGCACCTATTCTATCTCTTCCAGAAGGCACCGATGATTTCATTGTCTACTACGATGCATCCATTTAAGGACTCAGTTGCAATTACATTATCTTAGAATAAAATACCTCATGATTGGATTTCCAATAGATGAATTTGTGCCTATGAAAAACACACGGTTATGGTGTCCAAATCGAGTATTTTTTCAAGATAACTTTTATGTATTTTCATACTAAAGCTAAGCATCCGCATACTCATTCCCAATCCAAAATCCATCGAACTCATGAGCCTCGTTTATCCTTGTAGGATAACTAGGCAGATTCCCAAAACTCTCAACACATCAACTCACGTTCGTGGAAATTACTACGCAAAGCGTGAGTATACTCGAATCCCCATTTTACGCTTTAAACACTTTTGGGGTGCAATATGTATGCCTTAATCAAACACACTTATGCACATAATCAAACTTATGAATTCACTCAATCCATCAAATATGTTAATTGATATGCTTAGGTTAATCATGCTAGATACTCAAACATGCAAACTACTTGTCATTAACTTTGCGCAAGCCTATCTTAACATGTATAGCGCTATATGTAACATTCTTAATTTTTACACTAGATATATATATATTTTTTTTTAGTTTATACCAAATCAAGTGAAATATTGTTTCAATAACCTAACTTTCATAACAAAGTTCATAAGTAACATCAACCATAGTCAGCTAACAACTAAGTTGAAACAATTTAAAAGATGTTTAAAATAAGTTTACACCCATATACAAAAGTTTTAAAGATTCAAAACGTAGCGGAAGCTTCAAAAGTCGTGTTCGGTTCTTCAAAAGTTGCTTGATCACCATCCGTAACGTCCATCTAGTCACCTAGGGTCAAAACCAATTAACATTAGTTTTAACTTTGATACATACAATTTAAACATATGGTCTAACATCTAATAAGATAACAAATAAAAATTTAAAAATTTCTTATTCCACCGTAAATTACGGTGTTACTGTAATTTACGGTGATGTCTGGGAATTCTTGGTCACCGTAAACCAGGGGTGATACACCGTAAATCCCATGACCCCTACCGTAAATTACGGTAATACCGTAATTTACGGTATCTGCTGGAAATCCATGATTTTGTTTGGCTTGTTCATTGTACTCAACCCAACCTTCGGATTTCGCTTCTCTAATAACCTATACATTGAATTCTCAGATATCTAACATGCTATACATGTATTAACCTATATCAAAGATCAATTCATTATAGTCCGGAGTCCTAACCATGCCCTACTTGATTATTCGACCCGTTTGGCTCGTTTACGGAAATTCCTTCCTTATAGCGACTACCAACGAGTTCTAACCAACCTTTGACCAAATATTCAATATAGCGATATCATCGCTTTAATTCATAACAACTTGTATTTTAAAATTCAACTATACCAATTACAATGATCTAAATTTACTTAATGTAACGCGTCAAGTTACATACCTTAGCGCACGCCCTTCAACTGCGAATCACCACCGGCTTGTCCACTCGACGTTCCGGTATCTTGTCCTATAGAGTTCAATTTAAGACATGTTTAGAACTCTCTTTAGAACTCACTTCGCATAATATTCCGAAACATCATAATTATGCGTTAAAGCTTTAAATTTCTATTTTTAAGCCTTCTTTGAGGCATTTCCACAAACACTAAGAGGGCAGAATTTCTACATCATTCATATTCATGTTATAGCTTGCTAATTAGTTAATTTAACTTCAATAAGCCATCATATAGCATTCAATCATCATATTTTTCTGAAATTACTTTCTAAGATCGAATTACACTAGAATAATCCTTCTTAATCCTAGTGTTCATCATCTTCATGTAACACCCACAACCCACCTTCAAGGTGTTCATGGAACTTCCTGAATTTGGTCATGATTTCACAAATAGTTAGCTAGGTTTTACTTCTAAACACCTAATCAACTTTAATCTAATCAAATAACACACATGCAACATCAAATTTCAGATTTTCCAAAATCATGAGAGTTTCAAATTGAGAGATTTCATCAAATTTTACATACCTTACAATCCTCTTGTGATGAGGATCATGATTCTAAGCTCAATTTTCGATTTTGACCTGGACTAATCCTTCAATTTGCAAGATTAAGGAAGTTTTAGGTTTTGGAGAAGTGGGGATCGCCCCCTGCTCTACTGATCGACCAGATATCCCCTTGGTGGGGTGTTTGGTTTGTTTTATTTAGTTTAATTAACTCAAGTTTCAGTTTTTTTTTACAACTTAAGCCCCTCAACTTGTTCAACATATTGTTTAACCCCATCATAAGTTTTTTTCTAGTAAATTAACTAACTAGGTTAAAAATTCCTAGTTAGTAAATTCTCATTTATTTATGCTTTATAACTCTAATATAAAGTTTTATATTTTTCGGGGTGTTACACTATAGGAGTAGCACACCGCCCGTTTGTGGTCTATGTTAAGTCTTCAATCATATACGATCTTGTTTATTGAGATGACAAGATTACGCTCGTGGAAACTTTGGTTTGACATCTAGGGTGTGCATGCTAGTATGTGATATAACTTAGTATATAAAATGCCATGTTGGATTTGAGACAATCTTTTATATGTATACTATGTAATCAAACTTGTATACTCGCGAACTTTTGTTGATTGTATTTTAATACATGTTGCAGGAAATTGATGATGACATACAAGAAAGCTACTTAGGGTGAACTAGAAACGCACCTATTAATTTATGTTTTGTATTTCCTTGTCGTTGGATTTTGTTATGAACAAATTGTTGTAATTTCCTTTCAAATGCTGTACTCTCATTTAGAAATGAAATGAAATTTGGTTACTTAAACTGTTGTCACAATTAGTTGTTATGAAGTCTCGAGCAATCTCATTTTCGTCTCACTCTGGTGTTTCCGCCATCGGTTGGGGTGTGACACATAGTTACAGTTGAAGGAACAATTTTTAATACTGATGGATTAGTTCATAGTGATGGATATTGACGGAGTCGTTTCTACCAACGGGATAGATCATAAGCAAGCTTCATAAATATGATAACGAATTTTGGCTAAAGGGTTCAACTATTTAGACCCCGCGAGGGGCATTGACTCTTGACCCAGTAGTTTGTTGATGCCAAAATCCATATAAGTCTGGAACGGGCATGCAAGCCACACATCCTACTTACAATAAAACTTATTTGTATTTCCCTTTGGGTGTAACTGAATCCTAACTACCTAAACTGATTTGATAACACCAAAATCACCAACAAAGACCATATGATTGGTTTACGATATATGATTTATTTAAGAAAATATCAAAACAGTGACAATATTCATCTAGTTCTATTAGTATCAATACAGTAGTTCTTATTGTTGGGTTTATGGAGGCTCGATTAGCTTATTGGGTCCGGTTTAGAAGACATTAAATGGCAGAGTATTGCAGACATGGGTTGGCCCGTTTGTTTTTTATTTTAGCCCATTAATTGTTTTCTTGGAGTCTAAGTTTGTAACCACCCTAGAATCTAGATCTTGTATTATTTATATGGTGTCTTGTACATGTAATATCCTCATCACGAGTGAGGCGGAGCAATAAAAGAATTACCCTGGTTGCAGCCCGTGGACGTAGGTCAGCTGACCAAACCACGTAAATCCCACATGTCATCTTCGTTTTATTTATCTCTTGCAGTTTGTTCGTGTTTGTGTGTGTATCAATACCTGAATCCCTAACACTTATAGCTTGTCTGATGTCAACCTATTTTTCCTACACTTTGTATGGTTTTCAGTTGATCAATCCCAAGTTTACACGATAATTCGAGATATAACTTCATAAAAAAGTTAGATCCACGGGGCTAACGCACAAGAAAGGACATTTTAGATTATGATTGGGGAACGAAAAGTCACACCCGATAATTTTGACATGTTTTCTTCATCAACTTTATACCCATGGATATTTATTATCGTAATCAAGTTGATTCCTTGAATTTTTAAAATTCAGCCAACCTTGTCTCTTTTACAACTAAGCTTGTAGTTTTTTTTTTCTCTCAATGCCCATCCTTAATTCTCATTAGAAGTTGATGGTAGGTGTTATATTGTCAACCATATCTTGACATGTGTGTAAAATCTAACACCATGATTGACATAGAATGATTGTCTTACTAAGACGAAGTTGATGGTAGGTGTTATATTGTCAACCATATTTTGACATGTGAGTAAAATCTAATGTCATGATTGACATAGAATGATTGTCTCACTATGACACCAAATAATGTTTGAAATAAAAAAATTATCTACATTCTTACATCTAGTAAATCACTACTTATGACACATAAAGAAGGAAATGGGAAAACGCTATTGTGATGAACGTGTTTTTAGAAATACTTTCTGATGAGTAAAATGCAATGTCGATTATGCTATGAGTGTGTTGCTTTCCTAAAATTGGCTTGAGATCGACTTTTCACCAGTCGATGGTGAGGGAGATACTATTCTCGTGACCACATGATATGGATGGTGGTATCATCCAAGATGCCGCGATAATTTGGATCAAACATAATGAAAGCGTTAATGAATAATGATGGTCCTTTGAAAGTATATATCAAATAAATTCGGAACAAGGGGTGTGAATGATCTTACCTTATTCTAATCTTTCACCCTTTTGTTTTGTATTTATATTCTCTCTTGCCTTTGCTTTATTAAAGATTAACTAAAATTAATGTTATTAATACTATGCCGCAACGTATTTAAATAATAACAAAATTTGCATAAGTAATCTTTTTTTTTTTAAATTAAAACTATAAGTGAAAATACAAGTAACAATAAAATATATAAATAATCACATATATCAAAATAATCACATATCTATACATATAATAAAAGAAACCATAATAGGGACACATGTCATTCTATGAGGCAGTCTTAGTTATTTTTTTAAATATTTATTATGGAAAGTCAATTATTGATAATATTAAATTTAAAATCTGTAGAAGAGATTTTAATGATAAAGACAAAGATAACTGATAATAATATATTAATTATTATAATCATATATTAATTATTAAAATCTAAAAAAAATATTAGCGTTTAAAATATTTATTAAGATAAAGATTTTATTTAATTGGTAGTTTTAATTGTTTTTATATTTTGATGATAAGGACAAGGATAACTGATAATCACATATTAAAATAAAAATATTTATTTTAATCAACTGTTTCGTTAAAAGTATTTTTTCAATACATGTAGAACATATATATTTTTATACATTTCTAGCGATGGTCGAGTAGCCGGTCTTTGGACATAGCTCCGAAAGGGTGGGTTTACACGTGGAAATCAGTTAGCCGTTCAAAAAAAGGAATCATATTTCTAATAAAGGATCTCATTATCCCATTTTACACTCCAATGAAATAATAATATTAAATAATAATATCCAGCTTATCTCTTGTATATTTAATATTTTTTACTAAAATATTTCTTTTCTTTTTTTTTTCTGCTGATTATCCATCATCAGCGAATACGTAAGTTTCTAATCTAATAATAAATAAAAAACAAAGTAAAATGTTATAAACCATGTAATACACAACTCTCTAACCTAATAAAAAATAAAGTGAGATGTTATAATAAGTAAATAGTATCTCAAAGTTCCTTTTGTTAGAAAACACAACATCTTGATGACTAAATGTTTTAACGGATTACATTATTCGCGTAAGACATGTGTTTATTCAAATCGTGCAATACACGGGTTTTTAAAAGATGTAACTATTTTATTACTTAGTATATAAAATTATATTTATTCAACTCGTGTAATACACGGGGTTATAACCTAGTATCAAAATAATCTATTCTAATACTCTAGCAATCTAAAATGTATGATAACATATATATAAAAAACTAGAGTTAGACGTTCTTAATTAACTTAACATGTCATATCAAACATATATAAAACTAGAGTTAGACGTTCATAATTAACTTGACTTTTAATGATAATTCATTTGGTTTGCAAATCTATTTAAAAATTTAACCTAATAATAAATAAAAAACAAAGTAAAATGGTATAATAAGTAAATAGTATATCAAAGTCCAATTTTTAAGTTTATATCTTGATGACTGTTTTAACCGATTACATTTTATAAGATATAACCTTTTTATTAGTTAGTATATAAATTATTTTTATTCAACCCGTGTAATATATGGGGTTCTAACCTAGTTTGAAAATATATTAACTGATCCACACACAAATACGCACATATGAATATGTACAACTGTACATGACACAGGATAAATCGATATGAGTTGATTTATATTAATTAAAACCCTAGTTTTAAGTTCAAGACATGGTTGTAAACAAGCCCAGAGGCTCGAGAGCTACTTGTTATCACTCGGCTAAAAGCTCGAACTAGCCGAGCTTTAACGAGCCTGAGCCTGAAATAGAGCCCGTTTAGCTATCGCGCCTGAAATACAAAGCTCGTTAAGGCTTGCGAGCCTAAACGAACCGAAACAAATTTTATTTTTTATATATAATATAATAATAATGATGATAACATTGGCGAGCCGAACTTTGGCTGGTTTAAGCGAGCTCGAGCCAAGCTTTTAGTTCATTTGAGGTTGTTCTAAAATAGCTCGAGCCAAGCCGAGCTTTATAAAAACATGACGAGCCGAGCTCGAGCCCAATCGAGCTCAGACTCGGCCCGGCTTGTTTACAGCCCTAGTTCAAGACATAGAAGGTCGCTGTTAGTTTCTCTTTTTGAAACAAATAACGTGATTATGAGAATAAAAAAAAGTGTTACCTTTTAGTAGTAAACTTGATAGTAGTTATATAACTGTATCATTTTTACCTTTTTAACACAGGAACCGACGGAACTAAAAAAAAAAGCAAATTCAATATGTAAACGTAGTTATACAAATTTTTAATTTAAAACTCTAAAACTAAATAACTTATTATAAATTTTCTTACTCAAATTTATCAAACTTCTTTTTTAATTTAAAACTCTAAAACTAAATAACTTATTTTAAATTTTATTACTCAAATTTATCAAACTTCTTTATATTATATTAAAATAATATAATTTATTACAATTAAATAAGAGCACAAGCAGAGCAACGACCATTTACAACACATTCCTATGTTACTAAGATCAAAAATTAAAACTAAAAAAATATCTAACAAAATCCAATAATCAATATACCAGCTGCATGTTTCTACCAAGTCTTGTACTTTACCCCACCCCTCAAAAAGAAGTTTGCCCCATCCTCAAAAAGTGGGAAAAAAAAAAACCGGAAACCTTCAATACTTACGGGACCACATAAGCATTAACCTCTGTACAGTTTTTAACGAAAACGGATCTAGCATGTTGTAGACGTCTTGCACCAAATGCTTCTCTACTTGTACCTTAACACCGTTCCGCTACCTGCATTGTCATGGGTAGTCAGTCAGTAGAGTTGTTGACGATTACACCTCAGTTTCCTATCAATGGATTGATTCGGGTTCTGGTTCACACCTAACAGGTCAAATGGGGTTGAACTAAAAAAAATAGCCAAAAGAAAACATGTCAAATGAGTTGGTTTGAACGGGTTGAAAGTCACCAAAAATGTACTTTTTATGCTTACGGCCTCCTAAATTGTTTTATTTTTTAGAAAATAACTTGCCTTTTATATTAACATAGTTTTTGTAATCAAATTTAACAAACTAACTGAATGCAGCCCGTTTCAACTGAAATCCATTTGGACCCGTGACTAAAAAACTCGTTTCAACCGAAACCCATCTTGACCCATGACCTGACCCAGTAACCCACCCATCTTACCAGCTCTGCTACTAGTCAACATACATCTAGATCAGCCGCCAAAAGGTAAAGCCAAGATTATTTAGTCAGATAGCAACTCTTCAAGCTCAGGTGAGTCAGATATCAAAGGATCATTATCAACACTCGTATCATTAACCAGATGTTGAAACTGAGCGCCGATAAGATCATCATCTTCATCCTGATCTGATAACTCAGACTCGGTTTCTATGTCTTGGTCAACAGCTGTTTCGTCAACGTCAGCATTATTCTTCCCGAATTTTCTAGGGAGAGCGTCAAGTTTTGATTTGGCTTCGGTGTCTTCGCATATACAAGCGGCAGGGTTTTCATGAAATTCACCTCGCCCAGGCCTTACCTCTTTCGGCTCCCCCATGAAGCCTCTTTGATGAGTTCTTACTCGTGAAGAGAACTCTCCCCATGTCATATTTTCTCTGTTTAGGAATAAACGATATAGTTTTTTGGCATTCGGACGTATTGTTGGTTTGTGTCCAAAATATCTCCTGTTATACAAAGAAACAATGCACAGTTTGTGAGTCATTCCCTACCAGTGGCGAAGCTTCGCCCCCCCCCCCCCCCCATTTTTCCGAAACCGGGGGGGTGGAAACGTATATACCTAAAAATTTTCTATACGAAAGTACTATTCATAACACTACGCATCAAAAAATCCGAGGGGTCGGGCGCCCCCTCGGAACTGTGCTAAGCTGCGCCCCTGTTCCCTACTACGGGTGGCAAAATGTGTGGGTCCAGTGACAGGTCAAAACATGTAGTCATATTAAACATTTTTTTATATAATACAATAAGAGTATGAACTTTTTTTGAAAAGGGGTAAGAAATATTATGCATCTGAGCACATGTTGGATGACTTTTAACCCATCCGACCCGCATAACCAATTTCATTTTCAGTTTAAACTCTTTTAACTTGATTTACAGTTATCTATTTTTCATCGTTTTATAAAATCTGTTACAAGCTATTACTAGCATCAATCCTTACCCAGAAGATTCTCACTATTTAGGGCAATGTAGATTTTGAATTGAACTAAATGCGAGACACTATCAAAAAATTATGTGTCAAAATATATTGTTTCAGGAAAGACAAGGATCGTTTCCCCTAATCAGTATGTTTGTGTGTATAGTGAAAGCTTTAAATAGAAAAGGGTCTTAACGTGCGACGATGCGGGAGTGAACAATAACGTGCGTAATTATGCAAATAATGTGCGTAATTAGGGTTAACCCAACGCATGGGTAATTATGCAAATAACGTGTGTAATTATGCAAATAATGTGCGTAATTAGGGTTAACCCAACCCATGGGTAATTATGCAAATAACGTGGGTGCGTATTTTAAAAATGAACATGCGTAATTCACTTCGCACCATCACACGTTAACCTTCCTCTATATATATACATATATATATAGAGAGAGAGAGAGCAACCCAACCCATTTATTTGAAACAGGTTTCAATTCATTAACATCTGATCTAAGAGAAAATTTTAAAAATTAGCTGAAAATTAATATAGGTCAAAACTTTTGAAAGACACCCAAAGTATAACCTTCTAAATTATGTTATTCAAAACTTTTAATAGTTTCTATAATCATGACTATTTATGAAATTAAAAAAAAATGAACAAAATGGTAACAGGTCAACCCAACCCCTCCGTCCCATAACGGATCTTGACCAAAAGTCAAAGTTGCTTGTACTCTACAACAGGTGTAAACAAGAAAGAAAAACATACCTTCGGCCAGCCAAGATTTTTGCCATATTCCCATTGTTATTGGTAACAAACACATCACTCTCATCACACACGATGAAATCAAGTGCAGCCATACGGGAAGAAAAAGCAGAAAATGGTTCCAACTCTTGTTTGGTGGCAATGGTGTCTTTCGAATGAATGTTGGGAAAGAGGGCTCTCAAGGGTGCTAATGTGTCGTCCCCACCATATACTTCACCAGAAGCTACGTAAAGATGTACGTCTTTGTTATACCCGAGTGCTCTCAGCATTAAGCCCACTTCTTCGGGTGTAAGTGGGCATCTCCCTTGTCTCCTTTCCTTGTCGGGATTGTTGCTCTGTAAGATAAAACTAAAAAAGTTAAGGTTCCCTTTAAGGTAGAGTTGGGTGCTAAGCATTTAATGCGCTAAAAATCGAATATCGGTCAAGGACCGATAATTGAGATATAGGTTATCGCGGTGGGATATGGGTGGGATATCTGTAATTTAAATATCATGTAGAATTTATATATATAGCGATTTAACACCAACAATTCAGTATGTGCTCCTACCATTAACAAATTAACCATTGGCAACTTGCAAAATACTAACAATTGTAGCAAGTAGGAACTGATTAAGACTTAAAACACTAACATTTAACACTAACAATTAACAATTAAGACTTAAAACACCAATAGTAGCAATAAGAAGAAAGACGAATGGTAGAACTAAGAAGAAGGGTACTAATATCGAGAAAATAGGTGATATATCAATCAAATATCGGCCAATACCATAGTTGTTAATGGCGAATAGCGACACATAGCGATAAGGTACCTATATGCTACATAGCGAATAGTGATAAATAGCGGGCGGCTATTTTATAGATAGCGATACACTAGAAATTTTTTTATATGTATATTATATCAAAATATCCGGGTATATACGATAATTTACATGTATATTTAACAAAAACCTAAAATCCAGCTATTTTATAGCGATATTTAATTGCTATTTATACTAAAAAACAAAAAAAATCACCATTGTCGCTATCTATCGCTACAACCCTAATAGCGAGCCTAGACCTATACGCTACGTCGCACGCTATAGCGCTAGCTACGCTCGCTATTGACAACTCATACTCAATACTGCCGATAATATCGGTACCAATATTTTGACCGATATTTGACAACTAACACCAATATTTTACATGGGGACCGATAACCGATATATCGCCGATATTAACCGCATAGCATAGAAATAATACTTTGCGGGATATTCAACCACTTTGGCCTCTTTTGACCTATTCCTAATACAGCTAACTTTATGATTTGACCTGTTTGAGATGAAACAAACCCAAATCAACCTGTCTATCGGTAAATGGTTTCAACTTGCAACCTCCACTAGGCCCTTAAAGGTAATAATTATGCCTTGAAATGATGCTGCTCTAAAAGACATTAAAATGGTTCTTGGTAGTGTTAGAAGTTGAATTGAACTTTTGAATTGTAAACATAAAAAGCATTACCAGGCTTGCTATTGACAATAGACCTTAAATCAATCATGAGTATTACCATTATCACGAAACATACGAACTCTAAAGATTGGCTACACGTAATAATCCACATTAAAACCCTATTTGTGTTAACCAAACATCTTGATGGACGCTATATAGAGAAGACAACCTCAACCAAGTAACCAACTTACTTCTTTGTGAGTAAATTTAGATTACATTGTCTTGATAATGGTCAGATTGGTATACCTAAAAAAATTAGCTAAAAAAGAAAAGTGCCAATGATTTAAAAGTGTCCAAAGTATAAACTATTTACTGTTTACAACCCTCTTTAAAGTTATTAAAAAAAAGTTGGATCATTAATTTTATATTAGATTTATACTTATTTGAGTATTTGAATATGTTACTATTACGAAATTAAACAAGACGACAAAAAATATTGATGTTCAACCCAACCCAAACCGAACAAACTCGTTGATCTGCTCTAAAAATCAACTTTTTAGACTAGTTGACCAACTCATATAATCCGGGGGCTAGTTTTGACGATATATGAAATCTACCAAGCTTAAGAATCGAACACTTACATGTAAAGTTTTCCACCTCTTCCGTATTTTACCCAATTCTCTTCTTTCCTTCTCTCCGCCACCATAATAGCATCCTGAAAATGCAAGCATATCAGGTTCAAACCTGTATTATAAAAATGGAAAAAAAGTTGTAGTTAGCACAAGAAATGCAAGTTTTCCAAACACAGAAAAACGAAAGGACGTGGTACTTGACTTTCAACTGTACATGTTTGACATTCTATGGGCATGTTTCAAGCACCATATGATATCAATGACATAAACAAGAAGTTGTGCTATATTTATTTACCAACAAAACCAAAAATTACACACAGTGTAGCAAATGGGTAGGTCAGGTGGGTTGGATAACGGATCAAAGCAAGTAACTTTTAGCATAGGTCGAAGCAAGTCAAATTGGATTGGCCTAAACACCGTCCAAAAATTTAGAAGTTTTAAAATAATTAGTGTCTAATATGATTAAACATTTCACGTTATTTCAATCATAATCTAATTTTTAAATAAAGTGATATAGGAGGTTTTATGCACAAAACAAACACTTTGATTGACCTTTTACCATTTGACATTTTCCTACTTAGCTAACTTTGTTTGTTTCACCAGTTTGACCTTTTAGAGATAAAACTTGCACGAATTGACCCATTCACAAGAAAATGCGTCAGAATTGCCACCAATAACTAATAATGAGATCCACCTAAATGAGGGATTACATGAAATAATGACACCATAGTGTTTGCTCAAGTGAAGAGCAAGACAGCAACATAAGAAACATCAAGTGCATACCTCAGGTGTAGAGCAACATAGTGCTTGCCCATCTTCCTCATTCGGTTGACCAACTTTTGACCCATTTTAATTATAGGGTCTGTGAATTTTAACGCATGGTAGTTTACCCTACATCTAAGCTTTTGCAAATCAGTATCCAACTTGTTAGAAAGTCTGTAATCAAACTTGCCCAGCTGAACGGCCTGCCAAGAAAGAAAATATGAATTATTTATACTTAATAAAAGTATAAAACACTATTATATAAAAAACATAGGCTCAAAAACCCTCTTTTTTCAACTATAATAATTTACCATTAAGCACATCTTGTCTTAAAGACTATAATGTCATGCATTCATTGTCATATTATAAAAAGTTCATGACTAAAAGGGTTGATGCTTTTTTATTTGGGAAATATCAAATTATTAACCATCAGAGATAGATCTAAGACGGTCAAGACATTAAGTGAATAAGTTTAGGGGTCGCTGGATACGGACCAGCAAATTCAAGAAAGTGACCAGAAAAAAATCCCAAAAGACGCGTTCTATGGTCATCGGAAATAACGCAAGACATTGTAGGCTTATAAAATAAACAGGGCAGAAGTGCAGATGATACAACTATAGGTTATAACTTACCTTCTTCTTTATAATCACAGGCAATACACGAATCTGATAGCATCTCTCATTACACTTTCTGGGCACACGCATACGATACGGAACCAAACCCTTGCCTCCCTTCTGTGGAAGCTCTTTTATGACTTTTACATCTTTTGATAGGTGTGATATAAACCAGTCAACATCAAATATCTCTGAAAAGGTACTGTACAAGAAAACACACTATCAGCCATATCAAACTTGCAGGCCAAATTTGTCGCAAACTCACTCATGTACATTGTATGTGCCACCATTTCTCTGTGACTAACCTAGAATCCTTCCAAAATGACTTCTGATCCAGTTTCGGAACCACAAGAGTAGCATTCAGAATACGTGCAGCAACAACAGCATCCGTAATCTGTGACACACATACCATTAAAAGTAAGTAACCATACACATTTAAGTTTCACAAGCCGATCAGAACTTACTCCGGTACGCTGCTGGTTTAAGCCGCCACTTGTCGCTATCAGCAAGTACCGATTCGGATACGTAACTGTTTCTACTTCTGCGAATCAACAAAACATCGAAATTAAACCTAAAAATACACGAAAAATGCAAAAACGCCTTACTATTATCATTTCACACATCACTTACTCGGAAACTTATTGCTAGCATTACTACATCCAAAATAATACTTCGACATCCTCGTACTCCACAGACTCCGATCACTCACCATTCCACCACCGATCTAGATCCCCAAACATACAACAAATCACATCCAAATCAGACACCACAACAAAACCAGATCCAATCCAGATTCAAATATCACAAAACAACTGTATCAAATAAAACCTAACGTCCTAACCGGAACTTTGAACACCGATGCAACCGCAGGCGAATCATCAACAACAACACTCTCATTCAACTGAAATCAATTATCATAAACATAACAAATTAAAAAAAAAAAAAAAAAAAACTAAACACATTATTCAAACTACTGTAACCGAATACATATAGTAACGAACTAACGATTAACACTTATTTAACAGTGAATCGGAGATGATGATTACCTCCGTCCGCCGTAGCAGGTGGTGGTGATGAACCGGAGACGGTGCGAGCAGAGAAATGAGAGCGTAAACGATGAGAATGGAGCCGGAGATTGCAGAAATCGCCGGAATAAGGAGGCGGAAGCGGTTGTGAGAGTGGTGACGGTGTCGCCGCCGGTGTGTGGCCATAAATGACGGTGACGGTGGCGGTTGATTTGATTCTGAGACAGACTCTCTCTCTAGAAAGAAGTTGGTTTTAGAGAGAGAGAGAGAGAGGAAATAAAGAAAGAAAAGGGAGGGAACACGATCTATCTACTACTGTCAGGAATTATATTTATTTTTGTGAGAGTTATTCGTTTTGCGCCTTGAGGACGAAGACAAGAAGCCATTTTTGGTATTTGCCGATTTTTCTGTTTTGTATAAGTGGACTTTTTAATACTACACTTCTTTCTTTCTTTCTTTCTTTCTTTCTTTGTAGGAATGTATGTATTTACTCTCACAATCAAAGCCGGCCAAATACGGCCGATATGTATTTACCCTTGAAAAGCTATAGTTAAATGTCATTTTGAGTAAATTGCCATTTTAGTCCCTGAGTTTTGACCAAAATTGCCACTTTAGTCCAAATAGTTTTTTTCTTGCCATTTTAGTCCAAATAGTTTTGTTTTCTTGCCATTTTAGTCCAAATAGTTTTGTTTTCTGCCATTTTAGTCCCTGAGTTTTGTCATTTGTTGCCATTTTCATCCAACCCACTAACTCCATTCAAAAAAAATTATTTAACTTAGGTGAATTTTGGTCGAACCACAATTTTCTTTCTTTTTTTGCAGGTGTGATGGTATGGGGATGGTGTTGTGCCAGTTTACAGTGAAGATGATGGCGGTTGTTGTTGGTTTTACGATGATGACGGTGATGTTGGTTAATGACGTGGGTGGCGTAAAAGTGCCCGGTGGTGGTGGAAATGGTGGGTGGTGATGGTGGTGGGGTGGGTGGGTGGTGACGGTGCAGGGACTAACCTTCTATCATCGCCACCACCTGCCTGCACCGTCACCACCCACCCACCCACCCACCCCACCACCATCACCACCTACCAGGGACTAAAATGGCAGAAAACAAAACTATTTGGACTAAAATGGCAAGAAAACAAAACTATTTGGACTAAAATGGCAAGAAAAAAACTATTTGGACTAAAGTGGCAATTTTGGTCAAAACTCAGGGACTAAAATGGCAATTTACTCATGTCATTTTAGTCCATATGGTTTGGGCCGTTTTACCAGTTTAGTTCAAAGGTTTCATTTTTCATCTGTGGGTTCAAAAAGGTTTCATCATTGTCATTTTAATCCACTGGGCTAACTTTATCCGTTTTTTCTGTTAACACATACCCAACATTTTTTTTGTCGATTTGTTTTTCTATAGTACTGAACAAAAATGGTTAAATTCATCACTACAAACACCCCGTGACATGAGAAACAAATAGTAACATTCCAAATTATGGTATAAACCAAATTAGTGAGTTGTGAGTCTTAATTGGGTGGTGAATGTGTTAAAACTACAATTAGAGATTTCATAAGTCTCAATAGGGTGGTGAAGGTGTTTAAACATAGTTTGGTGGGTCTTAATTGGGCAGTGAACGTATTTAAACATAGTTTGGTGAGTCTTAATTGGGTGTTAAAACACAATTTGAGATTTGAAAATACTTTCTTGGGTAGTATAGGTGTTAACCCACAATTAAAGATTATCAATACACGCTCATTGAGAAATTACATGTGACTCATAAATCTCATTAGAAGTGTTTTGAGAAATAAGGGTTGAGAAAGTGTACTACACATGAGTGTGAACAACTATAATAGTAATGATTATGTGTGTTGTGTGTAGTGTGGTAAAGTTCAATGATACGTATACGTATCACTCTAAATGATTGAATGCATTATGTGTGAGATAAAGGAGGATTTGATGTTAAGGCTAAGATTGGAAGCTTCATGTTGCTGAATAAATGGTAAAAATACGGATTAAAATTGTTTTCAGTAACCTATTGTTATTGTTTGTAATCTTACAAAATGAGTAAGCTGCCAAAATGGTCTTTGAGGTTTGGTCACTTTTGCCAATTTAGTCCAAAAACTCGAACCTTTTAAATCAGGCCCCTATGGTTTCAATTTTGTTGTCATTTTCATCCAAAATCAAAATCTGGTTAGATTTTTCAGTTAACATCCATATTTTTTTTTGTCTTTTTCCCTCATTTTAATGATGGACAAAATAATCTTTTAACGTTTTATTATAACAAATTAAAAAAAATCTAACCATTTTACCCTTCGTTAAAAGGGAGGAAAAAGACAAAAAAAATGGATGTTAACTGAAAAATATGACTAGATTTTGCTTTTGGATGAAAATGACAATAAAATCGAAACCCCAGGGACCCAAATTTGAAAGGTTTAAGTTTCTGACAAAAATGACAAAAGTGTGCAAATCTTAGAGACCATTTTGGCAGTTTACTCCTTACAAACTAGAAGAAGAGTGAGCCTTAAACTTACCAATTAAAATAGCAACTTCAATGATTGTGACTGAAAACTTATTTTTGAGTTTTGAGTTTAAAGGGTCACTAAAGTAAGCTCCCACTCAGATATGTCTAATGGTTTAAAATCAAAACTTTCAAGGTAAATCGCCACGATTAGGTGAAAATGCTTATACGAACATGGGAACGATCCCATGGTCGATGTTAGGACAGAATTTAGTTTTTAATCATAACTAACGTTGTTTAAATTACAACCTCAGAGTTATAATTATCCTAAATTCTTGCGAGTTATAATCATCATAATCCTTTAAAATGGGTGAAAATATTTTTTTTGGTCATTTTACCTCGAGTTATAATTATCCTAAATCCTTGCGAGTTATAATCATCATAATCCTTTAAAATGGGTGAAAGCATTTTTTTTTATCATTTTACCTCGAGTTATAATTATCCTAAATCCTTGCGAGTTATAATTATCCTAGATCCTTTAAAATGTGTGGAAGCATTTTTTGTGGTCATTCTCAGCGAAATATTACAAACGTGCTAAATATAATACAAAAAAGGTATTGTATCGGTCTTACAATATAACTTGGTCATTAAACCTCGTGGTCCCATATAACTATATTTCCGTTATCAATTACTCAATACTCGGAAGGAAATTATACTCAGTCCATTTTATGTTATTTTAATTAAATTATCAACAATTTAAATTATCAAATTCTATCTTTGTGTTTTTCTATTTATATATTTAAGTAAAGTTTAACTCCGCAGTCTTTTAAATCCAGAAAGTATACAAAGACATATTAGATCGCAAAATAAAAGGACACACTGACAAATAAAAAGACACAAAAACAAAAAATATGAAAATTTATAACCTAAAAATCCAAAAGCGAAAACCTTAAATCTCATATCGTAGAGTTCGAACACGATTCCAATGTCACTTGAGTGAGGTCAATCATAATCCATTTGATACCCTTCTCACGACTTTTTATTTATAGAAAACTATGTATTTGGCCTTACCCTTATATATAATGGGTTAGGATCAAATACAAAGGATAAAATAAATAAGAAGGGTAAGAAGGATTCTAGTCCATTGATCTTAGATTTGGAGGGTTGAGATTAGTTGTAGGGAAAAGAAGATAATAGAAGGGCATAAAGGGAATCCTATATTTATGGATTTTCTCTCTTCACATGCAAGGCACATGACAATTTCCCCATCGATTTAAAACGTCCATAACTTTTTCATACGACATTTTTTTTGAAAAAAAATTTCACCATAATAACGAGCGTTTTTTTTATCTTTAATATGAGTACCATATTATCATATAAAAATAAAATAAAAATTTTCATTTTTACTGGTTTTTTTTTCATTGTGTTAAAGGTTCAGGTCATTGTGTCTTTTAACTGGGTTTTGGTCAGTAGAGTTTCTATACATTGTGTTATTATCAAAACCTATAACACAATGTTAATTTGAGTTCTATCCATTGCGTTTTTATAAGAACCTATAACACAATAAATGACACAATGAAGATGGTGTTATATCTGGGTTTCTATAAATTGTGTTATTAGTTCAGGTCATTGTGTTTAATATGTTTTTTCATTGTGTTTTAATATGTTGTCCATTGTGTTTTAATAATTTGTTCAGTTTTTTTTATTATCTTTGTTCATTGTGTTTTAGTTTGTTGTGTATTGTGTTTTTAGTTTGTTTTTCATTGTGTCTTCATCTGCTCTCCATTGTGTATTTTATCTGTTGTCATTAATTGTGTCTTTTATCTGTTGTCATCAATTGTGTTTTTATTTAGTCTGATACTTATTGTGTTATATGTTATCGCCATTGTGTTATACGTTATAGTCATTGTGTTTTAGTATGTTGTCCATTGTGTCTTTATCTGTTGTCATTGATTGTGTTTTTGATCTACTTTACATTGTGTTTTACATCATGTCCATTGTGTTATTATCAAAACCTATAACACAATGTTGATTTGGGTTCTATCCATTGCGTTTTTATAAGAACCTATAACACAATATATAACACAATGAATATGGTGTTATATATGGGTTTTCTATAAATTGTGTTATTAGTTCAGGTCATTGTGTTTAATATGTAATTCATTGTGTTTTAATATGTTGTCCATTGTGTTTTAATAATTTGTTCAATTTTTTATTATCTTTGTTCATTGTGTTTTAGTTTGTTGTGTATTGTGTTTTTAGTTTGTTTTCCATTGTGTCTTCATCTGCTCTCCATTGTGTCTTTTATCTGCTGTCATTAATTGTGTCTTTTATCTGTTGTCATCAATTGTGTTTTTATTTAGTCTGATACTTATTGTGTTATATGTTATCGCCATTGTGTTATACGTTATGGTCATTGTGTTTTAGTATGTTGTCCATTGTGTCTTTATCTGTTGTCATTGATTGTGTTTTTTATCTACTTTACATTGTGTTTTACATCATGTCCATTGTGTAATATGCAACTGGGTTTTTGAATTTTTTTTGTAAAATATAACAATATGGTACTCATATTAAAGATAAAAAAACGCTCGATTTTATGGTATAATTTTTTTTAAAAACAAATCATGTATAAAAAAGTTACGGACGTTTAAAAATTGGGGGGAAATAACATGTGACTTGCATGTGCATATTCTCTTTCCTCTTGTAGACAAAATTACACTTTCCATTTCATTCCTCCTTGGACACTTGTCACTATCTGGTGGCTTCTTACCCTTCTTATTTTTAAACACTTTGTATTATAACTCAACCCTATATATAATAATAATAATTAAATTTTAACTTCTTCAAAACACTATTAATGTTATAATATTAATTTGAAAAGTACTAATTATCAAGGATATTACATTTTTATACGATTTACTTTATTCTATCGGTTTCTTTCCATTAACTCTTTTCAAGATCACCTTTAAGGTATATAGGGCTGCAAACGAACCAAACAAACACGAACAAGGTCTTGTTCGTATTCGTTTGTTAAGAAATATATGTGTTCGTGAACCGTTCACGAACACTTATCAAACGAGATTTTATGTTCGTGTTAGTTTGTGTTTGTTTGTTAATTTTAGGCAACGAACACAAATGAGCACACACTAATCTTCATGAACACAAATGGAAACAAACGAACACAAACAATCGTTCATGAACATAATATATAATACACCGACATTTATTAGATATTTAATTTGTCGTAATTTTGAAGTATTTAATTAAATATAAAAACTAAAAACACTAATGAAGTATCGAACACAAACGAACACGTTACCGAACGTTCACGAACATAAACAAACGAACACGACCTTTGTTCATGTTTGTTCATTTAACTAAACGAACGAAATTTCTTGTTCGTGTTCGTTTGTTTAGTAAACGAACGAACACAAACGAACTTTCCGTCGAACGGTTCACGAACTGTTCGCCGAACGTTTGTTTCGTTTGCAGCCCTAGGTATAGATTGTGTTTTATTTTATCTCATTGATTAGCATATAGACTCGTTTTTTTTTTCTATAATAGGTTCTCACAGTTTTGGATAAAAATTTAATACTATGTTGAAGGAAAAAGCATTGTAAAGTTGAATAAACAAATAAAAGAATAGTGATAGTTCACAATTAAGCTACCAACGTATTCAAGCAAAGTATATTTTCAATCATATATAAACTTTGTGAAAGACAAGAGTAGATGTTCCCAATGATCTCTAGATCAAATGGGGAAGTGCTTGCATTTCTCGTGAGAGATGCAGGTTCAACTCTCATTTGGTGCATAGTAAGGCACTCGTAGGGGTTGGATTCTTGAGCCAAACCGGTTTTACTGGTAATTTCACTGTCGTGTCTACGGACGGGTGGATTACCAGGTTTTCCCCGGATTGGTGGTGGACTCAAATTACTCTCGGAGTACTCCGTTTATCGAGTGGGTGCCCCGAGAATGCTCGAGATTGATTCTATTAGCCATTAAAAAAATGTAGGCGCCAGATAAAAATATTAAAATCTTTATCATTTTTATTAATTTAGTACGATATGTGAGTATAGGTAGATAATATATGATATGTTTTTCATTGTAATATATTTATGTTCTATTTCTACGAGCTTTATATATTTTCTAACTTTGCTTCGGTTAAAGTGTAAATTTAACACATTTGGTATCGTTTAATGGGATGTTTTGTTTAATTGTAATGTGAATATTTTTTAAGTAATGAACCGTACGAATGGAATCTAGTAGCAAGGTCAGATTGTGTGCACTCTAACGAGGATCATATAACTTCCCCTCTTTAATTTATCAAATTTGGGTATACTCACAGAATTACTGTTCAATTTAGTATGTTTTATTGGTCAAATTTGGGTATCTCCACCCATTTTATTCTTTTTCATTTCTTTTCTTTTATGGTTCCTATACAAGGAAGAAGGCATAAGGTGAAGGTTTTTTTTTTACCACCAAACCATCGGAAGAAGGCAAGCAGTTACAGGTTTTCAGGCGAGGGTGGTGTTGAGGTGGACTTGGCCGGTGGTAGGTGGTGCTTAAAAAATAGACAGAGAAAGAGAGGAAAACGGGGAAGTAGATAGAGAGTAGGTTAAGGGGGATATGGAGATGGCAACGATGTGGTGGTGGCGACGGTGATGGTTGACGTGTGGCGGTGGTGGCGGCGGTGGGGGGAGGTAGAGGCGATTTTTAGGGAGAGAATGTAGAAGTTAGGTTTTTTAGAGAAAGAGAGAAGACAAAGAGCGATGGTCGGATGGTGGTTGACGTTGTAGCAGATGGTGGGGATGGTTGTCGTGGTGGTTGCGTCGATCGGAGTCGGAGTCGCTGTCGCTGTCGGGATCATTGGTGGAGCCGGCGGTTCCTCTTCAATGGTGTTGTGGTGGTGGCAATTAAGTGGTGGTGTTGTGGCAGAGATAGAGCGATGTGCGTGTGATAGAGATAGAAAAGGTTTTGGATGACCACTGACCTGCCCATTATTTTACAAATTCAATTCAAATATCTTATAAACTTTGTCTATATTTAAAAGTATTCTCAATGTTTAATGGACCCCTGTGTATAAAAGTATAGTATTGTTCAAACATTAGTTTGTTAGTTTATTGACACATCATTAAATCAAGAAAAAAAAATAACTTATAAAATAATTAATACTATATAAATAATCAGCTTACTATATAATCATATAAATATATACCGTATCTTTTATAAGTTTATGAAGCAAAAATGATACTATATAGATAAACTTTATGAAATAATAGAAATCACTTTTAGCATTAATCTTATTTATTTTGGGTTTAATAGTACAGTCTTTTCGGTTTATTTTTTAAATTTTATTTTTGTGTCGGTCTAAAAGTTGCGAATTAATTGTCACAACGCGTATGAATGGTTCAACATTTTTACGCCTATTTTTTCGATTTAACGGCCCCGCCGCAACGCACGGGTCTTAAATTCTTGTTTTTTAAATAAATCATTTAAGATTTTAAGTAGTATGAACTATGAAGAATTGGTCTACTTCAATTCTTCCCTAGTTCCCTTGTTAATCGGTCATTATTACTTCATTGTTAAAATATATTAATATTTATTATAAGTTATTTATTGGGGGAAAAGATCAAATAGAAAGTTTATTTTGGATAGGAAGTGTAGGAAGCAATAGGATTAGGACATGTGCCAACACTTAAAATAAAGAAAAAGACTATATTAGTCAATCTAACCCTTTCTTCTTCCTTTTCAAAACCCAGTAACATCAAAACCCACCATTTTCAATGTGACAACTCGAAATTTAGAACCTTTCCTGTATCCCTAGTTATCTTGTGTGATTAATGATAAGTGAAACTCGTATATGATTATGTGTTATGTTATGTGTCGTGCTTGTATGTATGTGCGTATTATTATGACCCGAGACATAAGAACCCGACTCGAGACCATGTGGTCTCGAGTGAACTAGTGAAACAGTGGGCCGGATCGGGCCACACACCCCTTAGCCCATTCGAAAAGCCCATTAGGGTGCACAAGGTGAAACAAGTATATAACCTTAGTGATAGTCACACTTGGCTTTTTGGGCAAACAACACTCATACTCCTCTAACACACACACTCTTCACTCTCCCTCACTAAAACCCTAAACCACAACATTTCCTCTCCTTCATTCTCGGATTCAAACCGGCCGACCGCAAGAGGGTTCTCGGACTAGCTTGTGCTCACCAAGAAAAGCTTCATCTTTCACCACTACTTCTCCAACCGGTTAGTGACTTATGTTATGTGTGATATTTCGGTTGAAGATGATATGTTTCGGTTGATAGTTATGCATGATGAAATCATATGACAATATGTGTGCTTGTTAAGTTTCATACATGATTAGGGTATTGATTATGTGATGATGTGCACCATGACTATTGTTTGAATATGACAAAGGTGTTTGTGGATCTAATGAGCTCTGGGTGATTAAATGATACATGCTTAGTTACGACCCTTATAATGAACTTGATATCTTTGGTAGAGATATAAATTTTGTATGATAAAAGGATGATAATGATTATCCGATTCATGAGGATATAGAACAAATGCTTGGTTTGCAATATGAGCTTGATATCTAGTTTAGATAATATAACTCTTGTCCGAAAAATGCAAAATATGTTTAAATAAGGGCTGTTTGTGTTTGATGAACATGATGAATGTATGAAGAACTTGTTGAATATCATATGAACATGTCTTGAATATTTGAAATCTGGTTGTTTGATCTATTTTGATAGAGGGTTAGACAAGAAAACATGTTTAGTGGATAGTACAAAATGGTTGCATGAAATTAAAACCTCATTGGATAGTACATGTCGGAAATCAGCAGTTGTCCAACCGAAACCTCCTGTCTCGACTCGAAACCGCCACATGACAACTCGAGATCCCCGATTGCGACCCAGTGTAACACCCTAGTTACTAATTAACGAATTTGTATGTAAATACCAACGGTTAGATGTGTATTTAAGACTACACATGCTATAAAAATACGAGTTTATTAAAACTTTTACAAATCTTAAGTTATTCTACATCACGTGGTTGAATACGTTATTTAAAAATCTAAAACGTGGCAAAATGCGGAAACGTGTGTCTTTATCGTGTTCGGTTCTTCGTTGAGCTTGATCGTCTTCCGGCATCCAAGATGTACCTACATTTCATAAACATGAAATGTTTTAGTCATACAGGGCTTAAAACGTATTTAAACGAGTCCGAGAAACAGATTATAACAAAAATAAAGTTTTCAATCTGGCCACCACCGTAAATTACGGTGGAACCGTAATTTACGGTGGCCTTTGGTTATCTAAGTTTCCACCGTAAAACAGTAGAAGCCTGGCGTAACGCTTTCAGGCTCCACCGTAAATTACGGTAGAACCGTAATTTACGGTAACCCCTGTATTCAGCTTTTCCATTTTTGCCGTTTCTGATACGAAAACTTCCGTATCTTTCGAACCGCTTGTCCGTTTGTCCTACCGTTTCTTCCTATGTGTTT
This sequence comes from Helianthus tuberosus, assembly GCA_030545235.1. Taxonomy (NCBI): domain Eukaryota; kingdom Viridiplantae; phylum Streptophyta; class Magnoliopsida; order Asterales; family Asteraceae; genus Helianthus; species Helianthus tuberosus. The sequence continues at coordinate 8,703,327 of CM060434.1, read as the reverse complement.
GTAATTTAATTCTCCATCAAATGGTGTTAAGATCCAACATTTGGCTTAATAAATTTTAAGACTTTTAAGTCTTTGCCTTATTACCCTTTTGTCAAGTTTTGACCCGTTTACGCATTTATCAAACAAACATGTTTGTTTGATCCCCAATTGTCATGATCTTCTTATTTTCGATATATATCCTATTATATTAGGTTCTAATTGCGAGTTTCTTACACAATCTTAACCTGTTTTGCATATATATACTTGTTTTGACCCGTTAGGGGTGTTTAACAATTTCAAGCTTTAAATCACGCTTCAATTAGTTTGCATCCTATCCCCATTTTTATACGTATCTCAAGGACTCCATTTAACAAAACGCTTAACTCTAAACAACTCTTAAAAGTTGTTTGCCCAATTTACCCTTCAAGGGCCTTTTGGTCAATTTTAGTCCTTTTTGTAACGAAGGACTTTCACTAATAATTGACCAAATATCACTTCTAACTACGTCCTTATATTTACGTACCTGGCTCGGGTCAAACTATTGACCCGTTTTAATACCTTGCTTCAACAACTTGCATATTACATAGCAACACTAACTCGTAAGCCGCTTTTTCCTGTAAGCACAAGACTCGACAAGTGCTTATTAGTCGTGATTTATCAAATGGTAATAGCATTACCATTTGACCCGTTTAGTCTAAACGACCATCCATTTTGCGCTTATATTCCAATGGTATTTATTTACCATTTTATTAAGTAAGTCATTTCGGATTCCTTACCATTTGGTTATGACTTTTAAATCCGTTTTGTACATGATAACCCAACATGGCTTATGCCAATTGGTGTCGTTTTAAACTTCAACCCCTATCCATTTATACATGACGAAATCATTATTCTTTCCATTGGTTTTTATTCGTTTAGGCCTACTTACAAAGTGGCCATTCAAGGATTCATTTTATTTATGTCATCTATGACCAAATGTCCACTTCGCATTTTTTTGATATGTTCCGACCCGTACCACTTCGTGTCGGAACCAAAGTTCGAATACAACTTTTGCCATAATTGTAACCAAGAATTAAATGCATATCTTACAAAAAGGGTGTAAGCTTTACTTACCTTGCATCCGAATTATGCTTTTTCCGTCATTCTTGCTTCGTTTGACCCGCTTCATTTCCCAAGCCTTCACCTAGCTTGCCAAGCGTCAAACTATCATTGTAATTGTAAGATGGTTAGGTTAGTCATATTCATTTACGACTATTCCATCCTACTCTTCTTATATCGAATTTACCATCCGATCATACACTTGGTCGATTTGACCTTTTTAAAGTCAATCGACTTATCAACTAGTTTTAGCATTCTTTAATTACCCGGTAGGCGTTATCTTTAGACCACCGTTTTAACCAAGGTTCAAATCACGTTCATCACATTTAGAACTCTTTTTCATCACATTTTGCATAATAGCCAAAACATCACAATTAGGCATTTTAACTACAAAATTCTAGTTTCAAGCCTTTTTTGAGGCATTTCAACAAACACTTTAAGGGCAGAATTTTACATGTTTATTTATCAAGTCTCTAGCTTATCTCTTAGCCCTAATTTCACATAAATCAACCATCTTACAAGGTTGTTAACTTCCATAATTTCTGGAATCACTTCAATTCGTCAAATTATACTAGATTAACACTCTATTTCCTAGTGTTCATCAAATTTCTCATAAACCACTAATCACCTACAATGGTGTTCATGGGTTTCATTACAATTTCATATGATTTCAACTTGTATTTGTCTGGGGTTTGTCCCTATACACTATAGTTGTTCCTAGATCATCATAAGACATACATGCAACTATAATTTCAGATTTTCCCAATTACATGAGAAATTCAAGTTAAGAGTTTTTATGAAATTTTACATACCTTGTGATCCTCTTGTGATGAGGATCAGTAATCTATGCTTAGAATTCGATTTGAACTTGGATTGGACCTTCAATTTGCAAGATTTCTGAAGTTCTAGGGCTTTGAAGGAGTGGGGGTCGCCCCCTGCTTGCTCTGATCGACCAGGCCCCCAAAATGGGGTGTTTGGTTTAGTTTTTATTTGTTTAGTAAAGATCAAGTTTCGATTTTAACAATATTGGCCCCTCTAATTTGGTTAGTTAATTAAGTAGGGCACAACCTATTTATTTCTAACAATATTCCCCACTTATTAACTAGGTTTAATATTCCTAGTTAACTTTGCGGGTTCGAGAATATTTATAACTAAGTTTATTTCGGGTCCCGTTAACTCGGGCCTTCTTTCACTTTATTTCTTAAAAGCTATTTATTCACTTCAAATAAATATTAGGATTATTAAATAAATTCCTAATATTTGCCAGTTTACTTTTACCACTAACGGTACTTTCCACGTCTTTAGTATTAACGGGGTTTAATTACCAAACCCGTTTTCGGGGTGTTACACCCAGGTTGCGAGTCGCAAACGCCTGGTTGCGACTCGAGACCAAAACAACACAACTCAAAATCTCAGTTACGAGTCCGGTTGCGACTCGAGACCAAAACAGCATGAACCGAGACCATGATTGCGAGTCCGATTGCGACTCGAGACCGCCTGTCTCGACTAATGCATGAATGACTCGAAACCGCACAGTCTCGACTCGAGATCTCTAGTCTCGACTCGGGACCACGTACACATACACCGAATCAGACTTACTGTATTACGGGCTTAGTTGATGGGCCGGACCTTGGGCTTTGTTTATTTATATACTACTGTTCAACCCGTAGGCATTATTTGCAAACTGCCATGTTTATACATGTATGTCATGATTATTACTTGAGTACAATACGTGGAGAACATACGTGCACAACTTGGATACGAACCTGACTTGTATGATACAACTATGTTAGGACGCGGTTGACCCAATATCGCTTGACTGACTTTCTGTGTACCTACCGAGCAAACCAAGGTGAGTTCACACCCTCTACAAAGCATGGGATTCCCTGGGTTGGGAATGGGGTTAAGGAATGTGGATTCCTCGTCCTCCTTGGGTAGGACAGCAATGGTTCAGGAATGTAATTCCTCGTCCTCACGGACAGATAACTCGTACTAGACCAAAACTCTATCACGAAGTCCCTCATTTTATATCGACTTAATCGCCGGGCCAATGGCGAGCGGGTCATTAGTTAGATAGCGCTATTTAGGTCTGACAAACCTCACACCGTGCCGCAGAGGACGGGCGTGAACTAATGGATCTGGGGCACGTCAATGATGATAGACATTGACAGTTTCAGGGCACATAAACATGACTACAGTCAGCAGTCGATATGGTAACGAGTCTAGTGTATACATGGGGTAGCCCCCACGGCCGAGATGCCAGATAACTAACACGGGGTAGCCCCCACGGCTGGATTGCCAGAGTAACCGGGAATAAACAAATCACGTTTTTAACTATGGGGTAACCCCCACGGCAGGATGCTAGCTAAAGGAAACTGTTTTCGAAACAACTTAAAACGAACACCCAACCGTGAACTCACTCAACTTGTTGTTGACTCGTTACTACATGCTTTGCAGGTCCTTAGGTTCTTAGCTGGAGCTTGCATGGAGGAGGATCGTTGTGGGACATGGACGACTGTGTGCCATGTTAAACTTGAAACAATTAAATTTATGTTTTGATTTAAGACTTATGCTTCCGCTTGCGACTTAACTATGTTTTGTTTGAACACCAATTGTATTGGGTGGATTTTTATAACTACTTACATGCTTGTTCAATATGATTGGTGGCTGGATCCTGGTCAGTCACGCCTCCAAGCGGTAGTACTCCGCAGGTGGATTTTGGGGGTGTGACAGATTGGTATCAGAGCCATTGGTTATAGAGAACTTGGTTTTAATAAAAGGGAAAAACGTTTTTGTTAAAACCAGACTATAACCTGTACAGTGCTCAACGGTCCACAACGACGCTTCACTCCACATGCAAGGCTCGATGTTCTAGGTGGTATGATCTATGTATATATTGCCTACTTGTTAATCACATAGTACATTGCTTATGGTATGCTTGGTTAGTATAACTACAGTTGCTTGAACACGTGCGTGCTTACTCTATCTTATCGTCGTACTTTCGCGAACCCCTCTCACTCACGTTCTTCTTGATATGAAGATCATGTCTGGACGCGTTAACCTGACACAAGCCCAGTTGACGGCTCTGATCAACGAACGAGTTGCCGCAGCAGTTGCAGCTGCACACGCAGGAGGTATATCCTGCAGTCCGAACTCATTCTAGGATCTTTAGAATCCTACTCTCGTGAACCAACCTTTGTGTTAAACTCTGTCTTTTCTTTCACCCACGATAGGTCAGCATATTCAGCCACCCGTGTGCACTTTTAAGACTTTCATGGACTGCCGACCAACTACTTTTAGCGGCACTGAAGGAGCAGTAGGTCTCCTACACTGGTTTGAGAAACTAGAATCTGTCTTCGAAATGTGCGAATGCCCTGAGGCGTGCAGGGTGAAGTACGCTACCGGTACTCTCGAGGGTTTAGCCCTCACATGGTGGAACGCTCAAGTTCAGATGCTAGGGCTGGTTGCTGCCAACGCCACCCCATGGGAAAATTTCAAGGAGATGATCAAGGAGGAATACTGCAGTCGTGATGAGATTCACAAACTGGAAGTGGAGTTCTTCAACCTCAAGATGACGGGGTCCGAAATTGAAGCTTATGTGAAAAGGTTGAACGAACTGGCAATTCTGTGCCCTACTATGGTGGATCCTCCCATCAAGCGCATCGAACTATTTCTTCAGGGCTTAGTGCCAGAAATCCAAAGTCATGTGACTTCAGCGAACCTCGCCACCTACCAGCAAGCCGTTCAGTTGGCTCACCGTCTCACGGATCAGGCGGTGGAACAGAACAAGTTACCAAAACGCATAGGCGCTGCAACAACTTCTGGTACCTCTAGTGACAACAAACGGAAATGGGATGGAACTTCGAGTAAGGGTTCGACTTCTGTCCAGTCCCAGTCTCAGCAGAGAAAGACTGATGACTACAAGAGCCCTAATCAGCAATCGTCTGGTGGTCAAAGCCATGGTGGGTACAAAGGAAATCACCCCAAATGCAATCGCTGCAGCCTGCACCACAGCGGGCCATGCACCAGGGGCAACTGTCATCGGTGCAACAAGCCTGGTCACGCTGCAAAGGATTGCAGGAGCTTATACCCCGCCAATTAGAATCGTTAGCAAGCTCAACAGAATCAACGCCAGCAGCAACAGCAAGGTGATAACAAAGGGTGCTTTCAGTGTGGAGCTGAGGGCCACTTCAAGAGAGATTGTCCCCAACTGAACAGGAACCAGAACAACAACAACAACAATAACAACAATCAGGGGAATGGTAACAATGGGAACAACAACAACAATGGCGCCAGGGGGCGGGTGTTTGTGATTGGCCAAGGTGAAGCAAGGAACGACCCCAATGTTGTGGCGGGTAAGTTCCTTCTCGACGACTTTTATGTTTCAGTTTTATTTGATTCGGGTGCCGATACTAGCTACATGTCACTAGAAGTTAGTCAAATGCTTAAGCGTATTCCAACCCCTTTGAACAACAAGCACACCGTAGAGCTAGCAAATGGTAAGAGTTTAGAAGCCACACACATAGTCAAGGGTTGTAAACTTATTCTCGCTGACCAGACCTTCTCTATCGACCCCATTCCTATTGTTTTGGGTAGTTTCGACGTTGTCATTGGGATGGATTGGTTATCCCAACACCGAGCAGAGATTCTTTGCAACGAGAAGGTTGTCCGCATTCCAGGTCCCGGTGGTGAACCTCTCATGATTCATGGCGACAAGAGGAGTGCTGTTGAGAACGTCATTTCTCTCCTTAAGGCCCAAAAGTGCTTGCGAAAAGGCCACACTGCCATTTTGGCTCTCATTACTGACACCTCAGAAAAAGAGAAGAAGATAGGAGATTTTCCAGTTGTACGCGATTATCCCGAGGTATTTCCTGAGGAATTACCTGGTCTTCCGCCTCATCGCCAAGTCGAGTTTCAGATTGAACTAGCTCCTGGAGCTGCGCCTATAGCTCGTGCACCTTATCGTCTAGCCCCATCAGAGTTGAAAGAACTCTCTACGCAACTACAAGAGCTCCTGGATAAGGGTTTTATTCGTCCAAGCTCATCGCCCTGGGGAGCTCCAGTATTATTTGTAAAGAAAAAGGACGGTACTTTCAGAATGTGCATCGACTACCGAGAACTCAACAAGGTGACGGTGAAAAATCGTTATCCTCTACCGCGTATCGACGAGTTGTTCGACCAGCTGCAAGGGTCGAGCTACTATTCGAAGATCGATTTGAGATCGGGTTATCACCAGCTGAGAGTCCGGGAAAAGGACGTCTCCAAAACAGCTTTCAGAACTCGATACGGGCACTATGAGTTTTTGGTCATGCCTTTTGGGATGACAAACGCACCTGCGGTTTTCATGGACTTGATGAACCGAGTGTGCAAGCCTTACCTGGACAAGTTCGTTATAGTCTTCATCGACGACATCCTGATCTATTCCAAGAGTCGGGAGGAACACGAGCAGCATCTGCGACTTATTCTGGAACTCCTTTGAACAGAACAGCTTTATGCAAAGTTCTCGAAATGCGACTTCTGGCTTCGAGAAGTCCATTTCCTAGGCCACGTGGTAAACAAGGATGGGATTCACGTTGATCCATCCAAGGTAGACTCGATTAAGAACTGGCCTGCACCTCGTACACCAAAGGAAATTCGCCAATTCTTGGGTTTGGCGGGATACTACCGGAGATTCATAAAGGATTTTTCTAAAATTGCACAGCCTCTCACCTCACTAACGCAGAAGGGCGTTGTTTATCGCTGGGGAAACGCACAGGAGTTGGCATTTCAGCACCTAAAGGATAGACTTTGCAGCGCACCTATCCTTTCCTTGCCGGAGGGCACAGACGACTTTGTGGTTTACTGCGACGCATCAATTCAAGGTCTTGGTTGCGTGTTGATGCAACGAGACAAAGTTATAGCCTACGCCTCACGCCAACTTAAAGTTCACGAGAAGAACTACACTACACACGATTTAGAGCTGGGAGCTGTTATTTTTGCACTTAAGTTATGGCGGCATTACCTGTATGGTACCAAGTGCGCAATCTACACCGACCACAGGAGCCTCGAGCATATCTTCAAGCAGAAGGAACTGAATATGCGACAACGACGATGGTTCGAGCTGCTGAATGACTACGAGTGCTCGATCAGGTATCACCCGGGCAAAGCCAATGTTGTGGCTGACGCCCTCAGTCGGAAGGACACCGCGCCTAAGCGCGTGCGAGCTTTACAACTCACGATCCATTCTAGTCTGCCTTCTCAAATACGAGCTGCTCAGATAGAAGCACTGAAACCAGAAAACGTCAGGGCTGAAGCCCTACGCGGATCAAGGCAACGATTAGAACAGAAGGAAGACGGTGCTTACTACGTGACGGGACGCGTTTGGGTCCCACTCTATGGCAACCTACGAGAGCTTGTGATGGACGAAGCACACAAGTCTCGCTACTCGGTGCATCCTGGTTCGGATAAAATGTACCACGATATCAAGGCTACGTACTGGTGGCCTAGCATGAAGGCCCACATAGCAACTTACGTCAGCAAGTGTTTGACTTGTGCAAGAGTCAAGTCTGAATACCAGAAACCCTCAGGCCTACTCCAACAACCAGAGATACCACAATGGAAATGGGAACAGATTTCCATGGATTTTGTTACTGGCCTACCTAGATCCCAGCGCGGGAATGATACTATTTGGGTGATCGTGGATCGACTCACAAAGTCTGCACACTTCCTGGCTATCAAGGAAACGGATAAATTCTCCACTCTTGCAGAAATATACCTCAAGGAAGTTGTCTCGAGGCACGGGGTGCCCACCTCTATTATCTCGGATCGAGATGCGCGTTTTACTTCAGAACTGTGGCAAGCAATGCACAAATCCTTTGGCTCACGATTAGACATGAGCATAGCGTACCACCCTCAGACGGACGGGCAGTCCGAGCGCACTATTCAAACCTTAGAAGACATGCTTCGTGCATGTGTAATCGACTTTGGCAACCGCTGGGAAAAGCATCTGCCACTTGTGGAATTCTCGTACAATAACAGCTACCACACCAGCATTAAAGCTGCTCCATTTGAGGCATTGTACGGACGTAAATGCCGGTCACCTCTTTGCTGGGCAGAGGTGGGAGATAGTCAGATCACTGGCCCAGAATATGTGGTAGACACAACCGAACAGATTGCTCAAATACGAAAACGCATGGCGGCAGCTCGCGACCGTCAGAAAGTTTACGCCGACATGGACAGGAAACCACTTGAGCTCTAGGTTGGGGAGCGGGTACTACTCAAAGTTTCACCCTGGAAGGGTGTGGTTCGTTTTGGTAAACGCGGTAAACTTAACCCACGATACGTTGGACCTTTCAAAGTCATTGAGAAAATAGGCAGGGTGGCCTACAGACTGAACTTACCAGCAGAACTCGGTGCAGTTCACAACGTTTTTCACGTGTCGAATCTGAAGAAGTGTCCGTCAGATGATACTCACGTAGTTCCTCTGAAGGAACTCACGATCGACGAGCAGTTACGATTCGTCGAGGAACCAGTCGAAATAACGGACCGGGATGTTAAGGTCCTCAAGAGCACTAGAATACCTCTCGTTCGAGTTCGTTGGAACTCACGTCGCGGCCCAGAGTTCACCTGGGAGCGCGAAGATCAGATGAAACAAAAGTATCCCCAACTGTTCGCGAACAGTACAACCACTACTGAGGCTGAAGCTACGGAATTTTGGGACGAAATTCCAGATCAACGGGGGTGGATGTGACACCCCAGGAAAACCGGGAAAACCATACAACTTAACTAGCTTCCTCAGTGAGTGCCTACCAAATTTCGGGACGAAATTTCTTTCAACTTGGAGATGATGTGACAACTCGAAATTTAGAACCTTTCCTGTATCCCTAGTTATCTTGTGTGATTAATGATAAGTGAAACTCGTATATGATTATGTGTTATGTTATGTGTCGTGCTTGTATGTATGTGCGTATTATTATGACCCGAGACATAAGAACCCGACTCGAGACCATGTGGTCTCGAGTGAACTAGTGAAACAGTGGGCCGGATCGGGCCACACACCCCTTAGCCCATTCGAAAAGCCCATTAGGGTGCACAAGGTGAAACAAGTATATAACCTTAGTGATAGTCACACTTGGCTTTTTGGGCAAACAACACTCATACTCCTCTAACACACACACTCTTCACTCTCCCTCACTAAAACCCTAAACCACAACATTTCCTCTCCTTCATTCTCGGATTCAAACCGGCCGACCACAAGAGGGTTCTCGGACTAGCTTGTGCTCACCAAGAAAAGCTTCATCTTTCACCACTACTTCTCCAACCGGTTAGTGACTTATGTTATGTGTGATATTTCGGTTGAAGATGATATGTTTCGGTTGATAGTTATGCATGATGAAATCATATGACAATATGTGTGCTTGTTAAGTTTCATACATGATTAGGGTATTGATTATGTGATGATGTGCACCATGACTATTGTTTGAATATGACAAAGGTGTTTGTGGATCTAATGAGCTCTGGGTGATTAAATGATACATGCTTAGTTACGACCCTTATAATGAACTTGATATCTTTGGTAGAGATATAAATTTTGTATGATAAAAGGATGATAATGATTATCCGATTCATGAGGATATAGAACAAATGCTTGGTTTGCAATATGAGCTTGATATGTAGTTTAGATAATATAACTCTTGTCCGAAAAATGCAAAATATGTTTAAATAAGGGCTGTTTGTGTTTGATGAACATGATGAATGTATGAAGAACTTGTTGAATATCATATGAACATGTCTTGAATATTTGAAATCTGGTTGTTTGATCTATTTTGATAGAGGGTTAGACAAGAAAACATGTTTAGTGGATAGTACAAAATGGTTGCATGAAATTAAAACCTCATTGGATAGTACATGTCGGAAATCAGCAGTTGTCCAACCGAAACCTCCTGTCTCGACTCGAAACCGCCACATGACAACTCGAGATCCCCGATTGCGACCCAGGTTGCGAGTCGCAAACGCCTGGTTGCGACTCGAGACCAAAACAGCACAACTCAAAATCTCAGTTACGAGTCCGGTTGCGACTCGAGACCAAAACAGCATGAACCGAGACCATGATTGCGAGTCCGATTGCGACTCGAGACCGCCTGTCTCGACTAATGCATGAATGACTCGAAACCGCACAGTCTCGACTCGAGATCTCTAGTCTCGACTCGGGACCACGTACACATACACCGAATCAGACTTACTGTATTACGGGCTTAGTTGATGGGCCGGACCTTGGGCTTTGTTTATTTATATACTACTGTTCAACCCGTAGGCATTATTTGCAAACTGCCATGTTTATACATGTATGCCATGATTATTACTTGAGTACAATACGTGGAGAACATACGTGCACAACTTGGATACGAACCTGACTTGTATGATACAACTATGTTAGGACGCGGTTGACCCAATATCGCTTGACTGACTTTTCTGTGTACCTACCGAGCAAACCAAGGTGAGTTCACACCCTCTACAAAGCATGGGATTCCCTGGGTTGGGAATGGGGTTAAGGAATGTGGATTCCTCGTCCTCCTTGGGTAGGACAGCAATGGTTCAGGAATGTAATTCCTCGTCCTCACGGACAGATAACTCGTACTAGACCAAAACTCTATCACGAAGTCCCTCATTTTTATATCGACTTAATCGCCGGGCCAATGGCGAGCGGGTCATTAGTTAGATAGCGCTATTTAGGTCTGACAAACCTCACACCGTGCCGCAGAGGACGGCCGTGAACTAATGGATCTGGGGCACGTCAATGATGATAGACATTGACAGTTTCAGGGCACATAAACATGACTACAGTCAGCAGTCGATATGGTAACGAGTCTAGTGTATACATGGGGTAGCCCCCACGGCCGAGATGCCAGATAACTAACACGGGGTAGCCCCCACGGCTGGATTGCCAGAGTAACCGGGAATAAACAAATCACGTTTTTAACTATGGGGTAACCCCCACGGCAGGATGCCAGCTAAAGGAAACTGTTTTCGAAACAACTTAAAACGAACACCCAACCGTGAACTCACTCAACTTGTTGTTGACTCGTTACTACATGCTTTACAGGTCCTTAGGTTCTTAGCTGGAGCTTGCATGGAGGAGGATCGTTGTGGGACATGGACGACTGTGTGCCATGTTAAACTTGAAACAATTAAATTTATGTTTTGATTTAAGACTTATGCTTCCGCTTGCGACTTAACTATGTTTTGTTTGAACACCAATTGTATTGGGTGGATTTTTATAACTACTTACATGCTTGTTCAATATGATTGGTGGCTGGATCCTGGTCAGTCACGCCTCCAAGCGGTAGTACTCCGCAGGTGGATTTTGGGGGTGTGACATTCAAAACCCACCATCTTCAACCATTTCTTCACTTTCTATCTCAATAATCACTACATTATAGTGCGATTTTCGTCACCAATCAATGATTCAAACACCCGATCAACGTGTTCTTCAGCTTTTTTTTGAAGAAAACCCAGTTTAATTTCATACAAAATCTCGGTTTTTCCGGTGATTTTGAAGATAATCACTCGATCCGTTCGATTCGAGCGCTGATAAGTGTTTCAATCATTCAAAAATCGTCAATTGTTGAAGAAATCACTTCGATCCATGTAAGAAATTCTTTAATTTCATTTTTACGATACGGGTTTTTGATTTAGTCATTGCGTTTTACGATCTTGGCGGGGGTCCGGGGGCAGCGCCCCTGGTAGCGGGGTCCCAGGGGCGGCAGCCCCTGGCGGGGTCCAAGGGGCAGAGCCCCTGGCTGGGGTTGAGCTGCCCCCGGAACAATTGACGATTAAATTGCTGTACTAAAAATGCATCAGAAAAATTAATTTTCTGTAAATTGCATCTGGAAACTGCATTCGTAAATTGCATTGGTTCAGACAGTTCACAGCACAGACAATTCACAGCACAGTTCTGCATTGGCCATTGCGTTTTAGAAAAACACATTCTTGAAGTGTTTTTGGTGCATTGCGTTTTAGGTAAAACACCTTTTTAGGTGTTTTCAGTCTATTGCGTTTTACAGAGAACACTTTCTTTTGTTTTTTTAGGCAATTGCGTTTTAGAATGAGTCATTTTTAAGTATTTTCTGGCCATTGCGTTTTACAAATAAGACATTTCTTTGTGTTTTTTGTGCATTGCGTTTTAGGTAAAACACATTTTTATGTGTTTTCAGTCTATTGCGTTTTAGAAAACCGGCATTTTAAGTGTTTTCTGGCCATTGCGTTTTACAAATAAGACATTTGTTTGTGTTTTTGGTGCATTGCGTTTTAGGTAAAACACATTTTTATGTGTTTTTAGTCCATTGCGTTTTAGAAAGTACATTTTCTTTTAAGTTTTTAGGCTATTGCGTTTTAGAAATAAGACATTTCTTTGTGTTTTCTGGCCATTGCGTTTTACAAATAAGTCATTTTTTGTTTTTTTGTGCATTGCGTTTTAGAAAAATGTCATTTTTTAGGGGTTTTTTTTCATTGCGTTTTACGTAACTGGGGGTTTTTCTATTGCGTTTTACGCAACTGGGTTTAAAATTTCTTTTTTAAATATAACAATAGTATACTCGTTTTAAAGATAAAAAAACGCTCGTTTTTTTGGTGCAATTTTTATAAAAAAATAATGTCGTATGAAAGAGTTATTAACGTTTAAAAAATGGGGGGAATTGGAGGAGAGAGAAACTATTGGCTTGGATTGACTAGAATGCCCCTAAACAAACTCACGCGCCTCTTTTCTTCCTTTCAATTTCCCTGATTTAATCTTAGCCCTTGATTAATTAAATGGATGGTCAAGATCACTTCCTAGCCTACCTAGCCAAATAAACTTCCTATTGTATCTCCACCCTATTTATTGGTTCATAGTTTCTATTTTATTGTTGATTAGAGAATTGTCTTACACAATTACTTGTTGCTTGTTCATAACTGATCGAGAGCGACATGATTAACATTGTAGAAGATACATGGTGTGATTACGTCCGTCTTTACATCATGTTGTATATCGGGTTGGATGAGCATTTGGTACCGATATCGAACCGTACCGGGTATATTCGGTACCAATTTTTCTCGTTTTTCGGTACCGGATCTGGTACCCTAAATCCGGTAACCGACCTGTTCACTACACTCATTCAACAAACATTTAGTGAAATTTATCAACTAAAGAGAGGATGGAAGTGTTTTAGTATTTCAAAAGCTAGGGAGCGAAGAAGACATGATCTAGGAGTAGTAAAGTCTATCAAAAGAGAGGATGGAAGTGTTTTAGTCAAGGCACATGACATTAAGTTGAGATGGCAAACCTACTTCCATAATCTTTTCAACGACGGTAGGGCATACCAACAAGATAGCAGCAATCCCAGAACTCAAAGGCGACAACAGAATAATTGCTACTGCAGGAGGATCACACAGGAAGAGGTGAGGATGGCACTTAGGAAGATGGGTAGAGGCAAGGCAGTAGGTTTGGACAACATACCGATTGAGGTGTGGAAGTGTTTGGGGGAAGAAGGAGTCCGATGGTTAACACTTTTGTTCAATAGTATTTTCAGGACTGGAAAAATGCCAGATCAATGGAGGAGTAGTGTAGTGGTGCCTTTATACAAGAAAAAAGGAGACGCTCAATTTTGTGGGAACTACAGAGGAATCAAACTACTAAGTCACACTATGAAGCTCTGGGAGAGGGTAATTGAAACTAGAATTAGAAGAGAAACACATGTTTCAGTAAACCAATTTGGATTTATGAAAGGGAGGTCAACTACAGAAGCGATACATATTCTAAGGAGATTGATGGAAAAATATAGAGCGAAGAAGCAAGATTTACATATGGTGTTCATCGACCTTGAAAAGGCATATGACACTGTCCCACGACAACTGATTTGGGATAGTTTGGAGGGTCGAGGGCTATCTGGGAAGTATATTGACATAATTAAGGATACATACGATAGAACGGAAACTAGTGTCTGCACGCCTGTAGGGGATACAAACTCCTTTCCTGTGGAGGTAGGACTCCACCAAGGGTCTGCGTTGAGCCCTTTTTTCTTTGCAGTGGACTTAGATGAGTTGTCCAAGTTGATCCAGGAGCCAGTCCCGTGGTGCATGCTTTTTGCAGACGATATTGTGTTGATTGCAGAAACTAAACAGTGCCTGAACGCGAGGGTAGAGGAGTGGCGAGTCGCTCTAGAGGGCAAGGGCCTAAGGATTAGTCGATCTAAGACTGAGTATCTACACTGTGATTTCAGTGGTGTAGCCGATGACGATGACACCCAAATCACCATTGAGGATCAATTGGTCCTACAGGCAACAAAATTTAAGTATTTGGGGTCGTTTGTACAAAGGGATGGTGACATAGATAGTGATGTAACCCATCGCATACAGGCTGGCTGGTGTAGATGGAGGGCAGCAAGTGGAGTATTGTGCGATAGGAGATTCCCAACTAAACTAAAGGGGAAGTTTTACAGGGTAGCAGTTAGGCCAGCTATGCTATATGGAACAGACTGTTGGGCTATCAAGAAGACACAAGCGCGCAAGATGGAGGTAGCAGAGATGAGGATGCTGAGGTGGATGTGTGGACACACGAGGTTGGATCGAATAAGAAATGAGGTTTTTAGGGAAAGATTAGGAGTGGCTAGTATATCGGATAAGATTAAGAAGGGGAGATTGAGATGGTTTGGGCATGTGAAGCGGAGACAAATGACGGCACCAGTTAGAGTGGTGGAAACTCTTACTGTGGAGGGGAGGAGAGGAAGAGGCAGACCCAAACTGACATGGGAAGAGCAGATTAGGCATGATTTACTAGAGTTGCATCTTTCCGAGGACATGGTCCAAGATAGGACTTCGTGGAGGCGTAGGATTAGATTTAAGGACTTCTAGAGGATATTGCAGTAAGGTCTTAGGGGTATTTTTGGGACGTAGGTTTTTCTTATTCTTTAAGTGACTTTACCAGCGATTGACTTCTTATGTTTATGCCGGAATGAGGTTGTATGCTATTATACATGATTTACATTATACTGTGTCACTCTGATCACTTTCTTGGTATAGGTGACTGCTTTTTTTCTATATTCTATTTGTCTATATTCTTTGACTTGATGTGCTGGTATGTTGTTCGTCTTGGAGCCGAGGGTCTCTTCTGGAAGCAGCCTCTCTATCCCTAGGGATAGAGGCAAGGTCTGTCTACATCCCACCCTCCCCAGACCCTATAAGTAGCTTTGCTATTTATGGAATTTACTGGGTATGGTTGTTGTTGTATCAACTAAATTGGGCCAGATGGTCAGACTCGCTCCAATGGGTGGGTTAGTTTAGTTAGTGAAAGCATACAACCATACATACAAGTGCTAGAAAAAAGTTCATGACACCATGTGTTTGTTTTGTCTCTATGTTCCCATGCAAAACATTTAGTCAACAAAATGGCTCGCACATTCCATGTTTATTTCAAGTAGTTTGTTCTTTTATATTTTCTATCAAAGTTAAATCTCATTTTAGTCCTTATGGTTTAAGTTATTTTAAGAGTTTGGTCCAAAACTTAAACATTTTGAATTTGGGTCTATGTGATTTCAATTTTGTTGTCATTTTCATCTAAAATCAAAATCTGGGAAAAATTTTCAGTTAACATTCAATTTTTTTTCTCCTTTTCCTTCCTTTTAATTAAAGGCAAAATGGTCAGATTTTTTTAATTTGTTATAATAAAACGTTAAAAACCATTTTTCCCTTCATTAAAAGGAAGGAAAAAGACAAAAAAAAAAAAACTGAATGTTAACTAAAAATCTGACAAGATTTTCATTTTGAATTAAAATGACAACAAAATTGAAAACACAGAGACCCAGATTCAAAATGTTTGTCAAAAATGACCAAACCTCAGACACAATTTTTACATTTTACTCTTTTCTATAATTTCGTACTCTTTGCATTTTGGTTAGCGCTTTAGTTCCCATTTCTCCCAACAATTAGGAGATAGTTACTGGTCAGTTTTTATTTCTTTCTTTTGTGTATGAGTTTTTGGAGGAAATGAAAAGTAAGTGAGTTTTGAGATGAAGAAAAATGTGTTGATTTTATCTCCTTGGATTTGTGAGTTAAAACTGAAAATTTCCTATGTTTTTTATCCTATAATAATACTAGCGGTGAATATGTATCTAGTATTAATCATGGACTGTCCTACGAGTCGGTTTCAAGTGGTATTTCTGTATCTCAATTGACAAGTTGCCTATTCGTTTCTTTTGAGTTTTAAATATCATATTGATTGCCTACTCTTATCCTTATTTCATTTGTTATTTTTTTCATATATCATATTGATTGCCTACTCTTATCCTTATTTCATTTGTTATTTTTTTCATATATATATTTTTATTCTTATATGTATTTTCTCCAACTAACTGATTGAGAGACTTTTTAAAATTATTAGAGTCAACCATTTTAGGAAGCATTTCCAAATATTATAGTATGATTTTAAAATAAAAGGTCTGCGTCAAATGCCCTGTTGGTGAAGTGTTGCATTGAAATACATCTTTTAGTTTTATAAGATTTTAGAATTTTAGAATAACTCTTGTGTGTTGTTTAGCTCGTACATATATAGGGTGTTCAAAAATCTCGTAGATTGAGGATCGTTCGAAAAAAGTTTGGCTCAAAATTGACTCGGTTGTATATGAGCCGAGCCGAGCCGACACAACTTGATTTCGTAGCCGAGCCCGAGCTAGCCTGGCTCGGCTTGTGAGGTCACAAGCTGGCTTGAACTATTTTATTTTGGCATATATTAATTTTGATTTTAAATGTTTAAAAATTAATAATATGCGGGAGAGGATTGATGGGTTAACACTTTAAGTATAATTAAGGGTCCTAATAATTCCACATGGTATCATCTTATTCTAACATGGTTGATACGGGCCGTATAAGGTTATACGGGCCGTATAATCTTATACGGCCCGTATCAACCATGTTAGAATAAGATTATACTGTGGTCGTATATATATTATACGACGATGTTATACGGGTCATATATACCTATACGGCCCGTATACAATGAATTTCGTTTATTTTATTGTTTTATTACTATTTGACGCGGCGTATTATTCCTCGATTCACGTGCGAGTAGACGTAAGATTCTCTGATTCGATGTTATATTCCTCGATTCTCGTGCAAGTTATGTGATTAGACGTTAGATTCCTCGATATTCGTGCGAGTTATTTGATTCAACGTTAGATTCCTCGATTCACGTGTTAATCATTTGAAACGATGTAATATTCCGTAAAATTCTCTATATAAACGACACTAATTTCATTTATTTTCATTCAACTTCTATTTTTCTCTGTATTCAAATTATTTACGCTATAATGTTGGGTTGGGTGACTTTTTAAATATGTTTGATAACGCGGCGAATCAGGGGAGTTATGATAACAATCAAGATAACAAAGCGGGCGTGTTTGATCTGAATGCTCCGTTCGATCCCAGTCTTGCGTCTGATGCAGGTCAGGATAGTTGGGGTTTGGATGCCTTTCAGCCTAATTATGCTGGTTATTATCCATCGCAACACCCGGATAATTTTGAAGCCCCTCCTGTTAGTGTTGGACCGCCGACTGATAGTTCTCATTCTCCTTTCATAAGTGGTGGACCGCCCGAGGGTCCAAATGCTGACCAGGAACCTAGTGAATTTCAAAACAAGCAGGTATAACATTTAATTATACGTTTATTTGTTGTACGTTAACTATTTTAGTGTTTTTACGTTTGATGTTGTTTTTATTAAAATCTTAGATTAGGGTTGCTCAACGGGTCGTGTTCGCGGGTTGGTGGGTTAAACCCGACCTAAACCTGAAAATTTTACACAAACCCGAACCCGACCCGAACCCGAAAATCGTATCATACATAAGACCCGAACACGACCCGAAGTTTCATGGGTTGACCCGAACACGACCCGTTCAACCCGAATTTTTTTTTCTGAAATTAATATATTAAAGTTAAAATTTACTTAAAAAACACAAATATATATATAATAATATCATATTTAAATTACAAAATCTATGTTAATTTCTCTTTTTAAGTTATAATCATGGCATAAAAATACACACCCCATTTAATTTATGACGTAAAATATATTTAAAAAAAATATAATATAGTATAAATGTGTAACGGGTTCGCAGGTTAAACCTGAAACTGACCCGAACCCGTTTATACTAAAACTAAACCGATGGGTTAATCATTAATTGACACATATAAGTGTTTTCGTTAGAAATTCGCTAGCATGGATGAATTGGCAGAGTGGTGTAGAGACGTCGGACGCGAAAATGGCTACGCCCTCGTCACCAAACGCACCATCTACGATAAACCCCCAAGCGGCCAACCGTTAAAATTTTGGCTTACGTGCGATTGTGCTGGCGAGTACAAATCAACTGCCACGGTCAGACGCAGCGGGACCAGGAAAACCGGTTGCAAGTTCCAACTGATGGGGACATACAGAAAGAGGTTAGGTTATTGAGATCTAAGGGTTGAGGAAGCTAAACATAACCACGAACCATTTCTGTATCCAGAGGGCCATCCGTCCCTAATGAGGCTGACTCCATCGGAAGAGAGAACGGTGGAGCAAATGACGCATCAGAACATAAAACCACGAGACATTCTTGTTGCCATTAAAGAACAGAACCCCCATAATGTCTCAACAAGAAAAACACCATATACCGCTTATTTGATGCCGCCGCAGAACGGGCCCACAGGGAGATTACTTTAGAGTTTTTATCTACTTTTACATTTACGGACACCCGGGGTGGGGGTTTACAGCATTTTTTGTCGACAGACGGCGTAGCTTTTACTATTTGCGGCAAGCCTCAGAGAATGACACTTCCTCAGTTCGCTGTTGCCTTGGGTTTGTACTCACAGGAGTACTCAGTGTCCCAGGCATTTTTTGATGCGCACATCAGCACGTCCAGTGACGTGTTGTGGCCTTGGTGGCGCACTATTGGGTTCGGTGAGTTCGCGTGTAAGACCCTAACACGTATTTGACAAAAGTCGCAGCGGAAATTCGTGCCATAAAATTTCTTTCATTACAAACGTCTTGACTTACTTGAAAGTTTATTTTAAAAGTATCTCTTTTACAAAACAAAAGCATAACTCCCGTTTACTAAAGTACATACTCGATTATTCCCGTACAATCTATCTTATGACTCGGTCTTTGATCTCTATTCCTTGTGATAATCGCCCGTGATCAATACAACCTGCACTCACCACATACATTCATAACATTAGCACACATTATATAAACAAGATTCATTCACGTACACTTCACATTTCGTCACTTTTTAAACTTTAAGCATTTCATCTGCGTATCCATTTCCTGGTGAGGCTTCAATAACGTACCTGCATTACTTTTCATTCTCAAGGTACACCATTAATAACGTTAACACTCAACGTGTCTAAATCATGCATACATACGTACTTACATACATACATACATACACATCTACACACATACATACCTTTCCTACAACTTTACATACGTGCATACACTCATACATGTCTTTATACATACATACATACACAACTACATACGTACATACCTTTCCTACATCTTTACATACATGTATACACTCATACATATCTTTATACATACATACATACATACATACATACATACACATCTACATACGTACATACCTTTCCTACATCTTTACATACATGCATACACTCATACATATCTTTACACATACATACATACACATCTACATACATATATACCTTTCCTACATCTTTACATACATGCATACACTCGTACATATCTTTATACATACATACATACATACACATCTACATACACGTACAAGATCTTGCATACTTCTTACATACTCATACGTTAATTACATGGGACTTAGACTTTGATTTATAGCCCATAAACATCTAAGGATCGATCAAAATCATGTTTAGGAAGCCCGCCGTAGTCCACGGATAACAATCCGAAGCCTACGATACATAAATCAACTCAAATAACAAATTTCATGTTTTTGGACTTTGGGAGGGCGTCGGCGACGGCCCTAGGGCCCGTCGGCGACGGCCCGTGGTTCTTCCCGTCAGCAAAAAAACTAACTTTCTAGAGCCCGTCGGCGACAGCCCTTAGCCCGTCGGCGACGCCCTCTAGAAATGACACTTTTCTGCAGTTCCGTTTCGTCGTCCGTACGCACTAAAACGCGCATAACTTTTGAACCATTTACCCGTTTAACCTCCCGTTTCTTCCTACATGCTTGTAAATTCACATTCTATCATATGAACTTAAAATCCCACATCCGGATTAAGGAAATTCTTAACTTACACGCTATCGTCTTATTATTCATTTATGATTTATTCGACCCGTTCATGCATTCATCCTCATAACTTGTTTGTTTGACCATAACTTCTTATGAACCTAATAATGTCAACATTGTCTATCATAAAAGATTAAGTTCTCGGATTTCTTGCATCCTCTTGACCCAATTTCGCTCAAGAGCTTATTTTGACCCGTTAAGGGTATTTGTGCATTTTAAGGTCCTTAGCTTACGAAAATCATACTTCTCGCTTTCTTACTTTTTCAAAACATTCATTTAATCAAGTAGCTTGTTTGTAGTCAACTTTTAAGACCATTTGCTCGTTTTACCCATCAAGGGCGTTTTTGTCAACTTTGCTCTATCATTAACAACAAAGGACTCCCTTGCATAAATAACCAATCCTACTACTTAGCTACAATTCTTAATCACACATACCTTGCTCGGATCAAAGCTAAGATCCGTTTAATACTTCATCGGTCTCATACAATTCTTTCCTACTTGACCTCGATCATCATACTTAATTAAATTGCACATAACTTTACATAAACAACTAAGAAGTGATTACGAAAATCACTTACCTCATGCACCCGTGTTCACATTCGTTCCTCGCCACTTCTTGACCCGTTAGCCTTCCGTGCTTGATTCCGTCTCGACACGATCCCTATACTTCCATGTCATCGAAATCACATTCTCATTAGCATACACAGTTGTACATGTTAACGATCATATCGATCGCATAATTCACATTTGACGTTATAGTCACTTCTAACAAGCATAATACCTATAACCAAATTCATACCATTTTCAACTCGTGAAATCCGTCATGTCATCGCATTAAACACACATACGTCTAACACGCACCGTATAACTTACTTTAATCTTACAATTATGACAACATGTCTAACCATTCTTCTTATACACAGTTGACTTATTAGAAGTCAACGGTCCATTTACTTTAACTTTCGACTTATCATTATATACCCGTAACATCATAATCGACTATACGGACGACAATATATACATTTTATCATACGATTGGTGTGCGTACCACCTTTTAAGCATAACGTACAACTAATTCATGCACAATCTTCTAAATTCATACATAGTTCATCAAATCCTTCTACTAATCAACATGTGGTATTTAAAATTAAACATCAAACATATTATCATCACATTTTATTCACTTCATCTAACAACAATTCATCATTTCTTATCCAATTTCTTTAAACATTCACACATATAAACGATTTCAAACATCAATAATATAAGCATATTATCATTTTCATCATATCACCAAAACCCACTTCATAACTATTTCTCTAATCACTTACAAGTGATCTAATCTTAAGTTCTTCATAATTTCTTCATGCTTTTGATGTGTGTACTACTTCCTAAGCACAGTGTACAACTAGTTCATGCATATCCTTCTAATCTCATACATAATTCATCAATTTCTTCCTTCTAATCAACACAAATCATACATGCATAAACATCAAACATACTAGTATCACATTTCTTTCAATTCCTCTAACAAGAATCCATCATACAAATCAAAATACATCAACATTCAACAAGAATTAGACATGGATGATGATTCAAATCATCATTCTCACCATAACTAATGGGTTTCACCCTTAAATATCAAATTAACCTAATTCATGCGTAAGCCATGTTCTAGATGATGATTCTAACACATGTTCATACTCAATTTCATACCAATTCACGGATTAGAACATAACCCACTTCGTTGAAGATCACCAATCTAGAATTTAAGACATACCTTACGATCCCCTTGTGAAGGTGATCGTTATTCTATGCTCAGTTATGAATTTAAGCTTCGTTTGGCCTTTCAATTTGATGAAAAAGATGATGTTAGGGTTCTTGGCTCCATGGGAGTCTCCTGCTCCTTCTCGAACACACGATGTGTGTGTGTATGTGTGTATTTGTTTTTCTTTTATAAGTTCAACTTTCATTTACTCCACTTTAGTCCCTCAAGTTTGCCATTTATAATAATTGGCACAACTCTCATCCCTAAATTGTTTATTTCATATTCTTAACTAGGTTAAATAACCTAGTCATTTATTCCTTGATGCACCATATCATAACATTTAACGAATATAAACATTCGGGTTTTGGGGTGTTACATCGCGAAACCGAATCAGCGATCCCCAAAGGCACGGGCGACTGATCTTTACGACCCGTTACACCGATACCTACATCGGTGTATCACCGTGACGATCGTCTGTCGTCATCATAGCAAGGAATGGGTCACACAAAATGACCTATTCTACTTGCACGACTTACTTACCAACGGGGGGGGGGGGGGGGGGCAACTTGGCGTGCAGGTTGGCCGCATATCTCGCCGAGTACGCTTTTAAGCGTACCTCTACCCACATCAGCTGTGGGGCCTTCGTCACCCGTCTGGTGAAGCATTTCTTTCGCCTCTTGTCCCCGTAGGTGGCAAGTGGTATGACCCTGGCACTCCATCTTGACAGGGTTGGGAGGGACACAACCCAATCGATGGGTTTGGCTCGCGAGATCGAGGGAGGGCGGCTGGTTTGGGCGTATGGTGTGGGTGAGGGACCCCATGGACAGGGAGTCGAGGGGGAGGGAGGCGATGGAGAGGGAGGCGAGGGAGTGGGAGGCGAGGGCCAAGGAGGCGATCATACTGTCGATCGATCACAGGTAGCTGCAGAGGATTTACTGGGTGATCGCCCGTACGTTCGACGGAGCGTGAGACAACGTGTGATGCCTCCACCGGGGGTGGAGGAGAGACTCATTCAGGTCGAGTCGAGACTCGGTCAGGTCGAGTCGGATGTAGCTGCAGTCAGAGGGGATGTACAGTGGATGGTCGAGGCGATTGTGGCTATGCATGCTGGCGCGCCCCTACCTCCACGAGCGGGCGTTGCACCACCACCACCACCTCCGTAGCTGCTTATTGTATTTTTTTTTTGTTATTTTACGTTTGAAACATTGTAAATATTTATCTTTTTGTTTGTTTTAGATGTAAAACATTCTAACTATTAATCTTATGTTTAGATGTTAAGTTGTTTGTTTAATAATTGTTGTCGTAGTTTATCATAATCATATCACATATTTATCGTTTTACAAAGTGGAAACTTATTAAACATTATAAATACGTTTAACTACAAACTCGTAACATAATCCGATATATACAACACTATTTTAAAATTTACAAAACTTATTAAACGGTTTCCCGATTGCAACAAAAAATTATCTTTTCTATACATATTTATCGTTTTACAAAGTGGAAACTTATTAAAAATAATAAATACGTTTAACTACAAACTCGTAACATAATCCGATATATACAACACTATTTTAGAATTTACAAAACTTGTTAAACGGTTTCCCAATTGCAACAAAAAATTAACTTTTCTATACATATTTATCGTTTTACAAAGTAGAAACTTATTAAACATAATAAATATGTTTAACTACAAACTCGTAACATAATCCGATATATACAACACTATTTTAAAATTTACAAAATTTATTAAACGGTTTCCCGATTGCAACAAAAAATTAAATTTTCTATACGGGCTGTATAACATTATACGGCCCGTATACAGATTTCAAAACTAAAAACCATTGGCAAACCTTCGAAACAAAATTATGCAAATATGTATATGGCCCGTATATAACTATACGTCCCGTATACAGATAAAAACAAAAAAAAAAACATTCCACCATATTAAATTCTGTGCATAAACATTCTATACGGCCCGTATCAGACTATACGGCCCGTATACAAATAGGGATGTGAAAATAAGATTATAGGGGTGTGGAAATAGAACACCCCATAATTAATCATTAACATATAAAAAATAAAAAAATTATATATAATATTTCTTATATGCCTTTCGGTTTTTTAAATATTAGAAAAAACATAAACAATACATATGTGTATGTTAATTATTTATGTTGTCAATATGTGTAATATTTTTTTATAAAAAAATTAACGAGCCACACGATTAGGTTTGATCTTGCTCAAACTCTTATGAGTCGGGCTGGAGCCTGAGTTGGCTCGTTTACGTTTGAGGCCGAGCTTAAGCCTAACCTGGCTCAGCTAGATTACAACCCTAGCACATATTGACATAGCTTCTTCATCATCTTTTATCAATTAAAACAATTGAAGGTTGGTTCATACAAGAATTGAAAAGAGGGGAGGGGCTGATGATATGCTGATGGTGGTGAACGAAATTGAGGGTTTAGTATGGAACAATATTTGATCAAATGTGACGTGAATCCAGTGGGTTTCGAACACGATTACACACAGGGGCGGACTTATGTACATACAAGGGGAACGCCCGCTACCGTTTGGCGCTCCGGCGGTAGTGTAAAATTAGTGTAAATTTTGGAAAAATTTGACGCTTTTCGATTTCGTTACTGCTTATTTATAAAACGTTACCGCTACAAACGAATCCTAGATCCGCCACTGATTACACATTAATACCTTGGTCGAGGCTCGGGGAAATTCGGAAATGGTTGGAGGAGGGTGGCTTAACTGGATGGGTTGGCTAGATAGTAGAGAGTAGTGAGAACGTGAGTAACGAGAGAAGGGTCAATGTCTCTCTACATATATTATTGGGTAAATTACTTTTTGAGTCCCTGTGTTTTATGGGTTTTAACCACTTGAGTCCAAAAACAAAAAGTTTAACGACCTGAGTCCCTATAAGCATTTTCTTTAACCATTTGAGTCCAAATTTCTAACACTGCTAGAATTTTTTGGTTAAATATTGTTAAATGACCAAAATACCCTTATAATTAAAAAATAAAAAAAAATCTGTGTCTCTGTTATATCTCTTTCTCTCTGTATATTCTCACCTTCATCTCTCCCTCTCATCTTTCTTTCTCTCTCTAGACCACCATTAACACCACCACCGTCACCACCACAGCCACAACCATCTCCGTCTCCAACCACCACCTTCGCACAGATTCACGCTCAAAACCCCCTTCATCAAATCAAATCAAATCAAAACCCCCTTCATCAAATCAAAAATCCCCTTCATCAAATCAAAAACCCACATCAGATTCATGCTCAAACTCTTCATGGATTGAGCAACTTCGTTCCCACACTCGTTCAAACAACTTCCACGAAGCCATTTCGGTCTACATCGACATGACAACAGTCGGTCACCATCCGGATAACTTTGTTTTTCCTGCACTTTCACGGTTGCGAATACGGTGCCACGACAGCCGGAGAATGCCTCTCCCTCTGAAAACATCCTGCCCAAAGTAGCTTGACTTTCATCACCATCAGTCGGGGCTTTACAAACCCTAAGCCTGCTAATTTGTAGTTAACAATTTGGGGAAAATAAAAAATTAGGGTTTATTTTTCTAGGGTTTCGTTGAAATTTTGTTGGATAGGTGGAGAGGGAGAGGCGACGGAGACATGGTGGTCTCGTATGTAGGCAGTGGTTGACAGTGGTGGTTGACGGTCAACGGAAGGTGGTGATAGTGGTGGAGGTGCGGTGGTGGTAAGGGTCTAGATGAGAGAGAAGGGATGACAGGTCTGAGTTTGTGCGATGGTGGGGATGGTCGTGCGATGGTGAGGATGATGGTGGTGTGGTGGTGCTGATAATGGTGCGGTAGAGATGATGGTGGTGCAGTGGTGGTTCGGTGGTGGGGGTGGTGCGGCGATGGTGGTAGAGAGAGATTACAGTGTGTGTGAGAGTGGTTGCAGAGGGGTTTGTATAATCCCTTTCTACATATATATAATTTATTTTTATATAGATATATTATATATTAAAAATTTATGCATTAAAGACTTGTTCCTTATCTCTTGTGCATATAAGACTTGTACTTTGTGTGTAAATGACCAAATTGCCCTTGTAGTTCACAGACTTGGTGGATGGAGTTAGAAATTTGGACTCAAATGGTTAAAGAAAATGCTTATAGGGACTCAGGTCGTTAAACTTTTTGCTTTTGGACTCAACTAGTTAAAACCCATAAAACACAGGGACTCAAAAAGTAATTTACCCTATATTATTTGTACATATTATTACGTTAAAATCTTGTACCTAAGCTAAAAAACGGCTAAATTGCCCTAGACAAAAAAAAAAAAAAAAAAAAAAAAAAAAAAAAAAAAACGCAAATGGAGGTAATGAGTTAGGCCGGACTCAAATGACAAAAAGTAAGTCTCAATGTCCCTTAGGAAAAAGAATTATAGAAAGTAACAATTTAACCAAACCAAAGAGACGAAAACTGAAATTTATATTATCAAAATAAATAGTAATTTTATAATATATACCCAAGTAATCGCTGTCTACTACTGTTTTATTACAAACGTGTTGGTTCTTGTAACACACGTATTGTTTTCATCAAAGTACTTGTATTTTTGTAAATGGTTATGATTTTAACCATATAACATATTTAATAGTAAAATTGATGATTGGTCACGTATGTGGTTTGATGATGTCGTAGATGTTGACACTATTATATAATAATAATAATATTATAAGAATTAAATAAAAAAATTATATGTCGGCACAAAAAAGTTACCCAAACTTAACATTAAATATATTAAATATATGCATAATTTTTTGGTCGTATTATTGGACACTCAAGAGCCTTATTTTGACACCCTCTATACACGATTCATATAGGGTTAACAAGTCATATATTTCTCGCTACATGGTATCACATGGGTACCTAACGTATCGTATATGTCTATACGGTGCTTATAGTGTATGAGGTCTACAGTGACACAAAGCCGGATGTGATTGTGTATTTTATACGAGTCGTATAGAAGGGTCGTTGCATGATTGGTTTGTCATGCTTTCTCCTTTTAAATACGAGGCTCAGATGATTGTTACCAATTCAAACCACATTCATCTTCTATAATCCCAAAACGAGCACGTTAGCAATGTCTTGGTCGGACAACAACTATTTTTTTTTTTGATGAATCATCTAACCAGTCATTTGTTCCAGAGAGTAGTCTAGTATAAGACTTATTCACTTGTTTTGTTGTTTTGTTTATGAAATACTTACCACACCGTTGTTTTAGGATGGGTCTGACATTCCTGATTCTTATGAGATAAGGGTGAATGATCATCACGAAGAGGAGGTTGTGTCCGGTATTCGTACTTATCACAAGGAACCGTTATTGCCAGACTTGAACAAGGTAAGCTTTTATTTACTTATTCATATTAGGCGTTAGATTTATCATCAAATCAGAACCGTCCTCTATAACTCTCAAAAAAAAAAATTGTCCCCAGGCGATAAAACGAATTGGACCCAAAATTGTGGTCAAGGGGAAATAAATTAAAAAAATAAAACCTTAGTGCTGGAGCCAAGACTTGAACTTGAGACCTCTACATTATCTTAAGATGGTTTTTTCTACTCCACCACCAACACTTTTTTGCATAATAAATGGATTCATATACTAAATGTATAGTTTAATATATACGTAAAAGCTTATAAAAACCTTCCGGGCCCCTTTGAAAGTTTGGGCCTTGTCCGACGGCACGGGTTGGCCGACCCAAGAGCCGGCCCTGCATCACCTTTTAACCGTTAACTTGTTTCAGGATCTTGTCTTTGGCGGTGAAAAAAAGAGAATTGATAACAGTTGTAACACCCCGTGTTTCGAAAGTTAAAGTCAAAGTCAGGATTGAAGTCAAAGGAAGAAAAGATTGCTAATTGCGATCTGCCACTCCTTGCTCAACTCCTGTTTTGACTTCTTTGACTTGTAGTTAATCTATTTATTTTATCGCATTAGTTGTATTATGTGGGGTACTTGTTAATAATCTAAGTTTAATCGCTATTTATCGCGCGTTTAATCGCTTTATCGCTTATCGCAATCGCAACCCGAATTATGCGTTCTGGATATTGTTTTATGTGTGTGTGCTCTTTATGTGTTACTTGTGCATGTTTACTTTTATGTATGTTTTGTGGTGATCAATCGAAACGCAATCGAAACTCTATCGCAATCGAATCGCAGACGCTAAACGCAAGTTAATTATAGTGATTGTATGTTAGATATAGTAGTTGGGATTAATTGGATAATTTCACCGCATCGCTCACTCGAAACGCATCGCAAAGCTCAGCACGCAAAACGAAACACCGAAACTCAAATCGTCGGAGCCACTCGATTGAGTGACAACTCGATCGGATGGCCATCCGATCGGATTGCCACCCGATCGGACAACCACCCGATCGGTGACCCACTAGATCCTCTTCACACTTTCCTTTTTGGGAAACCCTATAAATACCAACCTGTCACATCATTTGTGATGTGACAGCTCTCACTCGACCCAGCCGCACTCAAGCCCTTCTTTCTCTCAATTTCTCGCGACCCTTGTAAGTTTTCAATCTAAATCTTGTACTTCTATGATCTACACGCACTTCTTCATCATTCTCTCTTTTGAATCTTAACTTTTAACCGTGAAATCAGTGGATTTGAGGTGTTCTAGGGTGATGTCATCATGGAGTTCTTATGAACTTCATGTTTTGGCTTCAACCCACCAAGAACAACTTAGATCTGGATGATTTCCACATAAATAAACAAAGATCTTGCATAGATCTGAACTCATTCATGGTGAAAAAGATTGAAAGATGGTTTTGTAACTTTCTTTCAACTCTTTTACACTCAATGCACTCAAAACCGATAGAATTGGAGCTTGTTCTGATCTTCTACTCCTTCTTAGTGATGTGTTGGTTCAAGATCTGGGATCTATCAAAGAGACTACCGATTTCGGGTTAAACATGGACAACCGTCTCGAACAGTTAACTGGTCGGACTAGGGTGATTCCTATCCGATCGGGTCACTTAGGTCAGACGAGGTTCTATTGCTTAACATGTCATCATACCGTCTCGAGATAACCGCAAAACTTTCAAAACAGTCAGGTGTCAAGACGTCAGGTTGATGGGACGGACTGTCATCCGATCGGATTGTCGTCCGATCGGATTGCCACCCGATCGAACAGCCGTCCGATCGGCTTGCACTTGGCCCCATTCTTAAACTATATTTCGACTTTTCAAAAGTTTTGAACGTCGAACGGATTGCCGTCCAATTGGGTTGCCATCCGATCGAACGACCATCCGACCATATGATGTTTTGAACTTCAACACTTAAAAAATTTTCGACATGTTCTAACGGATTGCCACCCGATCGGTAGACCATCCGATCGAGTGACAACACTGCTGTGAACTTGTTCTCTGAGAAATACCTCGCCGAACGGATCGTCACCCGATCGAACCATCGTTCGATCGACCGACCTGAAGGGTAGAGATACTTCTCTGTTTTCAGAATGCTACAACAAAAACTTCAAAAAACAAACCATCATACACAAACACATCCTCACCAAAAGAGGTGTCAATCCAATCGAATGGCCATCCGATCGGATGACCATCCGAACGGATTGACATCCGATCGGCTGGCCATCCGATCGGATTACCACCCGACTCTTGGTATCTTTGCACCATTTTACGCGCCGCTTAACGTTTATGCTATCGTTAACAGTTCAGGCTAATCTTTCTCAGCGCTCCCTTCAATCCAAGGCAGTGTTTACTTGTTAAACGCTGTCTATGAGTATACTCGAACCCTTTTTGCTTTACGCACTTTTGGGTGTTACATACGTTACTTATTCTAAATCACAATCTACACACAACGCAAACACTATTTATACGCTGACCGTTATTGCATGCTACGTGTTTCCGATGAATGCTTGTATGTTATGTTAACACAGTGATTGTTTCCTGACACCTTAGCAACGATAGTACTATTGTTTGGACTCAGCACCTGTCGTGGACAGGGGTTGTTAAGGGCTTTACTTCACGTGTCCCAGTGGGGATATGTGTTACGCATTCTACAACTCGCAGTCACGTCTGTGCTTATTTCTCTGTCGATAACCTACTTGCCTTCACTTTATACATGTTACATGCTGGTTACGCGTAAACTATTTCGAACTCTACTATGCTATATCAAACCTGTATGCTCACCTTTACACTATGTGTATTGACCTTTATTTTAACGTATGTGACAGGTGCTTAAGATGTTTGCTGCTATCTTTGAAATCAAGTTAGGTTGGAGTCTTAGAAACAAACAATTTAATGAAATCTGAGTTGTCGGAATGGATAATTTGTCCTTGAGAACAATGTCTATAATAACTGTTTTTATTTTATATGTTTGTGGTATGGGACATGAACCTTTAATATATTATAACTAATAGTTGTTATGGATTCTCCTGGATAATCTGTTTCGCTCAGTGCTGCGCCCCGATGTTTCCGTCATCGGTTGGGGTGTGAGAGATTGGTATCAGAGCCATAACTATAGGGAATTAGGCAAGACTCGACCAAGTCCGGGTCGATGTCTTAGAAACGACCTAGTCTATAGTCTAAGTACCAATGGTCCGACTTGTGCATACCCTGTAAGGGTTCTGTACAAGGTTACTTGCTCGCTTGCACTCACGCTATACTATCACACTACCTTTCCTAAGGTAGTCGCATTGCACAATTTTCAAAATGAACGAGTGATTAGATCGATATTAGGTGTGAAAACCGCGAACTCTCGACTAAATCGCTTGTTCGACCCGCGTTTTATCTATAAACAAGAGAATTTGCGTTGAATCAGGAGTGAAATCCATACTTTAACGCACATTTTCTTCTCTACTTTATCAAAAACAGGGACGAAGTTGTTAAGTCAGGGGTGAAACCCAAACCTTGACAACTTGTTTCGCTCTCATTTTGAATTTTTACAAAACTCTCACCAAAGTCTCGACGGACTCCAACGACTTGAAGTCACACTGTAACTGGAAGGATGCGTGCTATTCACCCAAATCGAGGCGAGAGCACAGTCCCGAAAGCCAAAGTGAGTACCAAGAGTCCTTGTGAATAGTCGAATCACTTTGGGTAGTCAATTGTAACATCTGTCAAAATGGATTCCCGAAATCCGACTCGTTTTGAAAGATCTGAACCCTAACCTTTGAAATCACGGAAATTGTTCGCGAGTTAAATAATCGTCGAAAGATTTTATATGGTTAATAACCTGTTTAATTTTTTTTTTATTTTGTTAAAAAAAATAATAATAATAAAGTAGTTAATTAATTAATTTAATTGACTTAAAGGTTATGTAGATAACCTAGTTAGTATAGGAAATCAAACTTAAAACAAGCCAGGTGAATTATTTAAGTAACTTCTTAAAATTGAGGGACTATTTGTGCATATACTTGAAATTATAAAATACCCCAACCCTAACCTTGAGCGCATCAGCCGACACTTGCATTTCTCTGGCTCTCCCTCTTCCTCACGAGCTCCAGTGACCGGAGTCGACAATCTCCGGCCACACACACGCCCCGAACACCCCTTTTTCTCTGGTGAGTGGCAACAACCCATCTTTCTCCCTCTACAACTTCCTGCCCCCTCTCGACAATCTCCCACCTGCAACACCCCTATCTCCGGTGACTATCTGCCAACCCTCCGAAACAGAACCGACCACCACCAACTCTTGGTGGCAGCGGAGAACGGCAGCAGCAACGTCGCCACTCAATGGCGGCGGTGACAGGCGGAAGGGAGAGAGATGATGACGACGGCAGAGGTTTAGGCGGTAGCGGTGGCGGTAGATCGGAACGGCGGTGCAGCGGCTCGGTTCGGTTTCTGAAAAGTGGTTCAAGTTCAGGTTTATTTCGGGTTTTCTTACGGGTCAACAGTCAAAGCCTCGGGCTTTGGTTCACACAATTGGGGTCCGGTCAACCATGGCCAACATGAGATTCGGTTCGGGTCAGGATTGTAGCTCGTATAACAATCCTCAAGAAAACCGACACCCTCGAATATTTTTCGACACCCTAAAAAAATATTTAAAATATCCCAATATGTCCCTAAAAACACCCCATACGTGAAAACGGGCCCCGAATACCCTAAATATTATTAAAAATAATTAAAAATTGAATTTTGGGGTTTAGGCGGGCCGCGTAAGCCACCCCTTTAGCTTACGCGGGCCGCGTTAACTTAAAAGGTGGCGCAGCCCGGTGCGGCCACGTGGCCCAACATCTGGCAGGTCTAGTCGCTGACCCAGCCAAGCTACAACGTTGACCAGGTTTGACGCGGGCCGCGTAGCCCCTTACCTACACTTATGCGGGCCGCGTAGCCCCTTACCTACACTTACGCGGGCCGCGTAAAAGTTGAAGTGACGCACTATAAATAGAGGCTATCGGATTTTAGTCGAGAATCATTCAAAATAGAAATCTTTCTCTCAATTCTGAATATTAGGCATAATATACGGGTATTATACCCTCCTAAATAGCGAAGTTTTGCTCTGTTGTAAGTATTATAACCCCTGGATACGTATTAAATACGCTGCCCGATTGATCTAGGGTTCCGCAACGGCTGTCGTGGTTCTGCCCGACGTAGTCGTTGGAATGCCGTCTCGGGGAGGGTATTACTAATGTTAAAATGGGTTATTATACTAACGCGTGTGCATTTGTGTAAATTATAGATAATTCTCAGGAAACCCTTACGGAAAATCTAAGACAACAATGTGAGTAATCTCCTTTTTGCAAATTGTTTTTACAAAACATCACTTAATTAATTATATATTAAGCAGTTATTGAGTATTTGTAAGAATACAATTATCATGAGTATGTTGGGGTTTTGTATACAAAATTTGTTACCACCTGGTCAAGGAGTAACATTTCCACAAGTCGGGTCTAACAGTACCATGGGTGTTAATTGATATAACTTGGAAACAAATGTAATTGCGAGATCGCCCTCAATACTGTACAATGGTTTTTATTTAAACTTGATTAAACTGGGATTCATTCACCAGTATTACCCACTGACAAATATTTTTAAAACGCGTTTCAGGTAACAAATTGTGAAAGTCAAATAGAAGCCAGCTGGACAGCACTGAAGACTTGGAAAAGTGGCAATAAAGTTATCTAAAATAAAATAGATGTTTTTATTAAATAAAATAGGATGTATTCCTATGAAAGTGTGTGTAATGAAAACTTGGGTTTTATCCCATGTGTTTAATGTTATTGAAAGGTGGTATTTTACTCTGATTCAATATTTCCTAACTACGGTGCTGATGAAAAAATTCCGCTGCCAAATTAGACAATACACGATACCACCAAAACTGGCTCGCGGCCGCCCGTTCCCGGGGATTAGGGATCGGGGGTTGCGACAGAAGGTGGTATCAGAGCTAAGCCACTGATTCAGCCACATAAGTGTTCTACTGACATCAAAATTCAATCTGTTAGGAAATAAATTGCGGAAATACGTGTATAATTGTATTTTATTGTTATGTGTTATTTGACTATTTGTTAGTTTACAGTATGAGCGACCAAGTGCCATCTGACGCATATCGTCAATTGTCTGGTTCGCCTAGAAGTGAAGGCACCTCCTCTTCTCAGTCTGCCCTCTCAGGGTACTCTGCTGATATGGAAGAAGGAATCTTTGTGTTTAAGGCTCAGTCCGAGGAGCCATTTCCTTAGAAAAAGAAGGGATGGTTCAGTCGAGGGGCACACGAACGTATGAAGCGTATGAAAAAGTTACAAGGACAGAGAGTGCTAGCAGCAGCCAAAAGTGAAACTGATGCCTATGCCCAGGATATGATAAATAGGGGTATAGCCAATATCCATATCCTAGCCACCACTGCAGCTGACCCTAATCTGTAGTAAATAATAGCACCCCAACCACAACCACCAATCCCTGACCAACCCATGGAGATAGAAAACCCTGAAAACCAAGTAGAGATGCATGACTTCAATCCGGAGGAAATACCTAGGGTACCAGCACCAAATCCCTTAGACCCAAATTACGACCCCTGGTGGTATGACGTTAGGGACTCTGTGCAACGCTACCCGATACATGAAGACACACCCATGTAGAACATAGGAGCCTACCCAGGTATGGATCCCTTAGATCCCTATCACCACGATGAATACATTAGGGAGATTTTAGAAGATCCTTACCGATTCCAGGCACCTACACCCCCATACCAGGAACCCGCACCCCAGATTCCGAACCCAGTCCTAGAACCTGCACCCCCAATGAGTGCAGAAAACATACAAGAACTTAGGACATTTGGTGAGGAAATTTTAGAGAATAGTGAACGAATGAGACAGGTGGGAGAGCGACTCGTCTGGAAGTATGACGAGCACAATATGGATTTCTGGATGAATCCATATCCATGAATGTGAGGGTGGAGACGGTAGTAGTAGTAGTAATAATAATAATAATAATAATAAAATAATAATAAAATAAAATATGTGTGTACGGATGCCTATTACTATTAGTGTAATTTTATTTCAGTTGGTATTGTAATTTTTATTTCAATACTGGTGTGTAATAGATGCATACTATATGAATAGAGTAAGTCGCAATGATTGACGCTTTTGGACCAAAATGCGTGTCATGTGATTGACTATATTAATATTATTTTGTGATGTTAATACGGGGTAACTGTTTAAAATTCAGATGGCCGACGAACGAAATCAAGGAAATCTGAATAACGATAACCAGAGTAACATTAACATGGTTAATGAGAATCCGAGCATCAATAACAATGGAAACCAAATGGATAATAGTGTCGTTCAACACATAGTGGCACAAGGAATTATAGATGCAATGCCATTTATTATTCAAATGGTTCAAGAAGCGAATAATAAAAGTAAACATAGAAGTAAGCGACCAATTGAACCAGAAAACAGCGTGAACAATGGACCCGTACTTCAGGTGCCCATTCCCAAAAGAAGAAGAACCATGCCTTATGGTTGTTCTTACAAAGAATTCTGGTCCTGCAAACCAATAGAATTCTCGGGCATTGAAGGACCCATTGCAGCTCTACGCTGGATGGATAAGACTGAGGCTGTTTTAAAAATAAGCAAGTGTGCTGAAGAAGATAAAATAATGTTTGCTTCTAATCTGTTTAAGAACTCAGCCTTAGAATGGTGGAACACTACCCTCCATTCAAGAGGAAGTGATAAGATATACAACATAGAATGGGAAGAATTTAAAAATATAGTAGAAAGAAAATTCTGCCCTCCCAATGAAAAGGAACAGATAGCTAATAAGTTTCTGAACCTTAGGATGACCGGGGTAGATAGTAAGGGGTATACTACTACATTTTTTGAATATGCTAGAATAGTACCAACCCTTGCATCACCTGAACTGGTATTAATCTCCCGTTACATCTGGGGATTAATTGGAGAGATTAGACATGTAGTCAAGGCAGCTAGACCACAAACTATAGAAGAAGCTGTAGAACTAGCAAACACCTTGACAGATGAATTAATCCGTACTAGAGAAGAAGACCAAAGGAGAAACCTAACCCAAAGGCTTACCCAAGAATTCCGTTCTGGGAATTACAACCGTAGAAATATGGGTTCTACCTCTGCACCATTCTGCAAGGTCTGCAAGAAAAAGCATTCGGGAAAATGCTCCACTCTTTGCAATTTCTGCAAGATGCCAGGACAGAAGGAAGAAGATTGCAGGAGGAAATCCAGTAATGGACTGTGCTTCAACTGTGGAGAAAAAGGTCACATCAAGCCAAATTGTCCCAAATTGGCTCCAGCTGCGAACAACAGGAACACTAAAAATGCTAGAGCATTCGTTCTGACTGCAGATGAAGCCAAGATGATTCCAGACGTGATAGCTGGTACGTTTTTAGTTAATGATGTATTTACTAAAGTATTATTTGACTCTGATGCAAACCAAAGTTTTATTAATACTTCGTTTTGCAAACTTTTAAATCAATCATTAACTAAACTACCACAGGAATGTCTAGTTGAGACAACAAATAGAGAAACTGTTAGGATTTCTGAAATCTTGCAGGGAGCAAGAATAGAAATTTCAAATCAAAAGTTTATGGCAAACCTTTATCCTATGAATCTGGCGGGATTTGATGTCATTTTAGGAATGGATTGGTTAATAGCCAATAAAGCCAGTATTTTATGTGATCAAAAATCAATTTAAGTAAATTCACCAAAAGGTGAAAAGATCACAATTAAAGGAGATAAGCCATCTAGATCCACAAAATTCATCTCTGTGATGAAAACTGCAAGTTATATAAGAAAAGGATCTATAGTGTATTTGATTTCTATAATCACTAACACTAAAGGAAAAGAACTAAAAGACATACCAGTAGTATCTCAGTTTTCAGATGTCTTTCCAGAAGAATTACCAGGACTACCGCCGGACAGAGAAGTTGAATTTAGAATTCACCTGCTACCTGGAACAGCACCAATTGCCAAAGCACCTTACCGTTTGGCACCCGCAAAAATGCAGGAACTGAAGAAACAATTAGATGAATTGTTAGAAAAAAGGATTCATACAGCCAAGCTCATCGCCATGGAGAGCACCGATTTTATTTGTTAAAAAGAAGGACGGATCAATGCGTATGTTCATTGACTACCGTGAATTGAACAAGGTCATAATTAAGAACCGGTACCCATTACCGAGAATCGATGATATGTTCGATCAACTGCAAGGAGCTTGATTTTTCTCTCGATTTAAGGTCAGGATATCATCAATTAAAGGTACAGGAAGATGATATTCCTAAGACCGCTTTCAGAACAAGGTATGGCCATTATGAATTTACTATCATGCTATTTGGTTTAACCAATGCCCCAGCCGCATTTATGGACATGATGAACCGGATATGTAAGCCTTATTTGGATAAATTAATAATTGTCTTTATAGATGATATTCTAATTTACTCTAAGAGTAAAGAGGATCATGCAAAGCATTTGCACGCACTTTTAAGTCTATTGAGAAAGGAAAAGCTTTATGCTAAATTTTCAAAGTGCGAGTTTTGGTTAGAACAGGTACAGTTTCTTGGACACCTAGTTAATCATGAAGGAATTCATGTGGATCCAACAAAGATCGAGGCGATTACTAAATGGAAAACCCCTGAATCACCAACCGAGGTTAGAAGTTTCTTAGGATTGGCCGGTTATTATAGAAGATTTATTCGAGATTTTTTCTAGAATAGCCATTCCTTTAACTAAGTTAACCTGTAAATCCATTAAGTTTGAATGGGGACCAAAGCAAGAAGAAGCATTTAGAATTCTTAAGCAAAGATTAACCCATGCACCCATACTAGCATGGGGACCAAAGCAAGAAGAAGCATTTAGAATTCTTAAGCAAAGATTAACCCATGCACCCATACTAGCGTTACCAGAAAAAACTAAAGATTTTGTAATCTATTGTGACGCTTCCAAACTAGGTTATGGATGTGTATTAATGCAACGTCAAAAGGTTATAGCCTACGCATCTAGACAACTTAAGAATCATGAAGAGAATTATTCAACCCATGGCCTAGAATTAGGAGCTATAATTTTTGCCCTTAAGATTTGGAGACATTACCTTTATGGTAGTAAGTTTACCATATTCACTGATCATAAAAGTTTAAGGTATGTTTTCGGGCAAAAGGAGTTGAATATGAGACAAAGACGCTGGATGGAAATGCTTAGTGATTATGATTGTGATATCCAGTATCATGAAGGAAAAGCAAATGTAGTGGCGGATGCTTTAAGCCGAAAGTATCACGAAAAGCCAAAAAGGGTACGTTCTCTTAAATTAAATCTGCAAGTAGATTTAAATGATCAAATCAGAAAAGTACAAGAAGCAGTAATCAGGGATGATACTGAAAAATTAAAAGGTATGATTAAGGAATTAGAACAAGGAACAGATGGAATTTGGAGATTCCATGAAAAGAGAGTGTGGATACCTAAATTAGGAAACCTACGTCATCGTATATTAGAAGAGGCCCATAAGTCTAAGTATACAATGCATCCAGGAAATGATAAAATGTATCAGGATTTAAGAAAGAATTTCTGGTGGATAGGAATGAAAAAGGACATAGCAGCATATGTTTCTAAATGTTTAACTTGTTCACAAGTTAAAGCTGAACACCAGAAACCCTCAGGTTTGTTACAACAGTTAGAAATGCCAGTGTGGAAATGGGAATTGATAACAATGGATTTTGTTACCAAATTACCCAAAACAAAGAAAGGTAATGATACAATCTGGGTGATTATAGATAGGCTAACCAAGTCAGCTCATTTCCTACCAATGAAAGAAACTTTCAGTATGGAACAATTAGCTAAATTGTATGTAAATGAAATTGTTTCTTTACATGGAATACCTTTATCAATTGTTTCTGATAGACATAGCCGCTTTACCTCTCATTTTTGGTCAAGTTTCCAAAAGGCAATGGAAACCAAGTTAAATCTGAGCACAGCTTATCATCCTCAAACAGACGGACAAAGCGAAAGGACGATTCAGACAATGGAGGACATGCTTAGTGCTTGTGTAATTGATTTCGGAGGTAATTGGGACGATTACTTACCTTTAATAGAATTTTCTTATAATAACAGTTATCACACAAGTATCAATGCTGCACCATTCGAAGCACTTTATGGACGAAAGTGCCGAACCCCAGTCTGTTGGGCAGAAATTGGGGAAAAGCAACTTTCTGGACCTGAGATAGTGCAGGAAACAACTGACAAGATTATTCAAGTCAAGGAATGACTGAAAGCAGCACGTGATCGACAGAAGAGTTATGCTGATAACCGACGCAAACCATTGGAATTTCAAGTAGGAGATAAAGTATTGTTAAAAGTCTCTCCTTAGAAAGGAGTAGTAAGATTAATCAAAAGAGGAAAGCTAAGTCCCAGGTATATTGGACCTTTTGAGATTATTAGAAGAATATGACCTGTAGCCTATCAGCTATAACTGCCAGAGGAAATGGCAGGAATACATGATGTATTTCATGTATCTAATCTCAAAAAGTGTTTAGCTGATGAATCACTAGTAGTACCTCTAAAGGATATAGAGGTAAATGAACAACTCAAGTTTGTAGAAAGGCCTCTACAGATTGAAGACAGGAAAGTCAAGAACCTCAAGCATAAGAGACTAGTTTTGGTCAAGGTAAAGTGGAACTCCAAAAGAGGACCCGAGTACACATGGGAGCTTGAATCTGAAATGCAAAGGAAATATCCACACTTGTTCTAGTAGATCTCGAGGACGAGCTCTAAAACAAGGTGGGGAGGATATAACAATCCTCAAGAAAACCGACACCCTCGAATATTTTCTGACACCCTAAACAATATTTAAAATATCCCAA
The DNA here is from genome assembly GCA_030545235.1 of Helianthus tuberosus. NCBI lineage: Eukaryota > Viridiplantae > Streptophyta > Magnoliopsida > Asterales > Asteraceae > Helianthus > Helianthus tuberosus. The sequence continues at coordinate 8,663,895 of CM060434.1, read as the reverse complement.
TATGTCCCTAAAAACACCCCATACGTGAAAACGGGCCCCGAATACCCTAAATATTAATAAAAATAATTAAAAATTAAATTTTGGGGTTTAGGCAGGCCGCGTAAGCCACCCCTTAAGCTTACGCGGGACGTGTTAACTTAAAAGGTGGCGCAGCCCGGTGCGGCCACGTGGCCCAACACCCGGCAGGTCTAGTCGCTGACCCAACCAAGCTACAGCGTTGACCAGGTTTGATGCGGGCCGCGTAGCCCCTTACCTACACTTACGCGGGCCGCGTAAAAGTTGAAGTGAGGCACTATAAATAGAGGCTATCGGATTTCAGTCGAGAATCGTTCAAAATCGAAATCTTTCTCTCAATTCTGAATATTAGGCATAATATACGGGTATTATACCCTCCTAAATAGCGAAGTTCTGCTCTGTTGTAAGTATTATAACCCCTGGATCGTATTAGATACGCTGCCCGATTGATCTAGGGTTCCGTAACGGCTGTCGTGGTTCTGTCCGACGTTGTCGTTGGAATGTCGTCTCGGGGAGGGTATTACTAATGTTAAAATGGGTTATTATACTAACGCGTGTGCATTTGTGTAAATTATAGATAATTCTCAAGAAACCCTTACGAAAAATCTAAGACAGCAATGTGAGTAATCTCCTTTTTGCAAATTGTTTTTACAAAACCTCACTTAATTAATTATATATTAAGCAGTTATTGAGTATTTGTAAGAATACAATTATCATGAGTATGTTGGGGTTTTGTATACAAAATTTGTTACCACCTGGTCAAGGAGTAACATTTCCACAAGTCGGGTCTGACAGTACCATGGATGTTAATTGATATAACTTGGAAACAAATGTAATTGCGAGATCGCCCTCAATACTGTACAATGGTTTTTATTTAAACTTGATTAAACTGGGATTCACTCACCAGTATTTCCCACTGACAAATATTTTTAAAATGCGTTTCAGGTAACAAATTGTGAAAGCCAAATAGAAGCCAGCTGGACAGCACTGAAGGCTTGGAAAAGTGGCAATAAAGTTACCTAAAATAAAATAGATGTTTTTATTAAATAAAATAGGATTTATTCCTATGAAAGTGTGTGTAATGAAAACTTGGGTTTTATCCCATGTGTTTAATGTTATTGAAAGGTGGTATTTTACTCTGATTCAGTATTTCCTAACTACGGTCCCAATGAAAAAATTCCGCTGCCAAATTAGACAATACACCACCGAAACTGGCTCGCGGCCGCCCGTTCCCGGGGATTAGGGATCGGGGGTTGCGACAGCTCGGGTCAGCAAGTCAACTCGTTTCAGATTCGACCCGGTCATGTTCCGGTACAGTTCAGATTTTGCGGTATGCTCGGCTCGGGTTTTGGTTCTGTTACGGTGCGGGTCAGATTCGGAGTGCGAGTCAACTCAGATTTAATGGTCGGTTCGGTGTTCGGGTCAAGACTGGTCAAACAGTCAAACGCGGTCAACGTTTCACCGTGAGTTTTGTTAAAATACTAATGACACTTTTACATTATAAGATTTATGTCAATGTTACATTCTCATAAAACCGAGCTCGAACCGATACATTTATTGTTTATTTACGTTTTGGCATTTGATGAGAAATATATATATATATATCGTGGATATTGTTGATAATCTTGTTGTTGAATTTTGAAAAATATATATATCGACAACTAGTATTGTCGGGATCGTCCAAAAACAGAGGGAACTCTTCCCGTTTTTCGTAAAAATCCGCAAAACGAAACGTGTTTAATTATAGAACGAACCTATCAGAACCAAGTAATTTTTATAACAAAAAGATATATGTATATATATAAATGTATATTTATTTTGATAACACTTCAATAATACACTTGATGAATTTAATTTGGAACCTTTACATAAACTATGTAAATTATATAAATACATATATACCAACAAGAAATGCACTAATTCCAATTCAAATCCTCCATCATACTTCTGAATATTCATACACCTCCGTTTACCTATATAGGGTGACTTCGGTGTTCCATCCTCCTAATCTCAAACACTCGTCAACACTTGGATAATGGGAAGACTTAGCAATTATGTGAGTACACTTGACCCATTTTCCTTTTAATACACTTTGGGTGCAACATGTTTTACTTGTTAAACCGCACAATTTACAAACATGCTTTTATTCATTCGATCCGTATACATGCTTTGTTATGCTTAGGTTCATGCTAGAATACATACTACTTGTTAACTCGGCTTAAACAATTATAGAGCTATAGCAGTAGCACACCACCCGACGGGGTTTTGTTAAGTCTTTATTCTATAACGGTCTCGTTGCTTTTGTGACGAGGGATGCTAAATACTAGTGGACACTAGAGTTGACATATTGTTATGCATGATAGTTTGACCTTGTATACCAAATGCTATGTTGGATTGAAATTACTTTTATACACATGCCACGAGTCTAAAACTAGTGTACTCGCCAATACCTTTGTATTGAACTATGCTTTTTAAAACATGTTGCAGGTTTAGCGATGATGTTGGTGATGCATGGAATCTAGTAGGATGCTTAGATACACACTTTAATTTGTATTGTTATTGCATTGTATTTCATTATTCATGATGTTGTATTACTTCAAATTCTTGAAATTGATTCTTTAGAAATGAAATGAAATTTATTATTTAAATACTTGTCACAATTATTAGTGTTATGATGTCTCGAGCAATCTATTTCGTCTCACTCCGATGTTTCCGCCATCGGTTGGGGTGTGACAGATTGGTATCAGAGCCATAACTATAGGGAATTAGGAAAATTGTCATGCTTTTGACCTAGTCTATAGTTAAGTACCAAGTTCGACCATACTTGCTTCACATGCTACTTTTAAGAAACATCCTTACATGTTATATTCTTGAGATATCTCTTACGTGTTAGTTTTCTTGAAATGCTTTAGGTGCTCATATTTGTTACTATAATTTCAAACATACGTCTTTTACTCGTTTATACAAAAATCAAAACCACTCGTATCACACCAACGAGACGACTTCACCAAAATAGGCGTGAAACCCACAATTTGGTGAACAACTCTCAATCCATCTATTTTTTTTACGCGGAATTCGCCACCAAGCTAGGAGTAAAATCCTCACCTTGATGGAGAATTTCCATTTCAAATTTTAGCGGACCCTCGTCAAAGTGTTGAAATTAAATTTTGACCCGACGAGTAACAACCACACTTAGGGTATGAAATCGTCAAGCTAGGGGTGAAAGCCACACCTTGATTTTCAAAAATCCCGTCAAGTCTCAAATTTTCGATTGATTTTGAACATGTAGTAACTGGAAGGGTGAATACCGCTAGCCGAAATATCGGTGAAAGTATTCCACCTATTAGGCCAAAGCTAATAGGTGTTGAAAGAAAGTTAGAAACCATCTTTCAATCCTTTTTCACCATGGATGAGTTTAGATTTAGGCTAGATCTTTGTTCATTTGTGTGGAAATAGGTTAGATCCGAGTTGTTCTTGGTGGATTGAAGCCAAAACATGAAGTTCTTCAAGAACACATGATGACATCATCCTAGAACACCTCAAATTTGGTGATTTCACGGTTAAAAGTTAAGATCTAAAAGGTAGAAAGGTGTAGGAGTGCGTGTAGATCAAGAAAGTACAAGATTTAGGATGAGATCTTACCTGTATTGACAGAAATCAAAGAAAAGGTGGAGAGCACGAGCTGTTCGGACAGAAGATTTCCAAAAGTGGAAATGATGACAATGACAGGGGTATTTATAGGATTCCAAAAGAGGAAAGTGTGGGTCGGTCGGATGGCATCCCGCCCGGATGACTGACCGGTCGGATGTCATCTCGGTCGGATGACGACCTGACACCACAATCAAGTGGCAGCCCGGTCGGATGGCAATCCGGCCGGATTGCCGGCACTTGGTTCTAGTGTTTGGCGCGACGATTTTTGCCGATTCGATTTCGGTTACGAGCGATTCGATGTGATAGATATTCCTAGTCAAATTACTTTTAATCCCAACTACTATATCTATCATAGTTCGATTTCGATTGAGTTCGATTGCGTTTCGAGTTCGATTTCAATTCCACACATAACATAGATGAACATGCACAAGTAACATATAAGGCACACACACACACGTATAACAATAATTAAAATATGTAGTTCGAGTTGCGATTTTGAAGTCGATGTCGATTTGATTAGCATAGTTTGATTATCGTTTAGTTAGCTTTATCGCATTGTTACTTCCTATAGTTCACATTCGTAAGTTGCTTAGATTGCGAATAACGTACCTCGATTATTGTAATCATTGACACTCACTCCATATAATACAACTAAAATAAACATACAAAAGAAATCTATTACAAGTCAAGTTACGTGAAATCGGTCGTTGACTTTGACCTTGACTTTGACTTCCGAAAACACGGGGTGTTACATAAACGCTCCCATCTCCCCTCGACGTTCGATGTTGAAGTCGCCACCGGAAGAACTGTCACTGTTAATTCTGTTCTTCGTGATTATACACTTGAGCTTAACAATCACATCTTCCCAATCGACCTTATTCCAATGCAACTCAGAAGTTTTGACCTCATAGTAGGCATGGACTTTCTTCGCGAAAACCATGCTGAAGTTGTGTGCTTCGATAAGATGATTCGATTCTCGCTCGCGAATGGTGATTTATTGCGTGTTTATGGCGAAACTGCTTCGAAGGGTCTCAAACTCATGTCATGTGTCCAAGCTAGCAAGTATCTCCGCAAGGAATACAGAGCTTTCTTGGCTAACATTGTAGTAGCGGAGTAGGAAAAGAAAGGAAAGACAGAAGTGAAAGACGTCCCTGTGGTTTGTGAATTTCCAAATGTGTTCCCTGACGATCATCCTGGTTTACCGCCAAGTCGTGATATCGATTTTCGTATCGACCTCATTCCTGGCGCCAACCCTATTGCCAAAGCTCCTTACCGACTCGCACCGTCCGAAATACGTGAACTCTCGAGTCAGCTTCAGGAGTTACTTGAGAAAGGCTTCATTCGCCCGAGCACCTCTCCTTGGGGCGCGCCAGTCCTTTTCGTAAAAAAGAAGGATGGGACGTTCCGGATGCGCATCGACTATCGGGAACTGAATAAGTTGACTATCAAGAACTGCTATCCCCTGCCTCGCATTGATGATTTGTTTGATCAGCTACAAGGCGCTACATGTTTCTCGAAGATCGATCTACGCTCAGGCTATCACCAGTTACGCATACAGGAGGAGGATATACCAAAACCGCTTTTCGCTCTTGTTACGGCCATTATGAGTTCGTTGTTATACCTTTTGGTTTAACCCACGCACCCGCGGTTTTGATGGATCTGATGAATCACGTGTGTAAACCTTATCTCGACCGTTTCGTCATCGTGTTCATCGATGATGTCTTGATCTATTCCAAATCGAAAGCCAAACACGCGCAACATCTACGTTTGGTTCTCGAGCTACTCCAAGGGAATCGACTCTATGCCAAGTTCTCCAAGTGCGAATTCTGGCTGGAGGAGGTTCAATTCCTCGGTCACATTGTTAATAGTCAAGGTATACACATCGATCCCGCGAAGATTGAAGCCGTTAAGAGTTGGATTACACCCAAGAACCCGTCTGAAGTCCGTTCTTTTCTCAGACTAGCGGGCTATTATCGACGATTTATCGAATGATTCTCAAAGATCGCTGTGCTGCTTACCGCTCTCACGCATAAAGAAAAGCCTTTTGTTTGGGGAACCGAACAAGAGCCTGCTTTCCAAACCCTCAAGCACATGCTTTGCAATGCTCCTGTCCTCACATTGCCCGACCGAAACGACGGCTTCATTGTCTATTGTGATGCTTCCAACCTTGGTCTTGGTTGTGTCCTCATGCAACGGGACAAGGTTATAGCTTACACATCTCGTCAGCTCAAAATCCACGAAAAGAACTATACAACCCATGATCTCGAGCTAGGCGCAGTTGTTTTTGCGTTAAAGATTTGGCGACACTACCTGTATGGTACCAAGTGTACGATCTTCACCGATCATAGGAGCCTACAACATATCTTTGACCAGAAGGAACTTAATATGCGTCAATGCCGATGGGTAGAACTTCTCAACGATTAAGACTGTGAGATTCGTTATCACCCAGGCAAAGCAAATGTCATGTCGACGCTCTCAGCAGACGGAGTTACTTGCTCAGCATTCGAAAAAACCCAAGCCCAATACGATCTCGAAACCCTCATCCGCGAATCCCAGCGTGCTTGTTTTAACGAGCGCACTTTGGATAAGGAAAGAATCTACCACGATGGAGCTCATCTTGTGAATAAGCCGAATGGGATATTCCATTATCTGGACCAGATTTGGATCCCTAAACGGACCGATTTGCGAAATATTTTGATGGACAAAGTCCACAAATCCCGGTATTCTATTCATCCCGGTGTCGATAAAATGTACCAGGACCTTCGCTACAAGTACTGGTGGCCGGGCATGAAAAGAGACATCGCCCTCTACGTTGGGAAGTGCCTGACTTGTGAAAAGGTCAAGGCTGAACACCAAAGACCCTCAGGCTTACTCGAACAACCGCCGATCCCTATATGGAAGTGGGAGAGTATAGCTATGGACTTCATAACAAAGCTTCCGCACACATCATCAGGTCACGACAGTATTTGGGTTATTGTTGACCGTTTGACCAAATCAGCCCACTTTTTGCCAATACGGGAAGACTACAAGGTAGAACGATTAGCCCGAATCTACACCAATGAGATCATTTGTCGACATGGGACGCCTCGCGACATCATCTCTGACCGTGATGCTCGGTTTGCCTCGCGATTGTGGGAAACGTTTCAAGCTGCTCTCGGTACAAGGCTTAATCTAAGTACCGTTTTCCACCCTCAAACCAACGGTCAGAGTGAAAGAACGATTCGTACTCTTGAAGACATGCTCCGTTCGTGTGTCATAGATTTCGGTGGTAATTGGGATGCATACCTGCCGTTAGTCGAATTCTCGTACAACAACAGTTATCATTCCAGCATTCAGATGGCACCATTCGAGGCTTTATACGGAAGAAGATGTCGATCGCCTATTGTGTGGCACGAGATCGGCCACTCGCAACTAACCGGTCCCGAGCTATTGCAAGAAACGACTGACAAAGTCCTCCAAATTCGAGACAACTTGTTGAAAGCACGAAGTCGACAGAAAAGTTACGCCGATAGACGACGCAAGCCCCTTGAATTTGACGTTGGAGACTACGTACTCCTAAAGGTATTACATTGGAAGGGTGTGGTCAGATTCGACAAGAAACGGAAACTAGCGCCTCGATATGTTGGACCTTTTAATATTCTGGAAAGGATCGGAAAAGTCGCCTACAGACTCGAACTACCAGAGGAGCTTAGTAACGTCCACCCGACTTTCCATGTGTCAAACCTCCGAAAGTGCCTAGCTGAGCATGATTTAATTGTACCTCTCGATGACCTCCAAGTAAACGAAACACTACACTTCGTGGAGAAGCCTGTCGAAATCATGGATCGCCAAACCAAGCAGCTCAGACGCTCGCGCATTCATATTGTGAAAGTACGACGGGAAGGCAAACGAGGCGCAGAGTTCACTTGGGAACTCGAAAGCGACATGAAGGCGAAATACCTGCAGTTGTTTGTTACGGCTTCGGCCTAATTTCGGGATGAAATTCCCTCAACTAGGGGAGGCCGTAACACCCCGTGTTTTGGAAGTCAAAGTCAAGATTGAAGTCAAAGGAAGAAAAGATTGCTAATCCACCATGCGGAGTACCACCGCTTGTAGGTGTGACGTGACCAGGATCGAGCCACCAATCATATTGAACATCGTAATTACGTAAATAAGACTAACCACAAAACGATTGGTGACCAAAGCTAGTTAACCATGTTTAGTTTAAACAGCGGAAGCATAAAAGTAAATCCAAAAGCATAAGTCCATAGTTTATAAGTTAAAGTTCAAAACACAAGTTTAATAAGTTCATAAGGATTTAAATAATAAGCACGGAACATAACAGTCCGTACACCACAACGAATCCTTCCTCGTGCAAGCTCCAAGCGTTTAACGTCCTGTAAGGCATGTAACAACGAGTCAACAACAAAGTTGAGTGAGTTCACGTTTGGTTGTTTAGTTTTAAGTTGTTTCTGAAAAACGTGGTTTGACTTTCGTTGGCTTAATTTGCCGTGGGGGTTACCCCGTAGTTGAAAGTATGTTTAACCAGTTCCTTTTTCATTACCCAATCCATAACCATAATCAGTGGGGGCTTTCCCCGTGGGGGCTTTCCCCTTGTGAACTACTAGACGGTATGATATCGACTGCTACGCAAATAAGTTGTGCCCTATATCAGCGTCTATCATCACTGATAATCTGCCATAGTCCATTAGTACACGCCCGTCCGACTGGCACGGTGTGAGGGTTGTTAAACCTAATAGCGCTATTAACTAATGACCCGCTCGCCATTGGCCTCGGCGATTAAGTCGATATAATGAAGAGGGACTTATTGATAGAGTTTTGTCTAGCTAGTTTTTAAGGTTGTTGTCCTACACCAGGAGGACGAACGTACGTATTCTGCACCAGGAGAATTCGAAGGATTAATAATGGCATCCTACCTATGGAGGATGGCCATACATATCCTACCCAAGGAGGATATGTAGATTTCATTTTAGTTTATTAACCCATTCCCAAACCACCGGGAATCCCATGCCTTGTAGAAAGTGTGAACTCACCTCGGTTTGCTCGGTTAGATTCTCAAATATAGCAAACAGTCAAGGTCGGTCAATCACGTCCTATTATGATTACCAGTTAGTCATTTAGTGGTTTTCAAAATAGAGCACAAAGTTCCTACACGTATCTATCACATAACATGCATTACTTTAACGGTTCATGCCCATATAAAACTTCCCATCCATTCCCCACTCATAAACAAACATACGACATTGCACATAACACTTATAACACGTTATATCATTCACAGACAACATACCCGACATTTAGACACGCAATTTACGACTTAAGTCATTTCAGCTTTTATATTCAAACTGGGCTGTTTTCGGAGATTTTAATAAAATGGTTAACTTGCTTAAAAAATTCCCAACTTTTTACAGAAGGTCTTAAACGATCCAAATATTATTGTGTAAAAATCTCGGAATCCAATTCATCACCAATATTTTATAAAAATTCGTTTTCCGGACTGCAATCAGATTTATCTTTTCCTGAATGCAGTCCACGGAATAATTTATTTAAAATTCACCGAGAGTCCGATTTACGAAATTCCAGTGGGGTAATTACAAATACATCAGTTTTCATCCACTGTACAAATTTCATGAGTTGATTCATCATAGATTTCCAGTTATGACCAAAAATATAACACCTATTTTCAGCAGCAAAAATGCAGCTTGAGCTGCTGTTACGAAATGACCCTTTAAAAATAGTAAACGAAGTCCAAAAATTATGATTCCAGTTCCATTAGAACCATATTTCATAATACATAAATCTAGAGTTTAGAAAACACATTTTCTGCTTTATTAAGGTCTGGTTACAGCCAACTGAAGTTGGCTGTAATCACCAAACAGCTTTCTATTTTTCAGCTTTTACATTCTAATGCGAGTTAGATTGGTTCCGTTAACATGCATAATGATCAACAACATTTCTAGTACTCAATATTAGCAAGTAACTCAGCAAGAAATCAGCAATATATCCAAACAACTTCATACTAACATTTTTACATCATGTTTCATCTTCTTGTTTAAGCCCTTTTTAGTGTTCTTGTAGATTTAACATATTACATCTTTTAATCATGAAACAAGATGAACAAAGGTGACATGAGGAACTTACTACTAGCTTAAAGCTAGGGATGATTCTAGTGATGAAAATGTAGAGAGAAGATGATGAAAAAGACTAGAACAAAGCTCCTTAGAAAGTCCTTAAAGTGGTGGTGATGGTGGCTGCTATGGAGGGCCGAAAATGAGAGGGAGAGGAGTGAGGTGAGAGAGTGATCTAGTGCAAGATATGTAGTGGTGTGTAAGATCTTCTCAAATCTCAATCATCATATTTTGTTCAAAGCAACACTCAAGCTCTTACACAAAATATTTGAGAAGATTTAGTAGGATTTAAGATGATCTTGGTGGGGCCCCTCTTGGGGACGGTTTGCACATGGGGAGGGGGGGTTTATGTGTAACATTTGATGGATAGTTGATAAACATTAGTTCAAGTAATAGTTACATATATTAGTTAGTATATTTCTAGTGGGTGTTATGGTACACGGGGACCATGACTAGCCAAAAATAATTAAATAATGTGTTTGACAAATATTTGGTGTCCCGGGTAATGTCCGGTTGTTCGGTCGGATACTGTTCTGTTAAATTGTTTAATTGTTCCGTAAGGCGTCTTATACATATATTTTTGTAACACAATTAATTCCTAACACATAGGGAAATATTCAGGACCATTTAGTCAAGTTTTCTGTATACTACTAGTATGCTAACACACACATGTAAGTATAACACAGTAATCAGAGAGCAGTTAAATGATTCAGCACAGTCATCAAGTACTTTTATTATCATTAATAAACTGTACGGTTACATGTAAATTTGAGGGTTGTCACATTATCCCTCTGTTAAGAAAATTTCGTCCCGAAATTTAGTGCGTAGTTACTGAGGAAGCTAGTTGAGTTGCGGTGTTTACTGGTTTTTCCTGGGGTGTTACATCATCCCCCCATTGATTTGGAATTTCGTCTCGAAATTCTGCAGTAGCTTCAGCCTCAGTAGTGGTTGCGTTTTTCTTAAACAGCTGGGGGTACTTGAGTTTCATTTGGTCTTCTCGTTCCCAGGTATACTCAGGGCCACGACGAGAATCCCAACGAACTCGAACGAGAGGTATTCTGGTGCGCTTGAGAATCTTAACATCTCGATCTGTAATCTCTACTGGTTCTTCGACGAATCGCAGTTGGTCGTCAATAGTGAGCTCCTTCAAAGGAACTATGAGGGTCTTATCTGACAGACACTTCTTCAGATTTGACACGTGAAAAACGTTGTGAACTGCACTGAGTTCTGCTGGTAGATCCAGTTTGTAGGCCACTTTGCCTATTTTCTCTATGATTTCGAATGGTCCGACATAACGCGGATTGAGTTTGCCTCGTTTGCCAAAACGGACTACACCTTTCCAAGGTGAGACTTTGAGTAGCACCCGGTCCCCAACTTGGAACTCGAGTGGCTTTCTTCCCTTATCAGCATAGCTTTTCTGACGGTCACGCGCTGCCGCCATTCGCTGTCGTATCTGACCAATTCTCTCGGTTGTATCTACTACAAGTTCTGGGCCAGTGATTTGACTGTCACCCACCTCTGCCCAACAAAGAGGTGATCGGCATTTACGCCCGTACAATGCCTCAAATGGAGCGGCTTGGATGATGGTGTGGTAGCTGTTGTTATATGAAAACTCCACTAACGGGAGATGCTTTTCCCAGCCATTTCCAAAGTCGATTACGCATGCCCTAAGCATGTCTTCAAGGGTTTGGATGGTGCGTTCAGATTGCCCATCCGTCTGTGGGTGATAAGCGGTGCTCATATCTAAAAGTGAGCCAAAAGACTTGTGCATGGCTTGCCACAGTTCAGAAGTAAAACGCGTGTCACGATCAGAAATGATGGAGGTTGGCACTACGTGCCTTGATACCACTTCCTTTAGGTAAATGTATGCAAGAGTAGAAAACTTATCCGTTTCTTTGATAGCCAGAAAATGTGCAGACTTGGTCAGTCGATCTACGATCACCCAAATGGTATCGTTTCCTCGTTGAGATCTGGGCAGGCCGGTAACGAAATCCATGGAAATTTGCTCCCATTTCCATTTCGGGATCTCTGGTTATAGAAGTAGGCCTGATGGTTTCTGATATTCAGTCTTGACTCTCGCACAAGTCAAGCACTTACTGATGTAGGTTGCTATGTGGGCTTTCATGCCAGGCCACCAATACGTAGTCTTGAGGTCATGGTACATTTTATCCGAACCAGGATGTACCGAATAACGAGACTTGTGTGCTTCATCCATCACAAGCTCGCGTAGGTCTCCATACAGTGGAACCCAGATGCGTCCGTTAACATAGTAGGCGCCGTCTTCCTTTCGTTCTAGGCGCTGCCTCGATCCTCGTAAGGATTCAGCCCTGATGTTTTCTGCTTTTAATGCTTCAACCTGAGCATCTCGAATCTGAGCGGGAAGGTTGGATTGGATGGTAAGCTGTAACGCACGTACACGCTTAGGTATAGTATACTTTCGACTGAGGGCGTCAGCCACAACATTGGCTTTGTCCGGATGGTACTTGATTGCACATTCGTAATCGTTCAAGAGCTCGACCCATCGGCGTTGTCGCATGTTTAACTCCTTTTGCTTAAAGATATGCTCGAGACTCCTGTGGTCGATGTAAATGGTGCACTTGGTACCGTACAGGTAATCTCTCCATATCTTAAGCGCGAAAAGAACTGCTCCCAATTCCAGGTCATGCGTAGTGTAGTTCCTTTCGTGAACTTTAAGTTGGTGCGATGCGTAGGCAATGACCTTGTCACGTTGCATCAACACGCAACCAAGCCCTTGGATGGAAGCGTCGCAATAAACCACAAAATCATTTGTGCCTTCATGCAATGAGAGAATAGGCGCGCTACAAAGTCTATCCTTCAAGTGCTGAAATGCGGACTCGTGTGCATCACCCCAACGATAGGTGACACCCTTCTGAGTCAGTGAAGTGAGAGGTTGCGCAATCTTGGAGAAATCTTTGATAAACCTTCTGTAGTATCCTGCCAAACCCAAGAATTGGCGGATTTCTGTTGGTGTGCGGGGTGCAGGCCAGTTCTTGATTGAGTCAACCTTGGATGGATCAACATGAATCCCATCCTTGTTTACCACATGGCCTAGAAAGTGGACTTCGCGAAGCCAGAAGTCACATTTCGAAAACTTGGCATGCAACTGCTCTTTTCGAAGAAGTTCCAGCATAAGTCGTAGATGCTGCTCGTGTTCCTCCTGACTCTTAGAATAGATCAGGATGTCGTCGATGAACACAATAACGAACTTATCCAGGTAAGGTTTGCATACTCGGTTCATGAGATCCATGAAGACCGCTGGTGCATTCGTCAGCCCGAATGGCATAACCAGAAACTCGTAATGGCTGTAACGAGTTCTGAATGCTGTTTTGGAGACGTCCTCATCTCGGACCCTCAGCTGATGGTATCCCGATCTCAAATCAATCTTGGAGTAATAGCTCGATCCTTGCAACTGGTCGAATAGGTCATCAATGCGTGGAAGAGGATAACGATTCTTTACGGTCACCTTGTTGAGTTCGCGGTAATCTATGCACATACGGAAGGTACCGTCTTTCTTCTTCACGAATAGTACTGGAGCTCCCCAGGGCGAAGAGCTAGGACGTATAAAACCCTTTTCCAAGAGTTCTTGTAATTGCACGAACAGTTCTTCAAGTTCTGATGGAGCTAGACGCTAAGGTGCTCGAGCTATGGGCACTGCTCCAGGAGCTAGCTCGATTTGAAATTCAACTTGACGATGAGGCGGAAGACCAGGTAATTCCTCAGGAAATACCTCGGGAAAGTCACGTATAATAGGGATGTCTTCAATTCTCTTCTCTTCCGTTGATGTGTCAGTAACGAGTGCTAAAATGGCAGTGTGGCCCTTTCGTAAACACTTCTGGGCCTTAAGGAAAGAGATGATGCCTTCGACAGCCCCACTCTTGTCGCCACGAATCATAAGGGGTTCCTCACCAGCACGAGGGATGCGGACAATCTTCTCATTGCAAAGAATTTCTGCTTGCTGATGAGATAACCAATCCATCCCAATAACAACGTTGAAACTACCAAGTGTGATAGGAATAAGATCGATAGAGAAAGTCTGACCGGCTAAGACGAGGTTACAACCTTTAACTACGTGTGTGGCTTCAAGACTTTTACCATTTGCTAGCTCTATCGTGTGTTTGGTGTTTAGAAGTGTTGGAGTGCGCTTAAGCATTTGGCTAACTTTTAAGGACACATAACTAGTATCGGCACCCGAATCGAATAAAACAGTAACAAAGAAGTCGTCGAGAAGGAACTTACCCATCACAACGTTGGGATCGTTCCTTGCATCACCTTGACCAATCACGAACACACGACCCCTTGCTCCGTTACCATTGTTGTTTCCCCCGTTGTTGCCTCCATTGTTGCATCCATTATTGTTCCCGTTTCCTTGATTGTTGTTGTTCTGATTCTAGTTCAGTTGGGGGCAGTTCCTCTTAAAGTGACCTTCAGCGCCACACTGAAAGCATCCTTTATTGCCCTGTTGTTGCTGCTGATGGTGGTTCTGTGGAGCTTGTTGTTGTTGGTGATTCTGGTTTGCAGGACGCAGGCTCCTGCAATCCTTAGCTTCATGACCCAACTTGTGACATCTCTAACAACGACCCTTATTGCACTGCCCGTTGTGATGCTTGTTGCACCGGTTGCACTTGGGGTGGTTCCCTCGGTATCCACCCTGTCCTTGATTACCGTAAGATTGCTGACCAGGACTCTGGTAGTCTTCAGTCTTTCGCTGCTGAGACTGAACTGAAGTAGACCCCTTTCCGGAGTTCCTATCCCATTTTCGCTTGTGGTCGGTAGGTGCATCGGAAGTAGCTATGGCATGATTCGTTTGGGCAGCCTGTTTTGCTCCACCGCCTGGTCAGTGAGTCGATGGGCCAACTTGATGATTTGTTGTATGGTACCCAGGTTGGCTGAAGTCACGTGACTTTGAATCTCTGGTACAAGGCCTTTGAGATACAGCTCAATTCGTTTGATGGGAGGGTCCACCATAGTTGGACACAAGATGGCTAGCTCATTTGACCTCTTAGTATACGCCTCAATCTCAGACCCCGTCATCTTCAGATTGAAAAATTCCACCTCTAGCTTGTGGATATCATCCCGACTACAGTACTCCTCTTTGATCAGTTCTTTGAAACCATTCCAGGGGGTGGCATTAGCAACTGCCAGTCCTAGTAGTTGAACCTGTGCTTTCCACCAGGTTAACGCAGCGCCTTCAAGTGTTCCGGTAGCATATTTCACCCTCCGGTCTTCAGGGCATTCGCACATCTCGAAAACAGACTCAAGCTTTTCAAACCAGTGAAGAAGGCCTACTGCTCCTTTTGTGCCACTGAAAGTAGTAGGTCGGCAGTCCATGAAGGTTTTGAACGTGCACACAGGAGGTTGAGCATGTTGACATGTTGCGCGAGAATAAAAGACAAGATTAAGCATGAGGGTTGGTTTGCGAAGGTAGGATCTAAACGTCCTAAGGTGAGTTGGTATGGCAGGTTATACCTCCTGCTGGGTTAGCTGCGAGTGCCTCAGCGACTCATTCGTTGATCAAAGCCGTCAACTAGGCTTGAGTGAGGTTGATACGTCCTCCGCGTCCGCTCATGATCTTCATAATGAAGCAACGTAAGTGAGAAAAGTGTCGCGAAAGTGCGTAAGTGTGGGACGACAGTAGAGAGTAAGCACACAAGGTTCAAATAGTAATTATCACATTATCTAGTGCACAGTGAGAACTATCTAACCGACAATATAACATAAATCATACCACTTATGGTGTCGAGTCTTGCACGTGGAGCGAAGCGTCGTTGTGGATCGTTGAACACTGTACAGGTTATAGTCTGGTTTTATCGAAAAGCTTTTCCTTTTTTAAAACCAAGTTTACTATAACCAATGGCTCTGATACCAATCTGTCACACCCCCAAAATATAACCAATCGTTGAACACCATGCGGAGTACCACCGCTTGGAGGCGTGACGTGACCAGGATCGAGCCACCAATCATATTGAACATCGTAATTAAGTAAATAAGACCAACCACAAAACGATTGGTGACCAAAGCTAGTTAACCATGTTTAGTTTAAACAGCGGAAGCATAAAAGTAAATCCAAAAGCATAAGTCCATAGTTTATAAGTTAAAGTTCAAAACGCAAGTTTAATAAGTTCATAAGGATTTAAATAATAAGCACGGAACATAACAGTCCGTACACCACAACGACTCCTTCCTCGTGCAAGCTCCAAGCGTTTAACGACCTGTAAGGCATGTAACAACGAGTCAACAACAAAGTTGAGTGAGTTCACGTTTGGTTGTTTAGTTTTAAGTTGTTTCTGAAAAACGTGGTTTGACTTTCGTTGGCTTAATTTGCCGTGGGGGTTACCCCGTAGTTGAAAGTATGTTTAACCAGTTCCTTTTTCATTACCCAATCCATAACCATAATCAGTGGGGGCTTTCCCCGTGTGAACTACTAGACGGTATGACATCGACTGCTACGCAAATAAGTTGTGCCCTATATCAGCGTCTATCATCACTGATAATCTGCCATAGTCCATTAGTACACGCCCGTCCGACTGGCACGGTGTGAGGTTTGTTAAACCTAATAGCGCTATTAACTAATGACCCGCTCGCCATTGGCCTCGGCGATTAAGTCGATATAATGAAGAGGGACTTATTGATAGAGTTTTGTCTAGCTAGTTTTTAAGGTTGTTGTCCTACACCAGGAGGACGAACGTACGTATTCTACACCAGGAGAATTCGTAGGATTAATAATGGCATCCTACCTATGGAGGATGGCCGTACATATCCTACCCAAGGAGGATATGTAGATTTCATTTTAGTTTATTAACCCATTCCCAAACCACCGGGAATCCCATGCCTTGTAGAAAGTGTGAACTCACCTCGGTTTGCTCGGTTAGATTCTCAAATATAGCAAACAGTCAAGGTCGGTCAATCACGTCCTATTATGATTATCAGCATAGCTTTTCTGACGGTCACGCGCTGCCGCCATTCGATGTCGTATCTGAGCAATTCTCTCGGTTGTATCTACTACAAGTTCTGGGCCAGTGATTTGACTGTCACCCACCTCTGCCCAACAAAGAGGTGATCGACATTTGCGCCCGTACAATGCCTTAAATGGAGCGGCTTGGATGCTGGTGTGGTAGCTGTTGTTATATGAAAACTCCACTAACGGGAGATACTTTTCCCAGCCATTTCCAAAGTCGATTACGCATGCCCTAAGCATGTCTTCAAGGGTTTGGATGGTGCGTTCAGATTGCCCATCCGTCTGTGGGTGATAAGCGGTGCTCATATCTAAACGTGAGCCAAAAGACTTGTGCATGGCTTGCGATAGTTCAGAAGTAAAACGCGCGTCACCATCAGAAATGATGGAGGTTGGCACTCCGTGCCTTGATACCACTTCCTTTAGGTAAATGTCTGCAAGAGTAGAAAACTTATTCGTTTCTTTGATACCCAGAAAATGTGCAGACTTGGTCAGTCGATCTACGGTCACCCAAAGGGTATCGTTTCCTCGTTGAGATTTGGGCAGGCCGGTAACGAAATCCATGGAAATTTGTTCCCATTTCCATTTCGGGATCTCTGGTTGTTGAAGTAGGCCAAGTGTAAGACGAACAGGTCGACCAGGACGGAGTGCCGTCCGATCGGACTACTGTCCGATCGAACAGCCAATCCGAACGACTAGTCAATCCGAACGACTTGCACCTTGGTCCCACCTTAATTCTCAAACCAAACTTCAAGAGTTTTGGGAACACCAAACGGATTGCCGTCCGATCGAGCTACCACTCGATCGACCGACCATCCGAATATGTGATGTTTCAAAACTTCAACACTTAAACAATTTTTCAAAATGTTCAATGCACAAAGGATGCCACCCGATCGAACGACCGTCTGATCGAGTGACAACCTGTTGTGAACTTGTTCTCACTGAAGTACCCAACCAATCGGGTTGCCGTCCGATCGAACGATCGTCTGATTGACCGACCTGAAAGGTAGAGATACTTCAATGTTTTCAAAATACTACAACGAAAACTTCAAAGGTCAAGCCATCATACACAAACACATCCTTCTTAAAGGAAGAGACAATCCGCTCGAACAGTCATCCGACCGGACGACCGTCCGAACGGACTACCACTCGCACGACTGGTTGTTCGATCGGACTACCATCCGATCGAACTGTTGTCCGACTCACTTGTACTTTGCATCATTTTGCGCGTCACTTATCATTATGCTATCAATCTGTTCAGGCTAACCCTGCTCTCTAGCGCTCCCTTCAATCCATCAACCGCTGTGAGTATACTCGATCCCTTTTTGCTTTATGCACTTTTGGGTGTTACATACGTTGCTTATTCAAAATCACATCGAACACACTACGCAATACTTTAAACGCTAACCGTTACCTCATGTTATACGTGACTTAATGAATGCTTGTTTGTTATGTTTACACATGGAATGATGTCTACCTGCCTTAGCGACGATAGTACTATTAGTTTGGACTCAGCACCCGTTCACTCGGGGGTAGTTAAGGACAATTACCTACATGGCTCACAGTGGTGAGTGTGTATCGTGAACTGCCTTGGGCAGTCAACCCGCAGTCATTGGTATCGATAGGTTCATGTCGATAACTAACATGCCTCATTTCACTCTGTGTACGTGCTGGTTATGCGTAACTCTTTCGAACTCTATATGCTATTATCAAACTTGTATGGTCACCTTTACACTATATGTATTGACTTTTACTTTAACGTATGTGACAGGTGCTTAGGATGCTTATTTGCTATCTTTGGTGTGAAATCGAGGCTAGGAAAGACCTAGGTCAACAATAAACAATTCTCTGTAATAAAAATCTAAGTTGTCGGAACAGAACAAATTGACTAGATCTTTTATGTAATAATTGTATTATCATCTATGACATGGTATGGGACGTGTTGCTTTAAATATTTGGTAAATATAGTTGTTATGGAAACTTCTGGATAATCTGTTTTGCTCAGTGCCACGCCCCGATGTTTCCGCCATCGGTTGGGGTGTGACAATTGTAGCTCGGGTCAGCAAGTCAACTCGTTTCAGATTCGACCCGGGTTATGTTCCGGTACAGTTCAAGTTTCACGGCATGCTCGGCTTGGGTTTTGGTTCTGTTACGGTGCGGGTCAGATTCGGAGTGCGAGTCAACTCAGATTCAATGGTCGGTTCGGTGTTCGGGTCAAGACTGGTCAAACAGTCAAACGCGGTCAACGTTTCACCGCGAGTTTTGGTAAAAATACTAACGACACTTTTACATTATAAGATTTATTTCAATGTTACATTCTCATAAAACCGAGCTCGAACCGATACATTTATTGTTTATTTACGTTTTGGCATTTGATGAGAAATATATATATATCGTGGATGTTGTTGATAATCTTGTTGTTGAATTTTGAAAAATATAATATCGACAACTAGTATTGTCGGGATCGTCCAAAAACAGAGGGAACTCTGCCCGTTTTTCGTAAAAATCCGAAAAACGAAACGTGTTTAATTATAGAACGAACCTATTGGAACCAAGTAATTTTTATAACAAAAAGATATATGTATATATATAAATGTATATTTATTTTGGTAACACTTCAATAATACACTTGATGAATTTAATTTGGAACCTTTACATAAACTATGTAAAATATATAAATACATATATACCAACAAGAAATGCGCTAATTCCAATTCAAATCCTCCATCGTAATTCCGAATATTCATACACCTCCGTTTACCCATATAGGGTGACTTCGGTGTTCCATCCTCCTAATCTCAAACACTCGTCAACACTTGGATAATCGGAAGACTTAACAATTATGTGAGTACACTTGACTCATTTTCCTTTTAATACACTTTGGGTGCAACATGTTTTACTTGTTAAACCGCATAATTTACAAACATGCTTTTATTCATTCGATCCGTATACATGCTTTGTTATGCTTAGGTTCATGCTAGAATACATACTACTTGTTAACTCGGCTTAAACAATTATAGCGCTATAGGTGTAGCACACCACCCGACGGGGTTTTGTTAAGTCTTTATTCTATAACGGTCTCGTTGCTTTTGTGACGAGGGATGCTAAATACTAGTGGACACTAGAGTTTACATATTGTTATGCATGATAGTTTGACCTTGTATACCAAATGCTATGTTGGATTGAAATTACTTTTATACACATGCCACGAGTCTAAAACTAGTGTACTCGCCAATACCTTTGTATTGAACTATGCTTTTTAAAACATGTTGCAGGCTTAGCGATGATGTTGGTGATGCATGGAATCTAGTAGGATGCTTAAATACACACTTTAATTTGTATTCTTATTGCATTGTATTTCATTATTCATGATGTTCTATTTACTTCAAATTCTTGTAATTGATTCTTTAGAATTGAAATGAAATTTATTATTTAATTACTTGTCACAATTATTAGTGTTATGATGTCTCGAGCAATCTATTTCGTCTTACTCTGATGTTTCCGCTATCGGTTGGGGTGTGACATCAATGTCTAACAGCCTGAGACAATCTATCCTCGATTTCAGTCTCGCATTTCGCTGGTTTTATGTGTTTCGATTCTGAGCCCGCAACTGCTGACTCTGATATTTGCCGATTTTATGTGATTTTATGTGATTTAACTTGTTTATATGTTTCGATTTTTGGTGCTTTATACGCTTTTCGCTGTTCGCTTTGATCGACACACACAGATCGCACTGCACATCTACCTCAATACGCTAACAAATTGTTACTACTTGTGGATGTTCGCATGCTATGTTGCTAGCATATGCTATACTATTCGTTGAATGCTCGCTAATCGCAACCGCTATTCTCGAACGCGCGACCTTGAATAATAGGTTTCTGTATTCTGACTGCTTCATGTGCTTATATGTGGTTCTATGTGCCCTATGTGTCATACGTGCTTATGTGCTCCTATGTGCTTATGTGTTCTGTAATTTTGTGATTATGTGCCTGTATGATAGACGTGTTCCTGTGCTTTATAAAGCAGACTTTGGTCGAATCGCTAGTCTATGCTAGGGTTAACTGAAAATTGTATAGCGTTTTGAATCCATGACGTTGTCTATTGCAGACAATGTCATCATTTGGATCATTTCACTCTAGCGCTGCCCGCCGCAAGCATGATGACAAACGCGTCGCTTCTCTGGTCGCTAATCATATTGCGAAAGTCATCCCCAGATCGTCAGTGAATTGAACGAAAACGCTAGCAAATCGTCTGAAGAATCCTGAATAGATTCGCCGAAAGCTGCTTTTAGCTTCAAGCAGTTTAAAGCTTGTGGTCCAAAAGAATTTACCGGCGAGGATGGCCCTACGGCCATGTTTCAATGGTTCGATTCAATTGAAGTCACTCTGCGTCAGAGCAACTATCCTGACAACCTCCGAACTGTTAACGCCACCGGCGTCTTCCAGTCTCGCGCATTAGACTGGTGGACGGCCGAGAGAAACAAGAGAGGAAATGACGCAGCTTATGGATTGTCGTGGGATGAATTGAAGGACCTGATGATGAAAGAGTTCTGCCCTCCCCATGAACTCCAGAAGCTCGAGGACGAGTTCTGGCATCTGAAGCAGAATGATGGTAAAAACACAGCTCTGACTGCTCGCTTCAAGTAGCTCAGCATAATCTGTCCTGACCAGGTTAAGACGCCAGAAATCACCATCAAGAAATAGATCCGTGCTCTGCCGGATTGTGTGGTTGATTTCATCCAGGCTGCTAAGACGACGACGATTGAAGAAACGTTTCTGCTCGCTGCCGAGATCAATGATAAGCGAGTCAAAGTTGGGTTTTGGGATAAAGCTCCGAAGAATCTGTACCAAGCAACAACCGCTGCAACCACTGAAACCGCCACCGCCGCTCCGCAGTCATCCAAGTCCTCTCGTCGCAAGAGGAAGAACAACAACTCCAGCAACAAGAACTGTGATGTTACAACCGCTGCCCCACTCCAAGCTGTACTAGCTCATCAGCAGCCGCAACACCGACCTGCTGCAGTACCAGTTACCTATGCACCGCCTGCAAAGCGTGCATATACTTGTCCTCACCCTGCCTGCCCAACATGTACTTATCATCATCCGGTGGGAATCGCCTGTCGATACTGTGTGCATTGCTATATATACGGCCATTTCACTGCCAACTGTCGTACTGGCCCTCGTCACACCACAGCTCCAGCTCAAGTTCCAGCTCCTGCTCATCAAGCTCTGTTTCCCACTCCTCAAGGCCAACAAGCGGCTCCTGCACTCGCGGTGCATGCTAGAGCTTGCTTCGCATGTGGTGATCCCAACTACTTTGTGAATATGTGTCTAAACTGAGTGGTTAAACAAGAGCCCTAACAGCAGCAGCAGCCTCAGCAACAGCAACAACAGCAGCAGCAGAAAGCAGCACGCAGACGCACTTTCAACATCAATGTCCGCCAAGCTCAAGCCGTCAACAATGTGGTTAATGGTACGTTCCTTGTGAATGGTATTTATGCTTCGTGTTTATTTGATACTGGAGCCGATAACCGTTTTGTGTCGTTAGAATTCGAAAAGCTCCTTAATCGTAAGCGCGCCCATCTCCCTTCGTCGTTCGATGTTGAAGTTGCCACCGGAAGAACCATCGCTGTCAATTATGTTCTTCATGATTGTACTCTTGAACTCAACAATCACATCTTTCCTATAGACCTTATCCCGATGCATCTCGGTAGTTTTGACATCATAGTAGGCATGGATTTTCTTCGTGAAAATCGTGCTGAAGTTGTGTGTTTCGATAAGATGATTCGCTTTTCGCTCGCTAATGGTGATTTATTTTGTGTTTATGGTGAAAATTCTTTGAAAGGTTTCAAGCTCATGTCATGTATCCAAGCTAGCAAGTATGTCCGCAAGGAATACAGAGCTTTCTTGGCCAACATTGTAGTAGCGGAGAAGGAAAAGAAAGGTAATCCTGGAGTGAAAGATGTCCCCGTTGTTTGTGAATTCCCCAACGTCTTTCCCGATGAGTTGCCCGGTTTACCACCGAGTCGTGATATCGACTTTCGAATCGACCTCATTCCTGGAGCCAATCCTGTCGCCAAAGCGCCTTATCGTCTCGCTCCCTCCGAAATGCGCAAACTCTCGAGTCAGCTCCAGGAACTGCTTGATAAAAGCTTCATTCGCCCTAGCACCTCTCCTTGGGGCGCACCAGTCCTTTTCGTCAAAAAGAAGGATGGGTCGTCCCAGATGTGCATCGACTACAGGGAATTGAATAAGCTGGCAATCAAGAATCGCTATCCCCTGCCCCAAATTGATGATTTGTTTGATCAGTTACAAGGTGCTATGTATTTCTCGAAGATCGATCTACGCTCAGGCTATCACCAACTTCGCATCCAGGAGGAGGATATACCCAAAACAGTCTTCCGTACTCGATACGGCCACTATGAGTTCGTTGTTATGCCTTTTGGTTTAACCAACGCACCCGCGGTTTTCATGGATCTGATGAATCACGTGTGTAAACCATTTCTTGACCGCTTCGTCATCGTGTTCATCGATGATATCATGATCTATTCCAAGTCGAAAGCCGAACACGTGCAACATCTACGTTTGGTTCTCGAGCTACTCCAAGGGAATCAACTCTATGCCAAGTTCTCCAAGTGTGAATTTTGGTTAGAAGATGTTCAATTCCTCAGTCACATTGTTAATAGTCAAGGTATTCACATCGACCCCACGAAGATCGAAGCTGTTAAGAGTTGGGTTACGCCTAAGAACCCGTCTGAAGTCCGTTCTTTTCTCAGACTAGCGGGCTATTATCGCTGATTTATCAAAGGATTCTCAAAAATCGTCGTGCCGCTTACCTCTCTCACGCACAAGGACAAGCCTTTTGTCTGGGGAACTGGACAAGAGACTGCCTTTCGAACCCTCAAGCACATGCTTTGCAATGCTCCCGTCCTTGCTTTACCCGACGGAAACGATGACTTCTTTGTCTACTACGATGCCTCGAACCTTGGTCCTGGTTGTGTTCTCATGCAAAGGGACAAGGTTATCGCTTACGCGTCTCGTCAGCTTAAGATCCACGAGAAGAACTATACAACCCACGACCTCGAGCTAGGCGCAGTTGTTTTTGCATTGAAGATTTGGCGACACTACCTTTATGGTACAAAGTGTACGGTCTTCACCGACCATAGGAGCCTACAACATATCTTCAGCCAAAAAGAACTGAATATGCGTCAACGCCGATGGGTAGAACTTCTCAACGATTACGACTGTGAGATTCCTTATCATCCTGGCAAAGCAAATGTCGTTGTCGACGCCCTCAGCAGACGAAGCTATTTACATAGCGTTCATAATATTCAAGCCCAACATCATCTCGAAACTCTCATCCGCGAAGCCCAACATGCTTGCTTTACCGAGCGTACTTTGAAGAAGGAAAGGATTATCAACGATGGAGCCCAGTTAATGAATAAGTCGAATGGGATATTCCATTATCTGGACCGAATTTGGATCCCTAAGCGGACCGATTTACGACAAATTCTCATGGACGAAGCCCAAAAGTCTTGATATTCTATTCATCCCGATGCCGATAAAATGTACCAGGACCTTCGTTGCAAGTACTGGTGGCCGGGCATGAAGAAAGATATCGATCTCTATGTTTCGAAGTGCCTGACTTGCTCGAAAGTCAAGGCCGAGCATCAAAGACCCCCTGGCTTACTCGTCCAACCCGAGATTCCCATGTGGAAGTGGGAGAGTACAGCTATGGACTTTATAACGAAACTTCCGCGCACGCCATCAGGCCACGACAGCATATGGGTTGTCGTTGACCGCTTGACTAAATCTGCTCACTTTCTGCCAATTCGAGAAGACTACAAGGTAGAAAAATTAGCCCGAATCTACACCAATGAGATCATTAGTCGACATGGGACGCCTCGTGACATCATCTCTGACCACGATGATCGGTTTACCTCGCGTCTTTGGGAAACGTTTCAATCCGCTGTCGGTACTACGCTTAATCTAAGTACCACTTTTCATCCCCAAACCGACGGTCAGACTGAAAGAACGATTCGTACCCTTGAAGACATGCTCCGTTCGTGTGTCATAGATTTCGGTGGTAATTGGGACGCATACTTGCCTTTAGTCAAATTCTCGTACAATAATAGTTATCATTGTAGTATACAAATGGCACCATTTGAGGCGTTGTACGGAAGAAAATGTCGATCGCCAATTGTGTGGCATGAGATCGGAGATTCGCAAATAACCGGTCCCGAGCTACTGCAAGAAACGACTGACAAAATCCTCCAAATTCGAGACAACCTGCTGAAAGCTCGGAGTCGTCAGAAAAGTTACGCCGATAGACGACGAAGCCCCTTGAATTTGACGTTGGCGACCATGTACTCCTAAAGGTATCACCTTGGAAGGGTGTGTTCAGATTCAGCAAGAGAGGAAAGCTCGCGCCTCGATATGTTGGACCCTTTAAGATTCTGGAAAGGATCGAAAAAGTGGCCTACAGACTCGAACTACCGGAGGAACTTAGCAACGTCCATCCGACTTTCCATGTGTCGAACCTCCGGAAGTGCCTGGCTGAGCATGATTTATACGTACCGCTAGAAGATCTCCAAGTGAACGAAACACTACACTTCGTGTAGAAGCCTGTCGAGATCATGGACCGACAAACCAAGCAGCTCAGATGCTCGCGCATTCCTATTGTGAAGGTCCGATGGGAAGGCAAACGAGGCGCAGAGTTCACTTGGGAACTCGAAAGGGACGTGAAGGCGAAGTACCCGCAATTGTTTGTTACGGCTAAAGCCTAATTTCTGGACGAAATTCCCATAACTAGGGGAGGCTGTAACACCCCGTATTTCGAAAGTCAAAGTCAAAGTTAAAGTCAAGATTGAAGTCAAAGGAAGAAAAGATTGCTAATTGCGATCTGCCACTCCTTGCTCAACTCTTGTTTTGACTTCTTTGACTTGTAGTTAATCTATTTATTTTATCACATTAGTTGTATTATGTGGAGTACTTGTTAATAATCGAGGTTTAATCGCTATTTATCGAGGTTTAATCGCTTTATCGCTTATTGCATCGCAATCGCATTTGCAACCCGAATTATGCGTTCTGGATATTGTTTTACGTGTGTGTGCTCTTTATGTGTTACTTGTGCATGTTTACTTTTATGTAAGTTTTGTGGTGATCAATGGAAACATAATCGAAACTCTATCGCAATCGAATCGCAGGCGCTAAACGCAAGTTAATTATAGTGATTGTATGTTAGATATAGTAGTTGGGATTAATTGGATAATTTCACCACATCGCTCACTCGAAACGCATCGCAAAGCTCAGCACGCAAAACGAAATGCCAAAACTCAAATCGTCGGAGCCACTCGATCGAGTGACAACTCGATCGAATGGCCATCCGATCGGATTGCCACCCGATCAGACAACCACCCGATCGGTGACCCACTCGATCCTCTGCACACTTTCCTTTTTGGGAAACCCTATAAATACCAACCTGGCACATCATTTGTGATGTGACAGCTCTTACTCGACCCAGCCGCACTCAAGCCCTTATTTCTCTCGATTTCTCGCGATCCTTGTAAGTTTTCAACCTAAATCTTGTACTTCTATGATCTACACACACTTCTTCATCATTCTCTCTTTCGAATCTTAACTTTTAACCGTGAAATCAGTGGATTTGAGGTGTTCTAGGGTGATGTCATCATGGAGTTCTTATGAACTTCATGTTTTAGCTTCAACCCACCAAGAACAACTTAGATCTGGACGATTTCCACATAAATAAACAAAGATCTTGCATAGATCTGAACTCATTCATGGTGAACAGGATTGAAATATGGTTTTCTAACTTTCTTTCAACTCTTTTACACTCAATGCACTCAAAACCGATAGAATCGGAGCATGTTCTGATCTTTACTCCTTCTTAGTGATGTGTTGGTTCAAGATCTGGGATCTATCAAAGAGACTACTGATTTCAGGTTAAACATGGACAACCGTCTCGAACAGTTAACTGGTCAGGCTAGGGTGGTTCCTATCCAATCGGGTCACTTAGGTCAGACGAGGTTCTGTTGCTTAACACGTCATTATACCGTCTCGAGATAACCGCAAAACTTTCAAAACAGTCAGTATCAAGATGGTCAGGTTGATGGGATGGATTGCCGTCCGATCGGATTGTGTCACGACCCCCGACCACACCCTGGACGGGAGCCATGAAGCAGTCAAGTGGTACCGGTGGTTATTTTAAAAACATTGCAGCGGAAATATTCATCAGGACCGTGAGTTAGGAAAAATATCAGAATTTAGAAATCATCGGATTTTATTTATTAAATAGATGGGATAAAACCCATGTTTTACAGAGGTAGCTTTAATAAGGGATAAACCCGAATATATGAAACCATGTTTTCTTAATTAAATTCAATTGATAGAATAAGCCACTTCTTTAAGCCTTTCGGTGCCGTATCATCACTCTTATTCTAATCTACTGTCATTACCTGAAACGCGTTTTAAAAAGATTTGGTCAGCAGGAAATACTGGTGAGTTCATTCATTTTTGTACAAAACGATACATTGTTATAAATTACAGTATTAAGGGTGATTACATTGTTTCTATCAACCAATTACACCAAATCGGTATTTGTCACTCGACCGTGTCTGTGACTATGGTCAGATCACTCATTGGCTAACCCGTTGTCCAATGGTGACGGGTATCAAGTAATGTATATAAAACCCCACATACCGGTAGTAATTGAAGATTACAAAGACTTAATCCCTGTAATTATAACTTTGACAACAAGTAGGGTTTTGGGAAAACAATTTGATAAAAAGAGAATGACTCACCTTGTTAGCATATAGTCTTGATTAAACAAGCATCTTGATTCTAAGTCTTCTGATGATTATACGTCTATTTTGATTGTAAGTGTATAGTGCAGAGCTTTCTGGTAGTTAAACATTTAGTTTAACAGAGTGGAATACGTATTTGTGTTAAACCCAATCAAACCTAACGATGGTCAGGAGATCAGAACCTTAACGAAATTTACAAAGTATAGTCTTATTTAGACAGGCACCTTGGCATTCGTTTCAGAACGAAATTCACAAAGTATAGTCTTATTTAGACAGCACTTTGGCATTCGTTTCAGAACGAAATTCACAAAGTATAGTCTTATTTAGACATCACTTTGGCATTTGTTAGTTGGTTCCCGAATCGATCGGACAGAATATCGAATCGGTGATTATTGGTTAGAACACCAACGTATAGAGAGAAGAATAGAAGAAATGAGCAAAGAAAAATGAATCCTAAGCTTCCTATTTATAGGTAGGAAATATGAAATTTCTAGGAAGTTTCCTTTGTATTTTCTAGGAAATTTCATATAGCTTTTTTTAGGAAGTTACCTATACATTTTCTAGGAAGCTTCCTACCTACATATATTTCCCCTTACACCTTCCTTGCACCTTCCTCATATATATCTATCTCATATATAATTATTTTCATGTATATCTATTTAGGTGTTTAATTTACTTAATTAATCTTGCTTAGCTTAATTAATCTTGCTTAGCTTAATTAATCTTGCTTAACTGATTAATTAATCATACTTAACTTGATTAATCTTACTTAGCTGATTAACTAATCTTACTTAACTGATTAATTAATCTTACTTAACTGATTAATTTTCCTTAACGGTTTAATTAAGTAATTTACTTAGCTGATTAATTAACTTACTTAGCTTGCTTAACTGCTAAGTTTCCTTTCCTGTTAAGTTTCCTTAGCTATTAAGTTTACTTAATTACTAAGTTTACTTAACCATTAAGTTTTCTTAATTATTAAGGTTTCTTAACTACTAAGTTTACTTTATTTTATTTACTATGTTTACTTAATCGCTAAGTATTCTAGTTTAACAGCTTCCTAGTTACGAATTCTAATTTCTAGATACAATGGAACTCGTGTTAGTGTATTAACTTAATTCAACTTTAACGATAATCACGAGATCGAAACCCTCACAATGAATGACAAAGTATAGCCAGATATTGGCAGCACTTAAACATCCATTGGATCGGTTTTAATCTATCGGATAAAGTATCGTACCAGTGATTAGAGTTATTACCCTAATACGGGCAGAGTTTCGGGATTTAGAAGTTTTGACATTAGAATGACAGAACAAGAGAACAAGAGAAAGAAAATAATTGAACGATTTGAAATGAAACTTGAACTCCTTATTTATAGGGCTGGAAATGGGGCGCGTCGCGGCCCGCAAAGCACATAAGCTTCTTCTACGCGGCCCGCGAGGGAGTCTAGGCTGACACGTGTAACGACGCGTGTCCCTCATCCTTATCCGGTTACCCTTGAGCTGTCGCGCCCCGCATAAGCTTTGGTTAACTCTTACGCAGCCCGCGAGCGATCCATAAAATTGAATTTCTTGATTATTCACAAGGATTAGGGTTTTAGGGGTCTGGGTTTCCACTTACAGAGTGTTGTGGGACATTTTTGCAGGTCCTTACATCTTCCCCACCTTAATTAAAATCTTGTCCTCGAGATTTACTGGAACAAGTAAGGATACTTCCGTCTTATTTTCGATACCCAAGTATATTCTTGTCCACGCTTTAAGTCCTACTTCACCCTAACCAGAACTAATCTTGCATGTTTTTGGAATTCTCATGATTGACTGATACGGTCTTGCATTTACTTCTATATTTTGAGGAGGTATAACTAAAGATTTCTAAGTATTTCATGAAATGTATCATGTATACTTGCCATTTTAGCTGATAAGCTACTGGTCCACTTTGCTTAGTTACTTTAATGGTTTGACATTCCTCGGACTTAACTTTTCTTTCCAAATACAGAGAGACTTTTAGTGATATCCTTTCTCTGATTTAAATTTCAATGGTTTGCCGATCTCATGGCCTGATAGTTCTTTCCTCATATGTATGTCTAACATACTGGATGATACTGTCATCCATAAAGTGTTTTAAACGGTTAACACTAGTACTTGTAGACCGATAATTGGAGAATCTTATGAGTGATAAATGATAGTTCTATTTATCGCACATGCACTTAGCATGTCTTTCTATGTTTGTAGTGTTCCTTTATACTGCTCAAAATAGGTCGGGTTAAAATTGTCCCAAAAATGAGAAGTGAAATGACTATCTCGATTTAATACAATAGATGATGGGATTCTATGTAATGAGACTATTTTGCTCCCACACCACTTAACTAAGCGTTTTATGCTAAAGGGTTTTCTTCATCGGTAGTAATTGAGCTAACTTAGTTAGTTGATCCACAATCACCCAGATTGTGTTGTTATAACTTATCGTTTTTGGGGAATTTGGTAATAACATTCATTTGTTATCAATCCTATTTCTCTACTGGCATTTCTAATCGTTGAGGTAAACCTAAAGGGTTCTAATGTTCAGCTTTAACTTGCTAATCGATAAAATACTTAGAGACATAACTTGCTACATCCTTTTTCATTTTTATTTATCAGTAATTCAAACCTCGATACCTCATATTACTTACACGATGTAGCAAATACTTAGTTCTATGGGCTTCTTCGAGAATCCTTTCTTGCAGGTTTCCTTGAATAGGTACCCGAATTCTTTATGGAATCACTAATTTCCATTAGTTCCTTTTTCTGATTCCTTCATTATTTCTTTATAATCCTTCAGCATCATCCTTGATTGCTGTTTCTTGGGTACTCTTTAATTATTTCATTAAATCTATCCGCAGTTTAATCTAAGAGCACATACTTGATTCGGCTTCCTATGAGACTTATGACTTAAAGCATTAACTACTACATTAGTTTTAACTTTGTGATATAACAATCGGTGTTGTTCCTAGTCTCGGATGAATTCTAAGTTTCTTCTCACGATCGGGTGATAGTCTAAGTAGATCCTCTGGGAAACGTCGGTCGGAATTTCTTTCAGTTCCATGCCTCTAGTGTTAATGAACTCCGAGACCATATACGCTATGTCTTACTTCCGTGCATAACTCGCAGCTTTCCTCACAGAGACGAACTTTGTCGGCTGGTCTGTCTTGCCTCCTTGTGGTCACTTCTCCGGTTGGCTTGCAAACCCCCAGGAGTCATCGTTTCCATTTGTTCCTTTTTATCAAGCAGACATAATTTCCTTTCTGTCAGTTCTCTCCATTTCATGGCATATGTCTTGACTATGTGTTTTGAAACTCGGGTCTCACTATCTAAATGTCTAAATTTTGAAGCATACATTACTTCATTTTTCTTAACATATGTACTAATGGTTATGATACTTCAGTCCTTTAAGCCCATGTATTGTTGCATCAATTCTTTTGTTACTGGTAATCTTAGTAGGATTATAGGTGAAAAGTCTTTGTAAGTGCATCTAGTCGTGGTCACTATTATATTTGCAAGAGTTCTTAAAGAAAGTAGAATTATTCTCATTAGCGTAGGTTTTGAGACGTTTAGTGCCTAGAACAACTTTAGCTACAGGTTTCCTAATGTGTTAATAATCTAAGGTAACACAAAGGGAATTCTTATACTTTCGATGGCATCCCAACATAAAGGGTTCATATACTTCTTGTCGTACGAGTTAAGAGACAGATGATCAAACGAAATAATGTTCGATATCGGAATTATAGATGTATACAAGAGATTCCTAATAAAAAAATCTAAAATTATCATTGACTCACATGCTTGTGTTTTATTCTAAATTGTTAATCCTTATGGTTTTTGGATTTCCTTATAGATATACATATCTATATAATCATATATTTCACATACTGTAATATACATACCATTCATAAGGTCAATGTATTTAACAGATTCATATTTCCAAAGACAAGTCAGGCATCAGGTCATGATACTATTTAGAGAATTTTGTCACTTGTTTGACATATCCTATACCCCATCTTACCCGGTTCTCGCCGGAGAGGTAACCCCATCTTACGCGGACAAGCTGGAGAGTCTGCTACACCATACCCAGTTTTGCCGGAGAGGTAATTTGAATTTCCCATAAATAGATAGATTTTTTTTCATGATTTAAAAATGAATATTTTATTAAGGCTTTCATCAAAGAACATGGAAATTAGTATTCACATGATGGATCATATTCTAGAACCAAGTAGTACCAATAAATAAGAAATAACAGTGGCCAAGTGTTATCGCTTATTTACCATACTTGCAATGTTCTAGTTATCATCCTCACGGCATACCAACACCCATCACACTTTATTTATGCAAGTAATTAGCTTATCTCGAAGATTATACTAAGGCATCTTTCCTAGTTACGAATTCTAATTTCTAGATACAATGGAACTCGTATTAGTGTATTAACTTAATTCAACTTTAACGATAATCACGAGATCGAAACCCTCACAACGAATGACAAAGTATAGCCAGGTATTGGCAGCACTTAAACATCCATTGGATCAGTTTTAATCGATCGGATAAAGTATCGTACCAGTGATTAGAGTTATTACCCTAATACGGGCAGAGTTTCGGGATTTAGAAGTTCTGACATTAGAATGACAGAACAAGAGAACATGAGAAAGAAAAGAATTGAACGATTTGAATTGAAACTTGAACTCCTTATTTATAGGGCTAGAAATGGGGCGCGTCGCGGCCCGCGAAGCACATAAGCTTCTTCTACGCGGCCCGCGAGGGAGTCTAGGCTGACACGTGTAGTGACGCGTGTCCCTCATCCTTATCCGGTTACCCTTGAGCTGCCGCGCCCCGCGTAAGCTTCGGTTAACTCTTACGCAGCCCGCGAGCGATCCATAAAATTGAATTTCTTGATTTTTCACAAGGATTAGGGTTTTAGGGGTCCGGGTTTCCACTTACAGAGTGTTGTGGGACATTTTTGCAGGTCCTTACAGATTGCCACCCGATCGAACAGCCGTCCGATCGGCTTGCACTTGGCCCCACACTTAAACTATATTTCGACTTTTCAAAAGTTTTGAACGTCGAACGGATTGTCGTCCGATTGGGTTGCCATCCGATTGAATGACCATCCGACCATGTGATGTTTTGAACTTCAACACTTAATTTTTTTTTGACATGTTCTAACGGATTGCCACCTGATCGGTAGACCATCCGATCGAGTGACAACACTGCTGTGAACTTGTTCTCTGAGAAATACCTCGCCGAACGGATCGTCACCCGATCGAACCACCGTTCGATAGACCGACCTGAAGGGTAGAGATACTTCTCTGTTTTCAGAATGCTACAACAAAAACTTCAAAAAACAAACCATCATACACAAACACATCCTCACCAAACGAGGTGTCAATCCAATCAAATGGCCATCCGATCGGATGACCATCCGAACGGATCGACATCCGATCGACTGGCCATCCAATCGGATTACCACCCGACTCTTGGTATCTTTGCACCATTTTACGCGCCGCTTAACGTTTATGCTATCGTTAACTATTCAGGCTAATCTCTCTCAGCGCTCCCTTCAATCCAAGGCAGTGTTTACTTGTTAAACGCTATCTGTGAGTATACTCGAACCCTTTTTGCTTTACGCACTTTTGGGTGTTACATACGTTACTTATTCTAAATCACAATTTACACACAACACAAACACTATTTATACGCTGACCGTTATTGCATGCTACGTGTTTTCGATGAATGCTTGTATGTTATGTTAACACAGTGATTGTTGCCTGACACCTTAGCAACGATAGTACTATAGTTTGGACTCAGCACCTGTCGTGGACAGGGGTTGTTAAGGGCTTTACTTCACGTGTCATAGTGTGGACATGTGTTGCGCATTCTACAACTCGCAGTCACGTCTATGCATATTTCTCTGTCGATAACCTACTTGCCTTCACTTTATACATGTTGGTTACGCGTAAACTATTTCGAACTCTACTATGTTATATCAAACTTGTATGCTCACCTTTACACTATGTGTATTGACCTTTATTTTAACGTATGTGACAGGTGCTTAGGATGTTTGCTGCTATATGGGAAATCAAGTTAGGTGGGAATCTTAGAAACAAACAATTTAATGAAATCTGAGTTGTCGGAATGGATAATTTGTCCTTGAGAACAATGTTTGTAATAACTGTTTTTATTTTATATGTTTGTGGTATGGGACATGAACCTTTAATATATTATAACTAATAGTTGTTATGGATTCTCCTGGACAATCTTTTTCGCTCAGTGCCGCGCCCCGATGTTTCCGTCATCGGTTGGGGTGTGACAACAGTTACATCATCGTTTCCAGACGGTTGAAGATACATGGAGATAAGGACGTGAGGGTATGGCTTAACTGTAGCCGTAACGGCGAACACAAGAGTATTGTAAGACCCGTCTCAATTATTTAAGTTTTTAATATAAAATACGCATTGTTAAAAGGAAATGCTTAATTTCATAGAGTTAGACAAAGCAGAAGTTTGCATAGTAACAGTATTCTAGTTAACTACTAACTAGTTTAAACATCCAAAAACGATAAGTTAAGTGTTTACAACATGAACATTGTCTACAACGAAGTTAGGTAAACGCGAAAGCTCAAAAAGTGGTGTTCGGTTCTTGAAATCATGCTTGATCGGCATCCGGAATGAGATGAATATCACCTAACGTCAAAACCACGTTAAATGTTAGTTTTGATGATGTTAAAATATGTATAAACAAGTTCTAGAATCATACGATTGAAAAGAAAATAAAATTTCAGCATTTTGGTCTGTCGCGCCCCGCGACAGATCACCCTAAGTTCACGCGGGCTGTGAGCGATCCCCGCGTGTCGCGATAGAATGAGTGGCTCCCTCCGCGTGCCACGGGGGAGACCACTTTCCAGCGGGTGCAGGTTTAAACCTGCATCTGCTGCCCAGCACCAATTTTCACAATTCCAACTTTAAACGCTCATAACTTTTTATCTAAGTGTCCGTTTTAGTCGATTCTTTTTCCTACGCATCCGTAATAAGAATACAGATCTAACCATTTAAATTTCACGCAACGAAACTCGGTTTATAAACAAATTGTTCACAAATCCTTGTTTCAATTATTCGACCTGTTTGCTTTATGACATACTTGTCCTCATTCAATTTCCTTGATTTCTAAGCTTTGTTACCCATACCCCGGGCTTGTTAACTATGGCGTATCATCACCATCACATGGTTTTACGCACGCACTAGAATTTCATGCTCGTTTTCTATAATTCAAGCAAACCACTTTATGCAAATCTTGCAAGCGAATTCTCGACATTTGACCCAATATCAAGGGTTCATAAACATCAATTTGGTGCATCCAATCTCTTGGCATATCACCTCCTATTGTTAACATATAATGTGACTTCCAAGTCTCTACTTACATTGTTATTTTGAAAACATAGTTTTAACCCATTCCGTTGTCAAGTGAAAACCTTCACTTTGATTACTACCAAGATTTATTAAAATTGACCCGTTTGATCTATCGAGTGAACTTCGTCACTTGAATTATACATCAAACATTCTTATCACACTACGATATCATTTACAAACATATTAAACATTCTTTGAAACTAAGTAACGGAACTAATAGTTACGTACCTTTAATGCACCCCTTTCAAGCGCGTATCCCCTCCGGCTTGTCCACTTGACGATCCGGATTCCTTGCCTAAAGAGTTCAATTCACAACCGTTTTAGAACCCTTTTTATAAGTTTTAACGCATAATTTGCCATATAATTCTAACACGCGTTTTCATCCGATTTTTAACACTTTATGATCCCTTCAACGAGGTAATCACGAATTTGTTCTTGGAAATCGATTTGGAATAGATTAGGGCTCTCAGTTTGGAGGAATGTGCAAGAACTAGGGTTTGTGGGGGAAATCTGTGTCGCCCCTGTGCTTAGCTCGATCCAGACACACACATACGTGTGTGTTTGGATTTTGTTTATTTAATTTTTTAAAATCAAGTTTCCAACTTAACACTTTTGGTCCTCCTACTAATGTCAAGTTAGATTTTCAATGTTTTTAACCAAGTTTCTTTGTTATAACTAGACTTATGACTAACTAGGTTATTTATTCCTAGTTAGTTTATTTTCGTTTATTTTATACTTTATAATTTTAATATAAAGTTTTATATTTTCGGGGTGTTACAAGTCCACCCCCTTAAAAAGGGTTTCGTCCCCGAAACCAGAGTACGTACCGAATAGCGTAGGGTAGAGACGTTTCATCTCCTCTTCGGACTCGCATGTTGTATCCGAACCTTTTCTGTGCTCCCATTTGACCTTCACTTGGTCAATTTCTTTGTTCCTCAAACTCTTCACCTTACGATCTAAAATCGGAATCGGCTTCACTGCATAGTTGAGACTATTATCCACCTCAATGTCGTCGTAGTGGATATAAGTGGTTTCGTTGGCTAGACATTTCCGGAGATGAGTACGTGGAACGTGCTATGTATCCCACTCAACTCCTCGGGTAGTTTGAGAGGGTATGCGACCTTACCAACCCGTTCGATGATTCTAAATGGCCCAATAAACCTCGGGCTTAGCTTCCCCCTTTTTTTTGAACCGAATAACCCCCTTCCACGGAGATACTTTTAGCATAACCTTGTCACCAACTTGAAACTCAATCGGTTTCCTTCTTTTGTCCGCGTACGATTTTTGTCGATCCTGAGCTGCTTTCAAATGGGCTCGGACCAAATCAATTTTCTCATTCGTGATTCGGACTACATCCTTATGTGCAATCTCACGTGGACCAACCTCATCCCAACACACCGGGGTTCGGCATTTTCTACCGTAAAGCATCTCGTACGGAGCCATTCTGATGCTTGTATGGTAACTGTTATTATATGAAAATTCGACCAGCGGTAGATAAACATCCCAACTTCCCCCGAAGTCAATAATACATGCCCGTAACATATCTTCTAATGTTTGTATTGTTCTTTCACTATGTCCATCCGTTTGGGGATGGTATGCTGTGCTAATGAATAATTTATTTCCCATTTGCTCTTGGAATTCGCGCCAGAAGTTCGAAGTGAACCGAGTATCTCTATCGGACACGAAGGATATCGGCACTCCGTGACGTGCCACTATCTCATTGGTATACACTTCTGACATCTTTCGGACGTATAAGTCTCACGTATCAGAATGAAGTGAGCACTTTTTTTCAATCTATCCACAACTACCCATATAGCATCGAATCCGCGATTGGTTTTGGGCAGTTTGGTCAATAGATCCATTGTGATCTGTTCCCATTTCCAAACTAGGATGTCCAACGGTTGTAGCTTACCATATGGTTTTTGGTGCTCTGCTTTGACTTGTAGACAGGTCAAGCATTTCTCTACATATTTCACAACATCTCTTTTCATTCCGGGCCACCAATAGTTGTGCTTAAAATAGTTATACATCTTGGTTGCCCCCGGATGGATAGAATAACGGGATTTATGAGCTTGGTCAAGTAGAAGCGTCTTGACTCCACACGAATTTGGGACCCATATTCTTCCGAAACGAGTCTTTAACCCGTTGTTACCTTCCACCAATTCTTTCAATTGGCCAACTATTCTTTCCTTCTTCAAATTTTCCTCTTTCATTGCTTCAACTTGAGATTTCCGGGCTTGTTCAAGTAGACCCGATGTCACTATTAGTTGCATCGATCGTACTCATATTGGTGTATAGTCTACCTTTCGGCTCAACTCGTCCGCCACCACATTAGCTTTCCCGGGATGGTAATGTATCTCACAATCAAAATCTTTGACTGTTTCCAACCATCACCTCTGCCTCATGTTCAATTCCTTCTGGTCAAAGAAATATTTCAAACTTTTATGGTCGGTAAAGATAGTGCATTTTACCCCATATAAATAATGTCTCCATATCTTTAAGGCAAATACCACTGCCGCCAATTCGAGATCGTGTGTAGGGTATTTCTTTTCATGAGTCTTAAGTTGTCTCGAGGCATAGGCTATGACCTTACCTCATTGCATCAAAACGCACCCGATCCCCGAATGTGACGCATCCGAGTAAACCACCATGTCATCAACTCCGTTCGACAATGTTAATACCGGAGCGTGGGTCAATTTTTCTTTAAGCGTTTGGAACGCTTTTTCTTGATCATCACCCCATATAAACTTTTCATCCTTACGAGTTAATTTGGTCAACGGCATAACAATCTTGGAGAAGTCTTATATGAATCTCCTATAATATCCCGCAAGCCCCAAAAAGCTTCTGATTTTCGAAGGGTTCTTCGGAGGATTCCATTTCGCTACCGCTTCTATTTTTGACGGGTCTACCAACACCCTGTTCGCACTAATGATGTGCCCGAGAAATTGCACTTCTCGTAACAAGAAGGCACATTTCGAGAATTTTGCATATAATTTTTCTTTTCTGAGCGTCTCCAACACTTCACGTAAATGACTTGCGTGTTCTTCTTCATTCTTTGAATACACTAGGATGTCATCGATGAACACTATCACCGACTTATCCAACATCGGCTTGCAAACCCGGTTCATGAGGTCCATGAAAGCCGCGGGCGCACTGGTCAATCCAAAGGACATCACGAGGAATTCGTAATGTCTGTACCGTGTACGAAAGGCCGTCTTCGGTACATCCTCCTCTTTGACCTTCAACTGATGATACCCCAATCTAAGGTCAATCTTGGAGAACCAACTCGCACCTTGTAGTTGGTCAAATAAGTCATCAATTCTTGGGAGCGGGTATCGATTTTTCACTGTGAGTTTGTTCAAATCTCGGTAATCGATACACATTCGCATACTCCCGTCCTTTTTCTTCACAAACAGCACCGGCGCACCCCACGGAGACACACTCTGCCTAATAAACCCTTTGTCGAGCAGGTCTTGAATCTGAGACATTAACTCTTGTAACTCCAGTGGCGCGAGCCGATACAGCGCCTTAGCTACAGGTTTCACACCTGAAATTAATTCAATTCCGAACTCTACCTCCCGTTCAGGCAGTATTCCCGGAAAATCTTCCGGAAACACATCTGCATACTCACGTACCACTGGTACGTCCTCGATCTTTGGCGATCCTTCCTCTGGTTCGTTTGCGTATATCATGAACGCCCTACATCCGCGCCTCATAAGTTTATGAGCCTTTAACATTGATTATATTATGGGATTGCCCCCTTTCTCGCCATAGATGGTAACGTGTTTTCCACTTGGAGACACCAGTTTTATCTCCTTGCGGAAACACACGACCTACGCATAGTGTCGGGATAACCAATCCATCCCGACCACTACCTGGAATTCTCCCATTGACATCGGGAACAAGTCTATTGAGTATTCTTCACCATCGATACTCATCTTACAATCTTGACACACGTCACACACAATAAAACTTTTGTTATCACCTATTTCTACTTCTAAAGGCATAGGTAATTTCGTCAATACAAATAAAGGATGTCGAATAAATCCATGTGAAATAAAGGATTTATTCGCACCCGTATTAAATAACACAAGTGCGGGAATTGAATTTATGGCGAATATACCTGAGACCACATCGGGTTCCATCTTTGCCTCGGCCGTGGTTAGCTGGAAGGATCTGGCTTTTGCCTTTGGAGTTTCTGCTTGCGAATCCTTGCCATCCTTCTTTCCGACTAATTCCGGGCATTCAGATATCTTATAACCCGGCTGGTAGCATTTATAACAAACCGAAACTTTTCCCAGGAATAGCGTAGCCGTATGCCCTGTCTTCCCGCATATAGGGCACGGCTTATCTTTGAACCTACACTCGCCCTTGTGCCCTTTCCCGCATGCCTTGCAACTCGGCGACCCACCTTTCGCTTCTTGTTTCTTAGACGACTCTGTTGTTCGTGCCTTCTTCGTAGGGCTTGGATTAACAATCTGTGCCCTCCGTTCACCTCGCTCAATTTGCTTTTTCAGCTCTATCTCCCTTTCTCGAGCATTGTTTATGATCTCGGTGAGAGTTTCATATTTCGAGGGAGTCATAAACTCCCGATATTCGGCACTCAGCATATTATAGTAGTAGTATACTTTCTGCTCTTCAGACGTCACTAACTCGTCACAAAATCTCAATTTGTCGAGAAAGATACCCGTAATCTTATCGATGGATTCACCCTTTTGCCTTAGCTGAATAAATTCCTCCTTGATTCTGTTGATGACTGCCTTAGGACTGTGGTGTTTAAGGAATGGTACCTTAAACTCGTCCCATGTCATCGCCCTCGCCGCTTCACTTCCAATCTCCTATTTTCTTATTATCCCGCCAATCTTTTGCCTGGCCTCTTAACTGACCCGTACCGTAAGCTACGAAGTCATTTGTGTCGCATTAGGTTCTCTCAAACACCCCCTAGATATCGCTTAGCCATCGTTGGCATATTATCGGATCCACTTATCCATTGTAAATTGGCAGTTTACACGCCATGAATTCTTTATATGAGCAACCCTTCCGCTCTCCAGATTTTTCCTTCGCTACATTGGTACTATCTTCCAACTTCTTGATCCGCTCTTCGACTACCGAAAGTACAGTATTTTGGATCTTATCTATAAAACCGGATAGGCTATTCTCGATTGCCTTTCCTACCTCCTCGGCAATCACTTCTTTCATTTGTTCGGTGACTATCGGCACCGCATCATTGTTACCTTTTTCCATCATCTTGAAACTGAAATGTTTATACCAATCGTTAAACATTTCATTTTTATAATACATACTTTATTTACTTTGATTTAGCCAAGTTCGCAACTTGCTTTAACCATTCTCCCATAGTGCACTTTCTGGGTTCGAGTGTGTTAATACACTCTTCCCGTGCACATCAATTCATATTTCTTTTTCTACATTTAATAAAATCTACTAAAGTAACTAATTCTTACCGGATGTTTGATCAAGCTTGAACCGGACACACGTTGTTAACAACCTTGAGCTCTGATTACCAACTTGTAAGACCCGTCTCAATTATTTAAGTTTTTAATATAAAATGCACATTTTTAAAAGGAAATGCTTAATTTCATAGAGTTAGACAAATCGGAAGTTTGCATAGTAACAATATTCTAGTTAACTACTAACTAGTTTAAACATCCAAAAACGATAAGTTAAGTGTTTACAACATGAACATTGTCTACAACGAAGTTAGGTAAACGCGGAAACTTCAAAAAGTGGTGTTCGGTTCTTGAAATCATGCTTGATCGGCATCCGGAATGAGATGAACATCACCTAATGTCAAAACCACGTTAAATGTTAGTTTTGACGATGTTAAAATATGTATAAACAAGTTCTGGAATCATACGATTGAAAAGAAAATAAAATTTCAGCATTTTGGTCTGTCGCGCCCCGCGACAGATCACCCTTAAGTTTACGCGGGCCGCAAGGGAGCCCCGCGTGTCGCGACAGAAAGAGTGGCTCCCTCTGCGTGCCACGGGGGAGACCATTTTCCAGCGGGTGCAGGTTTAAACATGCATCTACTGCCCAACACCAATTTTCACAATTCCAACTTTGAATGCTCATAACTTTTTATCTAAGTGTCCGTTTTCGTCGATTCTTTTTCCTACGCGTCCTTAATAAAATACGGATCTAACCATTTAAATTTCACGCAACGAAACCCGGTTTATATATGAATTGTTCACAAATCCTTGTTTCGATTATTCGACTCGTTTGCTTTATGACATACTTGTCCTCATTCAATTTCCTTTATTTCTAAGCTTTGTTACCCATACGCCGGGCTTGTCAACTATGGCGTATCATCACCATCACATGGTTTTACGCACGCAGTAGAATTTCATGCTCATTTTCTATAATTCGAGCAAACCACTTTATGCAAATATTGCAAGCGAATTCTCGACATTTGACCCAGTATCAAGGGTTCATAAACATCAATTTGGTGCATCCAATCTCTTGGCATATGACCTCCTATTGTTAACATATAATGTGACTTCCAAGTCTCTACTTACATTGTTATTTTGAAAACATAGTTTTGACCATTCTGTTGTCAAGTGAAAACCTTCACTTTAATGACTACCAAGATTTATTCAAATTGACCCGTTTGATCTATCAAGTGAACTTCGTCACTTGAATTATACATCAAACATTCTTATCACGCTACGATATCATTTACAAACATATTAAACATTCTTTGAAACTAAGCAGCGGAACTAATAGTTACATACCTTTAATGCACCCCTTTCAAGCGTGTATCCCCTCCGACTTGTCCACTTGACGATCCGGATTCCTTGCCTAAAGAGTTCAATTCACAACCGTTTTAGAACCCTTTTTATAAGTTTTAACACATAATTTTCCATATAATTCTAACACACGTTTTCATCCGATTTTTAACACTTTATTCCTCACTTAGGCATTTTAACGAACACCTAGCGGGTTTAATTTTTACATAACTAGAGTCAAGTTCATAACTTGTTATTTTTGCCAAATATAATCACACATTTCGATTTCATTATGTCAAGCATGCATACTATTATCAACACCATCTTATAGAAATCAAGTAACACTATTATTGATAGTTAAAATTCTTGTGTTCATTCTATTATATAAAACCCATTTAACATATGAATAGATTATCATGAGTTTCATAATTTTGAACATAATTTCTGCAAGTTATCATCTAAGATTCACTCCTAGACTTGTTTTCATAACAAGTTCCATCTAATCATCACAAAATAAAGCTCCAATTTCGATTTCACAAATTACCAAGAATTTGAGATGAGATTAAACAATAAAATTTAGCATACCTTATGATCCCTTCAACGAGGTGATCACGAATTTGTGCTTGGAAATCGATTTGGAATAGATTAGGTCTCTCAATTTGGAGGAATTTGCAAGAACTAGGGTTTGTGGGGGAACTCTATGTCGCCCCTGTGCTTAGCTCGATCCAGACACACACATAAGTGTGTGTTTGGATTTTGTTTATTTGATTTTATAAAATCAAGTTTCCAACTTGACACTTTTGGTCCTCCTACTAATGTCAAGTTAGATTTTCAATGTTTTTAACCAAGTTTCTTTGTTATAACTAGACTTATGACTAACTAGGTTATTTATTCCTTGTTAGTTTATTTCGTTTATTTTATACTTTATAATTTTAATATAAAGTTTTATATTTTCGGGGTGTTACAAGTATAGACACACTTAGAAAAACTGCCAGCAAAAAAGTTGGATGCCTTTTTTTTGTTGATAGGGTTCAACGACGAAACGCGTCACGCTTGGAGGTTAGATGTGAGGAACCCCGAATATAACCACGACCCTGCTCAACATATGGAGAGTCACGCGTATGCCAAGAGACTTTTGTAGAGTGGGTACAGATTGGTGGAGCAGCTGTCAGCGCAGGACATGGAGGAGCGTAAAATCCAGAAAACCATAATTACACAGAACCCCAATAACAATTGTGTTCAGGAAGACGTACACAATGCTCGTTAAAAGATTAATGCCTGAATAACCGATCTACAAATGTCTCCCATGCATAAACTAGAATAATTGTTTATTGGTAAACACTTCACTTATTACACTCAGCGGGACCCCCCCACAAACGTCGTTGAGGTTTTTTTCTTTATTCATCGTGTCACTTATACAATCATCAGATCACGAAACATCATTCCATTAATAATAAAAA
This sequence comes from Helianthus tuberosus, assembly GCA_030545235.1. NCBI lineage: Eukaryota > Viridiplantae > Streptophyta > Magnoliopsida > Asterales > Asteraceae > Helianthus > Helianthus tuberosus. Next base: position 8,620,671 of record CM060434.1, on the reverse strand, counting down.
CATTTATATTTTTACAATAGTTTAAGATAAAAATACATTAAACATCGTTTATGAAACTCCTTATGTCTTGGATCCCTTGGTCCATTCTCGAGTCTTCACGATTAATTATGTAATCTAACATACATAAAAGCTCAAATGTACACCTGAGTAAAACTCAGTTTTAATAGCGTTGATTCTTATATAACTTTTCATTTAATTTATTTGATTAAAAGGCTAATTTATTTTTCATTTTCTTCTAATTACGAATAAGTCTTGACACAAATTTTAATATTGTCTTATAATCATTGTATTACTTTTATGATGCATTAAATCCGTTTAAATACTGATATAATAATTAGATATTTATCATTATAAGGTTTCAAAAACTCAGGTTGTCAGAATATTACCGCCTAAAAAATTGTCCTTGAATTTAAAACCATGAAATACAATAAATAACATATTTAACAAATGATAAATCATCTTGGGACTACGATCTACCTGTTTACACCTTAATGGCTTTGGTTAAACTATGACGACTAAATATATAATTTGAGTCATCTATAAGAGAAGACAGTTCAATGACGATGATAAATGTATTTGCCTAACTTAACCGTGTCAAGATCGTTTTGTTTTGTCCTTGATGGATTTCCATCGATAAACTTTACGATGATGTATCCACCCGACGAATTTCTCGCCCAAACAGATATGAGAATTACACAACAAGTTTAATTGGACAAAGATCTCAAACCATGTTTTACCCATTACCCCACAGTTTTTGCTTAAAAGAACAATTTTCAATGGGAAAGAGCCTGGGCTCTGATACATAACTGTAACACCCCTCCTATTCTAGGGTTGTCGTGTCACTAATACAGTCATCCATCAGATCACAGATCACGAAACATCATTCAATTAAAATAAAATAAAAACATTTACATTTTTACAATAATTTAAGATAAAATACATTAACCATCGTTTAAGAAACTCCTTGTGTCTTGAATCTTTTGGTCCATTCTCGAGTCTTCCTGATTAATTATGTAATCTAATGTACATAAAAACTCAAATTTAAGCGGGACGGCAACTATAAACAATATATACAATTCCCTTAAAATAATTACATATCAAACAACATACATAACACATTCAATTAGTCACATTCGGTAGTTTGGTGGGTAGTTAGTTGGTACTATTTATGAGGATGTTTATATGAAGTTACCTCAAGGTTATTACTCTAAAGATGAAACTAAAGTGTGTAAATTAGTTAAATATTTGTATGGTCTTAAACAAGCACCTAGAAAATGGAATGAGAAACAGACTTCTGTTTTTTATAAGTATTGGTTTTGTTCAAAGCAAGTGTGATCACTCATTGTTTGTCTTGTCTAGAGAAAATATGACTGTCTTTTTTTGTTAGTATATGTTGATGATATTGTTATAACAGGTAACTCAGCTAATGAAATTAAAAGTGTTAAACAAGTTTTAAGTGACATTTTTAAAATTAAAGATCTGGGTGTATTAAAGTACTTTTTGGGAATTGAAATCTTATATAACAAAAACAATGTTTGCCTAAGTCAAAGAAAATATTGTATAGAACTCTTAAGTGAGTTTTGGTACTTAGGTTGTAAACCTCTTAATATACTTATAGAACAAAGTTATTTGTTTACTTCAAAAGCTGATAAAAATCAACAGTTGCTTAAAAATGTGTTTGGTTTTCAAAAGTTGATTGGGAAATTGGTCTATTTGTCTTTAACCAGACCTGACATTAGTTATGTTGTTCAATTTTTAAGTCAATTCATGCATAGTCCAAAAGAAATACATTGGAGTTTGGCTTTAAGGTTATTAAGATATTTGAAAGTAAGTCCTGGTAAAGGACTAAGTTTCAAGAAAAGTGACAAGTTAAAATTGTGTGGATTTGCAGACTCTGATCGGGCAAAGTTTTTGTCCACTCGGAAATCTATGACTTGCTTATGTGTTTTCCTGGGTGAATGGCTTGTTTCTTGGAAAAGCAAGAAACAAAGTACTATTTCCAGGTCAACTGCAGAAGCAGAATATAGAGCAATGTGTTCTACTACTTGTGAAACTATGTGGCTTAAGAATTTGTTAACTGAGTTGGATGTTGAATGCCAATTACCTATTGAGTTATACTGTGATAGTCAAGCTGCTATGTCGATAGCAACTAACCCTGTGTTTCATGAAAGAACGAAACACTTTGAGTTAGTTTTACATTTTTTGAGAGAAAAAGTGGCTGATGGTATTATTAATCCTCAAAAGGTTGACTTAGATAATCAACTTGCTGATGTCTTTACTAAAGGTCTTAATGTTGTTCAACTTGAGATAATGTGTAAAAAAACTGGGATTAATGGATCTGTTTAAGCCATATGAATGAAGTGGATATGCTAAAATGTTATATTAGTCATTCATATGGGCTTATTATTGTTTATTGCCTGGTGGGCTGCTGATTATAAAATGGGTTGCTCATATGGGCCCAGGTTGTTATTATGTTTTAAGGTTGTTACTTTTGTTGAAGTGTGTTTAAAGAGGTTGGATAGTTGAGGGGGTGATATGAAAGATTTCAGGGGTCGCAATCATCTTGTGCCATAGTTTTGGACTGGAGTGTAACTTTCAAAGTTACAACATATAAAAGAGTTCACCATTCTCTCTGAGATTCATTCACTCTCTTTCACTTTTACGCATACTCTCCTGGTATCTCTGTATTGTATTAGGGTTTGAGATTGTTGAAGTTGTATTGATAATCTCTCAACTGTATCTGAGAGATTCATCTGGTTATGTTGATGATCATTAGTAGATAGTAGATGATCATGTCGAGACTCTTTGTATCTTGCATTGTTTACAGAGCTTACTATTGTAAAATCTAGGGTTTATTTTGGGGTAAATCTTTTGGGTTGGGTTAATAAGATTTTGTCACCGTATTTTGTCACTATTTTTGTTGTTCTTTGTAATTTGTGGTTGATTCATAAAATTCTACAATTTTCAATATTAAAATGGAGAGTTGCGGTTTCAATATAACAGTTACGGTTTCCGTCGCCACCAATTTCAATTTCAATGTGAAAGAAGATACCTGTATTGATGTAAACTACGTCTAGATCAAAACATTTACTAGCCTTGATTCTTATACTACTTCTCATTTAATTTATTTGATTTAAAAGCTAATTATTTAAATAAATAATTTACCTGTTTGCTTAGGATTGGCTATTCGTCATTCACAAAATTGTCCATCAGACGAATCACAAAAGTAAAACTCATAAACTCAATTTACAAGAAGTATCTTCAATAGAAGTCTTACATTGATATTCTTTCCTTTGATTGCATTTAGAATGTGCTCCATATTTAAATGATGAAAAACTCTACATTCAATGTTTGTAAGTGATGGAATAGAAAATATACAAGCGACATATATAAAATTGATACGCTAACTCCCACGCGAGTGTAAGAGGTGTCATAAATGCAGGAGATGGCTTGAAAATCATGGAGGAACACTAACTGAGAAGCAGGAAACTGGCAGAACACACAACGGTAAAAACTCAACTAGTAAAACTGCGACACCCAAAAAACCTTCCAAATTCCAGCGATAACCACCAAGTTATCCCGTTCAGAACTACACCTCACAATTAACCGTCTCATTTGGACGGCCAAGATCAATCACAAAACAATTATTTTTGTCAAAGTTTGTAGTTCATTCGCGGGTATTAACAATATATATTTGACCCACGTAATATACGAGTTTAACCGGTAAAAATGACTGTTAATGCAATAAAAAGTAAAAATATTTTATTTAATAAAATAAAATTCACATGTTTTCCTCACACCTAATCCAAACCCCCATTTCTCAGCACACTCCTTTCTTCTTCTTCTTCTTCCATACCTTGGGGTTTAATGGAGTTCTAGGGTTTTCAATTTTCATCACACCAGATTCTCATATTCATACACAAATATCTTCTAAACAATACTCCAAATGTCGTATCTAACATTGAAAACTCCATTTCCAACATCACATTCTTCATCTTCATCCTCTGTTCTCGCTTCATGTAGAACCAATCACTTGCTGCGGCTGTGTTCTTCGTCTTCAGTTTGCGTTGCCGGAAAACGAACGTTTAACCGCGGGAGATTGAGGTTGCGAGCTGAATCTCAGCCGCAGGATGCTTCGGAAAGTAGCAATAGTAGTGATTCTCAACAACAACCTAACGGTTCTGTGGTATAATTTTGATTAATTTGTTATAGATAGTTGATTAATTGCGTTAATAGGTCGTAAGTAGTATGTAGTAAGTGTATGCTGATATTGTTTGCTTTCTGAATGATTCTGATTCTAGGTTAAGCCTTTTGATAAAGTTTAACTGTTCTGTGTGATTAATTTGTTTTAGATTGTGGAAATTAGTTATGTTAATAGGTTGTTGTAAGGAGTAAGTGTATGCTGTTTTTCTTTGCTTTGTGTTTGATTCTGATTTTGAGGTCAAGCCTTGTGATAAAGTTGAACTGGTGTGTCGTAAAAACTTGAATAATTTGCTTCACATTTTGGAAGTTAGTAATGTTTATAGGTTGTAGAAAGTAGTGGCTGTGTGGATGATTTTGATTTTGAGGTTAAACTCATAGTCACCTAATTCGCGGTACGCTCCGGTTCGGGTACACGGTTCGGGTTCGCAATTCGCTAGTTGGGACGAATTCGGTTCGGAGGGGGGTAGGTTCATTACGGTACGGTCCCGTACGATTCGGTATGGTGTACCATTCTGACCGGTTCGATAAAGGCAAACTAAAACAAAAATTACTAATTTGAATTTCATAAATCCAAATGATCAAAATCCAATATTCATATTAGCAAATAGAAAAACATAAACATAAAGTTTTAAAATCCTAATCTAGACGTGTTCTTTTTCCTTTCCCGTTAGCGACGTCTTCTTCATCAAGATTTTCCCAAACCATTTCTTCCAAATGAGCACTTGAACCTTCAATATACGTGCTTTCTGGGTTCATATCCCACTTTTTGTGGGGGCCAGATTTATACAATTCTGAAAAACGACTCTGAAACCTAATGTTAGAGTGAATAAAAATTACTTTATCCTCTCTATTGCAATTTAATCGATTTCTCTTCACATTATGGATGTAGGAGTATGTACTCCAGTTTCTCTCCGCCGAAGAGCTACTAATCGGTTGAGAGAGTACTTTTTTGGCCACTTCTGCCAATTCGGGTGTCTCCGACCCGTATGTACCCCACCAATCAACTGCATCCATTGTCGCGGCATCAGCTTGTGCTGAGGTCCTCGTATAAATCCTTTTTTTCATATGAAACGTGGCAAAGTGTGCATGCAACATACCTTCTTCCTCTGGATTTTCCGCAATTCTTTTAAATACTTCTATAACACCATTGGTAACTTCCAGGTTTTGGCTCGGAGCTTTTCTTACCGTGTCACCGGGTGCCAACTTTTGTAGATAATGTTTATCGTAAAACCTTGGATTCAAAGCATGCCCCAAACAATGAAGTGGGATTGACATTTTATCCCACCTAGCCAAAACAATCTGATTAATTTCTTCAAAATAACCTCCATATTTATTATCCTTCATAACATCTTTTATTTCTCCTACCATGTTGTCCATTTTCTCATAGATTTCACCCAATCTAGGACCTTCATCATCACAAAACTTAATTAGCAAAAATATAGGTTTTGTAATAGCTAAAATACTCTCCACTGAGTCCCATAACCCGTCATCTTTAATCTTATCAGTGATGTTTGCCCCATCTGTTCGAGCCTTTTTGTCCCCACTTTTCATCCAATCCCGCTAAGAATTGAGGACGATAGTTGTCGCAAGCGCCTCCCTGCAATCCAACAACCTTTGCAAAAGTACATAATGTGATGCAAACCTTGTTTTTGCAACCTTTAATAACTCCAACCTTGAGTTTTCTCTAAATATCGCTAAGGCATGGGTATGGTTTAGAAAATACTTAACAATAGCCTTACCTTGCTTATATGTGTCGTGTAGCCAATAAAATTCGTTCCCTAAGTCTTTTAAAATAAGATTTAAAGTGTGTACACTACAAGGCGACCAAAATATATGTTTATATACCTTCTCGATCTCCTTCCCGGCCGCTTTGCAATTAGCCGCATTATCCGTTACGGCGTGCAACACATTGTTTAGTCCAACGGTCTCGATCGCTTCAAGAAGATATTTAGAAATCACTCCAGCCTTTTTATCCACCCCTAAAAAGTCTCCCGCGTGCATAAACATTGCACCACGAGAATTAACCGCGAGAACATTAATGAGTGGGTTATGTTTAACATTGGTCTACACATCTGAGACGATTGACACTCCTTGTGTGTACCACGTGTCTTTGACCGGTGTTAGCTCCTTTTCAACGTCCCGTACACATGCGTCTAGTAATGTGGTTCTGGCTTTTTCACTAGATGGGGGTTTGTAATCAACTGGTTGATGGCACTCACCATTTCAGTAAACTGTGGATTGCGTAGTACATTGAACGGGATCTCGTTAGCACACAAACCTCGAATAATCTTCAAATCTACCGCATTTCTCTCTAGCATACCGAGAGATTCTTCAATTCGTTTCTTTGAAAATGAGTTTTTTGAGAGGACCGAATTCCTTAAAGACTTTGAAACTCCATCATTTTCTGTATCTTTTACCTTCTTCAAAAGCCTATCAAACGTCTCTCGATCTTTAAGTACGGCTGTACATCTTTTAATCTCGGTTTTTTCCCCGGTGAAGGCCCGAAAAAGTGAACATGAATTCTGGTGTAAGTGCTCGTAAACCTGCCTTTACAGTGATTGCAGGTCCACTGTTTGAAACCACCGGGATTCTTGCTGTTTCCTGATGAAAGATTCAAGTATTAAGCAAAAAACTCTGTAGCTAAACTCATAACTATAGTTATAAACTCATAATTATAAACAACTCTTTTAACACACTTTAAACTGATTATTGCATCTTCAAGCCAGAATATAAACTCATAATTATAATCAACTCTTTAAACTCTAAATATCTTCTTGAAGCGATCGAGACCGTTGGACCAAGCACTGTGTTGCAAGTTGTAACGGATAATGCGGCTAATTGCAAAGCGGCTGGGAAGGAGATCGAGAAGGTATATAAACATATATTTTGGTCGCCTTGTAGTGTACACACTTTAAGTCTTATTTTTAAAGACTTGGCGAACGAATTTTATTGGCTACACGACACATATAAGCAAGGTAAGACTATTGTTAAGTATTTTATAAACCATACCCATGCCTTAGCGATATTTAGAGAAAACTCAAGGTTGGAGTTATTGAAGGTTGCAAAAACAAGGTTTGCATCACATTATGTACTTTTGCAAAGGTTGTTGGATTGTAGGGAGGCGCTTACGACAACTATCGTCCTCAATTCTTGGTGGGATTGGATGAAAAGCGCGGACGAAAAGGCTTGAACAGATGGGGCAAACATCACTAATAAGATTAAAGATGACGGGTTTTGGGAATCAGTGGAGAATTTTTTAGCTATTACAAAACCTATATTTTTGCTAATTAAGTTTTGTGATGGTGAAGGTCTTAGATAGTGTGAAATCTATGAGAAAATGGACAACATGGTAGGAGAAATTAAAGATGTTATGAAGGATAATAAATATGGAGGTTATTTTGAAGAAATTAATCAGATTGTTTTGGCTAGGTGGGATAAAATGTCAATCCCACTTCATTGTTTGGCGCATGCTTTGAATCCAAGGATTTACGATAAACATTATCTACAAAAGTTGGCACCCGGTGACACGGTAAGAAAAGCTCCGAAAGTTACCAATGGTGTTAAAGAAGCGTTTAAAAGAATTGCGGAAAATCCAGAGGAAGAAGGTATGTTGCAGGCACAATTTGCCATGTTTTATATGAAAAAAGGTATTTATACGAGGATCGCAGCACAAGCTGATGCCGTGACAATGGATGCAGTTGATTGGTGGGGTACATACGGGTCGGAGACACCTGAATTGGCAGAAGTGGCCAAAAAGTACTCTCTCAACCGATTAGTAGCTCTTCGGTGGAGAGAAACTGGAGTACATACTCCTACATCCATAATGTGAAGAGAAATCGATTAAATTGCAATAGAGAGGATAAACTAATTTTTATTCACTCTAACATTAGGTTTCAGAATCGTATAAATCTGCCCCCCACAAAAAGTGGGATATGAACCCAGAAAACACGTATATTGAAGGTTCAAGTGCTCATTTGGAAGAAACGGTTTGGGAAAATCTTGATGAAGAAGACGTTGCTAACGGGAAAGGAAAAAGGACACGTCTAGATTAGGATTTTAAAACTTTATGTTTTCTATTTGCTAATATGAATATTGGATTTATGAAATTAGTAATTTTTGTTTTAGTTTGTGTTTACCGAACCGGTCGGAATGACCGTACGGGACCGTACCGAAATGAACCTACCCCCTCCGAACCGAATTCGTCCCAACCAGCGAACCGCGTACCCGAACCGGAGCGTACCGCGAATTAGGTGACTATGAGTAGATGTTTAAAGATAGAGAAAAAGTTTTAGTTAAAAGGCTATAATTTTCACTGCCAATCTACCGGATTTGGGTAAGAAAGGAAATCAATTGGAAAGAAAGTGCATTTGAACTTACGAGCTACAGGAATTTATTCAATTATTGTTAGTTTGTGGAAAGTAGAGTTTAGTAACAGAACAAAATGGGGAGAATGAGTATGTGAAGATACTTCCTAAGCTAGTGAACGTTGAGATATGTTATGAATTCTTGATAAATCAGGCGGGCATTATTGTTTCCCTTTACGTTTTTGAATAAGTAGATATGAGAAGTTTGCGCGTCAGTGGTAAGACTTGAAAATAAGTATGGCCAATACCACAAGTTTTGTAAACGATGAGGAACAATGACATATTTTTAGTAGCACACTCGAACGTTTAACTAATTATGTGAAAATAATTTATGCACATGCCAAAAACATGGCTGCATGAGATGTTACATCTATACTTGTGACGAGCTCCTATACTCGGATACTCCTTTACGTGACTAGGATTACAATAAGCAATATTTTTCATCTCAACTACTTGGTTTTTCATAAACTTGTACCTACTTAACAGATTGATAAGGATACACTCATAATTGTGATTCAACTACCACTAATTTGAAAACATATGACGGACATTTGTCTTCCATAATCTATGTTATTAGATTATTATTTACAATTGGAGATTATGTTGATAATGAACTATGATAGAACTATAGAAGTATGGTTTTGAAATGGAATGTTAAGACTATCTACAGGAATGTTGTAAAGCTGCATCTTTGATTTTGATCCATTATAGACTTACTTAAACAGTCTGTGTGTGTGTGTGTGTGTGTGTATTTTTACTTTTTGACAAATGTTCTTCATACTAATACTGATGTTAAATATGGATCTCCTCAACTATATATGCATTTTATAGACAAGCAGGAGGGAAATGCTACTGGAGTATGTAAAAAATGTGCAACCAGAATTTATGGAGTTATTTGTTAAAAGAGCACCTCAGCAGGTAATATTTATCCCTATGTTTCTTCTATATGTATTTTATAAATGAATCATCTCTTATACTTATTTCTGTTAGGTTGTAGATGCCATGCGCCAGACAGTAACAAATATGATGGGAACTTTACCCCCTCAGTTTTTTGCAGTAACTGTTACCACTGTAAGTTTTGCACAATTTAGGCCTTTACGTAGATTGGCTTAAACAACTTAAGTATTGACACACTGTTCTATTTTTAATTGTGTATCGTGCAATCAGGTAGCTGAAAATCTTGCGCAACTCATGTACAGTGTTTTGATGACTGGGTATATGTTTAGAAACGCACAATATCGGTTGGAATTGCAACAAAGTTTGGAGCAAGTTGCACTTCCCGATACATCACAGGAGAAAAAGGTGCTTCTTTCAACTTTTTGTTTGTTACCATTAATGGTCATGCAACTGCTAAGCAATATGCTTGGTGGGTAGAACTTTCGTACGTCAAATTACAGAAGTTATATTATTTCAGTAATATCATGGATTTTTAATTTAAATTCTTTAATATTTTTTACGCCTTAAACAATACAAACTGGGCTTGCTTTTGACAGTTTTGAGCTATTTGGCTTGTTTCCTGTTTAGTATAATGATCAAGATAATATTGTTCCGAGTGAAGTAAAATCTAGCATACGAAAATACATAGTATATTTATAAACTATATGCATACAATTATGTATGTTATAGAAACACTATTTTTCATGTGATTTGTGTCGTCGAATTTAGAGGTGGCAAATTTCGAACCATTTACTTAAAAATTGGAGTAAAATGCCATTTTCGTCCCTAAGGTTTGGCTGGTTTTGCGACTTTCGTCCAAAGGTTTGTTTTTCCGCATCTGGATCCAAAAGATTTGAAATCTTGTCATTTTCATACGACCCGTTAACTCTATCCATTTTTTAACGTTAAGTCAGGGGTATTTTCATCCTTTTACCGATTTGTTTGTTTATTTATATATTTACATATAGACATATGTAATAAAATGTATAAAAAGACGAACATACCTCTTATTTAACAGGAAAATGGATGGGGTTAATGGGTCGGATGAAAATGGCAAGATTTCAAATCTTTTGGATCCAGATTGCCGGAAAAAAAACCTTTGGACGAACATTACCTCTTATTTAACAGGAAAATGGATGGGGTTAATGGGTCGGATGAAAATGGCAAGATTTCAAATCTTTTGGATCCAGATTGCCGGAAAAAAAACCTTTGGATGAACATACCTCTTATTTAACAGGAAAATGGATGGGGTTAATGGGTCGGATGAAAATGGCAAGATTTCAAATCTTTTGGATCCAGATTTCCGAAAAAAAAAAACCTTTGGACGAAAGTCGCAAACCGGCCAAACCTCAGGGACGACAATGACGCTTTACTCTAAAAATTGGGTCATTTTTTTAATATAGCTAAAAGACCTGTATCACTTTATGAGAATAATTTTATTCATGCACATATTTATAAGATTCAAATTTATGGACAAAAAAGTGTTGATTATTGACATGTCAGTCCAACCCAATCTGTTTGGACCCATTACCCAACCCGTCCTGCCTACCATTAAGCCACAAAAGGTGAAAGTTGATATTGCAGATTTGAAGTTCACCTTTTCACACTTGTCTTTTTTTCTGATGTGTAGTCACTTGAGTTAAAAGATGGTTCACTTTTTTTCTCAATAGTCCTAACTCCCAACTGAAATGGGTGTCTGACTTTTAAAATCTGAAAGGTGTTTGTCCTATATTGAAAACAAAATAAATGTTTGTAGTATTAAATTATTAAGTTTTACGTGTATGATTTACAGGATGCACCAGATTATGCACCGGGGACGCAGAAAAAGGTGTCGGGGGAGGTTATCAGGTGGAATAACGTTTCTGGTCCTGAAAAAATAGAGGCAATTAAATACATCGAATTACTTGAAGCAGAAGTTGAGGAACTTAATCGTCAAGTAGAAAGAATATCCGCCAATGGATCAAATGAATTGTTGGACTATCTTAAAACCCTCGAGCCCCAAAATCTTAAGGTTAGGAAGTTAAGTCTGTTAATTAATTAAAGCAAACTGCATAAAAAAGATAACAAACTATCAAAGCTTCTAAATTTTTTATATAAATTAATCTCTGAAGTTAAAGCTACTGGATAGAATGATAGATCGACTTGTCTACTTCATGTCTGAATACTTTTTTCTTTTATAAAATTATGCAGGATTTGACAAGTAGTGCTGGGGAGGATGTTGTAGTTGCAATGAACACGTTTATAAAACGTCTTTTAGCTGTTTCAGATCCTACTCAAATGAAGGTTAGCATGATGAATTAAAGTTGACAAATTTACAAATATACCCTTAATGTGTTACAAATGGTTTTTCCTTGTTTGTCATCTCTTTTTCTCAAAAATAAATATAAATAAAAAACTCGAGAGCACATCCTAGACGTTGTAACCCTGACTATCTATTTCAAGATTTTCCCAAAATGGCAATGTTTTTCTTATGTTAGGAAGGTTCTATTCTAAATTTAGTTACTGGCCTGTTGTGGTCCAAAAAATCTCACTGTGTGATAGTAACTTGTCTTTTATTTGTTTCTCAACTATATTGTTTTGTCAAGCTTTGCATTTTTTTAAACTTTTTTATAGGGATAACTTTGTTAAATAGTAACGTAGTTTCAGGAGTGTTCCAATCAGATCACTGATCACTCAACTTATTTTTGTTCCAATCAGGTCACTAAAGTTTAGTTTATGTTCCAATCCTAGATATTTTACTTACATAGAAGGTCATCCATCCTAAAGTTTGATTTAATTTATTCTATATTGTTAATAAAAAACTAAATAAAAACCACATAGAATAGTTTACCTGCTATTTAGGTAAATCATATAGGATTAGAACATAAATAAACTTTAATGATTTAATTAGAACAATTTTTTTTTATGAATTACCTGATTGGAACACTCATAAGACTTGATTACCATTCTATGAAATATTCCCTTTTTTATAAGGAATATTGGATTTTAATAATCCAAACTATTCGCTGTTGCCCAACTTAAAAAATAACCACTGACTGTCCCAACTATTAAATTGGCCTCCTATGGGCCCTGACTAACAGAACCCTAACGCTATTAGTCTCCGGTCGCCAGAAAAACGTTTTTGGCCAGAAAAAGGTTCCTAAAGGTCCGATCTAAGGTTACAAAGAGGTTTGGGATGAAAATGTTGAGTTTTCCGGCCAAAAAGTTGAGTTTTCTGGCTAAAAAGAAGTTTTCCGGCGAAAAAGGAGTTTTCCGGTGACCTCAATAATTGGGGCTTTTACTAAAAAAAGGCTCTTAAAGGTCCGTAATAAGGTTGCAAAGAGGTTTGGGACGAAAATGTTGAGTTTTCCGGCCAAAAAGGAGTTTTCCGGCCACCGCAGACTAACGCCGTTAGGGTTCCGATAATCAGGGTCTGTGGGAGGCAAATATGTTAATAGTTGGGACTGATAGTGGTTATTTTTAAAGTTGGGACTGTTGTCGGCCAACAACGAATTGTTGGGATTATTATCCAATATTCCTTTTTATAATTGTAAATTGTGATGGTTATGCAGACTAGCGTGACAGAGACAAGTGCCCCGGAACTGGCGAAGCTGCTTTATTGGCTAATGGTGGTCGGATACAGTATACGTAACATTGAAGTCCGTTATGATATGGAACGTGTTTTAGGCAGTCCACCTAAGCGTCAAGAGCTACCCCCAGCCGAGAACATATAAACAACCACCGAAATAATATCAATAACCAACCACCAAAATTTTCATTATTCCACCAAAAATGTTGTTTCATATATGACAATGAAGTTGCTGTTTCTGTCCAGATTTTAGCGTATGGTTAAGGAAGCAGTTGATTGATTATTGGTGTTCAAGATTTGCCGATGAGGGTTTTCATATTAGTCGTAGCAACTATGATTCTTGGTCTTTATGGCATTTCGTTTGCATCCACCTTGTAGTAACATTATTTAAAACTATGCCAATTCGGCTCATTTACCTTGTAATCGAGTCAATTGGATTTATGTTATTATCTATAACAGATCAAAAATGAGTAAAAACGAGTTAGCTAAAAGGGAAATGAGTCGAAGGAGTTCAAAGTTTATATTCAATGATTAAACCTCATTTAGATCGCTTAAGGGTGTTTGTAATCTTCATATATTGGTTTTAAATGACTACGTAATTTTGATAGGTTTTGCGTCTAAACTTAGACGTCCAACATCACCGTATTCACTTTCCTTTTTTGATAATTATGTAATTCAAGTTTTTAATAGCTACAAAGTAGCAGGTAACACAGGTTTGGGTGATCAAGTAGGTATCATCTGTTGGAAATTTTAGTGAAAATGAGTTTTTTACTAAATATTTTGGACATCAATAATATTTATATATGTGTTGTATAAATAATTATTTATGGTTTGTGTTCAAACTATGTCCAAATAGAGCTAAGATGAATGAGACATCGAAACTTGAAGTTGTATGTTTGGAACAAACAAAGATGAATAAAATGGATTAGTTTTGTCAACTTGTCGCACATACGAGGAGCACTCATTGTAATTGTTTCCTTAAAGACAAACACTAGTGGGGACCAAAGGGTGCGCCGCACCCGCACATATGCGCGCGAGTATGGATGGCGAATGACCAGGTGGCATCCTGGTATGCGTAGTGGCATCCGTGTGGCGCATGAGTATGAATGACGCATGACCAGGTGGCGGCGTCCTGGTACATGTAGTGGCATCCGTGTGATGCGCGGCTCCATATGGCGTGGCATAAGGTCCATGTAGCGTGATGCATGGACTGCCAACTCGGTTCAGGCAGTAATAGAAGTACTAGTTGGACAGTAGCCGTGATGCGGGTCCGCCTACGCGCATGCGCGACCAGGAAAACTGGTCAACCACTAGTGAGTTAATTCTGTCATGAATGGAAATGAGCGTTTCGTGTTGACCACTTTAATCCATTTGATTGAACCTTAATATTGTATGTTACAACATTAAATATTTTGTTTAGTACAAGATTAATGAGAAATTAAAACCTATTGATTACAAGGTTTAATATCTTGTTTAATTGTCTAACTTATGACAATATTGATTGAGTTTTAATTAGCTCTTTATGTGTATGACTATAAAAGAATGAGGACTCATTCTAAAAAGATATGAGAAAGATACACAAAAAGGATGTTCTTTTGTTCCATGGAATTTTAGAGAGGAGCACTCACTAAATTATACTTTTATCAACTTCATTTTTTCCTATTTTTCATAAACACCAAATTATGCCCGGTGTAATCTCGGGCGTGAGTGTCATCTCCGGCAGTACAACTACTACTTCGATTGTTGTATCCTGGAAACAGACCGTCTGAGAGGAGGCGCAGAATCTGTTTTAAGGGCCCCGTGTCTAACACGATCCTCAACCAAAACCGTCAACGATAGTTTGTTCATTCTTGCAGCGGAGGTTCGTACAAGATGGTGCGGTTGAAGTTCTTCCAAAGACGCTGACTTGAATCAAAATTGGTATAATGTATTTGTATTTTATTTATTTTTCATATAGTTTTGTAACCGGATTGTACTATCATATTTCCTACGAATAACGAGAGTCTCGTTATTATTTATTTTATTAATATTTTTAATAAAAAGTGAACCTAGTTTCTAAATCATCTAATACCACCACGTCCAAAACCCGCAATTTTTTAACAGATCCCAAACCAGTGCAATTACCCTTTCGAATTTGGGTTTTCTCGTCGGGTTTAGGTTTGCTTGCAGTCCCTGGTCACATATCAAAAGATCGGTGATAACCTATATATGAAGATTACCAACTCTGCTTACAATTACCTTCATATGAACCAAATGCGCACTAATCTTAAAGATAAAAAAAATACCAAAAACTTGTTTCATCGTTTGAATTAACATTGTTCCGAAAACAAGATTGCGGAAAGTTTCTTGACAACTACAATCAAGAAATATCTGTCCCCGCCTTTATATTTAGTACATGAGCGACGAGACCTTCACATGAAAACTAAAAATCTAAGAAGATATAAAACAACCCAGTTCTTGCGCTGGTTTTGACGGTGATGGGGGCGTATAAATTCGTGCTTTCTTCAGAATCTCTGCAACAACCCAGTTCTTCTGCTTGCTCAGTGGTCTTGAAGGATCCAATTTAACCTGAAAAAGATATGTTTCATACAAACATGTCAAAGCTTTCCCTACAGTTACAATTATGAATAACAGAATAAGTTGTGGTTTCAAAAATCAAAATCAAACCCAAAGTGTTTTGCCATTGTACATCTTTTTGACAATAAGTTACAACTGTCATCTCCGTTTCTGGTTTCAAAAATCTTTGTGCGCACATAACGGGCGCCTAAACTTCTAAAACAACCTGGATTGGAGCATTTTCAGGCCAAGTTCCGGCTAAAAGTCGTCTGAAAAGGTCTAAAACAACCTAAAATAACATACATAGCCCTAAACAAGCCTGAAACCAAACTAAAACAGCCTAAACATGTCTAACAACGCTTTTTGGGGGGTGGGGGGTTTAGGTTTTTGGGTGGTGGTGGGGGTGGGTGTTTAGGTATTGGGTGGTGATGTAGTGAGTAAATTTTAGGTTATTGGACACTTGTCACTCTATAAATCCTTCTTACACTTCTTACAATTAGAAGCCTTTGTAGAATAACTTGACCCATCTATTCACATAAATACTTAAATGTTGGCACATGCTCAGTGCCGGCCCTGGAGCCTTGAGTGTGCCTTTGGTAACATAGGTAAAAACAAGCAATGAGATTCAAGAAATTATGAATGGTTTATACTTTACTTGATAAAAGGCTAATATATAAAACAAATTTGATTTGTCTTCTAGGACCTAAACGCCCCAGAGCGCCTCACAACTTTTAAAACCAAGACCACTGTGCCACACTATCACCCCTTTGAAAATCCAAATGGTGTTTTTTGGGTGGCTGGGTATGACCAATTGCCCAGCGCCACGTCGGCACCACCTTTACCTCCACGCCGGTTTTGCCGCAACAACAACGCTGTGTCGTTCCGGGGTGGAAAAGGCCTAAACGCCACAAAATCACGCCCACCGTGTGGTCTTATGCATCAGATCAAATTAAAGTTTATGAAGCCCTAACTAACTCCAATTCTTCTTCCCTCATATAACCATGAGTCCATGACATATTTGATGAAGCAGGTAAACCTAAATCCTAATTCCAAACTATAACCACTACAGCTATTGCTTCTAATGATGGAAATTAACAGCCATTGCTTCGTTATCAGAAGAAGACAGTTTGAATAAGAAAGAAGAAGAAGGTACCCGATCGCCGATATTGCAGTGATTGTGTTGGTCGTGCGCCATAAACTTGGAGGTACGCTTGACGTAGCAGCGGTTATAGAGTTTGTTATGGAAGAGCCTATCCACCACCGACTTGTGCATTTTGTTCGACACCACCATTCCTACCCACTGATGATTTCATCCTTTTCAACCCAAATCACCACCCAACCAAAACCTAATTAGTTCCAAGTGTCTATCACCGTTGTGTTGTGTGTTCGTTCATATATACATTTTATCATTATACTCGCTTTCCATTTCGACCCTTCGTTTTTTTAACTACCAACAAAGCCTGGGTCACCTCGGTAAACCTAATGGCAAAAAGCGTCCTACACCCGTCAACACAGACAACGCTGATGGCTTGCCCCACTATCATCTCAAGAGTAAACTCACCATCTGAATTTCCACCGTGGTAAAACCCCTGACTCAACGCAGAGTATTTTGCTCTACGCTGACCTGCGCTTTGGATTTAGAAGGTCATGGGGCTACCAATGCACGATATGATACTTGTTCGACCCTTCATTTTTTACAATTTTTTTAATAACAATTATTTTACTTTTAACTACTCGAATCCATGCATGTACATGTTGATAGACGGTTTAGGTTAAAGATGACAATAAATCACTATCTAAAATTGATCATCATCTTAATTATCAAATGATTTAGTTTTTATATTGTTATAGATGTTTTTAATGCATATCTCATCAAAATAAGACCATGTGTAGTGGTAGAAGGTTATAATGCCCCCACCATGAGGCATTATACGACACGTGGCGTCCTAGTCAGCAAGGGGGCATTATAGCAAAAGTGGTGTAGTGGGTATAATGCCCCATATAATGCCCCATTTGACATATTATTTTTAATGAAAAAAAAAAAAAAAGAAAGCATGTGGGTGTGTCAGAGTGGTCCAAGCTTGATTGGTGGGTCTTGTGGTCCAAGCTTCCAACTGCACAAGTGTCAGAAACAATTCACCCAATTCGGCGTTTTAAACATAACGCCAAAAACATTTTTTTCCAAAAGTAACGCCCCAAAACGCCTAGTGTAGTGGGGGAGGGGGCGTTTTGGGGCGTTTTTTTTTCAATTTTTTTTTTAAAAATAACGCCCCACTACGCATGGTCTAAGTAATAATATGTATTATTTTAGAGGGTTCAGCACGTAACAGGATAGTGGTATGTGACAGTGAGAGAGAGTGACATGTGGTAGAGAAAGATGAAGACGTTGACGATAGAAGCGGGATGTTGGTGCCAAAGTGGAAAATAAACAAAGAGGATAAGATGAGTAGTGAGATGAGATAACTAGATAAAAGCGTTATAGACTAATATTATTGCAATGTATTAGAGTTGTCACACATCGTATTTAAGATGTAACAGAAAACATGGGGGCGGATGGGTGGTAATAAGAAATGCCCCTTAATGAATCCATCCCACCCGTAAGGTTCTGACTTATTTTACTTTTCTATTTGAATTCCATTTTTTTTTTGCAAACAAAAAGAATACAACTTTTTAGAAAAATGTGGGAATAAAGAAAAGTAATGAATATTACTTTTTAGAAAAAAATGTGGGGATAGAGAAAAGTAATGAATATTCTTAGCTGAAATTGTATTGTGTATAATTTAAGAATTTATTTTAATAAGTTTAATATAATGCAATTGTTATTTATTTTAGTCATGGTTGTAAAATAAGGTCTCGGAGGCCGAGTACTCGCTACAAGTTAGGATGTCGATACCCAAGTATTCTTTGTCTAGGCCGCGTACTTTCCGAGTACTCTCCGCCTAGGCCAAGTACTTCATAAGTACCCTCAAATCCGACTAGAGAGCGCCCAAGTATTCTTTGTCTAGGCTGCGTACTTTCCGAGTACTCTCCGCCTAGGCCAAGTACTTCATAAGTACCCTCAAATCCGACTAGAGAGCGCCTAAAGATTTTTATATGACCATGATTTTAGTATATTAAAATTGATACTTACGTGTGTGCGGGCGCGTATTATTTTTAGATATATTTTATGCACTTTTTACTCGCGAATCAAGCTTTAAATTTATAAAACACGATATAATACTATCACTCTACACACGTTAGGGCAAGTGCACCCATCGCGAACGTAGTATAGTGATGACAAGATACCGAGGTCGTCCAAGGACACAAGAGGTTTTAGTACCGACTTATCGTTAACGTCTAATCTAACTAAATTTTGACAAAAGGTTTTGAAAATTTTAAAAGATAAAATAAAAAATAAAAATATAAGAAAAACAAATAGACAAGAAGGAATCACTTGGTTCCAACTCCTCTTTTATGTATCATTTGATGATTTTCGCACTTTGTGCTTTTTAAGAGATTATCTTTAAGTTATAGTAGTAGGACCCCTTCCAGGCAGAATTACCCTCAACCTACTGGTCTGAGTCAGCAGGGATACAGTCCCGCAAGGTCGGATTATTGAAAGACAATTAAGTAAGTTATTAATGCGAAATGTGGTAGGCCCCCTTCCAGGCAGTGTTACCCTCAACCTATTGGTCGGAGTCAGCAAGGATATAGTCCCGCAAGGTCGGTTTAATGTTTTAATAGTAGTTTATAGATAAGGAAACTGTCTACATGTACCAACCAATGGGGTTTCACAACAAGCAATTTCCTAATCATGTTTGTTGCCTTAAAAAATCCCTATATGTCTTAAAACAGGCGCCTAGAGCATGGTACCAGCGATTTACTGATTGTGTTCTTCGTATGGGGTTTATTCAGAGCAAAAGTGACAACTCTTTCTTCATTCTACACCATCAGAATCATACCGCCTACCTTCTTCTATACGTTGACGATATCCTTCTGGTTACTTCTTCAGCCCAACTTCGTCAACAACTCATGGCAAGCCTTGCAAGTGAATTCGCCATGAAAGACCTCGGGCCTCTAAGCTACTTCTTGGGAATTTCTGTTACTCGGCACAACAACTCTATGTTTCTATCTCAACAGGCATATGCTCATGACATTATCCACCGTGCAGGTATGCAATCATGTAAACCAGTGGATACACCAGTTGACACCCAACCCAAATTATCCTTTTGATGATCCTTCACTGTACCGTAGCTCGGCTGGTGCTCTTCAGTACATCACCTTCACCAGACCTGATATGAGCTACACGGTCCAGCAGATATGTATGCATATGCATGCGCCAATGAATTCCCACTTGCAGACTCTCAAGCGAATTATCAGATATTTAAAGGGCACTGCCTCATACGGCCTCACTCTTGAACGATCTTCTAGTGTGGCTCTGACTGCTTACACAGACGCAGATTGGGCTGGCTGTCCTGACACCCTTCGTTCCACCTCTTGTTACTGTGTTTATTTTGGACCAATTCTTCTCTCTTGGTCATCCAAGCGTCAACCCACTGTCTCATGGTCAAGTGCTGAAGTCGAATACCGAGGTGTCGCAAATGTCGTCTCAGAAATATGCTGGTTCCGCAACCTACTTCTTGAGCTTCGCCATCCTCTTACCAAAGCCACAATTGTCTACTGTGACAATGTGAGTGCCGTTTATCTGTCCGGCAACCCAGTTTAACATCAACAAACAAAGCACATTGAGTTGGATATCCACTTTGTTCGTGAACAAGTTCAACGTGGCTTGGTTCGTGTGCATTATGTCTTATCTCGTCATCAAATTGTCGATATCTTCACCAAAGGGCTTCCTCGCAACTTATTTGAAGATTTTAGATCCAGTCTCATCATCCGTTCTCCTCCCGCTTCGATTGCGGGGGTATATTAGCCTATAATTTAGGATCTGTATTTAAATATTATTACCTAGAATAGGAGATTGTATACGATTATATATTGGGATGTGAATACAAAGAATGATCAAGGGATTACATTCAATATTCCTACACTTATTCACTTCTTGTATGATCGTGACGGTGCTTTGGCAGAAGATCAGCTGCCGTATACAAAATATTTTTGCCTTCTCGTTTAAAGACCTTCTTGAGCTTCACAATTATGGTAGGTTGAGAAGAGTGCACTGAAAGATGGGGCGGTTGAGAAGAGTGCACTGAAAGGTATCATAATTATCTCGTGCTGGAGCTGTGGAAAGCTAGGAATAAAGTGGTGTTTTCAACTCAAGGTAGAAGACGTTTTCAGCGAAGTGAGTCCTTGGGTTTTCTTTGGTTTAAAAGCAGATCGAAGTATAAGCATATTCTTTGTATTTATGTAGTGTGTGTTTGTTTTGCGCTAGGCCCGGTCATCGGGTCGGTCGTGTTTTCTAATGAAATTCAAAAGAAAAAAAGTTAGACACAAGTTTGACCCTGTTCTAGAGAAAGAGTCAACTTGATTTTCAAAAGTCAACATGTTTATTTCAGGGACAGTTGGCACTAAATTCTTAGATACTTTTGTCACAAACATGTGTCTATTGTAAGCAAATAAGTATTTTTTACTTTCAGCTTAAGTTTCAACTCATATGATACTCACAAATCAAGTATGTATTTTTTTGGGAAGTCAAATGTTGTAACAGTATATATTTTTGTTACTTGCTTCCAGATAAAATGCATATTCTTGCACTTTTTTTTTTTTGCTATATTATCATAAATAAAAACCTGTTCATTTCTTAGTAATTTGCCGAATGCAGTTCACATGAGGCTTTTCTAGTTTAAAAATTACAATAAGAGAATTCCAATACATTCTTAATCTTATTTCTTTTGCCGTCATCGTTGTCGTTGTTTGGTGTTTACTCATCGTCAACGTCGTCTTGCATCTCTTCTGCATAAGCGAGTTCTTCTGCTAACTCTTCCTCGTTTAGTTCTTGTTCTGCGCTCGTAACATCGCCTTCAAAGGATGAACAATGTTGTACCCGTTCCACCCCGTCCAAGTAGTCTTTCAAACAAATGCACATCTCCATCATAAATGGGTCGAGGTTTCTTCTTACCAGAGGTATAACCCTGCCAATAACAGAAAAAGCGGAATCCGAAGCTAGCGTAGAAGCTTGGACTGTTAGTAGATCACGAGCCATAGCAGCTAGAATCGGAAATTGGGATTCATTTTTTTTCCACCAAGCGAAAATATCAAAAGTTTTAAACTCTTGCAAAGAAGTCATACCGCCTAAAACATTTGTTGCAGTATAACTTTCAAGCTCGCTACCTCGTTGATTATTTGCATCTCTCATAAGATTATATAATTCTATCATTGGATCGTTAGAATCGTGACTACTGAATGCCGCATTTCTCATTGATTCATATTTTGCTTTATAAACTTCAAACATATTTGAAAAATGTTTGGTGAAGTTAGTTTTTACATTTGCTGCAAAATGCATGTCTTCTTCTAATAAATTCAAATTGGAAGTTATGTTTTCAAGTAAAATTTCAACTCCGCGAACATTTAGGGTTGGGTTCAATGCGGCGGCACAAGTAAAAACCGGAGACATTTCTTTAAAATATTTTATAAATTCAACTTTCATCGGACGGATCATTTCAGAAAACATTTGGCTTGTCTTTTCATACTCGGACAAATTTGAACAAATTACACAGATTTGGTAAAGTACCGATGAACTCGTAGGTTCATAAACTCTTGATAAACGAGTAGTTACATTTTTGAAAACTTCGAGCAAATTGGTTAATTGTTGGATAACTAACCAACTTGATGTCGGAAATGGAGTGACATTATTACGCTCGACAAGGAGGTCATGAAACATTCGTAAAGTTTCTTTTTGTCGTAAAGCGCTTTTAAACATGTTACAAGTCGAATCCCATCTAATAGGTATCTCCCAATTCGGACCTAACCAAATAGCATTCTTTTCTGAACAAAATTTCATATATCTATGATATTGAGCTCTACTAGAACAAAAAATATCAATTAACATTTGCTTAAAAGTTTCTTTTATATTTTCAACATGTTTAAGTCCGTTTTGCACAATCAAGTTAATGACGTGTGCAACACATCGACTATGGAAAAAGTCGCCGTTGCAAATCGGTTTATATTTTAATTTTAGTTGTTCAACCACGTCGGTGTTATCCGAAACGTTATCAAACGATATAGAAAAAACTTTGTCTTTTAATTTATAAGTAGTTATCACCTCATCTAAAATTCTATATAAATCATCTCCGGCATTTGGATACCCAAACAATTCAAACGTTGTCGTACACTTCATCATTTGCCACGTATCAGGGTTTACCCAATGAGCGGTGACGCAAAGGTACGAATCCGGTGAATCGTCTGGAGCCGTCCAAACATTGCAAGTTAAGTTCACACCGGTTTTTAAATTTTCAAATCCTAAAATCATTTCATTTTTAGCTTGTTTCCACATTTTAAAACATTTACGCCTAAGGGTTGTGCGACTTACTTGTGTATAACGCGGTTGAAGAGTACCTTGGATGAACTTTGTCACACGCGGGTTCTCAAAATAGTTGAAAGGCAAATTCTCTTGAATCACGCGCTTTGCCATCATATCTTCAACCGCATTTACGTCATAATTCCAAATTTCTTGATTGCGCATCTTACAATACGCATTTATATGTTTTTTCAAAGTCGAGTTTGAACCCGCGTTAAAAAACCCACCACATTTCTTGCAACGAGCCTTTTTTGGACCGTCTAACATTTCACATAAATCAAAATGTTGCCATATATCCGGGTTCCTAGTTGTCGGTACAACCGAAACCACCCTTAAGTTGCTTGACGTAGATTCAACACCAACAGAAGATTGAGATTGAGCGTGATCGGATGCCATTTGAAAGCGTTTTCGAGGTTTAAAAGATTAGAAAACGTTCTTTTGAATATTATTGTGATTAAAACAAAACATTCTAACACCTTTATATAGTAACAAATGAGAGTTAAAATGGTAATAAAATGTAAAAATAGTCAAAATACGGTCAAAGAGCTGTTTTATAACGTTAACTAACGTCATTCTACTGGCTAGTTTCCTCCAACGGTCCGAACCGGTTATCAACCCGGTTCCAAAACCGGTTTCACTCAACCCGGTTTACAAACCGGTTTTCAAAACTCTGTCGCTATGAAGATCAATCGACAAAAGGGTTTCTGCACATCTCTCGTATGAACACAAATCTGTAATTTATTATTATTTTTAGGGTTTCAAATCTCCATTTTTATAATTTTAATTTATTACTGAAATTGAGTTTCGTGTGACAGAAGTATGCTTGTTTATATTATTTTCATATTTATGATTATACATTTTTATTTTTAATGAATTTGAAGATGATCGTTCTATTAAAAGTGAGTTGGGTTTTTTTTTTTATTTTTGCGATCTCCGAACTTTCGCTCAGTAGTGTTATTATGTATGTAGCTTTCGTATAGAAATTTTTTGGTATATACGTTTTCGACCCCGGTTCTATAGAAATTTTTTGGTATATACGTTTTCGACCCCCCATCGGAAATCTCAAGCTTCGTCACTGGTTATACTTGCGTGTAATCATTGGTAATTCAAATGGTTGTATATTTAAACTTGTGATTAAATGTCTATAAAGTCGCATTGAGACAATTAAATTTTTAAGTTTATGTGTCACCTAGGGGGTGTGCATGGGAACCATAACCGAGATGTTGATTAAACGGATAACAATAACCAAAATCGTTTCCCCTTAACTGGTTTTAAATCTATAGGGGGTCGGTTATGGGTCGGTTAAGGGGTGTGGATAAAACCTAATTAACCAATATAATCGAACCGAACCTAACCAAAAGCCGATAGGTCGGTTTGAATATGTGTTTGTAAAATTGGAAACGGGATCAGGAGAAAACGGTAGAAAGTGTGAGAACGGTGAGAACGCTTCCTGGCCCAACACGTGTCACGCCGCTTAGAGAAGGGCGAAGGAGCTTTTTTGTCTTTTCATATTTCTTTTTTTAAACGCGTCTCACATCCCGTTTTCGTTTTTTTGGCGTTTAATAAATACGCCGAGTTTTATTGTTTGTAGATCAGGATCATAGTAAATATTTTGGCGTTTTAAGTATGTTTTGGCGTTTTTATTGTTTTTTAAATCCGGATGCATGTCTGTGATTTAAAAAACATCAGTAATTTTCTTGATGTTTATTATATCAAGTAGGATACAGGTCTATAATTTGACAGACAATTATGTCGTTTTGAAAAGATAAATAAATTCAGTTTTTCATGTAGTGGCTTTTAATATAATAAATGTTTGACAATAATGTTACCGTCTCTTCATTTTACTGTTTAGCAATTTCTGTTTTCGTTCAATTTCATCGGTGAATTAGTGTTGATTTTTCAGTAATACCTTGTTTGGCGTTTTTGGCGTTTTATAGCAACATCGTGCTTTGCTAGCATCCGTTCTCTCAGGTTTCACGCTATCAGTCGTTTTAGTGTTTTTGGCATTTTATATTAATTTTTTTAGTAGAGATTTAGATAATAAAATCAGAGAATTAGATAACAAACAATAGAAATTGAAAAAAAAATTATAATCTAATTTCTCTTCCAAATCTTCACTGTCATCAGCCTCTTCTACTTTAACCTTTTTTGGCGTTTTGAACCTGTCTTGAATACCTTATGTAGATCCTTATTTTCCTTCATAACGCCCTTCTTCATTAAGGGGTAAAAGTCTTTTTTTTCTTCGTTTTTTCATGAAAATTTGTCCATCTCATTCAGCAAAAGCTTATAGTGATACCCACCTCAGAGTAGAATCCATTCAGTGAATCTTCATTCAGAACAATACTCAATATAGAAGAAATGAGTTTCCGCATCTGTGGCTTTTTTAAGTATCTTTTTTGGCGTTTTAAAGTGAATTGTTTGTTGGAAAGATGGCGTTTATTTTTTTGGTGGTGTGATAAGTTGATTGTGCAGGCGTCTCTCTTATAGGATGTTTTTGGCGCGTAGTTTAGGCGGAATTTTTATTTTATAATAAATTATATTAATAAAGTAGCCGTCTTTTCAGTTACTTTGTGTATTTTTACTGCCTTTGTTCAGGTTTTTATGAGTTTTTATGGTCTTAGACATTCCATCTTCCAAATTTGGCGTTTTTAATGGCTTTAAGTAGTTTTTGGTGTTTTTTTTTTCTATTTTTAGCTTTTAATAATACTTCTCCAAATTACTTTTATTATAGGTTGGGAGTTTTTGGCGTTTTATTGCATTATGGCGTTTTCACAATAATTATGACTGTTTTGGCGTTTTATTAATATAATGTTATTTTTTTTATTCTAAGTTGAAAAATACATAACAAACAACAGAAAAAAGAAAATTAAAAAAATTAAAATAGAAACAATTCATCTTTCAAATCTTCACTGTCGTCAGTCTCTTTTTTCTTTGTAACATGTTCACTGGCGGTTTGGCTTAGCCATGCTTGTGTTTTTGTGGCCGTTTGGGAAGACAAAATGACATGAGTTTTTTGTTTGAATATGTATCTTCAAACAACTCATTAGTGTCATTCGTCTTTTCATGCCATTAAAATATTTATCAAGAACAAAACACAGAAAATGGCATAAGTCTGACCCCATCATTTTTTTTGTTTATGATTTGTCCATCTTATGCAGCAAAATGTTATTTTAGTCACAGCACCTCAGGGAAGAATGAATTATTCGAAACTTTGGCGTAGAACAATATTTGAATATACAAGAAACGATATTTGACATTTTTGTCGTTTTACTGAGGAAATAGTGTATCTGAAAGAACCGTAGAAAATATGGCGTTTTTTGAGTAGTTGTGTTTGATGTTTTGGGGATTTTGGCGTTTGTAAGTTGAATGGTATATAGTAGAAAATATGGCGTTTCAGGTTCTGGGGGGTGTGTTTTTATGTTTGGGATGTTTTTTGTTTATATAGCGACTAGTTTAAGAACCCGCGAGTTTCGCGGGTGGCTTAACACAAACATATAATATCTACTGGCATTGAGATTAACTTTGTAATGAAAGAACTTTTCAATATAAACATATAAAAATGATACTAAAATAAAAAATTATACATAAATGAGCACATCAAAATCACAAATCACTAAATACTTCTTTATAAACTACATTTGTCGTTTTATTAGTAGGTTTGTCGTTGTTGCCCAAAATCAAAAGTTTAACTCCCTATCTGGTTTTTACTCTGGATAAAGCAACATACAACTAACCGTGGATGAAAACTAACTGTTTCAAGTACAGACCAACTCTAGACAGTGATTGGCCATGGCTGTTTCAAACTATCAGCCATGTCAATCCCTATAACTTTCTTAACAAAGCAAAACAATCTTTTTACTATATATAGTTAATAACATACAAAAAGTTAATCAAGGTAGCGTATTCTCTTATCAAATCACAATAAACAAAATATTGTTAACTATTAAGTATGAACTTAGTAGCCTACTTGCTTTCATAAAACAACCCAATCTCGTCAATGTTATAACCAATCCTGGCCATATTTTCATGACCCAATGCTCTCCACTTTAAAAAACAATGGCCCTAGTATTATCTAACTCACTATTGGGCCTATTTTGATGGCTTATTTCCACAACCTTTATTTTGAGCCCATTACCTCTTTTGAGCTGATACAATTTTATACATATACATTTAGAAGCTTGGGGGAATAGTGCCAGGCAGCTGCCTGGCACTCCCCCATTGGACCAAACCTTTTTTTAATTTAATTCTATTCCCAGCTTAAAATTACGTTTTCGCCATTCGTTTAAAAATACGTTTTTGCCCCCAGCTAAAAATAAAATTATAATTTTGCCCCCAGCTTAAAATTACGCTTTTACCCTCGGTAAAAAAACTCATTTTTAATTTTGTTCTCAGTTTAAAATTACGGTTTCGCCCTTCGTTTAAAATTAGGTTTTTGCCCCCAGTTCAAAATAAAATTTTGGTTTTCCCTCTACCTTAAAATTGACCATAGTTCAAAATAAAATTATGATCCCCCCCCCCCCCCCAAGCTTAAAATTATGATTTTGCTCTCAATTTAAAATTATGATTTCGCCTCTAGCTCAAAATATAATTACGATTTTGCCCTCTATACAGACATACATGTTATGAGAGAGAAATATTCGGTTTATTGCCCCGCAACGCAGGCGGGGCAAAAACTAGTTTACAAACAAACTCAAACACAACAATACAATTTACCTTTACCAACCTCTAATAACAATAACTATAGAACTACAAAATTTATATTATCATTGGCATGGTAAAACTAAAAAAAAAATGTTTACTTTTGCATCACTTATCAAATGTATGCATATTTAGATTAATCATTTAAATTAAATCCAACTAAAATGATACACATATAATATAAGAATAGAAAATAGGAGTTTGTACACGTAAAACTGAACTACACTGCAATTACAGTTTGCAAAAACTGAACTACACTCTACCATTTTACCCAATTACAAACTTGTACAGTACAGTTTGCAATCACTCTACCATTTTACCTAAAACTGAACAACAACAACAACAACCATACCCAGTATAATCCCACATATAGCGAAGCTATTTTACCTAAAACTGAACTACACTGCAATTTTTTCAAGATGAAAACTATTGAGATCATAGTAATAGATATAGAGATTAACCAAAGGGTATACAACAACCTTACATTCTATTGAAAAGTATTACAATTTCTTAAAGTATGCTTACTCTCGGATCTGACAGTGGTGATCGCCTCAAGCGTCATGTTTCCCAAAACAAAACGAAACAACCTACAAAACAAAAAAGCCCCAAAATGAAACAACCTAAAAAAAATAAATGCCCCAAAATAAAGGGATGCAATAATAGAAAGAAAACCGTCATCGTCTAACGCTTCGACTGAGCCATCACCAAACACACATCGTCGCTATACTTGCCATATCTTGCTCTATCGGGTAATGTAAGGCACGCGCCAAGATGGTTAGCAGAACCTTGAAGGAGTATGCCTTTCTCGCCGACTCACTCTCCATTAAAGTCAAATAATTAGCAACTCATTGCAAAAAATAAGGATTTAATAAGTCTTGATGATTCCAAAGGTTATGTATTCATTAGCTAACACATGCTCTTAAAGGAAACATATTTACAGACTAATAATTAGTAAAAGTACCTATCAGAGACAATAAACTAAAGCAATGACTTTGGTTCTTGATCAAAACTGCAGTTGTCTCAGCAAACAATACCAATGTAACATATCTTGGGTTCACGAATAATGGACACACATAAAATAGTATAAGCTATTTATGCAAAAGAGCCAAACGTTTGTGAGTGAGTTGTAATCAAGTTGTAAATGGGTTAAACGGTTCATAAACATGTTGACGGGTTGAGGTTAATAAACATATATTTTTATTTTAAACGTGTTGATGGTCAACTTGTTTGATTAAACGGGTTAAATACGTGAACCCGAACACTACCAGCATGTTAAACAAACGATTTATATGCAATGAAACAGAGGATTTCGGTAAAAGGCGGACCTTGAAAGGTTCATTATCAGTTATGAAGCTGATTCCATGAACATACTTCAGCCAAATAGGCAAACCCCTACATAAACATCAAAATAATTATTAAATTTAAAAACATCAAAATCATTATTAAATTTAAAAACATCAAAAATCACAAAACTTACAAAGTGTTTCTTGACAAAATTACCCAAAATTCCACTCTCCACAAACAAATGGCCCAATCCTTTGATGCATATACATCCCAACTTTCTGAACCAACTTTACAAACTTTACCAAATCATATCTTCCTTCAAAATTATACTACAAAAAAATAATAACAATAAAAAAAGAATTCACCCAAAATTACCATTGGTTGAGTTTCTTAATGAGTATTTAAGTATTTGATTTTATTGTTTAATACACAGTTTACCCTTTTTCTCGTCAGAAACGGGGAGCAACCCCAAAATCATACACGTTAAACAAAAATTCTTTCAAATCACCGAAAAGATGAGGTGTACACGACACGGTTTACCATTTTTCTCGCTGGAAATGGGGAGATGACCGGAAAACAAACCATAGTCCTTAGAGCCATTAGTCACTTATAGAACACCGCCACTACTGCCGAACTGACCCTGTGGGGAACAACAACATAACATCAGCAATCAGACCACAAACCAAAGTTTTAGGGTTTGTGTAAGTGAGGGCCTATTATAAGATTAGCATACAGATGGAAAACTGAATTAAATTAGATTAAATCAAAACACACCCATGTAAACAAATGCACCAGATTAAATTAGATTCACATTTGATTCAAAATACTTCTCATTGCCATTAATAGCAATTTCATTAGGTTGAAGAGACTCGTAATCGTTTACATTAACCCAAGCAACCGTGCCAAAAACCTCTAATAAAATATATATCAATGATCAAACATTTGTATTATTTTATTAAGGTTAATTGTTGATTGATATTAAGCTTGTTGACATGCAAAATAGGTCTCTGCATACAGATCCTATAGAGTAGAGTAAAGCTAATGAGTTTATCTTAGGGCTGGTTGAAGAGCGAAAGCTAAGTAACAGGAAGCCTGCTAAACTCCAGCTTTAGCAATGTATTCTTATAGGTGGCCGTTTTGAACCCTTTTCTCAATATATGGTTGATTCCAGTAAATTATTATCATCTACAATTGATCAAACATGTAAACAGAAAAATATCTTTAAATCAAATTGGTTGAAAGTCTTATAGACTATAATTTTTAGTGCATAAAACCTCATAAATCCAGTGGTGGATTCATGAATTTAATCGCTGGTGGCACAAAATAACTGTAACATAAAGTTTTATAGGCTAAATGTGTAGGTATATGTATAGCAATATGTAATCATATATTAATATAAATCATACATGTATATCCATATGTTAGCACACACACAAAGAAAGCCCTTACATGACCAGCAATAGCAAAGTTCACCAATCATCACAGCACCATCATCTATCCAATAAAAATAATTAATAATAGTGTATATATAAATATTTTTTTTGCTCAGTCAGTATTCATCATCAAAGTCCACAATTCCACAAAACAAATCTGTTACTCCTAATTTTTGCATCAAACCAATCCCTTCTAGCACATCAATCGAAATAAACCAATAAATCATTACTCAGTTTTACCTCAGTACCCTCCGAAAATCCTTAAAATCACCAAAAGTAAACCACACAAGATGCCATTTCTCAACCAAGGGGGTGTTTGGGATTCCTTCTCAAAAACAACTTATTAACTTATATAAGTCATAAGTTATGAGTTGGAATTTCTAACTTCTCAAAAACAACTTTTTCACACACAAAAACAACTTAAATAAGTTAAATCAAACACTATTAACTTATTATAAGTCAATAAGTTATAAGTTGCTCCAAAATAAGCTAACCCGAACACCCACCAAATTACGATTTGACCCTACTAAAGGTCGACCCTTTATGAAAGAGATCCTTTTGAATTTAGATAAAAAGTGTATTTAATCAAATATGAACATAGAAGTATATTTGATGAAATAATCAAGTATGCATTATAGAACGTCATCAAAATTAATGGGTTACGTTGTTTATAAGGAATGGAGAAATATCATCATTGCAAAATTAAAGAATCAAAATAAGCAATTGAATCAAAAAGTTATATTGAAGACAATTTGATGACTTGATTGTGACAGTAGTAAAAAGAGGCAATTTCTAAATACCTTATCGATTACCAAAGGTAAGGTGAAGATGACTCACACAAAATCAAATAATCCAAAACACGAATCAGAAAAAAGAAGGTTACCTTGACAATAACTAACAGATGCGTTGGTTGTTAAAATACTTCCATCTGTAAACAAATCACATCTTATAAATCAAATGTGAAAAAGTGTGACAGCCAAAAACAAATGCACCAGATTGAAAGTGTCCAAACCCCAATTAACCAATGGATGCAATCAAAGGCAACAATAAATTTAATTGACTGGTTTGCTTCTTTAGAATCAGAAATAAAAAAAAAGGTTGGAATTGAGTGATGTTTACCTTCAAATCTGAAACTTTTGAGCCCTAATAGTTACCAAAATTCATCAAGATCCTGTAGATCATAGACACATTCAACTGAACATGATAAAAAACTCAAATATGATCAGTTATTTAAGAATAATTAAATAGAAAAACACTAAAAATATAACATATATAATCGAGACCATCAATCATGATTCAAGAACACCAAACACAATTGGAGATTTCAGACACGACTCGAGATTTCAATCATTAAAAAGATGAGCATAAGAGAAAAACAAACCTGATGATTAGTTGCCTGTAATTGCGATCTAGGGTTTTTGAGGTTGAAGGCGCAAAAGCCACAGGAAGCTAGGGTTTGTTTCTGAAGTGGGTGTGAGAGAAGAGAAAGAGGGTTTTGATTGATCAGCGTGTGAGAGAAAGAGCGGAAGGCTTCTCATGTTTTTGAAGATGATAAAGATGATAAATAGCAAGGGTTGAAGACGATAAAGATCCTGTATGAGACTTTTTGTGTTTGAGATCGCCGGAGAATAACCTACATGATAATTAGGGTTTTAAAGCGTGTTTGAGAAGCCGCTTTTTATTGAGAAATCAATTTGCCGCTCAAAATCAATTAGAGAGGAGTATTAAGTTGCCAGGTGGCAATTAGTTGATTAAGTTTATGCCAAGTGGCACCAAAATGTATTGTTTTAATATAGATAATAGATGTGTTTTGGTCCGTAATGGCGTTGTATGTAGGAATCCGTTCGTGCAAAATTAAATAAAATCTTTATTAACTTGAATTACAGAAACAAATACAGAATGAAAATAAAATACAATTCAATTACAACTGAAAAAGGAAAAACAAGAACAAGAACATCGAACAGAAACACTGTTCTTGGCTGAGGATCGTGTTAGACACGGGTCCCTTAAAACAAATTTCGTGTCTCCCACGAGAACACGTTTGTTTCCTGGATACAACAGCCGCAAGCAGTTGCACTGCCGGTCTTGACTCCAACCCGAAAGAGTACCTCGAAAGCTTGAAGATGAAGAAGAATTCTGTAGAGAGAAAGATTGTTTGCTGTGAATTTCGGTGTGTCTTTGCTGCAGTAGGCTCCTCCTATTTATACTGCAGGTCCAAGTCGAAACTGAAAAATGAAATTAATGGGAGAATTAAACTGCATTAAACGTCTTCAATGCACTTTAATTCGTCATTAAAATCTAAGTCAAACGCATTAACTTCGTCAGTTTCTAATGCTGAATTGTAATTGCACATCATTAACTGCTGCTGGAAGCTTCTGCGCGCGCGCGCGCAGGTCTGCACCCTCATGCGCGGTGCGTCCATTTGGCTCACTGCCATGCGCGCATGCGCCCCATTAGCTCAATCTTATGCGCACTTGTGCGCGTGCGCCACGTCACCTACAAGCCTCTACGAGCACGCCACACAGTCGCGCCGTTTTGGCTCACTTTGGTGCGCCGTGCACGACACCACAGTGCCCATGGTCCATGTGCGAGGGCGCGCCACCATGCCACGTGTACTCGCGCGCGGATGCGCATGACTGCCACGTCATGCACCACCCCGCGCGAACCCATCTGGGTCACATGCCTGCTTGCCACGTCTCTAGCCACTTGGTCCTTGCATCCCCTGTGCTCCACCACACACATGTGGTAAAAAATACAAAGGCGGCTCTCAAGGGGCTCGTGGCGATGCGAGTGTGCGAAGTGCAAAGTGCGCCATCAAAGCGCCACATTGCGCCTCATCGCCCACGCCATGCGCGCGCGCGTGGGCGAGTGCGAGGGGGAGTTAGGGTGCTCCGCACCCTTCGCGAATACACTAGTGAGTGCTTCCATGAAACAATAAGGATGGAGAGTTCCCACTTAAATACCCCTTTAAGTTCCATCTCTCATCCGATGTGGGACAAGGTGCCACTTTCCCACTTTTTCAGCATTCAAGTTTCAAACACCAAACTTGGAGCATCGATATCTCATTCATCTTAGCTCCGTTTTGGACATGGTTTAGTTCGTTGCGAAGCTCTTCCGAGATAGAACACAAACCCACAACTAAATATATAAAACCCGCTCATTTTATTATATTTATTTCTAGTCCAAAATAGGAAAAAATCATTTTCCTATATTTGTGAAAAATGCTTTTTTCACAAAATTTCCAACAATCCCCCACATGAATAGAAATTGATCTATCAAGTTTCAACGATACACGTTCAACAGTTGAGCATTGCAAGATAGGTAGGTGTAACCTTTGAACCTTATTTTGTGAAGCATACTTAGCCTCCTAGGGTCTTGTAGACGCGGGGTCTTTGAACAATCCCCCATTTATGTAGGCGACAATATACATTCACACAATACTCTCCCTAGTCGAGTTAAGACCTCATGGTTGTGTCCGTTCATGGTCATGGAACACGTTCCTGGTTCTGCGAGAGCTCTAGGATTTGCGCCTCACCACAAATCCATTCGAAGCGACCCCACTTCTCTCTAACATAGGTGATTCCTCTGAATCATTAAAAGCATCATGGTTAATTTGGATTTCCTCAAAATCCTTAACCTCAACATGCTTAACCTTTCCTTCATGTCACTGATTGGAATGGACTAGGAAGTATACAACTCCCTTTATTGATTTTTGGGGCAACCTCCACAGTGACTCCCTTTGGGTTTATGATTAAGTTTGCCTATTGAACCTAGATCTTGGGATCTCCAGTCAACTAGGTTAGGTTTCCCTCATATTCCCTTCATTTATGGGCTTTAGTCCTGTTATGGGTGAAATTCTGAGCCCATATCCTGGAAAATATCTTGATGTATATCTTGGTTATATAGTATCTGTTTACATCCGGGATGCTGATTCAGGATATTGGTAACATCCTGAATGGTATCCTCAGGATTACTAACGGATTATGTGCAGGTACGTGGGTTAGAAGCTATCAACGTTCACGAAGACTTATTCCGCGGAAGACTCGGTCCAAGTTGTTCGAAGAAAGACGTTAAGTCCGCTTTGTTTGGCTCCAAACGGCTACTTATGGAATATTCGGGAGCATCCCATATTTGTAGGAATTTTAGTTTCTAATTTGTAACTATAAATAGGTGGGTATACCAGATCGAATAGGACATCACATTCACACTCGCTACACTCTAACACTTGCTCTCGAACAATTCTCACTTTCATACAAAGGCATTGTAACACTTAGCGATCTGGTCTATATCCTGCACTGTATCCTGACGTTTGAAGTAATAAGAAGAACAAGGCAGCTGCGATTGTCAGCTCCCGAGGTTTTATACCGGCGATCTAGATTGATCAAGGGCTTTCCTCGTACATCTCGTGTCATTTACTTTACTTTTGCTCATACTTTGATCATAGATACAGCTCAATATCCTGAGCCGTATCCTGAATACTGATTTTCTAAATAACTCAACAAGCATATTTTCTATACACTTTCTAGCACACTACCTCACATTACTAATTTGATCACTTAATTGCTTCGGTAATTTTTGACCAAAACAATTTGGCGCCCACCGTGGGGCAAGTGGTGCTCTCTTTACTAAAATTTTTTGTCAAATCGCTAATCGGTTTTCTATTTTCAAAACTTTTTGCCACATTGTCCATAATGGCCTCAAGATCAAACATGAGTTCCTCTACTGTGTCTGCTATGACTTCTGCTACTACCAGTTCGGTGCTTCCACCACCTCCTCCAAGGATGCCAGCCTCTACACGACCTCAAGATATTATCCCTACCCGCAGTGTTCAGGAATCTGCTCCCGTTTTAGCTTCTAACGATGAAATTTTAACCTTATTTGGAAGTGTGCAGGAACAAATGAGGCAGCAACAGGAAACAAACCAAATGCTTTTAAGGGAAATACAACTCCTGAAGTCTGGCTCGAGCAGATCTGCTGAGGATATTGTCACTCCATTACATCCCAGAACGTTGAACTTCAGTTCAGCTGTGTATACTGAGGATAACAGGGAGAATATTGTGCCCAGCCTTCCTCAGAATCATACTCCTGAAATACCCTCCTCGGTCAGGATGTCGACCATAAGGAGCTCAGGATATGCTTCAGGATATGGGCAAAATCCTCCAACGGGTAACGTGTCAAATAATAATAATACTCATGCTACTAACAATAGTGGATCTTTGCAGGATACAGGTGTGACATCAGCGCTTACTAGGGAACTTCAGAAGTTGAAGGACATGATATCTAGTGTACCCGGGGTGGTCCAGCCGATCCCGGAAGTGTCCCAAGACAGCCACAAGATATCTCGTTTTGCATATCCTATCTGTGATGCTGAGATCCCAAAGAGATTCCAAACCCCCAACATGAAGCTTTACGACGGAACTACGGATCCTGAGGAGCATATTGCTCAGTATAGGGAAAGGATGGAGATTAACCCTATCCCTCCGGATCTCAAGAAAGCATGCTTGTGCAAGGGTTTTGGTTCAACCTTGACAGGATCAGCCTTGAAATGGCTCTTGAATGTTCCTCCACATTCGATTACATCTTTTGCTCACTTAGTAAATTTATTTAATAGTCACTTTTCTTGTAGTAGAAGCTTTGAAAAATTAACAAGTGATCTCTACAGGATAACACAGGGGCATCAGGAATCCCTTAGGGATTATGTGAACAAGTTCAGCCGGGAATCCCTAGACATTCCTCATCTTGATGTTGCAACAGCTGTGCAAGCTTTCAAGATGGGGCTGCAAAAAGATTCTTAATTTTATCAAGATCTTGTAATGAACCCATGCAGGAACTTGGATGAAGCTCGGAACAGGGCCCTAAGATATATTCGGTTGGAGGATGACAGAAAGATGCAAGAAAGGATGAACTCATCTAACACTTATCAGTCAACTAACAGAAAGTCAGAATCCTCATTCAAGTCATATCGGCCTAAGCCATATGTTAGAAGTGAAAACAAGAGAGTGAATGCTGTCGAAGACGAGGATCCTGAAGAGTATCCTGAATTATCTGAATATTGCTTTTCTGTTAACATTCCTGAATTGATGTATGCCATGCAGGGTCTAGGAGACAAGGCTAGATGGCCTCGAAAGAGTCAACAAAAAGCCGTTTGGAAAGACAAATCAAAATGGTGTGCTTTCCACGAAGATTTCGGACATATGACTGAGGATTGCATCGCTCTAAGGAAAGAAATAAGCTATCTTCTAAGCAAGGGATATTTGAAAGATCTCTTAGGAAGAAAGAAGAATAAGAGTCAGGATACTGAGAAGGATCCTGAGCGAGCAGCATCACCTCCCGCGGATGCCAAGATAATCAACTTCATTTCGGGAGGATCCGACATTTGTGGGACTTCGTATTCGGCGGCAAAGAGACATGCAAAAGAAGCTAAGGCCGAAAGGGGAGATAAACCTGTCAGGATGACTACCCTCACAACTGACAAAGTGATCACATTTGATGCTGATGACAGGGATACTGTCCAGGATCCTCACCATGATGCTCTGGTAATAACATTATATGTGGCTAACCATTTTGTACGCAGGATATTGGTTGATAATGGCAGCTCCGTCAACATAATCCAACTAGAAACTCTGAAGAGAATGAATGTATCTCCAATGGATATCACTTCAAAGTCTACCGTGCTTGTTGGGTTCAGTGGAGAAGCTAGAAACACAGTGGGAGAGATAAAGTTACCAGTATACGTTGAAAGAGTCAACTCGATACAACGTTTCTATGTAATGGACTCTCTATCCTGCTATAACATCATATTGGGAAGACCATGGATTCACGATATGAAGGCCGTGCCATCAACATATCACCAATGCATCAAGATCCCTACCCCTTGGGGAGTTGTCAAAGTTGATAGTGACCAGCAGGAGGCGAAAGAATGCTACTCATCCTCGATGAAATCCTCAACCAAGCCTAGTGCAGCATAGCAATTAAAGACACGGGCCCAGGATATCGTGGAAGATACGGAGCAGGATGTGAAGAAAATTATCTTGGACCAGGATAATCCCGATATTTCGGTGCTCGTAGGAGCCAATATCCCTCAGGATATTGAAGAACAGTTAATTAACTTTTTGAAATGCAGGATGTCAACGTTTGCATGGAAGCATGAGGATATGACAGGCATATCCAAGGACGTCATCACTCACAAGCTTGGAATTGATAAATCGTTCAAGCCTGTTCAACAAAAAAGAAGGAAGTTTGCTCCTGAGCGGAATACGATTATTCAAGAGGAAGTTGAGAGATTATTGAAGTCCAGGATGATCAGAGAGGTTAAGTTCCCAAGGTGGCTAGCAAACGTGGTTGTGGTACAGAAGAAAAATGGGAAATGGAGAGTTTGTGTAGACTACACAGACTTGAACAAAGCTTGTCCTAAAGACCCATTTCCTCTTCCCCACATTGATGCGATGGTAGATGCCACTGCAGGGCATGAAATGCTGACCTTCATGGACGCATCCTCAGGATTTCAACAAATCCAAAAGGAGCCTTCTGACCAGGAGGATACTGCCTTCATGACACCAACATGTATTTATTGTTATACAGCTATGCCTTTTGGTTTGAAAAATGCAGGTGCAACATATCAAAGATTGGTAAACATGATGTTCAAAGACAAACTGGGGGACACCATGGAGGTATACATTGATGATATGGTGGTAAAATCAAAGAAAGCTCAGGATCACCTCTAGGATATTAAAGGAGCATTTGATATCCTGGATCAGTATAATATGAAGCTAAATCCTGCTAAGTGCCATTTTGGAGTGGGGGCAGGAAAATTTCTAGGATATATGGTGACCAAAAGAGGAATAGAAGCAAGTCCGGAGCAGATTAAAGCCATCTTGGATATTAAATCACCCTCAAATATGAAGGATGTTCAACGATTAACAGGGCGAGTGGCAGCATTAAATAGATTTATCTCAAGATCCTCAGAAAAATGCAAAGATTTTTATGATATCCTGAAGAAGAACAAAAAATTCGAATGGGGTGAGAAGCATGAAGCGGCCCTACAGGATTTAAAGCAATATCTTTCAACCGCACCTCTACTGATGAAGCCCGAGAATGGTGAACCATTATCCCTATACCTCGCAGTATCAGGGAACGCTGTAAGTGCCGTCCTTGTGAAGGACCATGAAGGTCAGCAATATCCTGTTTATTATGTTAGTAAAAGCTTGTTAAATGCTGAAACTAGATATTCTCATTTAGAAAAATTGATACTAGCATTAGTCATGGCATCAACGAAACTTAGACATTACTTCGAAACACATAGGATTCATGTAAAAACAAATTATCCTGTCAAAAATGTGCTTAGGAAACCAGAAATGTCAGGCAGGATGGCTAAGTGGTCGGTAAAGTTGAGTGCATATGATTTAGTATATGAACCTAGGAATGCCATAAAGTCTCAGGCTTTAGCTGACTTTGTGGCTGATTTTAGTAGTGACATTCAGGATGAGGTAGACCTAGAAGTTCAACAGTTAGGAGAATCCTCAGGATCCTGGACATTATATACTGATGGTGCATCTAATATAAGAGGAGTAGGATTAGGAATACTACTAAAATCGCCACAGGGGGACATATTACCCCAGGCTATTAGGTGTGAATTTTCTGCTACTAATAATGAAGCAGAGTATGAGGCTTTAATTGCAGGATTAGAGTTGGCTAAGAGCATGAGTATCAAAAATTTGCAAGTATATGTTGACTCTTTATTAATTACTAACCATTTTAATGGATCCTATGCAGTTAAGGGTGAGAAATTAGTTGAATATCTCGATATTCTCAAAAAATTAGCAGGATATTTCGATGTTTTTACACTTGAACAGGTACCAAGGGAGGATAATGCTGAAGCGGATGCCTTAGCAAATTTGGGATCATCAATCAGGATACCTGAAGGGACCCAAATACCAATATTACATGTCTTATATCCTGCAACGAATCCTCAGGATAAAGAAGTAGCGGGTATTCGGGATCCTGCAGTGGAATATCCTGAACAGGATCCTAAATCCTGGACGGCTCCAATTGTGAGATATCTCAAGGAAGGACACATCCCCGGAAATGAGAATCCTAAGGCATTTAGGATGAAGGTATCACGATTCACTATTATAAATAATGTTTTATACAAGAAATCTCTTGCAGGACCGTATTTGAGGTGCTTGGAGGATCCTGAAGCCAAAGAAGTACTTCAGGATATACATGAAGGGGATTGTGGTAATCACACCGGGGGCAGATCATTGTTCTCGAAAGCATTAAGGACAGGATATTATTGGCCAACGATGAGGAAAGATGCTGCAGAATATGCTCGAAGATGTGATGCATGTCAAAGACATAGTAACATACTACATCAACCAGCTGAACCATTATATCCTGTAGTTTCCCCTTGGCCATTCATGAAATGGGGGATGGATATAGTAGGAAAGTTACCAAAAGCTCCGGGAGGAAAAGTCTTTATGTTAGCAATGACGGATTATTTCTCCAAGTGGGTTGAGGCTGAGGCATTTGTTCAAGTTAGAGACCAAGAAGTAGTATCCTTCATAAAGAGGAATATCCTGACTAGGTTTGGGGTACCAGCTGAGATCATTTGTGATAATGGGTCCCAGTTTATAAGCAAAAGGACTACTGACTTTTGCAAGAATTGGGGAATCAAAATGATCACATCTACTCCGGTACATCCTCAAGCAAATGGGCAAGCTGAATCCTCAAACAAGATAATAGTCAATAATTTAAAAAAGAGATGCAGCAAGGCTAAGGATGGCAGCATATCAACAAAGAATATCCAGAGCATATAATAAGAATATAAGGACTAGAAGATTTCGAGTTGGTGATTGGGTGTTAAGAAAGGCTTTTCAAAATACCACCAATCCTGCCGATGGCAAGCTAGCTCCGAAATGGGAAGGACCTTATGAAGTTGAGTCAGAAGCAGGGAAAGGAGCATATCGACTCAAAAATATGGAAGGGGATATGCTACCAAGATCCTGGAATGCAATACATTTAAAGCTCTATTTCAAGTAAGAGTAGAATTTATTTTCTATCTCGGAATGGTATGTATTCTATTTTAAATATATTTGTTTATTGTCTTGAACCCAATACTGACTTAAGCATCGGAGGGGTGTTAGCCAAGCTAACACCCACCTTAGTTTACAATTGTTTTGCAGGATATGTTTCAGGATATAGCTCCAGGATATATACTCAGGATAAGTCGAAAGATTAGAGGATTGGCCCCTTCTCTCACGTTTAAGGGATCCTGGTCCCTTCAAAGGTTTAAAGGTATTCACCTTTCTTACGAATTGGGTTTAAACACCTCGCCTGGAGCGCAAGTTATCTAGGTATAGTTCAAGGTAGCGGGACCAGTTCATGTAAAAGTGGCTGACAATTTCGTTACTTTTGGCTATATCCTAGATCCTGAAGGTATATGAGGATTGATCACCCTCTCTCACGAAAGAGTATTTTCATACTCTCCAAGGTTTAAAGGTTTTCGCCTTTCTAAGAATTGGAGTTTATACACTCTCGCCTGTAGCGCATGAAATTTAGGGTTTATCCCCAGGATATTAAGGGTTTATCCCAAGTATGCTAAGGATTCATTTCAGGATATCATAGGTTTTGCCCTGGGGTATTCGGAATTCATTCGAGTCAAAATATAAATACATTTGTGTTTTTGTCGAATACAGGGGACATACACTGGGGACAAACTTATAATGGAAGATTGAAATTGATTCTCTAAGGATTTATGGTATGATCTATCCTTTTTATTTGAACAATTTATAGGTTGTATTTCAATATCCTGATCAAGATATCTTTCAGGATATCTTCTAGGATATGTTTATGATAAATTCTTAAGAATGTTCAAACCAAACAGTTTCCACAAGTAAAATTTTCATATTAATGACAACAATAATAAAGTCAAAAGAGAAGTTATATTATTAACATATCAAAAGATGTGCTCTTAGTTTCACCTCAAAACAAGGCCCATCCACTAAGAGCACTAATAGTTCATTACCATATTTACCCAACAGTTGAAGGTTTCATCTCAAACCGAGACCCATCCACCTTCAACTGTTGTATTGTTCAAAAAGCATGCAGGAAATGTAAATTGTTCAGGTGCAGGAAAGTAAAGTGCTGAAAAGTAAATTGTTTAAGGGACTACAGACCAACATTCAAATTTAAAAAGTGGGCTCTGGCCTTGGCACGTATATCCGTCATCGCCCACCTAAATGCCCTCACACAGCGGCATCTCCTCCAACCTTCTCAGACTTCTCAGCACCAGCATCCTGACCAGCATCTTGAGCAGCATCCTCGCCAATGTCCATCCCAGCATCTGCTCCAGCATCCTTCTTGTCTCCAGCCTGGATCACCACCTCTGCTGACTTAGAAGACTCACCAGCTTCAACAGGAAGTGGCACAGCTTTGCCTTCGAGCTCCTTCAGTTTGGCCACCCAGGATTCAACTGGCCAAGATGGACAAACAAGGCCCATCTCCTTGGCCTCGTAGGCCATCTTGATGCGTGCTTGTAACAGGGAGACAATAGCAGAAGCCTTGATTCCCTCCCGGAAGTTGACCAAGGATTGATCATGATCCATTTGAACAGTGGCGAGTTTGACCTCAGCGTCTTGGGTGACCTTCTTCAGCAGGCTTTCGTAGTGCCGGGTCTTCGCCTCAGCAATGGCACCTTGGTCAGCGACGGTGCTTTCAAGCTGTTTGATCCTGGCTTCATGAAGTGCAACAGTACCACAAGCATCATTATACAAGTGGAGCAAATGCTGGAGGCCCTGCACATCAATTACGGATATAAGTTAGAATATATATTGACCAGGATATCCTGTCAGGATATCCTATTAGGACATACGTGCAGGATATACGTGCAGGATATAAGTTAGGATATTACCTTGTTGAGAAAGGATGTCATTGGCTCTAAGGAATCAGAGAAGCTGAGTTAGTCATAGGAGAACCCTTCTGAACCTGGAGCAGTGACTTCAAGACCTTTCCTCTTTTTTGCTGTGGAAGCACGAGTTCTTGGATTGGCCTTGGGAGCCGGGAGTGGCTTGGAGCTAGTTGCAGCAGGAGTTTCTTTCTTGACTGTGGCTGGGGTTGGATAGCTGTCGAGTTCATCAAGGTCTAGATAGACTGGAACTTTGCTGGAATCTGCACACAGGGAGTAAAATTCAAAATCTCTCCTAAAAATATCAAATAAAAACATATATGTACAGGATATCTTGCAGGATCCTTACCAGACATGTTTGCGCTTGAAAGAGGACTTGGAGTTGGTGGAGATGGGTTAAAGCTTCTCTCTGCTTCTGAAAGCAGTCTGATGGCGTCTATTCTTTTTTTGAGAATCAGCAAGAGGAGGTGCAATTTTCCTGAAATCAGCTGCATACACAACAGAGAAAATAAAATTGGTCAGTTCAGGATATAAAGCAGGATAAGAGGCAGGATCATCTTTAAACCCTAAATCCTACCCTTCTTCAACCATCTCATCGGATAATCCGTTCCACCAGGGATTGAATCCCTTTTTACAAAGAAATACTTGGATTGCCAACCATCCTCGTTCCTGGTGGCACGAAGTATCAATGGGTCACCGGAAGTAGAGTAAAACAGAAATCTGCATGATCCATGCCATCTAAGTTTGTAAGCTAGGGGCAGATCATGGACAGAAAGATCAGGAATGTGGTTTCTCTTGATTTAGTCAAGAATAGACAAAACACGCCAGAGCATTGGCATGGTTTGGCTGAAAGAGATTTTGGTGATATTAAAGAATTCGGTGATGAAATCCGGAAAGGGGAATTGTAGCCCTAGGGTAAAAGGGAAAGCACTGAAGCATATCCACTCACTGGAAACCATATCTGACCGGATTTCCCGGTCAAAGGGTCTAAATACGGTTCCTACCGGGAAGATACCGGAGGATTTCAAGGCCGACAGGTGGGCACTATCGAAGGTACATGCTTCCTTCTCCGGTTCTTGGAGAAGGTTCTGGTGGATGAATGTGGGAGCCGAGTCACCTGAACTGGACCTTGTTTGCCTAGGCATTTGGTCGCATGAATTTTCGCCGGAGAAAGATGATAAAGATGAATATGAAGATGAGGGAGAGAATATTACCTTTTTCCTTGCTGATTATGATTAAAAAAAGGAGATGAGGATGAGAAGATATAGGGCATGATGAGTAAATATAGGCTGGGTAGTTGAAAACGGTCACATCATTAGTCTTATCTATTAATTACCTCGGCCACCGTGAAAAATGTAACCGTTGATGCAGGATATCAAACGGTAACTGATGTGCGTGAAAGTGTTATATATATTAGGTGTATATTTTAAGCCCTTTTTAACACTTATTTTTAGCCAAGTTTTAAATTTATAAAACACGATATTTTACTAACACTAAACACACATATGGGCAAGTGCACCCATCGTGAGCGTAGTATAGCGTTGGTAAGATACCGAGGTCGTACAAGGACACAAGAGCTTTTAGTACCGGTTTATCCTCAACGTCTAATCAAAAATAAAAAGTTTAGAAAAATATTTTAAACTAAGAAAAATAAAAACTAACTAAAATGCTGAAAATAAAAATAAAATAAAAACAGATAGACAAGATGAATCACTTGGTTCCGACTCGTATCTAGTATAACCTTTGATTATTTCCGCACTTTTGCACATAATTAAGAGATTATCTTAGTTATTGTAGTAGGCCCCTCTTTTGAAGGTAACGTTACCCTCACCCCAGTAGTTTGAGTCAGCAAGGATACAATCCTAAAAGGGTGGATTATTGGAAGATAATGAATTAAGTTATTAATGCAGTATTGTGGTAGGCCCCGCTTTTGGCGGTGACGTTACCCTCGGCTAAGTAGTCTGAGTCAGCAGGGATACAGTCCTAAATAGCCGGGTTATAGTATTAATAGTAGTTAACTTATGAGGGGATCAAAGAGTTTGGACCCCCGCCATCCAATACCGTGAAGCATTGAAGGAGGTCCTACTAAATTTGACCCAGGTCCATTGCAGGACCTCTAAACGCTGAACAATGGCAAGACCTTTACCAAACCGTTCCCTTAACCCCCGACCAGGTAGCCAACATACCTCCATATAGACCGTGGAGATATGAATGGTGAAAATCCTTTATTTTATATAGACAGTAAAATAATGCTAAGACACCACGGACAAACGATAAGGAAAGATCACCTTCAACATAAGTAACTAGTTATTAAAGTCATTAATACAAAACCAAATAAAAAGTGCAAAAGATTAGAAATAAAAAGTATTATACTAGACACTTTGTCTTCACCAAGTGATGTAAGAGACTTAGGCAAACATGGCCTTGATTGTCAAGAACTCTTACGATCAATCTTGGATCTCGA
Organism: Helianthus tuberosus; assembly: GCA_030545235.1. NCBI lineage: Eukaryota > Viridiplantae > Streptophyta > Magnoliopsida > Asterales > Asteraceae > Helianthus > Helianthus tuberosus. The sequence continues at coordinate 8,575,810 of CM060434.1, read as the reverse complement.
GACGACTTACACACTCTACGATGGACAATGGATGATGGTGGTGGATGATGGTGTTGTGATGGTGGTGGGTGGTGGATGAAGTGTGAGAGAGGTGGTGTGCCAAGGGATGAGTTGAAATGAAACCAAGCACTCCTATTTATAGGCTGAACAGAGAGCTGGGCACGGCCCCGCGTCCGCTGGGCACGGCCCCGTGCCTGTCTGACACTCTCTCTCCTCATTAATTGTAATTCGCAATTACAATTAATGCGCCTGCTGTACTTTCGACACGCCCCCGTGTTCGCTGGACACGGCCCGTGGTGGGCAATAGAAGCTTCTATAGGTTTGTCTTTTCTGCTGCTTCTTGGACACGGCCCCGTGCTGGCTGAGCACGGGGCGTGTTCAGTCTTCTGCCTTCTCTATTTTGCTTGGGAAGATGCCGTTGAGGGGTCGGGCAGTCCACTTATGTTCCTTTCCTTGTATTTATGTTGGATTTAGCTGTCTTTTTGCTTCTTTTGTGTTTTTGAGCTCATTTAATCCTGAAAATACAAAAGGAAGACAAAAACACTCTTTTTCCAATATTAGTACTTAAAAAGGGTTAGTTTTATGCCTTATTTGATGTAATTTATATGTTGCATTTTACACACATCAAATACCCCCACACTTGAACTTTTGCTTGTCCTCAAGCAAAACTCTTTAATATGTGGCTTACACTCCCAAATGGAATGGGTAGAAGAGAAGGTTTTTGGCTTGTCGTAGAGTGTTGGGAATCCAAGATCTTTTTGGGTTTTATTTTTATTTATTTACAATCCTATTCGTAATGATTTATTTAGAACGTTTCATAGGAGAAATTACTTATTTGGGCATAACATGCCTTTTTAAAATTCCATTTATATACATGTTCACATACCTCACGGGATAAATCACTCACACTCGGCTGAAGGTGTATTTTTAGTGAATCACTCGAGAGCGGCATGGAACTTATTCCTACCATAAGCTTGCCAAGCAATCAATCCTCCTCCTTTTTAACTTTTATACCTTTGTAAATATCAAGAGGACTTTGTGGGTTAAGGGTTAGGCTTGGGTTAAAGGTAGGTGGTTGGGATAGTGGTTAGTGGTTAGTAGAAAAAGGGCGAAAAGCGTAACAAGTGTCGGTTTTCGTAAGACTTTCTATTTTTGTAACTTTTTATTTTGATGAAGCTTTTATTCAAACAAAGTTATTTTTGATGAACTTGTTTGTTTATTTTCTTTTTGCTTCATCAACAACACATTTTTTTTTTCACCTTACGAAAAACCGAACTTGTTACTAAAACAAAGGGTTAAAAATAAAAAGGTTTTGGTGGGTAAAAGGGTTTTTGGTTTGGGTGATGAAATGAAAAGGTTTAGGCTCAAAGGGGCTAACTAGGGGGATTTTTGGGTAGGTGGTAAAAGAAAAAGAAAAATAATGGTGTAGAAATAAAAAGGGTTAGTCCTAATGCCTCCATCATTTACTTACTCGGGTTTAAGTTGATAAGGACCGGGAATGTATCGTCATGGCAAGTTCTAGAGTTGTAAGAACCAAGCGGCTATTCACACAAGAAACGAAAAATGAGCATTTAGTCTAATGATATGTAATTGTATGCTCAATAAAGGCTCAAAACTCACTTTTGTGGGAATAGGTTTTTATGTGATCAAGTATATATAATCAAATTTTAACTAAGTTTGTCATGCCTTTCCATAATTTTCTTATGTTGGTTCTTTTTATCACTACGCTATCGGTTGTAAATTCGTAAAAATATAACCTTTTTGAGAACTTGAATTTCCCGAGTTAAACCTAGACAAGTAAGAAAAATGAAATTTTTGGAAAAAAATTTGGGGTGATTAGCGGTTCCAATAGAGTTTTGTGTAAGGCTTGTATTTAGGACTTGCAAAATTCAAGGTTTTAGCATCCCCCCCACACTTAAATTACACATTGTCCTCAATGTGTCCCAAAAATAAATTTTTAGGTTGATTAGACGTGTAAAATGGTGTAAAAAGCAAAGGTTTATGTTACTGGTAGTCTAGACACGGCCCCGTGTCCACTGGACACGACCCCGTGGCGAACTGCCAGTAACGAAAACTTACAGAAGGTGAACACGGCCCCGTGTCCACTGGACACGGCCATGTGTCTGACAAAAATCTGCAGGACAGTAACCAAACAGCAGGTCTGGGAGGTGAGCACGGGGGCGTGTTGGCTGGGCACGTCCCCGTGTGGACAGTCTGAAAGCCTGAAAAACAGGTTTCTTCCTCCGGTTTTTCCATCCTGGCCCTATAAGTGCTGAGGCTTAGCACCCCAAGCCTTGGTTTGGACCTGTTTCATCACTTAATACCACACCAAGCAACACAAACATCCTACATTACCATAGTTAATTGTTCCAAGCATAAAGTAAAAGAAAAAGAAAAATAAAATGCAGAAAATAGTTAGGAAAAGTAAATTGTTTAACACTTGGCACGCAGGCCATCAATTGTTCAAGATTGTAAAGGGTTAACCTGGGGAGTCATCCATCAACTGCTTCCTCCTCTGCTCCTCTCGCCTACTCCATAGCATCGTCATCATCATCATCATCATCATCATCATCCCCTCCATGGCGTGCAATGTGATCTCGTATGTATCCGACATCGTCTTGGATTTCGGATAGGTTTCTCTCGATAGCTCCGACCCGGTGGTAGGTGTTGCTTGCCATGTTATAGGTGTTCCGAGTACACATGAGGTTTTCCTGCAACAAATCATGCAAACTTTGAAAGTTAGGAAAACCGCCTCCCGAGGAGGATGATTGGCCCGGATCACTGTGGATTTGGTATTGGTACTGATGATGTTGCGGAGCTGGGAGGACAAGCGCTTCTTGCGGGTTCCATGCATGACCTTGCATCCTTTGAAAGGTTACCGTCCCGTCTTCTGCCTCATAGATCAGGTTCATTGAGCGGCATATGTGAATATCCACCGTACCCGACCATGGGCTCCTCTCAAATGACCTAGGTATGTGGGCGAAGTGCTTGAAAAGACGGTACACCCATCCCCCGAAGAAAATAGGAGTTGGTGCACTAGCAAGGCGGTTGTGATGCATGTTTCGGAGCATGAGGAACGGAACATCAAGCGGCCTACGGTTGTGAATGCAGTGGAGGACAAGCAAATCTCGTAACCCAACGACGCCACTACTGTCATGCCTTTGGCTAAGAGAGTAGCCGAGGAGCCTATGAATGTATCTGTATAGCGGATCCCTCAGCTTTGTACTCTTAGTGCTGCTCGGATTGTAGAACCCTTCCCCAATCTGAGCCCACATGGCTTGGCGTTCGTTGTCATCTATCTCTCTCATTCCCCCAGTATTTTCTTCGTTTCCCGCATCCTCTTCCGCATACAACCCGATAATCGACCCGAATTGTGCCATAGAGATCGAATACCTCGTTCCGCCACACCGGAATGACACCCCGTCATTATCGAACGGGTCGCACCTTGAAGTGAATGCAAAGGTGCTGTAAAATTCCAAGGTGCATTCATGGACGGAACGGAGTCGAGTTGTTAGTGCAACTCTGAGTGGTCCCGTGACAATGTTGTTGAAACGGTCAATTTGATTCACCATGGTTAGTAGTTCTGTGCAAGCTTGCCTCGGGTATTCCTCCGGCCTTGTTTGAAGAAGCTCGTATCGAGCTCTTGCATCTAGCTCATTGGCGTTGAACCTTGTGAATTTTCTGGCCATCTGCAAGAATACACCAAAAGTTAGCACGAAATAGAAATATTTTCGGACAAAACTGCAAACAGCGGCCTGGACACGACCCCGTGTTCAGTGGACACGGCCCCGTGTCCAGAGGTCTGTTACTCAAAAATTCCATTTTTCGACCCGGTTTCGAAAACTTGAAAATTTTTGGTCCAATAGGTGCGGTTTCCCCCGAAAATGAAACCCTAAGTGCCATTTTTCCCAAAATATCCCGTTTACCCTATCAATTTTATCTTTTTCGGTTCAAGAACAAGGGTTTGGGGTTTTTGTAAGAAATCGGGTGAATCTATGAACAATACAAGTGTATTTACTTCCCTTAACACTAATCTAACTAAATGCAAACAGATCTAAACAAAAATTTGAGGTTCGATCCGGATGAACTTCAAGAACCCTAGATTTTTCCCCAAATTTTTGGTGTTTTAACTACATGCAAGTAACTAATCTAACTACTAAGAGTGATAGAATCATACCTTGACGTTGTTAGATCGATAGGAGACGTCGAAATTTTGCGAAAAATCGCCTGGAACCAGAGCTTTTGTGGGGAAACGGGGCGTGTGGAATGAAGAAACTGTTTTGAAAAAGGGGTTTTATCCCGTCTGCAGCGCGAACACGGCCCCGTGTCCAGCGGACACGGCCTCGTGTCGAGCGAGCTTTTTTTTTTTTTTTTGTGCGCGTGTGAGTGCCCCTTTTTCCCATAAGCTATGGTTAGAAAACTTACCGCTTTATTTTGTCATCTCAATCGTTCGTAACTTACCAGGCATGATGTTTTTATTCTTCCACTGTTTGAAGCGAGATCTCTTCTTCCTCATCCTCAATAAATCCTTGATAGAGTTTCAGCCGTTGGCCATTGACCTTAAATGGTGGCCCATTTCGAGATTTAATTTCTACTGCACCGTGTGGAAAAATGTGGGTGATGGAAAAAGGTCCTGACCACCTAGACTTTAATTTACCAGGAAACAATCGAAGTCGTGAATTAAACAAAAGAACTAGATCCCCTACCCGAAATTCATTAGGTTTAATATGTTTGTCATGCAAATTTTTCATTCTTTCCTTATAAATTTCAGAGTTTGAGTATGCATAATTCCTAAGCTCGTCTAATTCATTTAGTTGACAAAATTGTTTTTTACCAGCAAATTCTAAATCCAAGTTTACATTTTTGATTGCCCAATAGGCTTTGTGTGCAATTTCTACTGGAAAATGACAACTTTTTCCATAGACTAGCTTATACGGGGTTGTACCTATTGTTGTTTTATAAGCAGTTCGAAAAGCCCATAAAGCATCATCTAATTTATCAGCCCATTCCTTTTTATTTAACCCTACGGTTTTTTCGAGTATTCGTTTTAAACCTCTATTAGTCACTTCGGCTTGTCCGTTTGTTTGAGGGTGATACGCTGTTGAAACCCGGTGATAGACCCCATATCTTGTTAAAATTTTTTCAAGTTGATGGTTGCAAAAATGGGTACCTCTATCACTTATTAAAGCTTTAGGTGTGCCAAAACGAGAGAATAATTTTTTCAGAAATCTTACCACGACTCTTCCATCATTTGTTGGAAGTGCCTCGGCCTCGGCCCATTTAGACAAGTAATCTACTGCCACAAGTATATATTTGTTTCCTTTCGATGGTGGGGAAGGGTCCCATAAAGTCGAGTCCCCACACATAAAAAATTTCACAAACAAGAATGCCATTTTGTGGCATTTCGTTATTGGAAGAAATATTACCTGTTCTTTGGCAAGCATCACATGTTTTTACAAGACTTTGAGCGTCTTTGTAAATAGTTGGCCAATAAAACCCTGAATCGAATACCTTTCGTGCGGTACTAGCAGCACCATGATGTCCTCCGTATGGACCTTCATGACAATGGCGGAGAATTCTTCGTGCTTCACTACCATGTACGCATCGTCTGACGAGTTGGTCGGCACACATTTTGAAAAGATATGGATCTTCCCAAAAGTAGTGTTTCACATTGGCAAATAATTTTTTTCTTTGATGATGTGGCCATCCTTTTGCGACTATACCGCTAGCTAGGTAGTTAGCATAGTCGGCGTACCATGGTTCTTCCTTGTATTCCACCATTTCCAGGGACTCAGTTGGAAATTTTTCGTTGATTTGCTCGTCCCTGGTTGCCTCTAAAGCTGGGTCTTCTAAGCGTGAAAGATGATCTGCTGCGGTATTTTCTGCTCCTCTTTTGTCCTTGATTTCAATGTCAAACTCTTGGAGGAGTAGAATCCACCTAATCAAACATGGTTTTGCGTCTTGCTTCTTGAAGAGATATCGAATGGCTGCATGGTCTGTATAGACTATAGTTTTAGAAAGAACAAGATAAGAACGAAATTTATCAAAAGCAAATACCACAGCTAGTAACTCCTTTTTCAGTTGTTGTGTAATTTTCTTGTGCATCATTAAGTGTTTTACTAGCATAATAGATTGGGTGGAAATGCTTTTCTTTTCTCTGTCCCAAGACAGCTCCAACTGCAAAGTCACTGTCATCACACATGATTTCGAAAGGAAATTTCCAATCAGGCGCTATCATGATAGGTGCATTGACTAACATTTCCTTTAGGGTAAGAAATGCTTGATTGCAATCCTTGTCAAAGATGAATGGAGCATCTTTTTCAAGTAATTTCGTTAGAGGCCTTGAGATTTTTGAAAAGTCTTTGATAAATCGCCTATAAAATCCGGCATGCCCTAGGAAACTTCTGATAGCTCGTACGGAGGATGGAGTTGGTAATCTAGAAATGGTATCTATTTTGGCTCGATCCACCTCCATTCCTTCGCTTAAGATCTTGTGACCGAGTACTATTCCATCCGTTACCATGAAATGGCATTTTTCCCAATTAAGGGCGAGGTTAGTTTCCTCACATCGGGATAGCATTCGTTCAAGGTTATCGAGGCATTGGTCATATGAATCCCCAAAGATAGAAAAGTCGTCCATAAAGACTTCCATTGTCTTTTCTATCATGTCATGGAAAATGGCTACCATGCAACGTTGGAATGTTGCTGGGGCATTGCATAGACCAAACGGCATGCGTCGATAAGCAAAAGTTCCATAGGGACATGTGAAAGTTGTCTTTTCTTGGTCTTCGGGTGCTATCGGGATTTGAAAGTATCCTGAAAAACCATCCAAGAAACAATAAAATTTATGACCGGATAATCTTTCTAACATTTGATCAATGAAGGGTAAAGGAAAGTGATCCTTCCTTGTTGCTTCATTTAATCGTCTATAATCTATACATACTCTCCATCCTGTGACGGTTCTCGTTGGTATTAGTTCATTCTTTTCGTTAGTTATTACCGTCATACCTCCTTTCTTCGGAACTACTTGGACGGGACTTACCCAAGGACTATCTGAGATAGGATAGATAAGTTCGGCATCAAGTAGCTTGATGACTTCGTTTTTAACCACTTCTTGAACATTTGGATTTACTCGACGTTGTGGTTGTATGACCGATTTATAGTCATCATTCATCAAAATTTTGTGTGTGCACATAGAAAGACTAATTCCTTTTATGTCTACAAGTTTCCAAGCTATTGCGTTTTTGTGTTTTTTCAAAAGATTAATTAATTTTTCCTTTTCTAAGTTATTTAATTTAGACGAAATAATTACCGGTAAATTACCATCTTTGTCTAGAAAAGCATATTCCAAACCTTTTGGAAGTTCTTTGAGCTCAAGTGGTGGGTCTTTAGGAGACTCCTTATTTGGTTGCTCATTTCGATCAAGAACTTTAAAAGTTTGTTCTATGGCGACCTCTTCTTCAACAAAGTGGTCAATCTCTTCACTTGTATCGGGTGGTTCATCTTCATCTTCAATTAGGGGGTCATTATTGCCGAATGGATATTTCATTGATCGTTCGAGATCGACACTTCTTTTAAATGCCCCTAATTGAAGAGGTAGATTGTTGAACTTCCGGTTTTTCAAAGCTTCATGAGTTTTTACAAATGGTCGTCCCAACACTAGAGGAGCGTCATCGAGGATGACAAAGTCGGTTGGGATTACCATTTGATTTGTTTGAACCAAGACATATTCAACTATACCGATTGATTTTATTACTTTCCAATTGGATAGAAAAATGGGTATTTGAAGTGGAGAAAAATCACTAATACTTAATTTTTCGAAAATGTAGTTAGGCATTATGTTAACACAAAGATCCTTATCGATTGTGACATTACTAATAAACGAATTTTGAAAGAAACATGGAACCGGTGTAATGTTAATTTCAAATGGGTCTTCTTTTATTAGCGAAATTTGATCATTAGTTAACTTAACACTTACCGTTTCGTCAATTTTTGTGTTAGTGTTCAACTCTTTTAAAAACTTAGCATTAGTGGGTACTAAACAATGGTTTTCGAAAGAAGGTGACAAGAGATTAATTTCTTCAAAATTAGACTCTTCTTGAATTTTAACGTTGTCAGACTCACCTTCTTCGTTGTTTAACTCATGTGTCGGTTTTTCACTTATTTGTTCTTCCATTTTTACATTTTCAGTTATCTCTTCTTTTTTTAATTCTTCTCTTGCGCGGGACTCCTCTTCCCTTGCGCGAGCTTCTTTTATACATGGATCGATAACTCTAATGTGTTCTAATATCCTATCGGTTACTTCGGTTATAGAAAAAGAATCGGAATTTTCTAAGCTTGAATCCGGTTGTTCGACCCTTTGTTCCTCATAATACTCATATGAAGTCGATGGTTCGCACCATTGTTCTTCATTGTAAGCATATGATGGATAAGGTTCGTAATTTTGTTCTCCATAATACTCATATGAGGTGGGTTGTTCACGCCAAGGTTCCTCATAATAAGCATACGAAGGTGGTGGCTCATATCTCGGTTCCTCAAAGTATGAGTATAAGGGCTCATACCTTGGTTCATCAAATATGAGTATGAGGGAGGAGGTTCATACCTTTGGTCTTCATAGGATGTGTATGAAGTTGATGACTCGTACCTGGGCTCCTCATAGTAGGTGTATGAATTGGATGGTTGATATGGGCGATTATTTTGAATCGAGCGTGCATTACGACAATTAGTGCAATAATTACCCCTATAATCATCCTCCTCATAGGTGTAGTTGTAACCTCCTGAGTATTGATCCATAAGAATCACTCAGCAGACCACAACCGAGTCTCGAGATCAGAAAACAAAAAGAAAAACGGAAACAGAGGCTGGACACGGCCCCGTGTTCAGTGAGCACGACCCCGTGTTCAGGATCTGTATCTGGGCGTTTTAATTAAATTTACTGATTTCGTTGAGCACGGGGCGTGTTCAATGAGCACGGCCCGTGTTCAAGCTTCTGTTACTGGGTGTTTTTATGAAAATGTGCAGCACGGCCCCGTGTTCAGCGAACACGGCCCCGTGTACAGGTTACTGTAAATGCAAAACTAAACTAAAATGCAGAAAAATGTGCGCGCGTTTTAAAAAAGGTTTTGAAAAAAACTGATTAGGCCGTCGATTTTAAGCTTTCTTAAAATCCTTGTGTCCCCGGCAACGGCGCCAAAAACTTGATGTGCGTGAAAGTGTTATATATATTAGGTGTATATTTTAAGCCCTTTTTAACACTTATTTTTAGCCAAGTTTTAAATTTATAAAACACGATATTTTACTAACACTAAACACACATATGGGCAAGTGCACCCATCGTGAGCGTAGTATAGCGTTGGTAAGATACCGAGGTCATCCAAGGACACAAGAGCTTTTAGTACCGGTTTATCCTCAACGTCTAATAAAAAATAAAAAGTTTAGAAAAATGTTTTAAACTAAGAAAAATAAAAACTAACTAAAATGCTGAAAATAAAAATAAAATAAAAACAGATAGACAAGATGAATCACTTGGTTCCGACTTGTATCTAGTATAACCTTTGATTATTTCCGCACTTTTGCACATAATTAAGAGATTATCTTAGTTATTGTAGTAGGCCCCTCTTTTGAAGGTGACGTTACCCTCACCCCAGTAGTTTGAGTCAGCAAGGATACAATCCTAAAAGGGTGGATTATTGGAAGATAATGAATTAAGTTATTAATGCAGTATTGTGGTAGGCCCCGCTTTTGGCGGTGACGTTACCCTCGGCTAAGTAGTCTGAGTCAGCAGGGATACAGTCCTAAATAGCCGGGTTATAGTATTAATAGTAGTTAACTTATGAGGGGATCAAAGAGTTTGGACCCCCGCCATCCAATACCGTGAAGCATTGAAGGAGGTCCTACTAAATTTGACCCAGGTCCATTGCAGGACCTCTAAACGCTGAACAATGGCAAGACCTTTACCAAACCGTTCCCTTAACCCCCGACCAGGTAGCCAACATACCTCCATATAGACCGTGGAGATATGAATGGTGAAAATCCTTTATTTTATATAGACAGTAAAATAATGCCAAGACACCACGGACAAACGATAAGGAAAGATCACCTTCAACATAAGTAACTAATTATTAAAGTCATTAATACAAAACCAAATAAAAAGTGCAAAAGATTAGAAATAAAAAAGTATTATACTAGACACTTTGTCTTCACCAAGTGATGTAAGTGACTTAGGCAAACATGGCCTTGATTGTCAAGAACTCTTACGATCAATCTTGGATCCCGAGACGACTCACACACTCTACGATGGACAATGGATGATGGTGGTGGATGATGGTGTTGTGATGGTGGTGGGTGGTGGATGAAGTGTGAGAGAGGTGGTGTGCCAAGGGATGAGTTGAAATGAAACCAAGCACTCCTATTTATAGGCTGAACAGAGAGCTGGGCACGGCCCCGTGCCTGTCTGACACTCTCTCTCCTCATTAATTTTAATTCGCAATTACAATTAATGCGCCTGCTGTACTTTCGACACGCCCCCGTGTTCGCTGGACACGGCCCGTGGTGGGCAATAGAAGCTTCTATAGGTTTGTCTTTTCTGCTGCTTCTTGGGCACGGCCCCGTGCTGGCTGAGCACGGGGCGTGTTCAGTCTTCTGCCTTCTCTATTTTGCTTGGGAAGATGCCGTTGAGGGGTCGGGCAGTCCACTTATGTTCCTTTCCTTGTATTTATGTTGGATTTAGCTGTCTTTTTGCTTCTTTTGTGTTTTTGAACTCATTTAATCCTGAAAATACAAAAGGAAGACAAAAACACTCTTTTTCCAATATTAGTACTTAAAAAGGGTTAGTTTTATGCCTTATTTGATGTAATTTATATGTTGCATTTTACACACATCAGTAACATTTTTGGGGACAATTGTTATGGGTGAAATTCTGAGCCCATATCCTGGAAAATATCTTGATGTATATCTTGGTTATATAGTATCTGTTTACATCCGGGATGCTGATTCAGGATTTTGGTAACATCCTGAATGGTATCCTCAGGATTACTAACGGATGTTGGATCGTGTACGTGACCCTGAAAGTCAGTTAAGGTAGTTCAACATCGATTACTAAGGCGGAATCAAAGTAAACAACGTCCAAAACAACTTGTATCTTCTAATCTTTCTTTCTATTATCAACCGTGAGCTTTTACAATGATTTCTGATGAAATTTTGGCAGCACCTTCACTCACATTCACAACCATTCAACTGTTCCGTTTGAAATGAGACTATCACACACCTATATATAGACAAAGACCCTTCCGTTTGAACTTAACACAACCTGGTTCAAACGGAACCCTATCTTAAACGATTGTTTCAAACGGAACCATCATGTTTCAAACGGAACCCTCATAAACACTTCCTAAAATCAAAACTAAACCCTAATTTGACATTTAAGATCCAATCTTGACTTTCTTGATTTAAGACTTGATGAAGATGCAGTCAACAGACATTCTTGTGCATCAACAGACTCCCCCTTGGATGTTGACGTAGTCTTCAGATCCTGAGTCTTCAGTCTTAGTCTTTTCTCTAACTCTGTCTTTTCATAAAAAGCACTCTATCTTCACACTCCCATATACTGTTGATCCAGACTCCCCCTTTCACAGACTCCCCCTCTCGATATGCTGAATCTGAGATATCTGGTTCAAGCTTTGACAATTTGCTTCCATTGGGAATAATGAAGACCAAATCTGTTACTCAACCAACAAACATTACAATTCTATTTTTTAATATTAATTCTCAAACTCAATCAGCTTTAGAAATCCACTCAAGTATTCAGGTCCAAGTTAATGACCCTGACTACTTGATTAATCTACCAAGTCCAAATTAATGACCTTGGTTGATCATTTGACGAAACAAACTGATTTTAAAACAACAATTTCAAACATTTTCTGAAAATAACAAGTATCAAGTTAATGAACTTGTTTTTATCATTTCAAACAATTCAAACTTCTTCAAAGTAAGCTCTCCTCATTCTTCAGTCCAGAATCTCCTGCATCTGCTTCAAACATCTGAGAATCCAACAATCAACTCTCCACTTTGGTTTGTCGGAAAATAAAGCAGAAATAAAATCTTTTTGGATTTTATCAAAGTGTTCTAAACTAAGAAATGAAATACAGAAAACTTAAATTTCAGAAAGTAAACAAAGTAAACTATTTACAAACATATTTTTGCGAGCGTGTCCGGGAATCATATCAGCTTTTTAGACAAATCACAAGTACCGTTAAGCTACATTACATACTCAGACTTAAACAATTCACCTCGATTGTCAATATACTGATCCATCTTAAATTCTCACACAAATTTCAATTTACTCAGGATACGATTTAGATGAATTAAGAACTTAGTTCATTCATGTGTCCCACCTCTTGAATATACTCCCGTATCCAGAATCCCAATAATCAGTCTTACAGGTGAGTATACTACAATGATATCTGTATATAAATTAGGTGTGCGAGGGCCGAGGGATCTCAGGTCGATACTTCCGTATACGCAGAGAGATATCAACTTCGACTTTTCGGTGTGTCCCCTTTAGAGGATCTTTTTGCTTACAACAGCAGCATTTATCAATTTTATTGTTTCAGCATGCTGAGGGTTTAATGCTGTGTTTCAAGCATTGCAGCAAGTATTAGCCAAGGACTAGGTCAGAACTACCGTTCAGCAGAAGTCCCGGAATAATACCCCAGACATCATTGAGTATAAAGACCTAGTATATCAGATTAAGAGACCTTTCAAACGAGATTTCAGGGGTTACCTATATATCCAAGTAGTGTTCCCCACGAATTCACAAGTTTGAATTTAGGTTTATATCCCGAATAAATTTACTAAGTGTGCGAAAACCTATCGACACATCATCAGTAAGATTGTTTAACTCTTTTATACTTTTCAAATCTTTAGCATACTGTAATCGTCTAGCTGATGTACTATCATTTTCCCTATATACACAAGCTCTTTTTCATTTTATCATGTTTTTGTATTTTTGCATTTATTTACTGTTTTTGTATTTTCTGAAAACATAACTATGTACAAACATCTACTCCCCCTAAATACTAAAACAAGTAAAAATTCGACAAACCATTGCAGATTGTTTCTCGTCTTCATCCGCAACAGTACTCTCATCAACGCCAATTATGCCATCCGACACCGACAGAAGCTTCATACCATTCAGTTTTAAGAAATATTTAAACCGATTTTTATCAAAAGCTTTGGTATGTAAATCAGCTTTCTGTTCGTCAGTGTGGATTTTCTCAATTCGTATCAACTTTTTCTCAAAGCAATCACGAATAAAGTGATGACTAATTTCTATGTGTTTAGTTTTAGCGTGATGTACTGGATTTTTAGTTATATTTATTGCGGCCTCATTATCAACAAAAAGAGGTGTGTTAAGAAACTGCAAACCGTAGTCGCGCATCTGTTGCTGTATCCACAAGATCTGAGAGCAGCAACTGCTAGCAGAAACATACTCCGCTTCACATGTAGATAACGCCACAGACGTTTGTTTCTTACACTGCCAGGTAACCAATCTAGAACCAAAGAACTGGCATCCTGCAGTTGTTGATTTTGAATTGACTTTGCAGCATCCGAAATCCGAATCGGAATACCCTTCGAGCGTAAAATCGCCTTTTCTAGGATACCACAACCCCAAAGAAGGAGTTCCTTTCAGGTAGCGTAATATCCTCTTCACAATGATCATATGCGATGCTCTCGGGTTAGACTGAAATCTTGCTGCGAGGCACGTTGGGTACATGATATCAGGACGTGAAGCAGTTAGATACATTAAAGAACCTATCATGGATCGGTAAAACGTTTCATCATCCCTGTCTCCGGTGAGATCTAGGTGAATCCCATGATTTGTTGCAAGTGGGGTAGCAGCTGGAGTAGATCCTGACATCCCGAATTTCTCCAAGATATCATGAACGTACTTCGATTGATGAATGAAAATTCCCTCAGGAAGTTGTTCAACTTGTAAACCCAGAAAGAATTTCATCTCCCCCATTGATGACATTTCAAACTTTTGCTTCATCACTGATTCAAAATCTTTGCATAGATTTTCATTTGTCGACCCAAAGATTATATCATCCACATAAATCTGAACTATCAGAAGATGACCATCGACCTCTTTAGTGAAGAGAGTGGCATCCACTTTTCCACGAATGAACTTGTTGGCTAGTAGGTGTTGAGACAAAGTCTCATACCAGGCTCTCGGGGCCTGGTGTAAACCATACAGCGCTTTGTCCAATAAGTAGACCTTGTTTTTGTGGATTGGATCGATGAAGCCCGGCGGCTGACCGACATAAACCTCCTCTTTAACCTTCCCGTAAAGAAACGCCGATTTAACATCCAACTGATAAACTTTGAAGTTCTTCCAAGACGCAAATGCTAGGAAAATTCTGATAGCCTCTAGTCGTGCTACAGGAGCATAAACTTCGGTAAAATCAATTCCCTCCTGTTGACTAAAGCCCTGAACAACGAGTCGAGCTTTGTTCCTTACGACAACTCCTCTATCGTCCCTTTTACACTTGAACACCCACTTGGTGTTAATTTTCCTATGACCATCCGGCAAATCAACTAACTTCCACACTCCCAATTTCTCGAATTGACTAAGTTCCTCCTGCATAGCATTGACCCAAGAGTCTTCAGTAAGTGCCTCTTTGTAAGTTCTTGGTTCAACCTGCGAGATAAAACAACTCAATGAGAATTCAGTTTGCAAAGGAGCAACTTTTGTATAAAAACATGTAAGCCCTTTATCAATCTGATTTCGAGTGCGAACGCCTTTCTGCAATTCTCCTATGATCAACTCCTCTGGATGATATGAAAAAGTTCGCGGCATCACTTCACTTGGAACATCTACATTTCCCTCCAGATTAGTAACATTCTGCTCTGCATCTTGTTCACCAACTTGGTTTGTTTGACTTGAAATCTGAATTTGCTCCCCCTCAGAATTTGAATCTGAATCACCATGATCAAATACTGGCATGTTTTCAACTTCTAGATTATCATTCTGAACCGACTGATTATCCTGAGCAACTTCATTTTGTTGGACATCATCATGTTCACCAGCATTACTTGGACCTGCTTCATCATCATTTGAAGTTTCTCGTGGTCTCCTCGAATACTCAGCTGGGAACCTTAACTGCGACTCATATTCACGCAAAATATCCAACTCATCAAAGAAATCTTCATCATCCTCTGATTCTTCTCTCATGTCAAACGAATCCCAAAGTTTGTCATAATGATAACGCCATGAATCACCAGGATTCTGCGGCGGCATAGTATAACCTTGACATTCAACATTTGCAGCTTCAATAATCCGCTTCTCACTTGGAACGAAGACACGTCTCAACGGATTTGAATAACCAACAAATATTCCCTCAATGCTCTTCGGACCAAACTTTCCATGAGGCTCTATAACCGTACAGGGTGACCCGAACGGTTCTAGATACTTCAAATTCGGTTTTCGGTTATTGATTAGCTCAAAGCATGTTTTGTTGAACTTCTTGACAGTGAGAACCCTGTTGAGCGTATAACATGCGGCAGAAACAGCTTCAGCCCAAAAATTAATTGGTAACTTTGAATCTGCGAGCATAGTTCTAGCCGTCTCGATTAGTGTCCGGTTTTTGCGTTCTGCGACTCCATTCTGCTGCGGAGTGTACGGAGCACTACACTCATGCAAAATACCTCTTTCATCACAAAATTCTTCCATGTTGCTGTTCTTGAATTCAGTACCATTATCACTTCGAATTCTCTTGATACGCCTTTGGTACAAATTCTCAATCTTTCTGAACAGACCCATCAAACTGTCAAATGTTTCATCTTTCGTTTTCAAGAAAGAAACCCACGAAAATCTGGAATAATCATCAGTAACGACCAAACAATAGTAATCTCCTGTAATACTTTTGACATTCACCGGACCAAACAAATCCATGTGAAGTCTTTCCAGCGGTCTCGAAACTGAATTGACTTGCTTTGTAGGGTGTGACTTTTTCTTCTGCTTGCCTTTGATGCAGCTAATGCACTCCCCTTCCAGATGAAAACCTTTGATATTAACTCCCGTACCAAATCATTGTGCACCAAGTGATTCATCTTCCTTAGGTGAATATGCCCCATCTTTCGGTGCCACAATCTTGATTCTTTCTCAGTTGCTCTAGACACGAAACAATGTGCTTGACCAGTAGTTGTAGTTGCTACAGACATATCTAACACATATAAATCATTTACTCTAGGTGCCCTCATGATAATCCATTCTTCAGGAATAACAAAACCAGGTTTCAAAATCAAACATTCTTTATCAGTGAAGTGAGTAGTATACTGATTGTCACAAATCTGCGAGATACTAAGCAGATTGTTCTCCAGCTCAGTGATGTAGTTAACTCTCTCAAACGTCACAATCCCATTGGATAACGTTCCCTCACCAATAATTCTACCACCTTCATGACCTGCAAATCCCACATAACCACCATTGATATTCTTCACATCATACAGTAATGCAGTTTTTCCTGTCATATGTCAAGATGCGCCACTATCCATGATCCATCTTGAAATGGCTCTTGGAAGATCCTGCACATACCACAAGTTGATTTCAAAACATTTCAATAAAGATGCCGATTCATGCTTCGCGATCCAGGAAGCTCCGGCAATTCAAACTGGTGTCCACCTAGGCCTCATCAGCCTTAGGTGTAACCTTGACTTTCGCAATTTGAATTTTGAAATTTTCAGCCTTCAAAGGTGGAAAATTTGCATCATAATCAACCGAAATTGATTCTTCAGCCTTTTTCACTTCAGAAGTTGAAATTTTCATTTTAGTTTTTGGTTTCCAAACTTGTTGAGATAATGCAACCCATTTATAAAACTTTTCATTTTTAGTTACCACTTTCTTAACAGGTTCATTTTTCACTTTAATGTTGTTATTTTTCACACTCTTTTTCTCAACAACGATTGGTGCTTTACCCTTCACATCAACTTTACCCTTTTGAATCTTCACATTTTCAGTCTTAGGCTTCGTATTGGTACACTTTCGTGCAATGTGACCAACTTGATTACATCTGAAACATGTACGAGTATCAACAACTCGACTTGTGCCTTCAGACTGATAATGTGAAGCTCTTTTCTCAAAGAACTCTTTATTTGATTTTGAAAAAATTTCATTCTCTTCATCAGCAAGTGAACTTGAACTGTTCACAAACACCTTCTTTTCAGCAAACCTTTTGTTTTGAAAACTCTTTTTCTGATAACTATTACCACCCCGATAACCACCCGACCAATTGTTTCGATTGTTATTATAAAAACGTGGTGGTACAACATGCTTTTTGTAGTAAGCTTTATCTTTCTCAAAATTCATTTGCCTTTTTGTTTGACACAAACTGTTCACTTCTGACAACTCAACTTCAACCAATTTGAAAACATTTGTCAACTTTTTCACATTAACATTCTCAATGGGAAATTCAGAATCCGAATACAACTTATCAGATCCAGCCATCTTGTACATCACAAGACCCGGTTCATCACTTAAGTTGTTTTTGGACTTTGATTTCTGAATGTATTTGTCCAAGAAACACCCATCATCTTCAGTTGAATCAGACATTAAAACACTTTTAGCTGTACTCTTAACAATCTCTGTCTGAACACTATCATCAGATGACGTAAAAGTAACATCAATGTTTTCCGGAAGTTTAACTTCTTTTTCTTCCTCAATTTCAACCAACCCAGATTGCTTTTTCGTATAGTTATCAAGAACAGGTGGTGGAACTTGATGAAACCCCACCCCAGTTCCATCACAATACACATCTTCGCCCGCTTTGTCTTTCCCGATGGGTTTGGGAATGATATGTTGCAAAACAAAGCTTGCGGAGCTATAACTGTTAAGCTTCAACTGGATTCGCTCATTTTCGATTACAACCTCTTGAACTTTAAGTTTCAATTTAGCGATTTCATCCAGTTGTTGATTGATTGATTCTTCTTTGACTCTAAGCACTGCTCTTAGATGTTCATTTTCTTTAAAAGTTTTACCATTTCGATCATCACAATCTTTCAATGTACTTTTGAGTTTTTCAAATTTTTCAGAAATCTGACGGTTTTCAAGAATCAACTTTTCATTTTCTTGTTTAATTTTGTCATGATCAATTTTATCATTTTCAATTTGTTTAGTTAATTCTCTTATCCGTTCAGTTGAAGCTTTAACTGTTTTGTCACGATCAAGAATCTGATTCTCAACGCTTCTGACCTTAGCTGTCAGATCATCAACTTTCTTCCCGTTGAGATACGTGACTGTGCTACAAAATTTGCACTCTTTGTTGCAATTTTTGCAATCAGCATTTCCATCGATTTTCTTACCTGACACATTTGTTGACACATCTGAACTGACCTGGCTTTTTGACTCAGACACGGAGTTAGAGTCTACCTCAAGTGCCTTAGCAGCTAGCACTTTGTCAGCCATTCTTCCAAGATTCTCAGCATTCAACTCCTGCGTTGTGTCAATAACTCCAGTATCAATCTTCTTTGCTTTCTCGATCTCTTCTTTCTCCTTTCTCTCTTTCTCTTTCTCTTCTTCAATCATTTTCGAAGTTGGAGTTCCCCACCATTTGTGTTGCCAGTACTCATCATCTTCTTTGTATTGCTGAATTATGACTTCAATATCAAGTGTACTACCATCAATTGCAATATTTCCATACTCATCAAGATAGCACTCTCTATCTGGATCCCATCTATTGGCTCTCCTTGCTTCCAGATAGATACGAGATATTCTAATGATTTTGTTTTCAGCTATCATTTTCCTGTATCTATACTTTTGCTCTTCAGTTCGATCGTCTTTCCACGGAATAGGATCGTCATTTCTCGCCATGAATGCGTAACCAACCGCATCTTCTTCTGGTAGAACCTCTTGACTCCAATCATACCCCTCATCATCGTAAATCACCACAAGAGCTCTAGATTTCTCTCTGTTATCTTCAACCTGCTTTAATCTAGGTGGCTCAGATTTATTCTGGTGATAAATCGCCTTCTTGTAGTAATCATCTCTGAAAGGGTTCTCCGACTCATCAGCATAAGCGTTTCGGCATTCTCTTTTGAAGTGACCCTTCTGCTTACACTTGAAGCATGTCACTTTGGATTTATCGAACCCCAGCTTAGTAGAAGCACCACCAATTGTTTTTCTGCCTGTAATTTCCATGAATCTTTGTGCACGACGAACAGCACTTGCCATAGCCCAACGAATATCGATCAGTTCCATTTCCTCCGGATCAATCTGATCGTAATCTTCTTTCGTCAGATTTGTATTGCCAATCTTTCCAGCTACCAATCCTTCATACGATTCCAACACTGATGCTAGAAAGATCATCTGCTGCTTGGCCGATTCTTCATCAAAATTTTGAGCATTCTTCAAATCTATTGCGATGTTACATTGAAAACGATTCTTTGCATCAGCAATTTCAGAAGATGAAGATCCACTGTGAAAACCACTGTGACTTCCACTGCTTTGACCACTTTGACTTTCTTTGCCAGCTGTCGACACATTTTCAGCAGAAAAAGCAGTTTTTGGTGAAGTTGCTTTTGGCATCATGCTTTTTGGATAGTATAGATCCAGATTCTGTTGATAAGATGAATGATTAACTTTGTACGTCTTCTTTAACTCCAACTCGTGACTCTCGAGTTTCTCAATCAGCAAATCTAATGTCAGCTTTTCTGGTTCTTTGATGGTATTCTTCAGCATTAGTGCATAATATCTCCAATCCATCTCGTCAGGTAACGAATCAAACAATTTGTCGATAAGATCTTCTTCAGGGATGTCGATATCATGTCTTACTAATTCCAGCTTCAGATGACCGAACCTTTCTATCATTTTACACACTGACTCGTTCTTTAAACATCCAAACAAATCAAATTCTTTCTTAAGAAGTTTCCTTTTGTTTTTCTTAATTTCTTGACTACCGATACATTTCTTTTCAAGCTTTTCCCAAAGATCTTTTGCATTTGAATAGTCGATCAAGGCAATAATGTCTTTCCGGACTGACTGAAATAACAATGCCACACACTTTTGTTCAGCTACAAATGATTCAATCTCCTCGGCTGCTCTTAAAGTTTCACCATGTTTCTTTCCATTGGCATAACCATTTTTCAAACTTTTCCAGCTAGGAAATGCGAATGCCATCAACCAGTCTTCAAACTTTCCGGACCACCGACTGTATTCCTCAATAGCCATAAGTTTTGGAGGTTTATTAAACGTTCCGAAAGCACTTTCCGACTCCCAAGCTTCCTTTTTCTTCTCTTTTGGCGTGTTATCATTCACATTGCTTGACGAAGTATTATCGTTTCCGGAATCTCCAGCGAACGCGTACATGTCGCTAAACGGGTTTAAGAAAATATCATCCATCGTGAATGTACCTGTAAAATCAGACAACACTTAGAAAAATTTTGGTTTTTGAAAATATCAGATTCAAACGAAACCTGTTCAAACGGAATGGTTCAAACAATTGTTCAAACGAACTAGTTGTTTTCAAACGGAATGGACTGTTCCGTTTGAAATAACAAAAGCTTCAAACGACTGAAATATTCAAACGATGATGGTTTCAAACGATAGCTGTTCAAACGACAACTGTTTCAAACGACATCTGTTCAAACGACAACTAGTTTCAAACGATACACATTTCAAACGATAAACATTTTCAAACGATAGTTCAAACGGTCAGTTTCAAACGAGCAATTTCAAACGATATGTGTAATTTCAAACGATTGACGTCAGCAATTCACGAACTTTTCAAACGATAAGAATGATTTCGAACAGTTTTAGGTCGAATTTTGGTTTCAAAATTTCAAGGATTAGTTAATAGTGAATTTCGTTTGCTATGTGAACGTTTCAAGCCATTTTAACCGTGACAACTAGTTTAAATCAGAAAAGAAAGGTAGAAGTGAGATAATCCGATGATTTCAAGCTGTATTTGGTATGAACTCCTCGTCCTGAGCTCTGATACCACTTGTTGGATCGTGTACGTGACCCTGAAAGTCAGTTAAGGTAGTTCAACATCGATTACTAAGGCGGAATCAAAGTAAACAACGTCCAAAACAACTTGTATCTTCTAATCTTTCTTTCTATTATCAACCGTGAGCTTTTACAATGATTTCTGATGAAATTATGGCAGCACCTTCACTCACATTCACAACCATTCAACTGTTCCGTTTGAAATGAGACTATCACACACCTATATATAGACAAAGACCCTTCCGTTTGAACTTAACACAACCTGGTTCAAACGGAACCCTATCTCAAACGATTGTTTCAAACGGAACCATCATGTTTCAAACGGAACCATCATGTTTCAAACGGAACCCTCATAAACACTTCCTAAAATCAAAACTAAACCCTAATTTGACATTTAAGATCCAATCTTGACTTTCTTGATTTAAGACTTGATGAAGATGCAGTCAACAGACATTCTTGTGCATCAACAACGGATTATGAGCAGGTACGTGGGTTAGAAGCTATCAACGTTCATGAAGACTTATTCCGCGGAAGACTCGGTCCAAGTTGTTCGAAGAAAGACGTTAAGTCCGCTTTGTTTGGCTCCAAACGGCTACTTATGGAATATTCGGGAGCATCCCATATTTGTAGGAATTTTAGTTTCTAATTTGTAACTATAAATAGGTGGGTATACCAGATCGAATAGGACATCACATTCACACTCGCTACACTCTAACACTTGCTCTCGAACAATTCTCACTTTCATACAAAGGCATTGTAACACTTAGCGATCTGGTCTATATCCTGCACTGTATCCTGACGTTTGAAGTAATAAGAAGAACAAGGCAGCTGTGATTGTCAGCTCCCGAGGTTTTATGCCGGCGATCTAGATTGATCAAGGGCTTTCCTCGTACATCTCGTGTCATTTACTTTACTTTTGCGCATACTTTGATCATAGATACAGCTCAATATCCTGAGCCGTATCCTGAATACTGATTTTCTAAATAACTCAACAAGCATATTTTCTATACACTTTCTAGCACACTACCTCACATTACTAATTTGATCACTTAATTGCTTCGGTAATTTTTGACCAAAACAAGTCCCATTCCTCTTGACAACCTATATACCTTATCTGTGCTTAAGCCTTTTGTTAACGGGTCCGCAATGTTCTCATTTGACCTCACATAGTCAACTGAGATCACACCCGTTGAGATAAGTTGTCATACCGTGTTGTGTCTACGTCGAATATGCCTCGATCTGCCATTGTACATCATGTTTTGTGCTCTAGCAAGAGCAGACTGATTGTCACAATGTATGCAGATCGCTGTCAACGGCTTTGGCCATCTTGGAATATCTTCCACAAATTGATGTAGCCACTCCACCTCTTCCCCGCTTTTATCTAAAGCGACGAATTCGGATTCCATCGTTGATCTATCTATAACCGTTTGCTTGGAAGACTTCCAAGCTATAGCCGCGCCCGCAAGTGTAAACACGTAACCACTTGTGGATCTGTGATCTTTTATATCCGATATCCAGTTCGCGTCAGTGTATCCTTCGATCACTGCTGGATCATGGGTATAATGTAATCCATAGTCTCTTGTGTATCTTATGTATCTAAGCACCCTCATGATAGCTTTCCAATGATCCTCGCTCGGATTACTGGTGTATCTACTTAGCCTGCTCACAGCATATGCTAAGTCGGGTCTAGTACATGTCATTAGATACATGAGATTACCAATGATCCTTGAGTATTCTAACTGAGAAACACTCTCGCCTCTATTCTTCCTTAGGCGTTGGGTATTATCAATTGGAGTGAGAGCTATACTCGTATCATCCGAATTGAATTTCCCAAGGATCTTGTCCACGTAGTGAGATTGACTCAACACAAGACCATTTTGGGTTCTAGTGATCTTAACTCCAAGAATCACATCCGCGAGACCCATGTCTTTCATGTCAAACCTCGCTTTCAACATGTCTTTCGTTGAGTTGATCATCATATCATCACTCCCAATGATAAGCATATCATCTACATAAAGACATAGAATCACATAACCTCTTGGTGTGTCTTTAAAATAAACACACTTATCGCACTCATTTAATTTGAAACCATTGTCAATCATGACATGATCAAACTTTTGGTGCCATTGTTTTGGAGCTTGCTTCATGCCATACAAAGACTTGACTAATTTACATACTTTGCCCTCGTTTCCTGGGGCGGAAAAACCCTCGGGTTGTTCCATGTAAATTTCTTCTTCTAAATCACCATTTAGAAATGCGGTCTTTACATCCATTTGGTGAACTTCCAAATTTCTTAGAGCCGCAATTGGAAGAACCAACCATATAGAGGTTATTCGCGTTACAGGCGAGTAAGTATCAAAGTAATCTAGACCCTCCTTTTGTCTAAATCCTTTGATTACTAACCTTGCCTTGTATTTATCACTACTTCCGTCAGCTTTCATCTTCCTTTTGAATATCCAACGATATCCAAGTGGTTTACAACCAGGTGGAAGATCTACTAACTCCCAAGTATGATTTTGCAATATAGAATCAATTTCATTCTTAATTGCTTCTTGCCATTGAGGTCCTTCTGCGGAGGTAACCGCTTCGTGGTAGGTATTGGGCTCACCCTCAACCATATAGCTCATGAAGTCTGGACCAAAGGATTTTTCAACCCTTTGTCGTTTACTTCGTCTAAGCTCACCCTCCTCGACCTCGGGTCGTTCATGTCTTTCATCTAATCGCGTTGATGAACTTGGTCCTGCTTCATCTAACCATGTAGACGAACTTGGACCTGCTTCATCAACCGCTCTTGATGAAGTCGCATGTGTTTGTCCTAACATAGGAAACACATTCTCAAAATATGAGACAACGTTAGGATTAGCCTCCATGATAGTGTGTTTATGTACATCGGGATTCTTGGACTCATGTACAAGAAAACGATGTGCGCTACTTTGATGTGCATATCCAATGAAAATGCAATCAACAGTTTTGGGTCCTATCCTAAGAGCCTTAGGAGGTGGTACAATCACCTTAGCTAGGCACCCCCACACTTTCAAGTATTTGTACGAAGGCTTCCTTTTTCTCCATAACTCATATGGAGTTTCGTCCCTATTTTTCAAAGGTATCTTGTTCAAAAGATAGTTTGCTGAGAGAATGGCGTCCCCCCACATTTCTTGGTTCACTCTTGAGCTTATCAACATGGCGTTCATCATTTCTTTTAATGTGCGGTTCTTACGTTCCGCAACGCCATTTGATTGTGGAGAATAAGGAGGTGTACACTCATGTACAATGCCACTTTTTGCGCATAAATCCGCAAAAGGTGCAACATATTCACCTCCTCGATCGCTTCTCAAAGCTTTTATCTTCTTTTTAAGTTGATTCTCAACTTCGTTTTTGTACAAGATAAACTTCTCTATTGCTTCGTCTTTACTTTTAAGTAAATACACGTAGCAATATTTAGTACAATCATCAATAAACATGATGAAGTACTTATTTCCTCCACGCGTGGGAACCGCTTTTAAATCACACACATCGGTATGAATTAAATCAACGGGTTAGGTTATTCGTTCAACCGATTTAAACGATGATCTCGTAAGTTTGGATTCAACACATGTCTCGCATTTGTGATTGGACTCGATATGGAATGTTGGTATCAAGTTTAATTTAATTAAACGTCGTAATGAATTAAAATTTACATGCCCTAGTCTACCATGCCAAACATTAGAAGACTCAATCATGTAAGTAGAAGTAGAAATTTCATTCAAACTTTTGTTTGGTTTACAACCATTACATTCATTTTAAACATTCCATTTAGGGTATAGCCCTTTCCAATAAATGTACCACGTCTAGACAAGACAAAATTGTCCGATTCAAACACTAGACGAAATCCAAACTTGTTGAGCATCCATCCCGACACGAGATTCTTCCGTATCTCTGGGACATACATCACATTTGTCAAGGTAAGCTCCTTGCCCGAAGTCATCTTCAAGACGACCGTGCCTTCCCCCTTGATGCTTGCGATAGCTTTATTTCCCATATAAAGCTTGTCTTCACCCGAAGCTTCCTTGAATGTAGAGAAAAGAGCCTTATCTCCACAAACATGGCGGGTTGCACCCGTGTCAACGAACCATCCTTTTGGGTTTTCACCCATCACGTTGACTTCTTCAATCATAGCCGCTTCCTCGGTTATCATTGCAATCAGAGGCATACCATCCTCATCAACCATGTGCGCACGCTCACGCTTAGGTTTCTTGCATTGGTTAGCACGGTGCCCCGTCTCGTTACAATTGTAACAAGTACCTTGGAAAGGCGCAGGCTTCTTTTTCACAGCCCCCTTTTTAGGTCCAAGGTTGTTAACCTTTGCTTTCCCTTTGTTGTCCTTTTTACCCTTGCCTTTCTTGCCCTTTGAGGACTCCCCAACTTCCACCATATTTGCTTTAGCCGAAGCTTGCAAAATGGTGCCTTTTTGGGCCACCCTGTTGTCCTCTTCTATATGAAGACGGACGACAAGTTCCTCAATCGTCATTTCCTTCTGCTTGTGTTTAAGATAATTCTTAAAATCCAACCAAGCAGGAGGTAATTTCTCAATCATGGCTGCCACTTGAAACGTCTCGCTGAGTACCATACCCTCAACGTGGATGTCATGAAGTATAATCTGTAACTCTTGGACTTGGTTCATAACAGTCTTGTTATCAACCATTTTAAAGTCCAAGAAACGGGCGACAACAAATTTCTTTATTCCCGCATCCTCCGTTTTGTACTTTTTCTCCAAAGACTCCCATAATTCTTTGGAAGTCTTGATACTATAGTACACATTATACAGCGCATCCGAGAGACCGTTGAGCACGTAGCCTCGACATATAAAGTCTGAGTGCTTCCACGCCTCTACCGCGCTCAGAGCCTGAGCGTTGGTCTCCCCTTCCGCAGGTTGGGGAGCGGTCTCCGTCAAGAACCTTGCAAGGTTTATGGTGGTCAAATAGAAGAACATCTTCTGTTGCCACCTTTTGAAGTGGAGACCCGAGAACTTCTCAGGTCATTCAGCATGATTCGCCACTGTGGACAGTCCCACAGTGTTGGCAGGGGTACCAACAACAACATTGGTGTTGCTCGTGTTCACATTTTCAGTCGACATTCTGAAAAAGTTCCAAGAAAACAAGTTAAATTCTGTTTTCAAAATAATAAAGACGCTACTTTATTATTATTAAGAGTTCAAAAATTCAGCTGTGTAGCTTCTAAGTCCAACTTTGAAGACTGCAGTAGGAGATTTTCAGAACTCAGCGACAGAAGGAGTAGAAACAGAGTTCTGTTTTGACAAAGGCGCAACTTTGAATCAAAACAGAGAAAAAACCTTTTAAAACACAACCTGCTGTGAGAAAAAAAAATTAAATTCACAGCAGAGAAGTTTGTGATTCTACACGAATGGTGTTTTAAAATTTGTTTTAAGATTGTAGGAATCCGTTCGTGCAAAATTAAATAAAATCCTTATTAACTTGAATTACAGAAACAAATACAGAATGAAAATAAAATACAATTCAATTACAACTGAAAAAGGAAAAACAAGAACAAGGACATCGAACAGAAACACTGTTCTTGGCTGAGGATCGTGTTAGACACGGGTCCCTTAAAACAAATTTCGTGTCTCCCAGGAGAACACGTTTGTTTCCAGGATACAACAGCCGCAAGCAGTTGCACTGCCAGTCTTGACTCCAACCCGAAAGAGTACCTCGAAAGCTTGAAGATGAAGAAGAATTCTGTAGAGAGAAAGATTGTTTGCTGTGAATTTCGGTGTGCCTTTGCTGCAGTAGGCTCCTCATATTTATACTGCAGGTCCAAGTCGAAACTGAAAAATGAAATTAATGGGAGAATTAAACTGCATTAAATGTCTTCAATGCACTTTAGTTCGTCATTAAAATCTCAGTCAAATGCATTAACTTCGTCAGTTTCTAATGCTGAATTGTAACTGCACAGCATTAACTGCTGCTGAAAGCTTCTGCGCACGCGCGCGCAGGTCTGCACCCTCATGCGCGGTGCGTCCATTTGGCTCACTGCCATGCGCGCGTGCGCCCCATTGGCTCAATCTCATGCGCACCTGTGCACGTGCGCCACGTCACCAGCAAGCCTCTACGTGCACGCCACACAGTCGCGCCGTTTTGGCTCACTTTGTTGCGCCGCGCACGACACCACAGTGCCCATGGTCCATGCGCGAGGGCGCGCCACCATGCAACGTGTACTCGCGCGCGGATGCGCATCACTGCCACGTCTTGCACCACCCCGCGCGGACCCATCTGGGTCACATGCCTGCTTGCCACGTCTCTAGCCACTTGGTCCTTGCATCCCCTGTGCTCCACCACACGCATGTGGTCAAAAATACAAAGGCGGCTCTCAAGGGGATCGTGGCGATGCGAGTGTGCGAAGTACAAAGTGCGCCATCAAAGCGCCACATTGCGCCTCATCGGCCACGCCACGCGCGCGCGCTCGCGTGGGCGAGTGCGAGTGCGAATTAGGGTGCTCCGCACCCTTCGCGAGTACACTAGTGAGTTCTTCCATGAAACAATAAGGATGGAGAGTTCCCACTTAAATACCCCTTTAAGTTCCATCTCTCATCCGATGTGGGACAAGGTGCCACTTTCCCACTTTTTCAGCATTCAAGTTTCAAACACCAAACTTTGAGCATCGATATCTCATTCATCTTAGCTCCATTTTGGACATGGTTTAGTTCGTTGCGAAGCTCTTCCGACATAGAACACAAACCCACAACTAAATATATAAAACTCGCTCATTTCATTATATTTATTTCTAGTCCAAAATAGGAAAAAATCATTTTCCTATATTTGTGAAAAACGCTTTTTTCACAAAATTTCCAACAATCCCCCACATGAATAGAAATCGATCTATCAAGTTTCAACGATACACGTTCAACAGTTGAGC
Source organism: Helianthus tuberosus (assembly GCA_030545235.1). NCBI lineage: Eukaryota > Viridiplantae > Streptophyta > Magnoliopsida > Asterales > Asteraceae > Helianthus > Helianthus tuberosus. The sequence goes on along the minus strand of CM060434.1, from coordinate 8,547,903 downwards.
ATTGCAAGATAGGTAGGTGTAACCTTTGAACCTTCTTTTGTGAAGCATACTTAGCCTCCTAGAGTCTTGTAGACGCGGGGTCTTTGAACAATCCCCCATTTATGTAGGCGACAATATACATTCACACAATACTCTCCCTAGTCGAGTTAAGACCTCATGGTTGTGTCCGTTCATGGTCATGGAACACGTTCCTGGTTCTGCGAGAGCTCTAGGATTTGCGCCTCCCCACAAATCCATTCGAAGCGACCCCACTTCTCTCTAACATAGGTGATTCCTCTGAATCATTAAAAGCATCATGGTTAATTTGGATTTCCTCAAAATCCTTAACCTCAACATGCTTAACCTTTCCTTCATGTCACTGATTGGAATGGACTAGGAAGTATACAACTCCCTTTATTGATTTTTGGGGCAACCTCCACAATGACTCCCTTTGGGTTTATGATTAAGTTTTGTTAGTGCATTACGTCTATTGACTTCGTCTTGTATCATGTAATGAGATAGGATAGGATAATCTGTGCACGAGGTTCGAGAAACAGTGTTTCAGGATATAGATGTTGAGTTCGCTTGAAAGGGTAAAAATCAAGTTCAAGTGAAATCAACATGGCTGAGTTCGCTTGAACATGCCTTTGTCCATTTCAAGCGAACCTACACACCTATATATAGGGCACTTGACATTTTCGTTTGGTACGGCTTCTGGATTTGTAACGAAGTGCTGCCAAAATCTGTTCAGGTTGTAATTAGTGTTATATTCAATATAAGTGACAGATTTAGTAGTATCAAGCTGTTTCCACGTCCGTTTCACTGATTCCGCCTTTGAATCGGATATAAAGCTCTTCTGAACGACTCGTTTGGGTCAAACAACGATCCTACAAGTGGTATCAGAGCTCAGGAAGAAGAGTTTAGCTTGATATCATCTATTTTCTGACTTCTACACCTTCTTTTCAAATCTGAACAAGATTTCACGGTCAAAATGGCATGAATTTTTCACCGAACATGCAAAACAATGTTTTAACAAAGCCTTGAGAATTTCAGATTCAAATTCGGACTAAAAATGACAAAAACAGGCCTAACACTTGAGTTCGCTTGAAAGGATATCGACATTTCGCTTGAAATTAGCATTTTAGTTCGCTTCAACTTGCCATTTCGCTTGAAAAATCTTGCTGAGTTCGCTTCAAATTGATGTTCGCTTGAAATTAGACCTGTCTCGCTTGAATCAGTGTTGTCACTTGAAAGTTCATCAGGTTTCGGTTAAAGTGCTATCTCTCTTGAAGTGTCAGTTCGCTTGAAAGCTGATATTCAGTTTTAACTTGTTGTTTCGCTTGAAGTCTCAGTTCGCTTGAAGTCTCAGTTCGCTTGAAAGTGAAAATTCCGAGTCAAGATCATTTCACACCAACCGAGTGTCAGTCTGTTTTGGAATATTTGATATTATTGATTCTGATTGTGTTTGTTTGACTGTTCAGGTTTACATCATGGCTGAAGAGTTTTTCAACACTTTCTACAATGCTTTTACCTCGGATACGGTGGAATCGTCAGAGGTTACACCCAAAGCAATAACCAAAACGATCAAGGAAAACATCAAACATGATAACTTTTATGGAACGTATTCAAAACCTCCAAAGCTGGATAACATTGAGGACTATGTTTGGTGGAAGGAGAGGTTTATCAATTGGTCAAAGGCGTATGCGCATGAGAGTTGGTTTTGTTTGAAGTTTGGGTATGAAAACCCAGTAAATGACAAAGGAGAAGAGATTCTAATAAAAGATTATTCAGAGGATGACAGAAAGAAATTTTCGTACGAACAGAAGATGATTGCTTTGATCCAGCAATCAGTTCGTGATGACATTTTCTCATTATTAGTTCATGATGGGTCATCTAAATCTGAAGAAAGCTGCCGAAGAGGTTAAAGCAGAAGCAGTTAAAGAAGAAGATGTGAAGATTGTTGAAGAAGTGAAAGAAGAAGTGGTGGTGAATATAGAAGTTGTGAAAGAAGCTGTTACTGAAGAACAGCAGGTTGGAGAAATTGAGAAGAAAATTGAAAGTTTGATTGAAGTGAAGGATGAGAATTTGAAGGTTGCTGGTGATGAAGTTGGTGTTGATATTGAAGCTGTTGATGGAAAGCAACAGAAAGAAGCTGATCAGAAAGAAACTGAAGTAAACACCAAGGTGCCAATCACTGAGGTAAATTCTGACACTGAGACTCAAATCAAAATCGTATAACAGTGCAAGAAATGCATGGAAACGTGTAGTGCTTGTACTGAAAAAGACGAAAGGTTCAGAACAAGAGATCTTGAGTTTACTAAAATCGAAGAAGTTTTTAAAAGTAAATACAAAGAAATGTTTGAAAAAGAACAAGTTTTAAAAGAAAATGACGAAAAACTTTCAGAAAATTGTAAAAAGTTAGAAAAAGAAAATGAAGTTTTGAAAGAAAAGGTTTCGAAAATGACAGAAGAATGTTCTAAAAAAGAAAACGTTTGTCAGGAAATGAAAAAGGAATATGATTCAATAAAATTGGCTTATCACATTACAAAAGAATCATATGAAAAAGTAAAAAGTGAAATGAAACTGGTTCAATCAAGATTGAAATATTGTTCTGAAACAACTAATGAGTATAAACGAATGTATGAGATAAAACAACAAGTGGTAAATTCTTATATTGAAGATGTTGCTAAACTTAAGCGTAAGATTGCTGATTTTGAACAGGATAACAACAAATTAAAAAGTTATCATGCGTCATCATATGTGCTTGAACGTATTTTCAATATAAAACCGGAGGATGGTGAATCTGAGCAAAACAAGAAAGGCATTGGTTCAGAGTTTCATCAAGTTCCACCACCGGAAAAGTTTGTGTTTTATGATGATGAAAAGGTCGAAAAAGCTTTCAACATGGTAGATCAATTGCCAGATAACATTGACGTAACCTATTCCAAATCTGATGATACTAGTGATTCAGAGGTGGTAGGTAAGGTCGTTGAAAGTGTGTTGAAAGAAGGGTCGGTTGATACAAGTAAATCTGAATCACAGGATGAAAGTGAAGGTAATCTTCATGAGAAATATCTGAAAAACTCAAAATCCGAGAAAAATTTGAATGAAGATTCAAAAGGATTGGTTTATACCATGATTGGATCGGAAAAATTATTCTTAGATATTGTATTCCCGATTCAGAATGTGATTTCAGAAAAGGTTGATAAAGTTTTCAAGATGGTTGAGATTGAGAAATCTGAAATTCCGAATTTTGCTGGAAAAGGTCACAAAACTTTTTATAACAAACCTGGTTTCAAGAAGAAAAACATGAAGGCTGGGTTGGGTTATAAAAAGAAACAGAATTGGAAATAAATGAAATGCCGAATTATCAGGCAAAAATGAGTTTTGTTCAAGGAAAAAGTTTTGAAGAAGAGGAAAAACTAAAATTTACACAACAGTCTTATGAAAAGTTATGTGTTCAAAAGAAGAAGCAACAACCACAGGTCAAAGATGTGTCCAAGAGAACATGTTTCAAATGTGATCAAATAGGACATCTTGCACGAAAGTGTCCAAATCAGAAATCTATGGATGTTGACAAAACGAAGTCTAAAAATGTTGAGAAACAGAAATCTGTGGATGTTGACAAAACGAAGTCTAAAAATGTTGAGAAACAGAAATCTGAGGATGTGAAACAAAGGTCGACCAGATTTGATTCAAAACAAACTTGGAGGTACAACACAAACAAGTTTGTTTCGACCCAAACTTGGAAGTCAAACCTGAATAGGTTCGATTCTAAACAGACCTGGAATTCTCACACACCCAGATTCAGAACAACACAAAGTTGGAAAACAACTGTCGATGCTATAAAATCACAAGAGTTTTGGAAACCAAAAGTTGTTGTTCAAAGTCAAAATGTTCAAAAGGAGTCACATTTTTACAAAAGAGGTACTCCAAAAGGTCAAACATGGAGTATTAAGAAACAAGTGACTTTGGTAAAATATGAGAATGTTGAAGTAAAAGATGAAAAAGTCTTTGTTCAGAATGACAAAGATTTTCCAAAATTGAATGATTCATATTGTGTTGAAATGCCTAAGGTCAAACAGACCTGGGCTAAATTGTTCAAGTAATCAAGTGGTCTGAATGTGCAGGTGCTCAACAAATCCAAAGATTGTGAGAATGGAAGTTGGAGCAGCCTGACACAACGAGGAAAGGAGGCTGCTGAACCCTGTGTTGGTTGAAACAGGGAGTTTATTTGTTTTTCTGTAAATAAATAAACAATATTTTAAAACTCTAAAAATTGAAAATTTTGAAAAACCAAAAATATGTTTGTTTTTAATTCTCGTCAAATATAGAAAATTAAAATATGTGTTGCTTGAATACGCCGAAACCCTCACGGCTGAACAAACATGATTACTTTCATTAAATTGAAAAACGATTTTCAAATTGTCGAAAATCAATGGGTTGTAAATCATGGGGGTACTTTATTTTAGTTTTTCTGCAAAACAGAGCACAGTTAGCAGAAAATGGATGGCTAGACAAAGCTATCAGCATCGTGTTGTCAAATTTTCTTTATATGATTTTGCATTTTAGGGGGAGAAAAATTGTCAGAAAATCCAAAAACATTAGAAAATTTGAAAAAGCCAAAAACATGATAAAATTCAAAAATTGAGTTTTTGCGTAAAAAGAGGAAATGATAGTACATCAGTAGACAGTTACAGTATGCTAAAGAATTGTAGTGATTAAATAGCGTTAAACAGTCTCACTGATGATATGTTGGTAGATTTTTATACATTTAGTAAACTTTTTCGGGATATAAACCTAAATTCAAACTTGCTTATTTTGTGGGGAACACTACTTGGATATATAGGTAACCCCTGAAATCTCGTTTGAAAGGTCCCTCTTTCTGAGATACTAGGTCTTTATACTCAGTGATATCTGGGGTATTATCTCGGGACTTCTGATTTTGCGGAAGCAATGGCCTAGTCCCCGGAGAATACTTTCTGCTTGCTTGAAACATAGCACCGCCCTCAGCAAAAATGATGAAACAATAAAATTGATAGTCATTGCTGTTGTAAAAAAGATCCTTTAAAGGGGACACACCTAAAGTCAAACCTGAGTTCTCTGCTGAACAGAAGTTCTGACCTGAGCTCATTTGGTTTCATAATTTATTCCCCTTACAGATATCATCTAGGTATACTCACCTGTAAGACTGAATATTGGGATCTGGATACGGGAGTATATTCAAGAGGTGGGACACATGAATGAGTTTAAGTTCTTAATTCATCTAATTCGTATCCTGAATCAGTTGAAATTTGTATGAAAATTTAAGTGGATCAGTTTATCGACAATCTAAGTGAATTGTTTAATTCTTAATGTGTAAATAAGCTCAACGGTACTTGTGACTTGTCAAAAACTGATATAATCCTCTGACGCATACTCAAACAAAAATATTGTTTGTAAATATGTTTGTACATATTTCTTTACTGCTTTATGTTTTCAGAAAATAAAAAGATTTTTGATTCTGCTTTATTTTCGACAACAGATGTCTGTGATGCTGAGTTTCAAAAACTAAGTAAGCTGATTGTGTTTCTGAAATAAAACAAGTTCATTAATTTGAAACTTGAAATATTAAAAATCAAAACAGTTTGTGATATCTCCAAGGTCATTAGTTTGAACTTGGATGATTAACTGTGAGGGAGTTGGATTCTTTAATACTGCTAAATCTGTAAAGTTTGTTGATAGGGGGAGTGAATGTGTTTAGAAGTTTGAATTACCAGGATATGATTACTGGATGTTCAAAATATTGTTACTTATAGATGTTTGAGTGATTGCAGGTAGTCCAGATTACGATCCCGAAAGCAGAGTCTAAGGGGGAGTCTGAAGACAAGCTTTAAGCAAGGGGGAGCTTGTAGATAGAAAGCTAGGTGTCGATTCCAAAGTACGGAAGCTTGATGAAAGGGGGAGCCTGAAGCTGATGGAACAAGAGAAGGATTGATGGATACTTACAGTGTTAAAATTTGAATGAGAAGGCAGAATGATCAAGACCGAAGATGTGTCATGCTGAAGACTAGACACTGAAGACTTCGTCAATATCCTAGGGGGAGTCTGTTAGTGCATTACGTCTATTGACTTCGTCTTGTATCATGTAATGAGATAGGATAGGATAATCTGTGCATGAGGTTCGAGAAACAGTGTTTCAGGATATAGATGTTGAGTTCGCTTGAAAGGGTCAAAATCAAGTTCAAGCGAAATCAACATGGCTGAGTTCGCTTGAACATGCCTTTGTCCATTTCAAGCGAACCTACACACCTATATATAGGGCACTTGACATTTTCATTTGGTACGGCTTCTGGATTTGTAACGAAGTGCTGCCAAAATCTGTTCAGGTTGTAATTAGTGTTATATTCAATATAAGTGACAGATTTAATAGTATCAAGCTGTTTCCACATCCGTTTCACTGATTCCGCCTTTGAATCGGATATAAAGCTCTTCTGAACGACTCGTTTGGGTCAAACAACGATCCTACAAGTTTGCTTATTGAACATAGATCTTGGGATCTCCAGTCAACTAGGTTAGGTTTCCCTCATATTCCCTTCATTTATGGGCTTTAGTCCCATTCCTCTTGACAACCTATATACCTTATATGTGCTTAATCCTTTTGTTAACGGGTCCGCAATGTTCTCATTTGACCTCACATAGTCAACTGAGATCACACCCGTTGAGATAAGTTGTCGTACCGTGTTGTGTCTACTTCGAATATGCCTTGATCTGCCATTGTACATCATGTTTTGTGCTCTAGCAAGAGCAGACTGATTGTCACAATGTATGCAGATCGCCGTCAACGGCTTTGGCCATCTTGGAATATCTTCCACAAATTGACGTAGCCACTCCGCCTCTTCCCCGCTTTTATCTAAAGCGACGAATTCGGATTCCATCGTGGATCTAGCAATAACCGTTTGCTTGGAAGACTTCCAAGCTATAGCCGCGCCCGCAAGTGTAAACACGTAACCACTTGTGGATCTGTGATCCTTTATATCTGATATCCAGTTCGCGTCAGTGTATCCTTCGATCACTGCTGGATCACGGGTATAATGTAATCCATAGTCTCTTGTGTATCTTATGTATCTAAGCACCCTCGTGATAGCTTTCCAATGATCCTCGCTCGGATTACTGGTGTATCTACTTAGCCTGCTCACAGCATATGCTAAATCGGGTCTAGTACATGTCATTAGATACATGAGACTACCAATGATCCTTGAGTATTCTAACTGAGAAACACTCTCGCCTCTATTCTTCCTTAGGCGTTGGGTATTATCAATTGGAGTGCGAGCTATACTCGTATCATCCGAATTGAATTTCCCAAGGATCTTGTCCACGTAGTGAGATTGACACAACACAAGACCATTTTGGGTTCTAGTGATCTTAACTCCAAGAATCACATCCGCGAGACCCATGTCTTTCATGTCAAACCTCGCTTTCAACATGTCTTTCGTTTAGTTGATCATCTTATCATCACTCCCAATGATAAGCATATCATCTACATAAAGACATAGAATCACATAACCTCTTGGTGTGTCTTTAAAATAAACACACTTATCGCACTCATTTAATTTGAAACCATTATCAATCATGACATGATCAAACTTTTGGTGCCATTGTTTTGGAGCTTGCTTCAATCCATACAAAGACTTGACTAATTTACATACTTTTCCCTCGTTTCCTGGGGCGGAAAAACCCTCGGGTTGTTCCATGTAAATTTCTTCTTCTAAATCACCATTTAGAAATGCGGTCTTTACATCCATTTGGTGAACTTCCAAATTTCTTAGAGCCGCAATTGCAAGAACCAATCGTATAGAGGTTATTCGCGTTACAGGCGAGTAAGTATCAAAGTAATCTAGACCCTCCTTTTGTCTAAATCCTTTGATTACTAACCTTGCCTTGTATTTATCAATACTTCCATCAGCTTTCATCTTCCTTTTGAATATCCAACGATATCCAAGTGGTTTACAACCAGGTGGAAGATCTACTAACTCCCAAGTATGATTTTGCAATATAGAATCAATTTCATTCTTAATTGCTTCTTGCCATTGAGGTCCTTCTGCGGAGGTAACCGCTTCACGGTAGGTATTGGGCTCACCCTCAACCATATAGCTCATGAAGTCTGGACCAAAGGATTTTTCAACCCTTTGTCGTTAAATTCGTCTAAGCTCACCCTCCTCGACCTCGGGTCGTTAATGTCTTTCATCTAATCGCATAGATGAACTTGGTCCTGCTTCATCTAACCATGTAGACGAACTTGGACCTGCTTCATCAACCGCTCTTGATGAAGTCGCATGTGTTTGTCCTAACATAGGAAACTCATTCTCAAAATATGAGACAACGTTAGGATTAGCCTCCATGATAGTGTGTTTATGTACATCGGGATTCTTGGACTCATGTACAAGAAAATGATGTGCGCTACTTTGATGTGCATATCCAATGAAAATGCAATCAACAGTTTTGGGTCCTATCCTAAGAGCCTTAGGAGGTGGTACAATCACCTTAGCTAGGCACCCCCACACTTTCAAGTATTTGTACATATGGAGTTTCGTCCCTATTTTTCAAAGGTATCTTGTTCAAAAGATAGTTTGCTGAGAGAATGGCGTCCCCTCACATTTCTCGGTTCACTCCTGAGCTTATCAACATGGCGTTCATCATTTCTTTCAATGTGCGGTTCTTACGTTCCGCAACGCCATTTGATTGTGGAGAATAAGGAGGTGTACACTCATGTACAAATGCCACTTTTTGCGCATAAATCCGCAAAAGGTGCAACATATTCACCTCCTCGATCGCTTCTCAAAGCTTTTATCTTCTTTTTAAGTTGATTCTCAACTTCGTTTTTGTACAAGATAAACTTCTATATTGCTTCGTCTTTACTTTTAAGTAAATGAACGTAGCAATATTTTGTACAATCATCAATAAACGTGATGATGTACTTATTTCCTCCACGCGTGGGATCCGCTTTTAAATCACACACATCGGTATGAATTAAATCAAGGGGTTCGGTTATTCGTTCAACCGATTTAAACGATGATCTCGTAAGTTTGGATTCAACACATGTCTCACATTTGTGATTGGACTCGATATGGAATGTTGGTATCAAGTTTAATTTAATTAAACGTCGTAGTGAATTAAAATTTACATGCCCTAGTCTACCATGCCAAACATTAGAAGACTCAATCATGTAAGTAGAAGTAGAAATTTCATTCAAACTTTTGTTTTGGTTTACAACCATTACATTCATTTTAAACATTCCATTTGGGGCATAGCCCTTTCCAATAAATGTACCACGTCTAGACAAGACAAAATTGTCCGATTCAAACACTAGACGAAATCCAAACTTGTTGAGCATCCATCCCGACACGAGATTTTTCCGTATCTCTGGGACATACAGCACATTTGTCAAGGTAAGCTCCTTGCCCGAAGTCATCTTCAAGACGACCGTGCCTTCCCCCTTGATGCTTGCGGTAGCTTTATTTCCCATATAAAGCTTGTCTTCACCCGAAGCTTCCTTGAATGTAGAGAAAAGAGCCTTATCTCCACAAATATGGCGGGTTGCACCCATGTCAACGAACCATCCTTTTGGGTTTTCACCCATCACGTTGACTTCTTCAATCATAGCCGCTTCCTCGGTTATCATTGCAATAAGAGGCATACCATCCTCATCAACCATGTGCACACGCTCACGCTTAGGTTTCTTGCATTGGTTAGCACGGTGCCCCGTCTCGTTACAATTGTAACAAGTACCTTGGAAAGGCGCAGGCTTCTTTTTCACAGCCCCCTTTTTAGGTCCAAGGTTGTTAACCTTTGCTTTCCCTTTGTTGTCCTTTTTACCCTTGCCTTTCTTGCCCTTTGAGGACTCCCCAACTTCCACCATATTTGCTTTAGCCGAAGCTTGCAAAATGGTGCCTTTTTGGGCCACCCTGTTGTCCTCTTCTATACGAAGACGGACGACAAGTTCCTCAATCGTCATTTCCTTCCACTTGTGTTTAAGATAATTCTTAAAATCCAACCAAGGAGGAGGTAATTTCTCAATCATGGCTGCCACTTGAAACGTCTCGCTGAGTACCATACCCTCAGCGTGGATGTCATGAAGTATAATCTGTAACTCTTGGACTTGGTTCATAACAGTCTTGTTATCAACCATTTTAAAGTCCAAGAAACGGACGACAACAAATTTCTTTGTTCCCGCATCCTCCATTTTGTACTTTTTCTCCAAAGACTCCCATAATTCTTTGGAAGTCTTGATACTATAGTACACATTATACAGCGCATCCGAGAGACCGTTGAGTACGTAGCCTCGACATATAAAGTCCGAGTGCTTCCACGCCTCTACCGCGCTCAGAGCCTGAGCGTTGGTCTCCCCTTCCGCAGGTTGGGGAGCGGTCTCCGTCAAGAACCTTGCAAGGTTCATGGTGGTCAAATAGAAGAACATCTTCTGTTGCCACCTTTTGAAGTGGAGACCCGAGAACTTCTCGGGTCGTTCAGCATGATTCGCCATTGTGGATGCTCCCACAGTGTTGGCAGGGGTACCAACAACAACATTGGTGTTGCTCGTGTTCACATTTTCAGTCGACATTCTGAAAAAGTTCCAAGAAAACTAGTTAAATTCTGTTTTCAAAATAATAAAGACGCTACTTTATTATTTTTAAGAGTTCAAAAATTCAGTTGTGTAGCTTCTAAGTCCAACTTTGAAGACTGCAGCAGGAGATTTTCAGAACTCAGCGACAGAAGGAGTAGAAACAGAGTTCTGTTTTGACAAAGGCGCAACTTTGAATCAAAACAGAGAAAAAACCTTTTAAAACACAACCTGCTATGAGAAAAAAAAATTAAATTCACAGCAGAGAAGTTTGTGATTCTACACGAACGGTGTTTTAAAATTTGTTTTAAGATTGTAGGAATCCGTTCGTGCAAAATTAAATAAAATCTTTATTAACTTGAATTACAGAAACAAATACATAATGAAAATAAAATACAATTCAATTACAACTGAAAAAGGAAAAACAAGAACAAGAACATCGAATAGAAACACTGTTCTTGGCTGAGGATCGTGTTAGACACGGGTCCCTTAAAACAAATTTCGTGTCTCCCAGGAGAACACGTTTGTTTCCAGGATACAACAGCCGCAAGCAGTTGCACTGTCGGTCTTGACTCCAACCCGAAAGAGTACCTCGAAAGCTTGAAGATGAAGAAGAATTCTGTAGAGAGAAAGATTGTTTGCTGTGAATTTCGGTGTGTCTTTGCTGCAGTAGGCTCCTCCTATTTATACTGCAGGTCCAAGTCGAAACTGAAAAATGAAATTAATGGGAGAATTAAACTGCATTAAACGTCTTCAATGCACTTTAATTCGTCATTAAAATCTCAGTCAAACGCATTAACTTCGTCAGTTTCTAATGCTGAATTGTAACTGCACAGCATTAACTGCTGCTGGAAGCTTCTGCGCGTGCGCGTAGGTCTACACCCTCATGCGCGGTGCGTCCATTTGGCTCACTGCCATGCGCGCGTGCGCCCCATTGGCTCAATCTCATGCGCACCTTTACGCGGCCCGCCTAACCTCCTATTCTACGCGTAGGGTTGATTGGTCACGAGTAGGCTTGCCATCTGGTCACCACATGGATCCGGAACACTTATACGGTCAAACATGTATTGACGCGGCCCGCGTAAGACCATGCTTACTCTTACGCGGACCGCCTGAGACCCAGAATTTTGTTTTTCTTGATTTTTAATATGGTTTAGGGTTTCTGGGGTCCGGGTTTATAATTACGAGTATTTTTAAGATAATTTTGAGAGTCCTTACATCCTCCCCACCTTATTTAGAATCTCGTCCTCGAGATTCATGGGAATAAGTGAGGATACTTTCGCTTTATCTCTGATTCCAGCTCCCAAGTGTATTCGGGTCTTCTCTTTGAATCCCACTTGACTCTGACAAGTACTAACCGTTTGTGTTTGAGAAATTTCACCTTTCTGTCTTCTATTTGAAGAGGTTTCTCTAGGAACTTCAATTTATCATTTACTTTTATGTCCTGTAGAGGTACTATCAGGGATTCTTCTGCTAGACACTTCTTGAGATTGGATATATGAAATACGTCATGTATCCCAGCTAATTCTTCTGGTAGTTGTAAACGATAAGCCACTGTTCCTATACGTTGGATTACTGAAAATGGTCCTACGTATCTTGGACTTAGCTTTCCTTTCTTTCCGAATCGGACTACTCCTTTCCAAGGAGAAACTTTCAAAAGTACTTTATCTCCGACTTGAAATTCCAGTGGTTTACATCGATTGTCAGCATAACTCTTTTGACGATCTCGGGCAGTCTTTAATCTTTCCTTGATCTGAGTGATCTTATCAGTAGTTTCTTGCACAATTTCAGGACCTGATAGTTGACTTTCTCCTATTTCTGCCCAACAAACTGGAGTTCTGCACTTACGTCCATACAGTGCTTCGAATGGAGCAGCTTTAATGCTTGAATGATAACTATTATTATAGGAGAATTCAATTAAGGGTAGGTGGTCGTCCCAGTTTCCACCAAAATCTATTACACATGCACTGAGCATGTCTTCCAGAGTTTGGATTGTCCTTTCACTTTGTCCGTCTGTTTGAGGATAATATGCAGTGCTTAGGTTTAGTCGAGTTCCCATTGCTTCTTGGAAACTAGTCCAGAAATGGGAAGTGAAACGACTATCGCTATCCGAAACAATGGAGAGTGGAACTCCATGTAAGGATACTACTTCATCTACGTACAACTTTGCCAACCTTTCCATGCTAAAGGGTTCTTTCGTTGGTAGAAAATGAGCTGATTTGGTTAATCGATCCACAATTACCCAAATTGCATCATTACCTTTTCTGGTTTTGGGTAACTTAGTAACGAAATCCATTGTTATGAGTTCCCATTTCCATACAAGCATTTCTAATTGTTGTAGTAGACCTGAAGGTTTCTGGTGTTCTGCCTTAACTTGTGAACAAGTAAGACACTTAGAAACATATCGAGCTATGTCCTTTTTCATTCCTATCCACCAAAAGTTATTTCTTAAATCTTGGTACATCTTATTGTTTCCAGGATGCATAGTATACCTAGATTTATGGGCTTCTTCTAAAATTTTATTTCTTAATTCTCCCTGTTTAGGTACCCAAATTCTGTTTTGGTGGAATCTCCAAATTCCATCAGCTCCTTGCTCTAATTATTTTATTCATCCTTTCATTCCTTCAGCATCATCCTTGATTGCTGTAGCTTGAACATTCTTTAATTGTTCCATTAAATCTAATTGTAGATTTAATCTGAGAGCACGAACCCGTCGTTGTTTCTCATGGTATTTACGACTTAAGGCATCAGCAACTACATTTGCTTTTCTTTCGTGATATTGAATATTACAATCGTAATCACTTTAGGATTTCCATCCATCTCCTTTGCCTCATGTTTAACTCTTTTTGCCCAAATATATATCTTAAACTTTTATGATCCGTATAGACAGTAAATTTACTTCCGTACAGATAATGTCTCCAAATCTTAAGGGCAAAAATTATGGCACCTAACTCTAAGTCATGAGTCGTATAGTTTTCTTCTTGCCTTTTCAATTGTCTTGAAGCATACGCAATTACCTTCTTGCGTTGCATTAGCACACATCCTAATCCTAGTTTTGAAGCATCACAGTAAACTTCAAAATCTTCAGTCCCTTCTGGTAAAGATAGGATTGGAGCATTTGTTAACTTTTGCTTTAGAATCCTAAAAGCTTCTTCTTGCTTAGGTCCCCATTCAAACTTAACTGCTTTACAGGTTAGCTTAGTTAATGGTACAACTATCTTGGAAAAATCCTTAATAAACCGTCTATAATATCCGGCTAAACCTATAAAACTTCTAATTTCCATGGCTGTTTGTGGAACCTTCCATTTGACAATTGCTTCTATCTTAGCAGGATCTACGTGAATACCTTCGTGATTTACCATGTGTCCTAGGAATTGCACTTCTTGCAACCAAAATTCGCACTTTGAGAATTTGGCATACAACTTTTCTTTTCTTAACAAAGTTAAGAGTGCATGCAAGTGCTAACAATGTTCGTCCTGATTTTTGGAATAAATAAGTATATCGTCGATAAAAACAATTACAAATTTATCCAATTACGGTTTACAGATCCTATTCATCATGTCCATGAATGCTGCAGGTGCATTCGTCAATCTGAAGGGCATGACTGTAAACTCGTAATGACCATACCTAGTTCTGAAAGCAGTTTTAGGTATGTCTTCTTCTTGTACCTTCAATTGATGATATCCGGATCGTAAGTCAATCTTAGAAAAATATCTAGCTCCTTGAAGTTGATCGAAAAGATCATCAATTCTAGGTAATGGGTATCGATTCTTAATTGTAACTTTATTCAATTCTCTATAATCAATACACATTCTCATCGAACCATCCTTCTTCTTTACAAACAACACTGGTGCTCCCCACGGGGATGAACTAGGTTGTATGAAACCTTTACTTAGTAATTCATCTAATTGCTTTTTCAGTTCTAACATTTCTGTGGGTGCTAACCGATAAGGAGCCTTGGCTATCGGTGTAGTTCCTGGAAATAGATGAATTCTAAATTCTACTTCCCTATCTGGTGGTAATCCTGGTAACTCTTCTGGAAACACATCTGGGTATTCTGAGACTACAGGAATCTCCTTAAGTTCTTTACCCTTAGTACTAATGATTACTGAAATCATATATACTATTCCTTGCTTTCGTTCATAACTAGCAATTTTCATTACTGATATGAACTTCATGGGTTTTCGCGGCCTGTCCCCTGTAACCATGATTACTTCTCCGGTAGGTGCACGAATTTCTATGGAGTTCTGGTCACAAAGGATTCGAGCATGGTTGGCTACTAACCAATCCATTCCTAAGACCACATCGAACCCAACTAAATTCATTGGTAACAGGTTTGCATGAAATTTATGCCCTGAGAGTTCTATATTTTCTTTTTGCAAAACCTTATCTATGTTAATAGAATTTCCGTCTGCCGTTTCGACTGTAAAAACTTGCCTAAGGTTGGTCAAAGGTAAATTAAGAGCTTGGCAGAATGAAGTATTGATAAAACTTTGGTTTGCACCAGAGTCAAATAATACTTTTGCATACACGTTGCGAACTAGAAACGTACCAGCTATCACATCTGGAATGAGTTATGCTTCTTGAGTGGTCAGTTGGAATGCTCTGGCTTTCTTTTTAGTAGCTCCCTCAGCTGGCTTGGCTTTATTGTCTGCTGGTTTAACCAATTTAGGACATTCTGTTTTGAAATGCCCAATTTCTCCACAGTTGTAGCAGATTCTTGTTTTTCTTCTGCAGTCTTCTTCACGATGTCCTACAACTTTACAAAAGTTGCAGGTTATGTTGCATCTTCCAAAATGTTTCTTTTTGCAATTTCGGCAGAACGGCGAAACTGAGGATTGTCCTATTCCTCTTCTCTTGAAATTGTTATTATTATTACCCACACGAAATCCCTGGGTAATTTTCTGAGCCAATTCCTTTTTCCTATTTTCATCTCGTGTGCGTATCAGCTCATCAGTTAGGGTGTTAGCTAATTCTACCGCATCGTCAATAGTGCGAGGTCTCGCAGCTTTAACGATATTACGAATTTCTCCAATCAGTCCCCAAATATAGCAACAAATGAGTACCGGTTCTGGCGAAGCCAGTGTTGGTACCACTCTAGCATATTCAAAGAATGTCGAAGTATATCCTCGACAATCTACACCCGTCATTCGATGATTTAAGAACTTATTCGCCATTTGATCTTTTTCATATTCGGGACATAATTTTCTTTCTACAAGACTCTTAAATTCTTCCCAGTTCATGGCATAGGCCACATTTCTTCCTTTGGCTTGAAGTATCGCATTCCACCATTCTAGCGCCCCTTCTTTGAAAAGATTCGACGCATACATGACCTTGTCATCTTTGGCACATTTTCTTATTGTAATCACTGCCTCGGTTTTCTCTAACCAACGCAGTGCCGCAGTCGCTCCTTCATTGCCTGCAAATTCAGCGGGTTTACAAGCAAGAAATTCTTTGTAAGTGCAACCAGGCGTTGCAGCTTTCATTTTCTTAGGGAGCGGAGCCTTCCGTGAATCATTATTGTGATTGGTATGATAACCGCCTCCGTTTACGCTATTACTGAAATTATCTTCAGAAATACGTTTACTAGGAATGATTTGTTGAGGTTCAACAGGTTTCTGGGCAGCAGCAAGTATTGCTGGAATAGCATTAGCTATTCCTTGAGCAACAATATTTTCTATATCTTGCCTAGTCATAAATTGATCCTCCGGATGTTGCTCAGATTGATTAACCTCATTAACTGGTTCGTTATTAGCGTTTTCCATCTGATAATTAATATCTATTAGTATCGAATAAATAATAATTATACACAAAACAATCGTACAAATTTCACAACACACATATAGTCAAAACTATCGATTTCTCGATTCCATTTTTATATATTTTATAGTATGCGTCCATACACACCGTTATCTTACAAAGTTTTATTTGTAGTTATTTCACAGGATGATATTTTACTACTATTATTATTATACAATCACAGTTTCACAACCCCACCATCCCTTATTAGTTGATTTTTCAGTAACGACGTTCCCTTTCGTCGTATTTCCAGGAGATCTGTTCTCCTACCTCCCTGATCCTATTTCCTACATCCACCAGCTCCTCGCCAAAGTGGCGGAGTTCAGCTAAATTTTCATTACTCATTAGCGGGTTTTGTATAGGTTCTGGGTCAAACTGAGGGAGAAAGGAATAAGGACTGTTTAAAAGGTTTTGGAATTGCCAATCATTGGTCCACCATTCATCCATTCCTAGAGGTTGGGTGTGGATTATAGGTTCTGGGATTGCTGGTTCCAAGTTTATTGGAAGTTGAGTTTCAGCAGGATAAGGGTAAAAATTATTATTGACAGGCCTGACGATATCACAGCTTGCCAATGCACGATCCAATTCTTCCTGAAATGGAAACTCCTCAATTTGCCTAGAGCTTTCCCCAGCTTCCATCTTTGTTTGCCTAGAACCTTCTCCAATTTCCATTTCTATTTGCTTAGAACCTTTACCGACTTCAATCCCCTTTGCTTTATCTAAGGGATTTTCTATTTTGGGAATTTTCCTGGTGGCGGGTTTCCTCCTGCGCACACGTCTCCATCCCACAAATCTTTTCTTTTTCTTAGGCTTGGGTTTCTCTGGAGGTGGAGCGTTGAATTCCATAGGTTCTTCTATATCGGGTATATAACCAGTAAAATCTCTAGAAACCTCTATTTTCACCGGATAGAGATTGAGATTCTGAAGGCTTCAGATAAATCATTCATGCTGTTTAGCATAAAACACACAAAATGCTAAGTTAAATTTTTATACTCAAAATTTCATAGATAACCTTTAAATATTATTGCATACCGTGTGACTAATTTAATACAAAGACAACTAAAATTAAAACACACTAAGGTTTACTGTAAATTTATTTATTTACTGGATCATATTTCTGGCTTGTAGGTGATAAGGGTGCTAAAACTTGAATTAGGTGTATTTAAAGATTTGCATTTACTGCTACAGTGGCTAGCATATAGAGATCTGCCCATTTTTCATCTAACTTGTCTTCCCATGGTGGGTTACTGCCTAGTTCTTGGGTTTTCTGATTAACTCTCTTTTCTTTTGGTTGCGATTTCTTTAATTTCTCCTGACTTTTCCTAATAATTAAACTTCTTTTATTAGGAGAAAGTGGTTCCTCATATTGTGTCTTTCGAACAAATATTCCTTCTTCAGGATTTGCATAGTGTTTTGAGGAATTTGTTTGGGATGAATTTCCCTTCTCGTTTGATGACCTATCTAATTTAAGATAGATGTTTGAAAGCTTTTGCTTACCCATACTGTATACAAATATTCAAATAATAAATCACATAATCACAAAATGGCAATCAGTAAAATTAAGTATTTTCTAAATACTTAATTGGCTTAAATCAGTGGCTCTGATACCACCTTTTTCTGTCACGGCCCCTGACCCGGTTTGACCCGTTTCAGGAGCCGCGGGACAGAAATCCCGTGGTATTTATTTAACAGTGGAAGATTTCTTCAGGATCTTTTTAAAACTGCAAATTTCCCGATTATTTTATTTCACAACTCGTGATAAAACCCCGGTAATTTACAATCATATGATTTCATTGAGAAATCTTTATTTTTCAAAACATTTTTCTTTATTTTATACTGAGCCACTTCCTTAAGCTTGTCGTGCTTCGCGGCACTTTTCTTGGATCACACTAGATCACCTGAAACATGTTTGAAAAAGGTTTTGTCAGCGGGAAATACTGGTGAATCATTCTTTTTAATAAAATGACGCGTTTGTTATAATTTACAGTATTAAGAGCGATTACATTGTTTCCATATATCAACCAACTACCCACAATATTTGTCACTCGACCGGATCTGTGACTATGGTCATATCACTCATTGGCCACCCGTTTGTCCAATGGTGACGATTATCAAGTAATGTATACAAAACCCCATATACCGGCTGTAATTTGGTGATTACAAAGACTTAATCCCTGTAATTATAACCTTGAAAATAAATATGATTTTGAAAGTAGTTTGATAAAAATAGAATGACTCACTTTGCAGATTTATATGAGCAGAGCTTAGCCTACTGATTAGCCTTTTAACCTAAATTTAATAACATGCGCACGAACTCTGTTAGTAACTAATACAGCATTTACGATAACTCACGAGATTAATCCCTCACAACGAATGACAAAGTGCGATACTTAAACATCCATCGAATTAACGACGAATGACAAAGCATAAACCCTAATGTGGGCAGCACTTAAACATCCATTGGATAGTTTAATCGATCGGACATTGAATCATAGCAGCGATTGAGTTAATACCCGGTATCGGAGCAGCGCCTCGCTAATTGTATATGAAATTTCGAATTCAGAGTAACATCAATTCGTTTTTACGAAAATATTTCGACACCAACAGACTGTGCATGCAACGAGCTATTTATAGCTGAAATTGAGGCCTCACAGCGTAAGCCTTCGGCTTACCTTTACGCGGCCCGCCTAACCACCTATTCTACGCGTAGGGTTGATTGGTCACGAGTAGGCTTGCCATCTGGTCACCACGTGGATCCGGAACACTTATCCAGTCAAACATGTATTGACGCAGCCCGCGTAAGACCATGCTTACTCTTACGCGGCCCGCCTGAGACCCAGAATTTTGTTTTTCTTGATTTTTAATATGGTTTAGGGTTTCAGGGGTCCGGGTTTATAATTACGAGTATTTTTAAGATAATTTTGAGAGTCCTTACATAGTGTACGAAGTGCAAAGTGCGCCATCAAAGCGCCACATTGCGCCTCATCGCCCACGCCACGCGCGCGCGCGTGGGCGAGTGCGAGTGTGAGTTTGGGTGCTCCGCACCCTTCGCGAGTACACTAGTGAGTGTTTCCATGAAACAATAAGGATGGAGAGTTCCCACTTAAATACCCCTTTAAGTTCCATCTCTCATCCGATGTGGGACAAGGTGCCACTTTCCCACTTTTTCAGCATTCAAGTTTCAAACACCAAATTTTGAGCATCGATATCTCATTCATCTTAGCTTCGTTTTGGACATGGTTTAGTTCGTTGCGAAGCTCTCCCGACATAGAACACAAACCCACAACTAAATATATAAAACCCGCTGATGTGCTGAAAACGGGTTAACTAAACTAACTAAATTTACCCTAATTCTAGACTCTCTAAGCTTTAAATTTATAAAACTAAGACTCTCTAAACCCTAAAACACACAACCGGCAAGTGTACCGATCGAATGTAGTATAGCCTAAGGAAGTCCGAGTATCGAACCCAAGAGACTCTACTGATTACGCTAATGACTCTATCTAGACTCAAACTGACACGACTTAACTAAATGTTTGTTGATTGTGGGGGGGTTTCTAAAAATCCTAAAAATGCAAATAACAAATACTAACTATACTAGACGAACTAGACGCGAACTCACACGAAGGCTCTGACCAGTGATGGATGAAGACTACCTAGGCTAGACGCAAGCTAACTCAGACTGGATCTCTATTTGATAATTTTGTGGTGTGGAACCGGGATCTTAAGATCCTAAACCTATTAAGACACCACTAAGCCCCTCAAACACTCTCAAGGCGATTCTTGTGGCACTACCTAGGCTGTTACGCTTACCGGTTTGCTAGATTTCTTTTCCGTCCTCTAGTTTCTTGAAAGTGCTTATGTAAGACGCTCTACTTTGCCGCGCGAACGTCTAAAGCGACAATGGTTTCTAATCTTGGTTTAATAGGCTATGGGATGTTAAGGACTTATAACCAAACCTAGACCTATCAATAACCTCGAGCCTTTCCGCGACGAGTTTAGCAGCACATTTGATTTTATAATATTACCGAGTATTACTTCTAAGGTTACTTAAGCTATTTTCACCCTAAAGGATTAATGATTCATTATGTGATAAAGACCGTCACCTAAATCAAGAAACCCTAATACAACCCTATTATGTGATAAAGACCGTCACCAAGGATTATATGAAGCAATAAACAATAATAAAACAATTGTCAAACACGCATATGCACCAAGGTAGATTTCCAAAGTTTTTACAATACAAGAATATCCACAACCACGCTAAAAATCAAATAAAGAACCAAACTTTATTAAGCTATTGTCATAACCTAGGTAGTACGAGAAGTTTAGCCGGAAAACATGGTCTTAAAAACAATCAAACAAGGTCTCAAATAAGAATTCATCGAAGTAAAACAAGAAACTAGAAAATAAAAGAAATCGTAAGGTATAACCCGTAAATTCCTTGATCTCTAAGCTTCCCACTTGACCCCAATGATTCCCGAACTTAATTTCTTGCAAAATAATCTTCAAAACTGATGTTCGTGCGTCTGATCTCCGTTATGTTTTTTTTTCCTGTTCGTCCGTCTCTATTTTATAATATGTCAGCCGCCTCCCCTCTTGTTTTATCGTATCCAAGACCCAATAAAATCTCTAGTATTGCACTTTGAATCATATCCAAATTACACGAACTGGGCTTCTCATTTTGCTTCTCCACGAACCGGCCCAATTCAAATAGAAAATAATATATACGGTTAACTTTTCTTAATTTTGGTCAACATAGAAACTTGAATTCTTTTCTTTATTTTTCGTACACCTTTGGCTTGGCTTTGCATCCAATAATATTTGTCTAAATATTAGTCAACAAGCACAAAACCACAAAAATCATGACATCTGAATGTCTTTGACGGCCCATGTGGTCAGAAAGAATAATAATTCATTCTTTTAATTTGTCCCTTTCAGAAATAATATGCAGCCTCTAACTTCAAAATAGAGATGGTAGTTTCGGCCCACTCACAGAAAATAGCGCCAATTTTACTTCAGTTTCTGGCACCCCACTCTGTCCAACTGGCATGTCATTTCCATATTACTCGTTTTCACTCCATTTGCACCAGTACCTGCCAAAACACAAAATAATATAATAGAACACTAAAACTATAAAAAACAAATAAAAACTATACAAAAATTATACAATCTACACGGGACAATTATGTGTATTTTACCTTATATCAAATATCCCCACACTTAACCTTTTTTCGTCCTCGAAAAAGAATTATGCAAACGGAATCATAGTCGGAATAATCGAACGGGCCAAAGTATAAGTTATCTTATTAAAATCGAAACTCGTGTTAGCCGCGATTGCAAGTATATCGATCCACTTAAACCCAACCCGGTTCTAAGCCCTTATCATGCAATTTTAGTTCAAGTTCGGTCAATCTACCTAGGGTCTCACACTAAGAATCGCAAGTCCACCTAATCCCCCCTCAAGCTTATAGGACAAAAGGAACAACCACTGGGTTATTTCCTAACCGTTTTATACCAAGATAAAGAGAGTTTAAAATCAAATCTATTTTTCCATTTTTTTTCTTTTTCTTTGCTTGCTTTTTCTCTCTCTCTTTTTTTTTTTCATTCGTGAGACTAGACGATGCTTTCCCTAACCAAGCGGTAATCCGACTGTAGAGTCGCTATCCCCAATCACAGACTACATAGGTTTCGGTACTTTTATTCGGCAAGTCGATTTCACACATCCCAGAGGCATTCCGGCTGTAGAGTCGCTATCCCCAACCACAGATTACATAGGCCTGTGCTACTTTCATTTAGTTTCTAGCTCACTTTTATTCTATTTTTTCTTTTTCTACGAGATAATGACCAAAAACTCTAACGATCTTAGCTTATAACGGTGCCCCTTATACTATTTTTGGCGGTTTCAATTTCCCCATTCTCCCTAGATGAGAACCCACTAGTAGACCGACAATTAGGTATATTTTAGATCAAAGAAACCCAGAACCGAATCGAGCCTACCCGCACATCCCAAACTAGACACAAGCTCAATTATATTATCTCATATTATTATTATTTGAACCCGAACAAAAACCCAACTTTTCTATCATTTTCCGTTTTTATTTTGCAAACTTCTTATTTCAAAAGACATTTTTCCATTTTTTCAATTTTTTTTTTAAAGATTTTTTTAATTTTTTTTTTGTATTTTTCGTTTTTTAATGACTCATGACTCACTAACTAATGACACTAAACGATAGTTCCCATCCCCACACTTAAACTTTACATTGCCCTCAATGTAGGATGGAAACCGACTCAAAAAAACTAAAAATAAATAAGAAATAAAAAGACTAAGGGCTAATTGGAAAGGACTTAGCTGGTTTTATTCGCGTGTAAGCTGCAAACACTCTCGTCCAATCCAGCTCGATCGTGTAGCATTTCATTCGCGATCGGCTTTGACACTAACTAGTATACTTTTAATAAATGCCTTGAAATTTGATAAGCAGCTCCAAAATCACCCGAATGGAGATTGAGTACGGGTGGTACATATTCAAACCTGCATAAACAAAAACAAGCAAAAAACAAAGCAGTACCGACTCTAAACAAAAACTGACTCAAAATACAAGTAAACACAAAAACACGAAAATACCTAAAACTACGATAAAGACTCAAAATCTACAAACTCTACAAGTGGGCTATCAACTTTTCTAACACTCACGGAGGATCATGTAAACGCGGCTCACCTGTGTACCAAATCTCACGGGCTGTAGCACCATCATACCTATGATTACCCGAATATCTCCAAGCCTCCTCATACCTCTCACAACCTCTCAACTCATCATCGGGCGGTTTGAACTTATACATTTCAAACCTAAATCTATCCCCACACTGAGCTTCACTCAGTGCTTCTAGCTTCGATTCTAAACATTGTACTATTTTTTCAAGATCCTCTACTCTCCCATCGGGTGGATCCCCACACTTAGGTTCTAACATTGGCTCTAACCTAGGATCGCTCACCCTCTCTGTCTCTATTCTCTCACATCCTTTACTCCCCCTCACCGATGCCACTGCCTCTATTCGAACCGGTAGTGAACCAACCTCTCTTAACTTTAGACCCGACCTAGTAGATATAGCTTTAACGTGATGATTGGTTGTGTTAGGTTGGGTGTTACCCGAGAACTGGCCGGAAGACCTTTCTTGCAATTGACTATTTATGTCATTGACTTGCCTTTGAAGGTCCAAAAAGTTGGAGTGGTTGTTTTTTAACAATATGGAATGATCCTCTAAGGTTCTTTGAGTGGCCTCTAAGGCCCTTTGGGTTGCTTCTAAGGTCCTTTCGGTCGCTTGATTCTTAACTAGTATTTGGGATAACATAGCTTTAATCTCATCTAGACCACTACCCAAATCTTGGTTGTTTGAACCTTGACTGTTTGACCCCCCACTATTTAACTGACCTACTAAACCTGAACTACCAAACTGACCCTGCTGATTCGAACCCCCACTAGAATAATAATCATGTCCCCTGTTTTGATTCGAACATGATTGGAAACCGGGGGGATTACCGGAAGAGCAGAAGGTGTTAGTGTTACTACGCCAATTGGACCCTAAATTTGAATTATTGAAAGGGTTCGTTGGACCTCTATTGGTTATGAACTCTACCTGCTCAACAGTGAGTGTGGGACAATCTATAGTAACGTGACCCCCTTTACACACCTCACACCTATCGAACCTCCTCTCTAAATCGTTCATCCTACTAGTAAGCTTTCTCTCAAGGTTTTCCATTGCCGTGACCATCGATGTATCCAAGCTAACTTGGTGTACTCCTCGACCGGCCAAGGGAGTACTAGTCACATGAATGGAAGTCCTGCCGATGGCGCAATGATCGATGTCGGAATTGGCGAAACTCTCAAAAAGGTCATTGCATTCGGCCACTGTTTTCTTACCTAGGAGGTGGCCTCCTGCTGAAGTGTCAAAACGGGCTCGAATCTCTGAAGTGAGACCGTTGTAGAATTTCTCTACAAGTGCCCAATCAAATAACCCATGTTGAGTGCAACGAGAGAGTAGGGTTTGGAATCTTTCCCAGGCTAAGTGGTAGGGCTCGTCAGGCTCCATCCGGAACGAATGGATCTGATCACGAAGACGAGATGCTTTGGCGGGTGGGAAGTATTTGGCAAGGAAGGCATCTCGAAGGGTAGCCCATGTGGTAAACGCACCCGCGGGTTGTGAATCAAGCCAGGTGGCTGCGCGGCCTGCGAGTGAGAATGGGAAGACCAGGAGGAAACGAGCGTCAAGGTTCACCCCCTCGATGGAGAAGGTGCTGCAAAGGCGAGTGATGCGATTGATGTGAGCGGGTGCATCCTCGTCGTCACGACCATGGAACTGGCATGAATTGGTGATAACGACAAAGATGTAGGACGGGATTTTCCAAGACTTGTCATTATTGATGGCGGGAAGGGTAATGGGTGAGTTCACACCGGTGAAACCAGCGGTGGATTCCTGATGAACCGTTTGACGACCTGCCATATGGACAATGGGATGTGGGCTAGCAAGACGGGAGGGTGGTGGTTGTAGTAACTGACTCAACAAAAAAATAAAGACACTAAAATACTTAGACTCCTACGACTCAAACAAAAGAAAACAACTAGCACGTATGATGTCAAGTAAGTCCAAACAAAGTAATTAACGCAATCGCCAAAGAGTCCCCGGCAACGGCGCCAAAAACTTGATGTGCTGAAAACGGGTTAACTAAACTAACTAAATTTACCCTAATTCTAGACTCTCTAAGCTTTAAATTTATAAAACTAAGACTCTCTAAACCCTAAAACACACAACCGGCAAGTGTACCGATCGAATGTAGTATAGCCTAAGGAAGTCCGAGTATCGAACCCAAGAGACTCTACTGATCACGCTAATGACTCTATCTAGACTCAAACTGACACGACTTAACTAAATGTTTGTTGATTGTGGGGGGGTTTCTAAAAATCCTAAAAATGCAAATAACAAATACTAACTATACTAGACGAACTAGACACGAACTCACACGAAGGCTCTGACCAGTGATGGATGAAGACTACCTAGGCTAGACGCAAGCTAACTCAGACTGGATCTCTATTTGATAATTTTGTGGTGTGGAACCGGGATCTTAAGATCCTAAACCTATTAAGACACCACTAAGCCCCTCAAACACTCTCAAGGCGATTCTTGTGGCACTACCTAGGCTGTTACGCTTACCGGTTTGCTAGATTTCTTTTCCGTCCTCTAGTTTCTTGAAAGTGCTTATGTAAGACGCTCTACTTTGCCGCGCGAACGTCTAAAGCGACAATGGTTTCTAATCTTGGTTTAATAGGCTATGGGATGTTAAGGACTTATAACCAAACCTAGACCTATCAATAACCTCGAGCCTTTCCGCGACGAGTTTAGCAGCACATTTGATTTTATAATATTACCGAGTATTACTTCTAAGGTTACTTAAGCTATTTTCACCCTAAAGGATTAATGATTCATTATGTGATAAAGACCGTCACCTAAATCAAGAAACCCTAATACAACCCTATTATGTGATAAAGACCGTCACCAAGGATTATATGAAGCAATAAACAATAATAAAACAATTGTCAAACACGCATATGCACCAAGGTAGATTTCCAAAGTTTTTACAATACAAGAATATCCACAACCACGCTAAAAATCAAATAAAGAACCAAACTTTATTAAGCTATTGTCATAACCTAGGTAGTACGAGAAGTTTAGCCGGAAAACATGGTCTTAAAAACAATCAAACAAGGTCTCAAATAAGAATTCATCGAAGTAAAACAAGAAACTAGAAAATAAAAGAAATCGTAAGGTATAACCCGTAAATTCCTTGATCTCTAAGCTTCCCACTTGACCCCAATGATTCCCGAACTTAATTTCTTGCAAAATAATCTTCAAAACTGATGTTCGTGCGTCTGATCTCCGTTATGTTTTTTTTTCCTGTTCGTCCGTCTCTATTTTATAATATGTCAGCCGCCTCCCCTCTTGTTTTATCGTATCCAAGACCCAATAAAATCTCTAGTATTGCACTTTGAATCATATCCAAATTACACGAACTGGGCTTCTCATCTTGCTTCTCCACGAACCGGCCCAATTCAAATAGAAAATAATATATACGGTTAACTTTTCTTAATTTTGGTCAACATAGAAACTTGAATTCTTTTCTTTATTTTTCGTACACCTTTGGCTTGGCTTTGCATCCAATAATATTTGTCTAAATATTAGTCAACAAGCACAAAACCACAAAAATCATGACATCTGAATGTCTTTGACGGCCCATGTGGTCAGAAAGAATAATAATTCATTCTTTTAATTTGTCCCTTTCAGAAATAATATGCAGCCTCTAACTTCAAAATAGAGATGGTAGTTTCGGCCCACTCACAGAAAATAGCGCCAATTTTACTTCAGTTTCTGGCACCCCACTCTGTCCAACTGGCATGTCATTTCCATATTACTCGTTTTCACTCCATTTGCACCAGTTCCTGACAAAACACAAAATAATATAATAGAACACTAAAACTATAAAAAACAAATAAAAACTATACAAAAATTATACAATCTACACGGGACAATTATGTGTATTTTACCTTATATCAAATATCCCCACACTTAACCTTTTTTCGTCCTCGAAAAAGAATTATGCAAACGGAATCATAGTCGGAATAATCGAACGGGCCAAAGTATAAGTTATCTTATTAAAATCGAAACTCGTGTTAGCCGCGATTGCAAGTATATCGATCCACTTAAACCCAACCCGGTTCTAAGCCCTTATCATGCAATTTTAGTTCAAGTTCGGTCAATCTACCTAGGGTCTCACACTAAGAATCGCAAGTCCACCTAATCCCCCCTCAAGCTTATAGGACAAAAGGAACAACCACTGGGTTATTTCCTAACCGTTTTATACCAAGATAAAGAGAGTTTAAAATCAAATCTATTTTTCCATTTTTTTTCTTTTTCTTTGCTTGCTTTTTCTCTCTCTCTTTTTTTTTTTTCATTCGTGAGACTAGACGATGCTTTCCCTAACCAAGCGGTAATCCGACTGTAGAGTCGCTATCCCCAATCACAGACTACATAGGTTTCGGTACTTTTATTCGGCAAGTCGATTTCACACATCCCAGAGGCATTCCGGCTGTAGAGTCGCTATCCCCAACCACAGATTACATAGGCCTGTGCTACTTTCATTTAGTTTCTAGCTCACTTTTATTCTATTTTTTCTTTTTCTACGAGATAATGACCAAAAACTCTAACGATCTTAGCTTATAACGGTGCCCCTTATACTATTTTTGGCGGTTTCAATTTCCCCATTCTCCCTAGATGAGAACCCACTAGTAGACCGACAATTAGGTATATTTTAGATCAAAGAAACCCAGAACCGAATCGAGCCTACCCGCACATCCCAAACTAGACACAAGCTCAATTATATTATCTCATATTATTATTATTTGAACCCGAACAAAAACCCAACTTTTCTATCATTTTCCGTTTTTATTTTGCAAACTTCTTATTTCAAAAGACATTTTTCCATTTTTTCAATTTTTTTTTTAAAGATTTTTTTAATTTTTTTTTTGTATTTTTCGTTTTTTAATGACTCATGACTCACTAACTAATGACACTAAACGATAGTTCCCATCCCCACACTTAAACTTTACATTGCCCTCAATGTAGGATGGAAACCGACTCAAAAAAACTAAAAATAAATAAGAAATAAAAAGACTAAGGGCTAATTGGAAAGGACTTAGCTGGTTTTATTCGCGTGTAAGCTGCAAACACTCTCGTCCAATCCAGCTCGATCGTGTAGCATTTCATTCGCGATCGGCTTTGACACTAACTAGTATACTTTTAATAAATGCCTTGAAATTTGATAAGCAGCTCCAAAATCACCCGAATGGAGATTGAGTACGGGTGGTACATATTCAAACCTGCATAAACAAAAACAAGCAAAAAACAAAGCAGTACCGACTCTAAACAAAAACTGACTCAAAATACAAGTAAACACAAAAACACGAAAATACCTAAAACTACGATAAAGACTCAAAATCTACAAACTCTACAAGTGGGCTATCAACTTTTCTAACACTCACGGAGGATCATGTAAACGCGGCTCACCTGTGTACCAAATCTCACGGGCTGTAGCACCATCATACCTATGATTACCCGAATATCTCCAAGCCTCCTCATACCTCTCACAACCTCTCAACTCATCATCGGGCGGTTTGAACTTATACATTTCAAACCTAAATCTATCCCCACACTGAGCTTCACTCAGTGCTTCTAGCTTCGATTCTAAACATTGTACTATTTTTTCAAGATCCTCTACTCTCCCATCGGGTGGATCCCCACACTTAGGTTCTAACATTGGCTCTAACCTAGGATCGCTCACCCTCTCTGTCTCTATTCTCTCACATCCTTTACTCCCCCTCACCGATGCCACTGCCTCTATTCGAACCGGTAGTGAACCAACCTCTCTTAACTTTAGACCCGACCTAGTAGATATAGCTTTAACGTGATGATTGGTTGTGTTAGGTTGGGTGTTACCCGAGAACTGGCCGGAAGACCTTTCTTGCAATTGACTATTTATGTCATTGACTTGCCTTTGAAGGTCCAAAAAGTTGGAGTGGTTGTTTTTTAACAATATGGAATGATCCTCTAAGGTTCTTTGAGTGGCCTCTAAGGCCCTTTGGGTTGCTTCTAAGGTCCTTTCGGTCGCTTGATTCTTAACTAGTATTTGGGATAACATAGCTTTAATCTCATCTAGACCACTACCCAAATCTTGGTTGTTTGAACCTTGACTGTTTGACCCCCCACTATTTAACTGACCTACTAAACCTGAACTACCAAACTGACCCTGCTGATTCGAACCCCCACTAGAATAATAATCATGTCCCCTGTTTTGATTCGAACATGATTGGAAACCGGGGGGATTACCGGAAGAGCAGAAGGTGTTAGTGTTACTACGCCAATTGGACCCTAAATTTGAATTATTGAAAGGGTTCGTTGGACCTCTATTGGTTATGAACTCTACCTGCTCAACAGTGAGTGTGGGACAATCTATAGTAACGTGACCCCCTTTACACACCTCACACCTATCGAACCTCCTCTCTAAATCGTTCATCCTACTAGTAAGCTTTCTCTCAAGGTTTTCCATTGCCGTGACCATCGATGTATCCAAGCTAACTTGGTGTACTCCTCGACCGGCCAAGGGAGTACTAGTCACATGAATGGAAGTCCTGCCGATGGCGCAATGATCGATGTCGGAATTGGCGAAACTCTCAAAAAGGTCATTGCATTCGGCCACTGTTTTCTTACCTAGGAGGTGGCCTCCTGCTGAAGTGTCAAAACGGGCTCGAATCTCTGAAGTGAGACCGTTGTAGAATTTCTCTACAAGTGCCCAATCAAATAACCCATGTTGAGTGCAACGAGAGAGTAGGGTTTGGAATCTTTCCCAGGCTAAGTGGTAGGGCTCGTCAGGCTCCATCCGGAACGAATGGATCTGATCACGAAGACGAGATGCTTTGGCGGGTGGGAAGTATTTGGCAAGGAAGGCATCTCGAAGGGTAGCCCATGTGGTAAACGCACCCGCGGGTTGTGAATCAAGCCAGGTGGCTGCGCGGCCTGCGAGTGAGAATGGGAAGACCAGGAGGAAACGAGCGTCAAGGTTCACCCCCTCGATGGAGAAGGTGCTGCAAAGGCGAGTGATGCGATTGATGTGAGCGGGTGCATCCTCGTCGTCACGACCATGGAACTGGCATGAATTGGTGATAACGACAAAGATGTAGGACGGGATTTTCCAAGACTTGTCATTATTGATGGCGGGAAGGGTAATGGGTGAGTTCACACCGGTGAAACCAGCGGTGGATTCCTGATGAACCGTTTGACGACCTGCCATATGGACAATGGGATGTGGGCTAGCAAGACGGGAGGGTGGTGGTTGTAGTAACTGACTCAACAAAAAAATAAAGACACTAAAATACTTAGACTCCTACGACTCAAACAAAAGAAAACAACTAGCACGTATGATGTCAAGTAAGTCCAAACAAAGTAATTAACGCAATCGCCAAAGAGTCCCCGGCAACGGCGCCAAAAACTTGATGTGCTGAAAACGGGTTAACTAAACTAACTAAATTTACCCTAATTCTAGACTCTCTAAGCTTTAAATTTATAAAACTAAGACTCTCTAAACCCTAAAACACACAACCGGCAAGTGTACCGATCGAATGTAGTATAGCCTAAGGAAGTCCGAGTATCGAACCCAAGAGACTCTACTGATTACGCTAATGACTCTATCTAGACTCAAACTGACACGACTTAACTAAATGTTTGTTGATTGTGGGGGGGTTTCTAAAAATCCTAAAAATGCAAATAACAAATACTAACTATACTAGACGAACTAGACACGAACTCACACGAAGGCTCTGACCAGTGATGGATGAAGACTACCTAGGCTAGACGCAAGCTAACTCAGACTGGATCTCTATTTGATAATTTTGTGGTGTGGAACCGGGATCTTAAGATCCTAAACCTATTAAGACACCACTAAGCCCCTCAAACACTCTCAAGGCGATTCTTGTGGCACTACCTAGGCTGTTACGCTTACCGGTTTGCTAGATTTCTTTTCCGTCCTCTAGTTTCTTGAAAGTGCTTATGTAAGACGCTCTACTTTGCCGCGCGAACGTCTAAAGCGACAATGGTTTCTAATCTTGGTTTAATAGGCTATGGGATGTTAAGGACTTATAACCAAACCTAGACCTATCAATAACCTCGAGCCTTTCCGCGACGAGTTTAGCAGCACATTTGATTTTATAATATTACCGAGTATTACTTCTAAGGTTACTTAAGCTATTTTCACCCTAAAGGATTAATGATTCATTATGTGATAAAGACCGTCACCTAAATCAAGAAACCCTAATACAACCCTATTATGTGATAAAGACCGTCACCAAGGATTATATGAAGCAATAAACAATAATAAAACAATTGTCAAACACGCATATGCACCAAGGTAGATTTCCAAAGTTTTTACAATACAAGAATATCCACAACCACGCTAAAAATCAAATAAAGAACCAAACTTTATTAAGCTATTGTCATAACCTAGGTAGTACGAGAAGTTTAGCCGGAAAACATGGTCTTAAAAACAATCAAACAAGGTCTCAAATAAGAATTCATCGAAGTAAAACAAGAAACTAGAAAATAAAAGAAATCGTAAGGTATAACCCGTAAATTCCTTGATCTCTAAGCTTCCCACTTGACCCCAATGATTCCCGAACTTAATTTCTTGCAAAATAATCTTCAAAACTGATGTTCGTGCGTCTGATCTCCGTTATGTTTTTTTTTCCTGTTCGTCCGTCTCTATTTTATAATATGTCAGCCGCCTCCCCTCTTGTTTTATCGTATCCAAGACCCAATAAAATCTCTAGTATTGCACTTTGAATCATATCCAAATTACACGAACTGGGCTTCTCATCTTGCTTCTCCACGAACCGGCCCAATTCAAATAGAAAATAATATATACGGTTAACTTTTCTTAATTTTGGTCAACATAGAAACTTGAATTCTTTTCTTTATTTTTCGTACACCTTTGGCTTGGCTTTGCATCCAATAATATTTGTCTAAATATTAGTCAACAAGCACAAAACCACAAAAATCATGACATCTGAATGTCTTTGACGGCCCATGTGGTCAGAAAGAATAATAATTCATTCTTTTAATTTGTCCCTTTCAGAAATAATATGCAGCCTCTAACTTCAAAATAGAGATGGTAGTTTCGGCCCACTCACAGAAAATAGCGCCAATTTTACTTCAGTTTCTGGCACCCCACTCTGTCCAACTGGCATGTCATTTCCATATTACTCGTTTTCACTCCATTTGCACCAGTACCTGCCAAAACACAAAATAATATAATAGAACACTAAAACTATAAAAAACAAATAAAAACTATACAAAAATTATACAATCTACACGGGACAATTATGTGTATTTTACCTTATATCACCCGCTCATTTTATTATATTTATTTCTAGTCCAAAATAGGAAAAAATCATTTTCCTATATTTGTGAAAAATGTTTTTTTTCACAAAATTTCCAACATTGTATTCATCAGTATGACGTTTTGGTATAGAGGTGTAAAGACGCTTTTACCCTTAATGAGTCGCGTCCACGTAATAAAATTGATGTTATTTACGAAAACGCCACCGTGCTAATCTAGTCCATGGATTGTTTTAATCGGACGATCGATAAGCGTTCTCACCGTTCTCACACTTTCTACCGTTTTCTCCAAATCCCGACCCTGTAAAATTGTTATTATTTCAATTTCAGTTCTCAAGGTTTGTAAGACCGTGGGGTATGGTGGGGCGGGGGTTTGGGGCATGGGTTGACAAGTGGACTTCGAGTGGCACCGCTGGTCAGTTGCATGTTGGGTCGGTATGGCGGGGCGTGGCTAGCCCGCGTGGGTTGACCACGTGTTATAATTGTTTTTTTAAATTTAAATCCTAGCCACCTATAGTCTAGCTAACCCAGCCAATGAGAGCCGGCCACGGAAGACCGCTAGGCCCGTCCAACGCCCGGGCTGAAACCCCCGCCCAAGGGGCCACGCCAAAACCCAAGCCCACCCGGGGTGGTGACTTGGGCGTTTGTACCCAACCCACGCCCAAACCCCCGCCCCATACCCCATATTCTAACCTCCTTGATTATACTTTGACTTGATACATTGAATGTCTTTTAACCATAATTCATAAATACCTTAGTAGGATGTAGTTCTGTTTGTAAATCACCATGGCCATGTAGTATGGATTTGCAGTTCAACAGAAAAGGTTGAAGATCATAGTAAAGAAGAAACAAATGATTTAGGTGTAGTTTTTTTTTTTACAAATATTTTATCATTTTAATTTATATGTAGAGTTAAATGCTTGGTTGGTCCCTGTGGTTTGCAAAAATTGCAGACTTGGTCCCAAATGTTTACTAATTACACGCGTGGTCCCTGTGGTTTTCAAAAATGCACTCGGTTGGTCCCTAGCCCTAACATCAGTTAAATTTCTCAGTTAACTATGTGTGAAATGACTATATTACCCCTGAACAATTAAAAAATAAAAACCCACCATCTTCTTCATCCCATCCCCTGTTCTTCCACCTTCAATTTAGAAAAACACCCCATCCCCTCTTCTTCCACCTTAAATTTCTTAGCTAACCCTAACCACCCCAAATCCTCCCAACCCACTGCCGCACCAAATCCCCAATTCAAATTTGTTCAATGTGTTCATCCTTCTTCACGCTCTCACTCACTGTAACCCTAATTCTCTTAATCAATCAACTTCATTTTCCCTAATTTCCTTTGTCTTTCTAATATCTTTGAACATATGTCTCCCTTTGCATTCTTCATTACATCAGAATCCTCCTTGAGTCGTTTTGTTTCAGATTTAGCTGCATTTTCATACAACCATCACTCCATCAAAGAGAAAGACAAGCTTAAATGTACGAACTCAACACAAAGATGAAAATGCATATAGTCACGACCTCGATATAAAAGACTTATAACTCTAAGTCTTTAACAGTGACCAAACAAGAGCTATTAGGAATATTACATAAACAACCTACCTTGTATAATATGAAGAGGTGAAATTTTTAGAACTAAATAGTGTTCTGCCCTTTAAAAGATCATGTGATGCAGAGTTTGCCTCATCAAAAGGTCAGCTGCATTTATTGTACATCCTTGGTGTTATTTCCTAGTGGCCACATCATGTGAAAAAGAGAGGTAACATTTTCCTGTGATTTAGTTGATAAATGTATGTCTATTTCTAGCCTTTTAGCTAAACTAAAACTTTGTATTCATAAACATGTCCGCCTGTACAATTTGAAAACCAATACAAGCTTGTCCTACTAACCAACACCAAGCTTCTAATCTAGGATGAGTATCAATATATATATATATATATCACAAGTGTTAGATAGTTGCGGAAGGACATCGTTTTAGGACTTTTTAATCTCATTACATCAAATAACCCTTGGAATGAGCAATTAAGCATGAACATAAGCTTCGACAGTTAAACTAACAGTGATCAGATCTCAATATTCTAACTAATTAAACAAGATAGAAGCACGTATTATTTTCGATAAACTTGCACAGTAATTTAGAAACTCGTAGACCTAAATCATGAGCTATTGTCTATTGAGCATGAACATGAGCTTCCTTATTACAGAATAATAACATAATCCTCTACAATAAGCTACAGTTAAACTAACAGTAATCAGATCTCAATATCATAATCAACTAGACAACATAAAAGCTACAATCTACAGCAATAAGTTATAAACTCAGAGACCTAATTACCTAAATCAATCTCTTTCGTCAGAGTCTGAATCGTAGTGATTTGCATCTCCTCTTCAACAGAAATCTTCGCCGCTTGATCCTCCACATCTTCAATTACACAAACAAAATGACGTTAAACATCACACAGTCGCTCACAAAACAACAAACAGATGAGAAATTGAAGAAGATAATAGCGAGAGATCAACCGTTTATATGAGATCGCAAGGTTTTCATAGACTGTAAGTATTCGTCCATCTTCGAGATCTTCGAAACTTGACAAAACAAAAACAAAATCAGCAGTTCAAATATTTACAGAAATTAGGGAAAATGAAGTTGATTGATTAAGAGAATTAGGGTTACAGTGAGTGAGAGCGTGAAGAAGGATGAACACATTGAACAAATTTGAACAAGGTGATGGTGGAGGTGGTGGTGATGGATTGAAGGTGGAAGAACAGGGGATGGGATGAAGAAGATGGTGGGTTTTATTTTTTTAATTGTTCAGGGGTAATATAGTCATTTCACATATAGTTAACTAAGAAATTTAACTGATGTTAGGGCTAGGGACCAACCGAGTGCATTTTTGAAAACCACAGGGACCACGCGTGTAATTAGTAAACATTTGGGACCAAGTCTGCAATTTTTGCAAACCACAGGGACCAACCAAGCATTTAACTCTTATATGTATGAATGCTAAAGGTTTAATCATTATAATTTGTTCACTGTTGTTTGTAACTAATAAGGTTTTAGTTTTATACAAAGATTAACACTTTTGTTTGTAACTTTGTAATTTGTATTAATGTATATGGAAACACCGATTGTTACCATTGATGAAGAGACCACGAGTGAGGCGGTTGATAATGTTGATGAAGAAAGTTCAAGAAATTGTAGAGGAAAAGAAAGATGATAAGAGGTCGAAAAAATCTTTTGTATGGGACCATTTTACTATAGATAAGGATCAAGATATAGCTAAATGTGCTTATTGTAAATCCTTATTGGCTTATAGTTCAAAAAAGAATGGTTTAGTACCAAGTCTCCGGTTTACAAGAAGTTAGATAAGAAATAGTTCATCTTAAGTTTTAAGCCATAAAATTCCCGTAAGAGTAGTCAATGGCAGATCCAGGGTGTTTTGTGGGTTCCCAGAAATCCCCTCAGTTTAGAAAAAATAGAAAAAAAAAATATAGTATAAACTTTGTATGATTTTGGAAAAAAAAATATCGAGAATTAGTGAAAATCTAATAAAAGGAACCCTGTGCATCAAATTCTTAGATCCGCCACTGAGTGTAGTGGTTGTTGGGCGTATTGGGTGGAGGCTTCGGCCATGGTAGGTGTCGCAACCCCCGATCCCTGATTCCCGGGAACGGGCGGCCGTGAGCCAGTTTCGGTGGTATCGTGGTATTTGTCTAATTTGGTAGCGGAAATTTTCATCAGGACCGTAGTTAGGAAATGTTTATCAGAGTAAAACCACCATATTTGATATTAATAATCACATGGGTAAAATTCAAGTTTCTTATTACAATACATTCATAGGGATAAACCTTATTTTATTGAATTTAAAACATCATCTTTTAGGTAACTTTTATAGCCACATTTTTCCCAAGCCTTCAGTGCTCTCCAGCTGGCTTTTTACTAATTGGCTGTCACATTTTGTTACCTGAAAACATGTTTTAAAAACATTTGTCAGCGGGAAATACTGGTGAGTGAATCCCAGTTTAATCAAGAAACATTTTATCAATTAAAACAGTATTGAGAGCGATCACATTGTTTATTTCTACACAATTACTCATTCAGTACTGTCAATCCTGACTTGTGGGTCATATTACTCATTGGCTAACTCTTTGTCCAATGGTAACGTCCTGTCATCCCCGACTTACTACTCACAAGGTAGTAAATTTTGTATACAAAACCCCAACATACCGGCAGTAATTGAAGAACTACAAAGACTCAATCACCGCTTAATCGCATTGTAAAACATTTAAGGTTTTGTAAACAAAAAGGTTTACACAAAAAGAAGGATTACTCACATTGCTATCTTAGACTTCGCGTAAGGGTTTCCTGGGAATAATCTATAATTTACACAAATGTACCTAGGTTAGTATCATAACCCTTTGAAAATATTAATGATACCCTCCCCGAGACGGCATTCTAACAACTACGTCGGGCAGAACCACGATAGTTGTTACGGAACCCTAAATCAATCGGGCAGTGTATCTAGTATGAAACCGGGGTTATAATACTTACAACGGAGCAGAACCTCGCTAATTAGGGGGTATAATACCAGCGTATTATAATTCTACTGCAGAATTTCGAGATTGAGAATGAAAATGTGAGCGAGTTCGACTGAGATCCGATGCCATCTATTTATAGTTGTTGATATTGGACTCTCACGCGGCCCGCGTGAAAGACAAGGGTCGCTTACGCGGCCCGCGTCAACCCTGGTCAACATGGTAGCTTGTCCCGGTCATCTACTAGGCTCGACACAATGTCGACACGTGTCGGCTCATTGTGTTGCCGTGTTATCGATCTCTCGCGGCCCGCGTTAACTTAAACGGGGTCTTACGCGGCCCGTTTGAACTAAAGAAACTCAAAGGAATCCGGTATTTACCTTGATACCGCCCGCGTAAATGGTTGGGGTGGGTCTACGCGGCCCGCCTCAACTTACTATTTCTTGTTTTTAATTTATTTTAAATACTATAGCGTATTTCGGGCTCGGTTTTCACATACGGGGTGTATTTAAAGACATATTAAGATATTTTAACATATAATAGGGTGTCGGAAATATACTGAGGGTGTTGGTTTTACTGAGGGTTGTTACATCCTCCCCACCTTATTTTAGAGCTCGTCCTCGAGATCTACTGGAACAAGTGCGGATATTTCCTTTACATTTCTGATTCAAGCTCCCATGTGTACTCAGGTCCTCTTTTGGAGTCCCACTTTACTTTGACCAGAACTAGTCTTTTATGTTTGAGATTCTTGACTTTCCTGTCTTCAATTTGTAGAGGCTTTTCTACAAACTTGAGTTGTTCATTTACCTCTATATCCTTAAGAGGTACTATCAGTGATTCATCAGCTAAACACTTTTTAAGATTAGATACATGAAACACATCATGTATTCCTGCCATTTCCTCTGGCAGTTGTAGCTGATAGGCTACAGATCCTATTCTTTTAATAATCTTAAAAGGTCCAATATACCTGGGGCTTAGTTTTCCCCTTTTTATGAATCTTACTACTCCTTTCCAAGGAGAGACTTTCAACAATACCTTATCCCCTACTTGAAATTCCAAAGGCTTGCGTCGGTTATCGGCATAGCTCTTTTGTCGATCACGTGCGGCTTTCAGTCGTTCCTTGACTTGAATGATTTTGTCAGTTGTTTCTTGCACTATTTCTGGTCCAGATAATTGTTTTTCCCCAATTTCTGCCCAACAGACTGGGGTTCGGCACTTTCGTCCATAAAGTGCTTCGAATGGTGCAGCATTCATACTTGTGTGATAACTATAATTGTCACACCCCAACCAATGGCGGAAATCATCGGGGCATGGCACTGAGCGAAACAGATTGTCCAGAAGTTTCCATATCAACTATCATTACCATTTAATTTAAGTTAACATGTCCCATACCACGTCATAAATAGTAAGCAAGTTATTACAGATAAACAACAAGACAATTATCCTGTTTCGACAACTCAGATTCAAATAAAAGTAAAGATAGTTTGTTTATTGGTTTCTAGGACTCCATTTCCTAGCTTCGATTTCATCACAGCGCAGAGAGCATCCTAGACCTTTCCTAGCCTCAAGTTCACAGCATGCTAAGCATGTAAACTTCCTAAGCACCTGTCACATACGTTAAAATAAAGTCAATACATTAAATGTAAAGGTGAGCATACAAGTTTGATAATAGCATATAGAGTTCGAATTCGTTTACGCATAACCAGCACGTACACATAGTGAAATGAAGCACGTTAGTTACCGACATAGACCCATCGATACCAATGACTGCGGGTTGACTGCCTGAGGCAGTTCGCAATACATGATTACCACCGTAATCCATGCAAGTAAAAGATCCTTAACAACCCCCGTGAGAACGGGTGCTGAGTCCAAACTATAGTACTATCGTTGCTAAGGCAGGTAGACAGCATTCCATGTGTAAACATAACAAACAAGCATTCATGAGCCACGTATAACATGCATTAACGGTTAGCGTTCAAATAGTTTGAGTAGTGTGATAATTGTAGTTTGAATATTCATAACGTATGTAACACCCAAAAGTGCTTAAAGCAAAAAGGGATCGAGTATACTCACAGTGATTTATGGATTGAAGGGAGCGCTTAGCGAATACGGTTAGCCTGAATAGATTCGGTAGCATAACGATAAGTGAAACGTAAAACAGGAAACAAGTATTGAGGAGTCGGACAGCTGGTCGATCGGACAGCAGTTCGATCGGACGGCTGACCGTTCGGCTGACAGTCCGTACGGTCTGCTGTTCGATCGGTCGGTAGGCCGATCGGATGGCTGTACGAGTGGATTGTTCCTTCCTTTGAGAAGGATGTGCTTGTGTATGATGGCTTGTCCTTTGAAGTTTTTGTTGTAGCATTTTGAAAACATTGAAGTACCTTTACCTTTCAGGTCGGTCGATCGGACGGCTGTTCGATCGGCCGACAGCCCGATCGGTTAGGCCTTCAACAGAAATTCAAGGTGAAGTCTTTGAATCAGACAGGTGTTCGATCGGACAGATGTTCGATCGGTTGGCAAGTCAACAAGTCAAAGACTTAAATGAATTGCAGGATGTTATTAAGTGGATCGGATGGTGGGTCGATCGAATAACACAACTGCTGTTCGATCGGACAGCAGGGTGTCACCTGATCGGACGGCTGTTCGATCGGGTGGCACTTCTAGTGCATTAAACATGTTGAAAATTGATTAAGTGTTGAAGCATAGTATCTCATGATTCGAAGAGTAATCCGATCGGACAATAGCTCGATCGAACAACAGTTCGTTCAATACCATTCTTCAAAACAAGTCGTTTGTGTGGGACCATGTGCTAGCCGATCGGTCAGCTTCCTGACTTGATCAGCCTTGCGTCTAACACCTTGGTTGTTCTGTTTGTTTGTTGTTTTATCGAGGTACTTTGACAGCGAGTAAAACCATAGATGCCTAGTCCTTACTTGGTTTCCCGGATCAGATAGGAATCACCCGAATTCGGTCGGTGGTCTGTTCGGAACGAAGTCTAACATTTAACCCGAAGTCGGTTAACCTCGTGGATAGAATCCAGATCTTGAGCCGTATAATCACTGAGTGCTTTGTAACCGGCTCAGGTTGTTTTCCACTGGTCGAGCGAAAAGAGTTGAAGGAAGTTGGGAAAATCCTTCCTTCAATCCTTTTCACCAAGTATATGTTCAGATCTATAGAAGATCCTTGTTCGTTTATGTGGAAATCGGCTAGATCCAAGTCATTCTTGGTGGATTGAGGCCAAAGCATGAAGTTCTTCAAGAACTCATGATGACATCATCCTAGAACACTTGATTCTTGGTGATTTCACGGTTAAAAGTTTAGATTTGAAAGATAGAAAGGTGTAGGGGTGTGCATAGATCAAGAAAGTACAAGATTTATGACGAAAACTTACCGGAATCGAAAGAAATCTGAGAAAAGGCGAGTTGAGCGTGCTGGTCGAACAGGGGTTTCCAAAAGTGGAAAGAATGACAATGACAGGGGTATTTATAGGATGACAAAAGAGGAAAGGGCTAGCCGTTCGGCTGGCAGCTCGATCGGGCAGCAGTCCGTTCGGCCGGCTGTTCGATCGGTTAGGAAGCCTGGTCGATCGGTTGCCTCTTTCGAGTGTTTTACGCGACGTTTTCTGATATTTCGATTTCGATTGCGAGCGGTTCGATATGATAGGGTTTCCTAGCCAAATTACTTTCAGTTTCCACTACTTCGATTGTGATTTGAGTTCGAGTTCGATAGCATTCGAGTTAGATTTCGAGTTCGATTGAGTTCGCTTGATTAACATAACACAAATAAACATGCACAGGTAACACGTAAGGCACACACACACGTATAAACAATAAGTAAAATTACGTAGTTCGAGTTACGATTCGATGTCGATTTAATTAGCATAGCTTGATTAACTTTATCGCATTGTTACTTCCTATAGTTCACAGTCGTAAGTCGATTGAAATACGATTAATACTCATCGATTATTGTAACGAACGACACTTACTCCACGTAATTCAAACAAAATAAAAACATTTCTACCAGTCAAGTCGCGCGAAATCGGTCGTTGACTTTAACCTTGACTTGTGAAAACACGGGGGGTTACAGCCTCCCCAGGTTTCGGGAATTTCGTCCCGAAATTAAGCTGAAAGCCGTAACAAGCCGTGAATCATGTTGAGAACTCTTTGTTTGGACCGAGTTAAAAACCGGGACCTACAAGTGGTATCTAAGCAGGTTCTCGGTTGCGAAGGTCAAACGCACAGATTCGTACTATAATCGGTGGTTCTATAGATTAATATAAAATCGTACAAAACACTGAAGTCACAATACTACTTTCTCCCTCTAACTTCATCCTTCGAACAACTGCGGGTACTTAGCCTTCATATCGCTTTTGAGTTCCCAAGTGAACTCTGCGCCTCGTTTGCCTTCCCATCAGACCTTCACAATAGGAATGCGGGAGCGCCTGAGCTGCTTGGTTTGGCGATCCATGATTTTGACAGGCTTTTCCACGAAGTGTAATGTTTCGTTCACTTATAGATCGTCTAGAGAGACATGTAAATCGTGGTCGGCGATGCACTTTCGGAGGTTTGACACGTGGAAAGTCGGGTGGACGTTGCTAAGTTCCTCCGGTAATTCGAGTCTGTAGGCGACTTTTCCGATCCTTTCCAGAATCTTAAAAGGCCCAACATATCGAGGCGCGAGTTTCCCTTTCTTGCCGAATCGGACTACACCCTTCCAAGGTGATACCTTTAGGAGTACGTAGTCACCAACGCCAAATTCACGGGGCTTGCGCTTTTTATCGGCGTAAACCTTCTGTCGATCCCGAGCTTTCACTAGGTTGTTTCTGATTTGGAAAATTTTGTCCGTCGTTTCTTGTAATAGCTCAGGACCGGTTAGTTGCGAATGACCGATCTCGTGCCACACAATAGGCGACCGACATCTCCTTCCATACAATGCCTCGAAAGGTGCCATCTCGATGCTAGAATGATAGCTGTTATTATACGAGAATTCGACTAACGGCAGGTGTTTATCCCAATTACCACCGAAGTCTAGAACACACGCACGGAGCATGTCCTCAAGAGTACGGATCGTTCTTTCAGTCTGGCCGTCGGTTTGAGGGTGGAAAGCAGTACTTAGATTAAACGTTGTACCGAGTGCCGTTTGAAACGTTTCCCACAACCGCGAAGTAAACCGAGTATCACGGTCAGAGATGATGTCACGAGGCGTCCCATGATTACAAATGATCTCGTCGGTGTAGATTCGGGCTAATCGTTCCACCTTGTAGTCTTCTCGTATAGGCAGAAAGTGAGTTGATTTAGTCAATCGGTCGACCACAACCCATATGCTGTCGTGACCTGATGACGTGGGTGGAAGCTTGGTTACGAAATCCATAGCTATGCTCTCCCACTTCCACATGGGAATTGGGGGTTGTTCGAGTAAGCCAGAGGGTCTTTGATGTTCAGCCTTGATTCTAGCACAAGTTAGGCATCTTCCAACGTAGAGAGCGATATCCCTTTTCATGCCCGGCCACCAGTACTTGTAATGAAGATCCTGGTACACCTTGTCAGCACCGGGGTGAACTGAGTAGCGGGATTTATGGGCTTCATCCATGATAATCTGTCGCAAATTGGTTCGATTGGGAATCCAAATTCGGTCTAAGAAGTGGAATATCCCATTCGATTTGCTCACAAGCTGGGCTCCATCGTGGTAGATTCTTTCTTTCTTCGAGGTGCGTTCGTTGAAACACGCGTGTTGAGCGTCGCGGATGAGAGTTTCGAGGTTGTGCTGGGCTTGAACATTACGAGTGCTAAGCAAGTAGCTTCGTCTGCTAAGTGCGTTGGCCACAACATTTGCTTTGCCTGGGTGATAACGAATCTCACAGTCGTAATCGTTGAGAAGTTCTACCCATCGGCGTTGACGCATATTAAGTTCCTTCTGATTAAAGATATGCTGTAGGCTGCTATGATCGGTGAAGATCGTACACTTAGTACCATACAGGTAGTGTCGCCAAATCTTTAATGCAAAAACAACCGCGCCTAGCTCGAGATCATGGGTTGTATAGTTCTTCTCGTGGATTTTGAGCTGACGAGATGCGTAAGCTATGACCTTGTCCCGTTGCATGAGGACACAACCGAGACCAAGGTTGGAAGCATCACAGTAGACAATGAAATCATTGTTTCCGTCGGGCAATGTGAGAATAGGAGCATTGCAAAGCATGTGTTTGAGGGTTCGAAAGGCAGACTCTTGTTTAATTCCCCAAACAAAAGGCTGGTCTTTATGTGTAAGAGAGGTAAGTGGCACAGCAATCTTCGAGAATCCTTCGATAAATCGGCGATAATAGCCCGCTAGTCCGAGAAAGGAGCGGACTTCGGACGGATTCTTAGGCGTAACCCAGCTCTTGACTGCTCCATTCTTCGCAGGATCGACGTGAATACCCTGACAATTTACAATGTGACCCAGAAATTGGACCTCCCCTAACCAGAATTCGCACTTGGAGAATTTGGCATAGAGTTGGTTCCCCTGGAGTAACTCGAGAACCAAACGTAGATGTTGTGCGTGTTCGGCCTTCGATTTGGAATAGATCAAGACATCGTCGATGAATACGATGACGAAACGGTCGAGATATGGTTTACACACACGATTCATCAGATCCATGAAAAACGCTGGTGCGTTAGTGAGACCGAAAGGCATGACAACGAATTCGTAATGGCCGTAACGGGTTCGAAATGCGGTTTTGGGTATATCCTCCTCTTGAATGCGTAGCTGGTGGTTACCTGAACGTAGATCGATCTTCGAGAAACATGTAGCACCTTGTAGCTGATCAAACAAATCAATGATACGAGGCAGAGGGTAGCGGTTCTTGATAGTTAGCTTATTCAATTCCCGGTAGTCGATGCACATCTGGAACGACCTATCCGTCTTTTTGACGAAAAGGACTGGTGCGCCCCATGGAGAGGTGCGAATGAAGCCTTTTTCAAGTAATTCCTGGAGTTGGGTTGAGAGTTCGCGCATTTCTGACGGTGCGAGTCAGTATGGAGCTTTGGCGAAAGGGTTGGCTCCAGGAATGAGGTCAATACGAAAGTAGATATCATGACTTGGCGGTAGTCCGGGAAGATCCTTTGGAAAAACATTAGGAAATTCTCGAACCACTGGAACGTCTTTCACTTCCTTCTTCTCTTTCTTTTCCTTCTCCGCTACTACGATGTTTTCCAAGAAAGCTCTGTATTCCTTGCGGAGATACTTGCTGGCTTGTATACATGACATAAGTTTGAGCCCCTTCGAGGTAGTATCGCCACATACACACAATAAGTCACCATTCGCGAGCGAAAAACGAATCATCTTGTCGAAGCATACAACTTCAGCATGGTTTTCTCGGAGAAAGTCCATGCCTATTATGACATCAAAACTTCCGAGCTGCATGGGGATAAGGTCGATCGAAAAGATGTGATTGTTGAGCTCGAGAGTACAATCACGGATAACAGAATTAACAGCGACGGTTCATCCGGTAGCGACTTCTACGTCGAACTTCGAGGAGAGTTGGGAACGTTTACGATTAAGGAGTTTCTCAAATTCGAGTGACACAAAGCAATTATCGGCTCCGGTATCAAACAAACATGAAGCATAAATACCATTCACAAGGAACGTACCATTGACCATGTTGTTGTCGGCCTGGGCTTGACGTACGTTGAGGTTGAAGTTCTGGCACATGCGGCCTGTTGTTGCTGCTGCTGTTGTTGTTGCTGCTGTGGCTGCTGTTGCTGAGGCTCTTGTTTCACGACCCTGT
This sequence comes from Helianthus tuberosus, assembly GCA_030545235.1. NCBI lineage: Eukaryota > Viridiplantae > Streptophyta > Magnoliopsida > Asterales > Asteraceae > Helianthus > Helianthus tuberosus. Next base: position 8,503,228 of record CM060434.1, on the reverse strand, counting down.
TTGGGCACACGTTGGCGAAGTGGTTCGGGTCGCCACACGCGAAGCAAGCTCTGGCTTTGACTGCGGGTGCCGGAGGAGCTTGTTGACCCTGTGGGGCAGTGATTAGAGCTTGACGAATACGGCAATTGGCAGTAAAGTGGCCGTATATATTGCAGTGAGCACAAAAGCGGCATTGAATAGCAGTCGGGTGGTGGTAGGTGAAAGTAGGGCAGAGCGGGTGTGGCCCAGTGTATGCACGCTTTGCAGGAGGTGCATTGGCCACAGGCGCCGCTACTTGACGCTGTTGGGCAGGTACGGTTTGAATCGGTGCAGCAGTAATCGCACAGTTCTTGTTGGTGGAGCTGTTCTTTCTCTTGTTGCTTGATGAGGTGGGTTCAGCAGTGGGTGCGGTAGCGGTAGCTTGATGTAGATGCTTGGAAGTCTTATCCCAAACCCCAGCCTTAACCCGTTTGTCATTGATCTCGGCGGCCAACATATAAGTTTCCTCGATCGTTGTGGTCTTAGCCGCTTGCACGAAATCAGCAACGCAATCGGGCAAAGCTCGGATATACTTCTTGATGGTCATGTCGGGAGTCTTGACTTGCTCGGGACAAATAATGCTGAGCTGTTTGAAACGAGCAGTGAGACCAGCATTGTCACCATCCTTCTGCTGTATGTGCCAAAATTCATCTTCCAGCTTTTGACGTTCGTGAGGAGGGCAGAATTCCTCTAGCATAACTTCCTTGAGCTTGTCCCATGACAGACCGTAGGCTGCATCATTCCCTCGCTTATTCCTCTCGGCCGTCCACCAGTCTAGTGCACGAGACTGAAAGACGCCGGTAGCATTCAGAGTTCGAAGGTCATCAGGGCAACCACTCTGTCGCAGAGTAACCTCGATAGAGTCAAACCAGTGGAATAGTGCAGTGGGACCTCCTTCGCCAGTGAATTCCTTTGGCCCACACGACTTGAATTGCTTGAAACTGAAAGGTCTTGCAGCAGCCTTAGGGGCTTCGGTTCTCGATTCCTCGGATGATTTGCTGGCATTCTCATAGACGTCACTCACGGCCTTTGCCACACTTTTAGCGATAATGGAAGCAGGACGTTTGTCCCTCTTTTCCTGACGAGAGAGTGCATGACGGGATCCAGACGACATGGTCTACAACAGACATTGTCACGGGACTCATCACATTCTATTTGAATCTCACCTCACACGTCTATTTCTTACTAAAGCTCAGGAATACGTATGCTTACGTAAATACTTATCACGAATCACAAAATCACATAAGCACATAAAGCACATAGTCATTTAATTCCTAAACACGTAAAGTATCATAGCAAGAAACACATACGCCTTAGTCACTAGAGGCATTCAGAAAACAGAAACCTATCATTCAAGGTCTGCGATTGCTCGTTATAGTAATCGCGTTTAGAATATCGAATATGCGTAGTATAAGCGTATGGTTATCCTAGGGTCGTCTAAGTTTCAGCGATTTGCCAGCGATGTGTAGTGTGTTGTGTGGGTAGCGAGAGCAAAAGGCATTAGATCGAAGCCAGTTGCATCTCAAAACGCTAACAAATAAACATAAAACACATAAATCTCATAAAATCGACGAGTCATCAGTGTCAACAGTTGTAGACTCAGAATCAAAGCACACAAAATTCGGGGTATAGATTGTCTGCGGCTAGCAGACTTCGACTATCCAAGGTGGTTCAATTATTCACAGGGGATCTGTTATGCACTTTCAACTTTCAGGATCGTGCCTTGGCCTCGATTATTGGGCGTTTGGCGTGAATCCTGTTAGTTTTATTGTGACTACAGATCGTCTGTTGAGACCTTGGTGAGAGTTTCGTAAAATGCGCGAAACAAGTTGTCAAGGTTAGGGTTTCACCCCTGGCTTGACAACTTCGTCCCTGTTTTGATAAAATAGAGGAGATTATTCATCAAAATATGGATTTCACTCCTAGTTTGGCATAATTCTCCTCGTTTTAGTCAAAATACGGGTTGATTAGGCATCTTTAGTCGAGAGTTCGCGGTTTTCACACCTATTCTCAACCTTATTGCCCACTCTTAGTTGAAAATTCGAGTGCAGTGAGAGTGTAGAATAAGCGAGAGTAACGAGAAGTAAGCTCGTACATAACCCCTACTGGTTATGCACAAGTCGGTTTGATGGTTCTTAACTAAAGTCTAGGTATCTACGAATTCGACCCGGACTAGGTCGAGTCTTGCCTAATTCCCTATAGTTATGGCTCTGATACCAATCTGTCACACCCCAACCGATGGCGGAAATCATCGGGGCATGGCACTGAGCGAAACAGATTGTCCAGAAGTTTCCATAACAACTATCATTACCATTTAATTTAAGTTAACATGTCCCATACCACGTCATAAATAGTAAGCAAGTTATTACAGATAAACAACAAGACAATTATCCTGTTCCGACAACTCAAATTCAAATAAAAGTAAAGATAGTTTGTTTATTGGTTTCTAGGACTCCATTTCCTAGCTTCGATTTCATCACAGCGCAGAGAGCATCCTAGACCTTTCCTAGCCTCAAGTTCACAGCATGCTAAGCATGTAAACTTCCTAAGCACCTGTCACATACGTTAAAATAAAGTCAATACATTAAATGTAAAGGTGAGCATACAAGTTTGATAATAGCATATAGAGTTCGAATTCGTTTACGCATAACCAGCATGTACACATAGTGAAATGAAGCACGTTAGTTACCGACATAGACCCATCGATACCAATGACTGCGGGTTGACTGCCTGAGGCAGTTCGCAATACATGATTACCACCGTAATCCATGTAAGTAAAAGATCCTTAACAACCCCCGTGAGAACGGGTGCTGAGTCCAAACTATAGTACTATCGTTGCTAAGGCAGGTAGACAGCATTCCATGTGTAAACATAACAAACAAGCATTCATGAGCCACGTATAACATGCATTAACGGTTAGCGTTCAAATAGTTTGAGTAGTGTGATAATTGTAGTTTGAATATTCGTAACGTATGTAACACCCAAAAGTGCTTAAAGCAAAAAGGGATCGAGTATACTCACAGTGATTTATGGATTGAAGGGAGTGCTTAGCGAATACGGTTAGCCTGAATAGATTCGGTAGCATAACGATAAGTGAAACGTAAAACAGGAAACAAGTATTGAGGAGTCGGAAAGCTGGTCGATCGGACAGCAGTTCGATCGGACAGCTGACCGTTCGGCTGACAGTCCGTATGGTCTGCTGTTCGATCGGTCGGTAGGCCAATCGGATGGCTGTACGAGTGGATTGTTCCTTCCTTTGAGAAGGATGTGTTTGTGTATGATGGCTTGTCCTTTGAAGTTTTCGTTGTAGCATTTTGAAAACATTGAAGTACCTTTACCTTTCAGGTCGGTCGATCGGACGGCTGTTTGATCGGCCGGCAGCCCGATCGGTTAGGCCTTCAACAGAAATTCAAGGTGAAGTCTTTGAATCGGACAGGTGTTCGATCGGACAGATGTTCGATCGATTGGCAAGTCAACAAGTCAAAGACTTAAATGAATTGCAGGATGTTATTAAGTGGATCGGATGGTGGGTCGATCGATTAGCACAACTGCTGTTCGATCGGACAGCAGGGTGTCACCTGATCGGACGGCTGTTCGATCAGGTGGCACTTCTAGTGCATTAAACATGTTGAAAATAGATTAAGTGTTGAAGCATAGTATCTCATGATTCGAAGAGTAATCCGATCGGACAATAGCTCGATCGAACAACAGTTCGTTCAATACCATTCTTCAAAACAAGTCGTTTGTGTGGGACCATGTGCTAGCCGATCGGCTGGCCAGTCGATCGGCTGGCTGTCCGTTCGGACAGCAGTCCGATCGGTCAGCTTCCTGACCTGATCAGCCTTGCGTCTAACATCTTGGTTGTTCTGTTTGTTTGTCGTTTTATCGAGATACTTTGACAGCGAGTAAAACCATAGATGCCTCTCCCTTACTTGGTTTCCCGGGTCGGACAGGAATCACCCGATTCCGGTCGGTGGTCTGTTCGGAACGAAGTCTAACATTTAACCCGAAGTCGGTTAACCTCGTGGATAGAATCCAGATCTTGAGCCGTATAATCACTGAGTGCTTTGTAACCGGCTCAGGTTCCGTTTTCCACTGGTCGAGCGAAAAGAGTTGATGGAAGTTGGGAAAATCCTTCCTTCAATCCTTTTCACCAAGTATATGTCCAGATCTATAGAAGATCCTTGTTCGTTTATGTGGAAATCGGCTAGATCCAAGTCATTCTTGGTGGATTGAGGCCAAAGCATGAAGTTCTTCAAGAACTCATGATGACATCATCGTAGAACACTTGATTCTTGGTGATTTCACGGTTAAAAGTTTAGATTTGAAAGATAGAAAGGTGTAGGGGTATGCATAGATCAAGAAAGTACAAGATTTAGGACGAAAACTTACCAGAATCGAGAGAAATCTAAGAAAAGGCGAGTTGAGCGTGCTGGTCGAACAGGGGTTTCCAAAAGTGGAAAGAATGACAATGACAGGGGTATTTATAGGATGAAAAAAGAGGAAAGGGCTAGCCGTTCGGCTGGCAGCTCGATCGGACAGCAGTCCGTTCGGCCGGCTGTTCGATCGGTTAGGAAGCCTGGTCGATCGGTTGCCTCTTTCGAGTGTTTTGCGCGACGTTTTCTGATATTTCGATTTTGATTGCGAGCGGTTCGATATGATAGGGTTTCCTAGCCAAATTACTTTCAGTCTCCACTACTTCGATTGTGATTTGAGTTCGAGTTCGATAGCATTCGAGTTAGATTTCGAGTTCGATTGAGTTCGCTTGATTAACATAACACAAATAAACATGCACAGGTAACACGTAAGGCACACACACACGTATAAACAATAAGTAAAATTACGTAGTTCGAGTTACGATTCGATGTCGATTTAATTAGCATAGCTTGATTAACTTTATCGCATTGTTACTTCCTATAGTTCACAGTCGTAAGTCGATTGAAATACGATTAATACTCATCGATTATTGTAACGAACGACACTTACTCCACGTAATTGATAAAGGAATACCATGTAAAACAACAATTTCATTTACATATAATTTGGCTAACTGTTCCATACTGAATGTTTCCTTCATTGGTAATAAATGGGCTGACTTGGTTAGTCTATCTACAATCACCCAGATTATATCATTTCCTTTCTTTGTTTTGGGTAATTTAGTAACAAAATCCATTATTATTAATTCCCATTTCCATACTGGCATTTCTAATTGCTGTAACAAACCTGAGGCTTTCTGATGTTCGGCTTTGACTTGTGAACAGGTTAAACATTTAGAAACATAGGCTGCTATGTCCTTCTTCATTCCTATCCACCAGAAATTTTTCCTTAAATCCTGGTACATTTTATCACTTCATGGATGCATCGTATATTTAGACTTATGTGCTTCTTCTAATATACGATGACGTAGGTTTTCTAATTTAGGTATCCACATTCTCTTTTTATGAAATCTCCAAATTCCATCTGTTCCTTGTTCTAATTCTTTTAGCATACCTTTTAGCTTTTCAGTATCATCCTTGATTACTGATTCTTGTGCTTCTCTTATCTGATTATTTAAATCTACTTGTAGATTTAATTTAAGAGAACGTACCCTTTTTGGCTTTTCATGATATTTTCGGCTTAAAGCATCTGCTACTACATTTGCTCTTCCTTCATGATACTGGATATCACAATCATAATCACTAAGCATCTCCATCCAGCGTCTTTGTCTCATATTCAACTCTTTTTGTTTGAAAATATACCTTAAACTCTTGTGATCAGTGAATATGGTAAACTTACTACCATAAAGGTAATGTCTCCAAATCTTAAGGGCAAAAATTATCGCTCCTAGTTCTAAATCATGGGTTGAATAATTCTCTTCATGATTCTTAAGTTGTCTAGATGCATAGGCTATAACCTTCTGACGTTGCATTAATACACATCCATAACCTAACTTAGAAGCGTCACAATAGACTACAAAGCCTTCAGTCCCTTCTGGTAACGCTAGTATGGGTGTATGGGTTAATTTTTGCTTAAGGACTCTAAATGCTTCTTCTTGTTTTAATCCCCATTCAAACTTAACAAATTTACAGGTTAATTTAGTTAAAGGAATGGCTATTCTAGAGAAATCTTTAACAAATCTTCTATAATAACCGGCCAATCCTAAGAAACTTCTAACCTCGGTTGGTGACTCAGGGGTTTTCCATTTGGTAATTGCCTCGATTTTTGTGGGATCCACATGGATTCCTTCATGGTTTACTAAATGTCCAAGAAATTGTACCTGTTCTAACCAAAATTCGCATATTGAAAACTTAGCATAAAGCTTTTCCTTTCGTAGTAAACTCAAAAGTGCGTGCAAATGTCTAGCATGATCCTCTTTACTCTTAGAGTAAATTACAATATCATCTATAAATACAATTATGAATTTATCCAAATATGGCTTACATATTCGGTTCATCATGTCCATAAATGCAGCTGAGGCATTGGTTAAACCAAATGGCATGACGGTAAATTCATAATGACCATACCTTGTTCTGAAAACGGTTTTAGGAATGTCCTCTTCCTGTACCTTTAACTGATGATATCCTGACCTTAAATCGATTTTTGAGAAAAATCAAGCTCCTTGCAGTTGATCAAACAGATCATCGATTCTCAGTAATGGGTACCGATTCTTAATCGTGACCTTGTTTAATTCACGGTAATCAATGCACATGCACATCGATCTGTCCTTCTTTTTAACAAATAAGATGGGTGCTCCCCATGGCGATGAGATTGGCTGTATAAATCCTTTTTCTAACAATTCATCTAATTGTTTCTTCAGTTCCTGCATTTCCGCGGGTGCCAAACGGTAAGGTGCTTTGGCAATTGGTGTTGTTCTTGGCAGTAGATGGATTCTGAATTCAACTTCTCTGTCTGGCGGTAGTCCTGGTAATTCTTCTGGAAATACTTCTGAAAACTGAGATACTACTGGAATATCTTTCAAATCCTTTCCTTTAGTGTTAGTGATTATGGAAATCAAATACACTATAGAACCTTTTCTTATATAACTTGCAGTTTTCATCACAGAGATGAATTTTGTGGATCTAGATGGCTTATTTCCTTTAATTGTGATCATTTTACCTTTAGGTGAATTTACTTGAATTGACTTTTGATCACATAAAATACTGGCTTTATTGGCTATTAACCAATCCATTCCTAAAACAACATCAAATCCTGCCAGATTCATGGGATATAGGTTTGCTATAAATTTCTGATTTAAAATTTCTATTCTTGCCCCCTGCAAGATTTCAAAAATTCTAACAGTTTCTCCATTAGTTGTCTCTACTAAGCATTCTAGTGGTAGTTTAGTTAATGATTGATTTAGAAATTTGCAAAATGATGTATTAATAAAACTTTGGTTTGCACCAGAGTCAAATAATACTTTAGCAAAGACATCATTAACTAAAAACGTACCAGCTATAACATCTGGAATCATCTTGGCTTCATCTGCAGTCAAAACAAATGCTCTAGTATTTTTGGTATTCTTGTTGTTTGTAACTGGAGTTAATTTTGGTCAATTAAGCTTGATATGACCTTGTTCTCCGCAGTTGTAACATATTTTGCTGTTAGCTTTCTTCCTTCAGTCTTCTTCCTTGTGTCCCGATATTTTGCAAAAGTTACAGTATATGGAGCATCTTCCTGAATGCTTTCTTTTGCAATGCCTACAGTAGGGTGTAGAGGTAGAACCTACATTTCTCCCACGGTTAGAATTTCCAGAACGAAATTCTTGAGTCAATTTCTGGGTTAGGTTCCTCCTTTGATCCTCTTCTCGGGTACAGACTAACTCATCAGTCAAGGTATTGGCTAGTTCTACAGCTTCTTCTATGGTTTGAGGTCTATCTGCCTTGACTACATGTCTAATCTCTCTGATTAATCCCCAGATATAACGGGAGATTAACACTGGTTCTGGTGAAGCAAGAGTTGGCACTATCCTAGCATATTCGAAGAATAACTTAGTGTACCACTTACTATCCACACCAGTCATCCTAAGGTTTAGGAATTTGTTTGCTATCTGTTCTTTTTCATTGGGTGCGCAGAATTTCCTTTCTACCTTGTTCTTAAATTCTTCCCATTCCATATTGTAAGTTCTATCACTTCCTCTTGATTGAAGGATAGTGTTCCACCATTCTAGTGCTGCATTCTTAAACAGATTAGAAGCAAACAATATCTTATCTTCTTCAGCACACTTACTTATCCTTAAGACTGCCTCAGTCTTTTCTATCCAGCGTAGGGTTGCAATGGCCCCTTCGTTGCCCGAGAATTCCATTGGTTTGACAAGACCATAATTCTTTATAAGAACAACCGTAAGGCACAGTTCTTCTTCTTTTGGGAATAGGCAATTGAAGTATAGGTCCATTGTTAACATTGTTTTCTGGTTCGATTGGTCGCTTACTGCTATGTTTACTTTTATTATTCGCTTCTTAAATAGTTTGAATAATAAATGGCATGGCATCTATGATTCCTTGTGCCACTATATGTTGAAAAACACTATTATCCATTTGGTTTTCATTGTTATGGATGCTTGGATTCTCATTAACCACGTTAATGTTACTCTGGTTATCATTATTCAGATTTCCTTGATTTCCTTCGTCGGCCATCTGAATTTTAAACATTTACCCCATATTAATCTCACAAGATAATAGGTAATATAGTTAATCACATGACACGCAATCTAGCCAAAAACGTCGATCGTTGCGACTTGTACTCTATTTCCATATACTATGCGTCTATTACACACTAGTACTGAAATAAAATTACAATACTAACAGAAACAGAATCACACTAATAATAATATGCATCCGTACACACATATTTTATTTTATTTTATTTTATTATTACTACCATTTCCTCCATTCTCACATTCACGGATATGGATTTATCCAAAAATCCATATTGCGTTCATCGTATTTCCATATGAGACGCTCTGCCACCTGACGCATTCTCTCACTGCTTTCTAAAATTTCCTCCCCGAAAGTCCTAAGTTCTTGGACATTTTCTGCACTCATTGGGGGTGCAGGTTCTAGGACTGGGTTTGGAATCTGGGGTGCGGGTTCCTGATATGGGGGTGAAAGTGCCTGAAATTGGTAAGGATCTTCTAAGATCTCCCTAATATATTCATCATGGTAATAGGGATCTAAAGGGTCCATACCTGGATAGGATCCAATGTTCTGCATGGGTGGGTCTTCATGGATAGGGTAGCGTTGTACAAAATCTCTATTGTCGTCCCACCAGGGGTCGTAATTTGGGTCTAGGAGGTTTGGTGCAGGTACCCTAGGTATTTCTTCTGGGTTAAAGTCGTGCATCTCCACTTGGTTTTCAGGGTTTTCTATCTCCATGGGTTGTTCTGGGATTTGGGGTTGTGGGGCTACTAGTTGTTCCAGACTTGGGTCAGCAGCAGTTGTAGCTAGGATATGGAAATTGGCTAGGCTTCTATTAAGCATATCCTGTGTATGGGCATCTGTTTTTCGCTTAGCAGCTGCTAAAACTCTTTGATGTTGCAACTTTCGCATTCTTTTCCTACGAGCAAAAGCTTCCTTACTGAACCATCCTCGTTTCTTATGAGGGAATGGCCCTTCTGACTGTGCTTTAAAAGCAAACATTCATTCTTCCTGATCAGCAGTATACCCAGAGAGGACAGGCTGTGAAGAGGTACCTTCACTCCTAGGTGAATCAGACAACTGGCGATTCATGTCTGAGGGTCCTTGATCACTCATACTGTAAACTAACAAATAGTCAAATAACACATAACAAAGAAATACAGTTATGCATATATTTCCATAATTTATTTCCTAACACAACATTTAGAATTTTAAGTGTCAGCAGAACACTTCTTTGGCTCAGACCAGTGGCTAGGCTCTGATACCACCTCCTGTCGCAACCCCCGATCCCTGATTCCCGGGAACGGGCGGCCGCAAGCCAGTTTCGGTGGTATCGTGGTATTTGTCTAATTTGGCAGCGAAAATTTTCATCAGGACCGTAGTTAGGAAATGTTTATCAGAGTAAAACCACCATATTTGATATTAATAATCACATGGGTAAAATCCAAGTTTCTTATTACAATACATTCATAGGGATAAACCCTATTTTATTGAATTTAAAACATCATCTTTTAGGTAACTTTTATAGCCACATTTTTCCCAAGCCTTCAGTGCTCTCCAGCTGGCTTTTTACTAATTGGCTGTCACATTTTGTTACCTGAAAACATGTTTTAAAAACATTTGTCAGCGGGAAATACTGGTGAGTGAATCCCAGTTTAATCAAGAAACATTTTATCAATTAAAACAGTATTGAGAGCGACCACATTGTTTATTTCTACACAATTACTCATTCAGTATTGTCAATCCTGACTTGTGGGTCATATTACTCATTGGCTAACTCTTTGTCCAATGGTAACGTCCTGTCATCCCCGACTTACTACTCACAAGGTAGTAAATTTTGTATACAAAACTCCAACATACCGACAGTAATTGAAAAACTACAAAGACTCAATCACCGCTTAATCGCATTGTAAAACATTTAAGGTTTTGTAAACAAAAAGGTTTACACAAAAAGAAGGATTACTCATATTGCTATCTTCGAATTCGCGTAAGGGTTTCCTGGGAATAATCTATAATTTACACAAATGTACCTAGGTTAGTATCATAACCCTTTGAAAATATTAATGATACCCTCCCCAAGACGGCATTCCAACAACTATCTCGGGCAGAACCACGACAGTTGTTACGGAACCCTAAATCAATAGGGCAGCGTATCTAGTACGAAACCGGGGTTATAATACTTACAACGGAGCAGAACCTTGCTAATTAGGGTGTATAATACCCGCGTATTATAACTCTACTACAGAATTTCGAGATTGAGAATGAAAATGTGAGCGAGTTCGACTGAGATCCGATGCCATCTATTTATAGTTGCTGATATTGGACTCTCACGCGGCCCGCATGAAAGACAAGGGTCGCTTACGCGGCCCACGTCAACCCTGGTCAACAGGGTAGCTTGTCCCGGTCATCTACTAGGCTCGACATGATGTCGACACGTGTCGGCTCAGGGTGTTGTCGTGTTATCGATCTCTCGCGGCCCGCGTTAACTTAAACGGGGTCTTACGCGGCCCGTTTGAACTAAAGAAACTCAAAGGAATCCAGTATCTACCTTGATACCGCCCTTGTAAATGGTTGGGGTGGGTCTACGCGGCCCGCCTCAACTTACTATTTCTTGTTTTTAATTTATTTTAAATACTATAACGTATTTCGGACTCGGTTTTCACATACGGGGTGTATTTAAAGACATATTAAGATATTTTAACATATAATAGGGTGTCGGAAATATACTGAGGATGTTGGTTTTACTGAGGGTTGTTACAGTAGGCAACCCTAATACAACCTAATGTATTAGTAGGTTGCCTAATTTACGTTAACAACGTTTGTAACCCTAATCCTATTATTATAATAGTAGTCTAATTATTGTCATTTCTCATCACCTCATAATAAATCAAATCAAATCCAAGTTGCAACTACGAAGACTTGCTCCAATATGTATTAAAGATCACCGGCCCTTTAGATTGTTGGTTAACCTGATGATTAAGTTTCCATCTAGATGGATAGTGGTTAGAGATCGTTGGTCAATATTTGACGATGAGAGAAAAACTTAAGGATATTCTAAAATATCAAACTGTATCACTCACTACAACAGAGTATAGACATATGGACATCGGTTCAAAACTTTAATTACATGTCTTACATGACCATGGGTTGATGATGATTGGGTTGTAAGGATTTGTGAAATTTCAAAGCACAAGGGAGAGGGTAGGAAAGTTAGTTTATTAATGTTTTCAAGGATAAGGTATTGATAAGGTTTCTGCGGAGAGTCTTTGTTTATTTAATTGGGCCGTTTACTTACTGAACTACTCATGTTACTGGGCCGGTGTAAAACCCGTTAGGATCTTTCAATGATATCAACCTTTAACTTGTGAAGGTGCGGAAAACAATCACAAGTCGATTCAAGAACAAACAATAATAATCAACATAAGAATAATAAGTGAATCACAAACCGAAATCTTGCATTCAATGACAAAGCAAAGACTGATACAAGACTTCACACTAAACTTGGTTCCCTTGAGTCGCAATCTCCAAACTGACGAACAACCCCAACCATGATGTTGAGATTTGTTTAAATACCAAACAACCGTGCTAAACTCTAAGCCCATTGCGACATCAAATAGACTAGCCCAACCCTTACAAAATCGACCCAAACATGTAAACTAAACAAGTACATAATCAACCCTTAAACTATACTAACCTACATGAATAAACCTTCAGGTTCCAACAATCTCCCCCTAGGTTTATGCATGGAGGTTCTTCTGACTTCAATTGCCTTGATCACCACCACTTGCACTATCCTTATAACCACCAAATCCCTTCTTATGAATATGCAGAACAGACGCTACAGCAGCAGTCCAAGCCTTAGCTATTTCTTCATATTTCTCTGTAGCTCTGATCTGATTACATGCCAAGACTTCCAGATCTTCAGCAGCAAGATTTAGCAAGTCAATCTGATCGACCATACAATAACTCGTCTCTCCATCACAAACAATCACCGCCTGCCCAAGACGTTCATCATATGCCCAAAAGTGTAATGTCTTCAGCGCACCTTTCGGGATCTTTCTCACTAAAGGAATCGTCTTTTCTTTATCAGTAGCTGGCCAATGCACAATCTTCATACGCTTGTTTGTGTAAGGATCTCTAATTCCTTTAGCTGGTTTAACAATGGACTCTGCCGTACGCATTGAAGGAAAACCCTTAAGAACCTTCCTCTTCAATCTCTCGAAAAATATATATCCAGCACCTCCAGGCTTATCATCCACATAAGGTGCATTAGACAAATTTGTCAAATCCACCTTAGTGAAAGACTGAAACTGGCCTGGATGCTTGTACCACTCGACAGGACCAATTTTTCTCTTTATCCACCATCTCTTACGATCATGATCATATCCCCAGCTAACTACACCAGAACGATTTCCAACTTTATCATAGAGAGTTTCACCAACATCCATTAAATGATGAGTTGCATGAGCATCCTCATCATCTGGATTTAAATTCTTGTTCTTCAAAAGCACAAACTCCCTTTTCTTTTTAATTCTTTCTGCCTTCTCTTTGTCTGCCACTGGATTTGTAACTCTCTTGAAATATTGTTCCATTGCAGCACTTCTTTCAGCATCATCCTTAGCAAAGGCTTTTCTTCTGTTTTCAACATCAGTTGGATCAGAGAATTCTTGTCCAAATTTCTTCTCCAACTTCCCTCGTAAATCATAAACCATATTGAACAACAAACTAACATCTCCTTGAAGTTGCTCAATCTGTTGATCTTTCTTCACAATAGTATCTTCAAGTTGGATAATCTTCGCATCTTTATGAATTGAATCTTGCTCAAGCACAACCATTCGTTTCTTCATATCTCTCATGCTGATAAACTCATCTTCATCACTTGAATCATCATCAAACGACATTCTTAGTGGTTCTTCAGGTCTTTTACCACTAGAACTGCTAGGTTCATCATGAACAATTCCAGAAGGACCAGCATCATTGTGAACTTCAACATCAGAAATACCAATTTGCACAGTATCAACAGTTGTAGCTAGAACTTCAGCAGTGGTAGCATCTATATCATCCCTTTGAACTTCAATATTTTTCGTATCCATCTCATCTCTTTGAGTATCAACATCAAACTCAAAGATATTCTCAGCAGTGGTGGTGGTATCACTAACATTTCTTTCAAAATCGAAGTCATATAAACCTTCGTCATCATCAGCAACATTCACGGATTGATCTTTTCCTTGTTCAACAAACATTCCAGGTCTAGGATCCCTCCTTTTCCTTTTTAATGGCAAGGAATCAGAATCCATTGGGCTTTCATCAGGCTCTTCAGTTGATACTGACATATTGGAAGGAGGATTTCCCATCTTGTCAGTTACTGACTTTAACAGCATCGCCAAGCTTTCAGCAGTAATCACTGGTTTAACAGTAGAAACAACGGCATCAACTTCAGGAGGAAGTTCTTTATCATCATCAGAATCACACATAATCTCGACACCTTCATCGTCAGAGTTAATTGTTATACACTCCGTCTCAGGCTCACCTTCAACTCTCCTCGGAATATCATGTTCTTCAGCAACAATAGCACTTGCAGGCACACTATGCACTGGAACAGGTCGTACTAGTACCGGATTTGCACTAACATCTTCCGTCTCTGCAAACTGACCAAACTTCTCCAATGGAATCAAACCTTCAAACTTCTTTTCAGTTCCCTTCTTTGTAGTAAGAGCACCAAAACATGATGGACCCATAGGCTTTAATTCCAACGTATCACCAGATCTCTTCAATTCTGGATAACGATCATTCAGAATCATCTGCAAAAACCTCGGGTACATGAGAAACTTATCCTTTCGAAGTCCGATTGCATTTCTCTTCATCGCTTCCAAGATATATCTTGAATAGTTGAACGGCTCATTGGTAATCACACATATCAAAGCAGCAGACTGAGTGGTATTCAACTGATCAGTTCCCCCTCTATTTTCTGTCATGCACAAAAGGAACATGTGCAGCAATAGACGCCAATACGGATGCACCAACTTCTTTGTCAGGGGAGGAAACTTCCCTTCGTAGCTTAAACGAGGTAGAATTGCTTCCACTGTTCCAGCTGGAAGTTCTATAGGATCTGTTTCCTGATCATTAAATCTTAACGCTTCTCTAATCATCTGCTCAGTCACTATAATTTTTGTCTTTTGAATCTCAGCAACTATAGCTCCCTTTCCTTCAACGACTTCGACTTTAGCACTCTTCCAAAACTCTTGAATAAGCTCTTCATAAACAACCGGATTCTCACCAAGAGCATGAACAATCCGGCAGTTATTTAGACCTTTCATCAGTGACATGTACAGCTGCTTGTATTTCTCTGGTGGAGGTGCCAAGTATCCTACTTGATTGTGAGAAGATATAAACTTCAAGTCCATTTTCTGCACAAAACACAAGTTAATTAAAATTTCCAACCTTTGTCATAACAGTGTTCAGATAAGATAATTAATAAATAACACTGTTACTGTTGACTCGAGACCATGAGTCGAAACCGAAAGGTCTCGAGTCGAGACCACTTGTCATTGAGTCGCAACCATGAGTCGCAACTAATAGACTCCGAGTCGAAACCATGAGTCGCAACTGATAGACTCCGAGTCGAAACCATGAGTCGCAATCTTGATATTGCGACTCGCAACCACTGGTCTCGAGTCCTTGTGTTGTTTGAGTCGCAACCACACAATCATATGAACATCATCTTAGTGTTCTTGATCACGAGTCGGAATCTTCAAATCTTCATCGGAGAGTTCTTGATTGCAAGTCGGAATCTTCAAATCTTCATCGGAGAGTTCTTGATTGCGAGTCGGAATCTTCAAATCTTCATCGGAGCTTCTTCAAACATTCATAATTTTCTACAAAAACTTGAAAAATAATATCATAATACCTTGATTATCAATGAGTCGAAACCGCAGATTGCGGGTCGTAACCGGAGACAAGTCGGAATCTTCAAAGATCACCGGAGTCTTGAGAGAGAATGAGGCTTGGTTTCGAGTGATAAATTAGGTCTCGACTCGAAACAGACCATTTATACCTCAACTTTGATCATGGGCCCTTGACTTTTGGGTCATACCTTAACAGATTGGGCTTGAGACTTAAAGATTGGGCTTAACAGATTTGCCATTTATACCTCAATTCAAACCCTTTAATAAAATTTTTAATTTCAGATTTAACTTAAATTCACCGCTAAACCTTCTGAGCAATATTTGCAAAACAAAAACCTAAAAACAAAAATCAAATAATAAAATATTATTTACAAAAATAAATTAGGAAATTTGCATAGATACTCAGGGATCAAATCACAAGGTTTCGGGCTTGACTTCACTTATCAACACTGATCTACTACCGAAAGATCTAGACGATTGCCAGTATATTTGTCCACCTAAACTCATCTTCCTAGACCTTTTCCATATAACTGCCTGTAACAAATTTTATCATGTTTTGATTTCTTAACAATGAACACCCAAACAAATACTAATCAAATCTCGGAATTACAGACAGCACACCCTATCATGTAAGTAGCTTCCCTACCACATATTTCACAAGTCCAATCCAGATCTCTGAAATCTTAACTGGGAATAGATTGAGAAGAGAACAGAATAGATCTTAAGCAGAGATGGTATAATATACAGATCAAATGAGTTTTTCTCAATTTGATATAGGTTTCATGGGTTTCTTTTGGGCACTTGAGGGCCTCTTTCGGGTGTATAATTGATCTACAGAGAGACAACGTACAGCTAGGTCAGCATGTATCTGGATGCAGCAGAAGCTGACGTTGCCTAGCACCTCCAGGTCAGCATATATCTGGATGCAGCAAAGGAGATACACGACTTTTTCAGAGAAGATTTCAGAGTCAGACCAAAATTGTGTGTATCAGGACAACATACAGACATTCAAATAGAAATGAGCTAATTCCAAGTGATTTTCTTTTCTGAGGTCATGTACTAATTTAGTTCTTAACAAAACAGTCAATGTTTCTAGTCATAAGAATAGAGCCTACCAGCATATCAGTACTAGAGTCAAACTATTTCGATACTGGTTTTACATGAGTCAGCCCTTAACCATGATGTGAAAATTCATTTCATTTCCCTGTCATACAACACCTCTTTTTGTATTTTTTCTATTTTTAATGTTTTTGTATTTTTCCATTTTTTTAATGTTTTTGTATTTTTCAAAATTTCTCCCCGTAAATTTGAGCATAAATAAAAACTACCTAAGAATAGAAAACTTTATGAACAAATTTACCTAAAAAAAAACAAAAACATGCTCAGTCAGTAAAGCGGATCATTTTCAGAAAATCCACAAGCACTTTGAATTTTGAGCTGCTGACAGGTTTGGTGAACAAATCGGCAGCATTTGCATCTGTGTCGATTTGCTCAAGTGTAATAAGACCTCTGTCGAAGCAATCTCGAATAAAATGAACTTTTATGTCTATGTGCTTGGTTTTGGAGTAAAAAACAGGATTTCTAACAATTTGTATTGCAGCATCATTATCGCAGTAAATAGTAGTGTTGAGATAAGTCAAACCGTAGTCCTGCAATTGATGTTGCATCCACACCACTTGAGAGCAAGATGCAGAAGCAGCAACATACTCAGCTTCAGCTGTAGAAATCGCCACTGTTTGTTGTTTCTTGCATTGCCAAGAAATGAGTCTGTCACCCAGAAATTGACATCCAGCTGATGTAGATTTCCTGTCACTATCAGTACCTCCAAAATTGCTATCAGAAAAAGCAAACAAGTCAAAATTGGAATCCCTCGGATACCACAGACTAAACCTAGGTCGGCCTTTAAGGTACCGAAAGATTCGTTTAACAGCAGTAAGATGAGAAGTTTTAGGATTAGCCTGATATCTTGCACAGTTGCAGACAGCAAACATAATATCCGGACGACTAGCTGTCAGATACATCAACGATCCGATCATAGACCTATACTGACGTTGATCCACAGAAGATCCTTCTTCATCTTCAGTCAATAACGGTCTCTCTGCCATTGGTGTTTCAGCAGGCTTTGCGTCCAAAAACTTAAATTTTGCTAGCACGTCATCCACATACTTCCCTTGATGGATAAGAATCCCTTGAGAATTCTGCTTGACTTGTAAACCCAAAAACAGTGTCATTTCTCCAAGAGCACTCATTTCAAATTTCTTCTTCATAACTCTCTCAAACTCCTTGCAAAGTTCCTCACTTGTAGATCCGAAAATAATATCATCAACATAAATTCGAACTAAGATCTGATCCTTGCCCACCTTCTTGATAAAAAGAGTCTGGTCTATCGTGCCACGTGTATACCCATGAGCCAGAAGATGTTTAGTTAGTGTGGCATACCAAGCACGTGGCGCTTGGTGTAATCCATACAATGCCTTATCTAGCTTGTAGGCATATTCTGGATGATCTGGATGTACGAAACCTGGTGGCTGTTCAACAAAAATTTCTTCCTTCACATCCCCATAGAGAAACGCTGTCTTGACGTCCATCTGATACACAGTTAACCCCATATATGACGCGTAAGCTAAGAAGATCCGGATGGCTTCAAGTCGGGCAACTGGAGCATATACTTCATCATAATCCAAGCCTTCTATTTGTCGAAATCCCTGAACCACCAGCCTTGCTTTATTTCGAACAATAACCCCTGCAGAATCTTGCTTGTTTCGAAAAACCCATCTAGTTCCAAGTTTGCGCTTTCCCTGTGGCAACTTGACAAGTTTCCATACTCCAAGCTTCTCAAACTGGTTTAGCTCTTCATGCATAGCATCTACCCAGCCTGGTTCCTGTAAAGCTATATCAACAGTTTTAGGTTCGATTTGAGAAATATAGCAAGAATATAAACAAGTATTGATGGTTCCTGATTGACTCCTGGTTAAAACTCCTGCATTTACAGGACCAATCACATTCTCTATAGGATGATTCCGTTGAACACTTGTGGGTATTGCCAGGTCAGGTACGATCTCGTCTTCAGTGGTGGTGTTGCTAGACTCCCCCTCATTAGATGCTGCAGTATTATGAACGAATGGAGTGGTAATAATGCAATCTTCAGGAATTTGTTCAGGAAATAGTGCAGATCCGGAACCATTAGATGCAGAACCACTATTTGAAGCACCTTCAAGGGATTGATGGGACGTTTGTTGACACGTAGTATGCTGCGTAAACACCATTCCTGGCGGATCAATGGTATGATGTCTGACGTTTCCTTCTGTCTGTTCTTCATCTTCAGTATCCTCAAAAGACAGAGGTTGTTTTGGAATAGACACACCTGCATCTGAAAAATCACTTGACAAAACGTTAAATGACTTAAACAATTCAGCATAATCATATAACCAATCTGGTCCAACGCTAGCGTCCGTAGCATTTTCCTCGAGCCATTCAATGTTGCACGACTCGACGACCTTTTTAGTTACCTTGTTGTATACTCTATAGGCTGACCCTTTAGCATATCCAACAAAGTAACATTCGTCCCCTTTGACCTCAAACTTTCCATTAGAGTCCATAAGTAGTAACACACATGGACAACCAAAGATGCGAAAGTGTGAAACCGAAGGTTTACGTCCTTCCAGAATCTCATATGGAGTTTTCATATGTCTTTTGTTTACTAAAGCATGATTCTGGACGTAACAAGCCGTGCTAACAGCTTCGGCCCAAAAGAAACTAGGAAGCTTCGAGTCAGCCAGCATAGTTCGTGCAGCCTCGATAAGAGTACGATTTCTTCTTTCAGCTACTCCATTCTGTTGAGGAGTCCGTGGTGCACTATACTGACGATCAATTCCCTTATCAGTGCAGAATGTGTCCAAAGTTACGTTCTTGAATTCTGTCCCATTATCGGATCGAATAACCTTCACCTTAGCACTCGCTTGATTTTCAGCCAGAGTGATAAATTGTTTCACCAAGACTGCAGTTTAATTCTTGTGACTGATAAAATATACCCAGGTGTAGCGAGAATAATCATCGACGATTACAAGACAATAAGCTTTCTTGCCAATACTCAACACATTCACTGGACCAAAAAGATCCATGTGAAGTAGTTCAAGCACGGCCTTCGTCGAGGGTGCTAGTTTAGCCTTATGAGGTTTTCGATGAGCTTTTCCTTTTGCACAAGCAACACACTTTTCAACCAACATGAAGTCTTTTATTGGAAGATCACGCACTAATTGACCTTTTGCCAGTCGGTTCAAATTCTTCATGTTCACATGCCCAAGGCGTCGATGCCACAGTAGACCATCATGTTCTGAAATCTTCAAAAATAGGCAAGTAATTTCTTCACACGGTTTCTTGTTCATATCAATCACATAAGCGTTTCCTCGTCTCTCTGCTGACATTAAGAACCAGTCTTCTGGAATGACAATTCCAGGTTTAAGAATATGACATCCTTTCTTTGTAAAGTGAACTGAATTCCCTCGATCACAAATCTGAGAAATGCTCAACAGATTGTGTTTCAGTTCTGGAACATAATTAACATTTTCGAAGCTTAACACGCCGTTTTGTACAGTTCCTTTTAACGTGATTCTGCCTGAATCTCCTCCCGCAAATGAGACATATCCACCATTAAATTCTTTGACATTTTCTAGTTGGGATAAGTCTCCAGTCATGTGCCTGGAACAGCCACTATCCATGTACCAGAGGCGCACGGTAGTCCTCCACAGCTGTTCCTGCATGATTAGCGGGATTAATTAGATTTAGGAACCCAGCCCATAGTGGATCTGGGTTTTCCTTGTGCATCAATATAAGTCACTCTCTACCACACTAAATTTTCTTTATTTAAAAACTTTGAAGTATTTTGAAAGACAGAGTTTCGATGACATGTATGAGATGGATTGGATTGCTTGACCTTAGCTTTAGGTTTCCAATGCTTGATTGACCAGTTAGAATTGTAATTACCAAAAGCATTATGTTGAGATCTTCGAAAATCATTTTGTTGTTTTTGATTTTTGCGTTTGGCTGCATTCCAATCCTGATCAGAAGGTTTAGTCTTGCGATAGTTGTTTTTCATTGTCTTAGTCTTTTCAGTCGTCATTGACTCTGAACAACGATATCGGTTAGACATGACCTTCTGATCTTGCACTGACTTTTTCTTGTACGATGCCCTTGGGAGTTGAACACAATTTCTGGCAATGTGACCAGCGATGCCACAGTTAAAACATGTTTGACGCTTCAATTTGTGAGTATTTTGAAAGCTTTTGCACGATTTGCTTGATTTTGAATGATTTGGCGTTTTGATTTTCTGAACATGTTGTGCTTGTGGTTGTTCTGAGCATTTTGAAGGTTTTTCTTCTAATGACTTCTCACTTATATCAATATCCTTTTCTTTGTTACTTAATTTTGGTTCAATATTTGAACAAGGAGAAGTTTCATCAATATGCGTTTTCTCAATGCATTTGTCATGTGAAACTAATTCAGGTTCATTATCTGAACGTGTAGAAGTCTCATCAATATGCATTTCCTCAACGCATTTATCATGTGAAGACGATTCAGGTTCAATTTCTACTACAGTTTCCAATGGGGTCCCACTAGATTCAACATTAGGGACACCCACTGAGACAGGTTCAGAAGAAGAATCAGGATACTCTTGATTTTCTTGAGAAGTCGTTTCAGTGGTTTCACTGAATGCATCCTGAGGGACCTCACCTGTAACATTTTCATTAACTGAGACGTTAGAAGCATTAGAATCACACACATTAACTGAAAAACAATCATCACCACACTTATTGTTCAAATTATCAACACAAACATTATCAGTTTTGCCCAAAACAACAGGCTCACAAGACGAAACATAAGCAGAAAACGACGCAAATAAAGAACGACTAAAAGCCATGTCAGATTCAGTTGGTTCAGAATAAGGTTCAAAATAAGGTTCAGAAATATTTGAAATAACGACTGGTTCACTCCCATGAACATCTCCACACTTTACTTCAGAAATATCATCTGCACATGAAGATGAAACGTTAGGATCAATCGAGCCTTTTGAAAGAAAATTTAATGGAGTAGACTTCTGTTTCTCAACTTGTCTGTCATGAGAAGACGACTTGTTGGTTTTAGAACCAAAAGTCATATTACTCTCATTCATCATCTCCTCCTCAGTCATTGGCAGATAAGTGTAATTATTATTATATGGAGGAGGAGTCTGATTATAACCCAAACCGCGCCCTTTCTTTTCTTTGTACGCAAGCTGTTGATCGCACAGGTTTTTAACTAGTTTGCTGGAAGAATCAAATTTTTTAATATTAAGCTCATTAATTTGATATTTGTCTCTGATATCTTCCAGTTCCTTAGTCACTATGCAAAGTTTTTCCTGAACGTATAAGAGTTGAGATGATTTTACACTTACATCATCCTTGAGTTTGATGATGTCTTTTCGCTGAGCTTCGATCTTTTCTTTGAAAAGTTTTTCGTTTTTTTGATAAAGTAAAGTTTTTATTTTTTATGTCTTGATAATCTTGAATTAGCTCAGCGTTGTGCATTCTATAAACTTCAACTCTTTCTCTACATTCAGGAGTACAGAAAGTAGAAAGTACCTCTTCTTTGGTTAGACCTTTAACAGGAGCTGAGAGAATCTGGGTCATGAAAGCAAAGTTCTCAGCTGCAGTCTCCTCCTCTTGTGCAGTTACTTGATCATTTGAGGTCATAAAAGCAATATTATTATTTGAAGCAGCTTGATTTTCTGGAGCAGAAATGTTCAGACGCTCAATCTCTGAATTCCAATCAAAGTTGATGTTGGGCTGAACCACCAGGGCTTGAGCTAATCCTTGTGGCTGAGGACTTCCAGTAGCAGCAGCATCTGTTAAACTAGCAGTGGTCACAAGAGCTCTTTCTCGATTAGGTGTTGCGGGCTGTGCAGGAGTTTGTTCTCTATTTATCAGTGGTTTGGTGCAATTTCGAGCATAGTGTCCTTCCTCATGACAGTTAGAACAGCGCAAGTTAAAAGGCACTTTAGCAGCTCCATTCCAAGCAGTGCCCCACCTGTTTTTACCTGTTCTTTTAATAAACTTTTGTGCCCTGAAAGCAGCCATCGCCATCTGCCAGGTGATGTCCATTTCTTCAACATCATCAGGATGGATCTGATATAGGTCTTCGCTACACCATTTTGGAGGATCAATTTTTCCTGCAACGAAAGCGTTCAAACAATTGATAACAAAGGCTGCGATATCCAAATTCTCCTTTGACTGTTTAGTAAAGAAAGCTATCATCTCATTGTTCGCAGTGGAGGCGGAAGCTGTGGAAGAAGCATTCACAGCAGAAGCGGGAGCAGCATTAGGAAAAGATGGAGCAACTTGAGCAGAAGACCCAGAGTAGTAAATGTTTGCTGGACTAGGAGCCGCTTTAACAGATGCAGCATTGCTAAACATTTGAAAACCTCCTTGAGACAAGAGGGCTGCATTGTTGTTTGACGAAGATGGTGCAACAGTGAATCCTGCAGCTAACATACTGTTTTTATGATTGGTCTCTCTTTGCTTATCATCCAATTCACATGCTTTGATATGAGAGATCATTTCAGATAAACTGCATCTAGCAAGATCTTTTGTTTTCTTGATCATAGCCACATGATGATCCCAGCTTTTAGGTAATGCATTTAAAAGTTGCCTATTTGTTGATGCATTTGAAGTAGGAATCTCTTCCATCTGCATTTGTGTGACTAACTTGACGAACCTCTGAATCTGATTATCTAGAGTCTCCCCATAGATGTGATTGAAGTTATTGAAGTTCTGTCTGAGCAAGTTCCTTCGACTTTCTTTCATGTCTTCATTCCCTTCGTAAACGTCAATCAACGATTCCCAAAGCTCCTTAGCAGATTTTCAAGTGCGAAAGCCAATAGCAATATCAGGGCCCAATCCCATGGTTAAATAGGACAGTGCTCTATCATCTTCCTCAAGTATATTGAAATCTTCTTCAGTATATTCACTCTTTGCTTTCTTTACTTTTAGTCCGGGTTCAGTAGGACTGTCAGTCATAATCTCCCTTGGACCTCTTAAGATGCTTCTCCATATCTTTGAGTCCTTGACCTTCACATGCTGTTCAAAACGCCATTTCCATTCTGGAAAATCATTTGCATCGGTTAGCCTTGGAATTCGTGTAGTGGTTCCAACCTTTGAGTCCAGTTCTTGTTGTTTGTTAAGGGCAGCCAGATCAGTGTTATGTGTCGGCATGTTTAATTAATCAGTTAATTAATTAATTAAATTTTAAGTCCAAAAAGTCAACAGGTCCAAAGTCCGTGATCAGTGTCGTTGCGAGTCGAAACCAGAAATCAAACAACTCGAAACCGTAATTGATTGCGAGTCGAAACCAAAGCAAGATGAGCCGAAATTGATGATGGTTGCGAGTCGAAACCAAACAGGATGAGCCAAAACTGATGATGGTTGCGAGTCGAAACCAAACAGGATGAACCGAAACTGATGATGGTTGCGAGTCGAAATCAAACAGGATGAACCGAAACTGATGATGGTTGCGAGTCGAAATCAAACAGGATGAGCCGAAACTGATGACGGTTGCGAGTCGAAACCTGCAAAACAGATAAGAGATAAGATCTGTTGACTCGCAATCCCTATTTTTCAGCACTTTCAAGAATTCAAAGATATCGTAATCTTTGAATCTGTTGAACACCAACTTTCTGAAAATTCAACAAACACCTTTTCTGAAATCAACAAACCAAAATCAGCAATTTTTTAAAGATTCAATCAAGAACAGATTGAGTATTGCAATAATTTTCACTGCAAAAACAAGCAACAAAACTGGATCAGTAGCAAAACAGGTTCTTGAATCTGAATGATATCAAAACCGAGCCTTGAAAGACTTCAATGGCTCTGATACCAATTGTAAAACTCGTTAGGATCTTTCAATGATATCAACCTTTAACTTGTGAAGGTGCGGAAAACAATCACAAGTCGATTCAAGAACAAACAATAATAATCAACATAAGAATAATAAGTGAACCACAAACCGAAATCTTGCATTCAATGACAAAGCAAAGACTGATACAAGACTTCACACTAAACTTGGTTCCCTTGAGTCGCAATCTCCAAACTGACGAACAACCCCAACCATGATGTTGAGATTTGTTTAAATACCAAACAACCGGGCTAAACTCTAAGCCCATTGCGACATCAAATAGACTAGCCCAACCCTTACAAAATCGACCCAAACATGTAAACTAAACAAGTACATAATCAACCCTTAAACTATACTAACCTACATGAATAAACCTTCAGGTTCCAACAGCCGGGTATAAGGCTGATCGCACAACCCATTGTGGATCACATTAGTTGTGCTGATCGCACAATAGGTTAGGCCGCCTGTTTATTGGGCTTTATCTTTGAGATCGTACAAGTGTTAGTATGTTATGAATTTGACTGCTAATGTGTTATACGTGTTTGCTATGATCAATACGTGTTAGTAACTTGTTAACTTGTGTAAACATACGTGCTCTACTCGAAACCAAAACCTGACTTGTATGGTAACCATGTTAGGGCGTGGTTGACCACTAGCAGCTAGACTTGACCTTTCTGTGTATCTGCCGAGCAAACCAAGGTGAGTTCACACTAGCCAAGGCATGGGATTCCCGGTGGGTTGGGAATGGGACTGAATATCTACTCGAACTATCTTTACCATTAAACTACTTACTTCTGTCCTTGGATTGAAGGGCACGTATGTAAAACCTACGTACACGATCATAAGACCATCAACTCTATCAATTTAAGTCCCTCATTTATCGACTTAATCGCCGAGGCCAATGGCGAGCGGGTCATTAGTAGATAGCGCTATTAGGGTTTAACAAACCTCACACCGTGCCAGTCGAACGGGCGTGTACTAATGGACTATGGGCAAAGGGTTAATGCTGATAGACATTAACTTAGGGCACCTCTTACATTTTCGTAGCAGTCGATACGCGTGGTCTAATTACACATGGGAAGCCCCCACTAATCTTTGCAAACATGTCAAGATGACCGCGATACGAATTAATACGATACATGGTTTACAAAACGAACATACGATTTATGAAATGAATACTATAACCAAACAACCAACTGTGAACTCGCTCAACTTTGTTGTTGATTCGTTGCTACATGCCTTGTAGGTCATTAGGTACTCATGGAGCTTACACAGGGAGGAACGGTCGTTGTGGGATATGGCAGTGTGTGCCATGCTATAAACATTACTTTATTTCGTACTTAATACATACAATGGGTTTACAATTATGCTTCCGCTAAACACATAACTATGCTTTGGTTTTGAACACCTTTCATATTGTTTGATTGAATTATATTTATTTACATGCTTGTTCAATATGATTGGTGGCTTGATCCTGGTCAGTCTCGTCTCTAAGCGGTGATACTCCGCGTGTGGATTTGGGGGTGTGACAGATTGGTATCAGAGCCATTGGTTATAGTGAACTTGGTTTTAATAAGGGAAACCATTTTTTTTAAACCAGACTATAACCTGTATAATGCTCTACGATCCACAACGACGCTTCGCTCCACGTGCAAGACTTGACATTCTAGGTGATATGGTTTATGTTTACATTGCCTACTTGCTAGACTACATAGAACTTTGCTTATGGTATGCTTAGATAAACGTAGCAACTATAGCTTGAAAACACATGTGTGCTTACTCTCTTCTGTCATCGCACTTTCGCGAACCTCTCTCACTCATGTTTCTCTTGATATGAAGATCATGTCTGGACACGTTAACATGACACAAGCCCAGTTGACAGCTCTGATTAACCAACAAGTTGTTGCGGCACTTGCAGCTGCTCAGGCAGGAGGTATACCCTGCCATCCCGACTCACTCTAGGATCTCTGGATCCTACTCTCATGAATCCAACCTTTGTGTTAAACTTTGTCCTTTCTTACCCTCACAACAGGTCAACCTGCACAGCCTCCTGTGTGCACCTTCAAAACTTTCATGGACTGTCGTCCTGGAACTTTCAGTGGCACTGAAGGGGCAGTTGGACTCCTCCACTGGTTTGAAAAGCTCGAATCTGTTTTCGAGATGTGTGAATGCCCTGAGGCTCGCAGGGTGAAGTATGCTACCGGTACCCTCGAGGGTATAGCGCTCACATGGTGGAACGCTCAGGTTCAAATGCTGGGGTTGGTTGCTGCTAATGCCACTCCATGGAACAACTTTAAGGAAATGATCAAGGAAGAGTATTGCAATCGTGATGAAATTCACAAACTAGAAGTCGAGTTCTTCAACCTCAAGATGACGGGGTCAAAAATTGAAGCATACACGAAAAGGTCGAATGAGCTTGCTATTCTGTGTCCTACTATGGTGGATCCTCCCATCAAATGTATCGAACTATATCTTAAGGGTTTAGTGCCCGAGATTCAAAGTCATGTGACTTCAGCCAACCTAGCCACCATCCAGCAAGTTGTACAATTGGCTCATCGCCTCACTGATCAGGCGGTGGAGTAGAACAGGTTACCAAAGCGTATTAGTGCTACAACTACTTCTGAAACTCCTGGCGACAACAAACGTAAGTGGGATGGAACTTCAGGCAAAGGTTCAACTTCTGTTCAGTCTCAGTCTCAGCAGAGAAGAACTGATGACTACAAGAGCCCTGGTCAGCAATCTTCTGGTAGTCAAGGGCAGGGTGGATATCGAGGAAACCTTCCAAAGTGCAACAGATGCAACAGACATCACAGTGGTCAGTGCAACAAGGGTCGTTGCCAGAGGTGTCTCAAGATGGGTCATGAAGCTAAGGATTGTAGGAGCTCACGAACTGCGAATCAGAACCAGCGACAACAACCACCAGCTCCACAAGACCAGCAGCAGCAACAGCGAGGCAACAGGGGATGCTATCAGTGTGGAGCAGAAGGTCACATCAAGAGAGATTGTCCCCAACTGAATCAGAACCAAAACAACAACAATAATAACAATCAGGGGAATGGAAACAACGGGGGTAACAACGGCAATGGTGCAAGGGGTCGTGTATTCGTTATTGGTCAAGGTGAAGCGAGGAATGATCCCAACGGGGTGACGGGTAAGTTCCTTCTCGACGACTTTTACGTTACTGTCTTATTTGATTCGGGTGCTGATACTAGCTACGTGTCCCTAAAAGTTAGTCAAATGCTTAAGCGTACCCCAACACTATTGAACACCAAGCACACTGTAGAGTTAGCTAATGGTAAAAATTTAGAGGTCACGCACGTAGTCAAGGGTTGTAACCTGGTTCTTGCTGGTCTTACTTTCTCAATCGACCTACTCCCTATCACTATGGGTAGTTTCGACATTGTCATAGGGATGGACTGGTTATCCCAACACCGAGCAGAGATTCTTTGCAACGAGAAGATTGTTCGTATTCCTCGCCCAGGTGATGAACCTCTATTGATTCGTGGTGACAAGAGTGGTGCTGTTGTGAGCATCATCTCTTTCCTTAAAGCCCGGAAATGTTTGCGTAAGGGCCACACTGCTATTTTGGCTCTCGTTACTGACACCTCGAAGAAAGAGAAGAAGATAGAAGATTTTCCGATTGTACGCGACTATCCTGAGGTATTTCCTGAGGAATTACCTGGTGTTCCGCCTCATCGCCAAGTCGAATTCCAAATCGAGCTAGCTCCTGGAGCAGCGCCCATAGCTCGTGCGCCGTATCACTTAGCGCCATCAGAGTTGGAAGAACTTTCTACGCAACTGCAAGAACTCTTGGATAAGGGTTTTATTCATCCTAGCTCTTCACCCTGGGGAGCTCCAGTCTTGTTTGTGAAGAAGAAAGACGGTACTTTCATAATGTGCATCGACTACCGTGAACTCAACAAGGTGACTGTGAAGAATCGTTATCCTCTTCCACGCATTGATGAACTTTTCGACCAGCTGCAAGGGTCGAGCTTTTACTCGAAGATTGATTTGAGATCAAGATATCACCAGCTGAGAGTCCGAGAAGAGGACGTCTCCAAAACAGCCTTTATAACTCGATATGGACACTATGAGTTTTTGGTCATGCCTTTTGGACTGACAAACGCACCTGCGGTCTTCATGGATTTGATGAATCGAGTGTGCAAGCCTTACCTGGACAAGTTCGTCATAGTCTTCATCGACGACATCCTGATCTATTCGAAGAGTCAGGAGGAACACGAGCAGCATCTACGACTCATTTTGGAACTCCTTCGAACAGAACAGCTATACGCCAAGTTTTCAAAATGCGACTTCTGGCTTCGTGAAGTCCATTTCTTAGGCCATGTGGTGAACAAGGATGGGATTCATGTGGATCCATCCAAGGTTGACTCGATTAAGAATTGGCCTGCACCTCGTACACCAACGGAAATTCGCCAATTCTTGGGTTTGGCAGGTTACTACAGAAGGTTCATCAAAGACTTCTCCAAGATTGCACAACCTCTCACCTCATTAACGCAGAAAGGCGTTGTTTATCGATGGGGAAATGCACAGGAATTAGCATTTCAGCACTTAAAGGATAGACTTTGCAGTGCGCCTATCCTTTCATTGCCAGAGGGCACAGACGACTTTGTGGTTTACTGCGACGCATCCATTCAGGGTCATGGTTGTGTATTGATGCAGCGGGATAAAGTTATAGCCTACGCCTCTTGCCAACTTAAAGTTCATGAAAGGAACTACACTACACACGATCTAGAGCTGAGAGCTGTTGTTTTGCGCTTAAGATATGGAGACACTACCTGTACGGTACCAAGTGCGCCATTTACACCGACCACAGGAGTCTCGAGCACATCTTCAAACAGAAGGAGTTGAATATGCGACAACGACGGTGGGTCGAGCTACTGAATGACTACGAATGCTCGATCAGGTACCACCCGGGCAAAGCCAATGTTGTGGCTGACGCCCTCAGTCGAAAAGACACTGCGCCTAAGCGCGTACGAGCTTTACAACTCACTATACAGTCTAGTCTTCCTTCTCAGATTCGAGATGCTCAGGTAGAAGCATTGAAAATAGAAAACATCAGGGCTGAAGCCCTACGCGGCTCAAGGCAACGATTAGAACAAAAGGAAGACGGTGCTTACTACGTAACAGGACGCATTTGGGTCCCACTTTATGGCAACTTACGTGAACTTGTGATGGATGAAGCACACAAGTCTCGCTACTCAGTACATCCTAGTTCGGATAAGATGTACCACGAAAATCAAAACTACGTATTGGTGGCCTAGCATGAAAGCTCACATAGCAACTTACGTTAGCAAGTGCTTGACTTGTGCGAGAGTCAAGACGGAATATCAGAAACCCTTAGGCCTACTTCAGCATCCAGAGATACCACAATGGAAATGGGAGCAAATTTCCATGGATTTTGTTACTGGCTTGCCTAGATCTCAACGTGGTAACGATACTATTTGGGTGATCGTGGATCGACTCACAAAGTCTGCTCACTTCTTGGCTACCAAGGAAACGGATAAGTTCTCCACACTAGCAGACGTATATCTTAAGGAAGTTGTCTCGAGGCACGGAGTGCCCACTTCTATTATCTCGGATCGTGATGCACGTTTTACTTCGGAACTGTGGCAAGCAATGCACAAGTCCTTTGGCTCACGTTTAGATATGAGCACAGCTTGTCACCCGTAAACGGATGGGCAATCTGAATGCACCATCCAGACCCTTGAAGACATGCTTAGGGCGTGTGTAATTGACTTTGGCAACGGCTGGGAAAAACATCTGCCACTTGTGGAATTTTCATACAATAACAGCTACCACACAAGTATTAAAGCTGCTCCGTTTGAGGCATTGTACGGGCGTAAATGTCGATCACCTCTTTGTTGGGCAGAGGTGGGTGATAGTCAGATTATGGGCCCAGAACTCGTAGTTGATACTACTGAAAGGATCACTCAGATACGACAACGAATGGCGGCGGCTCGCGACCGTCAGAAAGCATACGCCGATAAGGGCAGGAAACCACTCGAACTCCAGGTTGGGGACCGAGTGCTACTCAAAGTCTCACCCTAGAAGGGTGTGGTTCGTTTTGGTAAACGAGGTAAACTTAACCCACGATACGTTGGACCGTTTGAAATCATCGAGGAAATAGGCAAAGTGGCCTACAAACTGAACCTACCAGCAGAACTCAGTGCAGTTCACAACGTTTTCCACGTGTCAAATCTGAAGAGGTGTCTGTCAGATGAGACTCTCGTAGTTCCTTTGAAGGAGCTCACTATCAACGAGCAGTTACGATTCGTCGAGGAACCAGTTGAAATCACGGACCGGGATGTTAAGGTCCTCAAGCACACTAGAATACCTCTCGTTCAAGTTCGTTGGAACTCACGTCGCGGCCCAGAGTTCACCTGGGAACGCGAAGATCAAATGAAACAAAAGTATCCCCAACTATTCGCAAACAGTACAACCACTACTGAGGCAGAAGCTATGGAATTTCAGGACGAAATTCCAGATCAACGGGGGGAGGATGTGACACCCCAGAAAAATCAGGAAAACCATGCAACTTAACTAGCTTCCTCAGTGAGTACGTGCTAAATTTCGGGACGAAATTTCTTTCAACTTGGGGATAATGTGACAACTCGTATTTCGGAACCTATCTTCGTATTTTGATGTAACGTATGTGTATGTGATTATATGAAGTTATATGAAAATGATTGATTAAATGAATGTTATGTTTGAAATGTGCTTTGTGTAATGTATGTATGTATATAAACAGCCCAAACGCACACCACGAACCAATCGCACAATAGCAACTCGAACGCACAAGCCTTTGGGCTTTACTACTCTCGGCCCACTTATCTTGAACTTGAACCGAATGGGCAACCCATGAAAAGGGTTCGGCCCACTCCTACTTTACGCATACATTGACCCTTTAGAGAGTTTTGTTTCTCATAACTTGCAAAACACTTTACACACACAAACCCTAGCTCTCTTTCTCTCCCCTCAAACTCGACGGCAGCCACATCCTATCTCTCTCGAAGCTTTATCATTCGGATCACCCTCATCCATCTCAAATCGGTTAGTATTTCATATTATGTGTTCATATTCGGTTGATGATGATTATATGATAATGTATTGTTATGTTAGTATGAATAATATGTGCTTGATTATGAATGAGTATAATCGGCTCTATATGGGTTTGGATCCGAATGGTTTGATTGTTAATACAAGTTGGATTGGTTGATGAATGCTTGTAGTCGGCTGTGATATGTATACGATTAGGATGGTTCATTGTGTTGTTATCATAGGGCGTATGTTAGTAATCAAGAACAAGAATCCTGTTATATGTTCAAGTGTTGATAAGTTATTGATTTTGATTAATTAGTGTTCATATAAACTTTGAGATAAAAGCCTTGTTTGATCGATATAGGGTTGAGTAGAATTGTTAATTCTGTTGATTGAAATTATGCAAATATGGAAACTGTTAACTGGGGTCAAACGAATTGAATTGGAATTGGTAAATGATTGCATGAAATTAGGAAATTGTAACTGATCACACAAGTCTCTTGATCGCACAAGAGGCTCCGGTCGCACAAGACCAAACACACAAGTTCAGTCGCACAAGATGTCCCCAGTCGCACAAGATCCTTTGGATCGCACAAGTTGAAATGTCTGCTTATATGTTGAGCCGGGCTAGCTTCGATCGCACAAGCCATCCGGATCGCACAAGCCATCTGGATCACACAAGAGAGTCTTTGTTTATTTAATTGGGCCGTTTACTTACTGAACTACTCATGTTACTGGGCCGGGTATAAGGCTGATCGCACAACCCATTGTGGATCGCATAATTTGTGTTGATCGCACAATAGGTTGGGCCGCCTGTTTATTGGGCTTTATCTTTGAGATCGTACAAGTGTTAGTATGTTATGAATTTGACTGCTAATGTGTTATACATGTTTGCTATAATCAATACGTGTTAGTAACCTGTTAACTTGTGTAAACATACGTGCTCTACTCGAAACCAAAACCTGACTTGTATGGTAACCATGTTAGGGCGTGGTTGACCACTAGCAGCTAGACTTAACCTTTCTGTGTATCTGCCGAGCAAACCAAGGTGAGTTCACACTAGCCAAGGCATGGGATTCCCGGTGGGTTGGGAATGGGACTGAATATATCTACTCGAACTATCTTTACCATTAAACTACTTACTTCTGTCCTCGGATTGAAGGGCACGTATGTAAAACCTACGTACACGATCATAAGACCATCAACTCTATCAATTTAAGTCCCTCATTTATCGACTTAATCGCCGAGGCCTATGGCGAGCAGGTCATTAGTAGATAGCGCTATTAGGGTTTAACAAACCTCACACCGTGCCAGTCGGACGGGCGTGTACTAATGGACTATGGGCAAAGGGTTAATGCTGATAGACATTAACTTAGGGCACCTCTTACATTTTCGTAGCAGTCGATACGCGTGGTCTAATTACACATGGGAAGCCCCCACTAATCTTCGCAAACATGTCAGGATGACCGCGATACGAATTAATACGATACATGGTTTACAAAACGAACATACGATTTATGAAATGAATACTATAACCAAACAACCAACTGTGAACTCGCTCAACTTTGTTGTTGATTCGTTGCTACATGCCTTGCAGGTCATTAGGTACTCATGGAGCTTGCACAGGGAGGAACGGTCGTTGTGGGATATGGCAGTGTGTGCCATGCTATAAACATTACTTTATTTCGTACTTAATACATACAATGGGTTTACAATTATGCTTCCGCTAAACACATAACTATGCTTTGGTTTTGAACACCTTTCATATTGTTTGATTGAATTATATTTATTTACATGCTTGTTCAATATGATTGGTGGCTTGATCTTGGTCAGTCTCGTCTCCAAGCGGTGATACTCCGCGTGTGGATTTGGGGGTGTGACATCAATTCTTTCATCTCTGTTGGTGCCAGCCTATAAGGTGCTCTAGCGACAGGTGCTACTCCAGGGATGATGTCAATTCTGAATTCCACTTGCCTATCTGGTGGTAAACCAGGTAGTTCTTCAGGAAACACTTCAGGGTATTTAGAAATGACGGGGATGTCTTCCATCTTAGGTTTCGGCTCATCAATAATCACTTGTGCCATGTAGATGACACAACCCTTCTTCAAACACTTAGAGGCCTTGAGCATAGTCACTTGCTCAGGCAATCCATACTGGGTATCTCCCTGTATAGTAAGTGATTCACCAGACGGAGTCTTGATCACCACTTGCTTCTTATTACAGATAATTTGGGCCTGGTTATGAGATAACCAGTCCATGCCTAACACGATGTCAAAACCAGCTAACTTCAAAGGAAGTAGGGACAAAGGAAAAGAGTGGTTCTTAATGGATATGAAACATCCATCTAATATGGTTGAGGCGGTTTCTAAGGTGCCATCTGCTAACTCTACCTCATATTTCACCCTTAGGGTTTTAACAGGTAAATTCAGCAATTTGCAAAACTTAATATCTACAAATGATTTATCTGCGCCTGAATAAAAAAGTACTCTTGCATAGATATCATTTATGAGAAAGGTACCTGTGATCACGTTATCGTCTTGCACAGCCTCCTTCGCATCCATCCTAAAGACCCTAGCATTGGTCTTCTTGGCCTCTTCAGGCTTCTTGGCGTATTTGGGGCAGTTGGTTTTGATATGCCCCTTCTCATTACAGCTGTATCAGGTTGCATCCTTCAGCTTTTTGCAATCCAAGGTCTTGTGTTCCTTTGACTTGCATATCCCGCAAGCAAAAGTTCTTGACTGAGTCTGCGAGTTTGATTCGAGCCTGCACTTTCCGAAGTGCTGTTTCTTGCAGACTTTGCACTTGGGCTTTTCACCAGATTGATGCCCATCCTTCCTTGACTCAGACCCCTTCTTGTTGTCACCGTTTCCTCGGTGCTTCTTGTTTAACCTCCGTGAATTATCATCCTCACGTTTTCTTTTCTCAGCATCTTTGTTCCTCAGTGATCTTTGTCTGACCGCGTCCAGCGTGAGGGACAAGGATATATCCGCTACAGATCTGAAAGTAGCTGGTCGAGAGGCCTTCACGCTTGCCTTTATCTCGGGGGCTAAACCCCCAATGAAACGAGCTATTCGTTTGGGTTCCGGGGTCACCAGATACGGAACCAACCTCGACATGGTATTAAAGCTCGTGAGGTAAGCTTGGCAATCTAGATTGGTCAATACCAACGAAAGAAAATCTGACTCAATCTTTTCGACCTCGTGCTGAGGACAGTAGTTCTCCCTGATGAGGGCAATGAATTGTTCCCAAGACATGTTGTACAATGGGATCTTCCCAGTGGCTTAAATCAAAGATCTCCACCAGGCTAAAGCCTCACCTTTAAACGATTGTGACACAAACTTGACTATATCCCTCTCAGCGCACCCGCTGATATCGTCCATCTCATCTAACCACGTCATGCAGTCAATGGCTCCTTTTTCCCCAGTGAAATCTCTGGGCTTGCATGAAACAAAGTATTTGTAGGAGCAACCCTTGTTACGGGGTCCTTGATTTAGCACGATCTTTTGAGATGGAGCACTGTGGTGGTTTGAGGAGAGTCGATCATCATCTTTCTTTGATTCTTCCTTCTTGGAAGGTGGCTTCGAATGCGGTGTAGATAGGGTCCTACTTTGAGTCCCACTATATTCTTCCCGTTCAGGTGGGGAAAACCGTGGCGGCTGTGATTGTTGCCAAATTATAGGTCTAGCAGGTATTTGGTACCCATGATTTGGGTACCCTACTCCCCAAGGAGCTCCATACGGTCCTTCAGGATGAAGGGTGTTATAGTTGGCTGCTACCAAGTATGGGTCGGCTTCAGCGTAATTATAATTGGTGTGAGCCGGCTGCTCAAACGGGTTGTACGCCATCGAACCAGTGTAGGCCGGAATCGGGTTATCAAAACCCATTGGTGGTGGCTGTGGCGCAACTGGGTTTGAAGGCCCACCCATTTGTGGGTCTTCCTGTTATGGCGGATAATGACTACCACTTGATTGACGAGGGGAGCTAAAATGAAAATCCCCTCCTCGTGCAGACATACGTGCTCCGGTTCTCCTTCGCCTCGGCGGTTGCGGAGGTGCCGGCTGAACTGGCGGCGGAGGAGGCGGTGGCGTGACTGCCACGAATCGTGAATCCTCAGAGGGATCCTGCTGCTGCTGCTGGTGAAGTGACGAATGATGCGAGGGTGTAAAATACCACTCGTACCGATTAAATCGTGCCTGGTAAATGTCCGGATCATGGTAGGGTGATCCATGGAAAGACGAACCATTTGAGACCTCGATAGGATGGTTGGGGGTCCCGGTTGCAGGCTCGACGGGATCCGTGTCCTCGTCCATGTCCTCTACATGATCGCCGGAGAAATGATCATCTGGCCCCAATGGGTTAAAACCCACTGGTTCTTGTATGTAGTTTGCCGGGTTAAACCGGCCCCTAAAAACAGGTGTGGGGTTACTAAAGGAATTATGCGATAGGGATTGCTGAAGAGGTATGTAAGAAGGTTGAGGGTTGTCGGGCTCATTTTCTGACTGTGGCCCATATGAGTTGTGAATGGGAGGTGTCGAACTGTGCGAGACAGACCGTCTTGCAGGCTCAAAAAGGTTTCTCCTGTTCTCCCTAGGGTCAGCACTCGCGGTGGCGGAAGGAGCTCGCATGTGCGAAGGCCCGGCCTCGTGGTCATTGGGGGCGGTGATTGGCCCCTTGCCTCGTCCTCTTCGTCTGAAAAATCTTGGCGGCATATTTAGACCTGTCAATATAACATAAGATAACGACAAGAATATATAAAATAAAGGACAAAACAAAACAAGGTAGAATTTGTCCTATGTTATTTGTCTAGACTCGAAAGTTTAGGAATGTGCAATTGTGTCATTGAGATAAAACACAAAAGGCTAGTGTTTAATTCACTCAATGTTGGCTCTGATACCAACTTGTCAAACCCCGAATTCCACGTGTCACCGGTGGGCCCGATGGGAGGTATCGTGACGTGGTTGGCAACATAATCGTCAAACAACACAACATTTAAATGCACAGCGGAAGCAAATGAAAGATATATTTCAACCGAATATAATACTGTAATATCAAGTATCACAATAGTCGATTGTTTATCCACAGACGGATCAAAAATAAATGGGAAACAGTAGTTCAACAGACTTTAGGCATCTTAAGCTTGCAAGACTTCTATTGATGCTAAGGAGAAATCCAGCCTATTACGCTTAGTACCTGCATTTAATCTTTTTGGGAAAAAACGTCAGTTTACACTGGTAATACAATTAACCGACTCATTTTAAAAATGATTAAAAATTGATTTGGATGCACGTGGCATAAACATTTTATAACTTGGGATAATTATTTAAATATATAAACTTGTAAAAGAATTACATGTTCCTTATGCGTTCAGTAGCCCGGATCGTGCCGGGTTAAAGATCAATAGACACACCACATTATTTATTTATGCACTGGCGAGTGTACGCCTACACTCCGCGCCTAGGTCGTGGCCATTTCGTAAAATGATGCCAAGGATATCCGGGACATGGTCATTAACCCCCTAAAGGCTTTAAGCAAACAAAACATATTTAAACGGGCCGATTAAAATATCAATTAACCACCATACGATGGAAGATTTAATGCCCGACCAAGCGGTATTTTATATACCGTACCCCAAGCCCGTATAAGGGAAAATAAGTTAAAAGTATTTACCTGAGCAAAGTAATAATCACAACAAGCAAATGCAATTAGCTTTTACTGGTCCTCCTATTCTGGAACGAAGGTTTATAATAACCTATTAGAATCCTAACGGGTCTTTAGTTAAGCTTAAGTTTAGACCGGTTAGTTTTAAAGATACGGTTCGTACGCACGATTAAGCGAAGACCGGATAGAATGTGATTTAGACCCGACAAGTTTGAAGACTTGTTTAATATGGGTATTTCATACACATTCTGGATTTTGAGATAAAACCGATAAGGTTTGACCCGTTTCGGCTAATTTATGCAAACTAGTTACATAAACCGAACCGAACGTGTAATAAGTGTAACGGGTATTCATGAGAGCCATATACAAGTTTCCTAAGTTAATATGCCTCAAATATGTTGTGACATCAGTAAGATATCTTTTATTATGCCCGAAACGAATTTAAACACAAACTATGCCCCGTAAGGGTAGTTTGGTCATTCACAAGGTTATAAAAGAGTTTATGTATTAACCTGAGTCACAGGTCTGATGTAACCAGTAAATATACTCAATTTAATAAGTTATAATAGTAGGGTAAAGTATATATGTGAAATTTATCAATTATAACCAAACTATGCACCGTTGGGGCATTTCGGTAATTTCACATAAGCCGAAAAGCTCAAAACTGAAGTCTGAGTTAAACAACTTTTGCTTACTGTTAAAATATCATAATTTACCTAAAATATCAGTAGGTATCAACCCTTGTATGTTTAAAATAGTTTTAGTACATACTATGCGTTAAAACGCCTAAAAAGGCGATTAGAAGCCGTTTCCGGGTTCTATAAGTAAAGCTGATATTTTTATTATTCTAGAAGGTTTAAAATAATTTATTTATCATATTAAATCAGTAGCAAAAGGTTTGGAGTCAAATAGATATGTAAAACTCATTTTATAGCCCGAAAGGGCAAAACCGACAATTATCGAATCAAGCCTACGACTCTAAGTTATGCTCAGCCTAAAATTAATTAAAAATCTTCAAAAATCCCAAAATAATATATCATATCAGTGGGTAAAGAGTTTGATATCAAAAAGTGGGTTTAAATAGGCTATACGCTAATTATGCCGTTTAATCGCTAAAGAAGCTTTCTAATTACGCTAATGAGCATAACTCTCAATCTACACCTCAAACTGATGTCAAATTTTGGGTGCAAGTTTATAATTCAGCAACTAAGGTTTCTACACTTTTACATTTTCAAAAATCACGTTTTAAGGTGAAAAGGGCATAATGGTCAACATATGAGCAATTAACGGAATCATGCATTTTAATTGGTTAACTAATGAACCAAGGTGTATAATCACAGAGGGTTATACTAGAATGTAACCTGGTCCAAATAAAGCTCTAAGGCATTTCTAAATCATTCCAAAACAGGTCAGAACTGAAGTCAAAGCAAAAGTCAAAGCTTTGCGACTTTCGGTTCCGAACCGGGTCTAAACAAAAAATTGTCGGGTTGAACATGTTTAGACATGTTCTTACACTAATTACCAAGTTATATTAATGATCAAACAGGTTGTATGGGTTCTACATTGCTAATTATGCATAAATTGAAAATTAAGCATTCTGTTGACTTTTTAATAACAAGTTTGACCCGACATTTGACCTAGTTAGAGTGGGAATCAGAGGGTGCCCTTTTAAGGGTTTATTGCCCACATAATTACCAACTTATAACTACTTTCAATTCGACTAATCACTGGATCATCAATGATTAATCGCTAAGTCAACCGTTAATTACGCCGGTTTGACTCTTAGGCTAAAACTAAGCAAAAACTTAACTAAGAAAGGTTAAGCATACTTACTGAAGTCCTATGCATGATTAGTGATCACTTGAGTCTGCTTTGGAGCTCCAGAAATGATCAGAAATGCTGAAGGAAGGTGTGAGCAAATGGTTGCCACTTTGGCCCTTTATATAGTGCTTAAGAACTCATAGATTGTTGACAAACAACTCTAGCAATGTTCCCTGATCACTAACACATGTCCCTAGTGTCTAGGAGCCATTTAGGGGTCGTCCAAATATGAGGAAAATCGAATATAAGTCAGTTATTGCGTTTTAACAGCAAACAGCCCCGTTTTCAGTCGCTGGCACCCCCTTACGGACCGTAAGGGGGTGGCTTACGGTCCGTAAGCCTGTGATCAGAAGCAAAAAAAAAACTTTTGTTCTTTCAAATTTCGAAAGGGCAACTGATGTGTAACGATTTTGGCCATGTTTTATCAGTATGGGGCCTCATGTTTTGGGTCTTGAACAGTTATATACCCTACCACTTTGATATGTTTTCTTGAATCCTTTGAAAGTGCCGAAATGAAGGTTTATCGTAGAAATTCCATAGGATCCTATCTTGCACTTTTGAATTCAATTATTGCCATCAATTTGTTGGATTGAAGGTATATTAGATGTTCATAATATATAATTGGGTCTTGGGATTTATAAATGAGGTCGTTCAGAGGTGAAAATTAACATGACGACACTTTTAAATCCTGCCAAACATCTTTAATTATAGTCGGGTTTATATCACTTTTGTCTTATATAACACGTGTCGTAATTTCATTGAACACGAATTTTCGAGGTGTTACAGTGCCCACATGGATGTCCCCTGTCTGTGCAGGATATTGCATAAGTATATGACACAATTGAGTATCTCTTCACTTAGTGATTAAACTTCGTAACTTTTCACCAAAAGAAGAATGTGTGTAAACAAAATCGTAGTTTCTCATATCTTCAGAATTTGTTCGGAAACATTAGTTTTACTGGGGATAAACCCTTAATGTACTGGGGAGAAACCCTTAATATCATGGGGATAAACTCTTAATATCCTAGGGATAAACCCTTGTTTTCGTGTGCTACAGGTGGGAGTGGGTGATAAATCCTCGTATGAAAATACCCTTTCGTGAGTATGAAAATACCCTTTCGTGAGAGAGGGTGATCAATCCTCGTATACCTTAGGGATCCACGATATAGCCAATAATAACGAAATTGTCCGCCACTGTTACATGAACTGGTACTGCTATCTTGAACTATTCCTGATAACTTGCACACCAGACGGGGTGTTTAAACCCAATTCGTGAGAAAGGTGAATACCTTTAAACCATTGAAGGGATACGAATCCCTTAAACGTGAGAGAAGGGGCCAATCCTCTAATCGTTCGATTCATCTTGAGTATATATCCTGGAGTAATATTCTACAAAACACCTTTAAACTAGGGTGGGTGTTAGCTTGGCTAACACCCCTCCGATGCTTAAGTCAGTATTGGGTTTCAAAGAATAATAAATCAAATATATTTATAGAAGATTGAACTCATACAATCCTGAGTTAGAAATTAACTTATAAACTCACTTGAAATAAGCCTTAAAGTGTATAGCATTCTAGGATCTTGGAAATATATCCCCCTCTATGGTCTTGAGTCGGTATGCTCCCTTTCCATATTCTGATTCAATTTCATAGGGTCCTTCCCATTTCGGGGCTAACTTCCCATCAGCAGGATTGGTTGTATTTTGAAAATCTTTCCTTAACACCCAATCTCCAACTTGAAATCTCCTAGTCCTTAAATTCTTGTTTTATGACTTGGATATCCTCTGCTGATATGCTGCCATCCTGAGTTTTGTTGCATCTCTCGGTTCATCAACAGTATCAAGTTCTTAACATAAGACTTTAGGATTCGATTCAAGATCCGTAGGCTTGATCTAGCTGTAGGTATTACCATTTCTGTCGGGATCACTTCTTCTGCCCCAAACACTAAAGAAAATGGGGTTTGCCCAGTAGCATTCTTTACAGTTGTTCTATCAGCCCATAGGAAAAATAGTAGTTCTTCTACCCATCTTTCTTTTTTGGCACCTAACCTCTTCTTCAAGTTATTGACAATTATCTTGTTCGAGGATTCTGCTTGTCCATTTGCTTGAGGATGCACAGGTGTTAAAGTGATCATCATGATTCCCCAACTTTTGCAAAAAATCAATAGTTCTTTTGCTGATGAATATAGAGCCATTATCGCAAATTATCTCAGCCGGTACCCCAAACCTTGTCAGGATATTTCTCTTTATGAAGGATAGCACTTCTGATCCCCGACCAGGACAAAGGTTTCTGCTTCAACCCACTTGGAGCAATAATCTGTCATTGCCAACATGAAAACCTTTCCTCCTGGAGCTTTTGGGAGTTTCCCCACTAAATCCATACCCCACTTCATAAATGGACAAGGGGATACAATAGGATAAATTGGCTCAGCAGTCTGATGCAGTATATTGTTGTGTCTCTGACATGCATCACACTTTCGAGCGTACTCTGCAGCATCCTTTCTCATAGTCGACCAGTTGTATCTTGTTCTTAACACCTTCGAGAACAAAGATCTGTCCCCAATATGGTTGCCACAGTCTCCTTCGTGTCGATCCTGAAGTACCTCCTTGGTTTCAGGATCTTCCAAGCACCTTAGGTATGGACCTGCAAGGGATTTCTTATACAAAATATTATTTATCATAGTAAAACGAGATACCTTCATCTTGAAAGCCTTAGGATTTTCATCGTTTGGGATATCTCCTTTTTTAAGATATTTCACAATTGGAGCCATCTAGGATTCAGGATTCTTCTCAAGATATTGATCACCAGGATCCTGGATACTTGCTACCTCCTTATCCTGTGATTTGAGGTGTTCCATTACAGGATACAGGATATGTAGTATCGGTATCTGAGTTCTTTCCGGTATCCTGATAGTAGATCCTAAATTTGAGAGAGCATCTGCCTCAGCATTTTCCTCTCTTGCTAGAGAGAAGAGTGTGAGAGTTAGAGAGCTCGAAAAGTGTGTGTTTCCTATGATCTGGCCTTCCTTATTTATAGTTACAAGAATTAACTAACTATCCTAAAAATCCGGGATACTTGGAATATTCACTTGGGACCGTTGTAGACCACTTCTTTCGGCTTCAACGTCCTTTTTCTAACCAATTTGAGCGAGTCTTCTGGGTGACTTGGTCCTCATTAACGTTAGTCCCTTGTAGCCAACGTCTACAAGCAAATTATTAGTAATGACCAAGATACTCCGCAGTATTTTACCAATATCCTGGTTTGGTATCCTGATCGCAAACAAGAAACATAAAATCAAGATATATCGTAAGGATATGGGTTCAAAATTCCACCCATAACAGTATGTATTGTTTTTCTTTTCACTATTTGTATATTTTTATATTTACCAACTACACCGTTGGCCTAGTAAATCTTTAATATTCTTTTTGATAGTTCTTAACATATCAACCCATGAAATAATAATAAATCCATTGATCTAATTTTTTTAATCTTTATCTATACTATATACTATACAATAAAAAAAAATTAATTAGTAACACGTATCATTCACCAGAGACATCTACTTTTTGGTTTTCCGGTCTTTTTTCCTAAATATCTTATACTAGTTAAATAAATAATATATTAATAACAAATCTTATCATACTTTGAATTTCGAATAGAAGCCTTATGTTTTTCTAATAAAATGTTATCCTCAAATTTATATTGTTTATTTAACATATTTTTAAATAAACCAAATTATTTATCACGAAACCAAACTTTGTACTATTAATATATTACTTGTTTTTATTTTCATTTAAAAACATATTCTCAAATTTAAATTCCTTTGAGTATATCGGTTCGTTTTTTTAAAGATAAACATTTTTTATTGTTTGGTGTATAAAATTATATTTATCTCGCTCATGTAATATACAAGGTTTTTTTAACCTTTTCTTACTTTGTTTACAAAATTACAATTATTCAAACTAACATGGTTATTTGATATATAAGTATTTTTGTTATTTGGTATATAAAATTACTTTTATTCAACACATACAATACACGGGTTCCTAAAGATATAACTTTTTTATTATTTAATATATAAAATTAGGGGGGGGGGATAGTGCACGGTCCTCCTAACCGCCGGAATGATCCCACTCCGGGAGCCGCTACCCGACCAAGCTAGCTCTGCGGTGAATTCCCCATGCCGAGTTCTTACCCTGGGCGACATATGCCACTCCCAAGACTCGAACCCGGTACCTCTGGGAAGAGGTGGGTGTCGGTGGCCAACTGGGAAAATTAGATTTATTAAACCCGTGTAATATACATAAACCGGGTTTTAATGATAAATTGTTTTATTATTTAGTATATAAGATAATATTTATTCAACTAAACGGGGTTCTAACCTAATTAGTTATATATACAATTTCTAAGTAAGTCATCTACGATAACTTTTTGATTATTTTTTTATTTTCAGTTTAAACCCTTATATTATAAATATCATACACCAAATACGCGTTTGTGTTAGTTTTTCTTCAGGACAATTCGGACAATTCAATGTAACCTTTTTTTTTTGAAAACGTAGTTGCATTCAAAATAGCCGTAAGAAGATGAACCATGCTGGTAACGGGCGAACAACATCGTTACGGGTGTCGGTGTTCAAAATTTGGTATGTGTTTGAAAATATGTGTTGATATCCTTTTGGAAATATAGGACCTTATTTTATGCCGGTATCCATTTCTATAGTTTTTGGTTGAGCAACCTAATCCGCGGCTTAACATGATCCGATGTAAATTTCTTTTACGGTTTTCGCTTGGTAAAACACTTGTAGATATCCTCTTGACAATATACATTGCGATATTAGTAGCGGGTCTTGGTGTCATATAAAATCGAACTGATACCGACCGAAACCCGTTGTGTAGTGCTACCAGTTTTACTTGTTATTGTACATTTAACCAATGGAACCACTATAACACTCTAATGATATGGTTTTTATCCAACACTTAACCTTTTGGCATGTTATATACCATGTCTTCTAATAGTTCGAAACAGGGCCGGCCTTGAGAATTCATGTACCATGTTCAAGCTCGAAAAATGTGCCCTTAGTTAACTAGTTTTTTCATACAACCGTTGACAAAATCATAGTATTCGAATTATTTTTTCTTGTCAAATGGGTATTGGGGTAACTAAATCCAGTCGGCTAACTTCTAAACTTTAAAAATTGTTTTGTAAATGGGCCTATATTGGTATTTGTATGGGTATACTAATTCAAAAAGAGTAAAATGCACGGATAGTCCCTGTGGTTTTGTAAAATAACATCTGTAATCCCCAACGTTTGGAAATTGCACCGGTGCTTCCTGTGGTTTGACAGTTTGTTACTCGGATAGTGTCGCAACCCCCGATCCCTGAGT
Organism: Helianthus tuberosus; assembly: GCA_030545235.1. Classification (NCBI taxonomy): domain Eukaryota; kingdom Viridiplantae; phylum Streptophyta; class Magnoliopsida; order Asterales; family Asteraceae; genus Helianthus; species Helianthus tuberosus. The sequence continues at coordinate 8,458,844 of CM060434.1, read as the reverse complement.
CCCGGGAACGGGCGGCCGCGAGCGAGTTTCGGTGGTATCGAGTAATGTCTAATTTGGCAGCGGAATTTTTCATCAGAATCATAGTTAGGAAAAGTTTATCAGAGTAAAACCACCTCATTTTATATTAATAATCACATGGGTAAAACCCAAGTTTCTTATTACAATACATTCATAGGGATAAACCCTATTTTATTGAATTTAAAACATCGTTTATTAGGTAACTTTTATAGCCACATTTTCCCCAAGCCTTCAGTGCTCTCCAGCTGGTTTTTTACTAATTCGCTGTCACATTGGGTTACCTGAAACGCGTTTTAAAAACATTTGTCAGTCGAAAATACTGGTGAGTGAATCCCAGTTTAATCAAGAAATATTTTATCAATTAAAACGGTATTGAGAGCGATCACATTGTTTATTTCTACACAATTACTCCATTTAGTACTGTCAATCCACTGACTTGTGGGTCATATTACACATTGGCTAACTCATTGTCCAATGGTAATGTACTGTCATCCTCGACTTACTACTCACAGTGTAGTAAATTTTGTATACAAAACCCCAACATACTGGCAGTAATTGAAGAACTACAAAGACTCAATCACCGCTTAATCATATTGTAAAGCATTTAAGGTTTTGTAAAACATTTCAAAAAGGTTAACAAAAAGAGGATAAACTCACATTGCTATCTTAGGCTTTGCGTAAGGGTTTCCTGGATATAATCTATAATTTTTACAAATGTACATTGGTTAATATCATAACCCTTTGAAAATATTAATGATACCCTCCCCGAGACGGCATTCCAACAACTACGTCGGGCAGAACCACGACAGTTGTTACGGAACCCTAAATCAATCGGGCATCGTAACTGTTATGAAACTGGGGTTATAATACTTGCAACGGAGCAGAACCTCGCTAATTAGGGGTATAATACCCGAGTATTATAACTTTCCTACAGAAATTGTGATTCGAGATTGAAATGTGAGCGACGGAAAACGAAAACTGATGCGTTCTATTTATAGTGTTGGTATACGACTTTCAGGCGGCCCGCGTAAGGTAAGGCGAAGCCTTACGCGGCCCGCGTCAACACCTGGTCAACATGTAGCTTATCCGGCTCATCCTATAGACCCGCCACGATGTCGACACGTGTCAGCTCAGGGTGTATCCGCGTTTGATGATCTCTAGCGGCCCGCGTAAGTGTAAGCTTAAGCTTACGCGGCCTGTTTGAACTAAAGAAATCAATGATATCCGGTCTAAACCTTCATACCGCCCGCGTGAATGATTGGGGTGGGTCTACGCGGCCCGCCTCAACTTAACATTTTCAAATTTTTATTTATTTTATATACTATAACGTATTTCGGGCTTGGTTGTCATATACGGGGTATATTATAAGATATATTAGGACATTTTACAGTATACTAGAGTGTCGGAAATATTATGAGGGTGTCGGTTTTACCGAGGGTTGTTACATCCTCCCCACCTTGTTTTAGAGCTCGTCCTCTTTTGGAGTCCCACTTTACTTTGACCAGAACTTATCTCTTATGCTTGAGATTCTTGACTTTCCTGTCTTCAATTTGTAGTGGCCTTTCTACAAACTTGACTTGTTCATTTACCTCTATATCCTTAAGAGGTACTATCAGTGATTCATCAGCTAAACACTTTTTGAGATTAGATACATGAAACACATCATGTATTCCTGCCATTTCCTCTGGCAGTTGTAGCTGATAGGCTACAGGTCCTATTCTTCTAATAATCTCAAAAGGTCCAACATACCTGGGACTTAGCTTTCCCCGTTTGATGAATCTTACTATTCCTTTCCAAGGAGAGACTTTTAACAAGACTTTATCTCCTACTCGAAATTCCAATGGCTTGCGTCGGTTATCGGCATAGCTTTTCTGTCGATCACGTGCTGTTTTCAATCGTTCCTTGACTTGAATAATCTTATCAGTTGTTTCTTGCACTATCTCAGGTCCAGATAGTTGCTTTTCCCCAATTTCTGCCCAACAGACCGGGGTTCGACACTTTCGTCCATAAAGTGCTTCGAATGGTGCAGCATTGATACTTGTATGATAACTATTATTGTAAGAAAATTCTATTAAAGGTAAGTGATCGTCCCAATTACCTCCAAAATCAATTACACAAGCTCTAAGCATATCTTCCATTGTCTGAATTGTCCTTTCGCTCTGTCCATCCGTTTGAGGATGATAAGATGTGCTTAATTTTAACTTGGTTCCCATTGCCTTTTGGAAACTTGACCAAAAAAGAGAGGTAAAGTGGCTATCCCTATTAGAAACAATTGATAAAGGAATGCCATGTAAAGAAACAATTTCATTTACATACAACTTGGCTAACTGTTCCATACTGAAAGTTTCTTTCATTGGTAGGAAATGAGCTGACTTGGTTAGCCTATCTATAATCACCCATATTGTATCATTACCTTTCTTTGTTTTGGGTAATTTAGTAACAAAATCCATTGTTATCAATTCCCATTTCCAAACTGGCATTTCCAATTGCTTTAATAAACCTGAGGGTTTCTGGTGTTCAGCTTTAACTTGTGAACAAGTTAAACATTTAGAAACATAGGCTGCTATGTCCTTTTTCATTCCTATCCACCAGAAATTTTTCCTTAAATCCTGGTACATTTTATCACTTCCTGGATGCATCGTATACTTAGATTTATGGGCTTCTTCTAATATACGATTACGCAGGTTTCCTAATTTAGGTATCCACATTCTCTTTTTATGGAATCTCCAAATTCCATCTATTCCTTGTTCCAATTCTTTTAGCATACCTTTTAATTTTTCAAGATCTTCCTTGATTACTGACTCTTGTGCGTTTCTAATTTCATCATTTAAATCTACTTTTAGATTTAATTTAAGAGAACGTACCCTTCTTGGCTTTTCATGATACTTTCGGCTTAAAGCATCTGCCACTACATTTGCTTTTCCTTCATGATACTGGATATCACAATCATAATCACTAAGCATCTCCATCCAGCGTCTTTGTCTCATATTCAACTCTTTTTGTTTGAAGATATACCTTAAACTCTTATAATCAGTGAATATGGTAAACTTACTACCATAAAGATAATGTCTCCAAATTTTAAGAGCAAAAATTATAGCTCCTAATTCTAGATCATGTGTTGAATAATTTTCTTCATGATTCTTAAGTTTTCTAGATGCATAGGCTATAACCTTTTGATGTTGCATTAATACGCATCCATAACCTAATTTAGAAGCATCACAATAGACTACAAAGTCTTCAGCTCCTTCTGGTAATGCTAGTATGGGTGTATGGGTTAATCTTTGCTTAAGAATTCTAAAGGCTTCTTCTTGCTTTAATCCCCATTCAAACTTAACAGATTTATAGGTTAGCTTAGTTAAGGGAATGGCTATTCTAGAGAAATCTCGAATGAACCTTCTATAATAACCGGCCAATCCTAAGAAACTTCTAACCTCGGTTGGTGATTCAGGGGTTTTCCATTTAGTAATTGCCTCAGTCTTTGTTGGATCTACATGAATTCCTTCATGATTGACTAGGTGTCCTAGAAATTGTACTTGTTCTAACCAAAATTCGCACTTAGAAAACTTAGCATAAAGCTTTTCCTTTCTTAATAGACTTAAAAGTGCGTGCAAATTCTTTGCATGATCCTCTTTACTCTTAGAGTAAATTAGAATATCATCTATAAATACAATTATGAATTTATCCAAATATGGCTTACATATTCGGTTCATCATGTCCATTAATGCAGCTGGGGCATTGGTTAAACCAAATGGCATGACAATAAATTCATAATGACCATACCGTGTTCTGAATGCAGTCTTAGGAATGTCCTCTTCCTGTACCTTTAATTGATGATATCTTGACCTTAAATCGATTTTAGAGAAAAATCGAGCTCCTTGTAGCTGATCAAACAGATCATCGATTCTCAGTAATGGGTATCGATTCTTAATCGTGACTTTGTTTAATTCACGGTAGTCAATGCACATATGCATTGATCCGTCCTTCTTTTTAACGAACAGTATCGGCGCTCCCCATGGCGACGAACTTGGTTGTATGAATCCTTTTTCTAGCAATTCATCTAATTGTTTCTTTAATTCTTGCATTTCTGCAGGTGCCAAACGGTAAGGTGCTTTGGCAATCGGTGCCGTTCCTGGTATTAGATGGATTCTGAATTCAACTTCTCTATCTGGAGGTTGCCCTGGCAATTTTTCTGGAAATACATCTGAAAACTGAGATACTACTGGAATATCTTTTAAATCCTTTCCTTTAGTGTTAGTGATTATGGAAATCAAATACACTATAGAACCTTTTCTTATATAACTTGCAGTTTTCATCACAGAGATGAACTTTGTGGATCTAGAGGGTTTATCTCCTTTAATTGTGATTGTTTTACCTTTTGGTGAATTTACTTGAATTGACTTTTGATCACATAAAATACTGGCTTTATTGGCTATTAACCAATCCATTCCTAAAACAACATCAAATCCTGCCAGATTCATGGGATAAAGATTTGCAATAAATTTCTGATTTAAAATTTCTATGCTTGCTCCCTGTAAGATTTCAGAAATCCCAATGGTTTCCCCATTAGCTGTCTCTACTAAGCATTCTTGTGGTAGTTTAGTTAATGATTGATTTCGAAATTTGCAAAACGATGCATTAATCAAACTTTGGTTTGCACCAGAGTCAAATAATACTTTAGCAAAAACATCATTAACTAAAAACGTACCAGCTATGACATCTGGAATCATCTTGGCTTCATCTGCAGTTAGAACAAATGCTCTAGCATTTTTAGTATTCTTGTTGTTTGTAGCTGGAGCTAATTTCGGACAGTTTGGCCTGATATAACCTTTTTCTCCACATTTGTAGCATAATCCATTACTGGATTTCCTTCTGCAATTTTCTTCCTTGTGTCCTGGCATCTTGCAATAATTGCAGAGAGTGGAGCATTTTCCCGAATGCTTTTTCTTGCAGACCTTGCAGTATGGTGCAGAAGTAGAACCCATATTCCTACGATTGTAATTTCCAGAACGGAATTCTTGAGTAAGCCTTTGGGTTAGGTTCCTCCTCTGGTCTTCTTCTCTAGTACGGATTAATTCATCTGTCAAGGTATTTGCTAGTTCTACAGCTTCTTCTATAGTTTGAGGTCTAGCTGCCTTGACTACATGTCTAATCTCTCCAATTAATCCCCAAATATAACGGGAGATTAACACTGGTTCTGGTGAAGCAAGGGTGGGCACTATTCTAGCATATTCAAAGAATAACTTCGTGTACCCCTTACTATCCACTCCATTCATCCTAAGATTTAGGAATTTGTTTGCTATCTGTTCCTTTTCATTAGGAGGGCAGAATTTCCTTTCTATCATATTCCTAAATTCTTCCCAATCCATACTATAAACCTTATCACTTCCTCTAGACTGAAGGATAGTGTTCCACCATTCTAAGGCTGAATTCTTAAATAGATTGGAAGCAAACATTATCTTGTCCTCTTCCGCACATTTACTTATTTTCAGAACAGCCTCATTCTTTTCTATCCAGCGTAGAGCTGCAATAGGTTCTTCATTGCCCGAGAATTCTATTGGTTTACAAGACCAGAATTCTTTGTAAGAACAACCGTAAGGCATAGTTCTTCTTCTTTTGCGAATGGGCATTTGAAGTACTGGTCCATTGTTCACGCTGTGTTCTGGTTCAATTGGTCGCTTACTGCTATGTTTACTTTTATTATTCGCTTCTTGAACCGTTTGAAGAATAAATGGCATTGCATCTATAATTCCTTGTGCCACTGTGTTGAATAGCACTATTATCCACTTGATTTCCATTGTTATTGATGCTTGGATTTTCATTAACCACGTTAATGTTACTCTGGTTATCGTTATTCAGATTTCCTTGATTTTCTTCGTCGGCCATCTGAATTTTAAACATTTACCCCATATTAATATCACAAATAATATCTTAATATAGTTAATCACATGACACCCAATCTAACCAAAAACGTAGATCATTGCTACTTGTACTCTATTTCCATATACTATGCGTCTATTACACACTAGTACTGAAATAAAATTACAATACCAACAGAAATAGAATCACACTAATAGTAATATGCATCCGTACACACATTTTTTTATTATATTTTATTATTACTACTACTACTACTGTTTCCTCCATTTTCACAATCACAGATATGGATTTATCCAAAAATCCATATTGCACTCATCGTATTTCCATACGAGACGCTCTCCCACCTGACGCATTCTCTCACTGCTTTCTAAAATTTCTTCCCCGAAAGTCCTAAGTTCTTGAACGTTTTCTGCACTCATTGGGGGTGCAGGTTCTCGGACTGGGTTTGGAATCTGGGGTGCGGGTTCCTGATATGGGGGTGTAGGTTCCTGAAATTGGTAAGGATCTTCTAAGATCTCCCTAATATAATCATCGTGGAAATAGGGATCTAAAGGGTCCATACCTGGATAGGCTCCTATGTTCTGTATGGATGTGTCTTCATGGATAGGGTAACGCTGCACAAAGTCCCTATTATCGTCCCACCAGGGGTCGTAATTTGGGTCTAGGGGGTTTGGTGCAGGTATCCTAGGGATTTCCTCTGGGTTGAAGTCATGCATCTCCACTTGGTTTTCAGGGTTTTCTATTGTGACAACTCGAGATTTCAAGGTCTCTATTTGATTTAATCTTGTACCTATTTGCAAAGTGTGCTTTATATATACTTGATGTGCATTATTTGTGTATGTTTATAATGTGGTGGTGTTAATTTATGTTTTACAATTAAATAAAAAGGAACCATTGTCAAACACCCCCTGCCCGACGAAAACCCCCACCCGAAATCCCCTCCTCACGAAAACACTCTTGGATGAAAACACATTAGTGTTTTCGCCAAGAGCAGGCCGACGAAGAAGCAAATGGGTGATGTATTGCAAAATACATCTTTTATTCATGTATAGTTTGTGTAAATTTCCGTTATTTTTAGTTTAGTTTTATTGAGACTTGTGTGCTATTGATTATATTTGCGTTTTCCAGGTCGTGGTACTAAAAGTTGATGAAAAAGGTGCAAAAACGAGCTACAATGATGAAACACTAAGTCTTGGAACAAGTAAAAAAAGAGTTAGAATAATTTCTAGAATTTTTGGATGTTGAAGCTGATGGAAATTCGAAACATTCTGTCAAAAACAGCCCTAGACGTCACACCTAGGCCCTACGCGTCACGCCTAGCTTTTGGGGGGCGCCGCCGTACGCCTAGCCCCTAGACGTCACGCCTAGCCCCTAGACGTCACACCTAGCCCCTAGATGTCACGCCTAGCCCCTAGACGCTACACCTAGCCCCTAGGTGTCACACCTAGCCCCCTAATTCGCAGAAAAGCTGATTAGCAGCTAGGGTTTTGATATAAAATGTCCAAGAGAGTTAAGAGAAGGAGGATTACGAATTTTAGACATCTTTGGGCAATCTTAGAGCATTCTTGGAGCATAATCGAAGATCTCAAGGCTTTGGAATCATTGATACGAGTCGAGGGCGAAGAATCGAAGAATATATCGGGTTTTCTAATCCCTTGTTTTGTCGATTACTTTTCTTGGAACTTTGTTATAATGAATTCCGGGTTAGATTTCTTTGGATTGTTTTCACTTTTTAGTATGCTTGGCTAAACTTATAAACCACCTAGACTTGATAAATGGATTAATATAAAGTTTTTACCGTTTTTGTTATTTGCATGATTGTTATGGATTGATTGTGTTTAGTACGCGGTTTGATTTAATGATTTGATGTGTATGCATGCTTTGAGTTGGTTTATTGTTATTATTTGCTTCATATGATTCTTAGTGACGGTCTATATCACAACATAGAGTCATATTAGGGTTTAGGATTTCGGTGAGTGTCTATATCACATAAGAAAACCTTAACTCTTTAGGGAGAATTGCGCAATAACCCCTAGAAGTAACTGGTAATAATTTGCTAAGTCTTAGTGTTCTACTAGTCCTAATACCTGGAAAGTGAGGGGCTATTGGTAGGTCTTACCCGGCGAATTGCTTTAGATAGTCCTTGGAAAAGGTCATGTCTTGGTTTACCTGTCGGTTTTATTAGTCTATCAAGTTAAGTTAATTACTCCAAACTACCCTAGATCTATGATTGGAAAAGAGTAGGTCAACATTAGGGTACTTACACAATAGTTAGACAACTGGAAAGGCGTCTAATAACCGGTAGGATTAACGGCCTAGGTAGTTCCACAGGTTTCTACTTGAGAAGGGTCGAGGGGCTTAGTTGGTTCTTAATAGGTTTAGTACTTTAAGATCCCGGTTCCATAATTCATGCATTTAACTTAATCGGTAATTCTTAAAAGTAATCCAGAATTCTTGTCTAGGTGGTCTCGTTCTCATATAAGAAAAGTCCTCAGTCTTCGTTCGTACTTAGTCTAGCTCTAGTTAATTTAGTAGTTTAATATAGATTTCTTAGATTTTCCGTAACCCCACCCCCAAACAATTAAACAAGTTTAAGTCGCGTCCGTCAGTGTCTATTAGAGTTGAGTTTACGTAATTCATAGAGTCTCGTGGTTCGATATCCGGACTTCCTAGGTTATACTACAGTGATCGGTACACTTGCCGATTGTGTGGTTTTAGGTCGAGTCTAGAATTAAAGCTTTTTAGTGTCTAGCTTAGAGAGTATAATATAGTTAATTTTTATAGTCTGTTTAGCACACATCAAGTTTTTGGCGCCGTTGCCGGGGAGTCTTGGTAATTGCGTTCATTAGCTTTGATTGATTTACTTGACAAATACGTGCTACGAGTTTACTTTGTTTTGTGTCTTTTATTTTCATCTTGAGTCGTAGTAACTAGTGTTTGCTTTTCTTGTGATTCAGGTTTTTGCTAGTAGTGGATGCCACATCTACGCTCGCACGGACGACCACCACCAGTCAAGCAGTCAGCATCTCAACTGGGCGAAAGCCCAGATGTTAGTTCTTCGTCTTCACCTTTTCCCGTTTTCCCAGATTTCGACACCAATCCCCTTACCGTCCCACCACCTTCACCAAACCATAACCTAAGAATACCCCACCCAGCAGTCCCACTTCTAGCACCTCTAGTGAACCAGAAAACGTAGAACCAATGGCCAACGATAGGCAAACCGTCCATCAGCAGGCTACTCAGAATTTCACCGGCCTTGCTTCACCCATCACCGTTCCACCCATAGTTAATGAAAATTCATGGAAAATTCCATCTTATGCCATGCAGGCTATCACCAACAACATCCAGTTCCATGGCTGGGATGATGAAGACTCCCCGGCCCACATTAACTGTTTCTCCCGGATCATAGCCACCTTTAGCCTTCACGGTGCACCCAATGATGCCACCTATTTACAGCTTTTCCCGTTCTCACTAGCTGGCCGTGCGGCTACATGGTTGGACTCTCAACCAACCGGCACCTTTACCACTTGGGCGGGGCTTCGTCAAGCCTTCCTGAACAAATATTTTCCGCCCGCTAAAGCCTCACGTCTTAGAGACCAAATCCACTCCTTTCGCATGGAACCCGACGAGCCTTACTACCTTGCTTGGGAGCGTTTCCAAACCCTGTGCGCTCGTTGCTCCCAGCATGGTCTTTCCGATTGGGCTTTATGTGAGAAATTTTATAACGGTCTCACTCAAGAGACTCGTGATAGGTTTGATACTAATGCAGGGGGTCACATGATGGGTATTCTCACTGTAGCCGAGTGTTTAGAGCGTTTCGAGGCATTTGCCCAGTCTCAATCTCAATCGCGAGCCGATCAGCGGTATCAAAGTGGTAATTCTAATACCACTACTAATGCACCCACCCAAGGGGTGAACCATGTCACCATGGATCCTAGTTTAGCCGCTGTTTTGGAAAACGTCACTAGGGAGCTTAAGGAGATTAAGGCTAAGGTAGATAAGTGTGAGTTTTGCCGAGGGGGTCACGACACGAGTGCGTGCCCATTGCTAGCTGGTGAGGAGCAAGTTGACTTTGTAGGAGGAGGGTTTGGTAGAGGTCAATCTAGTGGGTTTGGTAATAATAATAATTTTGGGTCGGGTTGGCGAAGTAATAATAATAACTTTAATAATAATAATAATTTTCGCTCAAGTGGAACCCCTGGTTTTCAAATATCTCAAAATCCAAATAGGGGTCTAGGTTCACTCTTTAGTGGGGGTTCAAATGGGCAGGTCAAGGATGGGGGGTCAAGTAGTCAGGTTCAAACAGGTCAGGGTTCAAGTTATGATCTAGGGGTAGTCTAGAAAGAATGGAGGCAATGATGAGTCAATTAGTTGTTAGGGATCAAACCACCCAAAAGAAACTTAGCGAACGACCTTATGCTTAAGAATCACCAAGCTGCTTTCCAAGACCTACAAAGGGTTGTAGGTGATATGTCTAGGAAGTTAGAGGAGAGACTACCCGGTCAGTTTGCGGGTAACACCCAACCTAACCCGAATGCTCATGTAAAGGCCATTACCACTCGTAGTGGCAAAAACAGTAGGGGACCCGAGAGTAGAGGAAAGAGTAGTTGATGAGGATGGGGATATTATAGACGAGGAGATAGAGATAGAGGTTCCCGGAAAAGTGCAATCGAGGCTGCGCCCAGCAAGTACCGCACAGCCCGGTGAATCTCAAGTTGAGAAGAAAGTTGAGAAAACCCCCATAGACGTTAGACCTTCACCTTTAGTAAACCATTCGTATATCCCGTTTCCATCACGTCTTAAGAACCAAAAATACTCAAGGGATATGGGCAATTCTTAGATATCTTCAAGCAATTGAAGATTAATCTTCCGTTTATAGAGGCACTCCAGTCCATGCCTAAATACGCGAAATTTTTAAAGGACCTTCTTAGGAATAAGGAGAAGTTAGGGGAGTTGTCAAATGTCCCATTGCATGGAGGGTGTTCGGCCATTGTCTCAAATCAGCTTCCCGAAAAGCTTACCGATCCCGGTGTGTTCACTATTCCTTGTCTTTTCGGTAGTAACACCAATACTAAAGCCTTAGCTGACCTAGGTGCTAGCATCAATTTGATGCCCTTTTCTCTTTATGAGAAGCTAGACTTAGGTGAGCTTTCACCAACCCGAATGACATTATCCTTAGCTGATAGGTCCGTGAAACACCCGAGGGGCATAGTTGAGAATTTGCTTGTTAAGGTTGACAAGTTTGTTTTTCCGGCCGATTTCGTCATTCTCGACATGGAAGCCGATGACAATGTACCATTAATTTTAGGACGCCCATTCTTAAACACCGCTAAAGCTCTCATAGATGTCTGTTTAGGCACCATCACACTTAGAGTGGGCGAGGAATCGGTAGTTTTTAAGGTTATGAATTCGAGAGGGTCAAGTGATAAAGTGGAGGCGGTATCGTTAGTATGGGAGTGTGAGAAGGATGAGAGAGATGAGGAGAAGGTGGTGAGTGGTCCGAATCTAGAGAAAGTAATAGGACTCAAGTGTGGGGACCCACCTGATAGGAGAGTGGAGGAATTAGAAGCGAGAATGGTGTGTTTAGAATCTAAGTTAGAGACACTGAGCAAAGCTCAGTGTGGGGATAGAGTTCGATATGGAGAGTTTAGATTCAAACCGCCAGGTGAGGAGTTGAGAGGTTGTGAGAGAGATAAGGGTGTTTGGGGTGATTTGGGCAATAATAGATATAATGGTGCTACAGCCCGTGAGTGTGTAATTGGAGGTGAGCTACATCTCTATGATCCTCCATAAGTATGTGAAAAGTTGCTACCCATTTGTAGAGTTTGTATTTTGTACCACGAGTCTACATTAGTAGTTTTTGAGTCGTTTTTAGAGTGGGTGCTGCTTTGGGTTTTGTTTTGCTGTGTTTGTGCAGGTTTGGATTGTACCACCCGTACTCAATCTCCATTCGGGTGATTTCGGAGCTGCCATCTTGATAAACCCAAGCAGGCTAGGTATCGATCGCGAAAGAAATGCTATACGATCGTTCGTTGGATTCAAGACTCGTACGGCTGGCACTGACTTTTGTCCTAGCCAGCTAAGTCTTTTCCAACTCTCTCTGTATTTTATTTCTTTCGTTTTTATTGTAAGTTTCCATCTTTGCATTAGGGACAATGCAATCCTTAAGTGTGGGGATGGGAAACTGTCGTTTAGGTCTTAGTTAGTGAGTCTTGAGTCTTAAATATAAAAAAAAATGAAAAAATCAGAAAATGTCTTTCGAGAAAAAAAAGAAGTTTGCAAATTAAAGCGGAAAGTGATAGAAAAGATGATTTTTTTTGCTCGGGTTCAAATAATAATATGAGATTAAATAAATCGAGCTTGCGTCTAGTTTGGGATATGTGAATAGGCCCGGGTTTGGTTTTAAGTCCCTTTGAGTTAATATACCTTAATTGTCGGTCTGCTAGTGGGTTTTCGCCTGGGAAATATGGGAAATCAAAACTGCCAATAAGAGTATAAGGGGCACCGTTATAAGTTAAAACTGTTAGAGTTTGTGATCATGAAAAAAATAGAATAAAAGGTGAGCTAGAAACTAAATGAAAGTAATGCATTCCTATGTAGTTTGGGTTGGGGATAGCGACTCTACAACCGAATTACCGCTAGGGTGTGTGAAATCGACCGTGCAAATAAAGAAAAAAAGTACCGAAGCTTAAGTAATCCGAGTTGGGGATAGCGACTCTACAGCTGGATTGCCTCTTGGTTAGGGAAAGCATCGTCTAGTCTCACGGAAAAGAAAAAAAATGGCTAAACTTAAAAAAAAATTGATTGTAAACTCTCTTGGTTTTGATATAAGACGGTTAGGAATTGGTCCAGTGATCGTTCTTTTAGTCCTATAAGCTTGAGGCGGCAGTAGGTGGACCGTAAATTCTGGTGTGAGGCCCTAGGTAGACTGACCGCACTTAAATTAAATTCATATGATAAGGGTCTAGAATTGGATTCGGGTTTAAAAGGACAAGTATATTTGCAATCGCAGCTAACGCAAGTTTCGGTTTTAATAAGATATAAATAATTTTTGACCCAAGTGATTATTCATCTATGATTCCGTTGCATAATTCTTTTTCGAGGATGAAAAAAGAGTGAGTGTGGGGATATTTGATGTATTGCAAAATACATCTTTTATTCGTGTATAATTTGTGTAAATTTCCGTTTTTATAGTTTAGTTTTATTGAGACTTGTGTGCTATTGATTATATTTGCGTTTTCCAGGTCGTGGTACTAAAAGTTGATGAAAAAGGAGCAAAAACGAGCTACAATGATGAAACACTAAGTCTTGGAACAAGTAAAAAAAGAGTTAGAATAATTTCTGGAATTTTTGGATGTTGAAGCTGATGGAAATTCGAAACATTCTGTCAAAAACAGCCCTAGACGTCACACCTAGGCCCTACGCGTCACACCTAGCTTTTGGGGGGCGCCGCCGTACGCCTAGCCCCTAGACGTCACGCCTAGCCCCTAGACGTCACGCCTAGCCCCTAGACGCTACACCTAGCCCCTAGGTGTCACACCTAGCCCCCTGATTCGCAGAAAAGCTGATTAGCAGCTAGGGTTTTGATATAAAATGTCCAAGAGAGTTAGGAGAAGGAGGAGTACGAATTTTAGACATCTTTGGGCAATCTTAGAGCATTCTTGGAGCATAATCGAAGATCTCAAGGCTTTGGAATCATTGATACGAGTCGAGGGCGAAGAATCGAAGAATATATCGGGTTTTCTAATCCCTTGTTTTGTCGATTACTTTTCTTGGAACTTTGTTATAATGAATTCCAGTTTAGATGTCTTTGGATTGTTTTCACTTTTTAGTATGCTTGGCTAAACTTATAAACCACCTAGACTTGATGAATGGATTAATATAAAGTTTTTACCGTTTTTGTTATTTGCATGATTGTTATGGATTGATTGTGTTTAGTAAGCGGTTTGATTTAATGATTTGATGTGTATCCATGCTTTGAGTTGGTTTATTGTTATTATTTGCTTCATATGATTCTTAGTGACGGTCTATATCACAACATAGAGTCATATTAGGGTTTAGGATTTCGGTTAGTGTCTATATCACATAAGAAAACCTTAACTCTTTAGGGAGAATTTCGGTTAGTGTCGATTTTAACATTTTGTTATTAACCTTCACCCAAACAGAAACTGTATTCGGCAAAACCCTAGACACCTATCACCCTCTCCCACGTTGACCTTTGAAACCCGACGGAAAACTTGTGTTCCCCGGGACACTCTTGTTGACTCAAGTTATCACTTTGTTCATCGCGGTTAGTGTTTAATCTCTACAAGATTTCTTGATCAATATCTTTGTAACTGTCTAGTGAAGCCATTGTTTGTTGATGTTAAATAATGCTTAATTTCATGATCGATCGATTGTTAATGCGTTGATTTGTAAATAGGATTTGATGTTTCTGTCATAAATCATGATTGAATAGACCTGATGTTATGAAGGCCATTGTTTAGGTCCCAGTGCATGTCCAACTAATGCTTGATGATCATAATAATATTGATGGTGAATGATTATGTATAACTGTTATTTGAATGGATTCAAGTGATGCTGATTCTTATGATAAAAATGATGATTTGATCATGTAACTGTTAGAAGTATTTAGGGTTTTGGAAACTCGTAACTGCTAGTGATGATGATCAAGTAACCGGCGAAAACACAAGAACCACGGAAACACAAGGTCCAGACGAAAACACTTGTGTTTTCGTCACACCTTAGATTCGTCGAAAACCAAAGGGTTTTCGTCCAAAATGATTTCCCCAAATAGGGTTTTCGCCCACTAAGTGTTTTCGTCTAATGACCTGTAACTCTGTAACTCGTATGTTAAATCGGCTAGATGGTTAACCCTGTTAAGTATTAACTGTGTTAAGTATATCAAGTATGTTATGTATGTTAACTGGGTTATGTTAACTATGTTAAATGTTAAGCTCAGTATGTATGATAACTCTGTTAATTTTGATCCAATTCTGTTATGACACACTGACTATGATAAGTGTGTTAACTCAACTATGCATGTTAGTTCTATTGATCCTAGTTAATGCTGTTAACACAGTTAAGTGTATCAAGACTGTTAATGGATAATTAAGTTAAGGTAAACTGAGGAAGCCTAATGTAGAACTAGAATTGCATGAATCGATTAACTGCTTATGTGTTACATGATGTTAACTGTCAATCACATCTTGTGACATAAAGTGTATGTGAAACCTTACAAACATGTACTGATTGAGTATACGTGCACACTATAGGACTTGACTGATTTCTTGTGAGCATAGTTTAGCATACCGAGCAAACCAAGGTGAGTTCACACTCCTAAGGCATGGGATTCCCGGTGGGTTGGGAATGAGATTGAATAACTACACGTACTATCATTACTATTAAACTACTTACTATTGTCCTCGGATTGAAGGGCACGTACGTAAAACCTACGTACACTCATACTTACTATTGTCCTCGGATTGAAGGGCACGTACGTAAAACCTACGTACACTCATACTCGCTACGGCCCTTGGATCAAGAAGGGCACGTACAGATACGACTAGTCTAGTAACATACAACATGGGAAGCCCCCACTATTAATCGCAAACATGTTCGGGGAACCGCGATACGGATTAATACGATACACATGGGAAGCCCCCACTAATCATCGCAAACATGTTCGGGGAACCGCGATACAGATTAATACAGACATGGTTTACGAAATAAACATATGATTTACGAACACTATAACTAAACAACCAACTGTGAACTCGCTCAACTTTGTTGTTGACTCGTTGTTACATGCCTTGCAGGTCGTTAGGTACTTATGGAGCTTGCACAGGGAGGCGCAGTCGTTGTGGGACATGGCAGTGTGTGCCATGCTAAAAACATTACTTTATTTCATACTTAATACTTACATTGGGTTTTACAATTATGCTTCCGCTAAACACTTAACTACGTTTTGATTTGAAAAACCTTTCATATTATGTGGTTGAATTTTACTTATTACTTGTTATGTTCAATATGATTGGTGTCTTGATCCTGGTCAGTCACGCCTCCAAGCGGTGATACTCCGCGTGTGGATTTTGGGGGTGTGACAGATTGGTATCAGAGCCATTGGTTATAGTGAACTTGGTTTTAGTAAGGGGAAAAGTTTTTATTAAGACCAGACTATAACCTGTACAGTGCTCAACGATCCACAACGACGCTTCGCTCCACGTGCAAGACTCGACATTCTAGGTGATATGATTTATGTTTACATTGCCTACTTGCTAGATTACATAGAACTTTGCTCATGCTATGCTTAGATAAACGTAACAACTATTGTTTGAAAACAAGTGTGTGCTTACTCTCTTCTGTCATCGCACTTTCGTGAACCTTTCTCACTCATGTTTCCTTTGATATGAAGATCATAAGTGGACGCGTTAACCTAACTCAAGCCCAGTTGGCGGCTTTGATCACCGAACAAGTTACTGCAGCGCTTGCAGCTGCTCAAGCAGGAGGTATATCCTGCAGTCGTAACTCACTCTAGGATCTTTAGATCCTACCCTCATAAACCAACTCTTATGTTTAACCTTGTCCTGTTCTTATACACAACAGGTCAGAATGCTCAGCCGCCTGTGTGCACGTTCAAGACTTTTATGGACTGTCGTCCTAGTACTTTCAGTGGCACTGAAGGGGCCATCGGACTCCTCCACTGGTTCGAGAAGCTCGAATCGATCTTCGAAAGGTGTGAATGCCCTGAGGCTCGTAGGGTGAAGTATGCCACTGGAACTCTCGAAGGCATTGCGCTGACTTGGTGGAATGCGCAAGTTCAGATGCTGGGGTTGGCGGCTGCTAATGCCACCCCATGGAATGATTTTAAGGAACTGATCAAACGTGAATACTGCACTCGTGATGACATCCACAAGCTGGAAGTGGAGTTCTTTAACCTGAAGATGACGGGGTCAGAGATAGAGGCGTATTGAGCTGGTAGTGTTATGTCCAACTATGGTGGATCCTCCCATCAAGCGTATTGAGCTGTACCTCAAAGGCTTAGTACCAGAGATTCAAAGTCATGTGACTTCTGCCTACCTTGCTACCATCCAAGATGTTACTCGTCTTGCTCATCGTCTCACAGACCAGGCAGTGGAACAGAATAAGCTGCCTAAGCGTATCGGTGCTACTACCACTACTACTACTTCTGCTATTCCCAGTGACAACAAGAGAAAATGGGATAGAGCCTCCAGCAAGGGTTCGACTACAGTTCAGTCCCAAGCCCAGCAATGAAAAATTGATGACTATCAGAGCCCTGGTCAGCAATCTTCTGGTAGTCAAGGGCAGGGTGGATATCGAGGAAACCTCCCGAAGTGCAACCAATGCACCAGACACCACAATGGTCAGTGCAACAAGGGTCGTTGTCAGAGGTGTCTCAAGGTGGGTCATGAAGCTAAGGATTGCAGGAGCTTACGACCTGCGAATCGGAACCATCAACAAAAACCACCAGCTCCACAGAACCAGCAGCAGCAATAGCGAGGCAACAGGGGATGTTTTCAGTGTGGTGCTGAAGGCCACTTCAAGCGGGACTGCCCCCAGTTAAATCAAAATCAGAACAACAACAACAATCAGGGAAACGAAAACAACAATGGGGGTAACAACGAGGGAAACAATGGAAACAATGGCGCCTGAGGCCGTGCGTTCGTGATTGGTCAGGGTGACGCAAGGAATGATCCTAACGTGGTGATGGGTAAGTTTCTTCTTGACGACTTCTATGTTACTGTTTTATTTGATTCGGGTGCCGATACCAGTTATGTGTCTCTAAAAGTTAGTCAAATGCTTAAACGCACACCAACACTTTTGAACACCAAGCATGCCGTAGAGTTAGCAAACGGTAAAAGCCTAGAAGCCACACACATAGTTAAGGGTTGTAATCTCATCTTAGCTGGTCAGACTTTCTCTATCGATCTCATCCCCATCGTTCTTGGTAGTTTCGACATCGTTATCGGTATGGATTGGTTATCCAAACAGCAAGCAGAGATCCTATGCAAAGAGAAGATTGTTCGTATTCCCTGTTCTAGCAAAGAACCTCTCGAAATTCAAGGAGACAAGAGTGGTGCTGTAGTGGGCATCATCTCCTTCCTTAAGGCCCAGAAGTGTTTGCGAAAGGGCCACACCGCTATCTTAGCACTTGTTACTGACACATCAACGAAAGAGAAGAGAATTGAGGATATTCCAGTAGTACATGATTTTCCTCAAGTGTTTCCTGAAGATTTACCTGGGCTACCGCCTCATCGCCAGGTCAAATTTCAAATCGAGCTAGCTCCTGGAGCAGCACCCATAGCTCGATCACCGTATCGCTTAGCTCCAACCGAACTAGAAGAACTGTCCAAACAATTGCAAGAACTCTTGAATAAGGGTTTCATACGTCCTAGCTCTTCGCCCTAGGGAGCTCCAGTATTATTTGTGAAGAAGACAGACGGTACCTTCCGTATGTGCATAGATTACCGCGAACTGAATAAGGTGACCGTGAAGAATCGCTATCCTCTTCCACGCATTGACGACATATTCGACCAGTTGCAAGGGTCGAGTTTCTATTTGAAGATTGATCTGAGATCAGGCTACCATCAACTGAGAGTCCGGGACGAGGACGTCTCCAAAACAGCATTCAGAACTCGCTACGGCCACTACGAGTTTCTGGTCATGCCATTCGGGTTAACAAACGCACCTGCAGTTTTCATGGATCTTATGAACAGAGTGTGCAAGCCTTACTTGGATAAGTTCGTGATTGTATTCATCGATGACATTTTGATCTACTCCAAGAGTCAGGAGGAACACGAGCAGCATTTGCGACTTATCTTGGAACTTCTACGTACAGAGCAACTCTATGCAAAGTTCTCGAAATGTAACTTCTGGCTTCTTGAAGTCCATTTCCTAGGCCACGTGGTAAACAAGGATGGGATTCATGTTGATCCATCCAAGGTAGAATCGATTAAGAACTGGCCTGCATCGCGTACACCAACAGAAATCCGCCAATTCTTGGGTTTGGCGGGCCATTACAGAAGGTTCATTAAAGACTTCTCAAAAATTGCACAGCCGCTTACGCTACTAACTCAAAAGGGTGTCACCTATCGTTGGGGTGATGCTCAAGAATCAGCATTCCAACATCTGAAGAATAGACTTTGTAGTGCACCTATTCTCTCATTGCCTGAAGGCACAGACGATTTTGTAGTTTATTGCGACGCATCCATTCAGGGTCTTGGGTGTGTGTTGATGCAACGAGACAAGGTTATTGCGTATGCGTCACGTCAACTTAAAGTTCATGAAAGGAATTACACCACACATGACTTGGAGCTGGGAGCTGTTGTTTTCGCACTTAGGATATGGAGACATTACCTGTACGGTACCAAGTGCACCATCTACACCGATCACAGGAGTCTCGAGCATATCTTCAAGCAAAAGGAACTGAATATGCGAGAACGTCGATGGGTCGAGCTATTGAATGATTATGAATGTGCCATCAAGTACCATCCGGGCAAAGCCAATGTTGTGGCCGACGCCCTCAGTCGAAAAGATGTTACACCTAGACGCGTACGTGCTTTACAACTCACCATTCAATCTAGTCTTCCTTCCCAGATACGAGATGCTCAGGCAGAAGCATTGAAACCAGAAAACGTCAGGGCTGAAGCCCTACGCAGCTCAAGGCAACGGTTAGAACAAAAGGAAGACGGTGCCTACTACGTAACAGGACGCATCTGGGTCCCACTCTTTGGCAATCTACGAGAACTTATAATGGATGAAGCATATAAGTCTCGTTACTCGGTACACCCTGGTTCGGATAAGATGTACCACGATCTCAGAACTACGTATTGGTGGCCTAGCATGAAAGCCCACATAGCAACTTACGTTAGCAAATGTTTGACTTGTGCGAGAGTCAAGACTGAATATCAGAAACCATCGGGCCTACTTCAACAACCAGAGATACAATGATGGAAATGGGAGCAAATTTCCATGGATTTCGTTACTGGCCTGCCTAGATCTCAATGTGGAAATGATACTATTTGGGTGATCGTAGATCGACTCACAAAATCTGCACACTTTTTGGCTATTAAGGAAACGGACAAGTTCTCCACTCTAGCAGGCGTCTACCTTAAGGAAGTTGTCTCGAGGCACAGGGTGCCAACCTCTATTATTTCCAATCGTGATGCATGTTTTACTTCTGAACTGTGGCAAGCAATGCACAAGTCCTTTGGCTCATGATTAGACATGAGCATAGCTTACCACCCGCAAACGGATGGGCAGTCTGAACGCACCATCCAAACCCTAGAAGACATGTTGTGGGCATGTGTAATCGATTTCAGTAACGGCTGGGAAAAACATCTCCCGTTAATGGAGTTTTCGTATAACAACAGTTACCACACCAGCATTCAAGCCGCTCCATTTGAGGCATTGTATGGGCGTAAATGTCGATCACCTCTTTGTTGGGCAGAGGTGGGGGATAGTCAGATCACGGGTCCAGAACTCGTAGTTGATACTACAGAAAGAATTGCTCAGATACGGCAATGAATGGCGGCAGCTCATGACCGTCAGAAAAGCTACGCTAATAAGCGCAGGAAACTACTCGAGTTCCAGGTTGGGGATCGAGTGCTACTCAAAGTCTCACCTTGGAAAGGTGTTGTTCGTTTTGGAAAATGAGGCAAGCTCAATCCGCGATACGTCGGACCGTTCGAAATCATAGAGAAAATAGGCAAAGTGGCCTACAAACTAAACCTTCCCACAGAACTCAGTGCAGTTCACAACGTTTTTCACGTGTCAAATCTGAAGAAGTGTCTGTCAGATGAGACCCTCATAGTTCCTTTGAAGGAGCTCACTATCGACGATCAGTTGCGATTCGTCGAGGAACCAGTTGAAATCACGGACCGGGATGTTAAGGTCCTCAAGCACACCAGAATACCTCTTGTTCGAGTTCGTTGGAACTCCTGTCGTGGCCCAGAGTTTACCTGGGAACGAGAAGATCAGATGAAACTCAAATATCCCCAGTTGTTCGAAAACAGTGCAACTACTACTGAGACTGAAGCTACTGCGGAATTTCGGGACGAAATTCCAAACCAACGGGGGGATGATGTGACACCCCAGGAAAACCAGGAAACAACGCAATACAACTAGCTTCCTCAGTAACCGCATGCTAAATTTCGGGAGGAAATTTCTTTCAAGTTGGGGATAATGTGAGAACTCGAGTTTTCAAGGTCTATTTGATTTAATCTTGTACCTATTTGCAAAGTGTGCTTTATATATACTTGATGTGCATTATTTGTGTATGTTTATAATGTAGTGGTGTTAATTTATGTTTTACAATTAAATAAAAAGGAACCTTTGTCAAACACCCCCTGCCCGACGAAAACCCCCACCCGAAATCCCCTCCTCACGAAAACACTCTTGGACGAAAACACATTAGTGTTTTCGCCAAGAGCAGGACAACGAAGAAGTAAATGGGCTTCGGCCCAGTGGTAATCGATTTTAACATTTTTTATTAACCTTCACGCAAACAGAAACTGTATTCGGCAAAACCCTAGACACCTATCACCCTCTCCCACGTTGACCTTTGAAACCCAACGGCAAACTTGTGTTCCCCGGGACACTCTTGTTGACTTAAGTTATCACTTTGTTCATCGCGGTTAGTGTTTAATCTCTACAAGATTTCTTGATCAATATCTTTGTAACTGTCTAGTGAAGCCATTGTTTCTTGATGTTAAATAATGCTTAATTTCATGATCGATCGATTGTTAATGTGTTGATTTGTAAATAGGATTTGATGTTTCTGTCATAAATCATGATTGAATAGACCTGATGTTATGAAGGCCATTGTTTAGGTCCCAGTGCATGTCCAACTAATGCTTGATGATCATAATAATATTGATGATGAATGATTATGTATAACTGTTATTTGAATGGATCCAAGTGATGCTGATTCTTATGATAAAAATGATGATTTGATCATGTAACTGTTAGAAGTATTTAGGGTTTTGGAAACTCGTAACTGCTAGTGATGATGATCAAGTAACCAGCGAAAACACAAGAACCACGGAAACACAAGGTCCAGACGAAAACACTTGTGTTTTCGTCACACCTTAGATTCGACGAAAACCAAAGGGTTTTCGTCCAAAATGATTTCGCCAAATAGGGTTTTCGCCCACTAAGTGTTTTCGTCTAATGACCTGTAACTCGTATGTTAAATCGGCTAGATGGTTAACCCTGTTAAGTATTAACTGTGTTAAGTATGTAAAGTATGTTATGTATGTTAACTGGGTTATGTTAACTATGTTAAATGTTAAGCTCAGTATGTATGATAACTCTTTTAATTTTGATCCAATTCTGTTATGACACACTGACTATGATAAGTGTATTAACTCAACTATGCATGTTAGTTCTATTGATCCTAGTTAACGTTGTTAACACAGTTAAGTGTATCAAGACTGTTAATGGATAATTAAGTTAAGGTAAACTGAGGAAGCCTAATGTAGAACTAGAATTGCATGAATCGATTAACTGCTTATGTGTTACAAGATGTTAACTGTCAATCACATCTTGTGAGATAAAGTGTATGTGAAACCTTACAAACATGTACTGATTGAGTATACATGCACACTATAGGACTTAACTGATTTCTTGTGAGCATAGTTTAGCATACCGAGCAAACCAAGGTGAGTTCACACTCCTAAGGCATGGGATTCCCGGTGGGTTGGGAATGGGATTGAATAACTACACGTACTATCATTACTATTGAACTACTTACTACTATCCTCGGATTGAAGGGCACGTACGTAAAACCAACGTACACTCATACTTACTATTGTCCTCGGATTGAAGGGCACGTACATAAAACCTACGTACACTCATACTCGCTACGGTCCTTGGATCAAGAAGGGCACGTACAGATACGACTAGTCTAGTAACATACAACATGGGAAGCCCCCACTATTCATCGCAAACATGTTCGGGGAACCGCGATACGGATTAATACGATACACATGGGAAGCCCCCACTAATCATCGCAAACATGTTCGGGGAACCGCGATACAGATTAATACAGTACATGGTTTACGAAATAAACATATGATTTACGAACACTATAACTAAACAACCAACTGTGAGCTCGCTCAACTTTGTTGTTGACTCGTTGTTACATGCCTTGCAGGTCGTTAGGTACTTATGGAGCTTGCACAGGGAGGCGCAGTCGTTGTGGGACATGGCAGTGTGTGCCATGCTAAAAACATTACTTTATTTCGTACTTAATACTTACATTGGGTTTTACAATTATGCTTCCGCTAAACACTTAACTACGTTTTGATTTGAAACACCTTTCATATTGTGTGGTTGAATTTTACTTATTACTTGTTATGTTCAATATGATTGGTGGCGTGATCCTGGTCAGTCACGCCTCCAAGCGGTTATACTCCGCATGTGGATTTTGGTGGTGTGACATCTATCTCCATGGGTTGGTCTGGGATTTGTGGTTGTGGGGCTACTAGTTGTTCCAGACTAGGGTCAGAAGCAGTTGTAGCTAGGATATGAAAATTGGCTAGGCTTCTATTAAGCATATCATGTGTATGGGCATCTGTTTTTCGCTTAGCGGCTGCTAGAACTCTCTGCTGTTGCAACTTTCACATTCTCTTCCTATGAGCAAAAGCTTCCTTACTGAACCATCCTCGTTTCTTATGAGAGAATGGCTCTTCTGACTGGGCTCTAAAAGCAAACACTCCTTCAAAGCAGAATACCCAGAAAAGGCAGGCTGTGAAGAAGTACCTTCACTCTTAGGTGAATCAGATAACTGACGATTCATGTCTGAGGGTCCTTGATCACTCATACTGTAAACTAACAGATAGTCAAATAACACATAACAAATAAATACAATTATGCACGTATTTCCGTAATTTATTTCCTAACACAAAATTTATAATTTAAGTGTCAGCAGAACACTTCTTTGGCTCAGACCAGTGGCTAGGCTCTGATACCACCTTCTGTCGCAACCCCCGATCCCTGAGTCCCGGGAACGGGCGGCCGCAAGCCAGTTTCGGTGGTATCGAGTAATGTCTAATTTGGCAGCGGAATTTTTCATTAGAACCGTAGTTAGGAAATGTTTATCAGAGTAAAACCACCTCATTTTATATTAATAATCACATGGGTAAAACCCAAGTTTCTTATTACAATACATTCATAGGGATAAACCCTATTTTATTGAATTTAAAACATCGTTTATTAGGTAACTTTTATAGCCACATTTTCCCCAAGCCTTCAGTGCTCTCCAGCTGGCTTTTTACTAATTGGCTGTCACATTGGGTTACCTGAAACGCGTTTTAAAAACATTTATCAGTCGGAAATACTGGTGAGTGAATCCCAGTTTAATCAAGAAATATTTTATCAATTAAACAGTATTGAGAGCGATCACATTGTTTATTTCTACACAATTACTCCATTTAGTACTGTCAATCCACTGACTTGTGGGTCATATTACAAATTGGCTAACTCATTGTCCAATGGTAACGTACTGTCATCCTCGACTTACTACTCACAGTGTAGTAAATTTTGTATACAAAACCCCAACATACCGGCAGTAATTGAAGAACTACAAAGACTTAATCACCGCTTAATCATATTGTAAAGCATTTAAGGTTTTGTAAAACATTTCAAAAAGGTTAACAAAAAGAGGATAAACTCACATTGCTATCTTAGGCTTTGCGTAAGGGTTTCCTGGATATAATCTATAATTTTTACAAATGTACATTGGTTAATATCATAACCCTTTGAAAATATTAATGATACCCTCCCCGAGACGGCATTCCAACAACTACGTCGAGCAGAACCACGACAGTTGTTACGGAACCCTAAATCAATCGGGCAGCGTAACTGTTATGAAACTGGGGTTATAATACTTACAACGGAGCAGAACCTCGCTAATTAGGGGTATAATACCCGAGTATTATAACTTTCCTACAGAAATTGTGATTCGAGATTGAAATGTGAGCGACGGAAAACGAAAACTGATGCGTTCTATTTATAGTGCTGGTATACGACTTTCAGGCGGCCCGCGTAAGGTAAGGCGAAGCCTTACGCGGCCCGCGTCAACACCTGGTCAACATGTAGCTTATCCGGCTCATCCTATAGACCCGCCACGATGTCGACACGTGTCAGCTCAGGGTGTATCCGCGTTTGATGATCTCTAGCGGCCCGCGTAAGTGTAAGATTAAGCTTACGCGGCCCGTTTGAACTAAAGAAATCAATGATATCCGGTCTAAACCTTCATACCGCCCACGTGAATGATTGGGGTGGGTCTATGCGGCCCGCCTCAACTTAACACTTTCAAATTTTTATTTATTTTATATACTATAACGTATTTCGGACTTGGTTGTCATATACGGGGTATATTATAAGACATATTAGGACATTTTACAATATACTAGAGTGTCGGAAATATTATGAGGGTGTCGGTTTTACCGAGGGTTGTTACAGATAGTCCCTGGAGTGGATGTCCATTAGTTTTCTCCGTTAAATCT
Source organism: Helianthus tuberosus (assembly GCA_030545235.1). Classification (NCBI taxonomy): domain Eukaryota; kingdom Viridiplantae; phylum Streptophyta; class Magnoliopsida; order Asterales; family Asteraceae; genus Helianthus; species Helianthus tuberosus. Next base: position 8,433,417 of record CM060434.1, on the reverse strand, counting down.
ATATAAAATGACAAAATTACCCCTTATTAAAAAAAGTTTAAAACATTAAAAAAATCCATCCCGCTTTATATGTTATCATATCCGGCAAGTTCTCCGGATTTCGGTCAACCAAAACTCACTAATCCAATCCTTTTTAATCCATTCCTTTTGCAATAATACTTATCTCCATCGTTTCTCAACCGAATCTTTAAGATTTGTCTCATAACTCACGCATTATGTTTATCCGGTCACCCAACTGACTCCGAAAATCCTATTACGACTCTGATCCGTTAACCGATTCGAAGCAGTATAAATACATACTCATAAACCTGTTCCAAACTGGCACCACTTCAAATTCACATCAAATTATCATTTGCTTCTCCGTTTCTTGCTACTCGCCGGAGTTTATATTCCGGCCAAGCTTCAAGTTCGACCTATCCGAGCTATGTAGGTACAAATATTTATATGCATTTTTCTCGTAGTTGTTTGCGGAACATATGCTGTCTGTTAGCTTTAACTAACAAAGGGAAAATCATCTTTAATTTTGTGGATTAATAGGGTAGGGTTTATTTGGGATGATTTTCGGGAAGTTGATGGAACTTCAGTTACTTTTTTAACAATTCATAACTATTTATTAATGGATTTCTTTTAATGTTTTAAACTTTGTTTTAATAAGCAAGGGGTAATTTTGTTATTTTACATAGATTTAACGGAGAAAACTAACAGACATCCACTCCATGGACTATCCGAGTAACAAACTGTCAAACCACCGGGAGCACCGGTGTAATTTCCAAAAGTTGGGGACCATAGGTGTTATTTTACTAAACCACAGGGACTATCCATGCATTTTACTCATTAGAAAATTTACAACATATTTATATATCGAAATTAAAAAAACGTACCCCTCGGAATCACAGGCCCTAGACGGTGGTCCTCCCTGCCCACCCCAGGGCCACCCCTGGTTCGATGCTTTGTCCTCTTTTATTTTTAATGCTTTAAACCATTTGGACTAGTTGGCCTTGGCCTGTTTTAAGTGAAGCCTAACTTAATATTTTAGCAGTTTATACTTTGTAGGGCTAAACCCCACTTTTTGGTTTTCTTTGTCAGAAAGAAGTTTGCTGAATCACTTGACTGTCAATTTCTCATCCCTTAGCACTTGTTAGTGAAATATGCATGATAAGCAGGTTACGGTGGCTTATTAAGTACTGATGCATATTTAATTTGTGATACCATATTTATATCATGGTACATATTCTAGGATGAGGTACATATTCTAGGATGAGATACATATTCTAGGATGACTATCACAATACTGTATACACCTTTCTACAGTATCGAAACACTCACTTTGATCCCTACAACAACAATAGTGTAATCCAGGTCGATCATAATAACTGCAAACAGGCCATCCTAATTTCTCATTTGTTGGAGTTGAAATGTCGTCTCCATGTTCCTTGCTTACTGCAACTCTAGTACCTGTATTAACGTTTAAACGATATGGAGCAACGTTAGAAAAGAGAAACTCGATAATAATGTTTAAGGTCTTCCCAAATAGACCTGAAAATGCTAGAAAATAGAAAACTTACTATCAAGGCCAACGAGCAATGTTAGAAACATTAAGCATGAGATGATGGCGTATGTTCGTATAAGCTTGGCCATAGAGACGCGTGTTCTTCTTGTTCTCTAAGATATGTTCGAATGAATTATACAAGTGAAAGACATTTATTTATATTTGTAGTTATGGCTCGTATTTAGTAGGTGATTAATGATAAAATATTGTTATGCATTAATTACAAAAGATTGTTAAACATGACAGTTGATGATCAAAATTTTCTAAATAAAGTATAAATAGGATTAGCTGTTATATTCAAACTAATATTAATAAAAATCAAAATTTAAATTAATATAAGTGTCACCCCAACTTCTAGCAGAAGCGCACGGGTCCAACAGAAAAATGGCACAAACACATTGTTCATAAGGATACTATATTACACACAAAATGTTACATCGTTTTACATTATCATTTACACACTAACGTATATACACAAGCACATCTCTAAAAGCAGTTTATCCTAAGCAGATACATCTATCTACGGTAATATCCGCAAAACCAAAACTTGTCTACTAGCACATTCGAACCTCATTCTTCCTTCATTTTACCCCAAAAGCATGTTAAAAATGGTCAACTACGTTGGTGAGTTTCACCGGTTTAGTTTGTTTTGAAAAAGAAGTGTTTTTCATATTTGATTTAATTATACAAGTCCACAACTGAAACCTTGACAGTTTGGCCAGATTCCGGTGGCTCACATAAACCACGTCAACCACATCATCTCCCCAAATAGCTATGTATAACACCAGTGGCGAAGCTTGGATTTTTCGGCCGGGGGGGTGAAAACATATATACCCAAAAATTTCTATAGAATACCCAAAAATTTCTATAGAACCGGGGGGGTGAAAACGTATATACCCACAAATTTCTATACGAAAACTACATATATAACACTACTGAGCAAAAAATCCCGGGGGGCGGACGTCCCCCCCCCCCTCACATGCTGCGCCCCTGTATAACACCACATAGCGTGTGCAAATTATGTGCATGGACATGTGCAATTGCACTAGAACCCATGGCATCTATGCTAGATCAATTGTCTTTGTCACGCCAATAGTACTATTCACACATCCACCGGCCAATAATTGATCACTTGTGTTTGCATGCCAGTTGTTTGTTTTGGGTGTTCAGGTAATGGCATGATCACGTACAATGTCACAACTCATTGTATAATATAAAATGATTTGTTTTATAAAGAAAGTTTGGCCGTTACAGAGGCCTTATTCAGTTCTTATAGTTTGGGAATTCCCCCGACTAGCCCTGTAATGCACCCGAATTACCCTATTTACTCTAGCAAAGTTCGAAATTACTCCCGAGTTTCCGGTTATCGCCAGTGAGTCATCGAACAACTTACAAGTTTCGAAAAATTATTGTATGAAAATATTAAATTTATGACTAAATTACAAGTTTTGTCCTTTATGTATGTCCCAAATTGCAGGCGCTGTCCTTTAAACCAAAACTTGACAGGCGGTGTCCTTTGTGTTTTCAAAATCTTGCACGTTTTGTCCTTTAGGCCAAACTTAGTTAGATTTTTTAGTTAAATCTGGTATCAAGGGGCTATTTTGTAAAAAAAAATTATTCAGGGACTAAATTGTACAAAACTTAATATTATTATTATTATTATTATTATTATTATTATTATTATTATTATTATTATTATTCAGGGACTAAAAAAACCATCACCACCACCCTTCATCACCATCACCACCACCCTCCACCGCCGCCACCACCACCACCACCACCACCGCCACCACTACCACAGCCACCACCACCACCGCCACCACCACCACCACCACCATCACAATCACCCTAATTCAACTCCATCTTTGGCGTAATAAACCGACAATCACACCGAATTCTACTTTGTTTTAACCACCATCTTGATACCCTTCCAAGATCTTAAGTTTTTGTCATTTAAACTTTTAAGTTTTTGTCATTTAAAGTTTTAAGCTTGTAAAGGTTTTGCATGAAAAAACCTATCAAATTAAAGATTAGTCAAAGCTTATTATTGTAAATATGCAGGTGAATAATAGTAATACCTATGAGAGAATTTAATTATAAGCTTACCAAAGATTCATCCTTGGACATCTGCATTTGTTCAATCTTGGTCTGGATGAGCTTAAAGACAAAATCATCAACGATTTTCAAATTCGTTTTTAACTCTGCTTCCATTCCAATATTAAAAAACTTCTTGATCCTCCATGATAGGTCATAAAATCTTTTATATATTAAGTTGTTTGCATCATCAAATGCAAGACTAAATCGAAAAACTTCTTCATTTCCACCCAAGTTGTCAAGACAACCACTTGTTCCAAGATTCTGCAAGGATGAATCAAGCAAAGATAAACTTTGTTTTAACCACCATCTTGATACCCTTCCAGGGTAATAATGACCTTCAAGAACAACCCCTAAATCCCAATTCTGTCCTAAACTCATACCCATACCCACATTTCAATTCCCTTCAAGAACAACCCCTAAATCCCAATTCTGTCCTAAAGCCCAATACTTTCTCTCTCTCAATTCCCACCTGCAACCAAACCCATCACAACCACCCAGCCGCCAGCCACCTGCAACACCTTCATCGCCACCCCACCCTCCGTCTAACACCACCTCGTGTGTGTATGAGAGAGTGACAAAGAGAGAAAGAGAGATGAGTTTAGAGAGAAGGGAGAAAGAGAGATGAGTTTAGAGAGAAGGGAGAGAGAGTGTGAGTTTTTTTTTACTCCATCAAACTCCACCACTGTCAACCGCCATACCGCGACTTCAACCATCAAACATCTCTTTCAAACAACCGATCATCAACCACCATAACCGCCTCAACGCTTCTAGATCTAGATTCGAAGAGCCAAACGTACAAAACACACATGATTAATCGATTGATAACATACTACATGGATTTGATTAGGAAATTAGGGTTTTTTGGATTGGGAATTGGGGGTGATTCGTTGTGTGGGGAAGAGGGTAGGTCTGTGGGTGACAGAGATGAGAGAGAGTAGAGAGAGAAGGGGAGAGTATAATAATAATAATAATAATAATAATATTAAGTTTTATACAATTTAGTCCCTGAATAATTTTTTTTTTACAAAATAGCCCCTTGATACCAGATTTAACTAAAAAATCTAACTAAGTTTGGCCTAAAGGACAAAACGTGCAAGATTTTGAAAACACAAAGGACACCGCCTGTCAAGTTTTGGTTTAAAGGACAGCGCCTGCAATTTGGGACATACATAAAGGACAAAAATTGTATTTTTTTCTAAATTTATTTATTATGCTTAATAATTTTGTTTTAAAAATCTGTTTAACCAATAAATTAGCGATTAATACCATCTGACTTCTCAAAATTCTGTAATTTTTACTAAAGTGTCACATATGCCTAAAATCCATTTAAAATTTTCAGGTTCAAGCGAATTTCCTAAACATGTTTTGGGTTACTAAAAGTTTGATAAATCGTGATTTTTAACACCATAGTTAGGGTGAGCCAATGAACCCCGAAAATTGATTTTAACGGATCATTCTTATGCCATAAATAGTCTCTCTACAAAATTTGATTATTTATAGAACGCATTTTATATTTTTCCCAAATTAACACCTTTAAATACCAATAAAATTCGCAAAATATTCTAACAAATGCCAAAAATTCCCATATTTTGTAGATGACCCTGCAAAATTTCAAGTTCTAACAATACCCACGCCAAAAGTTATTCTAAAAAAAGTTCTAAAGTCCCTAAATTCGGTTTTTGACGGTATACCTTCCGATTCTCGATCCCTAAGCGATTTATAAGCTTTCGCAACTCAAGTAAAGTTGAGTATAGTACCTACACACCATATATAACACAAACATGTATCTACTATCATCAATCAAGCCTTGTTACTATTCTTTTTTGGGTTAGAGTTTGAAATACGTGTTTCTTGTCGAATTCATCGTGCTTAAGCCGTAGTCAAATAAACCATTTTGAAGCATGCATCAATAACAGAGCACCATAAATCTTTTTTTTAATAATCCCTTCTTAATTAAGAAAATACATTTTAGTTTACGTATTAAACACTACCAAATATCTTTTTTAACCACACTTATCTCTCCCTTCAAAACATAGTTTTCAAGGGTCTTCAAACAACCCGGTGCACTCGGTGCAATTGAGTACTCTATACTTGAAGATTTTATGTTTAAGGATGGATAATGTGGCCATATGGAATATAAATGTAGCTATGAAAGCGTATGTATTGTTTTTCTTTTCATTATTTGTATTTCTTTATATTTACTTACTACACAATTGGCGTATTAAATCTTTAATATTCCTTTTGATAGTTCTTAACATATCAACCCATGATATAATAATAAATCCATTGATCTGATTTTTTTATCTTTATCTATACTATATACTATATAATAAAAGAAATTAATTAGTAACACATATCATTTATTCGAGACATCTACTTTTTAGTTTTCCAACCTTTTTTCCTAAATATCTTATACTAGTTAAATAAATCATATATTAATAATAAATCTTATCATACTTTGAATTTCAAATAGATGCCTTCTATTTTTCTAATAAAATATTATCCTCTAACATATTTTTAAATATACCAAATTATTTATCACGAAACCAAACTTTGCACTATTAATATAGTACTTGTTTTAATTTTCATTTAAAAAAATATTCTCAAATTTAAATTCCTTTGAGTATAGCGGTTCGTTTTTTTAAAGTCAAGATAAACATTTTTTTTTATTGTTTGGTGTATAAAATTAAATTTATTCGGCTCATGTAATATACAACGTTTTTTAAAGATAGAACCTTCTCTTACTTAGTATACAAAATTACATGTATTCAAACTGACGTGGTTATTTAAGATATAATTTTTTTATTATTCAGTATATAAAATTACTTTTATTCAACACGTACAATACACCGGGTTCTTAAAGATATATTTTTTTTATTATTTAATATATAAAATTAGATTTATTAAACCCATGTAATAAACATAAACCGGGTTTTAATGATAAATTGTTTTATTATTTTGTATATAAGATATTATTTATTCAACTAAATGGGGTTCTAACCTAGTTTGTTATATATACAATTTGTAAGTAAGTCATCTAAGATAACTTTTCCATTATTTTTTTTATTTTAAGTTTAAACCCTTATATTATATATATATCATCCGCCTTTAAAACAATAATTTTATTTTCTTTGTAAAACTTTTGGTTGTTAGTTTTTTTTATAAAAACCAAATACGCGTTTGTGTTAGTTATTCTTCAAGACAATTCAATGTAACTTTTTTTTTTGAAAACGTAGTTGCATTCGAAATAGCCGTAAGAAGATGAACCAAGCTGGTAATGGGTGACAACATCGTTACGGGTGTCGGTTTTCAAAATTTGGTATATGTTTGAAAATACGTTTTGATATCCTTTTGGACATATAGGACCTTATTTTATGTCGATATCCATTTCTATGGTTTTTGGTTTCGTAATGAGTCGGTTGAGCGACCCAATCCGCGGCTTGACATGATCCAATGTAAATTTATTTTATGGTTTCCGCTTGGTAAAACACTTGTTCAAATCCTCTTGGCTATATATATTGCGATATTAATAGCGGGTCTTGGTGTCGTATCAAATCGAACTGATACCGACCTAAACCCGTTGTTTAGTGCTACGATTTTTACTTGTTACTGTACATTTAACCAATGGAACCACTATAATACTCTAATGATAGGGTTTTCGTCCAACTTTTAACCTTTTGAAATGTTATATACCACGTCATCCCTTATTACTTGTTAGTGAAATATGCATGATAAGCAAGATACGGTTAAAACTATGTGGGTTGTGGTCTGTTGGCTAACATTTCAATATTCCAATAAACATGATATGAATATAATACTGTATTTCTTTGCTACCTAATTTTCTTGTCTTGTGCAATAACGTCTTACACTTTTATCTTCTTTATTTTAGTAATACTAAAAAATAAAAATAAAATGCTGAAAGAAACCTAATTATTAATTTAAACTAGTTACTCTTAAAGTGGATTTGATTCGGTGGCTTATTAAGTACTGATGCATATTTAATTTGTGATACCATATTTATATCATGGTACATATTCTAGGATGAGGTACATATTCTAGGATGACTATCACAATACTGTATACACCTTTCTACAGTATCAAAACACTCACTTTGATCCCTACAACAACAATAGTGTAATCCAGGTCGATCATAATAACTGCAAACAGGCCATCCTAATTTCTCATTTGTTGGAGTTGAAATGTCGTCTCCATGTTCCTTGCTTACTGCAACTCTAGTACCTGTATTAAATTTTAAACGATATGAAGCAACTTTAGAAAAGAGAAACTCAATAATAATGTTTAAGGCCTTCCCAAATAGACTTGAAAATGCTAGAAAATAGAAAACTTACTATCAAGACCAACGAGCAATGTTAGAAATATTAAGCATGAGATGATGGCGTATGTTCGTATAAGCTTGGCCATAGAGACGCTTGTTCTTCTTGTTCTTTTAGATATGTTCGAATGAATTATACAAGTGAAAGACATTTATTTATACTTGTAGCTATGGCTCTTATTTAGTAGGTGATTAATGATAAAATATTGTTATGCATTAATTACAAAAGATTGTTAAACATGACGGTTGACGATCAAAATTTTCTAAATAAAGTATAAATAGGATTAGCTGTTATATTCAAACTATTATTAATAAAAATCAAAATTTAAATTAATATTAGTGTCACCCCAACTCCCAGGAGAAGCAGGTGAAGCGCATGGGTCCAACAGAAAAATGGCACAAACATATTGTTCATAAGGATACTATATTACACACTAAACGTTACATCATTTTACCTTATCACTTACACACTAACGTATATACACAAGCAAATCTCTAAATGCAGTTTATCCTTAGCAGATACTATTGAATGTCGAGCAATATTAGTTTAAAAGGGTGGTTCAGTTGATCTCGAGGGGTGGCTGGAGGAGATCTATTGAATTAGTTTATTTTAATTATCACATAATTGAATTAGTATTTGGTTATATGTAGGAGTCCTAGTATCAAGGAAACTTAGCAGTCAAGTTAACAGTAGTATATATAAGGTCGAGAGTCTTGTTATTTTATTTTGTATTCAACTTTTCAGTATTAATAAAAAAGAGTCGCTAAAAGTGTTTAGCAAGTTCTGAGTTTACTGGGTTGATTTACGGGTTGGGGTTCAAGGCCACAAATCAAGAAGTGGTATCAGAGCCTTACGAAGAAGAAACCAATCAGCAGCAATAGAATCCGATCAGAGGCAGTAAACAGAAGCCCTGATCGCAGGAGTGTAGTTCCCGAATTTCGGAGGATCGATTATGAAACCAAACCCTTGTTTATCACAAACACGGTCACGAGTGCGGAATCCCCGTGACGATGCCAAACCAAAGACAGATAATGATAACACAAAGTAACCAATGAATCACAGTCAATTGATTAGATGAGAACAGGTATTAAACACATACACACAATGTTTGAAGTAAAACTCTCAGAAGGTTATGCTCTCATGGTTTCTGTGTGAAACCAGAGGGCCGAATTTCGGAGGATCGATTACGAAACCAAACCCTTGTTTATCACAAACACGGTCACGAGTGCGGAATCCCCGTGACGATGCCAAACCAAACACAGATAATGATAACACAAAGTAACCAATGAATCACAGTCAGTTGATTAGATGAGAACAGGTATCAAACACATACACACAATGTTTGAAGTAAAACTCTCAAAAGGTTATGCTCTCATGGTTTCTGTGTGAAACCAGGGGGTGGGTGTTTATATAGGCAGCCCAAGCCTAGTGTTGACGAAACACAAATTGGGCTTGACAAAACATCATGGACGACGAAACACAAGGTTCGTCACCCATCACGACAAAACATGGGTTTGTGACCCTACAGGAGTTTCGTCATACATGTGCTCGGCGAAACTTGGAGTTTCGTCGAGGGCTGCAAAAGTTGTGTGCTGCAAACTGTCAAACAGTTTGCAGCAAACACATAAACACACAAACATAACATAATTACCAATATGCAACATGCATTGTTCATTTAACATTACAAAACAGACGAGATAAACTTGTCGGACCATAGAAAGATAGGAGGATATCCAACTAAGGTCGACGGCGAATACAGACTCGGTAACTAAAAAGACCGTACAAATACATCGTTAAACTAGAACAAGTTACAGACACAAAATAATTCACCAACAAGGAGGAACCTGATTGAAGTCCTGTCGATTACATTGGAACTAGAAGGGAATATTCTGGTCAAAACCTGACCTGTTTCTGAACGCAGGAATCAAGAAAAACAGAGTAGCAGCGATAATAATGGCGGAACTTCAGGTGGTCGGTGGAATCAAGAAATTAAGCCAAACGGATTATAAAACCTGGATGACCTGCATAAAATCTTACCTGCAAGGGCAAGATTTGTGGCAGGTTACGAACGGCACCGATGTCTGGCAACCCACTAACGATATAAACGGAGCAGTCGGTAAGTGGCAAATCAAAGCGGGCCGCGCTATGTTTATTATCAAGATGACGGTTGAAGAAGATATTCTTGATCACCTCCAAGATATCGAGTACCCGAAGGCGGCATGTGACACACTCGAATCACTTTTTTCGAAAAAGAATGACGCTCGTCTTCAGATGCTTGAAGGAGAACTATTAACCGCCTCACAAGGAGATCTATCTGTGTCTCAATACTTCAGAAAAATAAAGAATCTGTGTCGAGAAATAGGCGATCTCAATTTACAATCCAAAATAAGCAAGGCCCGTATGAAACGTATTATTATACACGGGTTGAAACCTGAATACAGGAGCTTCATTGCAGCCATCCAAGGTTGGGTAAATCAGCCAAACCTCATTGAATTCGAGAATCTGTTAGCAGGCCAAGAGGCCTTAGCAAACAGTTTGCGGGCGTTCAGGTTAAGATGAAATAAGAGAAGGCTCTTTATGCGGAAAAAGGAAAGAGTCGAAATAATAAACCATGGAATAAGCCCAAGACAAACAAGAAGACCAGGAAAACCGACTGGAACAAAAAGGGTCTCGAAAATCTTGGCGAAAATCAGTTGGTACCCCAAACCTTGTCAGGATATTCCTCTTTATGAAGGATAGCACTTCTTGATCCCTGACCTGGACAAAGGCTTCTGCTTCAACCCACTTGGAGAAATAATCTGTCATTGCCAACATGAAAACCTTTCCTCCTGGAGCTTTTGGGAGTTTCCCCACTATATCCATACCCCACTTCATAAATGGCCAAGGGGATACAATAAGATAAATTGGCTCAGCAGGCTGATGCAGTATATTGTTGTGTCTCTGACATGCATCACACTTTCGAGCATACTCTGCAGCCTCCTTTCTCATAGTCGGCCAGTTGTATCCTGTTCTTAACACCTTCGAGAACAAAGATTTGTCCCCAGTATGGTTGCCACAGTCTCCTTCGTGTATATCCTGAAGTACCTCCTTGGTTTCAGGATCTTCCAAGCACCTTAGGTATGGACCTACAAGGGATTTCTTATACAAAATATTATTTATAATAGTAAAACGGGATACCTTCATCTTGAAAGCCTTAGGATTTTCATCCTTTAGGATATCTCCTTTATCAAGATATTTCACAATTGGAGCCATCCAGGATTCAGGATTCTTCTCAAGATATTCATCACCAGGATCCTGGATACTTGCTACTTCCTTATCCTGTGATCTGAGGTGTTCCATTGCAGGATACAGGATATGTAGTGTTTTGGTCAAAATTTACCGAAGCAATTTAGTGATCAAATTAGTTAAGTGAGGTAGTGTGCTTGAAAGATGTGTCGAAAATATTCAAGTTAAGTTATTTGCTAAAATAGTTTGAGGATACGGCTCAGGATACAGAGCTGTATTTATGATCAAACAATGAGCAAAAAAGGTAAAGGGTGACACATGATATACGAGGAAAGCCCTTGATCAATCTAGATCGCCGGCACAAAACCTCGGGAGCTGACAATCCTAGCTGCCTTGTTCTTCTATTACTTCAAATATCAGGATACAGTGCAGGATATGATGCGGATCAACTAGGTGTTACAATGTGATTTGAATACAAGTGTTGGTGTGTAGTTGTTTTGGTCAAAAATCACACAAGGATAATGCAACCAAATTTTTTTTTTTTTTTGTGAGGTATGATGCTTGGTTAATTGTATGAATGACAAGTATATGAAATCAACGATGAACACCGAGATTTATACGAGGAAAAAGCCCTTGATCAAGAGATGATCTCTGGCATAAAAAAACCGCGGGTGATGGAAACTACCGATCACCTAATATATTGGAAAAATAATAATGATCCTTGTACAACTTAGGAAGAAAACAAGCTCAATACATTGAATTGCTAACGTAAATGTGTCTTTTTGCTAGGTGTTCACAGAGAATTTGAGTGTTATGTGTTTTTTCTGTGGTGTGTACGACTTATGCCTCAAATGAGCTTGTTTCCCCTTAAAAAGATAAGAGATATCAATTAACAAACTTTCCTAAAAAGGTGGAAATGGCCCATGTTCTCCAAAAACGGTTATATCTCATCAAGCATGTGCCATATGAACGAATATTCCCTGAAATTCCAGCTAAGAATGAGGCCACTACGTCCATTACCTGCATTTAAACATTAAAAACGTGACAATTGTTAGAAAACATAAGTTCTGTTAAGGATCATGGATCCTCAAACTCTGGATCCTCAGACTCTCTGCATCATCCATTAAGGATCCGTGATCCATGCCCAGTCTCAGGATAGATGATCCTTAGCATAAAATTCATGCCCTAACAGTAGTGATTGATAGTAACTAGAGAGTAAAGTGTGCGAATGAAAGTGAGTGCCTTAACTTGATCCGATCATACTATTTATAGTTAAACGAAAACAACTAACTATCCTAATAAACCGGGATGCTTCGAATATTCCCAAGTAAACGTTGCAGTCCTGGTCTTTCGGGATAAACGTCTTTATTTCAAATGATTTGCCCGAGTCTTGGGGGGAAGAAGTCTTCTTGAACGTTGGAGACTTGTACCTCTTAATTTGCACGTGATTAATTCAGTCAATACTAGGATATCGTACCAGGATGTTACCAATATCCTGATCCAGTATCCTTATCACAAGTAAACAATCAAAAGCAGAATATTAGTCAGGATATATGCTCAGAAAATGACCCATAACAATTGTCCCCAAAATATATCTGTTGGTATACCAGTCCAACGGATATATTTTAAAACTTTATCTCGCAAACCGAGGTTATTAAATTGAAATGACGGTCAAGATAGCACTATGTAACTTCCAACGCGCTTTTCACTCGATGGACATCCATTATGCCCCTATATCTTCTCTCTTCTTGTTTGATAACCAGATACCAACAACAGAATCTCCAGGTAATCACTTTTCCCTTCCTCATTTCCTGTTAATATTATTTTTCCTCCAATGGCCACTAGAGTCCATTCCCAAACCGGTGAATCGTCGGACTCCTTCGTTCAGCAAAATCTTCTCAAAAATCCAGAGAAGGAGATTTGTGCTTTTGATAATGCAGACATTGCGGCATTGAGAGCCTCCGGCGCGTTTCACGATGGCATGATTTTTAGACCATTTGATCGATTAATTAGATCAGATGTTTCTTCTGCCGATTGGGTCTGTTTTCCAGCATACCCTTTTTCGCTAGGTCTTCGGTATCCCTTTCCTGAGTTCATAATGCGATTCTTTCGAACTACTGGTATTTCCTTTGCCCAAACCATACCCATGGTTTGGAGAGTATTGATTGTGCTTAACCAAATCAAAAACCTTCATTATCCCGACCTCTGCATCGAAGATATGCCAATTGCTTACCGCCTCCGATCACATGGTTCTAGTCGGTTCCTACTCTTTTCAACTTCCAGCAAACCCCTCATACTTAAGGCCACCAAAAACGAAGATGGATGGCAACGCAAGTTTTTCTTCGTCAAACGGGACTCCATCCATGAGGGTGCTAATCTTCCGGTGGAGTGGTTAACCACCGGTAGGATCATGAATATATCCACACACATTGAGACTTTTATCCTCTGCTAATTTCGTTTTATTTGATTTTTTGCAGTGAACTTTAAGGAAGTCTCTCCCCTACTGCAAAATCTGAAAAAAGAATCGAAGCGGTTTACCAGCTACCGGTAGGTGACAGGAGTTTTACCACACACGTCCCAAGTTCCAGTCAATACTCATCGTCCGAAATGTCTGGTAAGAATCACTTTGTAAATGACTGATTAATGTAATACAATATAATGAAGAGTAATAAGGATATAGGACTTTCCTTTTATGCAGCACCGGCCAAGATCCCTGAGGTTTTCGACCTTGAGGAGCTAGACAGTTACTCCGATCACGTCCAGATCAAGAAGGAACCTAGTCCTAAGGCCACGGCCTCCTCCAAGCCCAGCAACTCCAAGGCTATTACCATTCCCAAGCCTTCGCCAGCTACTAAGCCCCGTAGCTCAAGTTCGCGCAAAAGGAAAGAACCTGACTCACCTGTCATCTCCGATACATTTCCTTATGAGAACCATGGGTTCATTGAGGCAAGCGGATTCATGACCTCTTTTCTCAACCAGGTTTGTATCTTTGAGCTATATCCTGCACCTTATGCTGGTTATAAGTATTTATTAAAATCAATACCTGTTCTCTCACTTTGCAGGGTCTCAAACGTTTGGTTCATTTATATCAAGAATCCTGTGGGCTCAACAAGACGCTCGAGTCTAAGTTGAAGAAAGCTGAGCTCACCATCTTCGATCAGGGTTTGATTGCAGCCGCAAAATCTCAGCATTACGAGGACAAATTCAAGGCTATGGCCCAAGAACACCAGGCCGCCCTCAACAAAGCCACTCTTGAGGCTTAAGCCGATCTTGATGCTGCCCATGCTCAACACGAACGAGATATGATTAGCTACCGGGATAGCCTTAAAAGTTCTGTCGTTACTTCCCTTCTTCAGGCCAGGCTAAAGATGGCCCACGAAGCCAAGGCATTGGGCTTCGAATGCCCCTCTTGGGTTGTCAATGCTTGGGAGGCAAAGCTAAGGAGTCTCGGCAGTAGTCCGGTTAAACCCGCAGCTGAAGGATCCTCAAAGGTGGTTGAAAAACCAACTGATGCTGAAAAGGACGCTCAAACTAATCCCGAAACGGATGCTGTCGAAAATGTCATGGGCGAAGAAGACACTGGCTCCTAATATTTATTTATCTTAAATTTGAGAGTTATGTCTGTTGTAACAATTTACTTTTTTGTCCTTTGAACACTTTGATAACCAGAGGTGGATGGGTCCTAGGTTTTAGGACGAAGCCTTTGGTTATCGGCTGTTGGTACACTTTATGTGGACGCGACTCGACTCGGTGCGATTCGACTCGGTTCGATTCGGTTCGGGTCGACTCGGTTAGGTCCGGCTCAAGCCCGACGTCACGACATTCCTCAGTCGTGCGCCCCATTGTTCGACACGCGAAGCACGGAGCGCCGCAAGCCTTTCCCGCAAACACATCTCCATGACATCACCTTAGTGATGTCATGATGATGTCACAAGCTTTGTCTTATGTTGAAATAATGAAAGATTGTAAACAGAAACATGTCCGGGCCGTAATTCTTTCATTGGGCCGAAGACTTGAGGTTGGGCTTTTGACTTAGATTGGGCTTATATTACACTCGACGAAACAGATTAGGAATATATGTATATCGACGAAACAGAATGTGTTTCGTCGACTTTAGTGTTTCGTCGTGCCTTTATGCGTTTCCTCAGTCTGTGTCTGTGTCTAGTATAAATACCCCTCTCAGTTTCACTTTGAAACAGAGATGAGAGCATACCCTTAAAGAAACTCTGTCAAAACTGTGTTTGTATCAGTTTGTAATCGGTTCTCATCCCGTTTAATCAATAGAGTGTGTTTCATTGGTTAATCCGTGTTCTTTATTAACTGTGTTTGGTTTGCACTGTCACGGGGATTCCGCACCCGTTACCGTGTTTGTGATAAACAAGGATAGGTTTTCGTTATCGATCCTCCACCGGGGAAAAACGGGACCTACAAGTGGTATCAGAGCCTTGGCTCTTTTCCTTGTTTAAAACCAAACATTGTCGTGTTTGAAACAAGTGTGTTATTGTTTTTTTTCAGATTTTTGTTCTTGAAAAACTCATTATTTTCTGGAAAAATACTTCTAAAATCAGTGTTTATGGTGTTGGTTTGCTAAAAGTTTTATCGAAAACCTTGTTTGTTTGAGTGCTTACATATTAACATTTGGTTTTTGTTGAAAGTTTTAGGAAAAATTGTGTTTCAAAAATTTTATCCGGTGATATTTTGACCGGAATCATCATTCTGTTCATCTGATCTTGATAGTGTTCTTCAAATATTTCTGTTGTTTGATCTGAATTTTGTGTTAAATTAAAAGTATTAATTGATTATAATATAATTGTTTAACATTTGTGATAAATTGATGATGGTTTGTTGAAATTAGAGATGTCTCGAATACAGCAAGTTTGAAAATTGAGGCTCTGTGTCAGAAGATAAGGTTCAAGAAATATCTACCAAGAAAATATCTACCATCTGTTTCGTCGATAGGGCCTTACATTTGTGTTTCGTCTCCTTTAATCACATCAGTTTCGTCGACCTGTTATTAAATCTGTTTCGTCGAAGTGGGCTTCAAATACTTTGGACTTCTTATTTTATTGGGCTTCAAGTGTTTCGCCGATATCAACAAACAACAAAACTGTTTCGTCGCATATTTCTGTTTCGTCATTATCAAACAGATTTCATATCTGTTTCGTCAATCACATCAGTTTCGTCGACCAGCAAAAAGGATTCTGTTTCCTCGATAGGGTCTCACAACTGTTTCGTCGATACCTGTAAATTTTTAACAGAGGACTTCCAAAAGTGTGATAACAATCTGTTTTCAAGAGAGTGATCATTTTTTCACATACATACATCAAATATGAGTTGCACGAGCCCTTGGGATTAGAGTACGGATCCACTACCAGATCTAAAACAGATGTCGATGGCCGAATATATGAGGAGTACCATACCTCAACAACAACAGTCAATAAGTTCAAGTCAATGGGCAATGGTGTCGAATCAAAATCAGAGCATTCAAAATATTTTGCTTAGTGAGAATGAGACGGGTAGCAACAATCGCCCTCCAAAGTTAAATTACATGAACGACTATCCATCATGGAAGGGTCGTTTCCATAACTACGTTCAAGGGCAAAACACAGAATTATGGACGTGTTTCATCTTTGCATTTAGTGAAGCTCTTGAAGAAGCAGGATCAAATGCGACAACTTTCAATAATATGCAAGAAGCCGACAAAAAGGCATATGATCTGGAGAAGAAGGCGTATGCTATTCTCACTCAAGCACTTCACAGAGACATCTTTCATCAATTCTCATATTGTAAGACCACAAAAGGTTTATGGGATGCATTGGTAGCGAGAGGAGAAGGAAATGCAGCTACTAGAAAGATACGCCATGATTTATTGAAGAAAGAGTTTGAATCATTTCAGTTCTTGGAGAATGAAACTCTAAATGATATGACTTCTCGTTTTTATCATTTGATTAGTGAAATGACTTCTTATAGTGTTGCTGCAACTCATCCGAAATGGTTGCACGATTTGCTGATGCTCTACCTCCTAAGTGGAGTCCATTCATTGAACTTCTAAAGCATACGGGCGCTCTGGATGCAGCCAATGTCAATCTTTATGAATTCATTCAGAAGTTGAAGCACAAGAACGAAGAGGAAATTCGGAAAGCTAAAAGGATTGCAACTGCACCTCCTCAAAACACAGAAATGTATTTTCCTGGTTTTAGTCCTTCAGCTAGTTCTAGTTCCATTCAGCAACCGAAGCTTCAAACGGCGTTTGTATCAAATACAAGCACATCTCAGTTTCCACAGTTCAATCAAAGTGCTTATCTTTCGCAATCTAAACCCCAACCTCAACCTCAAGTCTCCACAACACAACCTCAATTCGATCCAAGTGTCGATTGTGGTACGGCCATACAGTTGGGAAACGGTGATCAAACAAGAACTGTGTTTTACGCTGAGATTGTCAAGAATGTCAATGATGGTGAATCTTCAGGAAAAGATGATAGTTCGGGATACAGTGGCAGTTCGGATGAAGAATCGAATTTGAATGAAAGAACTGATTCTGAAGCTGATAATTTGTCGAATGACGCTAACAAGAAATCTGACTTGATCAAGAAAGTTGATGCTACATCAGAAGAAATGGAGAAGATTCTCACTGAAGATGGATCTTTCTCTTCTCAGACTTTCTTCATGGCTAATATCACAGCCTCTTCGAGTCAGATAAATTCTGAAACTCCTAGCATATGTAGTGATTGTGCTGATATGAAACATGAATGTGATAGAATGAAACTTGAATGTGATATGATTCATAGTCACAATCAGAGTTTAGTTGTTGAACTGTCAAAGTGCAAAGAGGCAAACATGGCCTTAGCTCGCAATGAAAAGGAGTTTAAAACAGTTATTGAAACCCAAAAGAAAAGTGTTTCCGAATTAACAAAAACTGTTTTCAACAAACAAATTGGTATTAATAAATACATTAATATCATTGAGGAAACCAAGAAAGAGCTAGCCGTGGCCAAGTGTGAATATGAAGCGATCAAGCTCAAATTGGAGAGTTATTCTAACTCCCGATATGTGCTCGATCACATCATTGACGTTCAGAAACTAAAAGGACACGTTAAAGGCATTGGTTATAGGAAGTGTCCACCCCCTTTGAGACACGACTATACCAAGTTGCCCGATGAAGAGGATATGCCTCGGTATGAACCCAGTGTGCCTCTTGATTATGAGGAAGTTACTACTGGCCTAGGGTTCAAACCGGACAATTCATCGGAGGGCTCATCTGATCGGAAAGAAAAGTCGTCATGTGCTTCAAATCAAAGTTCTCCAACCATTGAGGACTATGATTCTTCAGATGATGAATCAGATGTGAATGACCAGGATGAATCACTTGATGAGACGAAAGGAGTAGAAATTCCAATTGAGAATCATATTCTTTGTGATCCTCCTACTCCTGCCGTGCAACCTGTTGCCAAGCAAGTGATAGATCATGTCAAGGATGTCAAAGATGACAATGAATGTGTGCCTGCTGTTAAGAGCAATAACGTGTTGTATACTTTAGTCGGTGATAGTAAAATTTATTCAGACATAGATTTTCCAATCAAAAACGTCAATCAATCTGTGATTGACAAAGTGTTTGAAGATAATACAAGAAAATTTTTGGGAAAGACAATCCCTGGAAAACAGAAATCACCGACAAAGCAACAACCTGTTGCTTCTAAGGGTAAACAACAGCAACAACGAGCTCCAAAGCCAAAGGCTAAGGTTGAATCAAAAGGAGCTCGTTACAAGAAGAAAGCAAAAGATGTCAAGTTTGTAGCATCAAAGGGTACTGATAAAATTGAGACTTTTGAAAACAAATCAAACACCGATTTTGTCCAACAAGTCAAGATTTTAAAACGTAACGCTCAAAACAATTACACCCAACACACAAATGGGTGTGATAAAGGAACAAGTACCTCTGTGTCTACAGGTTCAACACGTGAAAGTCGAACCGGTTCTCCTAAGTTTGTTGAAAGGAGAACTTGTTTCAAATGTGGGAAGTTTGGGCATATCATTAGAGACTGCACAAACTCGCCCAAACCAAATTTTGTTGAAAGAGCCCCCTCTGAACAAGTTCACCCACAACGTCGCCCTGTTTTACCAAAACATGATAAAAGAACTGTTAAAGAACAAGAAACAAAACAACGACGTCAAAACGTTAAAGAAGTTGAAAAGGCGTTAAAATCGGAGGTTGTCCAAACAAAGTCTGTTAAGTTAGAAATTAAAAATGAAAAAAAAACAGATTTGGAAACCAAAATCGGTAACTGTTTCAGGGGAAGCTCACTCCATTCCGAATCATCAGGAAATCGAAGTCACAATCCTCGATGATGAAGGACGACCCAAGTCTGTTAAGGCTTGGGTCCCCCTCTCCAACTAATCTCTGAGTGAGTGTGCAGGATGTTCCAGGAGGAACTATCGATAGTCATCGGATTGTTGATAGTGGAGTGTCCATGCACAAGATCGGCGGCAAAAGAAATTGTTGCCTTTGATGGAGAGAAAAAGGAAAGAAGACAGAATTGTCTGTCGAAAGAAATTGAAAAGCTTTGACAAATTGAAAATCATTTCAAAGTTTGATTGTTAAAGGTTTTGATCGGGTCCCCAGGATAGATTCAATCAAAATGTACGCACCTGCAGCACGTCTGATGTTCAAAATCAACAAGATGAACGTGCAGTGTACATTTCTTCGCGGTGTGATTGAAGAAAATGTGTTTGTTGAACAAACCAACCGGGTGTGGGGATGCCTTGGCGTGGATTGAACAACCGCACACTAGTTCTGAAAGAGAAAGACAAAGACCTTCGCTGGTGCAATGTGGAAGACCAGCCGGACCCAAAGGTTTCTGATCTTGTTGCTGTGAAGAGATTTATCAGTAGCTACATAATCGACTTTGGAATCCACACCGGGTGGATATCCAGTTTGGGAGAGCACTCAAATTCCTTGCAATGCATGAAGCAGTTGCAGGATACGGTTTTGAACTTCTAATCTCTCCTATACTTGTCGATATTTAAGTTGCTTTATTAATTATTATATCATCTCGTACAACACTCTTTGGCCTGACACGTTGAACTCGAATATCACCTCACGCATGATTGTTTCACTATGAAACTCGTTAATGTTGTCATGGTCCGCACCGCTTACCGACATGCCAACTCATTTTTCCAAAATTCGAGAAATTATTTCAGATTCAAAATTAATTTTGGTAAACGGCATTGAGGTAAAACATGAGTTAACCAACATCGGAAAATCGTTTTTGTAAATACCTTTATGTTTTTTTTTTAAATTTATCTTAGTTTGTTGATTTTAGGGGGAGTAAATCCAAAATTTGAAAATTCAAAAACAGTAAAAAATTTCAAAACGCAAAAACAATAGAAAAACAAAAATGAGTTTCCTGGCGAGAAAAAGAGAAAATGATAGTACATCAGTGGTCTGTCTAAACCTCTTTAAACTGAAATGCAAAATGAAAAATGTTAAGCAGCTCTATATAAGATGTATCGGTAGGCTCACAATCATTTTAAAGTGTGCAGGGTGATATAAATCTTAAATCGACTGAAGACCAGGTGGGAACCACACATTGGCATATGGTCTTAGTACCGAAATTTCGTTTGAGAGATTGCCGAGGTTCTGAGATATTCGGTCTTTATGTTGCTTATCATCTGGGTATCATGGTTGTATCAAACCGTAAAAATAACGGAGACGAAGTCTAAGATCTTCCATGATACTATACATACGTGTACATATTTCATACGACCTCAATAAGTGATCAACAATCACATGTCCAAACAAAATAAGTGATAAAGTATCAAAAATTCTTTCCGGGAGTCAAGTTCGTCTCTCTGCCGTACGAAAGTACTGACCTGTTCACGGACTTGCTCTTGTGCCCTCATGCATCGAAAATCAAGTTCCTCATCAGTAAGTGATTATATCACATAGGGCTTGTTTTCAAATCAAAATAAGTGAGTTTCTCACATTCTTTTATACGGTCAAACAGATGATAATCGGTATACTCACCGGTAAGATGAACTCTCGTGCATACCTTGATACGGGAATGTGTCGTGTGTGGATGAACACCGGTCGGTAAGTATAAATCATACCTTAACGTATCCCCTCGCCATGATTACATCAGGTAAGTTAAGCTTATGTGGACAACAATACCGATAATTGTTATAGGATGCTTATCTAATTGTTAACTAATTGAACAAAAAGAGCGTTTTGGCGTGACCGTACACTGATATGATTCTCTTACCCTCGAAACTCGCAAAAAGAATGTCTGTAAATATTTATTTACTGCTTTTCGTTTCTGCATCTTTGTATATATTTATTTATTGCTTTCCGTCTTTACATTTGAAAAATGAAAAATTGTCAAAAAGATTTTAGGTGTGTTTTAATATAAACTTTATAAAAGCCAAAAAGATTTTGCTTCTAGTTTATTTTAGATTGACTGATGTTGGAACTCGAGTCTATCCTATCCAAAATCCTGATTGTAAGCCGGAAAACAATTGCATCTTCATAAACTGTCGAAGTTAACAAATTTGAAAGTTAAGAACTAAAATTGAACAAATTTGTTTGATTGAGATTTGATCTCATATGTGTCTTTTGTTTAAATGTTAACTATATTCCAAGCGGTTGTTCTCATTATGCGTTTAGCTTTCTTGCCTGTGCAGATGCTAAAGGCGAGGAGAACATGTTCGATGACAAGCTTTGGAATGAAGACACAAAGTGGAGGCACTCAAAAGATAAAAATGATCGAGTTGCCATTGATCCTTCATCAATACCACAAGGATCTGAAGAATTGACAAATCAAATGATTCACGAGCATGACTCAATGGAGAGTTCATTCTAAGGGGGAGTTTGTTAACACACTACCTAAATGAAAAGGGAGTTTGTTGATACACTTTCTTCTTATGACGTGTGAAGACTTTGAAGATCCTCCGACATGAAAGACACGGAAGACGAACCTCACGAGTAGCGTCCAAGGGGGAGTTTGTTGGTACACTTTATGTGGACGCGACTCGACTCGGTGCGATTCGACTCGGTTCGATTCGGTTCGGGTCGACTCGGTTAGGTCCGGCTCAAGCCCGACGTCACGACATTCCTCGGTCGTGCGCCCCAGAGTTCGACACGCGAAGCACGGAGCGCCGCAAGCCTTTCCCGCAAACACATCTCCATGACATCACCTTAGTGATGTCATGATGATGTCACAAGCTTTGTCTTATGTTGAAATAATGAAAGATTGTAAACAGAAACATGTCCGGGCCGTAATTCTTTCATTGGGCCGAAGACTTGAGGTTGGGCTTTTGACTTGGATTGGGCTTATATTACACTCGATGAAACAGATTAGGAATATATGTATGTCGACGAAACAGAATGTGTTTCGTCGACTTTAGTGTTTCGTCGTGCCTTTATGCGTTTCGTCAGTCTGTGTCTGTGTCTAGTATAAATACCCCTCTCAGTTTCACTTTGAAACAGAGATGAGAGCATACCCTTAAAGAAACACTGTCAAAACTGTGTTTGTATCAGTTTGTAATCGGTTCTCATCCCGTTTAATCAATAGAGTGTGTTTCATTGGTTAATCCGTGTTCTTTATTAACTGTGTTTGGTTTGCACCGTCACGAGGATTCCGCACCCGTTACCGTGTTTGTGATAAACAAGGATAGGTTTTCGTTATCGATCCTCCACCGGGGAAAAACGGGACCTACATCGGCTAGTATTGTTTATTTTAAACAGTACCACTTTTCTACCTATTTACTGTTCTTTGTAATTTTTTGTCATGCATTACTTAGTTTAGATTTTAGTTTTGCAAAATTAGTGTTACTATTTCTATGAAAATATCTTGATCAATATACTCCGTGGTATCCTATGAAGACCTTTGGCAAATAGAACTTCGCAAAATCCACACAATTCAGACAAAGTTTCAAAAAATAGTTTATTCTTCAAAATCTCAAATAATTTAAAATTTTCAAAGGAAAAAGATGGTTTACTTAGCATTTATAAACAAATTCAACTCCAATTTTTTTTTAAACCCACGTATTGTATCCTAAATATTCCAACCAAATGTCCTGAATCACATCCTGAGAACATATTTTGAGAATATATCCTAAAGATATATCCTAATCAGGATACTTAAACTTTAAACATGGTTTCAAAAGTTCAAACAAGTCATGTAAGATTCACAAAGGAAAGATCATACCAGGAATAGAGTGTAACCCTAGTACCAAACTTCAATCCTTCTTGTAACTCCTTCCACTAAGATGTCCCCAGTCTTAGTACACTGGGTTCAAATCTGACTCTTTGTGCCTTACATAATCACCTTAGGAGAAATGTCCCCTGTGCACCAAATCTTCCAACACTTAGAAAATTTTTTGGATTCATGTTTAACTGCATAGACAGTTCTTGTGTTACTGGGGTAAAACCCGAAAAGATTCTGGAGATAAATCCTTAGTATCTTGGGGTAAACCCACAAGTATCCTGGGAAAATCCTAAATTTTCATGCGCTACAGGCGGGAGTGTAGAAACTCCAAGACTTAGAAATGTGAAAACCTTTAAACCTTAGAGAGTATGAAATACCCTTTCACGAGAGAGGGTGATCAATCCTCATATACCTTAAGGGTCCAGGATATAGCCAACAGTGACGAAATTGTCAGCCACTTTTACATGAACTGGTCCCGCCACCTTGAACTATCCATGGACAACTTGCGCTCCAGGCGGGGTGTTTAAACCCAAATCGTGAGTGATGTGCTAAAAGTGGTTTAACTAAATTAACTAAAATTAACCCTAATTTAGACACTCTAAGCTTTAAATTTATAAACTAAGACTCGATCTAAATCCTAAACCACACAACCGGCAAGTGTACCGATCAATGTAGTAAAGCTAAAGCAAGTCCGAGTATCGAACCCACGAGACTCTAAGGATTACGCTAAGACTCTATAAAGACTAAGACTGACACGACTCAAACTATTTGTTTATTGATTGGGGGGGGGGGTTTCTAAAAATCCTAAATAAAATATTAAAATAATGCTAAATAATTAGACACGAACTTTGACGAAGAATAGAACCAGTGATGAATGAAGACTACCTAGGCTAGACGCAAGCTAAACTCAGAATGGATCTCTATTCGATGATTTTGTGGTGTGGAACCGGGATCTTTGGATACTAAACCTATTAAGACACCACTAAACCCCTAAAACACTCTCAAAGCGATTCTTGTGGCACTACCTAAGCTGTTACGCTCACCGGTTTTCTAGATTTCTTCTCAGTCCTCTAGTTTCTTGAAAGTGCCTATATAAGACGCTCTACCTCTCAGCGCGAACGTCTAAAGCAACTACGGATTTTAATCTTGGTTTAATAGACAATGGAATGTTAAGGACTTATAACCAAACCGAGACCTATTAATAACCTCGAGCCTCACAGCGACAAGTTTAGCAGAACACTTGATTTCATTAAATTACCGGCTATTACTTCTAAGGTTACTTATGCATTTTTTACCCTAAAGGATTAATGATCTATTATGTGATAAAGACCGTCACCTAAATCAAGAAACCCTAATACAACCCTATTATGTGATAAAGACCGTCACCAAGGATTATACGAAGCAAATAAACAGTGATAAAATAATCGTCAAGCACACATATGCACCAAGTTAAATTTCCGTAGCTTTTACAATACAAGAAAAATCCATAACCACGCCAAAAACCGAATAAAAATCCAAACTTTGATTAAACCATTGTCTTACCTAGGTAGTATAAAGTTTTTAGCCAATAATCATAGCGAATAAAATAATTAAACAAAATCTAGAACAAGAATTCATTGTATCAAACAAGAAAAATTAGAAAACTAAAGAATTTGAGTAGCAAAACCTGTTAATCTCTTGCTCTCCAACCTTCTTGCTTCAACCCAATGATTTCGTGGCTCAAAACCTTGCTAAAGATGCTTCTTAATTCGTCCAAGATGATGTGCGGCTCCCTGTGCGTCTCATCTCCCAGCCGTGATGATGTATGAATTAACGTGTCCTTCCCACTAAAATAATGCCTACTGCCTTTTTTTTCAATTCGTGCGGCTGATGTTTTATATATATGTTTTTTTTTTTGAAAGGTAAACTTCATTAACCACAAACGACAGCCCAAGTCGGGCCGCCCATAACAAGCAAAATTACATATTTACAAATGAAACCCAATCTTTCCACTCTATCTCTTTATATTTCGATCTTTTGGAAAACCAAAAATAACTCAAAACCTTGATTTCACTAAGGATATCTCCAATTTTGACCGGGACTTCTGAGAACTTGAACTTGTTTCTCGCACGCCAAAGACTCCAACAGGTTATCCTGATAATACCTTGCACCGCCTCTTTTTTCTTCTCCGAAACAGTAATACCATTATGAATAGACAGAAGGTCTTGAATGGAAAATGCGAAAATAGGCGGGATCTTACACCAGGAGCTCACACCATTCCACACCATAGACGAAATAAAACACGCAATGAATATATGATCAGCAGACTCCGATTCCGAATAACAAAACGGACAGGACGTGTCGTTCAGAGCTATGTTACGAGAAGATAAGGCCTCGGCAGTGGGCAGCTTGTTCAGATCCAATCTCCAGGCGTGAATATTGACTTTCAATGGGATCCAGCTGCACCAATCCAGAACCGAACGATTGGCAGCCCCGCGATCCTCCTTCAGCAGCCTTTTGACTTCCTTAACCGAGAATTGACCATCCGAACTGGAATTCCACTTCCATTTATCCAAGCCAGATGTAAAATGATACCCCGAAATCAAACCGAGTAGCTGATCAAGGCTGGACCGCTCAGCATCAGATGATAAATTAGAGTTCCAGTTCCAATTATATGCGATAACACCATTATGAACATTGACTCTATCTGCCACTTTGATTTTCTTGTCTGCTTCAGCTCGGAACAGATCAGGGAAAGCCGATCTAAGCGGCTCATCCAAGAGCCAACAATCCAGCCAGAACGCAACGTCTTTACCGTCTCCAACACAGCCTTTTAAGAAATTCCTCAGTTGTCGACCGTTTGCCTTGGCGTGTATAAATGTTTTAGCAATATTACTCCAAACTCCGGGAAGCAATTTTTTTAAAAGGGATGCATTCCCATCCCTTCCTGTTCGCATGAAGAGCACCGATGATTTTTTTCCACAGGAGATGACCATCCGTCTTAAATCTCCATCCCCATTTTATCAAAAGAGATGTATTAACCGTTTGGAGCTTATTTAAACCCAAGCCTCCTTCTTTAATGCGACGAGTTACCGTATCCCAAGCGACCCAGTGCATCTTCTTCTCTTCCGATGATCCTCCCCACAGAAATCTTTTAATTAACGATTCCAAATCCGAAATGACCTTCTTAGGGGCTCTATAAAGAGAAAAGTAATATGTCGGCAAACTTTCCAGAACTGCTTTAATAAGAACCACTCTTCCCCCAATCGATAGAAGGCGAGACTTTCAATTAGCGAGACGCGACCGAAAGATCTCCATTACCGGATACCAATTAGAAATCCGATTCATATTGGCTCCAACAATGAGACCAAGATACTTAAAAGGCATACAAGCCGGATTGCAACCCACCACATTAGCCAATTCCCCCGTTTCTTCCAATCCAACCCCAATACCGTAAAGATTAGACTTGTCAAAATTAATCTTTAGACCTGAACAAAGATAAAAAACGCGAAGAATTCTCACAACGTTAGTAATCTCGGATCTAGACCATTCTCCCATAACAATTGCGTCGTCCGCATAAAGAAGGTGTGTGATGATCGGCCCATCGTTAGGGGTGGGGATTCCTCTGATAATTTCGACATCCAAGGCTTTGTTGATCATGCAAGACAAAGCCTCCATAACCACCAAAAAAAGGAACGGAGAGAGCGGATCTCCTTGTCTCATCCCCTTCTCACACCTAAATGGTTGTTGTTTTTTTTATTTGTAAACCCTAGATTTATCGAATAATATAATTGTCCACCCTTCTCAAGATGATGCCCATCAATCAAATTCACGTAACATGTTGGACTTCTTTGTTTGGCGGCCCCCACATAGCAAATAATTGCTGCACCCTTTTTCAATTCATAATTCGTTCCCAAAGATGACTGATCCAATAGAATTTTGATATTCTCATCATAATATTTAATAAACATATATCTTTTAAAAGCCCAATATCATATAATCTGTGTAAATTGCTGGGCCTATACAGTTTTCACGGCCTGCGATGGCCTAGTCCAACCATTAATCTCTTTCTGTTAGTAATTATCTTTCAGCAATAAAATAAAATCGACTTGGCCCAATAGAATGAAATATGACAGTTCTTTCGTCGTTTAATGTGTATCTTAGCAGCCCAAACTTCATACGGCCCAACACCAATAAATTAGATGAACTCAAATTATAAAACTATATATTGATGTTGGCCTAGCCCTTTCTCTCAATCCAAATATATATATTCTGTGGCAGCCCTCTAACTTATAAAATAGAGATAGTGGCATCGGCCCACTCACAGAAAATAGCGGCGAATTTCCTTCGGTCACTGGCGGTCTACTCTACTCAACTGGCTGGTTATTTATTTATTATTCTTTTTTCGCTCAATTAACACCAAGACCTGCCAAAACACAATATAATATAATATAATACTAAAGCTAACTAAAAAGAATAATAAACTATACAATAATTATACAATTTACACGGGACAAATATGTGTATTTTACCCCACATCAGTGAGAAAGGTGAATACCTTTAAACCTGTGAAGGGATCAGGATCCCTTATACGTGAGAGAGGGGCCAATCCTATAATCTTTCGAAGTACCCTGAGTGTGTATCCTGGAGCTATATCCCGAAGCATATTCTGCAAAACAATTGTAAGCTAAGGTGGGTGTTAGCCTGGCTAACACCCCTCCAATGCTTAAGTTAGTAACGGGTTCAAAACAATAAATAATATTAAACATATTAAAAGAGATAACATTCATACCATCCTGAGTTAGAAATTAAATTCCTAACTCACTTGAAATAGAGCTTCAAATGTATAGCATTCCAGGATCTTGGTAGCATATCCCCCTCCATATTCTTGAGTCGGTATGCTTCTTTCCCTGATTCTGATTCAATCTCATAGGGTCCTTCCCATTTTGGGGCCAGCTTTTCGTCAACAGGATTAGTAGTATTCTAAAAAGCTTTTCTTAATACCCAGTCTCCAACCTGGAACCTTCTAGTCCTTATATTCTTGTTATATGCTTTGGATATCCTTTGTTGATATGCTGTCATCCTTAGCCTTGCTGCATCTCTTTTCTCATCAATAGTATCCAATTCCTGGCATTGGATTTCAGGATTCTGCTCAGAATCCCGGAGGCTGGATCTTGCCGTAGGTATTACCATTTCTGTCGGGATCACCGCTTCTGCTCCGAATACCAAGGAAAACGGGGTTTGGCCAGTTGCACTTTTTATCGTTGTTCTATCAGCCCATAAAACAAAGGGTAATTCTTTCACCCATCTTCCTTTTTTGGCTCCCAGTCTCTTTTTCAGGTTGTTGACAATTATCTTGTTTGAGGATTCTGCTTGTCCATTCGCTTGAGGGTGTACTGATGTGGATGTGATCATTTTGATTCCCCAACTCTTGCAGAAGTCAGTAGTCCTCTTACTTATGAATTGAGATCCATTGTCACAAATTATTTCAGCTGGTACACCAAACCTAGTCAGTATATTCCTTTTTATGAAGGATACCACTTCCTGATCTCTGACTTGAACAAATGATTCAGCTTCAACCCACTTAGAGAAATAATCAGTCATTGCCAGCATGAAGACTTTTCCTCCTAGAGCTTTTGGCAATTTTCCTACTATATCCATTCCCCATTTCATGAACGGCCAAGGATATACAATAGGATATAATGGCTCTGTAGGCTGATGTAGTATGTTGCTATGTCTTTGGCATGCATCACATCTTCAAGCATATTCTGCAGCATCTTTTCTTATGGTAGGCCAATAATATCCTGTTCTTAATACTTTTGAGAATAACGACCTGCCCCCAGTGTGGTTACCACAATCCCCTTCGTGTATATCCTGAAGGACTTCTTTGGTTTCGGGATCCTCGAAGCACCTCAGATACGGTCCTGCAAGAGATTTCTTATACAAAACATTATTTATAATAGTGAATCGTGATACCTTCATCCTAAAGGCCTTAGGATTCTCATCTTTTGGGATGTGACCTTCCTTGAGATATCTTATGATCGGAACCGTCCACGATTTAGGATCCTCTTTGGGATATTCAACATCAGGATCCTGAACACTCATTACTGCCTTATCCTGAGTATCCGTCGCAGGATGCAGGATATGTAGTATTGGTATTTGGGTCCCCTCTGGTATCCTGACTGATGATCCTAGGTTCGCCAGTGCGTCAGCCTCAGCGTTATCCTCTCTTGGTACCTGTTCAAGTGTGAAAACATCGAAATATCCTGCTAATTTTTTGACAGTTTCAAGGTATTCAGCCAATTTTGCACCTTTTACTGCATAAGATCCATTAAAATGATTAGTGATTAACAAGGAATCAACAAACACTTGTAAACTCTTGATATTCATGCTCTTAGCCAATTCTAATCCTGCAATTAGAGCTTCATATTCTGCTTCATTATTAGTGGCAGGGAACTCACATCTAATAGCCTGGGGTAATATGTCCCCCTGTGGCGATTTTAGTAGTATACCCAAACCTACACCTCTTACATTAGATGCACCATCCGTATATAATATCCAGGATTCTAAGTTTTCTCCAAGTTGTTGTACCTCTAGGTCTACTTCATTTTGAATATCACTACTGAAATCAGCCACAAAGTCAGCTAGAGCCTGAGACTTTATGGCATTTCTAGGTTCGTATACTAGATCAAATGCACTTAATTTTACCGACCATTTAGCCATCCTCCCTGACATCTCGGGTTTCCTAAGCACATTTTTAACAGGATAGTTGGTTTTAACATGAATTCTATGTGTTTCAAAATAATGTCTAAGTTTTGTCGATGCCATAACTAGGACTAATATTAGCTTTTCTAGGTGAGAATACCTAGTTTCAGCATCTAATAAACTTTTACTGACATAATAGACAGGATACTGCTGACCTTCATGATCTTTTACAAGGACAGCACTTACTGCATTCCCTGATACTGCAAGGTATAGGGATAGTGGTTCGCCATCTTCAGGTTTCATTAACAGAGGTGCGGTTGAAAGATACTGCTTCAAATCCTGCAAGGTTGTTTCATGCTTCTCACCCCACTCGAATTTCTTTTTTTTTTTTCATAATATCATAAAATTCCTTGCATTTTTCAGAGGATCTTGAGATAAATCTATTCAATGCTGCTACTCGCCCTATTAATCGTTGAACATCCTTCATATTTGAAGGTGACTTGATATCCAAGATAGCTTTAATCTGCTCCAGGTTTTCTTCTATCCCCCTTTTAGTCACCATGTACCCTAGAAACTTTCTTGCCCCCACTCCAAAATGGCATTTAGCAGGATTCAATTTCATGTTGTACTGGTCTAGGATATCAAATGCTCTCTTAATATCTTGAAGGTGATCCTCAGCCTTCTTGGATTTTACTACCATATCGTCGATGTATACTTCCATGGTGTCCCCCAGTTTGTCTTTAAACATCATGTTCACCAGCCTTTGGTATGTTGCACCTGCATTTTTTAAACCAAAAGGCATAGCAGTATAACAATAAATACCTGTGGGTGTCATGAAAGCAGTATCCTCCTGATCGGAGGGTTCCATTTGGATCTGCTGAAATCCTGAAGAGGCATCCATGAAGGTTAACATCTCGTGGCCAGCGGTAGCATCCACCATTGAATCAATATGAGGTAGAGGAAACATGTCTTTGGGACAAGCTTTATTCAAGTCTGTGTAATCCACACATACTCTCCATTTCCCGTTTTTCTTTTGCACCACAACCACATTAGCCAGCCATTTGGGAAACTTCACTTCCCTAATCATCTTGCTCTTTAGTAGCCTTTCAACTTCCTCTTGGATGATCATATTTCGTTCCGGAGCAAATTTCCTTCTCTTTTGTTGGACTGGTTTAAATGATCTGTCAATACCAAGCTTATGTGTTATAATATCCTTGGAAATGCCTGTCATATCCTCATGTTTCCATGCGAATGTCGACATCCTGCATTTCAAAAAGTTAGTAAATTGATTTTCAATATCCTGAGGGATATTGGTTCCTACGAGCACCAAGATATTCGGGTTATCCTGATCCAGGATAATTTTCTTTACATCCTGCTCAGAAGCCTCCATAATATCCTGGGCCCGCATCTTTAATTGCTATGCCGCATTAGGCTTGGTAGAGGATTTCATGGATGATGAGTAGCACTCCTTTGCTTCTTGCTCGTCACTATCCACTTTGACAACTCCCCAAGGTGTAGGGATCTTGATGCACTGATGATAAGTCGATGCCACAGCTTTCATATCATGGATCCATGGCCTACCCAATATAATGTTATAGCAGGATAGTGAGTCCATCACGCAAAAGCGGTGTATTGAATTGACTCCTTCAACATATACTGGTAATTTTATCTCCCCTACGGTATTCCTGGCTTCTCCACTGAGCCCGACGAGCACGGTGGATTTCGAAGTAATATCCATCGGGGATACATTCATTCTTTTCAATGTCTCCAGCTGAATTATGTTGACGGAACTGCCGTTATCTACCAGTATCCTGTGCACAAAATGGTTAGCGACATATAAAGTAATTACTAGAGCCTCATGGTGAGGATCCTGAACAGTATCCCTGTCATCACTATCAAAAGTGATCACTTTGTCAGTTGTGAGCGTCGTCATCCTGGTCGGCTTTTCTCCTCTTTCTTCCTTTGCATGTCTTTTGGCTGTGGAATATGAAGTCCCGTAAATATCGGATCCTCCTGAAATAAAATTAATTATTTTGGCATCTGCTGGGGGTGATGCTGCTCGTTCTGGATCCTTCTCAGGATCCTGCCCTTTATTCTTCTTTTTTCCCAGCAGATCCTTTAGATATCCCTTGCTCAGCAGGTAGCTTATTTCTTTCCTTAGAGCAATGCAATCCTCAGTGACATGTCCGAAATCCTCGTGGAAGGCACACCATTTGGACTTATCCTTCCAATCAGCTTTTTGTTGATTTTTGCGAGGCCACCTGGCTTTGTCTCCTAAACCATGCATAGCATACATTAATTCAGGTATATTAACAGAAAAACAATATTCAGACAACTCAGGATACTCCTCAGGATCCTCATCTTCAACAGCATTGACTTTTTTGCTATCATTTCTGCCATATGGCTTTGAGCGATATGGTTTATACGAGGATTCTGATTTCCTGTTGGTTGACTCATAGGTTGTGGACGAATTCATTCTCTCTTGCATCTTTTTGTTATCCTCCAGCCGAATGTATCTCAATGCCCTGTTACGAGCCTCATCCTGATTCCGGAAGGGATTCATTACAAGATCCTGGTAAAATTGGGAATCTTTTTGCAATCCCATCTTGAAAGCCTGCACAGCTGTTGCAACATCAAGGTGCGGGATATCTAAGGATTCCCGGCTAAACTTATTCACATAATCCCTCAAGGATTCCTGAGGTCCTTGAGTTATCCTGTAAAGATCACTGGTTAGTTTCTCAAAACTTCGGCTGCAGGAAAATTGACTATTAAATAAATTAACTAAATGGGCAAAAGAAGTAATTGAGTGAGGAGGAACGTTTAACAGCCATTTTAGGGCTGATCCTGTTAAGGTAGAGCCGAAACCCTTGCACAAGCATGCTTCTTTGAGATCTGGATGGATAGGATTAATTTCCATCCTTTCCCTATACTGGGCGATATGCTCCTCAGGATCCGTAGTTCCGTCATAGAGTTTCATGTTGGGGGTTTGAAATCTTTTTGGGATTTCAGCATCACAAATGGGATATGCAAACCGTGATATCCTGTGGCTATCCTGGGATACTTCAGGAATTGGCTGCACCACCCCAGGTACACTGGATATCATGTCCTTCAGCTTCTGAAGCTCTCTAGACAGTGCTGATGTCATACCTGCATCCTGCAAAGATCCAACATTGTTAGTGGCAAGAGTATTATTATTATTAGATACATTACTGTTTTGGTCAAAAATTACCGAGGCAATTAAGTGATCAAATTAGTTAAGTGAGGTAGTGTGCTAGAAAGTGTGTTGAAAATATGCCGGTTAAGTTATTTGGAAAATCAGTATTCAGAATACGGCTCAGGATATTGAGCTGTATCTATGATCAAACAATGAGCAAAAAGTAAAAGAAATGACACGAGATGTACGAGGAAAGCCTTGATCAATCTAGATCGCCGGCATAAAACCTCGGGAGCTGACAATCGCAGCTGCCTTGTTCTTCTTATTGCTTCAAACGTCAGGATACAGTGCAGGATATAGACCAGATCGCTAAGTGTTACAATGCTTTTGTATGAATGTGAAAATTGCTAGAGAGCGAGTGTTCGAGTGTATTCAGTGAAAATGTGATGTCCTATTCGATCTGGTATACCACCTATTTATAGTACGAAATAGAAACTAAAATTCCTATAAATATGGGATGCTCCCGAATATTCCATAAATAGCCGTTTGGAACCAAATAAAGCGGGCTCAACGTCTTTCCTTGAACAACTTGGACCGAGTCTTCCGCGGAATGAGTCCTTGTGAACGTTGCTAGCTTCTAACCCACGTACCTTCACATGATCCGTTAGTAATCCTGAGGATACAATTCAGGATGTTACCAATATCCTGAATTAGCATTCCGGATGTAAACAAATACCATATAACCAAGATATAAATCAAGATACTTTCCAGGATATGGGCTCAGAATTTCGCCCATAACAATTGTCCCCAAAAATGTTACCGTTTGTCATCCTGCACTAACGGTTACATTTTTACGAAGACCGAGGCAATTAATAGATAAGACCAATGATGTGACAGTTTTCAACTACCCGGCCTATATTTACTCATCATACCCTATATCTTCTCATCCTCATCTCTTTTTTAATCATAATCGACAAGGAAAAGGTAACATTCTCTCTCTCATCTTCATATTCATCTTCATTCTCCGGTAAAAAACTCAGGTGGCCAAATGCCTAGACAAACAAGATCTAGTTCCGGCGACTCGGCTCCCACGCTTATCCAACAGAACCTTCTTCAAGAACCGGAGAAGGAGATATGCACCTTTGACAGTGCCCACCTGTCAGCCTTAAAATCCTCCGGCATCTTCCCGGAAGGAACCGTATTAGACTGTTTGACCGGGAAATCCGGTCGGATATGGTCTCCAACGAGTGGATATGCTTCAGTGCTTTCCCTTTCACCCTAGGGTTACAATTCCCCTTTCCGGACTTCATCACCGAATTCTTTAATATCACAAAAATCTCTTTCAGCCAAACCATGCCAATGCTCTGGCGTGTTTTGTCTGTTCTTGACCAAATCAAGAGAAACCACATTCCTGATCTTTCCGTCCATGATCTACCCCTAGCTTACAAGCTTAGATGCCATGGATCATGTAGATTTCTGTTTTATGCTACTTCCGGTGACCCATTGATACTTCGTGCCACCAGGAACGAGGATGGTTGGCAATCCAAGTTTTTCTTTGTAAAAAGGGATTCAATCCCTGGTGGAACGGATTATCCGATGAGATGGTTGAAGAAGGGTAGGATTTAGGGTTTAAAGATGATCCTACCTCTTTGTTTTGGTCAAAAATTACCTAAGAAATTTAGTGATCAAATTAGTTAAGTGAGGTAGTGTGCTAGAAAGTGTATTGAAAGTGTGCTTGTTAAGTTGTTTAGAAAATCAGTATTCAGGATACGGCTCAGGATATAGAGCTGTATCTATGATCAAACAATGAGCAAAAGTAAAGTAGACGACACGAGATGTACGAGGAAAGCCCTTGATCAATCTAGATCGCCGGCATAAAACCTCGGGAGCTGACAATCGCAGCTGCCTTGTTCTTCTATTGCTTCAAATATCAGGATACAGTGCAGGATGTGGTGCGGATCGACTATGTGTTACAATGAAATTTGAATACAAGTGTGGTGTTTGCAATGAGCTAGAGAGTGAAAGTGTTCGAGAGTGTAAGTGTAAATTGTGTGCCTTAAACTGATCCGTCCCCATCTATTTATAGTAAAGATAATGTAACAAACTATCCTAAACTTCCGGGATCCAGCGAATATTCCCACTCGAACGTTGAGGACCAAGTCTTTCGGGTTCAACGGCTTCCTCATAACAAATACGCCCGAGTCTTGAGGAGAAGAAGTCCTGATGACCGTTAGTAACTTACAGCCATTAACCTGCACGTGTTTAATTCACTCAAACTCAGGATATCGCCCAAGATGTTAGCAATATCCCCGTTCAGCATCCTGGTCACAAACAAACAGTTAAAAGCGGGATATTAGTCAGGATATGTATACTCAGAAAATGACCCATAACAATTGTCCCCAAATATATCGGTTGGTATACCAATCCAACGGATATATTTCAAAACCTTTTCTCGTCGATCGAGGCTATTAAAATGAAACGATGTTTGAAATGACAGTGTGCCATTTCCAATACAATATTTACTCTTTACCCCCTATATTCAGCCTATATTTAGCCAAATCATTTCTGCTTCTTTTTATCTTTCTTCAAGCAATCTTCAGGTAATTACTTTTCTCTCTATCCTCTATCCTTCTTTCTTGAATTTCTTTCAGTTTGCTCAACACCTTTCATGGCATCACGAACAAGATCACAATCGGACAGACCAGCCTCAAGCCTCGTAAGTCAGAATTTCATTGTTGATCCAGCAAAGGAGATCTGCTGCTTCAACAACGCCGACATCGCTGCTCTTAAAGATTCCGGCGCCTTCCCCACCGGAACAGTCTTTCGCCCTTTTGATCGGGAAGCCCGATCAGACGCGATATCCGATGAGTGGGTTTGTTTCTTCGCCTACCCCTTCTCTCTTGGACTCCGGTACCCATTTCCACCCTTTATCTCTCGCTTTTTCGAACTCACCGGCCTTAGCTATGCCCAGATTATGCCAATGGTTTGGCGAGTTTTAATAGTGCTGGATCAAATCAAATCTCGTCATTTTCCTGACCTACTTGTTGAGGACCTTCCTATAGCATACCGGTTGAGATCCCACGGCAATCACCGTTTTCTTCTGTTTTCTACCTCCAAGAACCCTCTGGTTCTTAAAGCTACCAAGAACG
The DNA here is from genome assembly GCA_030545235.1 of Helianthus tuberosus. Taxonomy (NCBI): domain Eukaryota; kingdom Viridiplantae; phylum Streptophyta; class Magnoliopsida; order Asterales; family Asteraceae; genus Helianthus; species Helianthus tuberosus. The sequence goes on along the minus strand of CM060434.1, from coordinate 8,397,022 downwards.
AGGATCGATGGCGACGAAAATTCTTTTTCGTAAAAAGAGACTCTATTGATAAGGGTTTCGATCTACCGGTTAAATGGTTAACCAAGGGTAGGATTTAGGGTTTTAGGAATATCCCCAATTATATCTTCAAACTGTATCCCGGACTTATATCCTGATGTTTTTATGCAGCGAATTTCAGAGATTTAGTGCCTCCCAGTGCAGAATCCGAATCCAAGATCAAGGAAATCTACTGTCTTCCTGCCAGTGAAAGAACTTTTTCCCTGTCTCTTACAGATTCAAGCCAGAAATCAAGCTCAGAAATGTCTGGTAAGCACATTCTCAGCATATATTAATTACTTTTCAAAAGTATGATGAGTTTAAGAATATCTTCCCTTGTGTAGTACCAGTCGTCAACCTTGAAGGTTTCGAACTTGACGAGTTGGATTGCTACTCCAGCCTCGCACCCATCAAACAGGAATCCAAGCCAAAGTCGTCTGCTACACCGAAACCTACCTCTTCAAGGACCATTTCTGCTCCTAAAGCCCCTCCGGCATCCAGGACCCGAGCATCCAGTTCTCGGAAGAGAAAGGAGTCGGATTCTTCAACTGTTTCTGAAACATTCTCTCTCGAGAACCATGGGTTTAACGAAGCCACCTCATTCCTCAAACAGGTAAAATTTTCCTTTCAATATCCTGCACAAGTATGTTAGTCCTTATCCTGCCTATTTTTACATTGATACCTGTGTCTTTATCGATAGGGTTTGGACCGCCTTATGCACTTGTATGAAGACGCCTGTGGGCTTAACAAGATGTTGGAGATCAAGCTGGAGAAAGCTGAAGCCACGATAGCTGATCAAGGAACCATTGCGGCTGCCAAATCCCAGCATTATGAAGACAAATACAAGGCAATGACTCAGGAACATCAAGCTGCCCTCCACAAAGCCAATGAGGATGCTCAAGCCAAGCTAGATGCCGCCCTTCTCCAATATCAGCAGAATATGAGTTCATATCGGGATAGCCTCAAAGCATCCGTGGTCGTCTCTCTTCTCCAAGCCAGGATAAGGATGGCTTATGAGGCCATGGATTTGGGTTTTGAATGCCCCTCCTGGAATGTAAAGGCTTGGGAGGAGAAACTACAGGGCCTCGGAGGTCAGCCCGTTGCTCATCCTGCAAAACATACTGGTGAAGAGCCTTCTAAGGCGGCAGAGGAAGCAGCCAATGCTGGTGATGATGCCGAGAAGAATTCTGAGGCTGATGCTGGTGCGAATGCTGGGAAGGAGGTTACTGATCAAGAAGGTGCCGCTTCTTAGGCGGCGAAGTGGGCGATGATGGATATACGTGCCAAGGCCGGAGCCCACTTTTTTAAATTTCATGGTTGTGGTTGTGTAATCAATTTACTTTTCCTGTCTTCAAACAATTTATATTCCCTGCATTAGAACAACGTGATGACCAAAGGTGGATGGGTCCTAGGTTTTAGGACGAAGCCCTTGGTCATCAATTAGTATAACTCGTTTTGAATGTGGTAACGGTTGTAGGTGGACAGGTCCTGTTTTGAGATATATCCTGCAACCGTTACATAAGTATGGTAAAAACTAATTGTGCTTTTGGCGGATGGGCCTTGGTTTAAGGTGAAACCAAAAGCACAACTTTTGACTTGTTAATAATATAACTATCTTTTGATTTGTTTGTTATTGCCTTGCATTACTTAATGTAACTCTTAGCTTTGTAAAAATTTTGTATTGTCATCTTATGAAAATATCCTGATCAATATGCTCAGCAATATGTTACAAAAACTTTTTTATTAGGTAGGACTCCCAAATGCTCGTTCAACTTTGCAGAAAGCTTTTGAAAAACAATCTATTTTTCCAAAACCAGTTTTCGATAATACTTAAATGATCAAAGTTCCAAACTAATACTAGTTTCAAATACCTTAATCAAATATCCTGAAAAGGACTTTGAGAATATATCAGGATACTTAACCTTTTATAAAACATAATGTTACCAAAAACTTAGACGATGTTTACAAAGGAAAGATCATACCCAGAGTAATATATAACCCTATTACCAAGCCTCAAAGTCTTTGCAACTTCTTCGATGAAGATGTCCCCTGTGCTAGCTACTTAGTGCATTAGTTCCGAGCCTTATCACCACATTGGTAGGAATGTCCCCTGTGTACAATGCCTTCAAATACTTTAGAAATCTTCAGAATGTCAGTTTCCATTGTATAGGCCATTTTTTACGTCCCAAGGGTAAAACCCAAGGATGTACTGGAGATAAATCCCTTGTATCCTGGGGAAAATCCCAAATTTGCATGCGCTACAGGCGGGAGTGTATAAACTCCAAGACTTAGAAAGGTGAAAACCTTTAAACCTTAGAGAGTATGAAAATACCCTTTCGTGAGAGAGGGTGATCAATCCTCATATACCTTTAGGATTCAGGATATAGCCAACAGTAACGAAATTGTCAGCCACTTTTACATGAACTAGTCCCGCCACCTTGAACTATCCCTGAATAACTTGCGCTCCAGGCGGGGTGTTTAAACCCAATTCGGAAGAAAGGTGAATACCTTTAAACCTGTGAAGGGATCAGAATCCCTTGTACGTGAGAGAGGGGGCCAATCCTCTAATCTTCCGAAATATCCTGAGTGAGCATCCCGGAGCTATATCCCGAAGCATATGCTGCAAAACATCCTTACACTAAGGTGGGTGTTAGCTTGGCTAACACCCCTCCGATGCTTAAGTCAGTATTGGGTTACAAAGAACAAATTAAACCAAACATATTTAAAAAAGTTAGAATTCATACCATCCTGAGTTTGAAATTAAATTCTAAACTCACTTAAAATAGAGCTTAAGGTGTATAGCATTCCAAGATCTCGGTAGCATATCCCCCTCCATATTCTTGAGTCTGTATGCTCCTTTCCCTGCTTCTGATTCAACTTCGTATGGTCCTTCCCATTTTGGAGCTAACTTGCCATCGGCAGGATTAGTAGTATTCTGAAAAGCCTTTCTTAACACCCAATCTCCAACCTTAAATCTTCTGGTCCTAATATTCTTGTTATATGCCCTGGATATTCTCTGTTGATATGCTGCCATCCTTAGCCTTGCCGCATCTCTCTTTTCATCTATAGTGTCTAAATCCTGACTCAAGGCTCCAGGATTCTGCTCAGGATCACTTAGGGTAGATCTTGCAGTAGGTATTGTCATTTCCGTTGGAATCATTGCTTCTGCTCCAAATACCAAGGAAAATGGGGTTTGGCCTGTTGCATTCTTTACCGTTGTCCTATCAGCCCACAAAACAAAGGGTAATTCTTCTGCCCATCTTCCTTTTTTGGCTCCGAGCCTTTTCTTTAAGTTATTGACAATTATCTTGTTTGAGGATTCTGCTTGTCCATTCGCTTGAGGATGTACTGGAGTAGATGTTATCATTTTTATTCCCCAACTCTTGCAAAAGTCGGTAGTTCTCTTGCTTATAAACTGAGAACCATTGTCACAGATTATCTCGGCTGGTACTCCGAATCTGGTCAGGATATTCCTCTTTATGAAGGATACTACTTCTTGGTCTCTAACTTGAACAAATGCTTCAGCTTCAACCCACTTAGAGAAATAATCCGTCATTGCTAGCATAAAGACTTTTCCTCCCGGAGCTTTTGGTAGCTTTCCCACTATATCCATACCCCACTTCATAAATGGCCAAGGGGAAACAATAGGATATAATGGTTCAGCAGGTTGATGCAGTATGTTACTATGTCTTTGACATGCGTCACATCTTCGAGCATATTCTGCGGCATCTTTTCTCATTGTTGGCCAATAATATCCTATCCTTAATACTTTTGAGAATAACGACCTGCCCCCAGCATGGTTACCACAATCCCCTTCATGTATATCCTGAAGTACTTCTTTGGCTTCAGGATCCTCCAAGCACCTCAAATACGGTCCTGCAAGAGATTTCTTGTATAAAATATTATTTATAATAGTGAATCGTGATACCTTCATCCTAAATGCCTTAGGATTTTCATTTCCAGGGATGTGTCCTTCTTTGAGATATCTCATGATTGGAGCCGTCCAGGATTTAGGATCCTCTTCAGGATTCTCTGCTCCAGGATCCTGAATACCCGCTACTTCTTTATCCTGAGGATTCGTTGCAGGATATAAGACATGTAATATTGGTATTTGGGTCCCTTCAGGTATCCTGATCGATGATCCCAAATTTGCTAAGGCATCCGCTTCAGCATTATCCTCCCTTGGTACCTGTTCAAGTATAAAAACATCGAAATATCCTGCTAATTTTTTGAGAATATCGAGATATTCGATTAATTTCTCACCCTTAACTACATAGGATCCATTAAAATGGTTAGTAATTAACAAAGAGTCAACATATACTTGCAAATTTTTGATACTCATACTCTTAGCCAATTCTAATCCTGCAATTAAAGCTTCATATTTTGCCTCATTATTAGTAGCAGGAAATTCACACCTAATAGCCTGGGGTAATATGTCCCCCTGTGGCGATTTTAGTAGTATTCCCAATCCTACTCCTCTTACATTAGATGCACCATCAGTATATAATGTCCAGGATCCTGAGGATTCTCCTAACTGTTGAACTTCTAGGTCTACCTCGTCCTGAATATCACTACTGAAATCAGCCACAAAGTCAGCTAAAGCTTGAGACTTTATGGCATTTCTAGGTTCATATACTAAATCATAAGCACTCAACTTTACTGACCACTTGGCCATCCTGCCTGACATCTCTGGTTTCCTAAGTACATTTTTGACAGGATAATTTGTTTTAACATGTATCCTATGTGTCTCGAAATAATGTCTAAGCTTTGTCGATGCCATGACTAGAGCTAATATTAATTTTTCTAAATGAGAATACCTAGTTTCAGCATCTAACAAACTTTTACTAACATAATAAACAGGATATTGCTGACCTTCATGGTCTTTTATAAGAACGGCACTTACAGCATTCCCTGATACAGCAAGGTATAGGGATAGTGGTTCACCATTTTCAGGCTTCATCAATAGAGGTGCGGTTGAGAGATATCGTTTCAAATCCTGCAAGGCTGCTTCATGCTTCTCCCCCCATTCGAATCTTTTGTTCTTTTTCAGGATATCATAAAAATCTTTGCACTTCTCTGAGGATCTCGAGATAAACCTGTTTAAAGCCGCTACTCGGTCTGTCAATCTTTGTACGTCCTTCATATTTGAGGGTGATTTTATATCCATGATAGCTTTGATCTGCTCTGGACTTGCTTCTATCCCCCTTTTTGTCACCATATAACCAAGAAACTTTCCTGCCCCCACTCCGAAATGGCATTTAGCAGGATTCAGCTTCATGTTGTATCGATCCAGGATATCAAATGCTCCCTTGATATCCTAGAGGTGATCCTCAGCCTTTTTAGATTTCCCCACCATATCATCGATATATACCTCCATGGTGTCCCCCAGTTTGTCTTTGAACATCATGTTTACCAATCTTTGGTATGTTGCACCTGCATTTTTCAAACCAAAAGGCATAGCTGTATAACAATAAATACCTGTTGGTGTCATGAAGGCAGTATCCTCCTGGTCAGAAGGCTCCATTTGGATCTGTTGAAATCCTGAGGATGCGTCCATGAAGGTCAGCATTTCATGCCCGGCAGTGGCATCTACCATTGCATCAATGTGGGGAAGAGGAAATGGGTCTTTAGGACAAGCTTTGTTCAAGTCTGTGTAGTCTACACAAACTCTCCATTTCCCATTTTTCTTCTGTACTACAACCACGTTTGCTAGCCACCTTGGGAACTTAACCTCTCTGATCATCCTAGACTTCAATAATCTCTCAACTTCCTCCTGGATAATCGTGTTCCGCTCAGGAGCAAACTTCCTTCTTTTTTGCTGAACAGGCTTGAATGATTTATCAATTCCAAGCTTATGAGTGATAATGTCTTTGGATATGCCTGTCATATCCTCATGCTTCCATGCAAACGTTGACATCCTGCATTTCAAAAAGTTAATTAATTGTTCTTCAATATCCTGGGAGATATTGGTCCCTACGAGCACCGAAATATCGGGATTATCCTGGTTCAGGATAATTTTCTTCACATCCTACTCCGGATCCTCCACGATATCCTGGGCCCGCGTCTTTAATTGCTATGCTGCACTAGGTTTGGTTGAGGATTTCATCGAGGATGAGTAGCATTCTTTCGCCTCCTGCTGATCACTATCCACTTTGACAACTCCCCAAGGGGTAGGTATCTTGATGCATAGGTGATATGTTGATGGCACAGCCTTCATATCGTGAATCCACGGTCTTCCCAGTATGATGTTATAGCAGGATAGAGAATCCATCACACAGAAACGTTGTATCGAGTTGACTCCTTCAACGTATACTGGCAACTTTATCTCTCCCACTGTGTTTCTAGCCTCTCCACTGAACCCAACAAGCACGGTAGACTTTGAAGTGATATCCATCGGAGATACATTCATTCTCTTCAGAGTTTCTAGTTGGATTATGTTGACGGAGCTGCCATTATCAACCAATATCCTGCGTACAAAATGGTTAGCCACATATAACGTTATTACCAGAGCATCATGGTGAGGATCCTGGACAGTATCCCTGTCATCAGCATCAAAAGTGATCACTTTGTCAGTTGTGAGGGTAGTCATCCTGACTGGTTTGTCTCCCCTTTCGGCCTTAGCTTCCTTTGCATGTCTCTTTGCTGCCGAATACGAAGTTCCACAAATGTCGGATCCTCCCGAAATAAAGTTGATTATCTTGGCATCCGCAGGAGGTGATGCTGCTCGCTCAGGATCCTTCTCAGTATCATGACCCTTATTCTTCTTTCTTCCTAAGAGATCTTTCAGATATCCCTTGCTTAGAAGATAGCTTATTTCTTTCCTTAGAGCAATGCAATCCTCAGTTACATGTCCGAAATCTTCGTGGAAAGCACACCATTTTGACTTATCTTTCCCGTTAGCCTTTTGTTGATTCTTTCGAGGCCACCTAGCCTTGTCTCCTAGGCCCTGCATGGCATACATCAATTCAGGAATGTTAATAGAAAAGCAATATTCAGACAACTCAGGATACTCTTCATGATCCTCATCTTCGACAGCATTCACTCTCTTATTTTCATTTCTACCATATGGCTTAGGCAGATATGACTTGAATGAGGATTCTGACTTCCTGTTAGTTGACTCATAAGTGTTAGATGAGTTCATCCTTTCTTGCATCTTCCTGTCATCTTCCAGACGGATATATCTCAAAGCCCTGTTACGAGCTTCGTCGAGATTCCTGTAGGGATTAATTACAAGATCCTGATAAAACTGAGAATCCTTTTGTAATCCCATCTTAAAAGCTTGCACAGTTGTTGCAACATCAAGATGTGGGATATCCAAGGATTCTCGACTGAATTTGTTCACATAATCCCTCAAGGATTCCTGAGGCCCTTGAGTTATCCTGTAAAGATCACTGGTTAGTTTCTCAAAACTCCGACTACAAGAAAATTGACTGTTAAATAAATTAACCAAATGAGCAAACGAAGTAATTGAGTGAGGAGGAACGTTTAACAGCCATTTTAAGGCTGATCCTGTTAGAGTAGAACCAAATCCCTTGCACAAGCATGCTTCCTTGAGCTCCGGAGGGATAGGGTTAATCTCCATTCTTTCCCTATACTGAGCAATATGCTCTTCAGGATCCGTAGTCCCATCATAAAGCTTCATGTTGGGGGTTTGAAATCTCTTTGGGATCTCAGCATCACAGATAGGATATCCAAAACGAGATATCTTGTGGCTGTCTTGGGACACTTCCGGGATCGGCTGGACCACCCCGGGTACACTAGATATCATGTCCTTCAACTTCTGGAGTTCCCTAGTAAGTGCTGATGTTACACCTGTATCCTGCAAAGATCCACTATTGTTAGTAGCATGAGTATTATTATTATTTGACACGTTACCCGTTGGAGGATTTTGCCCATATCCTGAAGCATATCCTGAGCTCCTCATGGTTGACATCCTGACCGAGGAGGGTATTTCAGGAGTATGATTCTGAGGAAGGCTGGGCACAATATTCCCCCTGTTATCCTCAGTATACACAGCTGAACTAAAGTTCAACGTTCTGGGATGTAATGGAGTGACATTATCCTCAGCAGATCTGCTCGAGCCAGACTTCAGGAGTTGTATTTCCCTTAACAGCATTTGGTTTGTTTCCTGTTGCTGCCTCATTTATTCCTGCACACTTCCAAATAAGGTTAAAATTTCATCGTTAGAAGCTAAAACGGGAGCAGATTCCTGAACACTGCGGGTAGGGATAATATCCTGAGGTCGTGAAGAGGCTGGCATCCTTGGAGGAGGTGGTGGAAACACCGAACCAGTAGTAGCAGAAGTCATAGCAGACACAGTAGAGGAACTCATGTTTGATCTTGAGGCCATTATGGACAATGTGGCAAAAAGTTTTGAAAATAGAAAACCGATTAGCGATTTGACAAAAATTTTTAGTAAAGAGAGCACCACTTGCCCCACGGTGGGCGCCAAATTGTTTTGGTCAAAAATTACCTAAGCAATTTAGTGATCAAATTAGTTAAGTGAGGTAGTGTGCTAGAAAGTGTATTGAAAGTGTGCTTGTTAAGTTGTTTAGAAAATCAGTATTCAGGATACGGCTCAGGATATAGAGCTGTATCTATGATCAAACAATGAGCAAAAGTAAAGTAGACGACACGAGATGTACGAGGAAAGCCCTTGATCAATCTAGATCGCCGGCATAAAACCTCGGGAGCTGACAATCGCATCTGCCTTGTTCTTCTATTGCTTCAAATATCAGGATACAGTGCAGGATGAGGTGCGGATCGACTATGTGTTACAATGAAATTTGAATACAAGTGTGGTGTTTGCAATGAGCTAGAGAGTGAAAGTGTTCGAGAGTGTAAGTGTAAATTGTGTGCCTTAAACTGATCCGCCCCCATCTATTTATAGTAAAGATAATGTAACAAACTATCCTAAACTTCGGGGATCCAGCGAATATTCCCACTCGAACGTTGAGGACCAAGTCTTTCGGGTTCAATGGCTTCCTCATAAACAAGATGTTAGCAATATCCCCGTTCAGCAATATCCCCGTTCAGCAATATCCCAAGATGTTAGCAATATCCCCGTTCAGCATCGCCCAAGATGTTTAATTCACTCAAACTCAGGATATCGCCCAAGATGTTAGCAATATCCCCGTTCAGCATCCTGGTCACAAACAAACAGTTAAAAGCGGGATATTAGTCAGGATATGTATACTCAGAAAATGACCCATAACACACTTATCCTGCTTTATACCCTGAACTGACCAATTTTATTTCCTCTGTTGTGTATGCAGCTGATTTCAGGAAGATTGCACCTCCTCTTGCTGATTCTCAAAAAAGAATAGACGCCATCAGACTCCTTTCAGAAGCAGAGAGAAGCTTCAACCCATCTCCACCAACTCCAAGCCCTCTTTCAAGTGCAAACATGTCTGGTAAGGATCCTGCAAGATATCCTGTACACACATGTTTTTATTTGATATTCTTAGGAAAAAAGTTTACTCCCTATGTACAGATTCCAGCAAGGTTCCGGTCTATCTAGATCTCAATGAACTTGACAGCTATCCTACTCCAGCCACGGTCAAGAAGGAGACTCCTGCTGCTACCAGCTCCAAGCCACTCCCGGCTCCCAAGGCCAATCCAAGAACTCGTGCTTCCACAGCAAAAAAGAGGAAAGGTCTTGAAGTCAGTGCTCCAGGTTCAGAAGGGTTCTCCTATGACGAACTCAGTTTCTCTGATTCTTTAGAGCCAATGACATCCTTCCTTAACAAGGTAATATCCTGACGCATATCCTGCACATATATCCTGCACGTATATCCTAATAGGATATCCTGACAGGATATCCTGGTCAATAAATTCTAACTTATACCTGAAATCGATATGCAGGGCCTCCAGCACTTGCTCCACCTGTATAATGATGCATGTGGTACTGCTGCTCTCCATGAAGCCAGGATCAAACAGCTTGAAAGCACCGTTGCTGACCAAGGTGCCATTGCTGAAGTGAAGACCCGGCACTACGAAAGCTTGCTGAAGAAGGTCACCCAAGACGCTGAGCTCAAACTTGCCACCATTCAAATGGATCATGATCAAGCCATGGTTAATTTCCAGGAGGGAATCAAGGCTTCCGCTATCGTCTCCCTGTTACAAGCACGCATCAAGATGGCCTACGAGGCCAAGGAGTCGGGCCTTGTTTGTCCATCTTGGCCAGTTGAATCCTGGGTGGCCAAGCTAAAGGAGCTCGGAGGCAAAGTTGTGCCACTTCCTGTTGAAGCTGGTGAGTCTTCTAAGTCAGCAGAGGTGGTGACCCAGTGACGTGTGCGTATATATACATAATTTTGCAATGAATTTACACACGATTTGGTTTTAAATTTATAAAAGTGATTATTACTTTTACATCAAAACACACACGAAAGAGGCAAGTGTACCCCGTCACATATGTAATAAAGTATCGGTAAGAACCAAGTATCGATCCAAGGAAATGGGCGGAGAAATAATACTAGACCTTTGTCACTAAACTACCGGTAAAAACATAGGTTTGTTTGATTTTAATTAAACTAAAGTAAGCATAAACAAATACATAATAAAAACATAATAGATAATAGATAAAAAGCCTTGCATAATACACAACCACAGCATGTCAACTAAGTCGGTTTTGGCACTAGAAGCATTCGGTCAATTTTCCAATTTAAGACAATTAGTATCCCTTTCGGGAATCCTAACATGACAATCATTTGGAAAGCTAAAACGATAAACACACTTTAACCACCTAAAATTGTTCTTTAACGTGCAATTGATAAATGTCTATGAAAATCTCTTAAAAATGAGTTAGTCATCCGTTAGGAGTTTTCTAACCGCACTTAATCAAGGAAAGCAACACCGATAAACACAATGCAACCACCGAGACAAGCATAAACTAGATTAAATCACAACCGAGTTCATTTTTCAAATCTTGCACAATAATTCACCAAGATAGCAATTTTGGCCTAAACTACTAACTAAGCTAACAAATCATGGCAAGAATTTATAACGACACCATCTAACCCGTTAAGGTCCTTACGTGACGGCAAGCTCTCTTGATTAACAATAATTACATTTTATTAAATCACTAACCATTTCTAGTATCATGATGCACACATTTAAACCAAGCTAAACTAGTTAACCAAGTTCAAAGTTTACTAATACAAGATTAATTAAGCTTCATTTTTTAACTATCTTAACTAACCAAATACCAATCATCCAACACAATTACTTATAATCAAGAAATCAATATCAATAACAAGGTTGCAAACTAATCATCAAAGATTAACATAGAAAATACTTCAAAATGTCATTACAAACTAAGATTAACATACTAATGGCTATAATCAAGCAAGGGATTGTTGTGTTTTTGCCCAAAGGCTACAATAATACATAAACATTAATCTAAATGCTTGAAAGATTAACAAAATCATGGAAAGATTAGAAAACCAAACCATAAACAAGCACTAGACTAAGAATCCGGATAGTAATGGAGCTAAACGGCACAATGTGGCTTGAATCCGGGTCAAAAGCATAGCCTCCGGAGCCTGTAAAATCGCCTGTGAAGCTCCCAAAATTCCAGAATCCCGAGCAGAATGTTTCTGCAACTTTTTTATATAATTTCGATTCCGCACGATCGTGCGTCGTGATGCACGACCGTGCACTTTTTGCATTATTGGAGGTATGGTGCACCATACCGCATGACGTCATCAGATCTTGACCAGATTCGATCTCGCACGGGCGTGCCATGTGGTGCACGGGCGTGCATCACCGAGATGGGCCTTGTTGTCGCATCCGCACGGGGGTGCGACCATTCGCACGGGGGTGCGTCACCGAGATGGGCCCTGTTGTCGCATCCGCACGGGGGTGCGACCATTCGCACGGGGGTGCATCACCGAGATGAGCTTTGTTGTCGCATTCGCACGGGGGTGCCACCAGTCGCACGGGGGTGCGACTTGCCCAGGTCAGAATTTTCCACAGAATGTTCGCAGTTCAGCCGTTTCGCCCGAAAATCCTCGTTTTCACTATCATCTTGTCTGGTATGCTGTTTTAGGCCTGTAAACAAAAGTATACTTGATTAAGTATCCGAATGACGGTTTTACGGCCGAAAACGCATAAAATGGGGATAAAATGGGGGACTAAAATATGTATAAATTAGTGAATATCAAATCTCCCCACACTTGAACCTTTCTTGTCCTCAAGCAAGCTAAAATAAAATGAAATAAAAGATAGAAAATGATAAGAACGATAATTTACAAACTATTTATTGAAACAACTATAAATGGGTAGCCAGTTTTTCGAAAGACAACATCAAATTAATCAAACCAAACAAGCATATGCAAATATATAGCGATAACCAAAAAGCCGTGACTCACTTTCAATTGACTTAACATTCTAATCTTCACACAACTCATAATGTTCACACACACTCGGTTTTATTTGTGAAACATACATAAAATGTGTATGTGCAAACACTCAATGCCTCGTCAATGAAATGTGTAATATCATAAGCTTGTCATAAGATCTCGTCTCCACCAACTAACATGCGAAAAAGTGTAAATCAAGGGGTCTTTACGGGTTGTAACGTTAGGCTTGGGCGAAGGGTATGGAAATGGATATTTAAAGTGGCGAAAATGGTTAAAACTCGGTAGTAGCGTTTAACTAGCAACAAACAATACAACTATACATACATATGCCTTAAAAAAGGCGACTATTGCGCAATCGAGCTCATAAACAAGATGTCCTCATTTTATCATTCAAAATTGCTCGAATTTTGTCTACTTCACCCTATTTTAGGGTGTTTTATTTTCTGTGTTTTTTTTTTTTTGCAAACTAATCATACAATAAACTAAAACAAACACTAGTTAAACGATTATTTTGACCGAGTTTCAACACAAAAGGGTTTAAAACATAAAAAGGCTAAATTTGGCTAAATGGGCGATAATGTGGGTAAACAAAGGTAAACGGGAAGGCTCGATATGGTTAATCCTAAAGGGTAATGTAAGGTTAACGGGAAACACAACACAAAGAACAAGGCTAACAACAAAGGGGTAATCTAAGTGCCTCTATCACTTCTACACAATTCCACAAGTTCATGGTCTTAACAAGCATACTAATGACAAGTTCTAAATTACACATGACATCCGGCTCACTCCTACATCCGAAATGAACAAATATATAACAATTTCAAGGCTCAAACATGCTCACGTAACGGAAGGAATGGGTAAAAGTGTGAAAACTATCATGCAAGTCTTTCTTTGTTTGTCACGCTTTCCGGTTTTCTTTTCAAAATTTATTTTGCTTGTCGAGTTTTTATCAAGTCCGAAGCTGTCTAAAACACAACTAACCGGTTTATTTACTAAAATATATACAAAATACAGGTATTTTTGAATGATATTTCTGATTTTCTGATTTTTTTTTATATATAAAGGACAAACAAAGTTAACAAAGTTAACAAAGTTAACCCCCTCCCCACACTTGAACTTCGCATTGTCCCCAATGCGAGACCCGAAATATAGAGAAAAGGATAATAGTACTCCCCTCAAGATGATGTTGATGCAACGAGACTTCCGAAGCTGTATCTGCCACGTGCTCCGGTCCAAGATTTAATACCCAAAGCCCTTATAGCGCCAAAGACGCTCCTGCTACATTTTTAATCACCGAGTCAGTAGCGTAGACTCATGCTAAATTTTTGTCGGCGAGTCGATAGCAAGACTCATGCTAAATTTTTTTCGGCGAGTCGATAGCAAGACTCATGCTAAATTTTTGTCGGCGAGTCGATAGCAAGACTCATGTCCCCACACTTGTGATGTGTGCGGGGCGTGGAGTTCGATAACCTCCACCGCCGACTCGATCGGCCCGGTAACGTAAAGCTTCAAGCGGTGCCCATTCACTTTGAAAATAACGCCGTCCGCGTTCTCTATTGCAACAGTCCCATAAGAAAATACCTCTTTTACTGTGTATGGTCTTGTCCAACGAGAATGAAGTTTTCCGGGAAATAGGCGCAACCAAATTTTTTTTTTTTTCATCTTTTTTTTTTGCTGAAAAGAAACAGAATATTATTTAAAACGGGCTGAAAATTATATAAAAATCCGAAAATGGGCCCGAAATTTTATAAAAATCAACATAATAAAAATAATCGAATCGGCTAGTATAAAAATGATTTTTAGGAGCCGACAACTCAAAGAATAAATAAATAATAAATCTGGATTCGAACAAATAAATGGACAAAATTTTACAAGTGTACAAAAGAATCATGAAAACAAATAAATCGAATTAAAAGCAAGAAATATTAACAAATAAATAAACAAATAAATAATCAAGAAAGTATACACAAATATTAAAAGTATATACACCGATAACATAATGACTCGGGTCGTTCCTAAAACTCACCATTTCCCCGGCAACGGCGCCAAAAACTTGACGTGTGCGTATATATACATAATTTAGCAATGAATTTACACACGATTTGGTTTTAAATTTATAAAAGTGATTATTACTTTTACATCAAAACACACACGAAAGAGGCAAGTGTACCCCGTCACATATGTAATAAAGTATCGGTAAGAACCAAGTATAGATCCAAGGAAATGGGCGGAGAAATAATACTAGACCTTTGTCACTAAACTACCGGTAAAAACATAGGTTTGTTTGATTTTAATTAAACTAAAGTAAGCATAAACAAATACATAATAAAAAAATAATAGATAATAGATAAAAAGCCTTGCTTAATACACAACCACAGCATGTCAACTAAGTCGGTTTTGGCACTAGAAGCATTCGGTCAATTTTCCAATTTAAGACAATTAGTATCCCTTTCGGGAATCCTAACATGACAATCATTCGGAAAGCTAAAACGATAAACACACTTTAACCACCTAAAATTGTTCTTTAACGTGCAATTGATAAATGTCTATGAAAATCTCTTAAAAATGAGTTAGTCATCCGTTAGGAGTTTTCTAACCGCACTTAATCAAGGAAAGCAACACCGATAAACACAATGCAACCACCGAGACAAGCATAACCTAGATTAAATCACAACCGAGTTCATTTTACAAATCTTGCACAATAATTCACCAAGATAGCAATTTTGGCCTAAACTACTAACTAAGCTAACAAATCATGGCAAGAATTTATAACGACACCATCTAACCCGTTAAGGTCCTTACGTGACGGCAAGCTCTCTTGATTAACAATAATTACATTTTATTAAATCACTAACCATTTCTAGTATCATGATGCACACATTTAAACCAAGCTAAACTAGTTAACCAAGTTCAAAGTTTACTAATACAAGATTAATTAAGCTTCATTTTTTAACTATCTTAACTAACCAAATACCAATCATCCAACACAATTACTTATAATCAAGAAATCAATATCAATAACAAGGTTGCAAACTAATCATCAAAGATTAACATAGAAAATACTTCAAAATGTCATTACAAACTAAGATTAACATACTAATGGCTATAATCAAGCAAGGGATTGTTGTGTTTTTTCCCAAAGGCTACAATAATACATAAACATTAATCTAAATGCTTGAAAGATTAACAAAATCATGGAAAGATTAGAAAACCAAACCATAAACAAGCACTAGACTAAGAATCCGGATAGTAATGGAGCTAAACGGCACAATGTGGCTTGAATCCGGGTCAAAAGCATAGCCTCCGGAGCCTGTAAAATCGCCTGTGAAGCTCCCAAAATTCCAGAATCCCGAGCAGAATGTTTCTGCAACTTTTTTATATAATTTCGATTTCGCACGGTCGTGCGTCGTGATGCACGACCGTGCACTTTTTGCATTATTGGAGGTATGGTGCACCATACCGCATGACGTCATCAGATCTTGACCAGATTCGATCTCGCACGGGCGTGCCATGTGGTGCACGGGCGTGCATCACCGACATGGGCCTTGTTGTCGCATCCGCACGGGGGTGCGTCACCGAGATGGGCCTTGTTGTCGCATCCGCACGGGGGTGCGACCATTCGCACGGGAGTGCGTCACCGATATGGGCCCTGTTGTCGCATCCGCACGGGGGTGCGACCATTCGCACGGGGGTGCGACCATTCGCACGGGGGTGCGTCACCGAGATGAGCTTTGTTGTCGCATTCGCACGGGGGTGCGACTTGCCCAGGTCAGAATTTTCCACAGAATGTTCGCAGTTCAGCCGTTTCGCCCGGAAAATCCTCGTTTTCACTATCATCTTGTCTGGTATGCTGTTTTAGGCCTGTAAACAAAAGTATACTTGATTAAGTATCCGAATGACGGTTTTACGGCCGAAAACGCATAAAATGAGGATAAAATGGGGGACTAAAATATGTATAAATTAGTGAATATCAAATCTCCCCACACTTGAACCTTGCTTGTCCTCAAGCAAGCTAAAATAAAATGAAATAAAAGATAGAAAATGACAAGAACGATAATTTACAAACTATTTATTGAAACAACTATAAACGGTTAGCCGGTTTTTCGAAAGACAACATCAAATTAATCAAACCAAACAAGCATATGCAAATATATAGCGATAACCAAAAAGCCGTGACTCACTTTCAATTGACTTAACATTCTAATCTTCACACAACTCATAATGTTCACACACACTCGGTTTTATTTGTGAAACATACATAAAATGTGTATGTGCAAACACTCAATGCCTCGTCAATGAAATGTGTAATATCATAAGCTTGTCATAAGATCTCATCTCCACCAACTAACATGCGAAAAAGTGTAAATCAAGGGGTCTTTACGGGTTGTAATGTTAGGCTTGGGCGAAGGGTATGGAAATGGATATTTAAAGTGGCGAAAATGGTTAAAACTCGGTAGTAGCGTTTAACTAGCAACAAACAATACAACTATACATACATATGCCTTAAAAAGGCGACTATTGCGCAATCGAGCTCATAAACAAGATGTCCTCATTTTATCATTCAAAATTGCTTGAATTTTGTCTACTTCACCCTATTTTAGGGTGTTTTATTTTATGTGTGTTTTTTTTTTTTTTTTTTTTTGCAAACTAATCATACAATAAACTAAAACAAACACTAGTTAAACGATTATTTTGACCGAGTTTCAACACAAAAGGGTTTAAAACATAAAAAGGCTAAATTTGGCTAAATGGGCGATAATGTGGGTAAACAAAGGTAAACGGGAAGGCTCGATATGGTTAATCCTAAAGGGTAATGTAAGGTTAACGGGAAACACAACACAAAGAACAAGGCTAACAACAAAGGGGTAATCTAAGTGCCTCTATCACTTCTACACAATTCCAAAAGTTCATGGTCTTAACAAGCATACTAGTGACAAGTTCTAAATTACACATGACATCCGGCTCACTCCTACATCCGAAATGAACAAATATATAACAATTTCAAGGCTCAAACATGCTCACGTAACGGAAGGAATGGGTAAAAGTGTGAAAACTATCATGCAAGTCTTTCTTTGTTTGTCACGCTTTCCGGTTTTCTTTTCAAAATTTATTTTGCTTGTCGAGTTTTTATCAAGTCCGAAGCTGTCTAAAACACAACTAACCGGTTTATTTACTAAAATATATACAAAATACAGGTATTTTTGAATGATTTTTCTGATTTTCTGATTTTTTTTTTATATATAAAGGACAAACAAAGTTAACAAAGTTAACCCCCTCCCCACACTTGAACTTCGCATTGTCCCCAATGCGAGACCCGAAATATAGAGAAAAGGATAATAGTACTCCCCTCAAGATGATGTTGATGCAACGAGACTTCCGAAGCTGTATCTGCCACGTGCTCCGGTCCAAGATTTGATACCCAAAGCCCTTATAGCGCCAAAGACGCTCCTGCTACATTTTTAATCACCGAGTCAGTAGCGTAGACTCATGCAAAATTTTTGTCGGCTAGTCGATAGCAAGACTCATGCTAAATTTTTGTCGGCGAGTCGATAGAAAGACTCATGCTAATTTTTTGTCGGCGAGTCGATAGCAAGACTCATGTCCCCACACTTGTGATGTGTGCGGGGCGTGGAGTTCGATAACCTCCACCGCCGACTCGATCGGCCCGGTAACGTAAAGCTTCAAGCGGTGCCCATTCACTTTGAAAATAACGCCGTCCGCGTTCTCTATTGCAACAGTCCCATAAGAAAATACCTCTTTTACTGTGTATGGTCTTGTCCAACGAGAATGAAGTTTTCCTGGAAATAGGCGCAACCAATTTTATTTTTTTTTCATCTTTTTTTTTTTTGCTGAAAAGAAACAGAATATTATTTAAAACGGGCTGAAAATTATATAAAAATCCGAAAATGGGCCCGAAATTTTATAAAAATAAACATAATAAAAATAATCGAATCGGCTAGTATAAAAATGATTTTTAGGAGCCGAAAACTCAAAGAATAAATATGCCCTGGATATTCTTTGTTGATATGCTGCCATCCTTAGCCTTGCCGCATCTCTCTTTTCATCTATAGTGTCTAAATCCTGACTCAAGGCTCCAGGATTCTGCTCAGGATCACTTAGGGTAGATCTTGCAGTAGGTATTGTCATTTCCGTTGGAATCATTGCTTCTGCTCCAAATACCAAGGAAAATGGGGTTTGGCCGGTTGCATTCTTTACCGTTGTCCTATCAGCCCACAAAACAAAGGGTAACTCTTCCGCCCATTGTAGATCCCAAAAACGAATCCGGATCACAGTGGTTGGTTGTTTTAACCCATAACACCTATTGATTAGGTGTTTGAGATATGAAAAGTTAAGAAATATCAAAGATGAAGGGAAGCTAATGGATTAATGAATACAACAAGTGTTGTATTGAATCCAAACAATGAGATATAGCAATAAACAACCTTGGATATCAGATTTAAGCACTAGATCAGCAAGAGAAAGTAACAACACCAATATTCATTCTAAGAGCCAAAAGCTTGCCAAGGTTACAATGTGAGGGCTATTTATAGTGTGTTCCTGATCTGCCAGCAAATTTATAAATTTGCTGGAATCTTATCTACACTAGGTCAGGAACATTACTATTAGAGAATAACAAAACAAGCCCTTGTACATTCTAATTTGCTACTAACTACTATTAAACTAATCCAGCACAAGCATCAACGATCTCAAAAGCTCTAACAATATCCCCCCTAGATCGTTGCATACTTGTCTTTTCATTCTTCGGTTGAGGCCGCTGGATTATCAGTAGCTTGCTTCTCAGGCTCAGTTGGATTTTCTTCGTTAGTTGTTGTTTCTGGAGGTGCCTCGGTCTCGGTTGGTGCTTCCGGAGTTTCTTGAGTAACAGTAGCTTCACAAGTTGGTTGGACCTCCTTAATGGCCTCATATGTGGATGAGGCCGGAGGTGGTGATGTGGTGGTTGGTTCAGCAGTGGAAGCAGAAGATCCTCCCTTCTTTCTTTCGTGTTTCTTTTTCTTTCTTGCTTCCTGTTTCTTTGCATCTTTTTCTTTCCTCTTTTCCATTTTATCAACCAAATCCAGCATATCTCTTTTCAGCCTCCATGCTCGCTCCACCGCTCTCGAAAATAACGCCGCCTCCTCTAAATTTGCATTTCCTGCTCCTACGTTTATGCGACTGGCGTTTAGTATTGTTAGATCAGAGAGCCCAAACTTGAAGACATCCATCGGATCTAGAATACGGATATCCACGTTTTCGTTTGATCTTATTACAGCTTCACCGGTCTTGCTGTCATAAAACCATTTCTTGAAATTTGTGAGAGCGACAGGAGCTTCTTCTGGGAGTTTGATTCGTGTGACAACTTTAGCTGGGTTGATTACCCACGTCACTTTCCCTTTTCCAGTTACTGGATCGATTGTTGTTTTTGACACCCTGCGTCTTGGACGCTGTGGAGCGTGAGTTGGGGATCCTTTGTTACATTCTTTGGCAATTATGCGTTCGAAGTCCCTCCCAATTCCTCTTTCTTCGTGGTTCAGTATATCTAGACGACCAAGTTCCCGAAGATCCCACCTCGGAAGTGTGAACAGATCAAATCCAGTTTGAAAGTACTGAATTACTCCACCGCGTCTTTTAACTACGAACATTCTTCTAAGATTATCATACATCCAACTGATAATCTTATCGGTAGCTTCAGATTTTTCAACTTTGATAACTTGATGGAAATCAGGAAGTCGTTCTCTTTCCTTTTTGAACCATTCAGGGTGCTCGGGAGCAAAGGTTTTTCCATTCTCTTGCTCGTATAGAACTTCGTCCTCAAGACCCCATTCAAGAAACTTTGATGGCATATCTTCCCGATCGACAGCTTCTTCCTCACTTTCGTCTCCCTCAGATACCCTGTCAACCGACTCCAGACGCCTTTTCTTTGCCTCTGCCTCCTTTTCTTTTCTGGTTGTCTCTTCTGTTATGAAGGCATCGAAGTCAAAGATTTCATCAAATGTGAACATTGGCTTGATTTTCATTTTCTCACACATACTTCGCGTCATTCTAAACATTTTCTCCAGTCCTGCTTGCTGAAATCTGATGAATTTGGACTGTTTAGCCATGTATGCAGTCATTTCTTTGTTTTTCTTCCTTTGATCTTTGATCTTTTCCCTGAGGAGGTTGGTGTCATTCACTTGGTTTTTCAACAAACATATTTCTTTTGCCACAGTTGGACTTGCGTTCTCCACAAGTTTATCGTAAAGCTCTTGGAAGGGACGGATCCTTTGTGGCGGGACATGTGGCTTTGAAAACCTCGTTGGTTTTACCGGAGATACTTTCGAAGATATGTCATCAGTATTTTTCTTTCCCGCTGAGCCTTCTTCAGGATCTATTAACAGAGTATCAACAAAGTCATTAAGAGACTGCACCTCTTCTGGGATAACTTCAGGTCGTTCGGATGATGACATTTCTAGTCTCTTGAGTCTCCTTTCTTTCTTTTCCCTTTCCTCCAAAGCATGGATTTCTCTCATATCTTTGATGTGTTGCTGCTGTTCTTCAGATTCCGCTGCTCTAAGGCTGTCGCCCATGAATTTTTCTGTATTTTCTGGCGCCTTTTTCTTTTTGGGAGGCTCATCCTTATCAATCTCCTTTCCTTTCCTTTTGCCTTTCGAACGATCTTCCTTTTCAGCCGCCTCTGCTTCAGCTTGTGCAATCCTTTGCTGCTTTTCTCGGACTGCCTCTCTATATTTTCGATAAGCCTCTTTGACTAGTGGCAATCTCTCGGCCGCATACATCCAATCGTGCAGCATCACCCATTCATTAGTCTTAATTTCCGTATACTGACGACTTGTTGGTACATGGAAGGCATATAGGTTTCCATCATGTGGTGGATTTTCATACTGATCGTTTATCAGCATCTGAATGAAACGAGGATACATTGCCCAAGTTTTCCCGCTCACATTCTCTAGCATGTAGTTGAAAATTAGCCCAGAGATATTGAATTTACGCTTCAAGCACAGGCTCAGCATGGCTGCTGACCATTCCAGGTTTAGACCGTCAAATCCACCCTTTCTGTGAGCTAGGCACATAGCAATGACATGAACTATAAATCTCCAGTCTCTAGTCAGTCCATTTCTCTTAATCTCATTCTTTAGCCGAAAGTCTCCTGCGTATCCCATGCCACGGAATCCATCCAACACATCATCCTTGCTTGAAGAGATTGGATCTTGCTCGTCGTCTTTCAGCTTCAACACTTTGCGAATCCTATCTTCAGTGACTTCTACACGTTTGTTACGAACAGTTGAAGTAATTCCTCTCTTGTTGTTTATAGTTTCAGGCTTCGCATGTACCCAAAACTCTTGAATGTGGAGGCGATAAACGGGAACTTCTGCTTCAACTGCAAAGCCGATTCTGCTAGACTGAATCCACCTAGCTGCATCCTGAAAGTCCCGTGGTGTTTGATCGAGATTGATACTCTGGTTGTGCTTTAACGTAGTATCCCAATCAATATTTTTCACCATCTTGATTCTGAAACGCCAAACGATCCAAGTGAGAGAAATGTTGAGATATAAGCGGATATTTACAAGAAAATTTATGAATAAAAGCAATATTTACAAAAAAAAATTAGAATTTGAATTAAAAATCGCTGCCTGGTCGGTGATTGTCTTCGCTGCTGGTCCAGATATAGACAGCGATATCAGCGATGAATAGGATCGAGCCACCAGCGAAGACGATCCAGCAGCGACGATGAGATGGGCTTTATCCTCGGAGCGATCTACCAGCGAGGACATATTCTCGAGATAAGTTCGCTAGCGAACTTAGCGAAGACAAGGTTTTGTTTCCGGAAATGATTCAGCAGCGAAGACATTTGTCTCGGCCACTTTACCGGCGAAATAAGAATATTTCACTGGTTGCTCGAACTCGCGTTCGAGACTTTTGAAAATCCTTGTTATTTTCGCTGAGTTCGCTATGTTCAAGTCTAATTCGCTGGCATCATCTTTTTCATACTAAACCCTTCTAAAACCCTAACTGTTCAACCCCCTTAATCACTGATTTCCCACAATCAATATACGATTTAGGCGATTTCATTTCATTCCGTAGTGTAACGAAAGATAGTCACATACAAGCATCATATCTCAAACATATCATTAACAGATTTTAGGCATTTTAAGAACAATGTAGAGATAATTGAAAACCCAAACCCATACATCGATTGAGACATGAAACAAAACTTGAATCCGAACAAGATGAGAATGCAACGATTTAGTGAGCGATATTACCTGATAATCTTGACTGAACTTGAATCTTGTGTTGATTATGTTAGAGAAATCGGTGAAAAACTATAGAGAGAGTGTCCGGAGACTTAGCGAAGACGATGATGAAATGATTTGAGAAAAATTTGAAATGTGACGGTTATGAGATTTTTATACCTTGATATCCGTACCGGGCGAAATAGCTAATTCGCTGGAATCTTAATTTCGCCCACTTTGATGAGTTTTCAAAACGGTTTTAATTTCGCTTGGAAATTTCAAACTTTCTCGAAAAGCGTGCCCAGTATTGTTTAAAAACACCGAGAATTACGAAATATTTACAAAACAGAGAAAGTTGGGCCATTTAGACTTCGAACTTGGAACTTCTTGAAACGTTCGACGCTCGGTGACTTACCTGTAGAGAATCATATCGCCAACACTTGCCAAATCCTTATTTATTATTATTATTAATAAATACTAACCAGGGCACAAGAAAAACTGTCAGTATGTTTGTCCGCTTAAATCCATGCATCCTTCTTTCAACATGCCTTCGGAGAGCGCTTTTATCATGTTTTCAGTAATATTGACAAGACTTCTATGGCCCCCACACGAGCTATTGAGAATAGAAACATTTCGCCCGTGAGTCCCACGTCAGGACATACCCCCGCGATCAAGGTATGCACAAAGGTTCTTCATAACAGGTGAGTATATTGGATCCATTCATTTCAACGATAGAACGGAGATCAGGTCTGTACTTTCGTACAACAGAGATTCCAAGATCTATCGAGGGCGAGACAGATAGCTCGGTGAACAGGTCAGTACTTTCGTACAGCAGAGAGACCGAAACTAATCCATCAAAAGGTTTTTGGCCACGAAAGGCACTTATTATTAGAGGGTTTGGCCTTTTTTTTTTTTTTTTTTTTTTTTTAAGGCGCTTATTGTGAAGGGATATCATAGAAGTTCTAGGTCAGCATGTATCTGGATGCAGCAGAAGACCAACTATGATAACCCCCGAATGGAAACCAATATAAAGACCCGAGATTTCAGACTTTGGCAATCTATCAACACAAGATTTAAGACCATTAAGCCATATGCCGCAACGTGTTACCCACAAGATGCGTAATGCTTGAGAAAAGCCAGAATCCTTGTGAAGATGTTATGTTTTGCTCCCTAACAGCAGTTTACTCGTCGGTGTTGCTGAATCTACCGACACGTCGTTGCTTGATACCCCGATTTCTTTTTGTTTTGTTTTCTGTTTTGCAAGAAATGGCAAAGTGTTAGCAATTTTCTATCATTTCCTCTGACAGGAGTCAGATACATGCATCTCGTTTTGATTTTCTGGAATATCCCCCCTAAAATTTTTATTTTCGAAAGTCCATTTGCCCGAAAATGAAATTTTAAGAAGCAGAAAATCTTTTTGGTGGGCAACGCTGTACGATACTTGTTTTACTTTCAACAAACGGGATTTTTTTTTTTTTTTTTTTTTTTTTTTTTAGAAACAACTATGAACAGGGATAGAGTATTTATGAAAGCTTTTAGACACAAGATTCATTTCCAGTCAAGGAAATTAACCATTTCCAACCAGGTTACCAGCTGGTTGAATCGAGTTTTATCGAAAGCTTTGGTGAAAATGTCGGCCCGTTGCTGGGTTGTATCCACTGGTACCACTTGAATGTATCCTTTCTCATACGCATCTCGAATTGCGTGAATACGAATTTCGATATGCTTCGTTCTGGAGTGGTGGATGGGATTCTTCACAATTCCCAGACATGCCTCATTGTCGATGAAAATAGGAGTCTTCATGATGTTGATTCCATAATCCAACAACTGATTTTGTATCCAGAGAACTTGCGAACAGCAACTGTAGGCCGCGGTGTATTCTGCTTGAGCGGTGGAGGTGGACACAGTTGTCTGTTTCTTGCTTTGCCATGAGATCAGACGATTTCCCAAGAATTGGCATCCTCCTGATACAGACCTGCGATCTACTTTACAACCTGCATGATCACTGTCAGAGTAAGCAATAAGATCAAAATTACTATCTTTAGGATACCAAAGGCCTAGTTTCGGCGTTCCTTTAAGATAGCGGAAGATGCGGTTTCATGAGATTCCTTGGGATTAGTCTGAAAGCGAGCACAGAGACAGACTGCCCACATTATGTCGGGCCTGCTAGCTGTTAAGTACATCAGAGATCCAATCATCGAGCGATAGAGGGACTTGTTTACAGGTTTTCCTTGAGGATCTAGCGTGAGCTCTGTCTGAGAAGCGAATGGAGTACTCGCAACTTTGCAGTCGTTCAAGTTGTACTTTGCCAGAATATCCCTAATGTACTTGGCCTGATGAATAAGAATCCCGTCTTCCTTTTGCTTCACTTCTAGCCCCAAGAAGAATGTCAGTTCTCCCATCATGCTCATTTCAAACTGAGCCTTCATGACAGACTCGAATTCTCTACACAGTTCCTCGTTGGTGGACCCGAAGATGATATCGTCCACATAAATCTGAACTAGCATTATGTCTTCTCCGACTCTTTTGGTGAAGAGAGTCTTGTCGATCGTTCCTCTGGAGTACCCATGCTTCAAAAGATAAGTTGACAAGGTTTCGTACCAAGCACGTGGAGCTTGGTGAAGACCATATAGGGCTTTGTCCAACTTGTAGTAGCGACCTGGAAAATGAGGATCTTCGAAACCCGGAGGTTGGCACACGTAGACTTCTTCCTTTACTTTCCCATACAGAAAAGCGCTCTTTACGTCCATCTGAAAAACTTTGAAGTTTCTGTACGATGCGTAAGCCAGGAATATTCTGATAGCCTCCAATCTTGCAACTGGAGCGAAAACCTCTTCGTAATCAATTCCTTCTTCTTGACGGTAACCCAGCACCACTAATCTGGCCTTGTTCTTGATTACTACTCCACGATCATCCATTTTGTTACGAAAGACCCATTTGGTACCGATTGGAAACTTTCCTTCGGGTAAGTCGACTAGCTCCCAAACTTTAAGCTTCCTGAATTGAGATAGTTCTTCTTGCATCGCCTGAACCCAACTGGAATCTTGAATAGCGTCTTCGATGTCCCGTGGAACTGATTGTGACAGAAAAGCTGCAAATAGCCCTTTGTTGATGCTTGATGATTGCCCGCGTGTACGCACTCCTTCTTCGACTGCGCCGATAACATTTTCAAGAGGATGATTTCGATTTGTCTTGTATCCAGCATTAGTCAGAGCTTCAATTTGCTGCGGAAGGTTGGTGAAGTGTTCGTCCACATAAATCACTGGTAGATCATCTTCTTGTGTTGGTTCATCCACGTTCGCCTGTGAAGAAGAAGCACCGTTTTCAGGGGTGTTCTCAGGCGAAGTGTCACCAGTTGCTTCATCCACAGAGAGAAGTGGATTAGCAGAGAATGGAGTGAAACGGGTAGTGAATGGAGTGAGACCAATATCTGAAGTATCAAACAGAGGTTCAACTTGAGCGACTTCTGCAGGTTCTGCTTCTGGAACATCTTCTGGAATTTCAAAGGTGTTGAAGATCACACCCACATCATAAAACCAGTTGGGAGTACTTCCGGTGTTAGTGTAATTTCCTTCTTGAAAATCAACGTAGTACGACTCAATCACCATCTTTGTTCTTTTGTTGTAGACTCTGTAAGCTTTCTGAGTGGATGAATATCCCATGAAGTAGCAGACATCACCCACTGCTTCGAACTTGATGAGATTCTCTTGAGTGTTTAGAAGAGTGCACGAGCATCCAAATGGTCTGAAGAAATCAATAAGCGGCTTTCTTTTGAAAAGAAGTTCATACGCCGTTTTTCCATGTGGTTTTACAATAAGAACCCTGTTCAGAACGTAGCAAGCCGTGTTAACTGCTTCTGCCCAGAAGATGATTGGAAGCTTTGAGTCCACTAACATGGTCCTTGCGGCTTCAATCAATGTTCTGTTCTTGCGTTCAGCAACCCCATTTTGTTGAGGAGTTCTGGCTGCACTGTATTGAAGATGAATTCCCTTTTCTGCACAGAAGGATATGAAAGTTTGATTTTTGAATTCCGAGCCATTATCACTTCTGATTGACTTCACTTTTAATTTGGTCACGTTCTCAATCAAGGGAATGAATGCCTTGAGAATTTCCGCTGTTTCACTTTTAGCCTCAAGAAAATAAACCCAAGAAAAACGCGAGAAATCATCTGTAATCACCAAACAATAAGAACTTTTAGCTAGACTTTTAACACTGATTGGACCAAAAAGATCCATATGCAACAACTGAAGAGGTGCCGTAATCGTGTTCACTGCTTTGGACTTGTGCGGTTTCTTATGTTGTTTTCCCTGGGCGCATGCAATGCATTTTTCAGAAAAAGGAAATTCCTTAATTGGAAGACCTCTAACTAAGTTTAACTTAGAAAGTTTGTTCATATTTTTTAAATTAACATGCCCCAGTCGCCTATGCCAAAGCAGTGATTCAGATTCTGAAGCCTTAGAGATCAAGCAGGTTAAGTTGTCATTTGTCTTGGCGTTTTTCATGTTGAGCACGTATGTGTTGTTTTGTCTTGGAGCTGTGAGCATGATCATTTCAGCAGGAACAACATATCCGGGCTTCAGAAATAAGCATTCCATGTCATTGAAAAGCACCGATATTCCTTTATCACAGACTTGAGAGACACTCATGAGATTGTAGCACAACTCCGGCACATAGTTGACATTCTCCAGAGTGAGGGCTTCAGACACCACATCTCCTACTCCAACAATCTTTCCTCCCTTCTCGTCTCCAGCGAAAGATACGAAATCACCATCAATGAAGCGAAAATTCTTTAGGAGTTCCTTCAGTCCTGTCATGTGTCTTGAACATCCGCTGTCTACGTGCCAGATGTATTCCATGAGCATGCGGAGCCATTTCTGGAGTTTATTCTGATATACACAAAAGCACAAATATACAAATTAGTTAGTTTTGGGAACCCAGATTTGCTTCATTTCGAATCTATCGTGATTTTGACCCACTTTGGCCTCTTTTTGTTTCCAAAAATAGGCCGTTGACTCAACCAGATTTTTAACAGACTTCTTAAGATAATTTAGCTGATATGTGACGTCTGTAAGAAAATCATGCTCTGGTTTAGAAAGCTTCTTGGTTTTACAATGTTTCGCTGTATGTCCTAAATGACCACAGCGAAAACATCTTTTATGTCTGGGTCTTTTGGTGTTAGAAGATGATGTATGTGATGAGTGTCTTGAGCTTTCTGCTTTCTTCATTTTCTTGTCAACTCTGCTTTCATCTTCTGAGCATTCTTCATCATTGTCATAATCAGACGAGCTTTCGGACGTTTGGTATTCACTTGAGTCATGTTCTTCACTTGCTTCGTAAATTGAATCATTGCAGCTTTGATCTTCGCTTGAACTTTCTGGATTTTGGTCTTCAATAGTTTCAGCACTTGAGCTTTCTGAGTTTTCATCATTTGTTGTGTGATCTTCACTTGAGGTCTTCAAGGTTTCTTCACTTGAGAATTCTGTGCTTTCACTGTCTGTTGTTTCTGACATTTGCTCATCCTCAAGGCTTGAAGCAGAG
Organism: Helianthus tuberosus; assembly: GCA_030545235.1. NCBI lineage: Eukaryota > Viridiplantae > Streptophyta > Magnoliopsida > Asterales > Asteraceae > Helianthus > Helianthus tuberosus. The sequence continues at coordinate 8,368,860 of CM060434.1, read as the reverse complement.
CTTGAGTCTTTGTTGTCTTGATCTTCAGAATCTGTCATACCTGTTCGAGATGGAATAAATTCTGGAATTTCCTCGGTGAGGAATTTTCCAAAGCTATTCTTTTTCAATTCTGGCACAAATACAGGAGATTCACATACAACTTTATCATCACAAAATGCAGAATTTAAATCATGACATTCAGACATAACATGTTCACGATCACGGGTCTCAAATGTAGGCACATGGCCCTTACAGTCATCCGAAGATTTAAATTTAGGCACATGGCCATTACAGTTATCCATCCTAATTAAATTATTACATTCATCCCGAATATTGTTTTCCTTAGAACAGTTCCAGGCGAACCAGTTAACAGTGGAATAACTGTTGCCTGAATAACCTATTCCTATTTTTGATCCCCCGCAGTCTCCATCCTCATCGCACACATCTTCTTTACACACAATTGGATCTGCATTACTTTTAGAAAAGTTAGCGGTTGTTTCATTTTCACAAGAATTTGTTTGTTCTACAGAGGCATTTTCATCAATGAGATCGTTTTCGGGATGAGGAGTAGGTATAGGCACATAGTTTTTGCTATGTGGTGGGAGAAAGAGTTTTCTCTCGTTTCCTTGCCTATCCTTATACCCAATTCCGTCTTTCACATACGTTGGTCGTTGGCATTTTTTGATGTCAGTAAAGGCCTTTTGACTGACATTCCATTTATCAATGATGATTTGCAATTTGTTCTTTTCATTTAAAGCCATTTCTAATCTATCTGTGAGATCGTTAATGATCAAATCTTTTCTAATCACAAATTCTTTTAGAGTTTGCATCTCAGCTAAAGTTGAATTTAACTTTCTCTGGTATGCAGCCTCGTTCAGTTTAAGTTCGTTATTCATTTTTAAGGCCTTGTCTTTTTGTCTCTCAAATTCAAGATTAAGAGACTTGTAATGTGCCACGACATCAACGCATGCAGGTGTGCATAACTTTTCCTTGAAACTAAGTGGAATACTGTTTACCAAGTCCTTGTCTGCTTTCTCCTTTGACGAATCTGCTTTCATCGCGGCAGCTGGGACCTTTTTCTTGTCCTTTTCAGATGTCTCTTTTGAAGCACGCTCCTCTGCTTGATCACACATCTCTTCTTTTTCAGGCTCCACTGAAGTCAGAATGCTTTTCAAACCTTTGTCAGCAGTATTTTCTCCTTTTGGAATTCCAGCTGTCTGCTTCTCAAACTGCCTTGAAGAGGATTCACCCGTGATCTTGGCCATCAGGGCTTTTTTGACTTGCTCCTTTGCTTCAGTGATTTCTTCACTCCAATCATAGTCTTCTACGACTAAAGCCTTTGGCGTGCTAGGGGACGCGTTGTTCTTGTTCTCTTCAACTGTGATTTGCTTTACAGCAGGAGTGGTTCCACTGTTTCCTTCTTTCAACAGAGGACAATCACGCTTGAAATGTCCTAGATTCTTGCAGTTGTAGCACCTAAGTTTAGATTTGTCAAAACCAGCTTTTCCAAGACCCAGACGCTTTCCTGTCTTGTCTTGAAATTTCTTTAGCCTCAAAGTGATCATGGCCATTTGCCATTTCAGATCCATTTCCTCCATATCATCTGGATCAACCTGATACATGTCTTCAGCAGTGAACATCTCCTTTTTCAGCTCCCCCGACATCAGGGCTTCATAGCTACTCAGAAAAGTGTTGAAGAGTGCCACGTTTTCAGTGGACACTTTCAATGCTTGAGTGTCAACAGTGATAGTCTTCTCAACAAGTTGTGGGGCTTTTGATGCGCTTGCGGAAGCGTTTGCGTAGATTAAGTCAGAAACTTGTGGAGTAATGCCCCCTGAAGCAATAAATGCCACATTCTTCAATCCAGCTGAGTTCTGAGTTGACTTTGGTTGGTAACCGGCAGTGTTCATCTCTCTTTTGTTGACATCCATTTCAAAGGCTTTTAAGGTGTTGATCAGGTCGGACAGAGTGACAGGATTTGGATTGTTGAGGAAATCCTTCTTGATCATCATGCATTGTAGGCTCCATTCTTTGGGAAGTGAGTCTAGCAGCTTCTTTATTGCAGCACGGTTAGTGACAGGATTTCCTGCCTTCTTCATTTTGGTCATCATATTCAGAAAGCGACTGATGTGATCTGACAGACTTTCTCCACGAACTCCACAGAACATGTCGTATTGCTTCTGCACCATATCTCTCTTACTTTCAATTAGCTCTTCATTTCCTTCATAATACTCAATCAGTGCATTCCAGAGAGCACTTGCAGTTCGGTGTTCTTCAAACATGTTGCAATCATCAGTTGACAGGGCCATGGTTAAGGCTGCATGCGCACGGCGATCGCGTTGAATTAGGGCTTTGTCTTCCTCAGTGAAAGTTGTGGGGTCAGGATTAGCAACTACCAAATCATTACGAATCACCGTTGGAATGTGGGGACCAGCGGTGACTGAAACCCACAAATTGTAGTCAGTGTATTCGAAGAACGACTGGATGCGAGTCTTCCAAGTGCTGAAGTCTTCAGCACCTTTCAACTTTGGTGGACGAGTGGTAGTTCCAGTCTCGAGTTCAGCTTGTGCAATTGGACTCAGTTGATTTAGCGACATCTTGGCTTGTTTAGACAAATTTTAGCTGATCAGAACTTAAATTCGCTGACAGGTCGCAGGTTAACCGGCTAGAGACTTAACTTCACTGGTAAACGAAGACACCTGTTCACCTTCGCTGACTGATCCTCGACCTTCGCTAGAGCGAGCGATCAAGATAACTTCGCTGACAAATCAAAACACAGACAGATGTTAGGTTAATTTCACCGATAACCGTGATAAGAACGCTGTGGTTCGCTATCACGGCTCTCGAAGTCGCCTTCGATAATTTCGCTCAAGGGACAACTGACACTATCTCGCTAAAGATCAACAATTTCGCTCGAACGATGGTCGCCGAAATTAATGATTATGCGATAAGGACCTCAACGACTTAAAGATACTTCGCTATATTCAACGCTGAGTGCGCTGTCTTCAAAAATAATTTCGCTGTATTCAAATATTGTTCGCTGTCTTCAAGTTATATTCGCTGGACAGAGGGTTTAACACGAACAAAAACCCTCTAATCACTCAAAAACAGCTCAAAAACCATGTTTTGATGCATCAAAATGTCCTAAATGACTCCCTAATCATGTATTAACAAAAACCTTTTCATTAAACACACCAAATCAATCCATTTTAAGCTCAAAAATTTGAAAAACCTTGAAACTTTGAAAAACCTTCAAAACAATGAAAAATCTCAACAAGAACACAACAACCAAGAGCACAAAGGCTCTGATACCAAATTGTAGATCCCAAAAACGAATCCGGATCACAGTGGTTGGTTGTTTTAACCCATAACACCTATTGATTAGGTGTTTGAGATATGAAAAGTTAAGAAATATCAAAGATGAAGGGAAGCTAATGGATTAATGAATACAACAAGTGTTGTATTGAATCCAAACAATGAGATATAGCAATAAACAACCTTGGATATCAGATTTAAGCACTAGATCAGCAAGAGAAAGTAACAACACCAATATTCATTCTAAGAGCCAAAAGTTTGCCAAGGTTACAATGTGAGGGCTATTTATAGTGTGTTCCTGATCTGCCAGCAAATTTATAAATTTGCTGGAATCTTATCTACACTAGGTCAGGAACATTACTATTAGAGAATAACAAAACAAGCCCTTGTACATTCTAATTTGCTACTAACTACTATTAAACTAATCCAGCACAAGCATCAACGATCTCAAAAGCTCTAACACCCATCTTCCTTTTTTGGCTCCAAGCCTCTTCTTTAAGTTACTGACTATTATCTTGTTCGAGGATTCAGCTTGCCCATTCGCTTGAGGATGTACCGGAGTAGATGTGATCATTTTGATTCCCCAATTCTTGCAAAAGTCAGTAGTCCTTTTGCTTATAAACTGGGACCCATTATCACAAATGATCTCAGCTGGTACCCCAAACCTAGTCAGGATATTCCTCTTTATAAAGGATACTACTTCTTGGTGTCTAACTTGAACAAATGCTTCAGCTTCAACCCACTTAGAGAAATAATCCGTCATTGCTAACATAAAGACTTTTCCTCCCAGAGCTTTTGGTAATTTCCCTACTATATCCATCCCCCATTTCATGAATGGCCAAGGGGAAACTACAGGATATAGTGGTTCAGCTGGTTGATGTAGTATGTTACTATGCCTTTGACATGCATCAGATCTTCGAGCATATTCTGCAGCATCTTTCCTCATCGTTGGCCAATAATATCTTGTCCTTAATACTTTCGAGAACAATGATCTGCCCCCGGTGTGATTACCACAATCCCCTTCATGTATATCCTGAAGTACTTCTTTGGCTTCAGGATCCTCCAAGCACCTCAAATATGGTCCTGCAAGAGATTTCTTGTATAACACATCATTTATAATAGTAAATCGTGATACCTTCATCCTAAATGCCTTAGGATTTTCCTCCCCGGGAATGTGTCCTTCCTTGAGATATCTCATGATTGGAGCCGTCTAGGATTTGGGATACTTTTCAGGATACTCCGCATCAGGATCCTGAATACCCGCTACTTCTTTATCCTGAGGATTCGTTGCAGGATACAAGATATGTAATATCGGTATTTGGGTCCCTTCTGGTATCCTAATCGATGATCCCAGATTTGCTAAGGCATCTGCTTCAGCATTATCCTCCCTTGGTACCTGTTCAAGTGTAAAAACATCGAAATATCCTGCTAATTTTTTAAGAATATCGAGGTATTCGATTAATTTCTCACCCTTAACTGCATAGGATCCATTAAAGTGGTTCGTAATTAACAAAGAATCAACATATACTTGTAAATTTTTGATACTCATGATCTTAGCCAACTCTCATCCTGCAATTAAAGCCTCATACTCTGCTTCATTATTAGTAGCAGGAAATTCACACCTAATAGCCTGGGGTAATATGTCCCCCTGTGGCAATTTTAGTAGTATTCCTAATCCTACTCCTCTTATATTAGATGCACCATCAGTATATAATGTCCAGGATCCTGAGGATTCTCCTAACTGTTGAACTTCTAGGTCTACCTCATCCTGAATATCACTACTAAAATCAGCCACAAAGTCAGCTAAAGCCTGAGACTTTATGGCATTTCTAGGTTCATACACTAAATCATAAGCACTCAACTTTACCGACCACTTAGCCATCCTGCCTGACATTTCTGGTTTCCTAAGCACACTTTTAACAGGATAATTTGTTTTAACATGAATCCTATGTGTCTCAAAGTAATGTCTAAGTTTCGTTGATGCCATAACTAATGCTAGTATCAATTTTTCTAAATGAGAATATCTAGTTTCAGGATTTAACAAGCTTTTACTAACATAATAAACAGGATATTGCTGACCTTCATGGTCCTTTACAAGGACGGCACTTACAGCATTCCCTGATACTGCGAGGTATAGGGATAATGGTTCACCATTCTCAGGCTTCATCAGTAGAGGTGCGGTTGAAAGATATTGCTTTAAATCCTGTAGGGCCGCTTCATGCTTCTCACCCCATTCGAATTTCTTGTTCTTCTTCAGGATATCATAAAAATCTTTGCATTTCTCTGAGGATCTTGAGATAAATCTGTTTAATGCTGCCACTCGCCCTGTTAATCGTTGAACATCCTTCATATTTGAGGGTGATTTAATATCCAAGATGGCTTTAATCTGCTCCGGGCTCGCCTCTATTCCTCTTTTGGTCACCATATATCCTAGAAATTTTCCTGCCCCCACTCCAAAATGGCATTTAGCAGGATTTAGCTTCATGTTATACTGATCCAGGATATCAAATGCTCCTTTAATATCTTGGAGGTGATCTTGTCGTCAATGTACACCTCCATGGTGTCCCCCAGTTTGTCTTTGAACATCATGTTTACCAATCTTTGGTATGTTGCACCTGCATTTTTCAAACCAAAAGGCATAGCTGTATAACAATAAATACCTGTCGGTGTCATGAATGCAGTATCCTCCTGGTCAGAAGGCTCCATTTGGATCTGTTGAAATCCTGAGGATGCGTCCATGAAGGTCAGCATTTCATGCCCGGCAGTGGCATCTACCATTGCATCAATGTGGGGAAGAGGAAATGGGTCTTTAGGACAAGCTTTGTTCAAGTCTGTGTAGTCTACACAAACTCTCCATTTCCCATTTTTCTTTTGTACCACAACCACGTTTCCTAGCCACCTTGGGAACTTAACCTCTCTGATCATCCTGGACTTCAATAATCTCTCAACTTCTTCTTGGATAATCGTATTCCGCTCAGGAGCAAACTTCCTTCTTTTTTGCTGAACAGGCTTGAATGATTTATCAATTCCAAGCTTGTGAGTGATAATGTCTTTGGATATGCCTGTCATATCCTCATGCTTCCATGCAAACGTTGACATCCTGCATTTCAAAAAGTTAATTAACTGTTCTTCAATATCCTGAGGGATATTGGTTCCTACGAGCACCTAGATATCAGGATTATCCTGATCCAGGATAATTTTCTTCACATCCTGCTCCGAATCCTCCACGATATCCTGGGCCCGCATCTTTAATTGCTATGTTGTACTAGGCTTGGTTGAGGATTTCATCGAGGATGAGTAGCATTCTTTCGCCTCCTGCTGATCACTATCAACTTTGACAACTCCCCTAGGGGTAGGGATCTTGATGCATTGGTGATACGTTGATGGCACAGCCTTCATATCGTGAATCCATGGTCTTCCCAGTATGATGTTATAGCAGGATAGAGAATCCATCACACAGAAACGTTGTATCGAGTTGACTCCTTCAACGTATACTGGTAACTTTATCTCTCCCACTGTGTTTCTAGCCTCTCCACTAAACCCAACAAGCACGGTAGACTTTGAAGTGATATCCATTGGAGATACATTCATTCTCTTCAGAGTCTCAAGTTGGATTATGTTAACGGAGCTGCCATTATCAACCAATATCCTGCGTACAAAATGGTTAGCCACATATAATGTTATTACCAGAGCATCATGGTGAGGATCCTGGACAGTATCCCTGTCATCAGCATCAAATGTGATCACTTTGTCAGTTGTGAGGGTAGCCATCCTGACAGGTTTGTCTCCCCTTTCGGCCTTAGCTTCTTTTGCATGTCTCTTTGCCGCCGAATACGAAGTCCCACAAATGTCGGATCCTCCCGAAATGAAGTTGATTATCTTGGCATCCGTGGGAGGTGATGCTGCTCGCTCAGGATCCTTCTCAGTATCCTGACCCTTATTCTTCTTTCTTCCTAAGAGATCTTTCAGATATCCCTTGCTTAGAAGATAGCTTATTTCTTTCCTTAGAGCAATGCAATCCTCAGTTACATGTCCGAAATCTTCGTGGAAAGCACACCATTTTGACTTATCTTTCCAATCGGCCTTTTGTTGATTCTTTCGAGGCCACCTAGCCTTGTCTCCTAAACCCTGCATGGCATACATTAATTCATGAATGTTAACAGAAAAGCAATACTCAGATAGTTCAGGATATTCTTCAGGATCCTCATCTTCGACAGCATTCACTCTCTTATTTTCATTTCTACCATATGGCTTAGGCCGATATGGCTTGAATGAGGATTCAGACTTCCTGTTAGTTGACTCATAGGTGTTGGATGAGTTCATTCTCTCCTGCATCTTCCTGACATCCTCCAATCGAATACATCTTAGGGCCCTGTTTCGAGCTTCATCCAAGTTCCTGCATGGGTTCATTACAAGATCTTGATAAAATTGAGAATCTTTCTGCAGCCCCATCTTGAAAGCTTGCACAGCTGTTGCAACATCAAGATGCGGAATGTCTTGGGATTCCCGGCTGAACTTGTTCACATAATCCCTAAGGGATTCCTGAGGCCCCTGTGTTATCCTGTAGAGGTCACTTGTTAGTTTCTCAAAGCTTCTACTACAAGAAAACTGACTATTAAATAAATTTACTAAGTGAGCAAAAGATGTAATCGAATGCGGAGGAACATTCAAGAGCCATTTCAAGGCTGATCATGTTAAGGTAGAACCAAAACCCTTGCACAAGCATGCTTCCTTGAGATCTGGAGGGATAGGGTTAATCTCCATTCTTTCCCTATACTGAGCAATATGCTCCTCAGGATCCGTAGTTCCATCGTAAAGCTTCATGTTGGGGGTTTGAAATCTCTTTGGGATCTCAGCATCACAGATAGGATATGCAAAATGAGATATCGTGTGGCTGTCTTGGGACACTTCCGGGATCGGCTGGACCACCCCAGGTACACTAGATATCATATCCTTCAACTTCTGAAGTTCCCTAGTAAGTGCTGATGTTACACCTGTATCCTGCAAAGATCCACTATTGTTAGTAGCATGAGTATTATTATTATTTGACACGTTACCCGTTGGAGGATTTTGCCCATATCCTGAAGCATATCCTGAGCTCCTCATGGTTGACATCCTGACCGAGGAGGGTATTTCAGGAGTGTGATTCTAAGGAAGGCTGGGGACAATATTCCCCATGTTATCCTCAGTATACACAGCTGAACTGAAGTTCAAAGTTCTGGGTTGTAATGGAGTGACAATATCCTCAGCAGATCTACTCGAGCCGGACTTTAGGAGTTGTATTTCCCTCAACAGCATTTGGTTTGTTTCCTGTTGCTGCCTCATTTGTTCCTGCACTTCCAAATAAGGTTAGAATTTCATCATTAGAGGCTAAAACGGGAGAAGATTCCTGAACACTGCGAGTAGGGATAATATCCTGAGGTCGTGAAGAGGCTGGCATCCTTGGAGGAGGTGGTGGAAGCACCGAACCGGTAGTAGCAGAAGTCATAGCAGACACAGTGGAGGAACTCATGTTTGATCTTGAGGCCATTATGGACAATGTGGCAAAAAGTTTTGAAAATAGAAAACCGATTAGCGATTTCACAAAAATTTTTAGTAAAGAGAGCACCACTTGCCCCACGGTGGGCGCCAAATTGTTTTGGTCAAAAATTACCGAGGCAATTAAGTGATCAAATTAGTTAAGTGAGGTAGTGTGCTAGAAAGTGTGTTGAAAATATGCCGGTTAAGTTATTTGGAAAATCAGTATTCAGGATACGGCTCAGGATATTGAGATGTATCTATGATCAAACAATGAGCAAAAAGTAAAAGAAATGACACGAGATGTACGAGGAAAGCCCTTGATCAATCTAGATCGCCGGCATAAAACCTCGGGAGCTGACAATCGCAGCTGCCTTGTTCTTCTTATTGCTTCAAACGTCAAGATACAGTGCAGGATATAGACCAGATCGCTAAGTGTTACAATGCTTTTGTATGAAAGTGAAAATTGCTAGAGAGCGAGTGTTCGAGTGTATTCAGTGAAAATGTGATGTCCTATTCGATCAGGTATACCACCTATTTATAGTTACGAAATAGAAACTAAAATTCCTATAAATATGGGATGTTCCCGAATATTCCATAAATAGCCGTTTGGAACCAAATAAAGCGGGCTCAACGTCTTTCCTTGAACAACTTGGACCGAGTCTTCCACGGAATGAGTCCTTGTGAACGTTGCTAGCTTCTAACCCACGTACCTGCACATGATCCGTTAGTAATCCTGAGGATACAATTCAGGATATTACCAATATCCTGAATTAGCATCCCGGATGTAAACAAATACCATATAACCAAGATATAAATCAAGATACTTTCCAGGATATGGGCTCAGAATTTCGCTCATAACAATTACCGTTCTGAGGATTTTGGCCATATCCTGAAGCATATCCTGAGCTTCTCACAGTTGATATTCTAACTGATGAGGGTATCTCAGGAGTATGATTCTGGGAATGGCTAGGAACAATATTTCCTCGGTTATCCACGGTATAAACTGCAGAACTGAAGTTCAAAGCCCTGGGTTGCAAGGGAGTGACAGTATCTTCAGCAGGCCTGCTCGAGCCGGATTTCAAGAGTTCTATCTCTCTCATCAGCATTTGATTAGTTTCCTGCTACTGCCTCATCTGTTCCTGTACACTACCAAACACATTTAGAATTTCCTCATTAGAATCTAAAACAGGACCAGATCCCTGGATGTTGCGAGCGGGGATAACATCCCGAGCCACATGAATTTCAGTTCCTTGGAAGAAGCTTGAGATCTCGGAGGAGGTGGTGGGAGCACCGAACCAATTGTTGCAAAGGTTGTAGCAGACATGGTGGAAGAGCTCATGTTTGATCTTCAGGCCATTGAAAATAGTGTAGCAAAAAGTTTTGAAAATAGAAAGCTAAGTAGCGATTTTGCAAAAGCTTTTAGTAAAAATAGCACCACTTGCCCCACGGTGGGCGCCAAATTGTTTTGGTCAAAAATTACCGAAGCAATTTAGTGATCAAATTAGTTAAGTGAGGTAGTGTGCTTGAAAGGTGTGTCGAAAATATTCAAGTTAAGTTATTTGCAAAAACAGTTTGAGGATACGGCTCAGGATACAGAGTTGTATTTATGATCAAACAATGAGCAAAAAAGGTAAAGGGTGACACAGGATATACGAGGAAAGCCCTTGATCAATCTAGATCGCCGACACAAAATCTCGGGAGCTGACAATCGCAGCGGCCTTGTTCTTCTATTACTTCAAATATCAGGATACAGTGCAGGATATGATGCGGATCAACTAGGTGTTACAATGTGATTTGAATACAAGTGTTGGTGTGTAGTGATTGCTAGTAACTAGAGAGTAAAGTGTGCGAATGAAAGTGAGTGCCTTAACTTGATCCGATCATACTATTTATAGTTAAACGAAAACAACTAACTATCCTAATAAACCGGGATGCTTCGAATATTCCCAAGTAAACGTTGCAGTCCTGGTCTTTCGGGATCAACGTCTTTATTTCAACTGATTTGCCCGAGTCTTGGGGGGAAAAAGTCTTCTTGAACGTTGGAGACTTGTACCTCTTAATCTGCACGTGATTAATTCAGTTAATACCAGGATATCGTACCAGGATGTTACCAATATCCTGATCACAAGTAAACAATCAAAAGAAGAATATTAGTCAGGATATATGCTCAGAAAAAGACCCATAACATGTAGTATCGGTATCTGAGTTCCTTCCGGTATCCTGACAGTAGATCCTAAATTTGAGAGAGCATCTGCCTCAGCATTTTCCTCTCTTGCTAGAGAGAAGAGTGTGAGAGTTAAAGAGCTCGAAAAGTGTGTTTTTCCTATGATCTGGCCTTCCTTATTTATAGTTACAAGAATTAACTAACTATCCTAAAAATCCGGGATACTTTGAATATTCACTTGGGACCGTTGTAGACCACTTCTTTCGGCTTCAACGTCCTTTTCTAACCAATTTGAGCGAGTCTTCAGGGTGACTTGGTCCTCATTAACGTTAGTCCCTTGTAGCCAACGTCTACAAGCAAATTATTAGTAATGACTAAGTTACTCCACATGATGTTACCAATATCCTGGTTCGGTCCTGATCGCAGACAAGAAACATAAAATCAAGATATACCGTCAGGATATGGGTTCAAAATTCCACCCATAACAGTATGTATTGTTTTTCTTTTCACTATTTGTATATTTTTATATTTACAAACTACATCGTTGGCCTAGTAAATCTTTAATATTCCTTTTGATAGTTCTTAACATATCAACCCATGAAATAATAATAAATCCATTGTTCTAATTTTTTTAATCTTTATCTATACTATATACTATACAATAAAAAAAATTAATTAGTAACACGTATCATTCACCAGAGACATCTACTTTTTGGTTTTCCGGTCTTTTTTCCTAAATATCTTATACTAGTTAAATAAATAAGATATTAATAATAAATCTTATCATACTTTGAATTTCGAATAGAAGCCTTTTGTTTTTCTAATAAAATGTTATCCTCAAATTTATATTGTTTATTTAACATATTTTTAAATAAACCAAATTATTTATCACGAAACCAAACTTTGTACTATTAATATATTACTTGTTTTTATTTTCATTTAAAAAAAATATTCTCAAATTTAAATTCCTTTGAGTATATCCGTTCGTTTTTCAAAGATAAACATTTTTTTTATTGTTTGGTGTATAAAATTATATTTATCCCGCTCATGTAATATACAAGGTTTTTTATCCTTTTCTTACTTAGTTTACAAAATTAAAATTTTTTAAACTAACGTGGTTATTTGATATATAAGTATTTTTGTTATTTGGTATATAAAATTACTTTTATTCAACACATACAATAAACGGGTTCTTAAAGATATAACTTTTTTATTATTTACTATATAAAATTAGATTTATTAAACCCATGTAATATACATAAACCGGGTTTTAATGATAAATTGTTTTATTATTTAGTATATAAGATAATATTTATTCAACTAAATGGGGTTCTAACTTTTTGATTATTTTTTTATTTTTAGTATAAACCCTTATATTATAAATATCATACACCAAATACGCGTTTGTGTTAGTTTTTCTTCAGGACAATCCGGATAATTCAATGTAACTTTTTTTTTTGAAAACGTAGTTGCATTCAAAATAGCCGTAAGAAGATGAACCAAGCTGGTAACGGGCGAACAACATCGTTACGGGTGTCGGTGTTCAAAATTTTGTTTGTGTTTGAAAATATGTGTTGATATCCTTTTGGAAATATAGGACCTTATTTTATGCTGGTATCCATTTCTATAGTTTTTGGTTGAGCAACCCAATCCGCGGCTTAACATGATCCGATGTAAATTTCTTTTACGGTTTTCGCATGGTAAAACACTTGTAGATATCCTCTTGACTATATACATTGCGATATTAGTAGCGGGTCTTGGTGTCGTATAAAATCGAACTGATACCGACCGAAACCCGTTGTGTAGTGCTACCATTTTTACTTGTTATTGTACATTTAACCAATGGAACCACTATAACACTCCAATGATATGGTTTTCATCCAACACTTAACCTTTTGGCATGTTATATGCCATGTCTTCTAATAGTTCGAAACAGGGCCGGCCTTGAGAATTCATGTACCATGTTCGAGCTCAAAAAATGTGCCTTTAGGCCTTAAACGAAATATATAATGTTAACTAGTTTTTTTTATACAACCGTTGACAAAATCATAGTATTCGAATTATTTTTTCTTGTCAAATGGGTTTTGGGGTAACTAAATCTAATTGGCTAACTTCTAAACTTTAAAAATTGTTTTGTAAATGGGCCTATATTGGTGTTTGTATGGGTATACTAATTCAAATAGAGAAAAATGCACGGATAGTCCCTGTAGTTTTGTAAAATAACATCTGTAGTCCCAAACTTTTGGAAATTCCACCGGTGCTCCCTATGGTTTGACAGTTTGTTACTCGGATAGTCCCTGGAGTGGATGTCCATTAGTTTTCTCCGTTAAGTCTATGTAAAATGACAAAATTACCCCTTATTAAAAAAAAGTTTAAAACATTAAAAAAAATCCATCCCGCTTTATATGTTATCATATCCGGCAAGTTCTCCGGATTCCGGTAAACCAAAATCACTAATCCAGTCCTTTTTAATCCATTCCTTTTGCAATAATACTTATCTCCATCGTTTCTCAACCGAATCTTTAAGATTTGTCTTATAACTCGCGCATTATGTTTATCCGGTAAACCAACTGACTCCGAAAATCCTATTACGACTCTGATCCGTTAACCGACTCGAAGCAGTATAAATACATACTCATAAACCTGTTCCAAACTGGCACCACTTCAAATTCACATCAAATTATCATATGCTTCTCCGTTTTTGCTACTCGCCAGAGTTTATATTCCGGCCAAGCTTCAAGTTCGACCTATCCGAGCTATGTAGGTACAAATATTTATATGCATTTTTCTCATAGTTGTTACTAACAGAGGGAAAACCATCTTTAATTTTGTGGATTAATTGGGTAGGGTTTATTTGGGATGATTTTCGGGAAGTTGATGGAACTTCAGTGTCACACCCCAACCGATGGCGGAAACATCGGGGTGTGGCACTGAGCGAAACAGATTGTTCAGAAGTTTCCATAACAATTATCATTACCAATCAATTTAAATTAACATGTCCCATACCATACCTCAAAAGGTAAACAAATTATTATAGACAAAATCTAAGCAAATTGTTCTGTTTCGACAACTCAGGTTTCAAAAGTACAGACAACTATTTGTTGGTTACTAAGACTCTTTCCTAGACTTGATTTCCAAGCAAATAGACACCTTAAGCACATGTCACATACGTTAAAAAAAGGTCAATACACATAGTGTAAAGGCGAGTATACAAGTTTGATATAGCATATAGAGTTCGAAATAGTTTACGCATAACCAGCACGTACAATGAGTAAAACGAAGCATGTTAGTTATCGACATGAACCTATCGATACCAATGACTGTGGGTTGACTGCCCAAGGCAGTTCGTAATACACGATCACCACTGTAATCCATGCAGATAATTGTCCTTAACAACCCCCGTGTGAACGGGTGCTGAGTCCAATCTATAGTACTATCGTTGCTAAGGCAGGTAGACAGCATTCCATGTGTAAACATAACAAACAAGCATTCGTTAAGTCACGTATAACATGCGGTAATGGTTTGCATTTAAATAGTATTGCGTAGTGTGTTCGATGTGATTTAGGATAAGTAACATATGTAACACCCAAAAGTGCGAAAGCAAAAAGGGATCGAGTATACTCACAGCGGTTGATGGATTGAAGGGAGCGCTTTGAGAGTAAGATTAGCCTGATTAGAATGATAACATAACGATAAGAGACGCGTAAATCGGAAACAAGTGATGATGGGTCAGACAGCTGGTCGATCGGACGGCAGTCTGATCGGACAGCTGACCGTGCGGGTGACAATCCGTTCGGACGGCTATCCGATCGGATGGCCGTTCGAGTGGATTGTTTCTTCCTTTGAGAATAATGTGTTTGTGTATGATGGTTTGACTTTTGAAGTTTTTGTTGTAGCATTTGAAAACATTGAAGTACCTCTGCCCTTCAGGTCAGTTGATCGGACGGTCGTTCGATTGGCTGGCAACCCGTTCGGCTGGGCAACTTCAGCGAGAACAAGTTCGCATCAGGATGTCACTCGATCGGACAGCTGTTCGATCGGGTGGCATTCCAAGTGCATTAAACATGTTGAAAATCGATTAAATGTTAAAGTCAAGTATCTCATGATTCAAAAAGTAATCCGATCGGATGGTTGTCCGATCGGTTAGCAATTCGTTCAATACTTAAACTTCAATTGAAATTGATTAAGTGTGGGACCCATCGTGCAAGTCGTTCGGCTGACCGGTCGTTCGGGTAGCTGTCCGATCAGACGGTACTCCGTCCTGGTTGGCTTGTTCGTCTTACACTTGGTCGTTTTGATTGTTTGTCGTTTTATCGAGACGTCTTGACAACGTGTTAGCCAACAGAACCCCGTCGTGACTCGAGTGACCCGACCAAACAGGAATCACCCTAGAACGAAGTCCGATTCTATCGGTTTTTGAGTGCATTAAGTGTAAAAGAGTTGAAAGAAAGTGAGAAACCTCTTTCAATCCTTTTTATTACGAATATGTTTAGATCTATGAAAGATCTTTGTTAATTTATGTGGAAATCGGTTAAATTTAAGTTGTTCTTGGTGGATTGAGGCCAAAACATGAAGTTCTTCAAGAACACATGATGACTTCATCCTAGAACACCTTGAATCTTGGTGATTTCACAGTTAAAAGTTAAGATTTAAAAGATAGAAAGGTGTAGGAGTGCGTGTAGATTAAGAAAGTACAAGATTTAGGACGATATCTTACCGGAATCGAGAGAAATCTGAGAAAAGGTGAGGAGCACGGGCTGGTCGGTCAGAGAGTTTCCAAAAGTGGAAAGAATGAAAGTGACATGGGTATTTATAGAGTTCCAAAAGGGGAAAGGACTAGCCAATCGGCTGGGCAGCTCGATCGGTCAGCCTGTCCAATCGGACAGCAGTCCGATCGAACGGCTGCAGTCCGATCGAACGGCTGGTCGCCTGATCGATCAGTCGCTGATCTGAGTGTTTCGCGCGATGAGTTTTGCCATTTCGATTTCGATTACGGACGATGCGATGCGATGGAGTTTCCTAGTCAAATTACTTTTTAATCCCAGCTATTCATATCGAGCACTGTCTCTTCTCCACTAATTATCATACTATATCAACATACAATCATCCTTATTTCGTATTCGTTTTGCGATTGCGATTCGATTGCGATTGAGTTCGATTGCGATTCGATTGATTACCACACATAATATAAGTAAACATGCAAAAATAACACATAAGGCGCACACACACGTATAACAAACACCAAAAATGCGAATTTCGAGTTGCGAGCGCGATGTTGATTAGATTAGTTCGATTAGCGTTTAATTGACTTTATCGCATTGTTACTTCCTATTATTCACAGTCGTAAAGCGATTTGTAGCGATAAATATATCTCGATTACTGCGATTATTAACAATTACTCCACATAATACAACTAACGTAAAACATAAAATAGACTATCTACAAGTCAAAGAAGTCAAACAGAATGGAGCAAGGAGAGACAGATTCCAATTAGCTATCTTTTCCTCCTTTGACTTCAATCTTGACTTTGACTTTGACTTTGACTTTCGAAACACTGGGGTGTTACATTCAGTAACTTTTTTAACAATTCATAACTATTTATTAATGGATTTCTTTTAATGTTTTAAACTTTGTTTTAATAAGCAAGGGGTAATTTTGTTATTTTACATAGATTTAACGGAGAAAACTAACAGACATCCACTCCAGGGACTATCCGAGTAACAAACTGTCAAACCACAGGGAGCACCGGTGTAATTTCCAAAAGTTGGAGACTAATGGTGTTATTTTACTAAACCACAGGGACTATCCGTGCATTTTACTCATTAGAAAATTTACAACATATTTATATATCGAAATTAAAAAAACGTGCCCCTCGGAATCACAGGCCCTGGCCGGTGGTCCTCCCCGCCCACCCCCCAAGGCCACCCCTGGTTCGATGCTTTGTCGTGTTTTATTTATAATGCTTTAAACCATTTGGACTAGTTGGCCTTGGCCTGTTTTAAGTGAAGCCTAACTTAATATTTTAGCAGTTTAACTTTGTAGGGCTAAACCCCACTTTTTGGTTTTCTTTGTCAGAAAGAAGTTTGCTGAATCACTTGACTGTCAATTTCTCATCCCTTAGCACTTGTTAGCGAAATATGCATGATAAGCAGGTTACGGTGGCTTATTAAGTACCGATGCATATTTAATTTGTGATACCATATTTATATCATGGTACATATTCTAGGATGAGGTACATATTCTAGGATGACTATCACAATACTGTATACACCTTTCTACAGTATCGAAACACTCACTTTGATCCCTACAACAACAATAGTGTAATCCAGGTCGATCATAATAACTACAAACAGGCCATCCTAATTTCTCATTTGTTGGAGTTGAAATGTTGTCTCCATGTTCCTTGCTTACTGCAACTCAAGTACCTGTATTAACGTTTAAACGATATGGAGCAACGTTAGAAAAGAGAAACTCGATAATAATGTTTAAGGTCTTCCAAAATAGACCTGAAAATGCTAGAAAATAGAAAACTTACTATCAAGGCCAACGAGCAATGTTAGAAACATTAAGCATGAGATGATGGCGTATGTTCGTATAAGCTTGGCCATAGAGACGCGTGTTCTTCTTGTTCTCTAAGATATGTTCGAATGAATTATACAAGTGAAAGACATTTATTTATATTTGTAGTTATGGCTCGTATTTAGTAGGTGATTAATGATAAAATATTGTTATGCATTAATTACAAAAGATTGTTAAACATGACGGTTGACGATCAAAATTTTCTAAATAAAGTATGAATAGGATTAGCTGTTATATTCAAACTAATATTAATAAAAATCAAAATTTGAATTAATATAAATGTCACCCCAACTCCTAGGAGAAGCGCATGGTTTCAACAGAAAAATGCCACAAACACATTGTTCATAAGGATACTATATTACACACAAAATGTTACATCATTTTACATTATCATTTACACACTAACGTATATACACAAGCACATCTCTAAAAGCAGTTTATCCTAAGCAGATACATCTACCTACGGTAATATCCGCAAAACCAAAACTTGTCTTAAAGCACATTCGAACCTCATTCTTCTTTCATTTTACCCCAAAAGCATGTTAAAAATGGTCAACTACGTTGGTGAGTTTCACCGGTTTAGTTTGTTTTGAAAAAGAAGTGTTTTGCATATTTGATTTAATTATACAAGTCCACAACTGAAACCTTGACAGTTTGGCCAGATTCCGGTGGCTCACATAAACCACGTCAACCACATCATCTCCCCAAATAGCTATGTATAACACCACATAGCGTGTGCAAAGTATGTGCATGGACATGTGCAATTGCAGTAGAACCCATGGCATCTATGCTAGATCAATTGTCTTTGTCACGCCAATAGTACTATTCACACATCCACCGGCCTATAGTTGATCACTTGTGTTTGTGGGGACTTGTTAGAGCAACTCAGATAATTCACATCACGTTGTCATATACAAGTATCTACGTATCTAAACATGCTTTTCACCCCAAGTAATTGGTTTTAGACAAATAGGGTAATGAAACTCACTTGATAGCGTAGCTCATGCATGTAGTGTACTGGTAGTGCTAATCCAATCCTATTATCGGTATGGTATGGTTAATTACTTAAAACTGTTCTCGGGTCGATTATTTCTATATACTAAGTTCCAATATGAAGATTTATCCGAGTTTGGGCTAATAGCCTCAATAAATGGCGATGGGTAATGTCTTAGTGTCATATTCAAGTTTGGTTACCGTGCACCATTTTGCATGCCAGTTGTTTGTTTTGGGTGTTCAGGTAATGGCATGATCACGTACAATGTCACAACTCATTGTATAATATAAAATGATTAGTTTTATAAAGAAAGTTAGGCCGTTACAGAGGTCTTATTCAGTTCTTATAGTTTGGGAATTCCCCCGACTAGCCCTGTAATGCACCACAATTACCCTATTTACTCTCTGGAAAAGTTCGAATATACTCCCGAGTTTCCAGTTATCGCCAGTGAGTCATCGAACAACTTACAAGTTTCGGAAAATTATTGTATGAAAATATTAAATTTATTTATTATGCTTAATAATTTTGTTTTAAAAATCTGTTTAACCAATAAATTATCGATTAATACCATCTAACTTCTCAAAATTCTGTAATTTTTACTAAAGTGTCACATATGCCTAAAATCCATTTAAAATTTTCAGGATCAATCGAATTTCCTAAACATGTTTTGGGTTACTAAAAGTTCGATAAATCGTGATTTTTAACACCATAGTTAGGGTGAGCCAATGAACCCCGAAAATTGATTTTAACGGATCATTCTTATGCCATAAATAGTCTCTCTACAAAATTTGATTATTTATAGAACGCATTTTATATTTTTCCCAAATTAACACCTTTAAATACCAATAAAATTTGCAAAATATTCTAACAAATGCCAAAAAATTCCCATATTTTGCAGATGACCCTGCAAAATTTCAAGTTCTAACAATACCCACGCCAAAAGTTATTCTAAAAAAAAGTTCTAAAGTCCATAAATTCGGTTTTCGACGGTATACCTTCCGATTCTCGATCCCTAAGCGATTTATAAGCTTTCACAGCTCAAGTAAAGTTGAGTATAGTACCTAGACACCATATATAACACAAACATGTATCTACTATCATCAATCAAGCCTTGTTACTATTCTTTTTTGGGTTAGAGTTTGAAATACGTGTTTCTTGTCGAATTCATCGTGTAAGGCCTGGCCAAACAATCTTAAGCCGTAGTCAAATAAACCATTTTGAAGCATGCATCAATAACAGAGCACCATAAATCTTTTTGTTAATAACCCCTTCTTAATTAAGAAAATACATTTTAGTTTACGTATTCAACACTACCAAATATCTTTTTTAACCACACTTATCTCTCCCTTTAAAACACAGTTTTCAAGGGTCTTCAAACAACCCAGTGCACTCGGTGCAATTGAGTACTCTATACTTGAAGATTTTATGTTTAAGGATGGATAATGCGGCCATATGGAATATAAATGTAGCTATGAAAGCGTATGTATTGTTTTTCTTTTCACTATTTGTATTTCTTTATATTTACCAACTACACCGTTGGCCTATTAAATCTTTGATATTCCTTTTGATAGTTCTTAACATATCAACCCATGATATAATAATAAATCCATTGATCTGATTTTTTTTATCTTTATCTATACTATACTATATACTATACAATAAAAGAAATTAATTAGTAACACATATCATTTAATCGAGACATCTACTTTTTGGTTTTCCAACCTTTTTTCCTAAATATCTTATACTAGTTAAATAAATCATATATTAATAATAAATCTTATCATACTTTGAATTTCAAATAGAAGCCTTCTATTTTTCTAATAAAATATTATCCTCTAACATATTTTTAAATATACCAAATTATTTATCACGAAACCAAACTTTGCACTATTAATATATTACTTGTTTTAATTTTCATTTAAAAAATTATTCTCAAATTTAAATTCCTTTGAGTATAGCGGTTCGTTTTTTTAAAGACAGTGTTGTAAAGGTCGGATTCCAAGGCCGAGTACTGGGCGACTACTCGGTACTCGGAACCTTACCTTGGAGAGTTACTACAAGTCGGCCTTTATAAGTCGGAGGCGGTCAAACTCGGCCTACTCAGCGACTACTCGGAATACTCGGCCAACTACTCGGAATACTCGGTCAAATACTTGGTGGGAACCTTGGAATACTCAACGATTACTCGGATTACTCGGCGACTACTCAGGATTTTGCTAATTTTGACATGCATTTTGATAATTTTGACATGAATTACGCTTATTTTGACACATATAAAATATTCAATAATTAATTTCTTTATAATTAACATGTCCGAGTACTCCGAGTACTCCCAACTCCCCACTCGGCCGACTAGGGAGCGCCTAGCGACTTCCGCAACACTGTTAATTTTTTTTCATTGTTTGGTGTATAAAATTAAATTTATTCGGCTCATGTAATATACAACGTTTTTTTAAAGATAGAACCTTCTCTTACTTAGTATACAAAATTACACTTATTCAAACTGACGTGGTTATTTAAGATATAACTTTTTTATTATTCAGTATATAAAATTACTTTTAGTCAACACGTACAATACACCGGGTTCTTAAAGATATATTTTTTTATTATTTAATATATAAAATTAGATTTATTAAACCCGTGTAACAAACATAAACCGGGTTTTAATGATAAATTGTTTTATTATTTTGTATATGAGATATTATTTATTCAACTAAATGGGGTTCTAACCTAGTTTGTTATATATACAATTTGTAAGTAAGTCATCTAAGATAACTTTTCCATTATTTTTTTTTATTTTCTGTTTAAACCCTTATATTATAAATATCATCCGCCTTTAAAACAATAATTTTATTTTCTTTGTAAAACTTTTGGTTGTTAGTTTTTTTTATAAAAACCAAATACGCGTTTGTGTTAGTTTTTCTTCAAGACAATTCAATGTAACTTTTTTTTTTTTTGAAAACGTAGTTGCATTCGAAGTAGCTGTAAGAAGATGAACCAACCTGGTAATGGGTGAACAACATCGTTACGGGTGTCGGTTTTCAAAATTTGGTATATGTTTGAAAATACGTTTTGATATCCTTTTGGACATATAGGACCTTATTTTATGTCGCTATCCATTTCTATGGTTTTTGGTTTGGTAATGAGTCGGTTGAGCGACCCAATCCGCGGCTTAACATGATCCGGTGTAAATTTCTTTTATGGTTTCCGCTTGGTAAAACACTTGTTGAAATCCTCTTGACTATATATATTGCGATATTAGCGGGTCTTGGTGTCGTATCAAATCGAACTGATACCGACCTAAACCCGTTTTTTAGTGCTACGATTTTTACTTCTTATTGTACATTTAACCAATGGAACCACTATAATACTCTAATGATACGGTTTTCATCCAACACTTAACCTTTTGGCATGTTATATACCACGTCATCCCTTATTACTTGTTAGTGAAATATGCATGATAAGCAAGTTACGGTTAAAACTATGTGGGTTGTGGTCTGTTGGCTAACATTTCAATATTCCAATAAACATGATATGAATATAATACTGTATTTCTTTGCTACCTAATTTTCTTGTCTTGTGCAATAACGTCTTACACTTTTATCTTCTTTATTTTAGTAATACTAAAAAATAAAAATAAAATGCTGAAAGAAACCTAATTATTAATTTAAACTAGTTACTCTTAAAGTGGATTTGATTCGGTGGCTTATTAAGTACTGATGCATATTTAATTTGTGATACCATATTTATATCATGGTACATATTCTAGGATGAGGTACATATTCTACGATGACTATTACAATACTGTATACACCTTTCTATAGTATGGAAGCACTCACTTTGATCCTGTAATTTTGAATGAAATGATTTGGGGAAAAAAGTTGTTATCTCATTAACTGACTGAGTATTTATACTATTTACAAGATTAAAACCACTGCTCTAAACAACTGCCT
Organism: Helianthus tuberosus; assembly: GCA_030545235.1. Taxonomy (NCBI): domain Eukaryota; kingdom Viridiplantae; phylum Streptophyta; class Magnoliopsida; order Asterales; family Asteraceae; genus Helianthus; species Helianthus tuberosus. The sequence goes on along the minus strand of CM060434.1, from coordinate 8,346,356 downwards.
AATCATCTATCTAAACAACTGTCTAACTACTAACTAACTGTCTAACCGAATATTTACTAACTACTAACAGAATAAATAAGCTAAGTAGTTGAGTAAACTAACACACCCCCCTCAAGTTGGAGGGAATGAAAGCCCCAACTTGGACAGTAAAAGTTGATGCTTTGTGGAAGAAAGACTCTTTGTAAACAAATTAGCTGGTTGATCTTCGGTTGAAATATGAGACAAAGAAATCAGTCCTTCTTGAAGCTTTTCTCTCACAAAATGACAATCCAGCTCAATATGTTTTGTTCTCTCATGATACACTGGATTCCGAGCAATATGAATGGCTGCTTGACTGTCACACTTCAAAGATATAGGAGTAATAGAAGAAACTGAGAATTCATGAAGTAACCTTGTCAACCATGTGAGCTCAGTAGTTACCCTTCGCATTGATCTATACTCTGCCTCTGCTGAGCTTAAAGAAACAGTGGATTGCTTTTTAGACTTCCAGGAAATTGGACTGCCACCAAGAAGAACAAAATAACCAGTAACTGATCTTCTTGTATTAGGACAAGATGCCCAATCAGAATCACAAAATGCTTCTAACTTGAAATCAGAAGAATTATTAAAAAATAATCCTTGATCAGATGTGTCTTGAACGTTACCAAGTGTGTGCAAAGCAGCTTCCCAGTGAGGGACATGAGGAGTTTGCATAAACTGGCTTAGAAATTGGACTGCAAACGAAAGATCTGGTCTTGTGTGAGTAAGATAGTTAAGCTTGCCAACTAATCTCCTGTATTGAAGAGGATCAGAGTAAAGAGGACCAAGATCAGTTGACAACTGCAGATTAGCAGGTAAAGGACAAGATTTAGGAGAAGAAGGCAAGAACTCATGAAATTCTTGTAACAAGTCTTTTGCAAACTTCCTTTGAGTCATAATAGTGCCAGTTTTGACTTTCAGTACCTCAATTCCTAAAAAATAATTGAGAGAACCAAGATCTTTTATCTTAAAAGTGGAATGAAGAAAGGATTTGATATCTTCCATTTCTTGTGCATTATTTCCAGTCATTAAAATATCATCCACATATATGGCAATATGAACAATGGAAGAGGCCATACTTTTGGAAAATAGAGAGTGATCATTTTGTGAACGAACATATCCCTTAGACTTTAAAAAATCAGACAACGTTCCATACCACTGTCGTGAAGCCTGTTTGAGACCATATAGTGACTTTTGAAGTTTTAAAACAGAAGTGGAATCTGAAAGAATCATCCCAGGTGGTGGAGTCATGTAAATCTCTTCATCCAAATCTCCATGCAGAAACGCGTTGTTTACATCTAGCTGATGTAAAGTCCAATTCTTTTTAGTGGCTACTGCAATAAGACTTCTAATGGTAGTCATTTTAACTACTGGTGAAAAAGTCTCATTATAATCGATCCCTTCTTTTTGAGTATCGCCTCTAACAACCAGCCGTGCTTTACATCTTTCCAAACTGCTATCAGCTTTGTATTTAACTTTATACACCCACTTACATTTGATAGGTTTCTTACCGGAAGGTAAAGAAGTGACAACCCATGTGTGATTTGCTTCTAGAGCATCAAGCTCTAATTGCATGGCTGATTGCCATTCAGGATAAAGAACAGCAGTTTTGTAGGAAGTTAGTTCCAAAATTTTGTCAAGATTATGGGAAAGGGTAGTGCTTGATGCAGGAAGATCAGTAGAATTGACATGATTAACAGCACAAACATTAGTAATAGAATGAGAACAAGAGAATGCTGAATTACATTGATAATCAGCAAGATAGGAAGGAGGTTTTGATTGTCTTGTAGATCGTCTGAGATCCACAGATGGAGTAGGATCTGAAACAGGAACAGGAAAATCATTCATGTGATTCTCATAATGAGAAGAATGGGGATAAGAAACAGGATCAAAGAAATCATTTGGAACATTGAAAGAAGGGAACATAACAGAAGATTTTTTATCAGGGATAGAAGGAAACAAGGATTAAAAAAAATGACATCTCTTGACACAAAAATCTCATTTGTGTGAAAATTGTACAGCTTATATCCTTTTTTTCCCATAGGATACCCAACAAACAAACAAGGAACAGCTCTTGGATCAAATTTAGGTCTTCCTTGTTTAAGAGTTGAAGCATAACAAAGACAACCAAAGGATTTTAGATGAGAATAAGATGGAGCTTTTCCAAACAAAACTTCATGAGGAGATTTCCCTTGTAACAACTTTGTTGGGAACAAGTTGATAAGATAAGTGGCAGTCAAAACAGTTTATCCCCAGAATTTGATTGGCAATTTTGACTGAAAAAGAAGAGCTCTAGATGTTTCTAAAAGATGTTTATGTTTCCTCTCCACTATGCCATTTTGTTGGGGAGTTGCCACACAACTTGTTTGATGCATAATACCTTTGGAAAGAAGAAACTGAGCATGATTTGCAGCAGTGCCTAATTCAAAAGCATTATCTGTCCTTATGCATTTTACCTTTGTTTGAAATTGTGTTTCAACCATTTGAAAGAAATTTTGCAAAATACTGAAGGCATTGCTCTTGGTTGAAAGAAGATGAGTCCATGTAGCTCTACTAAAATCATCAACAATGGTCAAAAAATATCTATAACCATCATGAGTAGGTGTATGATATGGACCCCAAACATCCACATGAATAAGATCAAAAATGTGAGATGTGACTATTTTACTTTTAGGAAATGGTAATCTGTGTTGTCTTGCTTGTGGACAAATATCACAACAATGAATCTGATCATGATCACTATTAGAAAACAGAGACAATTTCTGAAGTTTATACAAAGGTAAATGACCAAGTCTATCATGCCAAGTCTTACTAGAAACAGTAGCATTACAACTTGACATTCTTATTCTAGAATTTGAAACATCATTACAATTGAAAACAATTTCATTCGTCCTGAGAAGATATAGCCCATCAAGAAGCTTACCAAGAACCAGTGGCCTCTTCAGAGAAGGGGCCTGCAACATACAAGCTTTGTTAGAAAAGAAAACCAATCCTCTTGTGTCAACACATAACCTGGGAACTGATAGTAAATTGTGTTTGAATTGTGGAACCAAAAGAACATTTTCTAAAGATAGATTGTGAAGTAGCTTTATTGTTCCAGACTTGTAAGCTGTGACAATATTCCCATTAGGAAGAAAAATAGAAATTGGTTTTCTAAGAATCTTGACATTTGTGAGCAGATTTTCATTGCACCAAATATGATCATTGGCACCAGTATCTATAATCCATGTTATAGTTTGATTATTATGAGTAAGAGAACATGCCATTATACCTGCAAAATTTGCATATCTGATCTCATTACTGGCCTGATCATCATCTTGTGACTTCTCTGCAGGTTGAGTATGCTGCAAGAACTGGATTAATTGCTCACACTTCTCTGTTGTAAGATTGGTTCCAGAACTCATCACATGTGCGGGAGGATCTTTCACTTGACTGTCAACATCACTTTTGCAAACATTGGCTGCTACATTCTTTGACTTAGTGAACTTGAAGTCTTTAGGAAAACCAATTAACCTATAACACTTATTTACTGAATGGCCTGGTTTTTGACAGTGACTACAAACAGGTTTCTTAGAATCTCTTTGAGTCCTACCATTCATTGATGAAATGTCAGGAAAAGCCTGTGCAGTAGGATGAATTTCTTTTTGTTTTTCCTCTTGAAGCAAAAGAGAATAAACTTTGCTAACAGTTGGTAAGGGTTGCATCATAAGAATAGTTCCCCTAATGTTCTCATAGCTAGGATTCAGTCCCATCAGAAATTGAATTAACTTTTGTTCTTCATCTCTTTTCATCATTTCCACATGAGCACCACAAGAACAAGGTGAAACAGCAGATAAGGAACTAATTTCATCCAAATACTCTTGATTTTAGTGAAATATGATGCTATATTACTGCTTCCTTGAGAAATTTCACAAAGAGTTTTCTGTAATTGATAGTGTTTTGCACCATTAGACTGACCATACCGTTCATTCAATTCTTTCCACAATTGATTAGCAGTTTGAACATACAGAACACTATCACTTATGTCTCTAGATAAAGTGTTAATGATCCAAGAAATTACCATATCATTGCAATGATTCCATAGGTTAGGGTTTGCATTTCTTGTAACAGAACCATCAACGAATCCGAGCTTGTTCTTGGCTGATAAAGCAATTGTCATTGCTCTCTTCCAGGATCCGAATCCAGTTCCATCAAATTGCTTGGCAACGAGAATCATACCAGGATGATCTGAGGGATGAAGATACAGCGGATTTGAAGGATCGATTGGAGAAGATTGACTTTGAGTGTCTGACATGATTCAAGAACAGATTTGAAGAAACGAGAGAAGAAATCGATGAAAAAAATGAACGAAAAGAGATTGACGAAGACGATTGAAACGAAAAGAGAGAAATCAAAGATCAAATCGAGAGCAGATTCGAAGAACTCTGCTCTGATACCATGTAATTTTGAATGAAATGATTTGGGGAAAAAAGTTGTTATCTCGTTAACTGACTGAGTATTTATACTATTTACAAGATTAAAACCACTACTCTAAACAACTGCCTAATCATCTATCTAAACAACTGTCTAACTACTAACTAACTAACTAACTGTCTAACCGAATATTTACTAACTACTAACAGAATAAATAAGCTAAGTAGTTGAGTAAACTAACAGATCCCTACAACAACAATAGTTTAATTCAGGTCGAACATAGAAACGGCAAACAGGCCATCATAATTTCTCATTTGTTGGAGTTGAAATGTCGTTTGCATGTTCCTTGCTTACTTCAACTCTAGTACATGTATTAATGTTTAAATGATATGAAGCATCGTTAGAAAAGAGAAACTCAATAATAATGTTTTAGGTCTTCCCAAATAGACTGGAAAATGCTAGAAAATAGAAAACTTACTATCAAGACCAATGAGCAATGCTAGAAACATTAAGCATGAGATGATGGCGTATGTTCATATAAGGGTGATCGGGGCACTCGCGGGGAGGGGTTTCGGTGACCCCATTCCCCGATCGGGAACACCGCCGCCATCACCGCGGGGACCCGATTCGGGGAGGAGTTTCGGGGCTTGTTCACCGCGTTGAAATGGCACAAATATTGAGGAACAGTCATTTTTTAAACGGTCAAATTAAAAAAAATTCAATTTTTAAACAAATATAAATAACCACACCCACCACTAATTTTTTATACTCTCAAACCACACCCACTTCACTAATTTTTTACAACACCCACCACTCTCAAACTTTTACCACACCCACCACTCTCAAACTTTTATACTCTCAAACCGAGCAATGGAGAACCAACCCCGCGAAGCCAAGAAAAAAACTAAGGGACGGGGCTCGCAACCGTCTCGTGGTGGTTCGAGCGGTGCAAGTGCACAATCACAACCCCCTTTCGGATATACTTCACAACCCCCGTTTTTTTCCCAACAACCTTCACACCCCTCCTTTTACAACACCCAACCACCCAACCTTCAACCCAATTTCGGCTATTTTCAAAATTTGTTATCAATGGATCCACCTCAATCCCCCGCCTTCGACCCATATGGTTTTCGTTCCCCACAAGTTCCATCTACACGAGTGGCCGTGCGATTTCTAAAATTTTTATTTTCTAGTTTTAATGTAATTTTTATTTTCTAGTTTGAATGTAATTTAATTTTTATTTTTATTTTCTACTTTGAAATGTCTTTTGTTAAATTTTATTTAATTTTTATTAATATTTTTTTATAAACATGCATAATTACAACAAATAAAAAAACAAAAATAAAATAAAAAACCAAGTCCCCTAAGAGGGGAGTGCCGCCATCAAATTAGGGTGTGAGAGGAGTTTAAGAGGGGAGTTGACGTGGCATAACGTAATTGGGTGTGCGTAAGAGAGGGGACTCCCATAAGAGGGGAGTGCCCCTCTCACCCTAAGCTTGGCCATAGAGACGCGTGTTCTTCTTGTTCTTTTAGATATGTTCGAATGAATTATACAAGTGAAAGACGTTTATTTATATTTATTTATATCTGTAGTTATGGCTCATATTTAGTAGGTGATTAATGATAAAATATTATTATGCATTAATTTCTTATTTAGTAGGTGATTAATGATAAAATATTGTTATGCATTAATTACAAAAGATTGTTAAACATGACGGTTGACGATCAAATTTTCTAAATAAAATTTAAATAGGATTAGCTGTTATATTCAAACTAATATTAATAAAATCAAAATTTAAATTAATATTAGTGTCACCCACCCCAACTCCCAGCAGAAGCACACGGGTCCAACAGAAAAATGGAACAAACACATTGTTCATAAGGATACTATATTACACACTAAACATTAAATCATTTTACATTATCATTTACACACTAACGTATATACACAAGCACATCTCTAAAAGCAGTTTATCTTAGCAGATGCATCTATCTACAATAATATCCGCAAAGCCAAAACTTATCTACTAGCACATTCGAACCTCATTCTTATTTTATTTTACCCCAAAAGCATGTTAAAAATGGTCAACTACAAAAGTTGGTGAGTTTCACCGGTTTAGTATGTTTCGAAAAAGAAGTGTTTTGCATATTTGATGTAATTATACCAAGTCCACAACGGAAACCTCCACTGTTTCACCAGATTCCTGTGGCCCACATAAACCACGTCAACCACATCACCTCCCCAAATAGCTATGTATAACACCACATAGCGTGTGCAAAGTATGTGCATGGACATGTGCAATTGCAGTAGAACCCATGGCATCTATGCCAGATCAATTGGCTTTGTCACGCCAATAGTACTATTCACACATCCACTGGCCTATAGTTGTTGGGTCTAAAACGTGTATGTAACGCCTCGCTTTTTCGCATCCTTATTTTAGAAAATAAATATTTGTATCATAATTCGAGGCGTTAAAGCATAATAAAAATATATGTATGTATGTGTATATATATATATATATTATTAATCGTTATTCATACAGTCAAACATTTAAAAATACACACACACACACACACACACACACACATATATATATAGGGAGCCGCTAGAATGAGAACCACCACGAGTTATGAGAACCGCGAGAACCGCGACCCGCGGGTGGCCGTTGACCACGAAATTTTTTTTACACCTAGATCCGTATATTTTAGGACCGGGTGTAAATTTTCGGTTCAAACGGCGCGCCCGAGGGGGTAGTTTTTTACGCCCAAAGTTTGGTAAAAAAAAAGAAAAATTAAAAAAACCCAAACTTTGGGCGTAAAAAACTACCCCCTCGGGCGCGCCGTTTGAACCAAAAATTTACACCCGGTCCTAAAATATACGGATCTAGGTGTAAAAAAAATTTCGTGGTCAACGGCCACCCGCGGGTCGCGGTTCTCGTGGTTCTCATAACTCGTGGTGGTTCTCATTCTAGCGGCCCCTTATCCTATATATATATATATATATATATATAGGATAAGGATCATGTGAGAAGTAGTAGGCTAAATGAGAAACTTGAGAAGCATTCTAGACCACACATTTTCCCTAAGCAAAAAAATGCAAAAAAAAGGTGAAAAAATGCAAAAAAAAAAAAAAAAAACTTTTTTTTTTGGAAAAATCGCAGCTTTTTCTTTAAGAATTATTATTATTTTTTTTTTTGGATTTATACACATGTGTATATTGTTAATCTTTTAACTATACATATATGTATATTGTCAATTATACATATATGTATATACATGTTTAAAATTGAAAAATAAGTGTTATTTAGGGTTTAGCATTAGTATTTAGGGTTTAGGGTTTAGCTTTATGGTTTAGGGTTTAGCTTTAGAGTTTAACATTAGGGTTTAGTATTAGGGTTTAGCAATAGTATTTAGGGTTTAGCATTAGGGTTTAGCTTTTGGGTTTAGCACTAGGGTTTAGCTTTTGGGTTTAGCTTTAACTTTTGGGTTTAGCTTTATCTTTAGGGTTTGTATTAGGGTTTAGCATTAAGGGTTTAGCTTTAGTGTTTAGTTTTAGCTTTTGGGTTTAGCATTAGGGTTTAGCTTTAGGGTTTAGAATTAGGGTTTAGCTTTAGGGTTTAACTTTAGTGTTTATGGTTTAAGATTAACAATATACACATTTTTTCAATTTTAAACATGTATATACATATATTTATAATTGACAATATACATATATGTATAGTTAAAAGATTAACAATATACACATGTGTATAAATCCAAAAAAAAATTTTTTTTTTTTAAAAAAAAAATTTTAATCCTTAAAGAAAAAGCTGCGATTTTTCAAAAAAAAAATTTGCATTTTTTTCCCCTTTTTTTTTTTGCATTTTTTGCTTAGGGAAAATGTGTGGTCCAGATTGCTTCTCAAGTTTCTCAAATAGGGTGGATTTCTCTTAGAATCCCTACCCTATATATATATATAGGGCCAAGATCATTTCAGAACCATAAATATTCACAGAACTCGTAGAACTCCTAATAAACAATCTTTTTATTTATATATTTTTATGTTTAGGATAATTTTATCATTTATTATGTGTATTTTTACGATTACATACAAGTTAAGAGTAATTTTATCATTTTTTATATGTAATTTTATAATTACACATATGTAAACTAGTTTTTTTACATATATGTAATTAGTTATGACACATATATATAATTTTGGCAATTAAACATATGTAAACTACTTTTAACATGTATATGATCAAAGAAATACATATAATAGATGATAAAAAGATCCTAAATACAAAAACTTATATGTAAAATGATTGTTTATTAGGAGTTCTGAAAGTTCTGTAGTTATTTAGAGTTCTGAAATGAACTCAACCATATATATATATATATATATATATATATATAGAATGGGGATCCTACGGAAAGTGTGTTTTTCCTAAAAAGTGTAAAAAGTCATAAAACACAATAATTTCAGGCATAAAACACACTTAAAACTCACAAATAATAGAATGAATATTACTAAAACACCATATTCAAACTCTAATAGTCCATAAAAACTTCAAACGCACCATCGTAGAACTATGAATATAAAACACAAAATGCTAAACAACATAAAACACAATAATATTTGTCATTCCATAATCAGAGCCTTAACAACTAAAACACAACACAAAACCAACATACATGATGTTTTAGTAATCTTCATCATATTATGGACTATGTGTTTTATGGTTGACATTATGTGTTTTATGACTTTTTACACTTTTTAGGAAATTTAGACTTTCCGGCCAACTCCTAGCCTATATATATATATATATATATTTATTTATTTATTTATACGCAACTCGATGCGTTTCTTTTTTTTTCAATTGCGCAATCAACGTCAAATACCGATCCTTTTGACGTATGTTGGACTTAAAATAATATAATACGACGCCCTACGACGATCGGGTTTTGATAACGGGCCTTGTAGGAATTACGGGTCACTTAAGACACGCGACTGGGCTTGTGGGCCTTGGGCCCAAGCCCAAGCTCACTAGATTAAACCTACCTATATATGAGAAGCTAAAACCCTAACACCTCATTTTTTTTATACAGCCGCACATGATAATCTTTTCCCTCCCAAACCTATTATCTCCTTCTCAGACATATCTATACACACACAGACTCCATTTTTTAGTAAAACATATGCTCATAAAACCACCACCTCCCCTCTCGATTTCATACTGCAACACAAAAGAGGTTCCAACCTCTAACCTCATCCATTCAACAACCCCCCCCCCCCCCCCCGCTCGTCTCCTATCCCCCTCGGTTAAACAGATCCCAGCCGACACCACACACACCCGAAACGAGCAGCTCTCCCTCTGTCTCCACTCTCGCTTATCTCTCTCTCTCCTAAACGAACGACCGACCACTGGAGACGACGGTGGCGGTGGTTCCTGCAAAGAGGATGACGGCGGTGGACGTGCTAACGGAAGCAGTAGCCGCCGGACTTTACGGCGGCGGTGATGATGATGATTGGAGGCGATGTTGATGGCCACGGCAGCCGGAAACACCAGTGACGGTGGCTGTGGGGGTCCGACAGAAAACAGGGGCAGTGGAGTGGTTATTCCGGTTTGAGTCTGGTTCGTCTGAGTTAGGACTTTGTTTTGGTTGTTTCGTTTCAGTTAGACTCGATTCCGGTAAGTGTGATTCTTTTAGTCGTGGTTCAGTTTTGGTTACGTTGCTTCAGCCGGTTCGGGTTCAAGTCACCGTCTTCCGATGGTGGTAGTGGTGTTCATGGGGTCGGTTCAGCTTTGGTTCCGGCCGGTTTGGGGTCGATGTTGATGATGAGGTGATGATTCGGGTCAAGCACGGTTTAATCAGTCGGTCCACTCAGTCAACTCGGGTCAACTCGGTCAACTGTTCGACACGAGCTTGGTAAAATATTGAAGCGTTTTCATTTTTTATTGATATATATATATATATATATATATAGGGGGCCGCTAGAATGAGAACCACCACGAGTTATGAGAACCACGAGAACCGCACCCCGCGGGTGGCCGTTGACCACGAAATTTTTTTTACACCTAGATCCGTATATTTTAAGACCGGGTGTAAATTTTGGGTTCAAACGGCGCGCCCGAGAGGGTAGTTTTTTACGCCCAAAGTTTGGTTAAAAAAAAAGAAAAATTAAAAAAACCCAAACTTTGGGCGTAAAAAACTACCCCCTCGGGCGCGCCGTTTGAACCCAAAATTTACACCCGGTCTTAAAATATACGGATCTAGGTGTAAAAAAAATTTCGTGGTCAACGGCCACCCGCGGGGCGCGGTTCTCGTGGTTCTCATAACTCGTGGTGGTTCTCATTCTAGCGGCTCCCTATATATATAGGTAAAGGGTACTGTACAAATTCCCTTATCGTACATTACGTACGCTACAATCTCAGCCGTTAGATCATCTCCCCGCAATGAAAATCGCATGTTGTTTTTTTTTTTGTAATAATTTCGCATGTGATATTTTTGATGAAATAGCAGGTGTTTTTTTGTAACAATTTCGCATGTGGTAATTCAATTTCGCATGTGATAATTTTGATGAAATAGAAGGTTGTTTTTTTGTAACAATTTCGCATGTGGTAATTCAATTTCGCATGTGATAATTTTGATGAAATAGCAGGTTGTTTTTTTGTACCAATTTCGCATGTGGTAATTCAATTTCGCATGTGATAATTTTGGTAACAATTTCGCATGTGGTAATTCAATTTCACATGCGATTTTCAATGCGGGAAGATGATCTGACGGCTGAGATTGTAGCGTACGTAATGTACGATAAGCGCATTTGTACGTTAACCAGCCCCTATATATATATATATATATATATATATATTGTTTTAAATATGCAATCGAGCTTTAAAAATCGAACCGTTACATTAGTGCTTACCTACGTTTTTGGCATTTGACGAAGATTTTATAAGTATTGTGATTGAATCGTTGAGCCTTGAAATATATTGATATTTCATTATTTAATGTGTTTGATTAGTAAACAACAACTTTACAATATATATATATATATATATAGGTAAAGGGTACTGTACAAATTCCCTTATCGTACATTACGTACGCTACAATCTCAGCCGTCAGATCATCTTCCCGCAATGAAAATCGCATGTTGTTTTTTTTTTTGTAATAATTTCGCATGTGATAATTTTGATGAAATAGCAGGTGTTTTTTTGTAACAATTTCGCATGTGGTAATTCAATTTCGCATGTGATAATTTTGATGAAATAGCAGGTTGTTTTTTTGTAACAATTTCGCATGTGATAATTCAATTTCGCATGTGATAATTTTGGTAACAATTTCGCATGTGGTAATTCAATTTCGCATGTGATAATTTTGATGAAATAGCAGGTTGTTTTTTTCTAACAATTTCGCATGTGGTAATTCAATTTCGCATGTGATAATTTTGGTAACAATTTCGCATGTGGTAATTCAATTTCACATGCGATTTTCAATGCGGGAAGATGATCTGACGGCTGAGATTGTAGCGTACGTAATGTACGATAAGCGCATTTGTACGTTAACCAGCCCCTATATATATATATATATATATATATATTGTTTTGAATAATTGTTGAGTTTTGAAAACTATATCGACAACTGGAGTTGTCGGGATCGTCCAAAAACAGAGGAAACTCTGCCCGTTTTTTTTTTTGTAAAAAAAAAATCCACAACTCGAAACGCGTCAAAATTATAAGGCGAAGCGTAACGGATTCAATTAAAAAAATTTATAAAAAAAAGTTAAATAAATATAAGTGTAAAGTTATTTTAACAATACTCCTATAACCTCCGAATTCTCTCTAATTCTCTGCATTGCAAGGACAAGACTCGAATTCTTCAAGAACTAAAATGTGTCCTCGGTGTTCCATCATTCAACCATCAACTCTCCACGAGATTACCAAAGGAAGCTTTGCTAAACTGTGAGCATACTCGACCCTTTTTACGTTTAACGCATTTTTGGGGTGCAACATGTATACAAAATCCACTTTACACCATCGATTATAATCAAACACACTATTCATCGAAACGTTCATTGTTATGCTTAGGTTGTTAATACTTGTTAGTTTCAACTCGTATTCCCATGATATTGTTATGCTTAGGGTGTTTATGCATGTTAGTTTAAAAATCATAATTTCATACTATTTGCTATGTTTAAGTTGTTTATGTATGCTTGTTTCGACGTGAATAATAAATGCTATGTGAATTTGAGACAAACTTTATACTTATAATTAAATTCAAACTTGTATGCTCGCCAGTGCTTTTGTACTGATCCATGCTTTTACTACATGTTGCAGGATTGTGACAGATGAATCCAGTAGGATTGCCTAGAAACGCATTTAAACTGTATTGCTCGTTGTATTGTAAATTTCTTTCAATCCTGTTGTATTCTGTTTTCAATACTTGTAATAAATTATTATTAATGAAATGAAATTTAACTATTTGAATACTTATTGTGCATTATTTATTTAAATCTTGTGGTATTCTAGTTCAAACCATGTAAAATGTAATTATCAAATACTTGACACAAAATAGCGTTATGAAGTCTCTTGCAATCTACACACTTCGTCTCATCCCGATGTTTCCGCCATCGGTTGAGGTGTGACAGATTTGTATCAGAGCCATAACTATAGAGAATTAGGTAGAATTGCCATGTTCGACCTAGTCTATAGTCTAAGTACCAAAACTTGACCATTCCTTATTCTTGCTTAATATGTAATTCTTCCTATTTGCTTCTACCTCTTCTTTTGTCTAAATATACAAGGTGTCTTTTCTAAAACATTTCACACAATACATACTTGAAGATACTCATATTCCACCATCGAAACGACTCACAAGAATAGGTGTGATTCCCGCCTTTTATGACGAATTTCAATCCACCTTACATGTTATTTTGCACGAAATTTCACCATCAAGTTAGGAGTGATATCCGTATCTTGATGGGAATTTCCATTTGTAACACCCTTCTAGTTTTACTTGAATTTAGTAATAGTTTATACCTTTTTTAATAAAAGATGCTAATTAACATGGATTTCATAAGAGAAGTTCATAAGTAGCATAAACCTTAGTCAACTAACGACTAAGTTAAAACATTACAAAAGTTGTTTAACAATTGTTTACAATCCATAAACATAGTCTATTAAAGATTTAAAACATTGCGGAAGCTTGTAAGTAGTGTTCGGTTCTTCAAAATCTAGCTCGATCATCTTCCGATTACTTTTCAACATCACCTAAGATCAAAACCATAACAAATGTTAGTTTTGATCAATTTAAAATGGATACAACAAGTTCCAAGGGTCAACAACCAAGAAAATAAAAAAAAATTCCGGAAGGGGGCGTCGCGTGACGCCAAGGCCCCTCGCGTCACGCCTAGCCCCTATTTTCTCAGAATGTTTATTTCTTTGATGCTGCAGATTCCCAGCTCAAAATTTAATCAAGTTCCAACTTAATTTGGCCATAACTTTTGACTCGTAAGTCCGTTTTAGGTGATTCTTTTTCCTATCCGTCTGTAAATTCATTACCGACATGCCTATTACAAATTTCATACCGAAATATTTGTTTACGGACCGAAATACTATATGTCCATATGCAAATATTCGACCCATTCTAACTTAGCCATTTTACTACCATTTAACTAGTAAACCTAATGCGCTTATTACCCAAACTCCGGGGCTTATTATCACTGGCACTTCATTACCAAACCTATGGCTTCGTGCTCTTGTGACCATTTCCGCCACTTCTTTCTATTTACAATATTAATACTACAAAGTATCATTATTCGACCCGTTTGGTCCATCTACGGACAATCCTCCATTTTGATGACTACCAAACGACTACAAACCAATTCTTAACCTACGGATTTAAGTAACGTACATGATCGCTACAACCAACACAATTTTTATCAACAACGCATAGTTTAACAACAATTCATCAAATGTAACGGATCAGGTTACATACCTTCAAAGTAAACCTTTCAAACGTGATTCGCCACCCGCTTGTCCGCTTGACGCTCCTGCGTCCTTTCCTATAGAGTTCATTTATGACATATTTAGAACTCTCTTTAAATCATAATTCGCATAATACACCGAAACATCATAATTATGCGTTTAAACTTTGAATTTCAGTTTTAAGCCTTCTTGGAGGCATTTCAACAAACACTTTAAGGGCAGATTTTTACATGATTAAACATCAAGTCTCTAGCTTATCACTTAGCCCTAATTTCACATCATTTAACCATTTTACATGAACTTTATCTTCTAAATTTCTGAAATCACTTCATACATGTCAAACATTACTAGAACAACCACTATCATCCTAGTGTTTATCATTATCTCACAAAACCCATTAATCACCTACAATGGTGTTCATGGATTTTACTAAAATTTCACATGATTTCAACTTGTATTTGTCTAGGGTTTGTCCCTAGACACTATAGAGTTCCTATTTCATCATATAACTAACATGCAACCATAAATTTCAGAAAATCCCAATTTCATGAGAATTTCGAGTTGAGAGTTTTCATCAAATTTTACATACCTTGTAATCCTCTTGCGATGAGGATCAATAATCTATGCTTTAATTTCGATTTCAGCTTGGATTGAGCCCTCAATTTGTAAGTTTAGTGATGTTTTAGGGTTTTGGAGAGTGGGGATCGCCCCCTGCTTGTGCTTGTACGACCAGACATCCCAAATGGGGTGTTTGGTTTGTTTTTTATTTGGTTTATCAAATTAAGTTTCAATTTTAACAACTTAGGCCCTTCCACTTTGTTCAACATATAGTTTAGTTGCTTTTAACCCTATTATAAGCTATTTCTAGACTTGTGACTAACTAGGTTAAAATTCCTAGTTAGTAAATTCTCATTTATTTATACTTTATAATTCTAATATAAAGTTTTATATTTTCGGGGTGTTACAAGTCCACCCCCCTTAAAAAGGGTTTCGTCCCCGAAACCGAAGTACGTACCAAATAATGTAGGGTGGAGACGTCGCATATCCTCTTCGGACTCCCACGTAGTGTCTGAACCTTTCCTATGCTCCCATTTGACCTTGACTTGATTAATCACTTTGTTCCTCAAACTCTTCTCTTTACGATCTAAAATCGCAATTGGTTTTACTGCATAGTTGAGGCTGTTATCCACCTCGATATCATCGTAGTGGATACGAGCAGTTTCGTCTGCCAAACATTTTCGGAGATGTGACACGTGGAATGTGCTATGAATCCCACTCAACTCCTCGGGTAATTCGAGACGATAGGCTACTTTACCAACCCGTTCAGTGATCCTGAATGGCCCAATAAATCTTGGGCTCAACTTTCCTCTTTTTCTGAATCGTATTATCCCCTTCCACGGCGATACTTTCAGCATAACTTTATCGCCAACCTGGAATTCGATTGGCCTGTTCCTTTTTTTAGCATACGCCTTTTGTCTATCTTGGGCCGCTTTCAAGTGTGCCCGAACCACATCAATCTTTTCATTAGTGGCTCGTACTACATCTTGGTGGGCGAGTTCACGTGGACCTACTTCACCCCAACATACCGGGGTTCGGCATTTCCTACCATAGAGCATTTTGTACGGTTCCATCTTAATACTAGCATGGTAGTTGTTATTATACGAAAACTCGACTAACGGTAGGTAGACATCCCAACTTCCTCCAAAGTCGATTATACATGCCCGTAGCATGTCCTCCAATGTTTGTATTGTTCTTTCACTCTGCCCATCTGTTTGAGGATGGTACGCAGTGCTAATGAACAATTTGGTTCCCATTTACTCTTGGAAATCTCGCCAGAAATTTGAAGTGAACCGGGTATCCCTATCAGACACGATGGATACCGGTACTCCATGACGTGCTATTATTTCGTTGGTGTACACCTCCGACATCTTCTCGGATGTATAAGTCTCACGAATCGGAATGAAGTGAGCGCTTTTCGTCAATCTATCTACGACTACCCATATAGCATCAAACCCGTGGTTAGTTTTGGGAAATTTGGTCAACAAATCCATGGTGATTTGTTCCCATTTCCAAACTAGAATTTCCAACGGTTGAAGTTTACCGTATGGTTTTTGATGCTCCGCCTTGACTTGTAAACATGTCAAGCATTTTTCCACGTACTTCACCACATCTCTTTTCATTCCGGGCCACCAATAGTTTTGCTTCAAATCATTATACATTTTGGTCGCTCCCGGATGGATGGAATAACGGGACTTATGAGCTTCATCAAGTAGAAGCTTTTTAACTCCACATGTGTTAGGAACCCAAATTCTGTTGAAACGTGTTTTCAAACCGTGGTTGCCTACTTCGAGATCTTTAACTTGGCCAACAATCCTTTCCTTTCTCCAGTTTTCTGTCTTGACTGCTTCATCTTGTGCTTCTCGAATTCGTTCGAGTAAGCCTGAGGTCACAATGAGTTGCAATGATCGTACTCGTATCGGGACATAATCTGTCTTTCTGCTTAGGGCATCCGCCACCACTTTTGCCCTTCCGGGGTGATAGTGTATTTCACAGTCAAAATCTTTCACCATTTCTAGCCATCGCCTTTGTCGCATATTTAACTCCTTCTGATCGAAGAAGTATTTCAAGCTCTTGTGGTCGGTGAATATTGTGCACTTTACCCCATACAAGTAGTGCCTCCATATTTTTAATGCAAATACCACCGCAGCCAACTCGAGATCGTGCGTGGGATATTTCTTCTCGTGTATCTTCAATTGCCTCGAGGCATAAGCTATAACTTTGTCCCGTTGCATCAAAACGCATCCGAGCCCCGATAGTGAAGCATCCGAATAAACCACCATGTCTTCGACTCCGTCTGGCAATGTCAGTACCGGAGCTTGAGTTAACTTTTCTTATAGCGTTTGAAACGCTCTTTCTTGATCGACACCCCAAATGAACTTTTCTTTCTTTCGGGTTAGCTTTGTTAGCGGTGACGCAATCTTGGAGAAATCTTGAATGAATCTCCTGCAGTATCCCGCAAGCCCCAAAAAGCTTCTAATTTCCGAAGGGTTCTTCGGGGGATTCCATTTTGACACGGCCTCGATCTTTGATGGATCCACCAATACTCCGTCGGCACTTATGATGTGGCCAAGAAATTGTACCTCTCGTAACCAAAAGGCACACTTAGAGAATTTCGCATACAACCTTTCTCGTCTAAGTGTCTCTAACACTTCTTGTAAGTGGTGTGCGTGTTCAGCTTCGCTTTTCGAATACACCAAAATATCATCGATAAACACGATGACCGACTTATCCAACATTGGCTTGCAAACCCGATTCATGAGGTCCATGAAGGCCGCGGGTGCATTTGTTAGCCCAAATGACATCACGAGGAATTCGTAATGTCCGTATCTCGTGCGGAAAGCCGTCTTCGGCACATCTTCTTCCTTGACCTTTAGTTGGTGATACCTCGATCTAAAGTCAATTTTTGAAAACCAGTTCGCACCTTGTAATTGGTCGAATAAATCATCTATCCTCGGAAGCGGGTATCGGTTCTTTACCGTGAGTTTGTTTAACTCCCGGTAATCTATACACAACCTCATGCTTCCGTCTTTTTTTTCACGAACAGTACTAGTGCGCCCCAATGAGACCCACTTGGCCTTATAAATCCCTTGTCAAGCAGGTCTTGAATTTGGGACATCAACTCTTGTAATTCCGACGGCGCGAGTCGGTACGGTGCTTTAGCTACGGGTTTTGCGCCCGGAATCAATTCGATCCCGAACTCTACTTCCCGTTCAGGCGGTATCCCTGGTAAATCCTCCGGAAACACATCTTCATAGTCTCGTACTACCGGTACATCTTCAATCTTCCGTGATTCCTTCTCGGGTTCATTTACGTATATCATGAATGCCTTGCATCCTCGCTTCATAAGCTTGTGAGCTTTCAACATTGAGCATACTATGGGGTTACCTCCTTTTTCGCCATAGATGATGACGTGTTTCCCGCTCGGAGATGTTAGTTTTATCTCTTTACGAAAACACACGACCTTTGCATGGTGCTGAGATAGCCAATCCATCCCAACGACTACTTGAAATTCTCCCATTGACATCGAGATTAGGTCTATCAAGTATTCCTCATCGTCGATGCTTAATTTGCAGCCTCGACAAACATCACAAACTATAAAACTTTTGTTGTCCCCTATTTCAACTTCTAAGGGCATAGATAATTTCGTCAATACAAATGAAGGATGTCGAATAAATCCATGTGAAATAAAGGATTTATTCGCACCCGTATCAAACAATACACGTGCTGGAATTGAGTTAATTGTGAATATACCTGAAACCACATCGGGTTCTGCTTTTGCTTCGGCCGCGGTAAGTTGGAAGGACCTAGCCTTCGCTTTGGGAGCTTCTGCCAGAGACTCTTTTGTGTCTCTCTTTCCGACCAACTCGGGGCATTCAGACTTTTTGTGGCCAGGTTGATAGCATTTGTAACAAACAGAAACTTTTCCGGGACATAGCGATGCAGTGTGCCCCGTCTTCCCACATACCGGACACGGCTTGTCTTTGAAGCAGCACTCACCCTTGTGCCCCTTTCCACATACTTTACAACTCGGCGACCCGCCTTTAGCTTCCACCTTCTTCCCCGATTCAGCAGTTCTAGCTTTCTTTGTAGGGCTTGGATTCACATCCTGTTCCCTTCGTTCACCCCTTTCAACTTGTTTCTTTAACTCGATTTCCCGCTCCCGGGCGGTGTTGATAATCTCTGTGAGGTTTCGTATTTTGACGGAGTCATAAACTCCCGGTACTCGGCACTCAGCATTTGTAATAGTAGTATATCTTTTGCTCTTCAGTGGTGACTAACTCGTCACAAAATCTCAGCTTATCCATGAAGATGCCCGTGATCTTATCAATTGTTTCACCCTTTTGTCTTAGCTGGATGAATTCTTCCTTGATACTGTTGATAACCGCTTTGGGACTGTGGTGTTTAAGGAATGGTACCTTAAACTCGTCCCAAGTCATAACCCTCGCCGCTTCGGCTCCCATTTCCTTCTTTTTATTGTCCCACCAATCTTTGGCTTGATTTCTCAATTGACCCGTTCCGTAAGCAACAAAGTCACCTACATCACAGTGGGTTCGTTCAAACACTCCTTCGACATCACTTATCCATCTTTGAAAAATTATCGGGTCAACCTCCCCATTATAGATTGGCGGTTTACACGCCATGAATTCTTTATACGAACATCCTTTGCGTTCTCCCGTTTTATCTTTCATAAGGTTGACACTATCCTCCAACCTTTTAACTCGCTCTTCGATAAGCGACAACACTGTGCTTTGAATCTTGTCTATAAACCCGGATAGACTACCCTCAATTGCCTTCCCCACTTCTTCGGCAATTATCTCTTTTATTTGTTCGGTGCTTGTTTGCACCGGATTATCGTCGTTTCCATCAGACATCTTGAAACTGAAATGTTTACATTTAAACGTTAAACATTTCATTCATAACATTGCTTCATTTGTTTTGGTTTAGCCAAGTTCTCAACTTGCTTTAACCGTTCACATTTAATGCACTTTCCGGGTTTGAGTGTGTTAACACGCTCTTCCCATGCACACCAATTCCTTTCTCATTCTTACATAAGACATAATTTGTTAACATAATAAGTTAATTCTTACCGGACGATCGATCGAGCTTGAACCGAACACTTTGTTGACAACCTTAAGCTCTGATTACCAACTTGTAACACCCTTCTAGTTTTACTTGAATTTAGTAATAGTTTATTCCATTTTTAATAAAAGATGCTAATTAACATGGATTTCATAAGAGAAGTTCATAAGTAGCATAAACCTTAGTCAACTAACGACTAAGTTAAAACATTTCAAAAGTTGTTTAACAATTGTTTACAATCCATAAACATAGTCTATTAAAGATTTAAAACATTGCGGAAGCTTGTAAGTAGTGTTCGGTTCTTCAAAATCTAGCTCGATCATCTTCCGGTTACTTTCCAACATCACCTAAGATCAAAACCATAACAAATGTTAGTTTTGATCAATTTAAAATGGATACAAACAAGTTCCAAGGGTCAACAACCAAGAAAATAAAAAAAAATTTCCGGAAGGGGGCGTCGCGTGACGCCAAGGCCCCTCGCGTCATGCCTAGCCCCTATTTTCTCAGAATTTTTATTTCTTTGATGCTGCAGATTCCCAGCTCAAAATTTAATCAAGTTCCAACTTAATTTGGCCATAACTTTTGACTCGTAAGTCCGTTTTAGGTGATTCTTTTTCCTATGCGTCTGTAAATTCATTACCGACATGCCTATTACAAATTTCATACCGAAAAATTTGTTTACGGACCGAAAGACTATATGTCCATATGCAAATATTCGACCCATTCTAACTTAGCCATTTTACTGCCATTTAACTAGTAAACCTAAGGCGCTTATTACCCAAACTCCGGGGCTTATTATCACTGGCACTTCATTACCAAACCTATGGCTTCGTGCTCTTGTGACCATTTCCGCCACTTCTTTCTATTTACAATATTAATACTACAAAGTATCATTATTCGACCCGTTTGGTCCATCTACGGACAATCCTCCATTTTGATGACTACCAAACGACTACAAACCAATTCTTAACCTACGGATTTAAGTAACTTACATGATCGCTACAACCAACACAATTTTTATCAACAACGCATAGTTTAACAACAATTCATCAAATGTAACGGATCAAGTTACATACCTTCAAAGTAAACCTTTCAAACGTGATTCGCCACCCACTTGTCCGCTTGATGCTCTTGTGTCCTTTCCTATAGAGTTCATTTATGACATATTTAGAACTCTCTTTAAATCATAATTCGCATAATACACCGAAACATCATAATTATGCGTTTAAACTTTGAATTTCAGTTTTAAGCCTTCTTGGAGGCATTTCAACAAACACTTTAAGGGCAGATTTTTACATGATTAAACATCAAGTCTCTAGATTATCACTTAGCCCTAATTTCACATCATTTAACCATTTTACATGAACTTTATCTTCTAAATTTCTGAAATCACTTCATACATGTCAAACATTACTAGAACAACCACTATCATCCTAGTGTTTATCATTATCTCACAAAACCCATTAATCACCTACAATGGTGTTCATGGATTTTACTAAAATTTCACATGATTTCAACTTGTATTTGTCTAGGGTTTGTCCCTAGACACTATAGAGTTCCTATTTCATCATATAACTAACATGCAACCATAAATTTCAGAAAATCCCAATTTCATGAGAATTTCGAGTTGAGAGTTTTCATCAAATTTTACATACCTTGTAATCCTCTTGCGATGAGGATCAATAATCTATGCTTTAATTTCAATTTCAGCTTGGATTGAGCCCTCAATTTGTAAGTATAGTGATGTTTTAGGGTTTTGGAGAGTGGGGATCGCCCCCTGCTTGTGCTTGTATGACCAGACATCCCAAATGGGGTGTTTGGTTTGTTTTTTATTTGTTTTATCAAATTAAGTTTCAATTTTAACAACTTAGGCCCTTCCATTTTGTTCAACATATAGTTTAGTTGCTTTTGACCCTATTATAAGCTATTTCTAGACTTGTGACTAACTAGGTTAAAATTCCTAGTTAGTAAATTCTCATTTATTTATACTTTATAATTCTAATATAAAGTTTTATATTTTCGGGGTGTTACACCATTTCATACTCTAGTGGTTCCTTATTGACGAGTCGAGATTTTATCTTGTTTCGTTTAATAAACCACATTTTGGGGACGAAATTGTCAAGCTAGGATTGATGTCCACACCTTGGTGACTGGTCCCGCTCTACGTTTTTCAATCTCGCTAAAGTTTCGTATTTTCAATCAAATTAGGGACAAGTACTAACCGGAAGGGTAAAATACCGTTAATCGCCTGGCGACGAGAGTATTATACCTATTAGGCCAAAGCATGTCTCCCTAATTCGGAAGGACTTGCGATTCACTTTGGAACAGTCGAAGTTTCTAAACCCGAATCACTCCAATACTTATCAAGCCTCTCTTTTATATTAACTTAACTTTTATGCGATTTAATACCTGTTACCTAATCATCGTTTTACACAATAAATTAATACACGCATACTGATACGTTATACTTGGTTCGGGATTACTTGACATTCCTTATGTGATGAACTGGTCATTAGCTTCGTAAGAAGCCACACCTTAACGTATATAGTGCTTGTGAAACACTATAGGAGTAGTGCACCGCCACATGGATTCGTGGTTACGTTAAGTTAAACTTTTACGATCTTTATAGCAACGAAATGATGACATGTGCTATGAGATGATACTAGAAGACATGTTGGTTCGATTTGTTCGAGCCTTACCTTAACATATATAGTGCTTGTGAAGCACTATAGGAGTAGCGCACCGCCTCATGGACTTGGGGTCATGTTAAGTTAAACTTTTACGGATCTTTTCATAGAAACGGAATGATGACATGTGCTATGATTAGATGACGCTTGCGTTAAACGTTGGGTTAACATTTTGTCATTAACTTCGGATGAAGCCTCACCTTAACATATATAGCGCTTGTGTAGCGCTATAGGAGTAACGCCCGCCGCATGGACTTGCGGTCATGTTAAGACATTCATACGTACTTGCGGACACGATGGTTAGACCAGTGAGATCACATGCCAGTAATGCGTTAATCTAGTTAACTAAATATCTCATGTGGACTATTCAAGGATTTAATCATACTCATACTTATAACCTCTCTCATACTTAAACACAATCATGCTTACATACAATCATACTTACATACTTAAACTCCTATACGTTATCATTCTCACTCCTAATACATTAATAAACCCTGACCGATACACTACTAGTACAAACTACGCAGATCATGCACAAACCAAATAATCACGGATGCATACATGATTAAATTGGCAGGTGCATGAAAATCATAGTAGGTTCTACCGTGTATTGTAACACTGAAAGTAACATGACACCGAATAGCGAAACAGATATAACATGGTATGAACATGGTGGATACGCCGCTGGTACTTCCTATATATAAGTGTTCCTATCTTGTTACCAAACTTTCGTAAAAACGTGCCATGAGAAATTCAGTGTTTCCCCATACCATATTGAATACAAACTTTGATCGCTCACAATCTATATCTCGTTTATGCCCAAACCCACTTCAAGAATACCATCTTTCCGAAAGTCTTTCCTCTTGAATAAATTTCGGGACGAAATTTCCTAAAGTAGGGGAGACTGTAACACCTCGCTTTTTCGCATCCTTATTTTAGAAAAAAAAAATATTTGTATCATAATTCGAGGCGTTAAAGCATAATAAAAATATATGTATCTATACATTATTAATCGTTATTCATACAGTCAAACATTCAAAAATACACACACACACACACACACACACATATATATATATATATATACATACGCAACTCGGTGCGTTTATTTTTTTTCAATTACGCGATCAACGTCAAATACTGATCCTTTTGACGTATGTTTGACTTAAAATAATATAATACGACACCCTACGAAGATCGGGTTTTGATAACGGGACATGTAGGAATTACGGGTCACTTAAGACACGCGACTGGGCTTGTGGGCCTTGGGCCCAAGCCCAAGCTCACTAGATTAAACCTACCTATATATGAGAAGCTAAAACCCTAACACCTCATTTTTTTGATACAGCCTCATTTTTTTGATACAGCCGCACATGATAATCTTTTCCCTCCCAACCCTATTTTCTCCTTCTCAGACATATCTATACACACACAGAGTCCATTTTTTAGTAAAACATATGCTCATAAAACCACCACCTCCCTTCTCGATTTCATTCTGCCACAAAAAAGAGGTTCCAACCTTTAACCTCATCCATTCAACACCCCCCCCCCCCCCCCCCCCCCCCCCCTCACTTCGCTCGTCTGCTATCTCCCTCGGTTAAACAGATCTCGGTTGACACCACACACACCCGAAACGAGCAACTCGCCCTCTGTCTCCACTCTCGCTTATCTCTCTCTCTCTCCTAAACGAACGACCGACCACCGGAGACGACGGTGGCGGTGGTTCCTGCAAAGAGGATGACGGTGGTGGAGGTGCCAAAGGAAGCAGTAGTCGCCGGACTTACGGCAGCGGTGATGATGATGATTGGCGGCGATGTTGATGGCCACGGCAGCTGGAAACACCAGTGACGGCGGCTGTGGTGGTCCGACAGAAAACAGGGGCAGTGGAGTGGTTATTCTGGTTCGAGTCTGGTTCGTCTGAGTTAGGACTTTGTTTTGGTTGTTTCGTTTTAGTTAGACTCGATTCCGGTCCACTCAGTCAACTCGGGTCAACACGGTCAACTGTTCGACACGAGCTTGGTAAAATATCGAAGCGTTTTCATTTTTTATTGATATATATATTTTTTTAAATATCCAATCGAGCTTTAAAAATCAAACCATTACATTAGTGCTTACCTACGTTTTTGGCATTTGACGAAGATTTTATAAGTATTGTGATTGAATTGTTGAGCCTTGAAATATATTGATATTTCATTATTTAATGCGTTTGATTAGTAAACGACAACTTTACAAAAGATATATATATATATATATATATATATATATGTATATATATATATATGTATATATATATATATGTATATATCTGTATATATATATATATATATTGTTTTGAATAATTGTTGAGTTTTGAAAACTATATCGACAACTGGAGTTGTCGGGATCGTCCAAAAACAGAGGAAACTCTGCCCGTTTTTTTTTTGTAAAAAAAAATCCACAACTCGAAACGCGTCAGAATTATAAGACGAAGCATAACGGATTCAATTAAAATTTTTTTATAAAAAAAAAGATAAATAAATATAAGTGTAAAGTTATTTTAACAATACTCCTATAACCTCCGAATTCTCTCTAATTCTTTGCATTGCAAGGACAAGACTCGAATTCTTCAAGAACTAAAATGTGTCCTCGGTGTTCCATCATTCAACCATCAACTCTCCACGGGATTACCAAAGGAAGCTTTGCTAAACTGTATACTCGACCCTTTTTACGTTTAACGCATTTTTGGGGTGCAACATGTATACAAAATCCACTTTACACCATTGATTATAATCAAACACACTATTCATCGAAACGTTCGTTGTTATGCTTAGGTTGTTAATACTTGTTAGTTTCAACTCGTATTCCCATGATATTGTTATGCTTAGGGTGTTTATGCATGTTAGTTTAAAAATCATAATTTCATACTATTTGTTATGTTTAAGTTGTTTATGTATGCTCGTTTCGACGTGAATAATAAATGCTATGTGAATTTGAGACAAACTTTATACTTATAATTATATTCAAACTTGTATGCTCGCCAGTGCCTTTGTACTGATCCATGCTTTTACTACATGTTGCAGGATTGTGACAGATGAATCCAGTAGGATTGCCTATAAACGCATTTAAACTGTATTTCTCGTTGTATTGTAATTTGCTTTCAATCCTGTTGTATTCTGTTTTCAGTACTTGTAATAAATTATTATTAATGAAATGAAATTTAATTATTTGAATACTTATTGTGCATTATTTATTTTAATCTTGTGGTATTCTAGTTCAAACCATGTAAAATGTAATTATTAAATACTTGACACAAAATAGTGTTATGAAGTCTCTTGCAATCTACACACTTCGTCTCATCCCGATGTTTCCGTCATCGGTTGGGGTGTGACAGTGTAGTCTAATGTTATCAACGAATCAAGTCAACAAAGTCAACACCATCAAGTCAAAGTCAACGTGCAAGTCGACACGAGAAGATCGAAGAAAGATATGGCGTGTGAAAGTTCGAGATATGATAGTTAAATTACTTTGGTTAATTAAATATATTTTGTTTAGACAAAATTTATTTATTATCTTAGTTATTTAGTTTTCAAGTTTAGTGCTATTTTTAGTAAGTTATTATCTCTAGGGACTTAATTGTAATTAGCCTAAAATGGTAAAGGCTATAAATAGATAGAGATGATTAGGGTTTTGGCAACACACTTAGAGAAAGATTTGGGGGCTCATTTGTATTCATCTTTTGCAAATTATTCAAAGGTTTTTGAAGCTTTATTTTGTGTGTTCATCTTGCATTTCTTAAACAAAATCAGATTTTTGGCTCGATTTGATCCTACAATTTGGTATCAGAGCTTGGTACTCGAATTTGAGATTTAACAATCTTCAAACTTGTCTTAAAAGATCTGATTCTTAAAAAAAAATTAAGCTGTTGGTTTATCATTTTTTCTTCAAAATCAAGATCGAAAATGTTTTAAATCTGTAGTTTGTATGTTGAGAACTGATAAAAGTGTGATTAAAGAGTTTTGAAAAGGTTTTTCATATCATTTTGAGGCACTTCTGTTCAAGACCAGAAGGGTTTGAGCGATTTTGTTGGGTTAAAGCAGATCTGGGCGTTTTTTATCTCTCGAAAAATTTACTCCGGTGTTTTAAATTTTCCGGCGACTTCAAATCTTGAACGTGAGTTCAAGTTGCCCGGCATATTTGGTAAATACGCCGGTAAGTCAACAGTTTTCAGGCATTGTTATTCCAACAGGCTCTTTTCGGACGGCATACTTATTTTCCTGCGACATTCCAGTTAGCGTATTTAATGTTTTAAGAAAGGAGTAGAAAAAGAGAAGGTTTTTTAGGGTTTTTGATTATTGTCAACTTCAAACGGTAACCACCGTCTACTATCACCACGAACAACCACACCAGCACCACCCTTCACCACTGCAACTCCCTACTCCGTCACCACCACGCCACCGTGAACCACCGCCTAACATAGAGTTCACACAACACCAAACCACCACCTCCTTTCGTCCCTCACCACGCACCCATACCATCACCGCAACCTACCATATTCCACCCATAACCGTCGTTCTCCAACACCGTTTAACACTACCTGCACCCCTTCCACCGCTCGCCACCTAAGAAAAGAGTAAAGGTAGAAGAGTTTTGATTGATCTGTGTTGTGTGTGCTTGTTCATCGTAGAGATAAGATAGAGAGAGAAGATAGGATGGCGGCTGAGTTTTGTTATTAGAGTTTCTTTGTGTTTACAGAGAAGAAGGGTTGTGGGAGGCGGCTGATATAACATTAGGGTTTCTGGTTTGTTCGTATAAGAGAGTGGAAGGAATATTGTGGTGGACAAGGCTTGTGATGAAATAATATTAAGAGTAAACTGCAATTTTACCCCCTGGGGTTTAGGCCAATTGGCACTCTTACCCCCCTAACGAAATAATTGCAATTTTACCCCCCAACGTTTGGTGTTATGTCGCAAGTTTACCCCCCCCCCCCCCCCGGCGTCAAAGTTGTTAACAGATATGTTAACTATAACTTGAAATGACGCACAATTACCCCCCACTGTCATAAGTCCTCCACCACCACCATGAACCACCACTGCCACCACCTATCACTGGTGGTATCACCAAGATCATGAATATGGAAGCCATGAGGACATGGTTTAAGCCCTGTGATCTTACCTCTCACTTGAATTACCCCTGTTTTCAAACCATAAAATTTATCAACTAATTTTGAGTGGATTCTGACCATACAGGGTTTGAGTCAAGTTTCCAAATCTTGCAAAATGTATATGAGAAATAGTATTTGTTTTGAAAGTAAAGAAAAACTTACCAGAATGATGGTCCTGCATTTCCATCTCATAAAGACCACAAAACATCATAAAGATCCAATCTTGCAGAGTCTTTACTCAATGTTTTGACCAAAAATCACACAACTTTCATCATGAACAAACTGCAAACAACATGAAGACCAAAACTTTGACCAAAAACAAAAAGAACCCTTCTCACATGAGGTCTAAATGTATGATATAAGGGGATAGGGGAATCTAACAAACAATCCAAATATGAAATAGATACAGAAGATGCCCCAAAAGCACACAACAATTTGGAGCAATGGAGTCAAATTACACCGGAGATCAGGAAGCAATCGAGCAGGTCAGCTCTCCAAATTTTGAGATGGGTGATTGTGTTAGTGTCAGCTGCTGCCCGCTGGTGCTGGGTTTCGCCGAAAAACTTACACCGAAGAGGGAGGAGTGAGGGTGGAAGAGTTGTGGGAGGTGGTGAGGAGGAGTTGATGGAGCAATTAGATAGAGTTAATTACACAAATGGGTCATGTGGTTTATACCTAATTTCGTCTTTGGGTACTAACTTTTTTTAACAGGTTTAGGTTTTATGGTTTCAATTTTGTAACACCTTTGGGTACAAACACCAAAATTAGTTAATTAATGACTAAAATACCCTTGCATTTTTTTAAGTTTATCAATGTAACACATTTGGGTATTAGCACCTAATTTTATTTAAGTTTAAATCAATTTTACAAAATCTATTTATTATTTTTTTTTTCATCTTTTTATTATATCTCTTTATTAACATAAAATCTATTTATTTTTTTATTTTCATATTTTTATTAAATTTCTTATTTAACATAAAATCTACTAGTTATATAGTTTTATGTAAATTAAATTTCTTACTCGTTTTTAAATAATGTAAACCTTACTCGTTTTCAATTTTGGATAGAAATGATTGATAATAATAAATATCTTTCATGTAAAAAAAAATTTAAGCCTTTTTTTAACTCGTTTTTTTGTTCATTTACATTTTACTATTTTAGAAAGATATTTAATTTACATTATTTAAAACGAGTAAGGTTTACATTATTTAAAACGAGTAAGAAATTTAATTTACATAAAACTAGAAATTTAATTGAAAACGAGTAAGGTTTATTATTATTATTATCAACCATAAGTAGGATCTTACATGATATAAGGAATTTTAGTTTGTTGAGCTTTGCACAATGCATGCCAGTTCGGGGGTCCCCTGGCCCCTTCTAACCTTCGCCCCTTCTAACCTTCGCCCTTGTATGTAGCATTAGTTTTAGACCCTCAGAATATAATGGTTTATCTTAGTTATAGTTTAGGTTTGATATATAGTAGGGACTCTAAGGTTGTTGAGAAATTAAGGTCAAGTTAATAAACCATTAGGAGAGTTATCTAATACCTATAAAGATGAAGATGGATAAACTATTAAGAGAAAATATACATTTTCTTCGTCTAGTTCGGTTGATAGTGACAAGGTTGTTGATTTAGAGGATGGCTATTTGAATTTTTTTTTTTTTTTTTTGGAAAAAAGTTGTGGAAAAAGGGGTTAATACTAGTGGACTTGATAATTATTTGCGTGATGGAACCGAGAAAAAGATAAAAGAAGATGATATATTTGAAGTTTTTAAAGAATTTTTATGTCCTTTCTCGACTTGCTAAATATAGAAGAACTCTTACACTGTGTTCCCGAGTTTCATTTAACGATAGAAGAGAAAGGAAGGGGAATTACAAGGGAATGGAAAGGAAAAGATGTGATTATATTCGTGTTCCCGAGTTTAATGAAATGAAAGGAAATTTCACATTTTATGTGTTCCCGAGTTAGGAGGAAAAGAAAAGAAAGTTACAATTTTAGTGTTTTTAAATGAATTAGAGGGTAATTTAGGAAATTTAAAAAAGTCTGAGATTCATAATAATTTTTTCTCACCAAATCTCTCCAAATTGGGAGGATAAATATTTACATCAATCATCCCCTTGTTTCCTTTCTTTTCTCACCACTTCTCTTCCTAAAAAAAACTCTGAAACACATTTTTTACTGTCTTCCTTTTAATTCCTTTCTTTTCCCTTGTTAAATGAAACTCGGGAACATAGTGTTACGCCACAAATAACTCTACTAATGCTTTTTCTACTTGCTTTAAAAAAAAAAATGCTTTTTCTACTTGACCCTCAATTTCCTCAACTTCCTTGTAGGCTTCACCATATATCAAACCTAAACAATAACTTCGATAAAACATTTTATTCCAGGGGTCTAAACTAATGGCCATATACAATAATAAATTCATACTCGCTAAATAAACCCGCTATATAATCATGTTTGATTTCATCGACTTGGCCATTTTTTTCTCATCCTCATCACCAGGGGCGAAGGATAAGAGGGGCGCCCCCCCCCCCCCCCCGAATTTTTCACTCATTAGTGTTATATATGTTGTTTTCGTATAGAAATTTGTGGGTATATACGTTTTCGCCCCCCGGTTCTATAGAATTTTTTGGGTATATACGTTTTCGCCCCCCCCTCCCCCCCGGCCGAAAAATTCAAGCTTCGCCACTGCTCATCACTACTTAAAGACATCATTGCTATACTTATACTGGCATGCATTGTGCAAAGCTCACCAAATTTATATATCTTACAACATTTTGAATCTTGCTTATGGAATCGATTTGTTCTTCCAAACCATCATTGACAACAAGATTATTAATTAAAGGAAAAGATTCAGTTGACAAAATTAAACATTAAATATCACTAACAAAAAAAAGTCAAAAAATAAGCTAAAATAAAGAATTTGGAGACACTAAGATTAGAACCCGCATCTTCTTATTGTTTAAGGAAGACACTAACCACTAGTACAAGCTCATTTATGTTATCTCTCGATTTAGTGCATATGTATTCTATCTTATACAACATAAAACTAAAAAGATTTGGACCCTCGGAGGGTTTGGGCCTTGTGCCGTCGCCGACCCCACACCCTCTACGGGCCGACGCTGTCAGGGAACTTGGTGGAGTTCATGATGATTCACTAGAGAAGAAAGAAACGATGTCAACAGTAAGGGGCTGTTTGGTAGCCTCTGAATGGTCATTAAGAGGCTACCTCTTAATGGAACCATTAAGAATTTTACCAATGAGAAGGTAGAAGAATGTGAAATGTGATGATTTATCATTCAGATGTTACCTCTTAACCATTCAGACTTGAGGTTACCTCTTATTCATTCAGAGGTTTTAAACCATTAAGAGGTAGCATCTGAATGGTCATTAAGAGGCTACCAAACAGCACCTAAATGACTAAAGTAATTGCGGAAACCTTAATTTTTGGAGTTTAAGTTGAAAAGGAATACATATAAGGAAACTACTTATTTGATCGGAATTGTGATTAATGATTACTGATTTGCAAATATCATGGAATATAATGAGCTGATGTTAGGCTAGGCGGTATGGGGTCGGTTTGGGCTCGGCTTGCCCCGTCGCCGCCCCCAACACCGCTCCCCCCCCCCCCCCCGCCCTTCGTTGTCTTGTCCATCTCCCCTAGGACGTTTGAGACGCCCGCTAAAAGACAAAAAAATATTACCGTTGCATGCTTTGGGCCGTTGGAAAAAAAAAAGAAATTTAATTTCCTTTTTCAAATATAACGGACACTTTTCAAATTAACCCAAAAAACATCAAACCTTTTTATAAATACAACCCAAATACCTCATTTTTACCCACTTCAACCCCATCTCTCTCTCAACTTATAAACTTTTCTACTTTTTTTATAAACATTCTTCTACTTTTTACAATGGATCCATACAACCCGAACAACCCAAATCCAAACCCGAACGGTTTTTCGGTGCCCGGCTGCTACTATCCTACAATGGAACTGAAGAGGTATGGTCCCAATTCCTTGCCCACATGGCAAGGACCACACCACTTTTTCATCCTACATGGCGCCTACATCAGCAAACGAATCCAGAAGCTTCTGGAAGAAGGCAAGGTGGCACCAAAGATGCTCTCCCCGACAGGAAGGACAGCACGTGTCACCATTCACCGAGCGCCATGTAGGCCTGCAGCAAATCAAGGAGCAGACCGACAACTGCAGTACGATGTTTCCAGCATAGACAAATATAGGCGCGCCACGTGGACCACTACCCTGACCACAGCAGAGGAGACCAAGAGGATATTCCCCTTGGTCGGACAGCTGGCGCCCAATAGCAGCTGGCAAGGTTGCTCCTCCCTCTCTCACCCTCCGGCTATAAATAGGACCCTTCATCATCCAGGTTAAACCCATCCTATTCTCCACACTCTCACTCTTAACACACACTGCTTTATTTCATCAGAACAGAACTTATTCTCACGTCGGAGCCCGGTTAAGAGGGAAACCCCCATATTCCCCTCTTAACGAGCTAACGGTGTTGCTGTTTTGCAGGATCCGTTATTTGGCGAGTAACAAAGGAGATTGAACCCCACAAAAGAAACGACCAGGCTAGTTTCACCTCGGGTGTTAACTAGTGTTTCATCAGGAACCGAACGCTTTCTCGCAATTTTTCATCAACGCTTTTGCGGGTTTTCAACATTCTCCGAACTCTTTTTCGAATACGCAACAAATGCAAGCGTTTCAAAACTTGATGGTGCGAAACCCGTTCAACACGCAACCGTTTAATCTTCTCAACCACCACAACCCGTTCAATCTTCTCAACCACTACAATCCGATGAAGACGACATTGAAGTCGTTCTAGGGACGCAACCGCAATCTTCTAAACGTAAAAAAGGAAAGCAAGTGGCGGTTGACCAAAATCAACCTTCGAAACCGAAGCCAAAACCGTGGACGAGGATCGAGGAGGAGGCCTTAGCGAAGGCGTATATGATGCGTGCGAAGTGTTACTTATATTAGGTGTATATTTTAAGCCCTTTTTTAACACTTATTTTAGCCAAGTTTTAAATTTATAAAACACGATATTTCACTAACACTAAACACACATATGGGCAAGTGCACCCATCGTTGAGTGTAGCATAGCGTTGGTAAGATACCGAGGTCGTCCAAGGACACAAGAGCTTTTAGTACCGGTTTATCCTCAACGTCTAACCAAAACAAAAGTTTAGAAAAATGTTTTAAACTAAGAAAAATAAAACTAACTAAAATGCTGAAAATAAAAATAAAAACAGATAGACAAGATGAATCACTTGGTTCCGACTCGTATCTAGTATAACCTTTGATTATTTCCGCACTTTTGCACATAATTAAGAGATTATCTTAGTTATTGTAGTAGGCCCCTCTTTTGAAGGTGACGTTACCCTCACCCTAGTAGTTTGAGTCAGCAGGGATACAATCCTAAAAGGGTGGATTATTGGAAGATAATGAATTAAGTTATTAATGCAGTATTGTGGTAGGCCTCGCTTTTGGCGGTGACGGTACCCTCGGCTAAGTAGTCTGAGTTAGCAGGGATACAGTCCTAAATAGCCGGGTTATAGTATTAATAGTAGTTAACTTATGAGGGGATCAAAGAGTTTGGACCCCCGCCATCCAATACCGTGAAGTATTGAAGGAGGTCCTACTAAATTTGACCCAGGTCCATTGCAGGACCTCTAAACGCTGAACAATGGCAAGACCTTTACCAAACCGTTCCCTTAACCCCCTACCAGGTAGCCAACATACCTCCATATAGACCGTGGAGATATGAATGGTGAAAATCCTTTATTTTATATAGACAGTAAAATAATGCCAAGACACCACGGACAAACGATAAGGAAATATCACCTTCAACATAAGTAACTAGTTATTAAAGTCATTAATACAAAACCAAATAAAAAGTGCAAAAGATTAGAAATAAAAAGTATTATACTAAACACTTTGTCTTCACCAAGTGATGTAAGAGACTTAGGCAAACATGGCCTTGATTGTCAAGAACTCTTACGATCAATCTTGGATCCCGAGACGACTCACACACTCTACGATGGACAATGGATGATGGTGGTGGATGATGGTGTTGTGATGGTGGTGGGTGGTGGATGAAGTGTGAGAGAGGTGGTGTGCCAAGGGATGAGATGAAATGAATCCAAGCACTCCTATGTATAGGCTGAACAGAGAGCTGGACACGGCCCCGTGTCCGCTGGGCACGGCCCCGTGTCCGTCTGACACTCTCTCTCCTCATTAATTGTAATTCGCAATTACAATAAATGCGCCTGCTGTACTTTCGACACGCCCCCGTGTCCGCTGAGCACGGCCCCGTGATGGGCAATGGAAGCTTCTATAGGTTTTTCTTTTCTGCTGCTTCTTGGGCACGACCCCGTGCTGGCTGAGCACGGGGCGTGTTCAGCCTTCTGTTTTCTCTATTTTGCTTTGGAAGGTGCCGTTGAGGGTTCGGGCAGTCCACTAATGTTCCTTTTCTTGTATTTATGTTGGATTTAGCTGTCTTTTTGCTTCTTTTGCGTTTTTGAGCTCATTTAATCCTGAAAATACAAAAGGAAGACAAAAACACTCTTTTTCCAATATTAGTACTAAAAAAGGGTTAGTTTTATGCCTCATTTGATGTAATTTATATGTTGCATTTTACATACATCAAATACCCCCACACTTGAACTTTTGCTTGTCCTCAAGCAAAACTCTTTAATATGTGGCTTACACTC
Organism: Helianthus tuberosus; assembly: GCA_030545235.1. NCBI lineage: Eukaryota > Viridiplantae > Streptophyta > Magnoliopsida > Asterales > Asteraceae > Helianthus > Helianthus tuberosus. The sequence goes on along the minus strand of CM060434.1, from coordinate 8,311,750 downwards.
CCAAATGGAATAGGTAGAAGAGAAGGTTTTGGGCTTGTCGTAGAGTGTCGGGATTTCCAAGATCTTTTTGGGTTTTATTTTTATTTATTTACACTCCTATTCGTAATGATTTATTTAGAACTGTTCATAAAAGAAATTACTTATTTGGGCATAACATGCCTTTTTAAAATTCTATTTATATACAAGTTCACATACCTCGCGGGGAAATCACTCACACTCGGCCAAAGGTGTATTTTTAGTGAATCACTCGAGAGCGGCACGGAACTTATTCCTACCATAGGCTTGCCAAGAAATCAATCCTCCTTTTTAACTTTTATACCTTTGTAGATATCAAGAGGACTTTGTGGGTTAAGGGTTGGCTAGGGTTAAAGGTAGGTGGTTGGGTTAGTGGTTAGTAAAAAAAAGGCTAAAAGCGTAACAAGTGTCGGTTTTCGTATTTTTGCAAAAAAAATTTTTTTTTAATGAAGCTTTTATTCAAACAAAGTTATTTTTGATTACTTTGTTTGTTTATTTTCTTTTTGCTTCATTATTATCAAAATATATATTTTTTTTCACGAAGAACCGAACTTGTTACTAAAATAAAGGGTTAAAAATGAAAAAGGTTTTGGTGGATGAAAGGGTTTTTGTTTGGGTGATGAAACGAAAAGGTTTAGGCTCAAAGGGGCTAACTAGGGGGATTTTTGGGTAGGTGGTAAAAGAAAAAGAAAAATAATGGTGTAGAAATGAAAAAGGTTAGTCCTAATGCCTCCATCATTTACTTACTCGGGTTTAAGTTGATAAGGACCGGGAATGTATTGTCATGGCAAGTTCTAGAGTCGTAAGAACCAAGCGGCTATTCACACAAGAAACGAAAAATGAGCATTTAGTCAAATGATATGAAATTGTGTGCTCAATAAAGGCTCAAAACTCACTTTTGTGGGAATGGGTTTTTATGTGATCAAGTATATATAATCAAATTTTAAATAAGTTTGTCATGCCTTTTCATAATTTTCTTATGTTGGTTCTTTTTATCACTACGCTATCGGTTGTAAATTTGTAAAAATATAACCTTTTTGAGAACTTGAATTTCCCGAGTTAAACCTAGACAAGTAAAAAAAATGAAATTTTTGAAAAAATTTGGGGTGATTAGCAGTTCCAATAGAGTTTTGTGTAAGGCTTGTATTTAGGACTTGCAAAATTCAAGGTTTTAGCATCCCCCCCCACACTTAAATTACACATTGTCCTCAATGTGTCCCAAAAATAAATTTTTAGGTTGATTAGATGTGTAAAATAGTGTTTAAAAAGCAAAAATTTGTGTTACTGGGCACTGAACACGGCCCCGTGTTGAGTGGGCACGACCCCGTGTTCAGGTGCCAGTAACAAGAACTTACAGAAGGTGGACACGGCCCCGTGTCCACTGAACACGGCCACATGTCTGACAAAATTTTTGCCGAACAGCAGGTCTGGGAGGTGAGCACGGGGGCGTGTTGGCTGGACACGTACCCGTGTGGACAGTCTGAAAGCCTGAAAAACAGGTTTCTTCCTCCGGTTTTTCCATCCTAGCCCTATAAGTGCTGAGGCTTAACACCCTAAGCCTTGGTTTGTACCTGTTTCAACACTTAATACCACACCAAGCAATACAAACATCCTACATTACCAAAGTTAATTGTTCCAAGCATAAAGTAAAAAAAAAATAAAACGGAAAATAAAAGTGTTTAAGGAAAGTAAATTGTTCAACTTCTGGCACGCAGGCCACCAATCGTTCGATAGATAAAGGGACTTAAACCTGTGGGCTTGCCATCAACCCGCTCCTGCTCCTCCGAACCCTCTAATCCATATCTTCATCGCTATCATCACCTCCATCCCCATGCCCCGCCATGTACTCCTGGATGCTGCCGATATCGTCTCGTATATCGCTGATGTTGCGTTCAATAGCTCCGACCCGTTGGTATGTGTTGTTGGCGAGGTTGTAGGCGTTCCTGGTGCACATGAGGTTTTCCTGCATAAGATCATGTAAGCTTTGAAAATTAGGAAAACCGCCTCCTTGTGAGGAGGATTGACCCGGATCACCATGGGGTGGATACTGGTGGTGGGGAGGTGGTGCGTGAAGAACTAGGGCCTCCTGTGGGTTCCATGCATAGCCTTGCATTCTTTGGAAACTCACTGTTCCGTCTTCCGCCTCATAGAGTAAGTTCATGGCTCGGCAAATGTGGTAGTCAACTCGTCCCGACCATGGGCTTCTTTCAAAGGCTCTTGGAATTCGTGTGTAATGCTTAAAAAGACGGTACACCCATCCTCCGTAGAAGATAGGTGTTGGAGCTCGAGCAAGGCGGTTGAGATGCATGTTTTTCAACAGGAGATATGGAACATCAAGAGGCTTTTGGTTGTGGATACAGTGGAGGACAACCAAATCTTTCAACCCTACAACACCACTACTGTCGTGTCGTTGGTTTAGAGAGTAGGTGAGGATCCTGTGAATGTAGCGATAGAGCGGATCCCTCAGCTTTGTACTCTTGGTGCTACGAGGGTCGTAGATTCCTTCACCGATTTGAGCCCATGCGGCTTGTCTTTCATTCACCTCCAAGTCTCGTAATCCCCGGGTATTTTCTTCGTTTCCCGATTCCTCTTCTTGATATAGACCTATTATGGCTCCAAACTGTGCCATGGAGATCGAGTACATTGTTCCTCCACACCGAAATACAACCCCAATATTGTCAAATGGGTCACACCTTGAATCGAAGTTGAAGGTACTGTAGAACTCCAGGGTACATTGGTGTACTGATTGAAGCCTAGTGTTTAATGCAATAGCTAGTGGTCTCGTAACAATGTTGTTGAATCGGTGCAGCTGGTTTACCAAGGTTAACAGCTCCGTGCAAGCTCTCCTGGGGTACTCTTCGGGTCTTGTTTGAAGAACCTCATACCTTGCCCTTGCATCAAGCTCACTTGCATTGAACCTTGTGAACTTTGCCATCTGAAAGAATACACCAAAAATTAGCACGAAACAGAAGTGTTTTCGGACAAAACTGCAAACAGCGGGCTGGACACGGCCCCGTGTCCAGCGGACACGGCCCCGTGTCCAGAGGTCTGTTACTCAAAAACTTCAATTTTCGACCCGGTTTCGAAAACTTGAAAATTTTTGGTCCAATAGGTGCGGTTTCCCCCCGAAAATGAAACCCTAAACACCGTTTTTCCCAAAATATCCCGTTTACCCTATCAATTTTGTCTTTTTCGGTTCAAGAACAAGGGTTTTGGGGTTTTTGTAAGAAATCGGGTGAATCTATGAACAATCTAAGTTTATTTACTTCCCCTAACACTAATCTAACTAAATGCAAGCAGATTTAGGCAAAAATTTTAGGTTCGATCCGGATGAACATCAAGAACCCTAGATTTTTCCCCAAATTTGTGGTGTATTAACTACATGCAAGTAACTAATCTAACTACTAAGAGTGATAGAATCATACCTTGACGTTGTTAGATCGGTAAGAGACGTTGGAATTTCGCGAAAAATCGCCTGGAACCAGAGCTTTTGTGGGGAAACGGGGCGTGTGGAATGAAGAAACTGTTTTGAAAAAGGGGTTTTATCCCGTCTGCAGCACGAACACGGCCCCGTGTCCAGCGGACACGGCCTCGTGCCGAGCTTTTTTTTTTTTTTCGTGCGCGTGTGAGTGCCCCTTTTTCCCATAAGCTATGGTTTAGAAAACTTACCGCTTTATTTTGCCGCCTCAATCGTTCGTAACTTACCAGGCATGATGTTTTTATTCTTCCACGGTTTGAAGCGAGATCTCTTCTTCCTCATCCTCAATAAATCCTTGATAGAGTTTCAGCCGTTGGCCATTGACCTTAAATGGTGGCCCATTTCGAGGTTTAATTTCTACTGCACCGTGTGGAAAAATATGGGTGACGGAAAAAGGTCCTGACCACCTAGACTTTAATTTACCAGGAAACAATCGAAGTCGTGAATTAAACAAAAGAACTAAATCTCCTACCCGAAATTCATTAGGTTTAATATGTTTATCATGCCAATTTTTCATTCTTTCCTTATAAATCTCAGAGTTTGAGTATGCATAATTCCTAAGCTCGTCTAATTCATTTATTTGACAAAATCGATTTTTACCAGCAAATTCTAGATCTAAGTTTACATTTTTGATTGCCCAGTAGGCTTTGTGTGCAATTTCTACGGGCAAGTGACAACTCTTTCCATAGACTAGCTTATATGGGGTTGTACCTATCGTTGTTTTATAAGCAGTTCTAAAAGCCCATAAAGCATCATCTAATTTATCAGCCCATTCCTTTCTGTTTAACCCTACGGTTTTTTCGAGTATTCGTTTTAACCCTCTATTGGTCACTTCGGCTTGTCCGTTTGTTTGAGGGTGATAAGCTGTCGAAACCCGGTGATAGACCCCATATCTTGTTAAAAAAATTTCAAGTTGATGATTACAAAAATGGGTACCTCTATCACTTATTAAAGCTTTAGGTGTGCCAAAACGAGAGAATAATTTTTTCAGAAATCTTACCACTACTCTTCCATCATTTGTTGGAAGTGCCTCAGCCTCGGCCCATTTAGACAGGTAATCTACTGCCACAAGTATGTATTTGTTTCCTTTTGATGGTGGGAAAGGTCCCATAAAGTCGAGTCCCCACACATCAAAAATTTCACAAACAAGAATGCCATTTTGTGGCATTTCGTTTTTGGAAGAAATATTACCTGTTCTTTGGCAAGCATCACATGTCTTTACAAGATTTTGGGCATCTTTGTAAATGGTTGGCCAATAAAATCCTGAATCAAATACCTTTCGTGCGGTACTGGCTGCACCATGATGTCCTCCGTATGGACCTTCGTGACAATGGCGGAGAATTCTTTGTGCTTCACTACCATGTACGCATCGTCTGACGAGTTGGTCGGCACACATTTTGAAAAGATATGGATCTTCCCAAAAATAGTGTTTCACATTGGCAAAGAATTTTTTTCTTTGATGATGTGGCCATCCTTTTGCGACTATTCCGCTAGCTAGGTAGTTAGCAAAGTCGGCGTACCATGGTTCTTCCTTAAATTCCACCATTTCCAGGGATTCAGTTGGAAATTTTTCGTTGATTTGCTCGTCCCTGGTTGCCTCCAAAGCTGGGTCTTCTAAGCGCGAAAGATGATCTGCTGCGGTATTTTCTGCTCCTCTTTTGTCTTTGATTTCAATGTCAAATTCTTGGAGGAGTAGAATCCACCTAATCAAACGTGGTTTTGCGTCTTGCTTCTTAAAGAGATATCGAATGGCTGCATGGTCTGTATAGACTATAGTTTTAGAAAGAACAAGATATGAACGAAATTTATCAAAAGCAAATACCACAGCTAGTAACTCTTTTTCGGTTGTTGTGTAATTTTCTTGTGCATCGTTAAGTGTTTTACTAGCATAATATATTGGGTGGAAATGCTTTTCTTTTCTCTGTCCCAAGACAGCTCCAACTGCAAAGTCACTAGCATCACACATGATTTCGAAAGGAAACTTCCAATCAGGTGCTATCATGATAGGTGCATTGACTAGCATTTCCTTTAGGGTTAGAAATGCTTGATTGCAATCTTTGTCAAAGATGAAAGGAGCATCTTTTTCAAGTAATTTTGTTAGAGGCCTTGAGATTTTTGAAAAGTCTTTGATAAACCGCCTATAAAATTCGGCATGCCCTAGGAAACTTCTAATAGCTCTTACGGAGGATGGAGGAGGTAATCTAGAAATGGTATCTATTTTGGCTCGATCCACCTCCATTCCTTCGCTTGAGATCTTGTGACCGAGTACTATTCCCTCCGTTACCATGAAATGGCATTTTTCCCAATTAAGGGCGAGGTTAGTTTCCTCACATCGGGATAGCATTCGTTCAAGGTTATCGAGGCATTGGTCGTATGAATCCCCAAAGATAGAAAAGTCGTCCATGAAGACTTCCATTGTCTTTTCTATCATGTCATGGAAAATGGCTACCATGCAACGTTGGAATGTTGCGGGGGCATTACATAGACCAAATGGCATGCGTCGATAAGCAAAAGTTCCATAGGGACATGTGAAAGTTGTCTTTTCTTGGTCTTCGGGTGCTATCGGGATTTGAAAGTAACCTGAAAAACCATCCAAGAAACAGTAAAATTTATGACCGGATAATCTTTCTAACATTTGATCAATGAAGGGTAAAGGAAAATGATCCTTTCTTGTTGCTTCATTTAATCGTCTATAATCTATACATACTCTCCATCCTGTGACGGTTCTTGTTGGTATTAATTCATTCTTTTCGTTAGTAATTACCGTCATACCTCCTTTCTTTGGAACTACTTGGACGGGACTTACCCAAGGACTATCGGAAATAGGATAGATAAGTCCGGCGTCAAGTAATTTGATGACTTCGTTTTTAACCACTTCTTGAACATTTGGATTTACGCGACGTTGTGGTTGTATGACTGATTTGTAGTCATCATTCATCAAAATTTTGTGTGTGCACATAGAAGGACTAATTCCTTTTATGTCAACAAGTTTCCAAGCTATTGCATTTTTGTGTTTTTTCAAAAGACTAATTAGTTTTTCTTTTCTAGGTTATCTAATTTAGACGAAATAATTACAGGTAACTTACCATCTTTGTCCAGAAAAGCATATTCCAAACCTTTTGGAAGTTCTTTGAGCTCAAGTGGTGGGTCTTTAGGAGACTCCTTATTTGGTTGCTCGTTTCGATCAAGAACTTTAAAAGTTTGTTCTATGGCGACTTCTTCTTCAACAAAGTGGTCAATTTCTTCACTTGTATCGGGTGGTTCATCTTCATCTTCAATTAGGGGGTCATTATTGCCGAATGGATATTTCATTGATCGTTCGAGATCGACACTTCTTTTAAATGCCCCTAATTGAAGAGGTAAATTGTTGAACTTCCGGTTTTTCAAAGCTTCGTGAGTTTTTACAAATGGTCGTCCCAACACAAGAGGAGCGTCATCGATGAGGACGAAGTCGGTTGGGATTACCATTTGATTTGTTTGAACCAAGACATCTTCAACTATGCCGATTGATTTTATTACTTTCCGATTGGATAGAAAAATGGGTATTTGAAGTGGAGAAAAATCACTAATACTTAATTTTTCGAAAATGTAGTTAGGCATTATGTTAACACAAAGATCTTTATCGATTGTGACATTACTAATAAACGAATTTTGAAAGAAACATGGAACCGGTGTGATGTTAATTTCAAATGGGTCTTCTTTTATTAGCGAAGTTTGATCATTAGTTAACTTAACACTTACTATTTCGTCAATTTTTGTGTTAGTGTTTAACTCTTTTAAAAACTTAGCATGAGTGGGTACTAAACAATGATTTTCGAAAGAAGGTGTCAAGAGGTTAATTTCTTCAAAATTAGACTCTTCTTGGATTTTAACGTTATTGGACTCACCTTTTTCGTTGTTTAACTCATGTGTCGGTTTTTCACTTATTTGTTCTTCCATTTTTTCATTTTTAGTTATCTCTTCTTTTTTTAATTCTTCTCTTGCGCGGGACTCCTCTTCCCTTGCGCGAGCTTCTTTTATACATCGATCGATAACTCTAATGTGTTCTAATATCCTATCGGTCACTTCGGTTATAGAAAAAGAATCATTATTTTCTAAGCTTGAATCCGGTTGTTCGACCCTTTGTTCCTCATAATACCCATATGAAGTTGATGGTTCACACCATGGTCCCTCATTGTGAGCATATGATGGATAAGGTTCGTAATTTTGTTCTTCATAATACTCATATGAGGTAGGTTGTGCATGCCAAGGTTCCTCATAATAAGCATATGAAGGTGGTGGCTCATATCTTGGTTCCTCAAAGTATGAGTAAGAAGGCTCATACCTAGGTTCATCAAAATATGAGTATGAGGGAGGAGGTTCATACCTTTGGTTTTCATAGGATGTGTATGAAGTTGATGGTTCGTACCTGGGTTCCTCATAGTAAGTGTATGAATTGGATGGTTGATACGAGTGATTATTTTGAATCGAACGTGTATTATGACAATTTGTGCAATAATTACCCCTATAATCATCCTCATCATAGGTGTAGTTGTAACCTCCTGAGTATTGATCCATAAGAATCACTCAGCAGACCACAACTGAGTCTCGGGACCAGAAAATGAAACAAAGATTGAAACAGAAGGCTGGACACGGCCCCGTGTCTGGTGAACACGGCCCCGTGTACAGGATCTGTATCTGGGCGTTTTAATTAAAGTTACTGGTCACGTTGAGCACGGGGGCGTGTTCAGCAAGCACGGCCCCGTGTTCAGACTCTGTATCTGGGTATCTAACTAAAAATATGCAGCACGGGGGCGTGTTCAATGAGCACGGCCCCGTGTTCAGGCTACTGTAAATACAAACTAAACTAAAATGCAGAAAAATGTGCGCGTGTTTTGAAAAGGTTTTGAAAAACTGATTAGGCCGTCGATTTTAAACTTTCTCAAAATCCTTGTGTCCCCGGCAACGGCGCCAAAAACTTGATGCGTGCGAAGTGTTACTTATATTAGGTGTATATTTTAAGCCCTTTTTTAACACTTATTTTAGCCAAGTTTTAAATTTATAAAACACGATATTTCACTAACACTAAACACACATATGGGCAAGTGCACCCATCATTGAGTGTAGCATAGCGTTGGTAAGATACCGAGGTCGTCCAAGGACACAAGAGCTTTTAGTACCGGTTTATCCTCAACGTCTAACCAAAACAAAAGTTTAGAAAAATGTTTTAAACTAAGAAAAATAAAACTAACTAAAATGCTGAAAATAAAAATAAAAATAAAAACAGATAGACAAGATGAATCACTTGGTTCCGACTCGTATCTAGTATAACCTTTGATTATTTCCGCACTTTTGCACATAATTAAGAGATTATCTTAGTTATTGTAGTAGGCCCCTCTTTTGAAGGTGACGTTACCCTCACCCTAGTAGTTTGAGTCAGCAGGGATACAATCCTAAAAGGGTGGATTATTGGAAGATAATGAATTAAGTTATTAATGCAGTATTGTGGTAGGCCCCGCTTTTGGCGGTGACGGTACCCTCGGCTAAGTAGTCTGAGTCAGCAGGGATACAGTCCTAAATAGCCGGGTTATAGTATTAATAGTAGTTAACTTATGAGGGGATCAAAGAGTTTGGACCCCCGCCATCCAATACCGTGAAGTATTGAAGGAGGTCCTACTAAATTTGACCCAGGTCCATTGCAGGACCTCTAAACGCTGAACAATGGCAAGACCTTTACCAAACCGTTCCCTTAACCCCCTACCAGGTAGCCAACATACCTCCATATAGACCGTGGAGATATGAATGGTGAAAATCCTTTATTTTATATAGACAGTAAAATAATGCCAAGACACCACGGACAAACGATAAGGAAAGATCACCTTCAACATAAGTAACTAGTTATTAAAGTCATGTTACACCCAAAAACGTATTAGACTAAAGTCGCAGCGGAAAATCGTACCATAAAATTTCTTTCATTATAAATACCTCAACTTATTTCAAATTTAACTTGAACATAATTCTTATTCATAAATCCGTCATCCTCTTATTTACTAACTAAAAACATAGCTTACGTTTTCTATATTTTACATTCAACGTCCCCGTACAATCTCTCTAGTGACTCGGTCTTCGATCTCTAATCTTCGTGATAATCGCTCATTATTCGTACAACCTGCATTCCCACATACATTCAACACATTAGTATACAATACATAAATAAGAATACAATACATGTACACTTTCCATTCAGCTTCTCTCTTCTTTTTAAGCATATCATTCGCGTATTCATTCCCTTGTGAGCCTTCAATAATATACCTGCGTAAAACTCAATACATGCATGCATACACTCATACGTGTCTTCATATGTACATAAATACACACCTGCATACGTACATACATCCCTACGCCTTCACATATATACATACTATCATACGTATCTTCTTATATACATAAATACGCTTCATAAGTATCTACATTCATATATCTCTACATACATGCATACATTCATATATATCTTTATATATATATACGTACATACACATCTACATACGTACATACCCTTCCTACATCGTTACATACATGCCTACACTCATATGTACCTTCACATGTACCAAATACACATCTACATATACACATACCTCACTTCGTCACTACATACGTACATACATTACTATCTACTCACAACTATACTTACTTACTTGCATCCACATATATATGCCCATACCTGCACACGTATGTACCTTCATATTTAAATGCAAAATACTCATACTCATACATAACTACTTGCATACATACATACACCGATACCTACATATATACATACATGCATACATAACTACATTCTTACATATAATCATAAAATGGATCATAACTACTCACATTCATACCTTTACCCACACGTACATATACCTATGTGGTTACCTAATTACGTTCATACATACATACATATTAACTCATACAAGTTAAAGAGCCTTTCGGGAGTGTTACGGGTCAACCGGGAATGCATGACGCGAAAAACAGAGAAAACAAGCTACACAACCCGTCGGCGACGGGCTCTATACCCGTCGGCGACGGGCTCGGGAAATGCCCGTCTCAAACATCAGCCCGTAAGCAGAAACTTAAGGCGTCGGACGAAGAATTCATCAGACGAACCCGTCGGCGACGGGCTCTGAACCCGTCGGCGACGCCCTCCCCCTAATCTCTTTTTCTGCAGATACGTTTCGTCATACAAACGCACTAAAACGCGCGTAACTTTTGAACCGTTTACCCGTTTAACCTCCCGTTTCTTCCTACATGCTTGTAAATTCACATTCTATCATATTAACTTAAAATCCCGCATCCGGATTAATGAATTTCTTATCTTACGCCCTTTCGGCTTATTGTCACATTCTAATTATTTGACCCGTTATGGGTATTTGCGCATTAGTTGGTTTATGGCATACCAAGACCCTACCCTCCGCTTCCATACTTGTTCAAAACATTATACTTTGTAATATCGTTTGCCCAAAATACCCATCAAGGGCATTTTGGTCAACTACTCTGTATCCTTAACAACAAAGGAAATCCTTACATAAATACCCATCATACTACTTGGCCTAAATTCATAATCACACATCCCCTCATTGGATCAATCTAAGATCCGGTTAATACTTCATCGGCATCATATACTTCATTCCTATTTAACCTCCATTATCGTATTTAATTAAGATGCATATAAATTTACATAAACAACTAGGAAGTGATTACGGAATCACTTACCTTGTGCATCCGCGTTCGTAACATCTTCCTCGCCTCATCTTGACCCGTTAGCCTTCCATGCTTGGTCCGTGCTAGTGTGGTTCCTATTCTTTCATGCCGTCATGCCATGATTATGTTAGTATTCATGCTTATTCATATTAACACATATTTTCCAACTTTTATCTATTTGACTTTCACTAACACGCATATGACATGACTCGTCAATCACATAGTTCAATATCTTCGAAATCTAAATTCGTTAACACACATGGCACATAATTGTTCTAACACGTATTCCATGAGCTTTCAATTCTTACATTTGTGTCGTAATGCCTAACCATGTTATAAATTCTCGGTTGACTTTCAGAAAGTCAACCTTCTAGCATATAACTTCCAACTTATGGGCACGCATTCATGTGGATATAGTGAACCATATCAATGACATGTTATTCATTTCATACATAATGTTGTATGACACTAATAACTACATGATCACCTAGTCACATACACAATATACCTTTTACCTTTCATAATCACGGTGTAGGATACACACATTACCTAAGCACATGATCGACTAACTACATACATGCGCACGTATCGTCAATTCAACACATACTAACATATTCATGATTCTTTAGTTGACAACCATATTCAAGGCTAGTAATTTGACCTAATCTCAACCTCTTCACATATTCATCCGATGTTTAGCATACAATTTCACATACTAGCTTATGCGAGGCATTTCATCAAACACTTGGTGTGCGTACACAATTTAATGCACAATGTACAACTAATTCATGCATAATCTTCCAAGTTCATACATAGTTCATCAATATAACAAACAACACATTCCTTTCAATTCATCTAACGGGATTCCATCATATTCAATATGGCACCTCAACATTTGACAAGAATTGAACATGATGAAATACCCATGTCATCTTCATCACTCAACTTAGTGGGTTTCCATCTTTAAACATCAATTAATCAAAATTATGCCTAGCACATGATTCCTAAGATGATGCTAACACATATACATGCTTAATCTCATACTAATTCGTGGGTTGATCCTAACCCACTTCATATCAAAATCACCAAATCATAAATTACAACTTACCAAGTGATTTATAGGGCTAGATGATCATGAATTCATGTTCATGCATTAGATCCGAGCTGAATTCCCCTTTCAATTTGATGATTATAGTGAAACTAGGGTTTGAACCCCTTTTTCTCCTTCCTGATGTCGACACACACACACACACTATGTGTGTGTGGGGTGTTTTGATTTTTATTTTATAAATTCATGTTTCCCACTTAACGGTTTTGGTCCCTCTAGTTTGCTCCCTTGCTTGCTTTGCGAAACATTTTACCACATTCAATCTTTTAATAATTTTAACCATACATTTAAGCAGGTTAAATGGCCTAGTTATTTATTTCTTGATGTATCATATCATAACATTTTAACGAATATAAATATTCGGGTTTTGGGGTGTTACAAGTCTACCCCCCTTAAAAGAGGTTTCGTCCCCGAAACCTTGCTCATATCTACGGGACCATAATCCTTTACTTACCGGTTACTACCATCCCTCCTAAATAACATGCTTCTAAAAAATATATATCTTTAGACCTCAACTTCTTGCCTCATGATAGTTTCTTAGTGATGATCATCACTACATGTTTATTCATTCATTCCATAATCACGTCTACATGCTTAACTCCATAGTTAACATCTTTCTACATTACTATTCCTCTCATTTCGCGCATTTACTTAATTTACATAGGTGTACGTATCATGCACATTCATCATACAAGAGTTTAACTAATACTCGTATATTTTACTCAAAACATTAAAAATTCACTTCTCAATGGCATAGTTTTCATTCCTATGTCAACTATTAGAACCAAGCTTTCCATATTACGCCATGCCCATTCCAACATTTTTGGTTTCATCCGCTTATATACTTTCATTTCTTTCACGCATTCGATTATCCACTTAATTGGGTAATAGCATATACTCTCATAATGAGATTCAAGCATACCACTTACGACCCGGTAACATCGGGTTAATTGCTTTCAACATAAATCTTCCGTTCTATCCGTATAACGGATTGAACTTCATACATTCGTTATTGCATTCACGACCACTCGTTCTAAACGGATGGTACCTTATCCTCACTCGACTTGTTCAACTTGAACCGGTCGACGTGCATAGCTTGTTACAGCTTTCGCTTATCATAACCAAATCCACAAGGAATTTGCATCATTCATATCTTTCATTCCTTGAATCCGTCTCGCGGATTCAAACATTGCATATACGCTTTTCATCCCTTGAATCCGTCTCACGGATTCAAGCATTGCATTCATACTTTAACTTCTTTCATGTTTCGAATCCGTCTCGCGGATTCTAGCATAGCATTTCATGTTTCGAATCCGTCTCGCGGATTCTAGCATAGCATATCATCTTTCGAATCCGTCTCGTGGATTCTAGCATAGCATTTCATATTTCGAATCCGTCTCGCGGATTCTAGCATAGCATATCATGTTTCGAATCCGTCTCGCGGATTCTAGCATAGCATATCATATTTCGAATCCGTCTCGCGGATTCTAGCATAGCATTTCATATTTCGAATCCGTCTCGCGGATTCTAGCATAGCATATCATGTTTCGAATCCGTCTCGCGGATTCTAGCATAGCATATCATATTTCGAATCCGTCTCGCGGACTCTAGCATAGCATATCATACTCTTATTCTTGAGAGTCTTACATTTCTCTTCACCCTCACGTCCACCTACTACTTAATTCTAACGGACATACCTGTATCAATTATCACGGTCCCACGAACGTCATATGCTTCACGTGTACTGGCCAGGTACACAATCCACATATTAGTTTCGTGTCTTCGTGTAATTGTCACCTTATGTCCGAAGAATTTGGTTTCGGCACGTGTATCATTTTTCAAAACATGTTTACTATACCATCATGGTCCTTCCCTTAATGCATTTTACCATTTCATATGCCGACATATTAAATTTACGTACCTGGGTTCCACTTTATCTTATTTCATGCCTTGGTGTCGGTACTTGACCGCACTCGCGGATCATCCTCTTCGAACGCTTATACTTACCTTGCATATACAAAACCGTCAGTTTCTTTATGCGTATACATAAGTACATACTTACATTCTCTTTTACCTTTGGATCTTGACCGAGTCTTGGATTGTACGGGTTTCTTATCACAAGAGCACACAGGTTTGAGTTCAAGCACTTACCTTCTTACACTTGATTCTCTCAAACCAGGGCTCTGATACCAACTTGTTACACCCAAAAACGTATTAGACTAAAGTCGCAGCGGAAAATCGTACCATAAAATTTCTTTCATTATAAATACCTCAACTTATTTCAAATTTAACTTGAACATAATTCTTATTCATAAATCCGTCATCCTCTTATTTACTAACTAAAAACATAGCTTACGTTTTCTATATTTTACAATCAACGTCCCCGTACAATCTCTCTAGTGACTCGGTCTTCGATCTCTAATCTTCGTGATAATCGCTCATTATTCGTACAACCTGCATTCCCACATACATTCAACACATTAGTATACAATACATAAACAAGAATACAATACATGTACACTTTCCATTCAGCTTCTCTCTTCTTTTTAAGCATATCATTCGCGTATTCATTCCCTTGTGAGCCTTCAATAATATACCTGCGTAAAACTCAATACATGCATGCATACACTCATACGTGTCTTCATATGTACATAAATACACACCTGCATACGTACATACATCCCTACGCCTTCACATATATACATACTATCATACGTATCTTCTTATATACATAAATACGCTTCATAAGTATCTACATTCATATATCTCTACATACATGCATACATTCATATATATCTTTATATATATATACGTACATACACATCTACATACGTACATACCCTTCCTACATCGTTACATACATGCCTACACTCATATGTACCTTCACATGTACCAAATACACATCTACATATACACATACCTCACTTCGTCACTACATACGTACATACATTACTATCTACTCACAACTATACTTACTTACTTGCATCCACATATATATGCCCATACCTGCACACGTATGTACCTTCATATTTAAATGCATAATACTCATACTCATACATAACTACTTGCATACATACATACACCGATACCTACATATATACATACATGCATACATAACTACATTCTTACATATAATCATAAAATGGATCATAACTACTCACATTCATACCTTTACCCACACGTACATATACCTATGTGGTTACCTAATTACGTTCATACATACATACATATTAACTCATACAAGTTAAAGAGCCTTTCGGGAGTGTTACGGGTCAACCGGGAATGCATGACGCGAAAAACAGAGAAAACAAGCTACACAACCCGTCGGCGACGGGCTCTATACCCGTCGGCGACGGGCTCGGGAAATGCCCGTCTCAAACATCAGCCCGTAAGCAGAAACTTAAGGCGTCGGACGAAGAATTCATCAGACGAACCCGTCGGCGACGGGCTCTGAACCCGTCGGCGACGCCCTCCCCCTAATCTCTTTTTCTGCAGATACGTTTCGTCATACAAACGCACTAAAACGCGCGTAACTTTTGAACCGTTTACCCGTTTAACCTCCCGTTTCTTCCTACATGCTTGTAAATTCACATTCTATCATATTAACTTAAAATCCCGCATCCGGATTAATGAATTTCTTATCTTACGCCCTTTCGGCTTATTGTCACATTCTAATTATTTGACCCGTTATGGGTATTTGCGCATTAGTTGGTTTATGGCATACCAAGACCCTACCCTCCGCTTCCATACTTGTTCAAAACATTATACTTTGTAATATCGTTTGCCCAAAATACCCATCAAGGGCATTTTGGTCAACTACTCTGTATCCTTAACAACAAAGGAAATCCTTACATAAATACCCATCATACTACTTGGCCTAAATTCATAATCACACATCCCCTCATTGGATCAATCTAAGATCCGGTTAATACTTCATCGGCATCATATACTTCATTCCTATTTAACCTCCATTATCGTATTTAATTAAGATGCATATAAATTTACATAAACAACTAGGAAGTGATTACGGAATCACTTACCTTGTGCATCCGCGTTCGTAACATCTTCCTCGCCTCATCTTGACCCGTTAGCCTTCCATGCTTGGTCCGTGCTAGTGTGGTTCCTATTCTTTCATGCCGTCATGCCATGATTATGTTAGTATTCATGCTTATTCATATTAACACATATTTTCCAACTTTTATCTATTTGACTTTCACTAACACGCATATGACATGACTCGTCAATCACATAGTTCAATATCTTCGAAATCTAAATTCGTTAACACACATGGCACATAATTGTTCTAACACGTATTCCATGAGCTTTCAATTCTTACATTTGTGTCGTAATGCCTAACCATGTTATAAATTCTCGGTTGACTTTCAGAAAGTCAACCTTCTAGCATATAACTTCCAACTTATGGGCACGCATTCATGTGGATATAGTGAACCATATCAATGACATGTTATTCATTTCATACATAATGTTGTATGACACTAATAACTACATGATCACCTAGTCACATACACAATATACCTTTTACCTTTCATAATCACGGTGTAGGATACACACATTACCTAAGCACATGATCGACTAACTACATACATGCGCACGTATCGTCAATTCAACACATACTAACATATTCATGATTCTTTAGTTGACAACCATATTCAAGGCTAGTAATTTGACCTAATCTCAACCTCTTCACATATTCATCCGATGTTTAGCATACAATTTCACATACTAGCTTATGCGAGGCATTTCATCAAACACTTGGTGTGCGTACACAATTTAATGCACAATGTACAACTAATTCATGCATAATCTTCCAAGTTCATACACAGTTCATCAATATAACAAACAACACATTCCTTTCAATTCATCTAACGGGATTCCATCATATTCAATATGGCACCTCAACATTTGACAAGAATTGAACATGATGAAATACCCATGTCATCTTCATCACTCAACTTAGTGGGTTTCCATCTTTAAACATCAATTAATCAAAATTATGCCTAGCACATGATTCCTAAGATGATGCTAACACATATACATGCTTAATCTCATACTAATTCGTGGGTTGATCCTAACCCACTTCATATCAAAATCACCAAATCATAAATTACAACTTACCAAGTGATTTATAGGGCTAGATGATCATGAATTCATGTTCATGCATTAGATCCGAGCTGAATTCCCCTTTCAATTTGATGATTATAGTGAAACTAGGGTTTGAACCCCTTTTTCTCCTTCCTGATGTCGACACACACACACACACTATGTGTGTGTGGGGTGTTTTGATTTTTATTTTATAAATTCATGTTTCCCACTTAACGGTTTTGGTCCCTCTAGTTTGCTCCCTTGCTTGCTTTGCGAAACATTTTACCACATTCAATCTTTTAATAATTTTAACCATACATTTAAGCAGGTTAAATAGCCTAGTTATTTATTTCTTGATGTATCATATCATAACATTTTAACGAATATAAATATTCGGGTTTTGGGGTGTTACAAGTCATTAATACAAAACCAAATAAAAAGTGCAAAAGATTAGAAATAAAAAGTATTATACTAAACACTTTGTCTTCACCAAGTGATGTAAGAGACTTAGGCAAACATGGCCTTGATTGTCAAGAACTCTTACGATCAATCTTGGATCCCGAGACGACTCACACACTCTACGATGGACAATGGATGATGGTGGTGGATGATGGTGTTGTGATGGTGGTGGGTGGTGGATGAAGTGTGAGAGAGGTGGTGTGCCAAGGGATGAGATGAAATGAATCCAAGCACTCCTATTTATAGGCTGAACAGAGAGCTGGACACGGCCCCGTGTCCGCTGGGCACGGCCCCGTGTCCGTCTGACACTCTCTCTCCTCATTAATTGTAATTCGCAATTACAATAAATGCGCCTGCTGTACTTTCGACACGCCCCCGTGTCCGCTAAGCACGGCCCCGTGATGGGCAATGGAAGCTTCTATAGGTTTGTCTTTTCTGCTGCTTCTTGGGCACGGCCCCGTGCTGGCTGAGCACGGGGCGTGTTCAGCCTTCTGTTTTCTCTATTTTGCTTTGGAAGGTGCCGTTGAGGGTTCGGGCAGTCCACTAATGTTCCTTTTCTTGTATTTATGTTGGATTTAGCTGTCTTTTTGCTTCTTTTGCGTTTTTGAGCTCATTTAATCCTGAAAATACAAAAGGAAGACAAAAACACTCTTTTTCCAATATTAGTACTAAGAAAGGGTTAGTTTTATGCCTCATTTGATGTAATTTATATGTTGCATTTTACATACATCAGTATATTAGCACATCCACACACCCCATTGTCGGTATGTAAAGTTAAATTTTAAAATTTTTTAATGTATACTTTTTAATAGAAATTTTAAAATTTTTTTAATATATACTTTTGTTAAATATAAGTAACAACCAAACCGGCGAGGGGTTTTGGAAAGCGACATTATCAAAGTTTCTTTCGATAATGGAACATGGACATTATCACGATGCCCACTCGATATTATTCTATTATTTTATATATTATAATTAATTCAGCTGTTTCACTCATTTATCGCTTATAACTTCTTAAATATGACGTTTTATAAAACGATGAGTATGTATTTAGAACGAGCATATTTTTATCTACATTTTGACCTAAGTTTCATTAAAAACAGAGTAAGTTCAATTATAATGTATTTTTATTATTATTGTTTGTCTAAATACCTCATATTTCTAAGTTAATTTACTCGTAATCTACCTGGTTAATAATATAAGTTTTATATAAAAAATGGAAATGTTACAATTATGTTCGGTTTTAGTTTGTTACCGTTTAATATTCAGCAGATTTCACGCAGATCGTCATACGCGTATGGTAGAGCCGGTTAGACGTTCCTAGACACTCCAAAATCCTAATTAAGTTAATTTGAGTCTTAAACACTATTTATTATCGTTTTAAACATTTGTTAATCATGTAATTAAAGGCGTAAACTACCGGTTGTCACATCCAGTATGTCAGGGAGGAAACTGGTGCATTTTTTAAAATTAGCATAAAATGGTAAAAGTAAACAAACCATAGGGACGAAAGTGGCAGTTAGTACAAACCATGAGCCTTGACAACGAATGGGAACTACCACTAAACCCCCGAAATTACTACGCATGGAAGATTATAAAGGGTGGTATGATCGGTTTGAAACGTGGGTTCAAGCGAATTATTTCGACTGTTGGTTAGCCATTGAGGAAGAGTATGTTATTCCTACAAGCGAGAATGGAGAAAAGATAAGCATAACTCAAATTCCACAAGCTGACAGAGATAGGTTTATCAGGGAAAAAAATGATGAACTTACTGCAGCACGCGATTAAAGAGGATATCTTTACACTTCTACAACATCAAGGCTCTGCTCAGTCAATCTGGAATGCACTAAAGATGAAACATCAAGGAAATACTTCAATGCAGAAAAGCAAGAAGGCGCTTTTGAAGAAAGAGTTCGATATATTCACTTCAATGAAAGGAGAAACGATGAAGCAACTAGTCGAGAGATATTGTCATTTGGTGGCGGAAATAAAGCGGGTAAAGATAGAGAAGACGATGATGAATGGGTTGACAAGCTTACGGATGCCTTACCCCAGGGAGACTGATCTATGTATCTTTTGATCTTGAAGAGCAATTCTTCCGAATACAACATGAGCGAATGCAATGCATGAGGAGTTGCATCAGTCTGAGAAACTAGGAGTATGAAAATTGGTTGATTTACCTGAGAATCACAAAAAGATTAGTACTAAATGGTATTTCAAGTATAAAACGGGACGATCGAGGTGTTATTGTGCGGAACAATGCTCGGGTAGTTGTGCAAGGGTTTTGCCAGCAGGAAGCAGTAGATTTTACGGAAGTCTACGCTCCGGTTGCAAGGCTTGAAGCGATGTTGCTTTTGCTTCTTGGAAAGGTTTCAAAGTTTATCAATTGGATGTCAAGTCTGCTTTTCTTTATGGCAAAGTGAAAGAGGAAGTCTATATATGACAACCATTGAGGTCTGTCGATCCAATCTACAAAGACAAGGTGTATTTACTCGACAAAACACTTTATGGTTTACACCAGGCCCCGAGAGCTTTGTACGAGACATTATCTCAACATTTGTTGGATAATAATTTTATTCGAGGTACTGTAGATTGTACTCTCTTCACTCGAGAAATGGTTGGTGATGGAGGGTGTGAAACCCAAGTGTTAACGTGCGTATTTTGTGTGAATTATTGTCGTTTAAGTGATAATGCACCTTGAATGTGTTAACTACGTGTGTTTGTGATTTTTCAGGTAAAACGCGTAATTCAGTGAAGTTAGAGTGGTTAGTGATGGAGCGGAACAATCACGGATGATTATTAAGGAGATATCATGTTAAACGGAAGTTGTTCGGATTACGGCTGAATGTAAAAAGGAGCCACACATGATGATTATTGGAGGATAATGGGAAGTCTTTTGAAAACCTGTGAGCCGACATACGCATATACATGGAAGGCAGATTTAATGCATTCAACAACATGATCATTATCCATTTTTTTTGGATAGAATTTTGTTGGCAGCTAATCATGTGCACATGAGGACTTTTGAGAGAATTCATAATTGATCATAAAAAGAAAAGAATCACATCTCAACACCATTCATTGTTTTTTTATTGGATTTACAATAACAACATCATCATCATCATGTGAATTAGGAAGTTGTGGAGAAGGGGTGCACGTGCTTTGAACATGGTCAAGTGTTTAGTGGATGGAAGGTTTTAAAAAAATTGGTGGGCTTGGGGATTCTCGAAAGTCAACAGCCATAAAACATTAATTGGAGCCCATTATCACAAAATATTAGCACCAATATACAACTTTGGAAGAAACGAAGTTGGGCTTTCATTAGCGAGAATTATTGGCAGCCCATTATCACCATCAGATTTGGGGGGGCATCGATCATGAGGCAGCCGGACATCACTTTTCAGCAAGGAGACTCATCACCAACAACATCATTGTACATCATCATCGATCAACCACACCACTCAACCAATTCGATCATGCATTCAACCTCAGCTCGAGCCGGTGAAGATCAACCCACCAACATGCGCGGTTAACCCTCCAGTGAACACTCCGGGTGATGATTCTTGTATTTCACTTTTAATTTAGTTCTGTTTGTTTGAGAATTAGATTGTAATTAGGTGTTGACCGAATTGCATTCACATATATATATATATATACAATTTGTGTGACAGACAAATCCTGGTGATAACCAGAGAGACGTATTTATGTTGAATCTAATTGTGCCTTTGCTGATTGAATAATTATTTATGCTTGCGGTTAATATCTCTCTGATCAATTGGTATTATGCTAGGATCTTGTATAAGTAATTGGTTTATGTGACAGATTTACCATTTAATCAGTGGCATCCAAATAAACAATAATTAGATTATTAAGTGTTTACAGAATCTGAATCCCGGAGTGGTCACGTTCCTATCATTGTTTTCTCATTTTCACAATACTTATTCATAAAAATTACAAAAATAGATAAACTAGCAAATTTCATAAAGTAAGTTTAGATTAGTTAAACGGTATTACACTGACCACATGCTCCTCTGGATTCGATACCTGACTTACCCTGTCTATAGGTAATTTTAGGTTTTTGCATAGACCCGACGACAGTCTATCGAAATGGCGCCGTTGCCGGGGAGCTAGTGCGCTTAGTGTTATATCGTTTATTTGATTTTTTTTTTCAGTACTACTTTTAGTTTGTTACTTGTGCAGCAACTATGGAATGGGATTATGATGTTGAAGCATGCTCATGTTGCTGGAGTCACAATCACTGGGCTCAAGATTGTCCACGTTCTTACCACCCGGATCATGGCTCCAGAGGATATCAAAATTACAATCAATCCGATAAAGGCGGTAACGAGCAGAATCGAAACGCAATTGAGGAAGATAAGATTTTAGAGTTATTCAAAACCCTCCTTAAGCATGTAGAGGAACTCACCCAGTCTCTCAAGGAACAGCAAAATATTAATGAATCACTTAACTAGCGAATTGAACAACTAACTAATCAGTTTGACAATTTTGCAGAAAGAAAAGCTACAGTTAGCCTGGTTGAGGATGCTGGATCAGAGACAGATAGAGATCCAGGGGAACCGCTCATCCCAATTCAACTTGGGGATCTCAAGACAGATAACGCTTCATTGAATTTTGGAGTTAGTATGAGTGTTCTTCCCGGGTATATTTATGACAGGTATGATTTGGGCCCATTGCAACAGGTTAATGATCCTATGGTTTTAGCTGAATACTCACGAGGAAGGCCCCGAGGGATTTTGAAGGGATTGACTATAAAGGTAGGTGACTTTTATTATCCTGAAGATTTTGTTGTCTTAGATCCATATACAGAGAAGGAACAACTGAGGGTGATACTTGGCAGACCATTCTTGGCCACTGCAGATGCTCAGATCTGTTGTTGGAAAGGTACAGTTGATATGACATACGGGAGCCGTAAGCTTTCTATTGACTTCCTTTCACATTATTTTGATTATTCATTTATAAATACTTGTTCATGGGATTTTGTTACTAACACGAGTTATTCTCGAGTGTGTGACGATGGCCCGAAAGAGAGTGTTGCTATGATTGACAGGTCTAAAGATGACAAGATCGTGAAGGATAAAGAGGCCAAGTCACCTTGGTGGCTCAAATTGAGAATTAAAAAGCAATTAGCCAAGCGAAAAAAGAAGCCACCAAAGGAAGTAACCAAATCCAAGAAGAATCCCATAGAGACACGTACGGACGAGTTATTATATTCTTTCGATGATACAGATCCAGATAACCCGGATCATTGGGATGCCATAAGAGATGATGGATGGATGTGGGATGATAACCATGTGTTTCATACACAGGGGATACTATATGAACCACCATGAGCTTAACCAGATACGGTCTGGCTGAAGACTATAAACTTAGCGCTCTCGGGAGGCAGCCCGAGGATGTAGAGTAGTGTATTTTTTTTGGTTTTTTTTTTTTTTTTTCTGTTTTGCGTGATTATTGTTGCAGGTTACCAGGTTAATAATTTCTACGGATGCAATGGTCCAAGTGTGGGGATGTTTGGTGAAATCCCAATACGTCCTAGTTGCAGTGGCGGACAATGCACGGATTAGAGTCAGTCAAAAATGTCCATACTCAATCTCCATTTGGACGGGGATGATCTGAACACTAATCGTAGAGATTGACCCGAGTACTTGTTGGACACGGCCGCGAATGAAATGCTATACGGTCGTGGTGGAACATGACGCATGAGGATTCTACGCTTTAAACCAGGGGAGTCTGTTCCACTTTTATTATTGCATTTTTATTTTTGTTTTTGGTGGTGTTGAACTATTTATGTTTAGGGAATGTGTTTACGTTATTTGTGTTAGGGATAGCCACTCAGGGGGTTGTTAGTTGGTATTCCCGGGTTTTGTTTTAAAAACACTATACATTGGGGACAATGTCGCCCAAGTGTGGGGATATGGGAAACCCGGGAAGGGAAAGGTTTGAAAGAGGTTAAAAGTGATTGAGAACGATGAAAAGTGAAAAAAAAATTGAAAATTTTGAAAAATTTCATCACCTTAAATAAGCTAAACGGATAAAAAAACCGAACGTTTCAATCACTAATGGGTTCCTTGCCGGTAGTAAACTAACATAGTCCCTTGCCATGGTCGTTCCTTTAAGTTTCATGAGAGTAGGTCCGACAGGTGTTTTTAGGATAAAAGAATTGAAAAGAGATGTCTATTTAGGGGTAACATGCTTTAGATTGCATATGCTACGTGTCGGCAGCCTTTTTACCCTTTTCTTGGTGAGAATTTTGAGCCTGTAGAATGATAGAATGATTTACATTATGATTTCATTTGTTGAGAGCAGGCCGCATGTTATTCTGTGTTAGAACTTGTATGATTTGATGCATGCTAAGACTGTGGTTTGACATGTGCACGTAAATGATAAAGGCATTAGGATATACCTTACACCCGTTATGTTTGTTTTATGTTTACCTAACCATTACCCTTAGTAGCCCTGTTGAGCCTAGTTACCTTTCGTTTGTCCACCTAATGTGAATCGTTTGATACCGACCGTGAACAACAAGTTTTGAATAATTGAAAAAAAAAAAACAAACAAAGAAAAGAAAAAAAATAGAAAAAGAAAAAGACAAAAAGAAATTATTGTGAATATCGTCTATGTTCTTGGGTAGAAACCAACCCAAAAGTTGTTTTGTGTGCGAATAAAGTTGTCACGGTTTGGTCGTTTGTTTGTTCGCCACATAAAAATCTATAAATATAAGCCTAAAATCTTCCTACCTTTAACCTAAGCCCAAAACCGAAAGTCCTTTTGATGCGTGCCGTGTTATATGATACAGTGGAGGTTTGATTGTCATACAAGCCTATGACTACAGAATTGCATGTTTGGTTTTGAGTGTTATACATACTAGCACATTACACGCTAGTTCAGTTTTTAAACCGAGAGGAGAGTTGATTGTGAAGGGCGTGTAGCATGTGTTAGAATCCTAAGCATGTTAGTTTTGAATAGACAAGTCTTAAGTTTTATAAATTGTACGAATTTCTTGTCGGACTGTCAATCTTGATTGTGTCAGTCTATGGAACGGGTATGACTTGGGACTCAAACTGTTGCATTGGTATAGGGGTTTAGAGGTGTTGTTATTGTGGTGAGTAGTTCCGGATTGGTTTGCTTGAGGACAATCAAAGGTAAGTGTGGGGATGTGATGGAGGGTGTGAAACCCGAGTGTTAACGTGCGTATTTTGTGTGAGTTATTGTCGTTTAAGTGATAATGCACCTTGAATGTGTTAACTACGTGTGTTTGTGATTTTTCAGGTAAAACACGTAATTCAGTGAAGTTAGAGTGGTTAGTGATGGAGCGGAATAATCACGGATGATTATTAAGGAGATATCATGTTAAACGGAAGTTGTTCGGATTACGGCTGAATGTAAAAAGGAGCCACACATGATGATTATTGGAGGATAATGGGAAGTCTTTTGAAAACCTGTGAGCCGACATACGCATATACATGGAAGGCAGATTTAATGCATTCAACAACATGATCATTATCCATTTTTTTTGGATAGAATTTTGTTGGCAGCTAATCATGTGCACATGAGGACTTTTGAGAGAATTCATAATTGATCATAAAAAGAAAAGAATCACATCTCAACACCATTCATTGTTTTTTTATTTTTTTATTGGATTTACAATAACAACATCATCATGTGAATTAGGAAGTTGTGGAGAAGGGGTGCACGTGCTTTGAACATGGTCAAGTGTTTAGTGGATGGAAGGTTTTAAAAAAATTGGTGGGCTTGGGGATTCTCGAAAGTCAACAGCCATAAAACATTAATTGGAGCCCATTATCACAAAAGATTAGCACCAATATACAACTTTGGCAGAAACGAAGTTGGGCTTTCATTAGCGAGAATTATTGGCAGCCCATTATCACCATCAGATTTGGGGGGGCATCGATCATGAGGCAGCCGGACATCACTTTTCAGCAAGGAGACTCATCACCAACAACATCATTGTACATCATCATCGATCAACCACACCACTCAACCAATTCGATCATGCATTCAACCTCAGCTCGAGCCGGTGAAGATCAACCCACCAACATGCGCGGTTAACCCTCCAGGGGTGATGATTCTTGTATTTCACTTTTAATTTAGTTCTGTTTGTTTGAGAATTAGATTGTAATTAGGTGTTGACCGAATTGCATTCACATATATATATACAATTTGTGTGACAGACAAATCCTGGTGATAACCAGAGAGACGTATTTATGTTGAATCTAATTGTGCCTTTGCTGATTGAATAATTATTTATGCTTGCGGTTAATATCTCTCTGATCAATTGGTATTATGCTAGTATCTTGTATAAGTAATTGGTTTATGTGACAGATTTACCATTTAATCAGTGGCATCCAAATAAACAATAATTAGATTATTAAGTGTTGTAGGTCCCTCGGAGGTTGAGGTTAAACCTTATCCTTGTTAAGTTTAACACACTAGCAAGTGCGGAATCCAAGCTAGAATGCAAACCGGTAGTTTATAATGAGAACACAAGCTACAAAGAGAAAGGTAGACACACAAGATATCAAAGTTTTCTCTTGTATTTCAGTGGACACGGTTACAGCCCTTGACCAAACTGAAAATACGCTCTCTACAAGACTAAGTTCACTCACACGATAAAGTGAACATATTACAACAGTATATATAACCTTCACAGCTCGTCTGGTCGAAGGAACAATTAGACTGATCGAAAGATCATCTATCGAGATACAGCCTATCGAAGGATCCACATATACCTCGAAGGATTGGCATCCTTCGAGGTCCATCTATATCCATCGAAGGTTATCTTTCGAGCTCATCGAAGGATATAAACAATCCTTCGATGACTCATCCTTCGACCCACACAACTTACAAACCTTTTTCTAACTGTTTGACCAAGTCAAACCAGGAGGATGGTTGACTGGTCAAACTTACATTAAGCACACACATAAACACATCTAAGACGTAACACGACTACAAAAGACATCGTTTTATATCATTACAAAATACAGACAAAGTACAGACACAAGTGCACCAACAAACTCCCCCTTGGCTGTAGCTTTGTCTCGATCTTTGTGTCTTCAAGTCTCTGACGTCCTTTCAACCGTTAAGTGATGCGTAGACCATGCACTTCCCGCATTCACCAGTAGGTTGAAGCAATACCGGGCCATCTTCTGAAACTTCATTGCTTGTTCACGATCTCTAACCAAGTAATTGATCTCGTGATCCTTAAGAACAATAATATCCGACCTGGACATGTTAGTAATCCACATCGGATCTATCATTCGAAAGTTCTCCTGACTATCTTGGAATAAGATCACGGCTTCTCCAGTATCTGCATCATAAACCCAGCAACGAAAGTTTCCCAGAAAGTCTGTCTTCATTTTCAACAAGGGTATCTTCTTCATCATTTCTTGTGGAGTGGCAGTAACTCTAAAGGCAAACATCTCGCTCAACAAATGATGGAACCTTGTAGATAACTCTGCCAGAGTCTCATTCTCCATACACGTGAATCCTTCAAACTCTTTCTTCAACAATTCTTGCTTGATCTTTCTAGATTGAGCATTTCCTTCACATCGTAACGTGAGCATATCCCACAAGCTTTTAGTAGTCGTGCAGTAAACAAACTGGTGGTAAATGTCTCTGTGAAGAGCTTGTGTGAGAATCATGAATGCTTTCTTCTCTAACTCAAATTTCTTCTTATCCTCCTCAGACATAGTGCTGTAAGTTTGTGGATTAGATCCTGCAACTTCCAATTCATTTTCAAATGGAGTAAAGAAGCACATCCATAGATCTTGACCTTGCCCCTGAACATAAGTTCTCAGCCTTTCTTTCCACCATCCCTAATCATTGATGTGATTCAGCTTTGGCGGTTTTGTGCTTGTACCAGTTTCACTGTCGTTCTGCATCATAGCTTGAATGCTGCTGCTTTGATTTGTGACCAATGCCCATTGATTTGCAGTTATCATTGCAGCTTGAGGTGGGGCAATAGCCTGCATCCATGCATTTTTGTTGAAATCTGACTGAGATTGCGTAGCCGATGATTGCGTAGCTGATGATTGTGGAGTCAAAGTTGTTTGAGTCCACACGGTTGGATCCCACTGACCGTTTGTTCCCATTTTATAAAGACAATTAATATATTAAGTGAAAAATATATTTAAAATTTGAAAAACAAGTTTTCCCCTTTTAAAATTTAATTTTTCACAAACTATGTTAAAATCTCGAAGGATAACAAACAGCCGAAGGATCTTTTATCGAAAGACCTGAAAAACACAAACTTGTTAAGCTTAAACAGATTAGGATCGAAAGAACAGAACTTGTTCGAAGGATCAACAGTGTTCGAAAGATCAACAGTGTTCGAAAGATCACTGTTGAGTTTCGAACAATGATTTCGAAAGACTCTCCAATCGAAGGATCCTTGTCTTTCGAATAAGACCTGTAGATCGACAGATATATCCTTCGAAAAGATTCCTTGGATCGAAAGATAAGTCACAGACTTCGAAGGATGTTCGAAAGATGATTATCTATCGAACCTCCTTTGATCGAAAGATGATCTTTCAACTTCGAAGGATATCCTTCGATCTGCACTGACACAGTTGACAAAAGTTGACAGGTTGGTGAAAAGGTGATTGGTTGGTAAAAACTTTCGGCAGAAGGTATGTTCAGACCATACTTTCTGCCAACCCAGATTTGACTAATAAAATATTGCCTAAAAAGAAGGTTCTTATCCAGAAACCGGTCACCGGAGTAAGCCGGAATTTGGCCGGAAATTACCAAACTTCTTAAAAACAAGTTTTTAAGTTACCCAACCCGTTCTTTAATACACCCGGTTAGTTTAGAACACGTTTTTACGTTAAGAACTGTGAGAAAAACACTAAAAACAGATGTTAACCCGTGTGAGTTTTGTCCAAACACTCCAAAGTCTTGTATAAACTCGGTTTTTAACAAGGAAAAGAGCCACGGCTCTGATACCACTTGTAGGTCCCTCGGAGGTTGAGGTTAAACCTTATCCTTGTTAAGTTTAACACACTAGCAAGTGCGGAATCCAAGCTAGAATGCAAACCGGTAGTTTATAATGAGAACACAAGCTACAAAGAGAAAGGTAGACACACAAGATATCAAAGTTTTCTCTTGTATTTCAGTGGACACGGTTACAGCCCTTGACCAAACTGAAAATACGCTCTCTACAAGACTAAGTTCACTCACACGATAAAGTGAACATATTACAACAGTATATATAACCTTCACAGCTCGTCTGGTCGAAGGATCAATTAGACTGATCGAAAGATCATCTATCGAGATACAGCCTATCGAAGGATCCACATATACCTCGAAGGATTGGCATCCTTCGAGGTCCATCTATATCCATCGAAGGTTATCTTTCGAGCTCATCGAAGGATATAAACAATCCTTCGATGACTCATCCTTCGACCCACACAACTTACAAACCTTTTTCTAACTGTTTGACCAAGTCAAACCAGGAGGATGGTTGACTGGTCAAACTTACATTAAGCACACACATAAACACATCTAAGACGTAACACGACTACAAAAGACATCGTTTTATATCATTACAAAATACAGACAAAGTACAGACACAAGTGCACCAACAAGTGTTTACAGAATCTGAATCCCGGAGTGGTCACGTTCCTATCATTGTTTTCTCATTTTCACAATACTTATTCATAAAAATTAAAAAAATAGATAAACTA
The DNA here is from genome assembly GCA_030545235.1 of Helianthus tuberosus. Lineage (NCBI taxonomy): Eukaryota > Viridiplantae > Streptophyta > Magnoliopsida > Asterales > Asteraceae > Helianthus > Helianthus tuberosus. Next base: position 8,282,139 of record CM060434.1, on the reverse strand, counting down.
GCAAATTTCATAAAGTAAGTTTAGATTAGTTAAACGGTATTACACTGACCACATGCTCCTCTGGATTTGATACCTGACTTACCCTGTCTATAGGTAATTTTAGGTTTTTGCATACCTGACTTACCCTGTCTATAGGTAATTTAGGTTTTTGCATAGACCCGACGACAGTCTATCAGTTGGGCATATTCTAATTGTACCGAAAAAGCAAACATCATTGACAATATGTAGAGAAGCACACAGCTTCTCTCCACCTGAAAAACCAAACTTATGTTCCCAAGCGCATGACACTACTATTTAAAGACATGGCTCCTGCGCTCACTACATGCGTAGGGCTCCAACGTGCGTAGGACTACTGCGCACATAGGACTCATACTCACGTAGAACTCCTGCGTAGGTTCATGTCATGTGCTCCTAAATCACTATCAACTATACAATATTCAACACACGCTCTATATGGCTTATTCGTATAATGGCAGACACACTAAATGCACCAACAATGCGTTCATAAACGCCAAAAGAGGAAAATAAGAATCGTAACTCTTAACTAGAAATAATATAACAGTCAGCTAAAATTTTATTATACAAATGGTAAAGTTTAAATAATGAAAACGTGCTAGGTTGATGAAAACGAAATAAGAAATGTATTAAATGTAATAGTAAAGTGCTAGAGATATCTAAAATGAGACCCCAAATCATCTATTTATACTACTTGTTCTAAATCTAGAACATTCTTTATAAAAAATCTAGCTTATAATATCTAGATATTTTTATCTAAAATATGTAGATATTTTTATCTAAAATATCATGATATTTATACTGATTTCTATTTCTAGAGGAGTTAAGTGTCCTTATCCCACTTTTACCATTTCAGGTAAATTTTCAAAAAAATGTACCAGTTTGCTCCCTCACATACTAGAAACGTGCCACTTCCGTTCAAAAATTAAAACCCAATTAAGTCAGACATGTTAAATGAAGGGTATTATTTGTCAATTCATATATATTTTATTTCACCTTATTTTATGAATTGACAATAATACCCTTCATTTAACTTGTCTGACTTAACCATGTTTTAATTTTTGGACTAAAGTGGCGCGTTTCAAGCATGTTAAGGAGGAAACTGATGCATTTTTTGAAAATTGACCTGAAATGGCAAAAGGAGTGGAGTAAATTGCCAAAATCGTCCCTGGAGTATGTTTGTCATTTTCACCCAAAAAATCTTTTTATATCATATAGTCCTTCACTTTTGTGATTTTTTGTCATTCTCATCCAAACGTCTGACTTCTTTTTGCCAAAATCTTCCCTGAGATTTGGGATTTTTTGTCATTTTCATCCAAGTGTTTGATAGAAAAAATAAAGCAAATTAGATATTTGGATGAAAATGACAAAAAATTCTAAAAATGAAGGACTATATTGTACAAAAAAAAAAATATTTTTTATGAAAATAGCGAACATGCCCAAATCTCAGGGATAATTTTGACAATTTACTCTGTTGAACCTTTGGGCGATTTTGGCATTATACATACTATTAAAAGGCTATGTCGGTGATAGCCTTTTTTTTTATTTTTTTTTTTTGTCTTTTTCTACCAACATTTGATTTTTCTTTTTTTATTTCTTAATTTACGTTTTCGACCCTTATGCTTTGTGTGTTGTTTCTTAAATACTAACTTCTTTTGCAATTTACAGTTTTCATCTACTTTTTAACTTTACGTTTCATCTTTCAAACTTTGCCAGCACCAACCCTCTACTTTGGTTTTCCACCATTACCCCTTAGCTCTTTCACAGTTACGCCACCAACCCTCTTTTTTTATATTTCCACCAACACCCCTCATCTTTTACACATTTTCGCCACCACCCCTATACTTTTACACTGTCATTTTTAGACTTTGGTTTTTACCTCTTGCACTATTACTCCATTTTTACACCCGCCCAACTTTAAAAAAATTGCAATTGTTTGTAACCCCTAGACTACAACTCCTACTTTTCCAAATGTCAATGCATTGTGTTTTACGAAATGTCTTAGGCATTGTGTTTTACACTTTATGTCTACCTTTGTGTTTTACACATTTTTTTTTGTAATTGTCTTTCACGTACTGCGTTTTACGAATCGTATTTTGTATTACTATATATTTCCACCCGTCGCGCGCCGCCGCAACGCGCGGCAGGCAAAATACTAGTTTTACTTAAAAATAAAAAAAGAGTTAAATGCCATTTTAGTCCCTGTGGTTTGGACCATTTTGCCAGTTTAGTCCAAATGTTTCATTTTTAACCTGTGGGTCCAAAAAGGTTTCACAGTTGCCATTTTAGTCCACTTGGTTAACTTCATCCATTTTTTCTGTTAACGAGAAGGCCAATTTGGTCATTTTGTATGTAATTCTGTTAACTAAAAGGGCAATTCAGCCATATAAAATGACCGAATTGGCCTTCTCGTTAACAGAAAAAATGGATGAAGTTAACACAGTGGACTAAAATGGCAACTGTGGAACCTTTTTGGACCCACAGGTTAAAAATGAAACCTTTGGACTAAACTGGCAAAATGGCCCAAACCATAGGGACTAAAATGACATTTAACTCATAAAAAAACTTAACCGACTAGTAGTAGTAGATACCCTCACTCCCAAAGTGAATAGTGTGATTTTGTGAAATCAAAATCCCCTGATCTTCTGGACTCAGACGCAGTCGCATCTACGATCCATCTTCGCCTCTCGAAGCCCCTAAATCCTGAATGGTAAGTTCTTTAACTCATGTCGATTTCATTCATAATTATTGTTTATATTGTTATATACAAGAACCCTAGTACTTTAAACCCTTATAGTAACTTCACTATATAATATATTTAGCTTAACATATAGCACTTGATGAATGCATCTCTGGATTTTTTTAAGTAATAAAAATATTATTGTTTATTCTTTGATCATTTTATCATCCAATTTGTCCGTGTTATTCATTGTTTTCAAATTCAGTAGCCTTTTTAACAACTCAGAACCCTAAATTAAGCAGGGTTTTTCTTTGATGCCAATTTTGGTACATGACAATTTTAGGGATCGCCCATCGAACCCGATGGGACAGGTGGTAATCGGGTATGGGTCCAGGTTTGGGATTAATTTTTGTTTTTTATCGCAGCTTTGGGATTTGGTGTTATACCCGTTTACCCGATTTTATAGCTATATAATCTCTTTTATTTTTTTAAATATGTATATATATTTCTTAAGTTGTAGCACTTATCCTTTGATGGCTTTATCATCCAATTTGTCGGTGTTATTGATTGTTTTCAAATTCAGTAGCGTTTTAAGAACTCAATTCCTTAAGCTATGTAACCATAAATTAAGCAGAGGTTTTTTTTCCTGTTGGCATTAGATACATGTGTTGAGATGTATGGAATTTATAGATTAATCGGTTCGAGATTTAAGTACTTTAGACAGCAAAGTTGCCTGCAATTTGGTAACTTTGACGGGTGAAGTGCATTCTTGTTTTGCTTCTGCACTGGGCCTCTTACTGGATGGCCTAAACACCATGGCGTGTCTAGATCAATACGGTGATTTAAAAGAACTTCCGTTTAATCTGTATTCTTCGAGAAAACCGTTGTTGCTTAGCCACAATGATTGTGATTCAGATGAAAAGTTGATGTAAATGTATTTTTAAAAGGTATTACCGAAACATATCTGCACTTCGAAACATCTAAATAAGTTACATGAAAGTTTAAGTTTAAGTTTGCGTCTCGGTTACTATAACAGGGCTGGATTTTGATTTTTCATATCAAGCCTTAGTTTTAAACAGTACAAGGCACTCTCAGGCGTTTACGTCCCGAAAGCCTAGGCGCTAGGTGAGCCGTGAGAGATTCACGTATGTTAGGCGTTGCTCTATGTACGACCAAGTGTTGCATCTTTCTGATCTCTTTTTACATATAATCTCTTCATTCTTTTGGTCGTTTTTACATATTAGCCTTTTTTAGACCCCAGTTTTCATTCATTTTGATCACACATGCAAGAAGCACAGCCTCCAGACCTTGAGGCGTTTTTCTGATCCCACTATGCTTTTTATATGGTTATGTTCATTGACATCTGTGTCTTTTTTCTCGATAAAAACATATCTAAAAGTTGAATACAGTTATTTAGGTTATATCACATACTTGGTTTTAAAATGCGCGCATAATGCGTGATGCGCACGATGCACTGATGAGATCGCAGCAGATGATGTGATGCGCTGTGATTACATGATGCAAGGATGATGCCCCCTAAATCACAAAATGCGCTCCTGATGCGCTTGCATGATGCGCCCATTTTTTCGAAATCAACCACTATAGAGTAAAATTGTACAATGAGCTGATGAAGTTGTTAAAGGAGTTCCTACATAGATTACTTATACCTTTTGCATAGACTACTTGTACCCTTAAGAGTTCAAGGCTTATTTTGGTTATACTGAACTTCTTTCATGGTACTAGAGCTATTTTGTTGTATTTCTTTATCTTAATCTCTAAATTTTTAATGTTTAAAGTTAACAAGTTAAAATATTATCTATAAATATTTTTTTTTTAAATAACAAACGCCTCACATACGTGATGCACGCGCATCACGTATTCGCATCGCGCATCGGCTTTTGTGATCAAAACGCATCAGAGCGCATCATGCATATTAAAACCAAGATTGCATATAGTTATTTAGGTTATGTAAACATATAAGATTTTAGTTACGATACTATTTTATAAATTTTATTTTTCCATTGATATTAAACTTAATGTACCAAATGAATAATTCAATGACCGTGTGATTTTTGAATTGTTGCAGTTTGAGGTTGACAATGGCAAAAGTTATAGAAAAGTTCTTTATCGCATCCATATTTATGTGGGCGATTCCTATTGCAATTCTGTATGCCTTCAACAACAATTTATTTCCCGGTAAGCTTCATTTAACTTTTTCAGTATCTATATTCTTGCTTTATTTGGTCTTTTTTTTTCAGTACATAACTACATGTTAAAAGCCATCACTTTATATTTTTGTTTGCAAGTGTCTGTTACGCTAGACACAAGTTCGATTCTCATTCTAGAGAAAGAGTCAACGTGATTTTTAAAAGTCAAACATGTATGTACAATGGTTTCACTCAAAGTATATATATGGATTCTCCTTAAACTTACTTGGTTATCGTGCCATGTCATCATCCAACAGGTGCTTCGGACATGTCTCCCTATACGTTGACACTTATAAGCGGGTTTCTTGCTGTGATATCTGTTAATATTGTAATTGCGTTCTACATATATTTGGCAATGAAAGAGCCATCTGATAAACACGAGCCAGACCCTAAGTTTGTTTCAGAAGCCGAGGCTAGTGTCAAACACTTGGTACCAGATCAAACTCATGAAAGCTCATCAACCAGTAAAAAAGATGAGTAAGAGTTCATTTTTTTTAAATATCTCACGGTTGTGATCATATTAAAGCATTCTTGCATTTTTCATCACTGTAACGTCACAAATGGTAAACCTATAGCTGGTTCGAACTTACAGACTCAATGGCTTGCTTGCAAGTCTTTTAGATGCTTTGATTATAATTAATGTTTTGTAGCTTATATTTTGTGGGCTTGTTTAACTTAGGTAGAGCTTGAGTTTGACTTGTTTTGAGCTTTATCTATAGATGTCGAGGTTATTATTTATTAATTGTCTTTATTTATATTTTATTATATAAATAGTAATATTTATTATATTTATATAAATAAATCATTTATTTATTGTATTTATATAAATAACAATCCCAGTTGTGCCAAGCCCAGGTTCAAATTTGTTTATCAAATTAACTCTAATATCGGCTCGAGTCTAATATTTAAGCTGCGCTTAATTCGAGTTTTTAGTAAGCTGATCTCGAATAACAAATACAACAACCGTACCCAGTAAATCCCACAACACAGCAAAAGCTATTTGTAGGGTCTGGGGAGGGTGGGATGTAGGCAAACCTTACCTCTATCCTTGTGGATAGAGAGACTGTTTTCAGATAGACCCCCAGCCCCAAAACAAACAACATACAAACACAGAGAACTGTAGGGTCTCGAATAACAAATGGCTTGCTTTATTTGCACCCTAGTCCTATACAGCATTTGTTAGAGAATAGAAGAAATGATTGTGCGTTGGGTTTCACTCCTTTTGGTCAAGTGATTACAACTGGAACTTTGGTATAAAATCAATCTGTAGAAACCTGGATATTTCACAAGCTATTGGTAAGATAAATAAAAGCAACTAGAGATGGTAAACTTGTCGGGTCAAGTTGTATGACGGGTTAAAACATGTTCGGATCAATGCATGTTACTTTTAACTCGGCATCTCGTTTCTAATATTTGTGAAATATTAAGTTTGGCATGTTTCAGTTGGTATTTATGTTGGGAGTATATTGACGATCGAACCACAACTGAATCAACTAATAAAATCAACAGAACCGAAGCATTTTGTATATTTACCCATCCTGTATATTTAACCGGTAATCGAAAACCAACCAAAATAAAGTTAATACATTCTTCGTAACCCAAACTTTTAGCTTTGAGTTACGGTGGCCCTCAACAAACCCATATTCTTTTTTTATCTGAGCCCAAACTGAAGTGTATGCATAAATAAGAAACCTCAGATGATCTAGTACTCATGCTAGCTAAACCACAATGATACCCAAGTTGGATAATCAAATAATAAATTACATTATTGCCCCTTCATATAAACTATTCTCACCACTTTTGATGTGGACAGACTACAAAATCTTATTGGTACAATCATATCACTTTGAAAATCGGCTCACCAGTTGGCATTTTATCTAAAACTGTTTGTAGCGGAGAGCCGCTTGACCCACTGGCTCTGATCGGTAAACCACGAAATCGGGTTCCCAACCATGGCACACCATCTCAAGTTCAAAAGGGCTACAGCAAGATTCTCCTTGGAATCTTTGAACATGTCTAAAGCTCTTGATTCGGCTTCTGAATCTTCTGCGTAAATAAGCTCCTCGAAAACCGTTCTGTTTTTGTTAATATCTTCTTCGCATAACATGTGTATACTCATAACTTGCAATGCTTCCATGGCTGTGTTGTAGAAACCTTGATTCACATATGTTGTGAACACATGACCGCATGTTGCAGGATCCGGTGGGACCCCCTCTTTGTGCATACGGTCCATCACAAATTCGATAATGTCTATCCTATCCTGTATAATCAGTTCATAAATAAGAAATTATTAGTTTTGTTTCATACAACTTTAAAGGGGTGGCACAGTTGTAAGCGTTGAGGCCACCTGCCCAGCATAAGTTGCGCTTTAGACGGACTGTAAACGAACCGAACGTTCATGAACTGTTTGTGAACTTATTCAGCGGGAAGTTCGTTTATTTAATAGAACATGAACATAATTTTTTGTTCATTTAATTAAACAAATTAACAGGAACACACGTTTTGTTCGTTCATTTATGTTCGAAAATGTCCATTTATGTTTATGTTCGTTCATTTACATTTGTCTATGTTCGTTCGTTTATGTTCGTATATGTACGTTTCAGTTTAAATACACAAGTAGTTATATTTATATACCTACTTATATAAAAATTTACTTTATGTTCATTTGTGTTTAGTAAATTATGTTAATTTATGTTTCTTCAATTATGTTCATTTGGGTTGTTTATTGTTAATTATGTTCGTTTAAGTTTGTTTGTTTGTTTGTTTGTTTATGTTCGTTTACGTTCGTGAACTGTTTGTTTAGGTTTTAAACGAACGAACATAAACGAACACGAACATGCCCATTTTTTCTTAATAAACAAACATGAACAAAAAAATGTGTTCAATCATATGTTCGTGTTCGGTTAAAGTTAAATGAACAAAAACAAAGTTTCGTTTTATAGTTTGTTATCGAAGAAGCAATTAGATACCTTTTGCGATGCGACATTAATAATTGTGTTGAACAACACTGCATCAAGTTGGATTCCGTCCGAGCAAGCTTGGTTTAAAAGATTTAACGCTTCATCAAAATCTTCCGATGCCAACACAAGCTGATAACCATTGATTTTTATATCAGAAAAGAACAATGTTTTGAACAACGCATAGAACAGTTAAATATGGCGAAGAAAGCTATAAATATTGAAATACCTTTACAAGAGACGTATAAGTTTGCGCCTGTGGTGGATATCCATAACGAATCATCATGGCGATCAAACCCTGAGCGGATTTGAATGACCTACTAATACTGCAGCAGTCGATCATGATGTTACATGTCACGTCGTTCGGACGATAGCCATGTGACATCAAAGTTTTAAATACATTTATCGCCGTTTGATCCTGGATTCACAACACACATTATGGTATTATCACAATGATATTACACACACACACACATATATCTTAGCCAACCGACTATTAGATATATTTTAGGAATAGATTGTTGTGGTCATATAGAGATAATCTTTTGTAATTATTGTATATATCGTTTCCTTCTTATTGGGTTGTAATGGTCCCTATATATAGGGCCTTTTGTCTATCAATATAGATCATCAAATATTTGACAGCCATATTACTTTTAATATATAGGATTCATTTCCTATGAGAACTCCTCCGAGTTGCAAGAACCGCGAGAACTCCTACTTCCCGTGTCAATTTTTCAACCAAATTTTGCACAAACGTAGATTAACATCTAACTAAGACATCTGTGAAAAAATATTCGAAAAAAGTTAACGAGCCGGCATTTATTCAACATGTAAGTTTGATTTACACTGGCGTCATCAGCTTCATGACATTACGGCGGTGTAAATTTGTTTTAAACGAACGTAAGAAGTCGTATACGATTTTTTTTTAAAACGTTTAATAAAAAAATTCGTCAAAATTCTTTTTTCAAAAAACCTTTAGATCAAAAAGTTCTCGCGGTTCTCATAGCTCAACCTAGTTCTCATTTTAACCATATATTACCTACCTCGTTAGCCTCAATAAGTGAATGCAAGACTATGTTGTAAATTGGAGTTCCCGGAGTAAATTGGTTTTCTGCCACACGTAAGTAGTGCAAGAGCCCACTTATCATCCCCTCTGATCCAAGTGCCCTCAGCTATATATTATCAAAAAACAGAATTTTAAGGTATATCTATGATACAATAGCGAGGCATATTCATCAACTATGTGAACCCTAAAACCGAGCCTTTATTGAATCTATAATTGCCCAAATCCCACAAACATTTCAACTAAATGACATGATAATATAGGATAAATCACCTATTATGGGTTTTACAAGTTGTCTTCCTACAAACCTTTTTCTTTCTTTTCATGTTTAAAAAATTAAATATGATCTTGGTATAGTGTATTTCATTCCTTGCTATATGAATAAGCAATGAGAATACTGCTATGTCATACCAGATCATAGGACCCACAAGTGCACAACACAATGAATGGCGTTTGGGTTTGTGTTTAAATTTAAGGGAATTGAATTTAATAATCCCAACTTTGACCTGTTGTCCGGGATTAATCCACGCCAACAAAACTAATTGGGTTAATTTTCAGTTAGCATGGGATCTATGTTCAAAATTGGGACTGTCTGTAAACATTTCCTAAGTTGGGATTAATCCTGGCCAATAGGTCAAAGTTGGGATTATTTGAATCCAATTTCCCTTAAACTTAAGTAAAATAATCGGTTTTGAGAGTTTGGATAAAAGCTATTATGATTATTGTTTACTCATTATATGGATTAACATAATCACATTAGGAAACGCAGCTAAGTAACTGCACGAAAACTGAATATTGAAATAAATGTAAACTTTCCAACCTATCCGTAACTTTAATCAACGCATTATCTTATCATCTAATTCTGAAATTTGCATTAATTATTTACAAAACACACATTCAAACACCTGAAAAGGGGTTTTGGGTTTTATTTTTGGGCAGGGTGGGTGGAGGGATATTGAAGAAATAACAAGGAACTAAAAAGAAAACAGGTCAAATGGTTCAAACAGGTAGAAGGTGGCCCAAAGTTGCTTTTTTAAAGCATAAGGCCTCCTAAATCATTCTATTAAAAAAGATTATAGCCGAAAAAATATTTCTTTAACTATATTCTCTACACACTAATTATTTATAAAAAAATATTCATTATTTTGGACAACTCATTATCTAATTCTGATTCTTCAAGTTGCAAAATTCATTTATAAAAAGATACCCAAAAAGTTTTTTTTAGGAAGAGGGGGGGGGGGGGGTTGAAGAAATAGTGTGTTCAATAGAGGGACTTACCAAGTTCCTTAATGACACATAACTGTGTTGAATGCCATTTCTGACCATATCATCCTCTATTGCATTTATCCTTCTAGTAGCTTCTGCTTGTGACAAAATATTTCCATTTTCGTACGGAGCATTCACGTTGCCAAACAATGAAAACAGCAACTCGTATGTTTTGATATTTGGAGCCACTTTCAACTGCTTCATTTTACCAAATACATGAACTCCACGTTCAGGTTGATCCTACATTATTAAACCAACATTTTTTTTTCATGAGAAGATAGCATTATTTCATCTAAATGCAAGATCACAATTGACAATGATTCCACAAATAAAAGAGTAAAATGCCACTTCCGTCCCCTGAGGTTTGGCCAGTTTTGCGAATTTTGTCCAAAGGTTTGTTTTTCCCACATCCAGATCCAAAAGGTCTGAAATCTTGCCGGTTTCATCCGGCTCGTTAACTTCATCCATTTTTCTTCGTTAAGTCGGGGGTATTTCCGTCTTTTTTGCTAACTTAAAGAGCAATTCGGCCTTTTTCACTTTATGCAAAAAGACCGAATACCCTTGACAAAAGACCAAATTGTCCTTTAAGTTAACAAAAAGACGGAAATACCCCTGACTTAATGGAGAAAAACGGATGAAGTTAACGAGCCGGATGAAACTGTCAAGATTTCAAACCTTTTGGATCCACATGCGGAAAAACAAACCTCTGGACGAAAGTCGCAAAACTGGCCAAACCTAAGGGACGAGAATGGTATTTTACTCTAAAACTACATACAACAATATTCAGATAAATGTTGCTTACTAACCAATGTGTCACACGCTTCTAGCAGCTTATTGTATGGATACGCACTTTTATATTCCGTCATCTGATCCAAAAACGCCTCAGCCAAACCCAATTCCAAGCTTTCACTGCAACCTACTGATATAGCTGCAAAAGTTGAATCATGTGGCTTCAAATTCTTTTGTTTCATCAAATTTAGCTGCAAAGAATAACAAACAGAATGAGAAAATAATTATGAAGACGATACTGACATGACATAATAAAGATAAAGGTAATTAATTATATATACCATTTCTATGCCATCATGGAAACCTCTCTCTTTAACAAGCACTCTAATGAGGCCATCATATGCACCGCGAGATGGTTCGATGCCAAGCTTTTGCATCTAAACCAAATAGAATAAAATAAAATCAGATTTATTAATGACAATAATAAAAAGATGTTTGAGTGTTTGACAATTTCTGATTATTCAAGTAATTAACAAATAAATGTCCGAAGAAGACATATGCATGAAAAGTATAGAAAGCTTGTTAAATGGAAGTAAAAGCCGTTCAAATTAATATATTGAGTAAAGTACACGGATGGTCCCTGTGATTTACCAAAATTTTGGATTTGGCCCTCAGCTTTACAAAATTACACATATGGTCCCCGTGGTTTGCACTTTGTAACGCATTTAGTCCCCAACTTTTTCCAAAAGTACATGGATGGTCCATGTGGTTTGCACTTTGTAACGCAATTAGTCCCTAACATGGACATGCTAAAATATTTAGATTGGTTGGGGACTAAATGCGTTACAAAAGTGCAAACTACAAGGACCATCCGTGTACTTTTTAAAAGCCAGGGACCAAATCCAAAATTTTGGTAAACCACAGGGGCCATCCGTGTACTTTAATATAACTTTGTGCTTAGATAAATAAGATTTAATTTGTGGCAGTAGGTATAAAAATGAGTGACCAAAACTGATTATATGACCCGTAAACATGTAGAAGTGATGTTCTAAACTTGTACATATAAATAACTTTCCGACTAAATATGTGAATCAGAATACTACCAGAGAGAATAACTGTTCTGCCAGCTCATCGTTTTTCGGCGGCACACAAGCACGAATAACATCAGTAAAGGACAACCTCAAGATCTTCGTAACAAGAACACTTTTCGGATATTCCAGCACCGTTCCAACGCTTTTGACTTTATTTGAGTCAAATCTGACAACTTTTGGACTGCCCGTATTATTATTATCCTGATTACAGTAGAAAGGTATCGGTACGTCCAATTTTGGAATAACCATTTTTTCTTCAGCGCTTATTTTGATAGTTGAATCTCCTCGGAAAACTAAAGCCACTAGATGTTGTAAAGCTTCACACGCAGTTGTTAAATCTTTTAATCTTGTAAAGGACCAAATGAATTTTCTTAGAGAAATAAGGTTGAAACTGTAATATCTGGCGTACTCGTTCCAGATGCTATGGACCGCTGACAGATTTTTCTGCAAAACTGCAAGCTGAAAGAATAAATTTAGAATACACTCACTCGATAACACCAAAATCTAATTTTTTTGCCAAATATTTATTAGACCCGTTGGAGATTAGACACCTATTTACCCAAAAAAAAAAAAAAAAAAAAAGAGATTAGACACCTATGCAGTTAATATAGGTGATGTATCGGTTATTGGTCCCCATGTAAAATATCGGTGTGAAATATCGGTACCGATATTGTCGGCGATATTGACCGATATATATCACCGATTTTACCGATATCAGTACCTTTCTTCTTAGTTCTACCATTCATCTTTCTTCTTATTGCTGCTATTAGTGTTTTAATTCTTAATTGTTAATTGCTAGTGTTAAATGTTATTATGTTAGTGTTTTAAGTCTTAATCAGTTCCTACTTGCTACAATTGTTAGTGTTTTGCAAGTTGCAAAAGGTTAAATTTGTTAATGGTAGGCGAGTATACTTAATTGTTAGTGTTAAATTGCTATATATATAAATTCTGCATGATATTAAAATTACCAATATCCCACCACGATAACCAATATCTCAAATATCAGTCCTTGACCGATATCAGATTTTTTACCGCATTAACTGCATAGGATAAGCCACAACCAATTTTACCCATTCATAACAAATGGATTGAAACTGCCAACTCTATTCAACATACGCGTATAGAATTATTCATGTGATATGACTTTTGACGTGATGATACAAACCTTGAGAAGTTCGATGTACGTAATTTCATCCTTCCCCAACATGCCATTCTCCATTAGGTCTAAGCATCTACTGACATGAATAACACTGTTCATTCCGGTAGAAGCTCCTAGAAGGATGTTGTATTTTTGCAGAGTCGGATAAAGATACGAAGTTTCCGTACAATTACTCATCAAGTTAAATGCCTACAAAAAGAAGCACAAAAGATGTAATCTATATCAAAATGGGTATAAGTCAGATGTTTCTTGTTCAAGACGATTAATTTAAAATGTAACTTCTTTTATCAGTTAAGCTATTTAAAGTACGTAGATGACAAAGTAACTAATATGACAAGCATAGAATTGCAGCATGAATAAATAATTAGGGCTGCAAACGAACCGAACGAACACGAGCGAGACCTTGTTCATGTTCGTTTGTTAAGGAAATATATGTGTTCACGAACCGTTCATGAACACTTACTGAACGAGATCGTTTGTAAAAAAATGAACGTGTTCGTGTTCGTTTATTAATTTTAGGTAACGAACGTTCATGAACACAAACACAAACTTAATGTTCATGAACAGAATATATAATACACTAATACTTACTAAATATTTTATTTGTCGGAAATTTGAAGTACTTAAATAAAATATAAAATTAAACCACTAACGAACTATCGAACACAAACAAATATAAACGAACATGTTACTGAACATTCACGAACATAAATGAACGAACATGACCTCTTTTCATGTTCGTTCATTTAACTAAACAAACGAACTTTCTTGTTCGTGTTTGTTCATTTATTTGACGAACGAACACAAACGAACTTTCCGTCGAAAGGTTACACGAACTGTTCGCTGAACGTTCGGTTCGTTTGCAGCCCTAAGTATGATATAAGAATGTTGATGTAAAAAAAGTTTATACCTCCTCTAAGTAGCCAGCTTTGCAGAGAGCTCGAATCATAAGAGTGTGACATCTATTGTTCAGGTCAATTCCTTTTTCCTCCATTGTTTTCCAAATCTCCAAGACAAACTATACAAAGAACAAATCCAGGTAATCAGGTTATACCTTAATAGCACAGCACGCATTTAGTTAAACGACACGAACCTAACACAAATTTTGCGGGTTTGGTTTAGTCTAAACGGGTCCGGGTCAGTTTCAAGTTGAACCCGCGAACCCGTTAAGTTAAATGGGTCGGGCTGGCAGGTTGACCCGTTTAACCCATTTATATTATATTATATTTTTTTACAATATGTTTTATTTCATAAATTAAATTGGGTATGTATTTTATGCCATAATCATAACTTAAAAAGAGAAAATTGATATAAGATTTTATAATCAAATTGTAATTGTATGATATACATTTGTGGTTTTTTGTAGTGAAATACTAATTTTAATATATTAATTTGTAAAAAAAAAAATTGGGTTGAACGGGTCGTGTTCGGGTTCATTTTTGGGTTCGGGTCGTGTTCGGGTTGAACCCGCCAACCCGTGAACACGACCCATTTTGCACCCCTACATTTATGAATGTTAGCATGTAATATAGTCACTATGGGATTATGAAGCTAAACTAAGCAAAAATGGCTGTTGTTTGTAAATTTAACATGCTTATATAATAATAATATAAAAAGTTAAAGCAAATGTGCTACCAACATGGAGATTAAACTATTTACAGATTTATCATAGGCTGTCCTAGCTACTCCACAAAATAAACTACATATTAATTAAAAATAAATTCACTCAAAGGCCTACCAATGGATCAGGTGTCAATGCGCAGTATTTAAGAATTTCAACAAAATGATTAGCTAACAACACATGCTTGTCGTGGCCAATATTGGACAACAGAGCGGAAGCCCTTTCTCTTTCACCCAGGTGAAGTGCATTCACTATTTGCTTCTGCACCGATCCTACAATTGGATTCACCGGATAACCTGAACCAAAATTAAATGTCAAACACACAATAATACTAATTGAGCGATTGGTTTAAGAGGTATAGATTTTTGAAAAAAGAAAAGGTAATAATGCTCTAGATTAAACATAGTGACCCGTTAACATACCATATAATGCTGCAGGATTTCTCCATTCCTTTGGTATTTCTTTTCTTGAATTATATGTAGAACTTTTGTTTCTTACCTAGACAATAGCAGCATTCGTAAGACAATAAAAGTTGAGCACGTGTGCCTGCTTTTGATATTTGATATCACAACTACGAGTTTCATATGCAATATTCGTACAAATTAAATTAATTAATAACCATAAACTATTAGTAAAAGAACGATGTCAAGTTCAAAAAAGTTCACAAATTTTCCTAAAAAAAACTAAAATTCAATAAATTTGGCGGTTGAAACTCGAAGCAATCCATTTGACATCAAAGTAAAAGTATAGCTTCTTAATGAAAGTGTGTTGCTATCAAGATAGTACCACCCCCAATAGTGTACACTAGCTTGCCTGTCACATTATACGGGTCATGTGATGTGATATTGGTCACATCAGGTCATTTCTTTGTCAAAAGGGTACATGCACTAATCGGTCTTTGTCCCGATTGCTGAGTATTATGTGCCTTATGTCCAAGGCTTGATGCAAAACTACTATCGAGCCGGGGATCTCACTGGAAGCAGTCTCTCTATTCCTACGGGGTAGAGGTAAGGTTGTCTACATCTTACCCTCCTCAGACACTACCTTTGCTTTGCTATTGGTGGGATTTACCGAGTATGATGATGATGAGGTCATTTCTTTATTTCTTTGTCAGTCAAACACATCATACAAGACATATGATAGCGCAAAAAATGGTCACACAGCCCGTTTGACTTTGTCAGGAGTCACATCATCATTTCTTTGTCAGCCAAATCATCATACAGGCAGTATGACACTATGATTTGGCCCTCATACGTCCCGTGAATACGGGTGCGTATAACACGTCAGTGGTGTCTGGATAGTGCACATGAAAGGGATGTAGTACTACACTATGCTAACTAAGACGCTTTGACTTTTATTTAAAGTCAATTAGAACTATTTATTGTGAATATCAAATATTAGAACAACAGTGTAAAAAATAACTTGAAAAAGAGGAGCACATCTTTCTTACACACTATTCTAAAAGGAAATGGAATCATACCAATCCAGTTGAGTATGACTTCCGTATGGATGGCACCAAGAGCTTGCTACTGTTCGAAACAAACATATGAATATGAATATATAATACTAGAATTTCATCTAATAATAATTGGAATGGATACTTACAGTGAAACCCTAGCACACATGACAGATCTCTACGGTGGCGGAAATTGATCACCGGAAATAAACAGTCTCCGGCAACAACATAAGTGAGTGACAGTCGGAACTGAAAGCTCAAAGGTTTAACCGGAGCTGCAACGGTGTCTCCGATGGCTGATTGATTCACATAGTACTTCTGTAAAATTGAGGCTTCAAGTTTATTTTCTATAACGAGTTAAATGTTGGTTTGGGCCATTTCATCAGTTTAGTTTAAAAGTTTCATTATTCGTCTGTGGATTCAAAAAGTTTTTATCATTGCCATTTTAGTCCATTGGGTTAATTTCATCCATTTTTTGTTAACTAGGAGGGCAATTCGGTCATTTTATATATAATTATGTTAACTAGAGGGGCAATTCGGCCATATAAAATGACCAAATTGCCCTTCTCGTTAACAGAAAAAATTAATGAAGTTAACCCAGTAGACTAAAATGGCAACGGTGAAACCTTTTTGGACTCATAGGTGAAAAATGAAACCTTTGGACCAAACTGGCAAAATGACCCAAACCACAGGAAGTAAAATGACATTTAACTCTTCTAAAACTAGACCTGGCAAACGGGTCGGTTGGGTCGGGTCGGGCCACAGGTCAAAACGGGTCAATTAGAAAAAAGGGTTGTTTTGGTTCGGGTCGAAACGGGTTAGGGTCGGAACGGGTTCGGGTCAGAACGGTTTCGAGCCGGTCGGGTTGGTTAAAAAATATTTTTTTTAAAGAGATTGTACATCAAGGGGCAATTTTGTCAGGTTGAAATGGGTCCGGGTTGGTTCGGGTTGAGTACGGGTCAATACTTTTTGACACCTAATCATTACAATATCGCAATTGCACAAATATTACAATATGAAAATACGCAATTAAAGATCAAAACAACAACAAACAAGAAAACAAAAAAGGAACTACCGACCTCATAGAAGTACGCCAGCTCTATTAAAGGGCCTACAAACTTTACAAATTCCCATAAACCTTTGCTAACTCAAAACTATAACAATCATATTCTCACAAAATAAAACCAATCCCAAACTGAACAGTACTTCCCATAAACTATTGGACTTTTGACCCCATCTTCCAAAATTGTAGTCAAATTTCCAAATTGCATCAATAACAATTCACCAAGTTTTACAAATCAGCAAATTTTCAACAAAATTATTACACCTGCTTTGATCACATTTGACCATCAAAGTTATCTCATGCAATACTTGAATACAGATGCATATAAAACAACTTCAGTCTTCAGATGCATCCAAATATCATAATACAATCAAGTTTGGATTTAACATAACATGGACCATGACTATGATAATCTGAATTTAAATGCCACTTTAATCAGTTTTTTATTTTATTTTTTTGTTATTAAAGTAATATGAAACTTTTGAAAGCTCTCTATCTTTGGTTTTGGTCAGTAGATAGAAAGTAAAAACATGAACCCTAAAAAGTAAAAAAAAAAAAAACTAGTGTTTTTAATGGGCCAGACCTTGAATCTTTTTGAGGAAGATAATCTCATAATCATCCTTCAATGTAAAACCTTAATTAATTCAATAATCCATTTTCAAATTTTTCCTAAATTCTATATCTAGTTGTTGAAATTGCAGACCTGCCGTAACATTACATTACAAATCCAAAATTTTATCAATATACCAACATTTAGCCGTTTCAACAACTTCATAACATCAATGTTTCAGAACGAATCTTTAAATTCTAAAATCTAGACCAAAAAGTTTACCTCTAGGGTTAGGGTTAGGTACGAGAAAAATGTAGAAGACGATTATGGATGGTTTCAGAACAAATCGATGATCAATATAGTCTCAGACGCGATTTCTCATGCGAGATTCATCAAGGATTTCAGATTTTTAGTCTTCGAATCTTCACAGTTCATCACCCATTCACCCGTTCTGTTTTATGTTAAACCCAATTTCACCCATTTTGTTTTTTATCTTGACCCGTAAAACCCTTTTAATATTTTTAGTTTTGCCCAATTTAACCCATCCAAAATAACAGTAAACCCAAATCAACCCGCGAATTTTTTATTATGACCCATATGGACGTACCCAAAGTAAGCTTTACGGGTTACCTTTGCGAGCCCTATCTAAAACTATTTATTATTACATTTAGCCCCTTGTACTCTTTAAACTATGGATATACCATCCCCTTAAAGTTTATTAATTATCTCGATACGTATATATTAGTCGATTTTTACCGGGTGATGTGGGGAATCCGTATTGGAGGATAATTTACGGTATTAAGTTTGAATACAACTTCATTATTGATAAAATTGAGCACAACTTCATTTTTGATAAAATTTACATTTAAGTAGAGTTGTGTATTAAACTTTTTTAAGTGTTTACGAATGCAACATGTTAGGTTAAAAATTTCTATTCACAACTCGGTTTTTTGTATAAAAGTTATATTAAGAAGTACATAAAAATAAGTATGTTGCAATGATACATCCGGAATTTTTAAAGATCATATTTTTAATTGTTATAAACTTTAAATAGGAAAATAAAATATGTTTAAAATTAATCATTATAATAAAATATTAAAAACTAAACTAATTCACCAAAGGGGTGATGCGTTGTAGGTTGTAGGTGATTGCAACCCATTAATTTGGTCATGAAATGACAAACATATAGTGAGTTTTTGAATGACTATCTTATAAGGTAAGCTAAAATGAATAATAAGGGTAAAACGATAATTTAGATGTAAGGTAAGTAAAGCTTACACCCTTTTTGTAAAATACTTATTTGTTTTATAGGTTAAGAATTACGATAAGGTAATACTCGAAACAAGGGTTCCGACGCGAAATGATACGGGTCGGAACAAGTAAAAATGATAAAAACCATGGTTAATGGTAAAAAGAGGCGAAACGGTAATTTGGTCATGAAATGACAAACATATAATGAGATTTTGAATGGCTACCTTATAAGGTAAGCTAAAATGAATAATAAGGGGAAAACGGTAATTTAGTCACGTCTAGACGGATAAAAGTCGAAGTTAAACCAACACCCTATGGCGTAAGCCATGTTGGGTTAAATATGTAAGAAAAATGAGTTAAGAAAAAGACCTTATGGTGAAAATCCTTAATGGGTCAAATGCGTGTTTTGGCGAATAAATACCATGATGTTTTAAATATAAAATGTTTGGTCATTTAGACCAAACGGGTCAAATGGTGATGTTAACACCATTTGACAATAACGACTAATAAGTGCTTGTCGAGTCTTATGCTCACAGGGTAAAACGGCTTATGGAAATTGTGTTGCTATCAATTAGCAATATTTTTAAGGCAATGTATTGAAACAGGTCAATACTTTGACCCGAGCCAGGTATGTATAAATAAGATATTAGTTAAATGTGCGATTTTTGGTCAAATATATTATTGAAAGTCCTTTGTTGTAAAAGGAGAGACTAAAGTTGACCAAAATGCCCTTGATCGATAGACCAGGCAAACGACCCTTAAAGCTTGTTTAGAAATAAGCATTATGATCAAGTAAGTCGTTGACAAGTGTAAAAGCTACAGGTTTACCTTTTGAGTCAAACGACTCAAAATGGGTCTTTGCCGTAAATCGATAATTCCAAGGGAGTAGAACTCGGAATAAACTGTTACTATAATTAAACCCACCACAAATACAGTTGTGGTAGAAAACAATTAGATATCTTAAAGCGAAAATAAGATATAGTAAAAAATAATAATAATAATAATAAGGGAGAGTGTTATGAGTTTATATGTTTAAGCCCCTTAACGGGTCAAAACAAACATAACATATGATTGATAACGGGCGCATAAATCTTATGATTAAAGCACCGAGTACTAGGTAACATTCATGAATAGGATGTTAGTATGAAACTATAAATAGATAGATGAATTGTTGTTTATAAACATGAGCGGGCAAAACAAGTCGAAGTAAATAGAAAGCCGAGAGCTAAAAAACTAGAAATTTGCTATTTCGTGTAAGGTCCGCTTATTCATATCAATAAAATAACAACTTTATCGAAATAAAGACCTTGTACTTTACAACATTCATAAACTTTTTAACAAAATTTGGGCATGACCCGTTCATAAGACGAGCATACCCCTGTTAGAATTATAATCATACTAAATACAACGCTACGGTTTGTTCAACAACATACTACGAAAACTAAATCAACAAGTTTTGAAAAGTGTAACGACTGACAAGGTTATGCAAAATAGACAAGTATTTGACACAAAATATTAAAACAACTAGCGGAAGCGATTGGCATGACATATCAAGAACACGTGCTCGCTCCAATTCTCCAAGTCGCCTAAGATGAGGATTTACCTACATTCACAACAAACTTTAAAAAGTTAGTCATAATGCTTGTTTCACTTCAATAACATCAATTTAAGTCCCATTCATTTATGTTCCTTCGTTTCTCTTACGCATTCGGTCACCCAACTAAGTGGGTTGGCATATACTCTCATAATGAGATTCAAGCATTTCACTTACGGCCCGGTGTCATCGGGTTAATAACATACAACATAATCTTTTATTCCATCCGTAATACGGAATGAACTTTTAAATTTCTTTAATGCATTCATAACCATCCATTCTAAGCGGATGGTAACATCTTCTTACCCGACCCGGTTCGACTTGAACCGGTCGTCTTGCATAGCTTAATATAACCTTCGTTAGCATAACCAAATCCGCAAGGGATTTGTTATCCATTTATTATTCACTATAATCTATGTACAAGGGTTGTTTATCATAATATAAACAAGGTATTAAATAAGGTTTTGTATGCAACGAAACATACCTCGATCTTGCGTGCCTTCCGTCTTCCTAGTGCTTGTACCTTCTTCCTTCATGCCTACATTACAACATTCATTCATTTAGTCTACCAAATTCGTCCTACCATTTCAACATTACCATTACATTCTTCTCCTAAGCATTTCATCAAGCACTTGGTAGGCATCATAATTAAGGCATAAGGTACAAGTCTTTAAAGCACATCTTTACTAGTTCATCATCACCCAATATTCATATCTATTCTAATTTACATATTTATTTCCTAATACATCAATTTATCTAACATTCAAACATTACAAACAAGATCATATATCAAGATAACAAACCATCACAATCATTATGATCTTCCTAATCATAATACAATCTCACAAAGTGGGTTTTCACTATAATCTTTCATGCAAGTCTAAAATCAACATGATTCTTGCTCTAGAGAGAAATTCCAACTCGGATTTCTCCTTTTTGATGCAAGAAATCGAGATTGGGTTGGACCCATCTTCTTATATATCACAATCTCATAATTTTAAACTCACCTCTTTACTAACTAGGGTTAGATGCTTGATTTTGAGGGCACATGCATATGAATTTCCTAGAATTCGTGGCTCAATTTGTTGATTCAATGAGTTAGAGTTCTTGGTTCCCCCTTCTTCCTCCTCTGGCTCGCACGACACACACACACTGTGTTTGTGTTTTTGTTTTGATTTTCTCTTATTTAGCCCCCTTTATTTACTAGTTACACATTTAGTCCTCCCACTTGAGGGAGTAATTTACTTAAGCCTTTTACTTAACTAGTTATCATTAAATCATAATTTTCCATTAACCAAGTTAATTTCTTTATTTATCATTTATCATTTTTGGGGTGTTACATTTCGGATGTAGGATTTATACTCCATGTGATGGAGGAATGAATTACGATCACGCAGGAAGAAACTGATCGTAAAACGGACAAAATTTGAGCGAGTTATGACCGTTTAAGTCGAGAATTGGATTGCTAGGATTATGCACCACCAGGTAATAAACATTATGTCGAAAAGGGGGTGTCGCATCACGCGACGAGGTAGGAGATACACCGTCGCGTAGCGCGACGGCTGTCGCGCCCTACGAAATAAACCGTTGATGTCGTCGCGTGCCGCGACGGCTTAAAAATGCTGCAAATTGTTGTTGTTGATTTGTTTTGGTCTTTTGGACTTGTTGAAACTTATCATAACCTCTCATAACTAACATTTTTGATGATGTTGGTTATAGGTAACTAATACGAACATTTGGATGACGATCAAGCTCAACGAAGAACCGAACACGATCAAGATTTAAGCTTCCGCACTATGTTTCGTCGTCACTTTTAAACGACGAATTTATATATATTATGTTGTATTGTGTTTAAATCCCAAAATGTTTTAAGAAACCCGTATTTTCAAATGTATGGGTAATCGTAAATACACATTTATAGTTGAAATTTATATGAATATTAATAAATCAAAGTAAGGGTCTTACACATGGTAGTAAGTAATATCATATAAGACTTAAAACTCTCGTTACAATTCTAATGGGTGTCTTAACCCATGAAATCATTCTAACTCATACGGGATTCATAGTGTCAAAAACGGGTGTTTAAGCCTAGATGATTACTTTCTCTTATACATACTTTTGTGTGCTTTAAATTCCGAATCTAAATCATCTGTTATCATCCGAATGCTCACACACCTATGTTTCCTCGTGTAGGAGAACTCGGTGTTCCATCCCCAAACAACCAACTCTTCACGGAATTACCAAGTGGAAGCTTGAAAAACCGTGAGTACACTTGACCCATTTCCTTTTTAAACACTTTGGGTTGTAACATGTTAATGTACAAAATTCACAAACACACACTTAAACATACTTTATATTCTCAATCCGTTATGCATGCTACTTGATATACTTAGGTTCATGCTAGATTCATACTTTGTTACTTGTCATTAACTTAGCTAGCCCAAACTTAACATATATAGCGTTATAGGAGTAGCATGCCACTCGTCGGGGTCTTGTTAAGCTTTTACTCATAACTAGTCTCGTTACTTTTGTGGCGAGGGACACTTATAATTCTTGTGGACACTTGGGGTTTGACATTTAGTATTGCATGCTAGTTTACCTTGTATACAATTGCCATGTGGATTCGAGTAAATTCTTTTATACTTATGCTATATATATTTACAAACTTATGTACTCGCTAGGGGCGGCAATTCTTGACACGACCCGTTAACCCGACCCGAACCCGACACGGAAAAAACAGGTTTGGGTCGACTAACACGACCCATTTAAAAAACAGGTCGGGTTCGGGTTGACCCGTATTAAAAACGGGTCGGGTTCGGGTTGACCCGTATAAAAACGGGTTGACCCATTAACCCGTTTAACGATTTAGATAAAAAATCTTTTATATTTTTGTTTTTGTTTTTTCGGTTTCTATTTTACATGGTTAGTTATAATAATGTTAATTTTGACACATTATAATATTTATTTATCACACTCATACTCATCATTAAACATGTTATCGATAACCCGCTTAAAACCGAACAACTCGTTTATAAATCGTCAACTTATATAACTTATTTAAAAATATGGGTTAAACGGGTCGGGTTCGGGTTGACCCGAATTAATATGGGTCGGGTTAGGGTTGAAATATTTGACCCGAATAATAATATGGGTCGGGTTCGGGTTGAACATTTCAACCCACCAACCCGCCAACCCGTAACCCGTCAACCCACCAACCCATCAACCCGACATGATTGCCACCCCTAGTACTCGCCAATGCTTTTGCGTTTAACCATATTTTTAACATGTTACAGGTTGATGATGATGATGATGATTATGACAAATCTAGTAGGGACGACTTAGAAACACACAAGAAATACTAGATTTGAATAATCTTGTTATGTTG
Organism: Helianthus tuberosus; assembly: GCA_030545235.1. NCBI lineage: Eukaryota > Viridiplantae > Streptophyta > Magnoliopsida > Asterales > Asteraceae > Helianthus > Helianthus tuberosus. The sequence goes on along the minus strand of CM060434.1, from coordinate 8,258,049 downwards.
AACTTGTTGTACTTGTCTTTTAATTGTTGTATTTGAATTTCCTTCAATGTATTTGATAATTTATGATTACTAATGAAATCGGTTTTGAAATTTAATATTGTCGCAAATAGTGTTATGTGTGATGAGCAATCTATTTCGTCTCACTCCGATGATTCCGCCATCGGTTGGGGTGTGACAGAGGTAGTCTTTTTGTCACTCAACAGTGACATAAAGTGATGGATGTGATATTACGTCAGCCCTATACGGATCGTATATGCCTTTATGATCCGTATTGGCCTCTGAAAATTCGGTTATTTGAATCTATACTATATAATAAAAGAAACCAATGACAGGACACATGTCATTTATTGAAGTCATCTATTCTTTATAGATAATTAATATACATTAAAAGATAATTATAAAATTAAATTTAATATAAATTTAAACAATTCGTATAGAAGATAATATAATATTTTAAAATATTTATCAGATTTCAAAATTATATATCCTGAAATAATTTATAGATAGATAGATGTGTAATATGCATTTAATTTATAGAAAATAAAAATCATATGATTTATAATTTGAAGTTGAATGTTCGGGTCCGATCGGATCGCATTAAAAATCACAAATTCAAATCCGATTAAAAATACAATTTGGAAATTCGTTCTGAATGCTAGCCCGATGTGCAAATTCAAACTAGCAAATCAAATTCATTTAGGTGCTTTTGTTTTTTCTGCAGGAAAACCTCTTCGGCTGCAGGCCACATCTGCAGACATCTGCAGGAAAAGAGGTGGACCAAATGTCTGCAGTCTGCAAGGAGAAGAGGGTTTGTTTTTTTATATAAAACCTCTTCACACACATTACACACACAACACACACCTCTGCTTTCACTTCACCACCGACACCACTTCACCACCGTCACCACCGCCACCACTTCACCACCGCCACCACTTCACCACCGTCACCACTGCACCACAGCCACCACCGTCACCACTACACCACAGATCGATGATGATGATGCAGATCGACCACCGCCATCAAAACCCACCGCCACCGCCGCCCCTTCTCTCTCTACGATCTCTCTCTCTCTCTTCGTTCCAGATGTCGATGATGATGATGGTGGCGGAGTGGAGGTGGTGGTGGCGGAGCAGGGGTGGTGATGATAATGATGATGGTGGCGGAGCAGTGGTGGTGGTGGCGGAGCAGGGGCGGAGCAGGGGTGGAGGTGGAGGTGGTGCCAAGAAGAGGTAAGAAGCTTTGTTTTATATCTTCCTCAGGAAGAGGCTGGGGAGAGGTAAAAAGCACTTCTCAAAAAAAAAAAACACTCTTTTGAGGCTAAACCTCTTCCCGCGTCTGCACGGTGCAAACAGAAGAGGCCAGGAAGCTCTTCTTGAAAAAAACAAACACCACCTTAATGAAATTCCTACCTCTTGATCTATAGTCTCTCCAAGATTAGAATTGCAAAATTCAAAACCTTAAACCTTATCAACATGTCACTTGTTTATTTTCAGTCTTTTACCTTTTTAAATTTGCTTAATTATTATATACAAATCTATATCTATACTTCTATCTACTATAATAAAAGAAACCAATTTTTGAACACGTGTCAGGTATCTTCAAATACTTATGTTATATTAATTAAATAAATAAATAATAAATTAATATTAAATCTTAACATATTTTAATAAAATATTATCCTCAAATCTAAATTGTTAATTTAATATATTTTTAAAACAAATACCTCTCTTTCCTACTTATCTTATATTAAGTATATAAATAATAAATTAATATTAAATGTTATCCTAATTTATTAAAAATATAATTTTTTTATTATTTGGTATACAAAATTATATTTATTCAACTCGTGTAAAACGCTGAATTTTTAAAAATAAATGTTTTTATTATTTACTATTCAAAGTTACATTTATATAACCCGTGTAATACACAAAGTTTTTAAAGATATAACTTTTTATCATTTACTATGTAAAATTAGATTTATTCAACACGTGTAATACACGGGGTTTTTTAAGGATATATTTTTTTTATTTGGTAGATTTTTCAACCCGACTATACACGGTTTTTTAAAGATACGACGTTTTTAGTATTTAATATACAAAATTACATTTATTTAATCTGTGTAGTACACATGGTTTTTAAAGATATAACTCTTTTTTAGATCTATTCAACATGTGTAATATATGGGGTTTTTAAGGATGTAATTTTTTTTATTTGGTAGATTTATTCAACCTGATTATACACGGGTTTTTTAAAGATACGTCGTTTTAGTATTTAGTATACAAAATTACATTTATTTAATCTGTGTAATACACATGGTTTTTAAAGATATAATTTTTTTATTATTTGATATATAAAATTACATTTATTTAACCGTACAATATACGAGTTTCATAAAGATATAACTTCTATTATTTAATTTAATAAATAAAATTACATTTATTCAACCCGTGTAATACACGGGGTTCTAACCTAATATATCTATAAAAGAAACCAATAAAGGGACACTTGTCATTATTCTAGACCATCCTTAATTATAGATAATTATTATTTAATTTAAATTATTAAATATTAATTGAATTAAATATTAAATAATAGTTTGGATGCTTTTTGTACGCGCATAATTTTAGTTAGAGTTAATTACATAGTTAGTCCATATGGTTTGCACAAAATAACATACTTAGGTACTAATAGTTTAAAATCACCTTCTAGGGTATTAACTTTTCATTTTGTAACGTTTAGAGGTATTAACTTCTAGGGTATTAACATAGTTAGTCTCCGTGGTTTGCACAAAATAACATACTTAGGTTGAATAAACATATTTTACCCTAAATTTAAACATATTTTTTAAATGTATTGGTCCCAACATCTTGCTGGGATATGTTGGTTTTGAATGCATTTGTCTTGCTTTTTCCAAAATAATAAAAAATTGTAAACTTTTAAATATATTTTGATTATTACCCTAAATTTAAATTGATTTTTTAGTTTGTAATTAAAAATAATCAGATACCCACGTTTAAAAAATTAATTAAAGTTTTACCCAAATAAAACAATAGTTTGCCGTAAAAATTATTAGAAACAAACATTTTTTATTTATTATTTGCTATATAAAATTAAATTTATTCAACCCGTACAACACACAGAGTTTTTTTTAAATATATTTTTTTATTGTTTGGTATATAAAATTACATTTATTCAATCCGCACAATACACGAGGTTCTTAAAGATACAATTTTTTTTTATTATTTAATATATAAAATTATATTTACTCAACACACGTGTAATAAATGAGGTTTATAAAAATATATTGTTTTTTATTTAGTATATAAAATTACATTTATTAAACCCGTGTAATACACGGGGTTCTAACATAGTGCATATATGTACGCACTTATTTTCTTGTAGTCATTTATATATATTCTACTAGTACCCCGCGTTGCAGCGGTTGTCGTAAAACTGTGTCAAGCAGTGCCAATGCTATACTACTATCAGCAATCACCAACATCGGAAAAGCCCGTAAAAACAAAATAAGTAAAAACGGAAAAAAATAAAGACACGCGAAAAGCAGACGTAAAATCTTTGAATCACGCACGCTCGTTGCAGAGAAATTAAACCGAAACGTAAAACATAGAAAAATAAGTAAGTCAATTCAGGACCCGCGCGTTGCGACGAACTTGTCAAATGGAGAAATTGATGTGTTGCGACGGGCCAAACGGGAAAAAACACACGAAAAAATGTTGAACCCTACATGCACGTTACGGTGCGTTAACTCACAAAATTTAGAACGAAACAAAAAACTTGGGAATGATGAAAAATATGGTGGACCAAAATTGAGAAATAAAAAGAGTTGGGGTTAAATTGTAAAATATGAAAACTTTTAAGTTAAAAGTAAAAAACACAAGTCTAAATTGCAAAAGAATAAAAGTTTTGGGTTAGAAATGAAAAAAGAAAAAAAAACTCTATACATGAGGTACAACACCATAAATTACAAAAAAAGTTAAAAATTTTGTTTTTATAAAACTTGAATAAACTATATATTAATAGAGTAAACTCTAGTTATTGGTTAAATAATTATTTATTATCTGCATAATACACTATGTTTTCAAACTATTTATTCTTTGATTAGTTTAATATTTATTAATTAATTATTTTCATATTAGTTCAAGAGATGGTCCCTGTGGTTTTGTAAAATGCAATCTATAGTTCCCAAACTGTCAAACCACATGAATCACCAGTGTATCCGAGTAACAAACTGTCAAATCACAGGGAGCACCGGTGTAATTTCCAAACGTTGAGAACTATAGGTATTATTTTACAAAACCAAAGGGATTTTCCGTGCATATTACTCTATTAATATTTTATTAGATATTAGATTAAGATATTTATAATATTATTAATTGAATTTATCTATACATATAATAAAAGAAACCTCTTTGGGGACACGTGTCAATCAACGAGACTATTAAAATTTGAGTTTTTTATAAATATTATTTAAGTGTGATAATATCTTTTGTTCAATATTTGAATAATTCATGGTTGTTTGTTGCCTAATGATTTAAAGATAATTTAATCCATTCAAATTTTATCTAACATTGGTGTTGGGTTTTGAATTATTTATTCAATATTAGGATAAAGGATTCAACTGAAAAGCGATTGGATCGACACTTTATTTGAAGAAATCTTCATTGGAAATGAATTGTGTCAATGTGGTCAACAAAACCAATTCTCAATTTTTTTTATTTCTAATTCTAATATCCTTCCTTTTGTTTAATTTATTATACCGTATATTATGTTGATTTACTTACTCTTTATTAATTTCTCAATGGCGAATGTTATAATAACTTTACTTCTAAATTACACCAAACAGATCCTAATCTATCAATGCTATTATGTTGATTCACTCTCTTTATTAATTTTTTCAATGGCGAATGTTACTTTTTGTGTTTACAAATACGTATAGTGCATTCATAAGTTCCCATATCTTTTAAAAAACTTAAACATATTATTTTATTAAGTATAGGTACTTGGTGTCTTTATAGATAGATATATTTTTCATATAACTAAGTTTTTTCATTAGCCATTTTGGAACAGAATGCTTCCCTATAACGAAATCGTTTGTTTTTTTATGCTATAACTTTTTCTTATTATCACGAAAACCAAACTTTGTATTAATATGTCATGATTAGTTTTTTATGATACAATTTTTTTTTCTTATTTGGTACATAAAATTAGGTTTATTCAACCCGTGTAATACACAGGGTTTAAAAAACATAATTTTTTTTATTATTTACTATACAAAATTACATTTATTTAACTTATGTATTACACAAGATTTTTAAAGATATATATTTTTTTTATTAGTTGGTATATAAATTACATTTGTTAAATCCATACAATACACGAGTTTTTTAAGGATATGTTATTTTTATTATTTAGTATATAAAATTACATTTAGTAAACCCGTGTAATACACGGGGTTCTAACCTAGTTAATATTAAAATAAAGATAAGGATAAAGATAAATATAAGTGATATCTATATATTGGTTATTAATATTAAAAAAAAATATATCTAATCTAACTTATAATAAAAGACTCCAAATAATGCCACATGACATTCTCTCCTTCAACCTCATAAATTTTATTTACAATTTTTTAATAAATTTCTTTTAATATTAATAACTAATATATAAATATCATTTATTTTTATCCTTATCTTTATCTAAGATTAATAAATAACTTCAATTTTGTAATTTAGACCCTTTGTTTTTTTACTTTTAACCCAAAATTTTTCATCTTTTGCAATTAATCTCAACTTTTTTTTATTTTCAATTTCGGTCCACCATACGTATCATCTTTCCTAAGTTTTTCGTTTCGTTCTAAATTTTTTGAGTTAATAACCGCAACGTGCGTGTGGGATTCAACATTTTTTTCGTATATGTTTTTCCCGTTTGACTGGCCCGTCGTAGCACATCTATTTTCCTCCGTTTAACAAATTCGACCAACTCTCGGGTCTTGGATTGATTCTATCCAAAACCTCATAAATTTTAGAGAAAAATGCCCGGATAGTCCCTGTGGTTTCACCTTTTTTCACCTATAGTCCCTATCTTTCTAAAACTACTTGAATAGTCCCCAAGTTTTCACGTTTTGTTCTCGGATAGTCCCTGGCTCTAACTTCAGTTTGTTTTCTCTGTTAAGTGGGTGTTAAGAGGGTGTGAAATGACAAAAATACCCTTTCCTTAAAAGCCAAACCACAAGGACTATTCGGGCATCTTCTACATTTTTATTTATAAAACCCTACCACCACACTTCATCTTCAACCTCCACCCACCATCACCCTCCTCCACCCTCCACCATCACCTTCTTCTCTGCAATTTTCTTTAAAGAAACCCTAAAACACCCAACTCACCTCACACCCCCTCATCACCTCTGTCTCTCTCTCTGATGCAAAACTCACAGACAACAATCAATATAGAAGCAATGCATAATGAATCAAGGCTTGCAGTCAACCAATCGAAAAATTATTTTTCCAACTCCTTTAATGATCTGATCTCCACATCTAATTCATCAACTACTTTTAACGGCCCACAGATTGATAAGGTTCCTTCTGTTGTGACAGTGTTTTTACGACCGGGATCGAGGTTCGACCGGAAATATTGAATCCACACCTGCAAAAACCCAACCCAGCTGCACCCCCCTCTCGGTTACTCTCTCCCTCAAGAAACCTCCGACCGGCCAGGTGTGTCGGATCACGGAAGAGCTCTGGCGGAGCCGGCAATGACCGCCGGAGATTTCCTCCATCTCTCTCTCTCTCGGTCTCTCGTCGCCGCCAACCTCCTGCAACCAGATGTTTTGACCGGAAATATGAACGGATCTACAAAGATCCTCAAGAAAAGATGAAGAAGACGTGTCACACCCCGATATTTCCACGTCTGACCGGTGGGCCCGGTAGGGGAGTATCGTGACGTAGTTGATATCATCATAGTCAAACAACACAATATATAAATGCACAGCGGAAGCAAAAGATAAATATATTAAAATCCGAATATAAAGTAATATCCGGTATTACAACGGAAAGTAAAGGATCCACAGGCGGATCGAAAATAAAATGAAACGTTGTTCAACAGACTTTAGGCATCTAGAACTTGCAAGATTTCCTATTGACGCCCTGAGCTCCCAGCCAATTACGCATAGTACCTGCCACTTAACCCTTTGGAAAATACGTCAGTTTACACTGGTAAATACAATTTAACTGACTCATTTTGAAAAGAGTTTGAAAATTGATTCGAATGCACAAGGCACAAACATTTTGACACTTTGATTAAAATGCACAAGGCAAAATTAATCTTTTATAACTTGGGAAAATCTTATTAATAAAATCTTGTATCCGATTTACATGGTTGTCCAACATTTAGGGCCGGTGATTATACAATACAAGCCGGTCAAGATTAATCGACACACCATAAATATAACTCACAAGAAGACACCTTACGAGTGAGTATATCTTTTACATACGCAACAGGAGGTGTTATGCCTACACCTTGTGCTTAAGTTATGGCCATTCACTTTTTAAATGAGCCAAGGATATCCAGGACACGGTCATTAACCCCTAATGTTATTTGTTATCAATCAATACAGATTAAAACGGGATTATGCAATTTAATCATCTCCGATTAAAAGGTTTCTACACCCGACCAAGCGGTATTTTTATAATACCGTATCCCAAGCCCGTATAAGGGAAAATAAGTTAAAAGTATTTACCTGAGCTAGCTCCTGTCTTAAATAGCAAGAATTTAATAACTCAGCCGTATTCACTTAAGTAAGCGTAGGTACAATTTACCGGAAGGCTCTAGTCTGGAATGATGGTATAAATAACCAATTAGAATACTAACGGGTCTTTAATTAAGCCTAACTTAGACCGGTTAGTTTTAAGGAAATATACGGTTCCAAGGCATTATTAAGCGAAGACCGGAATAGAATGTGTTTTAGACCCGAAAAGTTTGAAGACTTGTATAATATGGGTAATCTAAACACCTTCTGGATTTTGAGATAAAAATGATAAGGTTTGACCCGTTTCGGCTAACTTATGCAAACAAGTTACATAAACCGAACCGAACGCGTAAGAAGCGTAACGGGTAACCATATGGGTCCTATACAGGTTTCCTAAGTTAATATGCCTTAAACATGTTGTGATATCAATAGGATATCTTCCATTATGCCCAAAACGAGTTTAATCTCAAATAAGCCCCGTAGGGGTATTTTGGTCATTTTAAAGATTATAAAAGAGATTAAATGAAGTTCTGAGATTCGGGTCCGAATACATCAGTAAAATAACTTATTTGAATAGGTCATATCAGTTGGTAATAGGTCTTATGTGGCAAAATGGTTTTAAACCCAAACTATGCGTTTAATACGCTTAAAAAGCCATTTTAAGCGATTTCCCGGTTATACAGGAAATCTGAGTTTTCTGGTCAGGTTATAAAGTTCAAAATACTTTATTTATCATATAAAATTAGTAGCAATTGGATTGGTGTCAAAATATTATGTAGAACTCATTTTATGACCGAAAAAGGTATAATCGGTATTTACCGAATCAAGGCGATAGCCTTAGGTTATGATCAATTTAAAAACAATTAAAATCTTTAAAAATACAAAGTATTATATTATATAAGTGGTTAAAAGGTTTGGTGTCAAAAATTGGGTTTAGATAGGCTTTATGCTAATTGCGCCGTTTAATTACTAAAAGGCGTTATAATTACGCTAATGAGCATAACTCCTAATCTAGACCTCCAACTGATGTGAAATTTTAGGGACATGTTTATAAATCAGTAGCAAAGATTATTGTCCTTTCACATATTCCAAATTCTCGTTTTATGGTCAAAATGGCATATTGGTCAACATTAGGCATTTAACGGAAACGAGTAAACGATTCGGACAATCAACGATCCAACCACAGAGGGTTATACTATCATGTAACCTGGTCCTAAGGAAGTTCTAAGGCATTTCCAAACCCATCTAAATCGGGTCAGAACTGAAGTCAAAGCAAAAGTCAAAGTCTTGCGACTTTCGGTTCTGAACCGGGTCTAAACAGAAAATTGTCGGATCAAACAAGCTTAGACTAGTTATAATACTTATTACCAAGTTATTAGAGTGATAAAATAGGTTACATGTCTTCTACATTGCTAATTACATGTTAATTTGCAAATTAAGCTTCTGTTGACTTTTTCTAAACAACTTTGACCTGACATTTGATCTAGTTAGGGTGGGAATCTGAGGGTGCCCTTTTAAGGGTTTATTACCCACATAAGTACCAACTTATAACTACCTTCAATTCGATTAATCACTGGACCATTAATGATTAATCGTGAAGTCAACCGTTAATTACGACGGTTTGACTTTTAAGCTAATTACTAAGCAAAACTTGATTAGGGAAGGATAAGTAGACTTACCAAGGTCCTATGCACGATTAGGGAAACTTAGAAGAAGGTCTTGAGCTCCAGAAATGATCAGAAGGTGAAGGAATGAATGAGTGATCAAGTCTTGCAACAATGGGGATATTTATAGTGTTCTTGATCCATTATGATGATGACAAATCATGCTAGGAGTGATCCCTGATCATTAATACATGTCCCTAAGCCCTAAAATTAGTAGGGGTCGCGCATGGAAGTGAAAAAGGGCAATACATGTCGTTTGAAAGGCTGAACAGGCAATTTTTCCGAGTTTCTGCATCTGGGACATGCTTGTGCACCGTAAGGGTCCCAGCCTTACGGTGCGCAAGGACCAAGCCAGCACAACAGATTTTTCGAAAGTTGACAGTTTTAGTCCCTGCACCTCCAAATGCCATTTCCGACACCTCTAAGGCCCGTTAAACCATTTTTAAGGCTCTACAATGATGCCTAAGCATAGAGAACATGAAACATGCTCAAAAATATGCCGGATGTCGGTTCGTTTGGTCGTACGGTCACGTTGTTCGGTTAATTACGCCGAAACACGGACGGACGCGAAAAACGATCCAAACAACACGACGAATGGAATTTTATCAATCCAAACACTAAAATAAAATATTTTAGTGCTTGCATAAAATTTTTGGGTGTCCGGGGATATTCAGAATGTAAGATATGCACGTAAACACAAACTTGTGCGCTTTTTAACACTTTTAGTCCCTGCATGACTTAAAAGCTTATTTTTGCGCACCAAACACCTCTAAGCCTAAATCTAAGCTATATTAAGGATAAATAGGGTATGTTTATCTCATGGTCATATTCCGGAAGGTCCGATAACATACGAATCGGTATACTTTAGCAGTTTGACGCCTTAGGTCCTTCTAATGCGCAAACTTGCGTAACTCATCATTTAATAGCATTGAAGCCTCATATAATTCATATTAGGCATTCTTGAAAGTATTAATAAACATCATAATGCTTCGGGCTCGATAAAAGGTCATTCAGAGGTATAATTAAACATATTGACACTTTTAGTCCCTTATACTTACAAAGTTGCGCGTAACTTCACTTTTGGGCATAAAAGCCTTGGGTGGCCAATGATTGGCAATCTCGAGAGTATAATCAAATATCATGAGGCTCTCGGTTTGTTAAAAGGTCACTCAGAGGTAAGAATTAACATGTTGACGCTTTTAACCCTTTTCTGCGCAAACTTTCAACTAATTACATAAACGGCTACACTTGATTATCAAGTGGCTCATTTGTGAATATAAAACCGTAAAAGGTTATTTAGAAACTCATTTTAGGTATGATAATACTTCCAGTTCTTTCATAATCAAAGTTTTCGATTCATCGAAAAATTAGTCCCTTAAATTCAACGTTTGACTTCATTAGGGTTTATTACACGTGTCAATACTTCATTGGACGTGATTTTTCGAGGTGTTACAAGACGGGTTGTAGGTTCTTACCTGAGAGAAACCTCACACGTTACGGCTGTTGTACATCAGATCTGCCACTGTCGCGCCTCAGATCAAGAAACCGACACTAGAAATGAGTTCAGAAGGTGTGGTTTAGGGAGGGTACATCAGATCTGCCACTATCGGTCGCTGGAGCTCCGTCGCCGGCGGTGGCGGCGGAAAGGGTGAACGAGAGAGAGAGACGGTGGAGGGTGGAGGAGGGTGATGGTGGGTGGAGGTTGAAGATGAAGTGTGGTGGTGGGGTTTTATAAATAAAAATAAAGAAGATGCCCGGATAGTCCCTGTGGTTTGGCCTTTTAAGGAAAGGGTATTTTTGTCATTTCACATCATTTTAACAGAGAAAACAAACTGAAGTTAGACCCAGGGACTATCCGAGAACAAAACGTGAAAACTTGGGGACTATTCAAGTAGTTTTAGAAAGATAGTGTAACACCCCGACCCGGAACGGGCCGAAGTGTCACAATAGCGGTGGTCAGAGCAAAAACATAATTCCATTTATACTTAAATGTATTACAAGGATTTACAGCTTAATGAAGGATATCTAATCCATTACAATTATTTCTACCGTCTTTTCTAAACACTCGAGCACTCTTCCATATTCCGTCCCAGCTTGTCTTGATAACCTGACGTAAAGAAGAAAACAACAACAACAAAAACGTACGTCTGAGCAAAATTTTGGAAGTTTTGCCCAGTGTGCGGATAGAGGAAAACAAAAGCTTATTTTATTTTAATAACCGGATGGAACTTGACGATGCAAATAACTTAATTTCATAATTATATCTTACGGATGTACCCATGAGCAAACTGAAAACGTGACAATACACAGGTAGCTACTCCTGCATACTTATCACACGAAATGGTGAGTTGGCATACCCTCTATCCATTTCCTGAAAACTTAAATCCTAGGATCGATCCATACGCCTCCTAGTAGCTTTGTACCACACTTGTACCTAGGGACGCTGTGAACTAATCTCTCCGTCACAGATGGAGCACATGCTGTTGATGCCGCAACAACATGCTCGTGGGACACTCCACGAGAAGCGATACTCAGGGTATCAGAGTACAAATGGTCTTATTCACATAACTTATAAAACTTATATTCAGAACAGAACCGAACATATATTGGAACATGCGATAATAAATATAACTTAACAGAAAACTATCGCATGACATGAGAGCTAAAATCAAATGATTAAAACAGGAATCGAACGGACTTATCAAAGGAATCTATAATCAAAGATGTGAGGAGTTTTATAATCAAAGAGTGGAACCAGTCACCAAGGTATGGATATCACTCCTATCTTGACAATTTCGTCCCCAAAATGTGGTTTATTAAACGAACAAGATAAAACCTTGACTCGTTAACAAGGAACCACGAGAGTATGAAATGAAAACCAATTTCTTAAACCTTTTCAAAACGTTTGAAACTTCCAACATGTATTTCCTAACTTAATCTTAATACGGAACTTGTATTCAATATCAAAAGAAATGATTCTATCCGTACCTAACGGACATATATCTAAAGAAATGAATTCTACCCGTACCCAACGGACATATATCTAAAGAAATGAATTCTACCCGTACCCAACGGACATATATCTAAAGAAAGGAATTCTATCCGTACCCAACGGACATAAATCTAAAGAAAGGAGTTTATCTGTACAGAACTTATAACTTATTTCATAACTTAATCTTAATATGGAATCTATTCGTACGAAATTTATAACTTAATCTTAATACGGATCTATTCGTATGAAACTTATAACTTAATCTTAATACGGATCTATTCGTATGAAACTTATAACTTAATCTTAATACGGATCTATTCGTATGAAACTTATAACTTATTTCAGAACTTAATCTTAATACGAAAATCTAAAATCAGGAATAATATACTTGGATCAAAACGACATAAACCGAACTAAAGGATTCTATCCAACGGACCTAAATCGAAAGGATTCTATATGTACCTAACTGACATAAATCAAAAGAAAGGATTCTATGCGTAAGGAATGTATAACTTACTTAATCTTAATACGGAATTCAGAATTGACAGAAATCGAATGAAAGGAATCTATCCGTACGGAATTCATAACTTAATCCTAATACAGAACTTAAAATCATGACTTAATCTTAATACGGAATTCTTATATTCAAATGACATAAATCGAAAGAAAGGATCTTTTATAAAAACAACATAAATCGAAAGGAAGGAACCTATCCGTACTCAACGGACATAAATTGAAAGGATTCTATACGTACGGAACTTATAACTTATTTCTTAACTAAATCTTAATACGGAATTTCAAATCAAGAATGATATGACGCAAATCGAAAGAAAGGAGTCTATCCGTACTGAACTTATAACTTATACCTTAGATCTTAATACGGACTTTAAAATCAGAAATAATATACTTATATCAAATGAAGTAAATTGAAAGAAAGGAACCTATCCGTACCTTAAAATCTCCAGGTGATGCTATCTTGTTTCCAATTGTGTATTTATACGGGCAGAGTTTAGCCTAATGATTATCCTATTAACCTAATTTGCACGCAAACTAGGTAATTAACTAATAGCTTTTACGATAACTCACGAGATCAAACCTTCACAACAAATGACAAAGTGCGATACTTCATCCATCGAATTAACGATGATCCGTCAAATTAATGACGAACGACAAAGTACAATACTTTATCCATCGAATTAACGATGATCCGTCAAATTAATGACGAACGACAAAGTATAACCCTAATGTGGGCAGCACTTAAACATTCATTGGATATATTGATTGATCGGACAATGAATTGTATCAGCGATTGAGTTAATACCCTGTTCTGCAGCACCCCGCTATGCTTAATTTGTGTTTCGTGTGTGTTAATTGAAGTAATCGGACGATATCTCAGCGTAATTGAGGAGTTTGATCGTCGTTTTTGTGCCCAGAATCAAGTGCCAATGTTCTGTATTTATAGTTGTAATTTGGACATGCTAGCCTACCTGCTTGACATGCTAGCCTACCTGCTTGACATGCTAGCCTACCTGCTTGACATGCTAGCCTACCTGCTTGACCTGCTAGCCTACCTGCTTGACATGCTAGCCTACCTGCTTGACATGCTAGCCTACCTGCTTGACATGCTAGCCTACCTGCTTGACATGCCTACCTACCTGCTTGACATGCCTACCTACCTGCTTGACTTAATTAATCTTGCTTAGCTTAATTAATCTTGCTTAACTTAATTAATCTTGCTTAGCTTAATTAATCTTACTTAGCCGTTAATTAATTGCTTAATATTTTATTTTAGGATCTCCCTGGTTACGAGTTCTAATTTCTAGATACAACGGAACTCGCATTAGTGTATTAACTCCATTCAACTTTAACGATGATCACTTGGGTGTTTCAATTAGGGTTTCCTATTGGACTATAAATCATAAGGGTTGTTACATTTAAAATTTTCGGGTGTTACAAATCTACCCCTCTAAAAAAAATTTTCGTCCTCGAAATTATTACATACATATATATTAATAATCATACTTGAACACTACCTACTATGATTAATAGTCATACTTGAAATAAAGTTGGAGTAAAAACAAAGAAGATGACGAAATACTTATGTTCGAGACTATCATGAATGTTTAAAGAAAAGTTACTAACCGATGTTTCTACTGAGTGGACATCGAAATCCTAACCCAATGTCTACCCATTACCTCACAGGTCTTAACTTATGTTTAAGTTTTCTACAGGAAAGAGCCGTTGCTCTGATACCATAGCTGTAACACCCCGACCCGGAACGGGCCGAAGTGTCACAATAGCGGTGGTCAGAGCAAAAACATAATTCCATTTATACTTAAATGTATTACAAGGATTTACAGCTTAATGAAGGATATCTAATCCATTACAATTATTTCTACCGTCTTTTCTAAACACTCGAGCACTCTTCCATATTCCGTCCCAGCTTGTCTTGATAACCTGACGTAAAGAAGAAAACAACAACAACAAAAACGTACGTCTGAGCAAAATTTTGGAAGTTTTGCCCAGTGTGCGGATAGAGGAAAACAAAAGCTTATTTTATTTTAATAACCGGATGGAACTTGACGATGCAAATAACTTAATTTCATAATTATATCTTACGGATGTACCCATGAGCAAACTGAAAACGTGACAATACACAGGTAGCTACTCCTGCATACTTATCACACGAAATGGTGAGTTGGCATACCCTCTATCCATTTCCTGAAAACTTAAATCCTAGGATCGATCCATACGCCTCCTAGTAGCTTTGTACCACACTTGTACCTAGGGACGCTGTGAACTAATCTCTCCGTCACAGATGGAGCACATGTTGTTGATGCCGCAACAACATGCTCGTGGGACACTCCACGAGAAGCGATACTCAGGGTATCAGAGTACAAATGGTCTTATTCACATAACTTATAAAACTTATATTCAGAACAGAACAGAACATATATTGGAACATGCGATAATAAATATAACTTAACAGAAAACTATCGCATGACATGAGAGCTAAAATCAAATGATTAAAACGGGAATCGAACGGACTTATCAAAGGAATCTATAATCAAAGATGTGAGGAGTTTTATAATCAAAGAGTGGAACCAGTCACCAAGGTATGGATATCACTCCTATCTTGACAATTTCGTCCCCAAAATGTGGTTTATTAAACGAACAAGATAAAACCTTGACTCGTTAACAAGGAACCACGAGAGTATGAAATGAAAACCAATTTCTTAAACCTTTTCAAAACGTTTGAAACTTCCAACATGTATTTCCTAACTTAATCTTAATACGGAACTTGTATTCAATATCAAAAGAAATGATTCTATCCGTACCTAACGGACATATATCTAAAGAAATGAATTCTACCCGTACCCAACGGACATATATCTAAAGAAATGAATTCTACCCGTACCCAACGGACATATATCTAAAGAAAGGAATTCTATCCGTACCCAACGGACATAAATCTAAAGAAAGGAGTTTATCTGTACAGAACTTATAACTTATTTCATAACTTAATCTTAATATGGAATCTATTCGTACGAAATTTATAACTTAATCTTAATACGGATCTATTCGTATGAAACTTATAACTTAATCTTAATACGGATCTATTCGTATGAAACTTATAACTTAATCTTAATACGGATCTATTCGTATGAAACTTATAACTTATTTCAGAACTTAATCTTAATACGGAAATCTAAAATCAGGAATAATATACTTGGATCAAAACGACATAAACCGAACTAAAGGATTCTATCCAACGGACCTAAATCGAAAGGATTCTATATGTACCTAACTGACATAAATCAAAAGAAAGGATTCTATGCGTAAGGAATGTATAACTTACTTAATCTTAATACGGAATTCAGAATTGACAGAAATCGAATGAAAGGAATCTATCCGTACGGAATTCATAACTTAATCCTAATACGGAACTTAAAATCATGACTTAATCTTAATACGGAATTCTTATATTCAAATGACATAAATCGAAAGAAAGGATCTTTTATAAAAACAACATAAATCGAAAGGAAGGAACCTATCCGTACTCAACGGACATAAATTGAAAGGATTCTATACGTACGGAACTTATAACTTATTTCTTAACTAAATCTTAATACGGAATTTCAAATCAAGAATGATATGACGCAAATCGAAAGAAAGGAGTCTATCCGTACTGAACTTATAACTTATACCTTAGATCTTAATACGGACTTTAAAATCAGAAATAATATACTTATATCAAATGAAGTAAATTGAAAGAAAGGAACCTATCCGTACCTTAAAATCTCCAGGTGATGCTATCTTGTTTCCAATTGTGTATTTATACGGGCAGAGTTTAGCCTAATGATTATCCTATTAACCTAATTTGCACGCAAACTAGGTAATTAACTAATAGCTTTTACGATAACTCACGAGATCAAACCTTCACAACAAATGACAAAGTGCGATACTTCATCCATCGAATTAACGATGATCCGTCAAATTAATGACGAACGACAAAGTACAATACTTTATCCATCGAATTAACGATGATCCGTCAAATTAATGACGAACGACAAAGTATAACCCTAATGTGGGCAGCACTTAAACATTCATTGGATATATTGATTTATCGGACAATGAATCGTATCAGCGATTGAGTTAATACCCTGTTCTGCAGCACCCCGCTATGCTTAATTTGTGTTTCGTGTGTGTTAATTGAAGTAATCGGACGATATCTCAGCGTAATTGAGGAGTTTGATCGTCGTTTTTGTGCCCAGAATCAAGTGCCAATGTTCTGTATTTATAGTTGTAATTTGGACATGCTAGCCTACCTGCTTGACATGCTAGCCTACCTGCTTGACATGCTAGCCTACCTGCTTGACATGCTAGCCTACCTGCTTGACCTGCTAGCCTACCTGCTTGACATGCTAGCCTACCTGCTTGACATGCTAGCCTACCTGCTTGACATGCCTACCTACCTGCTTGACATGCCTACCTACCTGCTTGACTTAATTAATCTTGCTTAGCTTAATTAATCTTGCTTAACTTAATTAATCTTGCTTAGCTTAATTAATCTTACTTAGCCGTTAATTAATTGCTTAATATTTTATTTTAGGATCTCCCTGGTTACGAGTTCTAATTTCTAGATACAACGGAACTCGCATTAGTGTATTAACTCCATTCAACTTTAACGATGATCACTTGGGTGTTTCAATTAGGGTTTCCTATTGGACTATAAATCATAAGGGTTGTTACATTTAAAATTTTCGGGTGTTACAGATAGGGACTATAGGTGAAAATATGTGAAACCACAGGGACTATCCGGGCATTTTTCTCTAAATTTTATTTATATTTGTTTAATAAATTTCTTTTAATATTAATATTAATTAATAACTTATATATAGATATCATTTATTTTTATCGTTATCTTTATCTAAAATTAATAAATAACTTAAATTTTGCAATTTAGACCCTTTGTTTTTTACTTTTAACCCAAAGTTTTTCATCTTTTGCAGTTTAGTCCCAACTTTTTTTTATTTTCAATTATGGTCCACCATACTTTTCATTTTTTCCAAGTTTTTCGTTTCTGTCTAAATTTTGTGAGTTAACGCGCCGCAACGTGCGTGTGGGTTTCAACATTTTTTCGTATATTTTTTTTGCTGTTTGACTGACCCGTCGCGTCACATCTATTTTTCTGCGTTTGACAAGTTCGTCCAACACGCGGGTCCTGGATGGACTTAGTTATTTTTTTTCTGTGTTTTACGTTTCGGCTTAATTTCTCAGCAACGAGTGTGCGTGGTTCAAAGATTTTACGTCTGCTTTTCGGTCGGTGTTATTTTTTCTCATTTTTATTTATTTTTGTTTTTACGAGCCTTTTCGGTGTTGGTGGTCGCTAACAATAGTATAGTATTGCTACTACTTAACACGGTTTTATGACAACCGTTGCAACGCAGGGGCTTAATACTAGTTAAACAAATATAATTAAAATTTATGAGTTTGAAAGTCATCTGCAATTATTTATAATCTTTTATTAATATTTAGAAGATTATATTAGATTAGATGTCGGTTTAAAGATTCGTCACTCCACAAAAAAATGAAAAAAATAAAATAATAACAACTAGTTTGAAAAGCATCACAAATCGGATCATTATATACTTCATCTTGTAGTCATTTATATATTCTATTCTATGTCGGTTTAAAAATACGAATCTCGTCACTCCACAAAAAGCGAAAAAAAAAATAACAACTAGTTTGAAAAGCATCACAAATCGGATTATTATATAATTCACAAATCAACGATAAGTCATTATATATGGAAGATACAAATATTAAAATACCTAACAAAATCTTATTTGTGTATAAGCAACCCAACAGATCGAGACACAACAAGAAGAAACAGGTATCGTATCTGAATCGTATTTTTCTAATTTCAAATTTAGAGTTTCGAAATCTGATTTGCTGAATTCAGTTTTGGAGTTTGGTAAGGTGATAACTAGTGGCGCATGGCTTAACCGAACTTTTAAGGGGGGGGGGGGGGGGGGCATAGAGATTTTTGCGAGCGAAGGTTTGAGTGAATTCAGGGATGGATCCAGGGTTTTTTCGGGAACCTCCTCCGTTTGAAAAAAAAAAATTAGTGGAAACTTGTATGATTTAGAAAAAAATAGAGAGAATTAGTAAGAATCTACCGGAAGGAACCCTTAAAAAAACTCCTAGATCCGCCACTAAGTGAATCCATAGATGAACTTCAAGGAATTGTTGGGGCCAACTCCACAACCCACTCATCATCTTCTTCATGATCCTACTATCTTTTCCATGAAAACATGTTGATTTAACCGGAATTTCAATATAACTAGTCGTAACAACTGGGCACACAGTTCTTGATTGCAATCCCAATAGCACCAAATAACAAATTGGGTAGACGCTAAGGATAAGTACGTCAACGTGTGACTATGTTGATTAGTAGTAAGGCAGCCCATTTCGTGTATGATCTCAACAACCCCAAAATATGAAGAATAAAAGAAACGAAGTATTGAAGCCGATGATGGTTTATCAGATACAGGATTAAGGATGACGGTGGTGAGATCGAACATGATATGGTCTGCTTTACTCTTAATTGACGAGGCCATACGTTCTTGTTCTTGTTGTTGCCTAATCCTTTGATGCTATTAGGATTACAATCAAGAACTGTGTGTCTAGTTGTTACGGCTACTTCTGTTAAAATTCGATTTAAATCAACATGTTTTCATGGAAGAGATAGTAGGATGATGAAGAAGAAGATGACCGGGTGGTGTAGTTGGTCCCTTCAATGTCTTGAAGATCATCCATGGATAAAGATTTTAATCTTGGAATGATACAGTTTAGGGGCTGTTTGGTAGTCTATTTAATAATTTTATTAAGAGATTACATCTAAATCGGTTATAGGTAAAGTGTGTTTGATTCAATTAAAAAAATATCTTTTAATGGTTGATTGAGCCTCTTAGTGGGTTGGTTTTAGAAACATGCTGCCTCTAAATCGGTCAGCCTTTTAATGGTTCAGCACAAGATTCTTAATTATGCAAAGAATGAAAAACTTCATCAAGAAAACAATGATAATTTTATTATGTTCAATTCAGATGATTAAATAATCTGATCCAAATAGTTCATGAACATAGAGTAAATCAAACTCATAACAATATGCAAATTGAGTTATTTAACTTGTTAGCATATTAAAGCTAATTAAATTATTATAAAAGTTAAGAAACCTAAATGTTGTGATTTCTAAATGCAAGTCACGAAGAACAAATATCGAGTACGAATATTGGATATTTTATCAAGCCCTATAAAAATTGTAGAATAATTTCTAGGATTTATAAGAGTACATGATGAGTTCGTAAAAGAATTTATTAAAACTGGCTTTGATATAATATTAAACAACAAGGTTATGATAATATAATCAAGGGTGCAAAATCGATTTCAACACATTAATCTGGGAGCATTTTTATACGCTCTGATATTGTCTTACCTTAAATTTTATAATTTTTTACATGATTAATTCTTGCAACAAAGCTATCGAGTTGTTTTTTTTTTTTTTTTTGGAATGATACAACTTTTATATATAATTTTTTTAATGTCAAATATTATTTGTATTCATTGTGTGACTTAAATTCATAGCTTCCCAACTTACATGTTTCTCACTTATATATTTAATACTTTTTCCATCTAATAAAAGATAAAAGTTCCAGCCAGATCATATAACAAACTTAACTTTTAAAACTGTCACAAGCACGTTGGAATAGTCAGGGTGCTAAACTAATTAGATTAACACTCAAGAGATAAAGTGTTGGCCTTATATGATGTTTCTATAAAGAGAAATAAGCAGGGTACTCCTAAGAGTTCAGGTGTCTTGTCCGAGCCAGAAAAATGTGTCCCTTAGACTTTAACGGAATATATAATGTAAACTAGTTTTTAAAACAAAAAGTTATAGAAACAAATAAAGCAATTACCAAACTGATATAATCATAGTATTCGAATTAGTAAATAAAATACCGTAATAGACTAATGGCTAACGAATGATTCATGAAGCTCTCCATGTGCCTCATGCCTTTTAACATTAACTATAGGTGCCAAAAACTTTTGTGCAGAACCAGTTTGTGACTTGACCATTTCCACAACTTGTTTTCTTTGTTCACGTTTTTTTTTTTAAATCAAATGGGTATTGGGCTAAACCTAATTGATTAAGGCCCTGTTTGTTTGCATCTGAACAGCCTCTTAACACCCCATGTCTGACTGGGTCAGATTTCAGATCGTTTGTTTCATGCCTCTTAAAACTTACCCAGCCTCTTATTTACCTCTGACCCGGTCATACATGATAAGGAGTCTGATTAACCTCTTATTTACAAACTTTCCAGCAAATACCCTCTTCATTCAGAACTTTTCCTCTTACAAATTTTTCTTCTCCGGTGAATATTACCCTTGCCGACACACCTCTTACCCATCCCTTACTGATTATCACCACCTCCACCACGGAAACCACCTTCGTCATCCACAACCGCTGTGAACCACCCTCACCTCACCTCCTTTCTCTCCTAATTTACCGACCACCGAGAACCATCATACCCACCACCGTCTCCTTCATCGACCACCGACCACCTACCGTTGATCATTACCATTATCGACGGCGGTGACCACTGGCGAACAACGAATCAAAAGATCTATAACATGATTAACATCGTATGAAAACACAATACACATGAACGAGTTTAGACTCACCGTGGGTCCGTGTTCCCAGAGTAACGGTGACGGTGGTGGTTGTTTCCGGCGAAAGAGTTCCGGTGACGGTGGTGGTTGTTTCCGGCGTTGATAAGAAGGTTGAACGATGAATCATCGGTAGCTTTTCTGCCATTGATTGTGAGATTGTGATCTTACATAATGAGAGAAACACGATTTTTTTTTTGAAAGGAAAACTTCAGATGAGAGAAACAAGATAACCTTTCAAAAAGAAAAAGAGAGGAACAAGATAAGGTGTGAGTGGATAAAAAGAATCTGAGAAACAAGTTAAGGTGTGAATGGATAAAAAATTAAAAAGATAACCAGTAGTATTTATTTTGTGAAGGGGTAAAAATGTCATTTTACACAGTTATTAAGAGGTGCAACCAAACAACACTCTGCTGGTTCAGCTCTTACTGGTTCAGAGCCTCTTACCCATTCAGACCTCTTATTCATTCAGCACTTATTGGTTCAGATGTTGCCAAACAGCCCCTAAGTTATAATTTTTAAGACTAGGTTAGCATCCCGTGTAATACACATGTTACACCCTAAAACGTATTAGACAAAAAGTCGCAGCGGAAATTCGTGCCATAAAATTTCTTTTGTTACAAACGTCTTGACTTATATAAAGGTTCTTTCTAATATGTATCTTTTACAAAAATAAAGCATAAGTCCTGTTTTCTAAAAATACATACTCAACTATTCCCGTACAATCTATCTTGTGACTCGGTCTTCGATCTCTATCCTTTTGTGATAATCGCCCATTATCTGTACAACCTGCATTCACCAAATATATTCATAACATTAGCACACATCATATAAACAAGATTCATTCGCGTACACTTCACACTTCGTCAACTTTCAAGCTTTAAGCATTTCATCTGCATATCCCTTTCCTGGTGAGGCTTCAATAATGTACCTGCATTACTTATCATTCTCAAGGTACACCATTATTGACGTTATCCCTCATCGGGTTTATGTCATACTTACATACGTACTTACATACATACATACATACATATCTACATATGTACATATCTTTCCTACAACTTTACATACGTGCATACACTCATACATGCCTTTATATATATACCAAATACATATCTACACACACACATACATTACAACGCATCTACATACGTTCATATACAATACGTATCTTTGCATACACCTAAATACACATCTACGTACATATACACATTATTATGTCTACCTGCTCGTATACATACATACATAACTTGCACCTACATATATAAACATTCATACCTACACACGTATGTATCTTCACACACCGATACATTATGCTCATGCTCATACATAACTACTTGCGTACAAACATACACCGATTCCTACATATATACTTTTATACATGCATAACTACATATTTGCATGCATCCATAGAATGAATCATAACTACACACGAGCATACCTTCATTCACACGTGCATATACTTACGTAGTTTTTCCTAAATACATTCCTACATACCATGATACGTGTATAACTTGATGATTATACGTAAGTTTTAACATCGCATAGCTTGCTTTTAATCCAAAATGTGCAATTCAGGTTTGACAAAGTTAAGGAGCCTTTCGGGAGCTTTAGATGCCATCGGGTCGAAAACCGAAGCACCAGGACGCGTTACAGGTCATCCGGAAACACCAGATGCGAAAAATAAAAACTTATAGACCAGAGCCCGTCGGCGACGGGGTTAGGACCCGTCGGCGACGGGTTGTACTTATGCCCGTCGTGCCAAATAACCCGTAACCAGTCTGTTAACCCGTCGGAAGAAACGGCCAAACCAGAGCCCGTCGGCGACGGGGGTCATGCCCGTCGGCGACGCCCTCCGCATTCTTCATTTTTCTGCAGCTCCGTTTCAACGTCCGTACGCACTAGAACGCGCGTAACTTTTGAATCGTTTATCCGTTTAACCTCCCGTTTCTTCCTACATGCTTGTAAATTCACATTCTATCTTATGGACTTAAAATCCCACATCCGGATTAAGGAAATTCTTAACTTGCATGCATTCGGCTTATTATTATATTCTAATTATTTGACCCGTTCATGCATTTATCAACATAATCTGTTTATTTGACCTCAATCTCATATAAACTTAATAATTTCATTGACGCCTATCATAAAAGATTAAATTCTCGGATGCCTTGCATCCTCTTAACCCACTTTCGCTTAAAAGCTCATTTTTGACCCGTTATGGGTATTTGTGCATTAAATGGTCTATGACATAACAAGACCATACTCTACGCTTTCACACATGACCAACACATTACCCTAATCGGTTCACTTGTTTCCAATAGACATTCAAGGTCGTTTGCCCGATATACATATCAAGGGCGTTTTTGTCAATTTCGCTCTATCCTTAACAACAAAGGAATTCCTTACATAAGTAACGAATCCTCCTATTTAGCTAAAATTCTTAATCACACATACCTTGCTCGGATAAAAGCTAAGATCCGTTTAATACTCATTGACATCATACAATTCATTCCTAATTGACCTCAATTATCACATTTAGTTAAAATGCATATAACTTTACATAAACAACTAGGAAGTGATTACGGAATCACTTACCTCATGCATCCGTGTTCCCATTCGTTCCTCGCCACTTCTTGACCCGTTAGCCTTCCGTGCTTGATTCCGTCTCGACATGATTCCTATACTTCCATGTCATCGAAATCACGCTATCATTAGCATACTCATTTGTACATGATAACAATCGTATCAATCCCATATTTCACACTTAACTTTCATTAATCATTTCTAACAAACATAACTCATATAATCATGTCCGTATACGTTTAACTCATGTAACTCATCATGTCATTACATTTAACACGGATTGCTATTACATGTACCATTCGACTTCTCATCAACCTACATTTACGACAACGAGTCAACTCATGTTTCTTATACTTAGTTGACTTTCAAAAGTCAACTATTAACCATACATAACTATCGACTTATCAACATATACCCGTAACATCATAATCGACCATACGGACGACATTATATACATTTTATCATTCACTTGGTGTGCGTACCACCTTTTAAGCATAACGTACAACCAATTCATACACAATCTTCTAAATTCATACATAGTTCATCAAATGCTTCTACAATCCAACATGGGGTATTTAAATTAAACATCAAACATGTTATCATCACATTTTATTCACTTCATCTAACAACAATTTATCATCTCTTATCCCATTTCTTTAAACATTCACACACATGTATGATTCCAAACATTATTAACATAAGTGAATCATCAAATTACATTACATCATCTAAACCCACTTCATAACTACTTGTTAATCACTTACAAGTGATCTAATCTTAAGTTCTTCATAATTCATCATACTTTTGATATATGTACTACCTTGTAAGCATAGTGTACAACTAGTTCATGCATATCATTCTAATCTCATACACAATTCATCAATTTCTTCCTCCTAATCAACATGATTCATACATGCATAACATCAAACATACTAGTATCACATTTCTTTCAATTCTTCTAACAAGAATACATCATACAACTCAAAATACATCAATGTTAAGCAAGAACTTAGACATAGATGATTTACCCATGTCATCCTCTTCACCATAACAAATGGGTTTCACCCTTAAACATCAAATTAACCTATTTCATGCATAATCCATGTTCCAAATGATGAATCTAACACATACTCATGCTCAATTTCATACAAATTCGTGATTTACAACATAACCCATTTCGTGCATCATCACCAATCTAGAATCTAAGACATACCTTACGATCCCCTTATGAAGGTGATCATTAATCCGTGTTTGGTTATGAATTTGAGCTTCGTTTAGCCTTCCAATTTGAGGGAATTGATGAAGTTAGGGTTCTTGGCTCCATGGGAGCTTCCTGCTCTTTTCACGAACACACTATGTGTGTGTGTGTGTGTTTTGTTATTTAGTAACCTAACTTTCACCTTATTCCATTTAACCCCTCAATGTTTGCCACTTAAACATGTTTGGCACAACTTTCATCTTCTAATTAGTTTTTATCATACACTTTATTAGGTTAAAGAACCTAGTCATTTATTTCCTTAATGTACCATAGCATAACATTTAACGAATATAAACATTCGGGTTTTGGGGTGTTACAAGTCTACCCCCCTTAAATAAGGTTTCGTCCCCGAAACCTTTCTCATTTCCTCTACACACACACATTGGTGTTTGACTTAACACCCTCATCACATTCATAAGTAATCTTCCTAACTCATTTCATAATCATTCATGCAATTGGCTTCTTCTTCTTAACAAGGCTGTACTTTCCATGGCATACTTTCATATAACATTCTTATTTCCTTTGACCCGTTAATAACAGGTTAATATACATACTTATTCAAACTTATAATAATGCTTACCTTCATATGATCATTTTATAACAGATTAAATACCTTCATCTCATCCTTTAAGATTTCATTCTATAGACGCATTGCATAACATTTAACCCATGTTTTGTTATCACAACAAAACTACCTTTTTATAGTCACACCTACGTGCTTACCTTCATAGTTAACATCGTTCTACATTTCTTTAGTTATTTGTACCATACATATCCCTTCGTTACTTACGCATTCGGATATTTTCATTCCCATCATTCTTTTGTTCATTTGCTTTACATTTACTTATGTGACTTATTTGACGCACACATGGTCAAGCTATCGACTTCTTCTTATATAGACTAGTTCCGTCTTTTATATCTTAAATCTGTTTCGCGGATTCGAACACATCATTCATACCTTTCGTACCTCCTATGTTTTGAATCCATCTAACGGTTCCAGACATTTCATTTATACTTTAACTTCTTTCATGTTTCGAATCCGTCTCGCGGATTCTAGCATAGCATTTCATGTTTCGAATCCGTCTCGCGGATTCTAGCATAGCATTTCATGTTTCGAATCCGTCTCGCGGATTCTAGCATAGCA
The DNA here is from genome assembly GCA_030545235.1 of Helianthus tuberosus. Lineage (NCBI taxonomy): Eukaryota > Viridiplantae > Streptophyta > Magnoliopsida > Asterales > Asteraceae > Helianthus > Helianthus tuberosus. Next base: position 8,231,409 of record CM060434.1, on the reverse strand, counting down.
TATCATATTTCGAATCCGTCTCACGGATTCTAGCATAGCATTTCATGTTTCGAATCCGTCTCGCGGATTCTAGCATAGCATATCATATTTCGAATCCGTCTCACGGATTCTAGTTTAGCATTTCATGTTTCGAATCCGTCTCGCGGATTCTAGCATAGCATATCATACTCTCATTTTGAGAGTCTTACATTTCTCTTCACCCTCACGTCCACCTACTACTTACTTCTAGCGGACATACCTGTATCAATTATCACGGTCCCACGAACGTCATATGCTTCACGTGTACTGGCCAGGTACACAATCCACATACTAATTTCGTGTCTTCGTGTAATTGTCACCTTATGTCCGAAGAATTTGGTTTCGGCACGTGTATCATTTTTCAAAACATGTTTACTATACCATCATGGTCCTTCATTTAGCACTTTTCTTCCCTTAATGCATTTTACCATTTCATATACCGACATATTAAATTTACGTACCTGGGTTCAACTTTATCTTATTTCATGCCTTGGTGTCGGTACTTGACCGCACTCGCGGATCATCCTCTTCAAACGCTTATACTTACCTTGCATATACAAAACCGTCAGTTTCTTTATGCGTATACATAAGTACATACTTACATTCTCTTTTACCTTTGGATCTTGACCGAGTCTTGGATTGTACGGGTTTCTTATCACAAGAGCACACAGGTTTGAGTTCAAGCACTTACCTTCTTACACTTGATTCTCTCAAACCAGGGCTCTGATACCAACTTGTTACACCCTAAAACGTATTAGACAAAAAGTCGCAGCGGAAATTCGTGCCATAAAATTTCTTTAGTTACAAACGTCTTGACTTATATAAAGGTTCTTTCTAATATGTATCTTTTACAAAAATAAAGCATAAGTCCTGTTTTCTAAAAATACATACTCAACTATTCCCGTACAATCTATCTTGTGACTCGGTCTTCGATCTCTATCCTTTTGTGATAATCGGCCATTATCTGTACAACCTGCATTCACCAAATATATTCATAACATTAGCACACATCATATAAACAAGATTCATTCGCGTACACTTCACACTTCGTCAACTTTCAAGCTTTAAGCATTTCATCTGCATATCCCTTTCCTGGTGAGGCTTCAATAATGTACCTGCATTACTTATCATTCTCAAGGTACACCATTATTGACGTTATCCCTCATCGGGTTTATGTCATACTTACATACGTACTTACATACATACATATCTACATATGTACATATCTTTCCTACAACTTTACATACGTGCATACACTCATACATGCCTTTATATATATACCAAATACATATCTACACACGCACATACATTACAACGCATCTACATACGTTCATATACAATACGTATCTTTGCATACACCTAAATACACATCTACGTACATATACACATTATTATGTCTACCTGCTCGTATACATACATACATAACTTGCACCTACATATATAAACATTCATACCTACACACGTATGTATCTTCACACACCGATACATTATGCTCATGCTCATACATAACTACTTGCGTACAAACATACACCGATTCCTACATATATACTTTTATACATGCATAACTACATATTTGCATGCATCCATAGAATGAATCATAACTACACACGAGCATACCTTCATTCACACGTGCATATACTTACGTAGTTTTTCCTAAATACATTCCTACATACCATGATACGTGTATAACTTGATGATTATACGTAAGTTTTAACATCGCATAGCTTGCTTTTAATCCAAAATGTGCAATTCAGGTTTGACAAAGTTAAGGAGCCTTTCGGGAGCTTTAGATGCCATCGGGTCGAAAACCGAAGCACCAGGACGCGTTACAGGTCATCCGGAAACACCAGATGCGAAAAATAAAAACTTATAGACCAGAGCCCGTCGGCGACGGGGTTAGGACCCGTCGGCGACGGGTTGTACTTATGCCCGTCGTGCCAAATAACCCGTAACCAGTCTGTTAACCCGTCGGAAGAAACGGCCAAACCAGAGCCCGTCGGCGACGGGGGTCATGCCCGTCGGCGACGCCCTCCGCATTCTTCATTTTTCTGCAGCTCCGTTTCAACGTCCGTACGCACTAGAACGCGCGTAACTTTTGAATCGTTTATCCGTTTAACCTCCCGTTTCTTCCTACATGCTTGTAAATTCACATTCTATCTTATGGACTTAAAATCCCACATCCGGATTAAGGAAATTCTTAACTTGCATGCATTCGGCTTATTATTATATTCTAATTATTTGACCCGTTCATGCATTTATCAACATAATCTGTTTATTTGACCTCAATCTCATATAAACTTAATAATTTCATTGACGCCTATCATAAAAGATTAAATTCTCGGATGCCTTGCATCCTCTTAACCCACTTTCGCTTAAAAGCTCATTTTTGACCCGTTATGGGTATTTGTGCATTAAATGGTCTATGACATAACAAGACCATACTCTACGCTTTCACACATGACCAACACATTACCCTAATCGGTTCACTTGTTTCCAATAGACATTCAAGGTCGTTTGCCCGATATACATATCAAGGGCGTTTTTGTCAATTTCGCTCTATCCTTAACAACAAAGGAATTCCTTACATAAGTAACGAATCCTCCTATTTAGCTAAAATTCTTAATCACACATACCTTGCTCGGATAAAAGCTAAGATCCGTTTAATACTCATTGACATCATACAATTCATTCCTAATTGACCTCAATTATCACATTTAGTTAAAATGCATATAACTTTACATAAACAACTAGGAAGTGATTACGGAATCACTTACCTCATGCATCCGTGTTCCCATTCGTTCCTCGCCACTTCTTGACCCGTTAGCCTTCCGTGCTTGATTCCGTCTCGACATGATTCCTATACTTCCATGTCATCGAAATCACGCTATCATTAGCATACTCATTTGTACATGATAACAATCGTATCAATCCCATATTTCACACTTAACTTTCATTAATCATTTCTAACAAACATAACTCATATAATCATGTCCGTATACGTTTAACTCATGTAACTCATCATGTCATTACATTTAACACGGATTGCTATTACATGTACCATTCGACTTCTCATCAACCTACATTTACGACAACGAGTCAACTCATGTTTCTTATACTTAGTTGACTTTCAAAAGTCAACTATTAACCATACATAACTATCGACTTATCAACATATACCCGTAACATCATAATCGACCATACGGACGACATTATATACATTTTATCATTCACTTGGTGTGCGTACCACCTTTTAAGCATAACGTACAACCAATTCATACACAATCTTCTAAATTCATACATAGTTCATCAAATGCTTCTACAATCCAACATGGGGTATTTAAATTAAACATCAAACATGTTATCATCACATTTTATTCACTTCATCTAACAACAATTTATCATCTCTTATCCCATTTCTTTAAACATTCACACACATGTATGATTCCAAACATTATTAACATAAGTGAATCATCAAATTACATTACATCATCTAAACCCACTTCATAACTACTTGTTAATCACTTACAAGTGATCTAATCTTAAGTTCTTCATAATTCATCATACTTTTGATATATGTACTACCTTGTAAGCATAGTGTACAACTAGTTCATGCATATCATTCTAATCTCATACACAATTCATCAATTTCTTCCTCCTAATCAACATGATTCATACATGCATAACATCAAACATACTAGTATCACATTTCTTTCAATTCTTCTAACAAGAATACATCATACAACTCAAAATACATCAATGTTAAGCAAGAACTTAGACATAGATGATTTACCCATGTCATCCTCTTCACCATAACAAATGGGTTTCACCCTTAAACATCAAATTAACCTATTTCATGCATAATCCATGTTCCAAATGATGAATCTAACACATACTCATGCTCAATTTCATACAAATTCGTGATTTACAACATAACCCATTTCGTGCATCATCACCAATCTAGAATCTAAGACATACCTTACGATCCCCTTATGAAGGTGATCATTAATCCGTGTTTGGTTATGAATTTGAGCTTCGTTTAGCCTTCCAATTTGAGGGAATTGATGAAGTTAGGGTTCTTGGCTCCATGGGAGCTTCCTGCTCTTTTCACGAACACACTATGTGTGTGTGTGTGTGTGTGTTTTGTTATTTAGTAACCTAACTTTCACCTTATTCCATTTAACCCCTCAATGTTTGCCACTTAAACATGTTTGGCACAACTTTCATCTTCTAATTAGTTTTTATCATACACTTTATTAGGTTAAAGAACCTAGTCATTTATTTCCTTAATGTACCATAGCATAACATTTAACGAATATAAACATTCGGGTTTTGGGGTGTTACAAGTCTACCCCCCTTAAATAAGGTTTCGTCCCCGAAACCTTTCTCATTTCCTCTACACACACACATTGGTGTTTGACTTAACACCCTCATCACATTCATAAGTAATCTTCCTAACTCATTTCATAATCATTCATGCAATTGGCTTCTTCTTCTTAACAAGGCTGTACTTTCCATGGCATACTTTCATATAACATTCTTATTTCCTTTGACCCGTTAATAACAGGTTAATATACATACTTATTCAAACTTATAATAATGCTTACCTTCATATGATCATTTTATAACAGATTAAATACCTTCATCTCATCCTTTAAGATTTCATTCTATAGACGCATTGCATAACATTTAACCCATGTTTTGTTATCACAACAAAACTACCTTTTTATAGTCACACCTACGTGCTTACCTTCATAGTTAACATCGTTCTACATTTCTTTAGTTATTTGTACCATACATATCCCTTCGTTACTTACGCATTCGGATATTTTCATTCCCATCATTCTTTTGTTCATTTGCTTTACATTTACTTATGTGACTTATTTGACGCACACATGGTCAAGCTATCGACTTCTTCTTATATAGACTAGTTCCGTCTTTTATATCTTAAATCTGTTTCGCGGATTCGAACACATCATTCATACCTTTCGTACCTCCTATGTTTTGAATCCATCTAACGGTTCCAGACATTTCATTTATACTTTAACTTCTTTCATGTTTCGAATCCGTCTCGCGGATTCTAGCATAGCATTTCATGTTTCGAATCCGTCTCGCGGATTCTAGCATAGCATTTCATGTTTCGAATCCGTCTCGCGGATTCTAGCATAGCATATCATATTTCGAATCCGTCTCACGGATTCTAGCATAGCATTTCATGTTTCGAATCCGTCTCGCGGATTCTAGCATAGCATATCATATTTCGAATCCGTCTCACGGATTCTAGTTTAGCATTTCATGTTTCGAATCCGTCTCGCGGATTCTAGCATAGCATATCATACTCTCATTTTGAGAGTCTTACATTTCTCTTCACCCTCACGTCCACCTACTACTTACTTCTAGCGGACATACCTGTATCAATTATCACGGTCCCACGAACGTCATATGCTTCACGTGTACTGGCCAGGTACACAATCCACATACTAATTTCGTGTCTTCGTGTAATTGTCACCTTATGTCCGAAGAATTTGGTTTCGGCACGTGTATCATTTTTCAAAACATGTTTACTATACCATCATGGTCCTTCATTTAGCACTTTTCTTCCCTTAATGCATTTTACCATTTCATATACCGACATATTAAATTTACGTACCTGGGTTCAACTTTATCTTATTTCATGCCTTGGTGTCGGTACTTGACCGCACTCGCGGATCATCCTCTTCAAACGCTTATACTTACCTTGCATATACAAAACCGTCAGTTTCTTTATGCGTATACATAAGTACATACTTACATTCTCTTTTACCTTTGGATCTTGACCGAGTCTTGGATTGTACGGGTTTCTTATCACAAGAGCACACAGGTTTGAGTTCAAGCACTTACCTTCTTACACTTGATTCTCTCAAACCAGGGCTCTGATACCAACTTGTTACACCCTAAAACGTATTAGACAAAAAGTCGCAGCGGAAATTCGTGCCATAAAATTTCTTTAGTTACAAACGTCTTGACTTATATAAAGGTTCTTTCTAATATGTATCTTTTACAAAAATAAAGCATAAGTCCTGTTTTCTAAAAATACATACTCAACTATTCCCGTACAATCTATCTTGTGACTCGGTCTTCGATCTCTATCCTTTTGTGATAATCGGCCATTATCTGTACAACCTGCATTCACCAAATATATTCATAACATTAGCACACATCATATAAACAAGATTCATTCGCGTACACTTCACACTTCGTCAACTTTCAAGCTTTAAGCATTTCATCTGCATATCCCTTTCCTGGTGAGGCTTCAATAATGTACCTGCATTACTTATCATTCTCAAGGTACACCATTATTGACGTTATCCCTCATCGGGTTTATGTCATACTTACATACGTACTTACATACATACATATCTACATATGTACATATCTTTCCTACAACTTTACATACGTGCATACACTCATACATGCCTTTATATATATACCAAATACATATCTACACACGCACATACATTACAACGCATCTACATACGTTCATATACAATACGTATCTTTGCATACACCTAAATACACATCTACGTACATATACACATTATTATGTCTACCTGCTCGTATACATACATACATAACTTGCACCTACATATATAAACATTCATACCTACACACGTATGTATCTTCACACACCGATACATTATGCTCATGCTCATACATAACTACTTGCGTACAAACATACACCGATTCCTACATATATACTTTTATACATGCATAACTACATATTTGCATGCATCCATAGAATGAATCATAACTACACACGAGCATACCTTCATTCACACGTGCATATACTTACGTAGTTTTTCCTAAATACATTCCTACATACCATGATACGTGTATAACTTGATGATTATACGTAAGTTTTAACATCGCATAGCTTGCTTTTAATCCAAAATGTGCAATTCAGGTTTGACAAAGTTAAGGAGCCTTTCGGGAGCTTTAGATGCCATCGGGTCGAAAACCGAAGCACCAGGACGCGTTACAGGTCATCCGGAAACACCAGATGCGAAAAATAAAAACTTATAGACCAGAGCCCGTCGGCGACGGGGTTAGGACCCGTCGGCGACGGGTTGTACTTATGCCCGTCGTGCCAAATAACCCGTAACCAGTCTGTTAACCCGTCGGAAGAAACGGCCAAACCAGAGCCCGTCGGCGACGGGGGTCATGCCCGTCGGCGACGCCCTCCGCATTCTTCATTTTTCTGCAGCTCCGTTTCAACGTCCGTACGCACTAGAACGCGCGTAACTTTTGAATCGTTTATCCGTTTAACCTCCCGTTTCTTCCTACATGCTTGTAAATTCACATTCTATCTTATGGACTTAAAATCCCACATCCGGATTAAGGAAATTCTTAACTTGCATGCATTCGGCTTATTATTATATTCTAATTATTTGACCCGTTCATGCATTTATCAACATAATCTGTTTATTTGACCTCAATCTCATATAAACTTAATAATTTCATTGACGCCTATCATAAAAGATTAAATTCTCGGATGCCTTGCATCCTCTTAACCCACTTTCGCTTAAAAGCTCATTTTTGACCCGTTATGGGTATTTGTGCATTAAATGGTCTATGACATAACAAGACCATACTCTACGCTTTCACACATGACTAACACATTACCCTAATCGGTTCACTTGTTTCCAATAGACATTCAAGGTCGTTTGCCCGATATACATATCAAGGGCGTTTTTGTCAATTTCGCTCTATCCTTAACAACAAAGGAATTCCTTACATAAGTAACGAATCCTCCTATTTAGCTAAAATTCTTAATCACACATACCTTGCTCGGATAAAAGCTAAGATCCGTTTAATACTCATTGACATCATACAATTCATTCCTAATTGACCTCAATTATCACATTTAGTTAAAATGCATATAACTTTACATAAACAACTAGGAAGTGATTACGGAATCACTTACCTCATGCATCCGTGTTCCCATTCGTTCCTCGCCACTTCTTGACCCGTTAGCCTTCCGTGCTTGATTCCGTCTCGACATGATTCCTATACTTCCATGTCATCGAAATCACGTTATCATTAGCATACTCATTTGTACATGATAACAATCGTATCAATCCCATATTTCACACTTAACTTTCATTAATCATTTCTAACAAACATAACTCATATAATCATGTCCGTATACGTTTAACTCATGTAACTCATCATGTCATTACATTTAACACGGATTGCTATTACATGTACCATTCGACTTCTCATCAACCTACATTTACGACAACGAGTCAACTCATGTTTCTTATACTTAGTTGACTTTCAAAAGTCAACTATTAACCATACATAACTATCGACTTATCAACATATACCCGTAACATCATAATCGACCATACGGACGACATTATATACATTTTATCATTCACTTGGTGTGCGTACCACCTTTTAAGCATAACGTATAACCAATTCATACACAATCTTCTAAATTCATACATAGTTCATCAAATGCTTCTACAATCCAACATGGGGTATTTAAATTAAACATCAAACATGTTATCATCACATTTTATTCACTTCATCTAACAACAATTTATCATCTCTTATCCCATTTCTTTAAACATTCACACACATGTATGATTCCAAACATTATTAACATAAGTGAATCATCAAATTACATTACATCATCTAAAACCCACTTCATAACTACTTGTTAATCACTTACAAGTGATCTAATCTTAAGTTCTTCATAATTCATCATACTTTTGATATATGTACTACCTTGTAAGCATAGTGTACAACTAGTTCATGCATATCATTCTAATCTCATACACAATTCATCAATTTCTTCCTCCTAATCAACATGATTCATACATGCATAACATCAAACATACTAGTATCACATTTCTTTCAATTCTTCTAACAAGAATACATCATACAACTCAAAATACATCAATGTTAAGCAAGAACTTAGACATAGATGATTTACCCATGTCATCCTCTTCACCATAACAAATGGGTTTCACCCTTAAACATCAAATTAACCTATTTCATGCATAATCCATGTTCCAAATGATGAATCTAACACATACTCATGCTCAATTTCATACAAATTCGTGATTTACAACATAACCCATTTCGTGCATCATCACCAATCTAGAATCTAAGACATACCTTACGATCCCCTTATGAAGGTGATCATTAATCCGTGTTTGGTTATGAATTTGAGCTTCGTTTAGCCTTCCAATTTGAGGGAATTGATGAAGTTAGGGTTCTTGGCTCCATGGGAGCTTCCTGCTCTTTTCACGAACACACTATGTGTGTGTGTGTGTGTGTGTTTTGTTATTTAGTAACCTAACTTTCACCTTATTCCATTTAACCCCTCAATGTTTGCCACTTAAACATGTTTGGCACAACTTTCATCTTCTAATTAGTTTTTATCATACACTTTATTAGGTTAAAGAACCTAGTCATTTATTTCCTTAATGTACCATAGCATAACATTTAACGAATATAAACATTCGGGTTTTGGGGTGTTACAACACAGGGTAGCATATATAACGTAAAAAAATGTTCATACTTCATAATTACGCAACTTATAATGATAATTAATAAACATATACCAATACTTACGCAACTCATGCCATAATTATGTACATACATAATTAAGTAACTTATAAAAATTATTACAAAACTTAGATGATAATTACGCGTATACATAATTACGCATGTTATAAGCACAACATAACTTTTTTTTAAAAAAATTGATTTTTAATATATAGCAATACTATACTAAAATTGAAGATTTTTTTAAGTAATGTAAACATGTACGTAATAATTGTAAAAAAAAAACTTTTAAAGATGGTATAGATATTATGGATTAGTTTGCTATTGGAAACAATATAAAAAAGATTTGTACCTTTTTATCATAAATAATCCAAAAGAGTGAGAAAGATTATGGAGTTGACAACAGACAAAATCCTAAATTGATACTTTAGGAACGAGGAAGTGTACTTTGATTTTCATTTATTATTATAGAGATTTGTTTTTAAATGAGCCTAATATATAACTTGTTGTTTTATATGGGTATTCTATCTTTATAGAGATTTGTTTTTAAATGAGCCTAATATATATAGGGGAGGGTTATCTTGAAAACGCTAAATATTGCGAGAACCGTGAGAACGAATGAAATAGGGGAGGGTTATCTTGAGAACGCTAAATATTGCGAGAACCGTGAGAACGAATGAAAAAACCAATCAAAACCAATTTTTCTTTTAATACAAACCTCATTGTAATTAAGATACAATATCAAAAAAGAGAATTTACAAAATCAAATAATTCATTTCTCCTTTCAAAATCACTCTTTTTAGATTTTTTACACATGTGTAAATATAACAGATTTACACATGTGTAAATGGCAAACTTACACATGTGTAAATTTTATTTATTTACGAATTCACATAAATTTAAACGTGTAAATTAAATTTCTAACATTGTATTCGAATAATAATGATAAGTGTAGAAAAAAAATTTGAATTTGAATTGTTTTTGACCAAGTTCTCGCGGTTTTTTCATTTGTTCTCACAATATTTAGCGTTCTCATTTAAACCTTCTCCTATATATCTATACTATATTATAATACATGAGGGAATGATTCCCAAAAGTTAAGAACTTCTTCCCCCATTATTTATAAATAAACCCCTAGAATGAGGGTAAAGTGGTCTTTTAAACCATAACTATTTTTTAGTCCCTCAATCTATTACATTTAAATCATTGACATTTAACATAATTATGGGTAATTAGTTACACTTCCCCCCATCTTTAATTCTTTAATGTATTCCTGCGATATCTTACAACCCGTAATGTTTTAAAAAAAATCCGAAGGTACCATGACGATCGGCACATTTTTTTAAACGTTTCGATAGTTGTCTTTTTTAGTTTCGCCGTGCGTTCATAAAGTACAAATAGCCGATGCGTAAATGTACAATTGATTAAAGCCAACATTTGTTTTTTACCCAAGCCAGCTTTGACCATTACCTAACTACCGTGCATTAACATTTGTTTTTTACCCAAGTTTTTTGTTTTGAACAGCATTAATAAACTAAAATATTCCCTAATTTTACTTGTACAGAGTCAGTTTGTTATGGCATGTTTAATATAGTATAGATAAAACTCACAACATGCCACAACAAACTAAACAGGATATATGCATCTTATTTTAAAAACTTAAAACTCACAACAAACTTCCTAAATAAATGGATGACCAATCTAAAACTAAACCCTAATGGACTACTATAAATACATAGCAAACACTCACAATTCTACATTTCTATTGCTAAACAGATTTAAAATATGGAGCCAGTTCTGAATTCACTTGATGCGAAAAAACAAACATGCGATATTGAAAAATCTAAGGTCGGTTCTATGATAAGTTTTGTTATATCGCAATAATGAATAATTGTTTTCTTTTATTTACTTTTATGTGAATACTAACTTATTTGATTTTTCAGATTTAACACACCAATTTAAACACCCCAGTTGTCGAACAAGCTTTTGTTAGTTTTTAAGTAATATTTTCGCTTATAATCTTTCATATTAACAAGTTCGTTATGTTATTATTTGGTGTTTTATTGTAGGATGATGGTGATAATAGTGTTGAAATTATTTCTTATGGTGCAATGTTCAGTCCATACAAGTCTAATCTTCAACGTCAATTTAGAAAAGAGGTAATTTTAAAATTTATTTAATCTTTTTTAAAAATTTTTATTCAATATTTGTTTTTTTATAAAATTTATTTAATCATTTTTTAACTTTTTTATTAAATTTTTGTTTTTTAAGGATCGGAAGTATGAGAATCAAAAGAAAAGATCTAAGAGACTCTCTAAATGGAAATGGGTCGAGGTTATAAATTTAGATGATTCTGAGGACGATGAGAAAGAAGATGAATTAGATGATACTGCTGATTCGAGCACAAACAAGAAAAACGGATCAAAAAAGAAGAGAAATTAGATGAAATATATCAAGTGTTTTTATGTTTTTTTCATTTTCAGTTGTTTTTGTTTGATCTAGACTATCCCATGAATAATAAAGTCTATTTTATATTTGAAGTTTATGTTTTGTGTTATTTTATTGCACTTATAATTTACATATCGATTGAACTAATATACTTTTGTCATTTGTTTAGTATTTTTTATTAACAAACGAATCTTTACATGTTTAAAACAGTTTTTCTATACTTTATCTATTATTAATTTTTATAACAAAACAAAACTTTGATATTTAGTAGATAGAAGATAAACTATGTTCCAAAATTTTAGGAATTATTTAATACTAATTTACGATATTAGTAGATAGATAGTAAACTATATCCCAAAATTTTAGGAATTGTTTAATACTAATTTACGATATTTATTTAATACTGATTTACGATATTAGTAGATAGATAGTAAACTATATCCCAAAATTTTAGGAATTATTTAATACTAATTTACGATATTTAGTAGATAAATAGTAAACTATGTCCCAAAATTTTAGGAATTATAAGTCAACTAATTAGGTCCTCCAAGTTAATTATATGGGATGAGGCATCGATGGCGAAACGTCAGGCGATAGAGGCAGTTGATCGAACATTGCAAGACATTATAGGTGTTAGGCTCCCACGTGTAACACTTATGACATATATCCACCACAATAATGTTATCATATACAAATAAGAAAACTACCAGCAACGAGTGCCGCAATCCAAAGTGTCGCCCCCGCCGCATCGCGCGGGCACCCTACTAGTATATATATATAGGAGAAGGATCCGTTAAGAACCACCCTTTATTGCGAGAACCGCGAGAACCGATGTGAACACAACCAAAAAATACCTAAAAACATCTAAAAAACACCCAAAATTTTTTTATTTTTTTACTATTTTTTTTGGAAAAATCGCTATATTTTGTCATTAATAAAAAAATTCAAAAAAAAAAAAATCGAGTAACAGTTATCCATGCACATGTGCATTTGTATCGTTTCTTTGACAAATTCCGTAATTCATTACAAATATCAGACAATTGCACATTCATTTACACTACCATTCATAATTCACTACTTTTTACATTAACAATAATAGAAATGCATATGTGCATCTATATGTATGAATTTGTTATAACAATAACAACACAAGAAATGCACTTGTGCATCTATATATATGAACATGTTATAATGTGTTTTAGTACACTACTTTGAATACACATTTCCTTTCACCTATCATACCATCCATACTACACTACCATTACCTCCTACCATCCGTAATACAATACCATTGCTTTTCACCATCCATAATACAATATTATTACTAATATTTCACTCTATTATATGTACATCAACACCCTTTATACCATCCAAACAACATATTACATCATAAAGTGACAAATATAATCAAACCATCAATCACTAGAAATAACTAACCAAAACACATGTATATGGGCCTACTTCATCATTTAAAATCACAAACTTTTTGTACCAAAACACCTTATTTCATGTTGATACATATAGATGCACATGTGCATTTTTAATATTGGTAATGTAAAAAGTAGTGAATTACATATGGTAGTGTAAATGAAAGTGCATTTTTCTACTACTGGTAATATATTATGGAATTTGTCCAAGAAATGATACATATGCACATGTGCATCCATAACTGTTACTCGAGAAAACGAACATTTTTTTTTTGTAACAAAATATAGCGATTTTTATTAGAAAAATATTAAAAAAAATTTGTGGGTTTTTTAGATTTTTTTAGGTATGTTTTTTTGTGTTCACATTTGTTCTCGCAATAAGGGTGGTTCTCAAATGAACCATACTATATATATATATATATATATATACTATATAATAAAAGAAACCATTTTTAGGACACTTGTCATCATATTAGGGCATATCTTATAGATAATTATTATTTTAATTTATTTTTTTCTAACTAATTATAGATAAACCTCCTATTAAATATTATTTAGTTTAATATCTTATGGATAATTATTATTTAGTTTAATCTTCTTCTCATTTATAATATTATTAAGAGAAAATTATGATTTTGGCCCCTGTAGTTATATCACTTTTACCATTTTAGCTCAAAAAGAATTTTTTAACATCTGAGCCCCCAACGTCTTCTTTTCTAACCATTTTGGCCCCTAACACTAACCCCATCCATTAAATGTTAGGGGTCAAAAGGGTTAAAAAAGCCGTTAGGGGCCAAAAAGGTTAGAAAAAAGATGTTGGGGGCTTAGATGTTAAAAATTCTTTAGAGAAAATTACGATTTTGGCCCTTGTAGTTATATCATTTTACCCTTTTAGCCCAAAAAAGAATTTTTTAACATCTGAGCCCCTAACGTCTTCTTTTCTGACCCTTTTGACCCCTAACACTAACCACATCCATTAAATGTTAGGGGCCAAAAGGGTTAAAAAAAGACGTTAGTGGCCAAAAAAGTTAGAAAAAAAGACGTTGGGAGCTTAGATATTAAAAAATTCTTTTTTGGGCTAAAAAGGTAAAAGTGATATAACCAAGGGGCCAAAATCATAATTTTATTATTTGATGTATAAAATTAGATTTATTCAATTCGTACAATACACGAGGTTTTTTAAGGATATATATTTTTACTATTTAATACAGAAATTACATTTATTCAAACCGTGTAATACGCATATTTTTTAAAATGTAATTTATTATTATTTGGTATATAAAATTACATTTATTCAACCCGTGTAATAAATGTGGTTTTTTAGAATAAATGTAATTTTTTAAAGATGTATTATTTTATTATTTGGTAAACAATATTACATTTATTCAACTCGTGTTATACACGTGGTTTTAAAGATATAACTTTTTTTATTTTGTATATAAAATTACATTTATTGAACCTGTACAATATTGTTCTTATAGATATAACTTTTTATTATTTAATATATAAAATTATATTTATTCAACTTGTGCAATAAAGAAGGTTTTTAAAAGATATATTGTTTTATTATTTATTATATAAAATTTATTTATTCAACCCGTGTAATACACGGGGTTATAACCTAGTATATATATATATATAGAGAGAGAGAGAGGAAGGTTAACGTACATTACGGCTTAACGTACATCACGTACGACAGATAATTACGCACGTTCATTTTAAAATCACGCACGTTATAACTCAAAAATCCAAAATCACGCATGTTGAAACACAATAATCACGCATATTGAAAACATTAATCACGCATGTTATAGAACAAATCACGTACGTTGTTGTACGTGAAGTACGTTAAGCCGTAATGTACGATATATATATATATATAGAGGCCGATTATCATACAAATACCCTAATCGTACATTATGTACGCGTCGTCTACAACCGTCGGATCATCTTCCTTAAACAACGCGTTTTTCTATTAAATTTATCAACATAGGATTCATAAAAAGAAACCGCCAAGGTTAAAAACGTCAAATTTAAGATCAAAACACCTGATAACGGCAAACAAAACCTCAAAAATCATAACGAAAGATCCTAAATCAAAACCAAAAACGAAATTATAACAATTAACCAAAAATCGATCGATTCTTATTCACCAAAACGATCGATTCCTATTCACCAAATTCTTCTGAGAAAATGAACTTCTGATGAATTTAGAAATTCTGTATGCACTGACTATAGAAGAATATGATACAGTTTGTCAAATCATGTGCGAAAACGTCGACAATACAAATGCAAATTCGGTATAAAAAAGAATTCTTTGACATTTCATATTGTTTGCGAATTCATGGGATGCATGTGCGATATCAGTAAAAAAGTTAAGAATTCTTTGAGATTTCATATAGTTTGCGAATTTCAGGATAATGCACATGCGTTTTCAAACCCTTACAAAATCTCTTCATAGTTTGCGATTTCAGATAAATTACACATGCGATATCATAGAAAAAGATATTTAAATGTTTGTTTCTTACAGTTTGCGAATTACTTTCGAATCAAGTGCGATTTCGAATCAGGAAGAGTGCAAAAAAAACTTAAAAAAAAATACTTTGTAATAAAAATACAAAAAAAAAAAAAAAACTACTAATCTTAAAAACTAAAAATGATATTATTTTATATACAAAAACTTAATTTATTAACGATGTGACTATAATTTGACATGTAATGATGAATTTTACAATGAATACTACTGAACTTACCACCCTACCTATATAATAAATTTACTATATTAATATAAAAAACCTTGATAACTACCTTCCATATTAAGACATAGAATACCAAATAAAACACACACAAAAACACAGACAACAAAAAATGGCATCTGAAGATATAGAAAAAATCAAAACCATTGCAATCAAAGAGCTATTTTCAAGCACTGATGTCACCTCTTCTCATCTGATTCTTGATGTGCAGGGCAAAATCCTTGAACAAATCAAGAACAATCAAGAAGTATGGGAAAAGCTACTTCAAGAACCACCATCAACATTCAGAGACAGAGCTTTGGATCACCTAAAGGAGCAATCTCGATCTGATGACTTGGCCTTCTCTTTCCTAACAGATGCTCTGAACACTGTGAAGGAGAAGATGAAGTTCAGCTCTTCTGAACGTGACAAAATCATTTCTTCAAGTAACTAATTTATATTTTTAATCCTTTTGTGGTTGTGGCTGTGTTAGAGAATAACTATTATTTTGGATATATGTTTTGAACAAATCTTATGCTTTAATATAATTTAAAATCGCATGAATGAATTAGGGATCTTTGCCACAATAACATAAAAAAAAAGATAACTCAAAATCGCATGTATTAAAGGAGAAATCGCATGTAAAAAATCATATAAATAAATATAAACTGATGCATATAAAATCGCATGTTTATAATACTAAAATCGCATGTGAAAAATGATATACATAAATGAATATAAAATCGCATGTGTTCCGTGTAAATTCGCATTTACATTTAAAAAAACATTACTCATCCTCGTCATCTTCATCTCCAGACACCTCTTCCCACTGATCTTCTTCGGATCCATCATCACTAATGTAATCTTCAAAGTCATCTTCCTCTTCGTCGTCTTCACCCTCATTGTCTTTGTCTCTCAAACCATCTTCAATCTGGACACCCTTCTTCTTCTTTTTTTGCTGTTTACCTTGTTGTTTGGCTTTCAGCTCCTTGCAAGTTCGAATGTCATGACCTTTTACATTGCATACACTACATGTCCTTGACCTTTTCCCTTTGCGGCTGATCATTTGTTCCTTCTTAGATAAAATCCTTCTATGCGAGCCGCGGCCTTTGTTTCTTATACCAGCCGGCACACGAACAGTAGGGGGAGCATTAGTTGCTGGTTGTTGATAACCAATCAACTTTGAAAATCGGTCAAATTTTGGATCAAGTTGCTTGGTTATGCGACTCTGATCAACTCTCTCTTTAAGCTGCATCATTTGATCCCTCACTAAAACAAGTTGATCAAGGTCGGAAATCAAATTACTAACCAAATACTCCCCTGTATGAATGATTTCACGAGCAATCCGTTTAGCCTTGTGTTGCACATCCTTACCACCAATATTTAGATTATACTTCACATTTAACTCATTGGGCACCACATCCTTCGTCCATCTCTTCGTAACATATTTGTTTGGAATTTCTTTAACACCAAACATCTTGAAAAAGAAATAGATGTGTTTACATAGCAGCCCATACTGCTCAAAACGCAAACAGCTACACTGTGCAGTTACATCATTTTCAAGATTCTTGAACAACACCTAGCAAAAATAACCAAAAAAAAAATAATAATAATAAGATTTAAAATCGCATGTATAAAGATAACAATTTCGCATGTTTAAATAATCATGTAAGTAAGTAAAATTAATATCGCATGTGGAACATAACAATTTCGCATTTCTAAAAAGTTAATGTAAAGTAAATAAACTAAAATCGCATATGTAATGTAAAAAATTCGCATATCTAAAAAAAACATGAAAAATACCTCCAATAAACCATCACCATGTGCTTTAAAGTCCTTCAACAAAATTCTGATACGTGGACCTTCAACTTTGGTGTCCATCGGCAAACATTCGGAAATTGTTCCATGAATCTCTGATTGCTGATCAAAAAATATAGACCTGGTGTAGATCTTAGCAGCATCTTTTTCAAATGTAGTTCTACTCCAATCAGCTGGCTCAGTATATCTTGAAATATGATCATTTTTTCTATGATTGAACCTTTGAACATCCATTGTGTCACACCCCCAAAATCCACACGCGGAGTATCACCGCTTGGAGGCGTGACTGACCAGGATCTTAACCATCAATCACCTTGAACTCATAAGCATAGATAAATAATACTTTCATTTATAAACAACAAGTGTTACCATGTTACAATATTTCACAGTTTACAGCGGAAGCATATTTAACTCGTTAAGTGTTTATAAAACCATATGTAAGCTCTTAGTCTTATGTTGCGTTTCCATGTGTCTCGACCCATGACCACTCCAGCTTCTCAGACAGCAAGTCCCTTTGATATGCACCTAAAGGCCTGCAAGGCATGTAGCAACGAATCAACAACAAAGTTGAGCGAGTTCACAGTTGGTTATTTGGTTATAGTATTCATTTCGCAAATCGTATGTTCATTTTGTAAACCAAGTATCGAATTAATCCTTATCGCGGCCAATCCAGGCATCTGTGCGATGATTAGTGGGGGCTTCCCATGTGTTACTAGACCACGCGTATCGACTGCTACGAAAATGTAAGAGGTGCCCTAAGTCAATGTCTATCAGCATTGACCCTTTGCCCATAGTCCATTAGTACACGCCCGTTCGGACGACACGGTGTGAGGTTTGTTAAACCTAATAGCGCTATTTACTAATGACCCGTTCGCCATAGGCCTCGGCGATTAAGTCGATAATTGAGGGACTTCCTTTGATAGAGGTGATGGTCTTATGATCGTGTACGTAGGCTTTACTTACGTGCCCTTCAATCCGAGGACAGTAGTAAGTATAACTGTACGTAGGTTTTACGTACGTGCCCTTCAATCCGAGGACAGTAGTAAGTATAACTGTACGTAGGTTTTACGTACGTGCCCTTCAATCCGAGGACAGTAGTAAGTAGTTTAAACGTAATAGTTGTACGAGTATTTATTCCAACCCATTCCCAACCCCCTAGGAATCCCATGCCTTGGCTAGTGTGAACTCACCTTGGTTTGCTCGGTATGCTAAACTATGTGCTCGCAAATAATCAATCAAGTCCTATAGTATGCACGTATACTCAATTAGTTCATGTTCGTAATATTTCACATGTCATTTATGTCACATAGTGTGTTCATGCATTTCTCATCAAGTAACACATATCAGTTGGTTCATGTTCATACAGTCGTACTCCATATAACTGAGTTCTTAGTAATATCTAACATGGTAAATCAATTAACATGCTTGATGGGGGGGGGGGGGTTAACAGACTTAACCAGGTTAATGTATTAAGCAAAGATAACAAGCTTCCGGAATAAACAAGTATAACAGGAATAATAAACTGACAGTGCTAGTTAACTAACAGAGTTAACAAGTTAATAAAGTTAACTACTTAACAGAGTGTCCTAAATGAATTCAACATAGTAAATAAAGTTAACTGAGTTAATAAACTTAACTCAGTTAATAGGCTAAACCCAGTTACATACTCAACAGAGTTAACATGTAACAGAAATAATAAACTAACAGATTAATAACAACTCATGAGCCGAAAACAATATATAATCGAAATCCATATGAGCCGAAATCCCCTTAAGGGACGAAAACCCTCATTGGGCCGAAATCCACATTTTGGGCCGGAAACACCTGGGCCGAAATCCAAGCTTGGCCGAAAACACTTGGGTGACGAAATCGCTTTAGGTGATTTCGTTGGGGTGTGGTTTTCGTTAGGTGGGGGGTGTTTTCGTTAGTTTTATCATCATCAACAACAGCAGGTTTTAAACCCAGAAAATCCCCAAACATTTCTAACCATCTCGCCAGTTTCAGTAATAATCAAACGACCCCAAACAATAAATACCATCGCACAGATTAATAAATCATTGTGATATCAAGACTATCATTTAATCCTCAGATCTTTCATAACATACAGATCAATACAAATCATATACCCAATATCATCACATACAACAAGTTCATTCATGATGTCCAGTAATCAAGTGATTCCAAATCAAGTAATCATAAGAAATCAATAACTAACCTAAGCAGCAAGGTGGTACTTCGATCGATGTGTGCCGTCGGATTTCACAAGGGAGCGAGAGAGAAAGATCGTGATAAGTGGCTAGGGTTTTCCGAATACCCTTTTACTCCCAAAAATCAAAATATATAGTAACTCAATACTGGGCCAAGGCCCATTCTCTGTTTTCGTTGGTCCACTAGTGGATGAAAACACAAAGTGTTTTCACCACTAGGGTGATTTCATTGATGTGTGGGTGAGGGTGTTTGGCCTAACTGATGTCTTGTGTAAATTATACAACACATAAATTAAGATTAAGACATACATCAATACACACTTATAAGGCATACCGTATATAACATATCAATCACATTACGATTAACATACTACAAACGTGCATAGTTGTGAAACAAACAAGTCGTATTAACAAACAACTTAAACATTTAACGCGCAATAAATGCGAAGATAGAAATCTTGAAAACTTGAGTTGTCACATTATCTCCAACTTGAAAGAAATTTCGTCCCGAAATTTAGCATGCGGTTACTGAGGAAGCTAGGTAAGTTATCGTTTACTGGTTTTCCTGGGGTGTCACATCATCCCCCCGTTGATTTGGAATTTCGTCCCGAAATTCTATAGTAGCTTCAGCCTCAGTAGTAGTTGCATTGTTTTCGAACAACTGGGGATATTTGAGTTCCATTTGGTCTTCTCGTTCCCAGGTATACTCTGAGCCACGACGGAGTTCCAACGAACTCGAACAAGAGGTAGTCTGGTGTTCTTGAGGACCTTAACATCCCGGTCCATGATTTCAACTGGTTCTTCGACGAAATGCAACCGTTCGTCGATCGTGAGCTCCTTCAAAGGAACTATGAGGGTCTCATCTGACAGACACTTCTTCAGATTCGACACGTGAAAGACGTTGTGAACTGCACTGAGTTCAGCTGGTAAGTTCAGTCTGTAGGCCACTTTGCCTATTTTCTCTATGATTTCGGATGGTCCAACATATCGTGGATTAAGTTTGCCTCGTTTGCCAAAATGAACAACACCCTTCCAGGGTGAGACTTTGAGTAGTACCCGCTCCCCAACCTGGAGCTCGAGTGGTTTCCTGCCTTTATCGGCGTATACTTTCTGACGGTCGCGAGCTGCCGCCATGCGTTGTCGTATCTGTGCAATTCGTTCAGTAGAATCAACTACAAGTTCTGGACCTGTGATTTAACTATCCCCCACCTCTTCCCAACAGAGAGGTGACTGGCATTTATGTCCGTACCATGCCTCGAATGGAGCGGCTTGAATGCTGGTGTGGTGGCTGTTATTGTATGGAAATTCCACAAGTGGCAGATGCTTTTCCCAACCATTGCCAAAGTCAATTACGCATGCCCGAAGCATGTCTTCTAAAGTTTGAATAGTGCGCTCAAACTGCCCATCTGTTTGAGGATGATAAGCTGTGCTCATGTCTAAACAAGAGCCAAAAGAATTGTGCATTGCTTGCCACAGTTCTGAAGTAAAACGTGCGTCACGATCAGAGATAACAGAGGTGGGCACTCCGTGCCTCGAGACAACTTCCTTAAGGTATACGTCTGCTAGAGTGGAGAACTTATCCGTTTCCTTGATGGCCAAGAAGTGAGCAGACTTTGTGAGTCGATCCACGATCACCCAAATAGTATCATTCCCACGTTGGGATCTAGGCAGGCCAGTAATAAAATCCATGGAAATTTGCTCCCATTTCCATTGTGGTATCTCTGGTTGTTGGAGTAGGCCTGATGGTTTCTGATATTCAGTCTTGACTCTTGCACAAGTCAAGCACTTGCTGATGTAAGTTGCTATGTGAGCTTTCATGCTAGGCCACCAGTATGCAGTTCTGAGGTCGTGGTACATCTTATCCGAACCAGGATGTACTGAGTAGCGAGACTTATGAGCTTCTTCCATTACAAGCTCTCGTAAGTTGCCATAGAGTGGGACCCAGATGCGTCCTGTTACATGGTAGGCTCCGTCTGCCTTTTGTTCTAACCGTTGTCTTGAGCCGCGTAGGGCTTCAGCCCTGACGTTTTCTGGTTTCAATGCTTCTACCTAAGCATCTCGTATCTGAGAAGGAAGACTAGACTGAATAGTGAGTTGCAATGCTCGTACACGCCTAGGTGTAGTATCCTTTCGACTGAGGGCGTCGGCCACCACATTGGCTTTGCCCGAATGGTACTTTATGGCACATTCGTAATCGTTCAGTAGTTCGACCCATCTACGTTGTCGCATGTTCAATTCTTTCTGCTTGAAAATATACTCAAGACTCCTGTGATCGGTGTAGATGGTGCACTTAGTGCCATACAGGTAATGTCGCCATATCTTGAGCGCAAAAACAACAACTCCCAGCTCTAAATCATGTGTAGTGTAATTTCGTTCGTGAATCTTAAGTTGGCGCGAAGCATAAGCAATGAATTTATCCCCCTGCATCAACACACATCCAAGACCCTGGATAGATGCGTCGCAGTAGACTACAAAATCGTCTGTGCCTTCTGGCAATGAGAGGATAGGTGCGCTACAGAGTCTATCCTTTAAGTGCTGAAACGCCGTTTCCTGTGTATTACCCCAACGGTAAGCAACACCTTTCTGTGTCAGTAGTGTAGGGGGCTGTGCAATCTTTGAGAAGTCTTTAATGAACCGTCTGTAATAACCTGCCAAACCCAAGAATTGGCGTATTTCGGTTGGTGTGCGAGGTGTAGGGCAGTTCTCGATCGAATCTACCTTGGATGGATCAACATTAATCCCATCCTTGTTTACCACGTGGCCTAGAAAGTGGACTTCACGTAGCCAGAAGTCGCATTTTGAAAACTTGGCGTACAGTTGTTCCGTTCGAAGAAGTTCCAGAATAAGTCGTCGATGCGTGGAAGTGGATAGCGATTTTTTTCACGGTCACCTTGTTCAGTTCGCGGTAATCTATGCACATACGAAAGGTACCGTCTTTCTTCTTCACAAATAATACTGGAGCTCCCCAGGGCGAAGAGCTAGGACGTATGAAACCCTTTTCCAAGAGTTCTTGCAATTGCTTAGACAGTTCTTCCAGTTCAGTTGGAGCTAAGCGATAAGGCGCTCGAGCTATGGGTGCTGCTCCAGGAGCTAGCTCGATCTGAAATTCGACCTGGCGATGGGGCAGTAACCCAGGTAACTCTTCAGGAAACACTTGAAGAAAGTCGCGTACAACAGAAATATCCTCTAACTTCTTCTCTGTCTTCGATGTATCTGTAACAAGTGCTAGAACAGCTGTGTGGCCCTTTCGCAAACACTTCTGAGCCTTCAAGAAGGAGATGATGCCACTCACGACACCACTCTTGTCGCCTTGAACTTCAAGAGGTTCTTTGCCAGTACGGGGAATATGAATGACCTTCTCCTTGCATAGGATCTCTGCTTGCTGTTGGGATAACCAATTCATCCCAATGACGATGTCGAAACCATCACAACGTTGGGGTCATTGTCACACCCCGATTTCCACGTGTCACCGGTGGGCCCGGTGGGGAGTATCGTGACGTCATGGTTGGCAACGTAATAGTCAAACAACACAATATCAATATGCACAGCGGAAGCAATTTAAAGTATGATACAACCGAATTTATTATTGTAATATCAATTGTCACAATATTCGGAAGTTTATCCACAGAAGGATCGAACATAAAATGGAAACAATAGTTCAACAGACTTTTAGGCATCTTAAGCTTGCGAGACTTCTATTGATGCTAAGGAGACATATCCAGCCAATTTCGTATAGTACCTGCATTTAGCCTTTTTGGAAAATACGTCAGTTTACACTGGTAAATACATTCAACTGACTCATTTTGGAAAAAGAGTTTGTAAATTGTTTTGAATGCACGTGGCACAAAATATCTTGACACATTGATTAAAATGCACAGAGGCAAAATTAATCTTTTTAACTTGGGAGAATTATTTAATATGATAATCTTGTGAACGAATTACATGTTACTTATGCGTTCAGCAGCCCGGAACGTATCCGGGTTAAAGATTAATAGACACACCACTATAATGAGTTATACACAGACGGTGTACGCCTACACCCCGTGCTCAGGTCGTGGCCAATCTCGTAAGATGATGCCAGGGATATCCGGGACATGGTCATTAACCCCCCAAAGGCTGTAAAGTAAACAAATCTGTTTAAAACGAGCCGATCAAATTATTCAACTACCCACTAAGCGTGGAGATTTGATGCCCGATCAAGCGGTACGCTATGTACCGTAACCCAAGCCCGTATAGGGAAAATAAGTTAAAAGTATTTACCTGAGCTAAATATAAATTCAATCCCAGCCGTATATCAAATCAGCAAGTACAGATAGCTTTTACTGGGCTCCTAATCTGGAACGAAGGTTTTTAATAACCTATTAGAATCCTAACGGGTCTTTAATTAAGCTTAAGCTTAGACCGGCTAGTTTCAAAGATACGGTTCGTACGCACAATTAAGCGAAGACCGGATAGAATGTGATTTAGACCCGACAAGTTCGGAGACTTGTTTAATATGGGTTTATTATTCACATTCTGGATTTTGAGATAAAACCGATAAGGTTTGACCCGTGTCGGTTAATTTATGTAAACTAGTTACATAAACCGAACCGAACGCGTAAAATGCGTAACGGGTATCCGTAAGAGCCATATACAGGTTTCCTAAGTTAATATGCTTCAAATATGTTGTGACATCAGCAGGATGTCTTTCATTATGCCCCGAACTAATTTAAACACAAACTATGCCCCGTAGGGGTAGTTTGGTCATTTTAATGTTTGTAAAAGCGCTTAGATGTTTAACTGAGTTACAGGTCTGATGTAAACAGCAAACATGCTCAATTTGATGAGTTATAATCAGTAGGCTAAAGCATATATGCGAAATTTATCATTTTTAACCAAACCATGCCCCGTGGGGGTATTTTGGTAATTTCACATAAGCCGAAAAGCTCAAAAACGAAGTCTGAGTTAATCAACCTTTTCTTACTGTTAAAATATCATATTTTGCCTCATATATCAGTAGGTATCAACCCGGGTATGTTCAATATGATTTTAAAACATACTATGCGTTAAAAACGCTAAATAAGGCGATTAAAGGCCATTTCCGGGTTTGATACTTAAATCTGATATTTTTATATTTCCAGAAGGCTTAAAATAAATTATTTATCATATGTGATCAGTAGAAAAAGGTTTGGAGTCGTTTCGATAAGTAAAACTCATTTTATGGCCCGTAAGGGCAAAACCGACAATTACCGGATTAAGCCTACGACTACTAGTTATGCTCAGCCTAAAATTTATTAAAAATCTTTAGAAATCCCAAAATAATATATTACATCAGTGGGTATTAAGTTTGATACCAAAAAGTAGGCTTAACTAGGCTATACGCTACTTACGCCATTTTATTAACATAAAGCATTAATTTAGCGATATTGAGCATAACACTTAATCTACAAGTCGAACTGATGTCAAACTTTGCATACAAGTTTATATATCAGTATTTAAGGTTTCTACACTTTTACATTTTCTTAAATCACTTTTTAAGGTAATAAGGGCATAACGGTCAACATATGAGCAATTAACGGAAACATGCATATTAATTGGATAACTAATGAACCAAGGTGTGTAATCACAGAGGGTTGTTCTAACATGTAACCAATCCAATTTAAGCTCTGAGGCATTTCTAAAACATGCCTAAACGGGTCAGAACTGAAAGTCAAAGTGAAAGTCAAACTATGCGACTTTCGGTTCCGAACCGGGTCTAAACAGGAAATAGTCGGGTTGAACATGTTCTTACACTAATTACTAAGTTATAACAATGATCAAACAGGTTGTATATGTTCTAGATAGCTAATTATGCATAAATGACATTTTAAGCATCATGTTGACTTTTTACTTAAAAGTTTGACCCGACTTTTGACCTGGTTAGAGTGGTGATCAGGGGAAACCCTTTTGAGGTTTTATTACCCACATAAATACCAACTCATAACTATTTTTAATTCGAGATATGACTGAGCCATTATTGACTAATCTCGAAGTCAAACCGTAATTGCGACGGTTTGACTTTTAGCTAATTAAACAAGCTAAACTCAAATAAAGACGAACTAGAAGACTTACAAGAGTCCTATGCACGACTTATGATCAGTTGGACCTGCTTGGGAGCTCCAGAATTGATCAGTTATGCACTTGAAGGTGTGAAGAACAATGGTGCATATCATGGCCTTTATATAGTGGATTCAAGCACCACAATTGATTGACAAACAAGTCTATCACACACCACAACCTTCCAACATGTGTCCTAGTGTTCTAGGGGTTGATTTAGGGGCTAAGGGATGTGGAAGGATCGATCAAAGTGGGTTACAAATGCAATGGCAGACAAAGGATCAAAGAATAAACAATTCTGCCCAGATATAGGCCTCGCGTAGCGCGACGCCATAAGGCTTCATGCTCGCGCTACGCGAGCATGTGTATTTCAGCCAACAAATTTTGATTAAATTGCAGATTGGTCCTTGGCTCTTCAAACCTTGAATAGACACCTGTTTATTGCGATATGGACCTTCAATATTGATCTATAAGGGCTCCAAGATATATACCCACTTCGTTAAGTCCCCGGGTAACTTTATTGTTACCCGAAAAGGCCTAACTTTCAACGTTGACACTTTAACCCCTCGCACACGAATTTGATCATAACTTTCTCATACGTTAACGAAACTTTATGAAATTTTTATGGTGCATTCTCGTGAGCATAATTAATATTTACAAAGCTTCGGGTTTGTCAAAAGGTCACTCAGAGGTATAAATTAAACATGTTGACACATTTGGCCCCTGTAGTTTGTAATTTCTCACTTTTAGCTTCGTATGATCCATGATTTATTCGTTTGAAGGTATGAGCATCGTGCAGGGGTAATATATAATATAATTATTCACAGTTGACACTTAGAATACGTATATTCACATACTTTCCACGTTTGTCAACTTTAGTCCTTCTATAATATTTCTTTCACACGTTTAAACATTATGACACGTGTCAACACATTATAGGACGTGAATTTTCGAGGTGTTACATCCTCACCCCCTTAAAATAAATCTCGACCCGAGATTTACTGAAATAAGTAAGGGTACTTTTCTTTCATCGTGGATTCAACCTCCCACGTGTATTCGGGACCTCTATGGGCATCCCATTTGACCTTAACAATAGGTACATGCTTCCTTCGAAGCTTCTTTACCTGTTGACCTTCAATCGACAAAGGTTTTTCCACAAACTCTAAGCTCTCATATATATGCACATTTGTATGCGGTATAACTAGTGATTCATCGACGAAGCACCTCTTCAGATTGCAGATGTGGAACACATAGTGAATTCCACTGAGCTCTTCTGGTAAGTTTAACTTATAGGCAGCTGACCCGACATGTTTGATAACCTCGAAAGGTCCTATGTATCTCGGGCTTAGTTTGCCTTTCTTACCTAACCGCATCACTCCCTTCCAGGGTGACACTTTAAGTAGGGCTTTGTCACCTACTTCGAAGTGAAAATCCTTACGCTTAGGATCAGCATATCTCTTCTGTCTATCCCGGGCAACTTTGAGACGGTCACGAATCTGGACAATCTTGTCCGTCGTCTCGAACACTATCTCTGGTCCTGATAACCGGACATCTCCAACTTCCGCCCAACAAACGGGCGATTTACACTTTCTACCGTATAATGCCTCAAAAGGCGCAGCCTTGAGGCTGGTATGGTAGCTATTGTTGTAGGAGAATTCGATTAACGGTAGGTTCTTATCCCAACTACCGCCTAAATCGATTGCACGTGCACGTAGCATGTCTTCCAATCGTTTGAATAGTACGCTCACTTTGACCGTCTATCTGAGGATGGTAAGCTGCACTATAGTTCAAACGTGTGCCCAAAATTTGTTGGAAACTCTTCCAGAAATGTGACGTGTATCTAGTATCTCTATCAGAGACAATAGCCACAGGTATGCCATGTAAGGCTACAATCTTATCAACGTATAACTGGGCTAACACATCGGAGCTGTAAGTCTCCTTGATGGGTAAGAAATGAGCTGACTTAGTCAGTCCATCAACTATAGCCCATATTGTATCATTTCCTTTTCTTGTCTTGGGTAACTTGGTAATAAAATCCATAGTTACCATTTCCCACTTCCACTTAGGAAGTTCAGGCTGTTGTAGCAAACCTGATGGTTTCTGATGCTCGGCTTTGACTTGCGCACTTGTCAAGCATTTAGCTACATAGGTGGCCACAGACTTCTTCAAGCCTATCCACCAATAGTTTGCCCTTAGATCCTGGGTAGCTGATGGCAATTTTTAATCGTTGCCTAATTAGGGTTGCGGCATGTATGCATAAGCAATATGAACCGTCTTTCTTATTTAATAACATAAAACCCTCAGAATATTGAGTCAGGCTTTATGTGCCTATGTTTTAAAACCTACTTAATCAAGGTTTCGATTATTCCATAATCAATATGGAGTTTTCACAATACTCCAGCGCACAGCGGGATACAATCTTAATTCTACCTGCCTTCCCGGAGGTAAGCAGGGAAAACTTATGAGAAGATAATCAAGATTGCAAGGAGGCTACAGAGATTTTCCATATCTCAGGCTCCAGTTCATCCACCATTACTCGTGTCAAATAAGTGACACCTTTATGTTATAAGTCCACGAATTCCTTAGTCGGGAACATTTACTTAAATTTTTTTTTCCATTTTTGGATATCTTCTTTGAAGACTACTAGTCGACTTTAGTACAATATGATCATTGGGATATCTTAGGGTTCCATGTATTAAACCTCCATGCTGATCAGACATGGAAATAATCTATGGGACACACTAGGATACGCCAATCCTCATATGACACTTTTGTCAAACATAGTTTGGCATTCGCAGGCGATAGAAAAACAATGAGAAAATAATTAAAATAACATATGTTGTCGTACTCTATGCGAAGAAAGAGTACTCTTAGATTTTCGGAAGGATTCCTTGCCGATACTAGAAGAATCGGTTACTATGGTTTCCTTGGTAAGTTATACCTTGTGGATGATAATAAAAATTTTGCGAAGTTTATGGTTCATGAAGATTTATTATTGCCTGTATTAAAAACAGGACACTTAGCAGAAATTATCATTGATAAATGATAAGGAAGTTTATTGCACAAGTGCTTATATTTAATCAATAATGGAAGTTTCACAAACTAGGCACCTAGCTCAGTTGGCTAGGCGCGCGAAAGGGTGCGGCCTAGACCCAGGTTCGACTCCGGGGACGGCCAATTCCACCATTTTTTTATGTTTAATTTTAATTAATCGTACGGATACGTGTAATTATGAGAGTTGTCTCATAAGGAGTCTTGATAGTTAATTTCTTCTTATCACCCGCAATATGGGCTTGATTTTTAAGGCAACCAATCAATTTTTATCACTTTGTTGAGTCCTTATATTTAACGGAACTAGTACATCGGAAAAATGATTCCTTATGGATATAAAACATCCATCTAATAATGCTGAAGCAGTCTCAGAGGTATACATGCTTCTTACCGAACTTTCGTTGCTTTTTATTAAGCCTGTACTCGCTCTCTTTCTCAGATTTCTGGGAGTTATCCTCCTTCTTTGGTTCATTCTTCATATTTGAAGTGCGAACATAGTCCTCTTCATGAGTAATTTATCATGGTTTTGAATGAGATTTAGAGCGAGAAGTATTCAGCTCTTTGTATTGTCTCATGACCTTTTCCATGGTCCTTTCAATTGCTGCGTCAACCACAGCCCGAAGATTAACTCCATTAATATTGAGGTTTACGTTTGTAGTTTTATCAACTTTCGTCGCCTTAATAGTGTTGCGACTTTCGTCTACCTCACTCGAGTTTTATATACTCGAAACTTGGTACCAATCACCAAGATTTACCCATTATTAGTCATCATCCTGATGACCTGACTTACATTAGCCACGGCATTCATGAACCGTATGGGCTATTCTGTTCCGAACATTCGTTGTGAATGTTAATTAAACGTATTTCCATTATATTTAGCCTAGGTCACAACTGGACCGTCAATGGCATTCAAAGTTTGGAGCGAGTCCAATACTTGCTTGACAGGGGACCAAATTGTCACAACTGTCTTTGTCACAAGTACGATTATAAATAGCTCAAAGGCTAGCCTTTCATGACTTCGGTTATATATTTTTATACCTATATGGTATAGAAGCCTGTCGCGAGGGACGTAGAAAATATGGCTTAAAGCCCAGTCATGAAGGACATAATTGATTATACTGCACGAAGGCCTTGTCACAAAGGACATTTAGATATGGCACAAACGGCCTTGTTATAAGGACATTTATCAACTCTGGTACAAAGGCATGTCACCAGAAATGTTAACATTTAATATGTTAACTTGTCACGAATGACCAATTATAGCACATAGGCTTGTCCTGAATGACTTTAAAACATAACTCGATGGTCTATTTTCAAGGACCTTAATTTATTAGCTGCAATCTTATTAGATTAGGGCTTCCAGGTTTGAACGTGGTTCTTCACTTTTGGACAGGGAGTCATAGACTACAACTGTCATCGTCTTGAAAGACGATTCTTTTGGCAGAAAAATAAGCCAATCAACATCACTAATGGATGTTTATATATAACCATCGTATCTAATGATATTAGTCATGATCACATCGATCATATTGACTATTAGGTTTGGGTATAATCACACCATTTTGAACAGGGGATCGTGAAAATCACTACTATCGTTGTCTTACCGACACTAGAATAGGGTATAGCCCGTAGGCATTTCATCGCGAGGGATGTTAATATTATGATCATCATACTGATGATACTAGTCAGGATCGCAACGAGTATAGACTATGAGGTTTGAGTATAGCTCACCCCCTTGGCAAAGAATCACAAAAGATTACAATTGCCTCGTCTCAATTGGACAACATAATATAGCCCTTAGGCCAAAACATCATTAAGGATGTTGAAAAATGCTTTAATCATCTTATTGATGATTTTTGTCATGCCCGCATTGATCATATAGACTATTAGGTTTGAGCATAGCTCACTACCTTGAACTGGGAATCGTAAAGATCACCATGTCTTTGTCACGCATGGACATTATAATATGGCCCATAGGCGAAACATCACTAATGGAGATTTATAATAGGTTCATCCTATTAGAAGATATAAGTCTTGATTGCATTAATCATATTGACTATTTTGGCTTGAGCATAGCTCACCACCTCAGACAAGGAATCATAAAGATAACAATGTCAATGTCTCAAATGGACAATATATTATAGCCCGTAGGCAAAACATCACTAAAGGATGTTAAATAATATTATCATCGTATTAGATGATATTTGTCATGATCGCATTGATCATATAGACTATTATGTTTGGACATAGTCCAATATTTTAGACAGGAGATCAAAGACCATCACTGTCGTTGTCTTATCGGACAACAAGTTTAGCCCGTAGGCACTTCATCACTAACGGATGTTCATAATATGATCATCTTATAGGGTGATATATGCCATGATTCCTAATTCACTAGGCTAGATATGGAAATTGGAAGAATCCAATATAAGGATGACTGTTGTGATTTTCTCGAATCACATTTGTCGAGGGTGCTAACACGTTCTTAGATGTTAACAAGGATCTGAATCCCTTGAGTAGGTTTCACCATCTTGGCCACGTAGGCTAGGTTTCACCTTTAAGATTTCCTGTTAAAATGCATACTGACAGGGAAGGAAGGATGTTTATTTTATTCAGGATTTTTATCATAAATCCTAATTCATAAGTTAATAATAATAGCACAAATGGCCTAGTCGCGTAGACAAGTTAAATTTATAAGCCATGATTCCAGAGAATCGCGGCATTAAGGTTTGAATCAAAGTTCATTACCTTTTCCTGACAGGGAGCTGTAGGCTGCCACTGTCTTCAGTCTCAGAGGACATTAACTATAGCCCGTAGGCACTTCCCTTATAAGGGAAGTTTATTACTGAATTGCCCCTTAGGGAAATTCATTAACCATGGTAAACAGAGACCATATTTGGTTAATTTATTAATCATATATTTATTTAGGATTTCTATTATAATTTATCCTAATTATAAAACATTAATAGTTTTATTGGTGGCACCCAATGGCCTGGTCACATGGACATTTATAAATTATAAGCTTATGATTTCAGAGAATCAAAGCATGAAAGTGGACTTCACGTAGCCAGAAGTCGCATTTTGAAAACTTGGCGTACAGTTGTTCCGTTCGAAGAAGTTCCAGAATAAGTCGTCGATGCGTGGAAGTGGATAGCGATTTTTTTCACGGTCACCTTGTTCAGTTCGCGGTAATCTATGCACATACGAAAGGTACCGTCTTTCTTCTTCACAAATAATACTGGAGCTCCCCAGGGCGAAGAGCTAGGACGTATGAAACCCTTTTCCAAGAGTTCTTGCAATTGCTTAGACAGTTCTTCCAGTTCAGTTGGAGCTAAGCGATAAGGCGCTCGAGCTATGGGTGCTGCTCCAGGAGCTAGCTCGATCTGAAATTCGACCTGGCGATGGGGCAGTAACCCAGGTAACTCTTCAGGAAACACTTGAAGAAAGTCGCGTACAACAGAAATATCCTCTAACTTCTTCTCTGTCTTCGATGTATCTGTAACAAGTGCTAGAACAGCTGTGTGGCCCTTTCGCAAACACTTCTGAGCCTTCAAGAAGGAGATGATGCCACTCACGACACCACTCTTGTCGCCTTGAACTTCAAGAGGTTCTTTGCCAGTACGGGGAATATGAATGACCTTCTCCTTGCATAGGATCTCTGCTTGCTGTTGGGATAACCAATTCATCCCAATGACGATGTCGAAACCATCACAACGTTGGGGTCATTGTCACACCCCGATTTCCACGTGTCACCGGTGGGCCCGGTGGGGAGTATCGTGACGTCATGGTTGGCAACGTAATAGTCAAACAACACAATATCAATATGCACAGCGGAAGCAATTTAAAGTATGATACAACCGAATTTATTATTGTAATATCAATTGTCACAATATTCGGAAGTTTATCCACAGTAGGATTGAACATAAAATGGAAACAATAGTTCAACAGACTTTTAGGCATCTTAAGCTTGCGAGACTTCTATTGATGCTAAGGAGACATATCCAGCCAATTTCGTATAGTACCTGCATTTAGCCTTTTTGGAAAATACGTCAGTTTACACTGGTAAATACATTCAACTGACTCATTTTGGAAAAAGAGTTTGTAAATTGTTTTGAATGCACGTGGCACAAAATATCTTGACACATTGATTAAAATGCACAGAGGCAAAATTAATCTTTTTAACTTGGGAGAATTATTTAATATGATAATCTTGTGAACGAATTACATGTTACTTATGCGTTCAGCAGCCCAGAACGTATCCGGGTTAAAGATTAATAGACACACCACTATAATGAGTTATACACAGACGATGTACGCCTACACCCCGTGCTCAGGTCGTGGCCAATCTCGTAAGATGATGCCAGGGATATCCGGGACATGGTCATTAACCCCCCAAAGGCTGTAAAGTAAACAAATCTGTTTAAAACGAGCCGATCAAATTATTCAACTACCCACTAAGCGTGGAGATTTGATGCCCGATCAAGCGGTACGCTATGTACCGTAACCCAAGCCCGTATAGGGAAAATAAGTTAAAAGTATTTACCTGAGCTAAATATAAATTCAATCCCAGCCGTATATCAAATCAGCAAGTACAGATAGCTTTTACTGGGCTCCTAATCTGGAACGAAGGTTTTTAATAACCTATTAGAATCCTAACGGGTCTTTAATTAAGCTTAAGCTTAGACCGGCTAGTTTCAAAGATACGGTTCGTACGCACAATTAAGCGAAGACCGGATAGAATGTGATTTAGACCCGACAAGCTCGGAGACTTGTTTAATATGGGTTTATTATTCACATTCTGGATTTTGAGATAAAACCGATAAGGTTTGACCCGTGTCGGTTAATTTATGTAAACTTGTTACATAAACCAAACCGAACGCGTAAAATGTGTAACGGGTATCCGTAAGAGCCATATACAGGTTTCCTAAGTTAATATGCTTCAAATATGTTGTGACATCAGCAGGATGTCTTTCATTATGCCCCGAACTAATTTAAACACAAACTATGCCCCGTAGGGGTAGTTTGGTCATTTTAAAGTTTGTAAAAGCGCTTAGATGTTTAACTGAGTTATAGGTCTGATGTAAACAGCAAACATGCTCAATTTGATGAGTTATAATCAGTAGGCTAAAGCATATATGCGAAATTTATCATTTTTAACCAAACCATGCCCCGTGGGGGTATTTTGGTAATTTCACATAAGCCGAAAAGCTCAAAAACGAAGTCTGAGTTAATCAACCTTTTCTTACTGTTAAAATCTCATATTTTGCCTCATATATCAGTAGGTATCAACCCGGGTATGTTCAATATGATTTTAAAACATACTATGCGTTAAAAACGCTAAATAGGGCGATTAAAGGCCATTTCCGGGTTTGATACTTAAATCTGATATTTTTATATTTCCAGAAGGCTTAAAATAAATTATTTATCATATGTGATCAGTAGAAAAAGGTTTGGAGTCGTTTCGATAAGTAAAACTCATTTTATGGCCCGTAAGGGCAAAACCGACAATTACCGGATTAAGCCTACGACTACTAGTTATGCTCAGCCTAAAATTTATTAAAAATCTTTAGAAATCCCAAAATAATATATTACATCAGTGGGTATTAAGTTTGATACCAAAAAGTAGGCTTAACTAGGCTATACGCTACTTACGCCATTTTATTAACATAAAGCATTAATTTAGCGATATTGAGCATAACACTTAATCTACAAGTCGAACTGATGTCAAACTTTGCATACAAGTTTATATATCAGTATTTAAGGTTTCTACACTTTTACATTTTCTTAAATCACTTTTTAAGGTAATAAGGGCATAACGGTCAACATATGAGCAATTAACGGAAACATGCATATTAATTGGATAACTAATGAACCAAGGTGTGTAATCACAGAGGGTTGTTCTAACATGTAACCAATCCAATTTAAGCTCTGAGGCATTTCTAAAACATGCCTAAACGGGTCAGAACTGAAAGTCAAAGTGAAAGTCAAACTATGCGACTTTCGGTTCCGAACCGGGTCTAAACAGGAAATAGTCGGGTTGAACATGTTCTTACACTAATTACTAAGTTATAACAATGATCAAACAGGTTGTATATGTTCTAGATAGCTAATTATGCATAAATGACATTTTAAGCATCATGTTGACTTTTTACTTAAAAGTTTGACCCGACTTTTGACCTGGTTAGAGTGGTGATCAGGGGAAACCCTTTTGAGGTTTTATTACCCACATAAATACCAACTCATAACTATTTTTAATTCGAGATATGACTGAGCCATTATTGACTAATCTCGAAGTCAAACCGTAATTGCGACGGTTTGACTTTTAGCTAATTAAACAAGCTAAACTCAAATAAAGACGAACTAGAAGACTTACAAGAGTCCTATGCACAACTTATGATCAGTTGGACCTGCTTGGGAGCTCCAGAATTGATCAGTTATGCACTTGAAGGTGTGAAGAACAATGGTGCATATCATGGCCTTTATATAGTGGATTCAAGCACCACAATTGATTGACAAACAAGTCCATCACACACCACAACCTTCCAACATGTGTCCTAGTGTTCTAGGGGTTGATTTAGGGGCCAAGGGATGTGGAAGGATCGATCAAAGTGGGTTACAAATGCAATGGCAGACAAAGGATCAAAGAATAAACAATTCTACCCAGATATAGGCCTCGCGTAGCGCGACGCCATAAGGCTTCATGCTCGCGCTACGCGAGCATGTGTATTTCAGCCAACAAATTTTGATTAAATTGCAGATTGGTCCTTGGCTCTTCAAACCTTGAATAGACACCTGTTTATTGCGATATGGACCTTCAATATTGATCTATAAGGGCTCCAAGATATATACCCACTTTGTTAAGTCCCCGGGTAACTTTATTGTTACCCGAAAAGGCCTAACTTTCAACGTTGACACTTTAACCCCTCGCACACGAATTTGATCATAACTTTCTCATACGTTAACGAAACTTTATGAAATTTTTATGGTGCATTCTCGTGAGCATAATTAATATTTACAAAGCTTCGGGTTTGTCAAAAGGTCACTCAGAGGTATAAATTAAACATGTTGACACATTTGGCCCCTGTAGTTTGTAATTTCTCACTTTTAGCTTCGTATGATCCATGATTTATTCGTTTGAAGGTATGAGCATCGTGCAGGGGTAATATATAATATAATTATTCACAGTTGACACTTAGAATACGTATATTCACATACTTTCCACGTTTGTCAACTTTAGTCCTTCTATAATATTTCTTTCACACGTTTAAACATTATGACACGTGTCAACACATTATAGGACGTGAATTTTCGAGGTGTTACAGTCATTTCTAGCATCACCCTGACCAACCATGAACACTCGACCCCTGGCACCATTGCCGTCGTTATTACCCCCATTGTTATTCCCGTTACCCTGAGTATTGTTGTTGCTGGTTTTGCGGTGCTTGCTGTTGCTGCTGACGATTCTGATGTGCAGGTTGTGAACTCCTGAAATCTTTGGCTTCATGATCAATCTTGAGACACCTCTGACAGCGGTCTTTACGACACTGACCACTGTGGTGTCTGTTGCACCTGTTATACAGTGGGTGAATTCCCCGATATCCACTCTGCCCCTGACCACCAGACGATTGCTGACTCGGACTCTGGTAATCACTAGTCTTGCGCTGCTGCTGTGCTTGAGACTGTACGGTAGCTGAACCCCTACTGAAATCCCCTTCCCATTTCCGCTTGTTGTCACTGGGAGTAGCAGGAGTAACTGGAGTGGTAGCGGTAGTAGTAGCGCTGATACGTTTAGGCTGCTTGTTCTGTTCCACAGCCTGGTCCGTGAGACGATGAGCAAGACGAGTAACATCTTGAATAGTAGCATGGTTAGCAGCAGTCACATGACTTTGAATCTCTGGTACTAAGCCTTTGAGGTCCATCTCAATGCGCTTGATGGGAGGATCCACCATAGTTAGACACAATACTGCCAATTCGTTGGATCGTTTCGTATACGCTTCTATTTCTGACCCCGTCATCTTCAGGTTAAAGAACTCCACTTCCAGCTTGTGGATGTCATCACGATTACAGTATTCACGTTTGATCAGTTCCCTAAAATCATTCCATGGGGTGGCATTAGCAGCCGCCAGCCCCAGCATCTGAACTTGCGCGTTCCACCAAGTTAGCGCAGTGCCTTCGAGAGTACCAGTGGCGTACTTCACCCTACGAGCCTCAGGGCATTCACACATCTCGAAGACCGATTCGAGCTTTTCAAACCAATGGAGGAGTCCAACGGCTCCTTCAGTGCCACTGAAAGTATTAGGGCGACAGTCCCTGAACGTCTTGAATGTGCATACATGTGGCTGAGCGTGTTGACTTGTCGTGTGTGTAAGAGTAAACAAAATTAAGCACAAGTGTCGGTTTACGAAAGTAGGATCTAAGGATCCTAGAGTGAGTTGTGATGGCAGGTCACACCTCTTGCCTGGGCAGCTGCGAGTGCTGCGGTAAGCTGTTCAGTGATCGAAGCCGCCAACTGGGCTTGAGTTCGATTAACGTGTCCGCTCATGATCTTCATAGCAAATGCAACATAAGTGAGAGAGGTTCGCGAATAGTGCGGTGACAGAAGAGAGTAAGCACCTAACATTCTACGCGGTTTGCTAGACGTTCTAATGGGTGCTCAGGTAATACTCGTCAACACCGAGTTTCAAAGGGATCCAACTGTAATTGAGAAGTTCACGTTTATGTTTGAGTAGGGGGGACAATTACTGCTATGGCCCCTATAGGTTGGTCATGTTTCATATTGATCAATTAACGGGACAGAACCCCTTTTCCACTTGTTAAGCCTTACTGGGACTCACATGCACCCCACATTATTATTATGTGTGCACCCACAATAATATTGTGATTTGAATGTTCATCTCAGCTCCTCTTAACTCATGTCAAATGGTTCCCCACACTCAAGTAGGAATCAAAGAGTATCACATAGCGTAGGTTATGAAGGTTTAGGGAAAGACCACCCTATCGGTCACTTATTACGTGAAAGTGTTCATGAATTCATATCGGTGTGCTAAACGTGCTATCACATGCATTATCGTATGTAGGTGTTCACTAGCTATGTAGTACAATGAGTATAAGAGGGACGAACCTTGCAATCTGGAGCTGAGTGTCATGGTCGTATTCCCGTTTTCAGAATCTGTCCGGTTATAGTCTGGTTTTACAAAAACAGTTTCCCCTTTTTAAAACCAAGTTCACTATAACCAATGGCTCTGATACCAATGTGTCACACCCCCAAAATCCACACGCGGAGTATCACCGCTTGGAGGCGTGACTGACCAGGATCTTAACCATCAATCACCTTGAACTCATAAGCATAGATAAATAATACTTTCATTTATAAACAACAAGTGTTACCGTGTTACAATATTTCACAGTTTACAGCGGAAGCATATTTAACTCGTTAAGTGTTTATAAAACCATATGTAAGCTCTTAGTCTTATGTTGCGTTTCCATGTGTCTCGACCCATGACCACTCCAGCTTCTCAGACAGCAAGTCCCTTTGATATGCACCTAAAGGCCTGCAAGGCATGTAGCAACGAATCAACAACAAAGTTGAGCGAGTTCACAGTTGGTTATTTGGTTATAGTATTCATTTCGTAAATCGTATGTTCGTTTTGTAAACCAAGTATCGAATTAATCCTTATCGCGGCCAATCCAGGCATCTGTGCGATGATTAGTGGGGGCTTCCCATGTGTTACTAGACCACGCGTATCGACTGCTACGAAAATGTAAGAGGTGCCCTAAGTCAATGTCAATCAGCATTGACCCTTTGCCCATAGTCCATTAGTACACGCCCGTTCGGACGACACGGTGTGAGGTTTGTTAAACCTAATAGCGCTATTTACTAATGACCCGCTCGCCATAGGCCTCGGCGATTAAGTCGATAATTGAGGGACTTCCTTTGATAGAGGTGATGGTCTTATGATCGTGTACGTAGGCTTTACGTACGTGCCCTTCAATCCGAGGACAGTAGTAAGTATAACTGTACGTAGGTTTTACGTACGTGCCCTTCAATCCGAGGACAGTAGTAAGTATAACTGTACGTAGGTTTTACGTACGTGCCCTTCAATCCGAGGACAGTAGTAAGTAGTTTAAACGTAATAGTTGTACGAGTATATATTCCAACCCATTCCCAACCCCCTGGGAATCCCATGCATTGGCTAGTGTGAACTCACCTTGGTTTGCTCGGTATGCTAAACTATGTGCTCGCAAATAATCAATCAAGTCCTATAGTATGCACGTATACTCAATTAGTTCATGTTCGTAATATTTCACATGTCATTTATGTCACATAGCGTGTTCATGCATTTCTCATCAAGTAACACATATCAGTTGGTTCATGTTCATACAGTCATACTCCATATAACTGAGTTCTTAGTAATATCTAACATGGTAAATCAATTAACATGCTTGATGGGGGGGTTAACAGACTTAACCAGGTTAATGTATTAAGCAAATATAACAAGCTTCCGGAATAAACAAGTATAACAGGAATAATAATCTGACAGTGCTAGTTAATTAACAGAGTTAACAAGTTAATAAAGTTAACTACTTAACAGAGTGTCCTAAATGAATTCAACATAGTAAATAAAGTTAACTGAGTTAATAAACTTAACTCAGTTAATAGGCTAAACCCAGTTACGTACTCAACAGAGTTAACATGTAACAGAAATAATAAACTAACAGATTAATATCAACTCATGAGCCGAAAACAATATATAATCGAAATCCATATGAGCCGAAATCCCCTTAAGGGACGAAAACCCTCATTGGGCCAAAATCCACAATTTGGGCCGGAAACACCTGGGCCGAAATCCAAGCTTGGCCGAAAACACTTGGGTGATGAAATCGCTTTAGGTGATTTCGTTGGGGTGTGGTTTTCGTTAGGTGGGGGGTGTTTTCGTTAGTTTTATCATCATCAACAACAGCAGGTTTTAAACCCAGAAAATCCCCAAACATTTCTAACCATCTCGCCAGTTTCAGTAATAATCAAACGACCCCAAACAATAAATACCATCGCACAGATTAATAAATCATTGTGATATCAAGACTATCATTTAATCCTCAGATCTTTCATAACATACAGATCAATACAAATCATATACCTAATATCATCACATACAACAAGTTCATTCATGATGTCCAGTAATCAAGTGATTCCAAATCAAGTAATCATAAGAAATCAATAACTAACCTAAGCAGCAAGGTGGTACTTCGAT
The DNA here is from genome assembly GCA_030545235.1 of Helianthus tuberosus. Classification (NCBI taxonomy): domain Eukaryota; kingdom Viridiplantae; phylum Streptophyta; class Magnoliopsida; order Asterales; family Asteraceae; genus Helianthus; species Helianthus tuberosus. The sequence goes on along the minus strand of CM060434.1, from coordinate 8,190,823 downwards.
CGATGTGTGCCTTCGGATTTCACAAGGGAGCGAGAGAGAAAGATCGTGATAAGTGGCTAGGGTTTTCCGAATACCCTTTTACTCCCAAAAATCAAAATTTATAGTAACTCAATACTGGGCCAAGGCCCATTCTCTATTTTCGTTGGTCCACTAGTGGATGAAAACACAAAGTGTTTTCACCACTAGGGTGGTTTCATTGATGTGTGGGTGAGGGTGTTTGGCCTAACTGATGTCTTGTGTAAATTATACAACACATAAATTAAGATTAAGACATACATCACTACACACTTATAAGGCATACCGTATATAACATATCAATCACATTACGATTAACATACTACAAACGTGCACAGTTGTGAAACAAACAATTCGTATTAACAAACAACTTAAACATTTAATGCGCAATAAATGCGAAGATAGAAATCTTGAAAACTCGAGTTGTCACATTATCCCCAACTTGAAAGAAATTTTGTCCCGAAATTTAGCATGCGGTTACTGAGGAAGCTAGGTAAGTTATCGTTTACTGGTTTTCCTGGGGTGTCACACATTGCCCCATCAAACATATCATCAATGGATCTGTTTTCAGTAAGACCAAACTCAATCATCACCAACTTCCACTGTCTCTCGAATTCTTCGGGCTCAATCGAATCGGTCCAAACAATGTCGCACATCCTCCTTTTAAACTCATCATTATTGCACAACTCGTGCCCAACCTTTAACAATAAATGCATTTTATATCAGTCTATTACAAAAAACTATAATAATAAAAAATAACACCAACAAAAACACAAAAATGTTGCATGCTCTACCTTATCTGCCACTTTTTTCATTATTGCCACATACACAATCTGTGTCTGCTAATAGGGAAAACCTCCTCAATAGCCTGTTTCATAGCAGGGTCTTGATCCGTCACTACAACATTAGGCTGCCGACCAAATGACTTTAAAAATGAATTTAGAAGCCATTTATATGATTCAATACTCTCTAATGCCAACAACCCAGCTGAGAGTGTTACATTCCGACAGTGGTTGTCAATGCCTGTGAACGGAACAAACACCATCTTGTACCTGAACAACAAATGCGAAATCACATTTATTATATGCGAATTAATAAAAATCAAATGCGAAACCAGGGGGAAAAGGCATGCGATATATTCAACACCACTCTGTTGTCTACACTTGCGATATTGAACCCTCATTAGCAGACAAAACATGCGAAAAATCAGTAACAAAACATGTTTGTCTTTGAAACAGTTACCTGTTTGTCTTGAAGGTTGCATCGAACGATATCACATCGCCAAATTCCATATAGTTAAGCTTGCATAAACCATCAGCCCAGAACAACCCAGTTAAACGTTTGCCATCATCAACAGAGTATTCAAACGAAAAATCAGCTAAATATTCTTTTTTGTCAGTCATCCTATTTATAACCATGTCAGCGTCATACTCTCCTATATAGCTGTTTATTCGCTTCCTAAAATTTTTGCAATCATCAACCGTGGCACCAACGTTCTCGAAACCACCATAACGTTTCCTCATTATATGGAAAGCTTTGACAGGACCAAGGTTTAAAGTGCCTAGTTCCCATACCATCTCCTCCTGGACATCTGACAATTGTCTGTAAGCTGGGAGTATGTGAATGTCATTTTGACAAACAAACATATGGTTATGACCATCAACAAATCTCTTGACTGTATATAATCTACCGTCCACAGTGCAAATCATAAGTTGAGCTTTGCATCCGGTCCTAATAGTCCCCCTGTTCCTTGTTTTGAATTGCTTTTTTGACTTGGAATTATCATCAATACACACAGGCTTATGTCCCTCTTTAGAACAAACAAAATACTTAGTTTTGATTATACCACCGCTGTATACTTCGCCACCTTTCCGAATAGAAAAACCAGCTAACTTAGCATATGATTGATAAAACGCATATGCTTGTTCAATGGAGATAAATTGCATTCCAACAACAGGTGTAGCTGATGCCTGAACCTCCGGAGTGTAAACCCTTTCATCTACATGAATCAAAATAAAAAACATAAAAAGTCATATAAACCACATGCGAATCATCTGATCAATACATGCGAAATGATGATATTGATTAATTGAATTACATGTGCGATTTATTACATAATCAAATGCGAAATTACAAAAAAAAAACAAACCAAATGCGAATTGTAAAGAGTAATAACATGCGAAGTTAAACATGTTGTTCTAAAAAAAATACAAAAGTGTAATCAAACATTCAAACTACAAAAACAGCTACAACAATGCTACGATTAAACAAAAAACAATTATACGAACAATTTAGATATCTGAATTAACATAATTACCAATAGAAATCTCGTTTGCAGCACTTGAACTTGAACCTGGAATTGGAATTGGATTTGCAGGTCGCGGATTTAAAACATCCTCAATCGAAACTCTCTGATAAGCAGATAATTGAGCATGATCACCGATCGGTCGATTTTCTTCAAAATCATCTTCTGTTCGTCCAGTGCTACTCTGTGGATCCATCGAAAATAGACAAATTGAATGAAACCCTATCACGTACGAACGAAAATTGCAGATTGTGAATTATGGAAAATTTGAAACTGATTTGAATAATAATTACCGGGATATCAGTGTAACGAACTTCTCGCTGAATGAATGAAGAGACGAATTTGCCCTCTGATGGTTAAGTTAATTGTCTGATGTAACCTTCTTAAACACAACTGAATCAGGACACGTGTACGGCTCACAATATAGCGTACATAATGTAGGATAACCATATTTGTACCATACTCTTTACCTATAGATATATATATATATATATATATATATATATATATATATATATATATATATAGGGGAATGCTCCACAAAAAACCCTTTAAATTTAGAAAACTTTGGAAACCCAACATGTGGCCTAGATTGCTCCACATCAACATATGCTTTTAGAGCTTTGAAGGGTATGATTGTCTTTTTACACTACCCAACTCAAAAAGACATCTTGACTTTTGTGTACTGATTTGACAACATTTATTTCTCATTTATCTTCCCAAACCTCACTCTCTTCCTTTAATCTGATTAGTTTCTTCCTCTCTCTTCATCAAATCTCTCTCTCTTCCACCACACCACCATCACCACCGCACCACCACCATCATCACCACCGCACCACCATCTGTATTGTACCTCCGGCACTACCGTAAACACCTCCAACCCTGTTGCACAACCCCCACCACCGTTGCACCTTTACCACCGCCGGCCGACCGCCGCTGCACACCCCCCACCACTGCCACCACTGCCCCTCCACCACCGCCATCCCCCAACCCCAACCCTTATATTCAGTTCCTATATTCTGATGTGGAACTGAATATATTTAACTCAAAATGGCACCAGATCTGAATGTTGCCATCATCAACTACTGCTCAAAGGTCACCGATCTTCAACAACAACAAGACGATCTTCAATGAGTAAAATAAATAAATAAATTGATTTTAGTTTGGTTTTCATTCTTCTGGTGTTTATAAATTTTGATTTTGATTCATGGATTACTTGTTTTGGTTTCAAACTCGTTTGATTTTGATCCATGGATTAGTTATTTTTGTGTTAAAAAAATGTGTTTGTTGGTTTGGGGATTTTGATCTGAATAGTAACTGTTTTTTTGTTGGTATGGTTGCCTTGTTTGGTGCTTTTTTATCTGAATAGTAACTGTTTTTTGTGGGTTAGGTTGCTTTGTTTTGGGCTTTTGATCTGAATAGTAACTGTTTTTGCTTTGTTTTGGGCTTTTGATCTGAATAGTAACTGTTGGTTAGGTTGCTGTGTTCATGTATAACATGTGTTAAGCCCCTGATAGAATGATATATAACGTGTGTTAATAATCGGCACATCTGTTTTTAGAAACGAAAAGCCAAGTTTGTCTTACAGCACAACCAACGTAACACGTGTTATAGTCTGAACTCCAGTTTCACAGCTAAGCCAAGTTTGTCTTACAGCACAACCAACGTAACACGTGTTATAGTCTGAACTCCTGTTTCACAGCTAAACCATAGTAACATGTTATAGAGACATGTATTAGGGTATGACGACGTATTAGAGACATGTATTAGGGTATGACGAATTAATTGCAGGTTTTTAGTTTTGTGTCCTTTGTTAGTTGTTGTTTCAGTTGTGTAAGATTAATTTGCAGGTTTTTTATTTTTGTGTTAAAAAGTTGTGCTTGGTTTGGTTGCTTGTTTGGGCTTTTGATCTAAATAGTAACTGTTTTTTGTTGGTTTGGTTGCTTTGTTTGGGGCTTTTGATCTGAATAGTAACTGTTTTTGTGATGTTATCTGAGAAAAAAGATTTTCTGGCTATGAATGTGTTAATATTTATGTCTGGTTAACGACTTAACGGTTATCTTATCTTTTTGTTATTAGGATGGTGATGGATACAAGGGAAACAAGATCCAATTATCGGGACCATTGGTTTTGTCAAACGTGGATCAGATGCTTAAGGATCATGACCATGTTTATGTTACAGCACAACACAACTAACACGTGTTAGTGCTATGTATTTTAGTTTACTTCAGGACATGCATGTGTTACATGTGACATGAAACCCATACAACGTAACACGTGTTAGTGCTATGTATTTTTGTTTACTAGTAATATGTAATGTGATACTCTTCTTGTTTTCTCTAGTACACGATGTTAAAACGGTCTAGACTTAACACATTTTCTGTTGGAGGCGCCCATATTTGTGCCTCTAATGTTACAATTACTATTGAAGTTTATGCATCCATTCTGGAAGTATTAAGACATGTTATAATAGAGGCTTAAACACACGTTATATCAGGTTTACTCTGTTGTTATTAAGTTACTATTGGAGTTTATTCATCCATTATGGAAGTCTTTACACACGTTATAATAAATGATTAACACCCATTATACATTTCAGTCGCTTAACACATGTTACAGTATGTATATACACATCATGGTGTTTTGGAAACCAATAGCTTATACATGACACCATGTTAGGTTAAACCAAGATTATAACAGAGGCTTAACACATGTTATCCCAGGTATACGGTGTTACAATATTAACTTGTATGTTCGATATTAACTTGTGCACGTGTTACGATCAGTATATGCACATCATGGTGTTTTGCAAACCACTTTCATATACATGAATACAAGTCGGGTTTTAATGGATGCTTACATGTTAGGGTTACAACAAGATTACAATATTAACTAAGCTCACCATTAAACTCATCGCCCCCTTCGACTGTTTTCACCCTTGTCACATGTTAAGCAATTACATGTTTCGAACAGACAAATTGTAACACATATTAGATCAGTATATACACATCATGGTGTTTTGTAAACCACTAGCTTATACATGAATACATGTCAGGTTACAAAAAGATTATAACAGAGGCTTAACACATGTTATACATTCCAGAATGTGCAAAACAAATGACCCGTTTCATATTATATTTTTCCAATGCTACAACTCCATGTTCTTCCCAAAAACCGAGCCCATCGTCTTCATCATTCCCTACCCCGATCCCATCATATCAATACCTCGTCGTTTCCGAGCCCGTCCACCCAGGACATGAACAAGAACCCGTTTGCGTATCTTAATAACGCATTTTCTGTTGTAGGCGCCCGTATTTGTACCTCTACAGTTACAGTTACTATTGAAGTTTATGCATCCATTCTGGAAGTCTTAACACATGTTATAATAGATGCTTAACACACGTTATATGGGTTTCATGTCACATGTAACACATGCATTCTGGAAGTCTTAACACATGTTATAATAGAAGACGATGGCGGTTGTAGCAAGGGTTAGGTCAAAACAAAATCATCACCGCCGAACACCGCCCCATCAACCATCACTGCCCACTACTGCCCCAGCCACCATCCAACAGAACACACCAAATCAAACCACAACCCCACCTGCCACCATCCAACACACGAAAACCCCCTTTTCAATTTCGAACAATCTCGTCACCATCCAGCACCACCAACCACCCACCCTCCACCACCTTCTACAACCACCCACTGTCGCCGCTATCAACAACCAACACCCTAGAATGAACCAGTCACCACCCTCCACCAACCACCAGATCTGCAACCACCATCATGCCTCACTCATTCCCCTGCCCCAACCATAACGGTCAACAACACCACCGCCACAGCGCTGCTGCTGCCGTGGGTGGCTGGAAACCCACCTGTTTTCTCTCTCTCTCTTTCGATTTCTCTGGACCTCTCTTTCTCTTTCGATTTCTCTGGTACTCTCTCTCACGGCTCTCACTCTCTCTCTAGGCTTGCAGGTTGTAAGTGTTGTGTAGAGAGAATGGAAAGTCATGGGGGCTAGGGTTTTGATTCGGGGAGGAGAAGATGAAATCTGTGATTTTAGAGAGAGAGGGATTGTGATTTTGAATTGGATATGAAGAGAGAGAAAGATCATTGCATTAAAGAGAGATGATAGGACTAGACAGTGGAGAGAGAAGGAAATGTTCTACCCAAAATGCCCTTTTCAGTTGACTAATGTGTATTATTACATTTCTTTTAAATCTAATTGTTACCAAAATTATGAGAGCCATTGATCAAGTGTGATGAGAGACAATCAATGGCTCACATTGGGTTTCCAAGGTTTATTAAAAAAGATGGGGTTTCTTGTATAGCCAAGCCCTAATATATATATATATATATATATAGGGGATGGTTCAAATGAAAACCACTTTTAACGCGAAAACTCGAAAACTAACTAAAAAAGCCTAAAAAACACACCAATTTTTTTTACAGTTTTTTATTAAATATCCCTAGTTTTGTATATAAAAAAACTTTTTTTTTTAAAAAAAGACATTTTTTTGTAGTGCACATGTGTAATAATACACATGTGTAGTACACATACACATATGTACTATTACACATGTGCACTACAATTTTTTTTTTTGAAAAAAAGTTTTTTTTATATAAATAAAATAGCGAAAATTGGTAAAAAAAAATTTGTATGTTTTTTAGGGTTTTTTAGTTAGTTTTCGCGTTAATTAGTGGTTTTCATTTGAACCTTCCCCTATATATATATATATAGGGTAGGGTTCTAGAGTGAACTGCGTGAACTGATCTGGACCATTGATTATTATGATCTTGATATTTTGAATGGGTGGCATGATTGTAATTATTAGGTTAGTTTTTATTGTTTTATTAAGTCAAAAGCATAAAAGTGTAATTAGATTAATTGGTTATTTTAAATCCGGAAACTAGATTCTTTCCATATTCTCCGATTTCATTAAATCCCGTAATTATCTATAGGTTTGTTTATCAATATTTTGATTTCCCTTTCAAAACAAAAACGCATATCCTCTTTCTCTCTAACCTTCATTGGCGACGGCAAAAATACCACGAAGAACGGCGTCGGATCATTCAAACCACCGGAAAAAATCAGCTGATTTTCAACCAATAAAGGTACACAATATAAATCTTAATCTTTATATGTTTCAGAAAGTAGTTGCATGTTGTGTTCCTTTTATTAATGAAGTAATAACATCAAATCGTAATTAGGGCTTGAATGTTGTGTTCTCAAAGTTGTTTAGTTACAGTTATTTGGTACAATGGTGTGATTTTTAGTAGTAGTTAATCAATTTCGTGTAAGATTACTTTAAAGGAGAATGTTGATTTAACAAATTAGGTGATGTTGTTCTGTTTTTATTCAAGTGTAGGAATGTTGGTTTGCTCTAGATAACCTATAATCGATGAGTTACACTTGTGTACGTTGTCATTAATTGGGTCGAGGTTGTTGTAAAATTCTCGCTATACACCTGTGTACAGAGTGGTTAAGTAGGCTGATTTATGCTCTGTTTTTTGATTTCGTTGAATAATAAGTTTGATTAAACACAATGATGGGTTGTGCCATGATTAAACACAATGATGGGTTGTGCCACATTTGTACAGGGGTTTTTACTCTGTTTTTAGGCGATGGTATACTACAATGTACACATGTGTATATTGTCTGCAACCTGGGTTATACACTATGTACACATGTGTATAAGCAGTCGATACACAGGTGTACAAAAAAGGTTGGTTATTTGTCTACAACCTGGAATAGTGTAGACTTATGTAATGCACTGTTGTGCACAAGTGTACAGAGTGAACATACCAGTGTACACCAAAGAACAAACTGTATTATCCATAAGTATTATTGTGACAATACAAGTGTCTAGTTTTATAGAGAATTCTTTATCGGTGAAAAATGAGGAAGTTAGGTATTTTAAATAAAAAATGGTTTTGGAGGTAACGACCAACTAAGTATGTTTGCGCATAAATAAAGAATGGAAAATAGTTTTAAAAGTAAGAAATCATTTTAGGGTTCGAATGTTTAAACCGATTGATTGCAAAAAGGGTTTGTATAAAAGGCCGAGAATAGCGGGGAATAATGGAGGTAAAAGAGTGAACGATTGAACTAATAAACGAATGCGAGTATAAGAATGGTATGCGTATTGAAAGCGATGAGTTAAGAATGGGGTCTCATCGTGGATAATTGGATATCACGCGTTTGTGAGTAGTTAAAGTTTGTATCGGGTCTAAATAGGTCTGCAAAACACCGAATTTCTCATGGCACGTTTTACGAAAGTTTGGTAACATGGTGAAAACACTTATATATAGGAAGTACCAGCGGCGTATCCACCATGTTTTGACCATGTTACATCCGTTTTGTTATTCGGTGTCATGTTACGTTCCGTGTCTTACCATACACAGTAGTACACCCTATGATTCTCATGCGCCTATTACTATAATCCCGTGTGCACCCGTGATTATATTGATCGTCGCATGATCCGTATAGTTTGTACTAGTTGTGTATGAATCAGGGTATACATAAATTTGAAAATAAGAATGTGTGCGTATAAGAATGTAGTATATAAGCATGTTTACGTTCAAATAAGTACGAGACCAACGTAAGCGAACCCCCTCGGGTTATGCTCACGTATATGTACGAATTCGAATATAAGTATGAGCATGAATGTGAGTATAAATATAAGTATGCATATGAGTGTAAGTACGAAAATAAAACGTATGAGTTATGAATATGTGCATAAGTATGAATATAAGCAGGTATAAATGACGACGACTGAGTGTATGGTATGAATTAAATACAATGAATTTAAGTATATAAACGATCGAGAAGTTCGAGTATGTAAAAAAACGAATGATATAAATGAAATTGCCGCGAGATATCGACTAAAACGTGTACGATGTTATGAGAATTTATGTAATGTAGAATTTAGTTTGTGAATGTAAAAAGAATATAAAGTACTTACTGGTTATGCGTGACATATTTTGTAAAGAACGGAAATGCTACTCTTGTTTTAGAAGAATTTATGTAAGTCGAAAATGGTCGGTCCCCATGAAGTTTCCTTGCCCACGTGTTTTGAAAATTAAATGGTGTATTGGGCGGTGTATGAAAGGGTTTCTGAACATAGTAAGTTTGCATCGTTTTAAAAGATCTTGCATTAAAATATGGAATTTGAAATTTGGAGGTTCTCGTGAAAACGTTGATCCTTAAAAAGAAATTTAGCATAATGAACCCAGTGATCGTCGAAAATAAGTGGTTTAGCAAAATGATTCGTTGATTTTGAAGGGAATTTCAGTAAAACGATCTTATAATATCTATAAGATCTTATAGGCATGTGAGAAAGGTTGGTTTGATTTCGATTGAGAATGAAAGTCTTTAGTATGATGATATAATGTGAGCGTGTTTTAGTGATTAGGTTGAGTATGAAGTTCATGGGCAAGAGATTCATTGGACCGATTAATTTGATAAGTAGCATTTCGTAAGGTTTTGAAATTTGGATAATAAAACGTTTTAAGGTATGATTAAGAATTTCGTGTATGTGAGTTATATGAAAATAGATTGTAGGGTAAGAACTAAGTTTGATAAAATAATGCATTTTGAAATTGATATAAGTAGGGATTTTAACGAATGATAAACGATTTAGGTGTGAAACATGATCGTGTTTGCATAATAAAGTATTTTGAAAGAACATTTTGGTAACGATCACCTAGGTAAGGGAATCACCCCTAACCCGTTGGTGAGGTCGTTTTAAGAAAAGAAAGGAGCGGAGTTAATCGTCAAGGTAAGGAAATCACTCCTATCTCGATGATATGTCTCCATTTTGGGGTTACAAGAAATGTAAATCTAGTTGGTGACGTTTTTGAAATCATGCATGTGAATGGCGTATAGAAGTATGAAAAGATTTAATATGATGTGTGTAAACAAAATAATCTAAAAAAAATTTGAATTTGAAAAGAGAGGATTGCATCGTATAAGATTGATAATAGTAAAACGTAGGTTTGGTTAAAACTTGGATTGTTCCAAAATGGAACTTTGACTAAACCGAAGTGGTCGAATTTTTTTTTTAATTGGAGAAACATGCTTTGGCCTAATAGGTGGAATACTCTCGCCGAAATTTCGGTTAATTGTATTCACCCTTCCAGTTACTACATGTTCCAAATCAATCGAAAGTTCGAGACTTGGCGGGATTTTTGAAAATCAAGGAGTGGGACTAGTCGACAAGATGCAGGTTTCACCCCTAACTTGACGATTTCATACCCTAAGTGTGGTTGGTACTCGTCGGGTCAAAATTTAATTTCGACACTTTGACGAGGGTCCACTAGAATTTGAAATGGAAACTCTCCATCAAGGTGAGGATTTCACTCCTAACTTGATGGCGAATTTCGTGTAAAAAGAATAGGTGGATTGAGAGTCGTTCACCAAATTGTGGGTTTCACGCCTATTTTGGTGAAGTCGTCTCGTTTGTGTATTACGAGTGTTTTCGAGTTTAGTATAATCGAGTAAAATGCCTTAGGAAAGGCGTATGTTTGAAATAATAAAACAAGTATGAACACGTAAAAAGGCATTTCAAGAATAACACATAAGAATTTAACATACGAATCAAGAAGGGTCAAGGATGGTGCTTAACTATAGACTAGGTCAAAAGCATGGCAATTTTCCTATAGAGTGAGACGAAATAGATTGCTCGAGACATCATAACACTAAGATTTGCGACAAGTATTTAAATAATGGATTTCATTTCATTTCTAAAAGTCAATTACAAAGGTTGGAATCAAATACAACAACTTGAAATACAAATTACAATACAATGAATATACAATTTGCAATACAAAATTTAAAGCGTGTATCTAGGCATCCTACAATGTTCCATGCATCATCAACATCATCGCTAAACTTGCAACATGTTTTAAAAGCATAGTTCAATACAAACGTATTGGCGAGTACACTAGTTTTAGACATGTGGCATAAGTATAAAAGTATTTTTTTTTCAATCCAACATAGCAATTTGGTATACAAGGTCAAACTATCATGCATAACTAAAAGTCAAACCCAAGTGTCCACAAGAAGTTAGCATCCATCGCCGCAAAAGTGACCGACCGTTTAAGAATGAATAATAGCATCCCTCGATATCGAAGTATCGAGACCGTAAAGAATATAACTTAACAATACCCCGTCGGGTGGTGTGCTACTCCTATAGCGCTATAATTGTTAAGGCGGGTTAACAAGTAGTATGAATTCTAGCATGAACCTAAGCATAACAAAACATGTATAAGGATTGAATGAATAAAGCATATTTGTGAATCGTGCATTTTAACAAGTAAAACATGTTGCACCCAAAGTGTGTTAAAAGGAAAATGGGTCAAGTGTATTCACAGTTTTGCAAAGTTTCCTTTGGTGATTCCGTGAAGAGTTGGAGGTTGGAGCTTCAAAGCTTCCTTTAAAACACTTAGTGTTTTCTCTTAGAACTCTTAGAGTTCTCTTTCTTGCTTGGAAGATTTGAGAGAAGTGGAGATGTTGAGAGAAGAATGGTTGGAACACTTAGTGTCCTTTTAGAATTCTTGATTTAGAGATATTGAGAGAATTAGAGAGATGGAGAGAAGAATAATGTGAAGAAAATGGTAGAAGGAGGTTGGTATTTATAGGTAGAGAATGTGGAAAAGAGTGAAATATTTTTTTTTTAAAGAAGGTGGAAGAGGATTGATGAGGTAGAAAGATGATTGGTATATTTCTTAGCATTTCTTGAGTATATATTATGTAATTGAGTATATAAAAAGTATAAAAGTATAATTCAAGTATTGATGATGTGCGTATAAGTATTTATACGTATAATTGTGTCGGTTTGCGTATAAATACGTATTTAAATGATCGATTGTGTGAATAAAAAAATATGTATAAAATATGAATTTTATTATGATTAACGCCTCGAATTATGAGACTGAAATTAAAATACGAATGTAAGGTTTCTAAAATTAGAATACGAATACGAACATTTTTTAAAATAGAAATACGAAAATACGAGGCGTTACATCGCCAGTATTTCTTGCTGATAAAATGTTTTTAAAACGCGTTTCAGGTAACTTAATGTGAAGCTATTAGAAGCCAGCTATGGAGCACTGAAGGCTTAAAGAAAGTGGCTATAAAAGTTACCTAAATAAAAGTTTATGTTTTCAGCAATTAGGGTTTATCCCTATAAAGATGTTATGAATGAAACATGGGTTTTATCCTAATTGTTTATTATAAAAGTTTGGTGTTTTGAAACTCTGAAATTTATTTCCTAACTACGATCCTGATGTCTCATTTCCGCTGCCAAATTAATAAACACCGATACCACCGGCTGCTGTCCCGCGGCCCCCACTTCCGGGGTAGGGGTCGGGGGTTGCGACATAATTTGTTTTTGAAAAAGTTACGTATAAAGTTATTGATGTTTAAAAAAGACGGGGGAACTTGCGTGTGCATTGCATGTGAGTTTTTGAATTTAAAAATGTTAAATTTACCTTTATACCATTAATATAGAAAATTAATTATTTAAATGGTAAACACTATTTACAATTTTGTCATTATAATCTCAACCATTAGATCATAGATCAAAGGGTGTAGATTCTTTCTTGCACATCTCACAAAACACACGTTTTTTACAATAACCCTACCCTATATATATTAGGTTCATTTGTGAACAACTTCTTGAGAGTGAACTGAGTAAACTAATCTTGGCCCTTGATTATTTTTTAGATTAAAAGTGTAAGATTGATATTAGCCAAGTATTTTTAATTAAAATCCCTTAGTTTTCTCATCTCTTAACTCTTTCTCTCTCTCTCTCTCTCTCTCTCATATTTAATTATTGCTCTATTATTTTAATTACACGAGATAATGTTTTTTAAATAAACTCTTATGTTCTTTTTAAAATTAAATATTAAACCTAATTATATATGTATACAGGTCAGTATATACAAAGCTTATACACTTGTGTATTATTACATCTTGTTCCCACAGGTCGGTATAAACCAGATTTATACACCTGTGTATTATTCAAGTACAAATGTGTATACAAGTCAGTATATACCAGACGTATACACTTGTATATTATTCAAGTACATAGTGTATACAGGTCGGTATATACAAGACTTATACACTTGTGTATTATTACATATTGTTTCCATTATGCATCTTTTTAACAAACATTGATATAATACATATATATCTATAGAGAATGTAATTAAATATTTTTAATCGTGTTCCAGATAGAACAATATTTGATAATGTTTGTATTTTTTTTAAATTATCAAATATTAAGCTAGGTAATTTGCGAGAGAAAAAATATAGAGAGTGTAATTAAATATTCTTTTAATTGGAAAGAGAAATCATGAGAGAGAAAAAAAATCAATTAATTAAATGAAGAGAGAAAAATATAATTATACCTTTGTGTCTATTAAAAAAGATAATTACAATCTTGTCACTAAAAAAAAAATCTAGATCTACAAAATCAGTGGTCATCAGGATAAGTTCATTTTGTTCACAAATACATCATTGTTTACTCATGAATCCTATCATATATATATATATACATATATATATATATATATTATATATATACACACTACTTTAAAAAAATGAAAGAGTTTATAAAATGAATGGTTTAGCAAGTGGATGATTTTAAAAAAGACGACCGTTTAAAAAGAGTAACTTAATAAATGAAAGAGTAAATAAATCAGCTATATCTTACTCTAAAAACGAAAATAAATAAATTTAATATATCAAACTCCAAAAATGAAAAAAAAAATAAACTAAATAAGAAAACATAAATTCATATAACTAATAAGCTGATTAAAGACCATCATTAATTGTATATAATTATTATATTTAATCTACATGTATGCATATATCAAATTATGTGATGTATGTCGGATTTGAAAGTAATTCTAGGGGTTCTGTTGAAAATAACACATGTTGATAGTATTTTGTTTAATTGAAATATGTGTTTTTGCACTCCAGGTGTTTGATAAATAACTTTGCCTCTCTCGCCATGGTTCTAGACAAGTAATTCCCCCTTCCTCCCCTTCTCATACATGCAGGTACGCACCGGTTTAATCTTTAATTATATTTATTTTCACTAATTATTACCTTTGAAACATGAATATAAGGCTGAAGATGTCCATATCAATATTTGTGAAGCTTATGTGTTGATTTTTTTTTAAATAAAATTAAGAAAAAGATGTGTTAGTGGTATAATGTTATGATTATATTGTAAGGATTAATCTTGGCGGGCTCAACAAACGGGCCACTTGATACGGTTATGCAGCTAGGCCGGGTCAAACGGGTCAGCCACAGATGATTGAAATGTAAAATGTTTTGACAAAACCTGTTTCATAGAGCAGAAGCCTGGTGCTTTTTACTAATAGAAGTGTATTTATTATAGATATCATTATTGACTGTGATGAAAGATTCACAACGACTTGATCTTCTAAAGAAAATTGCTGGTAGTCGAGATTATGAAGAGGTTCGTCACAGAAGCTGGAAACTCATGCAAAACTGGTATATTAATTGCTAAAAATTTTTTTTGTTTTTTTCGTATTGGAAATGTTATTATATTATTTTAATGATAATATCATGAATGAAGATGAAGCGTATAGTTCAACACTTACAATACTTTCAGGAGAGATTAAGAGAGCTAGAGGAATAGAAAGAAGAATTGAAGATGTATTAGCAATTTGACATGCATATAGTCTCTAGAGTACACCAAATATGATAAAAGATTGAATGATGCATGTTGGAAAATTGGCGGATATCTTGAATGTGTTTCCCCTGCTTATTAAGAACTGTGCAAAAATCTATTAGAACCAAAAGGGCTTGCTTTTGTTTTTGCGTGATTAGGTTCCTAAACTTCATTTAACATCATTTAATCCTTTTTTAAGCTGAATGAATAGGTACCTGTCTCAATTAATTTAAGCATGATTGTAAGGATCAGTTGATTTATTGGATTTGGAAGACATTTCTTAGTTCTACTTTAATAGCTATTTGGTATGATTGGCATCATTAAACGTGGCGCTTATTTACAAAAGTAGATAAAA
Source organism: Helianthus tuberosus (assembly GCA_030545235.1). NCBI lineage: Eukaryota > Viridiplantae > Streptophyta > Magnoliopsida > Asterales > Asteraceae > Helianthus > Helianthus tuberosus. The sequence goes on along the minus strand of CM060434.1, from coordinate 8,175,435 downwards.
TAATTATTTACCAATTTTTTTATGACAGGTCATGACAGATCATAATGTTCTAACTCTTTAAATGTTATATGTAAATCATTTGATAATGACCTGGAAGTTATCCCAGCTCGGAACATGGTTTTGAGTCCTCTCATTGTTAATAGCTTGGAAGATAGAATTTGAGAGCCTTTGTGTCGAGTACTTCTTAATAGGTATAGTTTTACCTTGGGATTTAATATTGACCCATAACTGTGATGAAGAAAGTTATAAATTTTCCTTTTCTTATCTCTGCATAGAAATTTAGTTAATTGTTGTTGATATACGTATTAGGAGTTAATTAGATTGAATCTGTAGGACTTTAGTATGTATTTGGGATTTCAAGTTGTGATCTTGCTGGTATGTAAGGAGACATGTATTTAAAAAGAGTTGTATTTGCTTTATTTTGATTTAGATCAGATATTAAAATAAAGATTATGAATTTCATTTCCTGTATGTTGTTGTTGCAGGTGGTAGTATAATTTTCCAGCAAGTGGCAAGGTTGATGATTTTGATGATGTCACAGAAACTACTACTGCTGATGTAGGGGCGAACAATTTATCTAATAAGGTAAGCCTCAGTCTAAGTGAGTGTATTTGTTGTTCTTTCAGTGTGGCTTGAGTTGAAGATAGCTAAGGTTTTGTGAACTAATTGGGTGGCTGGATTTAGAATTATTGAATTGGGGTCGGGGTTAGAGAATTAGAGCTTATTTGATGATTACTTGATTGTTTAGGCAAAATTAGCATAACTTTTTTAAATGATTGTTTAGCCCCCATCCAATCCACAGATCGTCCGCCACCACTTATTTTCTTCTGAATTGACTCTACAGGTTCGTAACTTTGATTTCTTCTTTCCGCCAATTTACTTAGGGTTTTTCTTCATATTATTTATCATTGTTTTTATTAAAATTTGAGGTTTTAACTGATGTTTTGTTTTCAGCAAGAGGAACCTTATGGTGTGATATGATGAATCAAGGAGGAGTTTCAGACACCAGAACCACACTGGACCAGAAAGTTTCACTTGAGGTTGGTATTAACCTCTGTTTAATGCCTTTTAAATGATAATTTGCGATATCATTTGATGTTACTCATTGGTGGTTGATTGTTTGGGCTTACACTATATTGTGTTGGTTATTATTGGTTCAATGGTTAGGTGGCAATAAAGGAATTACTAAATTCCCATGAGTGATTTCAAGAATACGTTTGTTTATACATAATACAATATAGTGCTTACTTTTCTGTTCTACATGTATGCATATATCAAATTATGTGATGTATGTCGGATTTGAAAGTAATTCTAGGGGTTCTGTTGAAAATAGCACATGTTGATAGTATTTTGTTTAATTGAAATATGTGTTTTTGCACTCCAGGTGTTTGATAAATAACTTTGCCTCTCTCGCCATGGTTCTAGACAAGTAATTCCCCCTTCCTCCCCCTCTCATACATGCAGGTACGCACCAGTTTAATCTTTAATTATATTTATTTTCACTAATTATTACCTTTGAAACATGAATATAAGGCTGAAGATGTCCATATCAATATTTGTGAAGCTTATGTGTTGATTTTTTTTTAAATAAAATTAAGAAAAAGATGTGTTAGTGGTATAATGTTATGATTATATTGTAAGGATTAGTCTTCGCGGGCTCAACAAACGGGCCACTTGATACGTTTATGCAGCTGGGCCGGGTCAAACGGGTCAGCCACAGATAATTGAAATGTAAAATGTTTTGACAAAACCTGTTTCATGGAGCAGAAGTCTGGTGCTTTTTACTAATAGAAGTGAATTTATTGTAGATATCATTATTGACTGTGATGAAAGATTCACAACGACTTGATCTACTAAAGAAAATTGCTAGTAGTCGAGATTATGAAGAGGTTCGTCACAGAAGCTGGAAACTCATGCAAAACTGGTATATTAATTGCTAAATTGTTTTTTTTTTTGTTTTTTTCGTATTGGAAATATTATTATATTATTTTCATGATAATATCATGAATGAAGATGAAGCGTATAGTTCAACACTTACAATACTTTCCGGAGAGATTAAGAGAGCTAGAGGAATAGAAAGAAGAATTGAAGATGTATTAGCAATTTGACATGCATATAGTCTCTAGAGTACACCAAATATGATAAAAGATTGAATGATGCATGTTGGGAATTGGCGGATATCTTGAATGTGTTTCCCCTGCTTATTAAGAACTGTCCAAAAATCTATTAGAAAAAAAGGGCTTGCTTTTGTTTTTGCGTGATTAGGTTCCTAAACATCATTTAGCATCATTTAATCCCTTTTTTTAAGCTGAATGAATAGGTACCTGTCTCAATTAATTTAAGCATGATTGTAAGGATCAGTTGATTTATTGGATTTGGAAGACATTTCTTAGTTCTACTTTAATAGCTATTTGGTATGATTGGCATCATTAAACGTGGCGCTTATTTACAAAAGTAGATAAAACAATTATTTACCAACTTTTTTATGACAGGTCATGACAGATCATAATGTTCTAACTCTTTAAATGTTATATGTAAATCATTTGATAATGACCTGGAAGTTATCCCAGCTCGGAACATGGTTTTGAGTCCTCTCATTGTTAATGGTTTGGAAGATAGAATTTGAGAGCCTTTGTGTCGAGTACTTCTTAATAGGTATAGTTTTACTTTGGGATTTAATATTGACCCATAACTGTGATGAAGAAAGTTATAAATTTTCCTTTTCTTATCTCTGCATAGAAATTTAGTTAATTGTTGTTGATATACGTATTAGGAGTTAATTAGATTGAATATGTAGGACTTTAGTATGTATTTGGGTTTTCAAGTTGTGATCTTGCTGGTATGTAAGGAAACATGTATTTAAAAAGAGTTGTATTTGCTTTATTTTGATTTAGATCAGATATTAAAATAAAGATTATGAATTTCGTTTCCTGTATGTTGTTGCAGGTGGCAGTATAATTTTCCAGCAAGTGGCAAGGTTGATGATTTTGATGATGTCACAGAAACTACTGCTGATGTAGGGGCGAACAATTTGTCTAATAAGGTAAGCCTCAGTCTAAGTGATTGTATTTGTTGTTCTTTCCGTGTGGCTTGAGTTGAAGATAGTTAAGGTTTTGTGAACTAATTGGGTGGCTGAATTTAGAATTATTGAATTGGGGTCGGGGTTAGAGAATTAGAGCTTATTTGATGATTACTTGATTGTTTATTAGCATAACTTTTTAAATGAAGATGGGTGTAACTAGAAGTTAACATTACTTTTCACAAGCAAGATGCTGAGGACATTCATCTTTAGGTATCATTATATTTATGCTTTGTTTAGAAGTTATAATGCATATCAGAAGACATAAATCTATTATTTTTTTATTATATATGATAAATAAAAACAGATTGGGGACACATGTCTCGTGATTAATGTTGGTACCGCCTGTTTATTATAGTAATTTGGTGTTTATGTTCTTTAGGATATTTTGTTCCCCATTTTTATACTTTTCATTTGGTTCAACTAGATTATTTTAATCTTATATTTTGAAATACAGTTTCAATTTGCTTTTAGATATTACAAATAGTGATTTTTAACTTTTTAGTTTGTATTATTTTCTAGAATCTGGTTCATCTGGATGCCAATCGTGTGTTTTTCGACTTCACAAATTTAATATTTGGTAATTTGTTCAGTAATTTTAGAAGTTGGATGTCCCAATTCCTTTTTCTGGAGAAACAAACTACAGTGTGTGTTAGATTGTCACTTCTATTTGAGGCCTAAAATGTTATTTTCCCCTAACTGTTTTATGTATGATACGTTGAATTCATGATAACTATGTGGAGTACTTTTGTAATACAGGGAGGAATCAGAAGGCAAACGCAGGGGCATTTTTGGATATGTCGATGAAGATGATGCATCTACTGAGTTTGTCGGTGACAGCAGGTCAAGTGTCTTCATTGCCAAGGGTTATTTTTTTAAAAACTTGAATGAGCTGGTCTGGTCCATCAACATACATTTGATTATATGGTTCAACAACTTCATTCATTATACACGTTGTAAAAAGGTCAAGATAATGTTTTAATGTTTATTAATTGTAGTTTCGACCCAGTCAAGTTTTAATTATACTCAAATGCAGTTTATCTAATAAATAAAAATCTAGCTTCCAGTGACTGAATTTGAAAAGTAATCTTTCTGCCATTTCCCAGTGTTCTAAGATAACAGAAGTGAGTTCGGTTCTAAACTTATAGAAGAAAGTTAATTATATTTTTTTATTTGTGAAGCTCACATTGTATGTTTTATCAACCATGCAAGGCAATGGAGCATTGGTGGCGTATGCCGTGGGAAGGAAGTGACGGGAATGTGCGTAACTTCTCGAATGTTACATATGTTCATGAAAAATGTATGGATTAGTATGCTTTTCGACTTTTACTATGAATCACAAAAAAAGTGCTTACATGATATGGCGTTATAAGAAAGTTATAACAAAGCATGCTATCAAAGATGTATGTTCTAATGTAAAGTTATGCATGTAACTAAATTGTAGATGTATGGAACTAGAGGAACAAGATGGGTTACCTATGACGAAACATCCCCATGTTTCGTCAGGATCAGTTACAAAGCCTTGATTACATAACATCGGTTACACATTTTCAGTGAGATCAAAACAGTTGCACATTCCCCTATAGCTCGATTTAACCCATCAATCAACATTCAGAACTGTTCAATCATCTTTGTGAAGCTTATGTGTTGATTTTTTTAAAATAAAATTAAGAAAAAGATGTGTTAGTGGTATAATGTTATGATTATATTGTAAGGATTAATCTTGGCGGGCTCAACAAACGGGCCACTTGATACGGTTATGCAGTTGGGCCAGGTCAAACGGGTCAGCCACAGTTTGTTTATTAAGTCACGTTTTATTAGAAAAGTAGTGGATCTTGAGTAATGGGTCACTAATTTGCTTTTTAGTAGGGGATAATTTGTCAAATAACTACTGGGAAAAAAAACAATTGTATGATACATGGGTGTGTCATATTGCTTACACAGTTACAATTCCTTTTTTTTCATTAGCATCCTTTCAATTTCTTTTACATTACTGGGTTTATGTGTTTGATTTGTTGTTGGTAAATGTCACGCTTTAATCCCAAATGATGATTTATGTCCTATCAATATGGATTGTTACACATCATTGTTTCTCCACCATCTAGATACTACTGATACATGGCTAATTTGCAAGGTGGACCACTAAGTACTTCTGACTCTATTTATTTTAAATCTTTAATAAAAAAAAAAACTCATTTTATAGTTTGTATAGAGAGGATAAAGATATAATCTTTATAAGTTATAACTGTTTTTTTTTTGTGATGAATGAAATGCAGGGTGGTTCAAGGGTTGGAATAGGAAACTTTGGTGAGGTGGGGCTATTGGATTGTAACCCAAGAAACTTCACATGGCTCAGAAAGGCAGATCTTTTATTTGTGGTATGAAATGTGTAGCAAATTTACAAGATTTATAATTTATAAATGAATAAAAAGTACTAAACTTTTTAATAATTTTGTGGGAAATTAGGATAATCCAGTTGGGACAGGATGCGGTTCTGTGAAGGATGAAAAGTTATTGGTGAAAACTGATGAAGAAACTGCTAGGGATTTAACTACATTGTTGATTAAATTATTTAACAGAAATAAAAACCTACTAATTTTTTTTTTCATATTTATTCTATGAAAGGTACGGTGTAGTTAGATGGCATGATATAATTGAAGCTGAATATATTTCGTTAGCACAAGTATATACTTCATACGTGTTTTGCTTCATGATCTTTAAAATTTGTCAAAAAAAAAAACTATATCCACCAATTCATTTATATATATTTGAGGTCGGAATTTATATAGTAACATTTATATATATTTCTTTAAACGTTTTGCAAGTTAGTTATTTTCCACTTACAAGGCTAAAATAGTAATATATTTTTTTATTTATATTTATTTAGTCTTAAGTACTAGCGTTTTGCATATATCAAACTATTGTTTTTCAGTAATTATGTTGCGTGTCTTGATGAGTTCGCGGTGATACCAAAATGGGCTAGTGGGGTGTCAAGATTCCATTGAAATCAAACACAATCGTTTGAATATGCATTTCTACTTGGAATATATATAAATGTTACATTTATCACTTCTTAACCGGTCCAGAAAACGGATCAAATTTTTCTTTGAATAATCTTGATGAAACCTCTTTTTTTTATATAGTACACAACTCATTGTGCATCAACGTTTGTCAATCTATAGCCAAACTCTATTGTTTTTCTAGAAGTTTTTAAAGTAAGTTTTGGTCTCAAATTATAGTATAGATACCGAAACAAATCTTTCATTAAAAGATTTATGAAAACACCGTTAAATAATATATTTTTTTGAGGTCACCCGTGTAACACACGGGGTCTTAAGCTAGTTAATTGTATATAATTATTATATTTAATTTAAATTATTAAATTTAATATGTTTCAAAATTTAAGAAATTACAGATAAAGTTTCATAAAATATTTTATTATTTATTTATATTAATTACTAGGTTAGAAATTATATTTTAATTTCTTAATTGTAGATAATTATTATTTAATTTAAATTATTAAATTTTGAGTAAAATGCACGGATAGTCCCTGTGATTTTGTAAAATAACACCTATAGTCCCAAACTTTTAGAAATTACACCGGTCCTCCCTGTGATTTGACAGTTTGTTACTTGAATAGTACTTTGAGTGGATGAGGGTTAGTTTTCTCTGTTAAGTGGGTGTGAAATGACCTTAATACCCTTATTGTATTAAAATATATTAAAATATTAAAAGATAAAATTAACTCAAGTGGCCCCATCCCACCCTCACCCTCACCACCTACAACTCCCTCATCATGGATACACGCCTTCTTTGTGCATTTTACAAAAATTGGGTACATGACAAAAAAATTTTGTTTGGATATCAGAAAAACGTCTCAAAAATATCGTTTTATAATTGTTAAATCTTCGTTATTAACTATTTGATTTTTTATTGACTTAACCCGTGTAATACACGGGGTTATAACCTAGTTAATAATATTTTATAGAGATATCTATAAAACAAATTGATAAAAAGAATAAAAGTAAAAAAAAAGAAATAAAGTAAATAAAAATAAACTTTAGCATTTACAAGAATAGCCCTTTGTCGGGAAAAAAAAAGACAATAATGCCTTTAGCTTAACATAATAATTTAATTACTGTTAATTAAATGGACAAAAAAACGAGGCAGCTTTTCAAATAAAGGACACTAAGTGACGTAATATTTGTAGTTAAAAATAGTATAACGTAAGAAAAAAAATAACGATTCCACAAACATTTAACATTTTTATCCCTTTTGTAAGCATTGATTATATATTTATTTTTATTAGATTCATGGGGCTTAACAACGATAAGTACAAGAACAAGTATCTACAAACGTGCATCGACCCACTGCCCGACCCTGTTGACCTCTTTTAACTTCGCAGTCATGCTTGCAACGGTCATTATCACACGGATAAAAGTCCCAGCTCTCTTCACACGCTTCGGCAATCATCATCATACTCCCTGAATTATTAAGACATGTGTTGAGAAGTACACAGTCATTAGAAGTGCGTTACTCATATACGATAAGTTCAGAAGTAAAAACATAAACAATCTATAAGCGTTAACTAATGGTTAGCTTACCAGAAACTGTGAGCATGATCAAAACTGCAACAATAAACTTTATAGATGACATGCCTTCTAATTTCTTAATGTATTGGAATCAGAAGATTATGAATTGATATGTTTCTTTTAGATGTTCAAGCATTGTATATTTATACTAGAAAATATTAGGTGAGGACCTGATGTAATTACACAATGATATTATGTAACATTAAATACATATTGGTGATATTAAATGCGTCATACATAAATGCTCCTATTGCATAAACCTCTATAGCATTTGTGCATGGCTTTATAATTTAGTGGCATCTTAGGGGTGGGATAAAGCTTTGGACCAATAGGTCCTGGGTTCGACTCCCACAAGGGGTTTTCCCATATTTATTGGGTTTCCACCTGAATTGGTGTATAGACATTATGCCTAGTGGAGATGGATATGACCGGGTGGTTCTGCTGGTGGCACGATGATACTCCAGTAGTCCGTCAGTGATCCAAATTTACCGTTCAAAAAAAAAAAAAAAAACCTCTATAGCATTTATCCTTTCAGGAGCTTCTGATTGTGACAGAACACTTCCCTATGTTTTGGTCCTACAAGATTACACAAACATATTTGTCATGCCAAAAATGGCACTATTTCATCTAAATGCAAGATCACAAATAACAATGATTTCACAACTAAAAAGAAACTCAACTTTTTTCAGAAATGAAATCCTCATTTGTTACTATGAGTGGCAAAATGGGCGAGTCAGGTAGTGCAAAGTGCTCGGGTCAAATGGTCTGCCCTTAAAAAAGGACAAATTGGGTCCAAACTAGTTGGGTCAACCTGATATATTTGTTTTTATAGTGGCCAGTGGAGGCAGAGGCGACCATGGTGATGCCGACCAGAGGGTGGTGGTGGCCCTGCATTCTGCAACAGGACCACATAAAGGTCTAAACAAGCCCAACTACTATGTTTGTACAAAACTGCAAAAACTATGAACACACGCAAAATGAAGAACTCATCGTATGCATCGAGATATTATGAACTATATCAATTTGTCCCTAGAGCATGTATTTATCAATTGTTTGCTAGAACATATCTAGCAAGCTATCATTCTAAACTGAACATGTGACTACAAAATTTGTATGGTGGGTGAGCGCATTTAAAACGACATTCACTAACCAGTGGGTCACACGATTTAAGCCGCTTATATGTAAGGCTCATCTGATCAAGCATGTTTTAGCCAAATACAATTCCAAGCTTTTACCGCGAAACCAACTGAGATTGCTATTAGACCGAGAATATTAATATTCTCAGTCTAATACTTGCTTCACACATTGAATCATGTGGCTTCAGATTCTTTTGTTGCATCAACTTTTGCTGCACAAAAAAAAAAAAAAAAAAAAAAAACCCAGAAAAAGACAAGCTGGAAGCTTTCACAAGGAGAATTCAAATTTAACATAACTGTTCAATGAAAATAAGGGTGTTTGGATGTGCCATGCATAGAAAGTGATTATGTGATATTCGATGTGTGTCTGCTGTTGCAAATTTTAATTAAAAAAAAAAATAATAGTAATAATAATAATAATAATAATAATAATAATAATAATAATAATAATAATAATAATAATAATAATCAGATAATCACATGTTTGAATGTGTTAAGAATTCTGATTATTTAAAAAATTAATAATTAAAATGTTAAAAAATGACGTTCTTATAGGATCAAAAAAGGATTGCTGCTTGTGAAATGGAATTAGACTTCTTTCAAATTAGTCATGTTTGTTGCCAGAGGGTATAAAAAAATATATGTAATTTTATAAATATATATGTGAAATGATAAAGAGTACAAACATATTTTTACTTTTCGGATTTTCTTAAGCATAACAACTATCTTCATGGGTCAACCCAACTTCTACCAGAAACTTTTTGTATCCTCTCATCACTCATTAACTTTCTAACTTGTTCCGATCGCGTCCAGTCCCCAGAAGTAGCAAAAATGCTCGATAACTGCACATGTGCATCTGCGTTCTTCGGGTCAAGCGTTATTATTTTCTCCGCAACTTTCCGCCCCAGAATTGTATCACCATGAGCTAAACACCCTCGTAAAACCGATGACCACATGCTTACATCAGCATCGAACGGCATGTATGTAATTAAACTTATAGCTTCCTCTAGTCGACCAACGCGTGAGAAAAGATCTACCATACAAGAATAATGTTCAATTCCCGGATCAATAAAATACTCGTGTTTCATTAAATGAAACCATTTTAATCCCTCTTCAACTAAACCGCAGTGATCACACGCAGATAGAACAGCAGTAAATGTAATATTTGTAGGCGTAACGTTTAACTTTAACATATCGTTAAATAATTCCAATGCTTCGGTTCCATAACCATTTGTAGCGTAACCCATTAACATGGAGTTGTAAGAAGCTTGGTCAACGTGTACCATTTGACTAAAGATTTTTCTACCGTTATCAACCATCCCACATTTGCAGTACAAGTCGATCATTGAGGTTGAAACAATTTTATCTGATGCAAGACCGATAACAGTAGCTCTAGCGAATAGCTGTTCACCGAATTCGAGTGAAGAAATTGCACCACACGCGCTAATCGCACTAGCAAGGCTAAATCTGTCGGTTCTAAAACCCGTTGTGTTCAGTCCGCGAAAACATGCAAGTGCTTCGGTTGAATAACCATTTTGACTTAACCCTGATATAATTGAGTTCCACGAGATCAACGTTTTAGATCGTATGCTCTGAAAAAGCTCTTTAGCGTCTTCAATTCTTCCACAAGTACAATAAACTGTAATCATTGAATTCAACAAAACTGTGTCGTGTGTATCTAACTCACTAAATAACTTACACGCGCTACTCGGCATACCGCACTTGGAATAAGTGTCCACCAGCACGGATGCAACGATAAGATCACGGGTCACTCCAAATTTACAAGCGTGTGCATGCATTTGTGTTGCGTAATCCACGACACCTAACAAATCGCATGCACTCAAAACACTCGCAATAGTAGAAACATCTTCTCGAGTTCCATGTCTTCTGATTTCACTAAAGATTAGAAGTGCTTCCATTGCCATATTATTTACAATATAACCGGATATCAAAGAGTTCCATAAAGCAACACAAGGGTTATCTTTCATACGAAAAATTCGGTTTGCATCAGTAACTCTTCCACTATTAGAGTATGCAGAGATCAACGATGACAGAGAGAAATCATCGGCGTATGGCAGCCTATGTAATACTAGGCTAGCGTAATCCAGATCGCCACATTTCCCGTACATGTTGACTATCGAACTTCCTAAAACCGAGTCAAATTCGACCCCATCGACAACTATGCAAGCATGAATTGCTTTTCCTAACTTAATAGCCGATAAATCAGCACAAGCACCAAACACAGTAGCCAAAACATACGCATCTAAACAACATGGTCCCGACTTCATATCTTTAAACAGACTAACCGCTTTCAAAGCTTGCGCATTTTGAGCATACCCATGAATCATGGAATTCCAAGCCACCCCATTTTTCACCGGCATTTTATCAAAAAACTCTCTTGCAAGATCCAACTTCCCCGCCTTAACAAACCCGGATATGATCATGTTCCAAGAGAAACTATTCTTGTCGGGCATCGCGTAAAACAAACGCAAAGACTCTTGCTCGTTTCTGGATTTCATGTACCCTTCAATCATAGAGTTCCATGTGAAGTAGTTTCTTTGTGGCATTTCATCGAACAGTTGGCGGGCGTCAAACAAGTAACCACATTTGCAGTACATTTGTATAAGACGGTTTGATAAGGTGATTGAGGACAGTAACACGCCCCTTTTGAGCAATAAGAGGTGCAATTGTTGTCCTTGTTTGGTTAAGGAATTGGATGTGATGGTTTGTAGTAAACGTGCACATGATTGCCAATCAAGATCCATATGGCAGGCTTCAAATAACTGTAGTTTTAAAGTTTAAACTTCAAAGTTTTCCAGATAATTTTGGATGGAACCGAATGGACGATTACAATTTTATTTAAAACTAGTCGTTGGCCCCCGGTGAGGGGGCGTAAAGTCATGATACCAACGATGTAGGGAGGGCGTAAAACAATGCTAAGTAGAAACCGAACAACGATCAAAACCGGAAAAAAACATAAAATAAAACCACAAATTTATAACACCAAGTGACTCACGTGGTGTAAAACGTATACGTAGGTAGTTGAATTTATACGGACACGTATTAGAAAGTCAAGGGGGTAAAAAAACTTGAGGAACCAAATGTGATCATCAAACATCGTACTAAGTAGCAACCGAACGACGATCAAATTCGATAAAAACGTAAGCAAAACTAACAAAAAATAAAATAATAAACTCATTTAATTTTTGTGGGAAAAATAATAAAAAACAAAAAATTATTTCAAAATAAAAAAACCTTAAAGTTGCAAAAATAATTAAAAACAACAAAAAATAAAACACTAAAGACAAAATCACAATAAGACAAAAATGTCACTATTCATCCAATATTATGAATTAATACATATAGATAATTGGATCGGGCCAGTTGATTTAAAACGGTAGGGCCTATTAAAGGCTATGGTAACTCTATTTTTTTAGAGTGGTTGTATATGTAGGGTCGTTTAAATCGCTCGCCGCTCGTCACTCGCTCGACGTTCGTTCGGAAATTGCTCAAAAATGTTCGTTCGATTTGACGCTCCGGTGTAAACGAGCCGCTCTGCTCGGTTCGGTTTGTAAACGAGCCAAGCATGAGCAAATATCCGCTTGGTTCGGCTCGAATTATTATTTTTAATTAGTATATATATACATATACATATACACATACATATATAGGGGGAGGATTAAATGAAAGAAAATTATTGAAAGAAGAAAAAGAAGAATGGACATATTAGTAAAATACTAATTCATTTATAACTCATCTCATTAATTTTTCTCTGTTTAATTAATTACTCAACTAATCATTAATTATCTGAAGAAACACTGGATAAAAGGATCGGAATCGGTTTATCCAGGGGTTATGTTCTGCATAAAAGGGGTGGTTCTCTCTCGTTTGATTTGATGGGACGATTCTTCCTCTCCGGTAAACACTGCAAAACAGAAACACCATTAGTCTCGTCACGGGGAAAATGGAGGTTTTCTCCGTGACCCGACTCCGGCGTGAGAATAAGTATGTGTTTATGAAGAAGAAGAAGAAGAAGTATTGACGAAGTGTGTGTAACTTGACGTTCATACCTGAATCGTTCTCATATTTATAGCCGAGAGTTTGGGCGGGAAAACTCGTTGATGAAATATTAACGGAAGATGCTAACCCCTTAAGCGGTTACATTTCCTTCCGTTAATCTTCTTAATCCGTCGTGAGTGCACACGGATCGCTATTTAGATCCAAGGCTGGGGAGATGCCACGTGGAAAGTGTGACAACCCTCATAATCCCATGTAACCGTACAGTTTATTAATAATAATTAATGTGCTTGACAACTGTGTGGCATCACTTAACTACTTTCGGATATCTGTGTTATGCTTACACGTATTTGTTAATATACTAATAAGTGTACAGAAAGGTCACTAAATAGTCCGTTATATTTTCCTAAGTGTTAGAAAGTAAAAACGTTGCAAAAATATATAAATAGGACACTTTACGGATTAATTAAGCACTTTAACGGAACAACACCGAACCGAACAACCGGACTTTACCCGGAATATGAAAATATTGTCATTTTCATTGTTTTTCTTTTTCTGAGCCAGTTAGGGTCCCTGAATACCCTAACACCCGTCATAACACACTACACACTAGTAAATGGTTTAACCTCCAACACTTTCTAACTATAACCTAAACACTTAGTTGGAATCGAACTAGTACCCCCCCCCCCCCCTTTTACAAACCGTCCCCAAGAAGGGGGACACCTATTGTCCTTGTTGATTTAAATAATCTCACTTGTCTTATATCAAGAAGACACATAATCCGTTGGGTAATACACTTATGAATTGTCTATAAGTTCAAGGTTTAGCACTCTAATCACTTCACTTAACACATCTCACAACTCAACACTTTCTCTCTCTCTCTAAGAGCTACGGCCGAACACCCCTTGAGCACCCATCCATTTTCGGTTTTGATCTCCTCATTCCAAGGTCACACAAGTGTTAAGGATCACCTACAAGGAAGCTTGGTGCAATCGGAAGGCGAAGGACCTCACCCCATTGCTTTTATCCACTCGACTTTCGACTAGAATCTTCCCTAGCCTCGAGCTAGTAGTAAGTTGCTCTAAACGCCTTCTTGATCTTGTCTAGAGTGGTTAATAAGAGTTTCGTCGGTTAAAAATCACTAACATATAAGATCACCAACTAAAAGTCTACTAAAGTGATGAACAAGGTGGTTAATGGATGAATATGTGTGTAAATCATGTAGATCTGGTGTGATTATGACTATTGGTTGATTATCTGATGTTTTACTGATTAATATTAATGTGTCATGTTGTTGTGGTCACTAAACTTGTTAACGGAATCGATCGAACACGATTTAGAAGGTTAAACACTAAAAACAGAAATCTGTCCATACTTTACAGCCAACTTCAGTTGGCTGTAAACAGGTCTTAACCTCGACGAAAAATTGATATTTTGAATCTAAAATATGTTATTATGAAATACGGTTCTAATGGCACCGGAATCGAAATTTTTGGACTCCGTTTACTATTTTTAAAGTGTTAATTTGTAACAGCAACTTAAGCTGAATTTTGACAGCAATAAATGGGTGTCGTACTTTCAGTCATAACCTGAGTTTTGTGATGAATCGGACCATGAAATTTGTACAGTAGATAACAACCTATGTATTTGTAATTACACCACTGGAATTTCGTAAATCGGACACTCGATGAATTTTTAATAAATTGTTTCGTGGACTGTGGTCAGAAATACATAAATCTGAGTTCAGTCCTGAATATGAATTTTTATAAAATGTGGGTAATGAACCGGACCCCGATATTTTTACACAATAAAATATGGAATGTTTATGACGTTCTATAAAAATTTGGGAATTTTTGGAATAATCTAACTATTTTATTTAAATGTCCGAAAACAGCCGGTTTTGAGTATTAATGCTGAATTGACATAAGTTGTGACTTGCGTGTCTAAATGTCGAGTATGCTATCTGTGAATGATTTTACATGTTATATATGTTATGTGCATTATCGTATGTTTGATTTTGAGTGGGGAATGGACGGGAATCTTAGATGGGCATAAACCGTTACAGTGATGCATGTTGTGTGATAGATACGTGTAGGAACTTTGTGTTCTATTTGAAAGCCACTAAATGACTAACTGGTAAATCATACTAGGACGCGATTGACCGACCTTGACTGTTAGCTATATCTGAGAGTCTAACCGAGCAAACCGAGGTGAGTTCACACCCTTACTAAGGCATGGGAATTCCCGGTGGTTGGGAATGGGATTGAATAACTATTTATATTATCAACACTACTAGACTACCTACTACTGTCCTCGGATGAGAAGGGCACGTACGTAAAACCTACGTACACTCACACTTACTACTGTCCTCGGATTGAGAAGGGCACGTACGTAAAACCTACGTACATTCATACCTACTACTGTCCTCGGATTGAGAAGGGCACGTACGTAAAACCTACGTACACTCACACTTACTATTGTCCTCGGATGAGAAGGGCACGTACGTAAAACCTACGTACACTCATACTTAACACCATCCTCGGATTGGGAAGGACACTTATGGATACGCCTAGTCTAGTAACATACATAATGGGAAGCCCCCACTAAATATCGTAAAGGTTTGCGAATCAAGGATAATGGGTAATACATGGTTACGAAACGAACTTTCGATTCCTGATACGAACTCATTAACTAAACAACCAAACGTGAACTCACTCAACTTTGTTGTTGACTAGTTGTTACATGCCTTGCAGGTCGTTAAATGCTGTGGAGCTTGCACATGGAGGTGGTCGTTGTGGAATGCGAACTAATATGTCCCGTACTTAATGAATAAACTTTATGAACTTATTTAACCTACGTTTTGGACTTGAAACTTATGAACTATGGACTTATGCTTTTGAACTCACGTTTATGCTTCCGCTGATTAAACTAAACAAGGTTAACTAGCTTTGGTCACCAATTGTATTATGTTTGATTTTATTTACTTAATTGAGTTGTTCAATATGATTGGTGGCTCGATCCTGGTCACGTCACGCCTCCAAGCAGTGGTACTCCGCATGGTGGATTTTGGGGGTGTGACAGATTGGTATCAGAGCCATTGGTTATAGTGAACTTGGTTTTTAAAAAGGGAAAAGTTTTTGATAAAAACCAGACTATAACCAGTACAGTGCTCAACGATCCACAACGACGCATCGCTCCACGTGCAAGGCTCAACACACTAGGTGGTATGATTTGAGTTTATATTATCTACTTGCTAGATTACTTTTGCATAGTGTGATGTCATAGTATGCTTAATTAGGAAAGCAGCATGTTGTCTATTAGCCCTATTGTGTTCTTTATGACACACAATTGTTTACTAGAAATTTGACAAACGGTGGTCAAATTCTTTCTTGATTTCTTGTCACCCCGCTACAACGACTGTTTATGCATTCTATCTACTCGCACGTTTACCTCGACATGACGTCGCCATCTGACCCTCCGTACAGCCGGTTCGTACGTCAACATCCGTGAAGACCAGACTTGGCTTGCACGAACTCGGGCTTAGGAGAACAAAACCCACGCATCCCGGTTGACGAACTTTATCACCTTCACCTGTCATCGTCGCCAGAAGTGAAGCAGTCACAGTTACACGCGTTTGTCGTTATGCAACACGAAAC
Organism: Helianthus tuberosus; assembly: GCA_030545235.1. Lineage (NCBI taxonomy): Eukaryota > Viridiplantae > Streptophyta > Magnoliopsida > Asterales > Asteraceae > Helianthus > Helianthus tuberosus. The sequence continues at coordinate 8,158,955 of CM060434.1, read as the reverse complement.
CTTGCCCTGTTTTGGACGAGTGATACACTCGCGCGACCGCGATGCAACGAACTTCCCTTTTGTGCCATGCTGCCCCGCACCACTACTAGAGGTTACTTCTAGACAACAGATTTGCTGGTCAAATCCTTCGGTCATTGTTGGACCCCTGTCTTCACTCGATTCTTCGCATGAACCTCATTAATTCCCTATCGCTTTGATTGACAACCGATTTAATGAAACACCAACAACCATACCACGATTTTCACCAATCACAAGACTACCTTATTACCCTGTTGAATGGTTTATTCTTATTCTACTTGATTAGCTCCCTCGTATACCCCACTTAACGAATGGATGCCTTTACTGATGGGATTGCCTTCAGGACATTCGAGGACGGAGTTACGGATCACATAACCTACAGGCAAACACGATGACCTATACGTCTACCCTACCCCTCCTACAATATAAGAGTCATATTTTAAATTCCATGATAGTCTTCTTTAATAGGCAGAATCCTTGCGCTAGCTTTTGCACCGACACATGATTGTTGATTAATGATATGTCCAGTTTCTACCATTGGCTTAGACCAAACCATCACTCTCTTACCACAGTAACATTACGTCCTCTCTCCTCCATGCTGAGGCACCGAAACGAACACCCTCTGGTTTAAGATGGAAGGCTCGACTCCCGATCATTGGTGACCCCTCTTCGAAACCTTGAGAATGGTGATGTATTGTTGATACGATCATAATCTCTTGAACACGTTTTCGAGTCTTATCTTTGGAACCTTATGACTACGTAGACGTATTTTGGATTTATTCGCACGACCTAAGGAAACTCCTCTAAATTTGGTTGCTTACCGACTCGATAAACTGCAAACTCATCTAAGTTCATCGATCAAGGTGAATTATTTTCCCCTTCACATGTGGGGAGCCCGACAACTTTGATGGAATTTCAGTGAACCTTAACACTACAAACCTGTACGACGGTCATCCTCCTTCAGCTAGTTCTGGTTGTGCCAACCATATCGATGTAACACTCCTATCAGTTAACGACGTTGCGATTAGGATGGATTGGTCATCTCATCAGCAAGCGGAAATTCTTTGCAATGAAAAGATTGTCCGCATCCCTCGTTCTGGTGAAGAACCTCCCGTGATTTAAGACGACAAGAGTGGTGCGGTCGTGGGCATCATCTCTTTCCTTAAGGCCCAGAAGTGTTTGCGAAAGGGCCACACTGCCATTTTAGCACTCGTTACTGACACATCCACGGAAGAGAAGAGAATTGAAGACATCCCTATTGTGCGCGATTTTCCCGAGGTATTTCCTGAGGAATTACCTGGTCTTCCGCCTCATCGCCAAGTTGAGTTTCAAATCGAGCTAGCTCCTAGAGTAGCGCCAGTAGCTCGAGCACCATATCGTCTAGCTCCATCAGAACTCGAAGAACTGTCCACACAACTACAAGAACTCTTGGAAAAGGGTTTTATACGTCCTAGCTCTTCGCCCTGGGGAGCTCCAGTACTATTCGTGAAGAAGAAAGATGGTACTTTCAGAATGTGTATTGACTATCGCGAGCTTAACAAGGTGACTGTGAAGAATCGTTATCCTCTCCCACGCATTGACGACTTGTTCGACCAGTTGCAAGATTGATTTAAGATCGGGATACCATCAGCTGAGAGTCCGAGATGAGGACGTCTCCAAAACAACATTCAGAACTCGTTACGGCCATTACGAGTTTCTGGTTATGCCATTTGGGCTGACGAATGCACCAGCGGTCTTCATGGATCTCATGAACCGAGTGTGCAAGCCTTACCTGGATAAGTTCGTTATTGTGTTCATCGACGATATCCTGATCTATTCTAAGAGTCAGGAGGAACATGAGCAGCATCTACGACTTATGCTGGAACTTCTTCGAAAAGAGCAGTTGTATGCCAAGTTTTCGAAATGTGACTTCTGGCTTCGCGAAGTCCACTTTCTAGGCCATGTGGTAAACAAGGATGGAATTAATGTGGATCCATCTAAGGTTAAATCGATCAAGAAGTGGCCTGCACCCCGTACACCAACAGAAATCCGCCAATTCTTGGGTTTGGCCGGATATTACAGAAGGTTTATAAAAGATTTCTCCAAGATTGCGCAACCTCTCACTTCGCTGACTCAGAAGGGTGTCATCTATCGTTGGGGTGATGCACAGGAGTCCGCATTTCAACATCTAAAGGATAGACTTTGTAGCGCGCCTATCCTCTCACTGCCCGAAGGCACCGATGATTTCGTGGTTTATTGCGACGCTTCCATCCAAGGACTTGGTTGCTTATTGATGCAACGTGACAAGGTCATTGCCTACGCATCGCGCCAACTTAAAGTTCACGAAAGGAATTACACTACTCACGATCTGGAGCTGGGAGCAGTTGTTTTTGCGCTAAAGATATGGAGACATTATCTGTACGATACAAAGTGCACCATTTACACCGACCACAGGAGTCTCGAGCATATCTTCAAGCAAAAGGAGTTAAACATGCGACAACGCCGATGGGTCGAACTCTTGAATGATTACGAATGCGCTATCAAGTATCATCCGGGCAAAGCCAATGTTGTGGCTGACGCCCTCAGTCGAAAGGATACTTTACCAAAGCGTGTACGTGCTTTACAGCTTACCATCCAATCCAACCTTCCCGCTCAAATTCGAGATGCCCAGGTCGAAGCATTGAAAGCAGAGAACATCAGGGCTGAATCCCTAAGAGGATCGAGGCAGCGGCTAGAACAGAAGGAAGACGGCGCTTACTATGTAACAGGGCGCATCTGGGTTCCATTTTATGGCAACTTACGCGAGCTTGTGATGGATGAAGCACATAAGTCTCGTTATTCTGTACACCCTGGTTCGGACAAGATGTACCACGACCTCAAGACTACGTATTGGTGGCCTGGCATGAAAGCCCACATAGCAACCTACGTCAGTAAGTGCTTGACTTGTGCGAGAGTCAAGTCTGAATATCAGAAACCATCAGGCCTACTTCAACAACCAGAGATCCCGAAATGGAAATGGGAGCAAATTTCCATGGATTTCATTACCGGCCTGCCTAGATCTCAACGCGGAAATGATACCATTTGGGTGATCGTAGATCGACTGACCAAGTCTGCATATTTTCTGGCTATCAAAGAAACGGATAAGTTTTCTACTCTTGCAGACATTTACCTAAAGGAAGTGGTATCAAGGCACGGAGTGCCAATCTCTATTATATCCGATCGTGATGCACGTTTTACTTCTGAACTGTGGCAAGCAATGCACAAATCCCTTGGCTCACGTTTAGATATGAGCACCGCTTATCACCCACAGACGGATGGGCAATCTGAACGCACCATCCAAACCCTTGAAGACATGCTTAGGGCATGTGTAATCGACTTTGGTAATGGCTGGGAAAAGCACCTCCCGCTAGTGGAGATTCTCGTATAACAACAGCTACCACACCAGCATTCAGGCTGCTCCATTCGAGGCATTGTACGGACGCAAATGCCGATCACCTCTCTGTTGGGCAGAAGTTGGTGACAGCCAAATCACTGGCCCAGAACTCGTAGTAGATACAACAGAGAGAATTGCTCAGATACGACAGCGAATGGCGGCAGCTCGTGACCGTCAGAAAAGCTATGCTGATAAGGGAAGAAAACCACTCGAGCTCCAGGTTGGGGATCGAGTGCTACTCAAAGTCTCACCTTGGAAAGGTGTAGTCCGCTTTGGCAAACGAGGCAAACTCAATCCGCGTTATATTGGACCATTCGAAGTCATTGAGAAAATTTGGTACGGTAGCCTACAGGTTGAATCTACCCGAAAAACTTAGCGGAGTTCACAACGTATTCCACGTGTCAAATCTGAAGAAGTGTCTGTCAGATGAGACCTTCATAGTTCCTCTCAAGGAACTCACAATCGACGACCAGCTGCGATTCGTCGAGGAACCAGTAGAGATTACTGATCGAGATGTTAAGATTCTCAAGCACACAAGAATACCTCTCGTTCGAGTTCGTTGGAATGCTCGGCGTGGGCCAGAGTATACCTGGGAACGAGAAGACCAAATGAAACTCAAGTATCCCCAACTGTTTAAGAAAAACGCAACCACTACTGAGGCTGAAGCTACCGCAGAATTTCGGGACGAAATTCCAAATCAACGGGGGGATGATGTGACACCCCAGGAAAATCAGGAAAACAACGCAACTTAACTAGCTTCCTCAGTAACCACGCGCTAAATTTCGGGACGAAATTCTCATAACAGGGGGAGAATGTGACAACCCTCATAATCCCATGTAACCGTACAGTTTATTAATAATAATTAATGTGCTTGACGACTGTGTGGCATCACTTAACTGCTTTCTGATATCTGTGTTATGCTTACACGTATTTGTTAATATACTAATAAGTGTACAGAAAGGTCACTAAATAGTCCGTTATATTTTCCTAAGTGTTAGAAAGTAAAAACGTTGCAAAAATATATAAATAGGACACTTTACGGATTAATTAAGCACTTTAACGGAACAACACCGAACCGAACAACCGGACTTTATCCGGAATATGAAAATATTGTCATTTTCATTGTTTTTCTTTTTCTGAGCCAGTTAGGGTCCCTGAATACCCTAACACCCGTCATAACACACTACACACTAGTAATTGGTTTAACCTCCAACACTTTCTAACTATAACCTAAACACTTAGTTGGAATCGAACTAGTACCCCCCCCCCTTTTACAAACCGTCCCCAAGAAGGGGGACACCTCTTGTCCTTGTTGATTTAAATAATCTCACTTGTCTTATATCAAGAAGACACATAATCCGTTGGGTAATACACTTATGAATTGTCTATAAGTTCAAGGTTTAGCACTCTAATCACTTCACTTAACACATCTCACAACTCAACACTTTCTCTCTCTCTCTAAGAGCTACGGCCGAACACCCCTTGAGCACCCATCCATTTTCGGTTTTGATCTCCTCATTCCAAGGTCACATAAGTGTTAAGGATCACCTACAAGGAAGCTTGGTGCAATCGGAAGGCGAAGGACCTCACCCCATTGCTTTTATCCACTCGACTTTCGACTAGAATCTTCCCTAGCCTCGAGCTAGTAGTAAGTTGCTCTAAACGCCTTCTTGATCTTGTCTAGAGTGGTTAATAAGAGTTTCGTCGGTTAAAAATCACTAACATATAAGATCACCAACTAAAAGTCTACTAAAGTGATGAACAAGGTGGTTAATGGATGAATATGTGTGTAAATCATGTAGATCTGGTGTGATTATGACTATTGGTTGATTATCTGATGTTTTACTGATTAATATTAATGTGTCATGTTGTTGTGGTCACTAAACTTGTTAACGGAATCGATCGAACACGATTTAGAAGGTTAAACACTAAAAACAGAAATCTGTCCATACTTTACAGCCAACTTCAGTTGGCTGTAAACAGGTCTTAACCTCGACGAAAAATTGATATTTTGAATCTAAAATATGTTATTATGAAATACGGTTCTAATGGCACCAGAATCGAAATTTTTGGACTCCGTTTACTATTTTTAAAGTGTTAATTTGTAACAGCAACTTAAGCTGAATTTTGACAGCAATAAATGGGTGTCGTACTTTCAGTCATAACCTGAGTTTTGTGATGAATCGGACCATGAAATTTGTACAGTAGATAACAACCTATGTATTTGTAATTACACCACTGGAATTTCATAAATCGGACACTCGATGAATTTTTAATAAATTGTTTCGTGGACTGTGGTCAGAAATACATAAATCTGAGTTCAGTCCTGAATATGAATTTTTATAAAATGTGGGTAATGAACCGGACCCCGATATTTTTACACAATAAAATATGGAATGTTTATGACGTTCTATAAAAATTTGGGAATTTTTAGAATAATCTAACTATTTTATTTAAATGTCCGAAAACAGCCGGTTTTGAGTATTAATGCTGAATTGACATAAGTTGTGACTTGCGTGTCTAAATGTCGAGTATGCTATCTGTGAATGATTTTACATGTTATATATGTTATGTGCATTATCGTATGTTTGATTTTGAGTGGGGAATGGACGGGAAGCTTAGATGGGCATAAACCGTTACAGTGATGCATGTTGTGTGATAGATACGTGTAGGAACTTTGTGTTCTATTTGAAAGCCACTCAATGACTAACTGGTAAATCATACTAGGACGCGATTGACCGACCTTGACTGTTAGCTATATCTGAGAGTCTAACCGAGCAAACCGAGGTGAGTTCACACCCTTACTAAGGCATGGGAATTCCCGGTGGTTGGGAATGGGATTGAATAACTATTTATATTATCAACACTACTAGACTACCTACTACTGTCCTCGGATGAGAAGGGCACGTACGTAAAACCTACGTACACTCACACTTACTACTGTCCTCGGATTGAGAAGGGCACGTACGTAAAACCTACGTACATTCATACCTACTACTGTCCTCGGATTGAGAAGGGCACGTACGTAAAACCTACGTACACTCACACTTACTATTGTCCTCGGATGAGAAGGGCACGTACGTAAAACCTACGTACACTCATACTTAACACCATCCTCGGATTGGGAAGGACACTTATGGATACGCCTAGTCTAGTAACATACATAATGGGAAGCCCCCACTAAATATCGTAAAGGTTTGGAAATCAAGGATAATGGGTAATACATGGTTACGAAACGAACTTTCGATTCCTGATACGAACTCATTAACTAAACAACCAAACGTGAACTCACTCAACTTTGTTGTTGACTAGTTGTTACATGCCTTGCAGGTCGTTAGATGCTGTGGAGCTTGCACATGGAGGTGGTCGTTGTGGAATTCGAACTAATATGTCCCGTACTTAATGAATAAACTTTATGAACTTATTTAACCTACGTTTTGGACTTGAAACTTATGAACTATGGACTTATGCTTTTGAACTCACGTTTATGCTTCCGCTGATTAAACTAAACAAGGTTAACTAGCTTTGGTCACCAATCGTATTATGTTTGATTTTATTTACTTAATTGAGTTGTTCAATATGATTGGTGGCTCGATCCTGGTCACGTCACGCCTCCAAGCAGTGGTACTCCGCATGGTGGATTTTGGAGGTGTGACAGAAAGTGGGCAAGTGGAGGTTTTCCTCCAATTCCATGCTATTATCGTGATTTCAGGGAGGCCTGAGATGATGACACGTGTTCCAGACGGTTATAACCGTCTGGTTACATTTCCTTCCGTTAATCTTCTTAATCCGTCGTGAGTGCACACGGATCGCTATTTAGATCCAAGGCTGGGGAGATGCCACGTGGAAAGTGGGCAAGTGGAGGTTTTCCTCCAATTCCATGCTATCATCGTGATTTCAGGGAGGCCTGAGATGATGACACGTGTTCCAGACTGTTATAACCGTTTGGTGATGCACGATTGAGCCTTCTAGAAGGTTATTGCCATAATCCGGTGTGACTCCTTATCGTGTGGCACCAGGTGAATAAATAATGTCCAAATCTGGGTATTATTAAGCGGAAATGTCCAGCTTAGGATTCTCATCCTTTGTTTGTAATGAAGGAACAAGGATTCATGATTTTCTTTTTATCACGCAAGTGTTTGCTCGTTGTCTTTCTCTTAAGTTCTCTCTATAGGACCAGTTGCGCGGCCGCGCAATGCCAAAAGAGGGCTAAGAGATGAGGTTGTGGTATGGTCCCAAGTACTTGATATGAGGTTTTTGGGACCTTACCCCTTCATTATCCTACTTTTTTTTTTGAAAATTAATTATCCTACATATAATCTACAAAACCTACACATATCAAAATTTTCCTACATATACCTTACACGTTATAGAATTTTATCCTACACACGTCGAAATTTATCCTACACACCTCGAAATATATCCTACACAACTCGTAATTTATCCTACACACCTTTTAATTTATTCTACACTTTAAATTAAGTTGTTTTTTAATTTGAAAAAAATATATATTTTGAAAATGGGTTACAAATTTAATTTAGTTAGTTATTAAATGGGAAGAAAACAAATTAATGTGCTATGTAAGTTTACTAATATACCCTTATATTAAAATTAAATGCAAATATTAAATGAAGTAAAATGAAACATTCTTATTGGTTGAAACTTCTTCTTTTTTCTTCTTACAAAAATTTTCTTCTCATTTGAACTCTCCACTACATATATAAACATGTATATACACACATATATACACAAATATAAATTATACATATATACACACACACACCTATATATATACACACATTACACATACATATATACTTGAATATAAATTAAATTTATAGTTTTATATATACCACTCTATTAGATTTTGGTTCGCTATATACAAATTTACAACTATATCTATACATATTAGCCCAACCATGCCAATATAAGTAAATTTCCATATTATAAATTAACAACATGTATGGGATTTATGTTGTTGTACCTTAGGTTTAGGGGGTATTTCAAAAAAGTTTTTAATATTTTTCACTTCTAACCCAAAACATCTTATCTTTGCAATTTAACCCCTTTAGTTTTTTTTACTTTTAACACAAAGGTTTTCATATTTTTCAATTTAATCCTAATACTTTTTTACTTTCAACTTTGGCCCCATAGTTTTCATCTTTCGAAAGTTTTTTGTTTTACGTTTCGTTCAAAATTTTGCGAGTTAACACGCCGCAACGTGCGTGTGGGGTTCAAAGTTTTCCGTCTATTTTTTCCCATTTGAGAAGTTCGTCGCAACGTATGGGTCCTAGATCGACTTAGGTATTTTTCTATGTTTTACGTTCAGCCTAAATTTTTCGCATTAACACGCCGCAATGGGTGTGCGTGGTTCAACGATTTTACATATGCTTTTCATTTGGTTTTATTTTCTCATTTTCTGTTTATTTGGTTTTTATGAGATTTTCGGCGTTAATCGCTGGTAGTGGTGTGACATTGGTGCTACTTTGCATGATTTTATGTCCCCCGCCGCAACGCGGGGGCCTTAATACTAGTTAATATCAAATCTAAAAGTTAAACCCTAAACCGATAAACGACAGGTTGTTCATTGCCTCAATGTTTCATGTCACTACTCTAAGTCGATCGTCTCCTGCTCTCAACGTAATTGTACATGCAATATGATCATCGACTCGTCGGCCACAACATTGAATTCATAAGAAAAATATTATGCCACGAAATATGTATGTTTTTAAGGACAAAAAACTTGAGACCAAACATTGTCACTATCTCTCTCAGCAAGTTTAAATCGGGCGACACGGTTGTCCAAATCGCTCGAACTTCGCTCGACGCTCACTCGGAATATTTACTACTCGAAAAATGCTCAATTGATTTGAGGCTCGGTTTTAAACGAGCCGCTCCGCTCTGTTCGGTTTGTAAACGATCCAAGCACGAGCAAAGGTTCGCTCGGTTCGGTTCGGCTCGGCTCGTAAACAACCCTATGTAAATGTCTGTGAATTTGGAGAATATCATGTTCACCTCTATAATTTTTTAATATATTTTAAAAATAGTTGTAAGTGGAGGTGAGAGAAAAGGTAATAATGATAAAAGTATAAAAAATATTAGAGAAAATTACTTTTTGAGTCCCTGTGTTTTAGGGGTATTAGCCACTTGAGTCCAAAATCAAAATGTTTAACGCCTTAAGTCCTTACAGCCACTTTTCTTAACTATTTGAGTCCAATTTTTTAACACCATCTACCAAGTCTGTTAATTACGATGGTAATTTAGTCATTTAAACACAAAGTACACGTCTTATATACACATGAGTACAAGAAACAAGTCTTTAATGCATAAAGTTGTAATATATATTATATATAAAAACAAATTACATATATATAATATAAACACACACCAGCACACACACACCTACCCACACTTTATCTCTCATCTTTACATACTCTTCTCTCCCTCTCTCTAAACACCACCAAGAACCATACACCACCATCACCACAATAATCCACCACCTCCGGCCCTACCTCTATCATCACCATCAGAGTCGCCGCCAACATCTCCCTGCCGCCAACACCACCAACATTAAAACCCCAACACCACCATTCCACTGCCGCCACCTCAAAACACCCACCAACACCACCATCCCCTCCCCGCCGCGTTCAACAGCCACTCCATCGTGAAGATTTGAAGCTTAAACCCTCACCAATGTCGCCATACTACTGCAGATCACAAGTCATTTTTGATCGATTTATGTTCCGGCAGCTTTGAGACCGAGATCTGAAAAGACGTTACAGATCTGAAAAGAAGTTGTGATGTATGCAGTGATGGTGGTGGACTTGCAGTGGTGATGACGGTGGACCTGCAATGGTGATGATAGTGGTGCGGTGGTGGACCTGCAATGGTGATGGTGGTGGTGTGGTGGTGGACATGTAGTGGTGATGGTGATGGTGCGGCGATGATGGTGGTGGTGGTGTGGTTGAGAGAGATAAGAGAGAGAGAGAGAGAGAGTAATCAGTGTTATGAGTGTGTGAGAGATAATAATAATTATAATACTCCCCCCGTCCCACTAAAAGTGTCCTATTTTGAATTTTCAAAGTCTTTATTTGTAAACTTTGACCTTAAATAATTTTGTTTGTGTTAGATAATACTTGATGAAAGTTATATGATTTGAGTGTGTTTTACAAGTGTTTTTATCGGCTTACTTTTCATCAAGTTTTATATAACACAAAAAATATATAATTAAAGTCAAAGTTTATAATTAAAGACTTTGAAAATTCAAAATAAGACACATTTAATGGGACGGAGGTAGTAATATAATAGGGGTAATTTGGTCATTTGACAATAGTTAACAGAATATTTCTAACGAAGTTAAAAAAATGGACTCAAAGGGTTAAGAAAAGTGGTTGTAGGGACTCAGGGCGTTAAACATTTTGATTTTGGACTTAATTGGTTAATACCCCTAAAATACAGGGACTCAAAAAGTAATTTTCTCAAAATATTATTTAATTGAAAAGAAGAAAGAAATGGTAGTGTTTTTTAGTGTTATTATAAAGATGAAGAAGATGACTCAATTGTGAATGCTCTAACTAAGAGTAACAATAACGTTTCAAACAGGTTGAATGTGAGTGGGGCTTCCCGTTGCCCATACTGAATCAGCCCCTGGCTTCAAGCTATTAGCCCGAGCTGCTACGATGGTTGTCAGGCAACCGAAATCTTTATGTGTATGGTATATAGGCCATGTTTGGTTTAGCTTTTCAAAACAATTTATGACTTTTTGAAAAAGTTATTAAGTCGCAATGGAGTGACTTATTGACTTTTCTCCTTAACAATTTCATGCCCAACACCTTTAAACTTCTCAAAAAGTCAATAAGCTAATAAGTCACTAAAATAAGTAATCCTAAACACCTAATGATGTGAAGCGATGACTTGAAATCTTTAGCTTATTTGTTTATTTGAAACAGAACATACTAAATGATTTTTTAACGTTAAAAAATAACACTCTAGATTTGTTAAATCGTTAGAAAACTGAAAACATAAAGACATTAGAATTAATAAATTAAGGATTTGATGTCTCAAATTGGTTTGGGTTTGAAACCAGGCTTTCATCTAAGATACAATTTATGATTATTGTTCACTATCGAACTTAGGGTGAACGGGGCGCTTTGCGGGGAGGGGTTCGGTGAGGCTAGTCCCCGAGCGGGAACACCGCCGCCGACCCCTCGGGGAGTGTAAGCGGGGAGTGAGGAGCAGTGGGTGTTCACCGCACAAGTTTTCAATTTTTGAACGTTGGGCAACGGTTATTAAGGAAAAAAAAATCAATTTTAACCTATAAATAATGTGAATGAAGACGCCGGCAACGAAGAAGATGACGCTCGGGGTAAAAAGGCAAAAATGGAGAGCCAATGTTGGTCAAAATACCAAGAAGAGGCGTTGGCGAAGGCGTGGGTACATTGCTTTACCGACAAAAAGAAGGGCAATCAACAAACCCGCGATGGTTTTTGGCGTAAGATTTTAGATCATTATAACACCACCGTTGGTGGAAGTAACCGGACCGTGCATTAAGTACGGTCTAAATGGATACCGATGATGACGAAAATAAACTATTTCAACGGCCTATACCAACAAGCGGTAAAAATTATATTTTTTAACGTTGTATATTTTTTAAATTTGTTTACTAAGTTCATTTGTTTTTAACACTTGTTATTTTATAATATGTAGGATCGCACACGAGAAAGCGGGTGTAACGATCTCAACATGATGAAAATCGCTTTAAAGGATTTTCAAAATAAATATCCGAGCGGTTTTCAACATGTCGAGGCATGGGAGGTCGTTCGAAAACACGACAAATGGGCCCAAGTCCCATTGTTGGGTGAGGAAGGGGAATGTTCGACACAAAAAAGAAAGTCCGTTGACGTGGACCCTTCCATACCCGATATGAACGAAGACCCCTCGCCACAAAGAACACAACGACGAGACAAGCGTCAAGCGACATCGTCCGAGGGCTCGGCTGAGTTGGCGGCACAATTCAAAGAGTACACCGCCATGAAAGAAGCGAAGCACGCGATTGAATTGAGGAAGAAAAGAGAGTCGGAGGCTCGCGATCTCATGACGGAACAACGCGAGACGATGAGAAACTACGCGCACGATCGAGATATGAAAACATTCCTCAAGCCGCACGACGATGCTCCGCCGGAAATGTTGCCGTTCATCCTCGCCCGAAAGCGCGAGATCGCTAACAAGTACGGGAGGCCGTGCAATTTCTAAAATTTTTATGTAGTATTGCGATGTAATTTTTATTTTATTAAATGAAATGTAATTTTTTATTTTATGTAAATTATGTTTTACTTTTTATAAAAATATTTTCTTAATTAAAAAAATAAAAAAACAAGTCCCCCAAGAGAGGAGTGCCGCCATCAAATTGAGGGTGTGAGAAAAGTTAAGTGGGGAGTTGACGTGGCGTGTGATGATTGACTATGGGTAAGAGAGGTCACTCCCCACTTAGAGGAGTGCCCCTTACACCCTTATCCATCAACCTCAAAGGAGGGACACTCCCACTTCTCAATCTACATTATTGTTCTCAGTTCTCACCATGAAACTTGATCCGTCAGTGTCATAGGTAGCCAGGTAGTGATACCATAAACGCTTTTATAATTATTTTTTTTAAACTAATCTATACTTTACAAAATAATTAGATATGAGATCAAAACACATCATACTTATGAGATGTTATTTGAGTGAATAAACTATAATTCATGAGTTAAGGTTTAGTAATATACTTATGGTTAAACACTAATTGCGAGTTGCAAGATTTATAGAAAATAGAGATTTAAAAAAGAATAATTACAAAATTCTAAAACTTAAAACGATTAGAATTTTATTCAATTTCTATAAATTAAACTAGCTATAGACATAATTCAAATCAACACATAAAAACAAGATGGAAAAATAAATATAAAAACTGATAAACCATTCAATTACATTACAATCAATTTAACATTAGAACACTTCACTCAAAAGAATCATATTATAATCACCAAATACGATACAATAAGAATATAATAAATAATATACAACCAAAACTTTTTCATGATCCACCAACCTTTAGGCAGGAGGATAATGGGGATGAGATTACAGTGGCAGCAGCAGCAGCCACAAGTAATCAATCTGAACCAAAGCTTCATTCCATCACCATGTCCAACACACACGTGTGTCCGAGGAACCTTAGCGAAGAATGGATGGGTCAAGCGGACATCGGGAACCAATGTTCCGGCCACTTGGGATATGATCGCTTAAATAAACTCATGCATACCGTGTCATTCTGCTGGAGAACACCATTCAATAAGCACTTCATCGCACCTACAAATATATGACGGAAAATACAACTTTTATTAGATATTCCTAATTCAGATAGAGAAAACAAATCTTGGTAGTGACGTACCATGTGTACCAACGGGCTCTTTAATCCGACCACGGCGACCCAATTTTGTCCAAACTTCCACAGGCTGTATTATGACAAACTCGTCAGAAAAAACCTCATAAACTAATGTATAAAATAGAAAGAAAAGAAACACATACCTTGAACCATTTCACATCCTCTGGATTATGGAACATATATCTGACTGCAGCTTTTGACTTTGAAACACGTTGAGGATAACTGAAATCAAACAATAAATTACACAATTTTCATCAACTATTCTGATGCAGGAAAACAATACGTATATTAAAGGTTAATAGATATATGACAAGTTTCTTACCCGGTTAAGATGATTTTTTTCAAAATAATTTTATCAGGGTCAATACTTTTTAACGAGCCAACAGCAGCCAACGCGGGTGCAACAGAATCACCTCTACTCTTCAAAACAATCAAAGGAAGAGGAGGAAAAGAAATTGGTGCATATACTGAAGCTATAGAAAATCTTCCTGCGTGTAAAAATCTTTCCATCTTATGCTTGTCTGAGTTAAAATTGTCAGACGCAAAAGTTGGCCTGCAATTTTTTTTTAGAATTTAAAGTGGTCAAAGTATGAATGATGGTAGATATACAAAACATATAACAGAGATAAGTGATACCTTGTGATAAACTGTCGGAAGCCAACATGAAATATTAGTTCTTCTTTGGCTTTTATGGGATCAGTGTAAGTCTCGTGCTTCTTTAACCTGCCAAAACAAAACATTTAAAACTTTGAGACCAGTCAACCACATAACCATGGACGCATAATTAGGGCTGTAAACGAACCGAACAAACAGTTTGTGAACCGTTTGGCGGGAAGTTAGTTTGTTTAATAAAAGAACGAACACGAACAAGAAATTTCACACATTAAGTTAAACGAACGAACATCAACAAAGCTTGTGCTTGTTCGTTTATGTTTGTGTTCATTCATTTAAAGGTTTTTATATGTTGTATTTTGTTTTATTTTTTTAGTTTTTAAAATTTGAAACCCTATTTATACTTTATGCCTCCTATGGGTGCTAAACAGGCTGTGTTCGCGGGTTGGAGTGTCATACATATGAACCCAAACACGACCCGAATATCCGATTTTTTTCATTTTATAATTTTTTTATGCAAATTAATATATTAAAATTAAAATTTAATACGATACCTAAAGTGCAGAACAGAAATCTTTGATTCATGTTGCAAAAGACCACATGCAATGACCGGCATCGTCTTCCCGAGAGCGCATAACTTTGAAGCAATATGAACCGGGACTTGGCTGATGTGGAGTGCCACGTAAGAATTTGCAAGCACACATTCATCTGAATTTCCTTGTTCCATGTCTCGAGCTTTAGACAGAACGTGCTTATGTGTTCTAGTAAAATTATCAAATGCAAAAATTCTCGCGTATTCTGGTGGTAGTGATTCCTAAAAACATGAATAAGGTTAAAAAGTGGGTAAAAACTATGAGAATCATAGTGTCATATGTATAGAGCTTACCTTAGGGTCCCATGAAGATGTTCGAAACGACTTAAGGCCTCTGTATTTAGCAAACCGTTTCCTGGCGGGAATGTCAACTGGAGCATCCACTTCATCAGGAAACTCTGAAACAAAGCATCCAGTTAAATTCAAAAATAAATACATAAAAAACTAAGAATCTATTTTTTAATCAAGAAATCATTTCATACCCTCATCTTCAGCATGTGCCTCTTTTATTTTTCGAATATCTTCTTCTATCTGCTCCTTCGTCAGATTATCATTATCCTGCAAGCAAATAATATATCTTACTTTGAAATTCATCCCAACCGTATATTGAAATATCTAAACCACTAGCAGTTCACATTTCATACTAGCTAATGTGCACATATATGCTTACAATTTATTTAATTCAGAACAGTATAAAACAATTAGTATAAAGTAAATGTTTGATGACTGTTATCATTGATATCCATATATACAGTTCATACATTATGAAAATAAAAACCATCTTTATACTTACTTGCCCTCAAAGTTGTATAAATTGTTTCCTAGGTTGCAATTAGAGGCGTCAATTCCGACCAATTTACTTATAGGGTTCGATTTGGGTTATGTTCTCTCTTATGTAAAAAAATGAATCCAATGAGATGAGTGGGTCCCAAAGCGTGTCTTAAATGCAGAAAACATCCCAACTCATTTATTCAGAAAAGTAGATATTTATTGCAATATTTTTTCAGATAAATTTTGAAACTAACTATTTTAAAAACTTCTTTTTAAAGAAAGTGTTTCGGGTCAACCCCTGTTGACCCATCTTGTTTCAACCCATACTAAAGACCGCCAGTTTTGACTTTTGACCCATTTGCCACTTGTAGTTTCGATTCCGAACATAACTCAGCAAAATATATATTACGAAAAAACACACAAATAAACAGCATTGAAGCAAGGACATAACATAATACTATAATAGGTTTTTTAAGATACCATCATCATAGAATCAGCTTCGGTTTCTTCATCAGAATCCCGAAGGTTGAGTGAAGCCTGGTCAAACTCATGGTCAAACTTCCCACCTTCACTTTGACCAGTAACGTCATGTTCTCCCTCATCAACCACCATGCCATTTTCCGAACCGTCATCATCGCTTTCAGTACCTGACACGTCAGATTCATCCACGATCCAAGCAGCCTGCAAAGTAAAATCAATATAAAATTATATTATATGTCAATATGTGGCACTTGTTAAAATAACTACTTACCTGGTATTCAGAAGTACCCCGGGGAAGAGACCGTTTTTTATGCTTCTTTTCTTTATGTAATCTATCAGCTTCTTCCATTTCTGCCTCTGTTGGCCATGTCTATAAAAAAACAAAAATCAAATTTTGTTGTGTCTTGAAAATTCTGATTGTTTAAGTGACTAATACAGAAAAATTAACAATAAATTTTTGAGAAAAGGGACAAATGTTTTAACCCTTAATAATCAGACTTTAACAAAAGTAAATAATGTTTTCTAAATAGAGACCAAAAAAGAAACTGGGTTAACTAGAATTATTTACAAGATGCATTAGAAATTCTGCACTTTATAAATAATTTCTGTTAAAAGGCAGCCTGAAGTAGCAAGTAATTGAGGGCAAAAAACGACTGAAACAGCACCCAGAAAAAAAACGATGAGAAAAAAAGAAGAAACGAATGTGTTCTTGTGAATATGTCTAACATTGATTTGATACATAACAAAAAGCTAAAAAATCCTCTATAAACCTTACCTGTTCCCCTTGAAGAGGATCGGGTATGTTTTCAACAAGTAAAGGCTCTTGCTTCATCGGATCCGGGAGTAAAGTTTTGATAACCTGCAAAATTTAATATCGCGATATTAAGTTAACACTGTTGGCAAGTTTGCAGATACTAAACGAAAACATAATGAATCCAGCAGTACTTAAAGAAGTTATACTTGTAAATCATTTACTTCATCTGCATCCATGAAATCCCCGTCTTTTCTAGCGTTTAACGAACATGGATCCTTGAGAAGTTCAATCTTTCCCAACTGAAAATCCCCAGCGCCTGATACATGAACCTGACGAAAAACACGTTAGACGCTTAAGCAAAACTTTATACCGCCAAGTGTGTGGTAAGTACTTTAATGAAGACATACTAGCTGGTTTACGGAAAGATTGCGGGCTCGAAGATAGCCAGTGATGCGAAGGGTACATTTTCCGGACTCATCAGCCACCATATCCACCTATCATCGTATAAAATACACAAAAAGATATCAGATATATTTATAATAAAATATATGCATTTCTAAAGTGAGAATATTAATAATTTACCGTGTGAGCCATGAGGTAAGGTCGTTGGGTACGCCAATGAGGTATCGTGGGCCTTTGCTCTTTGAAAAGAAACATGAACTGCATAAAATCCATGTCAAATTACAAGTCAGACTACATATCTTAACGGTCAAAGACAGGATAGCTTGCAAACGAACCGAACGTTCAGCGAACCGTTCGTGAACCGTTCGGCTGGAAGTTCGTTTACGTTCGTTCGTTTAATAAATGAACGAACATGAACAAAAGCCGCATTCGTTCACTTATTTTGTGAACATTCCGTAACGTGTTCGTTTATGTTCGTTTGTGCTCGATAGTTCATTAGTGTATTTAGTTTTTATATTTTATTTAAATTCTTCAAAATCCGGACAAAAAAATATTTAAATAAGTATCAGTGTTTTATATATTCTGTTCATGAACGCTTGTTTGTGTTCTTTTGTTTAATTGTTTCCATTTGTGTTCATGAACGTTTGTTGCCTGAAATTAACAAACTACACGTTCATTTTCTTACAGACGAACACGAACATAAAGCCGCATTCGTTCACTTATTTTGTGAACATTCCGTAACGTGTTCGTTTATGTTCGTTTGTGTTCGATAGTTCATTAGTGTATTTAGTTTTTATATTTTATTTATATTCTTCTAAATCCGGATAAAAAAATATTTAATAAGTATCAGTGTTTTATATATTCTGTTCATGAACGCTTGTTTTTCTTTTGTTTCCATTTGTGTTCATGAACGTTTGTTGCCTGAAATTAACAAACGACACGTCCATTTTCTTAGAGACGAACACGAACATAAAGCCGCATTCGTTCACTTATTTTGAAAACATTCCGTAACGTGTTCGTTTATGTTCGTTTGTGCTCGATAGTTCATTAGTGTATTTAGTTTTTATATTTTATTTAAATTCTTCAAAATCCGGACAAAAAAATATTTAATAAGTATCAGTGTTTTATATATTCTGTTCATGAACGCTTGTTTGTGTTCTTTTGTTTAATTGTTTCCATTTGTGTTCATGAACGTTTGTTGCCTGAAATTAACAAACTACACGTTCATTTTCTTATAGACGAACACGAACATAAAGCCGCATTCATTCACTTATTTTGTGAACATTCCGTAACGTGTTCGTTTATGTTCGTTTGTGTTCGATAGTTCATTAGTGTATTTAGTTTTTATATTTTATTTATATTCTTCTAAATCCGGATAAAAAAATATTTAATAAGTATCAGTTTTTAAATAAAATCTGGTTCGGTAAGTGTTCATGAATAGTTTTTAAACACATATATTTCCTTAACAAACGAACACGAACAATGTCTTGTTCGTGTTCGTTTCCAGCCCTAGGTTGGAGTTAAAACAATAATTTTGGTATGTGTCTAGTCATGAAACCTAACACACCATTCGTCTTTAAATAATGAAGTTCCTAATACAGACTTAGCGTGTCAATTGTCAAATATGATTTACAAAAATTCCCATTCCAATAATAGAAATATAAAATTAACATGATAATTCCGAAAGTTTATCATTTATGCAATAAAAATACATATTAAACACATGTACCTTGTGCAAATCGTCTTTAGTATCTGCTGGATAAAACTTGCAATCTTCTGGGAATTCTGAAGAGAGGCTAGAAACACATGCTTTCTTTAAATCATTTCTCTTTTTTAAATCAGATGGTAAATCCTGATAAACAAAAGATTCTACTGTCAATATAAACAAAAAACTTCTTATATACATATTAATCTTTTAAAAGCATATAAATTTGAAAAGTGCTTACACGAAGAAAAACAGCAGTACTTGGTAAACCAAGAGATCTAAACACCGAGAGACATTGAGAGCCAAATTCATCGACGTAATAATTGGAACTACCGCGCTCACTTGAACGGTTAGCAGACGCCACAAAAACTATCAGATCTGCCATCTTTAATAGAAATATACAAGAGCGTTAACTTAATTCAACCAACATATAGAGAGGGTTAGGTTCATTTCAAAACGCTAAATAATTGCAGAACTTTGAGAACTCCTAATAAAACAATCACTTTATTTATATATTTTTATTTTTAGTGTACTTTTAGCATTTATTATATATATTTTTATGATAAAACTACTCTTAACATGTATGTAATCATAAAAATACATATAATAAATGATAAAAATTACAGTAAATATAAATTTATATAAATAAAGTGATTGTTTATTAGAAGTTCTGAAAGTTCTGCAATTATTTAGAGTTCTGAAATGAACCCAACCCTATATATATACACACACACAAATAGATTATAGACACAAAATGTTTGAAAACCATGAAGGTTAAGTACCTTGGCCATCTCCATACATGCCATCAAATCACCATGAGGTGCTTGTAGGACCTACAAATACAAGTAATGGTAAAATATACTAAACTTTATATAGTGTTATGTAACAAGTAAAAAATTAAAACTTGAGAATGTGATAAAATATATTTCATATTGTGACTTGTGTCAACCTCTTGCATATAACATTTTATATAAATCGATAAAAGATACAACAAGTCAACCTACCGTTGCTCTTAGCCGATACTCGGATGATGCAACTGCTGGGAAGTGAATTCCTGTATTCTCGTTTGAGAGTAATGCTAAAAGGTCGCCTGCTAGTGAGCTTACATTTGTAGAAGCAGACAGCCCAAATAAAACCTGATTTACGGAAACGAATTGGGATTTTGTAAGTTATAACTATTGATGATTCACAAGGTCAATAAAGTAAAGTCGACGTTTTTATCAAGAAAACTCACTATAACACGGGGAGCACTAGTTGTTCCACTAGAAGCCCTTTTCTCTTTCAAAAGGGTAGCCCTCTTCTGCTCTCTCATCTACATCATTCAAAAACCAAATATTATGCACCATCCACATATATCTAGTTTCAAGCTACTTTTTGCTAATATGAAACCTGAAAAAGGGGGAGTTCATCGGTTCAGTTTTAGGTTTATTCGGTTTAGAGATTTTTTCAGCCGAAACAAAAAACCGTACTGAATTCACGCCATTCAAAGCTGAACCTTGGAAACTTTTTTCAGTCTAAACCAAAATTTGGCTTGTTTTTTCGGTTTATTCTTTGAAACTTTTTTCAGACTAAACCAAAAAACATGGAGTTCAACAGCAAACAGAAAACAAATCTGAATTTGGTTCGGTTTTCGATTTCCATTTGCAACCGAATAAACCAATTAACTTTTTATATTTTTTAAAAACTCTTTTTAACCATAAATTGTTATTAAATTGGGTTCTGCTAAATAGCAAAACTTAATACCCATTATTAGTTATTCAGGTTATTCAGTTCGAACCGAATTCATATTTTGTGAAACCGAAAACCAAACCATATATCAAATTTCATTCAACTTAGACCATGTGTAGTGGTACACATGAATAATGCCCCCACCCATGGGCATTGTGCGACACGTGTCATCCAAGTCAGCAAAGGGGCATTATGGGTGTTTTTCACAAATGGGCGTAGTGGGATAATGCCCAATAATGCCCCATCAATGATTACCCAATTATTATTTTCTTGTTTTTTTTTAATTTAAAATTAATTGTATTTGACATGGAAAAAACTCATTGGCCAAACAATTTGAAAAGAGGGACACTTGAGCGTGTTTTAAAGAACGCCGGAGGGGGGGTTTTGGTTCAATCACGCCGGAAAACGCCATGGGGGGTGGGGGACGGGCGTGTTTTAGCGTTTTTGGGGGGAAAAATTTGGGCAATCACGCCCATTACGTTCGGTCTTATAACCAACCACAAGTTCATAACTAATAGCAAAGTGTAAAGGTTGCAAATTACCATTTTATTACGTTGAAGTCGAGCAGCCCGAGCTCCCTTAACCACATTGCGATCAGGTTTGCTAATCTTACTCTTATCTAAGTTCCAATAAAACAATTAAAAAACACATTGTAAAGAAAATCTCAAAACAATTCAACAACAAAATCAAATAATAATTAACTTGAACTACACATTGTAAATAATATCTCAAAACAATTCAACCATAGAATCAGATAACTAACTTAAAACACATATTGTAAATAAAATCTCAAAAACAACTGAACTATAGAATAAGATAATTAACTTAAAATACATATTGTAAATAAGCCCTCAAAACAATTTAACAACAGAATAAGATAATTAACTTGAGAATTTGATAAGTTGTGTTGTAAATAAACAGATAAATGAATTAGGAAACCTTTGGTGGATGTTTTGTGGAGGTTGCGAGAGGATTTGGAAGCAAAACGAGTCTTGTGTGACTTGTTAACTTGAGATCGAGAACTACCCGCCATTGTTGTTGTTGGAGGTGAAGAAGAGAATAAACCCTAACTGGGATTTAAGACGAAGAACGTTATGTTATGTGTGTGTTTTTTGTGAAATGTTTAGGTAATGGGCTGGGCTACGACCCACTGGATCAATTAGCTTAGCCCGTATAAAGTTACCTATCTATTGGTGTGACCCGATCCATTAATTCTCTTTCTTTTCTTTTTTCAAAGTTTTTTGTTATTGCTGAATAAGTTGAGTGGGAAACAAGAGGCAAAAGATCAAATACAAATACTTTTAAATGTATAGAACGTATGAATTAAAGGTTTTACTGAAAAAATGAGATGGTATTTTCGTAATTATTTACTCGTAGAGTAATTATCAAAATTACCATACAAATGATCTTGTAGGTAATTTTGATATTGTTAGGTAATTTTGTAAAATGTTCTTATAGGGTAATTTGGATCTTTGTTAGGTAATTTTCTAAAGTATCATAATTACTCTACAAATGACCTTATAAGGTAATTTTGATCTTGTATGGTAATTTGGTAGAGTATCATAATTACTCTACAAATGATCTTGTAGGGTAATTTTGAATTGTATGTTGATAAACTATTAGAGTGATTTTGATACACTTGTAGAGTAATTTTGATAATTACCCTACAAGATTATGGTAATTTTGATAATTTACTCTATGAGTAAATAATTACAAAAATGTCACCGCGTTTTTTTCTCTTTTTCATACCTTTCCTACGTTTTGTACAATAAGTCTATTTGAACGGGAACTTTTCTCGGAAAGAAGAATGCGTTACGTAATAAAAAAACTAGAATTATTACCCGCGCTTCGCAGCGGGGTTTAAGTAGATAATTCATAGTAGTATTTTAGTGTTATAGGTATTCTACGAAGTAGTTTTGATATTTCTCTAGCGTTACAACCACATGTGTTACACGGTTGCATAAGTGTAATTTTATATAATAAATAATAAAAAATTATATTCTTAAAAAAACTCGTATATTGCACTTGGTGAATAAAATATAATGTCATATGTTGACACAAACACTCGTCAAGATTTATCTTTTAAAAATGAACATTGATGTACTATTTACTTATTATAACATTTTACTATGTTTTTTTTTTATTTTGTATAAATGTAATTTTATGTAATAAATAATAAAAAGGATATATCTTTAAAAAAACTCGTATATTGCACGTGTTGAATAAAACATAATGTTATATGTGTCACACCCCAACTGATGACGGAAACATCGGGGCGCGGCACTAGGCGAACCAGATTGCTCAAGAGTCCATAACAACTAATTGTTACCAATATTTTAAAGGTTAATTGTCCCATACCAATCAACAAATATTCAACAAGTAATTATTACAAATAACAAGTTTCTCTCGAACAAAACAAGTCCGACACCTAGATTTCTATTGATGTAGTTTCTAGACTGCCTATCTCGATTCGCCATAGCATAGCATAGCATCCTATCAACCTGTCACATACGTTAAAATAAAGTCAATACATATAATGTAAAGGTGAGTACACAAGTTTGCATAGTATATAGTATGGGAAAACGTTTACGCATAACCAACATGTATCATGTAACGGGCGAAGCATGTAACTATCTAACTATGTTCACACTTAACCACAAGACTGCGTTGTAGAGTATGCACGACACATGCCCAGCGGACACGTGAAGTAAGGTGATGTGATCCCTAGCAACCCCTGTCCACGATAGGTGCTGAGTCCAAACTATAGTACTATCGTTGCTAGAGGCGGTAGAGTGTAACACTGTCTAAACATAGTAACAAGCATTCATAGTTCACGTATAACATGCGGAAGCGGTTAGCATTAAAAGTGTTTGCGTTGTGTGTTGATGTGTTTGATAGAGAACGTATGTAACACCCAAAAGTGCATTAAAAAAGTGGGTTCGAGTATACTCACAGTATGCGTTTAACAAATAAACACAACCTTTATTGGATTGAAGGGAGCGCGTTGGAGTTAGCCTGAGCATAGAACAGTAGCGTAAGCGTTGATGATGTGCTAAAAGTGGTTTAATAAAAACAACTAAAATTAACCCTAATCTAGACACTCTAAGCTTTAAATTTATAAACTTAGACTCGATCTAAAACTAAAACCACACAACCGGCAAGTGTACCGATCAATGTAGTAAAGCTAGAGTAAGTCCGAGTATCGAACCCACGAGACTCTAAGGATTACGCTAAGACTCTATCTAGACAAATACTGACACGACTTACTAATTGTTTATTGATTGAGGGGGGGTTTCTAAAAATCCTAAATAAAATATTAAACTAGAATATTAATAAAATACTAAACACGAACGTGGACGAAGACTTTAATCAGAGGTGATGAAGACTACCTAGGCTAGACGCAAGCTAAACTCTGAATGGATTTCTATTCGGTAGTTTTGTGGTATGGAACCGGGATCTTTAAATGCTAAACCTATTAAGAAACCAACTAAGCCACTCGATCCTTCTCAAGGCGATTCTTGTGGCACTACCTAGGCTGTTACGCTTACCGGTTTTTAGATTTCCTCACAGTCCTCTAACTTCTTGAAAGTGCCTAAATAAGACGATCTACCTTACAGCGCGAAAGTCTAAGGCAACTATGGGTTTTAATCTTGGTTTAATAGACAAGAGAATGTTTAAGGACTAGACCGATTTCTTAGACCTAGCTATAAACCAAACCGAGACCTATTAATAACCTCGAGCCTCACAGCGACAAGATTAGCAGAACACTTGATTTTATTAAATTACCAAATATTACTTCTAAGGTTACTTACACGATTTTCACCCTAAAGGATTAATGATCTATTACGTGATATAGACACTCACCTAAATCAAGAACCCTAGTACAACCCTATTATGTGATATAGACCGTCACCTAGGATTATACGAAACAATAAACAACAATAAAACAATATCAAGCATGCATATACACCAAGTTAAAATTCCATAGCCGTTACAATACAAGAAAATCCATAAACCACTCAAAAACCGAATAAAAATCCAAACTTTATTTAAACCATTGTCTCGCCTAGGTAGTTAAAGAGTTTTAGCCAGAAAACATAATCAAAAACATGTTCATAATCATAGTATAATCTGAATTCATTGAGTTACAAGTAAAACGAACGAAAACGAAAGAAAAAGGATGATTAAACCCGTAATCTTCACTCCCGAACGCTCCAAGATGTTACCCGAATGATTCCTTGCTTCCGAACACTCCAAGAACCTTCAAACAGCCTCCAATGGTGCCTAAGAACTCCAAATTCGTAAGTGTATATCCGCTGTTGTTGATGATGATGATGATTTATTTATATCTTTTTAAAAACCCTATAGCCGTTGCAGTTTGAACACAAAGTCGGTGCAGACAATTCCTTTTCTCGCGACCCAATGTCTGAGATTCACGAAATTGCTGCTTTTCGTCCGTGCCATCTATTAAGCAATCCCCTTCTCCATATTTATTTAATTCAGCCCAGAGATATAAATCGGCCCTTTATTTGATGTATATAACTCGAGATGGGCTTGGCCCATTTTCAGCCGTCCAACTTCTCTCCTAATTGCCGTTTGATGTAATATGTATAATGTCCCATGTCATCTGATGTTGACTAAGAATCATTAATCCCTTAGGGTTTCATTAATAATGTATTATATAAATGTCAAAAGGCCTAATTCATAGTCATGCATGCTGGACTAGGCAGTTTGGTTGTGGTGGCCCATAAAGGCTTCTCCTTTAGTATATGGCGGCCAACAACAAAAATCCCCTCAAAATTAATAGTGGCCGCCTTTAATAATCAATATATATAACTCCTAGATAGCGGGCTTGGTCCACTCACGAAAATAGTGGCAATTTTACTTCGGTCTCTGATACCCCACTCTGCCCAACTTGCTGGTTATTTCCATATTACTTGTTTTCGCTCCATTTGCACCAGGACCTGGCAAAACACAAAATAATATAATATAATACTAAAACTAAACAAAAACAAATAAAAACTATAAAAAAATATACAATCTACACGGGACAAATATGTGTATTTTACCCTACATCAAATATCCCCACACTTAACCTTTTTTTCGTCCTCGAAAAAGAATTATGCATAACGGAATCATAGACGGAATAATTATTCGGGAACAAAAGCTTAGTTACTTATTAAAATCGAAACTTGTGTTAGCCGCGATTGCAAGTATTCGTGTCCTCTTAAACCCATTCGTGTCCTCTTAAACCCAAACCCGGTTCCAAGCCCTTATCATGCGATTTTAGTTCAAGTGCGGTCAATCTACCTAGGGTCTCACGCTAAGAATTGCAAGTCCACCTAATCCCCCCTCAAGCTTATAGGACAAAAGGAACAACCACTGGGCTATTTCCTAACCGCCTTATACCAAGATCAAGAGAGTTTAGAATCAAATCTTTTTTTTTTCATCACTTTTTCATTTTTTTTTCGAGCGTAGACGTTGCTTTCCCTAACCCAAAGGCATTCCGGCTGTAGAGTCGCTATCCCCAACCAAGATTACATAGGCATGCGCTACTTTCATTTAGTTTCTAGCTCTTTTTTTTTCTTTTCAACGAGATAATGACAAGAAACTCTAACGATCTTAACTTATAACGGCATCCCTTATACTATTATTGGCGGTTTCAATTTCCCCACTTTCCCTAGATGAGAACCCACTAGTAGACCGACAATTAGGTATATTTAAGATCAAAGGAACCCAGAACCGAATCGAGCCTACCCGCACATCCCAAACTAGACACAAGCTCAATTATATTATCTCATATTATTATTATTTGAACCCGAACAAAAACCTGACTTTTCTATCATTTCCCGCTTTTTAGTTTTGCAAACTTCTTGTTTCAAAAGACATTTTCTAACTTTTTTAATTTTTTAATTTTTAAATTTTTAAATTTTTTTTGTATTTTTCAAATTTTTATGACTCAAGACTCACTAACTAAGACCTAAACGACAGTTTCCCATCCCCACACTTAAACTCTACATTGCCCTCAATGTAGGATGGAAACCGACTAAAAAAAACTAAAATAAATAAGAAATAAAAAACAAAGGGCATAAATGGAAATGACTTAGCTGGTTATATAACAACGCGTATGCTTCAAATCTCTCGTCCAATCCAGCTCGATCGTATAACATTTCATTCGCGATCGGCTTTGACTCTAACTGGTATACTCGATAAATGTCTGATATTTGATAAGCAGCTCCAAAGTCACCCAAATGGAGATTGAGTACGGGTGGTACGATTCAAACATGCATAAACAAAAACAAGCAAAAACCAAAGCAGTACCGACTCGACACAAACGACTGACTCAATACTACTAAATTAGACTCATGGTACAGAATAAAAGACTCAAAATACAAACTCTACAAGTGGGTCACAACTGTTCACGTACTTATGGAGGATCATGTAAGCGCAACTCACCTCCATACACACTCTCACGGGCTGTAGCACTATCATACCTAACATTTCCCACATCTCTCCTATCCCCACACTGAGCCTTGTTCAGCGTTTCTATCTTAAATTCTAATCTCAGCAATCTCTCCTCTAACTCCTCTACTCTCCTATCAGGTGGATCCCCACACTTGGGTTCTATCACCTTCTCTAGACTTGGATCACACACCACCTCTTCTTTATCACTCTCAACCCTCTCACTCTCCCCCACTAACGCTACCGCCTCGACTCTATCACTCGACCCTCTTGCATTCGTCACCTTGAAAACTACCGATTCGTCGCCCGCTCTAAGTGTGATTGTGCCTAAGAAGACATCTATAAGCGCTTTAGCAGTGTTCAAGAACGGGCGCCCTAAAATCAACGGCACGTTTTCATCGGCCTCCATATCTAGCACTACAAAATCCGACAGGAAGACAAACTTGTCCACTTTCACTAACAAATTCTCTACAATCCCCCTAGGGTACTTAACTGTCTTATCTGCTAACGAGAGGGTCATACGAGTTGGCTTCAAATCACCAAGTCCTAGTTTTTCGTAAAATGAATATGGCATCAAATTAATACTAGCACCAAGGTCTGCCAACGCGTGGTTTTTAACATCACCACCAAACAAACATGGGATCGTGAATATGCCCGGATCAGTGAGTTTCTCAGGATGTTTGTTTAAGATCACCGCAGAACAATCTCCATTCAATGGAGTATTATAACACTCACCTAACCTATCCTTACGCTTGAGAAAATCCTTAAGGAACTTGGCGTATTTGGGCATGGACCGCAGGGCCTCTAGGAACGAAAGATTTACTTTTAACTGGGTGAACATCTCAAGAAATCTCTCGTACTCCCTAACATATTGCTGTTGCTTAAAGCGGGCGGGAAAGGGAAGACGGGAGGGATCAAATAAGGGCGGTGACCTAACCCTAACCGGTTGCTTCTCTACTCTCTTCTCAACCTGGGGCTCCTCGGTATGTGTGGTACTTGCTGGGCCTAGCCTATGTTGCACGTTACCGGGCTTTTCCATCTCTATCTCCTCATCTACCTCACCATCACTCCCTAACTCAACATTCTCTCTCACGACCTCCCCTAGACTCTTCCCACTACGAGTAGTGATTGCTTTCACAGAATGGTCAGCCGGGTGAGTGGTACCTGAAAACTGACCAGGAGGGGATTCTCTCAACTGCCTAGCTATATCAGTCACTGTTCTCTTAAGATCTAAAAGAGTAGACTCTTGATTTTTAAGTTGAAGATCGTGACTCTTATTAATTTGATCTTGAGTTTTAACAAAATCAGTTAGGGATTTCTGGGTCGTCTGATTTTGCACCATCATATGCGCAAACATCTCTTCTAACCTACTCAAACTACCCTCTAAAACCTTTCCACTACCTTGACCCTCTTGATTCGACCCCCCACTAGCAAACTGTCCACTCGAACCTGAACCACTACCACTCGTATATAAACCAGATCCCCTATTTTGATACTGACTAGATGGAAACCCAGGGGGATTGCCAGAAGGGCGATATCCACTACTACTACCACTACCCTGCCAGCCGGGGTTAAAACTATTATTATTATTACTAAATTGACCCCTAGACTGACCCGCTATGAACTCAACCTGCTCTAACGTAAGTGTGGGACACTCTATCGTATCGTGACCTCCCCTACAGACCTCACACCTATCAACCTTTTTCTTGATCTCGAGCAACTCTCTCTTCAAACCCTCTAAAACAGTCACTACCGATGAATCCAAGCTAACTTGATTTACTCCTCGACCGGCCGAGGAAGTAGTCACAGGAATGGAAGTCCTGCTGGCAGTGCTGTAGTCCATATCTGAATGGGCAAAACTCTGAAACAAATCATTGCACTCAACTACTGTCTTTTTACCCATGAGGTGCCCTCCAGCAGAAGTGTCGAACCGAGCTCTGATCTCAGGGGTGAGACCATTGTAGAATTTCTCTACAAGTGCCCAATCCGATAATCCGTGCTGAGAACAACGAGAAAGCAATGTCTGGAAACGCTCCCAGGCCAGATGGTACGGCTCATTAGGTTCCATCCGGAACGAATGGATCTGATCGCGTAGACGAGATGCTTTGGCGGGTGGAAAATATTTAGCTAAGAAAGCATCTCGTAAACCTGCCCAGGTGGTGAAAGTTCCCGCTGGCTGCGAATCAATCCAGACGGCTGCGCGGCCAGCGAGAGTGAATGGAAAGACCTGAAAGTACCTGGCATCTAAATTAACACCCTCGATGGAGAAGGTGCTGCAAAGGCGAGTGATGCGGTTTATGTGGGCGGGAGCATCCTCATCATCACGGCCGTGGAATTGGCACGAATTGGTGATGGCCGTCATGATGTAAGATGGAATCTGCCAGGACCTATCATTGG
The DNA here is from genome assembly GCA_030545235.1 of Helianthus tuberosus. NCBI lineage: Eukaryota > Viridiplantae > Streptophyta > Magnoliopsida > Asterales > Asteraceae > Helianthus > Helianthus tuberosus. The sequence continues at coordinate 8,129,202 of CM060434.1, read as the reverse complement.
CTATGTTTGGAAGGGTGATGGGGGAATTCGCACCAGTGAAGCCGGTGGTGGCCTGCTCATAAACTGTCCTATGGGCCATTAGAACTACGGGTGGTGGACTAGGTGGACGGGTGGGTGGTGGTGAATTGTGTGGTGAAGGATTTGGAGTGAAGTCGAAGTCGAGGGTGGAATGTGAAAACGAAGGTGAGCTAGAAGAACTTACCTCAGGTGCAGAAGATGAGATGGAAGGCTTGATCGTAAACGGATTCGGCGGAGGTCCCTGCGAGTGCGTATGGGGCATCTACTGCAAAAACCGAATACAAACAAGTAAGATGACTCTAACAAACTGACTCAACAAACTAGAAAAGACAATGAAACAATTTTTTTTTGACTTTTTTTTATATAATTAGACTCCTACGACTCAACGAACAAACAAATAGCACGTAATATGTCAAGTAAGTCCAAACAAAGTAATTAACGCAATTGCCAAAGAGTCACCGGAAACGGCGCCAAAAACTTGATGTGCTAAAAGTGGTTTAATAAAAACAGCTAAAATTAACCCTAATCTAGACACTCTAAGCTTTAAATTTATAAACTTAGACTCGATCTAAAACTAAAACCACACAACCGGCAAGTGTACCGATCAATGTAGTAAAGCTAGAGTAAGTCCGAGTATCGAACCCACGAGACTCTAAGGATTACGCTAAGACTCTATCTAGACAAATACTGACACGACTTACTAATTGTTTATTGATTGAGGGGGGGGGGGGTTTCTAAAAATCCTAAATAAAATATTAAACTAGAATATTAATAAAATACTAAACACGAACGTGGACGAAGACTTTAATCAGAGGTGATGAAGACTACCTAGGCTAGACGCAAGCTTAACTCTGAATGGATTTCTATTCGGTAGTTTTGTGGTATGGAACCGGGATCTTTAAATGCTAAACCTATTAAGAAACCAACTAAGCCACTCGATCCTTCTCAAGGCGATTCTTGTGGCACTACCTAGGCTGTTACGCTTACCGGTTTTTAGATTTCCTCACAGTCCTCTAACTTCTTGAAAGTGTCTAAATAAGACGATCTACCTTACAACGCGAAAGTCTAAGGCAACTATGGGTTTTAATCTTGGTTTAATAGACAAGATAATGTTTAAGGACTAGACCGATTTCTTAGACCTAGCTATAAACCAAACCGAGACCTATTAATAACCTCGAGCCTCACAGCGACAAGATTAGCAGAACACTTGATTTTATTAAATTACCAAATATTACTTCTAAGGTTACTTACGCGATTTTCACCCTAAAGGATTAATGATCTATTACGTGATATAGACACTCACCTAAATCAAGAACCCTAGTACAACCCTATTATGTGATATAGACCGTCACCAAGGATTATACGAAGCAATAAAACAATATCAAGCATGCATATACACCAAGTTAAAATTCCATAGCCGTTACAATACAAGAAAATCCATAAACCACTCAAAAACCGAATAAAAATCCAAACTTTATTTAAACCATTGTCTCGCCTAGGTAGTTAAAGAGTTTTAGCCGAAAAACATAATCAAAAACATGTTCATAATCATAGTATAATCTGAATTCATTGAGTTACAAGTAAAACGAACGAAAACGAAAGAAAAAGGATGATTAAACCCGTAATCTTCACTCCCGAACGCTCCAAGATGTTACCCGAATGATTCCTTGCTTCCGAACACTCCAAGAACCTTCAAATAGCCTCCAATGGTGCCTAAGAACTCCAAATTCGTAAGTGTATATCCGCTGTTGTTGATGATGATGATTTATTTATATCTTTTTAAAAACCCTATAGCCGTTGATGTTTGAACACAAAGTCGGTGCAGACAAATCCTTTTCTCGCGGCCCAATGTCTGAGATTCACGAAATTGCTACTTTTAGTCCGTGCCATCTATTAAGCAATCCCCTTCTCCATATTTATTTAATTCAGCCCAGAGATATAAATCGGCCCTTTATTTGATGTATATAACTCGAGATGGGCTTGGCCCATTTTCAGCCGTCCAACTTCTCTCCTAATTGCCGTTTGATGTAATATGTATAATGTCCCATGTCATCTGATGTTGACTAAGAATTAGAGGTGCACAAACCGGTTAATTTTAATAACCGGACCGGTTAACCGGTTATACCGGTTAATTTGACTTTTTGACTTTAACTGGTTAATGCTTTAACCGGTTATTACTTTAACCGGTTATTTTATTAACTGGTCCGGTTAATTACTTTAACCGGTCCGGTTAATTAACCGGTTATTTTCGGTTAAAAACCGATTTTTTTGCCTTTTTTTTGAATTTTTCGGTTATTTTTTCGGTTAACCGGTCTATCGGTTAAAAAACCGGTTTAAAAAAACCGGTTAATAACCGGTTATTATACTAAAAACTTGTAACCGGTTACTAACCTACGGTTAAAAATAACCACTAACCGGTTATTCCTAAATCGGTTATTAACCGGTTACGGTTTCGGTTAATAACCGGTTACGGTTAATTAACCGGTTATTTTGAACACCTCTACTAAGAATCATTAATCCCTTAGGGTTTCATTAATAGTGTATTATATAAATGTCAAAAGGCCTAATTCATAGTCATGCATGCTGGACTAGGCAGTTTGGTTGTGGTGGCCCATAAAGGCTTCTCCTTTAGTATATGGTAGGGATGAGCTCGGTCCGGTTCGGTACCGAAAATCCTCAAAAGTGGGTACCGGTACCGAATATACCCGGTTCGGTACGGTTCGGTACCGGTACCGGTTCGGTACCGGTATTTGAGGGTAAAAACGAGCAAAATACCGGTACCGAACCGGTACCGTACCGGTACCGTACCGGACCGGTACCGAACCGGTACCGGTAATTTCAAAAGTGGGTACCGAATCGGTACCGAAAAGGTACCCGGTTCGGTAAATTCGGTACCAGTACCGGTTCGGTACCGGTTCGGTACCGGTACCGGGTCCATTTTGCTCATCCCTAGTATATGGCAGCCAACAACAAAAATCCCCTCAAATTAATAGTGGCCGCCTTTAATAATCAATATATATATCTCCGAGATAGCGGGCTCGGTCCACTCACGAAAATAGTGGCAATTTTACTTCGGTCTCTGATACCCCACTCTGCCCAACTGGCTGGTTATTTCCATATTACTTGTTTTTGCTCCATTTGCACGAGGACCTGGCAAAACACAAAATAATATAATATAATACTAAAACTAAACAAAAACAAATAAAAACTATACAAAAAATATACAATTTACACGGGACAAATATGTGTATTTTACCCTACATCAGTTGAACAGCGTGCAAACAGAGTGTCGGATGAGTTAAGTGTCGAACGATGAGTCGAACGGATGAATACCCATTCGAGCGGATGGTCATCTGAGCGGATGGTCATCCGAGCGGATGACCATTCGAACGGATGGCCATTCGAATGAGGTGGGGTGTTTGTAAATCGTTTTGAAAATTTTGAAGTTTTCGTTGTAGCGTTTAAATAACGCAAAGTATGGATGCCAAGTCATTCGGTCGGATGGTCATCCGGACGGGTGGCCGTTCAGTCGGATGGCTATTCGTTCGAGAATTTGATAGTTTGAAATTTGGTCAAATCATTTTGAACCAGTGTTAGTACAAAGGACAGGTCACCTGGCTGAATGGTCATTCGATCGGATGGTCATCCGATCGGATGGCCACTCGAACGACAATCTGTTGTTTTGAAAATTTCACAATGTTTTCTAAGTTCAAAAGTTTGAGTTTTAACGGAGACGGCGTGATGACGTGTCAACAACGGAAACACACCAAGATTTAGCTCATTCGATAGGATGGGAATCACCCCATTCGATCAGACTCACTGCTCTTGACGAAGTTTCATGTCTGACCCGTTAGTCGGTCATCTCTCTAGTGGAAATATGTTTTCAAATCGGTTCTCAACTAGAGAATGAGTAGAGAGCCTGAATGAGTCTAGATTCAATTGGTTTTGAGTAAAAAGTTGAAGAAAAGTTTGAAAACAGTTGAAAATGTTGAGATCTTGTTGAGATTTGTGTTGAATAGTATAACAACCCTCAAATTGCCTTGAGCGGCCTTCAGTTTACGTCGCTCAAAATCTTTCTTTCTCTCTCAATTTCTATATAGCCAAAGTAATTTCCGGGCATAATACCCCCTAATTAACGAAGTTCTGCCTCATTGTAAGTATCATAACCCCGGTTACGTATTAGATACGCTGCCCAATTGATCCAGGATTCCGTAACGGCTGTCGAGGTTCTACCCGACGTAGTCGTTGGAATGCCGTCTCGGGGAGGGTATTACTAATGTAAATATTGGGTTATTATACTAACGCGTGTGCATTTGTGTAATTTATAGATAATCACCAGGAAATCCTTAAAGAAAACCTAAGACAGCAATGTGAGTAATCTCCTTTTTGTAAATTGTTTTTACAAAACCTCACTTAATTAATAATATATTAAACATTTATTGAGTATTTGTATTCTACAATTATCGTCGGTATGTTGAGGTTTTGTATACAAAATTTGTTACTACCTTGCGAGGAGTAACATGACCACAAGTCGGGTTGACAGTACCGTGGGTGGTAATTGAATAGATGGAAACAAATGTAATTGCGCGACCGCCCTCAATACTGTACAATGGTTTTTACTAAACTTGATTAAACTGGGATTCACTCACCAGTATTTCCTACTGACAAAACATTTTTAAACGCGTTTCAGGTAACAAAATGTGAAAGCCAAATAGAAGCCAGCTGGACAGCACTGAAGGCTTGGAAAAGTGGCAATAAAGTTACCTAAAAATAAAGAGATGTTTTATTAAATAAAATAGGGTTTATCCCTATTAAAATATGTGTACTTAAAACTTGGGATTATTCCCATGTGTTTAATGTTATGAAAGTGTGGTATTTTACTCTGATAAAATATTTCCTAACTACGGTCCTGATGTAATTTCCGCTGCTAAAAATGATAAACACACGGATACCACCGAAACTGGCTGCGGCCGCCTGTTCCCAAGTTGTTAGGGGACGGGGGTTACGACAGAAGGTGGTATCAGAGCTAAGCCACTGATTCAGCCATAGAAGTGTTCTGCTGACACCAAAATATTATCCAAAGTGTTAGGAAATAAATTACGGAATTACATGCATATTTGTATTTTATTATTGTGTGTTATTTGACTATTTGTTAGTTTACAGTATGAGCGACGAAGGACCTTCCGACGCCTACCGTCAGTTGTCCAACTCACCTAAAAGCGAAGGCACCTCTTCACAGCCTGCCCTCTCAGGGTATTCAGCTGATAATGAAGACAAGATATTCGTGTTTAAGGCTCAGTCTGAAGAGCCATTCCCTCCTAAAAAAGCGAGGATGGTTCAGTAGAGGAGCACATGAATGTAGGAAAAGAATGAAAAAGTTGCAACAACAGCGAGCCCTAGCAGCCGCTAAAAGAGAGACAGATGCCCACGCGCAGGATATGCTCAATAGGGGTTTAACAAACTTTCATATCCTAGCAACCACAGCTACTGACCCTAACCTGGAACAATTGATAGCACCCCAACCCTTACCACTATTTCCCGCTTAGCCGATGGAAATAGAAAACAACCCAGAAAATCAAATCCAAATGCATGATTTTAACCCGGAGGAGATACCTAGGATACCAGCACCCAATCCTTTAGACCCAGACTACGACCCGTGGTTAGATGAACTTAGGGATTACGAGCAACGATACCCAATACCAGAAGACGAACCTATGCTGAATCTAGCAGCCTACCCAGGTTTGGACCCTCTAGATCCCTACTATGATAACGATCAATACATTAGGGAAATTTTAGAGAATCCATACCCGTACCAGGAACCCATGCCTCAGTTCCCAAACCCAGTCCCAGCACGTGCACCCCCAATGAGTGCAGAAAATGTGCAGAGCTCCGAACTTTCGGAGAAGAGATTTTAGAAAGTAGCGAGAGAATGAGGCAGGTAGGAGAACGACTCGTCTAAAAGTATGACGAGCGTAATATGGAGTTCTGGATGAACCCATATCCGTGAAGGTGATGGTGGAGATAGTAATAATAATAATAATAATATAATAATATATAATATGTGTGTATGTTTGAAAAAAAAACTTAAATCATAGCTACAGATGCCTACTAGTAGTGTAATTTTTATTTCAGTTGTATTGTAATTTTAATTTCCAGTATCGGTTTGTATTAGATGCATATTATATAAGAAAGAGTAAGTCGCAATGTTCGACGTTTTTGACCAACATGCGTGTTGTGTGATTGATTGTATTAAATATTATTTTGTGATATTAATAATTGATAAATATTTAAAATTCAGATGGACAACGAAGTGAACCAGGAAAACCATAATAATGAAAACCAGAATGACAATAACCTGAATAACGATAACCCGAACAACAATAACAATGGAAATCAAGTGGACAACAGTGCCATTCAACACATAGTGGCACACGGGATAATTGACGCGATGCCATTTATTATCAAAACATTTAGGGAAGCGGATAATAAAAGTAACCATAGCAGTAAGCAACCCACTGAACCAGAACACAACGTAAACAATGGACCCATACTTCAAGCGCCCATTCCCAAAAGAAGAAGAACCATGCCTTATGGTTGTTCTTATAAAGAATTCTGGTATTGTAAACCTATGGAATTCTCGGGCAATGAAGGGGCCGTTGCAGCCTAACGCTGGATAGAAAAGACTGAGGCTGTCTTAAAAATAAGCAAGTGTGCGGAAGAGGATAAAATAATGTTTGCTTCCAATCTGTTTAAGAACTCAGCCTTAGAATGGTGGAACACTATCTTCCAGTCTAGGGGAAGCGATAGGGTTTACAATATGGAATGAGAGGAATTTAAAAACACGGTGGAAAGAAAATTCTGCCCTCCCAATGAAAAGGAACAGATAGCAAATAAGTTTTTAAACCTTAGAATGACGGGAGTAGATAGTAAGCGATACACTACATTATTCTTTGAATATGCTAGAATAGTGCCAACCCTTGCATCACCAGAACCAGTGTTAATCTCCCGTTACATCTGGGGGTTAATCAGTGAAATTAGGCATGTAGTCAAGGCAGCTAGACCTCAAACCACAGAAGAAGCTATAGAACTAGCAAATTCCTCGACAGATGAGTTAGTGCGTACACGAGAAGAAGACCAGAGGAGAAACTTAGCTCAAAGGCTTACCCAGGAATTTCGCTACGGTAACTCCAATCGTGGGAAAAATGTAGGTTCTACCTCTGCACCCTACTGCAAGGCCTGCAAGAAAAAGCATTCGGGAAAATGCTCCACTTACTGCAATTTCTGCAAGATACCAGGGCACAAGGAAGATGATTGCAGGAGGAAACCTAATAATGGACCGTGCTTCAACTGTGAAGAAAAAGGTCACATCAAGCTGAATTGTCCGAAACTAGTTCCAGCCATGGGCAACAAGAACACTAAAAATGCTAGAGCATTTGTTCTAACGGCAGATGAAGCCAAGATGATTCCGGATGTGATAGCCGGTACGTTTTTAGTTAATGATGTTTTTGCTAAAGTATTATTTGACTCTGGTGTGAACCAAAGTTTTATTAATACTTCATTTTGCAAACTTCTCAATCAACCATTAACTAGACTCCCCCAAGAATGCCTAGTAGAAACAGCCAATGGAGAAACCATTAAGATTTCTGAAATCTTGCAGGAAGCAAGAATAGAATTTTTAAATCAAAAGTATATTGCAAACCTTTATCCAATGAATCTGGCATGATTTGATGTTGTATTAGGAATGGATTGGTTAATAGCCAATAAAGCCAGTATATTATGTGATCAAAAGTCAATCCAAGTAAATTCACCAAGGGGTGAAAAGATCACAATTAAAGGAGATAAGCCATCTAGATCCAAGAAATTCATCTCTGTGATGAAAACATCAAGTTATATAAGAAAAAGATCTTTAGTATATTTGATTTCCATAATCAATAACACTAAAGGAAAAGAGTTATAAGATATTCCAGTAGTATCTCAGTTTTCAGATGTATTTCCAGAAGAATTACCAGGATTACCACCAGACAGAGAAGTCGAATTCAGAATCCATCTGCTACCAGGGACAGCGCCAATTGCCAAAGCACCTTACCGTTTAGCACCCGCAGAAATGCAAGAGTTAAAGAAAAAATTAGACGAATTGTTGGAAAAAGGATTCATACAGCCAAGCTCATCGCCATGGGGAGCGCCGATCTTATTCGTTAAGAAGAAAGACGGATCGATGCGTATGTGCATTGATTACCGTGAATTGAACAAGGTCATGCTTAAGAACTGGTATCCATTACTGAGAATCGATGATCTGTTCGACCAATTGCAAGGAGCTTAATTTTTCTCAAAAATCGATTTAGGTCAGGATATCATCAATTAAAGGTACATGAAGAGGACATTCCTAAGACCGCATTTAGAACAAGGTATGGCCATTATGAATTTACTGTCATGCCCTTTGGGTTAACCAATGCCCCATCCGCATTTATGGACATGATGAACCGAATATGTAAGCCGTATTTGGATAAATTCATAATTGTCTTTATAGATGATATTCTCATTTACTCTAAGAGTGAAGAGGAACATGCAAAGCATTTGCACGCACTTCTAAGTTTATTAAGGAAAGAAAAGCTTTATGCAAGGTTTTCAAAGTGCGAATTTTGGTTAGAACAGGTACAGTTTCTTGGACACTTAGTTAATCATGAAGGAATTCATGTGGATCCCACCAAGATCGAGGCGATTACTAAATGGAAAACCCCTGAGTTGCCAACTGAGGTTAGAAGTTTCTTAGGACTAGCCGGTTATTATAGAAGATTTATTCAAGATTTTTCCAGAATAGCCATTCCCTTAACTAAGCTAACCTGTAAATCTGTTAAGTTTGAATGGGGACCAAAACAAGAAGAAGCCTTTAGAATTCTTAAGCAAAGATTAACCAATGCACCCATAGTAGCATTACCAGAAGGAACTGAAGACCTTGTAGTCTATCGTGACGCTTCTAAGTTAGGTTATGGATGTGTGTTGATGCAACGTCAAAAGGTTATAGCCTATGCGTCTAGACAACTTAAGAATCATGAAGAGAATTACTCAATCCATGATTTGGAATTAGGAGCTATAATTTTTGCCATGAAGATTTGGAGATATTACCTTTACGGTAGTAAGTTTACCATTTTCACCGACCATAAGAGTTTAAGGTATGTTTTTGAACAAAAGGAGTTGAATATGAGACAAAGACGCTGGATGGAGATTCTTAGTGATTATGATTGTAATATCCAGTATCATGCAGGAAAGGCAAATGTGGTAGCTGATGCTTTAAGTCGAAAGTATCATGAAAAGCCAAAAAGAGTACGTTCTCTTAAATTAAATCTACAAGTAGATTTAAATGAACAGATTAGAAAAGCACAAGAATCAGTAATCAAGGATGATACTGAAAATCTAAAAGGAATGATTTAGGAATTAGAACAAGGAACATATGGAATTTGGAGATTCCATAAGAAAAGAATGTGGATACCCAAACTAGGAAACCTACGTCACCGTATACTAGAAGAAGCCCATAAGTCTAAATATACGATGCATCCTGGAAGTGATAAGATGTATCAGGATTTAAGAAAGAATTTCTGGTGGATAGGAATGAAAAAGGACATATGTTACGACCGCTTATTCATATTAATAAAAACAACAACTTATCGAAATCTAGACCTTGAATTAACATTGTTTATAAACTTTTTAACAAAATTTGGGCATGACCCGTTTGTAAAACAAGCATACCCCCTGTTTTTACATATAATAAAACATCATCCATCAACGACCCTAGTTACATTAAACTACCCAAAACAAAAACAACAAGTTTTCAAGTTTAAGACTTCTAACAAGATAAAACCAAATAACAAGACATAGACCCAAAAGTATGCATTTTAACTAGCGGAAGCGCTCGGTATAACAAGGCATAGACATGTGCTCGCCCCAAGCTCCGGATCGCCTAAAGTGAGGATTTACCTACAATCAACAACAAGGTTTTATAAGTTAGTCATCATACTTGATAATCTTTAACTCTTTCGTTTTAATTCCATCCGTATATGAGCTTTCATCTTTCTTACGCATTCAACTACCCAAATTCTTGGGTTTAGCATAAACACTCTCAATGAGAGTTAAGCATATATAAAACTACCCAAATACTTGGGTTTGGCATAAACACTCTCAATGAGAGTTAAGCATACATATCCAAACCGTTTAACCGGGATGATTGCTTATAACATAAATTCTTCATCCTATCCGTATAACGGATTAAGCTTCTAGCATTTAACATAGCATACGATACCATCCGTTCAAAACGGATGGAAGCTTGTTCATGAGCGACTTGTTCACTAGAACCGGTCGACTCGCATAACTTATCACAATCCTCATAATAGCCAAACCCGCAAGGGATTTGCTAGTTAGTTCTAATCACTATAACATTTTAACAATATCTAATTATGATGTTGTAACAAGACTATAAATAAGATATTTGTATGCAACGAAACATACCTCGGTCTTGTGATCCTTCCGATTTCTTAGAATTCGAGCCTTCTTCCTTCACACCTAAATCAACATATTCATTCATCCGTTTAGTACCCTTACTCCCATTCCATCACATTTCAATTTACACAAATTTACTCTTTCAAGCATTTCATCAAACACCTAGTGTGCGTTACATAAATGAAGCATAATGTACAAGTATCTCAAGCATGATTTACTATATCATCCTATATGTCATTACTAGTCATCCTAATTCTTTCAATTCCTTTAATCTTCATCAACTTATCTAGCATTCGGGTACTACAACAGAATTACAAGCCAATTACATACATTCATCATCCTAAAATCCTCACATTCATAACCCAACTTTCACAAAGTGGGTTTATAGAGAATTTCCTTCAATTGACAAAATCTAAGCATGATTTCTACCCTAGGGAGCATCCTTAACATCTAAACAACACAAATCATAACACAATTTCATGATTGGGTCAAAACCCTTCTTCTACAATTCATCAAATCTAGAAATTTGACTTACCACTTGATGGGGTATGGGTAATTGATCAATAATTCACCACATGCAACTGATAAGCATCAATTTTTCCCTGTTAATTTTGGTGATTTTGATGAGAACAAGGTGAACCCTGTTCTTTCTTGGCTCCTGGTCGATCCACACACACGTACTGTGTGTGGGTTGTGTTTGTTTTTCTTTTTAATTAACCCCCCTCATTCAATAGTTACATATTTAGTCCTCCCACTTGAGGGAGCATTTAATTTAAATCTTTTACTTAACTAGTTATCAATAAATCAAAACTTTCCACTAACCAAGTTAATTTCTTTATTTATCATTTTCCATATTTTGGGGTGTTACAAGTCTACCCCCCTTAAAAGAGGTTTCGTCCCCGAAACCTGGTTATATAACAACTTAAATATTGACATACCGAAAAGAAAAGGATAGTATTTCCTCATTTCATCTTCTGCTTCCCATGTGAGATCCGAACCTTTTCGGTGTTGCCATTGCACCAACACTTGTTTAACAGTTTTGTTGCGGAGATTCTTTACTTTGAAGTCTTTAATGGCTACGGGTCTTTCGACATAGTTTAATCCCTCGTCCAACTCAATATCATCGAGCGGTACTAGTGCTGTTTCGTCCGTAGGACTCTTCCTCAACTGTGACACGTGGAAGGTATTATGAATCCCGTCTAGAGTAGGCGGTAACTCTAATCGATATGCGACTCTTCCAACTCGAGCCAAGACTTTGAACGGTCCAATATATCGAGGACCTAACTTGCCCCGCTTGCGAAAACGGATTATACCCTTCCATGGGGACACTTTCAACAGAGCGAAATCTCCGACTTGAAATTCAATAGGTCGCCTTTTCTTTTTCGCGTAAACTTTTTGCCGATCCTGGGCCGCTTTCAGTCGCGCTCTTACCAATTTTATCTTTTCATTTGTTACTGCTATTAGATCACTTGGCGCAAGCTCCCTTTGCCCCACTTCACCCCAACATACGGGAGTTCTACATTTTCTTCCATACAGGAGTTCATATGGAGCCATTTTAAGGCCACTATGGTAACTATTATTATAAGAGAATTCCACTAGGGGTAGATGGTCAGCCCAGCTTCCCCCAAAGTCTAACGCACACGCTCTCAGCATATCGATAAGAGTTTGAATGGTTCTTTCTGACTGGCCGTCAGTCTGAGGGTGGTAAGCGGTGCTTATGTGTAACCTCGTGCCCACACTCTCGTGAAACTTTCGCCAATAACGTGAGGTAAATCTGGTGTCCCGGTCCGAAACGATTGACACAGGCACCCCGTGTCGAGATATGATCTCATTCATATATATTTCTGCCATTATCTCGGAGGAGTAAGCCTCTTTGATAGGTAGAAAATGAGCGCTTTTCGTAAGCCGATCTACGATTACCCATATTGTATCGTGCCCCTTTTTCGTTCTAGGAAGCTTAGTTACCAAATCCATTGTTATTTCCTCCCACTTCCATACCGGAATCTCTAAGGGCTGCAACTCCCCGTATGGTTTTTGATGCTCTGCTTTCACTTGGGAACATGTTAAGCATTTCGCGACATACTTAACGATATCACGTTTCATGCCCGGCCACCAATAGTTGGTCTTCAAATCCTGATACATCTTTGTAGCCCCGGGGTGAACCGAATATCGTGACTTATGAGCTTCTTCAAGTAACGCAGTCTTGACTTCGCAGAAGCGGGGTATCCAGATTCGGCCAAATCTCGTTTTGAGCCCGGTCGAATTTTCTTCTAACTTGTCGGTTACTCCTTTCAATCTTTCTTTCTTGTCATCTTCAGCTGCGAGTGATTTTATTTGGGAATCACGTATCATCTCGAGTAATCGCGGTGTAACTATCATCTTCATGGATTTTACTCGAATGGGAGGCGGATATTCCTTTCGGCTTAACGCGTCGGCTACTACATTCGCTTTTCCCGGGTGATAAAGGATATCACAATCGTAATCTTTGATAAGTTCTAACCACCTCCGTTGCCTCATATTCAAGTCTTTCTGCTCAAAGAAGTATTTAAGGCTTTTGTGGTCCGAATAAATTGTGCACTTCACGCCATATAGATAATGCCTCCAAATTTTTAAGGCAAATACTACCGCTGCCAATTCCAAATCGTGTGTTGGGTAGTTTACTTCATGCAGCTTCAGTTGCCGTGAAGCATATGCGATAACTCTCCCCCGTTGCATCAAAACGCAACCTAAACCTTGATGTGACGCGTCTGAATAGACCACCAGGTCTTCAGTCCCATCCGGTAATGTCAAAACCGGTGGACATGACAATTTCTCTTTTAATACTCGGAAGGCTTCCTCCTGTTCTTTACCCCACACGAACTTCTCTTTCTTCCTCGTCAGCTTTGTTAAAGGCAAAGCTATCTTTGAAAAATCCTGTATGAACCTCCTGTAATATCCCGCAAGGCCTAGAAAACTTCTTATTTCAGTCTGGTTCTTCGGAGGAACCCATTTCATTACAGCATCGATTTTTGATGGATCTACTAGGACACCCTCCGAATTGATCACATGGCCTAGAAACTGCACCTCTCTGAGCCAAAAGGCGCATTTTGAAAATTTCGCGTAGAGTTTCTCTTTACGGAGAACTTCAAGTACTTCACGCAAGTGTCTTGCATGTTCGGCCTTGCTTCGCGAGTAGACTAGAATATCATCTATGAACACGATCACAGATTTATCTAACATGGGACGACATACCCGGTTCATAAGATCCATAAACGCAGCCGGCGCATTCGTCAACCCGAAAGACATGACTAAAAATTCATAATGCCCATAACGGGTTCTGAACGCGGTTTTCGGAACATCTTCTTCTCGTACCCTAACTTGATGGTACCCCGAACGCAAATCTATCTTGGAGAACCAACTCGCCCCTTGCAGTTGATCAAAAAGATCGTCAATTCTTGGTAAAGGGTAGCGGTTCTTGATAGTTAGCTTGTTTAATTCTCTGTAGTCGATGCACATGCGCATTGACCCGTCTTTCTTCTTAACAAATAAGACAGGCGCTCCCCAAGGTGACACACTCGGACGTATAAAGCCCTTGTCTAACAGGTCTTGTAATTGTGTCATTAGCTCCCGCATCTCGGTGGGAGCCAATCTATAAGGAGCCTTCGCAACCGGCTTCGCAACCGGATTCAATTCAATACGAAACTCTATTTCTCTTTCGGGAGGAAGTCCCGGCAATTCATCCGGAAATACATCCGGAAATTCATTCACGATCTCTACCTCTTCAAGCTTCGGAAAATCTCGTTGAGCATCTACCACGTAAGCTAGGTATGCCTTACCCCCGTTAAGTGTATACTTAGCGGCTTGAACGAGGGTACAAAGTTTCGCTTCCATCCTTCTCTCTCCTTGTATAGCTATTCGTTTCCCACTTGAGGACTGAACATGTACCGTTTTGGTTTCACAATTAATTCCCGCTTGGTGTCGGGTCATCCAATCCATACCCACAATCATTTTAAATTCTCCCAAAACCATAGGTATGAGGTCAATATCGAATTCTTCATCTTCTATGGTAAATTTGCAATTTTTACAAATTTCGTGTAACATATAAATCTTGCTATCAGCTATTTCTACTTCTAGAGGCATCGGCATTCGTTCGATCTTAAATGAAGGATGTTGTATGATTTCATTCGAGATAAACGACATAGTGGCCCCGGTATCAAACAAGACATAAACCGGTATGGAGTTGAGTAAAAAGATACCTGAAACCACATTCGGATGAGACTTAGCTTCTTCGGAGGTGATTTGAAACATCCTCCCTTTCGCTTTAGAGCTTTCTTCGTTCTTTCCCTCCTTCTTTGATCCTTGTTGGAGTTTTGGACACTCCGACTTAACATGCCCCTTTCCAAAACAGTTGAAGCAAGTCTTCGAGTTATCTGGACATTGAAAAGACGAGTGTCCTTCCTTACCACACTTGTAGCACCCCTTCTTGCCTAACAAACACTCCCCGGTATGAAGCTTTCCACAAGTCTTACAAGAAGGGATACCACTTTTCGACTTGTCTTTCCTTCCTTGATCTTGATACCTCCCCTTTTTGGATGGACTCGAACTTGCACCTTTCTCGTTTGATCTCTTTTCCCCACGTTCTTCTTGTCTCTTAATTTCGATCTCTCTATCCCGTGCCAGATTGATGAGCTCATCTAGAGTTTCACATTTCGAGGGAGTAATGAACTCTCTAAATTCCGCTTTTAAAACCCCATAAAAGCGATTGATCTTCATTCTTTCAATCTTCACAAAATCCCCACAGAACTTCATCTTATCCAAGAAGGTATTTGATATTTCGTTTATCGTCTCGTTTTTCTGTCGGAGGCGCAAGAAATCCTCTTGGATCTTATCGATAGCCGACTGAGGGTAATGGTACCTCATAAAGGGTTCCTTGAATTCTTGCCAAGTCATCTCTTGTAATCGATCCTCCCCTATTTCTTTACTGTGTGCATCCCACCAATCTTTTGCCTGTAAAGTGAGTTGGCCCGTAGCGAACATCACCTTATCTTCATTATCACAACGACTTCGAATAAATACCGCTTCAATGTTGGAAATCCATCTTTGACATGCGATCGGGTCAATTTTTCCATCATACGTTGCGGGATGACATGCCATGAAGTCTTTATACGTGCACCGTCTTTCTTTGCTTTTGTTTTTAGATCCCTCTATCAGTTCTTTCAGTTCTTCAATCTTGCTAGTCATCATGGCATCTACAACTCCCAACACCCGACTTTCTACTTCTTGAGCTAATTGTGGAAGATTAGCTTGCATAACCCCTTCTGCCACTTCCATAACTTTATTGTACATTGCTTCTTGACGAGCAGTATCATCGTCATCATTAACGTTTCTTGCATCAGCCATCTACACATTATCATGCTTTCGTTTAATATAAATTACAAACTTTCAGTTTATAATTATCCATTTATCAGCATTTATTTAATCTATAATGTGTAATTCGGTTCATTGCTTTTGGACTATTACAAATCCCTTCTTGTTGTAATCACTAATTGTGATTGCACACTCTTATTAAGCCTTATACGGACCTTCCTTAGTTATTAAATGAGGTTTCGGATAGCCCGATAGCATAACATATGAAAAATAACAAAAATCATCGGACTGCATTTGGTGAGCCGTCGGCGACGGGTATCTTGCCCGTCGGCGACGGGCTCTAGATATGAGCGTCGGACACAAAACCCCGTCGGCAGTAGGTTAAGGCGTCGCACAAAGATAGGCCGTCGGCGACGGGTAGCTTGCCCGTCGGCGACGGGCATCCGTTTATCAAAACGCTGCAGATTATTTTCTGGCTGTTTCGACTACTTTCCGAGTCCGTTTTCAGCTTCCCGGGTCTCGGGATTCCTCGTTTAACCCATCTTAACGCTTCATAACATTATAAATCTTAACTCTTTAACCGTAGTGCATTATACATGTTCATATTAAACGAACGTTTAAAATTTTTACCTCTTTGGCGATCTTGGAGCGAGCACTTCTTTTGAACGAGCCATCGGGTTGAGTTCAAACGTCGCATTTAACGCTCGAATCCCTCAACCCTTGGCTCTGATACCAACTTGTTACGACCGCTTATTCATATTAATAAAAACAACAACTTATCGAAATCTAGACCTTGAATTAACATTGTTTATAAACTTTTTAACAAAATTTGGGCATGACCCGTTTGTAAAACAAGCATACCCCCTGTTTTTACATATAATAAAACATCATCCATCAACGACCCTAGTTACATTAAACTACCCAAAACAAAAACAACAAGTTTTCAAGTTTAAGACTTCTAACAAGATAAAACCAAATAACAAGACATAGACCCAAAAGTATGCATTTTAACTAGCGGAAGCGTTCGGTATAACAAGGCATAGACATGTGCTCGCCCCAAGCTCCGGATCGCCTAAAGTGAGGATTTACCTACAATCAACAACAAGGTTTTATAAGTTAGTCATCATACTTGATAATCTTTAACTCTTTCGTTTTAATTCCATCCGTATATGAGCTTTCATCTTTCTTACGCATTCAACTACCCAAATTCTTGGGTTTAGCATAAACACTCTCAATGAGAGTTAAGCATATATAAAACTACCCAAATACTTGGGTTTGGCATAAACACTCTCAATGAGAGTTAAGCATACATATCCAAACCGTTTAACCGGGATGATTGCTTATAACATAAATTCTTCATCCTATCCGTATAACGGATTAAGCTTCTAGCATTTAACATAGCATACGATACCATCCGTTCAAAACGGATGGAAGCTTGTTCATGAGCGACTTGTTCACTAGAACCGGTCGACTCGCATAACTTATCACAATCCTCATAATAGCCAAACCCGCAAGGGATTTGCTAGTTAGTTCTAATCACTATAACATTTTAACAATATCTAATTATGATGTTGTAACAAGACTATAAATAAGATATTTGTATGCAACGAAACATACCTCGGTCTTGTGATCCTTCCGATTTCTTAGAATTCGAGCCTTCTTCCTTCACACCTAAATCAACATATTCATTCATCCGTTTAGTACCCTTACTCCCATTCCATCACATTTCAATTTACACAAATTTACTCTTTCAAGCATTTCATCAAACACCTAGTGTGCGTTACATAAATGAAGCATAATGTACAAGTATCTCAAGCATGATTTACTATATCATCCTATATGTCATTACTAGTCATCCTAATTCTTTCAATTCCTTTAATCTTCATCAACTTATCTAGCATTCGGGTACTACAACAGAATTACAAGCCAATTACATACATTCATCATCCTAAAATCCTCACATTCATAACCCAACTTTCACAAAGTGGGTTTATAGAGAATTTCCTTCAATTGACAAAATCTAAGCATGATTTCTACCCTAGGGAGCATCCTTAACATCTAAACAACACAAATCATAACACAATTTCATGATTGGGTCAAAACCCTTCTTCTACAATTCATCAAATCTAGAAATTTGACTTACCACTTGATGGGGTATGGGTAATTGATCAATAATTCACCACATGCAACTGATAAGCATCAATTTTTCCCTGTTAATTTTGGTGATTTTGATGAGAACAAGGTGAACCCTGTTCTTTCTTGGCTCCTGGTCGATCCACACACACGTACTGTGTGTGGGTTGTGTTTGTTTTTCTTTTTAATTAACCCCCCTCATTCAATAGTTACATATTTAGTCCTCCCACTTGAGGGAGCATTTAATTTAAATCTTTTACTTAACTAGTTATCAATAAATCAAAACTTTCCACTAACCAAGTTAATTTCTTTATTTATCATTTTCCATATTTTGGGGTGTCACAACATAGCAGCTTATGTTTCTAAGTGTTTAACCTGTTCACAAGTTAAAGCTGAACATCAGAAACCCTCAGGATTGTTGCAAGAGTTAGAAATGCCCGTATGGAAATGGGAATTGATAACAATGGATTTTGTTACCAAATTACCCAAAACAAGAAAAAGGTAATGATACAATCTGGGTGATTGTAGACAGGCTAACTAAGTCAGCTCATTTTCTACCAATGAAGGAAACTTTCAGTATGGAACAATTAGCTAAGTTATATGTAAATGAAATAGTTTCATTACATGGAATTCCTTTATCAATTGTTTCTGATAGGGATAACCGTTTACCTCTCATTTTTGGACAAGTTTCCAAAAAACAAAGGGAACCAAGTTGAATCTAAGCACCGCCTATCATCCTCAAACGGACGGACAGAGCGAAAGAACAATTCAGACAATGGAGGACATGCTTAGAGCTTGTGTAATTGATTTCAGAGGTAATTGGGACGATCATTTACCATTGATAGAATTTTCTTATAATAACAGTTATCACACAAGTATCAATGCTGCACTATTCGAAGCACTTTATGGACGAAAGTGCCGAACCCCAGTCTGTTGGGCAGAAATTGGGGAAAAGCAACTATCTGGACCTGAAATAGTGCAAGAAACAACCGACAAGATCATTCAAGTCAAGGAACGGTTGAAAGCAGCACGTGATAGACAAAAGAGTTATGCAGATAACAGACGAAAGCCGTTAGAATTTCAGGTAGGAGATAAAGTGCTATTGAAAGTCTCTCCGTGGAAAGGAGTGGTAAGATTCATCAAAAGGGGAAAGCTAAGCCCTAGGTATGTTGGACCTTTTGAGATTATCAGAAGAATATGACCTGTAGCCTATCAGCTACAACTACTAGAGGAAATGGCAGGAATACATGATGTACTTCATGTATCTAATCTCAAGAAATGCTTAGCTGATGAATCACTAGTAGTGCCTCTTAAGGATATAGAAGTAAATGAGCAGTTAAAATTTGTGGAGAGGTGATGTGCGCAAAATGCAACATATAAATTACATCAATTGCGGCATAAAACTAACCCTTTTTTAGTACTAATGTTGGAAAAAGTGTGTTTTTGTCTTCCTTTTGTATTTTCAGGATTAAATGAGCTCAAATGGACAAAAGAAGCAAAAAGACAGCTAAATCTAACATAAATACAAGAAAAGGAATAAACGTGGCATGCCTGACCCCTCGATAAAATCTTCCCAAGCAAAACAAGAGAACAGAAGGCTGAACACGCCCCGTGCTCAATGAGCACGGGGGCGTGCCCAAGTGTCTGCAGAAAAGACAAAGATGTAGAAGCTTCTATCACACACCACGGGGGCGTGCCCAGCAGACACGGGGCCGTGGTCAACTCTAAGATTCGCAGAATCTGGGGAAATCTTGATAGTACAGATACGCTTCTCCACACGGGGTCGTGCCCAGCGGACATGGGGGCGTGGTCAACTAATGCAGACAAACTGCAATTAATGAAGAAAGAGAAGATGGGTGGACATGGGGCCGTGCCCAATGAACACGGGGCCGTGTCCGAGCTTCTGTGCAGGCTATAAATAGGGGTGCTTGGCTCATTTGCAAACCATCCCTTGGCAAACCACCTCTCTCACACTTCACCCACACTCCACCACCGCCACAACACCATCATCCACCACCATCATCCATCATCCATCATAGAGTGTGTGAGTAGTCTCAGGATCCAAGATTGATCGTAAGGGTTCTTGACAATCAAAGGCCATGTTTACCTAAGTCTCTTACATCACTTGGTGAAGACAAGTGTCTAGTGTAATACTTTTTATTTTTAATTTTTCGCACTTTTTATTTGGTTATGTATTAATGACTTTAATAACTAGTTTCTTATGTTGAAGGTGAGTCTTCCTTATCGTTTGTCCGTGGTGTCTTGTCATTATTTTACTGTCTATATAAAATAAAAGATTTTCACCATTCATATCTCCACGGTCTATATGGAGGTATGTTGGCTACCTGGTCGGGGGTTAAGGGAACGGTTTGGTAAGAGTCTTGCCTTGTTCAGTGTATAGATCCTGCAAGGACCTGGGTCAACTTTAGTAGGACCTCCTTCAATACCCACAGGTATTGGATGGCGGGTGTCCGAACTCCTTGATCCCCTCATATGTAAACTACTATTAAAACTTTAACCCGGCTACTTAGGACTGTATCCCTGCTGACTCAGACTACTTAGCCGAGGGTAACGTCACCTCCAGAAGAGGGGCCTACCACAATATGCATTAATAACTTAATTAATTATCTTTCAATAATCCAACCCTTTAGGATTGTATCCTTGCTGACTCAAATTACTGGGTTGAGGGTAACGTCACCTCCAGAAGAGGGGCCTACTACAATAACTAAGATAATCTCTTAAAAAGTGCAAAAGTGCGGAAATAATCAAAGGTTACGCTAAACATGAGTCGGATCCAAGTGATTCATCTTGTCTATCTGTTTTTATTTTTATTTTATTTTTCAGCATTTTAGTTAGTTTTATTTTTCTAGTTTAAAAACTTTTTCTAAACTTTTGATTTGATTAGACGTTGAGGATAAACCGGTATTAAAAGCTCTTATGTCCTTGGACGACCTCGGTATCTTACCAACACTATACTACGTTCACGATGGGTGCACTTGCCCATATGTGTGTTTAGTGTTAGTAAATATCGTGTTTTATAAATTTAAAACTTGACTAAAAAGTGTTAAAGGGCTTAAAATATACATTAAAAACTATACTACACTTCACACGCATCAAGTTTTTGGCGCCGCTGCCGGGGACACAAGGATTTTAAGAAAGTTTAAAATCGATGGCCTAATCAGTTTTTCAAAATCTTTTTAAAATCGCGCGCATTTTTACATTTTTTTAGTAGTTTTTGCATTACAGTAGACTGAACACGGGGCCGTGCTGCATAAGTTTTTACAAACTCCCAGATACAGAGTCTGAACACGGGGTCGTGCTCGCTGTACACGCCCCCGTGCTGCACAAAACCAGTTACATTTTCTAAAATTCCCAGATACAGAACCTGAACACGGGGCCGTGCTCACTGAACACGAGGCCGTGCTCAGCCTCAGCCTCTGTTTCTGTTTTTATTTTTGTTTTCTGGTCCTGAGATTCTGTTGTGGTCTGCTGAGTGATTCTTATGGATCAATACTCAGGAGATTACAACTACCACTATAAGGAGAATGATTATAAAGAAGAGTATTGTAACATTTGTGGTAATCCTCATTCGGTACAATATTGTGACCTTTTTGAACCATCCCCTTCGTACACATACTATGAGGAACCTAGGTACGAGCCAACCACTTCATATACATACTATGAAGAGCCGAGGTATGAACCTTCTCCTTCATATACGTACTACGAAGAACCAAGGTATGAACCTTCTCCCTCATACTCATATCTTGATGAACCAAGGTATGAGCCTTCTTACTCACACTTTGAGGAGCCAAGTTATGAGCCTTCACCTTCATATACTTACTATGAGGAACCATGCGTGAACAACCCACCTCATATGAGTATTATGAAGAACCAAGTTACGATCCTTATCCATCATATACTTACAAGGAGGAACAATGGTTTGAACCATCTACCTCACATGAGTACTATGAGGAACCAAAGATCGAACTTCTGAATTCAAGCTTCGATAATACTTATTCAACTCACTTTGACGAACCACTAACTATCTCACCCGTAGCCGAAAAGATAATAGAACACCTTAAAACTATCGAGCGCTATATAAAAGAAGCCCGCGTAAGGGAAGAATTAACTCGTAATAAAGAAGAGATAGTTGAAGAGGTAAAAATGGAAGAACAAATAAGTGAAAAACCGACACATGAGTTAAACAACGAAAAAGGTGAGTCTAATAACGTTAAAATTCAAGAAGAGTCTAATTTTAAAGAAATTAATCTCTTGTCACCTTCTTTCGAAAATCATTGTTTAGTACCCACTCATGCTAAGTTTTTAAAAGAGTTAAACACTAACACTAAAATTGACGAGACGGTAAGCATTAAGTTAACAAATGATCAAACTACGCTAATAAAAGAAGATCCATTTGAAATTAACATTACACCGGTTCCATGTTTCTTTCAAAATTCATTTATTAGTAATATCACAATTGATAAAGATCTTTGTGTTAATATAATGCCTAACTACATTTTTGAAAAATTAAGTATTAGTGATTTTTCTCCACTTGAAATACCCATTTTTCTATCCAATCGGAAAGTAATAAAATCAATCGGTGTAGTTGAGGATGTCTTGGTTCAAGCAAATCAAATGGTAATCCCAACCGACTTTGTCATCCTTGATGACGCCCCACTTGTGTTGGGACGACCTTTTGTAAAGACCCACGAAGCTTTGAAGAATCGGAAGCATAACAATCTACCCATTCAATTAGGGGCATTCAAAAGAAGTGTCGATATTGAGCGATCAATGAAATATCCAATCGGCAATGACGACCCCCTAATTGAAAATGAGCCAGAACCACCTGATAAGGTGGGTCTAGCCAAGGACCCTTATAAACGTGGCGCACCACGGAGGCATTCCGCGAAACTATCCTTAGTTTTAGTTTAGATTAACTTTTATGTTTTCTAGTTTAGTTTTACTTTTCAGGAATAAAACACACTCGAAATGGTGGAGGTTACTAAGGGCAATGTTGTAGAAGGCGCTAGGCACTAGTCGGGCGGTGAGATACCGCCTAGGGATTAATCGGGATTAATAGGGATTAATCGGATTGGACTTTTTAAGTATAATTTTACAAATTTTTATATATATATAGTTAACTTTATACTTTTTATTAATAAATTTACAAGTTTAGGAGATAACTTTATACTTTTTATTAATAAATTTAAAAGTTTAGGAATCATATGTAAACTAGTGAAAGATAGAAGGGGTTAAATGTTAAAATATCTAAACTTAGATGTTAAAATAGGTTTATAACTAAAATTTGGGCTTTAAACCATGGGTCAGGTTTCAAAAATTGGGTTTTTTAGGTCAAAAAACATGTTTTTTGACCAAAAAAACATGTTTTTTGGGTTAAAAAACATCGGCCCGACTAGTCCGTCCGACTTTTACCGACTTTGACCATAACCGATTTTTTGACCGACTAGCTTAAATTTAGGCAGTAACCCACCAACTAGCGCCTAGGCGCCGATTAATCGGCCGCCTAGGCCGATTTCTGCAACATTGACTAAGGGAAACTTGAACCCACACCCCATGCACAAAAACAGAGCCTCCCGACAGTTTTTCTTCATTACAGCAAGTTCAGCACGGGGCCTTGCTCACCCAACACGCCCCGTGCCCGAGGTTCTGCAGAAAATGCCCAGTTCAGGTAACTGGACACGGGGCCGTGCTCACTGAACACGCCCCCGTGCCCAGCCTTCTGTTTAAATTTGATACTGGCAGTCCGGCCACAGGGCCATGCTCAGCCAACACACCCCGTGTTCAGCTACCCAGTAACATAAAATCTTGTTTTGAACCCACTTTTACACATTTTAATCAACCGAAAAACTTATTTTTGGGACACATTGAGGACAATGTGTAATTTAAGTGTGGGGGGGGGGGATGCTAAAACCTTGAATCTTGCAAGTCCTAAAAACAAGCCTTACACAAAACTCTATTGGAACCGCTAATCACCCCAAAATTTTTTGAAAAATTTTCATTTTTTTTACTTGTCTTAGTTTAATTTGGGAATAACAAGTTCTAAAAAGGTTATATTTTTACAAATTTACAACCGATCGCGTCGTGATAAAAAGAACCAACATAAGAAAATTATGAAACGGCATGACAAATCTAGTTAAAATTTGATTATATATACTTGATCACATAAAAACCCATTCCCACAAAAAAAGTAAGTTTTGAGCCTTTATTGAGTATACAAATACACATCCTTAAACTAAATGCTCATTTTTCGTTTCTTGTGTGTGAATAGCCGCTTGGTTCTTACGACTCTAGAACTTGCCACGGCGATACATTCCCGGTCCTTACCAACTTAAACCCGAGTAAGTAAATGATGGAGGCATTAGGACTAACCCTTTTTATTTCAACACCATTATTTTTTTTACCACCTACCCAAAATCCCACTAGTTAACCCCTTTGAGCCCAAACCTTTTCATTTCTTAACCCAAATCAAAAACCCTTTTACCCACTAAAACCCTTTTTATTTTTAAACCCTTTATTTTAGTAACAAAGCTTGGTTTTTCGTGTGACTTCCTTAAAAAAAAAAATTTGATAAAAGAAGAAAAGAAAAATGAAGTTAGCAATAAACAAACAAAGCTCATAAAAAAGGCTTGTTTGAATAAAGCTTCATTGGAATAAAAAGTCACAAAAATGTTTTGCAAAAACCGACGCTTTTTACGCCTTTCGCCCTTTTCTATTAACCACTAACCCAACCACCTACCGTTAACCCAAGCCTAACCCTTCCCCCAAAGTCCTCTTGATATTTACAATGGTGTATAGTTAAAAAGGAGAATGATTGATTGCTTGGCAAGCTTATGGTAGGAGTAAGTTCCATGCTGCTCTCGAGAGTTTTCACAAAAATACACCTTCGGCCGAGTGTTGAGTGATCCCCCGTGAGGTATGTGAACTTGTATATAAATGGAATTTTAAAATGGCATGTTATGCCCTAATAAGTAATTTATCTTATGTAATGTTATAAATAAATCACGACGAATAGGATTGTAAATAAATAAAAATAAAACTTAATAAAGAATCTGAGAAATCCCGACACTCTATGACAAGCCCAAAAACCTTCTCTTCTACCCGTTCCATTTGGGAGTGTAAAGCCACATTATAAAGAGTTTTTCTTGAGGACAAACAAAGATTCAAGTGTGTGGGTATTTGATGTGCGCAAAATGCAACATATAAATTACATCAATTGTGGCATAAAACTAACCCTTTTTTAGTACTAATGTTGGAAAAAGTGTGTTTTTGTCTTCCTTTTGTATTTTCAGGATTAAATGAGCTCAAATGGACAAAAGAAGCAAAAAGGCAGCTAAATCTAACATAAATACAAAAAAAGGAATAAACGTGGCATGCCCGACCCCTCGACAGCATCTTCCCACGCAAAATAAGAGAACAGAAGGCTGAACACGCCTCGTGCTCAATGAGTACGGGGGTGTTCCCAAGTGTCTGCAGAAAAGACAAAGCTGTAGAAGCTTCTATCACCCACCACGGGGGCGTGCCCAGCGGACATGGGGCCGTGGTCAACTCTAAGATTCGCAAAATCTGGGGAAATCTTGATAGTACAGATACGCTTCTGCACACGGGGTCGTGCCCAGCGGACACGGGGGCATGGTCAACTAATGCAGACAAACTGCAATTAATGAAGAAAGAGAAGATGGCTGGACACGGGGCCGTGCCCAATGAGCACAGGGCCGTGTCCGAGCTTCTGTGCAGGATATAAATAGGGGTGCTTGGCTCATTTGCAAACCATCCCTTGGCAAACCACCTCTCTCACACTTCACCCACACTCCACACTCCACCACCAAAACACCATCATCCACCACCATCATCCATCATCCATCATAGAGTGTGTGAGTAGTCTCGGGATCCAAGATTGATCGTAAGAGTTCTTGACAATCAAAGGCCATGTTTGCCTAAGTCTCTTACATCACTTGGTGAAGACAAGTGTCTAGTGTAATACTTTCTATTTTTAATCTTTTCGCACTTTTTATTTGGTTATGTATTAATGACTTTAATAACTAGTTTCTTATGTTGAAGGTGAGTCTTCCTTATCGTTTGTTCGTGGTGTCTTGGCATTATTTTACTGTCTATATAAAATAAAAGATTTTCACCATTCATATCTCCACGGTCTATATGGAGGTATGTTGGCTACCTGGTCGGGGGTTAAGGGAACGGTTTGGTAAGAGTCTTGCCTTGTTCAGTGTATAGATCCTGCAAGGACCTGGGTCAACTTTAGTAGGACCTCCTTCAATACCCACTGGTATTGGATGACGGGGGTCCGAACTCCTTGATCCCCTCATATGTAAACTACTATTAAAACTTTAACCCGGCTACTTAGGACTGTATCCCTGCTGACTCAGACTACTTAGCCGAGGGTAACGTCACCTCCAGAAGAGGGGCCTACCACAATATGCATTAATAACTTAATTAATTATCTTTCAATAATCCAACCCTTTAGGATTGTATCCTTGCTGACTCAAATTACTGGGTTGAGGGTAACGTCACCTCCAGAAGAGGGGCCTACTACAATAACTAAGATAATCTCTTAAAAAGTGCAAAAGTGCGGAAATAATCAAAGGTTACGCTAAACATGAGTCGGATCCAAGTGATTCATCTTGTCTATCTGTTTTTATTTTTATTTTATTTTTCAGCATTTTAGTTAGTTTTATTTTTCTAGTTTAAAAACTTTTTCTAAACTTTTGATTTGATTAGACGTTGAGGATAAACCAGTATTAAAAGCTCTTGTGTCCTTGGACGACCTCGGTATCTTACCAACACTATACTACGCTCACGATGGGTGCACTTGCCCATATGTGTGTTTAGTGTTAGTAAATATCGTGTTTTATAAATTTAAAACTTGACTAAAAAGTGTTAAAGGGCTTAAAATATACATTAAAAACTATACGACACTTCACACGCATCAATAGGCCCCTACAGATCGAAGACAGGAAAGTCAAGAACCTCAAACACAAGAGATTAGTTCTGGTCAAAGTAAAATGGGACTCCAAAAGAGGACCAGAATACACATGGGAGCTTGAATCAGAAATGCAAAGGAAATACCCATACTTGTTCTAGCAGATCTCGAGGACGAGCTCTAAAACAAGGTGGGGAGGATATAACAACCCTCAAAAATATTTTCGACACCCTAATATATTTTAAAATATCCCAATACGTCCTAAAATACACCCAGTATGCGAAAACAGGGCCCGAATACCTTTAATTTTACAAAAATAAAATAAAAACAAAAATTTATGGGTCCTCGCGGGGCGCGACGCCCCTAGCCATCTCCGTCGCGGGCTGCGACGAGCCTGGCCACCCACCCTCCTCCGGAAGCCGCCACATGGCGAAGCTATACCGGTGACACCTCAAGGCTAGGGCCTACACCCCTATGTCGCAGGGCGCGACGGCTCCCCCTGGTTTCCTTCGCGGGGCGCGACGGGGTCGACGAACAGCCCTATAAATTGCCTTGAGCGGCCTTCAGTTTACGTCACTCAAAATCTTTCTTTCTCTCTCAATTTCTATATAGCCAAAGTAATTTTCAGGCACAATACCCCCTAATTAACGAAGTTCTGCCTCGTTGTAAGTATCATAACCCCGGTTACATATTAGCTACGCTGCCCGATTGATCCAGGATTCCGTAACGGCTGTTGAGGTTCTACCCGACGTAGTCGTTGGAATGCCGTCTCAGGGAGGGTATTACTAATGTAAATATTGGGTTATTATACTAACGCGTGTGCATTTGTGTAATTTATAGATAATCACAAGGAAATCCTTAAAGAAAACCTAAGACAGCAATGTGAGTAATCTCCTTTTTGTAAATTGTTTTTACAAAACCTCACTTAATTAATAATATATTAAACAGTTATTGAGTATTTGTATTCTACAATTATTGTCGGTATGTTGGGGTTTTGTATACAAAATTTGTTACTACCTTGCGAGGAGTAACATGACCACAAGTCGGGTTGACAGTACCGTGAGTGGTAATTGAATAGATGGAAACAAATGTAATTGCGCGACCGCCCTCAATACTGTACAATGGTTTTTACTAAACTTGATTAAACTGGGATTCACTCACCAGTATTTCCCACTAACAAAACGTTTTTAAACGCGTTTCAGGTAACAAAATGTGAAAGCCAAATAGAAGCCAGCTGGACAACACTGAAGGCTTGGAAAAGTGGCAATAAAGTTACCTAAAAATAAAGAGATGTTTTATTAAATAAAATAGGGTTTATCCCTATGAAAATATGTGTACTTAAAACTTGGGATTATTCCCACGTGTTTAATGTTATGAAAATGTGGTATTTTACTCTGATAAAATATTTCCTAACTACGGTCCTGAAGTAATTTTCGCTGCTAAAAATGATAAACACACGGATACCACCGAAACTGGCTGTGGCCGCCCGTTCCCAAGTTGTTAGGGGACGAGGGTTGCGACAGAAGGTGGTATCAGAGCTAAGCCACTGATTCAGCCACATAAGTGTTCTGCTGACACCAAAATATTATCCAAAGTGTTAGGAAATAAATTACGGAATTACGTGCATATTTTATTTTATTATTGTGTGTTATTTGACTATTTGTTAGTTTACAGTATGAGCGACCAAGGACCTTCCAACGCCTACCGTCAGTTGTCCAGCTCACCTAGAAGCGAAGGCACCTCTTCACAGCCTGCCCTCTCAGGGTATTCAGCTGATAATGAAGACGGGATATTCGTGTTTAAGGCTCAGTCTGAAGATCCATTCCCTCCTAAAAAAAGAGAGGATGGTTCAGTAGAGGAGCGCATGAACGTAGGAAAAGAATGAAAAAGTAGCAACAACAGCGAGCCGTAGCAGCCGCTATAAGAGAGATAGATGCCCACGCGCAAGATATGTCCATTCGGACAACCATGTTGTGCAAGTTAGTTTTCCAACTTTCGTTTCGTGTGTTAAGCGTTGCGTTGCGTTTAAGCGAGTTGCGGGTAAGCGTTGCGTTGAGATAACCACATAACATAAAACAAGTAATCACACAATTAACACACATAATGCTAAGATGTATAAAAGTAAATCTTCGTTTAGAGTTTGCGTTGCGTTTGCGTTGAGAGTGCGTTTAGTCTAGACAAGCGATAAAATGCGTTTAAATAGTAAGTGTTATAAACTGCGTTAAATGCGATAACCGCATTTTTAAATGAGCGTTGTGAACGCGTTGTAAAATATAGTCTAAACCCTTTGCAATAATCGAAATCTCGAGAGTACAAGTCAATTAAGCAAGAAATGACAAATACAAGTAATGACTCGAAAAGTCGGGTTGTTACAATATGTTAACACATACAGTCGTCAAGATTTATCTTTTAAAAATGAACTTTGATGTACTATTTACTTATTATAACATTTTAGTTTGTTTTTTTATTATTAGGTTAAAAAACACATGTATTACATGGGGTTGAATCCTGTTTTTATGATACATTTAGATGGTACGAGTATGTTAGTTAGTTTGCACCTTCATGCTTATTTGTTTATTTCATTCATAAAACACTCGTCATTTAATTATAGTGAAAAAACAATAATGAATTATTAAATATATATCAAACGTGAACCTTTGATTCCTAATTTACCATAATTTCAATCACCGAATTACAAAGTGTATATATCGACTCATAATAAAAACAATCGTTTATCTTTATGTAAATTTTTGTTTAAAATTATTTATAGAAAAACAGATATTTATTCTTATCTAATTTTTTGTTAAAAATTATTATTATTATTTAATATTTATTATTTAATATATAATATATAATATAATCTATATCTATCTATCTATCTATCTATCTATATTTAATATTTAATATTTTATATATAAGAAACCAGTGGGAGACACATGTCACCTTCTGGTTAATCCTCAGATGGTTTTCCTCTAACGCCATACTTTTTCATATTTTTCATTTTTAGAAGCCGTTGCTTGTATTCCTATTTTGGAAACTTTGTATTCTTGTATTCGTCGTTTCATTGTAATCATTGTTAATCCTCAGATGGTTTTCCTGTAACGCCCTACTTTTTCATACTTTCAAGAAGTGTCTAGATGAAGAAGGACTTCAAGTTCCTCTCGAAGACCTCCAAATCAACGAGACTTTGCATTTTGTGGAGAAACCCGTCGAAATCATGGACCGAGGTGTCAAGAAACTGAGGCGCAGTCAAATTCCTATCGTCAAGGTTCGATGGGAAGGAAAACGTGGCGCTGAATTTACTTGGGAACTCGAGAGTGATATGAAGACCAAGTATCCACATCTTTTCATTACTTCTTCCTAAATTTCGGGACAAAATTTCCTAAAGGAGGGGAGACTGTAACGCCCTACTTTTTCATACTTTCCATATTTAGAAGTCGTTGCTTGTATTCCTATTTTGGACACTTTGTATTCTTGTATTCGTCGTTTCATTGTAACCATTGTAAAATCCGAGACTTGAAACATAATGAAATTCGTATTTTTCTTTACATACTTGTTATGCACGTTTCATACTTGTTCATACGCTTGGATTGCTTAAACATGTGATACTTTATTCATACTTTGTGCAAAATGTGACAAACTTGCAAACATGTGACTATTATGCTCAATTTATGCAAACTTCATACTAAATCTCGACAAATATACTTGGTTATGCTTGTTTTATAATGGTTTTATGAAATAACTCCATCTCGTACCCTTAAACATATTCTTTGTGCTTAAAATGCCATAGAAACCTCTTAAAACAACAAGTTATGAAAGATAGGGGTCAAAAATGTCAAAATATCAAACTATTGGCCAGACTTGGGCCTCTCACCGGCCGCGACTCGCTGGCCTATACCCTTCGCGGGCCGTGAGCTATTCGAGTCCGAGATCAGCCCAATCAGACGCGAACTTTTGTGGGTTTTGGTGATTTGTTTGCGTTTAAACTTGTTTTTCACATTAATTACTCAACTACAACCTACACTAACACTTCCCTATAAAACCCAAACATCTTCCAAACATTTACCACTTTACAACTCACTCATAACACTCTCAAATCACTCTCAATCTGCTGGAAATCAAGAACTTGGACAGATTCATCACAACTTGTTAAAGTATGCATAACTTTTCATTTCTTAGTCTTTTTCTTTGATTCTTTTTCCTAATCACTTGGAACAACCTAAGGGATGATTCCACCGGTTTTCCATGGAAAACCAAGTCTTGGAACATCACCAGAACAGGCTCCAAAGTGATACCAACTTTCTATTTTGATTTAAACTTTGTTAAACTACTTGAACTTGAGGTTTCTCACACACATTCCTATGTCCTTATGCTCATAATCACTTCTATGGTTAGTTAGGCTTAAAAACAAGGTTGTGACACTTAAAATCAGAGGTTTGAACCTCAAAAACATTCTATTTTGGTTAGGGTTTAACCCACAAGTAATGAACCAGCTTAAAGCTTGATGTTTGTGTGATTATAAGGTTAGCTTGGACTATCCTACTTGAAAATCCACACATTACTTGATGATTTCTTAGATTAGTTGTAGTTAACTTATTCTTTATTGTATGTTCATGACCCTCCTTGATTGTTTATAACAACAAGTGTAGTGGTGAACACCAAAGAGGTACCTAAATGGAAGACTTGTTCTTCCTACCTCATGCATGACTTATATGATACAAAAGAGGTTCATAAATGGAGGATTTATCCTCCTACCTCATGCTTGACTTATATGATATTATGACATACTATAGATAATATTCACTTAACCAAACTCTTGATGATGAACTAGTGGTCACTTCTCAAGATAGTAGGTTACATCATCTGAGGACCATAATGCTTGTCACGATTCTAATGAGTTTTTATCCCATGAAAACATTTCAACTCTTTTGAGTTTCATAGTGTCAAGAAAAAGTATATGTGTGCTAGATATTTACTTTCTCATATGTTATTTTCATGTAATTTAAACTCCGAATCTATAATCTTCCGTTAACTCTCCATACTCACACACCTATGTTTCTTCGTGTAGAAGGACAAGGTGCTCCATTCTAATCTACCAAGAAACACTCGCGGGATATCAAGTAGGAAGCTTGCAAAACGTGAGTATACTCGATCCCATTTTCCTTTTTATCACTTTTGGGTGCAACATGTATGTTATACAAAATACACTTCACATGAAACTATTTTAATCACACTCTATCCATGCTTTAACATGAAACTATATGATGCTTGTTAGACTTGTATGCTACGTAAACTATTTGTGTCGATATGCTTCATTAACTTTGCTAGTCTACCTTAACAATTATAGCGCTATAGGAATAACGCACCGACCATGAAACTTGGGGTATTGTTAAGTTAAACATGTTAACCTCCCGCTACTCTATTGGGATAGGCAAAATTAATGCGTTGGATTCTTGGGTGTGAACATATAGTACACCTTTTCAGCATATGTGTAAACTTGCATATTGGTTATTCATGTTGGATATGAGACTTTAAACTTTTTATTCTATATTATGCTATGCAACAAAACTTGTATACTCGCCAACTTTTTGTTGATATATTTTAATACATGTTGCAGGTTGATTGATGAGATGATGTTGAGAAGAAATGCAATTTAGGTGGACTTAGATACACACCTAGATTAATATATCATTTTGATGTTATGTTTTTGAGACAATGTTGTTCTTTTATTTGAATCTTGTATGGCAATTTAGTATTGCAATGAAATTTGAATTTAATTTATATTGTCACATAGTGTTATGAAGTTTTGAGCAATTTGTTCGTCTCATCCCGATGTTTCCGCCATCGGTTGGGGTGTGACATATTTGTATCAGAGCCATAACTATAGGGAATTAGGAAAAGTAGGAATGCTTTGCCCTAGTCTATAGTTTTAGGAACTTGATTCTTATTTGTCGTTTAAAATTTCATGCATTCTACCTTACTTGCTTCTTATCTCTTCTTCTCTGGTCTATTAAACTTACATGCCTTTCCTAAGGCTAACCTAATACACTTTGAAGACTTGAAGACACTCTTAACAAAAGCGAGACGAATTTACCAAAATAGGCGTGAAACCCACAATTTGGTAAACGACTCTCATTCCGCTTGATTCTATTTTTGCACGAAATTTGTGACAACTGCCACTTTCTGGTAATTTACGTACATTTAAAGCAATGATTTACATTATACAAGTATGTGTTTTGAATATTCGAACTACATGATTACATAATATACATCTTAGAACACTCATGGAATATTCATTTATGATGCACATTATTCATTTTGATTGGTTACATTTGAAATAGTGTAAACAATGCATCGTAACAACTAGAGTAGTACCTAGTAAACTAGTGTGCTGACGAAAACTCAGGATCCGCATAAACCATCTAAATTACATCTTTAGGACTTAGACGAAACTCCAACATCAAATATAAATTAAACCCTATATGGGAATACAAGGGTTTGGTTTAATATATTACCAATGTCCGGTAGCACCAAAAACTGCCGAAAAGCGCTAAAAGTTACCATTTCAATAATTTTTCCGCAAAATTCAGCATTGGTATTTTTATTACAAGATGCAAAAGTGTTGTTTAAACACAAATTCCATATAAAAATAAATAGGAAATATCATATAAATACATAACCGAATATTTCCCTATAACTTATTTATGTTAACCTTTCGACTATCTTCTTGCGAAACGAGCGCTAAACATCTAGCCGAACTATATTTTGGCACATGTAGCGAACTAGTGAACATTATTTTTGGTCTTGTAAAACTAGTTTATGAACATTTCAAGTCATGAACCATCTCGAAAAATTGTAAATCTTAAACACCTAAATACTTACATCTTTTTATTTCATTTTGAACCAAAAATATTACTAACACATTTTTTCCACATGAGACCCCCCCCCCCTCATGCAATTGCCGTGAACAAGGGGTCCCTTACCCCTTGTTTAGGTGTTAAAATATCTAGATATTTTAATAACTTGCAAGTGGATGATGTTGGTGCATTATTATAACACTTAACCATTAGAGAATTACTAGCACTTTATCACCCTTTTCACCTATCTTTCAAACATAAAAGAACTCTCTCATCATCTTCATCTTTTTTTTTTTTTTTTACCAAGAACACCTCAACAATCCATTTTATTTTATCACTTTCTATGATGATCAAGATGGTTTTCTATGGAACATAAGGTGATCTAAAGCATTTGCAAGATTAAGGAAGTGTATTCATCCATTCAAGAGCCTTAAATCATCAAGATCTTCATATTCTTATCTTTTAATCATCCTCTAAGATCATCCATAGCCTAGTGCTAGAAGTAAGCTTCTAGATCTATTTTTTTCATACTTATTTATGTTTATGATTGTTATAATAACTATAGATAACAAAATAATCATACATAATAAACATGAAAAATACAAAGAAGCAAAAATAATAATCATGATATATTTATGTTTGTTTATGTTGTGATCTAAGACTTGTTATATGCATATTTGATCTTGTTATGATGATTATGATATGTATAACTTGTTAGATGATGTTTTAAAAATATGATCTAACAAGTATACATGTATATGTTAAAGGGTTTCTTTTTGTTTTTGTTTTTGTTAAACTTAAAAGATAAATGGATGATCATAATTTATGGTGTAGTTAATTTATCTAAGGTTTTTATTTAAAAACAAGACTTTTACAAGATTATAAAAAGTAACATACAACATGAGATTTTTATAAAAGTTGTTAAAACTAGAAGTAAACTTGGTTTTTGAACTAGTTAGCATATTTTATGATCATGTCCAAAACCCTACATGATTTGGAGATCATCTTTATAAGTTTATGTTATAAAAATCTCATATGTTTTAGTTAAGATGTTATGAGTAAATTGATGGTGATTGTGAAAAGAAAATGATATGTTTGATTAAACATGGTAAAGTTGAAAATACAAAGGTTATATGGCCAAATTTTCTTATAAATTATATGTTAACTAAACCATCATTTTTTTGGCTAAACCTTTACAAGATTAAAAGGATTTAAAGAATTCTTTTTATAAAAACAAAGTTAGTTATAAATATATATTTTGAGAAAATATATATTTGATTAATTTAACAACTTAAGTGATGTGTGGTATTTGATGTATTAGTTATATATATCAAAGATAGGAACTTTATTACAATGGTAATAATGAACACATGATACATAATAATCAAAGTCTTACAAGACTTCTTATAGATGCGCTTTAAAAACGAGTTACGGACGATCCGAATAATCGGATACAAATTATGGTCAAAACGGACGACGGACGAACCTATGAACATATCGCCAATCCGAGGACTTACTACGACGTTTAGACGATCTTTCGACGCGGATACCAGAATTTCGTTACCATTAACAAAATTCGGACATTTTGAAATTTATAAAAACTATTATGTTTTTATTAACTAAAAGGTATACTTAGTATATTTTTATAAAAATGTTTTTATAAAAATGAAAGACTTATACTTTCAAATGGGCTATTTTATACAAATGGGCTTACACTTCTTAATGGGCTATTCTATACAAATGGGCTTACACTTCTTAATGGGCTTATCTTCATAATGGGCTTAACATAAATACATGGGCTAGCCCAATATAAAAAACTCATGGGCTAAGCCCAATACCAAACATATGGGCCAAGGCCCAACACTATTTAAGCCCAATACTATTTAGACCCAACACTATTTAGGCCCAACACTATTTAAGCCCAACACTATTTAAGCCCAACACTATTTAGACCCAACACTATTTAGGCCCAACACTATTTAGGCCCAACACTATTTAAGCCAAACACTATTTAGGCCCAACACTATTGAGGCCCAATGACATATAATTGGTAAAAATTACCATTATACAATTTACTTATACAACGACATGAAATCAAGAAGACAAGACCCGGTGATACAACTCACAAGATACAAGATGACATATATATATATATATATATATAACAGTTTAACAAATCATTCATCTAATACACAGTTCAACGAACAATAAAGACATACAAGTCTCACACATATTTAAGACACAAGACTTGTACTCAAGTTATTTACAAAGGCCGAAGTGTCTAACAAAAATAAGAACATTTGTAGGTCACAACACTATTCAGGACGACCGCACGTGATATCATAGTTACTTCTATTCGCGGACGCGATACTGTGAGTTCATGTCCCCTATTCATTTAAATGTTTTACAACTTTACAACTATCGGGGAAAATACTTGTTCAACGTATGTTAAAGTTAGGGAATGAAACACCTTAGATAATGTGCGAATTAGGGTTATACATCTAAGCACCATTAATCCAGTTTGGACGTAGGTACAAGTGGTTAGATCTAATGGGTTTTGGCGAGCCCCACTCTTGGTCGTGGACCCATACAGAAGAGTGCTTTTGTGTCCCACTCTTGGTTGGATTGCTTCCTTTTTTCATCACACATATTAATGTCCTTGCAAAACATTAATGATCAACGATTTCATTGACGCTTTACATACTACAACTTACATTTTTAATACATCTTTTACAACTAAACTGCATGAATTCGCCAACTTTTGTTGATGTTTTCCAAACTTAACATGTATTTCAGGGAATTAATGGACCATGTCGGGATTCTCAGTCATGATAACAAGTACCAGAACTCCATGCCATCTTTTGGAGGGTTTAACTATTATATTACGCCTCTTTGTGGAAATATGATGGTTAAAACCTTAGTAGTTTATTTTCATGTTGATGTATGAAACAATAACACTTTACTTTTATGTTAATGGTTTGTAACCGACACACTAAACTTATGTTGTAATCTTTTGAAACACTTATGTAATGGCAATGGAGTATGTTTTATTCATATAGTTTGTTCATGTAAGGCCCTATAATGGTGTAGGTTTATGCCTATCTTTATCAAACACAAATATAGGCTATTGGGCTTAGCCTTGTAGTGGGTTAGATAGTAATGGAATAAGCCATGTGGGCTAATTAGTGATTTGGGCCTGTTTGGTTATTAGTTGTGCATGTGGGCCTGGCCCAGTCTGTAACTAGGTCACCCTATGTAACTATAAATAGGGTGAACCTAGTTCATTATCAGGTTAGACATTTTTGAGAGGTTTTTCATTATTATTTTCAAATTCTTTGTGGGTGTACCAGACGGTTCTCTAGAAACCGTGTGCACTTTGGTTATAATCGATTGAGTGTTATTGTTCTTAAAACTTTTCACAGTATTCCGCGCTTTGATTAGTGTTTGATATCCGATTGTGTAGTGTTCCTGGACTTACAATTGGTATCAGAGCCTAAGTAGTATCACGAAGGCTCGGTTGGATCGGATATCTTGAAGATTAAAGGCTGTTTTGCTGCTGATTGTGTTCAAGATCGATAAGAAAAGTCTGTTTTTCTGGTTCATCTTGATTATATTTCACAGATTTGTTTTTGTCGACTGTTGGTTGGGTCATTGAGATTTCGAGTTGTCTAGTTTTCTTGCTGAAAATCTGCTTATTTGCTTCTGAATATCGACCCAAGTTATAACACAAATACTGTTTTTAAAGTGATTTTTCTGTTAGTTCAAAATCAAAGTTAGACAACCGTGAAACAAAAAGGGCTGATTTAATCTGAAAAATAGATTTGGTTTGGGTTAAATTTTTGTGAAAATCAATTGATTTGAATCTCAAAAATTGAACTTCGATTATAAAATTTTAGATTTAAATCTTTGGCTTGCTGAAATTGAAAGATTTCTTTAGCATATACATAAATTTTGACCGAAAGTTTTGTTGAAGATTTTGAAATTTCTGGGTTTTTTGTGCTTCGTATTCATCAACTATTCATCAGAATTTTTGAGGATTTTTGGGTTTGATCTATTTTTGTGCAAGTTGACTGTGTTTGCAGATAGTTTGGAAAGTTGTTGCAGGAAATATCGAAAAGATTCAAAATTAAATTCAGCAGATCTTTCGGAATTTTAGTTGAAAATTGGGAATATTATCTTTCCAAATTCAGCTTGTGCGACTGAAGAGCTTGTACGATTGGTGTCTTGGGCCCTCAAAGCACTGAGGCCCAACAATACCTCTTGTGCGATCAGTTTTGGATTGTGCGATTAAAATTGTTTGGGCTATTAAGGATACAAGCCCAACATTTAACTCTTGTGCGATTGAAGACGTCTTGTGCGATTGAGAAGATATTGTGCGCTCCACTGTTGATATTGAACTGGTGTCCGTGATCTTGTGCGACTGGACTTCTTGTGCGACGTAAAAGGCTTATTTTGAAAGGGTTCATAATAACTTGTGCGTTTGGCAAAAGGTTCAAATTGAAGAAGTCTTGTGCGACTCATCTTGTGCGATCCATTTTGTACGATTGGACAAAGGATCAGGTGAAAGGTGTCTTGTGCGATTCATCTTGTGCGATCGGAATTGGACCCGTTCACGTGAACCGGACTAATTGAGCTAGTGAATTGTTCAGATTGAATTTTGAATTGTTTGTGAACCATCTAAATTATTGTTTGAACTGTATTATAATCATTAGTAATATTCATTTGATCTTTACTGTTATTATTACGTGTTACTCATACATTCAACTAGTTTTTCAGAAATGGCTCAAACTAATTAATTGGGATTGACTGAAATTGCTGCTATTAACCAGGACCTAGATAACATCATTGGAACTAACAATAGGGTTCCCAGGCTCATTTCTAGGGGATCCTTTTCAGAATGGAAGTTCAGGTTCATTCAGTATATGAGGATCAAGGATCCAAAGGCGTGGAGGTCTATCTGCAACGGACCTACTGCAATCACCTATGTTGTGAACGATGCTGATGGAACAACTGCTCCTAAGCCCGAGTTTGCGTTTACTCATGAGGAACGTGAAAAACGTGATATTGACAACAAAGCTCTTGCAATGCTGCACTCTGCTCTTGCACCAGAAGTTGACATTGGAGTTCGTGACTGCACAAGTGGTAAGGAAATGTGGGATGCTTTGCTGGCCATCTATGAGGGAAATGAAGAGATGAAGGAAAGTCGAAGAGAAATTCTTACCCAAAAGTTCAACTTGTTCAATCATTTCCCAGGGGAAACATTAGAAAATCAAATCCAGAGATTTGTTGCCTTGGTCAGTGATATGAAAACTCATGATATCAGCTTTGAAAAAAATGTCATTAACAAGAAATTGCTCAATGCTCTTCCAAGAAATTGGGATACAAATGTGACTCTCATCAAAAGGACCAGGGACTTAGCTAGAATGACTCTCTCTGAGCTGATTTCTTTGCTAAAGTCCTATGAAATGGATGACAAACAAAGGCTCTACAACCATGCTGCAAGTTACAACAACGCAGGTGTGTTGACCAACAGCGCCTTGATGTCTCAGCAAGGAATGAGTTCACTTACAGGGCCTTCTACTGTGCCTCTTCCTGTTAATCTTGGAACGTATGTTAACCAATCTGGCTACTTTCCCACTGCTACTCAACATGTTAACTAAACTTCGTCTGCTGCTCAACCCACTAATCCATCTACTCTCACACCCACACAGTTTCTTTCAAACATTACCACTGCTTTTGTTGCGACAAACTCCTCAGTTGCTACATCAAAGGATTTCGAACAAGCTATGGCTTTTATGAAAGGGGTCATGAACTGTTATCATGCCTTTATTGCTGGAAGAGTAAAGAACAACATTGACTCTGCTGAACTGTTGGAAGTCCATCCTGATGATGTTGAAGAGATGGATATTACTTGGCAAATGGCCATGGCAGTGTTTCGTGCCAGAAACTTCGTGAAGAAAACTGGAAATGGTACTTGGGACAAGATTGATGGTGAGATTGGCTGGAATAAGGCAAGGCTTCGGTGTTACAACTGCCATGAGCCTGGGCATTATGCTAGAGAGTGCAAACAGCCAAAGAGGGAAAGAACTGATCCAAATGTCACTGTCACTGTTAGTTCAGCAGCTCGACCAGCTCCAAATGTTGTTTCAACTTCAAACATTACTGTTACTCGTCCCACTCAAAGTTCAGCCTCAAACACTGTTGCTAGAACTCAAGTTGCTGAACCAATTGGAGCTCCTGGAAATGCATTGGTGATTCAGGAAGGATGGGGATTTGACTGGAGTCAACAGATGAACGATCTGCAGATTACCACA
This sequence comes from Helianthus tuberosus, assembly GCA_030545235.1. Lineage (NCBI taxonomy): Eukaryota > Viridiplantae > Streptophyta > Magnoliopsida > Asterales > Asteraceae > Helianthus > Helianthus tuberosus. Next base: position 8,089,087 of record CM060434.1, on the reverse strand, counting down.
GACACCTTGTACCAACAGAATCAAGCTCTCATGGCAGAAGTGAAAGAAGATGCTGATTTGGCTGCTGAAGATGCTGTGGAAATGATTTATCATGCTCTCATGGCTCAAATGAATGACTACACTCCTTCTGAGGCTGAGGTATGTGTAGATGATGTTTGTTGTACTGAAAAATGTAGAAAGAAAGTAAAAGGTTTTAAAGAACAGGCTCAATCGCTTTCTATGCAACTTCAACTTACCAAATCCAGTAGCTACGAAGTTAAAAAGAAACTGGATGGGTATAAAGAAATGGTAGAGGCTAAAAAACGTGACATTCGACAGTTGCATAGTGATCTAAGCGAAGCAAAATGTCGATATCTCCACTTCAAGGAGCTATCTGAAAAATTAACTGTTGAATTAAACAACTTAAAATCGACTTTCGAAAATACTGAATTTAATTTCAAAAAATTTGATGTTTCAAGTGAAAAGGTCGAGAAAATGATAAATCAACAGTTAAAGTATAGCAAAAAGGAAATGAGGAATAAGGGGTTGGGTTTTGTGGCTATACCCCCACCCTACAACCATAACTATTCCTCAATTCCTATGACTGAAGAGGAGATAGACAATTTGCCTAATATGGAGTATGGAAAACCAGAAGATAGAAAGTCTGAACCAGTCAAGCCTCGAAAAATAAAAATCACCAGGCCTGATAATACTGAAATCATTTTAGAAAAACAGGCCTACAATCAAACGTTTGTTAAGTTAGAAAATGTTTTAAATCACACTGAAACTTTGAATTTTGAGAAAAACGCAAGTGTTGATAAGCATTTTCAAGTGTTGAAAGAAGAGGAATCATGTGACTCAAAGCAATTTTTTGAAAGTAAATGTGTCACAAAAGAGTCTGAAACAAAAGAATCCAGTGTTAACGTAGATAACATCGAGTTTGCTATGTTGAGAGGTTTAACTGAGTTTGTGAGAGAATTTAACAAGAGCAAACAAGCTAAATCTGCTTCGTCATTTGAAGCATCTTGCGATACTTCGGAAACATCCACTTCTGCGAAATCAGAAATGGGCGAATCAATTAGTGTCAACAGTGCGTCACTTGAGGAAACAGAAGAATCTCATACTGAATCAATAGCTTCATTTGATTCAATTAGTGACTCCCATGAAAAGACTGACTGTGATAATTCAGAGCCAGTTGCTTCAGTGGAATCAACAAATGAATCATCTGAAACTGTTGACTCACATTCGATCAAAGAAGAATCAGAAACAACTGCAGGAGCATCTGTTGAGTTGATTGGTAAAGCAACCACAGAAGCCTCTGCTGAATGTTCAAAAGAAAACGATTCTGATTCTTCAGAACCAATTGTATCACAAGAAGCTGAGAGCGATTCTGCAGCATCAAGTGACCCTGTTTATGAGAAAATCAATGATACTAACCCTGTTGCTTCAAATGCAGACCAAGTAATTATTGAAGATTGGGTAGATGAAGATGATGGGGACGACGTTGTTTTGAAAAATAAAATTCAGAAAAACAATTCTTTAATTTCTGAAAAGTCAAACAATATTTCAATTTCTTCTGATGCTTTGAATTGTGTGGGCTCTGTTTTTAAGAGCGATGAATGTTCTGACATTTATTTTGGTTCTATTTGTGTGGATTTGAATTCAATTGTTTTGCCTAATAAAGTTGATAAATCTAAAAATCTTTTGGTAAAACAAACTAAAGGAGGAAATGAAGCTAAATATGTTCCTCCATAATCAACATCCAACAAACAAACTAAGTGTCACTCCATTTCTAAGGACAAATCTAAACATGTTTCGTTTGCATCTCAGGAACCACACAAGCCCTCAGGTTCTGCAAAGTCTGATGGATGTCCAGCAAAACCACATGTGAAGCGACAAATTTGTTACACGTGTGGAATTGCTGGACATATTGCAAGAAATTGTCAGCATCGTCCTGATAAACTAAAAAGGGGAGAGCATCAGAAGGCTCCAAAAGGAAATGTCAAGCATCCAAAACAGGATAAGACTTCAAAATCTAAACCTGTTAGGAAGCTGAACTCCAAAATGAAGCCTTCTGATGGAGATTGGAACAAAGCTAAACAAATGAAAATGAAATCAAATAATTGCATTCCAAACTCAAATTATATTTCGTCTAGAACATCCAAGAAATTGGAAAGTTCCAGGCAAGTTTGGAAACCCAAGAAAAATGTTCCAAACAACTCTCCTAAATCATCGTGCATCAATGATAAACCTATCTACTCTAAAGAAAAGTTGATTCGGATGCAAGTAACGTATGTTAATGAACAGGGTGTACCCACCACATCTATGGCTTGGGTACCAAAGTCTAACTAAACCCGCGTAATGTGCAGGAACGGCTATGGAGGGCTGTCATTCGACTTTGGGTCATTGACAATGGCTGTTCCAGACATATGACTGGCGATATATCTCAACTTTCTGATCTTGAAGAATTTAATGGAGGATATGTTGCGTTTGTGGGTGGCGAGAAAGGAAAGATCACACAAAGAGGCACAATCAAGAATGGTGATCTCTGTTTCAAAGATGTCAACTACGTTCCTGAGTTGAAGCATAGTCTTCTAAGTGTTGCTCAAATATGCGACAATGGTTACTCAACTCATTTCACTGATAAACACTGTCTTATTCTGAAACCAGGAATGGTCATTCCTGATGAATGGATTTTATTGAAATCTAAACGAAAAGGCAACACTTATGTCATTGACATGAATAAACCTCCCACTGAAGGTGTTGCCTGTTTGTTTACCAAAATCTCTGAGCACAATGCTATACTGTGGCATCGTCGTTTGGGACATTCTAATGTGAAAAATCTAAACCGTCTTGCAAAAATGGGGTTGGTAAGGGGTCTACCTGTAAAAGACTTCATAACTTTTGAAAAATGTGTTTCCTATGCAAAGGTAAACAGCATCGAAAACCACACTTTCCCAAAACTGTAAACACTATTAACAATGTAATGCAACTTCTTCACATGGATCTCTTTGGTCCAGTGAATGTGCTCAGTCTGTCTGGAAAGTCTTACTGTCTTGTAATTACTGATGATTACTCACGTTTTACTTGGGTTTTCTTCTTAGTTAACAAAAGTGAGACTGCAGAATTAGTCAAGAGATTCATAATCTTTATGGAGAATCAGACTGGCAAGAAAGTGAAAGGGATTCGAAGCGACAATGGAACCGAATTCAAGAATGCTGAGTTGAATTTCTTTTGTGCCGAAAAGGGAATCGCTCGACAGTACAGTGCTGCTAGAACTCCTCAGCAAAATGGAGTTGCTGAAAGAAGGAATAGAACTCTGATAGAAGCAGCTCGAACTATGCTTTGTGATTCGAAACTTCCAGTTTTCTTCTGGGAAGAGGCCATTAACACTGCGTGCTACGTTCAAAACAAAGTGGTTATCAACAAAGCACGCATGAAGACGCCTCATGAAGTGATGTTTGGCGAGAAACCATACGTGGGACATTTTAGAGCTTTCGGTTGTCCATGTACTCTACTGCACCTGGAATCTATACCAAAGTTTGATGCTAGGGGAGATGAATGCTATTTCATTGGATATGCTGGGAAGGCTGCTCATGAAAATAAGACGGCATACAGAGTGTATAACAAGAGGACTAGACAAATTATTGAGTCTTATGATGTGCGGTGGCTTGAAGAAAATCAGACAGACGCTGGAAACGGGCCATTTACTCTTTATAATTATGCCTATCTATTCAAATCTTTTGATATTCTTGATGATTCTCCTGTTGGTCATGCAGGTACTTCTGGTACAACTAATGCTACTTCTCGACCCTCAATTGCTCCACATAATGCTGAAGAAGAGGGGGATGTTGAAGTTGAGGGGGATTCTACAGCTGTGGGGGATCACACACCTGTAGTCTCATCTACAACATCTACACCTGAGATTCAAGTGGCTCCATATTATACCGACATTCTTAATGCTGGAGGGGAGGAGTTGGACTCGTCTGATGAGGAAGACGCTCCCATGAATCAAAATGACTTGTTTGATGGTCCCATTCCTGAAGAGTTTGTCGCAAATGGTACATAAGAAGAGCAAGTTTCTGACCAAACTGAGTCAGTAGCAGTTGATCATTTAACAAATGTATCCTCAACTGGAACTGCACCAGAAGTTGCTATTCCTGCTAGTGTCCAGCGTGATCATCCCATCGAAAATGTGATTGGACCAGTCGAGGCGGGAGTGTTGACTAGAAGTCAGTCAGGAATTATCAACAACTGTTTGTTTTCATGTTTCATCTCTCAAATCGAGCCAAAGACAACTGATGCGGCTCTTTTGGAACCTAGCTGGGTAGATGCGATGCAGGATGAGTTGAATCAGTTTGAGAAACTGAAAGTATGGAGGTTGGTTACGTTGCCTGCTAGAAAGAAATCACTCGGAACTAGATGGGTCTATCGCAACAAGAGAGACAACAGCGGAGTGATTGTCAGAAACAAAGCAAGACTGGTCGTCCAAGGGTTTAGATAGATAGAAGGCCTTGACTACGATGAAGTGTATGCTCCCGTGGCTCGATTGGAGGCAATCAGAATCTTTCTGGCATATGCATCCTACATGGGATTCAAGGTCTATCAAATGGATCTCAAGACGGCATTTCTATACGACAAAGTAAAAGAAGAGATCTATGTGTCACAGCCACCGGGTTTTGTGAACAAACAGTGTCCCCGTCACCTGTATAAGCTTGATAAGGCTCTATATGGGTTACACCAGGCTCCTCGTGCTTGGTATGCTACTCTGACAGAGCATCTGCTAGCTCATGGTTACACTCGAGGTGTGATTGATCAGACACTGTTGATTCAAAAAGTGGGAGAGGATCAAATCTTGGTGCAGATCTATGTGGACGACATCATCTTCGGTTCCACTAGTGACGCGCTGTGTAAGGAGTTTGAAGAAGTTATGAAGAAGCAATTTGAAATGAGTGCGTTGGGAGAAATGAGTTTCTTTCTGGGTCTGCAGATTCGACAGGATTCCAAAGGAATTCTCATCCATCAAGGAAAATATGTCGATGATATTCTTGCAAAATTCAAACATCAAGATGTCAAACCTGCAACACTCCTATAGCAGAAAGACCAGTACTGACAGAAGATACGGAAAGGGAAGCCGTTGATGCTACACTGTACCGGTCGATGATTGGTTCGTTGATGTATTTGACAGCCAGTAGACCAGATGTCATGTTTGCTGTGTGTCAGTGTGCTCGCTATCAGGCTGCTCCTAAACTTTCTCATCTAAAAGCTGTTCAGAGAATCTTTCGATATCTTAAGGGCAGGCCTAGGCTTGGACTTTTGTATCGAAGAGAGTCTCCATTTGATCTGTTTGCTTTTTCTGACAGCAATTTTGGAGGTACTGGTCAAGACATGAAATCTACGTCAGCTGGATGCCAGTTTTTGGGGGATCGCCTCATCTCCTGGCAATGCAAGAAGCAGCAAACTGTCTCTCTATCCACTGCAGAAGCGGAATATGTGGCTGCTTCAGCCTGCTGCTCACAGGTTATCTGGATTCAACACCAGCTGGTGGACTACGGTTTGAATTTCTCCCGAACTCCTATTTATTGTGACAATGATGCAGCTATCCAAATAGTGAAAAATCCGGTGTATTTTTCAAAAATCAAGCACATTGCCATAAAAATTCACTTTATTCGTGATTCTTTCAACCAGGGTTTAATTAAAATGGAACAAATTCATACTGACGACAATGTCGCATCTATTTTTACAAAACCGATTGATAAAGCACGTTATCTTGCTCTTCTCGAACTTCTCAAAATGGTCGAATTCGAGGATTGACTGCGGTCACACCAAAATATTTTTCTTCGCTTCTGTAAATTTGTTTCTTAAAATAATGTTTCTTTCATTTTAAGCAAAAATTTAGGGGGATGTAGTCTCTCAGAAAAATACAAAAACATTGAAAAATCAGAAAAATACAAAAACATTGAAAAATCAGAAAAATACAAAAATAGTTCTTTGCTTTGGCCATGCCTTGGCTGCAAACTGGGAAATGAAATGAATTTTCACTATGTGGATTAAGGCTAACTCATGTAAGACCCATATTGAAATGGTCTGACTCTAGAGCGATATGTTGGTAGGCTTTATCCTGATGGCTTGATTCTTTGACTGGTTCTGCGTAGAACACTAATATTAATCTATGACCCCAGGAAAGAGCATCACTTGGAATTAGGACATGGCTATTTGAACACGTGTGTGACGTCCCGATACACACAATTTTGTTCTAGTTCTGAAATCTTCTCTGACCAACTCGTGTATCTCCTCTGTTTTGCGTGAGCAAAGACCTGGAGGTGCTAGGCATCCAGATACATGCTGACCTAGCTGTACGTTGTCGTGCTATAGATCAATTACACCCGAAAGAGGCCCTCTAGTGCCCAAAAGAAACCCGAAAAAAAACCTATATCAAACTGAGAAAACTCATTTGATCTGTATATTATATCCATCTCTGCAAATGATCTATTCTTTTCTCTCCTCAATCAAGTCCCAGTCAAGATTTCAGAATCCTAGAACGGGCTTGTGAAATATGTGGGAGGGAAACTGCATGTATGATAGCGTGTTCTGATTTAAAATTCCAGGATTTGATTGTGATTTAAATTGAGTGTTTATATCAATTAAATTGAAAAACATGATAAATCAGTTGCAGACCGTTACATGAAAAAGGCCTAAGGAGATAAGTTTAAGTGGACAAACATACTGACAATCGCTCGGATCACCCAAAGTAAATTAGTGTTGATAAGTGCAGTCTAGCCTGAAACACTGTGATTTGATCCCATTGCAACTGTAATTGTATATTAGTTTCTTTGTTTACTTGTGTTTTGGTTTATATTCTTAGATTTAGAAATAAAATAAAAAATCCAAAAATAAAGTGTTTACTTGTTTTATTAAAAATTTAACCGTTCTTGAAGATTTGATTGATCATCATAGATTAAAAGAAATTTAAATTGTGAAATCTAAGTACAGATACTTGGATGTACCAAGTGTTCATGTGGTATTTCCCTCTGTTGCACATAAATGTTTGCTTATGAATTTCTGAGTATGTGCAGAATTTAAAATTCAAATCAAGAAACAGGGGTTGTTGAAGATTGAGATGCTGTTGGCTGCTGACAAAGCCTGAAGCATCACAACAACAAGATGTGCCTGAGTCAGAAGCACCAGATACAAGTCATCTGACAGTGATAGTACATTTGAAGAGGAACCTGTGAACCTGCTTGAAAGAGAAGACACTGACAAAGAAAAGAGTTGATAAGAATCCTCCTCTTGCATTCTTTTCAACAAGTTTTTTCAAGCAAAGCTGATCGTGATTTAGAAGAACAAAGAGCCCAAATTTTTAGAATGAAGACATGAAGCATCTTCCCACATGATGAAGACTGCAGTTTGATAAAGACAGCATAAACCTAGGGGGATATTGTAAGGCCCTATAATGGTGTAGGTTTACGCCTATCTTTATCAAACACAAATATAGGCTATTGGGCTTAGCCTTGTAGTGGGTTAGATAGTAATGGAATAAGCCATGTGGGCTAATTAGTGATTTGGGCCTGTTTGGTTATTAGTTGTGCATGTGGGCCTGGCCCAGTCTGTAACTAGGTCACCCTATGTAACTATAAATAGGGTGAACCTAGTTCATTATCAGGTTAGACATTTTTGAGAGGTTTTTCATTATTATTTTCGAATTCTTTGTGGGTGTACCAGACGGTTCTCTAGAAACCGTGTGCACTTTGGTTATAATCGATTGAGTGTTCTTGTTCTTAACACTTTTCACAGTATTCCGCGCTTTGATTAGTGTTTGATATCCGATTGTGTAGTGTTCCTGGACTTACAGTTCATGTACATCGATATTTATGCAATGAAAACCATACAGATCACACCTCGCGCTTCCGCTACGAGCGGGTGTGACAGTTTGGTATCAGAGCATCGATTTTTATGAACCAGGATTCTTTCTCGAGTCTAAGTCTACAATAACTAGGGATCTCTCACGAAGACCATTTAAACACAAACACATGTTTTCATTTGCATAAACATTTTTCGTGGTCCATTTTCAACAAGAATTCATCTCATACAAATCAAGCAAGGACATTAGTGTCTTAGTCATCTAAATGGTAGACATGCAACTTTAAGTTAATCCACACAACTCAATTAGGATAACTTAAAATGAACATTATGTGAAAAATACATTTCGTGTATATATGTAAAGTAACAAATACTCATACGTGTCGAACAACTTATTTCTCAGGATATCATGTCTTCCTCCGAAGGAAGCAACATTTATGACGATGTGGATCCTATGACACCCTCTTCGGATGATGATTATGTACCTGAGGTTCAGGTTATTACTTCGGATAGTGAGACGGGATCAGATGGCGATATGGATGACTTTCAGCCATTCGCATTGCTAGGTGATATTGTTGATGATGACATATTAGATATGCCTCTGCAGCTCAATGACGTAGTTATCATGGGTCACCCAGAGGGTGAACATGTGGTCGAGGTTATACCCTGGGATATCCTTCCTCTTGCTATTATGCCTTTTATGTACGACCTCGACGAGGATGACGACGCCGTTGTTCCTGTGTTTCCCATGGAGCATTTAGATGATGGTTTAGGAGATGGGGATGTTTACGATGTGGTTATCTTAGACATTGCATCACCAGTGGTCTCGGTGATCGATATTTCTTCTGATGCAGATACCGACTCGGATGCTTCCTCTTATGCATCCGTTACTTCTTCTGCACTGCAGGCCATTGGCCTACAGCGAAACACAGACTTTGGGGATGATGTCATGCTAGCAGAGCCAGCCATCCCTGCTCCTGTTCAGGTCCCTGCTGCAGATACATCTCCTGAGCACATTCGCCTCATGCGCACTGATCATACTGATGAGGCCGGGCCATCTGGACATGCCCACATCCCACCCAGTGATATGGATCTATACTATCAGCAGTTTTACACTGTCCCACAGGTCCCTGTTGAGCCTCCCATTGCGCCACACTCTCCACCTCATGTTATGCCCATGACAGATCCATACCACCCATTGCATTACCCAGCTGTTACTACCGAGTTGCGTGCTCGTGTGCTGGCATTCGAGCATCAGATAGACTTTATTATCCGTCGAGTTCATGAACTCGAGGAGGAGCTTAATCACCTTCATGGTTTGGTACTTCATGCTCTACCACCACCACCAGGGTCACCACCATTACCCCCACTACCACCTCAGATGCCACCAGTGGATATACCACCAGTTGATTTACCTGCTCATGTTTTGACACTCGAGCAGCAGATCGTGTTCCTTCACCATTTGGTTCATGATTTGGAGGATAGGGTTTCTCATGTTTTCAGGTCATTGTTCCCGATTCCACCACCAGTCTTTCCTCCACCATAGACTGTGTTTGCAGGTATCATTCTTTTGAGACGGGTATCTATATCCGTTTTATGTACATATTGACGCTCCACCAAGTTTTGAAGACAACCGACAGACAGCGGATCACACAGTTGGAAGGAAGACTTTGTTATCTCTTTTGTTGTACTAGACTAGTATGACCGGGTTATGTAGCCCGAGTCTATTTTGTTTCCTTTCAAACGATTATGTAACCGGTTGATTAATATATATAAAAACTTGGTGTTATCTATTAAATGCCTCTGAATGGTCTGGATGGACATATCTTATTGTTTATGATTAACTTATTTACTCGCATTATATGTTTCTTGGTGATATTGCTATTAATGTTATGAATACTTTTTTTTTTATTCTTTTCTTCTTACTTAGTAAAAATATTTAACAAACCAAATTAACGTCCAATCTTTATCCTATTTCTCCTTTAGAAGAATCATGCCACCAAGGAGAGCTTTACGTTCACGGACAGTTAATCCACCCCCACCCCCACCAATGTCTACGACAGAGGCAGAACTGAATGCACTAATAGAAAATAGAATCGCCCAAGCTATCGCACTGTATGAGGCATCCCATGCCGAACACAGTGGTGGCACCGGCGGATCAGGAGGCCAGGGTCAAGGCGGTAATTCAGGTGGAACAAATAATACGGGTAACGTTTAGTTGTTTTATTACAACTTACCTAATTCCTTTCTTAATCTACTCGTGCCTTTCATGGTTTGCTCATTCTTAATCCGTTTATTGTCTATTTCAGGATGCACATACAAGCAGTTTCTGGACTGTAAGCCACTTAACTACGATGGCATAGGCGGTGCTGTGGCTTTCGTGCGATGGACTGAGAAAACGGATTCCACTATCAGAATGAGCAGATGTTCTGCTAATCAGCAAGTCACTTTCGTTACTGGCTTGTTTCTCAACGAGGCCCTTACCTGGTGGAACTTACAAGTGCAAACTTTGGGTGATAACGCTGCTTATGCGTTGACTTGGGATGAACTGAAGGAACGTATGAGGGATAAGTACTGTTCTCGAGATGAACTCCAGAAGTTGGAGAACGAGTTTTGGCACCTTACCATGGTCGGAGCTGATATCACGGGATATGCGCAAAGGTTTCACGATCTATCCCGCGTGATTCCTTATCTTGTATCACCGGAATACAAGCGTATCGAACGCTACATCTGGGGACTTTCTCCCAAGATTCGAAGTCTGGTTACTACAGCTAAACCCACAACTATTACTTAGGCTGTAACTATAGCCATGAGTCTTACGGAAGACGAGGTCAGGATGAATATATTCACTGAGAAAAATGATGATAAGAAGGAAACACATGCCGAGTCTTCCAACAGTGGGAAGAGGAAGTACTCGAATTTCAAGAAGGGAACCCGTGGTAATAACAACAACAACAGTAACAACAATCACAACAACAATAACCCCAACAATAACAACAACAACAACAACAGGCGACAAAATAACTCGCAAAAGGATGCAAGGGCGTTTGTAGCCACAAACGACACTGGTCCTAAGAAGTACGCTGGTACTTTACCCAAGTGTGAGCGATGCAAATATCATCACTTGGGCGATTTTTGGGTTATTAAGTGTGACAAGTGTGGCAAGAATGGCCACCGTGCTGAATCGTGTTGGGGAACGAGAAATAATACTGGATCTGGAAGTGGATTTGGTAACAAGAATGGAAACGAAAATGGGCGTGGTCAAGGATGTTTTGGATGTGGAAGCAAGGATCACTTCAAGAAAGACTGTCCTAAAGAAAACCAAGCTCATGGTCGATCATTTGTGATTGGAGCCAAGGATGCACGCCAAGACCCTAATGTGGTCACTGGTACGTTTCTCCTCAATGATCATTTCGCATCTATATTATTTGATACCGGAGGAGATTTTAGTTTTATTTCTATAGAATTTAAAAATTTTCTGGGCTTGGAACCTAGTAGGCTAGATGTTCCATATTCTATAGAATTGGCTAACGGTAAACTAATAGAGACGGGAGAAGTTGTTAAGGATTGTACCTTAGAACTTAGCGAACAAAAATTCAATATCGATCTCTTACCCGTTGAATTGGGTATTTTCGACGTAGTGGTTGGCATGGATTGGCTATCCAATAATCGAGCCGAAGTCATTTACCATGAGAAGATCATTCGCCTACCACTACTGAACGATGAGACACTTGTAATACATGGAGAGAAGCGCGACACCCCGTTGCGGATCATCAATTGCATGAAAGCACAGAAGTGCTTACGGAAAGGTTGTATTGCCTTTCTAGCACATGTTGTGGAAAAGAAGGCCGATGGGCCAAAGTTGACAGATATTCCGGTAGTAAAAGAATTTCCTGAAGTCTTTCCTGAAGACTTGCCAGGACTACCACCTTATCGACAAGTCGATTTTCACATCGAATTGGTACCAGGAGCCGCACCCGTAGCTAAATCTCCATATCGTTTAGCACCTGCTGAAATGCAAGAGTTATCCACACAACTTCAAGAGTTGTTGGATAAAGGATTCATCAGACTGAGCTACTCGCCTTGGGGAGCTCCAGTCTTGTTTGTAAAGAAGAAGGACGGAACTTTCAGGATGTGCATCGATTATCGCGAGTTGAATAAACTTACCATCAAGAATCGGTATCCATTACCGAGGATTGATGACCTATTCGATCAACTGCAAGGGTTGAGTTTCTACTCAAAGATAGACTTACGATCGGGGTACCATCAATTACGGATTCAAGAAGAAAGCATACCGAAAACGGCTTTTCGGACTCGTTACGGTCATTATGAGTTTCTCGTTATGCCTTTTGGTTTAACGAATGCACCAGCGGTCTTCATGGATTTAATGAATCGTGTGTGCAAGCCGTATCTCGACAAATTCGTCATTGTGTTTATTGACGACATTTTGATATACTCTCGATCGACTGACGAACATGAGCAACATTTGAAAACCATTTTGAAGTTGTTAAAGACAGAGAAACTATACGCGAAATTTTCCAAGTGCGAATTCTGGATTCGCGAAGTACAATTTCTCGGGCATGTAGTGAACGAGAAAGGCATTCAAGTAGACCCGTCGAAGATTGAATCGATTAAGAATTGGGAAGCGCCCAAGACTCCTACTGAAGTGCGACAATTTTTGGGGTTAGCGGGATATTATCGGAGATTTATTGAGAATTTTTCAAAGATTGCTCAACCGCTAACTTCTCTTACACAGAAAGACAGGAAATTCGATTGGGGAGAGAAACAAGAAGCAGCATTTGAACTTCTTAAAGACAAGTTGTGCATTGCACCAATCTTATCACTACCTGACGGTACCGATGACTTTGTGGTATACTGTGATGCTTCGCATCAAGGTTTGGGTTGTGTACTCATGCAACGTGAAAAGGTTATCGCGTACGCGTCTCGCCAACTGAAAGTTCATGAGAAGAACTATACCACTCACGACCTAGAGTTAGGCGCGGTGGTATTTGCTTTGAAAATTTGGCGGCATTACTTATATGGTACACAGTGCACTATTTTCACAGATCATAAAAGTCAACAACACATATTCAACCAAAAAGAATTAAATATGTGTCTGCGACGTTGGGTTGAATTATTGAACGATTATGATTGTGAAATCAAGTACCATCCGGGCAAGGCGAACGTTGTAGCAGACGCCTTGAGCCACAAGGAACGAGTTAAAACACTAAGAGTGCGAGCACTAGAAATGACGATTCACACAGATCTTACCGCACGAATTCATAATGCACAACAAGAAGCGCTCAAGGAAGAGCATATTCTAGTAGAATCACTCCGAGGCATGGAAAAACGGTTAGTGCCAAAGGAGGATGGAACTTTGTACGTTGCAGGTAGAATTTGGGTTCCATTCTTTGGAGGCCTCCGAGATCTTATTTTTGAGGAAACATATAGGTCAAAGTACTCGATCCATCCGGGATCAGATAAAATGTACCAAGACTTAAAGGAGTACTACTGGTGGCCTAACCTCAAAAAGGATACTGCTATCTATGTCGGAAAATGCCTGACCTGCGTGAAGGTCAAGGCAGAGTATCAGAAACCATCGGGTTTACTACAACAACCCGAGATTCCCGCTTGGAAATGGGAATAAATATCGATGGACTTCATTACGAAGTTACCTAGGACCTCAAGAGGCCATGACATAATATGGGTAATCGTCGATAGATTGACAAAGTCCGCACACTTCTTACCGATTCGGGAGAAGGATAGTACCGAGAAACTAGCGGAAATCTATCTCAGAGAAATAGTGGCTCGTCATGGAGTGCCTATTTCAATCATTTCGGACCGAGACGGTCGTTTTGTTTCAAGGATTTGGAAATCATTTCAACAGGCCTTTGGATCTCAATTGAATCTAAGTACGGCCTTTCATCCACAAACTGACGGCCAGAGTGAACGGACGATCCAAACACTCGAAGATATGCTTCGTGCATATGTTATGGATTTAGGCGGCAATTGGGATACTCATCTACCTTTAGTTGAGTTCTCCTACAATAACAACTACCATACTAGTATACGAGCTGCACTGTTTGAAGCTCTTTATGGTGGAAAATGTCGCTCTCCGCTATGTTGGGCGGAAACAGGCGATAGTCAATTAATTGGTCCGGAACTAGTCCAAGAGACTACGGATAAAATTTTTCAGATCCGAGACCGTATCAAGGCGGCTCGCGATCGACAAAAGAGCTACGCTAATAAAAGACGAAAACCATTATCTTTCGAGGTCGGAGACAAAGTCTTGTTGAAAGTCTCGCCTTGGAAAGGCGTAGCGAGGTTCGGTAAACGTGGAAAGCTTAACCCACGTTACATTGGACCATTTGAAATCTTAGAAAAGTTTGGCACTGTTGCCTACAAGTTGAAGTTACCAGATGAACTTAGCAGTGTACACGACACATTCCATGTGTCAAATCTTAAAAAGAGTCCAACACAAGCAACCGTTATCATTCCTGCGGATGAAATTCACATAGACGACAAACTCCAATTCACTGAAGAACCTGTTGAGGTCACGGACTGGAAGGTCCAGAAAACACGGAGAAGTCGTATCAAGTTAGTAAAAGTTCGTTGGAACTCTCGTCACGGACCCGAATATACTTGGGAACGTGAAGACCAAATTAAAGCCAAATATCCTCACCTGTTCCCGAAGACTCCTACAACAAATAACAAAGCAAGAATTTTGGGACGAAATTCTCAATAACAAGGGGAGAATGTGACAACTGCCACTTTCTGGTAATTTACGTACATTTAAAGCAATGATTTACATTATACAAGTATGTGTTTTGAATATTCGAACTGCATGATTACATAATATACATCTTAGAACACTCATGGAATATTCATTTATGATGCACAATATTCATTTTGATTGGTTACATTTGAAATAGTGTAAACAATGCATCGTAACAACTAGAGTAGTACCTAGTAAACTAGTGTGCTGACGAAAACTCAGGATCCGCATAAACCATCTAAATTACATCTTTAGGACTCAGACGAAAGTCCAATATCAAATATACATCAAACCCTATATGGGAATACAAGGGTTTGGTTTAATATATTACCAATGTCCGGTAGCATCAAAAACTGCCAAAAAGCGCTAAAAGTTACCATTTCAATAATTTTTCCGCAAAATTCAGCATTGGTATTTTTATTACAAGATGCAAAAGTGTTGTTTAAACACAAATTCCATATAAAAATAAATAGGAAATATCATATAAATACATAACTGAATATTTCCCTATAACTTATTTATGTTAACCTTTCGACTATCTTCTTGCGAAACGAGCGCTAAACATCTAGCCGAACTATATTTTGGCACATGTAGCGAACTAGTGAACATTATTTTTGGTCTTGTAAAACTAGTTTATGAACATTTCAAGTCATGAACCATCTCGAAAAATTTTAAATCTTAAACACCTAAATACTTACATCTTTTTATTTCATTTTGAACCAAAAATATTACTAACACATTTTTTCCACATGAGACCCCCCCCCATGCAATTGCCGTGAACAAGGGGTCCCTTACCCCTTGTTTAGGTGCTAAAATATCTAGATATTTTAATAACTTGCAAGTGGATGATGTTGGTGCATTATTATAACACTTAACCATTAGAGAATTACTAGCACTTTATCACCCTTTTCACCTATCTTTCAAACACAAAAGAACTCTCTCATCATCTTCATCTTTTTTTTTACCAAGAACCCCTCAAAAACCCATTTTATTTTATCACTTTCTATGATGATCAAGATGGTTTTCTATGGAACATAAGGTGATCTAAAGCATTTGCAAGATTAAGGAAGTGTATTCATCCATTCAAGAGCCTTAAATAATCAAGATCTTCATATTCTTATCTCTTAATCATCCTCTAAGATCATCCCTAGCCTAGTGCTAGAAGTAAGCTTCTAGATCTATTTTTTTTCATACTTATTTATGTTTATGATTGTTATAATAAATATAGATAACAAAATAATCATACATAATAAAACATGAAAAATACAAAGAAGCAAAAATAATAATCATGATATATTTATGTTTGTTTATGTTGTGATCTAAGACTTGTTATATGCATATTTGATCTTGTTATGATGATTATGATATGTATAACTTGTTAGATGATGTTTTAAAAATATGATCTAACAAGTATACATGTATATGTTAAAGGGTTTCTTTTTGTTTTTGTTTTTGTTAAACTTAAAAGATATGATCATAATTTATGGTGTAGTTAATTTATCTAAGGTTTTTATTTAAAAACAAGACTTTTACAAGATTATAAAAAGTAACATACAACATGAGATTTTTATAAAAGTTGTTAAAACTAGAAGTAAACTTGGTTTTTGAACTAGTTAGCATATTTTATGATCATGTCCAAAACCCTACATGATTTGGAGATCATCTTTATTAGTTTATGTTATAAAAATCTCATATGTTTTAGTTAAGATGTTATGAGTAAATTGATGGTGATTGTGAAAAGAAAATGATATGTTTGATTAAACATGGTAAAGTTGAAAATACGAAGGTTATATGGCCAAATTTTCTTATAAATTATATGTTAACTAAACCATCAATTTTTTGGCTAAACCTTTACAAGATTAAAAGGATTTAAAGAATTCTTTTTATAAAAACAAAGTTAGTTATAAATATATATTTTGAGAAAATATATATTTGATTAATTTAACAACTTAAGTGATGTGTGGTATTTGATGTATTAGTTATATATATCAAAGATAGGAACTTTATTACAATGGTAATAATGAACACATGATACATAATAATCAAAGTCTTATAAGACTTCTTATAGATGCGCTTAAAAAACGAGTTACGGACGATCCGAATAATCGGATACAAATTATGGTCAAAACGGACGACGGACGAACCTATGAACATATCGCCAATCCGAGGACTTACTACGACGTTTAGACGATCTTTTGACGCGGACACCAGAATTTCGTTACCATTAACAAAATTCGGACATTTTGAAATTTATAAAAACTATTATGTTTTTATTAACTAAAAGGTATACTTAGTATATTTTTATAAAAATGTTTTTATAAAAATGAAAGACTTATACTTTCAAATGGGCTATTTTATACAAATGAGCTTACACTTCTTAATGGGCTATTCTATACAAATGGGCTTACACTTCTTAATGGGCTTATCTTCATAATGGGCTTAACATAAATACATGGGCTAGCCCAATATCAAAAACTCATGGGCTAAGCCCAATACCAAACATATGGGCCAAGGCCCAACACTATTTAAGCCCAACACTATTTAGACCCAACACTATTTAGGCCCAACACTATTTAGGCCCAACACTATTTAGGCCCAACACTATTTAGGCCCAATACTATTGAGGCCCAATGACATATAATTGGTAAAAATTACCATTATACAATTTACTTATACAATGACACGAAATCAAGAAGACAAGACCCGATGATACAACTCACAAGATACAAGATGACATATATATATATTTGGTGAAATATATATATATAACAGTTTAACAAATCATTCATCTAATACACAGTTCAACGAACAATAAAGACATACAAGTCTTACACATATTTAAGACACAAGACTTGTACTCAAGTTATTTACAAAGGCCGAAGTGTCTAACAAAAATAAGAACATTTGTAGGTCGCAACACTATTCAGGATGACCGCACGTGATATCATAGTTACTTCAATTCGCGGACGCGATACTGTGAGTTCATGTCCCCTATTCATTTAAATGTTTTACAACTTTACAACTATCGGGGAAAATACTTGTTCAACGTATGTTAAAGTTAGGGAATGAAACACCTTAGATCATGTGCGAATTAGGGTTATACATCTAAGCACCATTAATCCAGTTTGGACCTAGGTACAAGTGGTTAGATCTAATGGGTTTTGGCGAGCCCCACTCTTGGTCGTGGACCCAAACAGAAGAGTGCTTTTGTGTCCCAGTCGATAGGAATCGACATAAAAATCGTCTAGGGTTGGATTGCTTCCTTTTTTCGTCACACATATTAATGTCCTTGCAAAACATTAATGATCAACGATTTCATTGACGCTTTACATACTACAACTTACATTTTTAATACATCTTTTACAACTAAACTGCATGAATTCGCCAACTTTTGTTGATGTTTTCCAAACTTAACATGTATTTCAGGGAATTAATGGACCATGTCGGGATTCTCAGTCAAGATAACAAGTACCAGAACTCCATGCCATCTTTTGGAGGGTTTAACTATTATATTACGCCTCTTTGCGGAAATATGATGGTTAAAACCTTAGTAGTTTATTTTCATGTTGATGTATGAAACAATAACACTTTACTTTTATGTTAATGGTTTGTAATCGACACACTAAACTTATGTTGTAATCTTTTGAAACACTTATGTAATGGCAATGGAGTATGTTTTATTCATATAGTTTGTTCATGTACATCGATATTTATGCAATGAAAACCATACAGATCACACCTCGCGCTTCCGCTACGAGCGGGTGTGACAAAATTCACCATTAAGTTAGGAGTGAAATCCACATCTTAATGGTAATTTCCATTTCAAACTCTAGTGGACCCTCGTCAAAGTGTCGAAATTTGATTTTAACCCGACAAGTACCAACCACATTAGGGTACGAAGTTGTCAAGTTAGTGGTGCAACCCGCATCTTTTTGATTAAGTCCCATTCCTCGATTTTCAATCTCGCCAAAGTCCCGATTGTTTCAATCGATTAGAGATGTGTAGTAACTGGAAGGGTAAGATACCGTTAATCGCTTCTCGACGAGAGTATCTTACCTATAGGCCAAAGCACGTTTCTCTAATTCGAAAGGACTTTCGACCCACATTGGAGTAGTCGACGTTTCTCTACCCGAAACAATCCAATGTTTTATGAGCCTCTCTTTTATGTTATCTCAAATTATATGTGATTTTTATACTTGTTACCTCGTTCATTTCGAAATCGTTACACAATTCGTACGTTTATCGCAATAAAAAACAATAATAATCCCTCGTGAACAAACTAAATTTACGATGCTTTCATTATCTATGTTATGCTATGTGAAATTCATGTTATGCTATGTAAAACTCATGATTATGTTATGTGAAACAATTTGAACATTTTGTGCTACGTGAAACTTTTATGCTATGTGTTGCATTCATGAAAACGATTTTCTTAAACAAACATTATGATCAAGTCTCACCTTTTCGTTCTTTTGAATCTTATATGTCTGGCCAACTCTCCAACTCGTCTAAGAAGTCAAATACCAGCTCCCAAAAGAAAATGATGGCATTCATGGCCAATCATATTGTGCGTATCGTCCCTAAGATCGTCACTGAAATTCAAGCTGCCTTTACTCCAAACTCCTCCATCGATTCAAAGATCGAAGTGTGTAAACTCGTGTCTTTCAACTTCAAGCACTTTTCGTCTTACAACCCCAAGCCATTCACTGGCAACGATGGGGTGACTGCTATGCTCAAATGGTTTGATAGCATAGAGGTCACGTTCATCAACAGTGAGGGCCCTGAAGAGCTTAAGACTCGAAGTGCCACTGGGGTATTCCAAGCTCGAGCCTTGGAATGGTGGACAAATGAAAGGAATATCCGTTCTAACGAAATTGCTTACGCTTTACCTTGGGAAGAAGTTAAGACACTCATGATGGAGGAAATATGCCCTCCTCATGAGCAACAAAAGCTGGAAGACGAGTTTTAGGCTCTAAAACAAGTTGGCGACGATAACCTAGCCTATACTACCCGCTTCAAACAGCTTAGTTTCGTTGTTCCCCACCTTATTTTGACCACCGACCACATGATTTGCAAGTACATCAATGGTTTAACTTCTGTAATGCGTGATGCCATCGAGGCAGCCTGACTCGATAATATCAAGCCGTTTACCATCTTGCAGCTTCCCTAAACAACAATCGCATTCGCGATAAATAAGCTGCTACCCCTGTTTCTTCAAAGCCAGCCAATCAAATCACCCAACATTCAAGTGGTAACAAGGGGAAGAAGCGAAAGCAAACGAACCCTGGTTGCAACGCGATTGTACTAACTGTGAACCCGAACCTCGTTACGCCTGCAATCGAACGAAAGCCATACACTGGGATTCATCCCAAGTGTACCACTTACAACTTTCATCACCCTGCCAATGTTAATTGTCGCCATTGTACCATTTGCAACCGTTTTGGCCATAACACCGCCTATTGTCGTAACAACCCCACGCCACAAGCTCAACAGGCTCAACAAGCTCAACCAGCTCAACAAAATGCCAAACCAGCTCGAGCCTGCTACAAATGTGGTAACAGAACTCATCTTCGTCCTCAATGTCCTCAACTGAATCAGGAACAACAACAACCTCCATGAGGACGAGCTTTCAATCTCAACGCTAATCAGGCGCGAAATGACAATGAAGTCGTTAATGGTACATTTCTTGTTAATAATCTTTATGCTTCGATACTATTTGATACTGGTGCGGACAAAAGCTTTGTGTCCATAGAATTTGAATCTTTGCTAAACTGTATACGCTCTAAGCTACCTAAGTCGTTTTTCGTCGAAGTTGCCAATGGCTAATCCATCTTAGTTAATTCGTTTCTTCTCGATTGCCTTCTTACTCTTAATGAGCACGTTTTTACTATCGACCTTATACCCATGCAACTGGGTAGTTTCGACATCATCGTAGGCATGGATTGGCTTCGAAAGAACCATGCTGAAATCGCTTGCCACGAGAAGTACGTTCGTTTTCCTCTGCCATCTGGCGATACTCTACATGTTTATGGAGACCGACCTTCAAAAGGACTGAAATTGATGTCCTGCATACAAGCGAATAGATATTTACGCAAGCAGTACTTTGCCTTTTTAGCCCACGTTGTGGAAGAAAAGGGCAATGGAAAAAGCGTAAGTGACGTTCCAGTGGTGCTCGACTTCCCTGACATCTTTCCTGAAGATTTGCCTGGTCCTCCTCCACCTCGATCTGTCGATTTTCGTATTGACCTCGTACCTGGCTCGACTCCTTTCGCCAAAGCTCCTTATCGTCTTGCACCTTCTGAGATGCAAGAGTTATCTACGCAACTTCTAGAACTCCTCGATAAGGGCTTCATTCGTCCAAATACCTCACCTTGGGGTGCTCCTGTACTCTTCGTCAAAAAGCAGGATGGCTCGTTGATGTGGGGTAAAATACACATATTTGTCCTGTGTAAAGTGTATAATTTATGTATAAGTTTTATCTGTTTTTATTTTGTTTTAGTATTATATTATATTATTTTGTGTTTTGGAAGGTTCTGGTGCAAATGGAGTGAAAAAGAGTAATAAAGAAATAACCAGCCAGTTGAGCAGAGAAGGATGCCAGAGACCGAATTAAAATTGCTGCTATTTCTTGATTGGATTGAGGCCACTATCTCTATTTTATAAGCTAGAAGGACCTGAGTTGCCATGAATGGAAGTGAAAAATTCAATGTGACATGAGATAAAAGTGGAGAGACCATAAGTGTACAATTGGTGAAACATGAAATTAATTCCCACAACTAACCTACACCATATACACATGAATTATGAATTTGATATTTGTGAAAGTACATCAAAGAATTTAATGGGCTTTGGAGTTGACTTTCGTACGTGAGCTGGCCAAAGTGTTGTGTAACAATTTTTCTTAAAGCCCAAGTAATAAAAGATGAATTGTAGTCCAATAGCGACACCTGCTGTGGAAGAATAAAAAGTTGATTTACAAGAGCACATGGGCCGTGAGAAGTAGACAAACACAGTGAATTATATTAAAATCGTGGAGATTGGGCCAAACCCATAAGTAGGTATTCACATCTATAGAAGTTGTGGCCAATTATTAATCTTGGAGGGCAACCATATTATAAAATCATACGAAAACATCAGACGGCTGAAGGGGACGCAATATCAGACGAACGAAGATAATCAGGAGCGAATTGTTTTGCAAGAAATCAAGATTTGGAATCATTGGGGTCAAGTGGGAAGCTTAGGTGGTGTTTGTTTTTTCAGATGCAAAAGGTCTGCAGTCTGCGGATCACATCTACAAACGTCTGCACGAGAAGAGGTGGACCAAATGTCTGTGGAGTGTAATAAAAAGAGTGTTTGATTATCTCATCTCTTTACCCCACATCTGCAAACTTTTTTTTTCCCTTTCTCTTCTCCCAATCCCTTCTTCTCAACAAATATTTCCGGCGAAGCCATATATGTGTTTCATAACAAATTTTTTAAAGCTAAAAGATTCTTTATACACACACTTGGGAACAAACTCCAAGGTAACTTTATGTCAATTTGATTGCCCACACAGCTCAATATCAAGAAGATTCAGAGGTTTTCGTTTATACACTAGGGTTTCGTTTTAGGTGGCGGTGGTAGGTATACACGCCAAATGCCGTAACAAATTCATCTTCTTCTTCATTATTCCATCAATCCAATCACTATCAATGGAGTCTACACTGTTAGCAACTGCAACCGGTCTCTCCAAAACCCTATGTTACTCCACCGCAACTGCTCAGAGTCATCTCGCACTGCTTCATCTCCGGCGAGCAACCTACGGTGAGATTCGGAGGTTCGGTTATGCAGCGCTGTTAATTGGTGGAGGTGGGGGAGGTGTTTGTGTTTTGAGATTAGGAGGAGAGGAGTGGAGAGAGGGTTGGAAGATGTGGGAAGACATTGGACCATGTCTGCGTGGGGAAGAGGACGCGCAGAGGTTTGAAGACATTTTTTAATGAAATGTCTTCTAAAAAACAAACGGTCTACAGAGCTAAACGTCTGCGCGTGGTCTGTGCGGCGCAGACATAAGAGGTCAGAAGAGGTTTTTCTAAAAAAACAAACACCCCCCTAGAGATCAAGAAATTTACAGGTTCTACCTTACGATTTCTTTTATTTTCTAGTTTCTTGTTTTTACTTCGATGAATTCTTGTTTGAGACTTTGTTTGATTATTTTTAAGACTATGTTCTTGGCTAAACCTTTCGTTGCTACCTAGGCTATGATGAATGTTTAACAAAGTTTGGATTTTTATTCGTTATTAATTTTGGTTATGGGTTTTCTTGGAAAGTAAACAACTTTGGAACCTTTGATTTGGTGTATATGCGTATCTTGTGTTGATTTTCAATTAATTTCTCGTTTCACATGAATCTTGATGAATGTCTTTCATAGAATAGGTTCGCGTTAATTATCTAATCTTCACGGGTTTGGGTAATTTTTGGGTGAATTGGCCAATAACCTTAGAAATGGTAATTAAGAGATTATTGAAACCTGATATTCTAATAATCTTGTCGCTGTAAGGCTCGAGGTTATTAATAGGTCTCGGTTTGGTATATAGCTAGGATTAAGTTTTGTAAGAAATCGGTCTTAGTTCCCTAATCATACTCGTGTCTATTAAACCTCCATAGTTGCCTTAGACTTTCGCGCTGTAAGGTAGATTGTCATATTAGGGCACTTTTCAAGAAGTTAGAGGACTGTAAGAAAATCTAACAACCGGTAAACGTAATTAGAGAGACTCGTGGGTTCGATACTCGGACTTGCTTAGGCTATACTACATTGATCAGTACACTTGCCGGTTGTGTGGTCTAGGTTTAGAGAGTCTTAGTTATAATTTTAAAACTTAGAGAGTCTAGTTTAGGGTTTAATTTAGTTAATTTATTTAGACCACTTTTAGCACATCACTCGTTCCGCATGTGCATCGACTATCACGAGCTTAACAAACTCACCATCAAGAATCGTTATCCTCTTCCGCGCATCGATGATCTCTTTGACCAACTTCAAGGCGCTACTTGCTTCTCCAAGATCGATCTTCGATCTGGTTATCATCAACTCCGTGTTCTCGAAGAGGACATTCCCAAAACCACATTTCGCACTCGCTATGGACACTACAAGTTCGTGTTTATGCCTTTTGATTTGACCAACGCACCCGCTGTGTTCATGAATCTTATGAATCGTGTTTGTAAACCTTACTTGGATCGTTTTGTGATCGTCTTCATTGATGATATTCTCATTTATTCTAAATCCCAAGCTGATCATGAACTTCATCTACGCCTCATACTCGAGCTCTTACGTGTCGAACGTCTTTATGCGAAGTTTTCTAAATGCGAGTTCTGGATCAAGGAAGTCCAATTCTTTGGACACGTTGTTAGTGAAAAAGGAATCCATGTTGATCCTTCCAAAATCGAAGCAGTAAAGAATTGGACCGCACCTAAAACTCCTTCTGAAATCCGTTCCTTCTTAGGATTGGCGGGTTATTACCGCCGATTCATCTCGAACTTTTCAAAGATCGTCGTTCTTCTCACTTTGTTGACTCAAAAAGAGAAACCTTTTGCTTGGGGTCCTTAGCAAGAGGAATCTTTTCAAACTCTCAAGAATCTGCTTTGTAATGCTCCTATCCTAGCTCTTTATGATGGGAATGATGATTTCGTGGTATATTGCGATGCCTCAAACCGTGGTCTTGGTTGTGTTCTCATGCAACAAGACAAGGTCATCGCTTATGCTTCTCGTCAAGTCAAAATACATGAGAAAAACTGTACTACCCACGACCTCGAGCTTGGTGCAGTTGTTTTTGCGTTAAATATTTGGCGACACTACCTATATGGTATGAAGTGTGTGGTTTTCACTGACCATAAGAGCCTACAACACATCTTTAACCAAAAAGAGCTTAATACGCGTCAGCGACGTTGGGTGGAATTGCTTAACGACTACGACTGCGAGATTCGCTATCATCCTGGAAAGCGAATGTCGTGGCCGATGCACTTAGTCGTAAGACTCATGTTAGCAGTATTCGTTGTTTTCAAATTTCTAGCAACGTTCACACTTGCATTCGTGAAGCTCAATATTCGTTAGCCAACGAAGGTAGTCTAATTGTCGAAATTCATGGTGCTTCTATCGATCAACTTGTGACCAAATCTGATGGACTTCAATACTACCTCGATCGCATCTGGGTGCCAGATCGCGACAACCTTCGTGAACTCATCATGAACGAGGCACACAAATCCAAGTACTCGATTCATCCTAGTGCTGACAAGATGTACCATAATCTACGTACATCCTATTGGTGGCCTTGTATGAAGAGAGACATTGTCACGTATGTGTCTAAGTGCCTCACCTGTTCGAAAGTCAAAGCTAAGCATCAACGACCTTCTGGTTACTCGAACAACCTGAAATCCCCATTTGGAAATGGGATAGTATCGCTATGGACTTCATAACTAAACTTCCTCGCATGTCTTCTGGTCACGATAACATTTAGGTGATTATTGATCGTTTGACCAAGTCCGCTCATTTCCTTCCTATTCGTGAAGATTTCAAGGTTGAACGACTTGCTCGACTCTACACTGACGAAATCATATGTCGTCATGGTATTCCTCTTGACATCATTTCTGATCGTGATGGTCGTTTCACTTCGCGTCTTTGGCAAACTTTCCAGTCCGCTATGGGTTCTCATTCGAATCTCAGTACGGCCTTTCATCTTTAAACGGATGGACATACTGAACGTATTATCCAAACCCTAGAGGACATGCTCTTTTTTTGTGTCATCGACTTTGGTGGTAGTTGGGATGTGCATTTACCATTGATCAAGTTCTCGTACAACAATAGCTGCCACTCCAGTATTCAAATGGCTTCTTTCGAGGCATTGTATGGTCGCAAATGCCGATCTCCTATTAGCTGGCATGAGATTGGTGACAAATAATTTACTGGCCCTAAGCTCATACAAGAAACAACGGATAAGATTCTTCAAATATGTGACAACTTACTCAAGGCTAGAAGTCGACAAAAGAGCTATGCTGACAAGAGACGTAAACCATTGGAGTTTAACGTTGGTGGTCATGTTCTACTTAAAGTATCTCCTTGGAAAGGAGTGGTTCGTTTTGGTAAAAAAGGAAAACTTGCCCCTCGCTATGTTGGTCCTTTCAAGATACTCAAGAGGATTGGCAAGGTGGCTTATTGACTTGATTTACCTCAAGAACTCAACAACGTTCATCCTACGTTTCATGTCTCGAATCTCAAGAAGTGTCTTGCTGAAGAAGGACTTCAAGTTCCTCTCGAAGACCTCCAAATGAATGAGACTTTGCATTTGGTGGAGAAACCCGTCGAAATCATGGACCGAGGTGTCAAGAAACTGAGGCACAGTCAAATTCCTATCGTCAAGGTTCGATGGGAAGGAAAACGTGGCGCTGAGTTTACTTGGGAACTCGAGAGTGATATGAAGACCAAGTATCCACATCTTTTCGTTACTTCTTCCTAAATTTCGGGACAAAATTTCCTAAAGGAGGGGAGACTTGAACGCCCTACTTTTTCATACTTTCCATATTTAGAAGCCGTTGCTTGTATTCCTATTTTGGACACTTTGTATTCTTGTATTCGTCGTTTCGTTGTAATCATTGTAAAATCCAAGACTTGAATCATAATGAAATTCATATTTTTCTTTACATACTTGTTATGCACGTTTCATACTTGTTCATACGCTTAGATTGCTTAAACATGTGATACTTTATTCATACTTTGTGCAAAATATGACAAACTTACAAACATGTGACTATTATGCTCAATTTATGCAAACTTCATACTAAATCTTGACAAATATACTTGCTTATGCTTATTTTATAATGGTTTTATGATATAATTACATCTCGTACCCTTAAACATAGTCTTTATGCTTAAAATGCCATAAAAACCTCTTAAAACAACAAGTTATGAAAGATAGGGGTCAAAAAAGTCAAAATATCAAACTATTGGCCAGAGTTGGGCCTCTCACCGGCCGTGACTCGCTGGCCCATACCCTTCACGGGCAGCGAGCTATTCGAGTCTGAGATCAGCCCAATCAGACGCGAACTTTAGCGGGTTTTGGTGATTTGTTTGAGTTTAAACTTGTTTTTCACATTAATTACTCAACAACAACCTACACTAACACTTCCCTATAAAACCCAAACATCTTCCACACATTTTCCACTTTACAACTCACTCACAACACTCTCAAATCACTCTCAATCTCCTGGAAATCAAGAACTTGGACAGATTCATCACAACTTGTTAAAGTATGCATAACTTCTTCATTTCTTAGTATTTTTCTTTGATTCTTTTTCCTAATCACTTGGAACAACCTAAGGGATGATTCCATAGTTTTCCATGGAAAACTAAGGCCTGGAACATCACCAAAACAGGCTCCAAAGTGATACAAACTTTCTGATTTGATTTAAACTTTGTTAAACTACTTGAACTTGAGGTTTCTCATACACATTCCTATATCCTTATGCTCATAATCACTTCTATAGTTAGTTGGGCTTAAAAACAAGGTTGTGACACTTAAAATCAGAGGTTGAAACCTCAAAAACATTCTGTTTTGGTTAGGGTTTAACCCACAAGTAATGAACCAACTTAAAGCTTGATGTTTGTGTGATTATAAGGTTAGCTTGGGCTATCCTACTTGAAAATCCACACATTACTTGATGATTTCTTAGATTAGTTGTAGTTAACTTATTCTTTATTGTATGTTCATGACCCTCCTTGATTGTTTATAACAACAAGTGTAGTGGTGAACACCAAAGAGGTACCTAAATGGAAGACTTGTTCTTCCTACCTCATGCATGACTTATATGATACAAAAGAGGTTCCTAAATGGAGGATTTATCCTCCTACCTTATGCTTAACTTATATGATATTATGACATACTATAGATAATATTCACTTAACCAAACTCTTGATGATGAACTAGTGGTCACTTGTCAAGATACTAGGTTACATCATCTAAGGACCATAATGCTT
The DNA here is from genome assembly GCA_030545235.1 of Helianthus tuberosus. Lineage (NCBI taxonomy): Eukaryota > Viridiplantae > Streptophyta > Magnoliopsida > Asterales > Asteraceae > Helianthus > Helianthus tuberosus. The sequence goes on along the minus strand of CM060434.1, from coordinate 8,061,473 downwards.
GTCACGATTCTAATGGGTTTTTGTCCCATGAAAACATTTCAACTCTTTTGAGTTTCATAGTGCCAAGAAAAAGTATATGTGTGCTAGATGATTACTTTCTCATATGTTATTTTCATGTAATTTAAACTCTGAATCTATAATCTTCCATTAACTCTCCATACTCACACACCTTTGTTTCTTCGTGTAGAAGGACAAGGTGCTCCATTCTAATCTACCAACAGACACTTGCGGGATATCAAGTAGGAAGCTTGCAAAACCGTGAGTATACTCGATCCCATTTTCCTTTTTATCAATTTTGGGTGCAACATGTATGTTATACATAATACACTTCACATGAAACTATTTTAATCACACTCTATCCATGCTTTAACATGAAACTATATAATGCTTGTATGCTATGTAAATTATTTGTGTCGATATGCTTCATTAACTTTGCTAGCCTACCTTAACAATTATAGCGCTATAGGAATAACGCACCACCCAGGAAACTTGGGTTATTGTTAAGTTAAACATGTTAACCTCTCGCTACTCTATTGGGATAGGCAAAATTAACACGTTGGATTCTTGGGTTTGAACATATAGTACAACGTTTCAGCATATTTGTAAACTTGCATATTGGTTATTCATGTTGGATATGAGACTTTAAACTTTTTATTCTATATTATGCTATGTAACAAAACTTGTATACCCGCCAACTTTTTGTTGATATATTTTAATACATGTTGCAGGTTGATTGATGAGATGATGTTGAGAAGAAATGCAATTTAGGTGGACTTATATACACACCTATATTAATCTATCATTTTTGATGTTATGTTTTTGAGACAATGTTGTTCTTTTATTTGAATCTTGTATGAAAATTTAGTATTGCAATTAAATTTGAATTTAATTTATATTGTTACATAGTGTTATGAAGTTTTGAGCAATTTGTTCGTCTCATCCCGATGTTTCCGCCATCGGTTGGGGTGTGACATTTCCCCCCTAAACCAACCACAAATACGGATTACCCATTTACTAAATGGATAGATCCGAACTCAATAATTATCTTACCTAAAATATTGAATCTTACACCGTAACCTTCATTCTGACAGTTAGCCCTAATTATCATTCTCTCTCTCTCTCTGAAGATCATCGGTGACGACCTCCATCTTACCTTTCTCTCATAAGTTTTCCTTTTATCACCATTAACCCTAAATCTCATCTAATCCCTCTCTCAAACATCATCGGACGAAATCAAACCCATCATCGCTACTTTCTTCTTCTTCTTCTTCATCAATCGCAGTAGGTACTATTTTTAACCCTACTATTATTTTGTTTTGGTTTTGATTTTTAATTGATTTTGATTATAAATTTGGTGAATCAAAAGGAAGTGGTTACAGTTTTTAGGAAGAAGAAAGTGAAAATGAGTTCTGTAGAGACAAAATCAAAACATTGTTATAGGAGTTTGGATTTAGGTAATGGTTTTTTATATCATCATGATTATTGATATACGGATTAATACACGCACTCACGGGAGAATTGTTAGTGGGCGTCTCAACAGAAGGTGTTGGCTCACACTTCTGTAGCTTTCTATAAAATCAATTGTTAGGATGATAATCAAGGTTTTTTTTTTCTATTTTTTTGGGGGTAATTGATTGGAGTTTTCTTCATCTTTTGAGTAATTCTTTTCAATTGATGTTTAGTATCTGGGATTATTGCTTCAATTTTAGGGTTCATGCACATTAAATGGGTATATAGATTTTCGTATTATGTTTTTCAGTTCGGTATGTAGTTCACTTGCTTGATCCATGATCATTGTTGATGTTTACTGTGTAACGATTGAATGGATTTTAAACTGGAACATTTAATTTAGGGATAATTGTTTCTATTTTGATTTTTTGTATGAAGATTTGACTAAATAAGTTATTAAGCTATTGATTTGTTTTATGATTGTGATTTTATAACTATGTGTTTAGGTTTTAAATTATTTGTTTACTGCGATTTTTAGGTATGGTTATAGCATCAACATTGATGCTTTGGATAGGACTGATGTGTATAATAGGATGAAGGGGTATGGTCCCAAAAACCCTGCGCAAGCGCAGAGGACCATACGATAATTACACTCCAAATTTATCTTGAACAGACCTTGCGCAGCCGCGCAACGTGTCTTAGTAAGTCTTCGAAAGTTCAGCCCTTAATAACCATGCGCCGAAGAGTGGAAAGACAAAGGTTCAATTAACACCCTTGCGCGGGACCGTGCAAGGGTACAGTTAAGCTTGAAGGTTTAATAGCAAAAGACAAATCTTGAACACATCCGCGCGTATGAAATGAGGACTTGAATAAAAGGAACATTTTCTGTTATAACAAGATGGACACGTGGCAAAGGACCAATGGTGTACAACTGTAGATCTTCTAGAAGGCATTAAATGCCCATCATGTACAACCTCATTCGGTTATAACCGAATGTGACGTGGCACAATCCAGAGCCTTCATTCAAGTCATGATGATGGTAACAATTTACATGCAAAACTAGATCAAGCAACTTTCCATGTGGCATCTCCCCAGCCGTTGATCAAATCCACGATCCGTGTGCATGGATGTGGAGATAACTGTTAACAGAAAAGGAGGTTCCGTTATTTCCTCCGTGATAGTTTTGGCGCCAAACTTCGGTTATAAATATGGGAATTCAGGTACAATCTCTGCATTCACTTTCACTTATTTTCTCTCTTACTACTTCATCTTCTTCTTGAGATCACTGTACTTATTCTCATGCCGGAGGGTGGTCACGGAGAGAACCCCCATTCTCCCCGTAGCGAGTCTAACGGCTTTCTGTTTTGTAGTGTTCTCTGGTGAGTAGCTCCCATCAGTCACCGACGAGAGGATTAACCTTTTTATGCAGAAACCTTACCCCTAGATCTGATTGATTTCGGTCACTCTGATCCGGTGTTTCTTCATTGGCGTCCACCGATTACTTCTTTCTTTTTTCATCTTGTCGTCCGATTTCTTTTTCTCTTCTGTTTCTATGGCAGAAGGTCCGTCAAATCCACTAGGTCCTCGATTGGAGAAAAGAGGCAATTTTGCTTATGCTTCTCGTGTTGACGGAATCGTGGAAGAAGCATTTGATGATAATGATGTTCAACATGATGCGAATCATGTTAACGATCCTGTCACTCCAGGAGTTCAGTCTGAAATTCTGATCAGTTCAATTTTACCTCCTAGTGAAACTCCGATCTACTGATATGTTAAGTCCTAGGGTCCTTTGAACGCCGTTTATGCACAACTTTGTACACAAATTGCTCAAACAGCAACACAGGCACGTAAATCTGCAGCTCTGGTGCGAATTCCATCTGCACCTCGGGTGTTACAATATGATTCACCATCATACATGTCGGTCGAAGATACAGATGTTTAGTCTCAGTCTAGCACTAGATATGAGTCAACTCATTCTAGATCTAGACGTCGGGATTATTGTGAAGAGCAACACTCTCAGAAGCGTCAATCTGTTCATTCATGGCTGGGCCCGCGTTTCTCACAAAAGCGGGACACCCAGACTGATGAATACAATAGAACATATAATGAGGATGATAACCAAATGTTTTCAATCGGTTACAAAAGGATCATGCAAGTTATAAACCAAAAGTACGTGCGGTGTATAATGCAGAAGGGGAGCATGATTACAACTTCATCTATCGATCGACAGAAGCTGCTGAAAATTCCAAGTTTGTTAGAGAAATTGCACTGGCTCCCCTCGAGCGTGCAAAATTACCTTCCAACATGGGGAAGTTTAATGGATTGTCAGATCCTGATGATCATTTGTGGTTATTCACCAGCACGGGGCTAATCGGCAGATGGACGTTACCGATGTGGTGTCACTTATTTGTTCAAACTCTTACAAGAGCAGCACGCCTTTGGTTTGATAAGTTACCAACAGGTAACTTCCTGGATTGATCTTAAGGAGAAATTCTTAGTTCATTTTAGTCAGCAGCGACGTTCCATCAAAGACTCCGTAGATGTCATGAACATCTGGCGGAGAGATAATGAAATTTTGGAGGATTTCATTACGCGGTATAACAAGGAAGTACTTGAGATCGGTGACGTACACAAACATCTGATTCGCGCATAGTTTAAATATGCGGTACGATGTGATGACATGATCAAGGTGTTGTCAGGAACTGAGGGGTTACCAAAGAGCTGGGAGAAACTTATGGCAGCTGCTAAAGTTTACGCTCAAACTGAGCGCAACTTAAGCTCTAATCGACCTCCATTGCCTCAGAATCGTCCGCAAGACATGAGCAGGAACAACGGTCGAAAGTTCAAAAAGAGTTGGAAGGATTCAGGTTCAAGCACGTATTCTTCAGAAGATGCCCGCATAACGATTAACAAAATTGCTACGCAAAAAGCAATTAAGCAAGAGAACCGGGAGAGGCAGTGGACTCCCCTGACCAAAACTCCTGCGGAAGTCCTCAGTACGGAGAATTATCAGTTTAAACAACCGCAGTAGATGAAAAACAAGAAGGGTCAGGAACCGAATCTGTACTGTGATTATCACAAGGATACGGGTCACACAACTGACAACCGTATCAGCTTGCACGGAGATCGAAAAGGCACTCAATAGCGGGAAACTCACTCATTTGGTACAAAACATGCGCAAGGAGGTTCGTCAAATTACCCGCGGAGATGAAGGACCAAATAACAAGAAAGCAAAGAAAACATGCATGGTACAAGGTGGTCTGGCGCGCAGGCGCAACCACAAACGAAGTCACAATGAAAGATGACGCGAGCAGCAAGTAATTTTTCCTGTGGTACCAGGAAGTCCTCAAGAAGAACGACCGGTCATCATCACTGGTATTTTTGGTCATTACCGTACTGATTATATGTTTATCGACCCGGGTAGTTCTATGGATATTATCTATGAACAATGTTTCAAGCAGTTAGACCCGGAGGATAAGGCGCGCTTGCAACCAGTTGATTTCCCACTAACTGGTTTCTGCAACGAAGCCGTCTTTCCGCTGGGTCAGATTTCTTTTCCTGTTAAACTTTCTGATGGCAAACACTCGCGCACTGTGTTGGTCAATTTTATGGTTATGTCAGCTACGTCTCGTCATGATGTTTTGTTGGGAAGGCGTTCACAAAGGGAGTTTAGCATGATTACTTCCATACCGCATGCAGCATGCGGTTTTCCAACAAAAATGGGCGTAGCAATTCTATATTTAAGTAAGGAAGTCATGTCTGTGGATGATGAACCTCCAGTTAAAATCGCAAAGCCATCTCCTCTCAATGAGCCAGAGAAATGGGTCCTTAACAGTGAATACCCGGAGCAAACTGTCCTATTAGGACTGGCAGTGTCTCCAACGATTCGTGCAAGACTGAAGCAGCTTTTATTCGAGAATATGGATATTTTTACATAGTCCCCAGCGGATATGACCGGGGTACCAAGAGAGGTGGCGGAACACTGTTTGAATGTTCGTCCTTCAGTAGAACCTGTGGTACAAGGAAAGCGCAGTCTAGGCCCTGAGAAGACTCGTGCAATGAACGAACAGGTAGCTGAACTGCTTCACGTAGGAATATTATGAGAGGTAGGTATCAGACATGGGTGGCCAACCCAGTGATGGTTCAGAAGCACAACGGCGGATGGCGTATGTGTGTGGATTTCAAGGACCTTAACAAAGCTTGTCCGAAGGACTGTTATTCTCTCCCAGAGATTGATAAAAAGGTCGACTCGTTAGCCTCATTCTGCTGGAAATGTTTTCTCGACTGCTACAAAGTCTATCACCAAGTGCAAATGAAGGAAGAAGACGAGGATAAGACAACCTTCCGCATAGAGAAAGATATTTTTTGCTATACGAAAATGCCTTTTTGCCTCCGCAATGCGGGAGCTACGTATCAACGTCTGATGGATAAAGTCTTTGGGGAAGATATTGGTGTAACAATTGAGGTTTATATTGATGACCTTGTCATCATGAGTCCGGACGAAGAATTAATGCTCAAGAACATTCAGCGCACCTTCGACTACTTATGCAAAGTTAATTTGAAGCTGAATCCAGTAAAATGTTCGTTTGGCATGGAGGAAGGTAAATTCTTGGGATTCATCGTGACCAAAGAAGGTTTTAAAATTAATTCAGAAAAGGTAGAGGACTGTCACACCCCAACCAATGGCGAATCATCGGAGTGGGACAAGTTCGAGATTGTAAGAGACTTCATAACACTATTTGTGACAATATTTAATTCAACCGATTTCATTTCATAATCAAATGTCAAAACATTACAAGGAAAATCAAATAACAACATCGTTCATAACATAAACATAACAAAATTGATACAACACTTTAACCTAAATGTCTAAGTGCGTATCTAGGCATCATTGCTAATCCATTTCATAGCATCATCAATCCTCAACCTGTAACATGTTTAAAATATAATTCAATGCAAAAGCAAAGGCGAGTATACAAGTTTAAGAATAAGTATAAGTATAAGTTTAAAAAGTTTAAAAACGAATCCACACGGCAACTTAGTTTATACAAGAGCATCATACAAGGTATGCAATGTTTCTAGTCAACCCTCTGTTTACGCAAAATGATATAATTCAACATGGCCTCTCGTTCACGGGTGGTGCGTTACTCCTATAGCGCTATACATGTTAAATGGAGGCTCATACAAAGCTAATGACTAAAGTATCACATAAGAATCACCCAAGTATAAGCATCAAAGTATAACAACATAACATTCATGTATAAGGATTGTTTTCATGCAAGTATAAAGATTAAAGTTTAAGTGTGATTTTATAATTTAACATGTTACACCCCAAAAGTGGTAAACATAAAAAGGGGGTTTGCGAGTATACTCACGGTTTTGCAAGTCTTCTACTTGTGAATCCGCGAGTGAGTCGTTGTGGGAGGTTGGAACACCAAGTCCTTCAACGCGAAGAAACAAAGTGTATGAGTGTTGGGAATAATACGGACGAATGAAGATTCGGAGTTTTAAAACACAAAAATATAACATATGAAAGTAACCATCTTTTAACACATAACACTTGTTTGACACTATGAAACCTCAAAGGTTATAATGTTTTCATGAGTAGGACACCCATTAGAATCATAACAAGGTTTAGGTCTTAGATGATATTAGTCTAGTACTTTGACGAATGAACACAAGTTCATCATCAAAGGTTCGAATGTTGAATAGTACATATAAGTATTATTTAGGTTATATATTAGTATGTCCAATAGTCAAGCATGAGGGTAGGAGGATGAATCCTCCATTTAGGTACCTCTTAAGGTTCATAGAAATCATGTAGGAGGTAGGAAGTATAGTCTTCCATTTAGGCACCTCTAAGTGTTCACCACTACACTTGATGTTATGAACATACAAGGAGGGTCATGAACTACAAGTAATACAAGAATACTAAACACTAATCTATAAGAAATCATCAAGCAATGTGTGGATTTTATGTAGGATAACCCAAGTTAATCCTTAATCTCACATTCATCAAGCTTTGAGCTTGAACATCATTTGTGGGTTAAACCCTTGAACAAAACAGAAAGTTTATGAGGATTAATCCTCTGATTTTGAATGTCTCAACCATGTTATTAAGCCTAACTAACCATAGAAATGGTTATAAGCATAAGGACATAGGTTTGAGATGAGTTAGACTCAAGTTTGAACAAGTTTAGTAAAGATTTAATCAAAACAGAAACGAATAGTGAACTTTGGAGCCTTTTTGGCGACGTTCCAGGGACCGATTTACAGTGAAAAACCCATGGAATCGAAGCTAAGGTCAATCCAAGCACATAGGAAAAAGAATGGAGTAAATCGGACAAGAAATGAGTGAGTTATGCTCACTTTAGTGAAGAGGTAGCAATCTGTCCGAACTTCAGAACTCAGCTTCGTTTTTGAGTAATTTGGGAGTAAGATTTGAGATTGTAAAGTGATAAGGAGGCTGAGATTAAGTTGTATTTATAGGGGGAAGGATTAGGGTTAAGTTGGGTTGCATTTAATACAAGTAGTTGGGGTTTACACAAATTAAAAAAGAAAAAGTCCTAATAGTTGTTGCTGGCCGAACAAGGCTGTTCACAGCCATTAGATATTTCTTTTTTTTGTGTGAGTTATATTAGATGGGGTATGATCATAATATATTATAAACCTATGACTACATATTAAATCACCATATGTTAGGTAGTTGAAATAAAAAAAAAATAAAAAAAAAACTATTGCAAACACACTCATGGCTGCGTATGTCAACAACCATATCATAACTTGATGTTTTTTGTTTTCACAACATCAGACACATATTTTAGATAGATATTAATGATGCCTAATATGTATTTTATGACATTACTAGTAGTGGAGGTTGAAACAAATAAATAAAAAAAAAACATTTAATATATGTGGTTAAGGTTTAATATAACAACAAAAAACAAACACAATTTACATATGCCCATAGGGCTGTTCGATCACATGGCTTTAACAGCCTAAGGTTATATTTTTTTTTTGTGTTGTTGAACATTAATTCCAAAAGATTGTAAGGTGTATTATGCACATAATATATAGATGGCGATTTAATGCATATAATGGTGGTTAATCATTTGAAACGACAATTCAGCCGTACCACTTGCGGCCGCAAGTTGGTAGGCTGATTACATATATAGGGTAAGGATAGTGTAAAAATGGCCTAAAGTGTGAGAAGTGTGAGAAGTGTATTATAACACTATATATAATACTATATAACACCATATAAACAACGTATAACAATATGTAACACCATATAATACCATATAACACTATGTAACACTATATAACATTATATAACAAATATAACACTATACATCTATCATAGACATGCTATTAGACAAACTATAGTGTTATATTTGTTATATAATGATATATAGTGTTACATAGTGTTATATGGTATTATATGGTGTTACATATTGTTATACGGTGTTTATATGGTGTTATAAAGTATTATATATAGTGTTATAATACACTTCTCACACTTTGAACACTTTTTACAGGATCCTCTACCTACATATATATATATATTGTCTAAAAGACATAAAAGATATAAATAAGATGTAACATGTCATACGATGTCTAGGTTGTATTGAACATGTATCAAGGCCTAAAAGGCGTATTAAATATGCTTAATTACACCAAATTTGTGACAAATAGCCATGATTGAAAGTATGCTTAAATGATTTGTTCAAGAATTAAGTTAGGGACTAAAATAAGTATATGATCATGTATTAGATGTAAGTATGTATCAAAGTATAAATTATGTATATTTCACATAAAAGTTTCATTTCATTACGATCAAAGTCTCGGATTTACAATGGTTTGAAACGACATACGAAATACACAAGGAACAAGCTTCCAAAAATAGAAATACAAGACACGTTTTCAAATTAAGGAAAGTACGAAAGGGCAGGGCGTTACAGTCTCCCCTCCTTTAGGGAATTTCGTCCCGAAATTTAGGAAGATCTAGTGAAAAGATACGGATACTTCGTCTTCATGTCACTCTTGAGTTCCCAAGTAAATTCAGCGCCATGTTTTCCTTCACATCGAACCTTGACGATAGGAATTTTACTGCGCCTCAATACCTTGACTCCTTGATCCATGATTTCGACGGGTTTTTCCACAAAGTGCAATGTTTCGTTGACTTGAAGATCTTCGAGTGGAACTTGAAGTCCTTCGTCAGCTAGACACTTCTTTAGATTGGATACGTGAAAGACAGGATGTACATTGTTGAGTTCTTCAGGCAGGTCCAGTCTATACACAACCTTGCCAATCCTTTAGAGGATCTTGAAAGGACCAACATAGCGAGGTGCGAGTTTCCCTTTTTTGCCAAATCGAACCACGCCCTTCCAAGGGGATACCTTAAGAAGTACGAAGTCACCTGTCTCGAATTCCAAAGGTTTGCGACGCTTGTCAGCGTAACTCTTTTGTCAGCTTCTGGATTTCAGTAAGTTGTCTCGAACCTGTAAAATCTTGTCCGTTGCTTCTTGTATAAGCTTGGGGCCAGTGAATTGAGATTCACCAATCTCGTGCCAACAAATAGGCGAATGACACTTGTGACCATACAATGCTTCGAAAGGTGCCATTTGAATACTCGCATGATAACTGTTATTGTACGAGAATTCGACCAAAGGCAAGTGTGAATCCCAGTTGCCACCAAAATCTATTACGCAGGAACGAAGCATATCCTCTAAGGTTTGGATAGTGCGCTCGGTTTGACCGTCAGACTGAGGATGAAAAGTGGTGCTAAGGTTAAGAACTGTACCCATAGCAGATTGAAAAGTTTGCCAAAGACGAGACGTAAAATGGGCATCACGATCAGAAATGATGTCAATGGGGATACCATGACGACAGATGCTCTCATCAGTGTAGATTCTAGCCAATTTCTCGACTTTGAAATCTTCACGAATGGGAAGAAAACCCAGATACTATCATGACCAGAGGAAGTACGAGGGAGCTTGGTGATAAAATCCATGGCAATGCTCTCCCATTTCCAGACAGGAATTTCTGGCTGTTCGAGCAAGCCAGAGGGACGTTGATGTTCGGCTTTTACCTTTGAACATGTGAGACATTTTGCAACGTAAGAGGCGATATCCCTCTTCATCCCAGGCCACCAGTATGACATATGCATATCCTGGTACATCTTGTCAGCGCCAGGATGAACGGAATACTTCGATTTGTGTGCCTCCTTCATCAGAAAGTCTTGAAGGTTTTCACGGTTAGGAATCCAGATACGATTGCAATAGTGAAACATACCATCGGGTTTGGACACGAGATCTTGCTCAACAGCGCCTCGTATCTCAACATAGAGACTACCTTCGTTAATAGAGGCATATTGGGCTTCACGAATATGGTTTTGAAGGTCGTTAACGAGTTGGAGACAACGAATACCCTTCACATGAGTTTTAGGACTAAGAGCGTCGGCCACTACATTCGCCTTACCAGGATGGTAGCGAATTTCGCAGTCATAGTCGTTTAATAATTCCACTCAACGACGTTGACGCATGTTCAGTTCTTTTTGGTCGAATATATTTTGAAGGCTCTTATGGTCGGTGAAGACCACACACTTAGTACCATAAAGGTAGTGTCGCCAAATCTTCAACGCAAAAACAACTACGCCAAATTCAAGGTCGTGAGTACTGTAGTTTTTCTCATGTATCTTGAGTTGTCTCGACGCGTAAGCGATAACCTTGTCGCGTTGCATAAGGACACAACCAAGACCAAGGTTCGAAGCATCGAAATATACGACGAAGTCGTCGTTACCATCAGGAAGTGCGAGGATAGGAGCATTACATAGCATGTCCTTGAGAGTTTGAAAAGATTCCTCTTGTTCGGGACCCCAAACAAAAGGTTTCTCTTTTTGCGTCAAAGAGGTCAAAGGAACAGCGATCTTCGAGAAGTTAGGGATAAAACGACGATAATAACCAGCAAGACCAAGGAAAGAACGAATCTCGGATGGGGACTTTGGTGCAATCTAAATCTTCACAGCTTCAATTTTAGCGGGGCCAACGTAAATACCAAGTTCGTTGACAGTATGACCAAGGAATTGAACCTCTTTTAACCAAAATTCGCACTTGGAGAATTTGGCGTATAGACGTTCAACACGAAGGAGTTGAAGGATAAGACGCAGGTGTCGCTCATGCTCTCCTTGAGTCTTGGAGTAGATAAGAATATTGTCAATGAAGATGATCATGAAACGGTCTAAGTACTCTTTGCACACGCGGTTCATCAAATCCATGAAAACAGCAGGTGCGTTGGTTAAACCAAAGGGCATGACCACGAACTCGTAGTGACCATATCATATACGAAACGCGGTCTTAGGTATATATCTTCTTCGAGGAGTCGAAGTTGATGATACCCAGAACGAAGATCGATCTTTGAAAAGCAGGTCGCGCCTTGCAATTGATCGAAAAGGTCATCGATGCGAGGAAGAGGGTATCGGTTCTTGACAGTGAGTTTGTTGAGCTCACTATAGTTAATACACATACGAAATGACCCATCTTTCTTTTTGACGAACAAAACGGGAGCGCCCCAAGGAGAAGTACTAGAGCGTATAAAGCCTTTATCAAGAAGCTCTTGAAGTTGACTCGAGAGCTCTTGCATCTCTGATGGTGCTAAACGGTAGGGAGACTTAGCAACAGGCGTAGCGCCAGGCACTAAATCGATGCGAAAGTCGACAGAACGAGCAGGAGGCGGACCAGAAAGATCGTCGGGAAACACATCGGGAAAATCACGTAAGACGGGAACGTCGCTTATGCTTGGGCCTTTGTCCTTCTTTTCCACAATATGGGTGAGAAAGGCGAAGGTACACTTGCGTAAGCATTTGTTTGCTTGGATACACGACATATGCTTGAGACCTTGAGAAGGTTTCTCGCCATACACGTGTAGAGAATCACCGTTTGGAAGAGGAAGGCGGATGAACTTTTCAGAACAAACGACTTCAGCACGAACTCGCCTAAGCCAGTCCATGCCTACTATGATGTCAAAGCTACCCATTTACATAGGTATAAGATTCATTGAGAATGTATGATCATTAAGAATCAAGGAACAATTGGAAAGAACGGAATCAACAGCGACGGATTTACCATTAGCGACTTCGACAGCGAAAGTTCTTGGCAACTTAGAGCGTTTACACATAAGCAAAGGTTCGAATTCTAACGACACAAAACTTTTATCCGCACCAGTATTAAATAGACAAGAAGCATAAACATGGTTCACAAGAAACGTACCAGTAATGACGTCGTTCGCATTTTGAGCTTGAGCGGTAGTGAGGAGAAAAGCTCGACCCCTAGCTGGTTGCTGAGCCTATTGCTGCTGCTGCTGTTGAGGTTGATTACGCTGAGGACACACGTTGGCTAAATGATTGAGATCACCACACTTGAAGCATGCTGGCACAGGAGCAGCTTGAGGTTGAACGTGATTAGGAGTAGGGTTGGCAACAATAGCTTGAGGTTGGTTGTTTTGGGGTTGAGGGATGTTGCGGCATCGGTCGGCAGAATGCCCAAACCTGTGACAACGGGCGCATTTGCGGCACGGTGTGTTGGTAGGATGATGGTACAAACAGGTAGTACACTAGGGATGAGATCCAGTGTAGGCTCGTTTTGGTAGTTCGGTGTTTGCGGGGGTAAGGCGGCTACTGCTTGTAAAGATTGAGGGTTTGGCGGAGTGACGACCGCACAATTTTGGCTTGAAGCCTTCCGCTTCTTGCCTAGGTTTTTCTTGGATTGGGAGGATGAAGGTGAGGGTTCTACAGCGGCGATAACAAAATTGATACAACACTTTAACCTAAACGTCTAAGTGCGTATCTAGGCATCATTGTTAATCCATTTCATAGCATCATCAATCCTCAACCTGTAACATGTTTAAAATACAATTCAATGCAAAAGCAAAGGCGAGTATACAAGTTTAAGAATAAGTATAAGTATAAGTTTTAAAAGTTTAAAAACGAATCCACAAGGCAACTTAGTTTATACAAGAGCATCATACAAGGCATGCAATATTTCTAGTCAACCCTCTGTTTACGCAAAATGATATAATTCAACATGACCTCTCGTTCACGGGTGGTGCGTTACTCCTATATCGCTATACATGTTAAATGGAGGCTCATACAAAGCTAATGACTAAAGTATCACATAAGAATCACCCAAGTATAAGAATCAAAGTATAACAACATAACATTCATGTATAAGGATTGTTTTCATGCAAGTATAAAGATTAAAGTTTAAGTGTGATTTTATAATTTAACATGTTACACCCCAAAAGTGGTAAACATAAAAAGGGGGTTTGCGAGTATACTCACGGTTTTGCAAGTCTTCTACTTGTGAATCCACGAGTGAGTCGTTGTGGGAGGTTGTAACACCAAGTCCTTCTACGTGAAGAAACAAAGTGTATGAGTATTGGGAATAATATGGTGGAATGAAGATTCAGAGTTTTAAATCACAAAAATATAACATATGAAAGTAACCATCTTTTAACACATAACACTTGTTTGACACTATGAAACCTCAAAGGTTATAATGTTTTCATGAGTATGACACCCATTAGAATCATAACATGGTTTAGGTCTTAGATGATATTAGTCTCGTACTTTGACGAATGAACACAAGTTCATCATCAAAGGTTCGAATGTTGAATAGTACATATAAGTATTATTTAGGTTATATATTAGTATGTCCAATAGTCAAGCATGAGGGTAGGAGGATGAATCCTCCATTTAGGTACCTCTTAAGGTTCATAGAAATCATGTAGGAGGTAGGAAGTATAGTCTTCCATTTAGGCACCTCTAAGTGTTCACCACTACACTTGATGTTATGAACATAGAAGGAGGGCCATGAACTACAAGTAATACAAGAATACTAAACACTAATCTATAAGAAATCATCAAGCAATGTGTGTATTTTATGTAGGATAACCCAAGTTAATCCTTAATCTCATATTCATCAAGCTTTGAGCTTGAACATCACTTGTGGGTTAAACCCTTGAACAAAACAGAAAGTTTGTGAGGATTAATCCTCTGATTTTGAATGTCTCAACCATGTTTTTAAGCCTAACTAACCATAGAAGTGGTTATAAGCATAAAGACATAGGTTTGAGATGAGTTAGACTCAAGTTTGAACAAGTTTAGTAAAGATTTAATCAAAACAGAAACGAACAGTGAACTTTGGAGCCTTTTTGGCGACGTTCCAGGGACTGATTTACTGTGAAAAACCCATGGAATCGAAGCTAAGGTCAATCCAAGCACATAAGAAAAAGAATGGAGTAAATCGGACAAGAAATGAGTGAGTTATGCTCACTTTAGTGAAGAGGTAGCAATCTGTCCGAACACCGGAACTTAGCTGCGTTTTTGAGTAATTTGGGAGTAAGATTTGAGTTTGTAAAGTGGTAAGGAGGCTGAGATTAAGTTGTATTTATAGGGGAAATGATTAGGGTTAAGTTGGGTTGCATTTAATACAAGTAGTTGGGGTTTACACAAATAAAAAAAGAAAAAGTCCTAATAGTTGTTTCTAGTCGAACAAGGCTGTTCACAGCCATTAGATATTTTTTTTATGTGAGTTATACTAGATGGGGTATGATCATAATATATTATAAACCTATGACTACATATTAAATCACCATATGTTAGGTAGTTGAAATAATAATAAAATAAAAAAAAAACTATTCCAAACACACTCATGGCTGCGTATGTCAACAACCATATCATAACTTGATGTTTTTTTGTTTTCACAACCTCAGACACATATTTTAGATAGATATTAATGATGCCTAATATGTATTTTATGACATTACTAGTAGTGGAGGTTGAAACAAATAAATAAAAAAACATTTAATATATGTGGTTAAGGTTTAATATAACAAAAAAAAAAAAAAAAACACAATTTACATTTGCCCATAGGGCTGTTTGATCACATGGCTTTAACAGCCTAAGGTTATATTTTTTTTTGTGTTGTTGAACATTAATTCCAAAAGCTTGTAAGGTGTATTATGCACATAATATATAGATGGCGATTTAATGCATATAATGGTGGTTAATCATTTGAAACAACAAACAACAATTCAGCCGTACCACTTGCGGTCGCAAGTTGGTAGGCTGATTACACACACACACACACATATATATATATATATATATATGGGATGGTTCAAATGAAAACCACTTTTATTGTGAAAACTCGAAAACTAACTAAAAAAAGCCTAAAAAACACACCAAAATTTTTGTATATAAATTTTTTTTTTTTCAAATTTTTTTTTGTATTACACATGTGTATGTGTACTACACATGTGTAGTATTACACATGTGCACTACAAAACTTTTTTTTTTTTGAAATTTTTTTTATATACTAAAAGTAGCGAAAATTATTATTCAAAAAAAAATTGGTATGTTTTTTTGGCTTTTTTAATTAGTTTTCGAGTTTTCACAATAACTAGTGGTTTTCATTTGAACCTTCCCCTATATATATATATATATATATATACTTTGTTTAAAAGACATAGAAGATATAAATAAGATGTAACATGTCATACATTGTCTAGTATGTATTGAACATGTATCTAGGCCTAAAAGGCGTATTAAACATGCTTAATTACACCAAATTTGTGACAAATAGCCATGATTGAAAGTATGCTTAAATGATTTGTTCAAGAATCAAGTTAGGGACTAAAATAAGTATATGATCATGTATTAGATGTAAGTATGTATCAAAGTATACACGATGTATATTTCACATAAAAGATTCATTTCATTACGATCAAAGTCTCGGATTTACAATGGTTTGAACGCCATACGAAATACACAAGGAACAAGCTTCCAAAAATAGAAATACAAGACACGTTTTCTAATTAAGGAAAGTACGAAAGGGCAGGGCGTTACAAGGCCATTTAGCGCATGCCATCACCAGCATCTATCAAAGAGATGCAGCGCCTAGCTGGTCGGCTGGCTGCGCTTAACAGATTTTTAGCGAACCATGCTGCTAAATCCTATCCTTTCATTAGAACTTTGCGCAATTGTGTCAAGAAAAGTCAGTTTCAATGGACTCCGGAGGCCGAGAAAGCTTTTCAGGAAATGAAAGAATGTTTAATCCGGTTACCAACCTTAACGGCTCCGCGAAAAGAGGAACCATTGATTTTATATCTTTGTGCATCTGATGTTGCAGTAGGCGCAGTATTACTGGTGGAAAGAGATGGAGTTCAGACGCCAATATATTATATCAGCAAAATGTTGACTAGTCCGGAAACCTGTTATTCAATCATGGTAATCTATCACAAGTCTCATGAACAACCTGCAGTCACAATTAACTACGCAAGGTCCAATCCTATGTTCACACATGAGCTTTATACCATCTTTATTTGTCTTACCTAAACAAAGTAATTGTACTCATGAAAATATTGTAACTAAAAATATCATATATTAACAAAAAAGTTACTTGCGCACCAGCGCATTAACAAACATTACAAAAAGGGATCCAACATCCCAAACATGTTCAAACAACGAAACAACTTCCACAAGTTACTACGACCTAATCTAGGTCTTCTTCATCCGAAGCATCCGCTTCATCAGGGAATTTTCCTTCAGCTCATCCACAAAGTTCTCAGACTGAAGCGCAGTAGTCACTAAATACATCCCTGGGAGGCGCAAGTTATTATATTTTTCTTTGGCAGCTGCATGAGCAGCACTAGTGTTGACCCCACGGGTGGTAGACCTGCCGGTATCCCAATCAACTCTCAAGGTATTGGTGACATGCTGAGTACATTCTGCACATCCCTGCGCATAGCCGTCGTGGTGCGTGGTCACCATCAGGTTAGCAACAGTTTGATCCAAATCATTTGAGTTCAGAATGGAATTTGCAACCTGCACAGACAAAGTCATAAAATGAGTATTCAAACTCATCCAAAAATAATGAAAAGGGATTGAGATACTTACATTTATGATCCCATGGTGTTGCATCCACAAGATATTATTATTCAAAGGCTTAACTAAGCTTTCCGCCGTCACTCTGGCAGTCTCAGAATTTTCAAGTTTTTCTTCGGTCTCGGTGAGGCGGCGCGTAGCTTCAGCTTTTTCAACTCTTTCAAGTTGCAAATCTTTCTTGGCAGACTCAAGTTCTGCCTTGGTTTATTCCTGATAATTTAATAAAGAGGTAAGTTCTTCAATCTCCTTATTTCTAAGAGCAAGAGTTGCGCCAGTTTGTACCTCTCTTTGCTCACTTCTTTCTCTGTGAGACCGGGCCTCGTCACGAGCAGCCTCTGCATCTGTCTTTTCTTTCTTCAACTTTTCAATCTCCGCTTTGAGATTGTTCACATTATTTCGAAGAACCATCTTTTCTCTATTATCTTTCTCACAGATCTCTCTCCATCGTTTGCGTTCTTCCGAAAGGAGGGCAGCTTCAGCTTCAGCTTTCTTTTTCCAGCTCATAGCTGACCACTCCTCTGTCTTTTGTTCACCCTCGAACTTAGCTTGATCAGCTTCAAGCTTAGTCATCAGAGCAGCAACCTTCGCCTTCTCTTCAGCAATCTCCTTTTTGGAATCTTCCATAGCATCCCACTCTTTGTGCATACTGCGCCACTCGCGCACTATTCGGTGAGTAGTTGAAGTTGAGCTGGCAGTCTCTTGAAGGTAGGCACGGTAGGTATGTTCGTGCGTTTGCTCTTCTTGGAACTTAATTTCTGCTGGGGGAAAGGCACCTTGAAACTATTCCCGGCAAACTTGCTAGTCAGAAAAAGCATCTCCTTGCTTCAACTTCCATACCGATGCATGGGTGGCAGAATCTCTTTTCTCCGAATAAGTTTTATAATAGTAATCCCCCGGAGTCTCATCCGTGCGGATAGGAGTTTCTTCTTCCGCATCATGCAAAACAAAGCCTTGTTGTTCAACATTACTGGATTTTCATGAACATCATCCTTGGGAGGTTCGGAAGCAGGCGCAGAGGAAGAAGGAACAATTACCACAGGTACTTCTTCTTCATTAAGGGAATCATAGCTTCATTTTTAGTTGATTTTTTTTCTTATCTTTAATTGATTTTTTTCTTTATGTTTGATACCTATGCATTAAATGCAAATGACATTAAGTGTTTAATTTTGTGTTACGTTAAATCAAAATGGGAATCATAGTTCTCAAATCTAGTTTAAAAATGATTATTTATGTTAATTTCTTAAAATATTATTCAATCTACAATTAGTTTTGTGTGTTCCATTTTTTATGAAAAAAGTCTTTTTTTTTCTTTTTCAACGTGTATTTTCTAAATAAATTTGGGTACGTTAAGATGGTTTTACATGATCGTAAATAACAATTTTTAAAGTTACGACGTAACTATTCTGTATTTTCTTAATTTACCCTCACAACGTGTTTTCTTTCTACATTTCGTTGTCCAAATGCGTGTGTAATTCCACAAAATTTGAATTCATTTTCATATATTAAATTTTTTTTTTGTATATTCTTTTATAAAAAGTTTATATTTTTGGGGCCGTATTTTATCTTCGCACAAGGCCCAAAGATTTTGAAAGAATTTCAAAGACGGCCCTGTATTGGACCAATGAATTTTGCTTCTTTGATATAAGAGTCATTGTCAATATCTACTAACTAGACAACATTATATGTACTTATAGCATATGCTTTACCCGTACAAAAATGTCCAACATCTTCTAGATTATGATTGATGAATAATTATACAAATGCTTGTTCTATATATCAAGCCATAAAGTTGCATTACCATCTTTAATTTGCAATCCTTACTTTAATAATGAGCTTATTTTTTATCTTTTCAAAAGATTTAATGATATCATCAACATATGTTATAATACTTATAAACCTCACATTGTTCTTTTAATGAAAAAACAGATGGACTAATTACAACATATGTATTTCTCTCCTTTATGAGCACGTTAGTAAGTCGATTATACCACATTTGAATCGACTATTTTAGTATATATATATATATATATATACACACACATTCTTGAGGTTTTGAAATCAATGCTTGAGGCATTTACAATCATTCACATACTTCTTTCCACTTTGAAAAACAATGTATGTGCATACACTCTTTAAGAGTTATGTTACATAAGCCTCCTCATTGATTTCTATATCATACGTAAAAATGTCATGAACACTTGCTTTTAGTTCCAAAATCCATATTGTACTATGCGTGCACACTATTTATTGAGATATCAAAATCACAGCGTACAAGTTACCTATATGTTTGTTGGTACACAAGAATTACATCGTTAAGATGTTTTAATTAACCTTCTAAGCACTTAATTGCTTTAAAAAACCCATCAGGAGTTCCAACTATATCCAACATGTAAAATAATCATAATGTATTCAAATCTGAATATGTATACAATGATCACATTGTTTTCGAGAACTTACTTTACATGACTTACATAATTTAATTCTTCAGGACTTTCATGTAAACTTTCATACATAACATTCATAAGACGCATATCAATTCTCTCTTTATATTACCAGACTAATCAAATATTGGAAAGTCAATGCATCCACCACTGGAGAACATGTCTCCTCATAATCAATCATAGGTCTTTGCGAAAATTCTTGTGCCACCAATTTTTCCTTATATCACTCAATTTGATTTTTACATAATTCGCATAAAAGACCCGCTTATATCCAACATATTTTACAACTTCAGTTGTATGGACTATTGGTCCAGAGTCTTTTCATGTCATTAGAGAATTCAACTTTACCTTATTTGCGTCTTTCCATTTTGGCCAATCATTTCTATATTTACGTTCATAGGCAGATCTCAAATCTTAATCCTCATCATTTAATCATTTTAACCACTACATTATATACAAAAGTATAACGACGTTGAGTTATATACAAATGTAACTCGTCAAAAACTAGCATTTACTTTTTTACACCCTGGTTGTAAACTTTTTTACGCCCCAGTTGTAAAACTCTTTTTACACCCCGGTTGTAAATTTTATTGACACAAATAACCCGACTAAAAAAACATTATACAACTCATCTTTAGTACCAATTTACATATCACGTATTGTAAGGTTCTATTTCTATATCGTTTCCCCACAAAGCTTTGTTTCATTAATCTTACAGATGATCAGTGATCACTTTCATGTAACTAAAACTATCATAAATCATATATATGTAAGCATGAGAAACGAAAGACAGATATAGGATGCTAACACTTTCTTTGTTCACTTATTAATCTATCGACACATACGAGTTTACAAGAACCCACTCGGTTATAAATTTTTATTATAAATGACATTTAAAAATATGGGATGAACCCATAAATAATATTTGGGATGAACTAATAATCAAAGTTGATGAGTGGCTGAATGGTTAAGGCGTCATCTTACATAATTGGAATCTCGAGCTCGAGTCTTATCATCTGCTTTTTTAACATGTTTTTTCCTTTATATCTGAAATACAGTTAGGAGTGTTTTAACTTTATACAGCAGAACTGCAAAAGTTCTATCAGTGACCCCAAACAAGTATTTGTGCATCTTAACTCACTTTTTAGTTTTCTACTTTTCTAGACATTTGAGAACTAATTTGACACTAGTTAAATGTTTCATAGTTCATCTTCCGGCAATACTTGTTAAAATACATAACTAATACCACTACTTTTTGTTGATACATATTATGTGGATACGGCTCGGCTCAGTTCGACTCGGCTACGAAGTGAAGGCCGTAGTCAAGACATCCTCCTGTCTTGACTCGGTATGCTAGTTACTTTGTAGCGTACGATGTAAATGCAACTGTGTGTGTGCAGTTTGCATATTAGATTGTGTTTAATTGTTGTTTAGGTGTTGTCTGTTCGTTGTTGGCCCAACATGTTTGAAGCCAACATGTGACAAAGCCCAACAATATCCCAGGCCCAACATCATGCGACGAAGACCATGGTCCAAGCCCAACTTGTGGCGAAAACCATTTTAGGTGAAATCCCCATGATGACGAAGACACACCAGGTGATGAAATCCCCTGATTTCGTCAAAGACCTGGGATTTCATCGATGAGTTTTCGTCCAGTTCTTGATTTCGTCGAGCATGTTAGTATAAATACACTCACAACAGACAGAACACAGAACGAGTCTGCATAGACTTTGAGAGCGAACACACTGTAAACACACACACACTGAGAGTTTATGAGAGCATCTTGTAAACATTTCTTTGCAACCGTTTTCTAGATTAGTACATTGGAGTGTTAATCGGTGAATCTTGTGTCTTACGTGTTCGTAACTTGGTTTAATTTACCCGTTTGGATTCCGCACTCTCGGGTTTGTCGGAAAACAAGGAATAGAGGTTGACTCGATCCTCCGGGTGGACCTACAATTGGTATCAGAGCATTGGCTCGATTCCTTGTTTAAACCAAGTCGACTTTCTTGTGTTTTGATAGATTTTAAAAAGGGTTTTTCAGTTTGCATTCTTGTTTAAAAATCATATTTTTGGAAAAACTTTTCATCAAAACCTTGAAAATCTTTGTATTTTGCTATTAGTTTTTATAAAACCATTGTTAAAATGCATTTGCACATGTTGAGATTTGGTTTTTACTAAACTTTTATGCAAAAACTTGTGTTTGGAAATTTTCTTGTAACCGGAAAACTCATCAAGTTCATCAGATCTTCATAAAATTCTTTGTGGCCTTCAAACTGTTTCTTGAATATTATCTATGTTTGATCTGATTTGTGATTGAATTATTGTGTTGTTATTATTATAATACAATTGTTTGAATATTGTGTCATTCAAATGATGGTTATTGTTGAAAAAGAAGTCTGATAAGTAAGGTGAAGTTTGAAAAAGAAGTCTTTGTGTCAGAGGATAAGGTTTGAAAAATATCTCCTGTACCACTTGTCAACGAAATCACCCTTGATGAAAACACCCTGATTTCGTCCCATATCACCCTTGACGAAAACACCCTGATTTCATCAACCAGCTCTTGGACGAAAACACCTGATTTCATCAACACATTCTTGACGAAAACACCCTGATTTCATCAACCAGCTCTTGGACGAAAACACCTGATTTCATCAACACATTCTTGGACGAAAACACCAGATTTCATCAACACATTCCTGGACGAAATCACTTATTTTTGTCAAACATATCAGCGACGAAAATCACCCATTTTCGTCACATTTGTCAATCAACGAAATCACTAATTTCGTCACATTTGATCTTGACGAACACTTATAATTTTCGTCGCATATTTGTGATATTATTATTAACAGAAGCTTTTTAAATCATACTTAACCATTTGATTTCAAGTTTTTATGCAGGTACAATTCTTCTAATATTAAATATGAGTTCTAATCCATTAGATTGGAGCATTAGCACGGTCCCTGATATGTCATGGGTTAAGTCATTGATGCCACAAGAAAGAATTTCGGCTAGTCAATGGGCGTGCGTGGCAAATCAAAATCAAAGTATCCAAAACTGCTCATAAGCGAAAATGAAACGGGTAGCAATAACCGTCCACCAAAACTCAACCACATGAACGACTATCCATCGTGGAAAGGTCATTTTCAGAATTATGTTTTAGGTCAAAACACCGAGTTATGGACGTGTTTCACCATAGCATACAACGTCGCTCTTGAGGAAGCCGGATCAAATGCTACGACTTTGGCGACCATGGCTGAAAACGACAAGAAGGCGTATGACCTTGAAAAGAATGCGTTTGCTATTCTTACGCAAGCATTGCACAAAGATATCTATCATCAATTCGCCCATTGTACCAGCACCAAAGCCTTGTGGGACATCCTAGTTAACAGAGGAGAAGGAAATGCGGCCACACGGAAGACGCGTCATGATTTACTAAAGAAGGAGTTTGAAGGGTTTATGTTTGTGCAGACTGAAACACTGAATGAGATGACAACTCGTTTTTATCATTTATTTAGTGAAATGATTTCTTACAAGGTTGTTGTATCTTCGCTGGAAATAGTCGCACGGTTTGCTGATGCTCTACCACCAAAGTGGAGCCCATTCATTGAGTTGTTAAAGCATACAGGTGTATTGGACACTGTCAGTATCTATGAGTTTGTTCAAAAGCTAGAGAACAAGGATGCAGAAGAAATCAGAAAAGCTAAACTAATTCCTGTCCCTCAAAATCCAGAGATGTACTTTGGAGGGATTGCTCCTGCTGCTAGTACAAGCCAACAACCAAAGATACAAACAGCTTTTGTATCAAATGCTTTCGACCCAAATTCCTATTTTGGAGGAGTAGTTGCACAACCCCAATTTGACATAAATGCCTATCTTCCGAAACCTCAAGTTTCCACACCTCAACCCCAATTTGATATAAATGCCTATCTTCCGAAACCTCAAGTTGCCACACCTCAACCCCAATTTGATATAAATGCCTATCTTCCGAAACCTCAAGTTGCCACACCTCAACCCCAATTTGATCCAACTGCCTATTTTTCTAAACCACCACAAGCCCAACCACAACAAGCCTTCAATGGTAACAAACCTAATACTTCAAATCTTTCCAAAGTGAGTGTAGAAGCTGCACGGGATCACATTGAAATTCTTACCACTATGGTTAATGCCTACAATGGATTAGTCGCAAGTCAAATTGGAAACATTAATTTGACCAATGAAGATTAGCAGCAGATAGACAGAGATGAGATGGAGTTGATGGACATTAAGTGGGCGTTTGCTAGCGCTGTGAGAAGGGCAAAGGATTATATGAGCAGAACGGGGAGAACCAGCTTGGAAAGCAAAAGGGATACCAAGTACGGGTTTGACAAGGGTGCTGTCACATGCTTTAATTGCGGTGAAAAGGGTCACTTCAAACGTGAATGCACGCGACCGAGCAAACAAGGCAACCAAAATCCCTTCCAAAATCAAACAAGTACTTCAAATCAAGCTAACAACGAAAGAGGGATAGTAGCTGCTAACAACCAAACCAACCAGTCAGGGCCTTCAAACCCCAACCGAGCATTGATAGTTCAAGCTGATGAAGGGTGTGATTGGTCCGTACAGTTGGGAGGAGGAACTGCATGTTACGCTAAAATCATCAGTCACATCAAGCATGTGCACAAAGAAGAATTAATTGAATTAGATGATAGTTCGGGATACAGTGGCAGTTCGGATGAAGAATCAAATGTGAATGAGAGAACTGATTCTGAAGGTGATAGTTTGTTGAATGATGCTGAGGAGGTAAAGTGTCAGAAATACGTCTTGATCAAGAAAGCTGATGCTACATCAGAAGAAATGGAGGAGATTCTCACTGAAGATGGAGCTTTCTCTTCTCAGACTGTCTTTATGGCTAATGTCTCAGCTTCTACAAGTCAGGTAAAATCTGAAACTCCTAGCATATGTAGTGATTGTGCTGATATGAAACATGAATGTGTTGATATGAAACAAGAATCTGAAAAGATTCACAGTCATAATCAGAGCTTGGTTATTGAACTGTCAAAGTGCAAAGAGGCAAACATGGCCTTAGCTCGCAACGAAAAAGATTTTAAATCGGTAATTGAAACACTCAAGAAAAGTGTTTCTAAGTTATCAAAACCGGTTTTTAATAAGCAAACTGGTATTAATAATTACATTAATATCATTGAGGCAACTAAGAAAGAGCTAGCCGAGGCGAAATGTGAGCATGAAGCGATCAAGCTCAAATTGGAGAGTTACTCAAACTCTCGATATGTGCTTGATCACATCATTGACGTTCAACAACTAAAGGGTAATGTTAAAGGCGTTGGGTATAAGTCGTGTCCGCCTCCTTTGAGACACAACTATACCAAGATGCCCGATGAGGAGGAAATGCCGCGTTTTGAGCCAACTGTACCTCTTGATTATGAGGAAGTTACAACTGGCTTAGGGTTCAAAACGGACAATTCATCGGAGGGCTCATCTGATAGCAAGGAAAAGTCATCATGTGCTTCAAATCAAAGTCCTCCAACCATTGAGGACTATGATTCTTCGGATGATGAATCAGATGTGAGTGATGAGGATAAATCTCTTGACGATAGAAAAGGAGTAGAAGTGCCTTTTGAGAATCACATTCTGTGTGATCCTCCTATTCCTGCTGTGCAATCAACTGGTGCTAAACAAGAGATAGATCCTATCACTGAGACAGTGTCTACCATTAAAAGTGATAACGTGTTGTATACTTTGGTCGGTGATAGTAAAATTTATTCAGACAAAGATTTTCCAATCAAAAATGTCAATCAATCCTTGATTGATAAAGTGTTTGAAGATAATACAACTAAGTTTTTGGGTAAAGCGATCCCGAGAGTTTCTGTAACTCAATGTGATCCTATTCCAAAAGCTGAAGTTAGGAAACAACATGGAAATCAAACATTACCGACAAAGCAACAATCTGTCGCCTTTAAGGGTAAACAACAACAACGAGCTCAAAAGCCTAAGGCTTTACGCCCAAAGGCTGAAATAAAAGGAGCTCGTTACAAGAAGAAAAACAAAGACATTAAATTTGTGGCCTCCATGGGTACTGATAAAGTTGAGACTTTTGAAAATAAATCCAACACTGAGTTTGTTCAAAAGGTCAAAATTTTGAAACGCAATAGTGATAACAATTACACCCAACACACAAACGGGTGTGAAGCTAGTACCTCGGGGTCTACAAATTAAACGTCAAGTCATCGAACAGAATCTCCTAATTTTGTTGAAAGGAGATCATGCTTTAAATGCGGGGAGTTAGGCCACATTATCAGAAATTGTACAAACTCTCCAAAACTAAATTTTGTAGAAAGAGCCCCTTCTGAACAAGGTCACCAACAACGTCGTCCTGTGTCACAAAAAACTGACAAACGCACTGTTAAAGAACAGGAAACAAAACAACGACGTAAAAATGTGAAGGTGATCGAAAAGGCTGTAAAAACGGAAGTAAAATCTGTTAATAGGAAACCTAGTTTGTCACAACCATTAAAACCAGAAAGTGTAAATAATACACAAACTGGTAAAAGGAAACAGGCTTGGATACCGAAAACAGGCGAGGATTCAGGGGGAGGCTTGCAATTTAAGGACCTTTAAGAAATTGAAATTACATTTCTTGATTCTCAGGGGAAACCCAAGTCTATGAAGGCTTGGGTCCCCCTCTCCAACTAATCTCTGAGTGAGTGTGCAGGATGTTCCAGGAGGAACTATCTATAGTCATCGGATTGTTGATAGTGGAGTGTCCATGCACAAGATCAGCGACAAAGAAATTGTTGCCTTTGATGGAGAGAAAAAGAAAAGAAGACAGAATTGTCTGTCGAAAGAAATTGAAAACCTTCGACAAAATGAAAAATCGTTTCAAAGTTTGATTGTTAAAGGGTCACCGGGATAGATTCAATCAAAATGTACGCACCTGCAGCACGTCTGAAGTTCAAAATCAACAAGATGAACGTGCACTGTACATTTCTTCGCAGTGTGATTGAAGAAAATGTGTTTGTTGAACAAACCAACTTGGTGTGCAGATGCCTTGGCGTGGATTGAACAACCGCACACTACTTCTCAAGAGAAAGACAAAGACCTTCGCTGGTGCAATATGGAAGACCAGCCGGACCCAGAGGTCTATGATCTTGTTGTTGTGAAGATATTTCTCAGTAGCTGCAAATTCGACTTTGAAATCCACACCGGGTGGATATCCAGTTTGGGAGAGCACTCAGATTCCTTGCAATGCATGAAACAGTTGCAGGATACGGTTTTGATTTTCTTATCTCTCCTTTACTCGTCGATATTTAAGCTGCTTTATGAATTATTATAATCTCGTACAGCACTCTTTGACCTGACACGTTGAACTCGAATATCACCTCACACGTGATTGTTTTAATATGAAACTCGTCAATGTTGTCATGGTCCGCACCGCTTACCGTCGTGCCAACTGATTTTTCCAAAATTCGATAAATCTTTTCTAATTAAAACTTAATTTTGGTAAAAGGCATTAAGGTAAAACATGAGTTAACCGACATCGGAAAATCGTTTTTGTAAATACCTTTGTGTTTTTAAAATTTATCTTAGTTTGTTGATTTTAGGGGGAGTAAATCCAAATTTGAAAAATTCAAAAACAGTGAAAAATGTCAAAAACCCAAAAACAATAGAAAAACAAAAATGAGTTTCCTGGCGAGAAAAAGAGAAAATGATAGTAAATCAGTTGTCTGTCGAAACCTCTTCGAACTGAAATGCAAAATGAAAAATGTTAAGTAGCTCTATATAAGATGTATCGGTAGGCTCACAATCATTTTAAAGTGTGCAGGGTGATATAAATCTTAAATCGACTGAAGACCAGGTGGGAACCACACATTGGCATATGGTCTTAGTACCGAAATTTCGTTTGAGAGAATGCCGAGGTTCTGAGATATTCGGTCTTTATGCTGTCTTATCATCTGGGTATCATGGTTGTATCTTTTACCGAAAAATAACGGAGACGAAGTCTAGATCTTCCATGATACTATACATACGTGTACATATTGCATTCGACCTCAATAAGTGATCAACAATCACATGTCCAAACAAAATAAGTGATAATATATCACATTTATCCGGGAGTCAAGTTCGTCTCTCTGCTGTACGTTAGTACTAACCTGTTCACGGACTTGCTCCTGTGCCCTCATGCATCTGAAAATCATGTTCCTCATCAATAAGTGATTCTATCACATAGGGCTTGTTTTCAATCAAAATAAGTGAGTTTCTCACATCTTTTATACGGTCAAACAGATGATAAATGGTATACTCACCGGTAAGATGAACCCTCGTGCATACCTTGATACGGGAATGTGTCGTGTGTGGATGAACACCGGTCGGTAAGTATAAATCATACACTAATCGTATCCCCTCGCCATGATTACATCTGATAAGTTGAGCTTATGTGGACAACAATACCGATAATTGTTATAAGATGCTTATCTAAATGTTAACTAATTGAACAAAAAGAGCGTTTTGGTGTAACTGTACACTGATATGATTCTCTTACCCTCGAAACTCGCAAAAAGAATGTCTGTAAATATTTGTTTACTGCTTTCGTTTCTGCATCTTTGTATATATTTATTTATTGCTTTCCGTCTTTACATTTGAAAAATGAAAAATTCTAAAACGATTTTAGGTGTGTTTTAATCTAAATTTTATAAAAGCCAAAAAGATTTTGCTTCTAGTTTATTTTTGATTGACCGATGTTGAAACTCGAGTCTATCCTACCCAAAATCCTGATTGTAAGCCGGAAAACAATTGCACCTTCATAAACTGTCGAAGTTAACAAGTTTTGAAAGTTAAAAGATTAAAATTGATCAATTTTTAAACTTTCAAACAATTGTCGGACGGTAGTTGATAAGAATTGGTCTCATGTGTGTCATTTGTTTAAATGTTAACTATATTCCAAGCCGTTGTTCTCATTACACGTTTAGCTTTCTTGCATGTGTAGATGCGACATCAGAATCAGCTAAAGGCGAAGAGAACGTGTCAGATGACAAGCCGTAAAGTGAAGACACGACAGTGATGCAATCTGAAAATCAAGATGATCGAGTTGCCGCTGATCAATCATCAACACCACAAGGATCTCAAGCATTGAAAATCAAAAGATTCACAAGCATAATCAAAGGGGGAGTTTATTGATACACTTCCTAGATAAAAGCAGGAGTTTGTTAATACACTTTCTATTTACAACACGTGAAGACTTTGAAGATCCTTTCCGAGAAATAGAACCATTAAGAGACGGAGAACGAGATTACGAACCTCGCGAGCAGCATCCAAGGGGGAGTTTGTTGATACATATTATGTGGATACGGCTCGGCTCAGTTCGACTTGGCTACGAAGTGAAGGCAGTAGTCAAGACATCCTCCTGTCTTGACTCGGTATGCTAGTTACTTTGTAGCGTACGATGTAAATGCAACTGCGTGTGTGCAGTTTGCATATTAGATTGTGTTTAATTGTTGTTTAGGTGTTGTCTGTTCGTTGTTGGCCCAACATGTTTGAAGCCAACATGTGACAAAGCCCAACAATATCCCAGGCTCAACATCATGCGACGAAGACCATGGTCCAAGCCCAACTTATGGCGAAAAGCCTTTTAGGCGAAATCCCATATGTGGTGAAATCCCCATGATGACGAAGACACACCAGGTGACGAAATCCCCTGATTTCGTCAAAGACCTTGGATTTCGTCGATGAGTTTTCGTCCAGTTCTTGATTTTGTCGAGCATGTTAGTATAAATACACTCACAACAGACAGAACACAGTACGAGTCTGCATAGACTTTGAGAGCGAACACACTGTAAACACACACACACTGAGAGTTTATGAGAGCATCTTGTAAACATTGCTTTGTAACCGTTTTCTAGATTGATACATTTGAGTGTTAATCGGTGAATCTTGTGTCTTACGTGTTCGTAACTTGGTTTAACTTACCCGTTTGGATTCCGCACTCTCGGGTTTGTCGGAAAACAGGGAATAGAGGTTGACTCGATCCTCCGGGTGGACCTACACTTTTCATCTTAAACTAACTCTGCATATGATGTATACTAAGTAAGATAGTATCATTTCTCTGGCAGAAATGTTTCTAAGAAGGTTGATTGCCATTATCCAAGTTAAGTGTTTATTTTTAATTTCAAGTGATCGTGTTTTTTTATTATTGTATCGTATTTTTATTATGTGATGAACTTTACCCGACCCGAACCGAACCGTCGAACCGATTCGAGATTTTTAGGTCCGGTGTTATGAAATTGGAGCATCTAAAAACAATGAACTCACTGGTAAAAAATCCTGGATCCGCCACTGTGTGTGTGTATATATATATAACAAAGTTGAATAAGAAATAATATTGCAGCCTTAGATCATATAATACATTCTTAGTTTTTATTCCATACATGACTCCTGCTCACCATATCATATAAGTATAAAACCTTGAAACACAAACTGATGCATAAAGATAACAACTGATTATTATGTGACACAACTAATTATGCATAACATTGTACGAATCATCAAGTTGAACATATGTAAGAATGATTTAGTCTTTGTTATTTGCTTCAGGAAGACTTAATGGTAAAGATGGTCTGTAGCAAAGCAAGAATAAAAAGGACGATTCCAGCAAATAGAGCAATGATGCTCCATGGACTATGGAAATAAGTACGCTTTAACTTCACAATCTTTTTGGGCCAGTAATCCTTGAAATGTTTATCCAGTTGTTCCCACTCTTTGTTAATTATGAATATTAAACTTAATTATTATGTTCTGTTATATGTACGTTATGTAGTGAATTGTTAGTATAATCTCGGATGATTATGTAATGAATGGTGGGTCGGATCTTGTGCGGGTAAATTCAAACTGTCTATGACAGTTATTGCCGCCAAAAACAACCGCCATTGTTACACCTATATATATGTAATAACCGGTAACTTTTATAGTTACCAAGACAGATTATCCCGCCATAATCTTTGTCCGCTCATTTGCTTATTTTCGTTCACTTTCACATTCAATCCTTTTTGTTCATATTCTTGTTGTTATCGGTGATTCAATATCACCTTCATATTAACATCAAAATGCCTGATTTGGGTTTGTCCGCTGCACAATCAAATGAATTCCAACAAAGTTCAAATGAATTTCTAACAAGTGGTATCAGAGCCACGTTCAGAAGTCCTACAGAAATCAGTATTTCCTCTTCAACACTACCTTGTCAACACTGTTATGATGAACAACATGAAGGGGCGAAGAACAAACGAAGGGTAAAACTGTGTTTCTATTGCCACCGTCCAGGGCATCAAATCTACTCATGTAAATCAAAAGAACATGATGAAGCAACACAACTGATTAACCAAGCGGTTAATGCCGGAATCCAAACACACAGGATGGATGCAGGAGAT
This sequence comes from Helianthus tuberosus, assembly GCA_030545235.1. Classification (NCBI taxonomy): domain Eukaryota; kingdom Viridiplantae; phylum Streptophyta; class Magnoliopsida; order Asterales; family Asteraceae; genus Helianthus; species Helianthus tuberosus. Next base: position 8,030,220 of record CM060434.1, on the reverse strand, counting down.
CGGAGTGAAATGATAGTGACCGGCACAGAAGGCGGTCACTGGGATGGCATCTGGTATGTCAATAACTCGTTCTCTCATCACTACGCCGGTAATGTAAACGTTTTTAAACGAATTAAGCACTTGGTTGGTGTTGACACGACGACCGGTGAAAATGATTTTCTGTTCATCCGGGGAATAGGGTGTGTCGAAGTTAAGTCTAACAATGAAAAACTGAAGATACAAAGCGTTTTTTATACCCCTGAATTGGACAGAAATGTTTTAAGTATGAAACAGTTATCGTTGCAAGGTTTCACCGTCAAGAAAAATGGTGACACTTGTAGGATTTACCCGATGTTTTCTACGCCTGTTGTAAATACTATAAATGAGATCACTGGTTTATCAAAAGAAGAAGAATTAGGGAAGAGGGAAATACAAAAAGTCCAGAATTTGAATGATGTGAACGAAAAATATAAGAATGACTATTTAAATTCATACTTCGAAACCTTAAATGTTTCGAACGAAAATGAATTTGATTGGAGTCGAATGATCATAAGGGAACTAGAATTCAAGGAATTCGCTGACTGTAAAGCCCTATTAGATATGATTGATGATCGTGATTTTGTATTTAAATACAAACATGATCTTGAAATGAAGTTCGAAATCATGGTGGGTTGGTTTCTGAAAGAGAAACTGGGAATAACCTCAAGATCTATACCACCGGTACTCGATGATGGAAGAAGAATAGATTTACTCAGCCTTTATGTCATGGTTGAAAAGGATGGAGGCTATCAAGAAGTCAGCATTGACAACCTGTGGCCGGCCATCGCGAAAGACCTCGGCTTTGAATATCAAGATGGTGATTTTGTTAGAATCATCTACGCTATGTATTTAGATGTTCTTGTGTATTATTATAAGTTCAAATCCGTACAACAAAAGGTGCAAGATAAAGAAATGGTTGAACAACAAGAAGACCCATCGGCAGAAAATGAACAAGGAAGAAAATGCAAAAGTGTTAATGGTCCGATGCAGGAAGAAGGGACGGCAGAGCATTACGCGTTGTATGCAGGGAATAGCTGGGAAGGATCTTGGCGACTGCACAAGAAACGCCGTCGTTTCAATTTTAATGAAGCACGTAAGGCGGTAGACGAAGCAAACAAGAGCGTGATGATGAAGATGAAACCATAATCAAGTTTAGGGGAGGATGTTAATTATGAATATTAAACTTAATTATTATGTTCTGTTATATGTACGTTATGTAGTGAATTGTTAGTATAATCTCGGATGATTATGTAATGAATGGTGGGTCGGATCTTGTGCGGGTAAATTCAAACTGTCTATGACAGTTATTGCCGCCAAAAACAACCGCCATTGTTACACCTATATATATGTAATAACCGGTAACTTTTATAGTTACCAAGACAGATTATCCCGCCATAATCTTTGTCCGCTCATTTGCTTATTTTCGTTCACTTTCACATTCAATCCTTTTTGTTCATATTCTTGTTGTTATCGGTGATTCAATATCACCTTCATATTAACATCAAAATGCCTGATTTGGGTTTGTCCGCTGCACAATCAAATGAATTCCAACAAAGTTCAAATGAATTTCTAACACTCTTTAGCATAATAGAAATGTTTTGGGACAACTTCTTTGCATATCCTGTTAATCATATTTGCCGCCTCTTCATATGAACCTATATGATTGACGATAACTTTTGATTTCACCAACTTGGCAATGTCCTCATCCGTATCAATTAGCATATTCATGGCTCTGGCATATGATGTGACGTAAGGATCGACCCTATATGACTGCTCATATGCAATGAGGTTCCTAAAGACCAACTCAGTGAAATCCTCTATACACAACGTCGGCATTGTGAGAGTACACTTACGCAAAAACCAGAAAATTCTTGAATGGTTCTTTTCCACTTTCATGGCCATTCGCCAAGTTGGATCGTCGTTAGGCTTAAATTTTACACCTGCCCTATCGAGTTCTTCAGCCGAGTGAATTGTTGAACTTGGAAAACCTGATTTAATGTCTGATGAAATATCATCTCTACTCTGGTAACAATGATGCAAATAGCTAAGAATATGATCAGGATTGGTATTTGGGCAAATACCACCGCTTACTTGTATTTGTTCTTTGAAGAGGTTGAAGTAGTTCAGAAGTGGAAGGATAAATTTAGTAATAGGTGGTGAAGTTGCTTTAAATTGAAATTTAATGCACTCATATATGTCTTCAAGAACAAAAAAGGGGATTTGGTTTTCTAGCAGTACCAGGTCATAAGGTATGTACTGATCCTGCAACCTTAAGTTGGAACCTGTTGAAATCTTATTAATGAATTCAAGTATGAAACAAGCGTCCATAACCATCATTTCTGTAGTTCGTTGTCATTATATTTATAAGACTTCATGTCAGCATAACATCCCTTGATTTTCTCTAATTTAGAAGCCACCGTCTGCGCACATGCTGTTAACGTTTGTGTTGAAGATTCTGAACGATAAACTAGATCATGAACATAAGCAGCTTTTTGCACTTCAAATCGTTTTAGATTTTCATCTTTGTTATGCAGTGGTCCAATAGAGACTACCCGTGGCTTGAAAGAACTTGGACTGAGATTTCGGAGGGTACTAGGTGCCTTGTATATAGATGGTGAACATTCGTTGGTGACATTATGCTTTTCTCCAACACATTTAACAAGACTTTGGACGGCTTCACTGACGATAACATTTACATTTCCACGCTCCACATCGGTATCCATTATAAACTCTGAAAGAGGAATTTGTATAAGGATCGGATATATAACATATACAGGGAGCTAAGATTTATCAAGGAATAAGGAGCTAATCTTGACAAACAATTAGTTTTTTTAGTGACTATAACTAAAACCAGCTTTTAATATAATTACAATTGATTTATTTATTTAGCCACTTCGAAAATAAACCTCCACGTAAAAATTTAGTTCACATGTGAACCAAGTGTTAGTTCATACATGAACCAAATATTTGATTATCTAGATAAATATAAAAAAAACCCTCAATAAAAGAATATATAGTGATAGACTAAGAGTGTGGACACACGAGAAGACACAAGCGCGCAAGATGGAGGTAGCAGAAATGAGGATGCTGAGGTGGATGTGTGGACACACGAGGTTAGATCGGATAAGAAATGAAGTTTTTAGGGATAGACTAAGAGTGGCTAGTATATCGGAGAAGATTAAGGAGGGGAGATTGAGATGGTTTGGGCATGTAAAGCGGAGGGAAGCGACGGCACCGGTTAGAGTAGTGGAAACTCTTACTGTGGAGGGGAGGAGAGGAAGAGGCAGACCCAAACTGACATGGGATGAGCAGATTAGGCATGATCTACTAGAGTTGCATCTTTCTGAGGACATGGTCCACGATAGGACTTCGTGGAGGCGTAGGATTAAGGTTAAGGACTTCTAGAGGATATTGTAGAAAGGTTTTAGGTGTTCTTCATGGACGTAGGCTTTTCCTTTTCTTTAAGGGACTTCTCCGATGATTGCCCTTCTTGTGTCTATGATGTTGTATGCTATTATACATGATTTACATTATGTTTACGCTTAAAATGATGTTGCATGCCATTATACATGATTCACATTATATTGTCCCACTCTTATCTTAGTATGGGCGACTTCATATTCATGCATTCTTTGACCTGATATGTTGGTTTGCTGTTCGCTTTCGAGCCGAGGGTCTCTCTGGAAGCAGCCTCTCTATCCCTATGGATAGAGGCAAGGTCTGTCTACATCCCACCCTCCCCAGACCCTATAAATAGCTCTGCTATCTGTGGGATATACTGGGTATGGTTGTTGTTGTTGTTGTTGTTGCTTTTACTTAAAAGAAACACGATTGTCTTTATGATGTAATTAATTAGTTTGATGTATCTTTTGTGTAATCCTAAGATTTTTTATACTGATCTAGTCAAAGTACCTAGATTGTGAGATAGTGGCGTAGTGTGGAAGTAACTTGAAGAGATATGGTCTCGGACCCTCCCTCTCGTGGGTCCGGGGAAAACCCGTACGCAACCAACAACTCGGGTGACAACAGGCTAAGACAGGGCCCACAAGCCATGTCAGATATGCCAACACAATGGAGGCAATGAGGACATTGAGAAAGCGACGTGTGACCATTGACGTCCTGCAGTACGTTGTGGCGCTGATCTCCACTAGCGGTTATCGTAGGAATCACCATCGGCAGATTCACACCCTTCTCAACCTCCGTTAGCGGGTAATACATAAGAGACCGAAAGGACATCCTGAAAGCGACCTGTAGCCAATAGCAGGCCGCAGACGCCCCCTCCTCTGCCACCACTAATGGTTACCAGAGAGGCAACCAAATGGATATTCCGGTAGTGACATCTCGCCTAATCAACTCCCACCATTCCGGTTATAAATACTTCACTCTGTCAAGGTGAAAACAATCGATTCTCTCTACTCTAACTTACACATTACTCTCTAAAAGAACTATACTTATTCTCATGCCGACAGGTGGTTACGAGAAGAACCTCCAACCTCTCCTTTTTGTAACGAGACTCATGGTGTTGTTTAGTTTTGCAGATCAAGCCATTCAGAGAACTCATGGAGTTCGAAGCGTCATTTACCCTTTACCCTGTTGAGCATTATCTAATCCACTTGGATAAATCGGTGTTTCTTCATGACTCATGCTACCATTACTCTATGCCTTAGATAACTCATTAACTTCTTATTGAATATTAGGAAGCATCTGAACTTCTTCTTACTGACTAGCCATACGTTTGGGTTGACCCACAAAGGCCGGGTTTACAATTTACATTCACTCTTTCAAATTAGACTCAGTCTTACATAATTCTCACAACTTCTTTCACTTGATTCTTCCATAATAATAAACCACATGATTCTTCCATAATAATAAACCACTGGATGCTTCTTTTGAGCTTCATTGCTTCTTATTTGTACCCAATCATTTTGATTTGTATTTTCACCTCTTGTCAACCTCCAGCTTCATCCCGTGTGACACTACTAGAAAAAAAAACCTTTAATGACGTGCATTGCGTGTCATAAAAGGGTATATATGACATGATGACACACAAAAGCGCGTCAAGGAGCATTTGTGTCTCATGAGATTGACTTGTTTTCTATTTTCACCGGTCTTAGCTTTAGCTTCATAGGAGAAGTTTTCTAATTTAATTGACACGTTTCATTCTTTCTTGACACCTCTATTCCCAGATAATAAGCAAATAATCAAGGGTAAATTACACTTTTCGTCCTTTATGTTTGTATCAGATTGTAATAGATGCGCTTTAACTTCAATAATTACAGTTATAATCCTTTATTTGTAAAAACAATTACACTTTAGGTCCTTTAATTCTTACCTGGTTAAAATGTTATAGTTACGTCTATTCACTGAAGAGTATTTTGGTCATTCATGCTTTTATTTGAAATGTTTCGTAATAAATAAAACAAAAAAAATATGCAACATCATCTTCCCGAATTCCCCAATCCTGAAACAATATCCACCTCTTTAAAAAGTAGAACTCTATCTCAAACATATTCGCACATCTATAATTTTGTATTGACTTCTTCATCAACTAATTGTGCAAATTAGAAAAGTATTAGTGTATTCTTTTTGTTCCTTGAAAGTTTTTTTCTCTGTTATCTAATGGTCCGTGAATAACTCACAGATATTATATTAACATGAGCTTTAACTCGAGATCTAGGTACAAGATCTTGCATCTTTATATATGATGTAAAGTATTATAATGCATGAGTTTCTTTCTCCGCAAATGAGGATTGATATAACCAACAGAGAGAGAGAGAGAGAGACGCAAAGGTTAGACAGAGAGACGTTAGACAGAGAAAGAGGGAATTCGGAAAGAGAGAGAAAGAGAGAGAGAGAGAGAGAGAGAGATGGAGACGTAGAGGTTGGAGAGGAAGAACCACTGCATACGGTGGCTCACGGTAGCGGCGCCTCCGACTACCACCCCCACCGCCATTAGTTTTTCTGGCTCCCCTTTGTTCAGATCTGATTGTGGTGTTTCTGGCCCTTTGTTCTGATCTGATTGTGGCGTTTATGGCATATAATTTGGTTAGATCTTTTCTTTCTTGAAAGAGTTTGCTCAGATCTATGACAAAATAAAGGTTTTGGTGGTGGCGGTTGTGGGATACCGATTTGGTGGTATTGGGGAATTGGTGACGAATTTGGTGGTGGTAGTGGCTGGGATACGGTGGGGGGGGGGGGGGGGGGGGGGGGGGGTTGGTTGGAGAGAGGGTGAAAGAGGGAGAGAGATGGCTAATATAAGAGACAAGGTTTTATCAATGTGTAAACAAATGAGTAAAATTACCAATCTACCCTTATGTGATCATACTTAACTTAAAATTTTAACTTGGTTAGTGCTAAATGACGTAGAGTGCAATGAGTTTTACAAATAAAGGATTGCGACTGTAATTATTAAAGTTAAAGGGCATCCATTGCAATCCTATACAAACATAAAGGACGAAAAGTGTAATTTACCCAATAATCAAAGAGCACTCATATAAATATCCTTCATCATTTGGTTCCCGAACTCTTTGTACTTCATTATGCAAAACCTTAATCATGCAACCATATTTTGACTCCACCGTTCTTCAAGATTTTACCCAAATGAGATATTCCATGCCTTTTACGCTTGTAGAAGTCCATAAAGAGAAACAAACAACTAGTTTGTTTATTTATTTATTTATTTTTTTTTGCAAACATCCCTTTTTATTAGCTTTCCCCAAACCGTTATTATATACTGGTATTTGACAATTTCTCCTAGATTGTCCTTTTTTTTTTACTTTAAATACACACTATTCTTATGAGTTGTGGCTAGGAGGTAGCATAACTAGCCTCTATATCTGATTCCTTTGAATTACCTCAAGCTCATTCTTCATTGTTTTTTTCTTTCCTCAGATGGAAAAGCTTCTTGATTAGAGGAGTTGTTGTTACGAAGCTATATAGATGTGCAAGGAAACATTCCTCTCTATTCCTATTCCCTTCTCTAAGGTATTGTCTCTAACCTTCCTCAAAAGGGTGTTCATTACCTTCTCCAAGGTAATTCTCTAGAAGAAGGTTCATTTCCTTTGTCAAGTTCCAGCTTTTCCTTCATCACATATCACACCTAGACTTACAGGATGTTTCCTTGTTAATAATCAGATAGTCAATATCCTTATGTACCTTACCTTCCTCGACACACAAATAAACCTTCTTCTCATTCTTCTTGAGGTACGGCATTGAAACTTCACTTGACATCTTTTGCTCTCCAGTTTTGCAGTTCAACAAAATTTAGCGTTTTCCTTTGAATCATGGAACTTTCTTTTTAGAGTTAATTACTTTTTCAGTCCCTGAGGTTTGCAAAAAATAACGGTTTCAGTCCATTAGTTTAAAAATTGCCATTTCAGTCCATTAGTTTCATTTTCATAACCATTTCAGTCCACAAACTTAACTCCATCCATTTATTTTGTTAACTTTGGGGTGAAATTACCAAATTACCCCTGCTAACATAAAAAATCCAAAAAAATCATAAAAATTCCAAAAAATTCAAAAAAAATCAAAAAATCTAAAAATCAAAAAAAGTTTAAAAAATTCAAAAAATTCAAAAAAATTAAAAAAATTCCAAAAAATCTAAAAATCAAAAAATTTTAAAAAATTCAAAAAAATAAAAAAAATTCAAAAAAATCTAAAAATCAAAAAATTTTAAAAAAATCATAAAAATTCTAAAAAATCCAAAAAAATGCAAAAAAATCCAAAATGTTTCGAACCCGAACCGTTTCGAACCCGAACCGTTTCGACCCGTACCGTTTCGACCCGTACCGTTTCGACGCGAACCGTTTCGAGCTGAACCGTTTCGACCCGTACCGTTTCGACGCGAACCGTTTCGACCCGTACCGTTTCGACGCGAACCGTTTCGACGCGAACCGTTTCGACCCGTTCCGTTTCGAGCCGAACCGTTTCGACCCGTACCGTTTCGACCCGTACTGTTTCGACGCGAACCGTTTCGACGCGAACCGTTTCGACCCGTTCCGTTTCGAGCCGAACCGTTTCGAGCCGAACCGTTTCGACCCGTACCGTTTCGACCCGTACCGTTTCGACCCGTACCGTTTCGACGCGAACCGTTTCGACCCGTTCCGTTTCGAGCTGAACCGTTTCGACGCGAACCGTTTCGACCCGTACCGTTTCGAGCCGAACCGTTTCGACGCGAACCGTTTCGACCCGTACCGTTTCGAGCTGAACCGTTTCGACGCGAACCCGCTGAACCGTACGGGTCGAAACGGTTCGCGTCGAAACGGTACGGGTCGAAACGGTTCGCGTCGAAACGGTTCGGCTCGAAACGGTTCGGCTCGAAACGGAACGGGTCGAAACGGTTCGCGTCGAAACGGTACGGGTCGAAACGGTTTGCGTCGAAACGGTTCGGCTCCAAACGGTACGGGTCGAAACGGTTCGCGTCGAACCGTTTCGCGTCAGGTTCGAAACGCTTCGGGTTCGAAACATTTTGGATTTTTTAGAATTTTTATGATTTTTTAAAATTTTTTTGATTTTTAGATTTTTTTGAATTTTTTGGAATTTTTTTGATTTTTTGGAATTTTTTTTATTTTTGGATTTTTTAAAATTTTTTGGAATTTTTTTGAATTTTTTGGAATTTTTATGATTTTTATTACAATTTGTTAAGTTAGCAGGGGTAATTTGGTAATTTCACCCCAAAGTTAACAAAATAAATGGATGGAGTTAAGTTTGTGGACTGAAATGGTTATGAAAATGAAACTAATGGACTGAAATGGCAATTTTTAAACTAATGGACTGAAACCGTTATTTTTTGCAAACCTCAGGGACTGAAAAAGTAATTAACTCTTCTTTTTATTCCCATCATATGATTACTTGATCCATTGTCAAGATACCAAACAATGAACTCACTTTGACTCTCTCTTTCTTGGAGGTTTCATTAATTCCTTCCATAATCATAGATGGACATAATGTTTCACTTGAATTTACCACAAAATACCATATATCAAACTCCTTTAATTTTATCTTTTCTGGAAAAAGCTTAAAAACTGGTTGTCTTTCTTCATGTATCACATATAGAGATAGAGCTTCACTCCAAATTTAACGGTAATCACAAAATGTATTAACACATCAAAACACATATGTTAATACAAATCATACATACCCGGCCAGCCAGCATTGAAGATTATCGGTAGAAGAAGATAAATAAAGAAAAACTCTTGCTTGAATTACAATATGCGGGAGCTTTTATCACCAAAAGTATATAAAATAAAGCATCCTGTCACAAGAACTATGTAATAAAACAAATGCAACAAGTTGAACCAATTGTTGTCATAAAACGTGTTTATGATACCGAATTAGTAACAGGAGCAAGGACGATGGGTGTCTCGGAACATCGGTAGAGAGAGAAAGAAGAGACGGATACATACCTGATGACGCCGACGTAGAAGGGTGGTGGTTCAGGGCGGCGACCTGCCGGTGATGATGACTGTGTGTGGCAGAAGATGTGTCCGACGGCGATTGGGGTTCAGGGTGGAGAAGGAGTACGGTGGTGGGTGACCGGCGACGGAGATGGATCGTGTGAGTTGTGGCGACGGCCGATGCTTGATGAGGGTGGGTGACCGGCGAAGTGGAGGTGGTGTTTGGAGATGGAGGATGTCGAGAGGAAACTGGATTTGGGTATTAGGGTTCAGAACTGTGACGGGCTTGGGAGCCAGAGATTTGGAAGAGGAAGAGAGAAAATCTTTCCTGAGCTCTAGAAGAAAAACGATTGGTCTCTATATCTGTAAGTTGGAAAGTCACCAGAGTTGCAATACCAAGAATGCCCCTCTAGTGTCTTAAAAGTTTGGTGAAAATACAAATTCAACCCCTCTGAAAAGGCTTCATTTTCTTGTACATATTGTTGTAAAGTTTGTACGCCATGTAAAATTACGTTTATGTCCATCAGATTTGCTTTATATAGTTATATATTGATATAGATTAGTATATAAATTTAGAGGTGTCAAGGACAATATATAAAGTTTAAGAAGCGTTCATGTCGAAATATGAAGCTCTTTTGTACTCTTCAAGTTGAATGGGTTGTGTAAAACGTGTTGTGCGTTTTCACATAAAAGGTATGTTGAGATTTCCTGAGTCCTAGAACTTTACCCCTTTAACCACAATATGTAAATCTAGAATATATTATCAAATTGTTAAATAACTCTTAGCATATTGTTAGAAAATTATTTCTAATGCGGGTAATTTTATTATAATAATTCTTTGTAACTTTTTTAGACTAGAGTTGCTATTAGTTTATTTGGTAAAACATTGTTAGAGTGCCAAGTTTTTATATAAAAAATTATTACTTTGTGAATTTATATTTGTAGAACAAAACCAGAAAATCTAAATAAAAAATCCTTAGTGTCGGCCGTTGAAAAAATGTTCAAATTACTTTTTTTAAGTGTGGGTCAATGACTATTGTGCCTTAATTAACTCACCACTTTGGGATACAATTAATGGAAAGGAGAGAACAGTGTGGCCTCTAAGATAAATGGATTGAAAATCTGAAATCAAGCTTTATTTTTTTTTTAAGTTGAACTTCATTCACAAACAGCCGAACTCGAAGACCGAGCCGGACCAAAAAACAAAAACATCCAACCTACATAAATACAAATTTACACCAGTCGATCCAAGTAATGGACCGAAATCGCTAAAAATGCCCTCCACACTAACCCGGGAACCCGAAAAAACCACTTTATTCCTGGCCAACCAAATGCACCAACACGCGATCATAATAACACCTTGCAAAATATTCTTCTCCGCCGACCTTAATCTACTATATTTGTGCATGAAATCAAGCTAAAACCCTAATTAAATTGAGGACTCAACTTTTTTTTAAATAGTGATAAGAGATGCAGAAGGGGATGTAAGAAGATTAACAAAATTTAGAGATAAATATGTTTTTAACTAAATTATTGGGATGTAAACGTTGAACCTAATTAAATAGAAAAAAAAAAAGACAAAACTCTCAGTATAAACACTAACATTTATATAATATTTATGAATTGTGAAGTGTTTATGAGTTTTGCTCGTACAGCGGAATGCATGTATGCATCGTTAAAGAAACAATAGCAACCTAAAAAGACAAGACAAAACAGTAAATAGACTAAAAAAATACCTGTCAACCTTTGCTTTTACTTGCAATAGATCGATCTTCCTTCTCCTTGTATGACCGAACTGTTAAGATAATAAAAAAATATTGATTTGTAGGGTTCTATTATAATAGAATGACTTGTGTAGAGAAATATGCTTAGCTTTATTTAAGAAAAGAATAACATTTTTCTAGAATTATTTGCTTTTTAAGTAACATAGGATCTTAACATTTCTGTTTAATAAGTATTGGTTGGTCAATGTGAATAAATTAATTAAAAAGATATTTGTCGGTTAGGTGTGTTTTATTCTAAAACTAGTGCATCACGTTGTTGTGATATGTCAATGATACGAAACAAATGAGTAGACATAGAAATTAACAGGTGTATTAGAAAAATTAACTATCACTCAACATCGTTGATGGCTAGAATCCGCTGATTTTATGGACTGATAGAATTTGTTAAATGGTGATCATCGACGAATCCAACAAAATCAAAATCTAGAAAAAGTTAATTGTTGTTTGTTTGTGTTGGAAATATTATAAACAATATTATATTATGAGTTAATATAATGATTATTTAATTATTAAGTCAAGATAAATGAGAGATATTGAACATTAAGTTTGTATCACTACTACAAAACAGAGCATTAGACGGGGTGATATGGGTTTTAAGACGGTGTTTTCAACACCGTCTTAAAGCACACTGGTTTAAAATCAAGTCTTATTAGACGGTGTTCAATTTGAACACCGGCTTAAACTTGATGAACACCGTCTTTTAATATCAAAACATTTTCACATATTTATTAAAACAAATATTTTTTAACACTGTCTTATAAGCATCTGCTGAAAAAAAAAATTATAGTAAAAATATTTTTAGAAATGCACATCAAGCTTATATACACAAAACCTGTACAAATCAAACTTATATACACCAATCGAACATTTTCAAATCAACCCAATACACATTCAATTCGGAAATAAACGCGCCAAATTGCAATTCTTTGTTGAATGCATAACAAAGTACATTAAACTAGTTTAATACCCGCCCGATGGCTGGGTACTTTAACGTAATAATATGGCAAAATCCAAGACACCTTTGATTTCATCTTTAATTTGATCCTCTAACAAAAAAAATATGTGTATCATCCTACAGAATAAGATACCGACCAACATGCCCTTTCATAGCAATGAGAATAGATAGGTCTCATGCCTCTAGCCAAGCAGATGTGGTTTCACTTCCTGTAGACGGATTTTGACCAACAGAAGTGGTGTTGCCCTTCTTCACAGCCTAAAGACAAAAAGACAAAAAATAATGTTAAACCATCAGCTCCCTAGTTGCAATAGATACCATACATATTGTTAAACCATCAGCTCCCTAGTTGCAAGACTAAAGACAAAAAGTATTATTCCTGAATCTCAATGTGAAACTAAACTTTTAAAAAAAATTAGAAGATACTGATGATTAATACATGCTTTTCTAGGTGAAAATTTTCCATGAGAGGAAGCAAGATTTTATAATTTGTTAATTCAAACAAAGGTACAATACAATATAAAGCCAAGGTAGCAGCCATTCGAAGCTGTCATGTAAAATGAAAGACGGAACAGTGCGCTGAACATATGCACAACAAACTTTTCTTTTAGACCTACTTTTTCTACTTTGTCATTCCCCTGGAGCAACTTTCCTACACATTCAGGGTGCTAAAAATTACCACAAGTTGCATAACAATAATGGAATGCCTACAAAACAGTACCAATTTAAACACTTCAGTTAATGAACACTTATTTTAGACCCTTTACGTAAAATAAGTTTAAGTTCTAAGCATGTAAAATAAAATTTATACAATATTGTTCTTACAGAAATTTCGTTAATGCCTTGAGACGGATTTTGACCATCAAAACTGATGTTGCCCTTCTTCACAGCCTGTAAAAAACAAGGGTGACAAAAGAAGACGTCTGGTTGGTGGTGACGTTGTTCTCCTACAAATTACATAGAAGACCCACAACTGTAATTCCATCACAATTTGGCATTTTGCAGTTGATATATCCTTGTTATTTACTAGAAGATGGTTATTAAAAAGTTAAAACTAGATAATATATTAAACAGTATTCAAACCCAACAATAATACAAAAACCTATTAACAACCAACCCAACAATTAACTGAACCAGAGAGAGACACTTACCAGCAACAGATTTCAAATCACATGTCGGCACTGTGGAAGCGTGTTTTTCTCCATGAATTAACACTTGATGTGGTTGATGAAACAGCTGATGCTAGTATTATTATTGCAACTGTGAAAGGGGGGTTAGTTTTGAGCACGTAGAGGCCTTAACACACTCTTAATAGCAAAGAAACAACCAACAACTGCTGCACTAAAACATGAACAAAGAAAAAAATAAACCAACGTTACCCCAATATCTATCTTGCAGCCCCTATTGATGTCAACCCAATCACATTTGAATAAAACTACTCATAGTAACCCAAATCGGTAAAGTTTTCCTCCTCCAATATATCATAATAACACTGCGAGTGAGAGCATAGATTACAAAATTCAGGAAAGAAACAAATAAAGTCAAACAACCATCTAGTAATCTAAGTCTAAAATTTCAAATTGTGGGTTAAGCAAAACAACAAACACTTGGCGGACATTAAAGTAAACAAAAAATTAAACTATCTGAACCTAAATTGACAGCAATTCATGGAATTAATCAACACCAATACCTATATACTTACATCTAAAGTTCATGAGAGAAACAAAAAACCAAACTACCATTTGGTAAATTAAGTTTAAATTGGAGGAATAACAGAGTCGTACCGTTCCCTCGTTCATCATCTCCTCCAAATTGCTGCTACTTTCTGAAATCATTTTTGCTAAAGGCGTGAATGGTGAATCTGCTATTCTGGCCATCGCTGATTCTGGCCTGAAACTGTGGTTGATCTCCGATGTGCGGCTGGTTGATCGCCGCTACGGTTACCGGAAACCCTCGTACCTCGTCCAACCGAACCGAAACCCTAACCGCCTGAAACTGTGGTTGTTTGCCGCTGTGGTGACCGGAAAGCCTGGTACCCTGTCGTTGCCACATGTGGCGGTTCACCCTCCATTTCTTTGGTCGATGGCTTCTCCAGTAACTATGTTAGGGTTTCTCCTATGCGCATTTCTTAAGTTATTTCTTTATGTTAATTGTTTTCTAAATTTCTTAAGTTCCTTTTTTCTAAGTTTATTGTTTTCTTGAATATTTTAATCAAAGTAAATAATGTTTATAAGACGGTGTTCAAGACAACACCGTCTAAATGTTGCATAAATTAGTATAAGACGGTGTTTAAGCATTAGACGGGGTTCTTTTGAACAATCGTCATATGGGCATTGATTTTAAGACGGGGTTATTGCTTTAACCCCGTCTAAAATAAATCTTCAACACCGTCTAATACTCTATTTTGTAGTAGTGTATGTTGGGACCATAAATATGTGGGAAATTGAGCTTATCCCACATAGGTGAAAAGATAAATCTTTTGTGGATTTATAATTAGAATTCTCAACAAGAATGTATTCTTATGTGACAGCTCACACCTAGTGGTAGCCAGGAGGGTGCGGGGAACCCGACACGTGCCTGGGACCGGGACGAGGGCGATGGGCTCAATGTGGTGCTTTGATGACGTATTTTGCACTTCAGACGCTCGCATACTAATTTTTAGATGCGTCTTGGTTTGTGTGACTTAAGTCTGTAGCTTGGTGTGGTCAGCTAGAGACTGTTCAAGTTCCTACCTGTCAAATGATTAAGTCTCAGAATTCATTGTGCCATTGAATTCTCGAATTTATTGTTATTGATTTTTGTATTCAATGAAGACTTATCATTTCGAATTCTAATAAGTTTATATACAAAGCTTTGTGCTTTGTTTTAGAGACACAGAGAATAGAAATTTGTATGGTTCATAGCACACACACTACTTCCACTGAATTTCCTAACTTCGCATCCTTGAGGACTCTTGTTTTAGGTATTTTTTCAGGTGCTTGGCTATCCCCAGCAGTACAATCTGCTTTGGCTGTTGTACACTAGAAACAGACGGGTTCACCTGGGTGGCCTGAAATCTGTTTTAATGGAAGTGTAATCTTCATGTGCCTCAGTCACCATTGTTGTATGTTTTCTTTATTTCTTTGTAATATGTTCTCAGTTAGTTAACATTTTGTATTGTATTTTGTTTCATTTTAGTTTAGTTCCTGTTTATCTAAAGTAATCCAAATGTTGATTAATAAAATTGTTATTTTATTATGTGAACGGATGTCCTACAAGCTTAAAACATATTTTTAAAACACGTTCACTGTTTTTGTTTTAAAAACTTACAAACAGTTTGCTTTTGTTATTAACAAACTTTTGTGGTTTGCATTGGTTTTTTGTAAACCAATTCACCTTTGTCTAAGAGGATTAATATTTATTTTGGTTTTGTGTAAACCAAAATTTCCGAAAACTGATTATTTTTGTATCTTGTTTCAGAAATGGCCACTGTTCCTGCTTCTACATCAACAACTGTTGGATCTACTTCCACTACCATGGGACCATTAGTTGGTACCCAAGCAGCCCAAGCTGTGGCTAATCGTGCTGAGAAACCAGAAAAGTTCACTGGTTTGAACTTTAAGAGATGGCAATCAAAGATGTTGTTTTATCTGACAACCTTGAACCTTGCGAGGTTCTTGACCGAGACCCCTCCTGTTCTTACTGAAGGGACTAGTGATGTCCAATCTGTGACTGCAGTTGATGCATGGAAACATTCTGAGTACCTATGTCACAGCTATGTGTTGAATGGCCTTTCATATGCATTGTATAATGTGTATTTGAAGGTTCCAACTGCCAAAGAATTATGGGAGTCGCTAGAACACAAATACAAGACTGAGGATGCGGGTACGAAGAAGTTTGTTGTGGCTAGCTTTTTGGACTATAAGATGATTGATTAAAAAACTGTAATGAGTAAAGTTCAAGAACTGCAGATTATTCTTATTGAGATTCTGTCTGAAGGAATGATTCTTAGTGAAACATTCCAAGCGGCAGCAATTGTTGAAAAGTTGCCTCCTAGTTAGGTGGACTTCAAGAATTACTTAAGCGTAAGCGAAAGCAAATGACTATTGAAGACCTTGTGGTTCGTCTTCGTATTGAAGAAGACAACAGGCTGTCACATAAAGGAAGTCAAGTTGAAGTTTTTGCAAAAGCGAACCTTGTGGAAAATGGTCAATCCTCAAGGGGTCACAAGGCTAACAAAGGCCACAAGTTTAATGGCAAGGGGAAATACAAAGGTGTTGACCTTGGGCCAAAGAAATGTGGTGTGAAGACGAAGGTTAGTCCCTTTAAAGGGAAGTGTTACAACTGTGGACAAACTGGTCACCGTGCTGACCAATGTAAAGAGCCTAAACGTGACACGACTCTCATGGTTGATGATGATAGTGACTATGATTTCAGACCTCATTGCCATGATGGAGGAGGTAAATTTGGTGGCTAATAAGCCCAAAGGGTGGTGGCTTGATCCTCGGGCAACCCTTAACGTGTATAGCGCTATAGGAGTAGCACACCGCCTTTGTTGGGTCTATGTTTAGTAATCATACGAACGGTCTTGTCGTTGCGACGATAAGATTAAGCTAGTGGAATCTTTGGGTTGATACGTATGTGATGCATGCTAGTTTATGATATGTTATGCCTTACTATACGTTTTTGCCATGTGGATCTCGTTAAAATTCTTTATACTTATAATAGTACACTAAACTTGTATTGTTACACCCCTACCGATGGCGGAAACATCGGGGTGCGAGCACTAGGCGTTCAGATTGCTCATGAGATTTCCATAACACTATTGTGACGATAGAGATTAATATATTTCATGCATAAATTTGTCTAAATCAAAATCCAACGTCAGACATCAAATACAAAACATAACAAAGATCGTTCAAGTTGTTCAAAAAGTTCTAAGTTCACTAGGTGACGTTTCTAGGCATTCTCCTAGCTTGATTTCCATGATCCATCTCTACCTATCAACCTGCAACATGTATTAAAATATCAATACAAAAGTATTGGCGAGTATACAAGTTTGATAATAGAATAATAGTTTAAAAGCAACTCATATCCATAGTGTAAGCAATAAAAATAGTTTCAGCCACGCTAGTGTCGCAGTCCACGCAGTGATAGCCCAAGTATCGCTATGCTTTAGTGTTTACCCAATACTCAAGGTAAACTAGAATCCTCCTAACAATACCCCTGAAGAATAATGGGAGAGGTGCACCCCCTATAGCGCTACTATTGTTAAGGCATAACTAAACACCCTGGATTAAACGTCACATAGCATAAATAGAATACTAGAATGCACAAGTTTTCACAAACACACAGGATAGAGTATAGATTGCAAAAACTATTTAGTTTAATAGAATACATGTCACACCCCAAAATTTTAAAGTAAAAAGGGGATCGAGTATACTCACAGTGATTGCTTAACAGTCGCAACTGTTATTGGATCAAAGGGGAGCTCTTTTTAGAGTTAGCCTGATTAGATTACAATAGGATAAGAGCCGGGTAGGATAACCAGATTTCACAAGTGTTGGAACAGTCACTGGATCGAATGGTTGTCCGATCGGATTGCCAGTCGGTCATGTGACATATCCGGGTGAGAGGACAGGTGGCTGCCCGATCGGATGGCCATCCGATCGGGTTACCACTCGAGTGAACTTTATAACAGAAGGGACTAGGTGGCTGTCCGATCGGACGGTAATCCGATCGGATTGCCACTTGGTCCGAGTGCAGATAACCTAATCGTTCCAATCGGACGGCTGCTCGATCGGACGGCTGTCCGATCGGGTTGTCATTCGATTAGTACTCTAAGTTTTGATAGTTTACCACTTTTGCAAAAACTTTTAAGTTTGAAAATTAATGGTGACGTCATGGTACAGACTGAGGCAACAGTATCTTATCATTTCACAGACATTCTGATCAGTCGGGAATCACCCCAGTCCGACCCGCTTGTCTGTTAGTGACGGGTTTATGCCGGAATCCATCTCGTGATCGTCTTAATCAGTAAACAATCCGTATCTAAACCAATTCTAGACCACCGACCAAGCCTATAGTTTGTTCAATCCATTTTATCACCGAAGTAAATCGAAATTTTGAAGAAAAGATGAAGAATAACCCAAGTTTTATGTGAAAAGTATAAATTATTTTAGATTTAATGTAAAACGCATGAAATACCTTAGATCCGAGCTAGATCTTGCTTAGAATGACATCACATGGCAGTTTGTACAAACCACTATGATGACATCACCCTCAAGAACTCAGATCTGAGAGATTTCTCTGCGAAAAGTGTGATTTCAAGTGAGAATCACTTAGAGAATGATGTGTAGATTAAGAAAGTACAAAGATCTAGCCTAAAACGTACCAAAATCGTTGAGAGAATGAAGAAAAGGACGTGTGCGCGTGTCTTGGTCGAGCAGAGCTATTACATCACTTAAAAGGTGATGTGACAGGTCTATTTATAGTGTGGAGGAGAAGAGGAGGGAAGGTGCGGTTGGTTCGGATGGCAGTCCGATCGGACGGCTGTCTGATCGGATGGTCATCCGTTAAGGTGACAATCCGATCGGATGGCAGTCCGATCGGATGGCCACTCCGGCCAACCCAACCTTTCCATATTTCCAGTTTTGGCTTGTTTTGCGAGTTAGATTAAGCGTTGCGTTTTATTCGAGTAATAGAATGACCAGATTATAGTATACACATCAAAAGTTTACAAGATTAAATAGATTCCGCCAGTGACAAGGCTCCAGTCTCTCGTTCAACCAAGAATCAAGTTTCACGAGTCTAAGAGTCAAGCACCAAATAGAGTTAGGCATTCCAATCGTAGATTTAGACATTCCAATATAGGTTTAGACATTTCTAGCACATAGAGTTAGAAATTCCAAGTATAGACATTTGGGCATTCTAATCATATATAATTTAGGCAATCTCACATATAGACATTCCTTATTTAGGCATTTCAACATTAGACATTCCGAATAAACGTTCAAATCATAGATTTAGGCATTCGAATCATATAGAATTAGGCATTCCCAAACGCATACTTAGACATTCCAAGAAAATAGGCAATCCAACATAGTTTAGGACTAAAATAAGCAAAATGTTAAACTTCAGGGACTATTCTTGACAAGAGCCTAAAGTTCAGGGACGCTGGGCGTTACAGTCTCCCCTCCTTTAGGAGATTTCGTCTCCGAAATCTTAGAAGAAGACTGTTCAAAGAGATGCGGGTACTTGGCCTTCATATCACTTTTCAACTCCCAAGTGAATTCAGCACCACGCTTTCCTTCCCATCGAACCTTGACAATGGGAATTTTGTTGCGACTTAGACGCTTGACAGCTTGATCCATGATTTCGACCGGTTTCTCCACAAATTGGACAGCTTCGTTTATTTGCAAGTCCTCCTGAGGAACTTGCAGTTCCTCGTCGGCTAGACATTTCCGCAGGTTGGATACGTGGAACACTGGATGTACGTTGTTTAATTCCTGAGGCAAATCGAGTTTGTACGCTACCTTGCCAATCCTTTCAAGTATAATGAAAGGACCCACATAGCGAGGAGCGAGTTTCCCCTTTTTACCAAAGCGAACAACTCCCTTCCAGGGGGATACCTTAAGAAGAACTCGTTCTCCAACAGCAAATTCCAGCGGCTTGCGCCTTCTATTAGCATAGCTCTTTTGTCTGCTTCTAGCCTTGATCAAGTTATCACGGATCTGAAGAATCTTATCCGTTGTCTCTTTAATAATCTCAGGGCCAGTGAACTGCTTTTCCCCAACCTCATGCCAATTGAGAGGATATCGGCATTTTCGTCCATACAAAGCTTCGAAAGGGGCCATCTGAATACTGGAATGATAGCTATTGTTGTACGAAAATTCTATCAATGGTAAATGTACATCCCAGTTACCACCAAAGTCGATGACACAAGAACGGAGCATGTCCTCTAGGGTTTGAATAGTGCGCTCGGTCTGTCCATCCGTCTGAGGATGAAAGGCCGTGCTAAAATTCAAGTGTGAACCCATAGCGGACTGAAATGTTTGCCAAAGACATGAAGTAAAGCGACCATCACGGTCATAGATTATGTCTAAAGGTACACCATGACGACTTATAATCTCATCGGTATAGATCCTAGCAAGTTTCTCCACTTTAAAATCTTAGCGTATAGGAAGAAAGTGGGCTGATTTAGTCAATCGGTCAATAATCACTTAAATACTGTCATGACCAGCAGGTGTACGGGGTAACTTGGTAATAAAGTCCATAGCAAGACTATCCCACTTCCACACGGGGATTTTAGGTTGCTCTAAAAGTCCGGAGGTACGCTGATGTTCAGCTTTCACCTTCAGACAGGTGAGGCATTTTGAGACATACACATCAATGTCCCTCTTCATGCCAGGCCACCAATAAGTCATACGCAGATCCTAGTACATCTTATCGGCTCCTGGGTAGATAGAGTAACGGGACTTGTGAGCCTCAGTCATAATGAGCTCCCGAAGATTATCTCGATCTGGCACCCCGATACGATTTAGATAATACTGCAGGCCATCAGGTTTAGTTTCGAGCTGGTCCATTCTAGCGTCGTGAATTTCTTCTTCTAGACTTCCTTCATTTGCTGATGAATACTAAGCTTCACGAATACAAACATGCATATCACTAGATATACGTAAAGCCTTGACATGAGTCTTACGACTAAGGGCGTCGGCCACCACGTTCGCTTTTCCAGGGTGATAGCGAATTTCGCAGTCGTAGTCGTTAAGCAATTCCACCCAACGCCTCTGTCGCATGTTTAGTTCTTTCTGGTCAAAGATATGTTGAAGGCTCCTATGGTCGGTGAAAACCACACACTTAGTACCATACAGGTAGTGTCGCCAGATCTTTAACGCAAAAACAACCGCACCAAGCTCCAGATAGTGAGTAGTATAGTTTTTCTCATGCACTTTGAGTTGACGAGAGGCATATGCGATAACCTTGTCCCGCTGCATGAGCACACAACCCAATCCACGGTTCGAGGCATCACAATAGACCACAAAATCATCATTCCCTTCGGGTAAGGTTAAAACAAGAGCGTTACACAAAAGGCTCTTAAGGGTTTGAAAGGATTCCTCTTGTTCGGGACCCCAAACAAAAGGTTTCTCCTTTTGGGCCAGAGTAGTAAGAAAAACAGCGATTTTAGAAAAATCTGCGATGAACCGGCGGTAATAACCTGCCAATCCCAAAAAGGAATGTATTTCAGATACGGACTTAGGCGTACACCAATTCTTCACTGCCTCGATTTTCGAAGGGTCAACATGAATACCCTGACTACTAACAATATGACCAAGAAATTGCACTTCATCAATCCAAAACTAGCACTTAGAAAATTTAGCATATAGGCGTTCACCACGTAGGAGTTCAAGCATAAGACGTAGATGGCGAGCATGATCAGCTTTAGATTTAGAATAAATAAGAATATCATCAATAAAGACTATAACAAAACGATCCAAATAGGGTTTACAAACATGGTTCATAAGGTCCATGAACACGGTGGGTGCGTTAGTCAAACCAAAAGGCATGACCACGAACTAGTAGTGCCCATATCGAGTACGAAACGCAGTTTTAGGAATATCATCTTTGAGAACACGTAGTTGATGATATCCAGAACGTAGGTCAATCTTAGAGAAACAGGACGCGCCTTGTAGTTGGTCAAATAGGTCATCAATACGGGGCAACGGGTAACGATTTTTCACAGTTAGCTTATTAAGTTCACGGTAGTCGATACACATACAGAACGAACCATCCTTCTTCTTGACAAATAAAACGGGAGCACCCCACGGGGAGGTACTTGGATGAATGAAACCCTTATCGAGTAGTTCCTGTAGCTGGCTGGATAACTCTTGTATCTCGGAAGGTGCAAGACGGTAAGGAGCCCTGGCGACCGGAGTTGCACCAGGTACGACATCAATAGAAAGTCAACAGCTCTGGGTGGAGGAAAACCGGGTAGATCCAGGAAAGACATCAGGGAAACCGCACACAACCGGAACGTCGTTTATGTTCCTCCCCTTGCCCTTTTGTTCCACCACGTGGGCCAAGAAGGCAGGGTTCTGTTTACGTAAACTTCTGCTCGCCTGTGTGCATGACATCAGCCTTAGTCCTTTCGAAGGTCGGTCTCCATAGACATGTAAAAGATTACCAGACGGAAGAGGAAGACGGACAAGCTTCTCGTGACACACAATTTCGGCATGGTTCTTAGGCAACCAATCCATGCCGATGATTACATCAAAACTACCCAAACGCATGGGTATGAGATCAATAGGGAATATGTGATCGTTAAGAATCAAGGAACAATCACGCATGATAGAATTAACAAGAATCGACTTACCATTGGCGACCTCAACAGAGAACGACTCAGGTAACTTAGGGCGTGTACAATTTATCAAAGATTCGAATTCCACGGACACAAAACTCTTATCGGCACCAGTATCAAATAGGATTGAAGCATAGAGATTATTAACGAGAAACATACCATTCACCACGTCATTTTTGTTGTGAGCCTGATTAGCATTAAGATTGAACGCTCGTCCACGAGCTGCTGTTTGTTGCTCTTGGTTCAGCTGGGGACAACGGTTACGGAGATGAATAGTATCTCCACACTGAAAACATGCACGAACGGCATTGATCAGCCCTGGATTCTGCAGAGGAGGAGCTGGAAGTGCTGCTTGAGCTGGTGGAGCGGGAGCTTGCTGAGCTTGAGGAGCAGGATTAGTTTGATGACAATAGGGAGCCATGTGACCATAGCGGTTATAGTTGGTGCACAATCGGCATGCAGAGGTAGTAGGATGATGAAAGTTGCATGTCGCACACTTGGGGTAAGACCCAGTGTGTTGCTTCTTCGCCTCAGGTGCAGTAGGGTTAGCAGCAGCAGTAGCAGGAGCAGGCTTAGCAGCAGAGTTAGCAGCAGGAGTAACAGCATTACATCCCGAGCCCTGAGCTTTCTGTTTCTTGTTCTTGCTGCTACTTGGCTGCCGAGTGACTTGATTTGCAGACTTAGGAGGAGCAGGGGTAGCAAACTGTTTATCACGCACACGATTGTTGTTGAGACTAGCTGCGAGACGGTAGACTTCCTCAATAGATCCTAGCTGAGCTGCTTCGATGGAATCATGCATAGCAGGAGGCAGACCATTGATATACTTGGTTATCATCCGCTTAGGGGTCGATACCAAGTGAGGAACGATAAAACTTAGCTTCTTGAACCGGGTAGTATACGCCATGTTGTCATCGCCAATTTGCTTTAAGTGCCAAAATTCTTCTTCGATCTTGAGCTGCTCATGGGGAGGGCAGAATTCAAGCATCATCAATTCACGCACCTCAGCCCATGGGAGAGCATAGGCTGCTTCATTCGTACGGACGTTCCTTTCATTAGCCCACCATTCCAAAGCCCTACCTTGGAACACCCCAGTAGCACTCCTGGTTTTCAAATGTTCAGGGCACTCGCTGTTAATGAAAGTGACCTCTATGCTATCAAACTACTCAAGCATAGCTGTCACACCATCACTGCCCGTAAACGGTTTGGGACTGCAGGAGACGAAGTGTTTGTAGTTGAACTGGGTAGTAGTCGGCCTTTCCGTTTTGGAATCTACAGAGGATGGAGGAGTGGTAGATCCTTGAAGTTCAGAAACAATCTTTGGCACGACCCGAGCGATCTGGTCGGCCATGAATGACATCATCTTTTTCTGGGACTTCTCCCTTGATTTCCTTAGGTTGTCAGAGAGTCTTCGAGCAGACATCTACGAGTTCCAACATAAGGATTGTATAAGTCTAGGTTACGAAGTCCCATGATAATGATTCACTCACAATAGATTAAAGGATTTAGATACAAGATAGACTAACACCACAAAATGCACAACCTCCACATGGCACGTTGTACGAAGTTTGGTCAACATGTCAGAAATGCTTATATATAGGAAGTACCAGCGGTGTATCCACCACGCTTCGGGCACATCGCCTCTCCTCGTACTCGGTGTCATGCTACGTGTCGCGACTCTTCCACATACCCATCATCATCATCATCATCATCATCATCATATATTCACATAATTTAATAGATTATTGTAGATTACTCATAGATTACTCAAATAAATCACATAGAATACTCAAAATAGATCAGCGTAGAATACTCAAGTAGATTATCATAGATCATTGCAAATAGATAAACCATAGATTATGCTAGAATTCTCATAGATTACATAGTCTGCTCATAGATTGCATAGGTTTTCCATAGATTACATAGACATTCCGTGGATTGCATAGGCTTTCCACACTGGTTTGCAAACACTAATCTCGTATGGCACTTGGTACGAAAGTTGGTAACATGCCGAAAGCACTTATATATATGAAGTACCAGCGGCGTATCCACCATGCTTAGGACATGCCACTTCTGTCTCGTACTTCCATGTCGTCTTAGTATCTCATACCCACAACAACACGTCATAATACAATAGTCAATCAAGATTACCACATAGATTACACATAGAGTAAGGCTTCATAAATTTAGTTCGATCTGAGATTAGAATTAAGGTTATAGATTGCGGACAACGTGCAAATCTTGTGTAAAGCATTTTAAAACGAATGAAGAATTAAGTTCAAAACCTCATAGTTAAAACCACATTTATAAAATCGAGATAACATAAAAACGAGATAGGCTTTTAAAACACAGGATTGTTCCGGTAGCGTGCCCTGACTTATTTAGACAAATACGTCATCGATGTTAGGCCTACGATATTCGTCCTTTTAGTCATTACACATACTCAATTGATTGGCATTCACAAGACTTTGGCGAGACATAAAATCATCAAGGAGCGGGACTAGTCATCAAGGTCTGAGTTTCACCTCTAACTTGACAACACCGCACCCTAAATAGTGTGGGCACGTATCCGCAGATATGGCCTACTAGACTAATATGGAGAATTCCCATCAAGGTTCGGATGTCACTCCTATCCTGTGGGCAGTTCTCGTGCAAAATACAAACACTGTTGTAACAGCGTTTTCTTAGTATAAAGTGTATATTGTGTCAGCCTTAGGACAGGCATGTAAGTTTAACAGGAATAGTGTGCTAGGAAGCATGTACGACAGAATGCATAAGTCTTAAACAACAAATAAGAATCAAGTTCCTAGAACTATAGACTAGGGCAAGTATTCCTGCTTATCCTAATTCCCTATAGTTATGGCTCTGATACCAATCTGTCACACCCCAACCGATGGCGGAAACAACGGGGTGCGAGCACTAGGCGTTCAGATTGCCCATGAGATTTCCATAACACTATTGTGACGATAGAGATTAATATATTTCATGCATAAATTTGTCTAAATCAAAATCCAACGTCAGACATCAAATACAAAACATAACAAAGATTGTTCAAGTTGTTCAAAAAGTTCTAAGTTCACTAGGTGACGTTTCTAGGCATTGTCCTAGCTTGATTTCCATGATCCATCTCTACCTATCAACCTGCAACATGTATTAAAATATCAATACGAAAGTATTGACGAGTATACAAGTTTGATAATTGAATAATAGTTTAAAAGCAGCTCATATCCATAGTGTAAGCAATAAAAATAGTTTCAGCCATGCTAGTGTCGCAGTCCACGCAGTGATAGCCCAAGTATCGCGATGCTTTAGTGTTTACCCAAGACTCAAGGTAAACTAGAATCCTCCTAACAATACCCCCGAAGAATAATGGGATAGGTGCACCCCCTATAGCGCTACTATTGTTAAGGCGGAACTAAACACCCTGTATTAAACGTCACATAGCATAAATAGAATACTAGAATGCACAAGTTTTCACAAACACACAGGATAGAGTATATATTGCCAAAAGTATTTAGTTTAATAGAATACATGTCACACCCCAAAAGTTTAAAGTAAAAAGGGGATCGAGTATACTCACAGTAATTGCTTAACAGTCGCAACTGTTATTGGATCAAAGGGAGCTCCTTTTAGAATTAGCCTGATTAGATTACAATAGGATAAGAGCCGGGTAGGATAACCAGATTTCACATGTGTTGGAACAGTCACTGGATCGAATGGTTGTCCGATAGGATGGCTATCCGATCGGATTGCTAGTAAGTCGTGTGACATATCCGGGTGAGAGGACAGGTGGCTGCCCGATCGGATGGTCATCCGATCGGGTTACCACTCGAGTGAACTTTATAACAGAAGGGACTAGGTGGCTGTCCGATCGGATGGTAATCCGATCGGATTGCCACTTGGTCCGAGTGCAGATAACCTGATCGTTCCAATCGGACGGCTGTCCGATCGGGTTGTCATTTGATTAGTCTTCCAAGTTTTGATAGTTTACCACTTTTTCAAAAACTTTTAAGTTTGAAAATTAATGGTGACGTCATGGTACAGACTGAGGCAACAGTATCTTATCATTTCACAGACAATCTGATCGGTCGGGAATCACCCCAGTCGAACCCGTTTGTCTGTTAGTGACGGGTTTATGCCGGAATCCATCCTGTGATCGTCTTAATCAGTGAACAATCCGTCTCCAAACCAATTCTAGACCACCGACCAAGCCTATAGTCTGTTCAGTCGCATTTTATCACCGAAGTAAATCGAAAGTTTGAAGAAAAGATGAAGAATAACCCAAGTTTTATGTGAAAAGTATAAATTTAGCTTAGATTTAATGTAAAACGCATGAAATACCTTAGATCCGAGCTAGATCTTGCTTAGAATGACATCACATGGCAGTTTATACAAACCACTATGATGACATCACCCTCAAGAACTCAGATCTGAGAGATTTCACGGCGAAAAGTGTGATTTCAAGTGAGAATCACGTAGAGAATGATGTGTAGATCAAGAAAGTACAAAGATCTAGCCTAAAACGTACCTTGGTCGAGCAGAGCTGTTACATCACTAAATCGATGAGAGAATGAAGAAAAAGACGTGTGCGCGTGTCTTGGTCGAGCAGAGCTGTTACCTCACTGAAAAGGTGATGTGACAGGTCTATTTATAGTGTGGAGAAGAAGAGGAGGGAAGGTGTGGTTGGTTCGGATGGCAGTCCGATCGGACGGCTTTCCGATCGGGTGGTCATCCGTTAAGGTGACAATCCGATCGGATGGCAGTCCGATCGGATGGCCACTCCAGCCAACCCAACCTTTCTATATTTCTAGTTTTGGCTTGTTTTGCGAGTTAGACTAAGCGTTGCGTTTTATTCGAGTAATAGAATGACCAGATTATAGTATACACATCAAAAGTTTACAAGATTAAATTGATTCCGCCAGTGACAAGGCTCAAGTCTCTCGTTCAACCAAGAATCAAGTTTCATGAGTCTAAGAGTCAAGCACCAAATAGAGTTAGGTATTCCAATCGTAGATTTAGACATTCCAATATAGGTTTAGACATTTCTAGCACATAGAGTTAGACATTCCAAGTACAGACATTTGGGCATTCTAATCTTATAGAATTTAGGCAATCTCACATATAGACATTCCTTATTTAGGCATTTCAACATTAGACATTCCAAATAAACGTTCAAATCATAGATTTAGGCATTCGAATCATATAGAATTAGGCATTCCCAAACGCATACTTAGACATTCCAAGAAAATAGGTAACCCAACATAGATTAGGACTAAAATAAGCAAAAAGTTAAACTTCAGGGACTATTCTTGACAAGAGCCTAAAGTTCAGGGACGCTGGGCGTTACATGTATGCTCACCAATACTTTTGTGTTGACATGTTACTTTAATATATCTAGAAATACACTTATTTAAATTTATGTTTTGTTGTTAAATTTGTATTGTTCTAAATCTAGTACCAGATACGCTTAGGCCACCCAGGGTGGTGAACATTTTGTGCGTGATGGAAAAATATAACGCGTGAACAATTGCCAAACACCACCGCCACCCCTATAATTCAACGCATGGAAGTTAATTCCCGTTATAAAAACAATGCGTTATCAATTCAAATTTCTGACCGTTTTTTGAACGTTATGCATTTTGACTGTTTTTTTGAACGTTATGTTTAATTAAAAAAAACTTTAAACAATCTATATATACTTCACAATTTTTATACCATTTCACCCACACCAAAACACAAACACATATCACACATTCTACGTATTTTACAAATGGATTTTCCTATGGATTCGACGTTTCCAATGGACAGCGATAGCTATAGCCAATCGTCTTTCGACAATGAGACGCTTAAATTTTTCGTGTTGGTGTGTAATGATCTTGAAGGAAGTTCGAACCGCCCAAAGAAGAAAATGGTGGATCGTGATCGGTTACATGCCAACGAAGTGTTAATGAACGATTATTTTGTGGATAATCCGGTCTACAATGCCGAAACGTTTAAAGATCGGTTTCGTTTACCAAAAGAATTATTCTTAAAGATTGTTGGAGACATCGAAGCAACTGAAGAATGGTTTCAAGAAGGTTACGACGCGAGGGGCAAACCAAGTTTCACGCCGATACAAAAATGCACGTCCGCCATTCGCCAACTAGCGACATGTAACCTCCCCGATCAATTTGATGAATATCTAGCTATATCGGACATAACTTCGCGTAAATGTCAGCAATTTTTTTTGTAACGCGGTCAATAAATTGTATGGTAAAGAGTTTTTACGTAAACCGACGAGACACGACATCTCACGTATTTACGCCCCACATGAGGTTAGATGGCATTTTCCTAGGATGCTCGGTAGCATCGATTATACACATATCGAGTAGAGAAATTGCCCAAGACAATTCCGAGGGGTGTATGTTAGGGGTGACGTCAAAAGACCAACCATCATACTTGAAGTGGTGGCGTCGAATGATTTATGGTTTTGGCATTCATATTTTGGTGTTCCAGGTTCAAACAACGACATCAATGTTTTGCACACGTCGCCGTTGTTCCAAACCGTAACGGATGGTACCGCACCCTTCTGTCCATTCTATGTTAGTGGACGATATTACAGACGAGGCTTTCTTCTTGTGGATGGTATCTACCCATAATGGTCAGTTTTTGTGAAAGCTCCTTCGTTTCCTGTCGAGGCTAAAGAAAAGGCGTTCAAAAAGTTGCAAGAATCGGTAGCGTGCCCTGACTTATTTAGACAAATACGTCATCGATGTTAGGCCTATGATATTCGTCCGTTTAGTCATTTCACAGACTCAATTGATTGGCATTCACAAGACTTTGGCGAGACATAAAATCATCAAGGAGCGGGACTAGTCATCAAGGTCTGAGTTTCACCTCTAACTTGACAACATCGCACCCTAAATAGCGTGGGCACGTATCCGCAGATATGGCCTACTAGACTAATATGGAGAATTCCCATCAAGGTTCGGATGTCACTCCTATCCTGTGCGCAGTTCTCGTGCAAAATACAAACACTGTTGTAACAGCGTTTTCTTAGTATAAAGTGTATATTGTGTCAGCCTTAGGACAGGCATGTAAGTTTAACAGGAATAGTGTGCTAGGAAGCATGTACGACAGAATGCATAAGTCTTAAACAACAAATAAGAATCAAGTTCCTAGAACTATAGACTAGGGCAAGTATTCCTGCTTATCCTAATTCCCTATAGTTATGGCTCTGATACCAATCTGTCACACCCCAACCGATGGCGGAAACAACGGGGTGCGAGCACTAGGCGTTCAGATTGCCCATGAGATTTCCATAACACTATTGTGACGATAGAGATTAATATATTTCATGCATAAATTTGTCTAAATCAAAATCCAACGTCAGACATCAAATACAAAACATAACAAAGATTGTTCAAGTTGTTCAAAAAGTTCTAAGTTCACTAGGTGACGTTTCTAGGCATTGTCCTAGCTTGATTTCCATGATCCATCTCTACCTATCAACCTGCAACATGTATTAAAATATCAATACGAAAGTATTGACGAGTATACAAGTTTGATAATTGAATTATAGTTTAAAAGCAGCTCATATCCATAGTGTAAGCAATAAAAATAGTTTCAGCCATGCTAGTGTCGCAGTCCACGCAGTGATAGCCCAAGTATCGCGATGCTTTAGTGTTTACCCAAGACTCAAGGTAAACTAGAATCCTCCTAACAATACCCCCGAAGAATAATGGGATAGGTGCACCCCCTATAGCGTTACTATTGTTAAGGCGGAACTAAACACCCTGTATTAAACGTCACATAGCATAAATAGAATACTAGAATGCACAAGTTTTCACAAACACACAGGATAGAGTATATATTGCCAAAAGTATTTAGTTTAATAGAATACATGTCACACCCCAAAAGTTTAAAGTAAAAAGGGGATCGAGTATACTCACAGTGATTGCTTAACAGTCGCAACTGTTATTGGATCAAAGGGAGCTCTTTTTAGAATTAGCCTGATTAGATTACAATAGGATAAGAGCCGGGTAGGATAACCAGATTTCACATGTGTTGGAACAGTTACTGGATCGAATGGTTGTCCGATCGGATGGCTATCCGATCGGATTGCTAGTAAGTCGTGTGACATATCCGGGTGAGAGGACAGGTGGCTGCCCGATCGGATGGCCATCCGATCGGGTTACCACTCGAGTGAACTTTATAACAGAAGGGACTAGGTGGCTGTCCGATCGGATGGTAATCCGATCGGATTGCCACTTGGTCCGAGTGCAGATAACCTGATCGTTCCAATCGGACGGCTGTCCGATCGGGTTGTCATTTGATTAGTCTTCCAAGTTTTGATAGTTTACCACTTTTGCAAAAACTTTTAAGTTTGAAAATTAATGGTGACGTCATGGTACAGACTGAGGCAACAGTATCTTATCATTTCACAGACAATCTGATCGGTCGGGAATCACCCCAGTCGAACCCGTTTGTCTGTTAGTGACGGGTTTATGCCGGAATCCATCCTGTGATCGTCTTAATCAGTGAACAATCCGTCTCCAAACCAATTCTAGACCACCGACCAAGCCTATAGTCTGTTCAGTCGCATTTTATCACCGAAGTAAATCGAAAGTTTGAAGAAAAGATGAAGAATAACCCAAGTTTTATGTGAAAAGTATAAATTTAGCTTAGATTTAATGTAAAACGCATGAAATACCTTAGATCCGAGCTAGATCTTGCTTCGAATGACATCACATGGCTGTTTATACAAACCACTATGATGACATCACCCTCAAGAACTCAGATCTGAGAGATTTCACTGCGAAAAGTGTGATTTCAAGTGAGAATCACGTAGAGAATGATGTGTAGATCAAGAAAGTACAAAGATCTAGCCTAAAACGTACCTTGGTCGAGCAGAGCTGTTACATCACTAAATCGATGAGAGAATGAAGAAAAAGACGTGTGCGCGTGTCTTGGTCGAGCAGAGCTGTTACCTCACTGAAAAGGTGATGTGACAGGTCTATTTATAGTGTGGAGAAGAAGAGGAGGGAAGGTGTGGTTGGTTCGGATGGCAGTCCGATCGGACGGCTTTCCGATCGGGTGGTCATCCATTAAGGTGACAATCCGACCGGATGGCCACTCCAGCCAACCCAACCTTTCTATATTTCTAGTTTTGGCTTGTTTTGCGAGTTAGACTAAGCGTTGCATTTTATTCGAGTAATAGAATGACCAGATTATAGTATACACATCAAAAGTTTACAAGATTAAATAGATTCCGCCAGTGACAAGGCTCAAGTCTCTCGTTCAACCAAGAATCAAGTTTCATGAGTCTAAGAGTCAAGCACCAAATAGAGTTAGGTATTCCAATCGTAGATTTAGACATTCCAATATAGGTTTAGACATTTCTAGCACATAGAGTTAGACATTCCAAGTATAGACATTTGGGCATTCTAATCTTATAGAATTTAGGCAATCTCACATATAGACATTCCTTATTTAGGCATTTCAACATTAGACATTCCAAATAAACGTTCAAATCATAGATTTAGGCATTCGAATCATATAGAATTAGGCATTCCCAAACGCATACTTAGACATTCCAAGAAAATAGGTAACCCAACATAGATTAGGACTAAAATAAGCAAAAAGTTAAACTTCAGGGACTATTCTTGACAAGAGCCTAAAGTTCAGGGACGCTGGGCGTTACATGTATGCTCACCAATACTTTTGTGTTGACATGTTTCTTTAATATATCTAGAAATACACTTATTTAAATTTATGTTTTGTTGTTAAATTTGTATTGTTCTAAATCTAGTACCAGATACGCTTAGGCCACCCAGGGTGGTGAACATTTTGTGCGTGATGGAAAAATATAACGCGTGAACAATTGCCAAACACCACCGCCACCCCTATAATTCAACGCATGGAAGTTAATTCCCGTTATAAAAACAATGCGTTATCAATTCAAATTTCTGACCGTTTTTTGAACGTTATGCATTTTGACTGTTTTTTTGAACGTTATGTTTAATTAAAAAAAACTTTAAACAATCTATATATACTTCACAATTTTTATACCATTTCACCCACACCAAAACACAAACACATATCACACATTCTACATATTTTACAAATGGATTTTCCTATGGATTCGACGTTTCCAATGGACAGCGATAGCTATAGCCAATCGTCTTTCGACAATGAGACGCTTAAATTTTTCGTGTTGGTGTGTAATGATCTTGAAGGAAGTTCGAACCGCCCAAAGAAGAAAATGGTGGATCGTGATCGGTTACATGCCAACGAAGTGTTAATGAACGATTATTTTGTGGATAATCCGGTCTACAATGCCGAAACGTTTAAAGATCGGTTTCGTTTACCAAAAGAATTATTCTTAAAGATTGTTGGAGACATCGAAGCAACTGAAGAATGGTTTCAAGAAGGTTACGACGCGAGGGGCAAACCAAGTTTCACGCCGATACAAAAATGCACGTCCACCATTCGCCAACTAGCGACATGTAACCTCCCCGATCAATTTGATGAATATCTAGCTATATCGGACATAACTTCGCATAAATGTCAGCAATTTTTTTTGTAACGCGGTCATTAAATTGTATGGTAAAGAGTTTTTACGTAAACCGACGAGACACGACATCTCACGTATTTACGCCCCACATTAGGTTAGATGGCATTTTCCTAGGATGCTCGGTAGCATCGATTATACACATATCGAGTAGAGAAATTGCCCAAGACAATTCCGAGGGGTGTATGTTAGGGGTGACGTCAAAAGACCAACCATCATACTTGAAGTGGTGGCGTCGAATGATTTATGGTTTTGACATTCATATTTTGGTGTTCCAGGTTCAAACAACGACATCAATGTTTTGCACATGTCGCCGTTGTTCCAAACCGTAACGGATGGTACCGCACCCTTCTGTCCATTCTATGTTAGTGGACGATATTACAGACGAGGCTTTCTTCTTGTGGATGGTATCTACCCATAATGGTCAGTTTTTGTGAAAGCTCCTTCGTTTCCTGTCGAGGCTAAAGAAAAGGCGTTCAAAAAGTTGCAAGAATCGGTAAGAAAAGATGTTGAGAGGGCTTTTGGTGTTTTAAAGGGTAGATGGGGCATTCTAAGTTCACCGGTTCATGCGATGATTAAGAAGTCAATACATAGCATAGTATATGCATGTATCATGTTGCACAATATGTTAATCAAACAAGACGGATATGCAATATGTGACAACCCGAATAACCGAGGTTAGCACTACTTGAATTCCACAGACCGTTAGCGTGTATCTCCGTGTTTGGTTACCTATCGCGTACACTATTAAATGTTTATGCGTGTATAGTGTTTTACAAGAAATCAAGTTACGAGTAATTGTGTAATTTAGTATATGGGGAAACTAGCTTATTCGGGCCGCGGATTTACGCGACACTTGTGGACCGCATGTTACTTGAGCCCAACACTTGAGCCCGACTCTAAGCGCATAGATAAGTCTAATTAGATCACATTTATGCATAGGCTTAGTAAAGCCCAAATGGGATTAAAGTGGGCCGATTAGTTTGGATTTTTTTTATACACACACATGAAAGTTCCGTAACTTGATAACACAAACATAACAAACCCTACTTCTCCTCTCTTGATTTGCGACGACAGTAGACCCCCCCTCGAGAAGCATTATCCCAGTCGATCGAGCTTATTGGGTTAGTGATTTCTTTTGTATGTTAATTCGTGTTGATGAAACTGTTTATGTGTGAGTTTGAGTAACAAAAGTGTATATGTATGCTACATGATGATTATGTTATGTGTTTGAGAAGTAGCGATTAAATTGTACATGTTATATATGTGTAATAACAAGATCCATGTGACTAGTTGTGAGCATGTAAAGATCCATGTGACTAGTTGGGAGCATGTATACTGTTAATTGAACCATGATGAGATCATAAATCGATTAGATTAGGGAATGATAATATGCATCTGTTAGAATAACCGAAGGTGCTTGATCCGATTTAATTAGCGAAAATGAATGCATGAACTGTTATTTGATTCTTAGGGATATTATGTTGATTGATCCATGTTGAAACCATTGATGACGATTAGGGTTCCCGGGGAAACATGAAACTGTAACCGATAGGAGCTGCTAACTGGCTTCGACAAAATATGGGTGATGTTTCATCATATCTGGTCCCGGCGAAAGATGTGATGTTTTGTCACTATGACCTCGACGAAACACCCCCAACCTGCCGACGAAACATGGAGTTTCGTCACACACATCTACACGATGAAAGTTAGAGTTCGTCACGTGATAATCTGACAAAGTCTCATGACCTTGATTGAATATTATTTAGGTATTAGTGGAATGGCCCATGTGCTTTGACTGAATACTATTATATCGGTCCAATAGAGGTTACACACTGTCAGTGATCACATAAATCACTTTGATTTTATAAATTGATGGCCCATGTGTTTACTGAAAAGGTAATAAATGAAATGGCAGCCCACTAACTCAATCGGCCCAATGATAATTGTGTGCATATGATATTTGTCGGCCATATGATAACTGTTTGCATTAAATGAGCCAACAATTTCCAATTCAACCTCACAAACTTTGGCACATGCAATCCTGATTTAATTGACTTGGGCCGTATAGTAGTAATGATGAGTCTGATTAATCTCTTGTGATTGGGCCACTATTGTTAGAAAACATGCACCTTTTATGCAGCACTAGGCCGACAACCTTTAATGGGCTAAACCTACTTGATTATAATTGGACCGCATGAATGGACTTGACTTAGCAAAGTTATGGCCCGTTAAGTATTCCTTTTCTTGAAGTGTGAACTTGTGACGAAAAGCTAGCATGGGACATGAATACTTACTATTTGATTTCATGATGATGATGAACTGTTATGAATAAATGTTATGTTTTTGTATGAACTGATAATGTGAATTTGCATATGATCCAAATACTTGTTATATGACAATATGGATTCTTGAATGATTTCCTGTTACGACTTGCATAACGATGTATGTTTTGCTTGCATGCAACTTATGAAACGTGTATGACGAATACATGAATTATGTGTACATGAAACTGGCTGTCTTTGGTAACCACGGTAGGGTATGGTTGACCAACTTGGAACGGGTAAAGTAACTTGTTAAATACCGAGCAACCTAAGGTGAGTTCACTGCTCTTTTTCCAAGCATGCATCCCGGGGAGGGATATCTGGTAATTGTTCCGGGGAGGAACGTTGGGTTATTGGGATGTTGGTTATTACACTCATTTCTATCATTTAAGACCCCTTACATCTACCGATAGTTGTCGGGGAGGCAACGAGGTTATTAGTTGATAGCGCTATTAGGTTTGGCACCCTCACACCGTACCGGGGAGGACGGGCGTGAACTAATTACCTTAAAGCATGACCAATGTTTTGATAGAGGCATTGGGGTTGGGCAAAAACATCTTGTAGCCATCTGCGGTATTCGAGTTAATAACAACATCAAATCATTGAATCTGTGAAATGTTTTAATCTGGTAACTGGTATCTAAACACGTTAACAAAACTTTGAACTCACCCGTGTCGTCTGACACACTTGTCTGCATGCTTGCAGGTCTATACGTTTATATCATTGGGACTTTCTATCTGGGGAGCTGGAGTGGTCATGGGTCGAGATACTTGGAATCGCAATACAAACCTATTGGTTATGTACACATGGTTTATGAAATACTTAACAAATGAGTTATGCTTCCGCTGTATATAACGAATGATATGTAACGTTTTGTAATACTTTATGTTAATAAATGAAAGCTTTATTTAAATATATGTATGAGTTCAGTGTGATTGGTGGCTAAGGTCCTGGTACGTCACACGCCCGCGGTGTTTCCGCATGTGGTATTTTTGGGGGTGTGACACAATATCTCCAGATTGGGTGCCGGATCCTCCTACACAAGTTCACTTTCCCAAAAATATCCAACAACAGTTGTGTGATGAAGAAACTCACTTTCGGTTGAGATACGATTTAATTGAACTAGCAGGTTCTTTAGGTTTGGAATTTCCTAATTCGGACGAGGAGTAGAGTTTCTTTTTGTATGTTTTTTTTAATTGTAGTCTAAAATATTTCTAGTATGTTAAATTGAACTAATATGTTTTAATTTAAATAAATTTATAATTTATAATTTTAGTGTTTTATAGTTAATTTATAATTTAAAAAAAAGGTTGTGAGTGATTGAATTCTATCACAAGTGATGACAGTTTCCACTAAAAAAGGTTGTGAGTGATGAAATAGTGGTTGATGACATGGCGAAACTTGATTGTAAGTTGTGAGTGATGGAATTTGTACAAGTGATGACCACCCCTACCCCTTACAGTGACATGTATGAGCAACACTATTGAAAGTCAGTAATTGCATTATTCAGCAAAACTCATTTGGCTTAAGCACTTGTACCTTAAACAACTGCAAAGAACATAGTAGTAAAGTTCAACACTATGAAACTTAGCGTTAATAATTCCCAAGAGATAATATTAAACTTAGCATATTCTTTGTAAAAGTAACACTACAAGAATGGAAGGCCTTTAGCGGCGACAGCTGTCGCCGCTATTGATAACAAATGTCGCCGCTATTGACTTTTAGCGGGGACATGTCGCCGCTAAAGCATCGCCGGTATTGATAGGTCGCTATTGCCTGTTTGTCGCCGCTAAAAGTCATTGTCGCCACAATTGGTCTTAGACTTTTAGCGCCGACATACCGTCGCTAAAGGGCCGTCGGAATTAAAGTTGGGCGGTAAAGGAAATGGGCAATAGCGGCGATAGGTGTCGCCGCTAAAAGTCTATTTTTTTTAAAACAACTGCTGTATATAGCTGCACCCAGTCAGTTTACGGCCGAAAAACAGAACCTGCCTAATTCAAACAACGCAAACATACACGCCATGAACATATACTAAAGGTAATATAATTACAAACTACGTTTAAGTCCTACAATGTTTAATAAAATCCTACAATGTTTAATAAATCCTACAATGTTTAATAAACTCCTACATTAAAAACAAGAAGTCACTCGTCGGAATCATCCTCATCTTCTCTATCGAATAAGTCTTCAGAATCGTAGTCGTTTGACTTTCCTTTTCCTTTTCCTTTTCCTTGTGAAGCAAGATAGTTGTTAAGTTGCTTCAAAAAGGACGGGGTTTGGAACAAGCTGTTAACAAAATCCTACAATAATAGATATCAAAACGTATATTAGCATATTAATTAACGGTACCAACATATATTTAACAAGGAAACATGCGTTCGTTTGTCATTTTATAAATTGCATAGTTTACCTCGGAAAAGGGTTCTTACGTCCGAGCTTGCGAAGACGACACGTTCGAGGACGTGTTGGAAGAAGGTTTAGGCCCCATCCCCCGGTACCATCCTCGCCGCTCTCCCAATGCTTCCTGATACAGGGTAATTGGAGGACCATCACCGCTCCATTCATTTGTGGCCTGTTGTAAGTTTCGCTGTATTTTACAAAGATGATTAAATATATATAGTATACTTAAAAGAAATACTTACGTAATTTTGTTCAGCAACTGGATCAACCCAATTCCCTTGATTATCCGTGTGGGTTTTAGCATACGTAGGTACCCAATCCATATCCTGTTTAACATTAAACTTAGATTAGACATTAAATAAACAAAAGCTTACACACACGCACACATACATAAAACATTACATTTTTATAGGCGGTGCTACCATACGACGATGTTCCCCCGCGTTATGGGAATTGTTGTTTCTCGCATACTTGTTTGTTGGCCTCGCTTCTTTTAATATATTTTTGGTCCCGGAAACCTTCGATGGTTCTCAACCAGTTATCATAGGGCATATCCACGGGATGGTATGCCCTTGCCCTCTCAATATCATTGTAACCTCCTTTGCTCTTAAATAATTTTTTAGCTTCGTACTTGCGGTCAGAGTACCGCTTTATAAGCACACTCCTAATACCACCCTTCAAGTTTTTCGCCTCTAAATCACGTTCCACTTCATCAAAATTGAAATTTTCCTACAAATTAAAGAAAAAAGTTAAAATATTATATATAAATTAGATTTAACGATTTCGCACATGTATGGTAACGGCGCATTTGCATGTGCTTAAATATTTGATAAAATTTTATGCATATAACCTATTTACCCGTAAGTGGTTCATAATGGCATCCTTGTGCGGTGGTGAAACGTTATCCCATCCAATTTTATCAAACGGGATGGTCCGCCACATATACAGGCCGACCTCCCTTGAAAACATATCTCTTGTTTTACCAACGGGGGTATACGTGACATGTCTTTCAAATGTAAGCGATACGGCCCCCCCCCCCCCCCCCCCCCCGCTTTTACCAGACCCCGTAGTTTCTCATTTTTGGCTTTCCTCCTAACCCTCTTCGGGGGAACCGCTGCAATTAAAACAAAAATAATTAGTAACAACATTTATAATATATAAAATATAAGGACTACAAAATAATTTAGTAAAAGACTTACAGTCAGTCTCATGCGTGCCACTAAAATAACCACTAGGAGGCGGTGGATCACTAGCGCCGTCACCCCATGTCCCCATGGGGCCACATCCGCCATCAGATATGCGAATATAAGCAATATCGAAAACATAATCCCTAAAAAGTTACAAATGTTACAGCATGTGTATCTAATAGAAATTAAGGGAAAGTACAACGTGTGTAACTCAGATTCAAAAAAATATTTCAAACAAGTGTTTATCAAATACAAATTAATATAAATTACAATAACTTTTCTTTTAGTCAGACTCCATATAATCGGGATCATCCTCATCACAATCAGCCTCGACCTCATCACAATCAGTCTCGACCTCAAACACTTCATTGACGGTAGTCGTTGGGGGATCAACTTCAATTGAAGGCTCACCCGCAGTAACATGAGAAGATCCAATTTGAAAGTATTGGTCAAGTCAATGACAAGTGGACAGTCAGATGAAGAGTTATTGTCGATGATGTGCGTCAGGTGTGATATATATTTAAGTATATTTTAAGCCCTTTTAACACTTTAGCCAAGTTTTAAATTTATAAAACACGATATTTACTAACACTAAACACACATATGGGCAAGTGCACCCATTGTGAGCGTAGTATAGTGTTGGTAAGATACCGAGGTCGTCCAAGGACACAAGAGCTTTTAGTACCGGTTTATCGTCAACGTCTAATCAAATCAAAAATTTAGAAAAAGGTTTTAAAACAAGAAAATAAAACTAACTAAAAATGATGAAAATAAAAAATAAAAATAAAAACAGATAGACAAGATGAATCACTTGGATCCGAGTCGCCTTTAGTGTAACCTTTGATTATTTCCGTACTTTTGCACTTTTTATGAGATTATCTTAGTTATAGTAGTAGGCCCCTCTTTTGAAGGTGACGTTACCCTCAACCCATTAGTTCGAGTCAGCAGGGATACAATCCTAAAGGGTTGGATTATTGAAAGATAATTAATTAATTTATTAATGCGTAATGTGGTAGGCCCCTCTTTTGAAGGTGACGTTACCCTCGGCTAAGTAGTTTGAGTCAGCAGGGATATAATCCTAAGTAGCCGGTTTAATGTTTTAATAGTAGTTTACATATGAGGGGGTTAAGGAGTTCGGACCCCCGCCATCCAATACCAGTGGGTATTGAAGGAGGTCCTACTAAAGTTGACCCAGGTCCTTGCAGGATCTATACACTGAACAAGGCAAGACGCTTACCAAACCATTCCCTTAACCCCCGACCAGGTTGCCAACATATCTCCATATAGACCGTGGAGATATGATTGGTGAAAATCTTTTATTTTATATAACCAGTAAAATAATGCCAAGACACCACAGACAAATGATAAGGAAGATTCACCTTCAACATAAGAAACTAGTTATTAAAGTCATTAATACATAACCAAATAAAAAGTGTAAAAAGATTAAAAATAAAAAGTATTACACTAAATGCTTGTCTTCACCAAGTGATGTAAGAGACTTAGGTAAACATGGCCTTTGATTGTCAAAAACTCTTACGATCAATCTTGGATCCCGAGACTACTCACACACTCTATGATTGATAATGGTGGTGGATGTGGGTTGTGATGGTGGTGGTGGGTGGGTGAAGTGTGAGAGAGGTGGTTTGCCAAGGCATGATTTGCAAGTGAGCCAAGCACCCCTATTTATAGCCTGCACAGAAGCTCGGACACGGCCCCGTGCCTGCTGGGCACGGCCCCGTGTCCACCCATCTTCCCTTTCTTCATTAATTGCAGTTTGTCTGCATTAGTTGACCATGCCCCCGTGTCCACTGGGCACGACCCCGTGTGTAGAAGCGTATCTTTACTATCAAGATTTGCCTAGATTCTGCGAATCTTAGCGTTGACCACGTCCCCGTGTCCACTGGACACGCCCCCGTGTTGGGAAATAGAAGCTTCTACAGCTTTGTCTTTTATGCAGACACTTGGGCACGCCCCCGTGTTCATTGAGCACGGGGCGTGTTCAGCCTTCTGATGTCTTGTTTTTGCTTGGGAAGATGCTGTCGAGGGGTCGGGCATGCCACGTTTATTCCTTTTCTTGTATTATTGTTAGATTTGGCTGCATTTTTGCTTCTTTTATTCATTTAAGCTGTTTTAATCCTAAAAATCACTCAACACTCGGCCGAAGATGTATTTTTGTGAAACACTCGAGAGCGGCATGGAACTTACTTCTACCATATGCTTTCCAAGCAATCAATCCTCCTCCCTTTTAACTATAAACCTTTGCAAGTATCAAGAGGACTTTGGGGAAGGGTTAGGCTTGGGTTAAAGGTAGGTGGTTGGGTTAGTGGTTAGTAGAAAATGGCGAAAGGCGTAAAAAGCGTCGGTTTTCGTAAAACATTTTGTTTTTTGTGACTTTTTATTTCAATGAAGCATTATTCAAACAAGCCTTCTTTTGATGAGCTTTGTTTGTTTATTGCTAACTTCATTTTTCTTTTCTTCTCTATAATTTTTTTTTGATAAGGAAGTCACAAGAAAACCGAGCATTGTTACTAAAATAAAGGGTTTAAAATGAAAAAGGGTTTTAGTGGGTAAAAGGGTGTTTGTTTTGGGTTTAGAAATGAAAAAGGTTTAGGCTCAAAGTGGTTAACTAGGGGGATTTTGGGTAGGTGGTAAAAAAAAGAAAAATAATGGTGTTGAAATAAAAAGGTTAGTCCTAATGCCTCCATCATTTACTTACTTGGGTTTAAGTTGGTAAGGATCGGGAATGTATTGGCGTGGCAAGTTCTAGAGTCGTAAGAAACCAAACGGCTATTCACACAAGAAACGAAAAATGAGCATTTAGTTTAATGATGTGTATTTGTATGCTCAATAAAGGCTCAAAATCCACTTTTTGTAGGAATGGGTTTTTATGTGATCAAGTATATATAATCAAATTTTAACTAGATTTGTCATGCCTTTTCATAATTTTCTTATGTTTGTTCTTTTTATCACGACGCTATCGGTTGTAAATTTGTAAAAGTATAAACTTTTTAGAACTTGTTATACCCAAATCAAACCAAGACAAGTAAGAAAAATGAATTTTTTTTGAAAAAATGTGCGGTGTTTAGCGGTTCCAATAGAGTTTTGTGTAAGGCTTGCAATTAGGACTTGCAAAATTCAAGGTTTTAGCATCCCCCCCCCCCACACTTAAATTACACATTGTCCTCAATGTGTCCCAAAAATAAGTTTTTAGGTTGATTGAATGTGTAAAAGGGTGTGTTAAAAACAAAATTTTATGTTACTGGCCATCTGGACACGGGCCCGTGGTGTCCGGGCATGGCCCCGTGTTCAGGTTGCGAGTAACAGAAATTATCAGAAAGTAACAGAAGCCTAGGCACGGGGGCGTGTTCAGCGAACACGCCCCGTGTCCAATTACCTGAAATGGGCGATTTCCTGTAGACTGTTCAGCATGGGGCCGTGTTGGCGGGACACGGACCGTGCCGAACTTGCTGTAACGAAGAAAATTGTCGGGAGGCTCTGTTTTTGTGCATGTGGTGCTGGTTCAAGTTTCCCTTAGTATCCTTCACTATCCCGAGTGTGTTTTACCCGTTACAACATCATCCAAACACCAATTTAATTAAAACCATCATTTCATTCAATAGAGAGAGTTACAAAATATTCCTAAAAGAAAATTTAGATAAATAGGTCAGAAAACACAAGAAGTCTAATCCTGAAAAGAAGTTTTAGCCTATAGTTTATTCTAATAGAAAAATTTCCGAAAAGATAATTCTCTCGGTTAGATACGGCTCGAAAAACTTCTTCCTCCGGATATGGGTCCCTCACACGTCGGCGAGCCATTCTTCTATCTCCCTCGGGAGAAGAAAGGCGGGCTCATTGGCATCATCGTTTTGCGGGGGTGTAACTTCCACCGGGACTTCTTGCAAGTTGCCAAGAGGAGGTTCCACGGGGATGTCATCCCACCCGGTGGGATTATTGACTCCAAGTGCTAGGTTCCAATCCTCTTGGGGGAGAATCGGTTCCATGGGAGGTGTCACAAGAATGTTCAACCTCTGGTGCAAGTGGTTGATTTCTTGAAAACTGTTTTCCAACCCCACCGTAAGATAATTTATACGGTCTATTAGGACCTCCTCTACCGATGTCATCTCATCAAGAGCTTCACGTAATGCCATCACGTAGCGTAAGAGAGTTGCTTCGATTGAAGACCTCCGTTCTCATCGACTGTTTCTGGAATGTGCTGACGAAGTTCCACTGTTTTGGCTAGACATTCTACGAAAATAAACTGAAAAGAGTTCATTTTAATGAAACAGTAACCTCGGACACGGCCCCGTGTTCAATGAGCACGGCCCCGTGTTCACTTGTCTGCAGATTTTTGGAACAAGGAATCTTGGAGTTTCAAATTATTTTTCTGATTTTAAAGCATTTTTAAGCATAAATAACTTAAAACAATGTTGTAGAACTTATTTTTAACAAGATTCCTTGAATAAAAACCTAACAAACATCACAATAAAGCTTGGAACCATGGTGATTTCAAGCTTTAATGGAGGTGTTGAGGTGAAAATTGGAGAAGAAGGCAATGAACAAAAGTAGAAAAGACAAGATGGTTGTTGAGAACCTTCTTTAGAACATACCTTAAATGGAATTTGTGAAGATCCCACCAGATCCTTGTCTTTAGAGTGGTCCAAATGTGTAGGATTCTTGGCTGCATTTATAGAAAACGATAGCACACTGCACACGGCCCCGTGTGCAGGAAAGATCCTGACACATTTTGTCCGTATTCTGACAAAAAGTCAGACATGAATCTTTTGGTGGACACGGGGGCTTGCTGACCTGGACACGGCCCCGTGCCTAGAGGCTGCTTATGAAGTTTCGTCTATTTCTAAGGAATTTATCCGGATCGGGTGGTTCCTTACTGGACGGAACAACACCGAAGTGCCTGAGATACCTTAATTGCTCTAGATT
Organism: Helianthus tuberosus; assembly: GCA_030545235.1. Classification (NCBI taxonomy): domain Eukaryota; kingdom Viridiplantae; phylum Streptophyta; class Magnoliopsida; order Asterales; family Asteraceae; genus Helianthus; species Helianthus tuberosus. The sequence continues at coordinate 7,986,331 of CM060434.1, read as the reverse complement.
TAGACGAGAACTCAAGAGGTTGTCGGTAAGGGTCATTCCTATGCTAATTGTAGGTGGACAAGTCCAACCCTTTCCCGGGCTCTCGTTAAAGAAGGTGTATGCCGAATCACTCAGGTCTATGTATGCATCGAATAAAGTCGATGGGGAGTCCATCATGGCACAATCGACACAAGGACGACTATCGCTCAAGTCTTCACGAGAGTTAGAGGTGGTATCAGGAACAACGAAGTTGTTTTTGTTCGAATGTGATCCCAATAATTCTTCTTGGGCATCGTCTTGAGGTGAATTAATGATATCCATCTCAAGTTCTCTTACCCAATTAAGAATTAGATCTTCCATTTGAAATAATTCATCAAGAAGCATTTCTCCTAGAAGGGTCGATTGAGAGCATTCGAGAGAGAGATAGGGATTATTTTTACTTTCGCCCCTCTGAAGGCTACAGGAAAACAATGGGTCTATATAGTGGGGTTTGTAATTTAAGAAATAGCATTCTAAATCTTTATGATTTCCACCACAAATTTGACACCACGTGCCATAAGAGGGTTGGAAGTAAAAAAATCAGTATCACTCATGGTTGTGTCAGAAATTACCAACCGTCGGGATCTTACGGTTCTGTTTTCAGTAACTGACACTTGGGCACGGGGCGTGTTTGTCACACCCCAACCGATGGCGGAATCATCGGGGCGCGGCACTGAGCGAAACAGATTGTTCAGAAGTTTCCATAACAACTATCATTACCATTTAATTAAAGCATTACGTCCCATACCGTAACATAAATAGTCAAACAAGTTATTACAGACAACATCAAAACAAATATTCTGTTCCGACAACTCAGATTTAGATAAGTAGCAATTGTTTATCTGCTTCTAGAGACCCCTAATAAGTTATCTACAGACAACTATCTGTTGGGCTCTAAAGCTTTATTCTAGCCTCCCATTCCTACCACATATGCGTCCTAAGCACCTGTCACATACGTTAAAATAATGTCAATACATAAAATGTAAAGGTGAGCATACAAGTTTGATAATAGCATATAGAGTTCGAATTCGTTTACGCATAACCAGCACGTACACATAGTGAAATGAAGCACGTTAGTTATCGACATAGATCCATCGATACCAATGACTGCGGGTTGACTGCCCGAGGCAGTTCGCAATACACGATTACCACTGTAATCCATGCAAGTAAAAGATCCTTAACAACCCCCGTGTGAACGGGTGCTGAGTCCAAACTATAGTACTATCGTTGCTAAGGCAGGTAGACAGCATTCCATGTGTAAACATAACAAACAAGCATTCATAAGCCACGTATAACATGCATTAATGGTTAAGCGTTAAAATAGTTAGAGTAGTGTGATAGTTGTAGTTTGAATAGTTGTAACGTATGTAACACCCAAAAGTGCTGAAAGCAAAAAGGGTTCGAGTATACTCACAGCGATATGGATTGAAGGGAGCGCTTTACAGCGAGTACGGTTAGCCTGAATAGATTCGATAATGTAACGATAAGTGGCGCGTAAAACAGTACAAGTGAGAGTGGGTAGGATAACTGATCGTGCGGATCAGTTATCCGTGAGTAGAAGTCATCCGTGCGCATGACCAATCCGTGCGGATGCTGATGCGTGCGGATGGTGATGCGTGCGGATGGTGATCCATCCGGATAAGTTATCCGTGCGTGCGACTGTCCGTGCGGGTGGTAACCCGTGCGGACTAGTTGTGCGTGCGGGTGACTTATCCGTACGGACAAGTTGTTTGTGTGGATAAACGTTCAAGTGGATTGTTTCTTCCTAAGATGTGTTTGTGTATGATGGCTTGTGCTTTGGAGTTTTCGTTGTAGCATTTAGAAAACACATAAGTGTTTCTACCTTTCAAGCCGGTCGCGCGGACGACAGTCCGTGCGTATGGTAGTCCGTGCGGGCAGCCTGTGCGCGCGGGCAGAGACAATCCGTCCGGATAGCCTGTCCGTGCGTACGACTTGGCCGTGCGGATGAAGATTGTTTGATTTTCATTTTAAGGCCTTAGTATCTCATGATCCGAAGAGTAATCCATTCAGAGGTCGTCCGTCCGGATTGCTCGTTCGTCGATACTCAAACCTTGTTTGGAAAGCGGGTCCCAAGGGTAGTCCGTGTGGGTGACAACCCGTACGTATGACCTGTGTGTGCGGATGGTAATCCTTGCGCACAGCTTGTCCGTGCGGACAGCTTGACCGTATGGACAACTGGTCTGATTGTTCCATCCTGTAGGATCGAGTAACGACCAAAACGAGTCAATCAGAAGTGTTCTAGACCAAAACGAAGGGCGGAAACAGACGTTTCGGTTTCGAATCAGCTTGATTTGCACTAGAAAGTAGTTTAATTATCTCTTGTATTGATATGAAAGTTTTACACGGTCTGGAGATACCTCGGCAGAGCTTCGCTACCGGAAATGTCAAAGTTACAAATGAAAACAACAAGTCCACTATTTATACTAAAACCACTTCGTTTGAACAAGCATCTCCAGTTCATACGAACTGGTCCAGTTCGTTTGAACTGTCCACTTCGTTTGAACTGGCCACTTCGTTTGAACTGGCCACTTCGTTTGAACTGGCTTGTTCACCTCAGTTTCCTACTTATCTCAAACTGCGTGACTTGTTTTATCTATTCTATTACAAGACTCGATATAAGACGAAGTCGACAGACGTATGCACCAACAGACTCCCCCTCGAATGTTGACGAGTCTTCAGTGTCGAGTCTTCGGTTGTCAAACCTTCAGTCTTTATCAGTCTGTACACTCTCTCCAAATATTCTCCATTGTAAGCATCTTCAAACAATCTTTTTTTCTTTCTCGAAATCTTCAGAATCCGAAACTATCTCTACAATCTTCAGACTCCCTCTTGATGTCTTCAGACTCCCCCTCTCACTAAGCTGGGATCGTAGTCTGGAATTCACTTTCAACAGGTTCTTAGATCATAACCTGGTACTCATCTAGCTCAGGTTTCGGAACCTGGCTAACCTGCACAACTCTACCCAAAAATAAGTTTCACAAATTTTAAATTTTTTCAATTTTAGAAACCAGTTGCAGGTATCATTAAAAAATGATTTAATCTTTGATAACCATTTTAAAATACAACTTCTTCATTCATTCTTTCCCAAACCTGTTCATCAAGTTTAGCACTTGGAATTTTGAAAATCAGCTCTCCAACATCAGTTGTCGAAAATCTTTTTGAATTTTACAAAATTTTATGCTAAAACACACTAAAATCTTTTTGAAATTTTTAAATGTAAAGAAATGCAGTAAAGAAATATTTACTGACAATATTTTTGTGAGCTTGTGCAAGAGGATCATATCAATTTATGAAACAAATCACCAACACCGTTAAGCTTTAAATATTTTAAGTTTTAAACGATTCACTTAGATTGTCAGTATGTTTGTCCACTTAAATTTTCACACAAAGTTCAACTGATCCGAGATACGAAATTAATGTTTTAAGCACTTAAACTCAATCGCGTGTCCCACCTCAGAATATACTCCTGTATCCAGATCCCAATATTCAGTCTTACAGGTAATTATGACACAAATGATATCTGTAGGGGTTAATAAATTATGAAGAATCATGAGAGCTCAGGTCAGAACTACCGTTCAGCAGAGAGATCATGACTCAACTTTTGGGTGTGTCCCCTTTAGAGGATCTTTTTTTACAACAGCATTGCTAAGCAATTTTATTGTCTTATCATATATGCTGAGGGTGATGCTATGTTTCAAGCATTGTAGAAAGTATTATTCGAGGACTAGGTCAGAACTTCCATTCAGCAGAAGTCCAAGAATAATACCCCAGATATCACTGAGTATAAAGACCTAGTATATCAGAAAAAGGAATCTTTCAAACAAGATTTCGGGGGTTACCCATATATCCGAGAGATGTTTCCCCACGATATAAGCAAGTTTAAAATTTAGGTTTATATCTCGTCACAATCTACTAAATGTGCAAAAACCTACTGGCACATCATCAGTGAGACCGTTTATCACTTTTAACTTTCCAATTCTTTAGCATGTTGTGATCGTCCTCTGATGTATTATCATTTCCTCTTCTTGACAACAAAACTCATTTTTGTTTTATCATGTTTTTGTCTTTTTCAAATTTTCTAATGTTTTTGGATTTTCTAAAATTTTCTTACTCCCCCTAAAATGCAAACACATTTTAGGAAATTTGAAAACAAACTGTACAAGTAACGTGACAACTGATATCGAATTGCGTCAATTCGCCATCCACTTGGCATAAACAATCCGAACTCCCCCTCACAACAAACTATTTTCCCATTATGATTTCAAAACACTTAAGTTTGTTTTAATCAAATGGTTTTTCCGGAAAATAAGTTTTGTTGATTGATTTTATCCATTTGTAGGTTAGGGGTTTGGTTCATCACATTGTTTTCCAACCACTTGTAGAAAATCAGATACAACTTAATGTCCCTGATTTACCACTTGTAAGATCAATCCAATTCAACTTCTGAACCACTTGTAAAAATCACAAACATACAACTCAAATCTGCTTTTCAACCAATTTACCATCTGTTGGTTGAATTCTCAAGGTGCCGATTCCTACTCCTCGCTTACAAACCTGGGAGTTCCGGCAATTCACACTTATACAAAAAACAATTTTCAAACACAATATAAGAATGATGCTGATTCATGCTCCACGATTACTAACTTGGGAGCTCCGGCAATTCACACATATACAAAAAACAATTTTCAAACACAATATAAGAATGATGCCGATTCATGCTCCACAATTACCAACTTGGGAGCTCCGGCAAGTCAGGTTTTTACTCTTTGAAAAATATATCCACCCAAGCCTGACCTTCCTTGGGTGTCACCAAGTCATCATCACTCGGTTTCTTACCTCCCCTCTTCTTCTCGTAGAACTCTTTAACCCCTTTGACTTTTCGATCAATCATTTTTCCAACAATATGTTTTACAGTGGGGTTAAAGGCCTTGTCAACATCAAAAACCTTTTTGTCATCATAAAATTGATTTGATATCTCAACTTTACCAATTTTCCTTTTAAAATTTTCAATCCGAAGTGATGGAAAATTCTCATCATCCACAGTCGGAACTGATTTATCAACATTTTCTTTAATAACTTTTGGCTCCTCTGATTTTGTGGAATCAGATTCATCACCAGAACTGTTTTCTGAACCCTTAACAATCCATTTTTGATTTTTCAAATTTTCTTTTCTTTTATCCACATTCTTTGAACATTCACCAATTTCAAAGGTTGAATTTTCAAAGCTTGTAAACTTTTTGGTTGTTAGTTCAGTTTTCTCGATCACTTTCTCTTTTAGTTTACCAGAGACTTCCTGTTTTGGTTTGAATGTCTTCAGACAGTCCCTAGCAACATGACCAACAGTTTTGCACTGAAAACATGTTCTCCTTTCAATCTTCTTTGGAACATCATTCTTCTTCAGTTCTTCTTGCTTCTTGGCAAGGAATTCTTGATTTGTCTGCTTCCAGAATAAACTCTTTTGTTCTTTCTCAGCACTTGTTCCTGAAACAAAAACAGTTTTTGATATATAAGTTTTCTCATTTTTATAGTTTTTCGGTTGAATAAAACCAAGACCTTTCTTTTTGAAATTACGATTATGGTTTGGTTTCTTTTGGAAACTATAACCACAATTGTAACCCATTTTCTTGTTAATTCTTTGTTGATCTCTTGAAGTGTATTGTTTAGATTTTCCGATAAGATTTAAATCTTTTATTTCAGAAATATTAATTTCTGTAATTTTGAAAACCTTTTGAATCATTTCAAATTTGACACTTCTTATTGGAAAAGCTTCATCATAATATAATTTGTCAGAATTTTTCAAAGTATATGCCACTTTGAATAATTCATCATTCAAATTAGATTTTGAAATCAAAAACTCTTTATCATAAACCCGTTTGTCCTTTTTGACTGTTGACTTTGACGTATAGGACTCAGACTTTGACTTGGATCTGGACTCCGGTTTTGACTCCTCTATGTCATCTTTATCTAACACCTGATCGACCACACTTTTTATCAACTTTGACTAATGATCAGTGTCGGACGACGTATACGTGACATCAATATTTTCTGGCAAGTTATCCGACGGCCCAGACTCCCATTGTAAGTTTATTGCCTTTTCGACTCTTTAGGAATTTGGATTTCGAGGTAAAAATCCATTTTCGACCGGAGGCGGACATCTATTGTAAACCACACTTGGTTTCTTACCAGAAGTCTTCACTTCATCTTTTGTCACAGATTTCTTTTCTTCGAAAGTCTTCACTTCTTCAAACGTCTTCAATTCTTCCACAACCGGATAAATCCTGTCAACAACAAAAGTAGAACATGAGTAACTTTCTAATAATTTGTTAACTCTCTTGGTTTCTATTTTTTGTGTTGCCAACTTCAACTCCAAATCAGCACACTTCTTTATGTGAAAGTTGACATCATCCAGCTGTCTCAGATATGCTTTCTTCAGCGTATTCATTGCCACAACTTGTTCACCATTTGAATCAGTATACTTGTTAATTTCTCTGTTCATTGTATCATAGGATTCTTTCAATCTGTTTATATTGTGCAACAACTCATTGTTCTGCTTGATTAAAGAATCACAATTCATGCACTTTTCAGGAACTTTAACAGGTTCTGCATCAACTTTGACTTCAAATTCAGGAACCTCTTTGACTGTTCGGTTTGATTGTAAAAATTCAGCTCTTCTCTTTTTCTCGGCTTTAGCTTCAGCTTTTAATCTCTCTTCCTCTTCTTCCTCTTCTTCAAGCTTTCTCCGTCTTGCTTCTGCAGCTTCCATGACTTTCCTGCACTTTTTAGCACATTTCAAATCATAAGCATTAGCAATGCAAGCTTTACCATTTGAATTGTCTTGATCTAGACAAAAATCGTCCCAATTGAACCCTTCAGCTAACTTTTCATCGTCTTGATCTGCCAGACACACTTTACTGTTTGTTGGAATATATTTATCCCAGCTAAAATTATCATATTTTCCCTGATTTACTAGACACGCTCTTTTTGAACCTTCAACTACATCTCTCCCGTGAGAAGTTTGTGCCTGATACGATGCTGGTGTTATTTGATGATAAATCGCCTTTTTGTGATAATCGTTGTTTCCAAAAGGATTCTGGGCTCCAGTAGCTTCACGATTTTTGCACTCTCTCTTGAAATGCCCCTTTTCCCTGCAACGAAAACATGTAACTTTAGATTTATCAAATCCTAAATTTGAAACACTCGCATCAAGGAAATCATTTCTTCCTGTAATTTGTTTAAACTTCTCAGCTCTTCTCATTACACTGGCCATGCACCATTTAATATCCATCAATTCCATTTCCTCAGCATCGATTTGATCGTAATCCTCTTTCGTGAGCATTGGATTACCGATCTTTCCAGCCACAAAACTACTATAAGACTCTAAAACCATTCCCAACAAAGACATTTGATTTTTAGCAACCTCTTCAGTATAATCTTGATCATTTTCAAGACTTAGAACAATATTGCACTGAAGTTTTCTTCCGTTCTTTGTTACTGAAATGTTTGGATCGTATGATGAAAATCTTGTGCTGCTTGATCCCTGGGATGATTTCTTTTCTGAAGAATCTTTTGCACTGTAAGCAGTTTCGACTTTTGGAGAAAAAATTGACTTTTCGTTGACACCACCTTTGTAATACAAGCTGATATCTTGTTCTCCATCGTAGTTCTTCATCCTGGCAATCTTTCTCTGCTCCATTTCTTGAGCTTCCAGATGTTTGATGAAGTCTCCCAGTGTCATGTTTTTATAATCTTTTCTGTTGGATCTCAGCATCATCAGAAACGTTCCCCAAGTTTCATGAGGTAGTGCATCTGCAAGTTTTTCAATCAATTCATCAGTATCCTTTTTAATACCAAGTTTTGTCATATTTCTCACCAAGTTACAATATCTATCAATTATTTGCTTGGTGTTTTCAGATTTTAAACCACGGAATAAATCAAACTCTTTCTTCATGAGAGACATCTTGTTTTTGAGCATATCATCACTTCCAACAAATTTTGCTTCCAATTCTGTCCAGATTGAGTAAGCAGTTCCATCATGTTGAAGCAGTATCAAGATATCTTCTTTTATCGCTTGCTGAAGCAGACTCACCATCAATTTCTCATCCCTATATTTCTCTTTATCTTCAGTACTCATTTCTCGAATTGTTTGCTGAATATTATTTGTTGTGGGTCTAACATATGGTTCTTCAGTGTGTTCCCACGCATCCAAATGATACGCTTCGACCCAATTTCCAAACCTTTCGGACCATCCATTGTAATCATCAATATCCATGAGTTTGGGCGGTTTTTGAGACGTCCCGGTGTCATTTTCATGCAAAGCACTCTGAGTGATTGTAATTGGACTAGCAAAAGCATTGTAGAACTCGTTCTCCATGTTTCGAATTTTCAAATGAGTCTTGTAAAATACCTGGAGATACAAACAAACAAAAACAATCAGTTTAACCGTTTGTCAATTAACTGAATAAGACTGTTACTTAGACTGGCGATTTTCTGTGCAGACTAAAGATTGTCCAATTGTGCGGACTGCTATGACTCGGATCGAATTTGATTGACCTGACCCTTGAAACTTTTGAACTCCTTTAATGTGAAATGATAATTTTCAATCTGTGCAAACTGATCAATGACCAAACTTGTGTGGATTAAAATCACTTAGTACGAACTGGATATTCTTGATCCAAACAACCTTTATTCATGAGTAACTTGACACCAAAGTTTGATTTTAAAGGATGAAATGAATGAAATGATATGAATTAAACAATCTTAATTCTGTAACCACGTGCAATCCTTTTACAAAATTATCAATATCACATGCACACAACAAAAACTGTCAGATCACATGCACTTTGATTATCCTTTTTGAGCTTAACCGATAATTCTGATTGGACCGAATAGACTTTGTAGACAATTGAAATTCACGTGATGTCAGTATTTTCTATCTGAAATCAACATTAAAAGGACTAAAAAACTTTCATGCGACCTTTCAAACGAACTATCCTTCAAACAAAAACTGAAATCTTCATACGAACTGAGATTCAGACGAACTAGACTCTTATGCGAACTGGATTTTGTTTAAACAGACAGAAGTTCAGATGAACTGATTCAAACAAATTGGGTTTCAAGGGAACTGAGTTCAGACTTCAGACGAACTAGGTTCAGACGAGTTGAAGTTCAGACGAGTTGATGACCTTAATCCTTTTCAAACGGACTGAATTTTTTCAAACAAACTATGGTGCAAACTGGTGATACGAACTGAGTTATAAACGAACTAAAATATCCAAACGAGTTGAGATCAAACTTCAGACGAACTGGATTAAAACGAACTGTTTCAAAAGAAATAAAGTTCACTTCGTATGACCTTTCAAACAGACTAGCTTACTTCGTGTGACCTTTCAAACGACCTGGATCTGATTCATACGAACTGAACATATTTTTGACAGATTTGAACAAGTTTTAGATCGAATTACGTTCTGATTTCTTCAAGGATTGTTCTATAACAAACACCGAGCACAATGAATTGTTTTTCGTTCAATAACATCCACAGAATCGTAGTAGATCTGAGATCAAAGTTCCAGTTCGTGTGAACTGGATCTGATACAAACTGATCGAATTTTCGTAAAAATGATGAAGTTTTACTTTGTTTTAAAAACTGAAACTTTCACAGATTGATTAAAACACTCTTTCGCACAATATACGGCAAAATCAAGCCATTTTATCCAGTAAAACTCTTTTAATTTTGAAAAAAGTGAAGAATGGTGTAGAAGTGAGATGAAATCAAGCTGAAATCGATGGAACTCTTCCTCCTGAGCTCTGATACCACTTGTAGGATCGAGTAACGACCAAAACGAGTCAATCAGAAGTGTTCTAGACCAAAACGAAAGGCGGAAACAGACGTTTCGGTGTCGAATCAGCTTGATTTGCACTAGAAAGTAGTTTAATTATCTCTTGTATTGATATGAAAGTTTTACACGGTCTGGAGATACCTCGGCAGAGCTTCGCTACCGGAAATGTCAAAGTTACAAATGAAAACAACAAGTCCACTATTTATACTAAAACCACTTCGTTTGAACAAGCATCTCCAGTTCATACGAACTGGTCCAGTTCGTTTGAACTGTCCACTTCGTTTGAACTGGCCACTTCGTTTGAACTGGCTTGTTCACCTCAGTTTCCTACTTATCTCAAACTGTGTGACTTGTTTTATCTATTCTATTACAAGACTCGATATAGGACGAAGTCGACAGACGTATGCACCAACACGTCCGTCTACACTTGGTTTCTGTTGTCGTTTATCGAGACGTTCTGATTACGTGGCACCCACTTGGAGTTGTGTTCTCACCCGCTCGACTAGACCGGTCAGGAACCACCCTAACTTGGCCTGTCGGCGGCTTAGAACGGTCGTTCCGGTTGACCCCGAAATCAGTTGTCTGTGGGTAGAATTCAGATCTAAGACTAGTGCATCACTATTAACGAGTAGAACACTAGAAACGATCAGATTCGTACTGATTTTAAGGGAAAAAGAAAGGAGAGAACTTAGGTTTATTTCTTCCAACTCTTTTATCCTTAGAAAAGTTTAGATCTAGGTGGGATTATTGTGAAATCTTGTGGAAATCGTTTAGATCTGAGATATTCTTGGTGGAATGAGGTCAAGCTTAAGGTTCATAAGAACTTCAGGATGACGTCACCCGAGAATACCTCAAATCCGGATGATTTCATGGTTAAAAGTGAAGATTTGAAAGATGGAAATGTGTAGAATTGTGTAGTGATCAAAGATGTACAAGAATTAGTGCAAGATCTTACCTGGATTGAGAGAAATATGAGAAAAGGTGAAGAATGCGTGCGGTTCGGACGCCACTTGCCAAAAGTGGAAAAAAGTGGAGAGTGACCCGTGTATTTATAGGATGCCAAAAAGGGAAGGGGTGAGCCGTGCGCATGGCACGCACCCGGGTAGGCTATCCGCGCGGACTGGTCATCCGTGCGGACTGGCAATCCGTACGGATTGGCCATCCGTGCGGATGCCGCCTGCTTTGGTGTGTTCGGTGCGACGTTGATTCGGTTTCGTTTTACGAGCGATTCGATAGGGTTTCCTAGTCAAATTACTTTCAGTCCCAACTACTTCTTATATGGTTCGACTCGGAATTCGGGTTCGGGTTCGTTTACGTTCGAGCTAGACTTCGAGTTCGATTGAGTTCGCTTGATTATCACAACACATCATAAAATAAACATGCACAGGTAACACGTAAGGCACACACACACGTTTAAACAACAAGTAAAATACACAGTTCGAGTTACGGTTTGACATCGATTTGATTATCATAGCTTGATTAACTTTATCGCATTGTTACTTCCTATCATTCAAAGTCGTAGGTCGATTGAAATGCGGTTAGCGTGATTCGATTATTGTAATGTACAACATTTACTCCACATAATATAAATAAAATAGAAACATTTCTACGAGTCAAGTCGCGTGAAATCGGTCGTTGACTTTGACCTTGACTTTGACTTTCACTCGTGAAAACACGGGGTGTTACAGCCTCCCCTTGTTTAGGAAATTTCGTCCCGAAATTAAGCTGAAAGCTGTAACTAGTTTGTGGATCACGTGTGAGAGTTCTTTGTTTGGACCATTGAAAATCGTCAAATTAATCGGGATTTTACGGTTAAAATCGCTGATTTTTGGATATGATGTGCGAAAACATCTAATCTAAAAGCCTATAAAGTTTTAGATTTCAATTCGAAGCCGTTTGGGAGAAAATTGAATATTGTAGGTCCGGATTTATCTCTGATTCGATTGCGTAACAACACGTTCGACGTGCGGAATCCGTGAACGTGTGTGACGAAACGTAATCGTAACGGAGTCAAAACCGATTCTACAAGTGGTATCTGAGCAGGAGCTCGATTGCTCAGATTTGAGCAATTTCTTCATCTTTCTTATCCATCACGTTTTCTCTGAAAATTGCTAAATTAAACGTATACAATAACCGTGATTCTATTGATTATGACGACGTGTACAAAGCCGAGAATCACGTTTTGCCTTTTTCTCTCTACTTTCTCTCTCTAGCCCTTATTTACAAGTATGCCACCTTGCCTTTCTTAATCGGACACTACTCATTCGTTAAACAACTGTGGATACTTTGCCTTCATGTCGCTTTCGAGTTCCCAAGTGTACTCCGCGCCTCGTTTACCTTCCCATCGGACTTTCACAATGGGAATGCGCGAGCGTCTGAGTTCTTTGGTTTGGCGATCCATGATTTCGACTGGCTTTTCCATGAAGTGTAATGTTTCGTTTACGTGTAGATCATCTAGAGGAACATGTAAGTCGTGGTCGGCGATGCACTTTCGGAGGTTTGACACGTGGAAAGTCGGATGGACATTGCTAAGTTCCTCCGGTAATTCGAGTCTGTAGGCGACTTTTCCGATCCTTTCCAGAATCTTAAAAGGTCCAACATATCGAGGCGCGAGTTTCCCCTTCTTGCCGAATCGGACTACACCCTTCCAAGGCGATACCTTTAGGAGTACGTAGTCACCAACGCCATATTCACGGGGTTTGCGCTTTTTATCGGCGTAAACTTTCTGTCGATCCCGAGCTTTCGCTAAGTTGTCTCGAATTTGGAAAATTTTGTCTGTCGTTTCTTGTAGCAGCTCCGGACCGGTTAGTTGCGAGTGACCGATCTCGTGCCACACAATAGGCGATCGACATCTTCTTCCGTATAAGGCCTCCAAAGGTGCCATCTGGATGCTAGCCTGGTAGCTGTTGTTGTACGAGAATTCGACTAACGGAAGGTGTCTATCCCAATTACCACCGAAGTCTAGAACACACGAACGGAGCATGTCTTCAAGCGTACGAATCGTTCTTTCAGTCTGACCGTCGGTTTGTGGGTGGAACGCGGTACTTAGATTAAGCGTTGTACCGAGTGCCGTTTGAAACGTTTCCCACAATCGTGAAGTGAACCAAGCATCACGATCAGAGATGATGTCACGAGGCGTCCCGTGTCGACAAATGATCTCGTCGGTGTAGATTCGGGCTAATCGTTCTACCTTGTAGTCTTCTCGTATTGGCAGAAAGTGAGCTGATTTAGTCAAACGGTCAATGACAACCCAAATGCTATCGTGACCTGATGACGTGGTTGGAAGCTTGGTTACGAAATCCATAGCTATGCTCTCCCACTTCCACATGGGAATTGGAGGTTGTTCGAGCAAGCCAGAGGGTCTTTGATGTTCAGCCTTGATTCTAGCACAGGTTAGGCATTTTCCGACGTAGAGAGCGATATCCCGTTTCATACCCGGCCACCAGTACCTATATCGAAGATCATGGTACATTTTGTCAGCACCGGGATGGATAGAGTATCGGGATTTGTGGGCTTTATCCATGATAATCTGTCGCTGGTTGGTTCGCTTGGGAATCCAAATTTTGTCTAAGAAGTGGAATATCCCGTTTGATTTGCTCACAAGCTGGGCTCCATCGTGGTAGATTCTTTCTTTCTTCAAGGTGCGTTCGTTGAAACATGCATGCTGGGCGTCGCGGATAAGAGCTTCGAGGTTGTGCTGGGCTTGAACATTACGAGTGCTAAGCAGGTAGCTCCGTCTGCTAAGTGCGTTGGCAACAACATTTGCCTTGCCTGGGTGATAACGAATCTCACATTCGTAATCGTTGAGAAGTTCTACCCATCGGCGTTGACGCATATTTAGTTCTCTCTGATTAAAGATGTGCTGCAGGCTCTTATGATCGGTGAAGATCGTACACCTTGTACCATACAGGTAGTGTCGCCAAATCTTTAATGCAAAAACAACTGCGCCTAGCTCGAGATCGTGGGTTGTATAGTTCTTCTCGTGGATTTTGAGCTGACGAGATGCGTAAGCTATGACCTTGTCGCGTTGCATTAGGACACAACCGAGACCAAGGTTGGAAGCATCACAGTAGACAATGAAATTATCGTTTCCGTCGGGTAGTGTGAGAACAGGAGCGTTGCAAAGCATGTGTTTGAGGGTTCAAAAGGCAGACTCTTGTTTGGTTCCCCAGACAAAAGGCTGATCCTTGTGAGTGAGAGAAGTGAGTGGTACAGCAATCTTCGAGAATCCTTCGATGAATCGTTGATAATAGCCCGCTAGCCCGAGGAAGGAGCGGACTTCAGTTGGGTTCTTAGGCGTAACCCAGCTCTTAACGGCTTCAATCTTCGCAGGATCGACGTGAATACCCTGACTATTTACGATGTGACCCAGAAACTGAACCTCCCCCAACCAAAACTCGCACTTGGAGAATTTGGCGTAGAGTTGGTTCCCCTGGAGTAACTCGAGAACCAAACGTAGATGTTGCGCGTGTTCGGCTCTCGTTTTGGAATAGATCAAGACGTCGTCGATGAACACGATGACGAAACGGTCGAGATATGGTTTACACACTCGATTCATCAGATCCATGAAAACTGCTGGTGCATTGGTTAGGCCAAAAGGCATGACAACGAATTCGTAATGGCCGTAACGAGTGCGGAACGCGGTTTTGGGTATATCCTCCTCTTGTATACGCAGCTGGTGATATCCTGATCGTAGATCGCTCTTTGAGAAACACGTAGCGCCTTGTAGCTGATCAAACAAATCGTCGATTCGAGGCAGAGGATAGCGGTTCTTGATAGTCAACTTATTCAATTCCCGGTAGTCGATGCACATCCAGAACGACCCTGTCACACCCCGACCACGTGGAACATACGAAACGTGGCGGAAATGTCGGGGAGTGTTGTAACAGAATTAATTGTTTCAAATCCATGGCAATTGAAGTTTCGTTTTATTGATTAAAAGTGATACAATGTCTAATCAATCAAGGAAATACAACATAATTAACTAGTCTTGCATCTTTTATTGTCACTAAAGCCCAAGTCTGCCTATATGTATCTTGATCATCTTATGCAACGGCTCCTGAAAAACACATGTGAAAATAGGTACGTCAGCATAAAAATGCCTGTGAGATACATAGGTTTTGTGAAAATAGGTTCCATGACTTATGTTTGAGAAAATGTTTAGTCATGAACCTTGTAATTTGCTTTGTTTTGCAATTCATTTAAAAAAAACAATGAGTTCAGATGATATGAATAAATAAGTAAATAATGTATGGTTAAATAAATGACCATGTAAGATGAGTTTGTATAAGATAAGTTGTTTGTAAAACAATGTCTTGTGAAAAGTATGTTATTTGTATAAAATGTTATATGTATCAAACTGAAATGATTCAAATAACGCTACAATATGTAATACCATACAAACACTTATATATAGGAAGTACCAGCGGCGTATCCACCATGCTTGTATCATATTACACACGCATCGTTACTTAATCACTTAATCAAACCAAACAATGTCAAAATGTCTATGTCAAATATCCATGTCAAATGTCTATGTCAAAATGTCATGTATGGCAAGTGAAATGTCTCAACTAAACCATATGCACAAAAACAAAGTATTGAAGTAAAACTTGGTTTAAATCAAAGTTATGTTTTGTGGGAAATGCATGATCAAATGTCAATCATGTTAAAATGTCTATGCCGAAATGTCTATGTCAAATACGGTTCACACGGTTCACAGATACAAACGGTTCACAGATATCAACGGATCACAGTCAAATGATTACAACGGTTCAATATGTAGTATAATGTGTTCATATGCTGGATAAGCATATGCAACAGAAAAGCAACGTAAAACAATGTACTAAGTACGCACACAATGGGCATACATAGCATGAAATGTAATGTAGAACGATGTACTAAGTATGCACACAATGGGCATACATAGCATAAAATGTAATGAAATCATGTACTATAATGTACTAATGAACATAGCAAGTATATGATGTCAAAACAGGAAAGCATGAAAGTAACAAGTAGGCACATGTGTTCCACCCCAAAACAGTTTGGAAAACAGTAAAAGAGGGGTCTATGTACTCACCTGAGATTGCTCAGTAGTCCTTGAGTAACAACTAAACAATGCTAGAGATCGCGGATATCAAACGGCACCTAGTATAGGTAGCTACATTAATAAACCGGACCTAAATCGGAAGATCGGGTAGTATTAGGGTTTGTAAACCAAACGAGTGTAGAGACTCGTGTCATTTGGTTTAACAAAGCCTACATACTAAATGAAACTTAACCTAAGTGTCTACGACCCATTACGACCCGTTTAGGTAGCTTATGCTACTTTAACGCGTCGTTCGCGTGAAACGCGTTCGGACCGCCTAACTAGCCCTATGACAAGTGTTATATGCCTAAACATATTACATAATCAGTTATGTGACAAAGGTTTAGGTTACATATGCTTAATTACCAATTATACATGAAAAGGGTATTCTGGTAATTTACCTAAGGCATATAAACTACCTATCATACAACTACTTAAACGATGTGACCATAGGGTATAACCTCGGAAGATTATTCCCTACCTACTATGGTCACCTAATGTGTTTGGTCGGATCCTAATGATCGACCAAACTGGGTCGGGTTCGAAGGTATAGGCGATTTATTAGATCGCCTACCCTACGACCCTAGACAACGTGGTAGTCAGTGGGCATAGTCCCAAGGGACTATGACCAACGTGATTACACTCACGTTGCGAAGTTCAAACGAACTTCGCATTGACCATTACTGGTCAACGCTGAAAGTCAAACAAAGTTTGACTTTCTGACTCGAAAAGCAGTAAAAATAAGGAAAAGAACGAAAGAATACTTACCCAGGGTCCCCGAATGCTAACCCAGATCAAAATAGCTCAGGTATGAAACGAAGGTTCCAACTTAGAGTCTTTTCAATCAGATTTGTGGGTTTTTAAGCCAAAGGGGGGTGGGTATTTATAGATAAAGTAGAGCCGTTAGGATCGTTTCTTGAATATCGTGCCACGATCCGAGCCGTACACTTGTCACAAAGGTTATGGAGCCACATATGCTCCTAATCTTAGTGATTAAGCAAGTTGCAAACATGTGGTTGTGGTTTAATTGGTTGCAACTTGCATTTAAAACACTGAATCTGGTCCAGATAGGGGCTCGCGTGACGCTAAGGACCCTCGCGTCACGCTAGGCCCCTGTTTTGGCAGATTTTTGCAGAAATGGTCCCTGTTGTGTTTTTAAGCGATTCTCGATGCGTTTGAACCCCGTTAACCTCATTTCAAGGCTCTAAAATGAAGTTAAAGTATAGGGAACTCAAAACATGCTCAAAAATATCTAGGATGTCGGTTCGTTTGGCCGTACGATCGCGATGTTCGCTTAATTACGACGGAATGCGCATAAGCGCGAAAAACGATCCAAATGACGCGACGAATGGATTTTTCTTAAGGAGAACACTAAAATATAATGTAGTCATGCTTACATAAATTTTTGGATGTCCAGATGTATTCAGAACGTAAGTTATGCGCGAAAATGCAAACTTGTGCACTTTTTGACACTTTTAGTCCCTGAATGACCCAAAAGTTTATTTTAGCACACCGAACCCCTAAAAGCCTATTTCTAAGCTATGTAAAGGATATTTATGGTATGTTTAACTTATGGTCATGTTCCGGAAGGTCTGTTACAGTTCAAATTGGCATACTTTCGCAGTTTGTCAACTTTAGTCCCTGTAAGCGATTTAACTTTGATTTCACCACACCAAACCTTCCAAAACTTATATCTAAGTTATGTATAGGTTATTTAAGGTATGTTAACCCTATTTCACTATTCCGGAGTGTTCGTTGCATTAAACTGGTTATATTTACGCATCAGTGCGCGTATAACCTTCCAGAAAGCGATATAGTGTTTGAAATCGAACAAGAATTGATATGTGTAAACGATACACATATTTTTACAAATCCCAAGTATGAAATACAATATTTCACTGGTTGGGCATTTGTTTGATGGTTGAAATGACACAGGTGTTACAGACCCATCCTTCTTTTTGACGAAAAGGACTGGTGCGCCCCAAGGAGAGGTGCTCGGGCGAATGAAGCCTTTTTCAAGCAGTTCCTGGAGTTGGGTTGAGAGTTCGCGCATTTCGGACGGCGCGAGTCGATAGGGGGCTCTCGCGATAGGATTAGCTCCAGGAATGAGATCAATGCGAAAATCAATATCACGCTTTGGAGGTAGTCCAGGAAGGTCCTCTGGAAAAACTTGAGGAAATTCTCGAACCACTGGAACATCTTTCACTTCCTTCTTCTCTTTCTTTTCCTTCTCCGCTGCTATGACATGAGCCAAGAAATCCCTGTATTCCTTGCGGAGATACTTGCTAGCTTGTAGGCATGACATAAGCTTGAGACCCTTCGAAGTAGTATCACCATAGACGCACAATGAATCACCGTTTGCGAGCGAAAAACGAATCATTTTATCGAAGCACACAACTTCGGCATGGTTTTCGCGAAGAAAGTCCATGCCTACTATGACATCAAAGCTTCCTAGTTGCATTGGAATGAGATCGATCGAGAAGATGTGATTGTTGAGCTCGAGTGTGCAATCACGAATAACAGAGTTTACAGCAATGGTTCTTCCGGTAACGACTTCAACATCGAATGCAGAGGAGAGTCGGGAACATTTACGACTAAGGAGTTTCTCGAATTCGAGTGACACAAAGCAATTATCGGCTCCAGTATCAAACAAACATGAAGCATAAATACCATTCACAAGGAACGTACCATTGACCACGTTGTTGTCGGCCTGGGCTTGACGCACATTGATATTGAAAGTTCTGGCGCGTGCTGCCTGTTGTTGTTGTTGCTGCTGTTGCTGCTGCTGTGGTTGCTGCTGTGGTTGCTGCTGCTGTGGTTGCTGCTGTTGTGGTTCTTGTTTCACTACCCTGTTCGGGCACATGTTGGCGAAATGATTCGGGTCGCCACACGTGAAGCATGCTCTGGCCTTGACTGCGGGTGCCGGAGGAGCTTGTTGACCCTGTGGGGCAGCGAGTAGAGCTTGATTGGCAGGAGCTTGACGAATACGGCAGTTGGCAGCAAAGTGGCCGTAGACGTTTCAATGAGCACAGAAGCGGCATTGAATAGCAGTCGGATGATGATAGGTGCAAGTAGGGCAGAGCGGGTGTGGTCCAGTATATGCACGCTTTGCAGGCGGTGCATTGGCCACAGGCGCCACTACTTGACGCTGTTGAGCAGGTACAACTTGGATCGGTGCAGCAGTAATCGCACAGTTCTTGTTGGTGGAGCTGTTCTTTCTCTTGTTCTTTCTCTTGTTGCTTGACGAGGTGGCTTCAGCAGTTGGTGCAGTAGTAGTGGCTTGATGCAGATGCTTGGAGGTCTTATCCCACACCCCAGCCTTGACCTTTTTGTCGTTGATTTCAGCGGCCAGCAGATAGGTTTCTTTGATCGTGGCGGTCTTGGCCGCCTGCACGAAATCAGCGAGGCAGTCGGGCAGGGCTCGGATGTACTTCTTGATGGTCATCTCAGGAGTCTTGACCTGGTCAGGACAGATAATGCTGAGCTGCTTGAAACAAGTAGTGAGGCCAGCATTGTCTCCATCCTTCTGATGTATGTGCCAGAATTCATCTTCAAGCTTTTGACGCTCGTGAGGAGGGCAGAATTCCTCTAGCATGACTTCTTTGAGCTCTTCCCACGACAAACCGTAAGCTGCATCATTCCCTCTCTTGTTCCTCTCGGCCGTCCACCAGTCCAAAGCACGGGACTGAAAGACGCCGGTAGCGTTCAGAGTTCGAAGGTCATCAGGGAAACCGCTTTGTCGTAGAGTAACCTTGATAGAGTCAAACCAGTGAAATAGTGCAGTAGGACCTCCTTCGCCTGTGAATTCTTTCGGCCCACATGACTTGAATTGTTTGAAACTGAAAGGTCTTGCGACAGCTCTAGGACCTTCGGTCCTCGATTCCTCGGATGATTTGCTGGCATTCTCATAGGCATCGCTCACCGCCTTTGCTACAGCTTTTGCGACGATGGAAGCAAGACGTCGGTCATTCCTTTCTCGACGAGAGAGTGGATGACGAGATCCAGACGACATTGTCTGCAATAGACATCGCCACGGAACTCAACACAGGTATTCGAATCTCACCTCACACGTCTACTACTACTAAAGCTCAGTAACACGTACCATGTAAACGCATATAGTCACGAATTCACATAATTGCACAATATCACATAAACATACAGAGCACATAATCACAGTATTCCTAAACTGATGAACACAGTAGCAAGACACACATAACTTAATCACTAAGAGCACCTACGAGCATACAAAGCATTCTGACGGCTTCTATTGTTGATTCATTAGCGATGAGTTGTGCGGGTTTTGTGTTTTAGCAGAAGCAATAGTGTTGGGTTGAAACCAATAGTACCTCAAAACGTTAACAAATAACAGAAAATGCATAAAATTTTCATAAAGATCGATAAATCGAAGGCAAATTGTCTGCGGCTAACAGACTTCGACTAACCAAAGTGGCTCGACTATTCGCAAGGATCCTGCACAATTACCTCCAGGACTATGCCTTGGCCTCGAGTCTCGGGCGTTGGCGCAATTCCCATTGGTTATATTGTGTCTTTAGATCGTTGGAGTTCATCGAACTTTGGTGGAAATTTGTATAAAAGCGGGACGAGTCGTCAAGGTTAGGGTTTCACCCCTATCTTGCAACTTCCGTCCTCGTTTTCGATAAAAGTTGAGGAGATTATTCATCAAAATATGGATTTCACTCCTGATTTGGTATAATTCCCCCCCGTTTGTAGCTAAAACGCAAGCTGATTAGGCAATTTTAGTTGAGAGTCCGTGGTTTTCACACCTATTCTCGGCCTTATTACCTGTTCACAACTTGAAAATTCGAGTGCAGTGATAGTAAAGAGTGAGTGATAGTGGCGAGTTTACGCATACGCGTGAGTTGGTCTGTTGGTTCTTAACGATAGACTAGGTCTCTAAGACTTCGACCCGGACTAGGTCGAGTCTTGCCTAATTCCCTATAGTTATGGCTCTGATACCAATCTGTCACACCCCAACCGATGGCGGAATCATCGGGGCGCGGCACTGAGCGAAACAGATTGTTCAGAAGTTTCCATAACAACTATCATTAACATTTAATTAAAGCATTACGTCCCATACCGTAACATAAATAGTCAAACAAGTTATTACAGACAACATCGAAACAAATATTCTGTTCCGACAACTCAGATTTAGATAAGTAGAAATTGTTTATCTGCTTCTAGAGACCCCTAATAAGTTATCTACAGACAACTATCTGTTGGGCTCTAAAGCTTTATTCTAGCCTCCCATTCCTACCACATATGCGTCCTAAGCACCTGTCACATACGTTAAAATAATTTCAATACATAAAATGTAAAGGTGAGCATACAAGTTTGATAATAGCATATAGAGTTCGAATTCGTTTACGCATAACCAGCACGTACACATAGTGAAATGAAGCACGTTAGTTATCGACATAGATCCATCGATACCAATGACTGCGGGTTGACTGCCCGAGGCAGTTCGCAATACACGATTACCACTGTAATCCATGCAAGTAAAAGATCCTTAACAACCCCCGTGTGAACGGGTGCTGAGTCCAAACTATAGTACTATCGTTGCTAAGGCAGGTAGACAGCATTCCATGTGTAAACATAACAAACAAGCATTCATAAGCCACGTATAACATGCATTAATGGTTAAGCGTTAAAATAGTCGGAGTAGTGTGATAGTTGTAGTTTGAATAGTTGTAACGTATGTAACACCCAAAAGTGCTGAAAGCAAAAAGGGTTCGAGTATACTCACAGCGATATGGATTGAAGGGAGCGCTTTACAGCGAGTACGGTTAGCCTGAATAGATTCGATAATGTAACGATAAGTGGCGCGTAAAACAGTACAAGTGAGCGTGGGTAGGATAACTGATCGTGCGGATCAGTTATCCGTGAGTAGAAGTCATCTATGCGCATGACCAATCCGTGCGGATGGTGATGCGTGCGGATGGTGATGCGTGCGGATGGTGATCCATCCGGATAAGTTATCCGTGCGTGCGACTGTCCATGCGGGTGGTAACCCGTGCGGACTAGTTGTGCGTGCGGATGACTTATTTGTACAGACAAGTTGTTTGTGTGGATAAACGTTCAAGTGGATTGTTTCTTCCTAAGATGTGTTTGTGTATGATGGCTTGTGCTTTGGAGTTTTCGTTGTAGCATTTAGAAAACACATAAGTGTTTCTACCTTTCAAGCCGGTCGCGCGGACGGCAGTCCGTGCGTATGGTAGTCCGTGCGGGCAGCCTGTGCGCGCGGGTAGAGACAATCCGTCCGGATAGCCTGTCCGTGCGTACGACTTGGCCGTGCGGATGAAGATTGTTTGATTTTCATTTTAAGGCCTTAGTATCTCATGATCCGAAGAGTAATCCATTCAGAGGTCGTCCGCCCGGATTGCTCGTTCGTCGATACTCAAACCTTGTTTGGAAAGCGGGTCCCAAGGGTAGTCCGTGTGGGTGACAACCCGTACGTATGACCTGTGCGTGCGGATGGTAATCCGTGCGCACAGCTTGTCCGTGCGGACAGCTTGACCGTATGGACAACTGGTCTGATTGTTCCGTCCGTCTACACTTGGTTTCTGTTGTCGTTTATCGAGACGTTCTGATTACGTGGCAACCACTTGGAGTTGTGTTCTCACCCGCTCGACTAGACCGGTCAGGAACCACCCTAACTTGGCCTGTCGGCAGCTTAGAACGGTCGTTCCGGTTGACCCCGAAATCAGTTGTCTGTGGGTAGAATTCAGATCTAAGACTAGTGCATCACTATTAACGAGTAGAACACTAGAAACGATCAGATTCGTACTGATTTTAAGGGAAAAAGAAAGGAGAGAACTTAGGTTTATTTCTTCCAACTCTTTTATCCTTAGAAAAGTTTAGATCTAGGTGGGATTATTGTGAAATCTTGTGGAAATCGTTTAGATCTGAGATATTCTTGGTGGAATGAGGTCAAGCTTGAAGTTCATAAGAACTTCAGGATGACGTCACCCGAGAATACCTCAAATCCGGATGATTTCATGGTTAAAAGTGAAGATTTGAAAGATGGAAATGTGTAGAATTGTGTAGTGATCAAAGATGTACAAGAATTAATGCAAGATCTTACCTGGATTGAGAGAAATCTGAGAAAAGGTGAAGAATGCGTGCGGTTCGGACGTCACTTGCCAAAAGTGGAAAAAAGTGGAGAGTTACCCGTGTATTTATAGGATGCCAAAAAGGGATGGGGTGAGCCGTGCGCATGGCACGCACCCGGGTAGGCTATCCGCGCGGACTGGTCATCCGTGCGGACTGGCCATCCGTGCGGATTGGCCATCCGTGCGGATGCCGCCTGCTTTGGTGTGTTCGGTGCGACGTTGATTCGGTTTCGATTTGCGAGCGATTCGATAGGGTTTCCTAGTCAAATTACTTTCAGTCCCAACTACTTCTTATATGGTTCAACTCGGAATTCGGGTTCGGGTTCGTTTACGTTCGAGCTAGACTTCGAGTTCGATTGAGTTCGCTTGATTATCACAACACATCATAAAATAAACATGCACAGGTAACACGTAAGGCACACACACACGTTTAAACAACAAGTAAAATACACAGTTCGAGTTACGGTTTGACATCGATTTGATTATCATAGCTTGATTAACTTTATCGCATTGTTACTTCCTATCATTCAAAGTCGTAGGTCGATTGAAATGCGGTTAGCGTGATTCGATTATTGTAATGTACAACATTTACTCCACATAATATAAATAAAATAGAAACATTTCTACGAGTCAAGTCGCGCGAAATCGGTCGTTGACTTTGACCTTGACTTTGACTTTCACTCGTGAAAACACGGGGTGTTACAGTGTTGATTGGGCACGGCCCCGTGTTTAGCTACTGTCTGACTTAAAACAGGATTGCCAGTACCAAAGATTGGGCACGGGTCGTGTTCAGCGGGCATGGCCCGTGAAGAGTTCTGCAGAAGCTGAAAATTTAAGAAAAAATCCTAAAAAAAAGTAGAAAAATAAGAAAAACGATTAGGCCGTTGATTCCTAACTTTCTTAAAATCCTTGTGTCCCCGGCAACGGCGCCAAAAACTTGATGTGCCTTAGGTGTGATATATATTTAAGTATATTTTAAGCCCTTTTAACACTTTAGCCAAGTTTTTAATTATAAAACTGTAACAACGATAAATTTATTTAGTGATTTTCCCATAAATAATCACAATTATTGAGTATTTTTATTTATACCTTCATGTTAAAATACTGATTTATTAAAAACTTTTACAATTTAAAGTGATACAACATAATGTGGTTTAATTCGCCATTTTAGAATAACGATGAAACAACATTGCGGAAGCTTCGTTTAACGTGTGTTCGGTTCTTGCTCGATGCTTGATCTTCATCCGGGACTCTCGACATTCACCTGTGATCAAAACCAACTTAAAAGTCAGTTTTGATAATTAAATAACTAGTACAACAAGGAAGATTGGGTCAAATAATCGAATTAAACAAGGAAATCAAGTAATTCTAACATTGATATCTTTGTTCCAGAAACAAAGACTTGAATCTGGCCTCCACCGTAACTTACGGTGGGCACCGTACCGTAAGTTACGGTGGCCCCAGATATAAACTTCCCCCACCATAAGGCAGGAGGTAACTGCCGTAATGTTTTCAGCCTCCACCGTAACTTACGGTGCCCACCGTAAGTTACGGTGGCCCCTCCATCAGGCCCTCCCATTTTGCCATTTTTGACACGAAAACTTTCGTATCTTTCAATCCGCTTGTCCGTTTAACCTACCATTTCTTCCTACATGATTGTAATTTGATCCTCCATCATATGGAGTTAAAATCCAACATCCGGATTAACAAAATTTAAGACTTTTAAGTCTTTGGCTTATTACCCTTTTTACCAAATTTTGACCCGTTCGCGATTTTATCAAACAAACATGTTTACTTGATCTATAAACTCATGAGAATCATAATTTCAATATTTCCTATCAAATTAATCATAAATCATGGGTTTCTTACTTAGTTAGAACCCGTTTACGTTCAAGTGCTTATTTTGACCCATTAAGGGTATTTAAGCACTTTAAAGCTTAAAATCGCTTCCATTCATTTCTAGCATCATATTCCTACATTTCTTATAAAGTAATCTTCCACCACAACTATACGTGTGGTGGATTAAATGTGGATATCTATATGTTCCTAGTTTTACCCCTCGGATTATTGTTTTACGTCAAAGACTCATATAAAGTCATTCGACCCAAGAATTTACATCTTTCACTATCTTTTCTTATTCTAAGCATTTATTTAATCATAAAACTTGTTTCCGAACCTCTTGCAAGGGTCGTTTGTTCGAATTAGCTTACAAGGGCAATTTGGTCGATTTTTATCCTTTCTTTAATACAAAGAAACTTTTAAATACTTGTTTGACCCAAAAAAAAATCCGACCTTTTAACTATAATCTTGTTTATAAACCCATGTGTTTCTAAACACCATAATCATAACTCAATTTATTCAGTTTACCTAAAAGATATCTGAATAACTATATTTTAACCTTGTCTAACTCTTATAGAATCTCAAGTTCTACATGATGAGTTGAATCATTATACATACCTGGCTCGGATTAATATATTGACCCGTTTCAATACCTTGACTTAGTAGCCGCTAAGCAATAGCGATGTGCGTATCCATTTGATATTTATTCCTATAAACATGTAACTCGACAAACCATTAGTCGATGTTGTCAAAGGGTGATAATTTCACCTTTTGACCCGTTTATTTACCTAGTGATCTTCGTCACATCAACTAAATGCCAATTTCATATATTATGCTAATTTAAAGTCTACTAGCGAAAAATACGAAATCAAGCATAACGTAACGGAATCATAGTTACGTACCTTTTTAAGCATCCTTCTCAAACGCGTATTTCCACCAGCTTGTCCACTTGACAATCCGGATTCCTCGCCTAAAGAGTTCAATTCACAATCCGTTTAGAACCCTTTTTATAATTCTTAACGCACAATTTGCCACTCAAATCAAATATTCGTTTTTAGTCCGAATTTTCAACATTTCTTTTCTCTTAGGCATTATATCAAACACCTAATGAGCATGATTTCATATAATTCACAATCAAGTTATTGACTAACTATTTAGCCAAGATTTAAGCATCATGTCGCATGTTCATGTCAAATTTTTATATCAAAAATTCTGGATTTTCTTCATGGAGCTCAAATACACTAGGTTAACAAAGATAATCCTAGTGTTTAGCATAATTCTACAAAACCCACTTGACACATGAGTGTATGATCATGAATTCACAACCATGAACATCAATTCAACAAATAAATGACTAGGGTTTACTCCTAGACAAAGTTTCATCCCTAATTTCATCCAAACAACGAACATGCAAGCTCAGATTCGAATCTCATGTGTTCATCAAAATTTGAGATGGAACCAAAGTGGGAATTTTGACATACCTTATGATCCCTTCACTGAGGTGATCACTAGTTTGTGCTCGGATTTCGATTTGGGTTCGATTTCCCCTTCCAATTTGTTGATTTTGTGCTTGTTAGGGTTTGAGTAAGGGAACCCCCTTGGCTCCTGTGATTGTCTCGACCAGAACACACACTTAGAGTGTGTGTTTTGGTGTTGATGTTTTATTAAATTAAACTAGTTTCCAGCTTATCACCTTTAGTCCCTCTACTTCACACAAGTTTGCATAAAGGGTGTTTTAACCCTGCTTTTCTTATTATTCCAAGACTTATAACTAACTAGGTTAATATTCCTAGTTACTTGGTGGGTCCCGGGAGTTATAACCCGTTTTACTTTAAGTCCCGTTAACTCGGGCTCTTATAAACTCAATTCCTTAAAACTTTGATTCGCTTGTATTTAATATTAGGATTTCTTATTTAAATCCAAATATTCACCGGGTTATTTTTACTACTAACGGTACTTTACCCGTCTTTTAGTATAAACGGAGTTTGATTACTAAACCCGTTTTCGGGGTGTTACTAGTCTACCCCCCTTAAAGAGGTTTCGTCCTCGAAACCCTTTCTTACATAATTCATTGAGTTTAAACTCAATGTATTTGATCCGAGAAATCTTTTAAACATTACTTATACTTTTAACCAATTGTTAGTATTACCAGATAAGTATGGTAACATCTTTTTGGTCACTAATTGTCTACGTATCTCATACGACATAGTGCAACTTGAAATAACGTAATCTCGTTATTTCCACCCGTTTAGTTAACTTAGCGATATTCATCGCTTTCATATACTCTCGAATTCTTTATGAATCCGTTACTTTGACCCGTTTAAAGGTCTTTAGTGAAATCTCTCACTTTTAGCAACAAATTCTTTTGTTTTCAAATTTATTTATTCGGTTCAGTTATACCGAATCTACCGCTTACAAGCAAACCAAATTTCTTGATTTGAATTGCTGACCTTAACCGGTCTCACTAACTAGACTTATTAGTCCAGTTACTTTTACCGCTCGCTTGGTTATAATGTGATTGTTGGGATTGAACCCTACCAGAGGAACAGATAATGTAAAGCCAAAACCAGGTCACTACAGAGGATTCACAATAAACAGTAGTTTACACTTTGCTCTCTCCTTGACAGTGGTTATCTATTAGCTGATGAACCTTAAGTACTGCTCAAAAGAACAACTGATGATCCAAACGCTGATGTAATTCTAAAGACTGCTGAAGACAAACTCTGTTGCTCTATCTACTGCTGTCTCTTAAGTGCTGCTGAAGACACAAACACTGCTCATTCAAGGATTGATCACCTTTGAAGAAAGCACTGATGTTGTTGTTGAGCATCAGTGCTTAGGCTACAACAGTGGAACGTGAAGCAGTTGTTCCCTCATGTTTTGTATTTTATTTATTATCAGTTGTTAGACATCAGTAGTTTGTGTAAGGACAGTAGATATAGGTTGTTAGGCTGTTAGACGTCGCTTTCATGGTGACGTCAGCTGAGATACCCCAGTGGTTTGGTTTGCCTATAAATGTGACAGTGCCCTGTACTGTTACATTTGATTGACTGAGTGGGTTCTTCTCCTCATGTCTAATCCTTTCATCTTGTGTGCAACCAACCTTGGGACATCAGGCTGAGGGGGAGTATAGTTTGTAAGCTTATCTGCAATCTTTTGCTTTGATTTGTAAATCTTTTGACTCTATGAGAAGCAATCGTTTATCAAACTATTTTCTCCTTTGATTGTGTTTACAAAGTTTGTTTTCATTTCCGCTGCACTTAACATGTTTTCATATTCATTTCAAACAAACAAACACTATCATGAGAGCCTCCGATCCTAACAATTGGTATCAGAGCCCGGACAGTCAAATTCGATCCAACAATCAATTTGACATAACAGTTCGGCTCAAAATTCATTGATACTAAGGTTGGTTGTATTTTGTTGAAAAACAGAGTATCAATTAAATCATGTTCAAAATGGTTATTCAAAAACTCTGTAAATCAACCAAGATGTCATATGACACACAAATTCCACACAACAAGAAAATTCATGCACAAGATCCTCATGGTTTCTAGATCTGAAAGCAATATCTGTTAAACCATGAGATCATTTTTATCTTCCAAATTGATTTAAACTGTTGATGTGTAATCTGTGTTGTTTTCATTAAATACTAAAGTACAAACCTCAGATTAACAAAACCTATGTTCATAAAAGCATTGTTGTTTTTGTTAACACTAAAAGAGGGAAATTAACACTTTAGTCTTTTAGATCCTATGTGTTAAAACAGGTTGAGTCCTTCAAAAGGACAAAATCAACTTTGTTAAAATACTTTGAGGAATTTCACAAAAACTCAGAAGTGTTATAAACATAAAACACTTATGAGTCAAAGTTTAGGGTAATAATGGTAATTAAGCAACTATGTGCATTTATCTGTTCAGAAAAAGGTTTTGATTCCAGTAAATGAACTTCAAAGAGGACTAGACAAATGTTCAAAAATTTTCTCCATATGTCCTCAGGTTTGCAATCAACTGACCATTTTCAAAAACTTGTGAATGATTTGATTATATACTCTATTAAAATTATACCAGATCCTTTTTGTTACTCTTCTCAGAAAATTCTTTAACTATTTTTTGTTGTTCAAAGGATTTTCTCAAATAACCAGGATATATTATTCATTTTTTTAATATATTTGGAACTCTTGCTTGTTTTTGTTGGCAATAGTTTCAGCTCCTGTGAGGATGCAATACCTTATTTTTGGTGGTATCTGTGTCCTCATAAATGGGTCAAAAGGAAATGGTACATATGTCATGTTCATGTCATACTCAGGTTTGCTCTTAAATTTTCATCAAAAATTGATTGCAAACTTTGCTTAAATTACTAGGGTACTCATGTTTTAATTGAATAAGAAACGAAAATGAGTGGCCTTAGTAAAAAGTCTTCATTATCTGGGGTACTAAACCACTGTCTTTCAAAATTGACATGTGATAAAACCTTGAATGTAAATCCTCAAAACAGTTGCTGAAACACCTGTTCTTCAGAATTGTACCATTTACCCTAACCACTGTTTTGCTCAAACGTCTGATCTCTAAACACTGTCCACTGCTGAAAGTTAACCACTGTTCCCTCATTTTCTTGACAAACACTGATGCTCAAAATCAGTGTCTTATCCACTGATATGCTATCCACTGATAGTAAAAATCATCCACTGCCCATAATTTTTACCATTGTAACCACTGATGCTTGATACGTCAGTGGCTCTTAAACAACTGTTCTCCATAATTCATCTGTTTCATCAGTGTTTGACACGTGGTCAGTTTTTAGCCCTCAGATTGAAATAACTGCTGCCACATCAGCGATCATAATTTAAATAAAACCCTGCCCTAAACCCCCAAACAGGGTTTTACACTGTCGAATTGAATTCCAAAATTATCTTCTCATAGCAGTTTTCAACCCTTCTTCTCAAAACCCTCAAAATCATTCTCCGATTCTTCTTCATCAAAATGACGAAGTCAAAAGGAAAATCAAAATCAAAACCTACATCACCACCACCTTCAACTGAGGCCGCTCAAACGGCTGAAGAAACCATTGAAATACCATTCAAACAATCTCACAATTATTTGGGTTTACTCACAAAACCCAAAGACAACCACACCTTCGACCCCATCATTGATGCAATAACTGGATCAAAGTACAAAACTTTGTTGACGGTAAATGCTCCCATATATCTTCAAACCCAGAGAGAGTTTTGGAAAAAGGCGACGCTTGAAAAACAAGACGATAAAGTCATTGCCATTAACTCCTCGATACAGGGAAAAGCGATCAAAATCACATCACAATCGATATCAGAAGTCTTCATACTCGATGATCAGAACGGTAAAACCTCTTTTGACAAAAACGAGTTAAAAGCTGATTTTCTGAAAAGGGGTTATGCAGAAGAATCAAAGGTAGATACCCTACAAAAGGGTTATTTTCCATCTGCACCCAGGTTTTTATTTCACACACTCTTGATGTGTGCTTCAAATAAAACAACATCTTTCAACGAAATACCTTTGAAAATTCAAAGCCTGGGTTACGCTATTTTGAATAATAAAGACTATAACTACTCCCAGGAGATTTTCAATGACATGGTGAAAAACGTTGAAAGTAAAGCATTTTTACTTTTTCCAAGATTTTTGAGTTACTATTTTGAACAAAAATTTGCAAAGGAAAATTTAAATTTGCTAAAACAAGGTGTTCATTGTCAAATAAAAAGCTTAACAAAAGAAACATTTTCAAGGATGATGGCACCAATAAAAACAAAAGCAGGGGTACCTGAGCAGATTTTAGCGGTTACAACTGCTCCTCAGGTATCAGCTGCTGAGCCCACTGCTCCAGGTGATCAAAGCAGCAAAACCACTGCCTTGAAACCCACACCTGACATAACCAAAAAGACCAAAAGAAAAACATCCAGAAAACCCACCAAACCCAAAACAAAGGCAACTCTGGAAGATGAGATCCCAGAGGAAATGCCTGTGATAACACAAAAGTCACCACAAACCACTGCTGTTACTTCCTCACAGCAGTTGGAAGAAAGATCTCAACCCATAACCGAAACTCCTCCTGCATCCTCACAAAAGGATCAGGTTGTAAGCACAGGGACACCACAATATGAAGCTCTGAATCCACTCGGATCCATCTTCCTCAGTCCTGATCCCAAGGACATGTCTCTTTCAACTCCCATCCCCTCACCAATCATAATGCCACAATCCATGCTACCTTTGTTGCATGCAGCTGTTATAGCTCAGACACAAACCAGTTCCTCTCTATCACCTATCACTGAGAGCATACATCAACTAGTGACTGGGTCTGATGCTACTACTCCTGCTATCCCAGCAACAGTTGAGGAGGTTACACTGCAGGAGTTACAAGTAACTCTTGTCAGTAGTTCAAGTGGAGCAGCAACTACAAATGTTGGATCAACAGGTCTACATTTGGACAGTTGTTTCATCAGTCAGACTCCCTTGAAGGCAATCTCTTCCATAGCACCTCTGAAAATCGCTAGTGAGGCTATTTTGTCCACTAGTAACATTAAAGATTTATCAAGTGCTGAAGAGAGAAGTCCCCAGTACCAAGAACAAGGGGCATCAATGGGTGACTTTTGGGACTCAGTTCCTAAGTCAAACATTGATATAACCACTGCTGGTGGGAATTCAGATGATCCTACTAAAGTAGGTGATGATTCAAAATATCAGGAATTGACGGACAGGGTTGACAAACTGGAAATCTAAGTTGCTGAAATAAAGGAGATGGTGCAAGAGATTTTAAAAGCTCAAAAAGCACAATCCACTGCTGCCCCACCACAATCTGCTGTTCCTGCTCAAGCACCTGCACAACAGGCATTTGCTGCAAATGAGCTATGGAATATTTTTCAACCCATGCTTGAAGCACAGCAACAAATGGCTGACAAAAAGCATGCCATTCAAGTACAAATGCTGTCCAACATGATGGAATCAAGGTTCAAGGATACTCAAGCAGATATCAAGGCTATTAAGGCCAGTATCCAAATTGCTACTGGCAAAGCTCCTTCAACTTTACTATTCTTTGATGACACCCTTGCAGATAATGCCAAAAAGGGGGAGATATTGAAGCAAATGAAGAAGAAGGGAATTGAACATGGCCTTCATGTTGAGCCTGAAAAAGAAAAAGAAAAAGAAAAAGAAAAGCAGGTCTCAAAACCTGTTAGCCAAACAGCTGATACACCAGTGGTTACAAAAACTGCTGTCAGTAGCCAAACAGCTGCCATTACATCAACACACACAACTCCAACACACACCACTCTATCACACACTATTACAACCACTGTTCCACCATCATCATTATCTACAATCACACAATCACCATTGCTTCCTGTTATAAAACAGAAGACAACAGATGTTACAACATCTGTTGTAATGACAGCAGTGGTTGAAGCACCAGTTGTTTCAACCACTGTCAGTCAACCACAATCCACTGCCATACAATCTACAACCACTGATCCACCCAAAACATCATCTGCCCCTTCTTCATTAAAAAGGAGAAGGAATCTCATATCAGATGATGATTCACCACCCCCATCACCACCATCACTTCCATCCCCTGCTCAAAAGCAGAAGACAACTGCTGACATATCAGCAGTTGTAATGACAACAGATGTTGAGACACCAGTTGTCTCAACAGTTGTTAGTCAGTCATCCACCACTGCTCTCACCTTTTCTACTTCACAGCCAAAGCTCTTCAACAGAATAAGAAAGCCAATCACTGCCGATGAGGGTATGCATGATCCTAATGCTGCAAAATATCCACTGGAACTTGAAGCTATCAAAAATGAGATGAGGCAATTCTATACAGAAGAGGATCCTCCAAAAAGAAGATTCTCTTCACTCATAGGCTACATGCCACCAGAGGATATGAATGATTACCTCAAACTCAAGGCAAGGCAGGCCAAAGTACAAGCCAATGTTGACAGTGAAAAAGAAAAGTTAAGCGAAGATGGCATTGCTAAAAGACTGGAGTTCTACTTAACAAAAGTAAAGCAGATAGAAGAATTTGCACAGGAACTAATCAAAGAAAAGGCTGAACAACGCAAAAAGCTAAGAAAACAATATCTCGCCTACATTATGAAAGAAAAATTCTATCCTGCTGAAGAAAAACAGTTTGAAGAATGGCCAATAATCGCTCTAAAGCATGAGGCTGAGAGGATTGACAGAATCAAGAATGATTCCACAAAGAAGAAAAATCCTCCAAACTGGAACAAATTCAAAAAGCTCATTGCTGATTTCACTGCTGAGTATAAAAGAAAGAAAGAGGAGCTGGTGGATGCAAAAATAGACTCTGCTGAAGCCATATCAAAGTGGTCAAGAAAGCAGACTGATGAAGCCTACAAAAGGCTGAAGAAAAGAAAGACAACTGTTTCAGGCACTTCTAAAAAGCAAGAACAAATGATGAAGCTTGAACAGAAGATGGGAAACCTCGACACACTGTTCCGGTCTACTTTTGCAACAAATCAAGAAGAGGGAGAACAGTTGACTGAAGAAGAGGTAGAGAAAAGGAAGCAGAGTACTTCAAAGATACCATCATAAAAATGGGTCTAAAAGAAGAAACCTCAACAAAGCTTCAAAGCCTTTTTAAGGCGTTAAACAAACCTGCGACTCCAAACACTGCTGAAGACAAGACAGAAGCTGAACGACAAGAACTTATTGAACAAGAAACTTCAGAAGATATAGCTGCAGCTAACAAAGTCTTTGAAGAAGCTTTCAAAAGAATGTCTGAAAGTCTGCAGTTGTTTTCAAGGCCATTATCCCTCAACTCATCTTCAAATAATTCTCTCCCAAGAAACCCACTTGGCTTAAAAATACTAAAGTGGATGTCTGATCAAAAGACTCACGTATTGACCCTGGTCAGAGCCAATGGCGATGTGAAGCACATATCAAGGAAAGAAGCACTAGGCCTTAGTGTTCAAGATTTGCAGGATCTCCTTGGGCTTTCATTGTGTAGGGATGAGGACGACCAGAGTGCAAAGGAATTTGAAGTTGAATTCAAAGTACAAGCTAAGGCACTCTTGATGAGTAATAAAGGTCCTGAATAATGGAAGGTTTTGGCATTATCTGTTCCAGGGGGAGATTGTTGGGATTGAACCCTACCAGAGGAACAGATAATGTAAAGCCAAAACCAGGTCACTACAGAGGATTCACAATAAACAGTAGTTTACACTTTGCTCTCTCCTTGACAGTGGTTATCTATTAGCTGATGAACCTTAAGTACTGCTCAAAAGAACAACTGATGATCCAAACGCTGATGTAATTCTAAAGACTGCTGAAGACAAACTCTGTTGCTCTATCTACTGCTGTCTCTTAAGTGCTGCTGAAGACACAAACACTGCTCATTCAAGGACTGATCACCTTTGAAGAAAGCACTGATGTTGTTGTTGAGCATCAGTGCTTAGGCTACAACAGTGGAACGTGAAGCAGTTGTTCCCTCATGTTTTGTATTTTATTTATTATCAGTTGTTAGACATCAGTAGTTTGTGTAAGGACAGTAGATATAGGTTGTTAGGCTGTTAGACGTCGCTTTCATGGTGACGTCAGCTGAGATACCCTAGTGGTTTGGTTTGCCTATAAATGTGACAGTGCCCTGTACTGTTACATTTGATTGACTGAGTGGGTTCTTCTCCTCATGTCTAATCCTTTCATCTTGTGTGCAACCAACCTTGGGACATCAGGCTGAGGGGGAGTATAGTTTGTAAGCTTATCTGCAATCTTTTGCTTTGATTTGTAAATCTTTTGACTCTATGAGAAGCAATCGTTTATCAAACTATTTTCTCCTTTGATTGTGTTTGCAAAGTTTGTTTTCATTTCCGCTGCACTTTACATTTGCATATTCACAAATTGTTCAAAACATACAAACAAACACTATCATAAGAGCCTCCGATCCTAACAATTGCTCTCTTGAACCTGAAAAAGAAAAAGAAAAAGAAAAACAGGTCTCAAAACCTGTTAGCCAAACAGCTGATACAGCAGCAGTTACAAAAACTGCTGCAGCAGCAGTTACAAAAACTGCTGTCAGTAGCCAAACAGCTGCCATTACATCAACACTCACACCCCCAACACATACCACTCTATCACACACCACTACAACTACTGCTCCACCATCATCATCTACAATCATACCATCACCACTGCCTCCTGTCATAAAACAGAAGACAACAGATGTTACAACATCTGTTGTAATGACAACAGTAATTGAAACACAAGTTGTTTCAACCACTGTCAGTCAATCACTGCCACAAACCACTGCTATCCAATCTACCACCACTGATCCACCCAAAACATCATCTGCTTCTTCTTCATTAAAAAGGAGAAGAAATCTCATATCAGATGATGATTCACCACCATCACCACCAACATCACCACGTCCATCCCCTGCTCAAAAGCAGAAGACAATTGCTGACATATCAGCAGTTGTTAGTCAGTCATCCACCACTGCTCTCACCTTTCCTACTTCACAGCCAAGGCTCTTCAACAGAATAAGAAAGCCAATCACTGCCGATGAGGGTATGCATGATCCTAATGCTGCAAAATATCCACTGGAACTTGAAGCTATCAAAAATGAGATGAGGCAATTCTATATAGAAGAAGATCCTTCAAAAAGGAGATTCTCCTCACTCATAGGCTACATGCCACCAGAGGATATGGATGATTACCTCAAACTCAAGACAAGGCAGGCTAAAGCAAGAGCAAAATTTGAAAGTGAACGTGAAAGTCTAAGCGAAGAAGGCATTACTAAAAGACTGGATTTCTTCCTTGAAAAGGTAAAGCAGATGGAAGAATTTGCACAGGAACTAATCAAAGAAAAGGCTGAACAACGCAAAGAGCTAAGAAAACAATATCTTGCCTACATTATGAAAGAAAAATTCTATCCTGCTGAAGAAAAACAGTTTGAAGAATGGCCAATAATCGCTCTAAAGCATGAGGCTGAGAGGATTGACATAATTAAGAAAGATCCTACAAAGAAGAAGAATGCTCCAAACTGGAACAAATTCAAAAAGCTCATTGCTGACTTCACTGCTGAGTATAAAAGAAAGAAAAGGGAGCTGGTGGATGCAAAAATGGATACTGCTGAAGCCATATCAAAATGGTCAAAACAGCAGACTGATGAAGCCTATGAAAGGCTAAAGAAAAGAAAGATAACTGTTTCAAGCACCTCAAAGAAGCAAGAACATATGATGAAGCTTGAACAGAAGATAGGAAACCTCGACACACTGTTTCGGTCTACTTTTGCAACAAATCAAGAAGAGGGAGAACAGCTGACTGAAGAAGAGGTAATAGAAAAGGAAGCAGAGTACTTCAAAGATACCATCACGATAATGGGTCTAAAAGAAGAAACTTCAACAAAGCTTCAAAGCCTTTTTAAGGCATTAAACAAACCTGCATCTCCAAACACTGCTAAAGACAAGACAGAAGCTGAAAGACAAGAATTTATAGAACAAGAAACTGCAGAAGATATAGCTGCAGCAGACAAAGTCATTGAAGAAGCTTTTAAAAGAATGTCTGAAAGTCTGCAGATGTTTTCAAGGCCATTATCCCTCAACTCATCTTCAAATAATTCTCTCCCAAGAAACCCACTTGGCTTAAAAATACTAAAGTGGATGTCTGATCAAAAGACTCACGTATTGACCCTGGTCAGAGCCAATGGCGATGTGAAGCACATATCAAGGAAAGAAGCACTAGGCCTTAGTGTTCAAGATTTGCAGGATCTCCTTGAGCTTTCACTGTGTAGGGATGAGGATGACCAGAGTGCAAAGGAATTTGAAGCTGAATTCAAAGAACAAGCTAAGGCACTCTTGATGAGTAATAAAGGTCCTGAATAATGAAAGGTTTTGGCATTATCTGTTCCAGGGGGAGATTGTTGGGATTAAACCCTAACAAAGGAACAGATAATGTAAAGCCAAAACCAGGTCATAACAGAGGATTCACAATAAACAGTAGTTTATACTTTGCTCTCCCCTTGAAAGTGAGTTATAACATCTGATGGTCTCTAACTGCTGCTCATAATCAACTGCTGTGCCCTTTCAACTGCTGATATGATCCTAAAGACTGCTGAAGACAAACTCTGTTGCTCTATCTACTGCTGTCTCTTAAGTGCTGCTGAAGACACAAACACTGCTCATTCAAGGACTGATCACCTTTGAAGAAAGCACTGATGTTGTTGTTAAGAATCAGTGCTTAGGCTACAACAGTGGAACGTGAAGCAGTTGTTTCCTCATGTTTTGTATTATTATTACAATCAGTTGTTAGACATCAGTAGTTTGTGTAAGGACATTAGATATAGTTTGTTAGGCTGTTAGACGTCGCTTTCATGGTGACGTCAGCTGAGATTCCTCAGTGGTTTGGTTGGCCTATAAATGTAACAGTACCCTGTACTGTTACATTTGATTGACTGAGCGGGTTCTTCTCCTCATGTCTAATCCTTTCATCTTGTGTGCAACCAACCTTGGGGTATCAGGCTGAGGGGGAGTGTAGTTTGTAAGCATTTCTGTAATCTTTTGCTTTGATTTGTAATCTTTTGACTCTATGTGAAGCAATTGTTTATCAAACTATTTTCTCCTTTGATTGTGTTTACAAAGTTTGTTTTCATTTCCGCTGCTCTTAACATGTTTTCATATTCATTTCAAACAAACAAACACTATCATGAGAGCCTCCGATCCTAACAGTGATTCTACCTCACATTGCATTTCTTGACCGTGATCGTGTCACATCATGTTTAATTCATATCAACCTTTCATTTTCGAAAACATTGCCCCTTTTTTTCGAATATATCGTCTTGCGCCTATTAGTGTCCAGACTTGTATCCTTCATGCTTACTATTTAAATTCCTATCAGAATTTATATTTGTAAAAACGTTATTTCTTGCTAAAACCAAAGTTTTAGTTTTAGGATCTTCTCTTTAACTTTTGTCTGAATTATGAATATTGACAGTCCATAATTTATTCCTTTACAGCCTTAGTTTTATGTGGGGATTCTCAACTGATTCCCTCGCTTTATCTAATTAACCCGTAGGTTTTATCACTTAGCCTTATGGGCTAACCTGATTAGACTTTCACCTCTTTAAGGCGAAGTCCTTATAATTTCTTTCTAATCATGACCCGTGGGTCGTTTTAGTCTCGTAGACCTTTCCATTGTTTACAGCTCTACAGGTAAGGTTGACCCCCTAGTTCATTCTTTACTCATGTCATTCTTAAAATATATGTTTGGTGTCAAGGCACCCTGTTTTTGTTTGAAGAATCATTTATTTTTCGCCCTGGGTATTTTCTTTGACCTTGAACGTAGTCTAAGGCTACATTCGTTTCCTTTCGGACAATTTTCTGACTTTATGACTTCTCACGTCATTTATGCGTCGGTTTATCTTATGCTCACCATTATCCAGTTTACATACATTCATATTTGATTATGTCCCATTGCCGGGCTCATTATTCTTTTGCTTTTAACGCTACCATTATCCTTCTAGCGTTTACTCGTGCCGTCCGTCATGATATTATATTCGACCCGTTCAACTTTAAAATAGTTGAACATAATTCATTCCAAATTTCTATTTACATTATCTTGTCGTCTTTTAGTTATAACTCAAACCCGAGTCTTTTAATATTTCCATCCGAGTTCCCGTTTCTCGATCTACAGATGTGTTTAATTTTTACCCATCATCCGGGTGTTTTACCGAAGTCGTTATTATTGCAACCCTCCCGGTACGCATTAAGACCTCGCTTAATTTTATATTCCGACTTTGTCCTCAAGTTTGGCGTTTTACAAAAAAAAAACGGCCCGTTAAGAGGCATATTTGCATTTTCCGGGTTCGAGTGTATGTACACCCCTCCCAGTGCATACCTTAATCATTTTACATGTTTGCATTCTCCGGGTTCGAGTGTATGTACACCCCCTCCCAGTGCGTACTTTAATTATTTTACATGCTTCTTTGTCCCTTCACTCGGGCTCATTATCCTAATATAATACGATTCCATCACTCGGCTGTGCGTTTACATTATTATCAAATATTTTGCTTATCTGATTTATTTGGGTACTTTTTAATTTGTCCCACTCACCCCGTCCTTACTACACTGGATGCAAGCATGTCCATCATAAAAAGTTCATGGTATCATGTGTTCACTACCTACTTGGCCAGAGTAGGCGATCAACACATGACATACATGACCCTTTTATAACTTTCACATCACACCCCATGTAAGTAATACCTCTATTTATTTCTCTTGGAAACAATATCCTGGATAGGTATTCTACTCAGGTTTTTTTCCAAGTTTTCAATCTACATATGCAACTATCAGTTTCTACGTATTCGTTGCATATTTCTATTCATGCAATAATTTAAACGTGCACCTGGTAAATGCTTGCCCTAACGGGCTTCCTTGCCATTACTTATTTGTGATCGTTGCGCGATTTAGGTCCTTGATGAGTATGCTCTTCTTATCCTATCTCGGACCGTTCCAACATCATATCTACAATTCGTTCCACTCTCATCATCTTCAGACGCGAGTGTCCTTCAATTAAAACATTCACAAGAGTTAATAATGCCAACTTCAATAATCGCCCGTATTATAATACAAGGCTTTTTCTACCATACGCGTCAACGTGCGTATTTTCATCAACCATATCAATCCTTTTAATTGGGGTAACGTGTATCACACGATAGCCCTATGTGCGGTTTACAACACTTTAGCATGCTAAATTATTAACATACATGTACTTACCGGATTTGCGATCAAGCCTCGAACCGAACACCAATCTTTATCAAGAGCATAAGGTTTAAGTCCAAGCATAGTTTTCCCACCATACTTGAATCTCCTAAACCAAGGCTCTGATACCAACTTGTAACAACCAAAAATTTATTTAGCGAGTTTCCCATAAATAATCACAATTATTGAGTATTTATATTTATACCTTCATGTTAAAATACTGGTTTATTAAAAACTTTTACAATTTAAAGTGATACAACATAATGTGGTTTAATTCACCGTTTTAGAATAACGACGAAACAACATTGTGGAAGCTTCGTTTAACGTGTGTTCGGTTCTTGCTCGATGCTTGATCTTCATCCGGGACTCTCGACATTCACCTGTGCTCAAAACCAACTTAAAAGTCAGTTTTGATAATTAAATAACTAGTACAACAAGGAAGATTGGGTCAAATAATCGAATTAAACAAGGAAATCAAGTAATTCTAACATTGATATCTTTGTTCCAGAAACAAAGACTTGAATCTAGCCTCAACCGTAACTTACTGTGGGCACCGTAAGTTACGGTGGCCCGTGATATAAACTTCCCCCACCGTAAGGCAGGAGGTAACTGCCGTAATGTTTTCAGCCTCCACCGTAACTTACGGTGCCCACCGTAAGTTACGGTGGCCCCTGCGTCAAGCCCTCCCATTTTGCTGTTTTTGACACGAAAACTTTCGTATCTTTCAATCCGCCTGTCCGTTTGACCTACCGTTTCTTCCTACATGATTGTAATTTGATCCTTCATCATATGGAGTTAAAATCCAACATCCGGATTAACAAAATTTAAGACTTTTAAGTCTTCGGCTTATTACCCTTTTTACCAAATTTTGACCCGTTCACGATTTTATCAAACAAACATGTTTACTTGATCTATAAACTCATGAGAATCATAATTTCAATATTTCCTATCAAATTAATCATAAATCATGGGTTTCTTACTTAGTTAGAACCCGTTTACGTTCAAGTGCTTATTTTGACC
Source organism: Helianthus tuberosus (assembly GCA_030545235.1). Taxonomy (NCBI): domain Eukaryota; kingdom Viridiplantae; phylum Streptophyta; class Magnoliopsida; order Asterales; family Asteraceae; genus Helianthus; species Helianthus tuberosus. The sequence goes on along the minus strand of CM060434.1, from coordinate 7,945,636 downwards.
CATTAAGGGTATTTAAGCACTTTAAAGCTGAAAATCGCTTCCATTCATTTCTAGCATCATATTCCTACATTTCTTATCAAGTAATCTTCCACCACAACTATACGTGTGGTGGATTAAATGTGGATATCTATATGTTCCTAGTTTTACCCCTCGGATTATTGTTTTACGTCAAAGACTCATATAAAGTCATTCGACCCGAGAATTTACATCTTTCACTATCTTTTCTTATTCTAATCATTTATTTAATCATAAAACTTGTTTCCGAACCTCTTTTAAGGGTCGTTTATTCGAATTAGCTTACAAGGGAAATTTGGTCGATTTTTATCCTTTCTTTAATACAAAGGAACTTTTAAATACTTGTTTGACCCAAAAAAAAATCCGACCTTTTAACTATAATCTTGTTTATAAACCCATGTGTTTCTAAACACCATAATCATAACTCAATTTATTCAGTTTACCTAAAAGATAACCGAATAACTATATTTTAACCTTGTCTAACTCTTATAGAATCTCAAGTTCTACATGATGTGTTGAATCATTATACATACCTGGCTCGGATCAATATATTGACCCGTTTCAATACCTTGACTTAGTAGCCGCTAAGCAATAGCGATGTGCGTAGCCATTTGATATTTATTCCTATAAACATGTAACTCGACAAACCATTAGTCGATGTTGTCAAAGGGTGATAATTTCACCTTTTGACTCGTTTATTTACCTAGTGATCTTCGTCACTTCAACTAAATGCCAATTTCATGTATTATGCTAATTTAAAGTCTACTAGCGAAAAATACGAAATCAAGCATAACGTAACGGGATCATAGTTACGTACCTTTTTAAGCATCCTTCTCAAACGCGTATTTCCACCGGCTTGTCCACTTGACGATCCGGATTCCTCACCTAAGGAGTTCAATTCACAATCCGTTTAGAACCCTTTTTATAAGTCTTAACGCACAATTTGCCACTCAAATCAAATATGTGTTTTTAGTCCGAATTTTCGACATTTCTTTTCTCTTAGGCATTATATCAAACACCTAATGAGCATGATTTCATATAATTCACAATCAAGTTATTGACTAACTATTTAGCCAAGATTTAAGCATCATGTCGCATGTTCATGTCAAATTTTTATATCAAAAATTCTGGATTTTCTTCATGGAGCTCAAATACACTAGGTTAACAAAGATAATCCTAGTGTTTAGCATAATTCTACAAAATCCACTTGACACATGAGTGTATGATCATGAATTCACAACCATGAACATCAATTTCAACAAATAAATGACTAGGGTTTACTCCTAGACATAGTTTCATCCCTAATTTCATCCAAACAACGAACATGCAAGATCATATTCAAATCTCATTTGTTCATCAAAATTTGAGATGGAACCAAAGTGGGAATTTTGACATACCTTATGATCCCTTCACTGAGGTGATCACTAGTTTGTGCTCGGATTTCGATTTGGGTTCGATTTCCCCTTCCAATTTGTTGATTTTGTGCTTGTTAGGGTTTGAGTAAGGGAACCCCCTTGGCTCCTGTGATTGTCTCGACCAGAACACACACTTAGAGTGTGTGTTTTGGTGTTGATGTTTTATTAAATAAAACTACTTTCCAGCTTATCACCTTTAGTCCCTCTACTTCACACAAGTTTGCATAAAGGGTGTTTTAACCCTGCTTTTCTTATTATTCCAAGACTTATAACTAACTAGGTTAATATTCCTAGTTACTTGGTGGGTCCCGGGAGTAATAACCCGTTTTACTTTAAGTCCCATTAACTCGGGCTCTTATAAACTCAATTCCTTAAAACTTTGAGTCGCTTGTATTTAATATTAGGATTTCTTATTTAAATCCAAATATTCACCGGGTTATTTTTACTACTAACGGTACTTTACCCGTGTTTTAGTATAAACGGAGTTTGATTACTAAACCCGTTTTCCGGGTGTTACAAAAACACGATATTTACAAACACTAAACACACATATGGGCAAGTGCACCCATCGTGAGCGTAGTATAGTGTTGGTAAGATACCGAGGTCATCCAAGGACACAAGAGCTTTTAGTACCGGTTTATCCTCAACGTCTAATCAAATCAAAAATTTAGAAAAAAGGTTTTAAAACAAGAAAATAAAACTAACTAAAAATGCTGAAAATAAAAAATAAAAATAAAAACAGATAGACAAGATGAATCACTTGGATCCAACTCGCCTTTAGTGTAACCTTTGATTATTTCAGCACTTTTGCACTTTTTAAGAGATTATCTTAGTTATAGTAGTAGGCCTCTCTTTTGAAGGTGACGTTACCCTCAACCCAATAGTTTGAGTCAGCAAGGATACAATCCTAAAGGGTTGGATTATTGAAAGATAATTAATTAAGTTATTAATGCGTAATGTGGTTGTCACACCCTGACTTTTGCGGAAGCGTGGTTATTGGTGTGACTTTCTTAATACCATAGCATTCAATCATAACAACGCTATATGATAAAAACCATAAGATATTCATCCATAAAATTTAGTTTGAAAATACCACAACATACTTGTCTGAAACGTAGACTCCAAATTCAAATTACAAACCACAACAAGTTTTAAGGAGTTCACTAAGACTTGACAAAAGACCTTAAACAAACCCGAGTTTAGAACCATGTATCTCGTCCAGGATTAAGATACATCTTCTAAACCCTAAAGACTTGGATGACATCTTTTATTTATAATGCAGCTTGAAAATGCAAACACCCGCCAGATCCACTTAATTTCCTGAAATACATGTAGTTTAAAAACATCAACAAAAGTTGAGCGAGTTCATGTGTTTGTGAATATGTATCTATAAACCTTTGTAAATCCCGGTATGAAAGCAAACAAGGAAAAGATCACCAATGGTTTGCAAGGCCACTGATATGTGTGACGGCGTAGGAAGGCTCAAACCTAGCAAATTTGTATCGGGCTTCCGGCTGGAAGACATAGTCACCCTATGGGCCACCCTGGTCCTCATGGGTGTGGGCTCCCTACACCCAAATAGATCTATCACTCATGCCCCTCGGTCCTACAACGAGGATTAATGGTCTCAAGTATGCGCCTACCCATTCACATGATCTATGGTACTTTCCTAGGCTAACCATACCAATTGTATTTGTAGGTAATCCTTTTGTAACATGTATTTCACCCCCGTAGTTAATAAACAAAACAGTTTAAAGAAAAGGGGGTCATGAACTCACAGTCTTGCGTCTTCGGTACTCGTAACTCAAATCCCTTCAGCAAACACACGACTACCTACAACGTACTAACATCTATTAGACGAACGGGTCGTGCCTTGTCTTAGTATTAATGTTTTTGAGTTACGTTTCTGATATCATTCCAATATAATTATTGTCAAAATAATTAATATTTCAACTTAAATTATATTTATAATTTTGGAATAATTGTTAAACAATATTTTTGTAATAATACTTCTCAAGTATTTATACTTATATTTCCTTCCCAAGGATGGGGGTATCTCTTACATGTATATTCATATCCTTGTATTTGTTAGGTATTCTTATACTTAACTTCTGGTTAATTATCCTGGAATAAATATCCAATACATATTTCCAAAATATATGTTTTATTACTTAGAAAAATTATTTATAATTTTTCTTTTGACAAAACTTATTTGTAGTTCCAAATTAATATATTTTCAAGTCTCACTTCAGAAAATATATATAAGCTTATGTTATCCAAAAACAATGTATTCCAAGAAAATATATATATTTTTCCCAAAAATATTATACTTCCTAGTAATTTCAAGAAAATATATTTTTACTTCTCGAAAATAATATACTTTCTCCTTGTCAAAAATATGATATAACTTGGTAATATTCGGAAAAATCATATTTTTACTTCTTTGTATCCAAAATATCATTTACCAAAAATATATTTATAAGCACATTTTCCAGAATATTTTGGTAAGTTACATTTCTAGTTCAGTTTCACAATATTTTGTGTGTAACTTATATATTTATTCCACGTGGTTCTTGGTAATCTCTTGGATTGTAGTTTCTTGGTATTTTTGTTAAGTTATATTACTTTAACCTAAAATAATATAATTATTACACCAAGTATACAAATATTCACACACATCATGTCTTTAATATATATTTACCCATTTTTATTTATAAAAACCAACCTCCAATATTTGTATTTTTGTAACAAAAATTATGACAAAGTTTATATTGAAAAACTCATGCTCAAAATACACCTGTAAATATTTGTTTGAAAATATTTTCCTAAGTGTTTATGTTTTTAGAAAATTTTGCCATAGTTTTCCTTAAAAATAGAGGTGTCCATGCTATCAAAGCATATCATTTTCTTTTCAAAATCATCACAAACAATCAACAATCAACCCTAAGCAACTTACACTTACTAATTTGCCATAATCACGTGATTTACATAACAACATGAACTTGAACTTTCAAAAAAAACTTGTAGTAACTTGGTAGTGTGTTTAGTAGGTTTAGTTACCCTCCAAAACGTATTTACTTCTTTATAAACTTCATTCTTGAAATATTTAGGTGTTTACAACTTGTAAACATGTTTTACAAAAACGTTTCTTTATGAAATCTTCTTGTTTCTCAAGTGTTTCTACACTTGTTTTATCACAAAAAATAGTATATGTTTAAGTAAGAACCAAGATCTTCTATAAATCATATTTTGAACTTGGTTCTTTTGGAAAACCATTCATAAATCTTAGATCCATAAGATTATTAACTCACTTTGATTATAATTTTTCAAGAAATCACTTTATTCTTCAAGTTCATGCTTACACATGAGGATGATCATCTTGTTTTATCACATAATCATCCTCTTACTTGCTAGATCATGTGTTTATTCACAATCTAGCAAGCTCCATATGATGATCAACATCATAATCACAAGAAAATAACAATCAATTATCATACATACACTAAACAACATAGTTTCATCAAGATTTCATCATATGTTAAGCTTATGTTCATGTTTCTTGATTAGGTTCTTTAGTGTTCTTCATGATTTTCATCACATATCATCTTTTAACCAACTAAATTAGAAGTAACAAGAGATTATAAGGGCCTTACTACTAGCTCTATGGCTAGGGATGAACACAAGAAGTTGAAGGTGACAAATGTGATGGATAATAGCAAATGGGAGAGGTCCTTGAAGATCCACAAGCTCCACACTTCTTAACTTAGCTTCTAACACCTTGTGATGGCTTGAGAATGGATGAAAATTGATGAATGATGATGTTGTTGTTGTTGTTGTTTACGGTCAAGAGGGAGAGAAGAGGGAGGAGAGGAGTGTGTGTTCTGTGTGTAAGTTAATGAATCAAGTTCCTTCATACTTCTCTTATATCCATTTTAGAGGTTAATCCATTGGATAATATGTCCCCAAAGTACTAAACATATCTTATTAGCAAATCAAATGGGATCAAGGAAGATCATGGGGTGGGGCCACATTGGTGACTGTCCACCATGGGGGGGGGGGGTATTAGTTGTGTTTTAATGACAAGTTAGGAGATCTAGTTAGGATTTAAGTGTATTAGTTAGGTGTTATGCATACCATGTGTTATATAGTGTGTTAGGGTGTTCGGGGATCATAACTAGCTCAGAAATAATAAAACAATGCTTCTAGTATAATTTTGGTGTTTCGGGTAGTGTCCGGTTGTTTGGTTAGGTACCGGTTTGTTAAAGTGTCAAACTATACCGTTTAGTGATCTTTATGTACCCTTTTGTGACACTTTTAATTCCCGACACTTAGGAAAGCATTCAGGACCATTTGGTCATATTTTTACATGTTACAAACTTGTTAAAATGCTGATTTTTGCTTAAAAATGCTGATTTTTGCTTAAAAATGCTGAATTCAGCACTTTGGGTGAGTTTTAGGCACTTTCTGGCACTTAAACTATCACCTAGTGAAGCAGTTTTGTGATCCTCACTTCCCTAGACACTATACTAGTGTAAAACTTAGTCTATGGCCCAATACTGGGTCTCAAAACATTGTCTGTCTATGTACTGAACCTCGTCAGCATTTTTTTCTGATTTATCCGCTAACTGTGCTAACTGTGCTTTGTGCATCATTTATGTCATTATGGTTTGTCTGTAAATATGATGTGACATTATGCAATATGTGATGCACATGTAAGTATGATGCAGTAATCAGAAAGCAGTTAATTGTAATCCAGCACAGTCATTAAACACTAATCATGGTTAATTAAATTGTACGGATACCTGGATTTTTTACGATTGTCACAGTGGTAGGCCCCTCTTTTGAAGGTGACGTTACCCTTGGCTAAGTAGTTTGAGTCAGCAGGGAAACAATCCTAAGTAGCCGGGTTAATGTTTTAATGGTAGTTTACATATGAGGGGGTCAAGGAGTTCGGACCCCCGCCATCCAATATCAGTGGGTATTGAAGGAGGTCCTGCTAAACTTGACCCAGGTCCTTGCAGGATCTATACACTGAACAAGGCAAGACGCTTACCAAACCATTCCCTTAACCCTCGACCAGGTAGCCAACATATCTCCATATAGACCGTGGAGATATGAATGGTGAAAATATTTTATTTTATATAGACAGTAAAATAATGCCAAGACACCACGGACAAATGATAAGGAAGATTCACCTTCAACATAAGAAACTAGTTATTAAAGTCATTAATACATAACCAAATAAAAAGTGCGAAAATATTAAAAATAAAAAGTATTACACTAAATGCTTGTCTTCACCAAGAGATGTAAGAGACTTAGGCAAATATGGCCTTTGATTGTCAAGAACTCTTACGATCAATCTTGGATCCCGAGACTACTCACACACTCTATGATGGATGATGGATGATGGTGGTGGATGTGGGTTGTGATGGTGGTGGTGGGTGGGTGAAGTGTGAGAGAGGTGGTTTGCCAAGAGATGATTTTCAAGTGAGCCAAGCACCCCTATTTATAGCCTGCACAGAAGCTCGGACACGGCCCCGTGTCCACCCATCTTCTCTTTCTTCATTAATTGCAGTTTGTCTGCATTAGTTGACCACGCCCCCGTGTCCGCTGGGCACGACCCCGTGTGTAGAAGCGTATCTGTACTATCAAGATTTGCCTAGGTTCTGTGAATCTTAGCGTTGACCACGGCCCCGTGTCCACTGCCCACGCCCCCGTGTTGGGAAATAGAAGCTTATACATCTTTGTCTTTTCTGCAGACACTTGGGCACGCCCCCGTGTTCATTGAGCACGGGGCGTGTTCAGCCTGCTGATGTCTTGTTTTTGCTTGGGAAGATGTTGTCGAGGGGTCGGGCATGCCACGTTTATTCCTTTTCTTGTATTATTGTTAGATTTGGCTGCATTTTTGCTTCTTTTGTTCATTTAAGCTCTTTTAATCCTGAAAATACAAAAGGAAGGCAAAAGCACACTTTTTCAAACATTAGTACTAAAAAAGGGTTAGTTTTATGCCTCATTTGATGTAATTTATATGTTGCATTTTGCATACATCAGTCGACAACGTCAATATCTTCTAAGCCTTTGTCAACATTTTGAACCTTATTGACGCGGTCAACACTTAATGGCCGATCCCAAATTTTTCGATGATTAACATTTTCGACTACCCACCTATGTTTATTTTTTTTGGTTTCGAGACGTTTCTTGGATGAAGAACACTTGTTTGGCTTGCGAAGCAAATATGAGTTGATCGTCTTTGTCCCATTCATGTTCAGTGCTTTTACTGGTGATATTATTGTCATGTTTTACACCCCTTCGAGTATCAAACCACTTGCACCGAAATAGGACAGTTGAATAATCATTTGTATAATGCAACTCAATAATTTCTTCTAATTGACCATAAAATTTCACACCGTTCTCTCCAACCACTTCCACCCCAGAGTTTTGCGTTGCGCATTTTGCATCACGTTCAAGTGTCTTAAACCTAACACCGTTGACTATGCAAGCAGTGTAAGTAGTCATTTTCGCACAAATTGAAAGAGCATACAACTCCGCGTGGAATTCTGGAGAATTTTGTGTTTCATCGAATGGACCTAACAAATATAGAGTAATAATGTTTGTTATATACGTATTACTTAGCAAGTGTAGAGTAATGAGTGTTATGTATTCATTATACTTTATGGAGAAACCATCCCAGAAATTTGGTTTTAAGATCATCTTGGGGATGTGTATGTTTGAATTCACTACATTGATCACAAATATAAGAAAGGAATGAAAAATACCAATTAACAGATTATGAAAACTTAAAGATAGAAACACTCACTTCATCTACGTCCTGACTTCTGCGCAGTTTTCGAGGACAAACCATTCCATCTTGCTTTTTTCGATGAATGATAGATGTTTGTTCTTTGTTGCGCCAACAGGATGACATTTGGACTCAAACACCCATAACTTTCATTTTTCAACAACGACATCATCATTTCTATCTGGGCGATTGAACTTAGTCTGAACATCTTTAAGGTACATTGAACAAAATGTTAGAGCTTCTTCAAACATATAACCTTCAGCTATACAACCTTCCAGCCTTGCCGGGTTTTTGACATAGTTCTTTAGTTTTTTCATGTACCTTTCAAATGGATACATCCAACAAAAGCTACTGGACCTCCCGCAATCGCTTCATCAGGTAAATGCACAAGTAAATGAACCATAATGTCAAAAAACGCAGGTGGATAGATCATCTCTAACTTGCATAAGATGGTAACAATGTCATCCTTCGCTTTTTTCATATCATCCACCAATAGTGTTCTAGTGCAAAGTTGCTTAAAGAACATACAAAGGTTTACTATTGGTGTAGATGTATCTTTGGTCAAAATCCCTCTAACCCCAATCGGTATCAAACGTTGCATGAGGATATGACAGTCATGAGATTTCAACCCGGTAATGTTAGCATTGTTATCTGTCACCCTCTTACTGATATTAGATCCAAACCCATCTGGTAGTTTAACATTTTTTATAAACTGACAAAAAAATTTTCGATCATCGGACTTGAATGAGTACTTTGGGTGGGGACTTAAGAACTTGCCACCCGATAGTTTCAGCCATTGTGACGGCCGAATGTTTAGTTTTTCCAAGTCGGACCGCGCATTTGGCTTGTCTTTGCTCTTATCGTTCATTAGAAGAGTACCGAGCAAGCTGTCACACACATTTTTCTCTATATGCATTACATCTAAGTTATGTTTCAGCTGCAGAGAAGACCAATACTCTAGGTCAAAAAATATGCTTCGTTTGGAGCAGTTCAACTCGAAATCTGACCGGGTTATCCTCCCACCTCCAAAAGCTGGATGCTTTCCTGGTAGACGATTAATTAAACGACCGAGTTGAGCTTCTATGTCAGCTGGGCTAAACTGTCTCGGAGGGTCTCGTGTCTCGGGTCTCCCGTTAAAGTCGAGACTTGTTCTCCAAGGATGGTTGACATCTAAGTACTGACGATGACCAACATACGCACATTTACCAGTTACACGTATTGAAGGAGTGTTTTGGTTACAAGTTAGGCATGCCATGTAGCCTTGTCCGCTCCAACCTGATAGACTACTACGGGTTGGAAAGTCATTTATGGTCCATAACAACGCTGCCTTAATTCTGAAGTATGTGTTTGTTGCTGCGATTTTAGTACGTACACCTGTCTGCCACAATTGCTTAAGCTCATCCACTAATGGTCTAAGGAAAACGTCCATGTCTTTCCCAGGTGATTTAGGGCCAGGAATTAACAAGGTCAACATGAATGTGGACTCTGGCATGCATAGCCAGGGAGGCAGATTGTATGTGGTGAGTATAACCGGCCACGTGCTATGAGTTGAGGATCCACTACCGTTGTTAAAGGGATTAAAACCATCAGCTGCAAGCCCCAAACGAACATTTCGTGGCTCCATCGCGAAGTTTGTGTACTTTTTATCAAAGTCTTGCCATGAAGATCCATCATCTGGATGACGCATAATCCCATCTTCCGATCGTCCGATACTATGCCATATCATATCTTTTGTTGTGTGCCTTGAACCATACAAACGTCGTAGTCTAGGCGTCAAAGGAAAGTATCGTAACACCTTACGAGCCACCTTCGTGCCTTTTGTGTCTTTATCGACCCATCGACTCTCATTATAAACGGGAAAATTTTGTAAGGACTCATTTTCTTTCCAAAGGAGAGCACAATCATTTATGCACACATCTATCATCTCATATGCCAAACCAATCTTCTTAAATGTCTTTTTAGCTACATAATACGAAAGGGGAATCTTGTTGCCTTCTGGCATTGACTCTCGCAACAACGAGAGGATATGATCTACTGCTTCATTAGTCAAATGGTGCATATCCTTAATATTCATAAGCTTTGCTAAGAAGTCAAGAGAAGAAAACTTGGTACAACCAGGATATAATTCTGTTTCAACTTCCTTTACTAGGTCTTCAAAATCATCACCAACACCGCTACTATCTACATTCGATTTCTCTTGGTTAAGGTATGTATCTTCTTCCATACGCTCCCCCCTAACGTCTTCAATAACGTTTCCCATACCGTCTTGTAGCGCAACATCGTTTACTTCTGCCATTGGAGTCGTTTCCCCATGATAGGTCCACTTCGTGTATTCCTTCCAAAAACTGTTAATACGCAAATGGTATTTCATTTCTGCCATATTTATTAAGCTAGAATTTTTACATAGGGTACACGGACATCTAACTTCATCGTGTTTTTTATCACTCTTTCACACATCTCGATAAAAGACTTGAGTCCTTGCTTGTAGTGAGGTGAATGACGTGGGGAATCAATCCAAATTTTATCGATAGGCATTATGCAACTGAAAGAAAATCTAATTTAGGATTAACAAGACAAGGGTAGGCTGCTAAACCCACTTTTTGAACACTTTATCTCATATGTGAATGTGTATTAGATGATTGTTTGTTTAAGAAAAATTCGACAGCATTTCCTCTAAGCTCCCAAGTATATATGTAATGATATATATACCCGAGGAGCAAAGAGAAAATGGTAACCAAATCCTTTTTAAACAAACATTCATGTAATACACATTCACATCCTAAATGAGATAAAGTATTCAAAAAGTAGTCCCAAGATAAATGGGGACAACCCGGAATTAATTTCTAAATCAATTTCGGGCGGGTATTTCTAAGCTCGTTATGTTTAAAATGATTAATTCAAACACGGGCACAGTTTTTTAAGCTTATTATGTTCTTAATGATTGTTTTAAATTTTGGGCGGTACGTTATGTTTTAAATCATGATTTCAATTTCGATTGGGTATTTTTTAGCTCGTTATGTTTGAAATGATGAATTCAATATCAGGCACGATTTTTTAAACTTGTAATGTTCATCATGATGGTTTAAATTTCGGGTGGGTATTTTCTTAGCTCCTTTTGTTTTAAATGGTGATTTCAATTTTGGCGAGTATTTTCTTTGTTCAATATGTTTTAAATGATAATTTTAATTTAAGGAGGGTATTTCCTTACTAATATACATTTGTCAAAGTTAAATATAAATGTTTTCAAACCTAAACACAAACATACTAATTATCAAACTTAAACTTTTTTTTTCAAACCTACACATAAACAACATTCAAATTAACATACTACCAACACACATACATACTTATAAAACACATATACATACTTACACATACACATACATACTTACAAACACACATTTTGATCAAAACCACAAAATTTATACATACACATTTGCATACTTTATACAAACTAACATACACATTTTTCACCAATTGCAAACATTTACATGCACAATTGTTCATCATTTACATACACCTACATACATACATTCATTAATAGACTTACATACCCACATACATGCTTACATACATCTACATACACATACATACAACTACATACACAAATACATACACCTACATATACTCATTTTCACCAAATACACCTACATTATACATTTACATACAAACATACATCCTTACATACACCTACATACACATACATACACCTACATACACAAATAAATACACCTACTTATACTCATTTTCACCAAATACACCTACATTATACATTTTCACAAACATTTACATACAAACATACATCCTTACATACACCTACATACACATACATACACCTACATACACATACATACACCTACATACACAAATACATACACCTACATATACTCATTTTCACCAAATACACCTACATTATACGTTTTCACAAACATTTACATACAAACATACATCCTTACATACACCTACATACACATACATACACAAATACATACACCTACATATACTCATTTTCACCAAATACACCTACATTATACATTTTCACAAACATTTACATACAAACATACATCCTTACATACACATTTACATACCTAAACAAAAAATTATACAATTTCTAAACTTTGAAAAAATTCATATAAAACTAACCGTAATTTCAAGTTTTCAAGTAGATGTAACCGCGAAGACGAGGTGGTGACCGGAGAAGTGATGGTGGTGAGCCAATTTCTCTAGCATAAACACAAAAACACACAAAAATTATAGACTATAACATGTATATAACAAAATAGAGAAGAAATTTAACAACATACAAACTTGAACTAACCAATTTGGGGATAAATCACCGGAATCCGTCGCCTGAGAGAAGAAGAAAAGCGCAGAAAGTGAGGAAAGAGGGAAAAAAAGCCCGCTGTAGAGAGTTTATGTCGTTCAAGCATTACCGGCGACAACTTGTCGCCGCTATTGGTTGACCGTCGCCGCTATTGATTTGGACCGAGATAAGATATCAGTGGCTAGTGGCTGGGGTTTGATGAGGGTCCACAGATCTTTAGCGGAGACACACAGTCGCCGCTAATACCCTAATACTTGTCACCGCTATTGGTTCTCAAGTCCCCAACCGTTGGATCAGGGTAAGGATCAAAGGCTGGGGATTGATGTTAGGTGGTGGGACGCGGATCGACCAATAGCGGCGACATTTGGCCTGTCGCCACTATTGCCGTCGCCGCTAATGGCCTTCCTTTCTTGTAGTGTAAGGGAAGAATTAAATAATATCTTCAAATATTATTTACTTTCCGTAAGCAAATATATTATAATCATATATTAAAATAGAAAATTTCTAACATTTAATATTATAAAATCATAAAATCAATTTTAAGCATATTATGTTTTTATCTTGTAACTTTTAAACTATAATGTTCAGCAAAAAAACCTGAAAACATGGTTTGCGATGTACTTATATTTATCTACGTTTCGATATATATATATCACTTAAAACGGGCCATATATCTATGTATGTATGCAATGAAAATTCTGAATATACCATTTCGTTCACCCAAGTATTGATGAAGACCCTATAAAGGAAATAATAACTCCCCTCTAACAGTGATCATCTTCACAATTTCAATTTGTAACTTGCAACTTTATGTTTGGGCTTGCATATATGTTATGTAAATAGGTGTGCTACAACTAGAAGCACTATTTTCTATTTTGTGTATATACAGAATACAATACACGCCCCACCGCTCAAGGAGTTTTACTAGTTTATAGAGTAAATTACAAGTTTTGTCCTTTATCTTTACATCAAATTTCAGGCGCTGTCCTTTAGCCAAAAAGTTGACAGGCGGTGTCCTTTATGTTGCCAAATCTTGCAAGTTTTGTCCTTTTAGCCAAACCCAGTTAGATTTTTTTAGTTAAATTTAATCATGTGACCATTCAAGGGACTATTGTGTAACTAACTTTTATTCAGAGACTGTTTTGTAAAAAATAAAAAAACATATAATAAAGTTAATTTCTCTCTCTCTCTCCCTCCATTCTTTCTCTTTTCTCTTAACTTCAACATAAACTCCATCTTCCTATTTCCCCTCTCTCTCTCTAAACTTTCTCTCTCACACACTCTCTCTATCACACGATCTGTTGAGGGTGGATGTGGTAGGTGGTTATGGCGGGTGGTTGTGGTGGGTTTGGTTGTAGGTGGGTGGTGGGTGGCTGTGGTGCTAGGGGCGACGGTGGAGGTGGTGTTAAGGCAGGTTGCAGGTGCAGGTGGTGGGTGGATGGCGAGTGGGTGGCTGTTGCGTTAAGGGCGGCGGTGGAGGTGGTGTTAAGGCCGGTTGCAGGTGGGTGGTCAGTGGGTGGTAGGAGATTCGGTGGTGGCCAGAGACTCAGTTGTGGCCGGAGAATCGTTGGTGCCCGGAGACTCGTTGTGGCCGGAGACCTATGGTCGGAAACTCATTAGGGTTTTTGGGGATTTTTGGTTTTTGGGGGTTTTTAGGTTTTTGGAGATGTCATAATAATGGTGGTGAGGATTCTAGGGTTGACTCGCGGAGAGGACGAGTCGCCGAGGGAGATCACGCGCAACAATTTGTTGAGTGAGAGTGGAGGAGAGAGTGGCTGGTTGATTAGGTTTTTCGATTCGGCTTTCTTTTGCGAGTGGATTGCGGTTAGTTATTTGTATAAGCATGATCATCCAGGGGTTAGGGATTATTTATGTAACCGGATGTATACTCTCCCGTTGTCCGGTATCGAGAGTTACTTGTTTCAGATATGTTATATGCTTGTTCATAAGCCCAGTCCGTCGTTGGATAAGTTTGTTATTGATATTTGCTCTAAGTCGCTTAAGATTGCGTTGAAAGTGCAATGGTTTTTGATGGCCGAGCTTGAGGATTCGGATGATAACGAGGGGATTAGTAGGATTCAAGACAAGTGTCAGATTGCTGCTACGTTGATGGTGGTGGATGATGAAGGGTGGTGGTTGTGTCGGTGGTTGTTGTTGATTTGGAGATGGCGGTGGAGGCTGGTGGTGATGGTGGTTGTATATGATGAATAGTGGTGGTAGAGGGTGGTGGCATGATGGTTGTCGATTTCATTTCTTCCTCTGTTTTCTTTTCATTTCATCATCATATGAATATGAATATGAATATGATTGATTCATTGTTGTTTTACAAAACAGTCCCTGAATAAAAGTTAGTTACACAATAGTCCCTTGAATGGTCACATGATTAAATTTAACTAAAAAATCTAACTGGGTTTGGCTAAAAGGACAAAACTTGCAAGATTTGGCAACATAAAGGACACCGCCTGTCAACTTTTTGGCTAAAGGACAGCGCCTGAAATTTGATGTAAAGATAAAGGACAAAACTTGTAATTTACTCTAGTTTATATTAAAGAACAAATATGGGTTTCACATGGCTTAATGAAATGTCTATACTTATAGCAAACTAAAAGTTGAAGAAGGCATAAATATCAGAGCCTTAGACCATAATATACATTCTTCTTATTAATTCATCAAGAAACTCGTTCATAAAAGGACCCCTACTTGTTCCACACATGACTCATGCTCGCCATATCAAATAAGTATAAAACCTTGAAACACATATTTATGCATAAAGATAACTATTGATTATTAAGTGAAACTAATGGCACGACTAATTATGCTTAACAATGAACTAATCATCTCGTAGAACATATGTAAGAATGATTTAGTCTTTGTTATTTGCTTCAGGAAGAAGACATAATGGTAAAGATGGTTTGAAGCATAGCAAGAACAAAAAGGGAAAATCCGGCAAAGAGAGCAATCATACTCCATGGGCTATTGAAATAAGTACGCTTTAACTTCACAATCTTTCTAGGCCAGTAACCTCTGAAATGTTTATCTAGTTGTTCCCACTGTTTAGTGTAATAGAAATGTTCTGGGGCAAGTTCCTTGCATATCTTGTTTATCATATTTGCAGCCTCTTCATTTGAACCTATATGATTGATGATAACTTTCGATGTTACCAACTTGGCAATGTCCTCATGAGTATCAATTAGCATATCCATGGCCCTGGCATATGACGTGACATATGGATCAACCACATATGACTGCTCATATGCAAGTAGGTTCCTTAAAACCAACTCAGTGAAATCATCAATACACAATGTCGGCATTGTGAGTGTAGGCTTGTTCCACAACCATAAAAAGCTTGAACAATACCTAGACATTTTTACTTCCATGGCCATTGGCCATTCCGCATCGTGGTTAGGCTTAAAGTTTACTCCTGCCCTATCGAGTTCGACAACCGAGTGGATTGTTGAACTTGGAAAACTTGACGAAATATAGCAATCAGGCTGGTAACAATAATGCAAAAACCCAAGAATATGATCATGATTGATATATGAGCCACTAACGCCTACTTTTAATTTTCTTTTGAAGAGGTTGGCATATTTCAGAAGTGGCTGGATAAATTCAGCAAGAGGTAGAGCTTCTTCAAATTTATAAATAATGCACTCATATATGTCTTCAAGAACAAAAAATGGGATTTGATTCTCTAGCAACACCAGGTCATAAGGTATATATTGGTCCTGCAACCTTAAATTTGTACCTGAATATTTCTTCCCTTTGATATCGTGAATGAATTCAAGTATGAAACAAGCATCCATAACCATCATTTTTGCAAGTTCGATGTCATCATAATCCTTTAGGTCAGCATAACATGACCTGATATTCTCTATTATAGAAGCCACCTTCTGCACACATGCATTTAAGGTTTGTGTTAATGGGGGCCCTGAACGAGACAATAGCTCATGCACAAAAGCAGCTTTCCGCACTTCAAACAGTTGCAAGTTTTCATCTTTTCTGTGCAGTGGTCCAATAGAGACCACCCGTGGCGTGAAAGAACTTTCGCTGAGTTTTCTGAGGGTAATAGGAGCCATGTATATAGATGGCGAAAATTTGTTGGTTACCTTCTTTTTTTCTCCCACACAATCAAGAAGAGCTTGGAAGGTTTCTTGAACTATTACATCCATGGTCTTCATTTGTTGTATATATTTGATTATTCCTCCAATAATCTATGAAAGAGAAATTTTTAAGGATAGGAGAGCATATACATGAGGTTTATCAAGATATCAAATTAAACTTTACAAACAATTAGTTTTAATATAATAATGACTACAACTAAAACTAGATTTTAAGATAATTGCAATTTATTTATGCATGTTGCCAATTATTTACAAAAAAAAAAAAACATATTCTTGTGCTTTTTTTAACAATACATAATAATTACACGACTAACTATTCAAAACACCACTTTCTGTATTTTCTCTAGATAGTTAATTATTTTGCTCATATATGAACTACCACTTGATCATTCCAATTCACATGTGAACTAACTTTCTAGGTCTCTCGAATTTAACTCTTTGAACACTTAGTTACGTTGCTCTAATATGCTAGGTGTTAATTGTGTCTTAGCGGGTTTAACAGGTCTCTGACGACGTGAACAACACAAATTCAAACCTGAATACGATTCGTTTAACTGCTTTATATCTTATGTCTATAACACAGTTGTATACTTTATGTATCAAGAAGCAGAGATGATAGATCCTAACCTTATAATTATAATTATTTTTAAAAAAGTAAAAAATCAAATCAGTAAATAGGTCTAATCTTGTCTTATAAAGGTTACCTGTTGTCACCGTCAACCAGACTCTTTAGAGGAGCTTGTGAACTTGTATGCTTCTCAAACTGAAATTGTAAAACATTAGTTTACTCTATAATGGATGATAAAAAAACAATTCCTTAAACTACATTGAGTGTTCTACTTGCGAATCGATCTGTATTAGAAAACTTTTTATGGAGTGTTTGCGTAGTAATTAGTGTGATTCTTAACCACAATGAAGTTACTTTAAAAGATCTGGATTTTTGTGTGCTTTTATCACTATATTGATCAAGAGCAGATTTGAGTTTTTGTAAGTCTGTGTGGTTTGCAACTATGTGTTTGAACTATTTGCAAAGAAATCCAGCCATTGATCTTATATCTTACACAAACATAAAATTACTTAACTAATATTCATGAAGACAAGAGAATAGTTCAGTAGACTAAGAAAATACCTCTCAACCTTTTATTTTATTTGTAGTCCATCGATCTTCCTTCTTCTTTGTAAGACTGAGCTGCAAAAGAAAAGGATTTGCATGGTTTTGTAATTGAAATAAGATAAGATGGTGGTAGGTGGCAACTGGCTAGTGTAAGTCATATTAGACAAGTAATTAATGCTAACTAAGTAATTAAATGACTCTTTAAGTCAAAGATCCTTCAGAAATTTCTCTTATTAAAATAATACTAGAATTATTTGCTGTTTTTAGATTACATTGGATCTTAACAGTTCTCTTTGAAAAGTACAATACCGTCTTAAGTTAATACAAATGATGTAATTTATGAAATACAGAAATATAATCTGACAAAACGTTATCGATCGCTAGTATGAAATTGATGGTGAGCGTTGACCAGTTCAAACTAGAATGAAGATTTGTATTTGAAATATGGATGATCTTAAAATACCGAACAACATGCTATTTCTAAATTCCTCTCGATGGGGTTATGTTTATTTAGTACTCTTGAAATCATAAATCCCTCATAACCGAAAACCACCTTAATGCCCTCAACAGCCACCGCACCACCACCGACGTCCACTTGTGTTGCCATAGCGTTTTAAGCCCTATATCTTCTATCTAGATCGTTTTCTATTCTTAACCGCACCTTTCGAACTTAGAAAGAAAAAAAAGGGCACAACCTAGTCTTGATGTGAACAATTAATGCGTCGAAGTCTTCGGTGATGTCGCAAAGATTGGATCCGTATTGAGGTTCGAAAATTAGGTATCCATAAGTAAGCATTGTTGGGTTATTTGGTTTGTTTACCGGTCATACGGAGTGCCTTCTCGGGTCAGCCGGTTACAAGTCAAAAGAGCAAATATATCAGTAGATAAATGGGTTGTTAAATAATCAATGAGTTGGTTTTCTCAATCTTGGTCAACTGAATTAGCCGCAATTGTCTCCTACACGTGATTGAGAATGGATATCGAGGTTGTTGCTAAATAAATGGAATTACATTGAATTCTTCTAGTTCTGCATGTGCAATAATATTATGTAAATCGGAGTAGTATTTGTTCATTTTATAGTGTACAGTTTCTTTGATAATATTAAAAACAACAGCTTTTCATTCTCTTGTATTTTCCTTGGAAGTTACATACACAGAACATACATAATTTTGTGAGCGTGTAGAGTGTGTGTTTGGGGACCTGAACCAACAACCATTGTACTTTATGTCCATTATACATGCACGAGCGGCTCTCAGAAAAGGATTTAAAAGTGTCGAGATATCTTCTAACTCCCTCGGTGTCATATAACATTTTCAAGAAAATGAAAATTAAAAGAATTTGTTGAGAATGATTTTAATGTAAATCACGTTGTTTTCACATGTACTGTCCACAAATCTTTTCAAACTTGAATTAGTTTTGGGTGTGCCTATTGGCACACCAAACCCTAGTTGAATCAGGGTTTACCTACGCTGCATATATGTCTATACACAGCGTATAGGATTACACCTATACGCTGCTATAGACCTATACTCAGCGTAGGTAAACCCTGATTCTCAGTGCCTGATCAGCAATCATTGCACAGAAAACAAGGGTTTATATACGCTGCGTATAGCTCAATACGCAGCGTATATAAACCATCTGAATTTTTGGGGTCATTTTGGTGGGTTTGAAGCATCAGTTTTTCAAAAGGGCTCTATACACAGCGTATATAAAGGTCAGAAAATGTCCTTTATACCCTTATGTTGAGGCTATATGAAGCCAAATACAAGGGTAGTTGTGTCATTTTTGTTTCATACGCTGCGTAGGGATCTATACGCAACGTATATAAAGCTTCATTTTTGTATTTTTTTTTTTTGTGTATTCCTTTGTTTATTTATAAAAAAAATTAATTGTGTGTATTTTGGGGTATTTCTATGTTTATTTATAAAAAAATAATATTATTGGTAAATAATACAAATACAAATTATAAAAATTAAAAATAATACAAATATTATGAATTATAAAAATTAAAAATAATACAAATATTATGAATTACAAGAAGTGAACCTATACGAGACTTATACTATACTATACGATACGATATAACACCCGTATAGGCCTATAGGTGTGGTTTAGGTCCCATATTGACCTCGTATAAGCCTTTAAGTGTGATATCGTATGGTATAGGTGTGGTTTAGGTCCCGTATTGACCTCGTATAAGCCTATACTGGACATATACTACGCTATACGATACGATATCACACTTATAGGCTTATACGAGGTCAATACGTCATATATACTACGGTATACGATACGATATCACACTTATAAGCTTATACAAGGTCAATACATGACATAAATGTTTATAAAAAAACCTTTATATACGCTGCGTATAGGTCTATATGCAGCGTATATAAAGGGTCAAAAAGACCATTTACCCCTTCATTTGGGGCTATATGAAGCCAAATGCAAGGGTAAACTTGTCTTTTTGACCCTTTATATACTCTGCATATGCGTCTATACGCAGCCATATGCAAGGGTAAAATTGACTTTTTGATCCTTTATATATGCTGCGTATAGACCTATACGCAGGGTATATAAAGGGTAATTTTTATTTTTAACCACAAATCTCTGGTAAAAATATATTTTTTTGACCCTTTATATACTCTGCGTATAGGCCTATACGCAGCGTATATAAAGAGTGAATTTAAAAAAAAAATATTTTTAAGTATCGTATCGTATCGTATCGTATACTATAACTCTCGTATAAACCTCGTATAAGTCTCATATAGGTCTTGTATTTGCCTATAGGCCTATACGGGACCTATACTATAGTGCCGTATCGTATTGCATTTTATCGTATCGTATCGTATAGTGTATAGTATAAGTCTCGTATAAGCCGCGTATAAGTCTCATTTAGGTCATGTATATGCCTATAGGCCTACACGGAACCTAAACCACACCAATAGGCCTATACGGGACCTAAACCACACCTATAGGCCTATACGGGTGTTATATCGTATCGTATAGTATAGTATCGTGTTGCATCGTATCGTATAGTGTATAGTATAAGTCTCGTATAGGTTCCATCTAGGCCTTGTATATGCCTATAGGCCTACACGGGACCTAAACCACACCTATAGGCCTATAAGGGACCTATACTACATCTATAGGCTTATACCAGTGTTGTATGGTATCCTATAGTATCGTATCGTGTTGCATTGTATCGTATAGTGTATAGTATAACTCTCGCATCGTATCGTATCGTGTTGCATCGTATCGTATCGTATGGTGTTGCATCGTATCGTATAGGCCTATACGGGACATATACTACACATATAGGCCTATACGGGCGTTATATCATATCGTATCGTATAGTGTAGTATATTCGAACCGTATATACGTTTTCCAAAACAATTTAACGTTATATAATATTATTTGTATAACATTAACGATTATATATTTTAACCGATTTAACATTGGAACCGGGTGAGAATTTATACCACAAACACATCAAAATAGCAAAAAAAAAAAAAATGATGGGTTATATACGCTGAGTATAGCTCTATACGCAGCGTATATAAACCCTTGTTTTCTGTGCAATGATTGCTGATAAGGCTCTGAAATCCATAGTTTATATACGTTGAGTATAGCTCTATACACAGCGTATAGAGGTAACCCTATACGCTGCGTATAGACCTATACGCAACGTAGATAAACCCTAAGTGTGTAGATAGCCAACCAAGGTGTGTAGATTGTTTGGCCCTTAATTTTATGGTCATACAAACCAATTTAATACACTATTTCAAACTTAAATTAATTTTATGGTCATACAAACAATTTAGTACACTAAAAGTGATTTCCAATTAAAAGAATATAATGTATCTTACAATAATCACATGTGAATGTGAGGTTTGCTACTAATTATAAATATTTATTATCACAACCTTGATTAAGTCTAATTCAGAGTACGACAAGGTTGTAGCTTATTATTATTGGACGTTTAGATTGATTTTGCTTTCATCTACGAATTAAGATATGGACTCTAAACAACTTATGTGTACGGATTTGGATTTCCGCAACCTCGTTGTTGGAAATTTAAATTCGTTTTCTTATATGTTTACATGAACTCGAAGGTTAAGTGGTATTATATAATTACACCAACCTAATTAATCAAAACACCACTTTATATACTCCTCTAGATAATTAAATATTTTGTTCACGTGTGAACTACCACTTGATTTCAATTCCCATGTGAACTAACTTTCTAGATCTCTAGAATTTAACTCTTGAACACATAGTTGCGTTTCTTGAATATGCTAGGCTCACCTTTAGTTGGAACCCTTGTATAGATGCTTGAACACACATACCCAAGGGCAATTCACATGTGAACCAACTTTCAAGGTCTCTCGAATTTAACTCTTTGAACACTTAGTTGCGTTTTTTGAATATGCTAGGTTCACCATTGGAACACTTGTATAGATGCTTGAACAAACATACTGTCACACCCCGATATTTCTACATATTACCGGTGGACCCGGTGGGGAGTATCGTGACGTAGTTGATATCATAATAGTCAATACACACAATATAGTAGCACAGCGGAAGGCTTTGAATTTAATACTATTACAAACCATAGTGTCCGAGTGTCCAAATAAAAGAATATACAGACTTGGTTGTAAAAGAGATCCACAGGCGGATCATAAAATAAAATACAAGAAACTGAAATAACAGACTCCAGGCATCTAAGGATTTGCAAGATCCTCTTATATGACACCAAGTAGCTCCAGCCTAATTTCGTGAGGTACCTGTCACTTAGTCTTTGGAAAATACGTCAGTTTACACTAGTAAATACAATTAACCGACTCATTTAAAAAGAGTTTATGAAAATTGTTTTAGGCGCACAAGGCACAAACCATTTATACTTGGGGCAATTATTTAAGATAATCTTGTATGCCGTTTTACATGTTTGTCATACATATGGGGCCGGTTTGGAAGCCGGTCATGATTAATCGACTCACCACTATAAAACCCACAAAGGAGTTATCCCCAACATGTGGGTTATTTAGCATTTGCATCTGTCAGGTGTATGTCTACACCCCGTGCATAGGTCGTGGCCATTTTCAAATGAAATGAGCCGAGGATATCCAGGACACGGTCGTATTAACCCCCAATGTTTATGTTATCAAACAAAACAGATTAAAATGGGTTATGCAATTTATTAATCACAATCCGATTAAATGATTTCATACCCGACCAAGTGGTATTATTATAATACCGTATCCCAAGCCCGAATAACGAAAAATAAGTTAAAAGTATTTACCTGAGCTAGATGTCTATGGATGTAACTCAGCCGTATATTCCTAAATCCTTATGAAAATACCTTCTACCAAAGCTACTCAATTTGTATAGAAGGTTTATTAACCTATTAGGATACTAACGGGTCTTTATTAAGTAAAAGACTTAGACCGGTTAGTTTGAAAGATACTTAACGGTTCTAAACGCTAGATTAAGCGGAGACAGGAATGGAATGTGATTTAGACCAAACAAGTTTGGATGCTTGTATAATATGGGTAAACTAAACACATTCTAGATTTTGAAGATTTAATGATAAGGTTTAACCCATTCCGGCTAATTTATGTAAACTAGTTACATAAACCGAACCGAACGCATAAAATGCATAACGGGTAACCAAATGAATTATATACAAGTCTCATATGTTATTATGCTTAGAATATGTTAATACATCAGTAGGATGTTAACATATATGCCTAAAAAGTAATTAAAACCAATTTAAGTCCCGTAGGGACATTTTGGTCATTTTAATGTTTATAAAAGAGATTTTATAGTAAACTGAGGTTCTGGTCTAAAACATTCAGTAAAAATATTTATTTTATCAAGTTACATCAGTAAGATATCATACATATGTGAGGTTTACCATTTATGGCCAAACTATGCCCCGAAAGGGTATTTTGGTCATTTCACATATGCTTTTAAGGACATTTTTGGTAGTCTGAGTTCATGACTTATACTTACTGTAATAATATCAACATTTATTTAGAAATTCAGTAGGTAACAAGTCTTAGGTGTTAAATATGGTTTTAAACCATACTATGCACCTAATTAGCGTAAAAATCGCTAATTGACGATAATTAAGTTGTTTATGGAAATCTGAGATTTTGATCAGTCTCAAGTGTTCACAATATTTTATTTAATGTATAATATCAGTAGGAAAAGGTTTGGCCTTCGAATCATATGTTAATCTCATTTTATGCATGAAAAGGGTATTATCGTCGTTTAGCGAATTATACAAGAACTCAATGATATGGTCAGTTTATAATCTGACCAAAAATCCTAAAAATCCCTAAAAGTAATATCTTAACAGTAGGTAATGAGTTTTGGGTCAAAATCTATGTTTAAACATACCTTATGCAAGATAGCGTAATTTAATTAATAAAAACTTTCAATTTACGATATCGAGCATAAATTTTGTTTGAGACCAGAAACAAATGTCAAATTTTCGGGACATACTTATATATCAGTAATAAAGGTTTTTGTCCTCTCATATTTTCAAAAATCTCATTTATATGTCAAAAGGGCAAAATGGGCATTTATAAGCATAATAACGGACATGAGCATATAATTCAGAATACTAATGACCAGGTAATATAACTCCAGAGGGTTATACAACAACATAATGTGGCCCTAATGGAAGCTTAAAACATGGAAGAATTAAGCTCAATTGGGTCAGAACTTAAAGTCAAAGCAAAACTCAAGCTTTTGCGACATTCGGTTGCGAACCGACCTTAGACTTAGAATTGTCGGGTTGAACCTGTTTGAACATGTTCTAATAATAATTACTAAGTTATTAGAGTGTTAAAATATAATTTATAACCTCTGTATTATTAGTTTTAATTATTATTTATAATTCTGTCCAGCTTAACTTTTTAACCAATTAGTTTGACCCGACAATTAACTAAGCAAACGAAATAATTAGGAGGTGCCCTTTTAAGGGTTAATCACCTACCTAATTATGGTTACATAACCACATTTATTTCGAACAGTGGCTGGACCATTTGAGTTTAAACCGAGAGTCAAAGCTAATTTACGATATCTTGACTTTTCGGTTTTTAAATTATAAAACTGAACTAAAGAGGGGGTTTAGACACTTACAAAAGGTCCTAGCTATCTTTTCTACAAACTTGAGCTCCCTTCTTAATCAGGAACCACCAGATGAGAGAGTAGAGAATGTTTGAGTGAAGTGAGCAAAGAACAAGTGCAACTTAAGTGCCTATTTATACTTGAATGGCATGATCCAAGATCAATACAGGTGTTATGGGAGTGTTTAGGATCACCCCAGGTGTCCTAGTTGTATAATAAAACCGACAACAAGCCCCAAGTTTTGAAATTCAGGTCACTAAGGCGGTACAACAGGCTGCAACATGCAGCTGCCAGTTTTTTGGAAGCTGGTAGTTGCTACGCGACCCGCGTAGGAAATCAGAAGGGGCTATGCGCCCCGCGACAAGCCGTCGATCAGGTTATAAACTTTCAAATGTTGCACTTTCAGCCCCTGATCTTTTATAACCACAAATATCCTTTATTTTAGACACAAATGGCCCTTATAGTTTGTTTGTAGATGATCATGGGAGTGTAACCGAACTCCGTTAGGCCCGGTTTCGTTAAACGATCACCGTAAACATAAGTTTCTTAATATTGACACTTTTAACCCATAATCTTGAAAACTTGTATAACAATCTCGAAACCTTGTGAAACTGATATCACTTTTTCTTGGGAGTATATTTGAATATTACGAAGCCCCGGGTTCGTTAAAAGGTCACTCAGAGGTAAGAATTAACATGTTGACACGTTTAACCCCTGCAGTTTATAATCTTTCGATTATTTTCATAAACGGCTTCTTATGTCCAAATTATTACTCGTTTGGGAATATATTATTCGTGTTAGGTCATTCAGAGGCACAAGTTTGGCATGTTGACACTTTTAGTCCCTTTGGTTTCATATTTTCATCATTTGTCAACTTTAGTCCTTCAAACTCAATCTTTCACATGATTAGGGTTAGGACACGTGTCTTCAAATAATTGGACACGTTTGTTGATACACTTTGTGGATGCGGCTCGGTTCGGTTCGGTTCAAGCCCGATGACACGACATTCCTCCGTCGTGCGCCCCAGAGTTCGACATGCGAAGCACGAAGAGCTGCGAGATTTAACATCACCATGACATCATAATGATGATGTCATGATGATGTGAGATGTATACATTAGAATTCTTTTGTGCAAAGTCTACGAAGACTTAGATGATGTCACAAGTATATATTGAATTCCTTTTTGTATGAAGTTAAACGAAGCCTTGCATGAAGATATATCTGCTTTGTTGGGGCTGTAATAAAACGAAGAACCAAACATGCCTTGGACGAAGAACTACTCCTCCTGGCGAAGAACTGATCCCCGACAAAGAATTCATTGGACGAAGAACCTGAGTTCTTCGTCAGTGATGGTTCTTCGTCGGCTTCACTTCTAGGCCCAGCTGGTACTTCGTCATCTCTGGATAAGGTTTCTATAAGAGGGCTTGTTTGCAAACAGAAATGGGTAGACACACCGAACATAAGAGAGCACACAGTAGAGTTGTCGATAGCATTTTCTTGTATTAACTTTGGACTAAAACTTTGCTGGATTTAATACTAGTGAGCATTTAACTTTGAATCTTGTTCTTGTATTTTGTGTTCTTTGCTTGGTTGCATACCCACTTGGATTCCGCACTTGTGGGTGTGTTTCGACAACAAGGAAGTAGGTAAACTTGATCCTCCGAGTGGACCTACAAGTGGTATCAGAGCTTTGGCTCTCTTCCATGTTAAAACCAAGCTTAGTGTGTTGTGTTTGGGGCAAAATCTTTGAAGTTTCTGAAACTTTATGTGTGTTTAAAACAGAATATTCAAGTTTTCGAAACAAAAATGGGTTAAAAGTTTAGAAAACGTGTTGTTTTGCAAAAAAATTTCTTAAAAACCTTGTTAAAACACATGGAGACATGTTAAAAACTGGCTTTTCTTAAATTTTTTGCAAAAATCTTGTTTCGCCAATTTTTCCGGTGAGGTGTTTGGCCGGAAAAGTGACCGGAATAGTCTTGTTTAGAAGATAACAGTCAAATTTTTCAGAAAAGTTGATATTTTTTTAATGTATTTTTTGAACTAAATCAGGTATATCATCTACCAACTTTCACGTTTTCAGAAACAAGATTCTGCTTTATTTGGAAAGTTTTCACTAACTTTTCACAAAATTCCATACCTACGAAACATTATTCTCTACGAAACATCAATTTTCAAAAAAAAAAAAAAATTCATTCTCACGAAATACCTATCCCACGAAAGATTTTTGTCTTATCTTGCACATCATTATTCACAAAAGACAAATCTCACAACTATCTTTTGTTGATTTTATATAATACTATTTTTCGTTGAGGCTTATCACAGAGACCAACAGATTCTTCGTGGAAGCTAGTTGTTTTGCTGGCTTTTTTTTTTTGAGTTGAACTTTAATATTGGGCTTCACAAAGTACCAGTACTCTTCATTGGGCTTTTGTTCAGTCCAAATCTTTCGTGGGCTAAGGTTCTTCAATTGGTCAGATTTTTCGTGGAGTCCATTGGGATTGGGCTCAGGTGGTTCATCAGGCCCACAATCATTTGTGTTCTTCGTGGGCTTGAAAATATATTTCCCGAAATACTTTTTCGTAGGTTGTTATTGGATGATATTGTTAGTGGACATTTATTAGTCAACGAAAATTACTTTCTATTGTTTAGTCAACGAATAACCAGAGTTCAAATCCTTAGAGTTGGAGTGAAAACCCAAGTACACCACAAGATCCTTCACAATGGGTGGAAGGATTGATACCCAAAAAGGAAATCACCAAACATCAATGGGCATGTGTCGCGAATCAAAATAGTAGCATTCAAAATCTTCTCTTAAGTGAGAGTGAAACGGGAAGTAGCAATCGTCCACCAAAATTGAATCACATAAACGATTATCCATCATGGAAAATTGTTTTTATACGTATGTTCTAGGGCAAAACACCGAATTGTGGACATGATTTATCACACCGTACAATGAAGCTCTCGAAGAAGCAGGTTCCAATGCATAAGCTTTGGCGGGATTGAGCGAAAATGATAAAAAGGCTTACGATCTTGAGAAGAAAGCATTTGCTATCCTTACGCAAGCACTTCATAAGGATATCTATCATCAATTTGCATATTGTACAAGTACAAAGAACTTGTGGGACGTCTTGGAAGCGAGAGGAGAAGGAAATGCTGCAACGAGAAAGATTCGTCATGATTTGTTGAAGAAGAGTTCGAAGCATTTCGGTTCATGGAAAACGAAACACTCTACGAGATGGCTACTTGGTATTATCACTTGATTAGTGAGATGCACTCATACAAGGTTCAGGCTACACAGCAAGAAATGGCTATGCGTTTTGCTGAGGCTTTGCCACCTAAGTGGAGTCAGTTTATCGACTTGTTGAAACATACTGGTGTTTTGGATACGGTTAGCGTTTATGAATTCGTCCAAAAGCTCGAGAACAAGGATGAAGAAGAAATTCGAAAGCCTAAACAACTTCCAGTTCCAAAATCCCGATATATACTATGGAGGTATTAATATGGGGGTTAGTACTAGTCAACAACAACCGAAGCTTCAAACCGCATTTGTATCAAATACAAATCCTTATGGTCTACAACTACCTTGTCAACCATCTCCTCAACAACAACCCTCTTTATTCACACAATCTACCCTACAACTACCTTGTCAACCACCTCCTCAACAACAACCCTCTCCATTCACACAATCTACCCTACAACTACCTTGTCAACCATCTCCTCAACAAGCCTTTTATGGGAACAACAACACTCAATCTTCAAACCCCAACACTATCAGATTCGATACCTCAAACTTCACCAAAGTAAGTGTGGAAGGTGCTCGGGAACATATAGAGCTTTTAAACACAATGGTGAGTGCCTATTGTGGATTAGTCGCTGGTCAAATTGGGAACATTAATTTGACAGATGAAGACTACCAGCAAATAGACAGGGAGGAAATGGAACTGATGGATATTAAGTGGGCGTTTGCAAGTGCAGTGAGGAGAGCTAAGGACTAAATGCGAAGAACGGGTAGAACAAGTTTGGAAAGCTAAAGGGATACTAAGTATGGCTTTGATAAGGATGCAGTTACGTGATTCAATTGTGGTGAGAAGGGCCATTTCAAACGGGAATGCACTCGACCGAGCAGACAAGGAAATCAAAATCCTTTCAGAAACCAGTCAAGCTCATCAAATTCCAGTCAAGTGAGCAATGAAAGGGGCATTGTAGCAGTTAACAATCCGAGTAACTCAAACCAGTCGGGGCCTTCCAATTCAAATAGGGCCTTAGTAGTTCATGCAGATGAAGGATGTGACTGGTCAGTTCAACTGTGTAATCAGGGAACAAAAGGAAATGGAGGAACTTCTTGTTATGCTAAGATCATCAAGTATATCAAGCATGTTCACAGTGAGGAGTTCTCTGAGGATGATGATAGTTCTGGTTACAGTGGAAGCTCGGATGAGGAAAGCTCCAATGCAGGTGGTTATGGTTAAGAATCAGAAGTAAAGGAAACTCTTGATGATGAGGTTGACAGTCTGCTTAAGGAAGCTGAGGAACTGAAAGAAGCAGAAGAATTTAAAAGGCAGAAATCAGTGTTGGTAAGGAAAGCTGAAGCTGCCTCCAACGAAATGGAAAAGTTCTTCACTGAGGATGGGTCTTTCTCTTATCAGACTGCCTTTATGGTAACTGCTGCAGCCTCGACTAGTAATGTAAACACCGAAACTCCTAGTGTATGCAATGATTGTGTAGAATTGAAACGTAAGCTAGAAGTTGTAACTAGTCACAATCAGGGTTTGGTAGTTGACCTTTCGAAATGCAAGGAGGCAAACATGGCTTTAACTCACAATGAAAAAGATTTCAAATCTGTCATTGAAAAGCTTAAGAAAAGTGTATCTGAATTAACAAAAACAGTTTTGAACAAGCGGACGGGTATTAATAACTATATTAATATCATTGAGGAATTAAAGAAAGAGTTAGCCATTTCCAAATGCGAGCATGATGCAATCAAGCTCAAATTGGAAAGTTATTCTAATTCCCGATATGTGCTTGATCATATCATCGAGGTTCAGAAGCTGAAAGGGGATGTTAAGTGCATTGGGTATAAATTGTGTCCACCTCCGTTGAGACACAATTATACCAAGTTGCATGATGAGGAAGAAATGCCACGGTTTGAACCATCTGTACCTCTTAATCCCGAAGAGTTTGCAGCAGGTTTAGGGTTCAAACTGGATGATTCATCAAAGGAATCAGAAAAGACAGAAAATGTGTCTTGTGCTGTGGAACAAAGTCCTCCAATAATTGAGGACTGTGTCTCATCAGATGATGAATTTGATGATGAATCGGATGAATCAGATTCGAGTTATGAGGATCAATCTCTTGATAAGAAGAAAGGAGTAGAAATTCCAGCTGAGAATCATATCTTGTGTGATCCTCCTACTCCAACTGCACCTATTGTGCAATCAATTGAAAAACAAGAGATTGATTCGATGAAATCTGTGGAGAAATCTGTGTCTACGTTTGAGGGCGATAATGTGTTGTATACTTTGGTTGGTGATGATAAAATTTACTCAAACAAGGATTTCCCAATTAAAAATGTTATCCATCAATCATTGAAAGAGTTTTGGTATGAAACGTTGTCTACCTATCTGTTGCAGAATGGTTTTCGACGTGGGTTGATCGACTGTACTCTCTTCATCAAGGAAAGAAACGAGGATTTGTTGCTGGTTCAAGTGTATGTGGATAACATCATTTTCGGGTCTACAAATGATGAAATGTGCAAGGAATTCGAGCGGGTGATGCAAGAGAAGTTCGAGATGAGTTATGGGAGAAATGAATTTCTTTTTGGGTTTGCAAGTTCATCAGTCTGAGAAAGGGATCTTCATTCATCAGGCAAAGTACGTTGGGGATATCTTAAAGCGATTTCAGATGGAAGACTCGAAGCCTGCGGGAACTCCTCTGGCTCAGAATCATGGAATTACTCCTGACGGAACCGGTGAACATGTGGAACCCTCTTTCTATCATGCTATGATCGGATCTCTCATGTATCTTACCGCTTCAAGGCCCGATATTATGTATCCAACATGTCTTCTTGCTCGTTACCAGTGTAATCCAAAGGTTTCTCATATGATTGCTGTTAAGAGGATTTTTCGTTATCTGAAGGGTTGTCCAGACACCGGTCTATGGTATCCTAAGGATGATAACTTCGATTTGATTGCATTCAGTGATTCTGATCATGGCGGCTGCAAGATTGATGCAAAGTCAACATAAGCGGGATGTCAGTTTTTGGGGAATCGTCTAGTCACGTGGCAATGTAAAAAGCAGACCTGTGTAGCTACTTCAACCTGTGAAGCTGAGTACATTGCTGCCTCAAGTTGTTGCTCCCAAGTTCTGTGGATTCAACAGCAAATGCGCGACTATGGTTTTGAGTTCCTAACTACTAATATTTATGTTGATAATTCAGCTGCTTTACAGATCACTCGTAATCCTGTACAACACTCACAGACAAAACACATCGAGATATAGTATCGTTTCATACGAGATTGTTATGAAAAGAAACTTATCAATGTTGTGAAAATCCACACCGATGACCAACGTGCCGACCTTTTTACCAAAGCTTTTGACAAATCACGATTTAACTATTTACTAATGGTAAACGGCATTAAGGTCAAGCCAGAGTAAAACTAACATCGGAAAATCATTTTTGTAAATATTTATTTGTGTTTTCTAATTTTTTGTACTTTTTGCATTTTAGGGGGAGTAAAAACGAAAAATACAAAAACATTGAAAAATTTTAAAAATACAAAAAAAAATCGAAAAATTTCAAAAACACAAAAACAATAGAAAAACAAAAATGAGTTTCCTGGCAAGAAAAAGAGAAAATGATAGTACATCAGTGGTCTGTTGAAACCTCTTTGAACCTAAAATGAAAAACGATAAGCTGCTCTATATAAGATGTATCGGTAGGCTCACAATCATTTTAAAGTCTGCAGGGGATATAAACCTAAATCGACTGAAGACTATGTGGGAACCGCTCATTGGCATATGGTCTTGGTAACGAAATTTCGTTTGATAGATTGCCAAGGTTCTGAGATACGTGGTCTTTATTCTGTTTATCATCTGGGTATCATGGTTGTTTCTTTTACCGGAATACAATGGGGACGCAAGTCTAGATCTTCCATGATACCATACATACGTGTAAATATCATACAAACATGTATATAATACATGATGCATTCGACCTCAATAAGTGATAAACAATCACATGTCCCAATCAATAAGTGATAAAATATCACAGTTATCCAGGAGTCAAGTTCGTCTCTTTGTCTGTACGATGGTACTAACCTGTTCACGGACTTGCTCCTGTGCCCTCATGCATCGAATATCAAGTTCATCATCAATAAGTGATTTTATCACATAGGGCTTGTATTCATCCAAAAATAAGTGAGTATCTCACATCATATACGTTGAAAACAGATGATAAATGGTATACTCACCAGTAAGATGAACTCTAGTGCATACCTTGATACGGGAATGTGTCGTGTGTGGATGGACACCGGTCGGTAAGTGTAAATTATACCTTAACGTATCCCCTAATCGCGAGTACATCTGATAAGTTGAGCTTAAGTGACAACAATACTGATAATCGTTACAGGATGCTTATCTTAATATTAACTAACTGAACAACAAGAGCATTTTGGCGTGACCGTACACTGATATGATTCTCTTACCCTCGAAACTCGCAAAAAGAATGTCTGTAAATATTTATTTAATGCTTTCTGTTTCTGCATCTCTGTATATATATTTATTTACTGCTTTCCGTCTTTAAATTTGAAATATTCAAAAATACCAAAAAGATTTTAGGTGTGTTTTAATATAAACTTTATAAAAGCCAAAAAGATTTTATTTCTATCTTATTTTTGATTGTACGATGTTGGATCTCTAGTCTTTACCTCCTGAAACCTGATTGTAAGCCGGAAAACAATTGCACCTTCATAAACGGTCAAAATTTAGCAAGTTTTGAAAGTTAAAAGCTAAATTGATCAATTTTTTTTTAACTTTGAAACTGTTGTCGGTCGGTGTTTGATTGAGAGTTGATCTCATGTGTGTCATTTGTTTATGTTGACTATATTCCAAGCAGTTGTTCTCATTTCGCGTTGAGCTTTGTTGTATGTGCAGATGTGGCACTCAAACCAGCTAAAGGCAAAGAGAACTTGTTAAAAGACAAGTTTTGGAATGAAGACACGAGATGGATGCAATCAAAGGATCAAGATGATCGAGTTGCAGCTGACCACTCATCAACACCACAAGGATCTGAAGATTTGAAGATCAAAGTCTCACGAGCAACATTCAAGGGGGAGTTTGTTGATACACTCCCAGTTTGTGACACGTGAAGACATCTGAAGATCCGACAACATGTAAAGATCGAACCATCACGAGCAGCGTCCAAAGGGGAGTTTGCTGATACACTCCCTGTTCTTGACATGTGAAGACTTTAAAGATCATCACGAGCAGCATCCAAGGGGGAGTTTGTTGATACACTTTGTGGATGCGGCTCGGTTCGGTTCGACTCGGTTTGGTTTTGGCTCGGTTCGGTTCGGTTCAAGCCCGATGACATGACATTCCTCCGTCGTGCGCCCCAGAGTTCGACATGCAAAGCACGAAGCGCCGTGAGATTTAACATCACCATGACATCATAATGAGGATGTCATGATGATGTGAGATGTATACATTGGAATTCTTTTGTGTAAAGTCTACGAAGACTTAGATGATGTCACAAGTATATATTGAATTCTGTTAGACTAATCTTGCACATTATGTGTAAGTTCGGGTTAAAAGTGACCGACTTACAAAGTTCGGGTAAAACGTGACCGGGTTATAAACTTGGGGTTTTTTTTGAGATAGTTTTTTAATCCTAGTTTGAGTCAAATAGGTTTACTTGTTGAACAAGTTATTAGGCTTATAAATAGAAGGATTTATTTGTAACCCTAATTGTACCAATTATCAATAAACAAGTTTTGATTCAATACGTTCTTTGGTATTCAATTCTAACAAATTGGTATCAGAGCTCTAAGGAGTTCGATCCACGATCAAGACTGTTGATCTTGGAGTCCGGCAAGAAGAGATCAATCAGCGAAGGTCAGCGATTGAAGTATCTTGCGACGGGTTCCGACGATCATAGAAGGTGACGGCAGACGAGACTTGATGCACAAGACTGTGAAGAACTTGATCAGGTTTTGTGATCGGAACGGAGAATAAACGGCGGTCGGTTTTTATTCCGTTCAAGAACACCGACGATCAAAAGGACGGCCGATCTGAGTCGGCGATTTTGAGTCTTATCGGAAAGGCATTTTGATTGACAAAGGACTACGATCAATAGAAGAACTCCAACGGGTACCGAGTAATCTTCGAACAGAAAAAGAAGGTTTGAATTTTGCTATTGAAGCAATCAATAAATACACATTACGTTGGTGTTTTTATTGAGTCATCGGAAGTATAACAAAACAAAGGAAGGTTTTGTTGAAGCTTCACCAGCAAGGTTTTCTGCAATTAAGTAGAAGAAACCGAAGGATGGGTGATAACGCGAAACGAGTTCCTCCAACGAAGGAACCGATGCCTAGTCTTCCATGTCCAATGCTTACGGATACAAACTACACCGTTTGGGCTATGAAGATGAAGGTAATCTTCAAGGTTTACAAGGTATGGGATATGATTAACCCAGGAACGACCATCGATATTCACAAAGATTCTATAGCAATCGCTTTGCTATTCCAAGGGTTACCTGAAGAGCTAGTGTTGCAGATTGGGAACAATGATTCAGCAAAAGAGATGTGGGAAGCGCTGAAATCTCGCAATCAAGGTGCT
Source organism: Helianthus tuberosus (assembly GCA_030545235.1). NCBI lineage: Eukaryota > Viridiplantae > Streptophyta > Magnoliopsida > Asterales > Asteraceae > Helianthus > Helianthus tuberosus. The sequence continues at coordinate 7,910,871 of CM060434.1, read as the reverse complement.
GAACGTGTGAAAGAAGCAAGACTTCAAACCTTAATGTCGGAATTTGAGGGTTTGAAGATGAAGGAACCAAGTACGATCACTGAGTTTGCAGGAAAGATTTCAGGGATTGATTCTAGATCTGCTTCTCTTGGAACAACAATTAAAGAAGAGAAACTGCTTAAAAGGTTTCTACATGGTTTGCCGAAAAGGTTTATTCACATGGTTGCCTCTCTCGAGCAATCCATTGAGCTTAAGACAGTTGGATTCGATGATGTCATAGGTCATCTTATAGCCTATGAGAAACGCGTTAACCTTGAAGATAAGGAGCATCTGGTTAGAAGTGACCAGTTACTATTGACATATGAGGAGTGGGAAGCTAGAAAAAAGGAAGGGTACGATCGAGGCAAAGGAACGGTCGAGTCTAGTCAAAGAGGTCGGGGTCGCGGTCGAGGAAAAACCAGGGGTCAAGATAAAGACAAGGAATCGGATCAAAAACCAAAGAAGGACCGTTCTAAAATAAGGTGGTTTCGATGTGATGAATTAGGGCATTTTTCTTCGGATTGTCCTACACGTAAAAAGGACGAGGACGAGGAAAACAATCTTATTCAAAGGGTTGAACCGGTTCTTTACTTGCAAACACACGTTGAAGAGGCTAATGATGTGTTTCTAGACGAGGAAAGGATTATTCCAAGGATGTATGCTTCGAGCCCAAGTGAACTCAATACATGGTTTCTTGACAACGGGGCGAGTAACCACATGACGGGTAAAAAGGAATGGTTCACTAACCTTGATCACAACATCAAGGGAAAAGTGAAGTTTGGAGACGGGTCATGCGTAGAGATTAAAGGACAAGGGATGGTCGTCTTGGAAGGAAAATCTGGGGAACAAAGGGTGTTGCGTGATGTTTACTATATTCTAGCACTTGAAAGTAATATAATAAGTATTGGTCAGTGGGACGAGAGAGGGTACACGATCGCAATCCAAGACGGTATACTTTGGATGTTTGAGCAAGAAGGAACTTTGCTAATGAAGGTACCTCGTTCACCTAATTGCATTTACAAGATTAATCTTGAGGTTGTATCTGCAGTTTACATACAGACTAAAGATGGTAAGGCTGAAATAGCGACCAACCAGTCTCTATTATGACGGAAGTTAGCGACCAAACAGATCAGTCAGCAACCGGAATTAGCGACCAATCTGGGCAGTCAGCGACATAGCAGACATATAGCGACCAGACTGACCAGTTAGCGACAGAATCTGACCAGTCAGCGACAGAATCTGATCAGCCAGTGACAGCTTTTAGCGACGAGTCTGCGACAGATCAGTTTTTCAGCACTTTAATACTTAAATGGATGCTCGGTTTATCAAATGAAGAGACAAGTTTGAAAGTCGAGAACTTATTGCAAGAGCAAGTTAAAGTAGAACGTATTAGTGGGGATTTGCAACGGACTGACATCCTCACAAAAGCCGTGCCACGACTGAAGATTATCAAGATGAGACATCTTCTCGATATTGCAAGATTAGGGGAGTGATTGTTAGACTAATCTTGCACATTATGTGTAAGTTCGGGTTAAAAGTGACCGACTTACAAAGTTCGGGTAAAAAGTGACCGGGTTATAAACTTGGGGTTTTTTTGAGATAGTTTTTTAATCTAAGTTTGAGTCAAATAGGTTTACTTATTGAACAAGTTATTAGGCTTATAAATAGAAGGATTTATTTGTAACCCAAATTGTACCAATTATCAATAAACAAGTTTTGATTCAATACGTTCTTTGGTATTCAATTCAAATAAATTCCTTTTTGTATGAAGTTCAACGAAGCCTTGCATGAAGATATATCTGCTTTATTGGGGCTGTAATAAAACGAAGAACCAAACATGCCTTGGACGAAGAACTACTCCTCCTGGCGCAGAACTGATCCCAAGCAAAGAATTCATTGGACGAAGAACCTGAGTTCTTCGTCAGTGATGGTTCTTCGTCGGCTTCACTTCTGGGCCCAGATGGTACTTCGTCATCTCTGGATAAGGTTTCTATAAGAGGGCTGGTTTGCAAACAGAAGTGGGTAGACACACCGAACACAAGAGAGCACACAGTAGAGTTTTGGATAGCATTTTCTTGTATTATCTTTGTACTAAAACTTTGCTGGATTTAATACAAGTGAGCGTTAAACTTTGAATCTTGTTCTTGTATTTTGTGTTCTTTGCTTGGTTGCATACCCACTTGGATTCCGCACTTGTGGGTGTGTTTCGACAACAAGGAAGTAGGTAAACTTGATCCTCCGAGTGGACCTACAACATTTTTACGTGGTGTTACACATACCCATGGGCGGAGCTACTGCTTAACCAGGGTGGGCGGCCACCCCCTTGAAATTTTTATTTTTAGTGTTAAACGTATGTGAAAATCTAGAGTGCACCCCATCAAATTTTGATACCGTCCCCCATGAAATTGCTAATAGAAGAATAATTGAAGCAAATGTAATTACTGCTAACCATGGTGGGCTGCCGCCCCCTTGAAATTTTTATTTTTAGTGTTAAACGTATGTGAAAATCTAGAGTGCACCCCATGAAATTTTGATATGCCCCCCCATGAAATTGCTAATAGAAGAATAGTTGAAGCAAATGTAATTGAAATAAAAAAAAGGTGAAACTGATGTTCGCCGAAAAAGTTTTTAGAGCTTCGACTCGATGCGGGTTACAGTAAGTATTTTGAGGAGATGACTTTTTAATATTCATTTGAATAAACAGAGGTATTCTTGTAATTTAATGGGTTCGCTAAAAAGTTTTCTTTTAAAGCAACTGACAAGTGCAACACTCTCTTTACAACTCAAAGTTGACTTTGAATTTCCATTTAAGTAGAGTAAATTGTCATTTTAGTCTCTAAGATTTGTGCAAATTTGACATTTTGGTCTAAATAGTTTTTATTCTCTTCTGCTTCCCTGACTTTTCCATTTTATTGTCGTTTTGATCACAATGCTAACTCCATCCAAAAACCCCATTTTTAACCAGAGGTATTTTAGTAATTTTCAATTTAAATCTTTTAAATTGCCATTTTGATCCATTCTTTTTTATATTGAAAAAATAAAAAAAAATATTTAATTAATGGGACCCACCCCTACCCTCCCCTTCTTCATCAAACCTTCTCTCTTTCTCTCTCTCACCACCATCAACACCATCCACCACTGCCACCACTAACAAAACTCTGATCGAATATTTGAAACAATGGAGAACTTCATCTTCTTCTTCTCAATCTCAATCACTTAATACTTCCACATTCACACTCACCAATTCTTCACTTCGTCAATCAATCATTTCTCCAACCTATTTCACACAATTTCCACATTCAAATATCCCTCGCAAATCTCCAGTTTCATTCAATTCGATTCAATTTTGGTTAAATTCATACCAATTTCTATAGATTTGAGGTAAATTAATCCGATGATTATTAATTATTCACTCTGAATTGACTTCGTTAAAGCGAAATCGACGATGGAAGGGTTCGCGAACTTTCCGAGTCGAAATTCGTATCAGCTAAGTGGAAGATAAATCGATTTGAGCTGTTTATTTGAATACTATGTAACTGTTTTGTGAAATACAGGTTCTGTTTGTACTGAAAATTTGACCAAGGGAGGTAAATCGATGAATGTTGTTTGGCATAAATTGTTTTGGGCTTTCTATGCGTCGCCTTCATCGGCTTTCGCCATATTCTTTTCTGGTGACATATTGTTTCAAAGCAATAGTATGCGCTTTATCTATTAACTTTAAGAACCACCAAACTATTCACCATACACATAACATATAGAGCCTGAAATAATAAAGATTTTGTAAAAAACCATGAATACATAATAAAGCCAAGAAACCAAATGTCTTAAAAAACGTTAAGCAAGCAGAACCAGGCCGTTCAGGAGCCTTTTAAAAACTAAGACTTAATCATATGACCATTGACTACGCAGATAAATAAGCACTTCAATTTCACATTAAACATGTCACAATATTCTGATTAGGTTATCACATTGACATGTTAGTTAAAATTTTATCAGTATATATCATTAACTAAATTGTGTAATTCCACATTGAACTTACAAAAGGAACTGGATTACAATTACACTTTCAAGTTTCAAGTATATTATTTCTTCCTTAGGTTAGCTATAGCACAGAGACAATCTCTTGCTTTCTTTCATATCAAAGCGATCACTTTCTGCCAAAGTTTGAGGTTAATGGTGGTGGTGAGAGGCTGCCCAGGGTAGTGACGGTGGTGGCAGTGGTGGATGGTGGTGGTGGTGGTGGCTGGTGTTTATGGTGGTGTTGGGTAGGAGATGTAAAGTGAGAGAGAGAGAGAGAGAGAGAGCATGTTTGATGAAGAAGGGGAGGGTAGGGGTGGGTCCCACTAATTAGATATTTTTCTTTTATGTTTTCAATATAAAAAAAAGAATTGATCAAAATGACAATTTAAAAGATTTAAATTGTCTGGAAAAGAGTGCTATGGAATGACTTAGCCGAGCTGTTAACCTAGTACAGTGGTTTATGGATCATGTTGGGTGACTTCAACGAGGTGCGATCAGAAAAAGAACGGGCCAATTCTAGATTCGACCGTGGATCAACCGAAGCTTTCAACAGATTCATTTAAAACTCGGGTCTTCTAGAATATTCTATGGCCGGAGGTAAATTTACTTATGTCTCGGGTCATAGTGATATTAAAATGAGTAAACTTGACAGATTTTTGGTAAATGTCTCTTTTATGAGCTGTTGGACGAATGCGAGAGTGGAAGTCCATAAACGGGGTTTTTTTCTAATCATTTTCCGATATCTTTATCTTGCTCGGCAGCTGACTTTGGCCCTATACCTTTCAAGTTTTTCAATTCTTGGATTGGGGAACAGAGATTAATGGAAATTGTTGATAACGTTTCGAACAATAGGTTGAGGGTGGGTAAACAGGATGTGATTCTTGCTGGCATTCTATGTAACGCCCTACTTCTTCGTACTTTCCATAATTAGAAAGCCTTGTTTGTATTTCTATTTCTGGAAATCTTGTAGTCTTGTATTCATCCTTCGTTGTAATCGTTGTAAAATCCGAGACTTGGATCATAAATAAAATTCGTATTTCTTTAAATTCATGTTATGCATACTTCATACTTGTTCATATGTTTGAATTCATGAAACATTTGATACCTTATTCGTAATTCTTGGAAAATGTGGACTATATTTACAAATTCGTGAAATACATGAATCATACACATACGATACTTGTTTACGTCATACGTGCACTAAATCATACTTCATTATACTTGTTTTATGTTATATATGCTTAACAAACCTCATAACATGCTTATATGTCATAATATGCCCTTAAAACAACCTAAAACATATATATATGGAACTTGAGGGGGCTAAAATGTAATAAAATCAAACAAAAAACCGCCTGACCTTCCCTAGCGGCCTGGGACCCGGCCAACTGTCCTCTTCGCGCCCCGCGACGAGCTGCAATCCGCAGAAAACCATCAGCCCTTACGGGATTGGGCAAATGGTTGTGTTTTGTTATGTTTTAAGTGTGTTTCTTACATTTAATGGCCACCAACCCAACCCTAATTCATCCCCTATAAAACCCAACAATTCTCCAAGTATTTTTCACTTTGCAAACACTCTAAACTTACTCTCAATCACTAAAAAAAGCAGCTGAATTCAGTAGCAAAGTCAGAAGCATATCAACTCACAAAAGTGAGCATAACTTCCTCATTTCTCCATCTTTTTCAATGATTCTTCTTTTTAATCACTTGGAACAACCTTAGGTATGTTTTCCACAGGTTTTCCATGGAAAACCAAGGCTAGAACATCAACATATAAGGCTCCAAAGTGCAATAAACTTTCTGTTTTGATTAAACACTTGATTAACTCACTTAAACTTGAGGTTTTTCATACACATTCCTATGTCCTTATGCTCATAATCAAGTCTATGGTTAGTTGGGCTTAAAAACAAGGTTGTGACATGTAAATCCAGAGGTTTAATCCTCATAAATATTCTATTTTGATTAGGTTTTATCCTACAAGTGATGAACAAGTCCTACACTTGAAGTTGTGTGATTATTTGGATAGCTTGGGCTATCCTACCTACAAATCCACACATCACTTGATGTTTTCTTAGATAGTATGTATTTTCATTTCCTAATGTATGTCTATGACCATCCTTGTTATCTTATGACAACTTGTGTATTGGTGACAACTAAAGAGGTTCCTAAATGGAAGATTTATCTTCCTACCTCCTACATGACTTCTATGACATCCTTGTGATAATCTTGGACTAATAACTTATAATATAAACTATATAAGATATATAATACTTATAACAACCAAACTTTTGATGATAACCAAATGGTTATTTGTCAAAATAGTAGGTTACACCACCTAAGAACATAATACTCGTCACGGTTCTAATGGGCATTTTGACCTATGAAAACATTTAAACTCTTTTGAGTTTCATAGTGTCAAGAATGAGTATTATGTGATAGATGGTTATTTTCTCATAAGTTACTTTCCTTGTTCCTTTTTATTCCGAAACCTTAATCTTCTGTTATCTTCCAATACTCATACACCTTCGTTTCTTCGTGTAGAAGGACTTGGTGTTCCAACCTCCCACAACAACAACTCTCTCACGGATTAACAAGTGGAAGCTTGAAAAACAGTGAGTATACTTGAACCCCCCTTTTCGTTTATCACTTTTGGGGTGTAACATGTTAAATTATAAACTACACTCAAACGTTATTCTTTATGCATGCACAAAACAATCCTTATACATGAAACTACTTGTTATGGTTGATACGTGAACTTGGGTGATTCTTATGTGATACCATAGTCATTAGCTTCGTACGAGCCTCCCTTTAACATGTATAGCGCTATAGGAGTAACGCACCTCCCGTAGTCTTGTGGTCTTGTTAAAACATCATTCTTTATTGCGTAAACAGGGGGTTGACTAGAATTATCGCATGCCATGTTACGATTATCTTGAATAACTTAAGTTGCCATGTGGATTCGTTTTAAACTTTTATACTTATACATATATTGAAAACTTGTATACTCGCCTTTGCTTTTGCATTGAATTTTATTTTAAACATGTTACAGGTTGAGGATGACGATGCTATGAAATTGAAGTAGCGATGATGCTTAGATACACATATAAACTCCTTAGGTTTAATATGTTGTATTGATTTTGTCCTTGTCGTTATGTTATTCCCATGTATTGAACATGTTGCTATTTAAATTTTCATGTAATGTTTGACAATTTAAAGTATGAAATGAAAACGGTTTTGATTTAATTATTGTCACAAATAGTGTTATGTGTGATGAGCAATCTTTCTTCGTCCCACTCCGATGATTTCGCCATTGGTTGGGGTGTGACATTCTAAGACGTATCAAGGTGGGTATCAAACATTGGATGGTGGAGGTTAGGGAAAATGAGAATAAGGAGCTGAAGGAGATGGAAGCTATTATTGATAGTATTGAGAAACAAGCCGTTTGTGGGATGTTAACTGCCGAGGAAAAGAAGACTAGAATAGAGCTCCGCGTCAAGGTTAACAAATTGGAGTTGTCTAAAGTGAAAGATCTTCAACAAAAGGCTTGTGTCAATTGGCTAAAATATGGTGATGAAAATAGTGCGTATTTTCATAAAATTATCTCGGTAAACTTGGCCAAAAACAGGATAAATGGTTTGAAATTTCATAACAGGATGGTGTCTGATCCTGGGGAATTGAAAGATGAGATAAGGAATTGGTTCAAAAACCAATTCACACTACCGATTAAAGGCAAGCCCGATTATAATGATAATGGGCTGCCTAGCTTGTCGGATCACAATGGGTTCATTCTTTATGAGCAGTTCACGGAAAAGGAAGTTCTTATGGCCGTAAAAAAATGTGACGGTGGGAAAGCTCCGGGCCCAGATGGTTTTTCGCTGAAATTCTTCAAAGTGTTCTAGGACAGATTCAAACACATCATCCTGGAGATGCTGAATGAATTCCATAGAAGTGGCAAAATCAGCGACGGATGTAACTCATCCTTTGTTGCCCTTATCCCTAAATTGAATGACCTTCGAGACATTTCTCACTTCCTTCCGATCTCATTGGTGGGTTCGATATATAAAATTATTGCCAAAGTCCTGGCGAATAGACTCAAGTTTGTCATTAATGAGATTTCATATCCTGAGCAATCGGCTTTTGTTGGTGGCCGAAATATTCTGGATAATCCTCTCATTGTGAGCGAAACGGTGGCATGGGCAAAAAAAATCCTAGACTAAGTTGCTTATTTTTAAAGTTGATTTCGAAAAGGCCTATGATTCTATCAATTGGAAATTCCTTTTCCGAATGATGGAGAAAATGTCCTTTCTTGAGAAATGGATCATGTGGATTAAGGGATGTCTTAAATCTGGTATGGGATCGGTGCATGTGAACGGGTCGCCAACTAAAGAATTCAAATACAAGAGAGGTTTAAGACAAGGAGACCCTCTATCCCTTTTTTTGTTTATTATAGCTATGGAAGTGATTAGCTTATTCATAAACAGGGCAAGTAATTTGGGTCTTTTTCATGGTTGCCAACTTCCAAATGGTGGTCTAAATATTACCCACCTTTGTTATGTGGATGATGTGCTTTTTATAGGTTTATGGTCGGAAGAGAATTTTTTTGCCCTAAATCGGTTACTTAGGTGGCTCAATCTTGTTTCGGGCCTTAAAGTTAATAAACACAAAAGTAAACTTTACGGTATAGGGGTTAATGATAACGAAGTGGCCCGACTTGCAAGGATGGTGAACTGTGATGTTGGTTCCTTCCCGTTCATGTATTTGGGCATCCCGGTTGGAGTCAATATGAAAAGAGCTAAGTTTTGGGAACCGATTCTAGATAGATTCGTATCAAAACTTTCAAAATGGAAAGCTAGATGCCTCTCGTTTGCGGGCCGTATGACGTTAGCTAAACCGGTCCTAGGTAGTCTGTCGTCTTATTTTCTCTGTTTGTTTGCTACTCCTAAATGCATTATTAAAAAGCTCAAGAAGATTTGGAGGGAGTTTATTTGGGGTAAGACCAATATTGGACATAAACTTAGATGGATTCGATGGGAGCTATTGCTAAAATCCAGGAAAGCCGGCGGTAACAGTATTGGGGGCATTCAAGTATACTATCAGGTTATACTAACCAAGTGGTTGTGGAGGATAAAAGCTAACCCAAACCAACTATGGCCCGAAGTGGTGGTTGCAATTCATGGCAGTAATATTAGTACTCATAATCTTTCTGTGATTCCTATAAAAAACAATTCCAGGGGTTTGGAAGGACATAGGTTCGATAGATACGGCCTTGTCAAAATTAGGAATCAATATCAAGGACAATCTGGTAGAGGATGGAACAGGATGGAAATGGAGAAGCGATCAGGACGGGTCTTTTTCGGTGAAGCAGGTTCGGATTGACATCGAAAAAGCTACGGAAGAGGAGGCGAATGACGGTTTCGTGTACGATTGGAACAGTTGGGCTCCTCCGAAAGCTAATTATCTGTTGTGGAGGGCTATTATAGGTAAAATTGCTTCTAAAGTAAGTCTAATCCAAAGGGGTATACCCCTAGGCGACAGTTTATGCCCACGTTGTGGGTTATACGATGAAAACCCGGACCACATTTTCGTCAACTGTTTATGGGCTGAATGCGTTTGGTGGGATATCTTGGATTGGCTACGGATTAACTTCATCGCTAGCAACAATCTGAAAGATCTTATCATCCACATCAAGCAGAGTCCGGGAGATAAAGTCTGGAAAAAATTGTGTACACGATTGTAATTGCGGTACTATGGAGAATTTGGTGGGCTAGGAATGAGAAGGTGTTCGAAGAACATTTCATCCCTATTAGCAAGACAATGGATCAAATAAAAGAGGATGCGTTCCTGTGGGTTTGCAATCGCTCAAAGCTCAAGACGCCAAAGTGGGAGAAATGGAAGGCTTTTGATATTATTGATCTAATGTAATTCGTTTTCTTGGTTTGGTTTCGTGGTTTTGTTTTGTGTTTCCAGCCTCTTGCTGGCTCTTTATATATATATATATAGGGTGGGGTTCTAGAGTGAACGCTAGTGTATTTGCGAACTGAGTGAACAAATCCTGGCCATTGATCTACACACGTGTATGGCCAGGATCTCATCATCAAATCGTAAAATATATTAGTGTATTTCAACATCAAATCCTGGCCATTGATCTATACACGTATATAGCCAGGATTAGTTCACTCAGTTCGCAAGCTACACTAGTGTTCACTCTTGAACCATATATATATATATATATATATATATATATATATATATATATGTCAGGATTTAGAGAAAACGGTGAAAAGTGTGAGAACGGAGAGAACAGTTATGGATCGTCTGATCAAAACAATCTATGGACTAGATGACGCGGTGGCGTTTTCGTAAATAACATAACTTTTATTGATGTGGCACGCTTCATTAAGGGTAAAAACGTCTTTTGACTTCTCTACACAAAATGCCATCACATGAAAATAAAACGCTTTAAATTACCACCTTAACCTACAATAGCACACACCATCATAATCTGAAAAACGCCATTAGATATAAAACCCCAAAATTAATTATAATAAAATCCCGCCTAAAAAAACCGTCAAAAACATCCTATATATACAACATCTCAGACCTTCCATTAAAACACAAAAAAAAAACCCAAAAATCAAATATCCTCTAAACCAAAACTTTTATTTGAAATTCAGTTTGGTTGTCGGTAAGGTTTCAATCAATGTAATGGACAAAATCCTTAAGTGAGGACATTGTCCATTTCATTGAGTAAAATCTTATTGACTTTATCCTCAACTTCCATCCAATTTATAACGCCAAAATATACAAAAACATCATTGAGGTTTGTTGTCAATAAAGTTTAGTTGTATGGGATGGACAACATTGTCAGACATCTTTCTTAACTGAGGATTAACAATGTTGTCCATCACCATACAGCAAAACATTATTGATTTAGCATGATCAAATTTAGAGTTTTAGGGTGCTTTTATTTAGTGGCGTTCTTTTTCTCGGTAAAACGCCAAAAAGTTAAAAAATCAAACATCGTTCATTGGAAATTCAAAAGATTGTTGACTGAAGGGTGTAAACTCAATAACATTTTGCTGCATGAGATGGACAAATATTCAAGAAAAAGAGGCTGGTTTCAGACAATGTGCTTCCACACGGCGACAAAAAAACTACTTCAAAAAATAAAAATAAAAAAAAAATCATACGAAATTCCAAACAGCCAGTGAAGATGCTTCAAAAGAAGAAAGAGACCGGTGACAGTGAAGATTTGGAAGATCAATATATATATTTTTTAATTTTCTTTTTTAGTTGTTTGTTATATAATAACAACGCCATATGTAATAAAAACGTCATACAACCAAATGCTTGTCAAAACACCAACATGCCATAAAACGCCCCAAAAACCATAATAAAATTACTTTGGACAAGTATTATAAAAAACCCAAAAAATAAAAAAATAAAAACCAAAATTGAAAATGTAACTAGAAACAGTAACTACAAAACAGTAAAACTGAAGAGACGGAAAATTTATTATATTAGAATCTAATACGCCAAACTTGAAAGATGGGACGTGTTACAGACTTCAGAGATAAAAGCTTATCAAAAACAATAATTACAAAACAGTAACTAAAACACCGAATACTTTATTATAATAATGTACCGCCTAACCTACGCGCTAAAAAGACATCCTTATAAAATGATACGTCTCAGCAACTTCCATTTGATCAAACTAAATAAACAAACGCCAATACTACTAAATACCACTCACTTTAAAACGCCAAAAAATTAAAAAAATCAAAGATGGCTAATATGCTTTCTTGGATATTCAGTATTGTTCTTCGTGAAGTTTCACTGAATGGATTGTTAGCTGAGGGGAGTAACTCAGTAAGATTTTGCTGCATGAGATGGACAAATATTCAAGAAAAAGATACTGATGACAGTCATATGTCATTTTGTATTCTTTATTCTTGGATGAGGAGAAGAGATCAATGACACTGAAGAGTGGGATGATTATAAAGATAAAGATCAAGTTGAAGAACAAAGCGAAAAAACCCACCCACACGTCATACATCTATGTCCCCAAACATCCACAAAAAGCCGATTCAAAAGATGAGCTGGCAAAATAATCAAACCGATGGGTTTGTTAAGTTTTACATAAAACGCCATATATTTGGTGACAGATTTTGTAGTATTAAAGAAGAGAGAGACTGATGACAGTGAAAATTGTGAAGAGAGATCCGATTAGAAATTTTAATTTATTTTTTTCGCTTCTATTTTCTTTCCCTGTGGTCGTAATATAATTTTAGAATTGTAAAACGCCAAGATACCACAAACGCCAAAATGTATATAAAAATAATAGAACAATGGGCCATCTTGTCTAAAACGCCATGAAAAACGCCATTAAGAGAGATTTGAAAAAAACGCCATAAACGCCATAAACACCATAAACGCCATAACGTCATAAACGCCAAAATGTTAATACAATGAAACCATTAAAAACGCCATATAATTATTGAATTTGGTTTACGCCAAAAATCTTAAACCCCAAAAATAAATCAATATTGTGAAAAGCGGAATTGGAATAGCGGAAGATAAAATGACAAAAAAGCCCCTCCGCCCTTCTCTATGTCGCGTGACACGTGTTGGGCCAGGACGCGTTCTCACAGTTCTCACACTTTTGATCGTTTTCTCCTGATCCCGTTTCTCTCTCCCTCTCTCTCTCTCCCTCTCTCTATCTCTCTCTCTATATATATATTTATATAAAGTGTGGATGGAGTTAGACAAGGTGATTAAAATGACAACAAAAGGAAAAGTCAGGGACCTAGAAGAGAAAAAAAAACTATTTGGACTAAAATGACGAATTTGAACAAACCACAGAAACTAAAATGACAATTTACTCATTTAAATATTACATTTTCAGTTTTTATCTTCTTTTTTCTTTAAAAACAACGATACATATTTATTAATTTTGTGTCTTTAATTGGTGCTATTTATTTATCTAACCGAAGTAAAAACAATGATTCATATTTATTAATTCTGTTTCTTTAACTAGTGGGATTCCCCGCGCTTTGCGACGGGCTTTCGATCAGTATCGGTTCAATTAATTGCAGCACCAACATGATACCGAGTTACCGACACACAGCATAGCAATCGACATGTGTGTTACATCGACTGAAAACCATATAAATAAATATCTATACCGGTACCGGTGTTGTTCGGTTGGTATTAATTCAGTTCATTACACTACCGGTCTGGTACCTTCACTCGATGATACCAAAAAAATATTTTATCGCAAATACAACTTTGTGTTCAACGAATTTTATACTGTCACGTCGAGAAAAACTATAAAAACGAATACGGTACTGGTACCAATGTTGACCACCACGTTGCGAACGCGAGGGTCGTAAAACCATGCTAAGTAGTGAGCAAATGATGACCAAAACCAGGAAAATGGTACAAAAACGTAAATTTATACCACCATCTAACGTAAAACGTAGACAAAAGCACACACGAACTTTTACCACAAGCTGGCTTAAAACGAATTTAAACTCACTACATGACACAAAAGAACGAAGGACTAAAAACACTATAAGACAAAACCATAAAAGAAAAAAAACACTATTCATAAGACTCTTCAGGATTTGTTGTTTACTAGTAAGGAATCCCGCGCTTCGCAGCGGGTTTCGTTCGTAATAAGAACGGTTGGTATTCTCGCATAATTTTCAAACTAATTTGCTAATACAACTAATATACCAATTTATAATGACCAGTTGACTACACACAAATGAATTCACATTAAAATAAGCAATTAATGGTAAACAATTTGAAATTACATTTTAATTGATCTGAAATATGATTTATTTTGTATTTTTTCAAGTAAAAAGAATTTATTAGAAATACGAATTATAAGTTAACTATATAAATTGTATCAAACTATTATCCCTATATTAATTTATAAATTTCTCTCTACTCACAATAATACTGTTCAATTTTGTATCATTTTCAATCCTATCTGTACTCCTGCTAGCTTCACAACCCTTTGTCTTCCACATGGTTACCTTTGTCAACACCCCAACAATGTAAAACCCTCTTATCTTCCACAACAACTCGACGTTGGCGATCAACAACAAGAACTCGCTGTATTCGATCTCGATGCGCTTCATCAGATCATGTACTCACTCACGGACGTAAAAAACTATAACAACCCTCTTGAATTTGAATTTTTCTGATACCCTAATATATTTTAAAATACCCTTATATGTCTCTAAATATACCCCGTATGTGAAAACCGAGCCCAAAATACATTATATCATTAAAATTTAAATAAAAACAAGAAAATTAGGGCTCTGGCGGGCCGCGTAAGACACACCACTAGTGTACGCGGGTCGCGACATATCAGATCTCTGGCGAGTCCCCAGGCCGCCACATGTCGGACTCGTGTTGAGGCTACGTGTCGACGCAACAAGGCTATGGCCTAGCGTGAAAGCCCTCGCGGGCCGCGTAGAACTAAGCCAAAGCTTACGCGGGTCGCGACAAAACCCAAATCAGACCCTATATAAGAAGAGTATCGGGCCTTCAGTCAATTCGTTCATTTGTCGACTTTCTCTCTCAAATTTCTGATAGTAGGCATTATACTCGGGTATACTATCCCCCTAATTAACGAAGTTCTGCCCCAATGTAAGTATCATAACCCCGGTTATGTATTAGATACGCTGCCCGATTGATTCAGGGTTCCGTAACGGCTGTCGTGGTTCTGCCCGACGTAGTCGTTGGAATGCCGTCTCGGGGAGGGTATAACTAATGTAAATATAAATGGTTATTATACTAACGCGTGTGCATTGTGTAAATTATAGATAATCACCAAGAAACCTTAGAAGAAACCTAAGTCAGCAATGTGAGTAATCTCCTTTTTGTAAATTATTTTTACAAAACCTTAAATGTTTTACAATGTGATTAAGCAGTGATTGAGTCTTTGTAGTTCTTCAATTACTGCCGGTATGTTGGGGTTTTGTATACAAAATGTGGAACACGTTACCATTGGACAACGAGTTAGCCAATGTGTAATATGACCCACCAGTCAGGATTGACAATACTGAATGAGTAATTGTGTAGAAATAAACAATGTGATAGCTCTCAATACTGTTAAAGGAATAAAGTCTTCTTGATTAAACTGGGATTCACCCACCAGTATTTCCCACTGACAAAATGTTTTTAAACGCGTTTCAGGTAACAAAATGTGAAAGCCAACTAGAAGCCAGCTGGACAGCACTGAAGGCTTGGAAAAATGGCTATAAAAGTTACCTAAATAAAAGAAGATGTTTTATTCAATAAAATAGGGATTTTCCCAATAAAAATGTTTGTAATGAAAACTTGGGTTTTATCCCAATATGTTTAATATTATAAAAGCGTGGTATTTACTCTGATAAACATTTCCTAACTACGGCCCTGATGAAATTTCCGCTGCCAAAATGATACCACCAAAACTGGTCTCGCGGCCGCCCGTTCCCGGGATAGATAGGGGGCAGGGGTTCCGACAGAAGGTGGTATCAGAGCTAAGCCACTGATTCAGCCACAGAAGTGTTCTGCTGACACTAATATATTATTCAAATTGTTAGGAAATTAATTATGGAAATACGTGTATAATTGTATTTTATTGTTGTGTGTTATTTGAGTATTTGTTAGCTTACAGTATGAGTGATCAAGGACCCTCAGACGCGTATCGTCAGTTGTCCGATTCACCTAGGAGTGAAGGTACCTCTTCCCACCCTGCTCTCTCTGGGTATTCAGCTGTCCATGAAGAAGGGATGTTTGTCTTTAAGGCTCAGTCTAAAGAGCCATTCCCTCAGAAAAAGAGAGGATGGTTCAGTAAGGGACCATTCGAGCATAGGAAAAGAATGCGAAAGTTGCAACAGCAGAGAGTCCTAGCAGCCGTTAAGCGAGTGTCAGATGCCCATACACATGATATGCTTAATAGGAGCTTAGCCAATTT
This sequence comes from Helianthus tuberosus, assembly GCA_030545235.1. Classification (NCBI taxonomy): domain Eukaryota; kingdom Viridiplantae; phylum Streptophyta; class Magnoliopsida; order Asterales; family Asteraceae; genus Helianthus; species Helianthus tuberosus. Next base: position 7,894,859 of record CM060434.1, on the reverse strand, counting down.
TCATATCTTAGCAACAACAGCTGCCGACCCAAACCTGGAACAACTAGTAGCCCCACAACCCTTACCTTTGTTCCCCACGCATCCGATGGAGATAGAAAACAACCCCGAAAACCAAGTCCAAATGCATGATTTCAACCCTGAGGAGATACCTAGGATACTAGCCCCTAATCCCTTAGACCCAGATTATGATCCATGGTTCGATGATCATAGGGATTATGTGCCACGCTACCACCTAAACGACGAACCCATGCCGAACTTAGCAGCCTATCCAGGTCTGGACACTCTAGATCCCTACTACTATGATAACGATGAATACATTAGGGAGATCTTAGAGAATCTGTACCCTCAGGAGAATCCCATGCCCCAGTACCCAGACCCAGTACCAGCACCTGCACCCCCAATGAGTGTAAAAAATGTGCATGAGCTCCGAACTTTCGGAGAAGAGATTTTAGAGAGTAGTGAGAGGATGAGGCAGGTAGGAGAGCGACTCGTCTGGAAGTACGACGAGCGCAATATGGATTACTGGATGTATCCAGATCAGTGAAAGTGATTGTGGAGTTGGTAACAATAATAATAATATAATCTATGATATGTTTGTATGAAAAAAAATAATATATATATATATGTGTGTGTGTGTAATAATAATATATGATGTAGTATAGATGACTTTGTGGTTAGCGATGCATAGTAGTATTGTAATTTTAATTCCAGTCTTAGTGTGTATTTGACGCATACTATAATAGAAAAGAGTAAGTCGCAATGCTCGACGCTTTTGACCAATATGTGTGTTGTGTGGTGGTTGCCTAAATTATCAATTATTTTGTGATATTAATAATTGATAAATGTTTAAAATTCAGATGGATGACGAAGTAAATCATGAAAACCAAAATAATGATAACTAGAGTAACATTAACCCGGATAATGAAAACCCAAACAACAACAATAATGGAAACCAGGTGGATAACAGTGCCATGCAACATATAGTGGCACAAGGGATAATAGATGCGATGCCATATATTATCAAAACGGTTAAGGAAGCGGAAAATAAAAGTAAGCATGATAGCAAACGACCTACTAAACCTGAGAACAGCGTAAATAATGGACCCGTACTTCAAGTGCCCATTCCCAAAAGAAGAAGAATCGTGTCTTACGGTTGTTCTTATAAAAAATTCTAGTCTTGTAAACCAGTGGAATTCTCGGGCAATGAAGGGGCCATTGTATCTCTACGCTGTATAGAAAAGACCGAGGCAGTCTTAAGAATAAGTAAATGCGCGGAAGAGGATAAGATAATGTTTGATTCCAATCTGTTCAAGAATTCAGCACTAGAATGGTGGAACAATATCCTCCAGTGTAGGGGAAGTGATAGAACTTACAATATGGAATGGGAGGAGTTTAAAAACATGGTAGAAAGGAAATTCTGCCCTCCTAATGAAAAAGAACAAATAGCAAACAAATTTCTAAATCTTAGGATGATTGGGGTAGATAGTAAGGGTTATACTACATTATTCTTTGAATATAACCGAATAGTACCAACCCTTGCTTCACCTGAACCAGTTTTAATCTCCCGTTACATCTGGGGATTAATTGGAGAGATTAGGAATGTTGTCAAGGCAGCTAGACCTCAAACCATAGAAGAAGCTGTAGAACTAGCCAACACCTTGACAGATGAATTAGTCCGTACTCGAGAAGAGGATCAAAGGAGGAACCTAACCCAGAAGCTTACTCAAGAATTCTGTTCTGGAAATTCTAACCGTGGGAGAAATGTAGGTTCTACCTCTGCACCCTACTGTAAGTATTGCAAAAGGAAGCATTTAGGAAGATGCTCCATATACTGTAATTTTTGCAAAATATCTGGACACAAGGAGGAAGACTGCAGGAAAAAAGCTAATAACAGGATATGCTACAACTGCGGAGAACAAGGTCATATCAAGCTTAACTGTCCAAAAATAGCTCCAGCCACGAACACCAAGAATATTAAAAATGCTAGAGCATTTGTTCTGACCGCAGAAGAAGCAAAGATGATCCCAGATGTGATCACTGGTACGTTTTTAGTTAATGATGTTTTTGCTAAAGTATTATTTGACTCTGGTGCGAACCAAAGTTTTATTAATACTTCATTTTGCAAACTTCTTAATCAATCATTAACTAAACTCCCACAAGAATGTTTAGTAGAGACAGAAAAGGGGGAAACCATTAGGATTTCTGAAATCTTGCAGGGAGCAAGAATAGAAATTTTAAATCAGAAATTTATTGCAAACCTTTACCCAATGAATCTGGCAGGATTTGATGTTGTGTTAGGAATGGATTGGTCAATAGCCAATAAAGCCAGTATTTTATGTGATCAAAAGTCGATTCAAGTAAATTCACCAAGGGGTGAAAAGATCACAATTAAAGGAAATAAAACCTCTAAATCCCCAAAGTACATCTCTGTGATGGAAACAATAAGTTATATAAGGAAAGGATCATTAGTGTATTTGATTTCTATAATCACTAACACTAAAGGAAAAGAATTAAAGGATATTCCAGTAGTATCCCAGTTTTCAGATGTATTTCCAGAAGAGCTACCAGGGCAACCTCCAGATAGGGAAGTTGAATTCCGAATCCACTTAATACAAGGAACCGCACCAATTGCCAAAGCACCTTATCGTTTGGCACCTGCAGAAATGCAGGAACTGAAGAAACAATTAGATGAATTATTGGAGAAAGGATTCATACAGCCAAGCTAATCGCCATGGGGAGCACCGATATTATTCGTTAAAAAGAAGGACGGATCAATGCGTATGTGCATTGACTACCATGAATTGAACAAAGTCACGATTAAGAATCGGTATCCATTACCAAGAATAGATGATCTGTTTGATCAATTGCAAGGAGCACGAATTTTCTCTAAAATCGATTTAAGGTCAGGATATCATCAATTAAAGGTACAGGAAGAGGATATTCCTAAGACTGCTTTCAGAACAAGGTATGGCCATTATGAATTTACTGTCATGCCATTTGGTTTAACCAATGCCCCAGCTGCATTTATGGACATGATGAACCGAATATGTAAGTTGTATTTGGATAAATTCATAATTGTCTTTATAGATGATATTCTTATTTACTCTCAAAGCAAAGAGGAACATGCAGCGCATCTGCACGCACTTCTAGATTTACTGAGAAAAGAAAAGCTTTATGCTAAGTTTTCGAAGTGTGAGTTTTGGTTAGAACAGGTACAATTTCTTGGACATCTAGTTAATCATGAAGGAATTAATATAGATCCCACCAAGATCGAGGCGATTACCAAGTGGAAAAGCCCTGAGTCACCAACCGAAGTTAGAAGTTTCTTAGGATTGGCCGGTTATTATAGAAAGTTTATTCGAGATTTTTCTAGAATAGTCATTCCCTTAACTAAGTTAAACTGTAAATCTGTTAAATTTGAATGGGGATCAAAACAAGAAGAAGCCTTTAGATTCTTAAGCAAAGATTAACCCATGCACCCATACTAGCGTTACCAGAAGGAACTAAAGATTTTGTAGTCTATTGTGATGCTTCTAAGTTAGGTTATGGATGTGTATTAATGCAACGTCTAAAGTTTATAGCTTACGATTCTAGACAACTTAAGAATCATGAAGAGAATTATTCAACCCATGATCTAGAGTTAGGAGCTATAATTTTTGCCCTTAAAATTTGGAGACATTACCTTTACGGTAGTAAGTTTACCATATTCACCGACCATAAGAGTTTAAGGTATGTTTTTGGGCAAAAGGAATTAAATATGAGACAAAGACGCTGGATGGAGATACTTAGCGATTTTGATTGTAATATCCAGTATCATGCAGGAAAGGCAAATGTAGTAGCTGATGCTTGACGTGATTGTCGTGGTCACGCAAATTTAATCCAAATACAACTAAATAGATAGCGGTAAGTGGGTATCGAACACAGGGAGTTTGTGGAATATGTGTTATTTGGAAGATTATATCTAACTTGACTAAATTAATCTAATTGCAATAAAAATAAATTCAAGAGTGGATTTGATTGGTTTGAGTTTTAAAACTAAATTAACTAATTAACTTGCAAAAGAAAAGTTTTGGTTTGTAAACAATTTAGAGACAAATGACTATCTTAAGTTTCCGGTTTGCTTCGACATTTGTGCTATCATTCAACTAGAAAGAATCACATAGACATGATTCATGTATGATTACTTGTTGTGATAAAAGGGAACTAAGTACTCGGATTCCTAGAACGCGAGGTTGTTACCCGATGACCAATTAATCAATATCCAATCCTAATTCTACCTATGATATCTCGATTGCCAACAGCACCAAGAACGTATAGTTTCGAACAAGATTAGCACACTAATTAACAATTTACAAGTAAGCAATCACACACCATAACAAACAAATCACAAAGAAGAGTTCATTATTCTAGAAATATAAAATCAAAACACAAAGTCTTACACAAACCTTCAACCCAAGATAATCATAAAGAGTTAGCTATTCATGGCTTGAACAACCATCCCCCGTCTTCAAACTTCGTTCACTAACCGATTGTTGTCTGTCAAGAGAGGTGTAACCGCAATGGTAATGATAAGTCCCCTTAAAAGCTCTTCAAAACAGAAATTAATATGTAAGTTACATTAAAACCCATTCGGTGCCAACCAAAGAATTCTGCCGTCAAAGATGTGATGATGGATGTGATGTTATGATATCCCCTTCTCACGTGGACTCCACAAAAATCCAGCCCACATATGCACGTCTTGCATGAGCCCAAGTGTACGGCCCCTTATGTCTCCACAAGTCCACTCTATTGGCCCATAAATGATGATGGCCCTTCTCCAAAATTCACGTGGCTTGCTGTGATGATAATTAATGTTATTTTTCATTCCAATTTCGTGCAAAGGAATCTGCCAAGATCCCCTCTCACGTGATGGCTGCCAAATTCCAAAAAGTTTCCTCAATAATGATGATGATATATTAATGTTGTTGAATGAATTTTTATCCCAAAATTCACGTGATGTTCCCCATTGTGTGGCGGCCCAATCAAAGAAGTCGGCCCAGCCCATGTGCGACCCAATAACAATCCTCCTTGAGTCCAAGATGTGCCGCCAACTATGATGGTGATGTTGATATTTGGTTTTGTTCCTTCCTGTCATCGCATGTGCCTCTTAATGTGATGATTATGTTTTGAAAACAGAACAAAGCCTCCAAACAATTAATGCCTCCCATGTGCCTCTCAAATTATTCCTTGCATGTCAAAAATGTCCAAAAGTCAACAGGGTACGGCGATCAGTAGATCCTTACGCCACTTTGCTTCTGTCTTACGGTGGTGGATGTTTCACAAACATAGGAGCCGTAGCCTTTCTTTTCTTCATTTCTTCATGAAATGTTTAACTTCTTTTCATCTTGTTTATGCCAGCTTCCAACAACCATTCAAGCTTCCTTAAACCCGCATTTCAAGCACTTTAGCTCCTGTAACATCAAACGTCTTGTGATCACCAAATTCAAGAAATTAACCGAATAAAGTATGGACTGTGCGTGTATTTAGATCGTTTAAGGGTTGTCCTATGGACCACCCGTCACATCCCCACACTTACCCGTTGCTTGGCCCAAGCAACCCATTCAAAAATTATTAAAAACCACTAGCGATCAATTATGCAAACCAAGCTAAATGTGTCATCCTTTTACTAACTTTCAATCATACCACAAGACACACACCTCACAAAAATCTCTCGGTTACAAGAATTATTAGCATAATGTTGAACCACTCAATGCGTGTGTGTGTGTGTGTGCGACAATAAGCTTGTATAAAAATCAAGTTTCCTCCTAACAAATATCTAGCATGCTTTTGAATCAAAGGAACTTAAGGGTTGTAACGGGGCTAGGTGTAAAGGTAGGAAAATGGTGAAATACATATGAAAGAGCTAATTGATTTGACCCGGTTTTTATTTCTACCACTACGAAGCAAACACCAAAAATAAATACAAAGTTTCTTGACATTCTCAACTCTATTGCAACTAAATACTTCTTTTTGTATTTTTCATATTTTTCTCTTTTTTTTTTCTTTTCTTTCCGTTTTTTTTTTTCATAACACATCAAACTCAACAATATATACAAGAACATCAATACTATATACTAAATCTCCTAAACCGGGTCATCTCAAAAGGTAAAGTTTTGTAGGAAGTAGGCTCGGGTCACAATCGAATGGTATAAGGCTCAAACATGGCTTTCTAAGGACCAAACCCCCACCCCTCACAATACCAAGCTCATATATGTAACGTATGAGGTCCAACCCACCAATCCCGCACTCTCTCACATCTAGACGAGGCTTCCTAAAAGTCCCCCTATCATTTTCATAAGCATGCTAACTCTAGGATTTAACAAGAATTCGTACACAAGTTCTATTAACACAATAAACACACCGCCACTCAAACAATGAAATATCAATAACAATCATGTGTGGCTCAAATCCTCACCAAGAAAAGACTAGGAATGGGTGTCGGTGTGTCAAATGGTACAATATCAAGCTTTCAAATTTTAACAATTTTCGCTCGGATTTACAAAATTTTTAAAACTCTCAAAAATTTCCCCCATCCCCACACTTGGGATACATTGTCCCAATGCATGGTTTTGAGGAAAAGATCGCTTTAACCAACAACATCAGCATTTGCTTAACTCTCAAACCCCAAATTTCTTTTTGGTATTTTTTTTTATTTTATATTATTTTTTTAATTATTAAAAACACCACCAATTCCTTCACAACCCATAAACTAAACACATCAAAACACCACCCAACCGCCCAACCAAAAACTTAAACATGAATATATACAAAGGGGCACAAGATGAGAACAAGACACGACCTGATTAGTAAATCAGCAGTGTTGGTAGTGATGCAGCTGCGGTGATCGAACCGGTTAAAAAACATCACTTAGATTCGCCGATATCTCAACAGGGATGTTGCCAAACATCCCCACACTTGAATCATTGCATCCGCGAGGGTTGAAACGTAATAACCTGCCAACACACAAACACAACACCAAAACAAAACCAAACAAAGCAAAACAAAACAAAACAAAACAAAACACAAATACAATACTCTACATCCTCGGGCTGCCTCCCAAGAGCGCTAAGTTTAAAGGTCTTCAGCCAGACCATACCTGATATGCGTTATGGTGGTCTTAATGCACACTTACCCGCAGCATTTCCAACAAATGCCCGGAAATTTACATGTCATCTCCATAGATTTGTCAGTCTATTTGGCATGTTAAAGCTGCTCCTGCGGGCTTTGCTAGTCCACTTCATGACATATACCTTAATGTCTGGTAGTTTCACCCTTCTCATCTTGTTTCTCGAACCCTCTTCCCCACACTTGTTAATTTGAATTATGGGAAGAGGTTCGGTACACATATCCATCCCATCAGCCTGCTCTACCTCATAATCTGCACACATCATCTGATCTACAAGTGACTCTTCATCAGATAAAGGACTCATTGGTGTGGTATTATCCTCCACAACCTCCTCCTTCATGTGAGAACAATCTCTAATATCGTCAGGTAATGGTGAGAGGCGTTCTTCTATCTCTATCTTCAATTTTAAAGTATGACACTTAGAGACTAAGCAGCTGATTCGGTCTTCATCGGACAGGTTGGGTGTTGCTAAATATTGCTCGAGTTTGGACAAAGTTACTTCCAATACAGCAAGCTCTTTTTCCTCCTCGGTCTCATAAACATAAACACCCTCGGGCTCAGAATATTCTTCGGGATGATATTGTCGATATCCCTGATACGGTCTATAGATGCGTGCTTCCATCATCTTTTTATTCCAATACTTCGGGTTTTCCGAATACACCGGGCACACATCATAATCATAAGTGTGATCGCGACCGCAACAAAAACATAAACCATCCATCCTTGCCTCATAATAAACTTCCTCGTCCCGATCGTATCCATATGAATAATAGTCATCCTCCATTTCTGATTCATAATCGTCAACGTATGATGGAGGTGGAAGCTGTGAAACATAAGACACCGGTTTTCCATGTGCCCTCCTGTAGTGAGCCTCATGGCAACCAATACATGGATGTCGTGGACCCCCACACAATCTACACGTAAATAAGCTGAAATTTGTGTAATGCCCTGTCATCCTGCACAACACAACTCAACTACCAAGTGTAAATCATGAACATAAAAGAAATCTTTTTGGGTTTTTTTTTTTTTAATTTTTTTTTAATTTTTATTTTTTTTCAAACTAATACACAAGATAACACACGTTGCGCACTACTCCCCGGCAACGGCGCCAAAATTTGACGTGGTTGTCGTGGTCACGCAAATTTAATCCAAATACAACTAAATAGATAGCGGTAAGTAGGTATCGAACACAGGGAGTTTGTGGAATATGTGTTATTTGGAAGATTATATCTAACTTGACTAAATTAATCTAATTGCAATAAAAATAAATTCAAGAGTGGATTTGATTGGTTTGAGTTTTAAAACTAAATTAACTAATTAACTTGCAAAAGAAAAGTTTTGGTTTGTAAACAATTTAGAGACAAATGACTATCTTAAGTTTCCGGTTTGCTTCGACATTTGTGCTATCATTCAACTAGAAAGAATCACATAGACATGATTCATGTATGATTACTTGTTGTGATAAAAGGGAACTAAGTACTCGGATTCCTAGAACGCGAGGTTGTTACCCGATGACCAATTAATCAATATCCAATCCTAATTCTACCTATCATATCTCGATTGCCAACGGCACCAAAAACGTATAGTTTCGAACAAGATTAGCACACTAATTAACAATTTACAAGTAAGCAATCACACACCATAACAAACAAATCACAAAGAAGAGTTCATTATTCTAGAAATATAAAATCAAAACACAAAGTCTTACACAAACCTTCAACCAAAGATAATCATAAAGAGTTAGCTATTCATGGCTTGAACAACCATCCCCCGTCTCCAAACTTCGTTCACTAACCGATTGTTGTCTGTCAAGAGAGGTGTAACCGCAATGGTAATGATAAGTCCCCTTAAAAGCTCTTCAAAACAGAAATTAATATGTAAGTTACATTAAAACCCATTCGGTGCCAACCAAAGAATTCTGCCGTCAAAGATGTGATGATGGATGTGATGTTATGATATCCCCTTCTCACGTGGACTCCACAAAAATCCAGCCCACATGTGCACGTCTTGCATGAGCCCAAGTGTACGGCCCCTTATGTCTCCACAAGTCCACTCTATTGGCCCATAAATGATGATGGCCCTTCTCCAAAATTCACGTGGCTTGCTGTGATGATAATTAATGTTATTTTTCATTCCAATTTCGTGCAAAGGAATCTGCCAAGATCCCCTCTCACGTGATGGCTGCCAAATTCCAAAAAGTTTCCTCAATAATGATGATGATATATTAATGTTGTTGAATGAATTTTTATCCCAAAATTCACGTGATGTTCCCCATTGTGTGGCGGCCCAATCAAAGAAGTCGGCCCAGCCCATGTGCGACCCAATAACAATCCTCCTTGAGTCCAAGATGTGCCGCCAACTATGATGGTGATGTTGATATTTGGTTTTGTTCCTTCCTGCCATCGCATGTGCCTCTTAATGTGATGATTATGTTTTGAAAACAGAACAAAGCCTCCAAACAATTAATGCCTCCCATGTGCCTCTCAAATTATTCCTTGCATGTCAAAATTGTCCAAAAGTCAACAGGGTACGGCGATCAGTAGATCCTTACGCCACTTTGCTTCTGTCTTACGGTGGTGGATGTTTCACAAACATAGGAGCCGTAGCCTTTCTTTTCTTCATTTCTTCATGAAATGTTTAACTTCTTTTCATCTTGTTTATGCCAGCTTCCAACAACCATTCAAGCTTCCTTAAACCCGCATTTCAAGCACTTTAGCTCCTGTAACATCAAACGTCTTGTGATCACCAAATTCAAGAAATTAACCGAATAAAGTATGGACTGTGCGTGTATTTAGATCGTTTAAGGGTTGTCCTATGGACCACCCGTCAATGCTTTAAGTCGAAAATATCATGAAAGGACAAAAAGAGTACGTTCTCTTAAGTTAAATCTGCAGATAGATTTAAATGAACAGATTAGAAAAGCACAAGAATGAGTAATCAAGGATGATACTGAGGAACTGAAAGGAATGATTAAGGAATTAGAACAAGGAATAGATGGAATTTGGAGATTCCATAAGAAAAGAATGTGGATACCTAAATTAGGAAACCTACGCCACCGTATATTAGAAGAAGCCCATAAGTCTAAGTATACGAAGCATCCTGGAAATGATAAGATGTATCATGACTTAAGGAAGAATTTTTGGTGGATAGGAATGAAAAAGGATATAACAGCATATGTTGCAAGGTGTTTAACTGCTCACAAGTCAAAGCTGAACATCAGAAACCCTCAGGTTTATTACAACAGTTAGAAATGTCGGTTTGGAAATGGGAATTAATAACAATGGATTTTGTTACTAAATTACCCAAAACAAGAAAATGTAATGATACAATCTGGGTGATTGTAGACAGGCTAACCAAGTCAGCTCATTTCCTACCAATGAAAGAAACTTTCAGTATGGAACAGTTAGCTAAATTATATGTAAATGAAATAGTTTCATTACATGGAATTCCTTTATCAAATGTTTCTGACAGAGATAGTCGTTTTACCTCTCATTTTTGGACAAGTTTCCAAAAAGCCATGGGAACTAAGTTAAATCTAAGCACAACTTATCATCCTCAAACGGACGGACAAAGCGAAAGGACAATTCAGACAATGGAAGACATACTTAGAGCTTGTGTAATTGATTTCGGAGGTAATTGGGACGATCATTTACCATTGATAGAATTTTATTATAATAACAGTTATCACACAAGTATCAATGCTGCACCATTCGAAGCACTTTATGGACGAAAGTGCCGAACGCCAGTCTGTTGGGCAGAAATTGGAGAAAAGCAACTATCTGGACCTGAGATAGTACAAGAAACAACAGACAAAATCATTCAAGTCAAGGAACGACTAAGAGCAGCACGTGATCGACAAAAGAGTTATGCTGATAACAGACGAAAGCCATTGGAATTTCAAGTAGGAGATAAAGTGTTATTGAAAGTCTCTCCTTGGAAAGGAGTGGTAAGATTCATCAAAAGAGGAAAGTTAAGCCCCAGGTATGTTGGACCTTTTGAGATTATTAAAAGAATAGGACCAGTAGCCTATCAGCTACAACTGCCAGAGGAAATGGCAGGAATACATGATGTATTTCATGTATCCAATCTCAAGAAATGTTTAGCTGATGAATCACTAGTAGTACCTCTTAAGGATATAAAGGTAAATGAACAGTTAAAGTTTATAGAGAAGCCTCTACAGATTGAAAATAGGAAAGCTAAGAACCTCAAGCATAAGAGATTAGTTTTGGTCAAAGTGAAATGGGACTCCAAAAGAGGACCATAATACACATGGGAGCTTGAATCAGAAATGCAAAGGAAATATCCGCACCTGTTCCAGTAGATCTCGAGGACGAGCTCTAAAACAAGGTGGGGAGGATATAACAACCCTCCTGAATTTTTCTGACACCCTAATATATTTTAAAATACCCTTATATGTCTCTAAATATACCCCGTATGTGAAAACCGAGCCCAAAATACATTATATCATTAAAATTTAAATAAAAACAAGAAAATTAGGGCTCTGGCGGGCCGCGTAAGGCTCACCGCTAGTCTACGCGGGCCGCGACAACTCAGATCTCCGGCGAGTCCCCAAGCCGCCACGTGTCGGACTCGTGTTGAGGCTACGTGTCGACGCAACAAGGCTACGACCTAGTCTACAAGCCCTCACGGGCCACGTAGAACTAAGCCGAAGCTTACGCGGGCCGTGACAAAACCCAAATCAGGCCCTATATAAGAAGGGCATCGGGCCTTCAGTCAATTCGTTCATTTCTCGACTTTCTCTCTCAAATTTCTTATAGTAGGCATTATACTCGGGTATAATATCCCCCTAATTAACGAAGTTCTGCCCCGATGTAAGTATCATAACCCAGGTTACGTATTAGATACGCTGCCCGCTTGATTCAGGGATCCATAACGGCTGTCGTGGTTCTGCCCGACGTAGTCGTTGGAATGCCGTCTCGGGGAGGGTATAACTAATTTAAATATAAAGGGTTATTATACTAAGGTGTGTGCATTGTGTAAATTATAGATAATCACCAAGAAACCTTAAAAGAAACCTAAGTCAGCAATGTGAGTAATCTCCTTTTTGTAAATTATTTTTACAAAACCTTAAATGTTTTACAATGTGATTAAGCAGTGATTGAGTCTTTATAGTTCTTCAATTACTGCTGGTATGTTGGGGTTTTGTACACAAAATGTGGAACACGTTACCATTGGACAACGAGTTAGCCAATGTGTAATATGACCCACCAGTCAGGATTGACAATACTGAATGAGTAATTGTATAGAAATAAACAATGTGATAGCTCTCAATACTGTTAAAGGAATAAACTCTTCTTGATTAAACTGGGATTCACTCACCAGTATTTCCCAATGACAAAATGTTTTTAAACGCGTTTCAGGTAACAAAATGTGAAAGCCAACTAGAAGCCAGCTGGACAGCACTGAAGGCTTGGAAAAGTGGCTATAAAAGTTACCTAAATAAAAGATGTTTTATTCAATAAAATAGGGATTTTCCCTATAAAAATGTTTGTAATGAAAACTTGGGTTTTATCCCAATATGTTTAATATTATAAAAGTGTGGTATATACTCTGATAAACATTTCCTAACTACGGTCCTGATGAAATTTCCACTGCCAAAATGATAAACAAAATGATACCACCAAAACTAGTCTCGCGGCCGCCCGTTCCCGGGATAGATAGGGAGCGGGGGTTGCGACAAAAACGAAGCTATGTACTTACCCACGGGCGGAGGTAATGGTGGCGGCAGCTGTTATAACTGTGGTGTCGATGGGCATTTTGCTACAGAGTGCCCTACTTCTAACAAACCGTTGTTCTGTTGCAGTGGATAATGGAGACTTTGCTTTCATTTTATTTACTTTTAGTTTTTCCCTGTTATGTTTATGAATCAATTGTAGGAAATGGGTCACAATTTTATTAAACAAAAAAAAAATAAAGATATTCTCTTTAAACATTTGGGAAATTGTAGTACATGAACCGTGTACAAATTCAAATGAAAATAAATATGAACTACAACATATTTAACAAAACAATCGATTCAAACCAATATTTTCAAAAGTTAAAGTCTTCAACTTGATCTTTAACCGCGTCTACTTGTATGGTTTGTTGTGTTTTCAGTCCGTTGTGTAGGCTTCAACGAGGTCTTGAACCACGTCTTCTTGTACAATAATTTCCTACAAAAAGAACAAACAAATGTTGACGGTTGTGGCTGAGGCACGTGTTCAACACGCTTCCCTTAAAACGGATTTCGTGCCTCTACTAAAGACGACGCGTCTGTCTCCCAGGGTACAACAACCAAAGCAGTTTGTACTGCCAGTGAAGGCCACGCGCTCGAGGTTTCACCGGATAAAAACATAGTGTTAGACCTTTTGGAAATTAAGAATAGAAATGTAGTTGAATCATGTAGAGAAACTTATCTCTATATGTTCCCAACATATGGGTCATCAAGTACTTCTTCTTCAAGGACTCTTCATGCATATCTTTATGTCTTGTTCTTGTATTGTTACTCTTGTAGTTTTAAATAAACTCATCAAGTTAGGCACATAGCCTACTTTTAATACAAAAGACATGGATAGAGATAAGTCTCACTTAATTAGAGATTTATTAGAGACATAAACTCTAATAAAAACTAATAGAGTTAATTGCCAAAATCGTCCTTGAGGTTTGGGTAGGTTTGCCATTTTCGTCCAAAATGACACTTTTGTACCAAATTGCCCCCAACGTTTGTAACTTTTTACCATTTTCATCCAAACCACTAACTTAGTTTATTTTTTCTGTTAAGTTGAGGATATTTTGATGAAATTGGCAAAATATAAAACCACAGGGACGATTTTAGCAATTTACTCAAACTCTTTTACATTTCTTTTATTTAATTAATTTTGTTATATATATAATAAAAAATAGTATACATGCAATTTTTATATGAAAAAAATAATAGATTTGTCACATAATTTTTATAAATTTTCATCCAACCACTAACTAAGTTAATTTTTCTATTAAGGCGAATGATGTTTATAAACTAAGACAGAAATTAATTTCTAATTTTTTATATGATCAGTTTTATAAAAATAAAATCTACTTAAACCTCTAAATTTTATAAAACTAAAATGTTGGTGACCTTATTGAAAAAGGTCAAATAAAAAAATCTTATCATATGTATCAAGTTTGTAATTCATCTTCTACTCTTTTAAATTCGATCCTAAGGAAAAACTGAAGCCAGTCCCCTTCCCCCTCTATCAAACAACGTATCGTTACCAAACCTTAAAATTACCGACCAAATTGTAATTATAATGCTATGAACCAAAATTTTATTTACTCAAGTCACTCAGAATAAGGATTAGTTAGTTACCATCATAATCTTAATTAAATAAATATTTTATTTCTACCAACATATTTCCTAGGTCCTCAACACATTTAAAAAATATGTAACGTTTTACAATTTTTTCTATCTCTACAACTGATAAATACTAAAAGTTGTAATCGATTGTTATGTGTTGCACACCAATGACGTTTTCTCTTTATAAAACTGATTTATATAAAGAAGCTGTAAATTAATTTCTGTATTAATTTATAAAATTTAAAACATCCTTCACCTTAACAGAAAAAATAAATTGAGTTAGTGATTTGGATTAAAATTTATAAAAATTATGTGACAAAACTATTATTTTTTTTTCTAAAAACTCCATGTATATTCTTTTTTATTATATATGTAACAAAAAATAATTAAAAAAAAAAGAAATTTAAAATGGTTTGAGTAAATTGCCAAAATCGTCCTTGTGGTTTTATATTTACCAGTTTCATCCAAATATCCTCAACTTAACAGAAAAAAATAAACTATGTTAGTGGTTTGGATGAAAATGACAAAAAGTTACAAACGTTGGGGGCAATTTGATAAAAAAATGTCATTTTGGACGAAAATGGCAAACCTGCCCAAACCTGACGGACGATTTTGGCAATTAACTCAAACTAATAAGTTGACATAAAAACTCTACTTAAGAGTTTATGTTACATATGAAGAGTCTAGTACTTAATTAGAGATTTATTAGAGACATAAACTCTAATAAACACTAATAAATTGACATAAAAACTCTACTTAAGAGTTTATGTTCCATATGAATAGTCTAGTAAATAATTATAATTTCATGAAATTATAATCTCACTAAATTTTTATCCATTCATAATATCTAAATTTCCAACAATCCCCCACATGAATGGAGATTGATCAAAACACACAAAGTTTCCAATGGAACCTCGACAGTTGAGTATTGTCGGATAAGTAGATGTCCCTTTGAACTTTCTGTTGTGAAGCATACTTAGCCTCCTAGTGGTTTGTAGACATGATGTCCTTGAACAAACCCCCATTTGTGTAGACAACAATACACTTCACACAATACTCTCCTTAGCCGGGCCATCCCCTCATAGTCGTGTCCAATAATGGTCGTGGAACACTTTCCTGGTTCTACGAGAGCTCTAGGAATTGTGCCCCCAATTCCATTCGAAGCGACCCCACTTCTCTCTAACATAGGTGATTCTCCTTTAATCATTAAAAGCATCATGGTTATCATGATTACGCAAAATCATTTACCACATAATATGCTTAGCCTCACAATTTGTCACTGAATTTCATAGGAATGAACTAGGATGTATTTAAACACCCTTTTTATCGTTTAGGGGGTATATATGACCATATATAGTAGCTTATGCATATCAGCTATGCCCCCACAGTGACCGCCCTTAGGCATATGAATTCGTTGTCCTATTGAACTTAGATCTTGGCATCTCCAGTCAACCAAGGTAGGTTTCCTTCACACACCCTTTTTCATGGGCTTTAGTCTCATTCCACAACTTGATCTCTAATAAACCCTTAGGTTGTTGGATCCATAACATTATCTTTGTCTTTGACAAGTTACTAAAGATAACTTTGCAGTTGAGATCAATTGTCATGACTGTGACAACCCTCACCAAACCAGGTATCCGCACGAATTAATTAATATTTAATTAATGCTTAAATACTGTGCTTGCTTACAATTGTGGTTAAAATGCTTCTTGATTTCTGATACATACATACTCATGCATCACATTTTATACTGTCACTCTATTATTTACACACAAACATTAGTGACAACCTTGATGCACAAAAGCACAGTTAGCACACTAAACGGATAACCCAGTAAACATGCTGACATAGCCAGCACTAGACAGACATTGTCTCTGAGGCCAGTATGAGCCGAGAATAGATTACTACACTGGTAGGGAGTGTAGGGAGGTGAGGATTGTAAAACTACGTCACTAGGTGATAGTTATAGTGACCGGATGTGCCTAAAACATACTTTAACTACAAAATTCTGCACTTTATTACGAAATTCAGCATTTAACTTAGCTAGTAAAGTGCAAAAACATGGCAAAATAACACTAGACACGTTCCAAAGTGTCGGGGATTTAGTGTGTCACTAAAAACACTATAAAAGGTACTTAAAAGCTTTACTTGACACTTTAACGGATTAATATCCAACCGAATAACCGGACTTTACCCGGAACATAAAAATATTGTCAATGACATTGTTTTTGCTTTTCTGAGCTAGTTAGGGTCCCCGAACACCCTAACACCCGTTATATTACATAACACACTAGTAACTAACTTAAATTCCTAACTAACATAACTAATCACTTAACTATTTGGTTGAAATCAAACCATAAACCCCCCCCCCCCCTAACCGAACGGTTCCCCAAGGGGACACACCCCACCCATTTGTGATTATTTTAATCAAGTTTGTCTAATATCTAACTTACACATTACCTAAGGGTTATTAGAGAAAGATGGTCTTTAAATATGCTTGATGGACAAGAGTTCACATTCACATAAACATTTAACAAAATTGCTCTCATCTCTCTCCCTCTCCTAGTGTTCGGCCGAGAACACTATCACCACCACCACCGTCATCAAGTCGTGATCTAGCTAAACCACTTACATACAAAGGTGAAAGGTCACACACAACGAGGCTCGGTGCTTTCGGAATCTCAATAACCTCACTACGTTGCTTTTATCCGCCTTGTTTTCGCTTTGATTCTTCCCTAGCCACGAGCTAGTAGTAAGTGCTTCCAAACACTTCCTTGTTCATGTTTAAAGTGGTTAATAAGAGATTTAACGGATAAAAATCAAGAACACTAATGATCAAAACATAAAGTCTTGAATGAAAGATAAACTTGATGGATAAAGGGTGACTATTGGTGTAAATCTTGTGAATCTTGTTTAGAAAGGATTATTTTACGTTGTTAGTGGCTAGTAGTGGAACGAATCGTCATCTAACCATGCTAGATCATGTTCATGGAACATGAACTAGCAATATGTTAAGTGTAAACGTAGCAAGATGATGAACCCTTCCACACATGAACATGAACCTGTGTAAAAGTGATTTTTCTGGTAAAATAGAGTTTTAAACTAGTAGATCTAAAGATCTACAAGTGTTATTTTCGAAGAACCAAGTGTAAGATGCAAATCTTATTTAAAAGCCAGATCTTACACAACTAAAAGCATTCTTGCAAACAAACAAGTGTGTAAACACTTGTGTGACAAAAGGTTTAACAAAGGAATAATTTTGTAGTTTTTGGACTAGAAGTTGTAAAGTTACATTTTCTTTAAAAATAAAGCGTCCAATAAACTGATTTTTTTTTTAAGATGGAAAGATCTACTAAATATGTTGGGAAGTTACTACATACTTTTACACAACTTACAAGTTCATGAGTTTGCGATTTATAATTACTTTTGACTAGTTTGATGTTTGAATATTGTATATTGATGATTGGAAAATTGTTGATTGAATTTTTAAAAGAAAGTGATACGCTAGTAAGTGTGGCCATCTCCAGTAACAGAGGAAACTCTGGCGAAACATTTCCAGAAAATAACACTTAGAATATTTTTGGTGACAAGTGTTTATAAATATATTTTTGACTTGTTTTCCATACAAACTTCGCCATGATTTTTATTATAAAATAACCAAGTATTCGGAGGTGGATTTTCGTAAATAAAACTTGTTAAATATATATTTAGAATATATATTTCATAGTAAAACGCTTGTGTGATTTTATGATTATTTTGTGAACTACACATATATTATTTTTAGGGTAAAAATAATATAATTCGTATACACTAAAAAGTAACAACTCCGAAATAATACCAACGCCTGCACAAATAAATATCTAAGTTACACCGGTATTATTATTACCACCCGAACTTTAAATGTAACTTATGCATTTTCGGAAAAATACTCTTAAATGCGTATTTTGATAAAAGTATTATTTTGGAAATCGTATGGAATAAAATATAATATTTTTGGGAAAAATATGTATATTTTGGAGATAGAATATTTTAGACAAATGAATAAAAATATATTTTATTAAGTGAGACTTAATAATATATTTTTGGAATTACAAAAACGCACATGTATTAAAACCCCCATCCTTGGGAAGGAATATAATTATTAAATAATTAAGAAGTGGAAATACGAAATAGTTGCCTAACTATTTCCCAAAAACGTTAAACCTTAAGCCAAGGCACAACCGTCCGTTTAATAGAAGTTAGTACGTGTTGGTCGTCACGCAGTAGGTTATTTTGGGACGGACTATTTCGAGACGCACTTCTGTGAGTTCATGTCCCCCTTTTCTCTTAACTGTTTTCAGTTTTTATACTTCGGGGGTGAAATACATGTTACTATGATTACGAATACTTTTTACATGGTATGGTTAGCGTAAGGAGGGTTACTACTTAGATCATGTGAGTGGGTAGGCGGAAACTGGAGGCCGTTAATCCTCATTGTAGGACCGAGGGTCATTAGCGGTAGATCTATCTGGGTGTAGCGAGCCCAACTCCAGGCCCAACAGAACGGACCTCGGGGTGACTTTGTACCTGACGCAAAAATCTGCTAGGTTTGAGTCTTCCTACTGCACTTCACACATATCATTGGCCTTGCAAACCAATGGTGATCTCATTTTCCTTATGTGCTACATACCAGGGATTTTATACTTACCAATGTATTACAAAGGTTTTACATACTCACTTTCACATGAACTTGCTCAACTTTATGTTGATTTTTCAACTTACATGTATTTCAGGGAATTAGGGATCTGGCAAGGTATGCACTGTTGTTACGCTGTGTAGAAGAATGGTGTCATCCAAGTTTAGGGATTGTGACTTTTACCTGGATGAGTCACAAGTCTTAAACTGTGTTTATTTCATATTTTGTGGTTGTGTCTTACGAATAAGGTTTTTATTATGTTGTGTTGTAAACTCGTTGCATGTGTCAACTCTAAAACAATGTTGTCGTATTTTACTTTGAAAACTTAAAGTAATGGATGATCATCATGGTTTTACTTTCATATAGCTTTGTTGTGATTAAGCTATGGTATTAAGAAGTCACACCAAATAAACCCACGCTTCCGCAAAGCCAGGGTATGACAGCTTGGTATCAGAGCCTTGATCATAGCGAACTAGGATTCCTTCTCGAGTCTAGACTATGATCACTAGGGCTCTCACGAAAACATTTTTACATTGCATACACTAAACGTCCAGATCCAGGTCACAAAACATTTTTACAAACAAAAGAGTGAGCACATTTTATTTGTTAGTTATGGCTCAGTCTGGGAGGCTGAGGGAGTAGTCTAGTGGGACTAGGAGGCTCAGTCTGAGAGGCTGAGGGAGTAGTCTAGTGGGACTTGGAGGCTCAGTCTGAGAGGCTGAGGGAGAAGTCTAGTGGGACTAGGAGGCTCAGTCTGAGGGACTGAGGGAGTAGTCTGAGAGACTAGGAAGTTCAGTCGGGGAGACTGAGAGGATAGTCTAGGGTAGACTAGGATGATTACTTGTTTGCTTATTGGTGACTAACATGTTTATATGATTATATGATTGATTGTTTGTACGTATGTGTGTTTGTGTTACAGAAATCATGCCTTCTTCATCAGACACTGGAGTTTCTGACACTCTGGACCCTATGGCGATAGTATCAGATGACATAGTTTCATCTGAGCACGAGGTCTACACTTCCGATACTACCAGCACGGACGATGACGACTTCCAGCCCTTTGCGCTGCCTGACGTCGTAGCCGAGCCTGCTGATGGCCATCTCGCTGGGGATTTACCAATCGTGGTGATCCATGCTCCTATACCCCTTGCTGCTTATCCGGTTGTTGATATGCCACTTGATGATGTTTTTGACGACGACGTCGACTTGTTTGAGGAGGACCCAGTTGAGGATGACCTTGAGGGTGAGGCCCCTATTGCTGCTGATGATATCCTACTCATTGCTGACACTCCTGTGGAGGAGGCTCCTGTTCATTCACCTGTCCCATACTCATTTGAGTCTGTGGCGTCCGCATCTTTACACACACAGGGAGTGCAGCACCACTCACACAACACCGACCCTGACATGGCGTCATCAGCTGCACCTGCACCCACACATGACTTTGAGTTTGATCACGATGTTGATGATGATCCTGTTTTTCCACCTGGTTTTGATCCTGACTAGGATATTGAGTTCATTCACTTAGACCAGCCCCTGGAGGATCCTGTAGCTCATGTCGATCCTTTGTTTACTGATCCAGCTGATTTTGATATGGAGTTTGTTGATCCGGAGCCTGCTGTGGCCCCTGAGCCAGTCGTTGCTCTTGACCCTGCATTGGAGCATGACCCTGTTCATGCTGATGCACCTGCTGTTGCTCCTTTTATTGATGACATACCTGTTGACGATCATCCCGTTGTTGCTCCACCGTTGGTGGATGATCATGCTGCTGACGCTCCTGTTGATGCTCCACTTCTGCTAGAGGATCCTGTTGTTGCACTACTTCCTGATCTAGTGCCGGTGATGTTCGACCGTGCACCTTTTGCGACCCATATTGATCCACGATACGCTCACACCCGCAACGGGTGGATAGATGATGACGATGATTACCCACCTTTCGTGTTCCCTGTTACACCCCTTGTAGCCCCCGTTTCAGCCCCTGTTTCAGCCCCCATTGATGTTCCTTCGCTTCCCACACATACCATAGATGCTCACCGCACAGATCTCCCGATCACCTATATCCAGGACATACCTCCACCACGTCCTGGAGAGGGTCTCGACATCCGTTTGGTTATACACCTTTCGTGTCAGGAGGAGGCCAGTTTGCGCCCCAGATTTCTCATCCTACTGTTATTCCCGCAGTTGCACCATTTACTGTACCATCCTTCGCTCCGTCTAGTGAGCCTTTCCTGTGGACTACGCCCCCCATTATGCCACCATCTGATCCTTATCACCCATACCACCTGGGGTATTCTACGGAGGATATTCTCACATCTTTCATGATACAGCAGGAGGCGCTGACCTGTTGCGTGTCACACCCCCAAAATCCACACGCGGAGTATCACCGCTTGGAGGCGTGACTGACCAGGATCAAGCCACCAATCATATTGAACATTGTAAATAATAAATAAAAGTCATTCATCAATACGAAAGGCGTTCAAAACCATAACATAGTTAAGTGTTTAGCAGAAGCATAAATATGTAAACCCAACATAAGTTTAAATGTTTCAAATGTGTAGCATGGCACACCGCTGTCTATGTCCCACAACGACTCCTCTCCACTCCCATGCAAGCTCCATAGATACCTAACGACCTGCAAGGCATGTAACAGAGAGTCAACAACAAAGTTGAGCGAGTTCACAGTTGGTTGTTCAGTAATAAGTTCGTTTAACAAATCGTAAGTTCGTTTATGACCATGCCGTGTATCACTTGGCCATTTGTATGTTCATCTAGTGGGGGCTTCCCATGTTGTAAGTTCAATTAGTGGGGGCTTCCCATACTGTACGTTACTAGACTAGTTGTATCCATAAGTATCATTCCCAACCCGAGGATAGTAGTAAGTATAAGTTTACGTAGGTTTTACGTAAGTGCCCTTCCCAACCGAGGACAGTAGTAAGTATAAGTTTACGTAGGTTTTACGTAAGTGCCCTTCCCAACCGAGGACAGTACGTAGCGAGTACGTAGGTTTAGCGCTGGTGTCCTTCCCCATCCGAGGACAATGGTACGTAGGATTTACGTAGGTTTTAACACTAGTGTCCTTCCCAAACCGAGGACAGTACGTAGGCTTTACGTAGATTTTGTCACAGGCATCCTTCCCAATCCGAGGACCGTGATAAGTAGTCTAGTAGTGATGTAAGTACAAGTAATCATTCAATCCCATTCCCAACCCACCGGGGAATCCCATGCCTTGGTAAGAGTGTGAACTCACCTTGGTTTGCTCGGTATGCTAAACTATGCGCTCACAAGTAATCAGTCAAGTCCTATTGTGTACACGTAATAATCAATCAGTTCAAATTCATAAAGTTTCGCATGCAATTAATACCACAAGGTGCGTTTGGCAGTTAAGATCAAGCATTTCACAACAGTTAATCACATGCATACGATTCTTGTTTCACATAACGTCATTCACAGTTTATTCTAACATGGTTATTCTTTAACCTACTAAACAAGGTTAACAACTTAACTGAATTGATATACATAATAGGGATAATGAACTAACAGTGTTAGTTTACTAAATGAGTTAGCAAACAATTAGAGTTAACAACTTAACAACTTAACATGCTTAACAGAGTTACTGTACAATGGTATTTGACGAAAACACAAGTATGGTGAAAACCCTTTTTGGGCGAAATCCCTAGTGGCGAAAACCCTTTGGGTTTTCGTTGAACATAAAATGTGACGAAAACACTGAGTGTTTTCGTTGGTCCCTGTGTTTTCGCCTGAAGGTGTTTTCGGCGGTTACATCATCGTCATCAGAAATCATTTACATATCACAGAAACCCTAATCACATACCAACAGTTAACCATCAACATAAGGCCTAACCACAAATTATATGTCACCAGATCATTGATACATTCGAAACTATAACGCATAATCATTATTCAAGTGATAATCACAATAGTCCAACATCAAATCAGAACGTGAGCAGTGGTCATATACGAATAAAATCACTATTAACAGATCAAGTTCTAACATCTTAGCAATAGAATTTTAAACCCTAAATCATCATTGGATCATCAGTCAATAAATCAGCTTTCAACACACATACAGTTTCAGAATTTCATACTCAGTATTTCATGTGCGACCAAACCAATGCTTGCAACCTTACGTCCTAATCATTTACAACCACACTCAACCGTTCACACAATAATCAAGAATCATGGTTCGAATTAGCAGGTTACATACCGATCAATTACAAAACGCAAGAGATAGAGCTTCGAAGATAGAAAGGTTCCGGTGGGGAGTGTTGCCTGCCGTCGAGAGGTGTAGGGAATAAAACTAGGGTTCGCAAGCTACTCCCCCTACGTAATATAACTAAATGCAACGTAACCAAGTGTGGTCGGGCCTAATCTGGGCCGAGGCCCATGTGTTGTTTACGCTGGCCACTATCTTGACGAAAACACTGAGTGTTTTCGGGTGGGTGTTTTGTTTTTGTGGGATAAGGTGTTCGGAAATGATTTTATTAATTACACATATCACCTTATTAATACAATATACATACATATCAGTCACAGTACGATTTAACAGATTACAAACGTGTACAGTTGTGAACAAACAAGTCGTGTAAACAAACAATTTAAATAATTAATCGTGCAATAATGCGAAGATGGAATCTCAGAAACTCGAGTTGTCACATCGCGTACAGGAGCTAGAGGGAGCTCAGCGACCACCGTGCCATTGCCAGACCCCACCTGCAGTATCACACCCTCCGCGCCCACTTTCACCTGATTCTGCCGCTCGCTTTTGGACTCCTGAGCAGCAGATAGCATACTTATTACGCTCCCAGTGCGCTATGGAGGAGGACTGGCTTCATATGCGACGTTTACTCTTTTCTCGTTTTCCCCCTCCTCCACCGCCATCAGCCTAGGCCTTTTTTATTCGACGCAGGTAGACTTTTGGTGAGACGACCACGATTGTGCAGACTACACAGCTTTTGGAGACCGCATTTTGATG
Organism: Helianthus tuberosus; assembly: GCA_030545235.1. Taxonomy (NCBI): domain Eukaryota; kingdom Viridiplantae; phylum Streptophyta; class Magnoliopsida; order Asterales; family Asteraceae; genus Helianthus; species Helianthus tuberosus. The sequence goes on along the minus strand of CM060434.1, from coordinate 7,870,693 downwards.
ATTGTGACTTTTGATGATTTGTATATTTGTTGATGTTGTCACTGACTAGATAGTTTGGACTAGGGCGATGTGGCCCTTAGTCACTGTTGATGTATGATACAGTTATGAACTTGTAAACCTTACATTGTGGTCTTGATTTATGAAAGCGCAATCGCAGTATTCTTATTATATGTGATGTTGGGTTGATTATTAATATTTTATAACATGTGATGTTATGTGTTTGATTTAAATTATAACATGAGATGTTATGTATTTGAATGATACTACGTACGTATGATGTTTACTTACTATGACCTAACCAACGCGATCATCTTTTAGAAGATGCCCCCAAGACGCGAGATGCGTATGCCTACCAGCGAGGCAGAACTTCAAGGAATCATTGCTGCCGCCATAGCGCAGTATGCAGCCTCACAACGAGGAACCAGCGGGAGCAATTCGAACAATAACGGCAATAACAATCCACCACATGGTAATGTTAAGTCGTTGAGACATACTACGATACATCTGGATATTTATAGCATGCCCGCTAATACCATTTGTATATTCTAACGTACGTGCAGTGTGCACTTACAAGCAGTTTCTCGACTGCAAGCCCGTGAACTTCGACGGTACAGGAGGTGCTGTTGCGTTCGTGAGGTGGGCTGAGAAAACAGACTCTGTTCTTCGAATGAGCAAGTGCGCTCCAGACCAACAAGTGACTTACATCTCTGGGCTATTTTTGGACGGAGCCCTGTCCTGGTGGAACTTACAAGTGCAAACTCTTGGCGAAGCCGTAGCTTACGCAATGACATGGAATGAGCTAAAGGAGCTCATGCGAAGAAAGTACTGCTCATGTGCGGAGATTCAGAAGTTGGAAACTGAATTCTGGAACTTGAAAATGGAAGGACCCAAGATTGCGGAGTACCTTCAGAGATTCCACGACCTGTCTCATGTGGTACCTTATATGGTTACACAGGAATTCAAGCGAATCAAGCGCTTTATCTGGGGTTTAGCTCCACAGATCATGAGTATGGTCACTACTTCCAAGCCTGCAACAATCACAGAGGCCATCGATCTGAGCGTGGCTCTTACTGAGGAAGCCATCCGCCTGAACAAGTTTTCGAATTTTGAGCTGTAACACCTCGAAATTTCATGTCCTATAATGTATTGACACGTGTCATAAGCTTGAACGTGTGAAAGAATACTCTAGAGGGACTAAAGTTGACAAACAAGAAATGTATGTGAATATAAGGGTTCAAAATGTCAACAATGGATAAATATACTTTACAATAATCCTACATGATGTTTATACCCTTAAACGAATGATTCATGGATCATACGAAGCTAATTGTGAAAGAAAGTGAGAGATTACAAACTACAGGGGTTAAATGTGTCAACATGTTTAAAGTATACCTCTGAGTGACCTTTTAGCAAACCCGAAGCTTTGTAAGGATTGATTATGCTCACTAGAATAAGTGATAAAAATTTCACAAGGTTTCATTAAAGTATGAGAAAGTTATGGCAATATTCGTATACGAGGGGTTAAAAGCGTCAACGTTGAAATTTAAGACTTTTCGGTGATCGTGTGAATAGCCGGGGACCTAACAAAGTTAGTTTATGACTTGGAGTCCTTAAAAGTCAAGTTTGGGGGTTACAAGTGCAAGAAAGCATCTTAAAAATCAAGTTTGGAAGTTCAGGGGCCAAACTGTCAACTTTTGAAAGATGTATCATGCTGACCAGGTCCTTGCGCACCTCAACACTATGGATGTTACGGTGCGCAAGCATGTCCCAGATGCAGAAACTTCACAGCTGCCTGTTTTCAGCCGGTTGCACCGCCTCAAATCGCCATTTTCCGATTTTAGGGACTTGTTTAATGCATTATTAGGCCCTAGGGACACTTGGGATAATCCCATAACACTTGTAGACTTGTTTGTAATGATCTAAAGGCATCAAGAACACTATATAAGAACCCACATTGTTGCACCATTTGATCATTCATTCCAAACTTCACATCTGAGGATTTCTGGAACTCAAGGCCACTTCCTAAACATCTCTAATCGTCATTAGGACCTTGGTAAGTATTCTTAACCTTCCTTAATTAAGTTTTGCTCAGTTTATAGCCTTAAAGTCAAACCGTCGTAATTAACGGTTGACTTATTGATTAATCGCTAATGGTCCAACGATTAGTCAAACTTAGGGTTGTTATAAGTTGGTAATTATGTGGGCAATAAACCCTTAAAAGGGCACCCTCTGATTCCCGCTCTAACTAGGTCAAATGTCGGGTCAAACGTAATCCGAAAAACTCAACAGAAACATAATCTTTGAATTAACACCTAATTAACAATGTAGAAGGTGTGTAACCTATTTTATCATTCATATAACTTGATAATAAGTATAAGAACTGGTCTAAGCTTGTTGATCCGACAATGTTCTGTTTAGACCCGGTTCGGAACCGAAAGTCGCAAAACTTTGACTTTTGCTTTGACTTCAGTTCTGACCCGATTTAATATGATTTGGAAATGCCTTAGAGCTTCCTTAGGACCAGGCTACATGTTAGCATAACCCTCTGTGGTTGGATCGTTGATTGTCCGATTCGTTTACTCGTTTCCGTTAAATGCCTAATGTTGACCAATATGCCCTTTTAACCATAAAACGAGAATTTTGGATATGTTAATGGACAAAAATCTTTGTTACTGAATTATAAACATGTCCCTAAAGTTTCATATCAGTTAGAGGTCCAGAATAGGAGTTATGCTACATAGCGCATTTAAGAAGCTTTTTGTTAATTAAACGGCGCGATTAGCATAAAGCCTATCTAAACCCAAATTTTGACACCAAACCTTTTACCCACTGATCTAATATAATATTTTGGGATTTTCAAAGATTTTTAATTATTTTTAAAACTGATCATAACCTAAGGCTATCGCCTTAATTCGGTAAATACCCGATTATACCCTTGTTGGTCATAAAATGAGTTTTACATAATGTTTTGACAACAATCCAATTGCTACTTATTTTATATAATAAATAAAGTATTTTGAACTTTATAACCTGATCAGAAAACTCAGATTTACTGTATAACCCGGAAATCGCTTAAAATGGCTTTTAAAGCGTATTAAACGCATAGTTTGGGTTTAAAACCATTATGTCACATAAGACTTATTATCAAATGATATGACCTATTAAAATAAATTATTTTACTGATGTATTCGGACGCGAATCTCAGAATTTTAATTAATCTCTTTTATAATCTTTTAAATGACCAAAATACCCCTACGGGGCTTATATTGAGATTAAACTCGTTTTGGGCAAAATGGAAGGTATCCTACTGATATCACAACATGTTTAAGGCATATTAACTTAGTAAACCTGTATAGAACCCATATGGTTACCCGTTACGCCTCTTGCGCGTTCGGTTTGGTTTATGTAACTAGTTTGCATAAATTAGCCGAAACGGGTCAAACCATATCATTCTCATTTCAAAATCCAGAATGTATTTAGTTTACCCATTTTATACAAGTCTTCATACTTGGTGGGTCTAAAACACATTCTATTCCGGTCTTCGCTTAATCATGCGTTTGAACCGTATATTTCCTTAAAACTAACCGGTCTAAGTTTAGGCTTAATTAAAGACCCGTTAGTATTCTAATTGGTTATTTATACCATCATTCCAGACTAGAGCCTTCCGGTAAATTGTACCTACGCTTACTTAAGTGAATACGGCTGAGTTATTTTAAATCTTGCTATTTAAGATAGGAGCTAGCTCAGGTAAATACTCTTAACTTATTTTCCCTATTACGGGCTTGGGATACGGTAATATAAATACCGCATGATCAGGTATGGGATTCAAAGACCAATGAGTCGGGAAATCCAAATAACCTATTTTAATTCGTATTGCTTGACTGAAACATTGGGGGTTAATGCGACCGTGTCCTGGATATCCTTGACTCATTAATTGCAATGGCCACGACCTAAGCACGGGGTGTAGGCATACACCTGACAGATGCTATATGCTTATTAAATAATTATACCCAATAAGGGAATAGTGGTGTGTCGGTTAATCTTGAACCGGCATAGAATCGGGCCCCGTATGTAGAGCAAGTTATGTAAAACTGATAACATGAGATACAGTTTGTCCCAAGTTTAAAAAATTAACTTTGCCTTAAGCATTTTAATCAAAGTCTCAACATATTTTCGTGCCTTGTGCACCTAAACCAATTTTCTTAAACTCTTTTCAAATGAGTCAGTTGAGTGTATTTACCAGTGAAAACTGACGTTTTTTCCAAAGTCTAAGTGATAGGTACAAGTACGTAATAGGCTGGAAGCTGCTCAGGGCGTTAATAAGGAATCTTGCAAGTTCTAGGCGTCTAAAGTCTGTTGAACAATATTTATGTTTTAAGATCCGCCTGTGGATCCAACTTACATTCCGTTGTAATATTTGACATTACATTTAAATCGGATTGTAATATATTTATCTTTTGCTTCCGCTGTGCATTTAAATTGTGTTGTTTGACTATGATGATATCAACTACGTCACGATACTCCCCACCGGGCCCACCGGTGACACGTGGAATTTGGGGGGTGACAGGTTGGTATCAGAGCCAACATTGAGTGAATTAAACACTAGCCTTTTTGTGTTTAATCTCAATGACACATTAGCACGTTCCTTGACCTTCTGAGTCTAGACTTAACATAGGAATATTCTCAATCCTAATCTGGAAATTTTTGCTTCCAAATTTTTTTTTGGATACGTCGCCAAGCGAAGAAGCTGTAATAGGAATTCTCCACACCCGGAGCCTTGAAATGCTGAGCTTCGTACCGCGGCTAGAATGAAACGAGCATCCAAGGAGAAAGCATTCAGAAATAAAATGAAGAAGAAACTCCTTTTGCTGAAAATCGTTTCCTTAATAGTCCTCATAAGGACATATTTGTCTTTCAGTCCCTCCGAGGACACATTATTCCTTTCAAGTCCCGCTTAGGGCAACTCTGTACTTTTATGTTTATATAGTGGATTGATTAAATTTAAATTTTCATTCTAAACATGAAATACGAAATAAATGAGAAATAACATCCCTTTTATATGATCTACCATTATAATAAAATGGCAAAATCTAAAAAGGACAAGACCTAGCCACGTGTTATTTTGAGACAGGACCAAGATGGTAGTTCCTCAGTTAGATTCAGATCCTTATTAACATCTCTATTTAAAAATTGTTCTGCGTTAATTATTAAAAAGAATCTTAAAGGTAAACCTAGCCCATATTACAAGGCCAAGATGGTAGAACCTATTCAAGAGATTCAAATCCTTGTTAACACCTGTAACATGTTAACATTCCTGGCAGATGTGGTTCGATAAACCGCATGAGTCATCTTTAAATTGGATTACTTCACTTTTCCTTATTAAAATAATCATCCCTTAGAAGGGAAGTGCCTACGGGCTATAGTTAATGTCCTCTGAGACTAAAGACAGTGGTAGCCTACAACTCCCTGTCAAGAAAAGGTAATGAACTTTGATTCACACCTTAATGCCTCGATTCTCTGAAATCAGGGCTTATATCATCCTATAAGATGATCATATTACAAACATCCCTAAGAAGGGAAGTGCCTACGGGCTATAGTTAATGTCCTCTGAGACTAAAGACAGTGGTAGCCTACAACTCCCTGTCAAGAAAAGGTAATGAACCTTGATTCAAACCTTAATGCCTCGATTCTCTGAAATCATGGCTTACAAATTAAACTTGTCTACGCGACTAGGCCATTTGTGCTATTATTAACTTATAAATTAGGATTTATGATAAAAATCCTGAATAAAATAAATATCCTTCCTTCCCTGCCAGTATGCATTTTAAAAAGAATCTTAAAGGTGAAACCTAGCCTACGCGGCCAAGATGGTGAAACCTACTCAAGGGATTCAGATCCTTGTTAACACCTAAGAACGTGTTAGCACTCCTGACAAATGTGATTCGATAAAATCACAACAGTCATCCCTATATTGGAAATTTTAAATTCCTAATTTGCCTTATGATCTAGAAATCATGGCTTATATCATCTTATAAGATGATCATATTATAAACATCCGTGAGTGATGAAGTTCCTACGGGCTAAACTTGTTGTCTGATAAGACAACGACAGTCGTGGTCTTGACCTCCTGTCTAAAAATGTGGACCATGTCCAAGCATAATAGTCGGTATGATCCATACGATCTAGACTAATAGCATCTGAAAAGATGATCATATCATAAACATCCCTCGGAAGGGAAATGCCCACGGGCTATACCTATTGTCCTAGAAGACAAAAGACAGTTGTAGTCGTCGACTCTCTGTCAAGAAAAGTAACCAAATATGCTCAAACCTTAAATGCCTCGATCGCAAACGATCATGGCTTGTAAATTCAAAAATTGTCCTCGTGACAAGGTCTGTTGTGCCACTTTATATATCCTTAATGTTTTATAACTAGGATAAATTCTAATGAAAATACTAATAAAATTAACAAATTAACCCATATGGTTTATATTACCATGGTTAATAAGTTATCAAAAATGATAATTTCATAATAACCTCTGAATAAATCATTGTCAATGTTTATGTAGCCATCAAGCTACATGGCTGGATTAGATGAAGTTAACAGCCACATGAAGGAGATCAATGATACTACCAGAATTAATGTAACTGGAGCGGAACTGCAGGCAATAATAGATTATGCTGTTACGCGAGCTCTTGACAAACAGTATGATGAATCAAATGATACCCACTCTAAGACTCTATCTGTGGCTCGTAATAAGCCCCCTTCTAAAACACATGAGTCAAGGGAGGACGATGTTCATAACTTGTCAAATCAAAGGAGTATTCCGTCTAGACAGGTTGTGTTTCATCAAGAGGCACCAGTTAAGACCTGCTCATATAAATATTTTTTCTCCTGCAAGCCCAGAGACTTTACAGGAGAAAAAGGGGCCATCGATTGCATGACATGGCTCGATGAGATGGACGCTGTTGTTGACATCAGCGGTTGTGCGGAGCAAGATGTTGTGAAATTTGTTTCACAATCATTCAAAGGAGAAGTGTTGGCATGGTGGAGATCATTGCTCCAAGCCACGGGAAAGGTTCTACTCTACAACTTATCTTGGGATCAATTTGTTGCATTAGTCAAGGAAAACTATTGCCCTCAGCATGAGGTAGAAAAGATAGAATCAGACTTCTTGACTCTGGTCATGGAGAATTTGGATTGTCAGGCATATGTGACAAGTTTCAACACTATGTCCCGCCTAGTTCCTTATTTAGTCACCCCTGAACCTAAACGCATAGCGCGTTTCATCGGTGGTTTGGCACCAGAAATAAAAGGGAATGTTAAGGCTTCAAGGCCAATCAACTACAGATCAGCTGTAGATCTATCCTTGTCTCTCACTCTAGATATAGTGAGACAAAAGTCGATCAAGAATGAAACTAATGAGAAAAGACAAAGGGAGGAGGATAACTCCCAGAATCCTAAAAAGAGCAAATCTGAGTTCAACAATAACCAAGGGGATTCCAACAAAAAGCCTACATGCAAAACCTGTAAAAGAAGACATTGGGGACAATGTCGATTAAACCAAAAGATAAAGCAATGTGGCATCTGTAAAAGAGCTGGCCACCAGTCCCACGAATGTAGGGACATAAAGGATGCAAATTGTTTCAGCTGTGGCGAAAAGGGGCACATCAGTACTAATTGCCCTAAGGCTGCCAAGAAAGAAGCAGCTAAGTCTGGGAAGGATAAGAAAAGAAACGCCTGGACTACCGGTTGAATGCCAGAGACAGTGCATATCCATAATAGCATTAGGTACGTCCTTACCATTTAGCATTGATAGTGTCTGCTAAGTATCTTACGTAATGCAAGAGAAAATAAACCTTTTGTAAACCATAAGCTTAGCAAAATTTTGATTGCATTCATAAGAACTCCAGATATTAAATATAGGGTATAACTTACCAATGGAATCTATATTGACCATCTCTCCCATCCTCGAAGATAATTCTTCCATAAGAATCTGGAGTACCCTTCCCCAGAAATAGTACGACAATATATATTATTTTATTTTATTATTTTCTCATTGTTTTCTATCGCCTGCGAATGCCAAACTATGTTTGATAAAAGTGCCATATGAGGAGTGGCGTATCCTAGTGTGTCCCATAGATTGCTTCCATGCCAGATCAGTATGGAGGTTTAATGAATGGAACCCCCGAGATATCCCAATGGTCATATTGTACTAAAGTCGGCTAGTAGTATTCAAAGAAGATATCCAATATAAAAATGTCCTTATAAGTATCTCTACTTAGGACATCCTTGCTTTTGTAAAGAGAATGTGTCATCTATCTGACACCGACATCGATAGATGAACCAAAGCCTAAGAATACGGACACCTCTGACATCTCTATGTGTCATGATTATCTTCTTTATAAGAATTACCATGTTTACCTCCTGAGAGGCAAGAGGATGTTAGGACAAACATCCCGCTTAGGGCTGCAGTTATTGTAAGAGCCTTATATCTGTTAGTACCAAGGGAATAGGAAGAACTAAGAGCCAAATCGATAAGTTTTTAGAGAAGGTTTCATAAAGCCAAAATTCAAAGTTCTAAGAACTCCGATTTATATAAATAAGAAAGACGGATCATCTTGCGTATGCATTGATTACCACAACCCTATTTAAGCAACAATTAAGAATCGCCATTAGCTGCCCAGGATCGTCGATTTGTTCGACTAGCTGTAAGGAATAACTATTCTTTGAGATTAGTTAAGTAGTGGTTGGAATAACCATCTCACCTTAAGATAAGCTTTTCTATAATAGTTGATATATAAGCATCAAGGCTGCTCCTTTGGAGACCTTGTATAGATGGAATGTTAAACATCTATTGTTGGGACAATAGATTGTTAAGTCCACTTATCAGGATCTAAAAGTTGCATTGGAAACAACGAATAATATCATACAAATCCCTAATTATCTGTAAGTTGCCAGTATTCGGCAGAAAATCAAGAATTAATGAAAGTAGCAACCCTCCTAAATTCTTGTTAAGGGATAAGGTTCAACAAAAGGTATCACCCAGGAAGGGTGTGCCAAATTCGTTAAATTATCAGGCTAGTTAAGCTCTGAATATATAGAATCATTCGAAGGAAATCGAATGTATCAAGATCAAGTAGCTTATAAGCTAAAACCTATTTAAGGAGCTTGGCGGAGCTCGCAATACATTGCATACTAGTGACTGAAGGATGTGTTTCGCCAATAAGTCAAGAATCACTATCACATAATGATATGCAGATTTATGATATAATGAGCAACCTATGTCGATTAAGGATCGATAGGTGAAGAAGCTCCAAAAGGATACATGTACCCATTATAAAGGTCAACTTGGGAGCTTGGAAAGACTCCAGATATGTTATAGAAGTTAAGTCCATTATGCGACAAAAAGTACTTCCAGCATTTTAGCAAATCTCGAGGTCGAGATTTCTTTTAAGGGGGTGAGGATGTAACACCTCGAAATTTCATGTCCTATAATGTATTGACACGTGTCATAAGCTTGAACGTGTGAAAGAATACTCTAGAGGGACTGAAGTTGACAAACAAGAAATGTATGTGAATATAAGGGTTCAAAATGTCAACAATGGATAAATATACTTTACAATAACCCTACATGATGTTTATACCCTTAAACGAATGATTCATGGATCATACGAAGCTAATTGTGAAAGAAAGTGAGAGATTACACACTACAGGGGTTAAATGTGTCAACATGTTTAAAGTATACCTCTGAGTGACCTTTTAGCAAACCCGAAGCTTTGCAAGGATTGATTATGCTCACTAGAATAAGTGATAAAAATTTCACAAGGTTTCATTAAAGTATGAGAAAGTTATGGCAATATTCGTATACGAGGGGTTAAAAGCGTCAACGTTGAAATTTAAGACTTTTCGGTGATCGTGTGAATAGCCGGGGACCTAACAAAGTTAGTTTATGACTTGGAGTCCTTAAAAGTCAAGTTTGGGGGTTACAAGTGCAAGAAAGCATCTTAAAAATCAAGTTTGGAAGTTCAGGGGCCAAACTGTCAACTTTTAAAAGATGTATCATGCTGACCTGGTCCTTGCGCACCTCAACACTATGGATGTTACGGTGCGCAAGCATGTCCCAGATGCAGAAACTTCACAGCTGCCTGTTTTCAGCCGGTTGCGCCGCCTCAAATCGCCATTTTCCGATTTTAGGGACTTGTTTAATGCATTATTAGGCCCTAGGGACACTTGGGATGATCCCATAACACTTGTAGACTTGTTTGTAATGATCTAAAGGCGTCAAGAACACTATATAAGAACCCACATTGTTGCACCATTTGATCATTCATTCCAAACTTCACATCTGAGGATTTCTGGAACTCAAGGCCACTTCCTAAACATCTCTAATCGTCATTAGGACCTTGGTAAGTATTCTTAACCTTCCTTAATTAAGTTTTGCTCAGTTTATAGCCTTAAAGTCAAACCGTCGTAATTAACGGTTGACTTATAGATTAATCTCTAATGGTCCAGCGATTAGTCAAACTTAGGGTTGTTATAAGTTGGTAATTATGTGGGCAATAAACCCTTAAAAGGGCACCCTCTGATTCCCGCTCTAACTAGGTCAAATGTCGGGTCAAACGTAATCCGAAAAAGTCAACAGAAACATAATCTTTGAATTAACGCCTAATTAACAATGTAGAAGGCGTGTAACCTATTTTATCATTCATATAACTTGATAATAAGTATAAGAACTGGTCTAAGCTTGTTGATCCGACAATGTTCTGTTTAGACCCGGTTCGGAACCGAAAGTCGTAAAACTTTGAATTTTGCTTTGACTTAAGTTCTGACCTGATTTAATATGATTTGGAAATGCCTTAGAGCTTCCTTAGGACCAGGCTACATGTTAGCATAACCCTCTGTGGTTGGATCGTTGATTGTCCGATTCGTTTACTCGTTTCCGTTAAATGCCTAATGTTGACCAATATGCCCTTTTAACCATAAAACGAGAATTTTGGATATGTTAAAGGACAAAAATCTTTGTTACTGAATTATAAACATGTCCCTAAAGTTTCATATCAGTTAGAGGTCCAGAATAGGAGTTATGCTACATAGCGCATTTAAGAAGCTTTTTGTTAATGAAACGGCGCGATTAGCATAAAGCCTATCTAAACCCAAATTTTGACACCAAACCTTTTACCCACTGATGTAATATAATATTTTGGGATTTTCAAAGATTTTTAATTATTTTTAAAACTGATCATAACCTAAGGCTATCGCCTTAATTCGGTAAATACCGATTATACCCTTGTTGGTCATAAAATGAGTTTTACATAATGTTTTGACACCAATCCAATTGCTATTGATTTTATATAATAAATAAAGTATTTTGAACTTTATAACCTGATCAGAAAACTCAGATTTTTTGTATAACCCGGAAATCGCTTAAAATGGCTTTTAAAGCGTATTAAACGCATAGTTTGGGTTTAAAACCATTATGTCACATAAGACTTATTATCAACTGATATGACCTATTAAAATAAATTATTTTACTGATGTATTCGGACCCGAATCTCAGAATTTTAATTAATCTCTTTTATGATCTTTTAAATGACCAAAATACCCCTACTGGGCTTATATTGAGATTAAACTCGTTTTGGGCAAAATGGAAGGTATCCTACTGATATCACAACATGTTTAAGGCATATTAACTTAGGAAACCTGTATAGAACCCATATGGTTACCCGTTACGCCTCTTCCGCGTTCGGTTTGGTTTATGTAACTAGTTTGCATAAATTAGCCGAAACGGGTCAAACCATATCATTCTCATTTCAAAATCCAGAATGTATTTAGTTTACCCATTTTATACAAGTCTTCATACTTGTTGGGTCTAAAACACATTCTGTTCCGGTCTTCGCTTAATCATGCGTTTGAACCGTATATTTCCTTAAAACTAATCGGTCTAAGTTTAGGCTGAATTAAAGACCCGTTAGTATTCTAATTGGTTATTTATACCATCATTCCAGACTAGAGCCTTCCGGTAAATTGTATCTACGCTTACTTAAGTGAATACGGCTGAGTTATTTTAAATCTTGTTATTTAAGACAGGAGCTAGCTCAGGTAAATACTCTTAACTTATTTTCCCTATTACGGGCTTGGGATACGGTAATATAAATACCGCATGGTCAGGTATGGGATTCAAAGACCAATGAGTCGGGAAATCCAAATAACCTGTTTTAATTCGTATTGCTTGACTGAAACATTGGGGGTTAATGCGACCGTGTCCTGGATATCCTTGACTCATTAATTGCAATGGCCACGACCTAAGCACGGGGTGTAGGCATACACCTGACAGATGCTATATGCTTATTAAATAATTATACCAAATAAGGGAATAGTGGTGTGTCGGTTAATCTTGAACCGGCATAGAACCGGGCCCCGTATGTAGAGCAAGTTATGTAAAACTGATAACATGAGATACAGTTTGTCCCAAGTATAAAAGATTAACTTTGCCTTAAGCATTTTAATCAAAGTCTCAACATATTTTCGTGCCTTGTGCACCTAAACCAATTTTCTTAAACTCTTTTCAAATGAGTCAGTTGAGTGTATTTACCAGTGAAAAATGACGTATTTTCCAAAGTCTAAGTGACAGGTACAAGTACATAATATGCTGGAAGCTGCTCAGGGCGTTAATAAGGAATCTTGCAAGTTCTAGGCGTCTAAAGTCTGTTGAACAATATTTATGTTTTAAGATCCGCCTGTGGATCCAAGTTACATTTTGTTGTAATATTTGACATTACATTTAAATCGGATTGTAATATATTTATCTTTTGCTTCCGCTGTGCATTTAAATTGTGTTGTTTGACTATGATGATATCAACTACGTCACGATACTCCCCACCGGGCCCACCGGTGACACGTGGAATTTGGGGTGTGACATGAGCCAAAGAGGAAAGAGACTCACGTAGTGGTGTTGGCAAGAAAGGAGAATCAAGCACTCCGGTCCAAGCTACAACCGGTGCTGGGAAGAAAGGAAAAGGCTATATGGGTTCACTGCCCAAGTGTAACTCCTGCCAACGTCATCATTCTGGCCGGTGTGGGCCAAAAGTATGTGAAGCTTGTGGAAAAGTTGGCCACTTGAAGGATTCTTGCTGGGCTAGTGCTGGCCGGGGAGGCCAAGGAGGTTTTGGTAGTAGGAACAATAATCGTGGTGGTAATGGAAATCGTCCACAAGGGAATAATGGAAATCGAGGGAACCATGCAAATCAAGCTGGGGACGCGAATCGAAATCAAAACAACAATCAAGCGGGGAACGGAGGAGGTAATGGTCAGAAATTGGGTTGTTTTAACTGCGGTGACATTGGGCACTTTTAGAGGGACTGCCCAGGATTGAATCAAGCCCGCGGAAGAGTGTTTATAACATTGAGGCGAGGGAAGCGCGCCAGGATCCCAATGTTGTTACTGGTACGTTCCCTATAAACCAACGCTTTGCATCCGTTTTGTTTGATACTGGTGCCGATTATAGTTTCGTGTCGTTAGAATTTAGGAATATACTTGGATTAACACCTAGTAAGTTAGATGTTCCGTACTCGATTGAAGTGGCGAATGGGAAATTAGTTGAATCGGGTGAAGTAATAAGAGGATGCGTGATAGAATTGGGAGGACACGAATTTACGCTAGACCTGCTACCTGTCGAGTTGGGAAGCTTTGATGTGGTAGTGGGAATGGATTGGTTGTCCAGCAACAAGGCAGAGATTGTTTGCCATGAGAAGACCATCCGTATCCCTGTGTCGGATGAATAAACAATCGTAGTGCACGGAGACAAGCATGATACGCCGCTGAGAATTATTAGCTGTCTGAAAGCTAGGAAGTGCTTGAAGAAGGGATGTGTTGCATGCTTGGCACACATCGTTGATAAGAAAGCTGCTGAACCAAAGATCGAAGACATTCTAGTCGTCAAGGAATATCCGAAAGTCTTTCCAGAAGACTTGCCAGGATTACCGCCTCAAAGGCAAGTCGAGTTCCACATTGACTTGGTTCCAGGTGCCGCGCCTGTAGCCAAGGCACCCTACAGACTTGCGCCTTCGGAGATGCAGGAATTGTCAACACAACTCCAAGAGCTATTGGAAAAAGGATTCATCCGACCATGCTTCTCACCTTGGGGAGCTCCAGTACTGTTCGTTAAGAAGAAGGACGGTAGTTTCCGTATGTGCATAGACTACCGCGAGCTTAATAAGTTGACTATCAAGAACAGATATCCCTTGCCGAGGATCGATGATCTATTTGACCAGTTGCAAGGCCCAAGCTTTTATTCAAAGATCGATCTTCGATCCGGATATCATCAACTAAGGATACAAGAGGAAAGTATCCCGAAGACGGCCTTTAGGACTCGTTATGGACATTACGAGTTCCTAGTTATGCCGTTTGGGCTGACCAACGCGCCTGCAGTTTTTATGGATTTAATGAACCGAGTCTGCAAGCCGTACTTGGACAAGTTTATGATCTTATTTATTGACGACATTCTGATTTACTCGAAGACGAAGGACGAGCACGAACAGCACTTAAGAGCTATTCTAGAGCTACTTAAGAAGGAGAAATTATACGCCAAATTCTCGAAGTGTGAGTTTTGGCTACGCGAAGTCCAGTTCCTTGGACATGTGGTGAACGGAGATGGGATTCATGTGGACCCCACAAAGATCGAAGCGATCAAGAATTGGGAGACCCCAAAGACACCAACCGAGATTCGACAGTTCTTGGGTTTGGCTGGTTATTATCGAAGGTTCATTGAGGATTTTTCTAAAATCGCTCAACCTCTGACCGCGCTCACACAGAAAGACAAGAAGTTTGATTGGAGTGACAAACAAGAAGAAGCGTTTCAGTTGTTGAAGAACAAGCTTTGTGACGCGCCGATTTTATCGCTACCCGAAGGAACGGATGACTTCGTGGTGTATTGTAACGCCTCGCGTCAAGGTTTGGGTTGCGTGCTGATGCAACGCCAGAAGGTGATAGCTTATGCGTCACGCCAGTTGAAGGTACACGAGAAAAATTATACCACGCATGATTTGGAGCTAGGCGCAGTGGTATTTGCGCTAAAAATCTGGAGACATTATTTGTATGGTACGAGATGTACATTTTTCACGGATCATAAGAGCTTACAACACATATTCAACCAGAAGGAGCTTAACATGAGGCAAAGACGCTAGGTAGAGCTGTTGAATGATTATGATTGCGAGATCAAGTATCATCCAGGGAAAGCGAATGTGGTCGCTGATGCCCTGAGCCGAAAAGAAAGGATTAAGCCCATAAGGGTTAGGGCTTTGGAGATGATTGTCCAGACGGATCTCGCTCTACGCATTCGTGCCGTGCAGAAAGAAGCTTTGAAAGAAAGGAATATTGAAGATGAGTATCTCCGTGGGATGGAGAAGCAGTTGGTACCAAACGAGGAAGGAACTTTATACTTCATGAAACGGATTTGGGTTCCTCTGTTTGGTGGATTAAGGAAGGTTATTTTTGATGAAGCCCACAAATCTCGGTACTCAATTCATCCCGGAGCGGATAAGATGTACCAAGATCTTAAGGATTATTATTGGTGGCCTAGGATGAAAGGCGATGTTGCTGTTTACGTTAGCAAGTGCGTAACGTGCGCCAAGGTAAAGGCCGAGTACCAGAAGCCTTCAGGACTTCTGCAGCAACCTGAGATTCCCAAGTGGAAATGGGAACAGATTTCAATGGACTTCATAACTAAGTTGCCAAAGACGCCCAGAGGTCATGACACTATTTGGGTAATAGTTGACCGTCTGACCAAGTCCGCACACTTCTTGCCAATCAAAGAGAAAGACAATACCAGTAAACTTGCGGAAATATACATGATAGAGATTGTCGCACGTCATGGAGTGCCTCTCTCGATTATCTCTGATAGAGATGGACGATTTGTATCAAGGATTTGGCAATCCTTCCAAGAAGCTTTTGGCTCACATTTGAATCTGAGCACTGCATTTCATCCGCAAACTGATGGCCAAAGTGAAAGAACTATACAGACATTGGAGGATATGCTGAGAGCATGTGTGATGGATCTAGGTGGTAGCTGGGATAATCATTTACCGTTGGTCGAATTTTCATACAACAACAGCTACCACACAAGCATTGGAGCCGCGCCGTTCGAAGCGCTTTATGGATGCAAATGTCGATCACCCTTATGCTGGGCTGATGCAGGTGATAGACAACTCGTTGGTCCTGAAATAGTCCAAGAGACAACATGCAAGATTGCACAAATTCGAAAGCGCATCGAGGCGGCTCGCGACAGGCAGAAAGCCTATGCAAACCGAAGAAAGAAACCTTTGGAGTTTCAAGTTGGGATATGGTTTTATTGAAGGTTTCACCCTGGAAGGGTGTGGCACGCTTTGGAAAGTGTGGGAAGCTGAATCCGCGTTACATTGGCCCTTTCAGAATCCTGCAAAGGATTGGGCTTGTAGCCTACAAGTTGGACATACATGCCGAACTTAATGGCATTCACGATACATTTCATGTATCAAATTTGAAAAAGAGTCCAACACAAAAGACGGTGATCATTCCTGCTGACGAAGTTCATATCGACGACACGCTCCACTTTACCGAAGAACCCGTCGAGGTTACGGATTGGAAAATTAACAAAACACGCAGGAGTAGTGTCAAGCTCGTCAAAGTTCGTTGGAATGCAAGACATGTGCCTGAATTCACGTGGGAACGTGAGGATCGTATGAAGGAGAAATACCCCCATTTATTTCCCAAGGCCCCTGCAACTAGAAGCAGAGCCTAAAATTTCGGGACGAAATTTATTTAACGGGGGAAGAATGTGACAACCCTCACCAAACCAGGTATCCGTACGAATTAATTAATATTTAATTAATGCTTAAATACTATGCTTGCTTACAATTGTGGTTAAACTGCTTCTTGATTTCTGATAGATACATACTCATGCATCACATTTTATACTGTCACTCTATTATTTACACACAAACATTAGTGACAACCTTGATGCACAAAAGCACAGTTAGCACACTAAACGGATAACCCAGTAAACATGCTGACATAGCCAGCACTAGACAGACATTGTCTCTGAGGCCAGTATGAGCCGAGAATAGATTACTACACTGGTAGGGAGTGTAGGGATGTGAGGATTGTAAAACTGCGTCACTAGGTGATAGTTATAGTAACCGGATGTGCCTAAAACATACTTTAACTACAAAATTCTGCACTTTATTACGAAATTCAGGATTTAACTTAACTAGTAAAGTGCAAAAACATGGGAAAATAACACTAGACACTTTCCAAAGTGTCGGGGATTTAGTGTGTCACTAAAAACACTATAAAAGGCACTTAAAAGCTTTACCTGACACTTTAACGGATTAATATCCAACCGAACAACCGGACTTTACCCGGAACATAAAAATATTGTCAATGACATTGTTTTTGCTTTTCTGAGCTAGTTAGGGTCCCCGAACACCCTAACACCCGTTATATTACATAACACACTAGTAACTAACTTGAATTCCTAACTAACATAACTAATCACTTAACTATTTGGTTGAAATCAAACCATAACCCCCCCCCCCCTAATCGAACGGTTCCCCAAGGGGACACACCCCACCCATTTGTGATTATTTTAATCAAGTTTGTCTAATATCTAACTTACACATTACCTAAGGGTTATTAGAGAAAGATGGTCTTTAAATATGCTTGATGGACAAGAGTTCACATTCATATAAACACTTAACAAAATTGCTCTCATCTCTCTCCCTCTCCTAGTGTTCGGCCGAGAACACTATCACCACCACCACCGTCATCAAGTCGTGATCTAGCTAAACCACTTACATACAAAGGTGAAAGGTCACACACAAGGAGGCTCGGTGCTTTCAGAATCTCAAGAACCTCACTACGTTGCTTTTATCCACCTTGTTTTCGCTTTGGTTCTTCCCTAGCCAGGAGCTAGTAGTAAGTGCTTCCAAACACTTCCTTGTTCATCTTTAAAGTGGTTAATAAGAGATTTAACGGATAAAAATCAAGAACACTAAAGATCAAAACATAAAGTCTTGAATGGAAGATAAACTTGATGGATAAAGGGTGACTATTGGTGTAAATCTTGTGAATCTTGTTTAGAAAGGATTATTTTACGTTGTTAGTGGCTAGTAGTGGAACAGATCGTCATCTAACCATGCTAGATCATGTTCATGGAACTTGAACTAGCAATATGTTAAGTGTAAAAGTAGCAAGATGATGAACCCTTCCACACATGAACATGAACCTGTGTAAAAGTGATTTTTCTGGTAAAATAGAGTTTTAAACTAGTAGATCTAAAGATCTACAAGTGGTATTTTCGAAGAACCAAGTGTGAGATGCAAATCTTATTTAAAAGCCGGATCTTACACAACTAAAAGCATTCTTGCAAACAAACAAGTGTGTAAACACTTGTGTGACAAAAGGTTTAACAAAGGAATAATTTCGTAGTTTTTGGACTAGAAGTTGTAAAGTTACATTTTCTTTAAAAATAAAGCTTCCAAGAAACTGACTTTTTTTTTTTAAGATGGAAAGATCTACTAAATATGCTGGGAAGTTACTACATACTTTTACACAACTTACAAGTTCATGAGTTTGCGATTTATAATTACTTTTGACTAGTTTGATGTTTGAATATTGTATATTGATGATTGGAAAATTGTTGATTGAATTTTTAAAAGAAAATGATACGCTAGTAAGCGTGGCCACCTCCAGTTACAGAGGAAACTCTGGCGAAACTTTTCCAGAAAATAACACTTAGAATATCTTTGGTGACAAGTGTTTATAAATTTATTTTTGACTTGTTTTCCAAACAAACTTCGCCATGATTTTTATTATAAAATAACCAAGTATTCGGAGGTGGATTTTCGTAAATAAAACTTGTTAAATATATATTTAGAATATATATTTCATAGTAAAACGCTTGTGTGATTTTATGATTATTTTGGGAACTACACATATATTATTTTTAGGGTAAAAATAATATAATTCGTATACACTAAAAAGTAACGACTCCAAAATAATACCAACGCCTGCACAAATAAATATCTAAGTTACACCGGTATTATTATTACCACCCGAACTTTAAATGTAACTTATGTATTTTCGGAAAAATACTCTTAAATGCGTATTTTGATAAAAGTATTATTTTGGAAATCGTATGGAATAAAATATAATATTTTTTGGAAAAATATGTATATTTTGGAGATAGAATATTTTAGACAAATGAATAAAAATATATTTTATTAAGTGAGACTTAATAATATATTTTTGGAATTACAAAAACGCACATGTATTAAAACCCCCATCCTTGGGAAGGAATATAATTATTAAATAATTAAGAAGTGGAAATACGAAATAGTTGCTTAACTATTTCCCAAAAACGTTAAACCTTAAGCCAAGGCACGGCCGTCCATCTAATAGAAGTTAGTACGTGTAGGTCGTCACGCAGCAGGTTATTTTAGGACGGACTATTTCGAGACGCACTTCTGTGAGTTCATGTCCCCCTTTTCTCTTAACTATTTTCAGTTTTTATACTTCGGGGGTGAAATGCATGTTACTATGATTTCGAATACTTTTTACATGGTATGGTTAGCGTAAGGAGGGTTACTACTTAGATCATGTGAGTGGGTAGGCGGAAACTGGAGGCGATTAATCCTCATTGTAGGACCGAGGGTCATTAGCGGTAGATCTATCTGGGTGTAGCGAGCCCAACTCCAGGCCCAATAGAACGGACCTCGGGGTGACTTTGTACCCGACGCAAAAATCTGCTAGGTTTGAGTCTTCCTACTGCACTTCACACATATCATTGGCCTTGCAAACCAATGGTGATCTCATTTTTCCTTATTTGCTACATACCAGGGATTTTATACTTACCAATGTATTACAAAGGTTTTACATACTCACTATCACATGAACTCGCTCAACTTTATGTTGATTTTTCAACTAACATGTATTTCAGGGAATTAGGGATCTGGCAAGGTATGCACTGTCGTCCAACTTTATGTTGATTTTTCAACTAACATGTATTTCAACGAACTGAACTCATATTAACCGATACTATATTATTCTAATGATTGTTTACTTTGGTTTTATTATTGTTTCGAATTAGTTATTTTTACGTCATTGTTTTATGTTTTGGTCTAAATTTGACGAGTTAATGCTTGGCAATGCAAGGACATTGTTCAACATTTTTACGTCTATTTTTTTGTTTAGTTTAGCGATTCCGCCGCAACGCGCAGGTCTTTTAGACTCGTTTTTATCAAATAACTAAATGGCGACCATATTTATATAATAATTTTGTTTAGTTGAGTTTCTAAATTTTATTATAAAGCACCAAAATGAATTTACCCAATTTATCTTTGCCTCATATTTAATTATAAAATCAATTAAGAAGGCATCTGAGCTCACCTCTACCCAATCAAATGTTAAAGTACAATCTTTTCACTTATTTCTTTTCTTGTATCAGAAAATTGTGAGTGGTCAAAAGAAAAATCAAAGAGTGGCACTAATGTAAATATATTATAAATGGGGGCTTCTTTGGATACTGTAGCCAAGAAGCTACCCAAAATGTTAATATACTAGGGGTTGACCTGCCGCGGTGCGGCGGGGTGTTAGGTCGAACCGCTTTTTCACATCAACATGTAGAAAACCATGTAATCAATATTACAAGAAGCCATCATCTAACATTGCAATTCATGATTTTCAAATATGCTGCTACATTACATCCTTTAAACGAAAAAATCATATTAACTTCGAGTATACAAGAAACGACCACCTAAGCCATGTCCGCAACTGTCTTTTGTATAAGCTACGAATCAGTGGTTCAATTGAGCAAACATGTCGGGTGATGTTTTCGTAGCTTTACCCTGCAGTGTTCCCATAAGCATTCTAGAAAACATGAGTCAGGTTGGTTTTTTATCTTTAGGTAGCTATAGTGCTCCCCAAAACATTGCAAAACTTTGGCGAAAACTATTCAAGTAAGCAAACGGGTCAAGTTGGTTTGGGTATTTTTAACTTTGGTGCTGCAAAAAACATTCCAGGTTAAAATCATGACCATTCTAATCAAAAGCCTAGTTAAAAAACCATAATTAACCCATTTAACACCAGGTTAAAATTTGAGTACTTTCAAAAGTTAACTAAACAATCTACAGCACACCAAACTGCACAAACTCATTGAAAGGTGTCTTGATCATTCAGATTCAATACCAATAACATTAATAATAATTTGAATTTTCAAAAGACTCCAGATAGACCCAAATGCAAAAACTGCAAAGATTCATAATCAATCTAATCAAATTCAACATTGAACCGAAGGGAAAAAAAACTTACTTAAAATATCTTTCAATTGTTCAATACCCTCGGCATCTAGAACAACTAATGGGCCACAATGGTCTTTTTTATGTCTAGTTCTCCTTTTCTTTCTTTCACCTGCCATTTTCTCCATGCCCATTTGTCAATTATACATACACATGGACTCAAACCACCTAGCAAATTGATATAGGTATCTTCAAAAACACACACCAAACCAACTAGTAATGAATGTATACCAGAACCTTCAAAATCGAAAAAAAAGACCCACCTATATATTTGTTAACCCGAGATTCGTTTAATAAGTTAAAAGAAGGTTAAGCATTAACAAATAGCCACTGGTCCGCATCTATGCATGAGAGTGTTTGACAATAGTTGAACAACAAATTAGGGCACAAAATCAACAATGGTAGTGACACAAGGCAAATGGGTGAAGGTCATCATCTTCTTCAACATTACCCAAATCTAACAAAAAACTCTATTCGTTCAAAACCTTTTCCAACGATTCTTCCAAACGAACACTCAAAGTTGAAAATAGTAACCTAAACTTAAATGGAATTGGATACGTAGTTTACTGAAGCGTACCTGTTGGAGCCCTAATCGTGTGACGAAAACCGTCACTTGGGTTGTGGTTGATGGAGTAGATAAAGCAGCGACCTTTCAATTTGGTGGTGGTTGTGTCGCCAACGTCGATTTGGGGCAGAGCGGTGTTGATCGATGTTAGTAGGTGACGTTGATACAGAGCAGAGAGGTGGTAGTAACTGGATGTGGATGTCGCCAGAGCTGGATTTCGGGCAGGGTGGTGGTTGTTGGTGGTATAAGCGGGTAGGTGACATGTCTGTGTTCTACTCTGTATAGAGATGGTAATTACCGGCATATGTAGGTTGGCAAAACATGGAGACCCAAACTGTAGCTAACATCCTACCCAAAATGTTATATAGTATAATATAGTAATATAAATTGGTGCTATTAGGCCATGTACTGTACTCTAACATTTAGAGTGTTAACAATGACATGGCATGTTAACTAATATTACAAACCACTCCTTTCTTGTGTTAAAGTGCAGAGTTATGTGTTAACATGTTAACCCAATGTTAAGAGATTTAATTAATTATTATTTTATTTTTAGAAAAAAACCCAATGTTAAAGTGCATTAAATGAGTTATGTGTTAACATGTTAAACCATTTCCTTATATTGAGATAAAATGAAATGAGGAAAAAAAGTTGACGTGTCACTTAGGTGGAGTTAAGTTATGTTAAAGTATACCCAAATGCCTAATCGAATAGATTTTTAAAAAACAATGATACATATTAATTATTTTTTTAGTTTGGTGCTCACTACAAGAATAACACACTTTTACCGGCGACACCTATAGCGGCGACAGGTCAAATGTCGCCGCTATTGGTCGATCCGCGTCACAGGTTCTCAAACCAAACCCCATCTGTTGATCAAAATCATGATCTGACGGTTGGGGATTTATAACTCATTACCGGCGACATAAATAGGGTAATAGCGGCGACAGCTGGTCTCCGCTAAAAGTAAATGTCAGAACTTTAATCCCTAGCCACACAAATCTTATCTCTGGTCAACTTCATTAAAGACATTACCGGCGACAGTTGGCAATACCGGCGACAACTTGTCGCCGCTAAAAGTTGAACGAACCAAACCCCTATACAGCGCCAATTTCTCCCTCCTCTTTCACTTTTCACCCAAAAAAACCTCCGAACACCGCTGCTAACTCGCGAAAATCGTCCAAATCGGTTAGTTTCACTTTGTTTTTGTTAGATTTCTTCTCTACATTTGTTATATACATGCTATGGGCTTTAATTTTTGCTCTTTTTTGTGTATTTTTGTGTTTGTGGAAGAAAATTCGGATCACCGCCATCTCTTCTCCGGTCACCACCTTCACTTCTACGGTCACCACCTGAAAAACCGGTTAGTTTTTTTTTTTTTTTTTTTTTTTTTTTTTTTTTTTAAGTTTAGAAATTGTATAATTTTTAGTTTAGGTATGTAAATTGTGTATGTTAGTATGTAAGTTTGTATAATTTTTAGTATGTAAATAGTATAATTTTTAGTTTAAGTTGTATGTGGGTATGTAAGTGTATGAATGAATGTATGTATGTTTGTATAATTGTTAGTATGTAAATTGTATAATGTAGGTGTATTTGAAAAATGTGTATGTAAATTGTATAATGGTTAGTTTTTTTTTTTTTAAAGTTTAGAAATTGTATAATTTTTAATTTAGGTATGTAAATTGTGTATGTTAGTATGTATGTTTGTATAATTGTTAGTATGTAAATTGTATAATTTTTAATTTAAGTTGTATGTGGGTATGTAAGTGTATGAATGAATGTATGTATGTTTGTATAATTGTTAGTATGTAAATTGTATAATGTTAGTATGTAAATTGTAAATTGTTAGTATGTTTGTATAATTGTTGTATGTTAGTATGTTGGTGAAAAATGTGTATGTTAGTATGTATGTTTGTATAAAGTATGCAAATGTGTGTGTAAGGAGCTATGAAAATACCCGCCCGAAATATAAACCATTATGAAGAACATTACGAGCTTAAAAATCGTGTATGATATTGAATTCATCATTTCAAACATAACGAGCTAAGAAAACACCCAATCGAAATTGAAATCATGATTTAAAACATAACGTTCCACCCAAAATTTAAAACAATCATTAAGAACATAACAAGCTTAAAAAACTGTGCCCGTGTTTGAATTAATCATTTTAAACATAGCGAGCTTAGAAATACCCGCCCGAAATTAATTTCGGGTTGTCCCCGTTTATCTTGGGACTGCTTTTTGAATACTTTATCTCATTTAGGATGTGAATGTGTATTACATGATTGTTTGTTTAAGAAGGATTCGGTTATCATTTTCTCTTTGCTCCTCGGGTATATATATCATTACATATATACTTGGGAGCTAAGAGGAAATGCTGCCGAATTTTTCTTAAACAAACAATCATGTAATACACATTCACATATGAGATAAAGTGTTCAAAAAGTGGGTTTAGCAGCCTACCCTTGTCTTGTTAATCCTAAATTAGATTTTCTTTCAGTTGCATAATGCCTATCGATAAAAGTTGGATTGATCACGTCATTCACCTCAATACAAGCAAGGACTCGAGTCATTTATCGAGATGTGTGAAAGAGTGATAAAAAACCACGATGAAGTTAGATGTCGTGTACCAAATGTAAAAATTCCGGCTTAAAAACTATGGCAGAAATGAAATACCATTTGCGTATTAACAGTTTTTGGAAGGAATACACGAAGTGGACCTATCACAGGGCCACAACTCCAATTGCAGAAGTAAACGATGTTGCGCCACAAGACGGTATGGTAAACGTTATTGAAGACATTAGGGGGGAGCGTATGGAAGAAGATACATACCTTAACCAAGAGAACTCGAATGGAGATAGTAGCGGTGTTGTTGATGATTTTGAAGACCTGGTAAAGGAAGCTGAAACAGAATTATATCCTGGTTGTACCAAGTTTTCTTCTATCGACTTTTTAGCAAAGCTTTTGATTATAAAGGATACGTACCATTTTCAAAATGAAGGAGTAGATCGACTCCTCTCGTTGTTGCGAGAGTCAATGCTAGAAGGCAACAGGATTCCCCCTTCGTATTATGTAGCTAAGAAGACATTTAAGAAGATTGGTTTGGCATATGAGATGATAGATGTGTGCACAAATGATTGTGCTCTCTTTTGGAAAGAAAACGAGTCCTTGCAAAATTGTCCCGTTTGTAATGAGAGTCGATGGGTCGATAAAGACACAAAAGAAAACGAGTCCTTGCAAAATTGTCCCGTTAGATGCCAACCATCCTTGGAGAACAAGTCTCGACTTTAACGGGAGACCCGAGACACGAGACCCTCCGAGACAGTTTAGCCCAGCTGACATAGAAGCTCAACTCGGTCGTTTAATTAATCGTCTACCAGGCAAGCATCCAGATTTTGGAGGTGGGAGGATAACCCGGTTAGATTTCGAGTTGAACTGGTCCAAAAGAAGCATATTTTTTGACCTTGAGTATTGGTCTTCTCTGCAGCTGAAACATAACTTAGATGTAATGCATATAGAGAAAAATGTGTGTGACAGCTTGCTCGGTACTCTTCTAATGAACGATAAGAGCAAAGACACGCCAAATGCGCGGTCCGACTTGGAAAAACTAAACATTCGGCCGACACAATGGCTGAAACAATCGGGTGGCAAGTTCTTAAGTCCCCACCCAAAGTACTCATTCAAGTCTGATGATTGAAAACTTTTTTGTCAGTTTATAAAAATTGTTAAATTACCAGATGGGTTTGGATCTAATATCAGTAAGAGGGTGACAGATAACAATGCTAACATTACCGGGTTGAAATCTCGTGACTGTCATATCCTCATGCAACGTTTGATACCGATTGGGGTTAGAGGGCTTTTGACTAAAGATACATCGACACCAATAGTAGACCTTTGTATGTTCTTTAAGCAACTTTGCTCTAGAACACTATCGGTGGATGATATGAAGAAAGCAAAGGATGACATTGTTACCATCTTATGAGAGTTAGAGATGATCTATCCACCTGCGTTTTTTGACATTATGGTTCATTTACTTGTGCATTTACCTGATGAAGCGATTGCGGGAGGTCCAGTAGCTTTTAGATGGATGTATCCATTTGAAAGGTACATGAAAAAACTAAAGAACTATGTCAAAAACCCGGCAAGGCCTGAAGGTTATATAGCTGAACGTTATGTGTTTGAAGAAGCTCTAACATTTTGTTCAATGTACCTTAAAGATGTTCAGACTAAGTTCAATCTCCCAGATAGAAAGGCTGATGTCGTTGTTGAAAAAAGAAAGTTATGGGTGTTTGAGTCCAAATGTCGTCCTGTTGGCGCAACAAAGGACAAATATCTATCATTCATCGAAAAAAGCAAGATGGAATGGTTTGTCCTCGAAAATTGCGCAGAAAAAAGCAAGGGAGGTTACAATGATCTTGAGAGTGCAAGGGCATTCCATCCCCCGGATATGCCCTATGATAACTGGTTGAGAACCATCGAAGGTTTCCGGGAAGAAAAATATATGAAAAGAAGCGAGGCCAACACACTAGTACGCGAGAAACAACAATTCCGATACCGTGGGGGGACATCGTCGTACGGTAGCACCGCCTATAAAAATGTAATGTTTTATGTATGTGTGCGTGTGTGTAAGCTTTTGCTTATTTAATGTCTAATCTAAGTTTAATGTTAAACAGGATATGGATTGGG
The DNA here is from genome assembly GCA_030545235.1 of Helianthus tuberosus. Classification (NCBI taxonomy): domain Eukaryota; kingdom Viridiplantae; phylum Streptophyta; class Magnoliopsida; order Asterales; family Asteraceae; genus Helianthus; species Helianthus tuberosus. The sequence continues at coordinate 7,844,110 of CM060434.1, read as the reverse complement.
TACCTACGTATGCTAAAACCCACATGGACAATCAAGGGAATTGGGTTGATCCGGTTGCTGAACAAAATTACGTAAGTATTTCTTTTAAGTATTATTTTCTATAACAAATATATATATATACTAGGTTATTGCCCCGTGTAATATAGAGTAACATGCAAACCAAATACAATACAATTCGGAAACTAATTCGGAAATTATCGATTAGAATTTTATTTTCATTCAAGATAAATTTCTAATATAATATATAAATCTCTTTTTAGTTATGAAATAATTTAAATTTTAAATTTTATCTATCGAATCTTTTTTTTTTTATAAATGACAAGTGTCCTCAAACTGGTTTCTTTTATTATATAGTATAGATATACACATATATATTTAATCATCTTCGTAAAATACAGCGGAAGATACAACAGGCCACAAGTGAATGGAGCTGTGAGGGTCCGCCAATTGCCCCGTATCAGGAAGCGTTGGGTGAGCGGCGAGGATGGTACCGCGGGATGGGGCCCAAACCTTCTTCCAACACGTCCTCGCACTCGTCATCTAACATGTCGTCTTCGCAAGCTCGGACGCAAGAACCCTTTTCCGAGGTAAACCACGCAATTTATAAAATGACAAACGAACGCATGTTTCCTTGTTAAATATATGTTGGTAGCGTTAATTAATATGCTAATATACGTTTTGCTATCTATTATTGTAGGATTTTGTTAACAGCTTGTTCCAAACACCGTCATTTTTGAACCAACTTAACAACTATCTTGCTTCACAAGGAAAAGGAAAGTCAAAAGACTACGATTCTGACAACTTATTCGATAATGAATCCGACGATGAACCCAACGATAACGATGAGTGAAGCTTGCGTTAATGGTGTTTGCTTGCGTTGTTTTTAATTATATTACCTTAAACGTATGTACGACTTAAACGTAGTTTTTAATTATAACACCTTTAGTATATGTTGATTATGTTCATGGCGTTTGCTTGCGTTGTTTGAAAATAGGCAGGTTTTGTTTTTTTCGGCCGTAAAACTGGCTGGGTAGCTGTATATACAGCTGCTGTATAAAAAAAAACAGACTTTTAGCGGCGACATGTGTCGCCGCTATTGCCTTTAAACCTTTACCGACGAATAGTAATACCGGCGACACTTTTAGCGACGACACATGTCGTCGCTAAAAGTGGAATATCAATACCGGCGACAACTGATCAATACCAGCGACAACTGGTCAATACCGTCCGAGCAATACCGAAGACGATTTACCGGCGACATGTCGCCGCTAAAACTCAATAGCGGCGGCAATAGTGGTCAATACCGGCGACACCTGTCGCCGCTAAAGGTGCCATGTTCTTGTAGTGTGCTATTTATATATCTAACTGAACCCATTTTTTATTTATCTAACTGTAACGATGTTAAAATAGAAACTTTTGTATATAGATTTTTCCTATCTAGTTAACTTGGAATATTTATTAATAACAAAATCGTTTACTTATTTAAAGTTTATTAGGTTATAGTTTAATTTAACAAATGTGTCTTACATATACATATGATGTAACAATGTTCATATAGTTATAAACTTTTGTTATGTGATCCGACTCGAATCAAATCGAATTAATGTTTCTTTAATGTTTTGCATAGACTTCCAACCTTTACAAACTTCTGCACCCTATGAAAAAAAATCAGGTCCGCCATTGCATATACCCTCAACCAGATTTTTTAGAGGAGCTTGTGAACTTGTATGCTTGCTAGTTTTCTCAAACTGGAATTGAAAGGCGAAATGGAAAGGGAAGGGATGGTTAATTAATTAATAACCTAAATGAACATCACGTGCTGCTGGCTCGCTTCATCTTCATAAAGAGTTTTTTTGACAAAATACGCAATTATAATTTATAAGTATTATACAGGATTTCATCATTTATACAAAGTAGCTTGAAATTGCTTTTGGTGACCAGATAGGTAGTTTTTTTTATTATATTCTTTCGATTTTCTTTATAAATTAATAGATAAACTAGAATAAAATATATTGTACCAAAAAATGTAATTAATTATAATATTATATAGAAATAAAGAAATATTAATATAGCAACTGATAAGAATATTAGATGTTCAAGATAAATGGAGTCAATGCTAAGGGATAAACAAGCAAGTCACTCGTGAGTTACTTAAGATCATGTGCTCGATAAAAGATAGAATCAAGCCGAGCTTAATAGGCTCAAACTTATATTGGGGGTTATACAATAAATTGGCTCGAATCAAGCTTCATGTATTAAGTTTGACTAGAGTTGTGAGCCTATTATTTATACAACTTTTATTTAAGTAATGATAACAATAATCATAATATAATGGATGATAAAAAACAATTTGTTAAACTACATTGAGTGTTCTACTTGCGATATCGATCTGTATTAGAAAACTTTTTATGGAGTGTTTGCAAAGTAATTAGTGTGATTCTTAACAAGGAAGTTATTTAAAAAGATCTGGATTTTTGCAAAGCAAACTGTGTACTTTTACCACTATATTGATCAAGAACAGATTTGAGTTTTTGTAAGTCTGTGTGGTTTGCAACTATATACAAGTGTGTTTGAACTGTTTGCAAAGAAATCCAGCCATTGATCTTAGTAGCTTACACAAACATAAAATTATTTAACTAATATTTATGAAGACAAGATAATAGTTAAGTAGACTAAGAAAATACCTCTCAACCTTTGATTTTATTTGTAGTCCATCGATCTTCCTTCTTCTTTGTAAGACTGAGCTGCAAAGAAAAGGATTTGCATGGTTTTGTAATTGAAATAAGATAATATGGTGGTAGGTGGCAACTGGCTAGTGTAAGTCATATTAGACAAGTAATTAATGCTAACTAAGTATTTTTTTGTTGAACAACAATAACGGAACATTAATTCATCCAAACCCAAAAAAAAAAGACACATAGCAAGGTGCTATATATCGCAGCTTTTCAAACTCGAGTGTACAATCAAGAATATTGAGACTTACATCAAGGAAAAGCAACAAAATCTAGTAAGACTAATTAGTCCATAAAAGAGAAATTCTTCCACTCATTCCATGTTAACTCGGTGTGTCTTGCTCTTAATCTTATCCAGTCAAACTACTCCTCTTTAATCTCTTCCACAATCTTGCTTGGATCCGTGAGTTTATCATTAAAAGCTTTGTTGTTCCTATTTTTCCATAGATGCCATGCTGCTAAGAGGTGTATAGCATAAATCATTTTTACCTTTTTCCTGGGCAGTCTGACTTTTCTTGGAGTCTTGTTTTCATACTCTCTCGATGATACCGAATGGGGATTTTGATCCACGACCATAACTGCAACCAAACTTCCTTCGCAACTGGGCAATGGATGATAATGTGATCGGCCATTTCCGATGCTAATCCGCACACTTTGCATATGTCTGAACCAACTTGCAGCCCCCTTTTCCTTAATGACACCATCGTCGGGATCCTTTCCTCGGCAGCTCTCCATACAAACAGGTTCACTTTGGCCGTGGGGATTTTACTCCATTCTAACCCATTTGGTTCCATGTTTACGTCGACGATTCCAGCCAAATCCTTCCTTATGTCCTTCACCGAGAAGCCAATCATAGTATTCTCCTTCCATCTCCACATATCTTCATTTTGACCCAATGTTTGCTGTAGGAGTATTGCCCTTAAGTCTTCCCACTCGCTTTTTTCTTCGTCGCAATTACGGAGCCTACACCACTTCCAATCACATAGAACCCCATCCTGATTGCTTATGTAGTTTTGCTTCACCTTGTTCATCTTATTTTTAGCCAATCCAAACATAAGAGGAATTCCTCCTTTAGTGGCCGAACAGTCGCCCACGAGTCCAACCAAAATAGCGTTTTATCTCCGGTTCCAACCCTGCATCTAAGGCACCCGTTCGCTTCAATGCCTGCCTTTCTAACGTCTTCTTCCACCCCGACAATTGCTTTCCAAACCCCTGTTAATGATTTTTTTACCGGAATGTTTTTAGCGACCCTCCTATTTCGGTGTACTGCTTCTATAACTTTGCCCCAAAGTTGCTCCGGTTCTTCTTTGAATCTCCACCTCCACTTCATTAAGAGTGCCATATTCATTTCTCTGATTCCCCCTACCCCGAGTCCACCCATATTGTCACACCCTGATTTTCGGTTTCTACGGAAACTTGTCGCGAGGTGTGGTCAGAGCGGCAATCGTTACAATCAATCGAGTAAACAACATATTTAAACCATAAAAGGATGTTCATCCATACATTTGTTTAGAAACCATAATTTACAACACAAACATCTTGTTCGGAAATAAACAAACTTCAACTTCAACAACATTGTTCAAAGTTTTAAAATAGAACCACACAACATGATAACTAAAAACAGGATGACATCTCAAAAGCTTGAGTCCTTGATAACAACTCGAACATATTTTTTCAAAGTCGTCCACTAATCTCCTGTAATACATGTTAGTTTTGAAAACGTCAACAAAAGTTGGTAAGTTCATGTTATTTAGTTTTTGTATCAAATGAGTCTCCAAAACATTTGAATTAGTAAATTCATTTTTGTATAGTATAATGAAACTTGTGTGATCATTAGTGTTTTGCAAAGACACTAATCTGTATGCCATAATAGGAGGCAACCAAACCTTGATAATTTATCGTGTGTGTCAATGACACTAGTTTGGACACAAAGGCACTCTTAACGATCGTTGTTATCGTTGTCGTTAAGAGTGGGGCTTGCCAAAACCCAAATAGATCTATTCGTTTGTTCCTCGGTACTTGTTTATTCATTAATGGTCCCTTTATTTTACACACCTATGCGCATGCGATCAAAATAGTTTCATTGTAATCATCATACTAATTGTAACATGTATACATCCCCAAAAGTTTAAAAACTATAAACATTTAAGGTAAAAGGGGAAAACATGAACTCACAGATTTGCGTTCCATGCAAATCTTTATTCGATTCCTAGTTCGTCGTTTGTTTCTCGACCTACAAGTGTTCTAATCTCGTTAGACAATTAGGTTTATGTTTGTTTTTTGTACGAGTATTTCATCTTGAATTTCGTTTTAGTATCCCGTAATCGTTTGCCTTCTTTGTTTATATATATATATATATATATATATATATATATATATATATATATATATTATATTTAGTTTATGTTTGAATGGGCTTAATTCATGCGTTAGGTTTTAAGCCCAATTTGTATGTTTAGTGTATATCCGAGCAAAAGGTTAAGTAACCTTCTGGTTTTCAAAACAAATACCTATTACTATGATTGCCTGCTAAGTGTACTTCTGAATATAGTTAAATATGTCTGAACTGCCTAGAGATAAGATATCAGGACAATATTCTGTTGAAATTTATCCCAAAAGACCTGTTTTCTCTAATTTCAGGTATGTATCATTGTATCACAAAACTATATGGATATTATTCTAACTAAAAATCAATAGCTGATTAATAAATCTCTCTCATTCTTTTTTGTTTATGTAGAAGCCGGTCAATTGATAATGCTACCCAATCTCCCACATCAATTGATAACAAGGGGGAGTTATCTTCTAGTTTTCCTATGAATACAACACTTACAGAAGATGAAAAACCCGCTAAGGAAGAATGTGGGGGCAATTCTGTAAACTGCACCTCAAAAATTACAGAAAATATCTCATCTGGTGTGATTACCGATGATAACAATCCAGATGGACTAATAAAAGCCATAGAAGATCTATTCGTACACTTAGAAGATATAGGTTTTGGTTACCAGTCGGGGCGGATGATGATTATGGTAATAAGCATTCTCTTATGTGTTGCCTTTTTGTGACAACTGTGTTCTGTAATCATCGTATAATGTAAAACAATGTCAGTTATCAATAAAACAATGTGCTTTGGTGTTATTATATGTGCAATTGTGTTTATTAATTTTACAATTTGATTCGATACCGATTTCAAGTTTTAAATCACTTTCTGGAAGAGTATACGCAAACTGGTGTATAAACGCAGTCAGTTTAACGCGACGTACACTCCGGAACTGTGACGTAAGCTAAACATACCCTAAATATCCTTTACATAACTTAGAAATAAGTTTCGAAGGATTCGGTATGGCGAAAACATGTTATTTGAACTAAAGAGCTATTTACAACAAAACTGCGTCACTAGGTGATAGTTACAGTGCCGAGAAGTGCCTAAAACAAACTATAAATGCAGAATCCTGCATTTATTATTAAAAGTTCAGCATTTTATTATGTTAGTAAAATGCAAAAACATGGCAGAGTGGTCCTGTATATTTTCCTAAGTGCCGGGAATAATTTGTGTTACAAAAAGTATTATAAAAGACACTTTAATGGAACAATACCCAACCGAACAATCGGACTTTACCCGGAACATAAAATATTGTCAAACATGGTGTTTTTATTTTTTCTAAGCTAGTTATGGTCCCCGAACACCATAACACATCATGAAAATATCTAGTAACTAGATCTTAACTCCATACTTAAAATTTAACTAGTAACTAACTAGTTTAGTTAAACCTAGTCTATGGCCAACACATGGCCTATTTAGTAGATTTTATTTCCATATAATATAAGATATTGTCTCCTACTACAAGACATATTACACAATGAATGGAACACATTATACTTGGGTTAATAAGGATTAGGAGGTTTATAAGTAGGCACAAGGGTTAAGCATTCTCTTTCATCACACAACATCACCAAACTTGCTCTCCTCCTTCCTTCTTCCCTTGATTTCGGCAGCCATCACTAACCACCATAACACGACCATCAAGCCACTTTCTAGCCATTTTCCATACATCCAAAGGTGTTAGAGAGCAAACAACGAAGCTTGGTGTGTTCGGAAGTTGAAGGACCGCTCTCGTTTTCTTTTATCCACCACTTTTACGCTTTGAAACTCCCCTAGCCTTGTGCTAGTAGTAAGTACCTTAGATCTTCATCTTGTTCATATTTTTGGTGGTTAATAGTTGAAAGAATGATGAAAGGTTAAGAACTCTAATGAACATAAACAAGTCTTGAACATCATCTAGCATATGATAAAGTAGTGTTAAAATGATGATAAAATATGATAATGCATGATAAATCTGAAATATATAAGTGATAATCTGCTGTAAATAACTTTTGTTAAGAGATAAATCATTATTAGAATGAATGGTAGTCGTAAGTGTACTTTTTAATGGCACTTATACTACAAAAAGCATGCTGATCTGCTTTTTCAGCCGCCTTTAACTGGCTGTAACCATATCATAACTTAACATAAACTGATTTTCTTGAGTCTGTAACATGTTATTATGAAATACGGTTCTAATGGCACCGGAATCATAATTTTTGGACTCCGTTTACTATTTTTAAAGTGTCTTTTCGTAACAGCAGCTAGAGCTGCATTTTTGCTGCTGAAAATATGCGTCCTGTTTTCAGTCATAACTTGAATTCTGTGTAGGGTTAGATCATGAAATTTATACTGTCAATGGTCACTGTTGTCGCCGTGATCCTCCAACTGGAATTACATCAAACGGACTTACGATGATTTTTAAACAAATTATTTTGTAGACTGCAATCAGAAAGTAACAAATCTGATTGTAGTCCGAAAAATGAATTTTTATAAAATATTGGTAATGAACTAGACCCCGATATTTTTACACAATAATATCTGGATCGTTTAAGACGTTCTGTAAAAATTTGGGAATTTTTGGAATAAGTTAACTATTTTATTTAAATGTCCGAAAACAGTCCAGTTTCATATATATTAAAACAGAAATGACATAAGTAGTATTTTGCATGTCAAAGTGTGGTTTTTGATTATTAAAAATCATTCTTACTTAATTTAGGGTGGATAAACAATTTGAGGGATTGTGTTAACAATTAAAAATGCACCCGAAGGTGAGTACATAGATCCCCTCTTTTACTGTTTTCGATTGTTTTGGGGTGATTCATATGTATCAAAACGATTTCAATATTCTAACGATGGTTTCAAAACGATTGAGATGGTTTATACAAAAGTAATAACGATTTCGATAATGTGAACGAACTTGTTGGTGGTAGTTACATAACGAATGACATTCATTAGCATTGATCAAGCCGACCAGTATTAGGTTATGGTACCATAGGATCTGACAAATCCCGTTATCAGACCGCACCCATGGTTATGTGTGGGTTAGGTGGGTAACGACGGAATCTGATGATTTTTAACTTACCCTTAGGTGGTTTGTTAATACGAGTTGAACGATGGACGAGTCACAAAGGTTTGAATGTTATTAGCGAGACGACCAAAAGTAGTTTTCACAATTAAAACAAGAACGATTGAACGATTTAAACAAATGAACGATGATCTATGACGAGAACGAGTTAAACGATGTCACACAACGATGTTTACGAAACTATATAAACCATACGAGTTTTATTACAAGAACGATTTATGATTTGGGTTGCATAAACAAATGTTTTGGGTTAAGATTCATGGCATCGAGGTTTATAAATTATGACCAACCTATTTTGACTTGGTTATTCATTTACAATACAAATATTTTACAAAACAAGGTTTTTCTAATATCAATTAACAAAGTCATACAAGTTGTTTCAACATACGAACGAGCCATGAATCTGTTACTCACGCAAAAACTATGTACTCGCCAGCATTTCTTTGCTGACTTTGTTTTTACATATGTTTCAGGTGAAGTTGCTTAGTCTTGATTGCAAATAGGATGCATGCTCACTTAGGACCGGACGAGGCCTTAGTGATTTAATAATGATAATAGACTGTGTTTGACTTGTTTGTTTAACTTAAGACAATGTTTAATATTTAATAAAACGAAACTCTTTGTATCCACGGTTTGAAACAATAATTCTGTTACAACACTCCCCGACGTTTCTGCCACGATTTGTCGTTTTACGTGGTCGGGGTGTGACAGAAGAGTTGGTATCAGACCCAATGGTTATAGAGAATTAGGTTATTAGTAAAATTTTGACCTAGACTGTAACTTTCTAGGACCCCAACGCAAGTTGATTTGCGTTTAGATTTTAAAAACAAAATATGAATCTCCTTCGAAAATTAATCATCCGTTCCAGGATGATTGATTACTAGGTTTTGAACCCTTCCAGTTGACTCATTTTTGGCTTAGTGCCTCTTGAGTTTTCAAAATCTCGTCAAAGTTTGGGTCTAAATAATCTGAACATGTGCAAACTGGAAGAGTGAATGCCTGTACCCTGAGTTTTCTGTCTAAGGCTAGAGTGTTCGTACAAATCCACATAATCGGACCAGTCACTCTTACCTGGGAACTCTTGGGGTGAGTGTTCACTTATAGGCGAGCATGTCTTCACGATACATTATTTTGATTCATTACTTTGATTAGTCACTACGTGTCGTTTGTTTGTTCGAGGTAACAAACAAATAATCGCCTTCCTTATGATTCGTCAATATTTTCAATACCTCTTTTGTTTTTCCAAATTATCGACCTCACTCGATTCTCCTGTTTCCTTGTTAGACAATGCCTCCTCGACGTGAAGCACAATCTTTTACTATTGAAGAAATCGCAGCCCTGGTCTCTCAGCAAGTGGCTGCTGTGCTTCCCGGTGTTGTGACCCAAGTCCACGAGATATACAACAACAACAATAATAACAATGCACAATGTAATTTCAAGAGTTTCAATTCTGCAAAGCCGCTAAAGTTTTCTGGGTCACAAGGGGCGACTGCACTCCTTCAATGGTTTGAAAGTATCAAGAACACATTCAGACATGTGCAATGTCCGAACGGGCGAAAGGTTGAATTTGCATCAAGTGTGTTTGAGAAGCGTGCTCTTACATGGTGAAACGGAGTGATGCGCGATAGGGGTGCCGAAGTGGCATTGGTACAAACATGGGAAGAGCTTCGAGCTCTCATGATGAGAGAGTTTTGTCCCCGTCATGAAATTCAAGCTTTGGAACGAGAGTTTGACGATCTAAAACAAGATGGGGGAGAACACCGTGCGTACACGGATCGATTTGAGGAGCTCAGTCTTTTGTGTCCTACTATGGTTACCCCGTTGGAGAAAGCGATAGAGAGGTATATCGATGGGTTACCCGATTCCATACAAGATATTGTGACTGGCGTTAATCCTGCTACTGTTCGTCAAGCGATCGAGTTATCTGCTACCCTGACTGAGTCGCAAGTCAGGAAGGGTAAACTTACCTGCAAGGGTGATAAGAAGAAGTCAACTGATTCTGCTAAAGACAAGGAAAAGGGTAAGGGTAAGAAGGGTGAGTCTTCGAAGAAGTCGAGAAAGCGAAAGGGTGCTCAGAACTTTGCAGTAACTGCACAAAATGCTCAGAACCCTCAGAACCCACCAGCTTAACCTCCTGCAAAGAAAGTGTATGCTGGTACCGCACCTCATTGTGCTCGCTGCAACGGTCATCATGTTGCACAACAAGCTTGTAGGCAATGCACAACGTGTGGTAAACTTGGGCATCTGGACAACGTCTGTCGATTGGGTCAGAATCAAGCTGCTCAGGTTCAAGCCCCAGTTCAGGGGAATGCTGCTAGATTCCCACCGGGTTCATTCTTCAATTGTGGAGAGTGCGGTCACTTCCACAACAACTGTCCGAGGTTGGCAAATGCGAATGCAAATCCGAACGTGAATGTCAATGTCAATGCGAATGCGAATGCGAATGCGAATCCCGCTCGTGGGCGAGTATTCAATCTGAATGCAAACGAGGCTCGAGCTGACAACCTCGTCGTCAATGGTACGTTTCTTGTTAACAATCGACCTGCATCCATTCTTTTTGATTCTGGTGCCGATAGAAGTTTTGTTTCATTGTCTTTTGACCCTTTGCTTGCGATACCTAGAACTAAACTGAGGAAACCCTTATCTGTCGAAGTGGCTACTGGTAAACCTCTTGTCCTCGATTCTGTTATCCGTGATTGTCAGTTAAACCTTGATAACCATCTTTTTCCCATTGAACTCACGCCGATGCAACTTGGAAGTTTCGATGTTATCGTGGGGATGGATTGGTTAACCAAACATCATGCTGAGGTGGTTTGTTTCGATAAGATTGTTCATATTCCTCTTTCGTCTGGCGATATTCTGGAAGTTCGTGGAGAGAAACCATCTGGCGGTTTGAAGCTTATGTCGTGTACAAAGGCCCAAAGATATTTTCAAAAAGGATATGTTGCTTTCATGGCACATGTCACCGAGGAGAAGGGCAAGAGCAAGAGTATTCAGGATATTCCGATTGTTTGGGATTATCCAGATGTGTTTCCCGATGAACTTCCTGGTTTGCCTCCAGTTCGTCAAGTCGAGTTTCATATTGACCTTGTACCCAATGCCAACCCGATTGCGAAAGCACCTTATCGTCTTACACCGTCGGAAATGCAAGAGTTATCAAAACATCTTCAAGAGTTTTCTGATAAAGGATTCATCCGTCCGAGCTTTTCGCCTTGGGGAGCTCCTGTCCTCTTTGTGAAAAAGAAAGATGGATCTTTTCGAATGTGTATCGATTATCGTGAGCTTAATAAGCTTACCATCAAGAATCGATATCCCCTACCTAGAATTGATGATCTCTTCGACCAGCTGCAAGGTGCTTCATGTTTTTCCAAGATCGATCTGCGTTCTGGGTATCATCAACTTCGCGTGTTCGAAGAAGATATCCCCAAAACTGCTTTCCGTACAAGATATGGGCACTACGTGTTCACTGTCATGCCCTTTGGTTTGACAAATGCCCCAGCTATCTTCATGGACTTAATGAATAGGGTTTGTAAACCTTATTTAGATAAGTTTATCATTGTGTTCATCGACGATATTCTTATTTACTCAAAGTCCCGAGCCGATCACGAACAACACCTTCGTTTGACGTTGGAACTCCTAAAGAAGGAACAACTTTTTGCTAAATTCTCCAAGTGTGAATTCTGGCTTAAAGAAGTTCAGTTCTTGGGTCATATTGTCAATGAGCAGGGTATTCACGTAGATCCATCCAAGATTGTTGCAATTAGGGATTGGAATACACCGACGACACCTACAGAAGTTCGTTCTTTTCTTGGTCTTGCTGGTTATTATCGACGGTTTATTTCTAATTTCTCGAAGATCGCGGTTCCACTCACTGCTTTGACTCAGAAAAATAAGCCTTTTGAGTGGGGATCTAAATAAGAAGAAGCGTTCCAAACGCTGAAACGAAAGCTCTGTAACGCTCCTGTTTTATCTCTGCCTGAGGGAAACGATGATTTTGTTGTCTATTGTGACGCGTCGAATCTAGGACTTGGTTGCGTTCTTATGCAACGTGGTAAAGTCATAGCTTATGCGTCTAGACAATTGAAAATTCACGAGAAGAACTATACGACACATGATCTTGAGTTAGGGGCTGTAGTTTTTGCGCTTAAGATCTGGAGAAACTACCTCTATGGAACGAAGTGTGTGGTTTTCACAGACCACAAAAGTCTCTAGCATATTCTCAATCAGAAGAAGCTGAACATGAGGCAACGACGTTGGGTTGAACTCTTAAACGATTATGATTGCGAGATCCGCTACCATCCTGGTAAGGCGAATGTCGTAGCCGTTGCGCTTAGTCGAAAGGAACGAGTCAAGCTTCATTCTGTTCGAACTCTATCTGATATTCAATCTCGTGTTCTTCAAACTCAACGATCTTGTGTGATCAATGACTTATTGAAATATGAGCTACCGCTTCAACTTGAGCTTAAACTCGAAAGGAAAGACGATGGTTTACTCTATTTTGAGAATCGTTTGTGGATTCCGAATCAGGACGATCTTCGCACCTTAGTAATGGACGAATCTCACAAGTCTCGATATTCTATCCATCCTGGTGCTGATAAAATGTACAAGGATCTTCGTACCCAGTATTGGTGGCCTGGTATGAAGAAGGATGTTGCCTTGTATGTATCGAAATGCCTAACTTGTCTCAAAGTCAAGGCGGAACATCAACGACCTTCTGGTTTGCTTGTACAACCAGAGATACCGGTTTGGAAATGGGAGAACATTGCAATGTATCTCATCACCAAGTTACCGCACGTCTAAAGGTCACGATGCTATTTGGGTCGTAGATGATCGTTTAACAAAATCAGCTCACTTCTTACCAATCCGTGAGGATTTCTCTGCTGAGAAGCTTGCCAAGATCTATGTAGACGAGATTGTATCACGACCTGGTGTTCCTCTAGATATCATTTCCGATCGTGATGCTCGATTTTCATCTCATTTTTGGAAGACCATGCAATCTGCTTTGGGAACCCAACTGAATCTAAGCACTGCTTATCATCCCCAAACAGATGGTCAATCTGAGAGGACGATTCAAACTTTGGAGGACATGCTTAGAGCATGCGTGATAGACTTTGGTGGTAATTGGGATTATCATTTGCCATTGATCGAGTTCTCATACAATAATAGTTATCATGCTAGCATTAAGATGGCACCATTCGAAGCTCTCTACGGTCGGAAATGTCGTTTACCCGTCTGTTGGAATGAGATCGGTGAAGCTCAGCTTACTGGACCTGAGCTCATTCTGGAAACAACAGACAAAATCAAGAAAATTCGCGATAATCTTGTGACCGCTAGAAGCCGTCAAAAGAGTTATGCAGATTTGGGACGCAAGCCCATGGAATTTCAAATCGGAGACCGTGTCCTACTTAAGGTTTCACCTTGGAAGGGAGTGGTGAGATTTGGAAAGAAAGGAAAACTTGCACCACGATATGTTGGGCCATTTAAGATTGTCGAAAGAATTGGAAAGGTTGCCTATCGACTAGAGCTACCTCCAGAGCTAGGAAATGTTCATCCGACTTTTCACGTGTCCAATTTGCGAAAGTGTTTACCTGATGCTGATCTTCACATTCCTCTCGACGAGATTCAAATTGATGAAACGATGCACTTTGTCGAGAAACCTGTGGAGTTAGTGGACCGTACATACAAACAGTTGAAGAACAAACAGATTCATTTGGTCAAAGTTCGCTGGGAATCCAAATGTGGCCCCGAGTTTACTTGGGAACATAAGGACCAGATAAAGGCGAAATATCCGCATTTGTTTTCACAAGATTCCTCTAAATAAAATTTCGGGATGAAATTTCCAAAAGTAGGGGAGACTGTGACAACTGTGTTCTTTAATCATCGTATAATTTAAAACAATGTCAGTTATCAATAAAACAATGTGCTTTGGTGTTATTATATGTGCAATTGTGTTTATTAATTTTACAATTTGATTCGATACCGATTTCAAGCTTTAAATCACTTTCTGGAAGGTTATACGCAAACTGGTGCATAAACGCAGTCAGTTTAACGCGACGTACACTCCGGAACTGTGACGTAAGCTAAACATACCCTAAATATCCTTTACATAACTTAGAAATAAGTTTCGAAGGATTCGATATGGCGAAAACATGTTATTTGAACTAAAGAGCTATTTACAACAAAACTGCGTCACTAGGTGATAGTTACAGTGCCGAGAAGTGCCAAAAACAACTTTAAATGCAGAATCCTGCATTTATTATTAAAAGTTCAGCATTTTATTATGTTAGTAAAATGCAAAAACATGGCAGAATGGTCCTGTATACTTTCCTAAGTGCCGGAAATAATTTGTGTTACAAAAAGTATTATAAAAGACACTTTAACGGAACAATACCCAACCGAACAACCGGACTTTACCCGGAACATAAAATATTGTCAAACATGTTGTTTTTATTTTTTCTAAGCTAGTTATGGTCCCCGAACACCATAGCACATCATGAAAATATCTAGTAACTAGATCTTAACTCCATACTTAAAATTTAACTAGTAACTAACTAGTTTAGTTAAACCTAGTCTATGGCCAACACATGGCCTATTTAGTAGATTTTATTTCCATATAATATAAGATATTGTCTCCTACTACAAGACATATTACACAATGAATGGAACACATTATACTTGGGTTAATAAGGATTAGGAGGTTTATAAGTAGGCACAAGGGTTAAGCATTTTCTTTCATCACACAACATCACCAAACTTGCTCTCCTCCTTCCTTCTTCCCTTGATTTCGGCAGCCATCACTAACCACCATAACACGACCATCAAGCCACTTTCTAGCCATTTTCCATACATCCAAAGGTGTTAGAGAGCAAACAACGAAGCTTGGTGTGTTCGGAAGTTGAAGGACCGCTCTCGTTTTCTTTTATCCACCACTTTTACGCTTTGAAACTCCCCTAGCCTTGTGCTAGTAGTAAGTACCTTAGATCTTCATCTTGTTCATATTTTTGGTGGTTAATAGTTGAAAGAATGATGAAAGGTTAAGAACTCTAATGAACATAAACAAGTCTTGAACATCATCTAGCATATGATAAAGTAGTGTTAAAATGATGATGAAATATGATAATGCATGATAAATCTGAAATATATAAGTGATAATCTGCTGTAAATAACTTTTGTTACGAGATAAATCATTATTAGAATGAATGGTAGTCGTAAGTGTACTTTTTAATGGCACTTACACTACAAAAAGCATGCTGATCTGCTTTTTCAGCCGCCTTTAACTGGCTGTAACCAGATCATAAATTAACAAAAGCTGATTTTCTTGAGTCTGTAAGATGTTATTATGAAATACGGTTCTAATGGCACCGTAATCATAATTTTTGGACTCCGTTTACTATTTTTAAAGTGTCTTTTCGTAACAGCAGCTAGAGCTGCATTTTTGCTGCTGAAAATATGCGTCCTGTTTTCAGTCATAACTTTAATTCTGTGTAGGGTTAGATCATGAAATTTATATTGAAAATGGTCACTGTTGTCGCCGTGATCCTCCACCTGGAATTACGTCAAACGGACTTACGATGATTTTTAAACAAATTATTTCGTAGACTGCAATCAGAAAGTAACAAAACTGATTGCAGTCCGGAAAATGAATTTTTATAAAATATTGGTAATGAACTAGACCCCGATACTTTTACACAATAATATTTGGATCGTTTAAGACGTTCTGTAAAAATTTGGGAATTTTTGGAATAAGTTAACTATTTTATTTAAATGTCCGAAAACAGTCTAGTTTCATATATATTAAAACATAAATGACATAAGCAGTATTTTGCATGTCAAAGTGTGGTTTTTAATTATTAAAAATCATTCTTACTTAATTTAGGGCGGATAAACAATTTGAGGGATTGTGTTAACAATTAAAAACGCACCCGAAGGTGAGTACATAGATCCCCTCTTTTACTGTTTTCGATTGTTTTGGGGTGATTCATATGTATCAAAACGATTTCAATATTCTAACTATGGTTTCAAAACGATTGAGATGGTTTATACAAAACTAATAACGATTTCGATAATGTGAACGAACTTGTTGGTGGTAGTTACATAACGAATGACATTCATTAGCATTGATCAAGCCGACCAGTATTAGGTTATGGTACCATAGGATCTGACAAATCCCGTTATCAGACCGCACCCATGGTTATGTGTGGGTTAGGTGGGTAACGACTGAATCTGATGATTGTTAACTTACCCTTTGGTGGTTTGTTAATATGAGTTGTACGAGTTGAACGATAGACGAGTCACAAAGGTTTGAATGCTATTAGCGAGACGACCAAAAGTAGTTTTCACAATTAAAACGAGAACGATTGAACGATTTAAACAAATGAACGATGATCTATGACGAGAACGAGTTAAACGATGTCACACAACGATGTTTACGAAACTATATAAACCATACGAGTTTTATTACAAGAACGATTTATGATTTGGGTTACATAAACAAATGTTTTGGGTTAAGATTCATGGCATCGAGGTTTATAAATTATGACCAACCTATTTTGACTTGGTTATTCATTTACAATACAAATATTTTACAAAACAAGATTTTTTTAATATCAATTAACAAAGTCATACAAGTTGTTTCAACATACGAACGAGCCATGAATCTAATACTCACGCAAAAACTATGTACTCGCCAGCATTTCTTTGCTGACTTTGTTTTTACATATGTTTCAGGTGAAGTTGCTTAGTGTTGATTGCAAATAGGATGCATGCTCACTTAGGACCGGACGAGGCCTTGGTGATTTAATAACGATAATAGACTGTGTTTGACTTGTTTGTTTAACTTAAGACATGTTTAATATTTAATAAAACGAAACTATTTGTATCCACGGTTTGAAACAATAATTCTGTTACAACACTCCCCGACGTTTCCGCCATGATTTTTCGTTTTACGTGGTCGGGGTGTGACACTTTTTTCTTTAAGAGACTTGCTTGTTGTTACATCATTTGTTTTTGCTGGCTTGTCCCATTTTGCGTGCTACTAGGAGTTGTCACACCCACAAAATACCACCTAGGGAATGTCCTTATTAGGCGTGTGACGTACTAACAACGAGCCACTAATTACATTGAACCCATTCAAGTTTATAAATAAATCCCCAATTATTAATGAAAAATGTCATCAATAAGTTTAAATGAAAACCAACATGTTCAGCGGAAGAAAATTGTAAACCAAAGTTAAATTGTTAAAAACCAATGTATAATAGCCATAATCAATCACATGAGCCCCTCCAGTCGACCCATGACCACTCCAACTACTCCAAACAGCAAGTTCCCAAATCCAAGATATCTAACGACCTACGAGCATGCAACAAATGTATCAGACAACGCTGGTGAGTTCATAGTTTTACGAAAACGTTTGTTACCGAGTGTTTAGTTAATCCATTGAATTTAATTCCGAAAGTAATGTTGATAATACCCCGAATACAAGACGGCTCATGATTTACATTGCCCTTTTCTCCAATGCTCCTATCAAAGCATTGGTCATGACTAGGTCATTAGTTCAACACCCGTCCTCCCAGGTACGGGGTGAGGTTGCCAAACCTAAGTCGCGCTACTAACTAATACCATGTTACCTCCCCGGTAACCAAACAACACGGAGGGACTTTAATGGTGATAGGAAGAGTATATTATCCAACATTCCCGTTTTTACCCAAAAGACTTATCCCTTCCCGGGATACCCACTGACTGTCCCAACCACCGGGACGCATGCTCAAGAGATTAGCGTTCGAGTACAAATACTGGATCTGTGATTAGACTGTCACCCACCTTAATTCTACAAGGAGATTAGCGTTACTGACCATGCAAGTCCTCTAACAGAGTTGTCTGAGTACTAGAATGGTAACTGTTGCAGTAAGCTCAACCAAGGTAAGTGTCCTTCCAATATTCACTAAAGCCAGTCTCATACATGCTCGCAGCATGTCTTTGAGTGTCAAGATGGTTCGTTTACTCAAATCGTTTGTCCTGCGGTGATAAGCAATGCTCATGTCTAGATGTGAGCCAAGGGTGTTGTGTATTGTCTGACATACATCAGGTATAGATCAAAAATCAAATGTATCAGGAGTTGGCACCTCGTGCCTAAAAACCGCCTCTCTTAGAGGAATATTCACAAGCTATAAAGACTCGTCAGTTTCCTTGGTTGCGAGAAAGTGTGCTGGTTACGTTAGACAATCAACGATCACCCAGGTGATGTCGTTTCCGTTTAGAATTTTAGGTAAACCAGTGACAAAATCCATGGATGTCTGCTATCATTTTCCCATATGGATGTTGCCGGTTGCTGATACTCTACCTTGACTTTCCCACAAGTCAAACGTCATATACTTACATCGCTAGGTGGGTCTTCATGCCCGATCACCAGTACCAGATTTATAGATCCTAATATCTCTCATCAAAATCCAGACAACTAGAATATCGAAGCCGGTGTGCTTTGCTCAACACACGTTCCCTAAAATTGCCGTATAATGAGATCCACCCTCCTGCCAAAGGTTGTTTCTCCATGCCCCGCATGGGTTCAACTTGAAAATCCTCTTCCTTCAGCTCTCTAGTTTGGACAGAGCGAATCTGATCAGGTAAGTTAGAGTCGATAGTGAGCTGCAAAGCTCGTGCACATTCGAGTTCACAGTCGTAATCATCCAAAAGTTCCATCCAACGATGTCGTTACGTGTTTAGCTCCTTCGAAGCAAGGGTATACGGGAGGCCCTTGTGATCGGTCTAATTAGTGCATTCGGTACCGTCCAAGTAATGCCTCCAACTTAAATCCAAGGCCCACGGTTTCCACCGCAGGTTGTGTGTTGTGCAGTCCCTCGTTGTAACTCCATTACATACGCCATCACTTTCTCGTGTTTGCATCGGTGTGTAACTGGGACTCTGATTCGAACCATCATGGTATACCACTAGATCGCCTGTACTCTTAGGTAAAGACGATGGAGTTAGGATTTGAAAGCTGAAAAGACGTCCTCCTGTTTTATCTTCCACGAACACAACACCCTGCTGTGCTAAAGAGATTTAGGCTGCACGATCTTCGAAAATCCTGTGATGAATCTGTGATAGTGCCTAGTGAGGCCAAGAAATTGTTGTATCCTTGGAGGGATCTTTGGTGTCGATCAGTTTCTAACAAAATGGATCTTAGCGAGATTCACGTGTATTCCCACTTCGTTGTTTTTATGACCAAAATGTACCGCTCGAATCCAGAAGTTACCTTTTAACAAGACTTCGCGAGGTGTGACTCCTCCCTTAGGAGCTCTAGAATAGGATACATATGCCGCCCATGTTGTTTCCTTCCTCCTGGCAATGATTCAAAACATCATCAACAAACATGGTCGATTCGTGTGGTCCATAAAGCTGCTGGTGTGTTGATCAACTCAATGATCTTGGTGTACAAATTCGAAATGGCCGCATTGCGTTTGATATGCCGTTCTAAGAGCATTCTCCCCTTGGACTTCCATCTGATGGTAGTTCGTTCGTTAGTCAATCCTCAAATGGAAGCTTGTCCCTCGCAACTGGTCAACAGATTTTCAATACATGGTCGAAGCAAGCGGTTCTTAAATGTTACCTTGTTAGGTTCTCAATAATCAGTACACATATCCAACGATACAACCTATCTTCTTGGATATAACTGGGGCTCCCCAAAGCAAAAACTAGGTCCGACAAAGCTCTTGTCCACCAGTCCCTGTTGTTGATTTGACAACTCTCGCAACCCTCCTTGTGCAAAACGGTAAGAAATACTAAGAATCAGGGCTGCCTCTAGCGTGAGATCAAACTGATAGTTCCTCCCGTAGCATGCTAAGTGGAATCACGAACAATTGGTGGATCCTCGATCCTCTTTTCTTAGCCCAAATATTAGTAACGGTTGCCAACATAGCGGGGTAGTCCCTTCGTAGACGCTTTCTGGCTCTCATTGCTGATATGATGCTAACCTTCACACAACGTATAACTGCACAATATCTAGATAACCAATCCATACTAACTACTGCATCGAACTATCGAGGATGGCAGAAAGAAGGTCGACGTCGAACACTTGTCCCACAAGGTCGAGTTTACATCCCAACGGACATATAAGGTTTCATTTGACTTGCCCTTAGTTGATTCCATAACAGGTTCGATTTCAAGAAGCATCAGGGTTAAGCAGAACAGTGACGAAGTGATTAGTTACCAAGAACATGTAGGCCACCATGTTGTTATAATCCTGGCGTCGCCCACGCCAATCCTAAATGTCCCTCCATGAGCATCATTTCCCGTGTTGTTGTACTCGTTGCGAGGATTTCCAGTACAGCCGTTGTTCCCTTGGTTGTTGTCGTTTGATTTAACAACGGCCACTCCATGTCGTAGGCACCTTCATTTTCTATATTGTTGGTTAACATTACAAATACCTTGATGTTGCCGTGACTGTTGCCTCTAATGCTGTTGTTTGAAACGGAGCTCTACGATCTTTCACCGATAGGGTCCACCTCTTAACATTCCATGGTACGTGCTAAGGCACTACTCACTGTGCGGGGAGTTTCACATTCCATTCTACAGTCAGTTGTCATTGCTTATGTCCTGATTAGTTCGTAAAGGTTGACTCCCATCAGTCGCTGAATAGGGTTGGAGATTCAGTTGCAGTCACTTTGCTGGTGTTTGTTGCCGGTAATCAGGGTTGTCCAATTACTGAGGTCGGTAAAATACTACGCTCACCCTTTTGTCCATCGATCTAGCAAGTCGATTGAGTAATACGCGGTATGCTGCGAGAGTGTTGCAGAAGTGATCACACTTCGGAGTCTAAGACGTCAATACATAGAGTTCCATCAAACGAAGAGAAGCGAGAAAGGTATAAACCAACTCAAGGACGTTCGTGCAAGCACCTCACATTCTACACGTTTCGCTAGGCGTTCAGATGTGTGTTCAAGTAATTCTCGATAGCATCGAGATTCGTAAGGGTTCAGAAAGGAGTGAAAAGATCATGTTCGAGTAAGAGACAATCACTGCTATGACTCCTATAGACTGTTATGTTTCACATCGATCAAATAACAGAACGGAACCCCTTTTTCACTTGTTAAGCCTCACTGGGACTCGCATGCACCCCACGTTATTATTATGTGTGCACCCACAATAATATTGTGATTTTCATGCTCATCTCAGCTCCTCCTAACTCATGTCGAATGGTTCTACAACTCAGATGTCAAACAGAGGTTATCAAAATGATAAGATCACTGAAATTCCAAGGACTATGGCATTCTATCAACGCATCTTAAAGTAAGCAAGTAATCCATGTAATCATGCTATAGTGACGAGTGTGTGTTTGTACGCTACATCATAAACAATGTACACTACTCATGCAATGTATAACACAGATGAAAAGACGAACCTTGCAATCTGGAGCTGAGTGTCATGGTCGTATCCTCGTTTTCAGAACAGTTCGGTTATAGTCCGGTTTTATAAAACATTTTTAGAACCAAGTTCACTATAACCAGTGGCTCTGATACCAAACTGTCACACCCCCAAAATACCACCTAGGGAATGTCCCTGTTAGGCGTGTGACGTACCAACAACGAGCCACTAATTACATTGAACCCATTCAAGTTTATAAATAAATCTCCAATTATTAATGAAAAATGCCATCAACAAGTTTAAATGAAAACCAACATGTTCAGCGGAAGCAAATAGTAAACCAAAGTTAAATTGTTCAAAACCAATGTATAATAGCCATAATCAATCACATGAGCCCCTCCAGTCGACCCATGACCACTCCAGCTACTCCAGACAGCAAGTTCCCAAATCCAAGATATCTAACGACCTACGAGCATGCAACAAGTGTATCAGACAACGCTGGTGAGTTCATAGTTTTATGAAAACGTTGGTTACCGAGTGTTTAGTTAATCCATTGAATTTAATTCTGAAAGTAATGTTGATAATACCCCAAATACAAGACGGCTCCTGATTCACATTGCCCTTTCTCCAATGCTCCTATCAAAGCATTGGTCATGACTAGGTCATTAGTTCAACACCCGTCCTCCCAGGTACGGGGTGAGTTTGCCAAACCTAAGTCAAGCTACTAACTAATACCATGTTACCTCCCCGGTAACCAAACAACACGGAGGGACTTTAATGGTGATAGGAAGAGTATATTATCCAACATTCCCGTTTTAACCCAAAAGACTTATCCCTCCCCGGGATACCCACTGACTGTCCCAACCACCGGGACGCATGCTCAAGAGAGATGAACTGTAACACCTCGAAAATTCACGTCCTATAATGTGTTGACACGTGTCATAAGTTTGAACGTGTGTAAGAATGTTTTGAAGGGACTAAAGTTGACAAACTTGAAAAGTATATGAAAATACGAGTTCTAAATGTCAACAGTGAATAAATATATTGTACATTAACCCTACATGATGTTTATAACATCAAACGAATAAATCATGGATCATGCGAAGCTAAAAGTGAGAGATTACAAACTACAGGGGTTAAATGTGTCAACATGTTTAAGTTATACCTCTGAGTGACCTTTTGACAAACCCGAATCTTTGTAACGGTTAATTATGCTCACTAGAATGCACGATATAAATTTCATAAAGTTTCGTTATCGTATGAGAAAGTTACGATCAAATTCGTATGCGAGGGGTTAAAGCGTTAACGTTGAAAGTTATGACTTTTCGGGTTAACATGAAATGCCCAAGGTCTTAGTAAAGTGGGTACAAATCTTGAAGCCCTTATATGTCAAATTAGAGGGTTCAAATTGCAAGAAATAGGTCAGTTGACCTTTCGGAAGGGTCAAGAGGTGAGATGCAACAACTTGAAAACGTTTTTGCCTGATCAGAAGGCCCAAGCGGGCCGCGTAAAGGTTAACAAAACCTTATGCGGGCCGCGTTAACCGCCCAGTAACAGAAAATGCAGACAGCCTCCTGCATTCGCGTTTAACCGACCTTTATTAGATATTATTGCATTGTGGGCGACCCCTAAACAGTCCTAAACACTTAGGGACACCTGTGGACGAATTGTGGTCACTTGTAGACTTAGATGTCAACATTTTGTGGTGATTTGATCACTATATAAAGCCCCTAAGTTGCAACATTTCAATCACACCTTCATCTGCACTTTGGAGCATTTCTGGAGCACAAGACCTCTCCCAAGTGATCTCTGGTCGTTCATAGGACTCTTGTAAGTTTGCCTAACCTTTCTTGATTAAGTTTTAGCTTAGTTTTAGCTTAAAAGTCAAACCGTCGTAATTAACGGTTGACTTTAAGATTAATCACTAATGGTCCAGTGATTAGTCGAATCAAAAGTAGTTATAATTTGGTAATTATGTGGGTAATAAACCCTTAAAAGGGTTCCCCCTGATTCCCACTCTAACTAGGTCAAATGTCGGGTCAAACTTATTATTAAAAAGTCAACAGGATATTTATTTTCTAATTTATGCATGATTAGCAATGTAGAACACATACAACCTGTTTGATCATTAATATAACTTGGTAATTAGTGTAAGAACATGTCTAAACATGTTCAACCCGACAATTTACTGTTTAGACCCGGTTCGGAACCAAAAGTCGCAAAGCTTTGACTTTTGCTTTGACTTCAGTTCTGACCCGTTTTGGTATGATTTATAAATACCTTAGAGCCTTATTTGGACCAGGTGACATACTTGTATAACCCTCTGTGATTATACACCATGGTTCATTAGTTAACCAATTAATACGCATGATTCCGTTAATTGCTCATATGTTGACCATTATGCCCTTTTCACCTTAAAGCGTGATTTTTGGAAATGTAAAAGAGTAGAAACTTTAATTACTAATATATAAACTTGTATGCAAAGTTTGACATCAGTTTGAGGTGTAGATTGAGAGTTATGCTCATTAGCGTAATTAAGAAGCTTTATGTTAATAAAACGGCGTAATTAGCGTATAGCCTATTTAAACATACTTTTTGATATCAAAATCTTTACCCACTGATTTAATATATTATTTTGGGATTTTTAAAGATTTTTAATTAATTTTAGGCTGAGCATAACTTATAGTCGTAGGCTTAATCCGGTAATTGTCGGTTTTGCCCTAACGGGCCATAAAATGAGTTTTACATATCTAATTGACTCCAAACTTTTTGCTACTGATCACATATGATAAATAAATTATTTTAAGCCTTTTGGAATAATAAAAATATCAGCTTTAAGTATCGAACCCGAAAATGGCTCCTAATCGCCTAATTAAGCGTTTTTAACGCCTAGTATGTACTAGAACTATTTTAAACATACAAAGGGTGATACCCGAAAATGGATCCTAATCGCCTAATTACAGTAGGCAAAAGTTCTTTAACTCAGACTTCAGTTTTGAGCTTTACGGCTTATGTGAAATTACCAAAATGCCCCTACGGTGCATAGTTTGGTTCTAATTGATAATTTTCACATATATACTATACCCTACTGATATAACTTAGCAAATTGATTATCTTTTCTGATTTCATCAGACCTGTAACTCAGGATATTACTTAAACTCTTTTATCACCTTATAAATGACCAAACTACCCCTACGGGGCATAGTTTGTGTTTAAATTCAATTCGGGCATAATAAATGATATCTTACTGATGTCACAACATATTTGGAGCATATTAACTTAGGAAACCTGTAAATGGCTCTCATTATTACCCGTTACGCTTATTACAGGTTCGGTACGGTTTATGTAACTAGTTTACATAAATTAGCCGAAACGGGTCAAACCTTATCGGTTTTATCTCAAAATCCAGAATGTGTATGAAATACCCATATTAAGCAAGTCTCTGAACTTGTCGGGTCTAAATCACATTCTATCCGGTCTTCGCTTAATCGTGCGTACGAACCGTGTCTTTGAAACTAACCGGTCTAAGCTTAAGCTTAACTAAAGACCCGTTAAAATTCTAATAGGTTATTACAAACCTTCGTTCCAGATTAGGAGTACCAGTAAAAGCTACTTGCAATTTTCTTATTGTGAATTATACATTGCTCAGGTAAATACTTTTAACTTATTTTCCCTATACGGGCTTGGGTTACGGTATATAGAATACCGCTTGATCGGGCATCAAATCTTCCATCGTTGGGTGGTTAATTCAATAATTTGATCGGCTCGTTTAAACAGTCTTGTTACTTAAAGCCTTTGGGGGGTTAATGACCATGTCCCGGATATCCTTGGCATCATTTTACGAAATGGCCACGACTTAAGCGCGGGGTGTAGGCGTACACTCGTCAGTGCACAAAAGAATATTGTGGTGTGTCCATTGATCTTTAACCCGGACAAGATCCGGGCTACTGAACGCACAAGGAACATGTAATTCGTTCACAAGATTATATATTTAAATAATTATCCCAAGTTATAAAATGTTTATGCCACGTGCATCCAAATCAATTTTTAATCATTTTTAAAATGAGTCAGTTGAATGTATTTACCAGTGTAAACTGACGTATTTTCCCAAAAAGATTAAATGCAGGTACTAAGCGTAATTGGCTGGGATTTTCTCCTTAGCATCAATAGAAGTCTCGCAAGCTTAAGATGCCTAAAGTCTGTTGAACTATTGTTTCTATTTTATTTTCGATCCGTCTGTGGATAAACAATCGACATTTGTGATATTTGATATTACAATATTATAATCGGTTGTATTATATCTTTTCATTCGCTTCCGCTGTGCATATTAAATATTGTGTTGTTTGACTATTGCGTTACCAACCACAACGTCACGATATACCCCCACCGGGCCCACCGGTGACACATGGAAATCGGGGTGTGACAGGTTGGTATCAGAGCCAACACTGAGTGAATTAAACACTAGCCTTTTGTGTTTAATCTCAGTTACACAATTGCACATATCTAAACTTTCGAGTCTAGACAAATAACATAGGACAAATTCTACCTTGTTTGGTTTTTGTTTTGTCCTTTAAATTTTTATATATTGTTGTTGTTATCTCATGTTATATTGACAGGTTTGAAAATGCCGCCAAGATTCTTTAGGAGAAGAGGACGAGGCAAGGGGCCAATCACCGCCCCCAATGACAACGAGGCAGGACCTTCGCATGTGCGAGCTCCTTCGACCACTGAGAGTGACGATCCTCGGCAAAACCGGAGGAACCTCTTCGAGCCGGCTAGACGGTCGGTCTCACACAGTTCAACACCTCCCGTACATAACTCTTATGGGCCACATTCGGAGAATGAGCCCGACAACCCTCAACCTTCCTACATACCCTTACAGCGATCCTTATCGCATAATTCTTTTCGTGACCCTACACCAGTTTTTAGGGGCCGGTTTAACCCGGCAAATTTCTTACAAGAACCAGTGGGTTTCAACCTGTTGGGACCGGAGGACCATTTCTCTGGCAATCACACGGAGGATATGAATGAGGACACGGATCCCGTCGAACCAGCCAGTGGTACACCAAACCACCCGATAGAGATCTCTGACGGATCTTCTTTCCACGGATCACCCTATGTTGGTCCAGATAGCTTTCAAGCTATGTTTACCAGGCACGAATGGTACTATACACCTCCTCGCCATTCACCTCCTCAGTAGCAGCAGCAGCAACGGGATCCCTCTGAGGATCCAAGATTTGTGGCAGTCACGCCACCACCTCCACCGCCACCAGTTCAACCGGCACCTCCGCAACCGCCAAGGCGTAGGAGAACCGGAGCGCGTATGTCTGCGCGAGCGGGAGACTTTCATTTTAGTTCTCCACGACAATCAAGTGGCAGCCATTATCCGCCACATCAAGAAGATCCACAAATGGGTGGACCTTCGCACCCAGTTGCACCGCAACCACCGCCTTTGGGTTTTGATAACCCAATTCCGGCATACACAGCTTCCATGGCGTATAACCCGTTTGAACAGCTAGTGCACACCAACTACAACTACCCAGAAGCCGACCCATACTTGGTAGCGGCTAACTATAACCCCCAAGGACCGTATGGAGACCCATGGGGAGTAGGGTACCCAACTCATGGGTACAAGATACCGGCTAGACCTATCATTCGGACACAATCGCAGCCGCCACGATTTTCTCACCCAGAACGGGAGGAAATTCTTCATAGACTGGATCAGGTTGAGCGGGACTTTCACCGCGACCGCCAGGAGAGACAAAGCTTCTTCCAAGGATTGATAAGCTTGATCAAAGGGAAGAGCAAGAAGGACCGCTAAATCCTTCCAATTGATGTTAAACCCCTGCGTGGGTATGTATGTTTGTTTGATTCGACCCCTGCGCGGGTCTATCTTTCTGTTAACCCCTACGAGGGTATGTTATTGTTTAAGTCCCTGCGTGGACTATTATGTTATTTGTGTAAGTCCCTGCGTGGACTATTATGTTATTAAGCCCCTGCGTGGGTAAGTACTTGTTTAAACCCCCGCGTGGGTAAGTTGGTTTATTTAAAAAGTCTCGTTTAGGGCGGCGTGTAACCTTTATATAAATTAATGGAATGTTATGTTTATAAATTTCATTTTGCTATTATATGCATAAATGTATTACATGAAAAAAATAAATCAAAATCATTCCTTTTTAATAATAATCTGCCTATTTAAATATTGAATAAGAATCTTAAGTGTGAAACCTAGCCTGAGTGTCATTATGAAGACCCGGCCATGATGGTAAGACCTGTTAAAAAGATTCAAATCCCAGTTAACATCTGAAAACATGTTAACACTCCTGGCAGACGTGATTTGTTAAAAATCGCACACGTCATTTTTATATAAGGATTCTTCAAAAGATTCCTAACCCAATTTATATGATCTCTGAATCATGGGTTTAGGTCATCAATTAAGATGATCATATTTGACCATACGTGGTAAAATAGCGCCTACGGGCCCTGCTCATTTCCATATGAGCCAAAAGACAGTGGTAGCGATGACTCCCTGTCAGATAAAGGTAATGAACTAGGTTCAAACCTTCACGCTTTGATTCTCTGAAATCATAGCTTATAATTTATAAATGTCTTTGTGACTAGGCCTATGGTGCCAGTAAACCTTCATGCTTTGATTCTCTGAAATCATAGCTTATAATTTATAAACGTCCTTGTGACTAGGCCTATTGTGCCAATATACCTTCATGTTTTGATTCTCTGAAATCATAGCTTATAAATTAAAATGTCCTTGTGACTAGGCCTTTTGTGCCACAAATAAAATTGCTATTGTTTTATAATTAGGATAAATTATGATAGAAATCCTAAATAAATATGATTAATAAATTAACCGAATATGGTCTCTGTTTACCATGGTTAATGAATTACCCTAAGGGGCAATTCCATAATAAACTCCCAAATAAACTATTGTCCTTGTTTTCTGCAACAGTTCAATTAAAATGGCTAACTCTGACGAAATTAATAGCCATCCAGTGGAGAATATTGATAACGCTCGCATTAATCTAACGGGTGCTGAATTGAAAGCGTTGGTAGACGACGCAGTTACAAAGGCATTGGAACGGCAGTACGAAGAGTATAGTGGGACTCGTAGTAGGACCCTATCTACGCAGCCTTCAAAGCCACCGTCCAAGAAGGACGAACCCAAGAAAGATGGTGATCGACACTCCTCGAACCACCATAGTGCTCCATCTCAGCAGGTCGTATTAAATCAAGGACCCCGTGACAAGGGTTGCTCTTATAAATATTTTGTTTCCTGCAAAGCCCAGGATTTCACTGGGGAAAAGGAGCCATTGACTGCATGACGTGGTTAGACGAGATGGATACGGTTGTGGATATCAGCGGATGCGCTGAGAGGGATGTAGTGAAGTTTGTGTCGTAATCTTTTAAAGGCGAAGCTTTAGCCTGGTGGAGGTCACTGATTCAAGCCACCGGGAAAATCCCATTGTACAACATGTCGTGGGATCAATTTGTTGCCCTCATCAGGGAAAATTACTGCCCTCAGCATGAGGTGGAGAAGATAGAGTCTGATTTTCTATCATTGGTGATGACAAACCTTGACTTTCAAGCTTACCTCACGAGCTTCAACACGATGTCCCGGTTGGTTCCGTATCTGGTAACCCCGGAACCAAAAAGAATAGCTCGTTTTATCGGTGGTTTAGCCCAGGAAATCAAGGCAAGCGTGAAGGCTTCTCGGCCAGCTACTTTTAGATCTGTAGCAGACATATCTTTGTCCCTCACTTTGGATGCGGTCAGGCAAAGATCACTGAGGAATAAGGAGGCTGAGAAGAGAAAACGTGAAGATGATAGTTCACGGAGGTCGAACAAGAAGCACCGTGGGAACGGTGACAACAAGAAAGGATCTGAGTCAAGGAAAGATGGGCATCATTCTGGTGAGAAGCCCAAGTGCAAGATTTGCAAGAAACAACACTTTGGAAAGTGCAGACTCGAGTCGAACTCACACACTCAGTCAAAAACCTATGCTTGTGGTATATGCAAGTCCAAGGACCACAAAACCTTGGATTGCAAAAAGATGAAGGATGCAACTTGCTACAGTTGCAATGAGAAAGGGCACATTAAAACCAACTGCCCTAAGTACGCCAAGAAGCCTGAAGAGGCCAAGAAGACCAATGCTAGGGTCTTCAGAATGGACGCAAAGGAAGCGGTTCTAGACGACAACGTTATTACAGGTACTTTCCTTGTAAATGATGTCTATGCAAGAGTACTTTTTGATTCAGGCGCTGATAAGTCTTTCGTAGATAATAAGTTTTGTGAATTGTTGAAATTACATGTCAAAACCTTAAGTGTGAATTATGAGGTGGAGTTAGCAGATGGCACACTCGAAACCGTCTCTACTGTGTTAGATGGATGTGTTATATCCATTAAGAACCACTCTTTTCCTCTGTCTCTACTTCCCTTTAAGTTGGCTGGTTTTGACATAGTTTTGGGTATGGACTGGTTATCTCATAACCAGGCCCAGATTGTCTGCAATAGAAAGCAGGTGGTGATAAAGACTCCGTCTGGTGAATCACTTACCATTCGGGGAGATACCCAGTATGGACTGCCCGAGCATGTGACTATGCTCAAGGCTTCCAAGTGCTTAAAGAAAGGTTGTGTCATCTACATGGCACAAGTGATTATTGATGAGCCTAAACGGAAGATCGAAGACATCCCCGTCATTGTTGAATACCCAGAAGTTTTTCCGAAAGAACTACCTGGTTTGCCACCAGATAGGCAAGTGGAATTCAGGATTGATATCATCCCCGGAGCAGCACCTGTTGCTCGAGCACCTTACAGGTTAGCACCCACGGAAATGAAGGAATTAAGAACACAACTGGATGAATTGCTAGCTAAAGGTTTCATAAAACCTAGTTCTTCTCCATAGGGAGCACCTGTCCTGTTTGTCAAGAAGAAGGATGGATCGATGCGTCTGTGCATCGATTATCGTGAGCTTAATAAGGTCACGAAAAAGAATAGGTATCCTTTGCCCAGGATCGACGATTTGTTCGATCAATTGCAATGAGCAAGTTATTTCTCAAAGATTGACTTGAGGTCAGGCTACCATCAACTGAAGGTTAGAGATGAAGACGTGCACAAAACTGCATTTAGGACTCGTTATGGTCATTACGAGTTCCTAGTGATGCCTTTTGGGCTCACTAATGCACCAGCCGCGTTCATGGATCTCATGAATCGCGTTTGCAAGCCTTACTTAGATAAATTCGTCATCGTGTTCATCGACGACATTCTCATTTACTCGAAGAGCCAAGCTGACCATGAGAAACACCTTCGTTGTATTCTCAAACTTTTACATCATGAGAAGCTCTACGCCAAATTTTCCAAGTGTGAGTTTTGGCTTCGAGAAGTCCAATTCCTTGGACATGTGGTGAGTGAGCGTGGTATCCAAGTGGATCCCGCTAAGGTTGAAGCAGTTATGAACTGGCAAGAGCCAAAGATGCCTACAGAGATTCGTAGCTTCCTGGGATTGGCAGGATATTACAGGCGTTTCATTGAAAATTTTTCAAGGATTGCTGCACCCCTAACTTCCTTGACTAAGAAGAAAGTAAAGTTTGTTTGGGGCCCTAAACAGCAAGAATCCTTTGATATCCTAAAACAAAAGTTGAGCAACGCCCCAGTACTGACATTGCCAGATGGAATAGAAGATTTTGTGGTTTACTGCGATGCATCGCATGGGGTGTGTGCTTATGCAGAAAGGCAAAGTTATTGCCTATGCATCACGACAGTTAAAGGTGCATGAAAAGAATTACACCACCCATGACTTGGAGTTGGGTGCCGTTGTATTCGCACTAAAACTGTGGAGGCATTATCTATATGGAATCAAGTGTGTGATCTATTCTGATCACAAGAGCCTTCAACATCTGTTTAACCAGAAGGATTTAAACATGAGGCAACACCGTTGAATGGAGACTTTAAATGATTATGATTGTGAAATCAGATATCATCCCGGCAAGGCGAATGTGGTCGCTGATGCCTTGAGTCGAAAGGAAAGGGTGAAACCCATCCGAATCAATGCCAAGCGCATGGAGATAAAGAACAGTTTGATTGAAAGGTTGTTAGCTGCACAGAAGAAAGCTGTGTTGGAAGCTAACTATCCTAACGAAAAGCTAGGAGTAACTGAGGAGCAGTTATCTCTTGGCAAAGACGGAATTTTGCGACTGAATGGACGAATATGGGTTCCAATTTATGGAGGACTTCGAGATTTTATCCTCCAGGAAGCCCATAGTTCCAAATATTCCGTTCATCCTGGAGCTGATAAGATGTACCAGGATCTAAGGGCAAACTATTGGTGGATAGGCTTGAAAAAGTCTGTAGCTGCCTATGTAGCTAAGTGCTTGACTTGTGCGCAAGTCAAAGCAGAACATCAAAAGCCGTCAGGCTTGCTACAACAGCCTGAACTTCCTACATGGAAGTGGGAAATGGTAACCATGGATTTTATCACCAAGTTACCTAAAACAAGGAAATGAAATGATACAATATGGGTTATAGTTGATAGACTGACTAAGTCAGCCCATTTCTTACCCATCAAGGAGACTTATAGCTCCGACATGTTAGCCCAGATATACGTGGATAAGATTGTAGCCTTACATGGCATACCTGTGTCTATTATCTCTGACAGAGATACTAGATACACGTCACATTTTTGGAAAAGCTTCCAACAATCTTTGGGCACGCGTTTGAATTTTAGTACGGCTTACCATCCTCAGACAGACGGTCAGAGTGAGCGTACTATTCAAACTTTGGAAGACATGCTACGTGCATGTGTGATCGATTTGGGTGGTAGTTGGGATAAACATCTACCGTTAATCGAATTCTCCTACAACAATAGCTACCATACCAGCATAAAGGCTGCGCCTTTTGAAGCCTTATACGGTAGAAAGTGTAGAACGCCCGTTTGTTGGGCGGAAGTTGGAGATGTCCAATTATCCGGACCAGAGATAGTCTTTGAAACGACGGACAAGATTGTCCAAATTCGTGACCGTCTCAAAGCTGCACGAGATAGGCAGAAGAGTTACGCAGATCCAAAGCGTAAAGTTTTTCACTTCGAAGTAGGTGACAAAGTGTTGCTTAAAGTATCACCCTGGAAGGGAGTGATGCGATTTGGTAAGAAAGGCAAGCTAAGCCCGAGATACATAGGACCTTTCGAGGTTATCGAACGTGTCGGGTCAGTTGCCTATAAGTTAAACTTACCTGAAGAGCTTAGTGGAATTCACAATGTGTTCCACATCTGCAATCTGAAGAAGTGTTTCGCTGACGAATCACTGGTTATACCACATACAGATGTGCATACAGATGAGAGCTTGAAATTTGTGGAAAAACCATTGTCGATTAAGGATCGACAGGTTAAGAAGCTTCGAAGGAAGCATGTACCTATTGTAAAGGTCAAATGGGATGCCCGTAGAGGTCCCGAATATACGTGGGAGGTTGAACCCACGATGAAAGAAAAGTACCCTTATTTATTTCAGTAAATCTCGGGGTCGAGATTTCTTTTAAGGGGGTAAGGATGTAACACCTCGAAAATTCACGTCCTATAATGTGTTGACACGTGTCATAAGTTTGAACGTGTGTAAGAATGTTCTGAAGGGACTAAAGTTGACAAACTTGAAAAGTATATGAAAATACGAGTTCTAAATGTTAACAGTGAATAAATATATTGTACATTAACCCTACATGATGTTTATAACATCAAAAGAATAAATCATGGATCATGCGAAGCTAAAAGTGAGAGATTACAAACTACAGGGATTAAATGTGTCAACATGTTTAAGTTATACCTCTGAGTGACCTTTTGACAAACCCGAAGCTTTGTAACGGTTAATTATGCTCACTAGAATGCACGATATAAATTTCATAAAGTTTCGTTATCGTATGAGAAAGTTACGATCAAATTCGTATGCGAGGGGTTAAAGCGTTAACGTTGAAAGTTATGACTTTTCGGGTTAACATGAAATGCCCAAGGACTTAGTAAAGTGGGTATAAATCTTGAAGCCCTTATATGTCAAATTAGAGGGTTCAAATTGCAACAAATAGGTCAGTTGACCTTTCGGAAGGGCCAAGAGGTGAGATGCAAGAACTTGAAAACGTTTTTGCCTGATCAGAAGGCCCAAGCGGGCCGCGTAAAGGTTAACAAAACCTTATGCGGGCCGCGTTAACCGCCCAGTAACAGAAAATGCAGACAGCCTCCTGCATTCGCGTTTAACCGACCTTTATCAGATATTATTGCATTGTGGGCGACCCCTAAACAGTCCTAAACACTTAGGGACACCTGTGGACGAATTGTGGTCACTTGTAGACTTAGATGTCAACATTTTGTGGTGATTTGATCACTATATAAAGCCCCTAAGTTGCAACATTTCAATCACACCTTCATCTGCACTTTGGAGCATTTCTGGAGCACAAGACCTCTCCCAAGTGATCTCTGGTCGTTCATAGGACTCTTGTAAGTTTGCCTAACCTTTCTTGATTAAGTTTTAGCTTAGTTTTAGCTTAAAAGTCAAACCGTCGTAATTAACGGTTGACTTTAAGATTAATCACTAATGGTCCAGTGATTAGTCGAATCAAAAGTAGTTATAAGTTGGTAATTATGTGGGTAATAAACCCTTAAAAGGGTTCCCCCTGATTCCCACTCTAACTAGGTCAAATGTCGGGTCAAACTTATTATTAAAAAGTCAACAGGATATTTATTTTCTAATTTATGCATGATTAGCAATGTAGAACACATACAACCTGTTTGATCATTAATATAACTTGGTAATTAGTGTAAGAACATGTCTAAACATGTTCAACCCGACAATTTACTGTTTAGACCCGGTTCGGAACCAAAAGTCGCAAAGCTTTGACTTTTGCTTTGACTTCAGTTCTGACCCGTTTTGGTATGATTTATAAATACCTTAGAGCCTTATTTGGACCAGGTGACATACTTGTATAACCCTCTGTGATTATACACCATGGTTCATTAGTTAACCAATTAATACGCATGATTCCGTTAATTGCTCATATGTTGACCATTATGCCCTTTTCACCTTAAAGCGTGATTTTTGGAAATGTAAAAGAGTAGAAACTTTAATTACTGATATATAAACTTGTATGCAAAGTTTGACATCAGTTTGAGGTGTAGATTGAGAGTTAAGCTCATTAGCGTAATTAAGAAGCTTTATGTTAACAAAACGGCGTAATTAGCGTATAGCCTATTTAAACATACTTTTTGATATCAAAATCTTTACCCACTAATGTAATATATTATTTTGGGATTTTTAAAGATTTTTAATTAATTTTAGGCTGAGCATAACTTATAGTCGTAGGCTTAATCCGGTAATTGTTGGTTTTGCCCTTACGGGCCATAAAATGAGTTTTACAAATCTAATTGACTCCAAACTTTTTGCTACTGATCACATATGATAAATAAATTATTTTAAGCCTTATGGAATAATAAAAATATCAGCTTTAAGTATCGAACCCGAAAATGGCTCCTAATCGCCTAATTAAGTGTTTTTAACGCCTAGTATGTACTAGAACTATTTTAAACATACAAAGGGTGATACCTACTGATATTTGAGGCAAATTATAATTTTTTTATAGTAGGCAAAAGTTGTTTAACTCAGACTTTAGTTTTGAGCTTTACGGCTTATGTGAAATTACCAAAATGCCCCTACGGTGCATAGTTTGGTTCTAATTGATAAATTTCACATATATACTATACCCTACTGATATAACTTAGCAAATTTATTATCTTTGCTGATTACATCAGACCTGTAACTCAGGATATTACTTAAACTCTTTTATCACCTTATAAATGACCAAACTACCCCTACGGGGCATAGTTTGTGTTTAAATTCAATTCGGGCATAATAAATGATATCTTACTGATGTCACAACATATTTGGAGCATATTAACTTAGGAAACCTGTAAATGGCTCTCATTATTACCCGTTACGTTTATTACACGTTCGGTACGGTTTATGTAACTAGTTTACATAAATTAGCCGTAACGGGTCAAACCTTATCGGTTTTATCTCAAAATCCAGAATGTGTATGAAATACCCATATTAAGCAAGTCTCTGAACTTGTCGGGTCTAAATCACATTCTATCCGGTCTTCGCTTAATCGTGCGTACGAACCGTGTCTTTGAAACTAACCGGTCTAAGCTTAAGCTTAACTAAAGACCCGTTAAAATTATAATAGGATATTATAAACCTTCGTTCCAGATTAGGAGTACCAGTAAAAGCTACTTGCAATTTGCTTATTGTGAATTATACATTGCTCAGGTAAATACTTTTAACTTATTTTCCCTATACGGGCTTGGGTTACGGTATATAGAATACCGCTTGATCGGGCATCAAATCTTCCATCGTTGGGTGGTTAATTGAATAATTTGATCGGCTCATTTAAACAGTCTTGTTACTTAAAGCCTTTGGGGGGTTAATGACCATGTCCCGGATATCCTTGGCATCATTTTACGAAATGGCCACGACTTAAGCGCGGGGTGTAGGCGTACACCCGTCCGTGCACAAAAGAATATTGTGGTGTGTCTATTGATCTTTAACCCGGACAAGATCCGAGCTTCTGAACGCACAAGGAACATGTAATTCGTTCACAAGATTATATATTTAAATAATTATCCCAAGTTATAAAATGTTTATGCCACGTGCATCCAAATCAATTTTTAATCATTTTTAAAATGAGTTAGTTGAATGTATTTACCAGTGTAAACTGACGTATTTTCCAAAAAAGATTAAATGCAGGTACTAAGTGTAATTGGCTGGGATTTTCTCCTTAGCATCAATAGAAGTCTCGCAAGCTTAAGATGCCTAAAGTCTGTTGAACTATTGTTTCTATTTTATTTTCGATCCGTCTGTGGATAAACAATCGACATTTGTGATATTTGATATTACAATATTATAATCGGTTGTATTATATCTTTTCATTCGCTTCCGCTATGCATATTAAATATTGTGTTGTTTGACTATTGCGTTACCAACCATAATGTCACGATATACCCCCACCAGGCCCACCGGTGACACGTGGAAATCGGGGTGTGACATGAACTCACCTTTGGTTTGCTCGGTATGTTTATTCACGTATTCAAGTTGATCAATCAAGTCCTAGCATGGTTGTCAAAACCAATCAGTTTCACATAGACTCAAGTCACATAGTTTCTTACTCATATTACACAAGTAGCACACATGTAATTCACGTATTATCATGCGAGTCACAATAGCCAATCATATCACAAAACGGTCCACTATTTCACACAAAATCAAGTGTTCATATCGCACATCCATTCATACATTCGTCATAGCAGTAGGCGGCCCAAATCAACACACGACCCAAATCAACACACTAAGCCCAATTAACTAATTAACCTAATAATTTCAATGATTTTCCATCATCACATGTGTTCAATATACGGACTAAAATTCTCTACTAATTATGCAACCCTCTGATGTTCATCAAGACATACCCGTAGCTATTATCATAAAGTAACAACTGATACATATTCATTAATCATCGAGTACTTATAATCATGCCGTTAACCATCCATATTCTAGTCGATTTACGATTTCATTATGTATCTAAATAATCCCTATCATATGCGTATTAATCATCAAGATTATCGATTCATAACCCATTCTATGAACAATCAGTCATAAAAATCCTAGCATGCATATCTTACCAAAAGTGTTCCATTAGTTCAGTTCTCATGATTTGCATGAACCCTACTCAATCATTCAATTGCTAACTAATATTTAACATAAGATCAGTAAATTGGATCATTCATAATATATCACATAATTAAACTCTTTCATCAATTATTCATCATCAACATTAAAGAACGCTAACAGATTTCATCCAATCTAAATATATTATAACAAGTATATCCATTTAGTAATCATATTAACATTCAGATCTGTCACGGCCCACGACCCGGTTTGACCCGTTTCAGGAGCCGCGGCAGAAAATACTGCGGTGTTTATTTTAATTGAGTTTAACAGCGGAAACAGGATCGCTTAAAGCTAAAATTTTTCCCCAATTATTTATTTCACAATTCGGGATAAAACCCCGATTATTTACAATAGTATGTTTTTACTATAAAAGCGTGATATTACAAAATTTATTTCTTTATTTTATACTGAGCCACTATCTTAAGCTTGAAATGCTCCACAGCACTTTTCCTGATTTACAACAGATTACCTGAAACATGTTTGAAAAAGGTTTTGTCAGCGGGAAATACTGAGTGAATCATCCTATTTTGCATAATGATGCATAGTTATCAATTACAGCATAAGAGCGATTACAATGGCTTCTATCTTATTTTTATCTGGCATTCTGTCACAATGGTGACATGTCACAATGGTGACGATGGTCATACCACTATTTAGATCAATGAACCTAAATAGTGACGATTATCCCTGTAGGTCAATGAACCTAACAATGATTATCCCGAGTAGGTCAATGAACCTAACTGGGAGAAAGTTAGTAATGTGCACAATACCCCACTAACCAGTAATTCAAGATATCCACGACTTAGTCCCTGTAATTAAAATCTTGAAAATAATTTTGAGGTATTGTAAAATATTTGATAAAAATAACTCACAAACTGTGAGAAAAGAAGAATGACTCACAATGCAGATTTATACGGGCAGAGCCTAGCTTACTGATTAGCCTTTTATCCTAATTTCAATAACAAGCACACAATTTGGAATTAGTAATCAATCCAGCATTTACGATAACTCACGAGATCAAATTCTCACAATTAATGTCAAAATGCAATACTTTGTCCATCGAATTAACGATGATCCGTTGAATTAACAACGAATGACAAGGTATAATACTTTACCCATCGAATTAACGATGATCCGTTGAATTAACAACGAACGATAAAGTATAATACTTTACCTATCGAATTAACGACAATCCGTCAAATTAATGACGAACGATAAAGTATAACCCTAATGTGGGCGGCACTTAAACATTCATTGGATATTTAGATCAATCGGACAATGAATCGTAGCAGCGATTGTGCTAATACCCTGATTGCAGCTTCAATTTAGTGCATGTGTGTGTTAATTGTGAGTATTTGGATGATATCTCCGCGCCTGAAGTGAATTTCTTCGTCGAACGAACGTACAGAAGCAAGTGCCAATGTCTGCTATTTATACACAAAACTTGACTAGCTTACGGACCGTAAGCTTATCAATGTTGAGGTCCGTAAGGCAGCATACGGACCGTAAGCTTGGTGACCTTACGGTCCGTAAGGTACACTTCATGCTTAAATTGTTGCCACGTGTGGTACTAACTCAGATGAGTCGACACTTTATCAAAATTCAACTTGGACAGCACGTAATTCGGATAATCGTCAAGTAGGGAATGCCCCCCCTGAGTTTTAGGGGCCCTAATCCTGATTCTGAAAATTATGAAAATTTTAGGGTTTGCACAGAATCACTTGGGTGTCTCAATTAGGGTTTCCTATTGGTCAAATTACTTTAGTAATTATGACTTTTGATGAGAGTCGTTACATTCTCCCCAACTTAATAAAAATCTCGTCCTCGAGATTTACTTGGAATAATTGAGAATACTTTCTCTTTCTTTTTGATTCCAGTTTCTAAGTATATTAGGATCCTGTCTTTGAATCCTACATTACTTAACACTATTTGTTTACCTTTATATCTTGGAAAGGTATTACCAAAGATTCGTCTGATAGACATTTCTTGAGATTGGATATATAAAATATATCAGGTATTTCAACTAACCTTCCTGGTAGTTGTAAGTAACTGGTCCAATATGTTGAATTACTGGAAATGATCCTACATACTTTGGTTTTAGCTTTCCTTTCTTACCGAATTTAACAACT
The DNA here is from genome assembly GCA_030545235.1 of Helianthus tuberosus. Taxonomy (NCBI): domain Eukaryota; kingdom Viridiplantae; phylum Streptophyta; class Magnoliopsida; order Asterales; family Asteraceae; genus Helianthus; species Helianthus tuberosus. Next base: position 7,804,676 of record CM060434.1, on the reverse strand, counting down.
CCTTTCCAAGGATATACTTTCAATTATATTTTGTCTCCAACTCGAACTCCAACGGCTTTTATCTATTATCTGCATAATTCTTGTGACTATCTCTTGCCGTTTTCAGCTTTTCCTTTCGTGATACTGAATATCACAATCGTAGTTACTTAGGATTTTCATTCATCTCTTTTGCCTCAAATTCTTTTCGCCTAAATATATATATCTTAACTTCTTATAATCCATATAGATAGTATCCTTACTTCCATACAGATAATGTCTCCAAATCTTAAGGCAAAATTATGGTTCTAATTCTAACTCATGAGTGGTATAATTCCTTCGTACCTTTTTCAATTGTCTTGAGGCATACGCAATTTCCTTTTTGCGTTGCATTAAGGAATATCCAAATCCTGGCTTTGAAGTATTACCATATACTTCAAAATCTTCAATTCCTTAATGTCTATAATACTAAACCTACAAAATTCCTAATTTCCATTATGGTTTACAGAATCTTTCATTTGGTAATCACTGCTATCTTAGTAAGATCTAAGTGAATACCTTCATGATTCATTATATGACCTAAAATTGCACTTCAGCCAAAATTTATTCTTCAAAAATTTTGGAGTAAAGCTTTTCTTTTTTCTTAACAACCAATATTATACTAACCGATAAGGTTTCCTGGTTTTATCGGTAAAAATTCCTGAAATTTGATAAATCCTAAATTCTATCTTTATATCTGGTGGTAATCCAGGTAAATCTTCTGGAATTACATCTGGTTATTCTGAAACTACAAGAATTTCCTTAAATTCTGTATCTTTAGTATTAATGATTACTAAAATCATATATACTATTCCTTTGCTTTCGTTCATAATTAGCAATTTCTATTACTGATATGAACTTCATAGGCTTACATGGTTTATCTCCTGTAATCATAATTACTTCTCCGAAGGTTGATTGAGTTTCTAAGAAATTCTGATCACAGATAATGATCACATCATTGGACTCAACTAATTTCATAAATAATAGAATTGCAGAAAACTTATAACTTATTTCTATGTTCTGTATAACCTTATTTATTCTAACTGAATTCCCATCTGCCGTTTATAGAAATTTATTCTATGCTGGTTAATGGTAAGTTAAGAGTTTGGCAGAGTAAAGTAATTATAAAACTTTGGTTTGCACCAGAGTCAAATAATACTTTTATGTAAACGTTGTAAGCTAAGAACATACCGGCTATCACATCTGGAATCATCTCGGCTTCATGAGTAGTCAGCTGAAAGGCTCTCGCATTCCTTTTTGCTCCTTCTGTTGGTTTGGCTTGATTGTCAAATGGTTTATTCAGTTTTGGACAATCTGGCCTAAGATGTCCAGTTTCTCTACAGTTGTAGCAAACTGAAAATTTCTTCCTCCTACAATCTTCTTCTTGATGCCCTGGAATCTTGCAAAAATTGCAATATCCTTTGCATCTTCCAAAATGCTTCCTTTTGCAAAAATTGCAAAATGGACTAGTAGAAGATTGCCCATTCCCTCCTTTCTTGAAATTGTTATGGTTACCCGAACTGAATTCTTGGGTAATCTTTTGGGCTACTTCCTTCCTTCTATTTTCTTCTCTTGTCCGTACTAGCTCGTCAGTCATAGTATTGGCTAATTCTACTGCATCATCAATCGTGCGAGGTTTCGCAGCCTTGACGATATTACGAATTTCGGAAATTAATCCCCAAATATAACGAGAAATAAGTACCGGTTCTGGCGAAGCCAGGGTTGGTACTACTCTAGCATACTCGAAGAATATCGTAGTATACCCTCGACAATCTACATCCACCATCCGGTGGGTTAGAAACTTATTTGCCATTTGATCTTTTTCATACTCAGGACAGAATTTTCTTTCTACAACGCTCTTAAATTCTTCCCAGTCCATAGCATACGCCATCCTTCTTCCTTTTGCTTGTAACATCGTATTCCACCATTCTAGCGCTACTTCTTTAAAAAGGTTTGAAGCGTACATAACCTGATCATCCTGAGCACATTTACTTATGGTAATTACTGCCTCGGTTTTCTCTAACCAGCGCAGTGCTGCAGTTGCTCCTTCATTGCCTGCAAACTCAGTGGGTTTACAAGCAAGAAATTCTTTGTAAGTGCAACCAGGCGTTGCAACTTTCCTTTTCTTAGGGAGCGGAGCTTGCTGTGGTTCATTATCATGGTTAACATGATTATTACCTCCATTTACGCTATTACTGAAATTATCTTCAGAAATGCGTTTACTAGGAATAACTTGTTGAGGTTCGATTGGATTTTTAACAGCAGCAATGATTGCTGGTATAGCATTGGCTATCCCTTGAGCAACTATTCCTGGAATAGTGTTGGCTATCTCTTGAGCAATGATATTTTCTATATCTTGCCTAGTCACATATTGATTCCCTGATTGTTGCTCAGATTGATTACCCTCATTAACTGGTTCATTATTAGCGTTTTCCATCTGATATCTATTTTATAGATACATAATTAGTATAAAGGAAATAATCCAATGTCACAATTTAGTTGCACATAATCACATAAACGAATATACAAACAAAATTGTAACTTTTCTAATATTTCCTTATATCATGTTTCTATATACACCCGTTTTATTTATTTTACACATACTGATTTTACTATTACTATTACACAAACACAGTTTCATAATCCCCTATCCTTTGTCAGATGATGTTCTAGTAGCGGCGTTTCTTCTCGTCGTATTTCCAGGAGATTTGTCCCAAAGTCTCTTGGATCCTATTCCCAGCATCCATGTTGTCAAAATGATGAAGTTCAGTCCTATTCTCATTACTTATTGGTAAATTTGGTAAAGGTTCTGGATTGTACTTAGGAAAAAGTCTATAGGGATGGTTTTGTAACAGTATTTCATTTTCTAACCATTCGTCTATATTCCAGTGATTAGAAGAGTTTGGAATAGATGGTTCTAAATTCATAAAATTATTTTCATTAACAGGCTCAATAGTATCATCTGTTGCCATTATAAAATCTAATTCTTCTTGAGATGGTAATCCCTCTATTTGCCTAGAACTTTCCCCAATTTCCATTTTCTTAGGCTTAAGTTTCTCGAAAGGTAAAGCGTTAAATTCTATAGGTTCTTCTATGTCTGGAATATACCTATTAAAATCTCTGGAAACTTCGATTCTTACTGGATAGAGATTTAAATTCTGAAGGGCTTCCGACAAATCACTCATGCTGTTTAGTAACATACATACAATTACTAAGTCATAACAAAATTTTATAGAACAAAAATAGTATTTCATACTACCAAAACAAATACAAATTAAAACATACTAGGTTTTATTTGTAATTTATTTATAAATTTTCTTGACTGTAGATAATAAAAATACTAAACTTTAAATCAGAATATTTAAAGACTTATATTTACTATTACAGTGATTAACATATCAAATTTTATATACTAAATAAGTATGATGACTTAATTTATATATATTAACTAGTCATTATCATGGTGAATATTGGTTAGTGCTGCCTTGTTTAAGCATAGGTGATCAGTCCATGCATAACTAAGGCTAGGTTATCCAATATCTGCCTTTGATAATAACCATAGTATTTTAAAAATAATCTTAATACTATTACTACTATTAATATATTATTATTAATAATAAAATTATTAATAATAAATAACTAACAAAATTTTAATTAAGAGTATACTATAAAAATATAATTTCTTTACCACAATATAGTAATACTATATTAGGTAATTCCATATATTAATCAAATAAATTTATATATAATGTTTTTCAATTAACAATGATAGAGCAACAAATATTACAATATATATAAAACTATGCCCATATTAAAATTAACAAATAGTCAGTTAATAAAACATATAATCATATAATAGTAATCAGGAAAAATTAAGTATTTCTAAATACTTAATTAGCTTAACCCAGTGGCTCTGATACCACCTTTTTCTGTCACGGCCCACGACCCGGTTTGACCCGTTTCAGGAGCCGCGGCAGAAAATACTGCGGTATTTATTTTAATTGAGTTTAACAGCGGAAACAGGATCGCTTAAAGCTAAAATTTTTCCCCAATTATTTATTTCACAATTCGGGATAAAACCCCGATTATTTACAATAGTATGTTTTTACTATAAAAGCGTGATATTACAAAATTTATTTCTTTATTTTATACTGAGCCACTATCTTAAGCTTGAAATGCTCCACAGCACTTTTCCTGATTTACAACAGATTACCTGAAACATGTTTGAAAAAGGTTTTGTCAGCGGGAAATACTGAGTGAATCATCCTATTTTGCATAATGATGCATAGTTATCAATTACAGCATAAGAGCGATTACAATGGCTTCTATCTTATTTTTATCTGGCATTCTGTCACAATGGTGACATGTCACAATGGTGACGATGGTCATACCACTATTTAGATCAATGAACCTAAATAGTGACGATTATCCCTGTAGGTCAATGAACCTAACAATGATTATCCCGAGTAGGTCAATGAACCTAACTGGGAGAAAGTTAGTAATGTGCACAATACCCCACTAACCAGTAATTCAAGATATCCACGACTTAGTCCCTGTAATTAAAATCTTGAAAATAATTTTGAGGTATTGTAAAATATTTGATAAAAATAACTCACAAACTGTGAGAAAAGAAGAATGACTCACAATGCAGATTTATACGGGCAGAGCCTAGCTTACTGATTAGCCTTTTATCCTAATTTCAATAACAAGCACACAATTTGGAATTAGTAATCAATCCAGCATTTACGATAACTCACGAGATCAAATTCTCACAATTAATGTCAAAATGCAATACTTTGTCCATCGAATTAACGATGATCCGTTGAATTAACAACGAATGACAAGGTATAATACTTTACCCATCGAATTAACGATGATCCGTTGAATTAACAACGAACGATAAAGTATAATACTTTACCTATCGAATTAACGACAATCCGTCAAATTAATGACGAACGATAAAGTATAACCCTAATGTGGGCGGCACTTAAACATTCATTGGATATTTAGATCAATCGGACAATGAATCGTAGCAGCGATTGTGCTAATACCCTGATTGCAGCTTCAATTTAGTGCATGTGTGTGTTAATTGTGAGTATTTGGATGATATCTCCGCGCCTGAAGTGAATTTCTTCGTCGAACGAACGTACAGAAGCAAGTGCCAATGTCTGCTATTTATACACAAAACTTGACTAGCTTACGGACCGTAAGCTTATCAATGTTGAGGTCCGTAAGGCAGCATACGGACCGTAAGCTTGGTGACCTTACGGTCCGTAAGGTACACTTCATGCTTAAATTGTTGCCACGTGTGGTACTAACTCAGATGAGTCGACACTTTATCAAAATTCAACTTGGACAGCACGTAATTCGGATAATCGTCAAGTAGGGAATGCCCCCCCTGAGTTTTAGGGGCCCTAATCCTGATTCTGAAAATTATGAAAATTTTAGGGTTTGCACAGAATCACTTGGGTGTCTCAATTAGGGTTTCCTATTGGTCAAATTACTTTAGTAATTATGACTTTTGATGAGAGTCGTTACAAGATCAAGTACCAACCGTATCATTGAGTAACAATCATGATTGCCCAGTATTTGTGGTTCGTTAATACCCCTAATCGTTACCGAACCGTTAGCGTATAATAATTACTCAAATCAAATCAACACAATCTAATAGGTAACAAAACTGTTTTTGTCGGTTGACCCTAACAGCCGTTTACAAATAATGTTACGTCACTACAAGAACAGGGCACCTTTAGCGGCGACAGCTGTCGCCGGTATTGACCACTTTTGTCGCCGCTATTGACTTTTAGCGACGACATGTCGCCGGTATTGAGTCACCGGTATTGCTCGGACGCTATTGCCTTTCTGTCGCCGCTAAAGGTACATGTCGCCGGTATTGATCTTCAATCTTTAGCGACGACAGCTGTCGTCGCTAAAATGGTCGCCGGTATTAGTCATGGCCAGTAAAGGATGAAAGAGCAATGTCGCCGCTAAAAGTCTGTTTTTTTTAATACAGCAGCTGTATATACAGCTACCCAGCCGGTTTTACGGCCGAAAAAACAAAACCTGCCTATTTTCAAACAACGCAAGCATACACCATGAACATAATCAACATATACTAAAGGTAATATAGTTAAAAACTACGTTTAAGTCGTATTTTATAATCCTACAACGTTTAATTAAATCATACATTAAAAACAAGTCACTCTTCGCTGGATTCATTATCGAATAAGACATCAGAATCGTAGTCTTTTGACTTTCCTTTTCCTTTTCCTTGTGATGCAAGATAGTTGTTAAGTTGGTTCAAAAAGGACGGGGTTTGGAACAAGCTGTTAACAAAATCCTACAATAATAGATATCAAAACGTATATTAGCATATATTTAACAAGGAAACATGCGTTAGTTTGTCATTTTATAAATTGCGTAGTTTACCTCGGAAAAGGGTTTTTGCGTCCGAGCTTGCGAAGACGACATGTTAAATGACGAGTGCGAGGACGTGTTGGAAGAAGGTTTAGGCCCCATCCCGCGGTACCATCCTCGCCGCTCACCCAACGCTTCCTGATACGGGGCAATTGGCGGACCCTCACCGCTCCATTCACTTGTGGCCTGTTGTATGTTCCGCTATATTTTACGAAGATGATTAAATATATATGTGTATATATATATATGTGTGTATATATTTGTTATGGAAAATAATACTTAAAAGAAATACTTACGTAATTTTGTTCAGCAACCGTATCAACCCAATTCCCTTGATTGTCCATGTGGGTTTTAGCATACGTAGGTACCCAATCCATATCCTGTTTAACATTAAACTTAGATTAGACATTAAATAAACAAAAGCTTACACACACGCACACATACATAAAACATTACATTTTTATAGGCGGTGCTACCGTACGATGATGTCCCCCCACGGTATGGGAATTGTTGTTTCTCGCGTACTAGTATATTGGCCTTGCTTCTTTTAATATATTTTGCGTCCCGGAAACCTTCGAGGGTTCTCAACCAGTTATCATAGGGCATATCCGCGGGATGGAATGCCCTTGCACTCTCAAGATCATTGTAACCTCCCTTGCTCTTAAATAATTTTTTAGCTTCGTACTTGCGGTCGGAGTACCGCTTCATAAGCACAGCCCTAATGCCACCCGTCAAGTTTTTGGCCTCTAAATCACGTTCCACTTCATCAAAATTGAAATTTTCCTACAAATTAAATAAAAAAGTTAAAATGTCATATATAAATTAGATTTGCATGTGCTTAAATATTTGATAAAATTTTATGCATATAACTTATTTACCCGTAAGTGGTTCATAAGGGCATCCTTGTAATGTTGTTCAACGTTATCCCATCCAATTTTATCGAACGGGATGGACCGCCACATATACAGGCCGGCCTCCCGTGAAAACAGTTCTCTTATTTTACCAACATGGGTATACGTGACCTGCCTGTCAAACGTAAGCGATACAGGCCCCCCCCCCGCTTTTACAAGACGCCTTAGTTTCTCGTTTTTTACTTTCCCCCTAACCCTCTTCGGGGGAACCGCTGCAATTAAAACAAAAATAATTAGTAACAACATTTATAATATATAAAATATAAGGACTACAAAATAATTTAGTAAAAGACTTACCGTCTGTCTCGTGTGTGCCACGAAATCCACCAGGAGGAAGCGGTGGATCACCAGCGCCGTCACCCCCATGTCCCCAGGGGGCCACATCCGCCATCAAATAAGCGAATATCAACAATACAGAAAACATAATCCCTATAAAGTTACAAATGTTACAGCATGTGTATCTAATAGAAATTACGGGAAAGTACAACAAGTGTAACTCAAATTCAAATAAATATTTCAAACAAGTTTTTATCAATTACAAATCAATATAAATTACAATAACTTTTCTTTTAGTCAGACTCCACATAATCGGGATCATCATCATCATAATCAGCCTCGACCTCATCACAATCAGTCTCGACTTCAAACACTTCATCGACGGTGGCCGTTGGGGGATCAACTTCAATTGAAGGCTCACCCGCAGTAACATGAGAAGATCCAATTTGAAAGTATTGGGTCAAGTCAATGACAAGTGGACAGTCAGATGAAGAGTTGTTGTCGACAACGTCACTATCTTCTAAGCGTTTGTCAACATTTTGAACCTTATTGACGCGGTCATCACTTAATGGCCGATCCCAAATTCTTCGATGATTAACATTTTCGACTACCCACCTATGTTTATTTTTTTGGTTTCGAGACATTTCTTGGATGAAGAACACTTGTTTGGCTTGCGAAGCAAATATGAGTTGATCGTCTTTGTCCCATTCATGTTCAGTGCTTATACTGGTGATATTATTGTCATGGTTTACACCCCTTTGAGTATCAAACCACTTGCACCAAAATAGGACAGTGGAATAATCATTTTGTCACACCCCTATTTTCCACGTGTCACCGGTGGGCCCGGTGGGGAGTATCGTGACGTAGTTGATATCATCATAGACAAACAACACAATATATAAATGCACAGCGGAAGCAAAGATAGATTCATTTCAACTTTAATAAAATGTAATATTAAATATCACGAGTAGTTGAAACGGATCCACAGGCGGATCAAAATAAAATAAGATATTGTTCAACAGTTTATTGTCGTCCAAGCTTGCGAGACTTATTGTGGACGCTCTAGAAGACAGCCAGCCTATTACGTGTAGTACCTGCACTTAACCTTTTGGGAAAAATACGTCAGTTTACACTGGTAAATACATTTTAACTGACTCATTTTTAAAATGATTAAAAATTGATTTGAATGCTCATGGCACAAAATATTTTATAACTTAGGATAATTATGTTATATAATCTTGTAAAGGATTTACATGTTACTTATGCGTTCAGTAGCCCGGTTCGTGCCGGGTTAAAGATCAATAGACACACCACAATATTGAGTTATACACTTGACAGGTGTACGCCTACACCCCGTGCTCAGGTCGTGGCTATCTCGTAAGATAATGCCGAGGATATCCGGGACATGGTCATTAACCCCCCCAAAGGCTTTAAGCAAACAAAACACTCAATCAAAACATAGCATCTCAATAAATTTAACCACTATTCGATTAAAGAATTCAATGCTAGACCAAGCGGTATTTTATACACCGTACCCCAAGCCCGTATAGGGAAAATAAGTTAAAAGTATTTACCTAGGTAAGTATATATCACAACAATCAAGTGGAGGTAGCTTTTACCGGTGCTCCTAATCTGGAACGAAGGTTTATAAATAACCTATTAGATTTCTAACGGGTCTTTATTTAAGCTTAAGCTTAGACCGGTTAGCTTTAAGTACGAAACGGTTCAAACGCACGATTAAGCGAAGACCGGATAGAATATGATTTAGACCCGAAAAGTTTGAATACTTGTATAATATGGGTATACTAAATACATTCTGGATTTTAAGACAAAAATGATAATGTTTGACCCGTCTCGGTCAATTTATGCAAACTAGTTACATAAACCGAACCGAACGCGAAAAGAGCGTTACGGGTAACCGTAAGATTCATATGCAAGTTCCCTGAGACAATATGCTATAAATATGATATAATATCAGTAAGTTATTTCCTATGATGCCCAAAACGGATTTAAACGCATTTTATGCCTCATAAGGGCATTTTGGTCATTTAAAAGATTATAAAAGAGTTAAGTTAGAAATCTGAGTTACAGGTCTGGTTTATACAGTAAATATACTTAATTTAACATATTATAACAGTAGGGTAAGACCCATATATGAAACTTATCATTTAGAACCAAACTATGCACCTTAGGGTTATTTCGGTAATTTCACAAGGGCTAAAAATGTCAAAACTGGAAACCTGAGTTCAAAAACTTATACTTACTGTTATTTTATAAAAATATACTAAAAGCATCAGTAGGTATCAACCTTATATGTTTAATATGGTTATAGTACATACTAGGCATTAAAAACGCTTAAAAGACGATTTAGAGCCGTTTCCGGGTTTTTAAAAGAAAGCTGATATTTTTATATTTCCAGAATGCTCAAAATAATTTATTTAACAAATAAAATCAGTAGAAAAAGGTTTGGGGTCAAAAGGATTTGTAAAACTCATTTTATGGCTTAAAAGGGCAAAATCGGTATTTACCGAATTTAGCTTAAAGACCTATGTTATGCTCAGCCAAATATTTAATAAAAATCTTTATAAATCCCAAAATATTATATAACATCAGTGGGTAAAAAGTTTGGTATCAAAAAGTGGGTTTAAGTAGGTTATATACTAATTACGCCGTTTAAGTAACATAAAGCTTGCAAATTACGATAATGAGCATAACTGTTATTCTGGACCTCAAACTGATATCAAATTTTCGGTGCAAGTTTATAAATCAGTAAAAAATGTTTCTACTCTTTCACTTTTTCAAAAATCACGTTTTATAGCAAAAAGGGCAAAATAGTCATATTTAAACATAAACCGGTAACATGCATATGAAGCGGATAAGTGTTGAACCAAGTTGTAAAATCTCAGAGAGTTAAAATTATATGAAAGTTGGTCCAAAATAAGCTCTAATTCAGATCTCAAACATGCATGTACGGATCAGAACTGATAGTCAAAGAAAAAGTCAATATATGTGACTTTCGGTTCCGATTCGGGTTTAAACTGAAAATTGTCGAGTTTATCATGATGAAACATGTTCTTACATAAATTACAAAGTTATTTTGATGATCAAACAGGTTGCATGTAACCTACATTGCTAATTATGCTTAAATTTGCGAAAACACATTCTGTTGACTTTTTTAAGAAAAGCTGACTCGACAATTAACATGCTTAGAGTGTGAATCTGAAAATACCCTTTTAGGGGTTTGTTACACTCATAAATACCAATGTGTGGGTACTTTCAATTTGAGAAATGACAGAGCCAAACTCGTTTAATCATAAAGTCAAGTGTAATTTACGATAGTTTGACTTTCGGTTAAAATACTAAGCTAGAACGAATTAGAGAATGATATGAACACTTACAATGGTCCTAAACAAGCTTAGAGATCACTATGAAGCAGCCTTGGCGTCCAGAGAGCTCCAGGAAAAGTTTTGTGAATTTTGAAAGTTCAAGTGTTCATATGTTTGCAACAACAAGAGCCTTTTATGCAAACTTTTGATCAGATTAGAGGGTGATACAGGTGTTTGTAAGTGTTGTAGGAAGAGTACAAGTGTCCTAGCATGCATGAAATTCGATTGGTGAGCTTCTGAGTGGATAACAGCTGCAAACAACTCGCAAAAACCTGATACCTGGCAGCTGTGCGCTGCTGTTGTCGCTGGCCGTTCGCTCGCGTGGCGTGAGACCCCCCTCGCGTGGCGCGAGGGTGTGGCAACCAGCTTTACAAGTTTTCCATTATTTACAAATCAGTCCCTGAACTTATGATACGTGTTTAAGCTATTCATTTGCACTCTAAACCCTTGAAATCTGATTTTTATGAACCTTGGGACTTTTATAAACATGGCAAAGTCCTCGGTTCACTTTGCGCTTACCCGAAAAGTCACGAAATTCACGATAACGCAATTAACCTTTCGTGTACGGTTTTAATCATAACTTTCTCATACGTTCACGAAACTTCATGAAATTTTTATTATATATTCTCGTGAGTATATTTTATCATTACAAGGCTTCGGGTTTGCCAAAAGATCACTCAGAGGTATAAATTCAACATGTTGACACGTTTAGCCCCTGTAGTTTATAATTCCTCACTTTCTTACATTTTCCGCTTCGTATGATCCATGATTTATCCGTTTGAGATTATAAACATCATGTGGGGTTATTTTAGAGCCCATCTATCCATTGTTGACACTTTGGGCCCTTACATTCACATAGTTTCACTGTTTGTCAACTTTAGTCCCTCTAAGGTATGTTTTCACATATCCCAAGTCCATGACACGTGTCAGTACATTATTGGACGTAAATTTTCGAGGTGTTACATCCTCACCCCCTTAAAAGAAATCTCGACCCCGAGATTTACTGAAACAAATGAGGGTATTTTTCTTTCATCGTGGATTCTACCTCCCACGTGTATTCGGGACCTCTACAGGCATCCCATTTGACCTTAACAATAGGTAAGTGCTTCCTTCGAAGTTTCTTTACCCGTCGGTCTTCAATCGACAACGGCTTTTCCATAAATTTCAAGCTTTCATCTATATGTACATCCGTATACGGGATAACCAGTGATTCATCAGCGAAACACTTCTTCAAATTACAAATGTGGAACACATTATGGATAGCACTAAGTTCTTCAGGCAAGTTTAACTTATAAGCAACTGACCCGACACGTTCAATAACCTCGAAAGGTCCTATGTATCTCGGGCCTAGCTTGCCTTTCTTACCAAATCGCATCACCCCCTTCCAGGGTGATACTTTAAGAAACACTTTATCACCTACTTCGAAGTGAAAATCTTTACGCTGTGGATCCGCATAACTTTTCTGCCTATCCCTGGCAGCTTTCAAACGATCGCGAATCTGGACAATCTTGTCCGTTGTCTCAAAAACTATCTCTGGTCCTGATAGTTGGACATCTCCAACTTCTGCCCAACAAATAGGCGATCTACACTTTCTACCGTATAAGGCCTCAAAAGGCGCAGCTTTTATGCTGGTGTGGTAGCTATTGTTGTAGGAGAATTCAATTAACGGTAGGTTCTTATCCCAACTACCACCCAAATCGATCGCACATGCACGTAGCATGTCTTCCAAAGTTTGAATAGTACGCTCACTCTGACCGTCAGTCTGAGGATGATAAGCCGTACTAAAATTTAAACGAGTGCCCAAGGATTGTTGGAAACTTTTCCAAAAATGCGATGTGTATCTAGTATCCCTATCAGAGATAATAGACACAGGTATTCCATGCAAAGCTACAATCTTATCAACGTATAACTGGGCTAACATATCGGAGCTATAAGTCTCCTTGATGGGTAGAAAATGTGCTGACTTCGTCAGTCTATCGACTATGACCCATATTGTATCATTTCCCTTCCTCGTCTTTGGCAACTTGGTGATAAAATCCATTGTCACCATCTCCCACTTCCATGTGGGAATTTCAGGTTGTTGTAACAAACCTGACGGCTTCTGGTGTTCTGCTTTGACTTGCGCACAAGTCAAACATTTAGCTACATAAGCAGCTACAGACTTTTTCAAACCAATCCACCAGTAGTTTGCTTTTAGATCCTGGTACATCTTATCGGCTCCAGGATGAACGGAATATTTGGAACTGTGGGCTTCCTGGAGAATGACATCTCGAAGTCCTCCATAAACTGGAACCCATATTCGCCCATTCAATCTAAGCATTCCGTCTTTGTCACAGGATAACTGCTCCTCAGTTACTCCTAACTTTTCTTCAGGATAGTTAGCTTCCAACACAGCTTCCTTCTGTGCAGCTAACACCCTTTCGTTCAAACTATTCCTGATTTCGATGCGCTTGGCATTGATTCTTATTGGCTTCACTCGTTCTTTTCTGCTTAAGGCATCAGCAACTACATTCGCTTTACCTGGATGGTATTTTATCTCACAATCATAATCATTTAGAGTTTCCATCCATCGTCTTTGTCGCATGTTCAAGTCCTTCTGATTAAACAAATGTTGAAGGCTCTTATGATCTGAATAGATCACACACTTGGTTCCATATAAGTAATGTCTCCAAAGTTTTAATGCAAATACAACGGCACCCAGCTCCAAGTCGTGGGTGGTGTAGTTCTTTTCGTGTACCTTTAGTTGTCGTGAAGCGTAGGCGATAACCTTGCCTTTCTGCATGAGTACACAGCCCATACCAGTGTGTGATGCATCACAGTACACCACAAATTCTTCTATACCATCGGGTAATGTTAACACTAGTGCATTGCTCAACTTTTTCTTCAGGATGTCAAAGGATTGCTGCTGCTTAGGGCCCCAATCAAACTTAACCTTCTTACGTGTCAACGCGGTTAAGGGCGCAGCAATCCTTGAAAAGTTTTCGATGAAACGCCTATAATATCCTGCTAAACCCAGGAAACTGCGAATCTCAGTAGGCATTTTTGGCTCTTGCCAATTCATAACTGCTTCTACCTTAGCGGGATCCACTTGGATACCACGCTCACTTACCTCATGTCCAAGGAATTGGACTTCTCGAAGCCAAAACTCGCACTTCGAGAATTTGGCGTAGAGTTTCTCTTGATGTAGAAGTTTGAGAATACAACGACGGTGTTTCTCGTGATCCTCTTGGCTCTTCGAGTAAATGAGGATGTCGTCAATGAAGACAATGACGAATTTGTCTAAGTAAGGCTTGCAGACGCGATTCATGAGATCCATGAATGCGGCTGGCGCATTAGTGAGCCCGAAAGGCATCACTAGGAACTCGTAATGTCCATAACGGGTCCTAAACGCCGTCTTGTGTACGTCTTCATCTTTGACCTTCAACTGATGATAGCCTGACCTCAAATCGATCTTAGAAAAGTAGCTTGCTCCTTGTAACTGATCGAACAGATCGTCGATCCTGGGTAAAGGATACCTATTCTTGATAGTGACTTTATTAAGCTCACGGTAGTCGATGCACAAACGCATCGATCCATCCTTCTTCTTGACAAATAAGATCGGCGCTCCCCAAGGAGACGAACTAGGCCTAATAAAACCTTTAGCTAACAGATCATCCAACTGCGTCCTTAATTCCTTCATCTCCGTTGGTGCTAACCTATAAGGTGCTCTCGCTACTGGTGCTGCACCCGGGATGATGTCAATCCGGAATTCCACTTGCCTATCTGGTGGTAAACCAGGTAGTTCCTCAGGAAAAACTTCAGGATATTCCGAAATGATAGGGGTGTCTTCAATCTTGGGCTTTTGCTCATCAATAGTAACTTGTGCCATATAAACGACACAACCTTTCTGCAGACATCTGGATGCCTTGAGCATGGACACTTGCTCAGGCAATCCATGCTGAGTATCCCCTTAGATAGTAAGTGACTCCCCAGCCGGAGTTTTAACTATCACTTGCTTTCTGTTGCATACAATCTGGGCTTGGTTATGCGATAACCAATCCATGCCTATAACTACATCAAAGCCGGCAAGCTTAAAGGGAAGTAGGGACAAAGGAAAAGAATGATTCCTAATGGATATAACACATCCATCTAAAACAGTTGAGGCTGTTTCTATTGTTCCATCAGCTAATTCCACCTCATATTTTACACTTAAGGTTCTAACAGGAAGGTTTAATAACTTACAGAACTTATTATCAACAAAAGATTTATCTGCTCCAGAATCAAACAATACTTTAGCGAAAACATCATTTACAAAAAAAGTACCTGTAATGACGTTGTCATCTTGAACAGCTTCCTTAGCATCCATCTTGAAGACCCTCGCATTGGTCTTCTTTCCATCATCGGCTTTCTTAGCGTACTTTGGGCAATTAGGCTTAATGTGCCCTTTCTCGTTGCAACCATAACATGTTGCATCCTTCAGACCCTTACACTTCAAAGTCGTATGATCCGTAGATTTGCAGATTCCACAGGGTCTCGTGTGGGGCTGAGATTTCGACTCAAAACGACATTTCCCAAAATGGTACTTCTTGCAAGTTTTGCATTTGGGCTTGTCCCCCGACTGTTGCCCATCTCTCTTAGATCCCGACCCTTTCCTGTGGTCGTTATTTCCTCGGTGTCTCTTCTCTGATCTTCGTGAGGTATCGTCCTCACGCTTTCTCTTGTTCTCTTCTGAGTTCTTGAGTGCTCTCAACCTGACTACGTCCTGGGTGAGAGAGAGAGATAGATCAGTTACTGATCAGAAAGTCGTAGGCCTCGATGCCTTAACACTTGCTTTAATCTCAGGGGCTAAACCCCCAATTAAACGGGCAATCCTTTTCGGCTCTGGGGTTACCAAGTATGGAACCAGCCGAGATAGAGTATTGAAAGTGGTGAGGTATGCCTGGCAGTCTAGATTCTTCATCACCAAAGATATAAAGTCGGACTCGATCCTTTCAACTTCATGTTGTGGACAAAAATTCTCTTTAATAAGAGCAACAAACTGATTCCATGACATACTGTAGAGTGGGATTTTTCCGGCAGCTTGTATGAGAGATTTCCACCACGCCAATGCGTCTCCTTTGAACGATTGCGATACGTACTTTACTACATCTCTTTCAGCACACCCGCTGATATCTACCACCGTATCCATTTCATCTAACCAGGTCATGCAGTCGACCGCTCCTTTCTCCCCAGTAAAGTCTCTGGGTTTACATGAGACGAAGTATTTATACGTACAGGACTTACTGTGCGATTCATGTTTCCGCTTGATCTCCTTTATCGGGACACTGTTTCGGTTAGAGGAATGATTATCCTCATCATTCTTCTTGAGCTCATTTTTCTTAGGTCCATCTCTCTTAGAGGGCGGCTTGCTATGAGCCTCCGAGTGGGTTTTTGGTTTAGAATGTGGCGCAGATCGGGTCCTACTCCGGGTCCCGCTCGATTCACTATACTGTCGATTTAGCGCTTCAATAACTGCATCGTTCACTAATGCTTTCAATTCCTCACCCGTTACTAATATTTTAGTATTATCAGGGTTTTCTGCTGGACGACTGTTTAACTCTTCAGACTTAGCCATGTAGTCTTAAATTGCTACATAAAAATAAGGACAAGGTCTATTTAGAAGTCTAAACAGCATTATCGTTCTTGACGATTTATTAACCATGGTACACAAAGCCATATTAGTTGATTTAATAATTTCATTCAGGATTTTTAATAATAATCTTTTTAGAACGAAATATAATATTGGCATAATAAGCCTAGTCACGTAGACAAATTTCTAAATTACAAATTTAGATCTTATAGGATTAAAATTTGAATAAATAATACAAATCAATCCTTTTGTTGGCAGGGAGTGTATAAACTACAGCTGCCTTTTGTTTTATATGGCATTAATTATAACCCGTAGGCATTATGTCACAACCAATTATATATATAGAAATATTAAACTTGGATATTCTATTAAAAAGGGTGGTGTGTGTGATTTTACGGATCACACTAGCCAAGAATGTTAACATGTTTACAGATGTTAACAGAGATTTTGAATCTATTTAAACAGGTTCTACCATGTTGGTTAGATTTATGACATCATAACAGCTAGGTTTTACCTTTTAAGATTCTTATTATTTTATTAAAATGGTATATCAAGATATTAAATGTTATTTTTCATTTATTCATACACTATGTTTATGCACATAATTTAAAAATGAAAATTTAAATTAACCATTTCAAATAAAAATTAAATCAGTACAAGTTGCCCTAAACGGGTCTTTTTCATAAATCATATGCCCACGCAGGGGCCAAATAACCAAAACAACAAACCCACACAGGGGTTAAATAAAAGATATGCCCACACAGGGGTAGAACAGAAAGAAATACCCACGCAGGGGTAGAGTACTGAAATAAATAAATGTCCACGCAGGGACATGAGTAACACACTAAAATAACCAACAAACAAAGGATTCAACGATCCTTCTTTTTCTTCCCTTAATCAGATCCGTTAACTTCTTAAACATCCCATGTCTACGCCTTCGTTCATGCTGCAACCCATCCCGCATCTCTTGACGCACCTCTTGTATCCCATGAATGATTTCTTGCATTTGGGGCGGCGACATCGCCGGTGCCTGAGGTGGTTGCTGATAGTGCGGGGGTTGAGGAGGCTGCGGTTGATAATAAGGAGGTTGAGGAGGCTGCGACTGCTGATACCCATATGATGGGTACCCATAGGTCGAGGGTCCCGTAGCCCAGGGACCTCCGTAGGGAGCTTCTTGATGGAAAGTGTTGGAGTTTGCTGCTATCCAGTATGGATCCTCCGTAAAGTTGTAACCCGTGGGAAACTGTTGCTCGAAGGGGTTAAATGCTGCAGCTCCAGTGTAAGCGGGGATTGGGTCTCCAAAACCTTGTGGTGGCTGTGGCGCGACTGGCGCAGTTACTACTTCAGAGACGGGGTTTGAAGATTCACCCATCTCTGTTTCTTCATGAACCGGTGAGTACCGGCTGCCACTCGAAAGTGGAGGGGTGCTGATACGCACTCCTCCTCGTGCGGACATTCGCGCTGTAGTTCTCCTTCGCCTCGGGGGCGAGGGAGGCTGAAGTGGAGGTGTTGCTGCTGGCGGAGTGACCGCTACAAGTCGAGAATCCTCGGAAGGATTCTGCTGCTGCTGTGGCTGGTGTAGGGGAGAGTGGTGAGGCAGGTGCAAAGGAGAGTTATGGTATGACTGGTGCAGAGGGGAGTTATGGTAAGACTGGTGAAGAGGAGAGTGATGGGGCTGGTGCAAAGGAGAGTTATGATAACTGGGGGTAAACACCCAGTCGTAATGTTTGAACATCTCCTCATAACTATCGGGACCATTGTAAGGCGATCCCATGAAAGGTGACCCATCAGAAATCTCGATGGGGTGGTTCGGTGTTCCGGAGGGTGGCATGGCAGGATCCGTATCCTCATCAATGTCCATCGGGTTGTCACCCGAAAAATGGTCTTCTGGTCCAAGTGGGTTAAAACCCACTGCTGCTGCCTCTAAGTAGTCATCAGGGTTGAACTGACCCTGGAAGGCAGGCGATGGTTGGTGAAAGGGTGAATTATGTCCTAGGGGAATGTAGGACTGCTGTGAGTGGTGGGGCTCATTCTCCGAATGAGACCCAAAGGAGTGCGGGATCGATGGAGAGGTGCTTAGCGAGACTGAGCGCCTCGCTGGTTCGGTGAAAGACCTCCAAAGGTCTTGAGCATCAGTACGGCGAGGATCCGAAGGTGTCCGCCGGTGTGATGGTCCGGCCTCATGGTCATTTGGAGCTACATATGCTCCTCGGCCTCTACCTCTCATTCTTGGTGGCATTTTTCGTGAACCTGTCAAAAACATCAAGTAATACAACAAAATATATATAAGACAAGGTTAGAAAATTAAACAAAAATTTGGAAATTTCCTAAGTTCTTTGTCTAGACTCGAGGATCGAGGATTGTGCAATTGTGTAATTGAGATTAAACACAAATGGCTAGTGTTTAATTCACTCAGAGGTGGCTCTGATACCAACCTGTCACACCCCTATTTTCCACGTGTCACCGGTGGGCCCGGTGGGGAGTATCGTGACGTAGTTGATATCATCATAGACAAACAACACAATATATAAATGCACAGCGGAAGCAAAGATAGATTCATTTCAACTTTAATAAAATGTAATATTAAATATCACGAGTAGTTGAAACGGATCCACAGGCGGATCAAAATAAAATAAGATATTGTTCAACAGTTTATTGTCGTCCAAGCTTGCGAGACTTATTGTGGACGCTCTAGAAGACAGCCAGCCTATTACGTGTAGTACCTGCACTTAACCTTTTGGGAAAAATACGTCAGTTTACACTGGTAAATACAATTTAACTGACTCATTTTTAAAATGATTAAAAATTGATTTGAATGCTCATGGCACAAAATATTTTATAACTTGGGATAATTATGTTATATAATCTTGTAAAGGATTTACATGTTACTTATGCGTTCAGTAGCCCGGTTCGTGCCGGGTTAAAGATCAATAGACACACCACAATATTGAGTTATACACTTGACAGGTGTACGCCTACACCCCGTGCTCAGGTCGTGGCCATCTCGTAAGATAATGCCGAGGATATCCGGGACATGGTCATTAACCCCCCCCCCCCAAAGGCTTTAAGCAAACAAAACACTCAATCAAAACATAGCATCTCAATAAATTTAACCACTATTCGATTAAAGAATTCAATGCTAGACCAAGCGGTATTTTATACACCGTACCCCAAGCCCGTATAGGGAAAATAAGTTAAAAGTATTTACCTTGGTAAGTATATATCACAACAATCAAGTGGAGGTAGCTTTTACCGGTGCTCCTAATCTGGAACGAAGGTTTATAAATAACCTATTAGATTTCAAACGGGTCTTTATTTAAGCTTAAGCTTAGACCGGTTAGCTTTAAGGACGAAACGGTTCAAACGCACGATTAAGCGAAGACCGGATAGAATATGATTTAGACCCGACAAGTTTGAATACTTGTATAATATGGGTATACTAAATACATTCTGGATTTTGAGACAAAAATGATAATGTTTGACCCGTCTCGGTCAATTTATGCAAACTAGTTACATAAACCGAACCGAACGCGAAAAGAGCGTTACGGGTAACCGTAAGATTCATATGCAAGTTCCCTGAGACAATATGCTATAAATATGATATAATATCAGTAAGTTATTTCCTATGATGCCCAAAACGGAATTAAACGCATTTTATGCCTCATAAGGGCATTTTGGTCATTTAAAAGATTATAAAAGAG
Source organism: Helianthus tuberosus (assembly GCA_030545235.1). Lineage (NCBI taxonomy): Eukaryota > Viridiplantae > Streptophyta > Magnoliopsida > Asterales > Asteraceae > Helianthus > Helianthus tuberosus. The sequence goes on along the minus strand of CM060434.1, from coordinate 7,784,362 downwards.
TTAAGTTAGAAATCAGAGTTACAGGTCTGGTTTATACAGTAAATATACTTAATTTAACATATTATAACAGTAGGGTAAGACCCATATATGAAACTTATCATTTAGAACCAAACTATGCACCTTAGGGGTATTTCGGTAATTTCACAAGGGCTAAAAATGTCAAAAATGGAAACCTGAGTTCAAAAACTTATACTTACTGTTATTTTATAAAAATACACTAAAAACATCAGTAGGTATCAACCTTATATGTTTAATATGGTTATAGTACATACTAGGCATTAAAAACGCTTAAAAGACGATTTAGAGCCGTTTCCGGGTTTTTAAAAGAAAGCTGATATTTTTATATTTCCAGAATGCTCAAAATAATTTATTTAACAAATAAAATCAGTAGAAAAAGGTTTGGGGTCAAAAGGATTTGTAAAACTCATTTTATGGCTTAAAAGGGCAAAATCGGTATTTACCGAATTTAGCTTAAAGACCTATGTTATGCTCAGCCAAAAATTTAATAAAAATCTTTATAAATCCCAAAATATTATATAACATCAGTGGGTAAAAAGTTTGGTATCAAAAAGTGGGTTTAAGTAGGTTATATACTAATTACGCCGTTTAAGTAACACAAAGCTTGCAAATTACGATAATGCGCATAACTGTTATTCTGGGCCTCAAACTGATATCAAATTTTTGGTCAAGTTTATAAATCAGTAACAAATGTTTCTACTCTTTCACTTTTTCAAAAATCACGTTTTATAGCAAAAAGGGCAAAATAGTCATATTTAAACATAAACCGGTAACATGCATATGAAGCGGATAAGTGTTGAACCAAGTTGTAAAATCTCAGAGAGTTAAACTTATATGAAAGTTGGTCCAAAATAGGCTCTAATTCAGATCTCAAACATGCATGTACGGATCAGAACTGATAGTCAAAGAAAAAGTCAATATATGTGACTTTCGGTTCCGATTCGGGTTTAAACTGAAAATTGTCGAGTTGATCATGATGAAACATGTTCTTACATAAATTACAAAGTTATTTTGATGATCAAACAGGTTGCATGTAACCTACATTGCTAATTATGCTTAAATTTGCGAAAACACATTATGTTGACTTTTTAAAGAAAAGCTTTGACTCGACAATTAACATGCTTAGAGTGTGAATCTGAAAATACCCTTTTAGGGGTTTGTTACACTCATAAATACCAATGTGTGGGTACTTTCAATTTGAGAAATGACAGAGCCAAACTCGTTTAATCATAAAGTCAAGTGTAATTTACGATAGTTTGACTTTCGGTTAAAATACTAAGCTAGAACGAATTAGAGAATGATATGAACACTTACAATGGTCCTAAACAAGCTTAGAGATCACTATGAAGCAGCCTTGGCGTCCAGAGAGCTCAAGGAAAAGTTTTGTGAATTTTGAAAGTTCAAGTGTTCATATGTTTGCAACAACAAGAGCCTTTTATGCAAACTTTTGATCAGATTAGAGGGTGATACAGGTGTTTGTAAGTGTTGTAGGAAGAGTACAAGTGTCCTAGCATGCATGAAATTCGATTGGTGAGCTTCTGAGTGGATAACAGCTGCAAACAACTCGCAAAAACCTGATAACTGGCAGCTGTGCGCTGCTGTTGTCGCTGGCGGTTCGCTCGCGTGGCGCGAGACCCCCCTCGCGTGGCGCGAGGGTGTGGCAACCAGCTTTACAAGTTTTCCATTATTTACAAATCTGTCCCTGAACTTATGATACGTGTTTAAGCTATTCATTTGCACTCTAAACCCTTGAAATCTGATTTTTATGAACCTTGGGACTTTTATAAACATGGCAAAGTCCTCGGTTCACTTTGCGCTTACCCGAAAAGTCACGAAATTCACGATAACGCAATTAACCTTTCGTGTACGGTTTTAATCATAACTTTCTCATACGTTCACGAAACTTCATGAAATTTTTATTATATATTCTCGTGAGTATATTTTATCATTACAAGGCTTCGGGTTTGCCAAAAGATCACTCAGAGGTATAAATTCAACATGTTGACACGTTTAGCCCCTGTAGTTTATAATTCCTCACTTTCTTACATTTTCCGCTTCGTATGATCCATGATTTATCCGTTTGAGATTATAAACATCATGTGGGGTTATTTTAGAGCCCATCTATCCATTGTTGACACTTTGGGCCCTTACATTCACATAGTTTCACTGTTTGTCAACTTTAGTCCCTCTAAGGTATGTTTTCACATATCCCAAGTCCATGACACGTGTCAGTACATTATTGGACGTAAATTTTCGAGGTGTTACACATTTGTATAACGCAACTCAATAATTTCTTCTAATTGGCCATAAAATTTCACACCGTTCTCTCCAACCACTTCCACCCCAGAGTTTTGCGTTGCGCATTTTGCATCACGTTCAAGTGTCTTAAACCTAACACCGTTGACTATGCAAGTAGTGTAAGTGTAAGCAGTCATTTTCACACAAATTGAAAGGGCATACAACTCCGGGTAGAATTCTGGAGAATTTTGTGTTTTCATCGAATGGACCTAACAAATATAGAGTAATAATGTTTGTTATATATGTATTACCACGCAAGTGTAGAGTAATGAGTGTTATATATGTATTATACCTTATGGAGAAACCATCCCGGAAATTTGGTTTTAAGATCATCTTGGGGATGTGTATGTTTGAATTCACTACATTGATGACAAATATAAGAAAGGAATGAAAAATACCAATTTACAGATTATGAAATGTTAAAGATAGAAGCACTCACTTCATGTACTCCCTAACTTCTGCGCAATTTTCGAGGACAAACCATTCCATCTTGCTTTTTTCGATGAATGATAGATATTTGTCCTTTCTTGCGCCAACATGACGGCATTTGGACTCAAACACCCATAACTTTCTTTTTTCAACAACGACATCATCGTTTCTATATGGGCGATTGAACTTAGTCTGAACATATTTAAGGTACATTGAACAAAATGTTAGAGCTTCTTCAAACACATAACCTTCAGCTATACAACCTTCAGGCCTTGCCGGGTTTTTGACATAGTTCTTTAGTTTTTTCATGTACCTTTCAAATGGATACATCCATCTAAAAGCTACTGGACCTCCTGCAATCGCTTCATCAGGTAAATGCACAAGTAAATGAACCATAATGTCAAAAAACGCAGGTGGATAGATCATCTCTAACTTGCATAAGATGGTAACAATGTCATCCTTTGCTTTCTTCATATCATCCACCGATAGTGTTCTAGAGCAAAGTTGCTTAAAGAACATACAAAGGTCTACTATTGGTGTAGATGTATCTTTAGTCAAAAGCCCTCTAACCCCAATCGGTATCAAACGTTGCATGAGGATATGACAGTCATGAGATTTCAACCCGGTAATGTTAGCATTGTTATCTGTCACCCTCTTACTGATATTAGATCCAAACCCATCTGGTAATTTAACATTTTTTATAAACTGACAAAAAAGTTTTCGATCATCGGACTTGAATGAGTACTTTGGGTGGGGACTTAAGAACTTGCCACCCGATTGTTTCAGCCATTGTGACGGCCGAATGTTTAGTTTTTCCAAGTCGGACCGCGCATTTGGCGTGTCTTTGCTCTTATCGTTCATTAGAAGAGTGCCGAGCAAGCTGTCGCACACATTTTTCTCTATATGCATTACATCTAAGTTATGTTTCAGCTGCAGAGAAGACCAATACTCAAGGTCAAAAAATATGTTTCTTTTGGACCAGTTCAACTCGAAATCTGACCGGGTTATCCTCCCACCTCCAAAATCTGGATGCTTGCCTGGTAGACGATTAATTAAACGACCGAGTTGAGCTTCTATGTAAGTTGGGCTAAACTGTCTCGGAGGGTCTCGTGTCTCGGGTCTCCCGTTAAAGTCGAGACTTGTTCTCCAAGGATGGTTGGCATCTAAGAACCGGCGATGACCAACATAAGCACATTTACCAGTTACACGTATTAAAGGAGTGTCTTGGTTACAAGTTGGGCATGCCATGTAGCCTTGTCCGCTCCAACCTGATAGACTACTACGGGCTGGAAAGTCATTTATGGTCCATAACAACGTCGCCTTCATTGTGAAGTATGTGTTTGTTGCTGCATCTTTAGTACGTACACCTGTCTGCCACAATTGCTTAAGCTAATCCACTAACGGTCTAAGGAAAACGTCCATGTCTTTCCCCAGTGATTTAGGGCCAGGAATCAACAAGGTCAACATGAATGTGGACTCTCGCATGCATAGCCAGGGAGGCAGATTATATGTGGTGAGTATAACCGGCCACGTGCTATGAGTCGAGGATCCACTACCGTTGTTAAAGGGATAAAAACCGTCAGCTGCAAGCCCTAAGCGAACATTTCGTGGCTCCATCACGAAGTTTGGGTACTTTTTATCAAAGTCTTGCCATGCAGATCCATCAACTGGATGACACATAGTCCCATCTTCCGATCGTCCGGTACTATGCCATATCATATCTTTCGTTGTGTGCCTTGAACAATACAAACGTCGTAGTCTAGGCGTCAAAGGAAAGTATCGTAACACCTTACGAGCCACCTTCGTGCCTTTTGTGTCTTTATCAACCCATCGACTCTCATTACAAACGGGACAATTTTGCAAGGACTCGTTCTCTTTCCAAAAGAGAGCACAATCATTTGTGCACACATCTATCATCTCATATGCCAAACCAATCTTCTTAAATGTCTTCTTAGCTACATAATACGAAGGGGGAATCTTGTTGCCTTCTGGCATTGACTCTCGCAACAACGAGAGGAGTCGATCTACTGCTTCATTTTGCAAATGGTACGTATCCTTTATATTCAAAAGCTTTGCTAAAAAGTCGATAGAAGAAAACTTGGTACAACCAGGATATAATGTTGTTTCAACTTCCTTTACCAGGTCTTCAAAATCATCAACAACACCGCTATTATCTCTATTCGAGTTCTCTTGGTTAAGGTATGTATCTTCTTCCATACGCTCCCCCCTAATGTCTTCAATAACGTTTACCATACTGTCTTGTGGCGCAACATCATTTACTTCTGCAATTGGAGGCGTGTCCCTGTGATAGGTCCACTTCGTGTATTCCTTCCAAAAACTGTTAATACGCAAATGGTATCTCATTTCTGCCGTAGTTTTTAAGCCGGAATTTTTACATTGGGTACACGGACATCTAACTTCATCGTGGTTTTTTATCACTCTTTCACACATATCGATAAATGACTTGAGTCCTTGCTTGTAGTGAGGTGAATGACGTGGGGAATCAATCCAACTTTTATCGATAGGCATTATGCAACTGAAAGAAAATCTAATTTAGGATTAACAAGACATGGGTAGGCTGCCAAACCCACTTTTTGAACACTTTATCTCTTATGTGAATGTGTATTACATGATTGTTTGTTTAAGAAAAAATCGGCAGCATTTCCTCTTAGCTCCCAAGTATATATGTAACGATATATATACCCGAGGAGCAAAGAGAAAATGATAACCGAATCCTTCTTAAACAAACAATCATGTAATACACATTTACATCCTAAATGAGATAAAGTATTCAAAAAGCAGTCCCAAGATAAACGGGGACAACCCGAAATTAATTTCTAAATCAATTTCGGGCGGGTATTTCTAAGCTCGTTATGTTTAAAACGATTAATTCAAACACGGGCACAGTTTTTTAAGCTTGTTATTTTCTTAATGATTGTTTTAAATTTTGGGCGGAACGTTATGTTTTAAATCATGATTTCAATTTCGATTGGGTGTTTTCTTAGCTCGTTATGTTTGAAATGATGAATTCAGTAGTCACGATTTTTAAGCTCGTAATGTTGTTCATAATGGTTTATATTTCGGGCGGATATTTTCTTAGCTCCTTTTGTTTTAAATGATGATTTCAATTTTGGCGGGTATTTTCTATGTTCGTTATGTTTTAAATGAGGATTTTAATATACAGAGGGTATTTCCTAACTAATATATATTTGTCAAATTTAAATATAAATGTTTTAAAACCTAAACACAAATATACAAATTATCAAACTTAAACTTTTTTTCTCAAACCTAAACATAAACATAGAAATTATCAACTTAAACATATTTTTTTTTCAAACATGACCATAAACATAGAAATCATGAAACTTAAACATAATGTATGCACATTAACACATACTTTATTTATAGACTTACAAACCCACATACATGCTTACATGCACCTACATAAACATACAAACATTCATCCTTACATACAAATTTACATACTTTATACAAACATACATAAACATAGAAATTATCAACTTAAACATATTTTTTTTTCAAACATGACCAAACACACATTTTGACCAAAACCACATCATTTATGCACACTTACATACACATTTGCATACTTTATAGAAACATACATACTAACAAACACATTTTTCACCAACATACTAACATACACCTACATACATACATTCATTCATTCATACACTTACATACCCACATACATGCTTACATACACCTACATACACAAATACATAGACTTTCTTATACAATTTGACCAAAACCACAAAATTTATACATACTTACATACACATTTGCATACTTTATACAAACATACATACTAACATACACATTTTTCACCAACATACTAACATACACCTACATACATACATTCATTCGTACACTTACATACCCACATACATGCTTACATACACCTACATACACAAATACATAGATTTTCATATACACATTTTCCCCAAATACACCTACATTATACATTTGACATACAAACATTCATCCTTTACATACACATTTGCATACTTTATACAAACATACATACTAACATACACATTTTTCACCAACATACTAACATACACCTACATACATACATTCATTCATACACTTACATACCAACATACAAACATTCATCCTTACATACACATATTTACATACCTAAACCAAAAATTATACAATTTCTAAACTTTAAAAAAAATATATATAAAACTAACCGTTTTTTTCAGGTTTCAAGTAGACTAAGACAGCTGAGACGAGGTGGTGCCGGAGAAGTTAAGGTGGTGACCGGAGAAGAGATGGTGGTGATCCGAATATTCTTCCATAAACACAAATATACACAAAAACGAGCAAAAATTAAAGCCTATAACATGTAAATAACAAAATAGAGAAGAGATTTAACAAAAACAAAGTTAAACTTACCGATTTGGGCAAAAAAACGCGGTTCTACGGCGGTGGTTCACAGAGATTTGGGGGGAAAATGAAGGAGGAGGGAAGAAAATGACGCTGTGTGGGCTTTTACGGAAAGAACAATACCGGCGACATATTGTCGCCGCTATTGACTTATTTGTCGCTGCTACTATGCTAACTAGGGTTAAACAGGATAAGATTTGTGTGGCTGGGGATTAAAGTGGGACACCAACCTTTAGCGGAGACACGGTGTCGCCGCTATTGATTATTAAATGTCGCCGCTATTGCTTCTTGAATCCCCAACCATTAGATCAGAATAATGATCAACGGCTGGGGATTGGGTTTGACGCGGATCGACCAATAGCGGCGACAGCTGGCCTGTCGCCGCTAAAGGTGTCACCGCTAAATGTGTCCTATTCTTGTAGTGCGTGATGTTTTTAAATGAAATAAGCAACGATACACAAAATACCAAAATTTAGTCGTGATATGGAATCCACTTATATAGATATGAATTGGGATGCACCTTTAATTCATGCTTTAATCCTACGTATGCACTTACACTCAACACCTCATGCACCACTAGAAACAATCACAAATAATAATAAAAAATATACTAACAAATCGCTAGGCTGAGGGAAAGTCAATTACATCAAAAAAAGGGAGTTGTCGTCGTTCGTGAGTGGGGGAGGAGTTTAGGGTTTGAAATATTTTGCAAAGAGGTTGAGTGTATCCCTTTTCATACATTCACGCATGCAAAATAAAAAGATGGGTTGGGGTCGGTTGGGCTTAGGGGAAACTGGGCCGAGAATGTGGACCAGAATGATGTGTGCGGTTTAAACGGGGTGTGCGACTCCAAGCACTAGTGTACGGCTAGAATGTGTGTTCATATAATCTAGACATTTACCATTTAATATGTAACAAACTCACAATCAGTATATCATAGTAATTCAATGTATTCAAACAAATTTAACAGGTTTACGCAACATAGGTATAATGACGACGTATAGTAAAACATGAATAGTAGCAATACAGGTCAAGTGTCATGAGATTTTGACAATGCTAACCTTGGGAGCACGGGTTGTCACAGGATTAGTTGTTGTCTGGTATGCATCAACTTCTATTCAACGGGTCAAAAAAAAACTAAATAGGTTGAAGGGTGTTTTAGACAGTTGAGCTATAGTTAAGCATTTTTTTTGTTTCTTTAGGGATTATGTGTTTCCATCTGATTTAACTGGAAACTACCTACACAGGGTTGTGATGGGAACTGGACTGGCATTGGATTCCTCATGGTAAGATTATATTTTTTTATATATTTTAGTTTATTCATTGTGCCTACAAATACTAGATGGTCTCATTTTTTTTATAAGTTAGAACATCGCCAAGTTATTAGAATTTTACACTCTATAGTAGAAATGGAACTCTACATTACAAATGATTTACTTCAAAAGCATCAAGTTAAACTGACACCTACACTTCCGTTTGATATGTTCATTTATGTCAAAACTTAGAAGACCAGCAGTCCTATAGGTGACTTTTCAATACCATTTACTTACTTGAATGCCTGTTGATTCTATGGGTTTTATCCCTAACATGCTAAATGGGTTAAATGGATTAAAGCATACAATCTACTAATTCCTTTTATATAAAAAATAATGTCATAAATTATATAACTTTCTGTTTTAATTCGTCAAAATTTGTATTCGGTAACCAAGCTAATTTATCTTGACCCATATCGAAAATTTCTGATGATGTAATAAGCCGCAAATTTCTATTAATGTTGTTTGATTGATTTTGTAGGTGAAACCCTTGATGTGAAAAACTCAATCATAGGGACCAATTAGAATGGTGATGAGAGACAAGTCAAGGAGCCACCAACTTCACAAGCCAAGCACAACATGATTGTCGCCAGCTGCCACCATTATCCAAATCTGGAAAAGTTGGGAGTTTATCACATCAAGTGGAGAGAAATTGACATCTAGAAGTGTGCAATTCATGTTGATTATGAAACATATTGTTGAATGGACCTGTGTCAATTGTAAGCAGTTGATTTTGTTTATATTCAGAGTTTTTTTTTCATATTACTATGGCAAAGTAGCCGTCCATCGGATGAAACAGTACTTTTATTGGTTGTTTGTAAGATTGATGTTTATTAGTTTAATTAAAAATCTTAATTTGTTCTCGTATGTTTCCATATTGCTTTGGTATTTGTTTGTATATATTGAATATTTTTATCTACATATAGTGTGGTTAATGCCTACACTTTAAAATATATTTACCAACACATCAACGTTTTTTTTTCAACACAAATTAAGATCAATACCTACACATCTTCAACATTTACCTACACATAATATTACTTTTACCTACACATAAGATTACTTTTACCCACACATATATTCATGCCACGTCAACTGCCATGTCGGATGCCACGTAATCTGCCACGTCGGATTCCACGTCAGTTGCCACGTCAGATGTCTTCTAAAGAAATTGTTATACTTTTAACCACACATATAATTGTCGTTTAGCCACACATATATGTGTTGGTATAGCTTGCTATATGCCTACATATAATTTATGTGTAGGTAATGACCTATATCCACAGTTATGAGCCTACACATCATTACACTTATTTTATATGTAGGTAAAGACAACTACCAACACGTTATATGTTGTTTCCCACATATACTTTGTGTTGGTAAAGAACCAAATTTCTTGTAGTGAGTGGACTTAGCCCAATTTAGTTTATAAAAGTGGACTTAGCTCAAATAGGTTGTGTATGAATGGGCCTAGCCCAAACTATTTTCTAAAAGTGGATCTAGTCCATAATAGTTTTTAAAAATTGGGTTTTAGTAAGTATTCTTTGTAGAGTGGGCTTTAGCCCAATTTAACTAAAAATAGATTTTAGTCCAATATTTTGTAAAAGTGGGCCTAGCCCAAATTTTATTTATGAAAAATGGACTTTAGCCCAAATTTAATTTATGGACTCATTTTAATTTAAAAGATTTGGGCTTAATCATAAATAATAATACTTGTATTTTTATAAAAATCTAGTTTTTATAAAAATTATTACTTATAGCAGCATTGGAATTGTCTTCTCAAATTCTATAATCTTAGATTTTTAAGTTTTCGCGTTTAAATTTTTAGTTTGTAGATTTTATATTTTTTGTTTAGACATTGTGTTTTTTATTTGGCATTGTGTTTTTTTTTTTTTTTTCCACATTATGTCTTCTTTGCGATTCATTATGTCTTTTTTCCTTGACATTATGTTATATTTTTCGGTATTGTATTATATTTTGTGATCAATTATGCTATATTTTGCGATCCCTTGTATTATATACCTCTCTAAATTTAGGAGACATGATAGAAGAGATTACTTATCATATAGATGCATTTATACCATAATTAATATGCAATTAATTATATATAAAATACACCAATCACTAATTCACAAAATTAGGGGAATAATATTAAGACCACAAGGGCGTTTACAAGCCACGTGGAAGCTTGTCAATGCCGTGCACACCAGCCCGGCCACGACGTGGAGGTAGGTGTCATTTGACGGTGCAAATCCCACAGGCGTTGAGACCAAATTCGTGTTGACGTGGGTATTAGTCTTTTCACAACAACGGTTATTTTTTTTAGAACTTAACTTTTTAAAACACAAAATTTTAAGCTATATAAACCATCCTCTACATTCATTTTTTTACAAACTCACATTTCACTCAATTTTTTATAATTTTTCTCCAATTTCCACTTCACAAAACCGGAAATGTCAACCATTCCTTGGACCAAAGAAGAGGATATCGCATAGTGCGAGTCGTGGGTTAAAGCCTTGAGCCATTACAACCGTGAATTCCGTCACGTTTCGGCTTGGCAGATTATTAGATTTGTTATACGGTAATCTTAGATCTTTATTCTTTATTTTAACTAATTTTTTTACGTCGCACGTTACGACGAAACCGAGTAAATGATAATGTAAAATAAACGATTTGAAAATAAAGCATTTGTTTAGAAACGCAAACCATTAGAACGATTTAGTTTATCATGGTACCGTTTTATGATACCAAATAAATAGTTTATTTTGAATACAACTTGGTTTTAACAACACTTATTATAGAATGTCAGGGAAAAAATTAAGCACAACTACGTATTTAAGTTTTTAGAAAAAAGTTATAACGTAAGTTATTAAAGAATCATCAAATTAATCCATAAATTAATATATGTTTTAAAAAAGAAAAACACAATTATTAAAAAATGGTAAAGGAAATATATATTTTTAAAAAAGGAAAAAAATAAAAATATGTTATTAAAAGTAAGGGCAAATTACTTTTTGAGTCCCTGTGTTTTAGTGGCTTTAACCTCTTGAGTCCAAAATCAAAATGTTTAACGCCCTGAGTCCCTATAGCCACTTTTCTTAAAAATTTGAGTCTAAATTTTTAACATTGTTAGAATTTTTTGGTTAACTATTGATAAATGACTAAATTACCCCTAGTTATAAAAAGTAATTTATTATCTTTTTCTCCATTCTCCCTCGAAAAAAACCTGCAACTTTCTATCTCCATTTTCTCTCTAAACCACCTTCATCCTCCCACCACCATCAACATCACACCACTACTACACTTCCACCGTCACCACCACACCACCCACCCAGAATGCACCTTGCTGTGTTCATCGACTGTTTTCACGACAGTTTCCATGCTGCACATCAAGACACAAACCATTAATTAATCCTTCGGAACTAGAAAAACATTCTACAGTCAAAACACGAACCAATAGGAATACAGACACATCAACTCTGAAAATATTAACAACTCCACAATACCATGCATGGGTTATTTGGCAAATCGCCAAAAATACAGTCTAATTGTTCTGTAATACCGTAAACATATGACCAAACAATTTATTTAGCTTCAAAAACAAAGTTTGTGAGGGTATTGATACATCCCTACTTTTTAAGTGCACATCCCCCAGAGGTGGCATATAGGGCAATAAGGGGAGTATATAGTGTGAAAGCAATTAATGTATCAGAAAAAGGGTTTTGATAAGCCTCTCATTGCCCTATGAGAGGCGTATAAGGTTGTGGTAGTTGGAGCATTAAACCCTATACGCCTCTCATTGAGCAATGAGAGGCTTATCGGCACGACTTTTGATGAATTTAAGGTATAATTACTGACATGAAAGGGAGTTCAGTGTGAAAAAGCATGAAAGTGACCCATATGACCCTTATCGACCTATACGACCCTTATCGACCAAAAATGTTTATTTACCCAAGCATACGAGATTTATTTGATTCAAAATTTTTCAAACTCACAAAATACCGTTGAAATGATGAAAATTCTTAAATAAAAAAGTTGGTTGAGACTGTAAAGCATAAAGATGTCGTTTTGGGACATTGGTAATATTTTTGGCGAAGATTCGAACCAGTCGTACGTCTCCGAAAGTGTTTGGTTATCCTGCATTGATCGAGGTGAGGAGGAGGTTGTGTCCGTGCCTCATTGTGATGACGGGGGCGTGCGACCCGTGTTACATGACTTGAACCAGGTGTTTGTAGATGAGGGGGAACCATCTTACATTGCCCAAAGTTATCCACGACACGAATACGGGACTTACCATTCGTATACGAAAAACCAACACAAGTTAGAGTTTGAGGAAGGTGCCAAGGAGTATGAGGAAAATGATAACGAAGTCGAAGAAGGTGCTAACGACTTTGAGGAAAATGATAACGAAGTTGAGGAATGTGCTAAGGACTTTGAGGAAAATGATAACGAAATCGTGGAAGGTGTAATGCACTTTGAGGAGGGTGTTGACGACGACGAACCTGCTAACAAGGAAGGTGTTCACGACGATGAACGTGCTAACGAGGAATGTGCTAATGACGAGAAAAAACAAAAAAGGTATGACACAACCGTCAATTACGTGTTATTCATGTTATATAATGTTGATATAATTTTAGAGTGAAAAAAACAATTATGTATACGTGTTATTCGTTATATATAATTTTTATTAGGTAGGAGAAATCTAGAAAATGGTCGACCCGTCCGACCTTAACCCGAACCCGACCCGAAAATTGTGTCGTACATATTAACCCGATTTCCTTATCATTTTGGTGAAATATTATATATGTTCTGGTGAAATATTTTGTTAAAAATAGATTACTTAGGCTTGTAAATGAACCGAACGAACACGAACGAGGCATGTATACTGATTAAAAGTAGAAAATGTATGACACGAAATTTCATACAAACCCAAAAATGTGTCATACATATTAACCCGAACCCGATGTTCAACCCGAGTTTTTTATTGTTTTTTCGACAAATTAATATATTGATTTCATTTATGTGGATTTCGAATAGAACTCGACAAAAAGAAGTTACTGACTTGTATTAGGTATAGCATCCGTGAAACATAGTGTACGCAACGAATTTATTAATGTTTCTCTTTAATATAATTTAAATATATTGTAACATCCGTCAAATATAGTGTACGCAACAATTTTTTTATAAATTTTTTTTAATTAAAGTGCTTCATATAAAAGAAAGGAGTACAAAATAAAAGAAAACTATTGTTTTAAAGGGATTTAAAATTGTTGACTCAAAATAAAAATGAAATCTGTTTTTGTTTTTTTTTTTTTTGATAAAAGGAATTAATTTTAATATAAATAAATGAATAATAAAAAATTTCAAAAATCCAAAAAACCGGCCCTAAACCAGTTTCAACGTGGCTCGAACTCGTGACCTCCTAGTTAAATGCACCCGTCCCTTCCACTAGGACAAGTGTCTCACTGCACCCATTGATTATCCCGGTTCTTTTTTCTCTTATACTAAGTTTCATAGATTCAAAAAGGAAAGTACAACTCCTATACGCCGCTTATTGACCCATACGGCTCTCATTGACCACAAACACTTTCCCAACTTCAATAAAGGGTAAAATAGATCTAAAATTTGAAAACTCACACACTAAAACACCAAGAACACACACACAAACGCTCTGGACCACACGATTTTCATAAGAAAAACTCTAGACCACATGATGAAGGTTACTTTGTATTCCAAATTTTATTGCTTAATCTTCAATCTTTTTTTATTTTTTTGGTTTTATTTCCGCAGTTTGTGGTGGTGTTGGGTTTGACGATGGTGGGGGATTGATGGCGGTGGGGGATTGACGGCGGTGGGAATTAACGGCGGTGGGGGATTGGTGGCGGCGGGGGATTGACGGCGGTGGGGGATTGACGGTGGTGGGGAATGACGGCGGTGGTGATTGACGGCTGTGGTGGTGGTGGTGGTTGTGGTGGTGGGGATTGACGGCTGTGGTGGTGGTTAGGAGGGTGTGGTGGTGGCTGTGGTGGTGGTGGTTGTGGTGGTAGGGATTAACAGCTGTGGTGGTGGTGGTGGTTATTGTGGTGGTGGTTAGGCGAGTGTGGTGGTGGCTGTGGTGGTGGTTGTGGTGGTGGGGATTGACGGCTGTGGTGGTGGTGGTTGTGGTGGTGGTTGTGGTGGTGGTGGTTGTGGTTGTGGTTGTGGTGGTGGTTGTGGTGGTGGTGGTAGCGTAACCCTACCCGACCCCCGGCCCGACACGTTTTCCGGGTCTAGATTTTAAATGTGCATATGTTATTTTTATTAAGTAATATTTTTATTATTAATATTATTATTATTATATTTATTATTTTTAACAATATATTTTCGGATGCCGGGTCTAATGCTATAATTGTATGTTTTATTAACAGGATATCGAAAGTCGGTGTTCTAATGATGGTGGTAGCGTAATCTTTATGGAGAAGTACACTGCGTTCATATTTCAGATTCAAACGCTTAACTACGTTCGTATTCCAGATTCATGCACCGGAACGTCCACCAACGACAATGCTTCTGCATCACAATCTCGAGGGAGAACTCCTTCTGTATGGATTGGTTGAAGCGGATATTTACCGGTGACTGTGAGGGTGTGATTTGTTCTTTGATGCTGCATATGGGGTAACGGTACACAACGAGAATGCTTCTGCACCAATCATCTCGGGTCGGAGGTTCTTCATGTGGTAATGGGGAAGCGGAAAGCACGTTTACCATGGAATGCATCCTTAAACTTGATAGCAACAATATGGTGACCGAATAGAGATCTGAATAACCGATACAATTTGCAAGAATTTAAGAATATGTAACAGTTAGCGATTTAGGGTTTAGGGTTTAGGGTTTAGTCGTTACATTTTGTATTAAAGTGACATGTTTTTTTTATTAATATAAAACGATGTTTCATGTATTTATCGTGTTATGGTTAATAAATGACAAGTGAAAAATAATTAAAGACATAATAATAATTGATAAATAAAAAATTTGACATTTTATAATACACACAATTCATTTCATAAAATATAAAATATGAAGTTTTAAATAATAATAATAATAATAGTAATAATAATAATAATTTAATAAATTTTCTGTTATAATTAATTTAATAAATTTTCTGTTTTAATTAATCCAATAAATTTTCTGTTTTAATTAATTTAATAAATTATCTTTAATGTTTAATTAATATGTTAAGATAATGGTTCATTTAATAATTTTCTGTTATAACCAATAAATAAACATTAAAGGAAATTTATTTAATTAAGATTAAAAAAAACCCAAAAAATGCAAAAAAAACCTCCTCTACACCCAGATCGAACCCGTTACCTTTCCCTTAAATGCACCCGTCCTTTCCACAGGGACAAGTGTCTCACCCATTTAGTATCCCGATTATTAATTTTCTTATGCTTATTTCCAAAGATTTAAAAAAGAAAAAAACCTATACGCCTCTCATAGACCCATACGCCCCTCATTGATCCAAAAACTACTTTTCAAGTTTGCCATTCCTACCCAATTTTTTTTAATTTATATTTTTATAACCGGGTATGGGTATGGGATTAAAAACATACCATATTGTGGCAAGTGTAAAATTGACGTCCGGGATTAGCTTCAGTCCAAGATGTTCTTAGTGCAGCCGTCCTACCACATTTGCAAACAACCATTGTGAATTTGTGATTGTGAAGATGGTGTATATTTCTGAATTTGCAAACAAACACTGTGGCAAGTAAGGATGACAAAAATACCCGACATTTGCAACCAACATATACAAGCTTTAAAAAAAACAAACCAGTATGCCGCTCATAGGCCCATACGCGCGTATTGTGGGTATGGAGGCTGACAACTTTTCAGCCCATATGCCTCGTATAGCCCGATGAGACCCATATACATCTACTTTTTCTGAAAAGTTGACAGGACATTTATGACACCCCACTTTCATACGCGGCTCATCGACCCATACGGCTCTCATTGAACTTCAGTTTCATTTCTTTTTATAGTTATAACGAACAAGTACATATGTAAAGGTATTTTTTGCACCGAATTCTGGAGCACATGATGACAATCCGGAAAGGGACCACACGCATCTCTCGTATAGTTTTCGCTCTCGTATCGGTCTATACGGTTGGAATATTCAAGGTTTGTTTTTTTGTGGTTTTATTTTGGCCGTTTGTGGTGGTGTTGGGGTTGTGGTTGTGGCGGGTAAGTGGTGGTGGTGGTGGTGGTGGGTCGGCTAGGGTGGTTGTGGTGGTGGTGGTGGGTCGGCTGGGGTGGTGGTGGGTCGGCTGTGTTGGTGGTGGTGATGGTGGTGGGTCGGCGGTGGTGGTGGTGGTGGTGGTGGGTCGGCTGTGGTGGTGGTGGTTCGGCTGTGGTGGTGGTAGTGGTGATGGTGGTGGGTCGACTGTGGTGGTGGTGGTGGTGGTGGGTCGGCTATGGTGGTGTTTTTTTTTTTACAATATTTTCGAATGCCGAGTCTAATGCTAAATTGTATTTTTTATACAGGATATTGAAAGTCGGTGTTTTGACAGTGGTGGTAGCGTAATCCTTATGGACAAACTACGTTCGTATTTCAGATTCATGCACTAGAACGCCGATCTAGGATTACGTGTTATCGGAGTAGCCTGTTGCCTCGTCAGCTCCCAGTGACGCTAGCCAATGCAGTCTGCCCCGTGACATGTCCTTCCAAGAGAGGAGTTCATTAGTGTTCTCATGAGCCTTCCACCAACGGGAATGCCACTTCGCTCACCATCCTGACAAGACGCGGAAGACTGGACGGTGGTTGATAAACGAAATGCCGACTCCACTGCTCCAACCTCCTGATCCCTTGTGCCATCTCAGTGTGGTAGATGTGAAGCAGAATCCCGTTGGAAGGTAGGGTTCGGTACGCCATTCCAAGACAGTCGGCCTGTCTCAAAATTGTGTATGCTGCACCCATCGTTTTCCTTCAAGAATATGTAACAATTAGCGATTTAGGGTTTAGGGTTTAGTCGTTACATTCTGTATCAAAGTTACATGTTTTGTGTATTAATATAAAATGATGTTTAATTACATTTTGAATTACGTTTCTTGTTGCGTGATGGTTAAAAAACGACAATTGAAAAACAATTAAAGACATAAAAATTTGACATTTTTAACATACACATTGCGTTATGGAAACAATTAAACACATAATAATAATTGATAAATAAAAAAGTTGACATTTAATAAAACGTTATAATATATACATTTAATAAAAATATGACATTTAAAAGTTTGATAATTAAAGATGTAATAATACTCATTTAGTAATATTAAATAAAAGTCGTTTAATAAAATTTTGACATTTAAAAATTTTGACAATTAAACAAATAATAATAATTCATAAATAAAAAACTATGTTATAATATATACAATTTGTTTTATAAAAAATGACATTTAATAATACTTATAAAAAATTGGCATTTTATAATATACACAATTAATTTCATAAAAATATGAAGTTTTTAATAATAATACTTAATAAAAAAAACATATGCACATTTTTTTATTAAAAATATACACAATTCATTTCATAAAAATATGAAGTTTTATAAAACTAACACAATTTTTTATAACAACATTTTATAAAAGAAATATTAATTTTCTTATATAAATATTTCACAACTTCCCCATACAAATACCCTATCAAAATAAAGTTTCTTACATCCCAATCATTGGTAATCATTGGCCGACACCCAATAATTGGCATTAATTAGATGGTAGGAACCATTTTCAAACGTATTGGGCAATGAGGGGCGTATTGATGGGGCCAGTTTGAGGCGTATTGGGCAATGAGGGGCATTTAGGGTTAGGGGATGTGTAAATACTTTTGGGGGAATGTATAGATACCCTATCCGAAAACAAAATGATCCAAAACAATCTCTGTGCATAATTCACACCAGAAAAGAAAAGAAAAACATGATACTGCTTATTTCAAATCAATCTCTATTCTAACAAAACAAGCAACAGAGGTAAAAGCAGTGTTGTAAGAATTGGTAGACGCTAGTAGACATGTTTTAACCCCATCAGTTGACCCATTTTTTAAGTAATTGAAGGGAATTTATAAGGGCCACCGTTGACCGCCTAGCGATTAATCGGTGAACCTCCGATTAGTTGTAACAACTGTCACTTTTCCGTACATTCCGTACACTAATTGAACAGTAATCTGTGCTTAAATAGTTGTGCATGATCTAGTTTACAAGACAAATGAATTTTTTATTACTGTTATATACATACAATGGCATTTCATGATACAAGACTTTATTCGTTGCTACATGCAACACGAGATAGTTCAAATGATACACAGAACAGAATTGGCACCAATACCAGACAAACAGAAAAATGCTGACGAAGTTCAGTACATACACAGACAGTATTTTGAGGCCCAGTATGAGCCAGAGAAGACGTATTACACTAGCATAGTGCGTAGGAAAGTAAGGACCACAAAACTGTCTTTCTAGATGAAAGACAAAGTGCCGAAAAGTGCCTAAAACTCACGTAAAGTGCAAAATTCTGCACTAATCAACAAAATTCAGCATTTTAACATGCTAGTCACCTGCAAAAACATGACAAAATGGTCCTGAATACTTTCCTAAGTGTCGGGAATTAAAAGTGTCACTAAAAGTTACATAAAGGACGCTTTACGGAATAACTTAGCACTTTAACGGATCGGTATCTAACCAAACAACCGAACATTACCCGGAACACCAAAATATTGCTAGAAGCATTGTTTATTTATTTTTGAGCTAGTTATGGTTCCTGAACACTCTAACACACTATATAACACATGGTATGCATTAAACACTAAATACCACACTTAGATTGGAACTAATAACTTAACCATTATTTGAAACCCAACCAAGTACCCCCCCCCCCCCCATATATGGGACGGTCACATAGGACCCACCAAAATCTCACAAGATTTTCCCTAATCTTCCTAAATCTCTTACTTAAATCCTTCTTGGATATGCCATGATCTTGCATGTACTTTTAGAGACATATAACCCAATGGACAATGGCATTTGATGAAGCATAAGTATACATGAACTCTTACACCACACATCACACCACAACTCCTCCCTCTTCTCCCTTAGAGCTACGGCCCAACACCCCCTTTCATCATCATCATCCTTCAAGCCATTTCCAAGTAATCTAAGTTCATCCTAAGGTGAAACAAGCATCACTAAGAAGGTGGGAAGCAAAGGAACTTGAAGGACCTCCTTTACAAGCTTTTATCCACCCCATTTGTGTCATTGTTCTTCCCTAGCTTGAAGCTAGTAGTAAGATCATCTTAACCCTTGTTTACTTTCTATTTTTAGTGGTTAAAGATTATATTATGTTGAATCATATGAACACTAAAGATCATACACATAAGTCTTGAACATAAAGCTTTACATAATATGAAAAATGGATGAAACATAATGAAATATTACTAGAATGATGTTGTCTTGGTTACATTGATGATTGGTTGGTGATTTCTTGGTAATCATCCTATGAAACTTGTTAAATTATAATTGAAAACATGAGTTAACAAGTTAGGAGGTGATTAGGGGTTTATACAAAATGAGCACCTTCATATTTAGACATGAACTTGACAACAAAGTGATTTCTTGAAATATAGGTAAACAAAGTGAGTTGATGACCGTATGGATCCGAGATTTACAAATGATTGTTCTAAATAAATCAAGTTCAAAAGATGATTTTTGAAAGATCAAAACTTTTCTTGCACTTACGTTATTTTTGGAGATAAAATAAGTGTAAATATGCTAGTAAAACAAGAAGATGTGGTAAATAAATATTTTTGTAAAAAGTATTCACAAGTTGTAAACATCTAGAAAACCCGAGAATGAAATTTTAGCAAAAATAAATACATTTTGGAAGGTAACTAAGACCACTAAATACTTTACCAAGTTACTACGCGTTATCGTGAAATATCAAGTTCATGTTATTAAGTAAAGTATATAGTTTATACACTTGATAAGTGAAATATTGTTTAGAGTGTGATTGTTGATTGTTTGAATGATTTTTGGAAAAGAAAATGATATGCTAAATAGCATGGACACCTCCGTTTTCAAAGGAAACTATGGCGAAATTTTCTAAAAATATAAACACTTAGAAAATACTTTCTAAACAAGTGTTTATATGTATGTCCTAAACATTGGTGTTTCCAAATAAACTTTGCCATAGATTTTATACAAGAATACAAGTATTGGAGGTTGATTTTTGTAAATAAAGATGGATAAATATATATTTAGAATATATATTTTATATCAAAGACACATTGTGTGATTGTGTGTATACTCCGTGTATTAGTTGTATTATTTTATGATTTAAGATAATATAACTTAACAAAATACCAAGAATCTACAATCCAAAATAATACCAAGAATCACAAGGAATAAAGTATATAAGTTACACACGTAAATGTTGAGAAACCGAACGCAAAAACGTAACTTATAAAATATTCCGGAAAATACTCTTACAAATATATGTTTGGCAAATATAGTTTTGGATACAAGAAATGAAAATACGGTTTTTGAAAATATTACAAGAGTAATATTGTATTTTCAACCAAGAGAAAATCTATTATTTTTGGAAGCAAGAAATATATTTTCTTAGTATATTTAGAAGATATATAATTTTTGAAGAAAAAAATATATTTTCTTGACGATACATTATTTTTGGACAAAACAAGTCTACATATATTTTCTAAGTGAAAATATATTATTATGGAAACTACAAATACAAGAATACGAGAATACATGTGACAACCCTCAAAATTACATGTATACGTACGATTGATTAATGTTAATTAAAGTGCTTGATGACTGTGCTGAATTACTTAACTGCTTTCTGATTACTGTGTCATACTTACATGTGCTTGTTAACATACTAGTCTTGTGCAGAAAATTGACTAAAAAGTCCTGTATGTTTTCCTAAGTGTTGGAAATTAAAAATGTTACAAAAAGATATATATAGGACACTATATGGAATAACTTAGCACTTTAACGGAACGGTATACAACCGAACAACCGGACATTACCTGGAACACTAAAATATTGTAAGAAGCATTGTTTTTATTTTTCTGAGCTAGTTATGGTCCCTGAGCACTATAACACCCTACATAATATATGAAACACTTAAACACTAGATTGTTACACTTTAACCTTCCGCTAAATCACCTACTTACCTAATAAGTTTCACTTAACCCCCCCCCCCCCTTGTGCCATAAACGGCCCCCAGTGGCTCCACTCCAATATTTTTTAAAAATCTTCTAAAATCCCCTAAATGATCCTTCTTGGAAGTTGAAAGATCATGTTGGTACTTGTTGGAACATCTTACCCATTGGATAAAACTCAAGAGACTTGATTATATGTGCCATACACCTTCATCATCTTCATCACAACTTCACAAACTTCTTCTCTCCCTCCTCCATAGCTACGGCCGAACACCCCTCTTTGTACACCCACCATTTTCGATTTTGTTCACCTATTTCAAGTGCTTCTCAAGGTGCAAGGAGGTGAATTAAGAAGCTTGGTGAGCACGGATCTTGAAGGACCTTCTTGGTTTGCTATTAACCACCTCTTTTCTTCTCTTGATCTTCCCTAGCTTAAGAGCTAGTAGTAAGTCTCTTGAATCCTTATTTATTCCATGTTTATGGTGGTTAATAGTTATATTAAGATGATATCTCAAGAACACTAAAAGATCATACGCAAAAGTCTTGAACATAAAACTAACTTGATGATGAAATATTGTTAAAATGAAGAAGTAATGTTAAGTATGAAGTTGTTTTGTCATGTTGTTGATTTCTTGATGTTTATTTGGTGATTACTAGCAATAGGGTGGTTAGTCATCATATGAGACTTGTTAAGTTATGAGTTAAAACATGGCTTAACAACATAGGGATGATTATGTGTACATGAAATAATCATCCACTAGTGAAAACATGAACTTGAAAATAGGATGATTTTCTTGAAAAATAATAAACCAAGTAAACTAGTAATCTTGTAAATCCAAGTCTTAAGGATGATTTTTCTAAACAAACCAAGTCAAAAAGACGGATCCTTGAGAGGTCATGATTCTTACACTATTTTCGAAGGAAATGAGTTTATAAGCACTAGTAAAATAAGAAAAGTTGTAAATAAATATTTTTGTAAAATATGTTCACAAGTTGTGAACATCCAAAAATCCCAAGAATAGGATTTTAAATAAAGCAAACACACTTTGGAGGGTAACTAAACCCACTAAACACCCCACTAAGTTACTACGCGTTTTTATGAAAAACCAAGTTCATGTTGTTATGTAAGAGTGCATTGTTTTTGCACTTGACTAGTATAATGTTGTTTGGTAACTTGTTGTTGATTGATTGAATGATTTCCGAAAAGAAAATGATATGCTAATAAGAATGGATACCTCCATTTACAAAGGAAACTCTGGCGAAATTTTCTAAAATTCCAACACTTAGAAAATTTTTTTCTAAAACAAGTGCTACAAGTATATCTTTAGCTTTGTTTTCAAAATAAACTTCGCCAAAGGTTTTGTTACAAAATACAAAGTATCGGAGGTTGACTTTTACAAGTAAAATGGATAAATATATATTTAGAATAAATATTTCATTTAGAACACTTGTGTGAATACTTGTTTATTTTGTGAGATAGTTATATTATTCTAGGGTAAAATAATGTAACTTAACAATATAACTTGACATTTGAATTGTGTGGTATGTGATAGAAGTAATGAGTAAATAAACCATACGTAGGATACGCGTTATGCATGAGAAACTGATTGTTATCCGTCCCTTATTAGGACGTGCTTGATTTCTGATTATTAGAGTAACTAATCTAACCGAGCAAACCAAGGTGAGTTCACACACTTTCTAAGGCATAGATTTCCGGTGGTTGGGAATGGGTTAAAGAATTTAAAACGGAATCTACATATCCTCCTTCGGTAGGATATGTACGGCCATCCTCCATGGGTAGGATGCCAATATTAATCTTGCGTATTCTCCTTGGGTAGAATACGTACGTTCGTCCTCTTTGGGTAGGACAACAACCTTAAAACTTACTAGACAAAACTCTATCATTAAGTTCCTCATTTTATATCGACTTAATAGCCGAGGTCAATGGCGAGCGGGTCATTAGTTAATAGCGCTATTAGGTTTAACAAACCTCACACCGTGCCGTTCGGACGGGCGTGTACTAATGGACTATGGCAAACTGTCAATGATGATAGACATTGACGTAGGGCACAACTAATGTTCGTCAGTTGTCGATATGGTAACGGTCTAGTGGTTCATATGGGGAAGCCCCCACTGATCATGGATATGGTTTGGGTAATGAAGAAGGAACTGGTTAATCATACTTTCAACTATGGGGTAACCCCCACGGCAATTAAGCCAACGAAAGACAAACCATGTTTTCGGAAACAACTTAAAACTAAACAACCAACCGTGAACTCACTCAACTTTGTTGTTGACTCGTTGTTACATGCCTTACAGGTCATTAGATGCTTATGGAGCTTGCACGAGGAGGAGGTCGTTGTGGGATATGGACTGTTATGTCCCATGCTAAACATTTAATCCTTATGAACTTACTAAACTTACGTATTGGAATTTAAACTTATGAACTATGGAACTTATGTTTTAGTTTCACGTTTTATGCTTCCGCTGTTAACTTAAGGTTGGTTACTTTCTTTTGGTCACCAATCGTATTGTGGTTGGTTTCATTTACTTAATTACGTTGTTCAATATGATTGGTGGCTCGATCCTGGTCATGTCACGCCTCCAAGCGGTGATACTCCGCATGGTGGATTTTGGGGGTGTGACAGATTGGAATCAGAGCCATTGGTTACAGTGAACTTGGTTTTAAAAAGGGAAAAGCTTTTTGACAAAACCAGACTATAACCTGTACAGTGCTCAACGATCCACAACGACGCTTCGCTCCACGTGCAAGACTCGACACAATAGGTGGTATGATTTATGTTATATTGTCGATTAGATAGTTCACACTGTGCATTAATTAACGTGATAATTGCTATTTGAACCTTGTGTGCTTACTCTCTACTATCGTCCCACACTTACGCACTTTCGCGACACTTTTCTCACTTACGTTGCTTCGTTATGAAGATCATGAACGGACGCGGAGGACGTATCAACCTAACTCAAGCCCAGTTGATGGCTTTGATCAATGAACGGGTTGCTGAGGCACTCGCAGCTGTCCCTACAGGAGGTATAACCTACCATCTCAACTCATCTTAGGACGTTTAGATCCTACCTTCGCAAACCAACCCTCGTGCTTAACCTTGTCTTTTGTTCTCGCGCAACAGGTCAACATGCTCAGCCTCCTGTGTGCACGTTCAAAACATTCATGGATTGCCGACCTAGTACTTTCAGCGGCACAGAAGGAGCTGTAGGCCTTCTTCACTGGTTCGAGAAGCTTGAGTCTGTTTTCGAGATGTGTGAATGCCCTAAAGATCGTAGGGTGAAATATGCTACTGGAACACTCGAAGGTGCTGCGTTAACCTGGTGGAAAGCACAGGTTCAACTGCTAGGGCTGGCGATTACTAATGCCACCCCATGGAACGGTTGCAAAGAACTGATCAAAGAAGAGTACTGCAGTCGTGATGACATCCACAAGCTAGAGGTAGAATTTTTCAATCTGAAGATGACGGGGTCTGAAATCGAGGCATACACAAAGAGGTCGAACGAATTAGCTATCCTGTGTCCCACTATGGTGGATCCTCCTATCAAGCATATCGAGCTATACCTTAAGGGTTTGGTGCCAGAAATTCAAAGCCACGTGACCTCAGCTAATCTTGGCACCATTCAGCAAATCATCAAGTTGGCTCATCGTCTCACTGATCAGGCAGTTGAGCATAACAAGTTGCCCAAGCGTATTAGCGCTACTACTACTAATGCTCCCAGTGATAACTAGGGCTGTAAACGAACCGAACGAACACGAACGAGACCTTGTTCGTGTTCGTTTGTTAAAAAATATATGTGTTCGTGAACCGTTGACGAACACTTATCGAACGGGATTTTATGTTTGTGTTCGTTTGTTAAGGAAATGAACTTGTTCGTGTTCGTTCGTGTTTGTTTGTTAATTTTAGGCAACGAACGTTGGCGAACACAAATGAGCACAAACTAATGTTCATGAACACAAATGGAAATAAATGAACACAAACAATCGTTCATGAACAGAATATATAATACACTGACACTTATTAAATATTTAATTTGTCAGAATTTTGATATATTTAAATAAATATAAAAGCTAAAAATATTAATGAACTATCAAACACAAGTGAACACGTTATCGAACGTTCACGAATATAAACGAACGATCGCGACCTCTGTTCATGTTTGTTCATTTAACTAAACGAACGAAATTTCTTGTTCGTGTTCGTTTGTTTAATAAACGAACGAACACAAACGAACTTCCCACCGAACGGTTCACGAACTGTTCGCCGAACGTTTGGTTCGTTTACAGCCCTAGTGATAACAAGCGCAAGTGGGATGGAAATTCGGGCAAGGGTTCTACTTCAGTTCAGTCTCAGCAGCGAAAGACCGATGACTACCAGAGTCCTGGCCAGCAATCTTCTGGTAATCAAGGACAGGGTGGATACCGAGGGAACCACCCCAAGTGCAACCGGTGCAACAAGCATCATAGCGGGCAGTGCCATAAGGGTCGTTGTCTGAGGTGTAACAAGTTTTCCCATGAAGCAAAGGATTGCAGGGGCGCACGACCAGCAAATCAGAATCGCCAACAACAACAACAAGCTCCACAGAACCACCAGCAGCAGCAACAGCAGGGCAATAAAGGATGCTTTCAGTGTGGCGCTGAAGGCCACTTTAAGAGGAACTGTCCTCAGCTGAACCAGAATCAGAACAACAACAACCAAGGAAATGGGAACAACAATGGAGGCAACAACGGGGGTAACAATAATGGCAATGGTGCAAGGGGACGTGTTTTCGTGCTGGGTCAGGGTGATGCAAGGAACGATCCCAGCGTGGTGATGGGTAAGTTTCTTCTGGACGACTTCTTTGTTACTGTTTTATTTGATTCGGGTGCCGATACTAGTTATGTGTCCTTAAAAGTTAGTCAAATGCTTAAGCGCACTCCAACACTTTTGAACACCAAACAAACGGTATAGCTAGCAAACGATAAAAGTCTCGAAGCCACACACATAGTTAAAGGTTGTAACCTCGTCTTAGCTGGTCAGACCTTCTCTATTGATCTTATTCCTATCGTACTTGGTAGTTTCGACGTCGTTATTGGGATGGATTGGCTATCTCATCATCAAGCGGAGATTATTTGCAAGGAGAAAATCGTCCGCATTCCTCGTTCTGGTAAAGAACCCCTCGTGATTCATGGCCACAAGAGTGGTGCTGTCGTAGGCATTATCTCTTTCCTTAAGGCCCAGAAGTGTTTGCGAAAGGGCCACACTGCCATTCTAGCACTCGTTACTGACACATCAACGGAAGAGAAAAGAATTGAAGACATTCCCATTGTGCGCGATTTTCCTGAGGAATTACCTGGTCTTCCGCCTCATCGACAAGTCGAGTTTCAAATCGAGCTAGCTCCTGGAGCAGCGCCCATAGCTTGAGCACCTTATCGTCTAGCTCCATCAGAACTTGAAGAACTGTCCACGCAACTACAAGAACTCTTGGAAAAGGGTTTCATACATCCTAGCTCTTCGCCTTGGGGAGCTCCAGTGTTATTTGTGAAGAAGAAAGACGGTACCATCAGAATGTGTATTGACTATCGCGAACTCAACAAAGTGACCGTGAAGAATCGTTATCCCCTCCCACGTATAGACGACTTGTTCGACAGTTGCAAGGGTCGAGCTACTACTCTAAGATTGATTTGAGATCGGGATACCATCAGCTGAGAATCCGAGAGGAGGATGTCTCCAAAACAACATTCAGAACTCGTTACGGCCATTACGAGTTTTTGGTCATGCCTTTCGGATTGACGAATGCACCAGCGGTCTTCATGGATCTCATGAACCGAGTATGCAAACCTTACCTGGATAAGTTCGTTATTGTTTTCATCGATGACATCCTGATCTATTCTAAGAGTTGGGAGCAACACGAGCAGCATCTGCGACTTATGCTGGAACTTCTTCGAGCAGAGCAACTGTATGCCAAATTTCTGAAATGTGCCTTCTGGCTTCGCGAAGTCCACTTTCTAGGCCACGTGGTAAACAAGGATGGAATTCATGTGGACCCATCCAAGGTTGACTCGATCAAGAACTGGCCTGCACCCCGTACACCAACAGAAATCCGCCAATTCTTGGGTTTGGCAGGATATTACAGAAGGTTTATCAAGGATTTCTCAAGGATTGCGCAACCTCTCACTTCACTAACACAAAATGGTGTCACCTATCGTTGGGGTGATACACAGGAATCCGCATTTCAGCACTTAAAAGATACACTTTGTAGCGCGCCTATCCTCTCATTGCCTGAAGGCACAGATGATTTTGTGGTTTACTGCGACGCTTCCATCCAAGGACTTGGTTGCGTGTTGATGCAACGTGACAAGGTCATTGCCTACGCATCGCGCCAACTTAAAGTTCACGAAAGGAACTACACTACGCATGACTTGGAATTGGGAGCAGTTGTTTTCATACTTAAGATATGGAGACATTACATGTACGGTACCAAGTGCAGCATTTACACCGATCACAGGAGTCTTGAGCATATCTTCAAGCAAAAGGAATTAAACATGCGACAACGTCGATGGGTCGAACTCTTGAATGATTACGAATGTGCGATCAAGTATCATCAGGGCAAAGCCAATGTTGTGGCCGACGCCCTCAGTCGAAAGGATACTATACCTAAGCGTGTGCGTGCGTCACAACTTACCATCCAATCTAGTCTTCCTACTCAGATATGAGATGCTCAGGTTGAAGCGTTGAAAGCAGAGAACATCAGGGCTGAGTCCTTACGAGGATCGGGGTAGCGGCTAGAACAAAAGGAAGACGGCGCCTACTATGTAACAGGGCGCATCTGGGTTCCACTCTATGGAAACTTACGCGAGCTTGTGATGGATGAAGCACATAAGTCTCGTTATTCAGTACATCCTAGTTCGGATAAGATGTACCACAACCTAAAGACTACGTATTGATGGCCTAGTATGAAAGCCAACATAGCAACCTACGTCAGTAAATGCTTGACTTGTGCTAGGGTCAAGGTCGAATACCAGAAACCATCAGGCCTACTCCAACAACCAGAGATACCTAAATGGAAATGGGAGCAAATTTCCATTGATTTCGTTACTGGCCTGCCTAGATCTCAACGCGGAAACGATACCATTTGGGTGATCGTGGATCGACTGACCAAGTCTGCACATTTTCTGGCCATCAAAGAAACTGATAAGTTTTCTACTCTAGCAGACGTCTACCTAAAGGAAGTAGTGTCAAGACACGGAGTGCTAACCTCCATCATTTCTGATCGTGACTCACGTTTTACATCTGAGTTGTGGCAAGCTATGCACAAGTCCTTTGGTTCTCGATTAGACATGAGCACGGCATATCATCCACAGACGGATGGGCAATCTGAACGCACCATCCAAACCCTTGAAGATATGCTTAGGGCATGTGCGACTTTGGCAATGGCTGGGAAAAACACCTCCCGTAGTGGAGTTTTCGTATAACAACAGTTACCACACCAGTATCCAGGCCACTCTGTTCGAGGCATTGTATGGACGGAAGTGCCGATCACCTCTCTGTTGGGCAGAAGTTGGTGACAGCCAAATCAATGGCCCAGAACTTGTAGTAGATACAACCAAGATAATTGCTCAGATACGGCAACGAATGGCGGCAGCTCGTGACCGTCAGAAAAGCTATGCTGATAAGCGAAGGAAACCACTTGAGTTCCAGGTTGGGGATCGAGTGCTACTTAAAGTCTCACCTTGGAAAGGTGTAGTTCGTTTTGGCAAATGAGGCAAACTCAACCCGCGATATGTTGGACCCTTCGAAATCGTTGAGAAGATTGGCAAGGTGGCCTACAAGCTGAATCTACCAGCATAACTAAGCGGAGTTCACAATGTTTTCCATGTGTCGAATCTGAAGAAGTGTCTGTCAGATGAGACCCTCATAGTTCCTCTCAAGGAACTTACTATCGACGACCAGCTGCAATTTGTCGAGGAACCAGTAGAGATTACTGATCGAGATGTTAAGATTCTCAAGCGTACCAGAATACCTCTCGTCCGAGTTCGTTGGAATTCCCGTCGTGGCCCAGAGTATACCTGGGAACAAGAAGACCAAATGAAACTCAAGTATCCCCAGCTGTTTGAGAAAAGTGAAGCCGCTACTGAGGCTGAAGATACTGCAGAATTTCGGGACGAAATTCCAAACCAACGGGGGGATGATGTGACACCCCAGGAAAACCAAGAAAGCAACGAAACTTAACTAGATTCCTCAGTAACCACGTGCTAAATTTCGGGATGAAATTTTCTTAACAGGGGGAGAATGTGACAACCCTCAAAATTACATGTATCCGTACGATTGATTAATGTTAATTAAAGTGCTTGATGATTGTGTTGAATTACTTAACTGCTTTCTGATTACCGTGTCATACTTACATGTGCTTGTTAACATACTAGTCTTGTGCAGAAAATTGACTAAATAGTCCTCTATGTTTTCCTAAGTGTTGGATATTAAAAATGTTACAAAAAGATATATATAGGACACTATATGGAATAACTTAGCACTTCAACGGAACGGTATTCAACCGGACATTACCTGGAACACTAAAATATTGTAAGAAGCATTGTTTTTATTTTTCTGAGCTAGTTATGGTCCCTGAGCACTATAACACCCTACATAATATATGAAACACTTAAACACTAGATTGTTACACTTTAACCTTCCACTAAATCACCTACTTACCAAATAATTTTCACTTAACCCCACCCCCCCCCCCCCTTGTGCCATAACTGGCCCCCAGTGGCTCCACTCCAATATTTTTTATAAATCTTCTAAAATCCCCTAAATGATCCTTCTTGGAAGTTGAAAGATCATGTTGGTACTTGTTGGAACATCTTACCCATTGGATAAAACTCAAGAGACTTGATTATATGTGCCATACACCTTCATCATCTTCATCACAACTTCACAAACTTCTTCTCTCCCTCCTCCATAGCTACGGCCGAACACCCCTCTTTGTACACCCACCATTTTCGATTTTGTTCACCTATTTCAAGTGCTTCTCAAGGTGCAAGGAGGTGAATTAAGAAGCTTGGTGAGCACGGATCTTGAAGGACCTTCTTGGTTTGCTATTAACCACCTCTTTTCTTCTCTTGATCTTCCCTAGCTTAAGAGCTAGTAGTAAGTCTCTTGAATCCTTATTTATTCCATGTTTATGGTGGTTAATAGTTATATTAAGATGATATCTCAAGAACACTAAAAGATCATACGCAAAAGTCTTGAACATAAAACTAACTTGATGATGAAATATTGTTAAAATGAAGAAGTAATGTTAAGTATGAAGTTGTTTTGTCATGTTGTTGATTTCTTGATGTTTATTTGGTGATTACTAGCAATAGGGTGGTTAGTCATCATATGAGACTTGTTAAGTTATGATTTAAAACATGGCTTAACAACATAGGGATGATTATGTGTACATGAAATAATCATCCACTAGTGAAAACATGAACTTGAAAATAGGATGATTTTCTTGAAAAATAATAAACCAAGTAAACTAGTAATCTTGTAAATCCAAGTCTTAAGGATGATTTTTCTAAACAAACCAAGTCAAAAAGACGGATCCTTGAGAGGTCATGATTCTTACACTATTTTCGAAGGAAATGAGTTTATAAGCACTAGTAAAATAAGAAAAGTTGTAAATAAATATTTTTGTAAAATATGTTCACAACTTGTGAACATCCAAAAATCCCGAGAATAGGATTTTAAATGAAGTAAACACACTTTGGAGGGTAACTAAACCCACTAAACACCCCACTAAGTTACTACGCGTTTTTTTATGAAAAACCAAGTTCATGTTGTTATGTAAGAGTGCATTGTTTTTCCACTTGACTAGTACAATGTTGTTTGGTAACTTGTTGTTGATTGATTGAATGATTTCCGAAAAGAAAATGATATGCTAATAAGCATGGATACCTCCATTTACAAAGGAAACTCTGGCGAAATTTTCTAAAATTACAACACTTAGAAAATTTTTTCTAAAACAAGTGCTACAAGTATATCTTTAGCTTTGTTTTCAAAATAAACTTCGCCAAAGGTTTTGTTACAAAATACAAAGTATCGGAGGTTGACTTTTACAAGTAAAATGGATAAATATATATTTAGAATATATATTTTATTTAGAACACTTGTGTGAATACTTGTTTATTTTGTAAGATAGTTATATTATTTTAGGGTAAAATAATGTAACTTAACAATATAACTTGACATTTGAATTGTGTGGTATGTGATAGAAGTAATGAGAAAATAAACCATACGTAGGATACGCGTTATGCATGAGAAACTGAGTGTTATCCGTACCTTATTAGGATGTGCTTGATTTCTGATTATTAGAGTAACTAATCTAACCGAGCAAACCAAGGTGAGTTCACACACTTTCTAAGGCATGGGATTTCCGGTGGTTGGGAATGGGTTAAAGAATTTAAAACGGAATCTACATATCCTCCTTGGGTAGGATATGTACGGCCATCCTCCATGGGTAGGATGCCAATATTAATCTTGCGTATTCTCCTTGGGTAGAATACGTACGTCCGTCCTCCTTGGGTAGGACAACAACCTTAAAACTTACTAGACAAAACTCTATCATTAAGTCCCTCATTTTATATCGACTTAATCGCCGAGGTCAATGGCGAGCGGGTCATTAGTTAATAGCGCTATTAGGTTTAACAAACCTCACACCGTGCCGTTCGGACGGGCGTGTACTAATGGACTATGGCAAACTGTCAATGATGATAGACATTGACGTAGGGCACAACTAATGTTCTTCAGTTGTTGATATGGTAACGGTCTAGTGGTTCATATGGGGAAGCCCCCACTGATCATGGATATGGTTTGGGTAATGAAGAAGGAACTGGTTAATCATACTTTCAACTATGGGGTAACCCCCACGGCAATTAAGCCAACGAAAGACAAACCATGTTTTCGGAAACAACTTAAAACTAAACAACCAACCGTGAACTCACTCAACTTTGTTGTTGACTCGTTGTTACATGCCTTACAGGTCATTAGATGCTTATGGAGCTTGCACGAGGAGGAGGTCGTTGTGGGATATGGACTGTTATGTCCCGTGCTAAACATTTAATCCTTATGAACTTATTAAACTTACGTATTGGACTTTAAACTTATGAACTATGGAACTTATGTTTTAGTTTCACGTTTTATGTATCCGCTGTTAACTTAAGGTTGGTTACTTTCTTTTGGTCACCAATCGTATTGTGGTTGGTTTTATTTACTTAATTACGTTGTTCAATATGATTGGTGGCTTGATCCTGGTCATGTCACGCCTCCAAGCGGTGATACTCCGCATGGTGGATTTTGGGGGTGTGACAATACATGTATGAAATACTCCCATCCTTGGGAAGGAAACACGAAAACAAATACTTGAAAAGTATTATAACTCTGGATGATGTAAAGACATAAAGGAAACGTAACTCAAAACATGAATACTAAGGCAAGGCACGGCCCACTCGTCTAATAGACCCTAGCACATTGTAGGTAGTCGTGTTTGCTGACGAGATTTGGGTTACGAGTACTGAAGACGCAAAACAGTGAGTTCATGCTCCCCCTTTTCTTTAACTATTTTTGGTTTTATAACTCTCGGGGGTGAGAAATACATGTTACAAATGTTACAATGTTTGCAAATGGTATGATACAAAAACAAGAAGCACTCTTGGTGAGAACGAGTACCAAGTATGATGCGTTTTAAGAAATGCCTATGAAATACTAGATCATGTGAGCATAGACTAAATACAGAAATGCCATTAATACTTAATTGGGGATGAGGGTTAGATCTAACGGGTACGGCCGAACCCCACTCATGGTCACAACTAGTACCTAGTAGTGCTTCGGAGTCCCAGTCGAGGTTAATCGACACAGTCGAGTGAAATCGACACAGTCAAGGGAAATTGACACAGTCGAGGTTAATCGACACAGTCAAGGAGTCATAACAAGTACTCCACATGTCCTCAAGGAGTCATAACAGATACTCCCATGTTCTCAAGGAGTCATAACAAGTACTCCCCATGTCCTCAAGGAGTCATAACAAGGACTCCATATGTCCTCACATGCCTTAAAGTCCTTGTAAAACATTCATGTACATACATGCTTTTCATACCTGTTTACAAAGGAGTCTTTCAAAGATTCACAAGAATTACAGTACAAAAACAAGACGCATGAACTCGCTTAACTTTTGTTGACGTTTTCCAAAATTACAGGTATTTCAGGTAACAGGATGGATCTTGGGCGCAAGTGTCGTAGCTAGAAGTAAACTTCAAGTTTAGATGTCATCCACTTTGTTGGTTTGTAACCTAGTCGAAGGTTGTGTTTTAAAAACTTGAATAACTAGTGTTTGTAATACTCAAATTTTATGAATGGATGAACATCATTTTGATCATGTAGTTGTTTATTACAATTGAATGCAATGTATTAAACCAGTCACACATCATACGCTTCCGCAAAAGACTTGGTGTGACAGTTTGGTATCAGAGCTTCGATTGTAGTGAACTAGGATACCTTCTCGAGTCTAGACTACAATCACTAGAGTTCTCTCATGAAAACATTTTACAAAAAGGTTTTCATTGCATTCACGTAAGCGCCAAGATCCACGAGTCAAACACTTTTCAAAAAGAGACAAGGCAAGGACATTAGTAGGGAATACCCTTAAGATAAGGTGCCAATTAAGGCATAGTCTACACGAGTTAGACATGCCAAAGATAAAATACACTCTTGGTGAAAACTAGTACCAAGTAGTGTTTTTGTCGTAAATCGACAACTAGAAAAATGACCCCCCAAAAACGAGAGTTATACGTGATATAATGCATCAAACTGCTTGTTTATGCTAAGTAGCATATTTATTATTGATATGCATATATACGAATAAGTGTACGGAATAAATGTTGACGTGAATACATACAAATAAGTGTACGGAATGATTATTGACGTGAACAAGATACTTTCGACTCCGACTCCTATTATTGTACGTAACTCGCACGATGAAGCTATCAACCTCGCGTTCATTGCAAAGCTCATAGCTAGAGTGATTACCAAACAAGATTCTGAGCTTGCTTCCATAGGAGATGGCTGTTTTTCCCTCTCGATCATGAAGGTGCCTGACTACGGTGATGATGACGAGGCAGAGTCGGCAACCTTGAACGAATTCTTGATCAACGGGACGAGATCCCTGCGGCTTATGTGAAGCAAGATTGACGACATACTTGACCGGAAAAGGAAGATGAAGTATTCATCTTGAAGGTGCCCCTCCAACTACTAGGAATTCTCTTTATTCCTATTTCATTTAATTATCGTGCCTATTCGCGCGTAACGATAACAAGTGTTAGCACGTGGACCACCTCAATGGTCCTTTCCATGATAGAGGTATAAGGACAGTAGTGTCCCCTCCTAGATCGATCATCTGCTTGGACGAGAGAAAATTGGGGTAACTGTGCAAGACAAGTTATTATTATGGGGGCCCACGTAATAACGACTTGTAGTGCACAGAAATCCTGATGGACTCTGCGGGTCGAGCTAATGAAAACCACACAAAATTAATCTATAGGTGTTCACACCTTCATCTGGTAGAACAATACATAGATCAGTGCTTTAGCACGTTATAAAGTAGGAAGCTTGCCTTAGCCTACTTCGTGACTGACACTTCTACCTGCATACAAGACGTTTGAGAAAACGACATTTAAACAAGTGAAGATGGGTAACATTCAAAAAGATTCAGCGACGTTACACTCTCTATCACCTCTACACGAACAACCCCATCTCTGGGAAAATATACACATCAATGAAGTTAATATAGCAGGAAATAACTGAAACCTAAATGACCAAGGCGATGTAACCTCGAGTTCATTTTATTACAAACAATAAGCCAAGTTGGCAAGCCTATGTGAAGGCTCAGTAATTGTTTCCTCGCTCATACATTGAGTATATATACATGTGAAATTGGGTGATTACATGATGGCTTATGGTGCTACGTACCTCATAGACAATTGGAATGTTGTCTAACCTACTTCATACCATTTTGACAGAAGAGAATGCCGCCCAGACGTGACACAAACACCAGTACGTTACCAAGGACAGAAGCCGAGTTGCAAGAACGCATCTCACAGGCAATTGCACGACATGAAGCCCTCCGCTCTGAGCACAGCGGTGGCACTACCGGAAATAACCCTCCAACTGGCTGCACCTATAAACAATTCCTGGACTGCAAGCCATTGAATTTTGATGGCACAGGAGGCGCCGTTGCTTTTGTTCGTTAGTCAGAAAAGACTGACTCCATTCTAAGAATGAGTAACTGTTCGCCCCAACAGAGTGTTACCTATATCTCAGGGTTGTTTTTGGATGGCGCACTCTCCTGGTGGAACCTTCAGGTTCAGACCCTTGGTGCAGATGCTGCTTATGCACTGAACTGGGACGAGCTCAAGGAAATGATAGAAAAGAAATATTGTTCTAGGGCTGAAATCCAGAAGCTTGAGGTGGAATTCTGGAATTTGAAAATGGACGGACCGAAGATTCCAGAATATGTCCAGCGATTTCACGACTTGTCTAGGGTCGTCCCCTACTTAGTCAAACCGGAATTCAAAAGGATTGAACGATTCATTTGGGGACTTGCACCTCAAATTAGGAGCTTGGTTACTACCTCAAGGCCTCCAACCATCGCAGAGGCTATCGATTTAAGCGTTACGCTTACTAAAGAAGCTCTACGTGCGGGAAAATTTTCGGAATCTGAGGATAACAAGAAAGAGACTCATGTGGAGTCATCAGGAAATAAGAAAAAGAAGTCTTCGAACCTAAAGGTGGGCACACAAGTCGGCTATGGAAGCTCTAAAGCAAACAAAAGAAAGAAAGGGAAACCGCCGCATGGCAGGAAAACTGATGGAGCCACTAATAAGGCCGGTGGTAAAATTTACTCGGGGACTAAGCCGAGGTGCGAGGAATGCAATTTTCACCATGAAGGTCGATGTCTGAGGCCTAAGTGCGGGAAGTGTGGAAAGGAAGGGCACAGCAAGGACGCGTGTTGGGCGAAGGACCCAGATGGAAGAAATAAGAGAATACCAGGTTGCTACAGATGTGGTGAAGCAGGGCACTTTAGGAATGATTGTCCTGGGAAGAAACAAGCAAGGAAGGGTTTTCACGATTGAAACTCGTGAAGCACGCCAGGATCCAGATGCGGTTATGGGTACGTTCCCTATTAACCAACCTAATGCATCTACTTTTAATTAATACTGGCATCAACTTTAACCTTGCATGCTTAGAACATAAGAAACTACTTTGCCTAGTTTCGAGTAAAATAGACGTCCCGTACTCTTTAGAAATAGGCATATAGAAGGCTAGTTTAAGCCGACGAAGCAAGTAAGGAATTATATTCTAGTAACTCAGAAGGTCGGAACCTTCTGTTACCATTAACTTGAGAAGTCATGATATGATAGTCAGCATGGATTGGATATCCAAGTATAAAGCCTGAAAACATCCCCGTTATGGAAGAAATTCCAGAAGCCTTTTTCTGAAAATTTGCCAGGAATGCCCCTCCGCAAGCGACAAGAGGAACCTCGTACCAGGAGCGGCACCAGTACCGAATGACGCCATACCGACTAGCTTCGTCCACGAAGTACGAGCCTCCGATATAACTGCAAGAGCTGCTAGACAGAGGAAATTAAGGACACGACATCCTTAGTTAAGGACACAAGGAGAAAGTTGATATACTCCACTTTGCATAAATTTCAGAAAGTTGAGAATCAGAATCCTTTGCCAAGGACTGATGACATGAAACATACAAATCGTCAGGTCATAGTTGCCACTCAAAGACCAACTTGAGGACAAGATGTCCTCAACTATGAATACAAGAAGGAAATATCCCTAAAACGACCTTTAGGACTCGCTTCGAGCATTATGAGTTCCTTGTCGTACCATTTGGCTTAACACATGCATCGACAATATTCATGGACCTCATGAATCGAACGTGTAAGCCATACCTGGATTAATCATGATTATACTTATTAACTACATTCTTATATGGCCAACGACCAAGGAAGGTCGTGAGCAACAGCTGCAATTTACCTTGCAACTCTTAGAGAAAAGAACAGCTATGTGCTGTGATGACGAGAAGCGGATTTCGAATTCGCAAAGTGAGAACCTTAAGATACATGGTGGATAAGAACGAAATTCATGCCAACCCTGCAACCAAGAGCTAAGGAGCTAGAGTTGCAGTTATGTGACTCTTCTCGACAAAGTCTCGAATGCACGACGATGCAACGAGACCACAACATTTCATACGCGACACATTGATTAAAGAATCATAAGAAGAAACCATGATCTAGATACAGTGGTTGCGCGCCGCAAATTTGACAACATTACTTGTAAGAAAACACTGCACGACCTTTACTGAACACAAGGGTTGCAGCACACCGTTGATCGTAAGAACTTAAATACTAACGTAGATGGACTAAGCTACTGAACGATGCAGACTATATGGACACGATACGTGTTTGTGTGATAAACTTTGACATAATAAATCGATCCCCGTCGTGTTGACCAGAGACCGGGAATAAACAATCTACTGACCCGCGTTGGTTCGGAAAAAAAAACTACAGGCAAACCGTTTAGATATGTGAACATATCAAGGCAGCTCGCGGAATACAGAAAGATTACGCAGATGAGCGGCGGAAATCGTAGGAATTTGAAACAAGAAGTATGGCTTTAATGAGAGCCTCTCCTAGAGAAGGCATGGTGTGATTTGGAAACCGAAAAGGTTGGATCCCCGGTGTAGGGATCAGAACCATTGTCCACAAGATGAAACTTCCAGAAAAAGATCAGTAGTGATCGCGACACATTCCATGTGTCTAGAGGAGTCTGACTCAAGGAACAGTCATTGTTCCCACAAATAAGATTCACGTCAATAACAAATGATAATACTATAGAACCTGTTAAGGTTTCGGACCAAGAGTCCACAAGATACAGAAAAGACATAATTGATTTACTTGAGTACAATAGAATTCATAACATGACCCAGAGTGCATGGGAACATGAAG
This sequence comes from Helianthus tuberosus, assembly GCA_030545235.1. Lineage (NCBI taxonomy): Eukaryota > Viridiplantae > Streptophyta > Magnoliopsida > Asterales > Asteraceae > Helianthus > Helianthus tuberosus. Next base: position 7,745,619 of record CM060434.1, on the reverse strand, counting down.
ACAAATTTTAAACACAAGTGACCACATTTGATTCACAACTCCCCTGCGACCGATGGCATCGCTTGAATTTCGGGACGAAATTCTTTTAACGGAGGGAGTCTGTGACAACTGTCACTTTTCCGTACATTCCGTACACTAATTGAACAGTAATCTGTGCTTAAATAATTGTGCATGATCTAGTTTACAAGACAAATGAATTTTTGATTACTGTTATATACATACAATGGCATTTCATGATACAAGACTTTATTCGTTGCTACATGCAACACGAGATAGTTCAAATGATACACAGAACAGAATTGGCACCAATACCAGACAAACAGAAAAATGCTAACGAAGTTCAGTACATAGACAAACAGTATTTTGAGGCCCAGTATGAGCCAGAGATGACGTATTACACTAGCATAGTGCGTAGGAAAGTAAGGACCACAAAACTGCATTTCTAGATGAAAGACAAAGTGCCGAAAAGTGCCTAAAACTCACGTAAAGTGCAAAATTCTGCACTAATCAACAAAATTCAGCATTTTAACATGCTAGTCACTTGCAAAAACATGACAAAATGGTCCTGAATACTTTCCTAAGTGTCGGGAATTAAAAGTGTCACTAAAAGTTACATAAAGGACGCTTTACGGAATAACTTAGCACTTTAACGGATCGGTATCTAACCAAACAACCGGACATTACCCGGAACACCAAAATATTGCTAGAAGCATTGTTTATTTATTTTTGAGCTAGTTATGGTTCCTGAACACTCTAACACACTATATAACACATGGTATGCATTAAACACTAAATACCACACTTAGATTGGAACTAATAACTTAACCATTATTTGAAACCCAACCAAGTACCCCCCCCCCCCCATATATGGGACGGTCACATAGGACCCACCAAAATCTCACAAGATTTTCCCTAATCTTCCTAAATCTCTTACTTAAATCCTTCTTGGATATGCCATGATCTTGCATGTACTTTTAGAGACATATAACCCAATGGACAATGGCATTTGATGAAGCATAAGTATACATGAACTCTTACACCACACATCACACCACAACTCCTCCCTCTTCTCCCTTAGAGCTACGGCCCAACACCCCCTTTCATCATCATCATCCTTCAAGCCATTTCCAAGTAATCTAAGTTCATCCTAAGGTGAAACAAGCATCACTAAGAAGGTGGGAAGCAAAGGAACTTGAAGGACCTCCTTTACAAGCTTTTATCCACCCCATTTGTGTCATTGTTCTTCCCTAGCTTGAAGCTAGTAGTAAGATCATCTTAACCCTTGTTTACTTTCTATTTTGAGTGGTTAAAGATTATATTATGTTGAATCATATGAACACTAAAGATCATACACGTAAGTCTTGAACATAAAGCTTTACATAATATGAAAAATGGATGAAACATAATGAAATATTACTAGAATGATGTTGTCTTGGTTACATTGATGATTGGTTGGTGATTTCTTGGTAATCATCCTATGAAACTTGTTAAATTATGATTGAAAACATGAGTTAACAAGTTAGGAGGTGATTAGGGGTTTATACAAAATGATCACCTTCATATTTAGACATGAACTTAACAACAAAGTGATTTCTTGAAATATAAGTAAACAAAGTGAGTTGATGACCGTATGGATCCGAGATTTACAAATGATTGTTCTAAATAAATCAAGTTCAAAAGATGGTTTTTGAAAGATTAAAACTTTTCTTGCACTTAGGTTATTTTTGGAGATAAAATAAGTGTAAATATGCTAGTAAAACAAGAAGATGTGGTAAATAAATATTTTTGTAAAAAGTATTCACAAGTTGTAAACATCTAGAAAACCCGAGAATGAGATTTTAGAAAAAATAAATACATTTTGGAAGGTAACTAAGACCGCTAAACACTTTACCAAGTTACTACGTGTTATCGTGAAATATCAAGTTCATGTTATTAAGTAAAGTATATAGTTTATACACTTGATAAGTGATATATTGTTTAGAGTGTGATTGTTGATTGTTTGAATGATTTTTGGAAAAGAAAATGATATGCTAAATAGCATGGACACCTCCGTTTTCAAATGAAACTATGGCGAAATTTTCTAAAAATATAAACACTTAGAAAATACTTTCTAAACAAGTGTTTATATGTATGTCCTAAACATTGGTGTTTCCAAATAAACTTTGCCATAGATTTTGTACAAGAATACAAGTATTGGAGGTTGATTTTTGTAAATAAAGATGGATAAATATATATTTAGAATATATATTTTATATCAAAGACACATTGTGTGATTGTGTGTATACTCCGTGTATTAGTTGTATTATTTTATGATTTAAGATAATATAACTTAACAAAATACCAAGAATCTACAATCCAAAATAATACCAAGAATCACAAGGAATAAAGTATATAAGTTACACACGTAAATGTTGAGAAACAGAACGCAAACACGTAACTTATAAAATATTCCGGAAAATACTCTTACAAATATATTTTTCGCAAATATTGTTTTGGATACAAGAAATGAAAATACGGTTTTTGAAAATATTACAAGAGTAATATTGTATTTTCGACCAAGAGAAAATCTATTATTTTTGGAAGCAAGAAATAGATTTTCTTAGTATATTTAGAAGATATATAATTTTTGAAAAAAAAATGTATATTTTCTTGACGATACATTATTTTTTGGACAAAACAAGTCTACATATATTTTCTAAGTTAAAATATATTATTTTGGAAACTACAAATACAAGAATCCGAGAATACATGTATGAAATACTCCCATACTTGGGAAGGAAACACGAAAACAAATACTTGAAAAGTATTATAACTCTGGATGATGTAAAGACATAAAGGAAAAGTAACTCAAAACATGAATACTAAGGCAAGGCACGGCCCGCTCGTCTAATAGACCCTAGCACATTGTAGGTAGTCGTGTTTGCTGGCGAGATTTGAGTTACGAGTACTGAAGACGCAAAACAGTGAGTTCATGCTCCCCCTTTTCTTTAACTGTTTTTGGTTTTATAACTCTCGGGGGTGAAATACATGTTACAAATGTTACAATGTTTGCAAATCGTATGATACAAAAACAAGAAGCACTCTTGGTGAGAACGAGTACCAAGTATGATGCGTTTTAAGAAATGCCTATGAAATACTAGATCATGTGAGCATAGACTAAATACAGAAATGCCATTAATACTTAATTAGGGACGAGGGTTAGATCTAACGGGTACGGCCGAACCCCACTCATGTTCACAACTAGTACCTAGTAGTGCTTCAGAGTCCCAGTCGAAGTTAATCGACACAGTCAAGGAGTCATACCAAGTACTCCCCATGTCCTTAAGGAGTCATAACAAGTACTCCCCATGTCCTCAAGGAGTCATAACAAGTACTCCCCATGTCCTCAAGGAGTCATAACAAGTACTCCCTATGTCCTCACATGCCTTAATGTAAAACATTCATGTACATACACGCTTTTCATACCTGTTTACAAAGGAGTCTTTCAAAGATTTACAAGAATTACAGTACACAAACAAGACGCATGAACTCGCTCAACTTTTGTTGATGTTTTCCAAAATTACATGTATTTCAGGTAACAGGATGGATCTTGGGCGCATGTGTCGTAACTAGAAGTAAACTTCAAGTTTAGATGTCATCCACTTTGTTGGTTTGTAACCTAGTCGAAGGTTGTGTTTTAAAAACTTGAATAACCAGTGTTTGTAATACTCAAATTTTATGAATGGATGAACATCGTTTTGATCATGTAGTTGTTTATTACGATTGAATGCAATGATATTAAACCAGTCACACATCATACGCTTTCGCAAAAGACATGGTGTGACATTAGTGATTAATCGGATACTAATCGAAGCCTAGGCGGAATTTTTACAACCATGGGTAAAAAAAGATCAAGACCCAATTCAGAGATACGTGAACTATCATAATCTAGACTTGTACAATGTAATCTCCTATATATAGCGATGTATTAGATATCAAACAAGCACATAAAGTAACCAACTAACTTTAAAAATATCTACATAATAGACTAAAACTGTAACAATAGACTAAAAGATCCAGCCTCTCACTCTTACCTCGAATTGGTTGTACTATTTTGAATAAAAGAACAAGTTTTGCAACTCCAAACCAAACGAAATCTTCATTTCAGTTGATATTATTACACTAATTTCTACCTCTGTATATTTAAAACCCTTAATCAATATCTGATCTGAACAGTTGTCGTAACAGAAATTAATTTCTGATCTCGTTGTCACAGTTGCCGGAACAGAAATCGATTTCTGATCTGCAGTAATAAGGCGGTGGTGTAGGTTTAAGCTTCAAATCTTCAAGGTGGAGTGGCGGCGAGGGGATGGTGGGGTGTTCGGAGGTGGCGGCAGTGGGATGGTGGGGTTGGGGTTTTAATGTCAGTGGTGTTTTCGGCAGTGGGATGGTGGCGGCGGCCCTGATGGTGACGGCGGGGATGGGGCCGGAGGTGGTGGATTATTGTGGTGATGGTGGTGTATGGTTGTTGGTGATGTTTATAAAGAGAGAATGAAGAAAGAGAAAGAGAAAGAGATGAGATTGCAGATCTACAGAGTGAAAAAGAGAGAGATAACGAAGAAATAGAAAGAGATGATTTTAATTTTTTTTTTTTTAACTATAAAGGTATTTTAGTCATTTAACAATACTTAACCAAAAAATTCTAACGGTGTTAGAAATTTGGACTCAAATGGTTAAAAAAATTGGCTATAGGGACTCAGCGCGTTAAACATTTTGATTTTGTAGTGGTTAAAACCCTTAAAACACAGGGACTTAAAAAGTAATTTACCCTAAAAGTAAATATTATAATAAACTATTATAATATATTAAATAATAAAATAATAAAAAGCTACATGTTAATATAAAAATAAAGTTACTATTCATCCTCACTCGTTAAAAATATATATATAATTATGTAATGGTTTTCATTTTTAAGTATGTAATGTTTAATTATTAGCTTTAATTACTATTATTGTATTTCTATAAATTAAATAGATTTTATAGAATTTTTAAAAATATAATTTAATAACAAAAAAAGTGTGTCACGTGTCAAATAACATCACTCTTCCACGCCCCTTCCCACACCTTTCGTTTTTTACTTCATACCACTTTTCTGACACAAGCTGATTTGTCCTCTACATATCCAATAACGCCTATTTTTCAGGTCCCACTATAACGTATGTGTAAGGACTCTCAAAATTGTCCTAAAAATACCCGTAATTACAAACCCGGACCCCTGAAACCCTAAATCATATTAAAAAATCAAGAAAAACAAAATTCTGGGTCTCAGGCGGGCCGCGTAAAAGACAAGCTATGTCTTACTGTCACACCCCGATATTTCCACGTATTACCGGTGGGCCCGGTGGGGGAGTATCGTGACGTGGTTGGTAACATAATAGTCAAACAACACAATATTTAAATGCACAACGGAAGCAAAGGATAGATATATTTTAACCGAATATAATTGTAATATCAAGTATCACAAACAGTTGAAAATAATCCACATGTGGATCAAAATAAAATGGAAGCATTGTTCAACAGTTTTAACATCCAAGCTTGCGAGACTTATTGTGGACGCTAGGAGAAAGCCAGCCTAGTTCGCGTAGTACCTGCACTTAACCTTTTTGGGAAAAAACGTCAGTTTACACTGATAATACGATCAACTGACTCATTTTGAAAATGATTTAAAAATTGATTTTGATGCACGTGGCACAAAATATCGTTTATAACTTGGGATAATTATTTGAATATAATCTTGTAAAAGAATTACATGTTCCTTATGCGTTCAGTAGCCCGATTCGTAGACCGGATTAAAGATCAATAGACACACCACATTATGTATTTTTAGCACTGACGGGTGTACGCCTACACCCCGTGCTTAGGTCGTGGCCATCTCGTAAGATGATGCCAAGGATATCCGGGACATGGTCATTAACCCCCCAAAGGCTTTAAGTAAACAAAACATTTCAAAACCGAGCATATCAATGATCTAACCTCTATTCGATTAAAGATTCAATGCCCGACCAAGCGGTATTTTTATATACCATACCCCAAGCCCGTATAGGGAAAATAAGTTAAAAGTATTTACCTGAGCTAAATATAAATTCAATCCCAACAGTATCAAATCGGCAAGTACAGATAGCTTTTACTGGGCTCCTATTCTGGAACGAAGGTTTATAATAACCTATTAGAATCCTAACGGGTCTTTAATTAAGCCTAAACTTAGACCGGTTAGTTTTAAAGAAAGATACGGTTCAAACGCACGATTAAGCGAAGACCGGAATAGAATGTGTTTTAGACCCGACAAGTTTGAAGACTTGCATAATATGGGTAATCTAACCACATTCTGGATTCTGAGATAAAAACGATAAGGTTTGACCCGTTTCGGCTAATTTATGCAAACTAGTTACATAAACCGAACCGAACGCGCAAGAGGCGTAACGGGTAATCATGAGAGTCATTTACAGGTTTCCTAAGTTAATATGCCTTAAATAGGTTGTCATATCAGTAGGATACCTTCCACTATGCCCAAAGCGAGTTTAATCTCAATTTAAGCCCCGTAGGGGTATTTTGGTCATTTAAAAGGTTATAAAAGAGATTATATGAAATTCTGAGATTCGGGTCCAAATACATCAGTAAAATAACTTATTTTAATAGGTCATATCAGTTGGTGATAAGTCTTATATGCCAAAATGGTTTTAAATTCATACTAGGCGTTTAATACGCGTAAAAAGCCATTTTAAGCGATTTCCGGGTTATATAGGAAATCTGAGTTTTCTGATCAGGTTATAAAGTTCAAAATACTTTATTTATTATATAAAATCAGTAGCATTTGGATTGGTGTCAAAATGTTATGTAAAACTCATTTTATACACAAAAAAAGGTATAATCAGTATTTACCGAATCAAGGCCATAACCTTAGGTTATGAGCAGGTTAAAAATAATTAAAAATATTCAAAAATCCCAAAATATTATATTACATCAGCGGGTAAAAGGTTTGGTGTCAAAAATTGGTTTTAGAGAGGCTTTATGCAAATGACGCCGTTTAATTACTAAAAGCGTTCTAATTACGTCATTGAGCATAACTCCTAATCTAGACCTCCAACTGATATGAAAATTTAGGGACACGTTTATACATCAGTAATAAAGATTATTATCCTTTCATATTTCCAAAATTCTCGTTTTATGGTCAAAAGGGCATTATGGTCAACATTAAGCAATTAACGGAAACATGTAAACGAATGGGGCAATCAACGAACCAATCACAGCGGGTTATACCAACTTGTAGCCTGGTCCTAAGGAAGCTCTATGGAATTTCCAAATCATACTAAATCGGGTCAGAACTGAAGTCAAAGCAAAAGTCAAGGTTTTGCGACTTTCGGTTCCGAACCGGGTCTAAACAGAAAATTATCGGGTCGAACATGCTTAGACATGTTCTTACATTTATTACTAAGTTATGTGAGTGGTAAAATAGGTTACATGCCTTCTATATTGCTAATTACATGTTAATTCGCAAATTAAGTTTCTGTTGACTTTTTATAAACAACTTTGACCCGACATTTGATCTAGTTAGGACGGGAATCAGAGGGTACCCTTTTAAGGGTTTATTGCCCACATAATTACCAACTTATAACTACCTTCAATTCGACTAATCACTGGACCATCAATGATTAATCGCTAAGTCAAACGTTAATTACGACGGTTTGACTTTTAAGCTAATAACTAAGTAAAACTCAATCAAGGAAGGTCAAGGACACTTACCAAGATCTAATGCACGATTAGAGATGCTTGGGTACTGATCTTATGCTCTAGGAAGTTCCACAAATGCAGATGGAAAGCATGATCACAAATTTGCAACATGAAGGGCCTTTTATCGTGAATTTTATGGCTTATGATCATGACAAATCATGCTACAACTGATCATGGATCATCCACAAGTGTCCCTAAGGTCTAAAAGCATGTAGGGGTCGCCCATGGAGTGGAAAATATCTTTCTAAGTCGGTTACAAAGATCATAGCAGACACTAGCCAAAGTTTTCGGCATTAGAAGGCCCCTCGCGTCACGCGTAGGCCCTCTAGGGGTCCCTCGCGTCGCGAGACACCCCTTCTGAACCAAATCAAATTTTTAGATTTTTATGTTTTGGTCCTTGGTCCATATAAAGTTGTTTCGACATTATTTCTTGCATTATGAGCCCTCCAAACTGACTTATAAGGGCTTCAAGACTTATACCCACTTTGTTAAGTCCTTGGTTAACTTTGTTATCACCCGAAAAGTCATAAACTTCATCGTTGACGCTTTTAACCCCTCGTATACGAATCTTATCATAACTTTCTCATACGAAAACGAAACTTGGTGAAATTTTTATCATGTATTCTAGTGAGAATAATTAATCGTTACAAGGCTTCGGGTTTGCTAAAAGGTCACTCAGAGGTATAACTTAAACATGTTGACACATTTGACCCCTGTAGTTTGTATTCTCTCACTTTCTTTCACAGTTAGCTTCGTATGATCCATGATTCATTCGTTTAAGGGTATAAACACCATGTAGGGTTATTGTAAAGTATATTTATCCATTGTTGACATTTCGAACCCTTATATTCACATACTTTCCATGTTTGTCAACTTTAGTCCCTCAAGAGTATTCTTTCACACGTTCAAGCTTATGACACGTGTCAATACTTTATAGGACGTGAATTTTCGAGGTGTCACATCCTCACCCCCTTAAAATAAATCTCGACCTCAAGATTTACTGAAAAAAATGAGGGTACTTTTCTTTCATTGGGGATTCTACCTCCCACGTGTACTCGGGACCTCTACGGGCATCCCATTTAACCTTTACTATTGGCACATGCTTCCTTCGAAGCTTCTTAACCTGTCGATCCTCGATCGAAACAGGTTTTTCAACAAACTTCAAGCTCTCTTCTATGTGCACATCTGTATGTGGTATGATTAGTGATTCATCAGCGAAACACTTCTTCAGATTGCAGATGTGGAATACATTGTGAATACCACTGAGCTCTTCAGGCAATTTTAACTTATAAGCAACTGATCCGACACATTCGATGACCTCGAATGGTCCTATGTATCTCGGGCTTAACTTACCTTTCTTACCAAATCGCATCACTCCCTTCCAGGGTGATACTTTAAGCAACACTTTGTCACCTACCTCGAATTTCAGAGGTTTACGCCTTAAATCTGCGTAGCTTTTCTGCCTATCCCTAGCAGCTTTCAGGTGATCACGAATTTGGACAATCTTGTCCATCGTTTCAAAGACTATTTCAGGTCCTGACAATTGGACATCTCCAATTTCCGCCCAACAAACGGGCGTTCTGCATTTCCTACCATACAATGCCTCAAAAGGCGCAGCCTTAATGCTGGTATGATAGCTATTGTTATACGAGATTTCGATTAATGGCAGGTGGTTATCCCAACTACCACCTAAGTCAATCACACATGCACGAAGCATGTCTTCCAAAGTTTAGATAGTACGCTCACTCTGGCCGTCCGTCTGAGGATGGTAAGCCGTACTAAAATTTAAGCGCGTGCCCAAAGACTGTTGGAAACTTTTCCAAAAATGTGATGTGTATCTAGTATCTCTGTCAGAGATAATAGACACAGGTACGCCATGTAGAGATACAATCTTATCTACGTACAATTGGGCTAACATGTCGGAGCTATAGGTCTCCTTAATGGGTAGGAAATGTGCTGACTTAGTCAGTCTATCTACTATCACCCATATAGTATCATTTCCTTTCCTTGTCTTCGGCAACTTGCTGATGAAATCCATCGTCACCATTTCCCACTTCCACGTGGGAAGTTCAGGCTGTTGTAGCAAACCTGACGGCTTCTGATGTTCAGCTTTTACTTGCGCACATATCAAACACTTAGCTACATAGGTAGCTATAGACTTCTTCAAGCCTATCCACCAAAAGTTTGCTTTCAAATCCTGGTACATCTTATCAGCTCCAGGATGAACGGAGTATTTAGAACTGTGGGCTTCCTGGAGGATAACATCTCGAAGTCCTCCATAAACTGGAACCCATATTCATCCATTTAACCATAGAATTCCATCCTTGCCAAGAGATAACTGCTCCTCAGTTACCCCTAGCTTTTCGTTAGGATAGTTAGCTTCCAGCACAGCTTCCTTCTAAGCAGCTAACAACCTTTCGTTCAAACTATTCTTTATCTCAATGCTCTTGGCATTAATTCTTATAGGCTTCACCCTTTCCTTTCCTTTCCTTTCGACTTAAGGCATCGGCGACTAAATTCGCCTTGCTAAGATGATATCTGATCTCACAGTCATAATCATTCAAGGTTTCCATCCAACGGCGTTGCCTCATGTTCAAATCCTTTTGGTTAAACAGGTGCTGGAGGCTCTTGTGATCAGAATAGATCACGCACTAGATACTATATAAATAGTGTCTCCATAGCTTTAGTGCAAATACAACGGCACCCAACTCCAAGTCATGGGTGGTATAATTCTTTTCATGCACCTTTAGCTGACGTGAAGCATAGGCAATAACCTTGCCTTTCTGCATAAGCACACACCCCATGCCAGTGTGTGATGCGTCGCAGTAAACCACGAATTCTTCGGTACCTTCAGGCAATGTCAGTACAGGAGTGTTGCTTAACTTCTGCTTCAAAATATCGAAAGATTCTTGCTGCTTGGGTCCCCAGTTGAACTTAATATCCTTTCTAGTCAAGGAAGTTAGGGGTGCAGCAATTCTTGAAAAAATTTCAATAAAGCGCCTGTAGTATCCTGCCAATCCCAAGAAACTGCGAATTTCTGTGGGCGTCTTCGGCTCTTGCCAATTCATGACAGCTTCAACCTTGGCGGGATCTACCTGGATTCCGCGTTCACTAACCATATGTCCAAGAAATTGGACTTCACGAAGCCAAAATTCACACTTGGAAAATTTGGCATAGAGCTTCTCCTGCTGAAGTAGTGAAAGAATACATCGAAGATGTTTCTCATGGTCGGCCTGATTCTTTGAATAAATCAGAATGTCGTCAATGAAGACGATAACAAATTTGTCCAAGTATGGTTTGCAGACACGGTTCATGAGATCCATGAATGCGGCAGGTGCATTAGTGAGCCCAAAAGGCATCACTAGGAACTCGTAATGGCCGTAACGAGTCCTAAATGCAGTTTTGTGTACGTCTTCATCTCTAACCTTCAGCTGATGATAGCCTGACCTTAAGTCAATCTTAGAGAAGTAACTTGCCCCTTGTAGTTGATCGAACAGATCGTCGATCCTGGGCAATGGATACCTATTCTTGATTGTGACCTTATTAAGCTCTCTGTAATCGATGCACAGACGCATCGATCCATCCTTCTTCTTAACAAATAAGATGGGTGCTCCCCAAGGAGACGAACTAGGTCTAATGAAACCCTTGGCTAGCAATTCATCTAGTTGTGTTCTCAATTCCTTCATCTCTGTTGGTGCCAACCTATAAGGCGCCCTTGCTATTGGTGCTGCTCCAGGGATAATGTCAATTCTGAATTCCACTTGCCTATCTGGTGGTAAACCAGGTAGTTCTTCAGGGAAAACATCGGGATATTCAGAAATGACGGGGATATCCTCAATCTTGGGCTTCGGCTCATCCATAGTTACTTGTGCCTTGTAGATGACCCAACCCTTCTTCAAACACCTTGAGGCCTTGAGCATAGTCACTTACTCAGGCAATCCATACTGGGTATCTCCCTGAATGGTAAGTGATTCACCAGACGGAGTCTTAATCACTACCTGCTTCTTATTGCAGATAATCTGGGCCTGGTTATGAGATAACCAGTCCATACCCAAAACTATGTCGAAACCGGCTAATTTCAAAGGAAGTAGGGACAAAGGAAAAGAGTGGTTCTTAATGGATATGAAACATCCATCTAATATGGTTGAGGTGGTTTCTAAGGTGCCATCTGCTAATTCCACCTCATACTTCACACTTAGGGTTTTAACAGGTAAATTCAGTAACTTACAAAACTTATTATCTACAAATGATTTATCAGCTCCTGAATCAAATAGCACTCTCGCATAAACATCATTTATGAGGAATGTACCTGTTATCACATTGTCGTCCTATACCGCTTCCTTTGCATCCATTCTGAAGACCCTAGCATTGGTCTTCTTTCCTTCATCAGCTTTCTTTGCATATTTTGGGCAATTTGTCTTAATGTGCCCTTTTTCGTTGCAACTGTAACACGTTGCGTCTTTCAGCTTCTTGCACTCTAAGGTCTTATGTTTCAGAGATTTGCAAATCCCACAAGGCCTTGGCTGATATTGGGATTTCGATTCGAGTCTGCACTTCCCAAAATGTTACTTCTTACAGACCTTACACTTGGGCTTATCCCCAGATTGATGCTCATCCTTCTTAGATTCAGACCCTTTCTTGTGGTCATTGTTTCCTTGGTGCTTCTTGTTAGACCTTCGTGAATTGTCATCTTCACGTTTCCTTTTCTCGGCATCCGTGTTCCTCAGCGATCTCTGTCTGACCGCGTCCAGTGTGAGGGACAAGGATATATCGGCTGCAGATCTGAATGTAGCTGGCCGAGAGGCTTTTACACCTGCCTTTATCTTTGGGGCTAAACCCCCAATGAAACGAGCTATTCTTTTGGGTTCCGGGGTCACCAGATAAGGAACCAACCTTGACATTGTATTAAAGCTCGTAAGGTAAGCTTGGCAATCCAGATTTTTCATTACCAACGACAGAAAATCCGACTCAATCTTTTCAACCTCATGCTGAGGACAGTAGTTCTCCCTGATAAGGGTAACAAATTGTTCCCATGTCATATTGTACAGTGGAATCTTCCCAGTAGCTTGAATCAAAGATCTCCACCAGGCTAAGGCCTCACCCTTGAACGATTGAGATACAAACTTGACTACATCTTTATCAGCGCACCCGCTGATATCAACCACAGTGTCCATCTCATCCAGCCATGTCATGCAGTCTATAGCCCCTTTTTCCCCAGTGAAATCCCTGGGTTTGCATGAGACAAAATATTTGTAGGAGCAACCTTTATCACGGGGTCCTTGATTCAGTACGATCCTTTGAGATGGGACACTTTGCTGATTTGAAGAATGACGATCGTCATCACCTTTCTTTAGCTCATCCTTCTTAGAGGGTGGCTTGCTGTGAGCCTCAGAATGAGTCTTAGGCTTGGAATGCGGTGCGGATAGGGTCCTACTTCGAGTCCCGCTATATTCGTTATACTGCCGCTCTATTGCCTTTGTAACAGCATTGTCTATTAATGCTTGCAGTTCTTCACCCGCGATGTTAATTCGGGTTTTACTATGATCCTCTCTAGGGTGACTGTTGATCTCATCTGAGTCAGCCATTGTGGTTTGAACTGTTACATAAGATATTGACAATAATTTATTTGGGAGTTTATTAGGGAATTGTCTTTTAGGGCAATTCATTAACCATGGTAAACATAGACCATATTTGGTTAATTTGTTACTCACATTTATTTAGGATTTTTATTATAATTTATCCTAATTATAAAACAATAACAGTTTTATTAGTAGCACATAAGAGCCTAGTCACAAGGACATTTTAAATCATAGCCATGATTTCAGAGAATCGAGGCACTAAGGTTTGAACATAGTTCTTTTACCTTTTTCTGACAGGGAGTCGTAGACTACTACTGTCTTTTGTCTTATATGACAATGAGCAGGGCTCGTAGGCACGACATTACCAATGGATGGTTAACATATGATCATCTTAATTGATGATTTAAACCCATGATTTATACATCATCAGGTTAGGATTGGAATCTTTTGAAGAATCCATATATAAGAATGACGTGTGTGATTTTTAACGAATCACTTCTGCCAAGAGCGTTAACATGTTTTCAGATGTTAACAGGGATTTAAATCTTTTTAACAAGTCTTACCATCTTGGCCAGGTCTTATAATGACACGCGGGCTAGGTTATACCTTTAAGATTCTTCGTTAATATTTTAAATAGACAGATTGTAAAAGGAATGATTTTGATTTATTTATTTCATATATCTATGCATATAATGACAAAAATGAAATTTATAAACTTAACACTCCATTAAATATAAAAGGATTACACATTGCCCTAAACGGGACTTTTAACAGAAACAATTTGCCCACGCAGAGGCTAAACCGATAATACAAGTCCACGCAGGGACCAAATACTAGAATAGATGTCCACGCAGGGACTAAAAAGATAAGTCCTCGCAGGGACTAAAAAAAGACAAGTCCACGCAGGGACTAAAGAAAGACAAGTCCACGCAGGGACTAGTTACATAGATAAATGTCCACGCAGGGACTTGATTGAAATAGGAAATACAACAATACATATAGGGATTTAATGATCCCTCTTCTTCTTCCCCTTTAACAAGCTCGCTAGGCCCTTGAGGAAACCCATGTTGTTCCTACGTTCTTCTTGAAATTCATGTTCCACCCGACTTAGTCTTTGGAGGATTTCCTCCTGTTCCGGTGGGGAAAATCGTGGTGGCTGCGACTGCTTCCGAATCGGTGGTCGAGCAGGTACTTGATATCCATGAGTTGGATATCCCACTCCCCAAGGGGCTCCATATGGTCCTTCGGGATGAAGGGCGTTGTAGTTGGCCGCTACAAGGTACGGGTCAGCTTTAGCATAGTTATAATGAGTGTGAGCCGGCTGCTCAAACGGATTGTATGCCATTGAACCGGCGTACGTAGGAATCAGATTATCAAAACCCAATGGTGGTGGTGGTGGTGCAACTGGTGTAGAATTCACCTCTGGATTTGGGTTTGAGGGCCCACCCATTTGTGGGTCTTCATACAGTGGCGGGTAGTGACTGCCACTGGAGTGTCGAGGGGTGCTAAAGTGGAAATCCCCTCCTCGCGCGGATCCTCTGAGGGATGAACTGGCGGCGGTGGAGGCGGTGACGTGACAGCCACGAATCGCGAATCCTCTGAGGGATCCTGCTGCTGCGGGTTATGAGAGGGTGTAAAATACCACTCATATTGGTTAAACCTCGCCTGATAACTGTCTGGGCCACGGTAGGGTGATCCGTGAAAGGATGAACCATCAGAGACCTCAATAGGATGGTTGGGGGTCCCGCTTGCGGGCTCGATGGGATCCGTGTCCTCGTCCATGTCCATTGCATTGTCTCCCGAGAAATGGTCTTCAGGTCCTAGTGGGTTAAAACCCACTGGTTCTGCAATATAGTTTGCCAGGTTAAACCGGCCCTGAAAGATGGGAGTGGGGTCGCCGAAGGAATGGTGCGAAAGGGATTGCTGGAGAGGTATATATGAAGGTTGTGGGTTATCGGGCTCGTTTTCAGAATGCGGGCCAAAGGAATGACGGTAGGGAGGTGTTGAGCTATGCGAAGTAGATCGTCTGGCGGGCTCCAGATGGTTCCTCCAGTTTCCCTGAGGATCGGCACTCATTGTAGTGGAAGGAGCTCGCCGGTGAGAAGGCCCGGCTTCGTGATCGTTGGGGGCGGTGATTGGCCCCTTACCTCGTCCTCCTCTTCGGAATCTTGGCGGCATAGTTAAACCTGTCAATATAAACAAAGATAACAACAAGAATATATATAAAGTAAAAGACAAAAATAAAACAAAACAGAATTTGTCCTATGTTATTCGTCTAGACTCGAAATTTAGGAATGTGCAATTGTGTCATTGAGATTAAACACAAAAGGCTAGTGTTTAATTCACTCAACGTTGGCTCTGATACCAACCTGTCACACCCCGATATTTCCACGTATTACCGGTGGGCCCGGTGGGGGAGTATCGTGACGTGGTTGGTAACATAATAGTCAAACAACACAATATTTAAATGCACAGCGGAAGCAAAGGATAGATATATTTCAACCGAATATAATTGTAATATCAAGTATCATAAACAGTTGAAAATAATCCACAGGTGGATCAAAATAAAATGGAAGCATTGTTCAACAGTTTTGACATCCAAGCTTGCGAGACTTATTGTGGATGCTAGGAGAAAGCCAGCCTAGTTCGCGTAGTACCTGCACTTAACCTTTTTGGGAAAATACGTCAGTTTACACTGGTAAATACGATCAACTGACTCATTTTGAAAATGATTTAAAAATTGATTTGAATGCACGTGGCACAAAATATCTTTTATAACTTGGGATAATTATTTGAATATAATCTTGTAAAAGAATTACATGTTCCTTATGCGTTCAGTAGCCCGATTCATAGATCGGGTTAAAGATCAATAGACACACCACATTATGTATTTTTGGCACTGACGGGTGTACGCCTACACCCCGTGCTTAGGTCGTGGCCATCTCGAAAAGGCTTTAACCCCCCAAAGGCTTTAAGTAAACAAAACATTTCAAAACGGAGCATATCAATGATTTAACCTCTATTCGATTAAAGATTCAATGCCCGACCAAGCGGTATTTTATATACCATACCCCAAGCCCGTATAGGGAAAATAAGTTAAAAGTATTTACCTGAGCTAAATATAAATTCAATCCCAGCCGTATCAAATCGGCAAATACAGATAGCTTTTACTGGGCTCCTATTCTGGAACGAAGGTTTATAATAACCTATTGGAATCCTAACGGGTCTTTAATTAAGCCTAAACTTAGACCGGTTAGTTTTAAAGAAAGATACGGTTCAAACGCACGATTAAGCGAAGACCGGAATAGAATGTGATTTAGACCCGAAAAGTTTGAAGACTTGCATAATATGGTTAATCTAACCACATTCTGGATTCTGAGATAAAAACGATAAGGTTTGACCCGTTTCGGCTAATTTATGCAAACTAGTTACATAAACCGAACCGAACGCGCAAGAGGCGTAACGGGTAACCATGAGAGTCATTTATAGGTTTCCTAAGTTAATATGCCTTAAATAGGTTGTGATATCAGTAGGATACCTTCCACTATGCCCAAAGCGAGTTTAATCTCAATTTAAGCCCCGTAGGGGTATTTTGGTCATTTAAAAGGTTATAAAAGAGATTATATGAAATTCTGAGATTCGGGTCCGAATACATCAGTAAAATAACTTATTTTAATAGGTCATATCAATTGGTGATAAGTCTTATATCCCTAAATGGTTTTAAATTCATACTAGGCGTTTAATACGCGTAAAAAGCCATTTTAAGCGATTTCCGGGTTATATAGAAAATCTGAGTTTTCTGATCAGGTTATAAAGTTCAAAATACTTTATTTATTATATAAAATCAGTAGCATTTGGATTGGTGTCAAAATGTTATGTAAAACTCATTTTATACACAAAAAAAGGTATAATCGGTATTTACCGAATGAAGGCCATAACCTTAGGTTATGAGCAGGTTAAAAATAATTAAAAATCTTCAAAAATCCCAAAATATTATATTACATTAGTGGGTAAAAGTTTTGGTGTCAAAAATTGGGTTTAGATAGGCTTTATGCAAATGACGTCGTTTAATTACTAAAAGCGTTCTAATTACGTCATTGAGCATAACTCCTAATCTAGACCTCCAACTAATGTGAAAATTTAGGGACATGTTTATACATCAGTAATAAAAATTATTGTCCTTTCATATTTCCAAAATTCTTGTTTTATGGTCAAAAGGGCATTATGGTCAACATTAAGCAATTAACGGAAACATGTAAACGAATGGGGCAATCAACGAACCAATCACAGCGAGTTATACCAACTTGTAGCCTGGTCCTAAGGAAGCTCTAAGGCATTTCCAAATCATACTAAATCGGGTCAGAACTGAAGTCAAAGCAAAAGTCAAGGTTTTGCGACTTTCAGTTCCGAACCGGGTCTAAACAGAAAATTGTCGGGTCGAACATGCTTAGACATGTTCTTACATTTATTACTAAGTTATGTGAGTGGTAAAATAGGTTACATTCCTTCTATATTGCTAATTACATGTTAATTCGCAAATTAAGTTTCTGTTGACTTTTTATAAACAACTTTGACCCGACATTTGATCTAGTTAGGACGGGAATCAGAGGGTACCCTTTTAAGGGTTTATTGCCCACATAATTACCAACTTATAACTACCTTCAATTCGACTAATCACTGGACCATCAATGATTAATCGCGAAGTCAAACGTTAATTACGACGGTTTGACTTTTAAGCTAATAACTAAGTAAAACTCAATCAAGGAAGGTCAAGAACACTTACCAAGATCTAATGCACGATTAGAGATGCTTGGGTACTGATCTTATGCTCCAGGAAGTTCCACAAATGCAGATGGAAAGCATGATCACAAAGTTGCAACATGAAGGGCCTTTTATAGTGAATTTGATGGCTTATGATCATGACAAATCATGCTACAACTGATCATGGATCATCCACAAGTGTCCTTAAGGTCTAAAAGCATGTAGGGGTCGCCCATGGAGTGGAAAATATCTTTCTAAGTCGGTTACAAAGATCATAGCAGACACTAGCCAAAGTTTTCGGCATCAGAAGGCCCCTCGCGTCACGCGTAGGCCCCCCTAGGGGTCCCTCGCGTCACGCGACGCCCCTTCTGAACCAAATCAAATTTTTAGATTTTTTATGTTTTGGTCCTTGGTCCATATAAAGTTGTTTCGACATTATTTCTTGCATTATGAGCCCTCCAAACTGACTTATAAGGGCTTCAAGACTTATACCCACTTTGTTAAGTCCTTGGTTAACTTTGTTATCACCCGAAAAGTCATAAACTTCATCGTTGACGCTTTTAACCCCTCGTATACGAATCTTATCATAACTTTCTCATACGATAACGAAACTTGGTGAAATTTTTATCATGTATTCTAGTGAGCATAATTAATCGTTACAAGGCTTCGGGTTTGCTAAAAGGTCACTCAGAGGTATAACTTAAACATGTTGACACATTTGACCCCTGTAGTTTGTATTCTCTCACTTTCTTTCACAGTTAGCTTCGTATGATCCATGATTCATTCGTTTAAGGGTATAAACACCATGTAGGGTTATTGTAAAGTATATTTATCCATTGTTGACATTTTGAACCCTTATATTCACATACTTTCCATGTTTGTCAACTTTAGTCCCTCAAGAGTATTCTTTCACACGTTCAAGCTTATGACACGTGTCAATACTTTATAGGACGTGAATTTTCGAGGTGTCGCACTTACGCGGGCCGCGTCAAACATTTGTTGCCGGATAAGGGTTCCGGATCCACGTTGTGTCCAGCTGGCTAACCTACTCGTGACAACTCAAGCGTACTCGTAGACTAGGCATCCACGCGGGCCGCGTAAGTGTTAACCTTGGGCTTACGCGGGCCGCGTGAACCCTAAAAATCAGCTATAAATAGCTTGTTGCATGCACAGTCTGATGGTGTCGAAATAAACTTTCAAAAACGAATTGATACTACTCTGAAGTCGAAATTTCATATATTATTAGCGAGGCGCTACTCCGATACCGGGTATTAACTCGATCGCTGCTACGATTCAATGTCCGATCGATTAAACTATCCAATGGATGTTTAAGTGCTGCCCACATTAGGGTTTATGCTTTGTCATTCGTCGTTAATTCGATGGATGTTTAAGTATCGCACTTTGTCATTCGCTGTGAAGGTTTAATCTCGTGAGTTATCGTAAATGTTGTATTAGTTACTAACCGATTTCGTATGCATGTTATTAAATTTAGGTTAAAAGGCTAATCAGTAGGCTAAGCTCTGCTCATATAAATCTGCAATGTGAGTTATTCTCTTTTTATCAAATTTGATTTCAAAATCATGTTTATTTTCAAGGTTATAATTACAGGGATTAAGTCTTTGTCATCACCAAATTACAGCCGGTATGTGGGGTTTTGTATACATTACTTGAGAAACTTCACTATTGGACAACGGGGTAGCCAAGGGGTGATATGACCATAGTCACAGACACCATTGGACTCTGAGGTTACCGATGGATGGTCGAGTGACAAATACTGTGGTTAGTTGGTTGATATATGGAAACATTGTAATCGCTCTTAATACTGTAAATTATAACAAACCCGTCGTTTTCATAAAAAGAATGATTCACCAGTATTTCCCGCTGACAAAACCTTTTTCAAACATGTTTCAGGTGATCTGTTGTGATCCAGGAAAAAGTGCCGCGAAGCACTACAAGCTTAAGGAAGTGGCTCAATATAAAATAAAGAAACTTGTTTTGAAAAATAAAGATTTCTCAGTGAAATCATATGATTGTAAATTACCAGGGTTTTATCCCGAGTTGTAAAATAAAATAATCGGGAAATTGCAGTTTTAAAAAGATCCTGAAGAAATCTTCCGCTGTTAACTCAATTAAATAAATACCACGGGATTTTCTGTCCTGCGGCTCCTGAAACGGGTCAAACCGGGTCGGGGGCCGTGACAGTATGGGAGAGATTGAAAAGCACCACGCCATTAAGACCAAAAGAGCGAGACACCACCTAAAAGTATTGTCTTATTTTTCAGGCCCCTCAAGACATCACCTAAAAGTATTGTCTTAATTTCTCCTTCAATTCTTGTAATTATTGATTTGATTCTAGCCGTTAAAAAAAGTTATTACATCTTGATGGGATATGTTGACAGTGCACTTTAAGGCTACTCGGTGTGGGAAATGGAGGATAGGCCTCTACGTCAACGCCACGTAGGATGGGTTATATATATATATATATATATAGGGAGAAGATCATGCGAGAACCACCTCTTATTGCGAGAACCGCGAGAACCAATGTGAACACACCAAAAATGCCTAAAAATAGCTAAAAATCACACAAAAAAATTTTTTTTGATTTTTTTAATATTTTTTAGGTTAAAATCGCTACTTTTCGCACAAAAAAAAAAAAAAAAAAATTTTTTTTTTTTAAATTTTTTTTTTTTTTTTTTTAAATTTTTTTTTTTTTTTTTTTGTGCGAAAAGTAGCGATTTTAACCTAAAAAATATTAAAAACATCAAAAAAAAATTATTGGATTTTTTTTAGATTTTTTTAGGTTTTTGGGAGGTTTAGTTTTTAGCATTGTAGCTTGGGGGGGGGGGGGGTTTAGGTTTTTGGGGGGTGGGGGAGGGGGGTTTAGGTTTTTTTTTGGGGGGGGGGGGGGGGTGGGGTTAGGTTTTTTTAGGTTTTTTTAGCTTGGGGGGGGGGGGGTTAGGTTTTTTTTTGGGGGGGGGGGGTGGGGGGTTTAGGTTTTTGGGTGGGGGGGGGGGGGTGGGGGTTAGGTTTTTTTAGCTATTTTAGGTTGTGTTCACATTGGTTCTCAAGGTTCTCACAATAAGGGTGGTTCTCGCATGAGCCCCTCCCTATATATATATATATATAGAGAGAGAGAGAGAGAGAGAGAGAGAGAGAAAGGTTAACATACAAATACCCTTATCATACTTCACGTACGCGACAATGGTAACCGTCAGATCAGGGCTATAATCACGCAGGGAACAGATAATAACGCATGGGATCAGTTATTTGGTGATAATCATGCATGGGAGGTGATAATCACGCATGGGGAGTATAATCACACACGTTAAGATGCTCAAAAATGTAATCACGCACGTTATGTATTTGGTCGCGTACGTTAATGTAGGTTAAGCCGTGAAGTACATTATACTTTATATACATATATATATGTATATATATATATACATAGGGTAGGGATATGGTAAAAAGTGTCTAAAATGTGAGAAGGGTAAGAAGTGTTTTAAACCATTGGATATTTGATCTAATGGTTGAGATCAATAGGGTATAAAATGTAAATTGTGTTTTAATTAGAAGGACCTTATGTAAAATTGAAGGGCAATAGTGTCTTTTCCAATGTTTCAAATATGGTAACCGCCATCAATCTCCTAAAAACTAGCTATTCAAAT
Source organism: Helianthus tuberosus (assembly GCA_030545235.1). Lineage (NCBI taxonomy): Eukaryota > Viridiplantae > Streptophyta > Magnoliopsida > Asterales > Asteraceae > Helianthus > Helianthus tuberosus. Next base: position 7,723,847 of record CM060434.1, on the reverse strand, counting down.
TTAATTGCTAAATTATCTCGATCCTAAATTCTAAAAATAGAAAAATATGTAACTGCTGCAAAGAAACGTATAACACTATACATCAATCATATAACACTATATAACAATATATAACACTATACATCCATCATAGGCATGCTACCAGAAAAATATAACACTATATAACACTATGCATCCATCATATAACACTATATAACCAAAGAACACTATATAACACCATGTAACACTATTATAACACCATATAACACCAAGTAACACTATATAACACTATATAAAAAATATATAACACTATGCAGTTCTGAATGGTTGTTGCACTACAGAATTATATAACACTACACACATTCGTAGATTAATTCCTAAAATCGAATTCCTATAATAAAGGGTGGAAGTTATTTTGGGCAGTTATCTTTAAATCAATTAATTGAAAGAAAATAGAAAGTTACTAATTCACCCTTTTGAATTAATTTAGATATAGGACACTTGTCATCACCACATTATTTCTTACCCTTCTCACACTTTGGGCACTTTTTACAGGATCCTTTACCTATATACATATATATATATATATATATACATATATATATATATATACATATATATATATATATATATATATAGTGGAGGGTTCAAATGAGAAGAATTTTTTTGTAAGAAGAAAAAAGAAGAAGTTTCAACCAATAAGAATGCTTCATTTTACTTCATTTAATATTTGTATTTAATTTTAGTATAAGGGTATATTTCTAAACTTACATAAATCATTAATTTGTATTCTTCCCCTTTAACAACTAGCTAAATTAAATTTGTAACTCCTTTTCAAAATATATACTTTTTCCAAATTAAAAAAAACAACTTAATTTAAAGTGTAGAATAAATTACGAGTTGTGTAGGATAAATTACGAGTTGTGTAGTATATATTTCGAGGTGTGTAGGATAAATTTCGACTGTGTAGGATAAAATTCTATAATGTGTAGGGTATATGTAGGAAAATTTTGATATGTGTAGCCTTTGTAGATTATATGTAGGATAATTAATGATTAGTTGACTAATTAATTAAAGAGAGAAAAATTAATGATATGAGTTATAAATGAAATAACATTTTACTAATATGTCATTTCTTCTTTTTCTTCTCAAATGAACATTCCCCTATATATATATTTATATATATATGTGTGTGTGTGTGTGTTTTGTATATATGTGTGTGTGAGAGGGGGGAAGCCCGTCCTCATCGTCTTGGCCAGGACGATCTTGATCACGACTGAGGTGAGAAAATAGAGAGGGGGGCTGGCGCCACCCCACAACGTGCCAGGGATGACCCCGTACCGAGTAGGCTAATATCCAGCTCATGCACTAAACCAAATCAATTTATAATTCAGGTTACTTTTATTAATCAGCTCCATACACTTTAATAAATGAGCACCTATAGAAAAGTGTCTTACTTTTATGCAACAACCCACACACTTTCATTAATAAATGAGCACCTATAGAAAAGTGTCTCACTTTTATGCATCAACCCACACACTTTCATTGCTGAAAATATTACATAAATAGGAAAATAGAAAAACAAACAAATATACTCCTACTATCTCCTGAAACTTCTACCGTCATTCCATGTTTATTTGATGCACAACAAAACTAACCCATGATCTAATTTAACACATAAAGACATGAGACATTATCTTTCTACTCACCCGTTTATCTTACGAACCCCATTTCCTGATGACACGTTCTAGCCTATCTTAGCTTCGACCCGTATCCAATGATATCCGATTTTGTTGTTATTTGCTTCAGGAAGACTTAATAGTAAAGATGGTTTGAAGCATAGCCAGAACAAAAAGGACGAATCCAGCAAATAGCGCAATGATACTCCATGGACTATGGAAATAAGTACGCTTTAACTTCTCAATCTTTCTAGGCCAGTAACCTTTGAAATGGCTATCTAGCTGTTCCCATTGTTCAGTGTAATAGAAATGCTCCGGAACAACTCCTTTGCATATCCTGTTAATCATATTTGCAGCCTCTTCATTTGAACCTATATGATTGACGATAACTTTTGACGTCACCAACTTGGCAATGTCTTCATGAGTATCAATTAGCATGTCCATGGCCCTAGCATATGATGTGACGTAAGAACAGGCCACATATGACTGTTCATATGCAATGATATTCCTAAAGACCAACTCAGTGAAATCATCGATACGCAACGCCGGCATAGTGAGAGTAGGCTTAAACAAAAAACAGAAGAATAATCTTGAACGGTCCCTTTTCACTTCCATGTTCAATGGCCAATTTGGATTGTCGTTGGGCTTAAATTTTACTCCTGCCCTGTCAAGTTCTACAGCCGAGTGAATTGTTGAACTTGGAAAACCTGATGTGATGTCTGTTCTAGGCCGGTAACAGTGATGCAAATAACCAAGAATATGATCATGATTGGTATTTGAGTGATTATGACGGCCTACTTTTTGTCGTCCTTCGAAGAGTTTGATTTGTTTCACAAGTGGAAGGGTATATTCCGTAATAGATAGATGTTCATATTTTTCTATGGTGCACTCATATATGCTTTTAAGAACAAAAAAGGGGATTTGGTTCTCGAGTAGCACCAGGTCATAAGGTATGTACTGGTCCTGCAACCGTAAGTTGGAACCTACCGAAATCTCATGAATAAATTCAAGTATGAAACAAGCATCCATGACCATCATTTTTGTGAGTTCGGTGTCATCATATTCATAAGACCTCATGTCAGCATAACTTCTCTTGATTTTTTCTATTATAGAAGACACATTCTGCACACATGTTGTTAGCGTTTGTGTTGATGAATCTCCTGAACGAGATAATAGACCTTGAACAAAAGCAGCTTTCCGCACTTCAAATCGTTGCAAATTTTCATCTTTTCTATGCAGTAGTCCAATAGAGACCACCCGTGGATTGAAAGAACTTGGGCTGAGATTTCGGAGAGTACTAGGAGCTCTGTGTATATATGGTGGAAATTTGTTGGCGACATTTTGATTTTCTCTAACACAATTAAGAAGACTTTGGACGGTTTTATTAACGTTAAATTTTATATCTCCGCGCTCCACATCTATGTTTTCCATTTGTAGAATTTATTTGATTGAGTACCTTCAATAACTCTGAAAGAGGAATTTGTAAGCATATTAAAGTATATATAACACGTACTGGGAGGTTTATCAAGGAATAAGGAACTAATCTTGACAAACAGTTAGTTTAATTTAATGACTATAACTAAAACCAGATTTTAATATAATTACAATTACAAAAGATTTATGTATGTAGCCAATTACTTCGAAAGAAACCTCCACTTATAAAAAGTTAACAAAAAGTATTCCTTTATGAATAAATCAAATCTTATAGCATTCACATCCATTCCACCATATTTTCACCCTAAATTACACTAAAAAACACTACATTTTCTCTCTCATTTTCAATTAAATAATATTTTTTATACCTTTATCATTACATTTTCTCTCTCCTTCACTCACAACCACTTTCAAAATATATTAAAAAATTATAGGGGGTGAATACTGCCCCCCCAAATATACAGATGAACAGCAACATTTTCTCTCTACTTCACTCACAACCACTTTTTATACTTTTTATATTTTAAAAACACCACACACACAATTAGATTATTTGGATGTGAATGCTCTTAAGATAACATAATAAATTTTTTCCTCTTTTCAACTAATTAGAAATACCACCTTATATATGTAAGTGCAGTTTTCGTCGGGTAACTGTGTTTTATCAGTTCTGGTCAACAAAGTCAAAGGCGCAAGTCAAAGTTGATGAAATGTTATGTTTTTATCTAGCAAATTTGGATAGTGTTTTGAGGATAAGGGTCCGAATTTAACATGCATATCCGAATTTGTGTGACGTAAGGACTTGTTGTCCGAATTTGTTAGTTTGATGTCTGTAGTGTCTGAATTTGTTTGTTGTTTTGTCAGTACTTATTTGTTAAGTACTGACTAATTGTTTTGGTAGGTTTGTCCGAACTTATGTGTATATTCGGACTAGGCTTAGTTTTGTGTCAGGACTTATAGAGTCTGAGTTTGTTGGGTTTGCCCTAACCTATATATATGTGTTGTATAGAGTGGATTAGGGCATCTTTGTGAAAGCTTTGTGCAGTTTCATAAACCCTAGAAATTCCTCAACAGTGTAGATGATGTATACTCTTTCAGTTTATTTAATCTGTGATGAATGATTCAATAATAAAGGGTTTCATCTTCTACATCTTTCTATCTTATTTGTTTTTTATGTTTTTTATGTTTTCACATCATGAATCAAGTGATATGTTGATGTTCTCCATCGATACAGTGCTTTCACAGTGGTATCAGAGCATGTTACCAATTTGGAATGGTCTAACCACCTTCTGAATCACCATTGCTCTTGATTTGATGTTTCTTTCCGCCAAACATCATGTAGACGTGAAGATTCTGTAGAAAACTTGAAGAAATTGAAGTTGTTCATCAACTGAGATGTTTTCTTGTTTTCCAAGTTGTTTCAGATCTGAGGCTTGATCTGAAAAAGGAGCAGTCCGAATTTATGTAAGTGTTAGAAGTTTTTCTGTCTACATTTGTCACTTCTGAACTTATTGAGGACCTAGTGTGAAGTCACACTTGGGAAATAAATTTAGAGGCTGGTCTGTACTTGTGGGTTTTGTCCGAATTTGTTCAAAATTCTTTGTCAGGGTATGTGACTTGGAGTTGTGAAGATTTACACATCCTTGTCCGAATTTAGGTGTAAGTACTTACACATCTTTGTCCAAATTTAGGTGTAAGTATTTACACATCTTTGTCCAAATTTAGGTGTAAGTACTTACACATCTTTGTCCGAATTTATGTGTAAATAGTTATACATCTGTGTCCGAATTTAAGTGTCAGTACTTATACTCCTTTGTCCGAACTTATGAGTTTGTAAGGTGTAAGTGGAGTTCTCGTCGGATAACTGTGCTTTATCAGTTGTAGTCAAAGTGTAAAGTCAAGAGAAGTCAAGAATCAACAAGTTTGGACAGTTTATGTTGAAAGCCTAACAAATTCGGACAAGTTATGTACTATGGGGTCCGAATTTGTGGATTAGGGTTTGTCAGAACTTATGTTTCCTTATGTGTTGTCCGAATTTGTGGATATGATATTGTCAGGACTTATGGGTTTCCCTAGCCTATATATATGGGTGTATAGGTTAGAATGTGGGCATTCATCTCAGTGAGAATCCATCTGTGTGATAAGCTTTGTCCAAACTCTCACGAACCCTAGAAATTTCTCAACAGCGTGCGCACATTCTAGAGATAAGTGACTATGTGTTAGTGAGAGAAAGCTCGGTTTAGATTTTAGTAATCTAAACCAGCTTGTAGATGACGTATCCTCTTTCGGTTTATGTAATATGTGATGACTGATTCAATAATAAAGGGTTTCATCTTCTACATCTTTCTATCTTTTATGTTTTTGATATCTTCTATGTCTTGAATCAAGTGCAATGTTGATGTTTGTCATCGATACACTGCTCTTAAAGTGGTATTAGAGCATGGTTACCGATTCGGAATGGTCTAACTGCCTTCCGAATCACCACTGCTCTTTATTTGATGTTTTTTTCCGCCAAACATCATGGAGACGTGAAGATTATGCAGAAAACTTGAAGAAATTGAAGTTGTTCATTGACAGAGATGTTTTCTTGTTTTCCAAGATTGTTTCAGATCTGTGGTTTGATCTGAAAAAGTGTTGTCCAAATTTAATTGAGTGTTAGAAGTGTTTGGTCCGTATTTGTTACTTTTATTGTCCAAACTTGTTCCTGTCCGTGTTTGTTTACTTGTGTGTAGTCACACATGGGAAACAATCAGGAAGAATCATGTCCGCAAATTATGTTGATTGGTGTGTCTGCACATAACGATTGATTGGAGTGTCCGCACTTAGGGAAGATTTGTTCTATCCGCACCTAAAGTCTTCTGTTTGTCTGCACATAGTCAATCGTTGTGTCCGCACTTATTAATCATTATGTCCGCACTTACAACTTAGCTTGTCCGCACTATGGGGACCAAGAAACCAATCTTCTCTACTCTAAACAGCAACTAATAAGGCTGAATCTTTAACTAGTCGTCAACCGAGAATCCAACTTCATCACGTCCATACTTGATTGAAAACACAAACACACGTGACAAAACTACATCACACATGAGCCTTTTTACGCACAAGCTTTAGATTTACGAAGAAAATAAGAAATTCTTACTCCCTCTATTTCTTTGTAAACTGTCAACGTCCAAGCCATGTCACCTTCGTAACTCTCCAAATGCCCGATAAAGGTCCCACATTGTTCGAAAACTCTAGAATTGACCAAATCCGTGCACCGAGAATCTAGCAATCGAATATAACTCGAAAATTCCGAATACAACCCATAAATTCGGGCTTTACAAGTAAAAATCAACCAATTCGGATTCAAAACAAAACAAATTTGAATAACAAGAATGTTTGGATAAGGATTTTAAGTACTGAAAATCTAAATCCTTAACAAATTCGGACCAATAAATGGTAAGAACTTATAAATACGGATAAAAGAGAAGATTAAATCCGTTGGAATTATGTAAGAAAATTAAAATATCATAAATATAAATATAATTGATTCAAACGAAAATTAAAAAAAAAATATTCGCTCGGAAATGCGTCGGAAAGTTAAGAAAATTAATTCCGTGAGAAATAAGTAGGAGAACTCCAACAAAACATTTGTGAAGGAAAGGAGTAGGAAAATCCGTAAAAAATGCGTTAGAAAAAAATTACCCAGGAGTAGAATACCTACAACCCATGAAAATGGGAAATCCGTAGGTAACTCAGAAATTGACGTGAGAATAGTAGCAGTTTTCTAGTAGTGCAACAATATCAATATCAAGTGATGTGGAACATTTCGTAAAGAATCTGTATGATTTATCAAGATGCATTATTTCTTGGTTTAGTTAACAAAAAAAAGACAACACACATGGTTTAAAGTTTAAACCCAGCCATTGATCTTAGACCGTGGGGTATGGTGGGGCTTGGGTTGGGCTTGGGTTGGGGCATTTGTTGACACGTGGCTTGGGGGGCAGACATGGGGCGACCCACATTAAACAGGGTATGGTGGGGCGGGGGTTTGGGGCGTGGGTTTGGTGGGCTTCGTTGGGCTGACCCGGTGGGCTGTTTGTTAAACAACAATTTTAATTTTTTTAATATTTTTAATTAAAGAAAACTACATAAAAACCAATTCCTAATGTTTATATTTGTTTTTTATCTCTTCTCTCATCTCCAACACTATTTATAACTCGTCACCCTGTAGGTGATCAATCGGCTGGGATAGCAATTTCAAATCATCACGTCTTTGTCTCAGGGCATCTCTAACGGCATCTCTAGCTTCTTTGCTCTTTCGTTGTTCGGCCCTTTGTTGTTGGAAGACGTTGAATGTATCTAACTTGGCTGAAATGTCATCCAATTGGTCGCTGTATATTCCCCTGCGCAAGCCCGAACTCCCAGCTGAAGGCGATGCCGTACCAGATCTTGAGGCATCTCTTCCATACTCAGGCCGGTTTGGGCTTGGCGAATCATCTAAAAGGTCCTCAAACTCTTGATCTCGTGCATCAGATTGGGCTTGGGACGAGGCCCTTGACCTTTTGGAAGACGTGTTACTTTCGCTACCACTGGGGATATTCGACCACTTTGGATGGAACTTACAAATCTCCCAACAATGCATGAAACGGAAGTCGGTCCCCACATTTGTCTTGAATTGAACCAATGCATTCATCACAATGTCGGCTTCGGTTTCACCACTTTTTGGGTTTTGTTTTGCTTTATTTATAAAATCACTATATTTTGTAAGTTGGCCGCTTATCTCGGTCCACTTCGAGGATAAGCTATCGTTTTCACGATAAACCTCTCTTCTCAATTCTTTATGGAATACTCTACTAACCCTTTGCCACAAATGGGTTCGATGTTGAGAATTTCCTATTTTTATAAAAACAAAATTTAATATATTACAAAGTTATATAAAAAAAACCATTAATATAAACAAAGTTTAAGAATACCTAAAGTTGCATGTTGAGATTGTTGAAACCAACCCCTCGCCAATGCAAGTTCTTCAGGAACGGTCCATTTTAGTTGTTTTCGCTTAGCGGTTTCAAGTGCTTTATCCCCCTCGGATTTTTTCTTATGGCTTCTCTTTTTGATGGGGTTTCGATGCGGAAGGACCATCGTTGGGTGGTTGAGTTTCGGGGACGGTTTCGTTTTGTGAAAGGTCGATGGAGTTTGGTGAAAGGTTGATGGAGTTTGGTGAAAGGTTGATGGGCGTTTGTGTAAACGGGGTAGGTATCGCATCATCGGTGTGTGGGAAGTTAGTAAACAAACAATTCCTAAGATACGATGCATAACTCTCTTCTTGGGGCATAGAAGAGTGTATCAAAAATGGACGAGGCATTGGACGAATGGGTGGTGGGCTAGGATTATTTTCTTGGAATGCATACTGGTTGTTCGGGTCAAAAGGACGGTTATGAGGATGCATTTTTTCGTTTTGTAGAAGGAAAATTGAAGATGATTATAGAAGATGTGGTTGAATGTGGTAAAAAATGGAAGAAAAATGTGAGTTTTATAGTGGAAAAATAATTATATTTTTTTAAGATAGCCGTTGGCCCACGGCTAGCCCAACGGTTACTTTGGTTTGTCCAGTAAGAGCCCGCCATGTCAGCTTGGCCAGACCGCCCCACGCCCGGCTTGAAACCCAAGCCCCAAGGGCCACGCCCAAACCCAACCCCACCCGGGGTGGTGGCTTGGGCGTTTTCCCCCAACCCACGCCCAAACCCCCGCCCCATACCCCATGGTCTTAAGGCCGGAGGGTATGGAGGGCTCCATCGTGCCACATCACCGCTTATAGCGCCCCCCTCGGCGCCACCATCCACACCAAGCAAGTTAAACCGGGGCGCCATTGATGGGGCTTTATCATGGTAACGAGGAAGAAGGGCTTTATCAGGTGGGGCCCGCATCTTTGCAGCTAATAATTTATTTATTTTTTTAATTTTGTTTAACAGGGGGCGTTATCCCACACCTTGAAGTTAAGAGAATGCGTGAAAAAGCCTCTTGGCTATTGTGAATCATAGATGGTGCTGATGTGTCATTTATCCCACACCCCATAGCCTAACCAAACATCAAACCATTTAAATAATATTAGTTGCTTTTATGTTATCATTATATTATAATATTATGATTATGTAACTGCTAAGAAATCGACTAATATTTATGGATTGTGAAGCTGGGTTGTGTTTGAACCATGAAGCTCATGCTTGCACTCTAATAGAAGCAATACCAATCTAAAAGGATACGACAGGATGATAAGTAGAGTAAAAAATTACCTTAACTTTAGCTTTTACTTGCAATCGATCGATCTTCCTTCTTTTTTGTACAATGGTACTGAATTGTAGAAAATAAAATAAAAAACTTACTAGGGTACTAGGGTTATATAACTGAAATAAGATAAGATGGTAATGCCGTAATGGTACAGTACAAATAATTCAATGTGAACTAAATTCACTGAATGGTATAGTACATATAATTCAATGTGAAGTAATTCTAATTCAGTGACTTGTTCAGTCCAAGGACAATTCAGTGAATTTTTTAATTTATGTTTTAAATTTTATTAGAGTTAAATGTCATTTTAGTTCCTGTGATTTGCTTCATTTTGACAGTTTAGTCTGAATGTTTCATTTTTTTATTTGTGGGTCTAAAAAAGTTTCACCGTTGCCAATTTAGTCCACTGGGTTAACTTTATCAATTTTTTCTGTTAACGATAAGGGAAATTCGATCATTTTATATGTAATTCTGTTAACTAGAAGGACAATTCGGCCATATAAAATGATCGAATTGCCGTTTTCGTTAACAGAAAAAATGGATGAAGTTAACCAGTGGACTAAAATGGCAACGGTGAAACCTTTTTGGACTTAAAGGCGAAAAATGTAGCATTTGGACTAAACTGTTAAAATGGCCCAAACCACAGTGACTAAAATGACATTTAACCTCTTTTTATTAAATAGCCATTAAATTAAATGCTCTGTATTTTTATAAAATATATTCTTATAAATCAGAAACTTAATTTATATTTAAACACTTAATTTTTAACTTTATAAAAAATTTTAGTAAAGTATAATTTTTTTATTTTTAGGAATGAAACAAATCTTAGCCATAGCTAAATAAATCGTTTCTATTGTGGATTTTCATTATAATTGCTGTAACTTTTTTTTTTCTTATAAAAGTTCCTATTAGTTTATGTAATAAACATTGGTACAGTACCAAATTTAATGTCGAAAATTATTAGTTTGTAAATTTAAATTTGTGCAATACAACATTACAACCTTGATTAAAAAATCCAAATTAAATCTTTAGTGTGGGCCGTTGAAAGATTATTCTGTCGCTCAAATCTTTTTTATTATTAAAGTGTGGGCCTTACTGAAAGATTAACGTGCCCTGTACAAAGGAAAAGAAGAGTGGGGTTTCCCTCATTTGATTTCTAGGGTGATCCCCAATGGATGGCAGTCTCCAATATATAAATAGATTGAAATTTGAAGAAAAAAAAGTTGTTATAAACCAGACATTTTAGGCCCAACCCATTGCTTATGGGCTTTAGGGTTTATAGTTATGTTTATCTATATATTGTAATGTTGAATAGAATGAAGTTGGAGAATTCAGTTTATCTCTATTTCCCTTTGGTTTTTATCACGTTATCAGCACGAGCCTCTCCACTGAGATTTATCGGACATCTGAAATCAATCACAAGAATTTGTAGCCGTTTCCCGTCGCCGGCCACAACACATATTCACCGGACTCTATTTTTGTGATTCAGAAACTATTATGTTCAACCACATCCTGGTACATATCATTACAGTTGTGACACCCCGTTGAAACGCTCTCACTTTTACTAGCTTGTCAGTGGCTGCTTTAACTTTCGGGACGAAAGTTCTTAAAACTTGGGGATAATGTGACACTTCGGGTTTTTCCCCGAACCAACTGTCGTCTTTAAAATGAATGTATGTGCATAGATATAATATTAAATGAGAACTTGTTATTTATTGTTGTGCATTATGTGATCTTTTGATTGTGTCGTGTGTATTATATATATATATATATATAAGTGTGAACCGAACCGAACCCGACTCGAGACCACTCGGTCTCGAGTAAACAAGTAACGATATGGGCCGGTTGGGCCGTAACCTTAGCCCACCCGGAAACCCCCCTTACCCACTCGAGATATATAACCGGCCACCCTCACAACTTGCACCATATGGCAACATCACTCTCACACTCCCTCATCTCACACACTCTCTCTCTCTCTCTCTCTCTCACTAAAACCCTAAAACCCTAAGGTCATAACATCAAACTCACCCCCTCTCCTCTCCCTCTCACGGATCAAACCGGCAACAACAAGAGGAGCTCTCGGATCATCTCGGATCATCTCGGTTCAAGCTTGTGGCCATCACTCGGAACTTGGTTCATCGATCTTTTGTACCCCTTCATCCAACCGGTTAGTGTATTATGGTTGTTTGACTTAAAATGATGGTTCTTGATGCACAAACTAATTGATTAGTTGGATGATTGAATGAAATATGTGAACATAAGACATTTGAATGATAAATGATGGTTAGTATAGCATGATATGCATTACCATTAAACCGATGATTGTATGTTATGAATATGTTTAAGTGAATGAATATTAGTTATGTTGATGATGATTATGTGCTAGAACTAGAACCGATGATGATGTCTAAATTAGGATTCGACTTAGGGTTGTGCTATGCTACAAAGGATGAATACATTTGGGTTGTTTTGAATGAATGTGCATAATAGATAACTTGAATACATGAAGAACAGTTTGAAGATCATGAAAATATTTGAAATATGCCTTGTTTGATCTGATTTAGTGGGAAATTAGACAATAAAACATGTTAGTGGAGATAGTACACAATTTACATGAAATTGCAATCTCATTGGCTAGTACAATCAGAGGTTCTAGAAGGATTCTTGTGCTCGTATCCGAGGTTGCGACTCGCAAGATGTGACACCCCGTTGAAACGCTCTCACTTTTACTAGCTTGTCAGTGGCTGCTTTAACTTTCGGGACGAAAGTTCTTAAAACTTGGGGATAATGTGACACTTCGGGTTTTTCCCCGAACCAACTGTCGTCTTTAAAATGAATGTATGTGCATAGATATAATATTAAATGAGAACTTGTTATTTATTGTTGTGCATTATGTGATCTTTTGATTGTGTCGTGTGTATTATATATATATATATATATATATATATAAGTGTGAACCGAACCGAACCCGACTCGAGACCACTCGGTCTCGAGTAAACAAGTAACGATATGGGCCGGTTGGGCCGTAACCTTAGCCCACCCGAAAACCCCCCTTACCCACTCGAGATATATAACCGGCCACCCTCACAACTTGCACCATTTGGCAACATCACTCTCACACTCCCTCATCTCACACACTCTCTCTCTCTCTCTCTCTCTCTCTCTCACTAAAACCCTAAAACCCTAAGGTCATAACATCAAACTCACCCCCTCTCCTCTCCCTCTCACGGATCAAACCGGCAACAACAAGAGGAGCTCTCGGATCATCTCGGATCATCTCGGTTCAAGCTTGTGGCCATCACTCGGAACTTGGTTCATCGATCTTTTGTACCCCTTCATCCAACCGGTTAGTGTATTATGGTTGTTTGACTTAAAATGATGGTTCTTGATGCACAAACTAATTGATTAGTTGGATGATTGAATGAAATATGTGAACATAAGACATTTGAATGATAAATGATGGTTAGTATAGCATGATATGCATTACCATTAAACCGATGATTGTATGTTATGAATATGTTTAAGTGAATGAATATTAGTTATGTTGATGATGATTATGTGCTAGAACTAGAACCGATGATGATGTCTAAATTAGGATTCGACTTAGGGTTGTGCTATGCTACAAAGGATGAATACATTTGGGTTGTTTTGAATGAATGTGCATAATAGATAACTTGAATACATGAAGAACAGTTTGAAGATCATGAAAATATTTGAAATATGCCTTGTTTGATCTGATTTAGTGGGAAATTAGACAATAAAACATGTTAGTGGAGATAGTACACAATTTACATGAAATTGCAATCTCATTGGCTAGTACAATCAGAGGTTCTAGAAGGATTCTTGTGCTCGTATCCGAGGTTGCGACTCGCAACCCCCGGTTGCGACTCGCAACCAAAGCATGACAACTCGAAAACACGGCGGTTGCGACTCGTAACCAGATCACGACAACTCGAAACCTCCGGTTGCGACTCGTAACCAAGACATGACCAGTCGAAATACCGGTTGCGACTCGCAACCAAGACGTGACAAGCCGCAACCTCCGGTTGCGACTCGCAACTGTGTGATCTCGAGTCAAGACCACCTGGTCTCGACTGGGCTGTTAGTTATTGGGCCCAAAGTGTATTAGCTGTGCATGATTGTTATTGTTTAAGTGGGCTACGTGTTAACTATTAACTGTTGCTGTAATTATATGTTGTGCATGCTATGTGTTAGTTATGTGTAGATTATACGTGAATACTTGTACCCCAACTTGACCTATATTGGTAACCATGCTAGGACGTGGTGACCAACGTGATCAACCGGGTAATTAATCTACCGAGCAACCCAAGGTGAGTTCACAACCTAAAGCATGTATTCCCGGTGGTTTGGGAAACGGAACTAAAACAACACTATCCCTTTATAAGGGATACAACCTACTTTTCTTCCCTTGTTATTGGGAACCTTTTAGTTAATTACTGTTTATACGGATTGCAACAAACGGCACTAAACGAAACTCTATCACTTAAAGTCCCTACTACATAATACCGATTAGTCGCCGGGGCCAGGCGAACGGGTTATTAGTTGATAGCGCTATTTAGGTCTTACCAACCTCACACCGTGCCAAGGTATGGGATCGGTCGTGAACTAATGTACTCAGGCATCCGTCAATGATGATAGAACATTGACATCGGGGCACTCTCTTGCGGATACGCAACGGTCACCTAGTGTTCGGTATTGGAAAAACAGTTTAGTTGCTAACTTTTGGGGTAGCTCCCCATGGCATGTATAAACGGATAAATTAACTGGTGAAACAAGTTTTTGGTAATTAAAACTGGACAACTAGTGAACTCACTCAGCATTATTGTTGACCCCTTACTGCATGCTTTGCAGGTAACCAGTGACTGAGGAGCTGCTGCTTGGGAAGTGTAGTGGTCGTCTAAACCCGCGTGTTGGGTTCTAATTAAATTGAACTATGAACTTTGTTTAAACTATTTTATCTATGCTTCCGCTACTTACTTAACTGTTATTTGAACCTAAACATTTGAACTTTAAACTATGGTGTTTACTAACCATTATGGTTGGTGATCATCCTTACTATTATCCAATGCTCAGTATAATTGGTGGCTGGATCCTGGTCGGTCACGCCCTCAAGCGGACGGTACTCCGCAGGTGGAATTTGGGGGTGTGACAACAGTCCCAACTAAGTGTTTATTATGTTTCAAGTTTTTTCTTTTAAAATATTTGATATTCCAAAGGATGATTCACATATTTAAATTTTACAAAGTGGGTATTAGAAAAGTAGAATTTTTTTTTTATATATATATGCTCTCTACGGTGGTAATTTTTCACACAAAGGATCCACGCCATTTTCGAATACTTTTCAAATTGGATTTTACGTCTCATCCTTTGGAACAAAAGAAATAAGAATTTCGATATGGATACAAGATTACTCAATTCGGATTTTTTTATCTGGACTTTAGAACAACTAGGAATTTCTTTTGATTTGTATATACAGAAATATATATTATGAACTGATACAACAACTAACGAATCGATATACAATAAAATAAGATTTTTTTTTCGAACACACGACGGTTCCTACTGTCACGCCTAACAATCTTACCCGAAAACCCTCCTCCGGCGGTTAACCGACGCTGCGCACCACCGATGTTATTGATCCCGTCGACAAATTCATCCCCACGAATATAACTCTCGAGCAGTAACCATATCTCCAACGGAAGCAGACGGCAAACGGTTCAACCGTCCCTTGATCCCCTTCGACGTTGTTGTGGAGATTTGTCCTTGGGATGTTGAAAAGATTCGGTTCTCCGACGCGGCAGTTGTGGCGGAAATGAGTAGATTAACGGTTTTGAGAGAGAGAGATTCCGACGGTCCTTCAGTGGTGGATCGGAGGACGCTGGAAGAAACCGGACAGTGTCGGCGGCCTCACTCCGGCGGTCCATCTGGCTGTATAACATCATGTGTAAACCCGATCTCGTTTTCCGGTAAAACCCCCCAACGAAATCATCATCTTGCAAGAAATTGTATAAAGATGTTACAATTATTTTTTTATAACCACTTTGTGATATGGAAATCAAATTCTCCATCTGACTAAACGTATTAACACTTTGTTGAAATTTGAAAAAAAAAAAAAAAAAAAAAAGGTAAACTTGTGCTGAAATGTTTATGCTATTATTACCTTTAACTACAAAAGATAAGTTGGAGAATAGTGTCAGAAACTTGTCTGACACTTCCCATTGATTTAGCCAAATTACGATTTTATTATTAGCTTAAAATTACAATTTTATCCTACTTCAAAATAAAATTTTTGTTTTATCCCTATCTCAAAATTACAATTTTTTCCTCAGTTAAAATTTTTGGGCAGTTTAAAATAAAATTATGATTTTGCCCTAGCTAAAAGTTCGATTTTACCCTTAGTTCAAAATACTACAAAAGGAAGGTTGGGGAATAGTGTGGCAACTGGTTTGGCACTTCCCCATTGTTCCAGCCAAATTACAATTTTATCCTTAGTTTAAAATTACAATTTCACCCTAGTTTAAAATAAAATTTTTGTTTTGCTCTCAGTTAAAAATTATGAAATTACGTTTTTGCCCCCTAGTTCAAAAAAAAAATAATGGTTTTTTTTTACCCCCAGCTAAAAGTTACAATTTTGCCCTTAGTTCAAAATGTGATTTTGCCACCGGTTCAAAATTGCAATCTTGCCATGGTTTTTTTGGGCAAAACTATTGACTAAATGTAGTTTTTATTTGTGTCAAACAGTTGCATAGCACTCGCTCATTGATCCTGACAAATTACTGTCTTCCCCCATCTCTAATACATGTTTGCAAGTGTTTTAGTTTTTTTTATAGCCAAACTCTGGTAGTGTTTTAGTTTAGTTGGTTGACTCGGTGTATTTATTTCTTGAGATCGTGTTATAAGTAGCTTGTACAAGTAACTGAAATACATACGTACTTGTTATTAAACTAATAAATATTCGGTTTAGCGCCACGCAACGCGGGCAACGCATACCACTAGTTCGTTTACATTTTGCTCATTTATTCAATCAATCTCTCTCTCTCTCTCTCTCTCTCTCTCTCTCTCACACACACACACATATATAGTGGGAGGTTCAATAATGGCAAACACTAAAAAATGGGAAACCGAGAGAAACCAACTCCGATTGAACTCATTACAACAACATTAGAACGACTTGTTGAACCCTATAGTATATATATATATATATGTGTGTGTGTGTGTGTGTGGTGAGGTTCCTATAAAAAAGCCAGTTTTCATAAGAAGTATGAGAATGTATAGAAATTGACATGTAGGCATCATGTTTTTGGTTGTTTCGGCAAGAAAAACATCAAACATAACAAATTAAAACATAATGAAATGAATTATAGGTATGAAATTTAGCTTAACACTTGAAACGCCCTACTTAACGTTCTTGCCATGGTGTTTTAAATTTTAATCCTAAAATTCATTGCATCGTGTCTAAAATTATTATGTTTGGTGTTTTTCTTGCCAAAACCTAAAACATCATGGCTAAGTCCAAAACATGATCCCTATATGTTAATTCCTATTTTTACTAACACTTCTTATGAAAAATGAAAAATGTAATTTTTACAGGAACCTAATTTCTACATTATCATTATGCTTTTTCCACGCCTTCCTCTTGAAGACGATTCTCCTTCCTTGACAAGACTTGCTCTGCTTTGTTCATCCCATTATCTACAAAGCATAAAACAAATGCATTTAACCCTCATATTCCATAACCAATCATTCACAACTTGAGCATATACTAAATTGTTGAATGTCTATTGTCTATTTATAAGTTAGAAAAAAGATTTAAACTTTTGCAAGTATCAATTTCATGCTAAAAACACACACTTTATTAGTTAAACTCACCAGATTCATGATAACTTCAATTAATATTCAACATTCTAGCATAGCTCATCATCACAACTAGTGTTAGAGAACACATCCCCACACTTGTTTGATGTTCAAACTCATTAAACCAACTTCCATACTCAACTTCAACTAATAACACCATCAATTGTTCATATTTCAACTATGTTAAAACATACAAGTTCAATTTATAGAAAAAAACTTACAATCATTGCAATGGGAAGTTGAAACAAGTAAAGAGCATACCTTTCGGGATGTCTAAGACTTAGAACCTAAGATGTAGCAAAAATCCAAGCAAATCTTGAAGTTCACCACAAAACCCGAATTTTAATTCCCGAATAACTCGCAAACCGTTGAGAGTTTGTGAAATAAGTTAGGGTTTTCATCCTTGTGAAAAACTAAGCAAAATAGAGCTAAAAAGTATGAAGTTTGGTTGAGATTTGAGTAAGATGGGAGATGGTGAAGAATTAGGGTTCAAAAGAGAGAGTCTAATGAAGTAGATGATGATGTTGTGATGTTTTACAAGATCTGAAAATGTTGTTTTGTTAATAAAGGCCAAATCAGGTTATGGGTTATACTTACAAGGGCTTGGGTCAAGTCTAACAGGTAACTGGGTGAAACCTGATTCGTTTTGCTGAACTTGGACTAATAGTGTCAGCTATGGGGATCCTGGCGTCGAGACGCCTTATGTTTTGCGTCTGTGGATAGCAGCATCCCGCGTCTGCGGGTGTTGCGGTGTCAGCGACGGGATATACGGGCATTGGCGACGCTATAATGCATTTTTCTTTTTAAAATATGGGCAAAAACACGCAAATTTTACAAAAGGGGCCTAGGCTAGAAAGATTCCTAAAAATTATTAAAAATCTTTTGTAAACTGTTTATAAGCTTTATCAAAATACAAAATTCGTTTAAATGAACCCTACCACCCCTTCCTCCGAATAAACGTGTATTGTCCCGAATACACACCGAGCCTAAAACATACGTGAAGTCTTAATGACCCGGACATGATTTTCATTACTTCACAAAATCAAGAGTTAGTACGAACCGTAATAACGAGAAAATAATTAAACGAGAAATAAAATAAAACGAAACAAATACACAAAATGTACAACGTTACCGGTCCTTTAATCGACCTCATAAGGTGGAATGCTTGTCAAAAAGCTTACCGACTCCTTGTTCTCCTCCATCCTCTCGTTACCATCTAGAAATGGTTTTAACCGATGACCGTTTACCATTTGTTTTGACAGATCATTTGGGTCCTCAATGGTAACATCTCCCAATTGCACGACACGCGTAATCACATACGAGCCCGTCCATTTACTCCGCAACTTCCTGGGAAAGAACTTCAATTGTGAATTATAAATCCACACCTTTTGGCCCACAACGAATTCTTTCTTCCTTAGCTTCGCGTCATGTGCTTGCTTCATCTTGTCTTTATACTTCCAAGCACACTCATAAGCCTCCTCTTGAAGCTACTCTAACTCGGAGAATTTGAGCTTCTGTTCTCTACCTGCATCATCATACTTAATATTAAATTCTTTTATTGCCCATAAAGCATGATGTACAAGTTCCACAGGTAAGTGATACTTTTTACCGTAAACCAAATGGTAAGGTGTAGTGCCAATAGGGGTTTTGTGAGCCGTTTGGTAGGCTCATAAGGCAACGTTCAACTTCGTTGATCAATCCTTTCGGTCCGGCCTACCGGTCTTTTTCAAAATCACTTTGATTTGCCTCTTTGACATCTCCACTTGACCACTCATCTATGGGTGATAGGGAGTAGCAATTCAATGGTCAACACCATACCATTTTAATAGTTTGCAAAACTTAAAGTTTTTTTAAATACTAATTAATGATGACCTGAGGAATCCCAAATCTTGAAATAATTTGAGTTTGGACAAAACTCCAAACAATGGTATGGTTGTTTGTTTTGGTGGCAATGGTTTCGACACATTTGGAAACATAATCGGCCGCCACCAAAATATACAAATTGTCATGAGAATTCGAGAATGGGCACATGCAATAGATCCCCACACATCAAAAACATCTATGGTGAGGATCGGTTGTATGGGCATCCATCCCGCTTAACAATTCTCCTTAAGTTTTGACATTTAATATAGTTCTTAGAAAACTCAAAAACATCTCTAAAAATAGTTGGACAATCAAAAACCTTTGTTTAACACTTTGCGCCCTATCTTTTGACCACTAAAAGGGCCCCCACATGCAAATGAATCCACATGCATTAACACACTTGGAATCTCCTCATCCGGTATGCATCTCCTCACGAACTGATCCGGACAAACTTTGAACAGGTCCGGTTCCTCCCATCAGTAAACTTAATCTGCGAGAGAAAATGCACTCGCCTCATCATATCCCACCTAGCTGGTAATTCACGTGCCACCAAAAAGTTCACAATATTAGCAAACCATGGTAAAGTAGATACAAGTAAAATGTGCTTATCCGGAAAAGTCTCGTTGATCTCTACAGATGTAGAACCCTCTTCCACTATCAACCGGGACAAGTGGTCAGCCACCACATTATCGTTTCCTTTCTTGTCTCGTATCTCCAAATCAAACTTTTGCAACAAGAGTATCCACCTGATCAACCGGGGCTTTGAATCCTCTTGTCCATGAGGTACCTAACAGCACTGTGATCAGAATATATAATAACTTTGTTACCCCATATATAAGATCTGAATTTGTCTAATGCGTAAACCACCGCAAGTAATTCTTTTTGGTTGTTGTGTAATTCAATTGAGCATCCAAAAGAGTTTTATTGCGTAATAATTTCCACCGACTTTTTCTAAACCTTTTAACCCAACACGACCACAACCGCATAGTCACTTACATCACACATAATTTCAAATGGCAAAAACCAATTCAGTGATTGCAAGATTGGGGCCTCAATTAGTTTTTCTATCAAAATGTTAAAGGCTTTTACACAATTCTCATAAAAACAAACGGTGCATGTTTTAATAAAAGGTTGCACAATGGTTTTGTAATGTCACTAAACCTTTTTATAAACCTCCTATAAAAACCTGTGTGTTCCAAAAATGATCGAATACCCTTAATACTTGTGGGATAAGGTAGAGTAGAAATAACTTGTACATTGGCATGATCTACCTCTATCCCATGACTAGACACAACAGGTCCCAAAACAATTCCATCTTGAACCATAAAACAATTCTTTTCCTAGCTCAAGACCAAATTGGTTTGCACACATCTTTTTAAAACTTTTTTTTTTCTAATTGGTCTAAGTAAGGAAATCATCCATGAAAATCTACAAAGACTCCCCTACCATATCTGAAAAGATACTCATCATACACCTTTGAAAGGTGACGGGGGCATTACATAATCCAAATGGCATTCGCCTAAATGTGACTGTGCCATAGGGACAAGTAAAAGTAGTCTTTTGTTGATCTTCCAGATGAATAGAAATTAGATTGTAACCGGAATAACCATCCAAGAAACAATAAAATTTTTTACCTGCTAATTTTTCTACAATTTGGTCAATGAACGGTAAAGGAAAATGATCTTTAGAATTTGTAGAATTCAACTTCCTATAATCAATACAAATCTGCCACCCGGTTACCAGTGGCTACCTCCTCACCTGAGTCATTTGTAACGACTTGAATACATTCCTTCTTGTTGACGGTTTTTGTTGGGCTCATCCATTGGCTATCCGCGATGGGGTAAATAATACCCGCATCTAGCCATTTCAGCACTTCTTTCTTCACCACCTCCCGCTTGTTCGGATTTAACCGTCTATGTGCATCATGTGCAGGGGTCATCTTCTTGTCTGGGATGATCTTGTGCATCACCACCGAAGGACTTATGCCCTTCAAATCAGCAATGGTCCACCCAATAGCCGCCATATTGGTAACCAATACTTCCATCAACTTCTCTTCCTGTTCCCCGGTCAAGTTAGACACAATGATGACCGCAAATGTGTTGCCCTCACCAACATAAGCATACTTGAGATGCTTTGGAAACACCTTCAACTCTACCGTAGTAGGTTCCACCAAGGACAACTTTAACTTGGTGTTAATTTTTTCCGATAGACTCTCCACTTGGTGAGTCCACAAAGGTCTTCCCTCCTTTATCAATAGCACCTCTAGCTTCTTCACCTCCTCTACCATGCTCCTACTCGTCTCAACCTGTGACCTATCAAACATAAAGCACTCCTCTATTGTGTTCTCCTCAACGACAATTGTGTCGCATAGAGGTATACACGCGTCAACAATGTCGGCCAAATAGCATTCATCGTCGACAAGATGATTCATCAATCCCGAAAAAAACATTAAGTCTGAACCAATGGTTACCAAAAGTCATATCAACCGTACCCATTTTGCAATATATTTTGGCATTCAAAGTTGCCAAAAAACGGTCGACCTCGAGTAACCGTAGGTTGTTTGGTCTGGTCCAAAGTGACATAGTCCAACATAAGTAAGTCCACCGGATAGTAAAAATCCTCAACTTTCACTATCACATCCGTGACAATCCCACAGGGTAGTTTGGGGGTCGAAATAATAGGCGCCCCCGGATCTTGGAGGTTGGGTAGAAGTGCATCTGAAAGGATAGAACACACATAATAGGCGCCCCTGGGTCTTGGTGGTGAGGTAGAATGTTGATGTAGCTGGGCTTGCTGATGTGTTGCAAAACACGCCAATTTTCCCTTGTATTTCGTATATATTTTCAATAGTTTTTGAGTCGTTTTGGTCATTTATAGATTGTATTTGGTAGATTGAATTTTTGCAGGTGTTCTTGTGTAGAAGGAGTGGAAATCGAGTCACACACACGAAAAAACGAGCACACAAGTAAAAACTGAGTGAAACAGAGTGGCAGAAAAGACTCTAAATTTAAAACGGTCCTATTTTCAGCTAGAAATGAGTTACAGGACGTATAATATATGAATTTGGGGTAACTTGACGACAATAATCAATATATATGGTTTTCTAATCCCCAAACGGACCACAAGCCAAAGACTTACGGTCCATAAGGCCATGGTGGTTAAAAAAAAATAGGAAGCCCTTACGAACCACATGGCGGAAGCCATACGGTCCATAAGGGGTGCCTAGGTCGTAAAAAAATAGGTTTTAAACCAATTTCACCCATAGTTCGAGCCCTAGATCGTAAAAAATTAGGTTTTAAACCAATTTCAGCCATAGTTCGAGGGGAGACTCATTATGGACGATTTCCAGCAGCTAAGGGGCGATTTTAGGCTCGGTTTTGAAGGAGAATAAAACCAGGGATCAAATACACAACCTTAAAGTATTGTCTTATTTTTCAGGCCCCTCAAGACATCACCTAAAAGTATTGTCTTAATTTCTCCATCAATTCTTGTAATTATTGATGTGATTCTAGCCGTTAAAAAAAGTTATTACATCTTGATGGGATATGTTGACAGTGCACTTTAAGGCTACTCGGTGTGGGAAATGGAGGATAGGCCTCTACGTCAGCGCCACATAGGATGGATGTGAGGATGAGCCAAAAATGATGGAATAAGGAAATTGAGAATGAGCCTAATATATATATGTATATATATACATATATATATATACATATATATATAGGGAGCCGCTAAAATAAGAACCACCTCCAATTGTAAGAACCGCGAGAACCACTCTCAACCAATCACATTGTTCCAACATAAAGGGTATATTGGTCTTTTACCCCATATGTCATATCCTTCCTCTCTCTCCATTTATTGCTCACTTTTCTCTTTCTTCAAAATATAATATCTCACTTTTCTCTCTCTCCATCTCTTGAAAGTTTGCAGACCCTCACATCTTTTGAAATTCAAACCCATCTCTCATCATCTCTTCATCTTCAACCCTTCCTCCCTGCTCGATGATGACCAGCCGGCCACCACTATGGGTGGTGGCGCTGGAAGGTGACGAGGCGGCGAAGCACCAGATGCCAGCGACGAAGATAGCTGACAAAGCACGCCCCTCACCCCCCCTAAACTACAGCCGCACCTACCCCCGTTGTACCCCCCTCATTCTCCGTCTCCGGTGGATGCCGCCGCCACACATGGGGGTTTCACTCATGTGTGAGCGGTGGTGGCTGATGATGTTACTGTGACCGCTCGTTTCTCCGGCAACCCTCAGACCTGCAACCCATCTCTCATCTCCTCAAAGGAACCCAAAAGATGTTTGATCGGCGGAGGTGGAGGTGGTTGGTCGACGGCGGAAGACGGTGGTGGGAGGTGGTTGGTTGGCGGTGCTGGTGTTGGAGGCGGTTTCACGTTTGTGGAGATCATGGCAGAAAAGGGGAGGCGGTTTCACCGATGATGTTCATGTGTTTTGTTGGTAAGAGATTTTGCTGGGTTTTGCTTGTGATTTTTAATGTTTGAAGCTGTTGGTTTTTGCTGGGTTTTGTTGGTGCTTTTTGCTAGATTCGAACACTGATTTTTTGAATAGTGATTTTGAATCACAACAGTAATTTTGAATGTTTGGATAGTGATTTTTGAATCACAATAGTGATTTTTGGATAATGATTTTTTGGATGGTGATTTTTTGGATAGTGATTTTTGGTGATTTGTGAATTTTTTGAATATTTGAACATGTTATTTTGCTGGGTTTTGTTTGAACAGATATCGAAATCAAGGCATGGTTACCTTTTGATTATGTGGGTTTTGATATGGTCGATTTTGGGCGGCGATGATGAAAAAAAAAACGTAAATTTAGATGACGATGGCGCGGCAAGGATGGCTGAGGGTATGTTTTTTGAACCTGCAACCCCACTTTTGCAGCCTTTCTGATTATCGGATAATCTGAGCCAAACCCCTTTTTTCGAGATACACTTTGTTTTGATGTTGTTGGTCCCCCCCCCCTAGTCGATGATGATAACAATATATCTGAGACACCTCCCGAGTTTGCGATTTCTGGGTGCGTTCGTTTTTGCGTAAAAAAGTTTTTGTTAAAAAAATTAAACCGTAAACTTTTTAACGTAAACCGTAAACTTTTTAACGTAAAACGTAAAAAGTGAAGCGTAAAAAGTTTTACGTAAAACGTAAAAAGTAAAAAGTTTTAACGTAAAACGTAAAAAGTAAAAAGTTTTACGTAAAACGAAATTTTTTAACGTAAAACGTAAAAAGTTTAACGTAAAATTTCAAATGTAAAAAGTCTAAAAAGGTTAACGTAAAACGTAAAAGTGTAAAAACGGCGCGTAAAACCGGGAATAAAAAACCGCACGTAAAAACCCGGTCGCAAAAACGGCGTGAAAAAAACGGGGCGTAAAAAAACGGCGCATAAAACGGGCCGTATAAACGGCGCGTAAAAACGGGACAAAAAAACGGGACGCTAAAACGGCGCGTAAAAACGGGACGTAACAAATGGGGCGTAAAAATGGCTTGTAAAAACGTGACGTAAAAAACGGCGCGACAAAAAAAGGTGCGTAAAACCGGGCATAAAAAACGGCACTTAAAAATCCGGTCGCAAAAACGGCGTGAAAAAACGGAGCGTAAAACGGGTCGTAAAAAACGCGCGTAAAAAAAGGGTCGTAAAAAAACGCACGTAAAATTTTTTTATAAAAAAATCTGATTTCAAAATATTTGTTTAATAAAGAAATCTGATTTAGAAAAAAATAATTAATGTAATAGGACAACATTGTAATAAAAAACAATAAGCTTAATAAGACAAAAAAAATTACTTAAATACCCTTTTAGATTAAAATATTAAAGACATAATAAGACAAAATAAATTTAATATTACTTTTAACTACTTTTAATCTTATCCATCCATTTTTAAGATCTAATGGCCAGAAAGTGGTTCCCGCGGTTCTTACAACTGGAGGTTGTTTTCATTTTAGCGATCCCCTATATATATATATATATATATATATATATATATAGAGAGAGAGAGAGAGAGAGAGGCCGGTTAACGTACAATACGTCTTATCCTACATTATGTACGCGATGCCCACAACCGTACGATCTTCAATCCATCAAACGCGGGCAAACCTAATTTATATCATTAAATTAATCAAATTAATATACATAAAACTAATCGCGAAGGATAAAATCGATAATTTCTCTATCAAAATCCCGGCAATTTCGTCCGGTACCTTCTTCTTCTCCAACCGACTCTTCTGCAAATTCAATATCAGACATGGGAAATTGGTTTACAAACATGCGATGTTGGTATTTTTTTTACAGCATTGGATTTTGGTATTAAAAATAACATGCGAAATTAGTGCCATCCACATACTAGTTTGTATGTCCATTCAAAATTAAATTCCCATGCACATGCGAATACGTGAATATATCCATGCGAAATTAATGCATCCATGCGAAATTAATGAATTGCACATGCGAATCATTATAGTTTGTTTGTCCATTCAAAAATTAAAATCATAAGGGAATTAATGAATTCCACATGCGAATACGTGAAATTTCCATGCGAAATTAATGCATCATGCGAAATTAATTAATTGCACATGCGAATCATTATATTTTGTTTGTCCATTCAAAAATTAAAATCATAAAGGAATTAATGAATTGCACATGCGAATACGTGAAATTTCCATGCGAAATTAATGCATCCATGCGAAATTAATTAATTGCACATGCGAATCATACTAGTTTGTTTTGTCCATTCAAAAATTAAAATCATAAGGGAATTGCACACACATACGAAATTTCAATTCTAGATCATAAGGGAATTAAAAAGAACTGAGTAACATCGTTCTGATACGATTTAATTCCAGATCATAAAGGGAATTAAAGGATCTGAGTAACATCGCTCTGATGCGAATCATAATTACCCGGATAGTGGTGTAACGAATTAATCGGGATCTGGAATTGTCTAATTTGCGCTCTGCTGATTGAATGGAAAGTCTGATATACCCTTATGTAAGAAAATGAATCAGGGACACGTGTACGGTTGTTGGCATCGCGTACGTAATGTACGATTAGCTTATTTGTACCATAGTCTTTACCTATATATATATATATATATATATATATATATATATATATATATATATATATATATATATATATATGTGTGTGTGTGTGTGTGTGTGTGTGTGTGTGTTGTATACATATGTGTGTGTGAGAGGGGGGAAGCCCGTCCTCATCGTCTTGGCCAGGACGATCTCGATCACGACTGAGGTGAGAAAATAGAGAGGGGGGCGGGCGCCGCCCCACAACGTCCCATGAATGACCCCTTACCGAGTAGGCTAATATCCAGCTCATGCCCGAAACCAAATCAATTTATAATTCAGGTTACTTTTATTAATCAGGTCCATGCACTTTAATAAATGAGCACCTATAGAAAAGTGTCTTACTTTTATGGAACAACCCAAACACTTTCATTAATAAATGAGAACCTATAGAAAAGTTTCTCACTTTATGCATCAACCCATACACTTTCATTCTTGCTGAAAATATTACATAAATAGGAAAATAGAAAAACAAACAAATATACTCCTACTATCTCCTGAAACTTCTACCGTCATTCCATGTTTACTTGCATAAACAAAACTAACCCATATCTATATCTATAATCTATAATATCTATAATCTATAATACTATATAATACATCTCATATGTACTAAAAGGTAATTTACCCCTGAAATTTTAAGACGGCAGTGGAAGGGTCATGCCTTATTCCCTGTTCTTTCATCATCTTCTCCCAATTTTGCCCCCCAATTCAATGGATTACGCCCACAATCAAGTCTACATTTGAATAACACTGCTAAGATGACTCAAAGCGTCACTGCAATTAGTAATACAATCAATTAGGTCACATCATTGTAATCAATTCTGGACGATTGGATGGCAGCAACCCTAATTCTCCCGGTGAAGAAGACGAACCGTACAAAATCCATTTATATCCAGTTTCATCATATTGTTATAAAGGAGTGTGAGGTGTGAGGGTTTCCCTTCACCGTCGTTGCCAACCCCACTGCCACTGTCTGACGCGATGGTTGTTGCTGGCGGACTGATTGAAGATGAACGAAGGCGAGATTATTCAACACATTCGGCGGACCACAGGTATGAGTTTTCAATTTTGAGTTGTGAAACAAAAGGGTTTAAATTATCGTATTGAATCCCAGTTTTGATTGGTAACTACTAATGCTCGGCGATGGTTTGTCGTCGTCTTGGGTTCTGATCGAGTCATCATCTAGGATTCTGATTGACAACCTTCAATTGCTTGGTGAATTTTAGTTCGAATTAATCGACTCATTGCTGCTTTACTAGGAAATTTTGAAGAACCCTTGAAAAGCTTCATCTGGGTTTTTGACAAGGTGCCCTTTTAGAAGTCTATTTGATTTTGTTACATAACTTTTGCTTATATTCAAGTTCATTCTGATTATTGTTGCTAATACAGGGAGTATGCAGTAGGATTAATGGGATAAAACGGGTCTAGGTTACCTGGTGGATTCAGTGGAGTCTTATCGGTGGGTGTTTCAGAACGAGGAGGATTAAGAGGTCGTTTTAAAGGACAATGACGGTGGTGATGGAGATGATATCATGTTGCATATTGATATGGATTCGGATGATGAAGATAGTTTGCACCAGAAGTTGATTCACACTGGACCGAAGATTGATTCGTTCGGAGTGGAAACTTTTGACGTTCCATGTGCTCACACGATTGATTTTGAGGTATGATTTTTCATTCTTTTGTCAAAATTGTACATTGTAACTCCATGATAATTATAGATTCTTTATATTTTGGTTCAACTCATTTTGTGAAGATGTAATTTAACGTTTTAGTTTTTATGTTACTCTATTAGTTGGATACTTAGGGCATAAATTTGGTATGCCATGCCACCATTGGCGATTACGATTACCGGAAAAGCATAGACGGATGTCCGTTCGAATGTTTACTGGCCTGTAGAAACAGCTTGTTGGGAATATATATGTACTTTGCGATCATTCTCTCTTATTATTGTCTGTGGTTATTAAATTTTTATATGAATTCTGACCATAAAAAAACTTTATACAGTTATATACTTTCATGTTATCTTTTTTATAGTTACAACCACCAGTATGCTTAAAATGCCTTCTCCGAGACCCCATTCATTCAACTACACTTCAAATCGCAATGGAGTAGCCATAGTGTGCTTCACTTCAGGTATTCGGTTTTGGATAATGGTTTTCGTTCTGTCTCACATGCACAAACCGATTAAACGTATTTCGCTTTTAGGGACTACTGGGAAGCCAAAGGGCGTCATGTTAAGCCATTCAGCTTTAATCGTACAATCTCTGGCCAAAATCGCTACAGTTGGTTATAACGAGGATGATGTACATATTTACCCTTTAACTTCATGTGCAAAACACCACTTTAAACAAATTGTGGAAGTAACTTGTTGAAATATGCAGGTGTATATGCATACTGCTCCGTTAGGCCACGTGGGCGGACTATCGTCGGCTTTAACCATGTTAATGGTGGGAGGATGTCATGTCTTGATGCCCAAATTTGAACCTAAGTTGGCTCTTGAAGCTATTGAAGAGTATCGTGTGACTTCTTTAATAACAGTTCCCACAATTATGTCCGATATAATCTCTTTAATCAGGTATATTTTTATGAATGCATGTTACCTTCGCACGAAAGTATTGTATTAATCTTATATCAGATTTCAGGACCAAATATACACGAAAAGAGTTACCCACGGTTAATAAGATTCTGAACGGCGGTGGCAGTCTTTCAAACAAACAAATTAAAGATGCAACTGACATTTTCCCTAATGCTGGACTATTCACAGCTTATGGTCGGTTTATATTACCATTTCTATCTTTTTTCATGTCCTCCAAACTATATTTTATCTTTAATTTTTTCTTTGTATTGAAAGGTACGACGGAGGGCTGTTCTTCTCTAACGTTTATGACCCTTAAAGATCCTACAAAGCAAATAACTGTCGAAAAGAAGTTAGATGTGGAAAATGAACAAGAGGGTGTTTGCGTTGGAAAGTCGGCGCCACATGTGGAGTTAAAGATCAGAACCGAGGATTCAACTCATGTTGGACAGATATTAACGGGGGGGCCCACCTAATGATTCGATATTCGGAGCAAATTCAAAAGAAAGAAAATCATTGGAATGAAGGCTGGCATGAAACTGGTGATATTGGGCGGATAGACGATAATGGTAATCTATGGCTCATTGGGCGCATGAAAGGGCATATCAAAAGTGGAGGCGAAAACATTTATCCTGAAGACGTAAGCATCAACAAATTACGAAAGCTGATTTAACTGGTATAAGTTAGGTTTGAAATTTAACGGTATTCAGTTTGACATAACCAGGTGTTAATATGTAGAATTTGTGTTAAATGTAGGTAGAAACTGTGATATTAAGACATCCTGGGATTTCTGCGATTGCAGTCATTGGACTTCCAGACAACCGCCTGACGGAAATGGTGGTTGCTTGCATCCAACTAAACCATGACTGGACATGGACCAGTTCAGGTTCCGACCACTCGGGTATCAAGAAAGAACAAATTATTTCGAGTGAAGCCCTCCAGCAATTTTGTAGAACAAATAATTTGACCAGGTAATGACTTTTGACATCTTTGACCCGTTTCCTTATTAACTACATCAAAAAAAAGATACCAGTTTGAACCGTTAGAGATAAAACATAGCCTGAACAAACGTGTTCATAGCTGTCACGTCTTATATTTACTTTTGTTCTCTTTTTTTATGTATAAATTACAGGTTCAAAGGTCCTAGAAGGTTTATAAGATGGAGTATGAAATTCCCATTGACAACAAGTGGGAAACTGAGAAGAGATCAACTCAAAAGTGAAGTTATGCTTCACTTGAAATTAATCTCAAGCAGTCTATAAAGTGGCCATCTATGGAATCTATGTCTTTGTGGTAAATATATCATACCCAACTATTTTTTTGAATGAAGTTAGAATGATATTTGACTTGAAATAAAGATCCATCTGTTCCATGAAATTTAACAGGTTCTGTTTTGTGATGGTGTATGACTTTATGCAGTCCTGTGCATTTATTTTTTCAAAGTTGACAAACTGATGTATCTATAGAGACTAGGGGTGAGCAGAAAACCGAAATAACCGAACCGTAACCGAAATAACCGAAAAAACCGAACCGAAACAAAAACCGACGATTCGGTTTTCGGATTTTTAATAACCGAAAAATTTGTCACACCCTGGCTTTGCGGAAGCGTGGGTTTATTTGGTGTGACTTCTTAATACCATAGCTTAATCACAACAAAGCTATATGAAAGTAAAACCATGATGATCATCCATTACTTCAAGTTTTAAAAGTAAGATACGACAACATTGTTTTAGAGTTGACACATGCAACGAGTTTACAACACAACATAATAAAAACCTTGTTCATAAGACACAACCACAAAACATGAAATAGACACAGTTTAGGACTTGTGACTCGTCCAGGCAAAAGTCACAACCCTTAAACTTGGATGACATCACTTCTCCTACGCAGCATGAAGACATAGCATACCTCGCCAGATCCCTAATTCCCTGAAATACATGTAAGTTGAAAAATCAACATAAAGTTGAGCGAGTTCATGTGAAAGTGAGTATGTAATACCTTTGTAATACATTTGTATGTATGAAAAATCCTTGGTATGTAGCAAATAAGGAAAAAAAGATCACCATTGGGTTGCAAAGCCAATGATATGTGTGAAGTGCTGTAGGAAGACTCAAACCTAGCAGATTTTTGCATCGGGCTCAAAGTCACCCCGAGGTCCGTACAGTTGGGCCTGGAGTTGGGCTCGCTACACCCAGATAGATCTACCGCTAATGACCCTCGGTCCTACAATGAGGATTAATGGCCTCTAGTTTCCGCCTACCCACTCACATGATCTAAGTTGTAACCCTCCTTAAGCTAACCATACCATGTATAAAAGTCTGTAATAATTGTAACATGTATTCCACCCCCGAAGTATAAAACTAAAAACAGTTAAGAGAAAAGGGGGACATGAACTCACATAAGTGCGTCTCGAAATAGTCAATCCCAAATCAACCTGCTGCGTGACGACCTACACGTACTAACTTCTATTAGACGGACGGTCGTGCCTTAGCTTAAGGTTTAACGTTTTGTTGGAGAAATAGTTAGGTAACTATTCCGTGTTCACACTTCTTATATATTTAACAAGTATATTCATTCCCAAGGATGGGGGTTTTAATACATGTAAACGTTATATTTCCGAAAATATATTTTTAAGTCTCACTTGAAAATATATTTTAAATCACTTTGTCTAAAATATTCTGTCTCCCAAAATATACATATTTTTCCCAAAAATATTATATTTTACTTTATACAATTTCCAAAATAATACTTTATCAAAATACATATTTAAGAGTATTATCCAGAAATACATAAGTTACATTTTTAAAGTTCGTGTGGTAACAACAGTACCGGTGTAACTTAAATATTTATTTGTGAGGGCGTTGGTATTATTTTGGAGTCGATACTTCTCAATGTATTCAAGTTATATTATTTTTACTCTAAAAATAACATATCTAGTTCACAAAATAATCATAAAATCACACAAGCGTTTTACTATGAAATATATATATTCTAAATATATATTTAACAAGTTTTATTTACAAAAATCCACCTCCGACACTTGGTTATTTTGTAATAAAAATCTTGGCGAAGTTTATTTGGAAAAACAAGTTAAAAATATATTTATAACACTTGTCACAAAAATATTTCTAAGTGTTATATTTTTGGAAAAATTTCGCCAGAGTTTCCTCTGTAACTGGAGGTGGCCACGCTTACCGGCGTATCATTTTCTTTTCAAAATTCAGTCAAACAATTCACCAATCATCAATATACAATATTAAACATCAAAATTGTCAAAATAAGTCTAAATCGCAAACTCATGAACTTGTAAGTTTTGTAAAATTATGTAGAAATTTTCTAACGCATTTAGTGGATCTTGTCATCTTTTAAAATAAGATTTGTTTCTTGAAAACTTTATTTTTAAAGAGCTTGTAATTTAACAACTTCTTGTCATAATTTACAAAAATATTTCTTTGTCCAACTTTCTTGTTACACAAGTGTTTACACACTTGCCCTTTTTTTTTTTTTACTAAAATGCCTTTAGTTTATGTTAGATCCGGGTTTTAAACAAGACTTGCATCTTTTACTTGGTTCTTCCGAAAAACCACTTGTAGATCCTTAGATCTACTAGTTTAGAACCTTATTTTACAAGAAAAATTCCATTTACACAAGTTCATGTTCATGAGTGGAAGGGTTCATCATCTTACAACTTTTACACTTAACATATTACTAGTTCATGTTCCATGAACATGATCTAGTATGGTTAGATGATGATCCATCCCACTACTAGCATCAAACAACATAAAATAATCACAACTAGTCAAGATTTACACCACTAGTTACTCTTTATCCATCTAGTTCATCATTCTTTCAAGACTTTTAGTTTTGATCTTGTGTGTTCATGAGTTTTAACCATTAAATCACCTATTAACCACTTTAAACAAGAACAAGAGGATGTTTAGAGGCACTTACTACTAGCTCGAGGCTAGGGAAGAAACAAGACGTAAACAAGGTGGATAAAAGAAATATAGAGAGGTCCTTGAGTTTCCGAAAGCACCGAGCCTCCTTGTATGTCACCTTGCACCTTTGTATGTAAGTAAAATGGGTGAACAAGACTTGAATGGTGGTGTGTTGGTGGTTGATGGTTTCGGCCGTAAGCAAGCAAAGGGAGAGAAGAGAGAGCAATTTTTGGGTGTTGTGATTTGTGAATGAAGTGTTATCCCTTATGTAATTATATAACCTAACCTTGTGCTTTTATCCATCATATAAAGTGTTTACTAGATATTGGACATGGATGATTAAAATAATCAAGTAATTGTGGTGTGGGTCACCACATGGTGACCGTCCGTGGAAGGGGGGGGGGGGTTATGGTTGGTTTTCAAATGGATAGTTAGTGTCTAGTAAAGTTTAGTTAGGACTTTAAGTAAGTTATTAGTGTGTAATGTAATATAAAGGGTGTTAGGGTATTCGGGGACCCTAACTAGTTCAGAAAAGTGTAAACAATGTCATTGACAATATTTTTATGTTCCGGGTAAAGTCCGGTTGTTCGGTTGGGTATTGATCCGTTAAAGTGTCAAACAAAGCTTTAAAGTGTCTTTAATAGTGTTTTTAGTGACACAATAAATTCCCGACACTTTGGAAAGTATCTAGTGTTATTTTTCCTTGTTTTTGCACTTTACTAGTTAAGTTAAATGCTGAATTTTTGCATAAAGTGCAGAATTTTGTAATTAAAGCATGTTTTAGGCACATCCGGTCACTATAAATATCACCTAGTGACGCAGTTTTATAATCCTCACCTCCCTACACTCCCTACTAGTGTAGTAATCTATTCCCGGCTCGTACTGGCCTCAGAGACAATATCTGTCTAGTGCTGGCAATGTCAGCATGTTTATTGGGTTATCCGTTTAGTGTGCTAACTGTGCTTTTGTGCATCAAGGTTGTCACTGATGTTTGTGTGTAAATAATATAGTGACAGTATAAAATGTGATGCATGAGTATGTATGTATTAGAAATCAAAAAGCAGTTTAACCACAGTTGTAAGCAAGCATAGTAATTAAGCGTTAATTAAATATTAATTAATTCGTACGGATACCTGGTTTGGTGAGGGTTGTCACAATCTCCCCCCGTTAAAGAAATTTCGTCCCGAAATTTTAGGCTCTGCTTTTAGTTGCAGGGGCCTTGGGAAATAAATGGGGGTATTTCTCCTTCATACGATCCTCACGTTCCCACGTGAATTCAGGCCCATGTCTTGCATTCCAACGAACTTTGACGACCTTGACCCTACTCCTGCGTGTTTTGTTAATTTTCCAATCCGTAATCTCAACGGGTTCTTCGGTAAAGTGGAGCGTGTCATCGATATGAACTTCGTCAGCAGGAATGATCACTGTCTCTTGTGTTGGACTCTTTTTCAAATTCGATACATGGAATGTATCGTGAACACCATTGAGTTCAGCAGGTAGGTCCAATTTGTAGGCTACAAGCCCAATCCTTTGCAGGATTCTGAACGGGCCAATGTAATGCGGATTCAACTTCCCACGCTTTCCAAAGCGTGCCACACCCTTCCAGGGTGAAACTTTCAACAGAACTATATCCCCAACTTGAAACTCTAAAGGTTTCTTTCTTCGGTTTGCATAGGCTTTTTGTCTGTCGCGAGCCGCCTCGATACGCTTTCGAATTTGTGCAATCTTGTCTGTTGTCTCTTGGACTATTTCAGGACCAACGAGTTGTCTATCACCTGCATCAGCCCAGCATAAGGGTGATCGACATTACGTCTATAAAGCGCTTCAAATGGCGCGGCTCCAATACTTGTGTGGTAGCTGTTGTTGTACGAAAACTCGACCAATGGTAAATGATTATCCCAGCTACCACCTAGATCCATTACACATGCTCTCAGCATATCTTCCAATGTCTGAATAGTTCTTTCACTTTGGCCATCAGTTTGCGGATGAAATGCAGTACTCAGATTCAACTGTGAGCCAAAAGCTTCTTGGAAGGATTGCCAAATCCTTGATACAAATCTCCCATCTCTATCAGAGATAATCGAGAGAGGCACTCCATGACGTGCGACAATCTCTCTCATGTATATTTCCGCAAGTTTACTGGTATTGTCTTTCTCTTTGATTGGCAAGAAGTGTGCGGACTTTGTCAGACGGTCAACTATCACCCAAATAGTATCATGGCCTCTGGGCGTTTTTGGCAACTTAGTTATGAAGTCCATGGAAATCTGTTCCCATTTCCATTTGGGTATTTCCGGTTGCTGTAGAAGACCTGAGGGCTTCTGGTACTCGGCCTTTACCTTGGCGCACGTTAAGCACTTGCTTACATATACAGCAACATCGCCTTTCATCCTAGGCCACCAATAAAAATCCTTGAGATCTTGGTACATCTTATCCGCACCGGGATGAATTGAGTACCATGATTTGTGAGCTTCATAAAAAATAACCTTCCTTAATCCACCAAATAGAGGAACCCAGATCCTTTCCATGAAGCATAAAGTTCCTTCCTGGTTTGGCACCAACTACTTCTCCATCCCACGGAGATATTCCTCTTCAATGTTTCTTTCTTTAAGAGCTTCTCTCTGCGCGGCACGAATGCGTAAAGAGAGATCCGTCTGGACGATCATTTCCAAAGCCCTAACCCTTATGGGCTTGATCCTTTCCTTTCGACTCAGGGCATCAGCGACCACATTCGCTTTCCCTGGATGATACTTGATTTCGCAATCATAATCATTCAACAGCTCTACCCAGCGTCTTTGCCTCATGTTCAGCTCCTTTTGGTTGAATATGTGCTGCAGGCTCTTATGATCCGTGAAAATTGTACATCTCATACCATACAAATAATGTCGCCAAATTTTCAATGCAAATACCACTGCGCCTAACTCCAAATCGTGCGTGGTATAATTTTTCTCATGTACCTTCAACTGGCGTGACGCATAAGCTATAACCTTCTGGCGTTGCATCAGCACGCAACCCAAACCTTGAAGCGAGGCGTCACAATACACCACGAAGTCATTCGTTCCTTCGGGTAGCGATAAAATCGGTGCGTCACAAAGCTTGTTCTTCAACAACTGAAACGCTTCTTCTTGTTTGTCACTCCAATCAAACTTCTTGTCTTTCTGTGTGAGCGCGGTCAGAGGTTGAGCAATTTTAGAAAAATCCTCAATGAACCTTCGATAATAACCAGCCAAACCTAAGAACTGTCGAATCTCGGTTGGCGTCTTTGGAGTCTCCCAATTCTTGATCGCCTCGATCTTTGTTGGATCCACATGGATTCCATCTCCGTTAACCACATGTCCAAGAAATTGGACTTCACGCAGCCAGAACTCGTACTTCGAGAACTTGGCGTATAATTTTTCCTTTTTGAGTAGCTCTAGAATAGCTCTTAAGTGCTGTTCGTGCTCGTCCTTTGTCTTCGAATAAATCAAAATGTCGTCAATAAATACGATCACAAACTTGTCCAAGTACGGCTTGCAGACTCGTTCATTAGGTCCATGAAAACTGCAGGTGCGTTCGTCAACTCAAACGGCATAACTAGGAACTCGTAATGTCCATAACGAGTTCTAAAGGCCGTTTTTGGGATACTTTCCTCTTGTATCCTAAGTTGATGATATCCAGATCGAAGAACTATCTTTGAATAGAAACTTGAACCTTGCAATTGGTCAAATAGATCATCGATCCTCGGCAAGGGATATCTGTTCTTGATAGTCAACTTATTAAGCTCGCTGTAGTTTATGCACATATGGAAACTACCATCCTTCTTTTTAACAAACAGAACCGGAGCTCCCCAAGGTGAGAAGCTTGGTCTGATAAATCCTTTATCCAACAGCTGCTGGAGTTGTGTTGACAACTCCTG
This sequence comes from Helianthus tuberosus, assembly GCA_030545235.1. NCBI lineage: Eukaryota > Viridiplantae > Streptophyta > Magnoliopsida > Asterales > Asteraceae > Helianthus > Helianthus tuberosus. The sequence goes on along the minus strand of CM060434.1, from coordinate 7,687,245 downwards.
CATCTCCGAAGGCGCAAGTCTGTAGAGGGCCTTGGCTACAGGCACGGCACCTGGAACCAAGTAAATGTGGAACTCGACTTGCCTTTGAGGCGGTAATCCTGGCAAGTCTTCTGGAAAGACTTCCGGATATTCCCTGACGACTGGAATGTCTTCGATCTTCGGCTTAGCAGCTTCCTTATCCACGATGTGTGCCAAGAATGCATCACATCCCTTCTTCAAGCACTTTCTAGCTTTCAGACAGCTAATAAACCTCAGCGGCGTATCATGCTTCTCTCCGTGCACTACGATTGTTTCTTCATCCGTCATAGGGATACGGATGGTCTTCTCATGGCAAACAATCTCGGCCTTGTTGCTGGACAACCAATCCATTCCCACTACCACATCAAAGCTTCCCAACTCGACAGGTAGCAGGTCTAGCGTAAATTCGTGTCCTCCCAATTCTATCACGCATCCTCTTATAACTTCACGCGTTTCAACTAGTTTCCCATTCGCCAATTCGATCGAGTATGGAACGTCTAACTTACTAGTGGCCAAACAAAGTATATTCTTAAATTCTAACGACACGAAACTATAATCGGCACCAGTATCAAAAAGAACAGATGCAAAACGTTGGTTTATAGGGAACATATCGGTGACAACGTTCGGATCCTGGCGCGCTTCCCTTGCGCCAATGTTAAAGACTCTTCCTCGTGCTTGGTTCAAATTTGGGCATTCCTTCTTAAAGTGCCCAATGTCACCACAGTTAAAACAGCCCAGTCTTTGCCCATTACCACCTCCGTTCCCAGCTTGAGTGTTGTTTTGGTTGCGATTCCCACTACCAGCTTGATTCGCAACGTTTCCACGGTTCCCATTTCCTTCGGTGTTTCCTTGCGGGCGGTTTCCATTACCACCACGGTTGTTGTTCCTAAAACCTCCTTGGCCACCCCGGCCAGCACTAGCCCAGCAAGTATCCTTCAAGTGGCCAACCTTGCCACAAGCTTCACATATTTTTGGCCCACACCGGCCAGAATGATGACGCTGACAGGTGTTTCACTTGGGCTGTGTACCCATATAACCTTTCCCTCTCTTCTCAACACCGGTTGCAGCTTAGACCGGTGTGCTTGACTCTCCTTTCTTGCCAACACTGCTTGTACCCTGCTTGAAGTTTGAAAACTTTCGCTTGTTTTCACCAGACGACTCAGCATGTGTTTCTTTCTTCTTTGGTTCAACATTTGGAAACTTGTTCAACCGAATGGCCTCCTCAGTAAGCGCCACACTAAGATCGATCGCTTCTGTGATCGTGGCAGGTTTGGACGTGGTAACCATACTCATTATCTGAGGTGCCAATCCCCAGATAAATCTCTCGATCCGTTTAAACTCTGGTGTGACCATGTACGGCACAACGTGGGATAAATCATGAAATCTTTGGACGTATTCTGCAATCTTGGGACCATCCATCCTTAAATGCCAGAACTCAGTCTCCAACCTTTGTATCTCAGCACGCGAGTAATACTTCCTTCGCATTAACTCTTTTAACTCAGCCCAGGTTAACGCATAAGCAGCAGCTTCTCCTAAAGTTTGCAGTTGTAAGTTCCACCACGAAAGGGCTCCAACCAGAAACAGCCCTGAGATGTAAGTCAATTGTTGATCGGGAGCGCATTTGCTCATTCTTAAGACAGAGTCCATTTTCTCAGCCCACCTCACGAACGCAACAACACCTCCTGTGCCGTCGAAATTTACGGGCTTGCAGTCGAGAAACTGCTTGTAAGTGCACCCTGCACATACGTTAGAATATACAAATGGTATTAGCGGACGTGCTATAAATATCCAAATGTATTGTAATATGTCTCAAACGACTTAACATTACCATGTGGTGGATTGTTATTGCCGTTATTGTTCGAATTGCTTCCGCTGGTTCCTCCTTGTGAGGCTGCATACTGCGCTATGGCGGCAGCAATGATTCCTTGAAGTTCTGCCTCGCTGGTAGGCATACGCATCTCGCGTCTTGGGGGCATCTTCTAAAAGATGATCACGTTGATCATGTCATAGTAAGTAAATGAATCATACGTATTCCATTTATCAGACACATAACATCTCATGTTACAAATAAATCAAGCACATAACATCACATGTTATAAAATATCAATAATCAACCCAACATCACATATAATGAGAATACTGCGATTAGGCTATCATAAATCAAGACCACAATGTAAGGTTTACAAGTTCAAAACTGTATCATACATCATCAGTGACTAAGGGCCACATCGCCCTAGTCCAAACTATCTAGTCAGTGACAACAACAAATATACAAATCATCAAAAGTCACAATCATCAAAAATGCGGTCTCCAAAAGCTGTGTAGTCTGCACAATCGCGGTCGTCTCACCAAAAGTCTACCTGCGTCGAATAAAAAAGGCCTATGCTGATGGCGGCGGAGGAGGGGGAAAACGAGAAAAGAGTAGACGTCGCATGTTTAACCAGTCCTCCTCTATAGCGCGATGAGCGCGCAATAAGTATGCTATCTACTGCTCAGTAGTCCAAAAGCGAGCGGAAGAATCAGGTGAAAGTGGACGTGGAGGGTGTGATACTACAGGTGGGGTCTGACAATGACACGGTGGTCGCTGAGCTCTCTCCAGCTCCTGTACGCGACGGGTCAGCGCCTCCTGCTGTATCATGAAAGATGTGAGAATATCCTCCGTAGAATACCCTAAGTGGTATGGGTGATACGGATCAGATGGTGGCATAATGGGGGGCGTAGTCCAGAGGAATGGCTCAATAGATGGAGCGAAGGATGGTACAGTAAATGGTGCAACAGTGGGAATAAGAGTAGGATGAGAACTCTGGGGTATGAACTGGCTGCCTCCTGTCATGAAAGATGTATGACCAAACGGATGTCGAGACGAACCCTCTCCAGGACGTGGTGGAGGTATGTCCTGGATATAGGTGATCGGGAGATCTGTGCGGTGAGCATCTGTGGTATGTGTGGGAAGCGAAGGAACATTAATGGGGGCTGAAACAGGGCTGAAACGGGGGCTACAGGGGGTGTAACAGGGAACACGAAAGGTGGGTAATCATCGTCGTCATCTATCCACCCGTTGCGGGTGTGAGCATATCGTGGATCAATATGGGTCGCAAAAGGTGCACGGTCGAACGTCACTGGCGTAGGATCAGGAAATGGTGCAACAACAGGATCCTCTATCAAAAGTGGAGTGTCAACAGGAGCGTCAGCAACATGATCATCCACCAACTGTGGAGCAACAACGGGATGATCGTCAACAGGTATGTCATCAACAAAAGGAGCAACAGCAAGTGCATCGGCATGAACAGGGTCATGCTCTAATGCAGGGTCAGGAGCAACGAATGGCTCAGGGGCCACAGCAGGCTCCGGATCAACAAACTCCATATCAAAATCAGTTGGCTCAGCAAACAAAGGATCGACAGGGGCTACAGGATCCTCTAGGGGCTGGTCTAAGTGAATGAACTCAATATCCTGGTCAGGATCAAAACCAGGGGGAAACACAGGATCATCATCAACATCGTAATCAAACTCAAAGTCATGTGCGGGTGCAGGTGCAGCTGATGACGCCATGTCAGGGTCGGTGTCGTGTGAGTGGTGCTGCACTCCCTGTGTGTGCAAAGATGTGGACGCCACAGACTCAAATGAGTCTGGGACAGGTGAATGAACAGGAGCCTCCTCTGCAGGAGCGTCAGCAATGAGTAGGATATCATCAGCAGCAATAGGGGCCTCACCCTCAAGGTCATCCTCAAGTGGGTCCTCCTCAAACAAATCGACGTCGTCGTCAGAAACATCATCAAGTGGCATATCAACGACCGGATAAGCAGCAAGGGGTATAGGAGTAGGGATCACCGCGAGTGGTAAATCCCCAGCGATATGGCCATCAGCAGGCTCGGCTACGACGTCAGGCAGCGCAAAGGGCTGGAAGTCGTCATCGTCTGTGCTGGTAGTATCGGAAGTGTAGACCTCGTGCTCCGATGAAACTGTGTCATCTGATACTATCGCCATAGGGTCCAGAGTGTCGGAAACTCCAGTGTCTGATGAAGAAGGCATGATGTCTGTAACACGAACACACATACGCACAAACAATCAATCATATAATCAAATGAACATGTTAGTCACCAATAAGCAAACAAGTAATCATCCTAGTCTTCCCTAGACTATCCTCTCAGTCTCCCCGACTAAACTCCCTCAGTCTCCCCGACTGAACTCCCTCAGTCTCCCCGAGTGAACTCCCTCAGTCTCCCCGACTGAACTCCCTCAGTCTCCCCGACTGAATTATAAATCTTTGAAAAGTGTACTTGTGCCCTTTTGTAAAAATGTTTGTGCCCTGGATCTGGACGTTTAGTGTATGCAATGTAAAAATGTTTTCGTGAGAGCCCTAGTGATCATAGTCTAGACTCGAGAAGAAATCCTAGTTCGCTATGATCAAAGCTCTGATACCAAGCTGTCACACCCTGGCTTTGCGAAAGCGTGGGTTTATTTGGTGTGACTTCTTAATACCATAGCTTAATCACAACAAAGCTATATGAAAGTAAAACCATGATGATCATCCATTACTTCAAGTTTTAAAAGTAAGATACGACAACATTGTTTTAGAGTTGACACATGCAACGAGTTTACAACACAACATAATAAAAACCTTGTTCATAAGACATAACCACAAAACATGAAATAGACACAGTTTAGGACTTGTGACTTGTCCAGGCAAAAGTCACAACCCTTAAACTCGGATGACATCACTTCTCCTACGCAGCATGAAGACATAGCATACCTCGCCAGATCCCTAATTCCCTGAAATACATGTAAGTTGAAAAATCAACATAAAGTTGAGCGAGTTCATGTGAAAGTGAGTATGTAAAACCTTTGTAATACATTTGTATGTATGAAAAATCCCTGGTATGTAGCAAATAAGGAAAAAAAGATCACCATTGGGCTGCAAAGCCAATGATATGTGTGAAGTGTTGTAGGAAGACTCAAACCTAGCAGATTTTTGCGTCGGGCTCAAAGTCACCCCGAGGTCCGTACAGTTGGGCCTTGAGTTGGGCTCGCTACACCCAGATAGATCTACCGCTAATGACCCTCGGTCCTACAATGAGGATTAATGGCCTCTAGTTTCCGCCTACCCACTCACATGATCTAAGTTGTAACCCTCCTTAAGCTAACCATACCATGTATAAAAGTCTGTAATAATTGTAACATGTATTCCACCCCCGAAGTATAAAACTGAAAACAGTTAAGAGAAAAGGGGGACATGAACTCACAGAAGTGCGTCTCGAAATAGTCAATCCCAAATCAACCTGCTGCGTGACGACCTACACGTACTAACTTCTATTAGACGGACGGCCGTGCCTTAGCTTAAGGTTTAATGTTTTGTTGGAGAAATAGTTAGGTAACTATTCCGTGTTCACACTTCTTATATATTTAACAAGTATATTCCTTCCCAAGGACGGGGGTTTTAATACATGTAAACGTTATATTTCCGAAAATATATTTTTAAGTCTCACTTGAAAATATATTTTAAATCACTTTGTCTAAAATATTATGTCTCCCAAAATATACATATTTTTCCCAAAAATATTATATTTTACTTTATACAATTTCCAAAATAATACTTTATCAAAATACATATTTAAGAGTATTATCCAGAAATACATAAGTTACATTTTTAAAGTTCGTGTGGTAACAACAGTACCTGTGTAACTTAAATATTTATTTGTGAGGGCGTTGGTATTATTTTGGAGTCGATACTTCTCAATGTATTCAAGTTATATTATTTTTACTCTAAAAATAACATATCTAGTTCACAAAATAATCATAAAATCACACAAGCGTTTTACTATGAAATATATATATTCTAAATATATATTTAACAAGTTTTATTTACAAAAATCCACCTCCGACACTTGGTTATTTTGTAATAAAAATCTTAGCGAAGTTTATTTGGAAAAACAAGTTAAAAATATATTTATAACACTTGTCACAAAAATATTTCTATGTGTTATATTTTTGGAAAAATTTCGCCAGAGTTTCCACTGTAACTGGAGGTGGCCACGATTACTAGCTTATCATTTTCTTTTCAAACTTCAGTCAAACAATTCACCAATCATCAATATACAATATTAAACATCAAAATTGTCAAAATAAGTCTAAATCGCAAACTCATTAACTTGTAAGTTTTGTAAAAATATGTAGAAATTTTCTAACGCATTTAGTGGATCTTGTAATCTTTTAAAATAAGATTTGTTTCTTGAAAACTTTATTTTTAAAGAGCTTGTAGTTTAACAACTTCTTGTCATAATTTACAAAAAATATTTCTTTGTCCAACTTTCTTGTTACACAAGTGTTTACACACTTGCCTTTTTTTTTTTTACTAAAATGCCTTTAGTTTATGTTAGATCCGGGTTTTAAACAAGACTTGCATCTTTTACTTGGTTCTTCCGAAAAACCCCTTGTAGATCTTTAGATCTACTAGTTTAGAACCTTATTTTACAAGAAAAATTCCATTTACACAAGTTCATGTTCATGAGTGGAAGGGTTCATCATCTTACAACTTTTACACTTAACATATTACTAGTTCATGTTCCATGAACATAATCTAGTATGGTTAGATGATGATCCATCCCACTACTAGCATCAAACAACATAAAATAATCACACCTAGTCAAGATTTACAAGATTTACACCACTAGTTACTCTTTATACATCTAGTTCATCATTCTTTCAAGACTTTTAGTTTTGATCTTGTGTGTTCATGAGTTTTAACCGTTAAATCACCTATTAACCACTTTAAACAAGAACAAGAGGATGTTTAGAGGCACTTACTACTAGCTCGAGGCTAGGGAAGAAACAAGACGTAAACAAGGTGGATAAAAGAAATATAGAGAGGTCCTTGAGTTTCCGAAAGCACCGAGCCTCCCTGTATGTCACCTTGCACCTTTGTATGTAAGTAAAATGGGTGAACAAGACTTGAATGGTGGTGTGTTGGTGGTTGATGGTTTCAGCCGTAAGCAAGCAAAGGGAGAGAAGAGAGAGCAATTTTTGGGTGTTGTGATTTGTGAATGAAGTGTTATCCCTTATGTAATTATATAACCTAACCTTGTGCTTTTATCCATCATATAAAGTGTTTACTAGATATTGGACATGGATGATTAAAATAATCAAGTAATTGTGGTGTGGGTCACCACATGGTGACCGTCCATGGAAGGGGGGGGGGGGGGGTTATGGTTGGTTTTCAAATGGATAGTTAGTGTCTAGTTAAGTTTAGTTAGGACTTTAAGTAAGTTATTAGTGTGTAGTGTAATATAAAGGGTGTTAGGGTATTCGGGGACCCTAACTAGTTCAGAAAAGTGTAAACAATGTCATTGACAATATTTTTATGTTCCGGGTAAAGTCCGGTTGTTCGGTTGGGTAATGATCCGTTAAAGTGTCAAACAAAGCTTTAAAGTGTCTTTAATAGTGTTTTTAGTGACACAATAAATTCCCGACACTTTGGAAAGTGTCTAGTGTTATTTTTCCATGTTTTTGCGCTTTACTAGTTAAGTTAAATGCTGAATTTTTGCATAAAGTGCAGAATTTTGTAATTAAAACATGTTTTAGGCACATCCGGTCACTATAAATATCACCTAGTGACGCAGTTTTATAATCCTCACCTCCCTACACTCCCTACTAGTGTAGTAATCTATTCCCGGCTCGTACTGGCCTCAGAGACAATATCTGTCTAGTGCTGGCAATATCAGCATGTTTATTGGGTTATCCGTTTAGTGTGCTAACTGTGCTTTTGTGCATCAAGGTTGTCACTGATGTTTGTGTGTAAATAATAGAGTGACAGTATAAAATGTGATGCATGAGTATGTATGTATCAGAAATCAAAAAAGTAGTTTAACCACAGTTGTAAGCAAGCACAGTAATTAAGCATTAATTAAATATTAATTAATTCGTACGGATACCTGGTTTGGTGAGGGTTGTCACAAAATTTCGGTTCGGTTTTCGTATAACCATTTTCAATAATCGAAAAAAACCCGAACCGAACCGAAAATCTGCACTTAACTAAGTAGAAATGTAAGATCTCTAATCTATTAAGCTAGCGAGTGGCATTATGAAGTTGTTCTTTTAAGTATCATGTTGTAAGTAGAAATGAGATGCCCCGCATAAGTGAAGCTGCTCTAATTTCAATAAGGCTTTCAATGCTATACAAGCAACCATTTCTTCAGAGAGAGACTAACTGACTGAACTCAAATGCTTTATTGTTGAACGTATTTTTACAACCACAATTTGAGTTTTCCGAATGTGGATTCCTAGATAGCTCTGTGCTGTTACATCACGGTTCTTAAGAGTATCAATTTAAGATTCAAAAGAGTTTGGTGACACCAGCAGCATCGCCCAAGCCAAACAGTGGAATTTAAGTTGATTACGTTCACCCGGCTTATCTAGCTTATATGGTAACGTTGTCCTCCACAATATGAAGTAAATTGTTTGGTTCATTTTGGAATGTCGACCATTGGTCAAAAGATTTTCAGTAGTGTCAAAACAGGTAATTATTAGTGAGTCAAAACAAGTTCGGTGGAGTCAACTGGCAAACACTTTTTGTATTTTCATTTTGTAAGTTGTTAATGTGTTGAATATGAGTGTTTTGACATGCTATTGTTGACCCCGCTGCAACGAGCGGGTTCCTTACTACAAACCCTAATGAATAAATGTTGAATAATATATAACTAACACCATATTAATCTCATGTATTGGTAATTACTTAGGACATTATTGATGATCCGGAGCAAGCGACACACCAGAGATATTGAGAAGGTGTTGAGTACATTGAACTAGGTGGAAAAGGTGATTAGGTGGCGATTCGGACTAGAAGATGGTAAAAGCCAGACATTGCAAGAGATTGAGGATGTAATGGGCGTACCGTGAACGAGTCAGAGAAAAAATACTATCCCGCTGCGTAGCTCGGGCCTCCCACTATATATATATATATCATAAGTAATTACATAGACATTGGCTTTAGGATCAAAATACGCCCACGTGCGCCTAAACGAAGCCATGGCGGACCTTCACACAGTTGTAAATTTTACCGACTTCTGTAACTTGAATGTGAAAACATATTTAGGTGTCTGATTTTTTAATCAGAAAAATGGTATGGTTGAACTATAACCTGGCATTTTTTTTGGAGGGAAGGAGTAATAAATGGAAATTTAACAGAGGCCTTTTGTTCATTAGTTTTTCTGGACTATTGTATACACTATCTGATGCATAATGGTTATCCAAAGATAAAACTTGAATAGCACCCTCTATTTTACACATGTTTTATGAAAATTAATGGTGAACAATATGAAGCAATGATGTACTAGAACTGCACATTGGTAATTTAAGTTGCAAGTGTGTCAAAACAACATAACTACTTGTTCATCATTAGTTTTGCGACTTTCGTCCAAAAGGTGCGATGGATGTCAGTTGTGGTTCGTAATAGACATAATTGAATCTGATATTAGTCGGGACACCCGCTGCAACGCGCGGGCCTTCCCACTAGTCTAATTAACACATAAAAACATGTGACATTATTTTTCTACTGACCCGTTTAACTTACGAACTCCATTTCCCGTACCTGATGACACGTTCTAGCCTATCTTAGCTTCGACCCGTATCCAATGATATCCGATTTTGACTTGTACCACTACCCATCACGATTAACCTACACTATTTAGTCTTTGTTATTTGCTTCAGGAAGACTTAATAGTAAAGATGGTTTGAAGCATAGCCAGAACAAAAAGGACGAATCCAGCAAATAGCGCAATTGCACTCCATGGACTATGGAAATAAGTACGCTTTAACCTCTCAATCTTTCTGGGCCAGTAACCTTTGAAATGACTATCCAGTTCTTCCCACTGTCTAGTGTAATAGAAATCTTCCGGAACAACTTCTTTGCATATCCTGCTAATCATATTTGCAGCCTCTTCATTTGAACCTATATGATTAACAATAACTATTGATCTCACCAACTTGGCAATATCGTCATGGGTATCGATTAGCATGTCCATGGCCCTCGCATATGATGTGACATAAGGACAGGCCACATATGACTGTTCATATGCAATGATATTCCTAAAGACCAACTCAGTGAAATCATCGATACGCAACGTCGGCATAGTGAGAGTAGGCTTAAACAAAAAACAGAAGAATAATCTTGAACGGTTCCTTTTCACTTCCATGCTCAATGGCCAATTTGGGTTGTCGTTAGGCTTAAATTTTACTCCTGCCCTGTCAAGTTCTACAGCCGAGTGAATTGTTAAACTTGGAAAACCTGATGTGATGTCTGTTCTAGGCCGGTAACAGTGATGCAAATAACCAAGAATATAATCATGATTGGTATTTGAGTGATTATGACGGCCTACTTTTTGTCGTCCTTCGAAGAGTTTGATTTGTTTCACAAGTGGAAGGGTAAATTCCGTAATAGATAGATGTTCATATTTTTTATGGTGCACTCATATATGCTTTTAAGAACAAAAAAGGGGATTTGGTTCTCGAGTAGCACCAGGTCATAAGGTATGTACTGGTCCTGCAACCGTAAGTTGGAACCTACTGAAATCTCATGAATAAATTCAAGTATGAAACAAGCATCCATGACCATCATTTCTGTGAGTTCGGTGTCATCATATTCATAAGACCTCATGTCAGCATAACATCTCTTGATTTCATCTATCATAGAATCCACCTCCTGCACACATGCTGTTAGTGTTTGTGTTAATGAGGATCCTGGACGATCAGATAATAGACAATTAACAAAAGCTTGTTTCCGCACTTCAAATCGTTGCAAATTTTCATCTTTTCTGTGCATTGGTCCAATAGCGACCACTCGTGGCTTGAAAGAATTTGGGCTGAGATTTCGGAGAGTACAAGGAGCTCTGTGTATATATGGTGGAAATTTGTTAGCGGCATTCTGATTTTCTCTAACACAATTAAGAAGACTTTGGACGGCTTTATTAACGTTATTAGATTTTATATCTCCGCGCTCCACATCAATGTTTTCCATATAATCTCTGAAAGAGGAATTTGCAAGCATATATAAGACATGATTAGGATCAAATACAAAGGCTCTTAATTGTAAGAATGGTACAAAGTGTTACGGGTTTACTTTTCGACCCCCGTGTGGCGTCCCTAAGTCCCCGGGGACAAGCCAATCCATCCCGCTTCTTTGTGTGGGTCACTGGTTTCGTCCTGCCTTGGACTCATCAGGAGAGCGGCGTCAGTTCTCGACCAGTGGTGCGTTCGTCGTTTGCACGACTAGGCACGTACACCTCTTCATTGACACTGACTCCGTCCCCTGATAAAGTCCGGGAATAGCCAGTAACCCAAGCGTTCAAGCACGGCCCATAGCATTGCGATCTTCAAACATTTGGCCCGTGACAAAAGGCTCCTAAAAAAACCTACTACAAAAAAAAAAAAAAAAAAACTTAAACATCCACCACCACCCAAAAACCTAAACCCCCACCCCTCCCCCATCACCCACCCCAATTTTTTTATTTATTTTATTTTATTTTATTTATTTATTTATTTTTTGCCGAGGGGGTGAGGGGTTTAGGTTTTTGGGTGGTGGTGGGGTGGGGTGGGGGTGGGTGTTTAGTTTTTTTTAGGTTTTTGGAGGGTGGGGGAGGGGTTAGGTTTTTTTTGGGGGGGGGGGGGGGGGTGTTTAGGATTTTGGGTGGTGGTGGGTGGGTTTAAGTTTTTGGGTGGTGGTGGGGTGGGTGTTTAGGTTTCGGGTGGTGATGTAGTGGGTTTAATTTTAGGTTATTACCTGTTACTCTATAAATCCTTCTCACACTTATTACAATTAGAAGCCTTTGTATAGAAGCCTTTGTATAATAACTTGAACCATTTAACACACACAGGAGGTTTACCAAGGAATAAGGAACTAATCTTGACAAACAGTTAGTTTAATTTAATGACTATAACTAAAACCAGATTTTAATATAATTACAATTACAATAGATTTATGTATGTTGCCAATTACTTCGAAAGAAACCTCGAGTTTTTTTCCAAACTAGTGTTGGTGGAAAAACTATTTACTAAAATGGTGTTCCTTGAATAATATTTACCAAAATAGTGTTCCTTGTTTATTTTGTATTTCCTCCTTTCTTTTTTAACCAACATATTAAACTTTTTTTATATTTTCATTAAACTAATTAAGTATCTATTCTTTTATTGTTGAAAGATTTATATATTTTTTTAATCAATCCAATATTTGTGAATTTATTTGATTTTAATTTTCCAACTAACTCTGTATATCTTTTTAGCAATGATTCTTTGTAAATAGTAAAACTCTCATTATGATTTTGCTTATGTCTGATATTTCAATAATAAAATAAATTAAAAAATGCAAATAAGCAATCATATATGTATCGTGTGTATGTATATGTTCTTAGCAATAATTCTTTGTAAATAGTAAAACTCTCATTGTCGTTTTGCTTATATATGATACTAGTTTACAACCCCGTGTATTACACGGGTTGAATGACGAAAATGTAAATTATAAACTTGTATATAATCCTTATTAATGAAATGACTTATTTAGATAAATTAGTAAAACAAAAGAACAGTTATATTTTCTTTACTTGTACATGTGATTTGATACTTGATTAGTAATTATTGTTTATATCCAAATAATATATTTTATCTTAACAAATATATATGGTTAGGGTAAAATGAAAAAATTCTATGAGTTGTGAGAACTTAGAGAACTTAACCTTACAAAAAGTTTTTTGATTTTTTTACTGAGGGCGTGAATGAGCGGTTAGAGACTCAAGGTATTAAACTTTTTAATTTTGGATTCAAGTGTTAAAACCACTAAAACATAAGGACTCAAAAAGTAATTTACTATTAATTAAATTTGAAATTATACGTTTCTCTAACTATATTAAATAATATTATACTTATTATATTATTTGATACATTTATATTTGTTATAGATAATTATTAATTAAATTTGAATTTAGACGTTTATCTCTAACTACATTAATTAATATTATATTATGTTTTGTGTATAAAATTAATATGTAATACTATTATTAAAAGGGGGAAGGCACCAGAGAGTGACACGTGTACAAAAAGATTTTCATTTATTAGTATAGGAAGATTTGAATAATAAAATAAATTAAAAAATGCTCATAGGAAATATGTATCGTATTTGTATGTATATGTAGTATGTAACTATGTATGTATGTGTAATGAGATATATATAAATTTGATGTAAACTATCAAAATAAATAAGTAACCACAAAAACGATTTACACCAAATCGATTCTAAAAAAATAGCAAATTCTTAGTAATTTGCATATTATTGTTTTAGCACTTTTATAAGTTTTATTAAACATGGACTTCTTGATTTCTTTTGTTGTTCAATATCAATTGTGTATTTTTTTTAAATAGCTGTCGGTTTATTTGAGCTACTTGTTTCACTTTGGAATCAATACTCTTCTTTCAAGTGTGTGCACACATATAACTTTTAATTTAAAGCATGAACAGTTGAAAAAACAATAATTATTACTAAAAAATATAGATTGTTAGTCGGAAAATTAAATTCAAAGAAACAAAAAAATATATTTAATCGATTGAAAAATTATAAATAGTTCAAGAATAAAAAAATAGATACTTGATTAATTTAATAGAAATATAAATGAAGTTTAATATGTTGGTTAAAAAGGAAAAGGGAAATACAAAATAAACAAGAAACACTATTTTGGTAAATATTTTTCAAGGAACACCATTTTGGTAAATAGTTTTTCCACCAACACTAGATTGGTAAAAAACTCAAGAAACCTCCACTTATAAATAGTTAACAAAATATATTCCTTTATAAATACATCAAATCTTAAGATAACATAATAAAATTTTTTTCTCTTTTCAACTAATTAGAAATACCACGTTATATACTTTTATTATTTTTTTTTAATTTCTCTCTAGAGGATTAAATATTTGGTTCACATGTGAACTACATTTTCTCCTACAAAGGTTTCCCACAAATTACGCACAACTCAATTTTTATTACAATTTTCTTACAGTTTTTTGACAAAAAAGAAAAACCCAAAACTTTTGCTCAAGTTTTTGACAAAATTGCCACACAACAAGCATTTGTAGCAATTTCTTCACAAAATTTATAACCTTTTCGACATAATTCCGACAAAATAAATATAAATTTTATATTATTTGTAACTACAACAAAATAAATAATTTTAAAAAATAAAACATTAAATTGGTCGGATATTTGTAGCAAATCGACATCAGTTACTACAAATTTTCTACAAAAAAGGCTAATTTACTTGTTATTTATCAACTTTAGAAAAAACATATTTTAAAAAAATAAAATGTCAAATTTATCAAAAATTTGTAGCAAATTGACACTAGTTGCTACAGATTTCCTACAAAACGAGTTACATTATTTTTTTAATTCATCAATTTAAAAAAAAGAGAAAATTTTAAAAAGAGAAAAATGGCCGGATAATCTATGTGTTTTGCTCCATTTTCACCTTTAGTCACTAACTTTCTAAAATTACAGCTACGGTCCCCAACTTTTGCAATTTTGTTCCCGGATAATTCCTACCGTGGATGGAGGGTTAGTTTTTTGTGTTAAGTGTGTGAAATTACTAAAATACCCTTAATATTAAACAAATTAAAACATTAAAATATTATAATAAATACATAAGATTATATTAAATACATATGGGACCCACCCTACCACCCCAACCCCCATAATCCCCTCACCCTTACCTTTTTCTCTCTTTCTCTGTAACCAACGAACAACAACCACCCAATACCATTTCTACATTCATTATCATCAAAACTGTATTCAGTCACAACCACTATCATAAATCTCAAACAACAACCACCATCATTGTCGTCGTCAACCTGCAAATATCTCTGGCTACAATATGCAAGTCGCCGACAACCTGCAAATATCTCTGGCTACAATATGCAAATCGTCGACAACCTGCAAATATCTCTAGCAAATTGCTAGCAACATGCGGCATGTGAGTGAGATCAGATTGGAGTAAAAGGGTGATGGTTCGGTGGTTCGGAGTGAAGGGTGGGGTGGTTAATAGTGAACAGGTGGGTTTTGTCGTCGGAATAACGAGGTGGCGGCGGTAAGGAGTGAATGGTGGGGTGCGGTGGTTCAATGGTGATGCCGGTTACTAGGGTCACCAGATCTTTCATGGTTTGGATACAAATTGGGCAGATGAAGCGGTACTTGACCACCACCTCTGACAATTAGTAACATAAGTCGCAGTAGTGGACTAGTGGTGATAATGGGAGGGTGGAATGGGGCTGGTGATTTCGGAATGATGGTAGTGAACGGGCTGCTGTCACGTACCTTGTAACACCCCAAAATATTAAATGCATATATGTGTGAATATATACATATATATATATATATACATATATATATATGTATAATGTAAGTATCTATAGAAAAGCCACTTTAATTTAGAAAACCCGGGAAACTCTAACCTCCCGAAATTTTTTTTTTAAAAAAAAAATATACACATGTTATATACATGTTTTTAAGGTATTTGGGCAAAAAAAATCAAAAAAGCGCCGAGTAGATATTTTTTTTAAAAAATAAACAAGTTTTGGTGTAACACGTGTTACAAATATGTCAGATGAATGTAACACGTGTTACACCAAAACTTGTTTATTTTTTTTAAAAATATCTACTCGGCGCTTTTTTGATTTTTTTTTGCCCAAATACCTTAAAAACATGTATATAACATGTGTATATTTTTTTTTAAAACATCGGGAGCTTTGAGTTTCTCGGGTTTTCTAAATTAAAGTGGGTTTTCTATACATCCTTCCCCATATGTATATATATATGTATATAAATAGACATATGTCGGTCATAAACTTATGGAATATAACTAGGAATAAGTAACCTAGTTAATTACATGTTGATTAAGTAATGAAAAACATGAAATGGACTCCTTTTATTAAAAAACCTAAGAAGTTAAGGGACTAAAATGAGAAAGTTAGAAACTATTATTAATAAAAAGAAAAATGACACAAAACACACTCACAGAGTGTGTGTTCTGGTCAAGTAAAACACAGAGCAAGAGGGGGGTTTTCTCCAAAACCCTAACTTCACAAAATCTATCAAAATCAAAGAGGAATATGGATTAAAAATCGGTGCCAAGCTAAATTCGTGATCACCCAAGTTAGGAGATCATAAGGTATGTCAAATTTTGATATTTGGTGATGTTACAATTGTAACAACTCTCGCCAAAATTACTATTTCTTATTTTATTAGTGTCCATTAGAAAACCCTAATTGAGACCCCA
Organism: Helianthus tuberosus; assembly: GCA_030545235.1. Lineage (NCBI taxonomy): Eukaryota > Viridiplantae > Streptophyta > Magnoliopsida > Asterales > Asteraceae > Helianthus > Helianthus tuberosus. The sequence continues at coordinate 7,670,926 of CM060434.1, read as the reverse complement.
AAGTAATATGGCAGGACCCATAAATTTTCAAAACAATCGAAACTAGGATCAGGACCCCTAAAACTCAAGGGAGTATCCCCTAATTGATAATTATCCTCAAAATCGTTTGTAAAACACGAATTTCATTGAAACTTGACTCACCAGGGCTATGATAGACACGAGGCTACCCTACCCTAAAAATGGTAGCCGTCGCGCCACGCACCAGGACCAGGTGGGTCTGGCGCGCCACGCGAGAGGGACCATTTTTCAGTATATATATCAGGGGTTTGGCACTTGCATGGTGGTATTGTTACGACGGAAAAATTCGTTACGTACGAGAAGTTATACACTGTTTCATTCAAAAACATACACAAGCATGAATCTCTGCTGCGACAACAGGGTAATAACTCGATCACTGCTACGATACAATGTCCGATCGATTGAAACCGATCCGATGGATGTTTAAGTGCTGCCCGAATACGGGCTATACTTTGTCATTCGTCGTGAGGGTTTTGATTTCGTGAGCTTATCGTAAATGTTGTATTAAGTTACTGACCTAGTTTCGTGTGCAATGTTATTTACCTAGGTTACAAGACTAAATCAGTAGGCAAGGTTCTGTCCAAATTAAACTTGCAAAGTGAGTCATTCTCTTTTTATCAACAATGTTTTACAATACTCAAATTATTTTCAAAAGTTATAGTTACAGGGATTAAGTCGTGGTTATCTTGAATCACTGGCAAGTGGGGTATTGTGCACATTACTAATTTCTCACGGTTAGGTTCACCAACCTAACAGTGATAATCATCACTACTTGGGTAAAAGGACCTAATAGTGGTATGACCATCGTCACCAGGGTGTGACACGGCGCCAGATAAAAATAAGATAGTAGCCATTGTAATCACTCTTATGCTGTAATCTATAACTAATGTGTCGTTTTATATAACCTGAATGACTCGCCAGTATTTCCCCGCTGATAAAATCTTTTTTAAACATGTTTCAGGTGACTTACTGTGAATCAAGGAAAAGTTCCACGTAGCACTAAAAAGTTTGAAGAGGTGGCTCAGTAAAATAAATAAACCTGTTTTGTAAAACAAGGGTTTTCCTCGTGAAATTCCCATTACTGTAAATTATGGGGTTGTCCCAAATTGTGAAATAAAATAATTGGGCATTTTCAGTTAAAAAAGACCCTGTCAATATTTCTGTTGCCAAATTAAACAATAAATACCACGAGTTTCTGTCCCGCGGCTTCTGGACCGGGTAACACCGGGCCGGGGGCCGTGACAGAAAAAGGTGGTATCAGAGCCACTGATTTAAGCCAATTAAGTATTTAGAAATACTTAATTTTTCAAATTGCCATTTTCGTGATTCTGTGAATTTAAGTTGATAAATAAAATTTTAACTTAGAATTGTGTGTGTTTCTTCATGTGTGCTAACAGCATGAATGAACTGTCGGAGGCACTCCGAAACTTTACTATCCATAGCACTGATATGGATACCACCGGCACCCTAACTGGCTACCAGGCTGATACTGAAGAGCCAATAGTATTTCAGGCCCAGCCGCAGGAGAAACCAAAGCCGAAAAAAAGGAGGAGAATCTTGGACTGGAAACGGGGGCGTAGGAAGAAACCAGCTGCACAGGAGGTTAAAAAGCCCGAGGATCCGAAGGATAAAGGGAAAGGAAAAGAGATCGGGGAAAGTTCCGGGCAAGCTCAGGAAATGCCACTGTGGGAGGAGCTAGATCGCAAACTTGCAAATTGTGACCTTATCGGACATGCCGATGAAAACCTCTTCAATTACCCCGCTGAATCCCAACTTCCAGTTAATTTAGAACCGGCTATCCCAGATCCTATTGTCAATCCTCAATCTGTCATCGGCCAGCTGGAGGAATGGTGGACAAACGACTGGCAGTTTCAGAATTTTATGAATAATCCCAACGTCTATTTTCCTCAATTTGACCCTGAGCCTGCACCAAACCCACCTATGAGCGCAGAAAACTTGGCTGAACTCCGTCATTATGGTGAGGAGCTGGTGGAGGCAGGAAATAGAATTAGGTATGTGGGGGAGAAAATTACATGGAAATACGACGAGAGGAAGCGTCGTTTCTGAGGGGCCAGTCATCTGTGGTTATGTGTTTAATAATAATAATATAATAATAAAAATACTAATAATAAAAATATAACCATGTAAAATAACTTAAATAAAACTCTTGTAAAATATTTGGTGTGTATCGATGCATACTAATATATAAAAAGATGAAAGTCGCAAAGTCGACAATTTTGGCTATACGTGTTGACATGATTATATGCGATTGCTTTATTGTATTTGGTTGTTTAATTGTGATAATAATTTATATTGTTAATTATTATTCAGATGGAAAACGCGGAAAACCAACCTGTCAATGAAGTTAATCAATCTGAACAAAACAATGAGGATCATTTTCTTAATAAGCAAGATATAGAAAATACCGTTGCCCACGGAATAGCCAATGCTATCCCGGCAATCGTCGCTGCTGTTAAAAGTCCTGTTGAGCCTTCGCAAGCCAATCCCAGTAAACGCACGCACGACGATAATTTTAGTAACAGTGTAAATGGGGGCGGAAATAATAATAATAATAATGATGTGGTTCAAGCCCCATTTCTTAAGAAAATGAAAGATGCAACGCCTGGTTGCACTTATAAAGACTTTCTTTCCTGTAAACCCGTTGAATTTGCAGGCAATGAAGGGGCAATAGCTGCACTGCGTTGGTTAGAGAAAACTGAAGCAGTAATTAAAATAAGTAAATGCGCCGAAGAAGGCAAGGTTATGTATGCATCCTACCTCTTCAAGGAAGAGGCATTGGAATGGTGGAACACAGTGTTGCAAGCCAAAGGAAGTGACATGGCTTATGCCATGAGTTGGGAAGAATTTAAGCTTCTAGTGTAAAGGAAATTCTACCCCGAATATGAAAAGGAACAAATGGCAAATAAGTTCCTGAGCCACCGAACGGTGGATGTTGATTGTCGAGGGTATACTTCGAAATTCTTCGAATATGCCAGAATCGTACCAACTCTGGCCTCGCCAGAACCGGTACTTATTTCTCGCTACATTTGGGGTTTAATTAGCGAGATTCGGGATATCGTCAAAGCTGCAAGACCCCGCATAATTGATGATGCAGTGGAATTAGCCAACACCTTGACTGACGGGCTGGTGCGTACGCGAGAAGAAAACAGAAAGAAGGAATTGGCTCAGAAGGTTACCCAAGGATTACGAGGGGGTAATACTAGTAGCAACTTCAAGAAAAGAGGAACTGGGCAACCCTCCACTTCTCCATTTTGCAGTACCTGTAAAAGAAAGCATTTTGGAAAATGTAAGGGGTACTGAAACTTCTGCAAAATTCCGGGGCACCAAGAAGAAGATTGCAGAAGAAAGAAATCAACAATTTGCTTCAATTATGGAGAAGCTGGACATTTTAGACCAGACTGCCCTAAACTGGTCAAACCAGCTGACAACAAAGCCAAACCTGCTGAAGGAACTAATAAGAAGAATGCAAGAGCCTTTCAGCTAACAACCCAAGAAGCAGATCTGATTCCGGATGTAATAGCGGGTACGTTCCTAGTTCACAATGTTTATGCGAAAGTATTATTTGACTCTGGTGCAAACCAAAGTTTTATGAATACTTCATTCTGCCAAGCTCTTAATCTACCTTTAACCAAACTTAGGCAGATTTATACAGTAGAAACGGCATATGGAAATTCTGTTAGCATAGATACGGTTTTGCAAAAAGGAAATATAGAACTTTCAGGTCATAAATTTTGTAACACCCGTCTAATATTTACTTGAATTTAATAATGATTCAATCCGTTATATATAAAAGATATCTAAGTTATAACAAAAATATCATAAGCAAGGTTCAAAATAACCAAGACATTAGTCAACTAACGACTAATTCGAAAACATTCAGAAAGTTGTTTAACAATTGTTTACATTTCATAAACATAGTCTACTAAAAGTTAAGATATTGCGGAAGCTTCAAAAGAAATTGTGTTCGGTTCTTCAAACATGCTCGATCATCGTCCACATCCTTGCCAAACCTGAAAACTAAAGATTTTAACAAATCTTAATGTTTAAATTTCTTAGAAATATTACATAATCAAAACTACGCTTAAAACGTATTTGATTTAACAAAATATGCAAAGTTCAATATGCATTTCAAGGCTCCACCGTAACTTACGGTAGTCACCGTAAGTTACGGTGGCTTCTGAGAAACTTTGGTTCCACCGTAACACAGGGGTAAACCACCGTAGCTTTCTGACCTCTACCGTAAATTACGGTACATACCGTAATTTACGGTAGACTCTGCAAATATATGCTTTGACTGATTTGTTGGTTTTGCCCAAACAAATCTCTCGGATCTTTCATTCTAACAACCCAAAATACTAATTCTTGCAATTTGATATGTCAATTATCAATCAATAAACAAAGACAATCAATCATATTACGAAGCAATACTCATGCGTTATTTGATTATTTGACCCGTTTGGCTCATCTATGGATTCCTCCATTTTGATGACTACCAACGCGATCTAAACAATTCTTTATCTAGTATTCAACATAGCGATCATTATCACTTTATTTCAACTCGACTTCTATTCTACAATTAAACTACATATATGCTAGTTATCAAAATATCAAATGTAACGAGTTAAGTTACATACCTTCAAAGTAGGCCTTTCAAACGTGGTTCGCCACCCGCTTGTCCGCTTGACGCTCCTGCGCCCGTTCCTATAGAGTTCATTTATGATATGTTTAGAACTCTCTTTAAATCATAATTCGCATAATACACCGAAACATCATAATTATGCGTTTAAACTTGGAATTTCAGTTTTAAGCCTTCTTAGAGGCATTTCAACAAACACTTTAAGGGCAGATTTTTACATGATTAAACATCAAATCTCTAGTTTATCACTTAGCCCTAATTTCACATCATTCAACCATTTTACATGATTGTTAACTTCTAAATTTCTGAAATCACTTCAAAATTGTCAAATTACACTAGATCAACACTCTATTTCCTAGTGTTCATCAAATTACACATAACCCACTAATCACCTACAATGGTGTTCATAGGTTTCACTAAAATTTCACATGATTTCAACTTGTATTTATCTAGGGTTTGTCCCTAGACACTATAGTTGTTCCTAAATCATCATATGACACACATGCAACCATAATTTCAGATTTTCCCAATTTCATGAGAATTTCAAGTTGAGAGTTTTCATCAAATTTTACATACCTTGTAATCCTCTTGTGGTGAGGATCAATAATCTATGCTTTAATTTCGATTTCGACTTGGATTGAGCCTTCAATTTGCAAGTTTAGTGAAGTTTTAGGGTTTTGAAGAGTGGGGGTCGCCCCCTGCTTGTGCTTGTACGACCAGACACCTCTTTTGGGGGTGTTTGGTTTGTTTTATTTGTTTTATTAAAATTAAGTTTCAATTTTAACAACTTAGGCCCCTCCACTTTGATCAACATGTAATTTGGTTGCTTTTTTTAACCGTACTATAAGTTATTTCTAGACTTGTAACTAACTAGGTTAAAATTCCTAGTTAGTAAATTCTCGATTATTTATACTTTATAATTCTAATATAAAGTTTTATATTTTCGGGGTGTTACAAGTCCACCCCCCTTAAAAAGGGTTTCGTCCCCGAAACCGAATTACGTACCAAATAAAGTAGGGTAGAGTCGTCGCGTCTCCTCCTCGGACTCCCACGTAGTGTCCGAGCCTTTTCTATGCTCCCATTTGATTTTGACTTGGTCGATTTGTTTATTTCGTAAGTGTTTGACCTTTCGATCTAAAATCTCCACCGGTCTCACAGCATAATTCAGACTATTATCCACTTCGATATCATCGTAACGGATATAGGCTGTTTCGTCCACTAGGCACTTTCGTAATTGTGACACGTGAAACGTACTATGAATCCCACTTAGTTCCTCCGGTAGCTCAAGGCGGTAGGCTACCTTGCCGACCCTTCCGATGATTTTAAATAGCCTAATAAACCTCGGGCTTAGCTTCCCCCTTTTTCTGAATCTAATAACGCCCTTCCATGGGGAAACTTTTAGCATAACCATGTCGCCAACCTGGAATTCGATTGGCCTATTCCTTTTATCAGCATACGCCTTTTGCCTGTCTTGAGCCGCTTTCAAGTGTGCCCGCACCACATCAATCTTTTCATTAGTGGCTTGTACTATATCTTGGTGGGCGAGTTCACGTGGACCCACTTCACCCCAACATACCGGGGTTCGGCACTTCCTACCATAGAGCATTTCGTACGGTGCCATCTTAATACTAGCATGGTAGCTGTTATTATACGAAAACTCGACTAACGGTAGGTAAACATCCCAACTTCCTCCAAAGTCGATTATACACGCCCTTAGCATGTCCTCCAATGTTTGTATTGTTCTTTCACTCTGTCCATCGGTTTGAGGATGGTACGCAGTGCTAATGAACAATTTGGTTCCCATTTGCTCTTTGAAATCTCGCCAGAAATTTGAAGTAAACCGGGTATCCCTATCAGACACGATGGATACCGGTACTCCATGACGTGCTATTATCTCATTAGTGTAAACTTCTGACATCTTTTCTGACGTATAAGTCTCACGAATCGGAATGAAGTGGGCACTTTTCGTCAATCTGTCCAGCACTACCCATATGGCATCGAAACCACGATTTGTCTTAGGCAACTTGATTAATAGGTCCATTGTAATATGTTCCCATTTCCAAACCGGGATTTCTAACGGTTGAAGTTTGCCGTATGGTTTTTGGTGTTCCGCCTTGACTTGTAGACATGTCAAGCACTTTTCCACATACTTCGCCACATCCCTCTTCATTCCAGGCCACCAATAATTTTGTTTCAGATCATTGTACATCTTGGTCGCACCTGGATGAATTGAATATCGGGATTTATGAGCTTCATCAAGTAGAAGCGCCTTCACCCCACAAGTATGTGGAACCCATATCCTTCCGGATCGAGTCTTCAACCCGTTATTCCCATCCGACAAATCTTTCAACTGACCGATTATTCTTTCTTTCTTCCAATTCTCCTCTTTCACTGCTTCTAATTGCGCCTCTCGAATACTTTCAAGTATACCCGAGGTCACCACGAGCTGCATCGACCTTACTCGTATTGGGACATAGTCCGCTTTTCTGCTCAGAGCATCCGCCACCACATTTGCCTTTCCGGGGTGGTAGTGTATTTCACAGTCGAAATCTTTCACCGTTTCTAACCATCGCCTTTGTCGCATATTTAACTCCTTCTGATCGAAGAAGTATTTTAGACTCTTGTGATCGGTGAATATGGTGCACTTTACCCCATATAAGTAGTGCCTCCATATTTTTAAGGCAAATACCACCGCAGCCAACTCAAGATCGTGCGTGTGATATTTCTTCTCGTGTATCTTCAATTGCCTCGAGGCATAAGCTATAACTTTGCCCCGTTGCATCAAAACGCATCCGAGCCCCGATAGTGAAGCATCCGAATAAACCACCATGTCTTCGACTCCGTCCGGCAATGTCAGTACCGGAGGTTGTGTTAACTTCTCTTTTAGCGTTTGAAACGCTCTTTCTTGATCGACACCCCAAATGAACTTTTCTTTCTTTTGGGTTAGCTTTGTTAACGGTGACGCAATCTTGGAGAAATCTTGAATGAATCTCCTGTAGTATCCCGCAAGCCCCAAAAAGCTTCTAATTTCCGAAGGGTTCTTCGGGGGATTCCATTTTGACACGGCCTCGATCTTTGACCGATCCACCAATACTCCGTCAGCACTTATGATGTGGCCAAGAAATTGTACCTCTCGTAACCAAAAGGCACACTTAGAGAATTTCGCATACAGCCTTTCTCGTCTAAGTGTCTCTAACACTTCTTGTAAGTGGTGTGCGTGTTCAGCTTCGCTTCTCGAATACACCAAAATATCATCGATAAACACGATGACCGACTTATCCAACATTGGCTTGCAAACCCGATTCATGAGCTCCATGAAGGCCACGGGTGCATTTGTTAGCCCAGATGACATCACGAGGAATTCGTAATGTCCGTATCTCGTGCGGAAAGCCGTCTTCGGCACATCTTCTTCCTTGACCTTTAGTTGGTGATACCCAGATCTAAGGTCAATTTTTGAAAACCAGTTCGCACCTTGTAATTGGTCGAATAAATCATCTATCCTCGGAAGCGGGTATCGGTTCTTTACCGTGAGTTTGTTTAACTCCCGGTAATCGATACACATGCGCATGCTTCCGTCTTTCTTTCTCACGAACAGTACCGGTGCGCCCCAAGGAGACACACTCGGCCTTATGAATCCCTTGTCAAGTAGGTCTTGAATTTGGGACATCAACTCTTGTAATTCCGACAGTGTGAGTCGGTACGGAGCTTTTGCTATGGGTTTTGCGCCCGGAATCAATTCGATCCCGAACTCTACTTCCCGTTCAGGCGGTATCCCCGGTAAATCCTCCGGAAACACATCTTCATAGTCTCGTACTACCGGTACGTCTTCAATCTTCCGTGATCCTTTCTTGGGCTCATTTGCGTATATCATGAATGCCTTGCATCCTCGCTTCATAAGCTTGTGAGCTTTCATCATTGAGCATACTATAGGGTTGCCTCCTTTTTCGCCATAGATAGTGACGTGTTTCCCACTTGGAGATATTAGCTTTATCTCCTTACGAAAACACACAACCTTCGCATGGTGCTGAGATAGCCAATCCATCCCAACGACTACTTGAAATTCCCCCATTGACATCGGGATTAGGTCTATCATGTATTCCTCATCGTCTATGTTAAATTTGCAGCCTCGACAAACATCACAAACTATAAAACTTTTGTTGTCCCCTATTTCAACTTCTAAGGGCACAGATAATTTCGTCAATACAAATGAAGGATGTCGAATAAATCCATGCGAAATGAAGGATTTATTCGCACCCGTATCAAACAATACACGTGCTGGAATTGAGTTAATTGTGAATATACCTGAGACCACATCGGGTTCTGTTTTTGCTTCAGCCGCGGTAAGTTGGAAGGACCTAGCCTTCGCTTTGGGAGCTTCTGCTGTAGACTCTTTTGTGTCTCTCTTCCCAATCAACTCGGGACATTCAGACTTTTTATGGCCGGGTTGATAACATTTGTAACAAACAGAAACTTTCCCGGGACATAGTGATGCGGTGTGCCCCGTCTTCCCACATACCGGGCACGGCTTGTCTTTGAAGCGGCACTCACCTTTGTGCCCCTTTCCACATACTTTGCAACTTGGCGACCCGCCTTTAGCATCCACTTTCTTTCCCGATTCAGCAGTTCTAGCTTTCTTTGTAGGGCTTGGATTCACATCCTGTACCCTTCGTTCACCTCTTTCAACTTGTTTCTTTAACTCGATTTCCCGCTCCTGGGCGGTGTTGATAATCTCCGTGAGGGTTTCGTATTTTGACGGAGTCATAAATTCCCGGTACTCGACACTCAGCATGTTGTAATAGTAGTATATCTTTTGCTCTTCAGTGGTGACTAACTCGTCACAAAATCTCAGCTTATCCATGAAGATGCCCGTGATCTTATCAATTGTTTCACCCTTTTGTCTTAGCTGGATGAATTCTTCTTTGATCCTGTTAATAACCGCTTTGGGACAGTGGTGTTTAAGGAATGGTACCTTAAACTCGTCCCAAGTCATAACCCTCGCCGCTTCGGCTCCCATTTCCTTCTTTTTGTTATCCCACCAATCCTTGGCTTGATTTCTCAATTGGCCCGTTCCGTAAGCAACAAAGTCGCGTACATCACAATGGGTCCGTTCAAACACCCCTTCGACATCACTTATCCATCTTTGACAAATTATCGGGTCAACCTCCCCGTTATAGATTGGCGGTTTACACGCCATGAATTCCTTGTATGAACATCCTTTACGTTCTCCCGTTTTCTCCTTCATAAGGTTGACAATATCCTCCAACCTTTTAACTCGCTCTTCAGCAAGCGACAACACCGTGTTTTGAATTTTGTCTATAAACCCGGATAGACTTCCTTCAATTGTCTTCCCTACCTCTTCAGCAATTATCTCTTTCAATTGTTCGGTGCTTGTTTGCACCGGATTATCATCATTCCCATCAGACATCTTGAAACTGAAATGTTTACATTTAAACGTTAAACATTTCATTTATAACATTGCTTCATTTGTTTCGGTTTAGCCAAGTTCCTAACTTTCTTTAACCGTTCACATTTAGTGCACTTTCCGGGTTTGAGTGTGTTAACACACTCTTCCCATGCATCTCAATTCATTTCTCATTTCATACATAAGGCCTAATTTATTAGCATAATAAGTTAATTCTTACCGGACGATTGATCAAGCTTGAACCGAACACTTTGTTGACAACCTTAAGCTCTGATTACCAACTTGTAACACCCGTCTAATATTTACTTGAATTTAATAATGATTCATTCCGTTATATATAAAAAATATCTAAGTTATAACAAAAATATCATAAGCAAGGTTCAAAATAACCAAGACATTAGTCAACTAACGACTAATTCGAAAACATTCAGAAAGTTGTTTAACAATTGTTTACATTTCATAAACATAGTCTACTAAAAGTTAAGATATTGCGGAAGCTTCAAAAGAAATTGTGATCGGTTCTTCAAACATGCTCGATCATCGTCCACATCCTTGCCAAACCTGAAAACTAAAGATTTTAGCAAATCTTAATGTTGAAATTTCTTAGAAATATTACATAATCAAAACTACGCTTAAAACGTATTTGATTTAACAAAATATGCAAAGTTCAATATGCATTTCAAGGCTCCACCGTAACTTACGGTAGTCACCGTAAGTTACGGTGGCTTCTGAGAAACTTTGGTTCCACCGTAACACAAGGGTAAACCACCGTAGCTTTCTGACCTCTACCGTAAATTACGGTACATACCGTAATTTACGGTAGACTCTGCAAATATATGCTTTGACTGATTTGTTGGTTTTGCCCAAACAAATCTCTCGGATCTTTCATTCTAACAACCCAAAATACTAATTCTTGCAATTTGATATGTCAATTATCAATCAATAAACAAAGACAATCAATCATATTACGAAGCAATACTCATGCGTTATTTGATTATTTGACCCGTTTGGCTCATCTATGGATTCCTCCATTTTGATGACTACCAACGCGATCTAAACAATTCTTTATCTAGTATTCAACATAGCGATCATTATCACTTTATTTCAACTCGACTTCTATTCTACAATTAAACTACATATATGCTAGTTATCAAAATATCAAATGTAACGAGTTAAGTTACATACCTTCAAAGTAGGCCTTTCAAACGTGGTTCGCCACCCGCTTGTCCGCTTGACGCTCCTGCGCCCGTTCCTATAGAGTTCATTTATGATATGTTTAGAACTCTCTTTAAATCATAATTCGCATAATACACCGAAACATCATAATTATGCGTTTAAACTTGGAATTTCAGTTTTAAGCCTTCTTAGAGGCATTTCAACAAACACTTTAAGGGCAGATTTTTACATGATTAAACATCAAATCTCTAGTTTATCACTTAGCCCTAATTTCACATCATTCAACCATTTTACATGATTGTTAACTTCTAAATTTCTGAAATCACTTCAAAATTGTCAAATTACACTAGATCAACACTCTATTTCCTAGTGTTCATCAAATTACACATAACCCACTAATCACCTACAATGGTGTTCATAGGTTTCACTAAAATTTCACATGATTTCAACTTGTATTTGTCTAGGGTTTGTCCCTAGACACTATAGTTGTTCCTAAATCATCATAAGACACACATGCAACCATAATTTCAGATTTTCCCAATTTCATGAGAATTTCAAGTTGAGAGTTTTCATCAAATTTTACATACCTTGTAATCCTCTTGTGATGAGGATCAATAATCTATGCTTTAATTTCGATTTCGACTTGGATTGAGCCTTCAATTTGCAAGTTTAGTGAAGTTTTAGGGTTTTGAAGGGTGGGGGTCGCCCCCTGCTTGTGCTTGTACGACCAGACACCTCTTTTGGGGGTGTTTGGTTTGTTTTATTAAAATTAAGTTTCAATTTTAACAACTTAGGCCCCTCCACTTTGATCAACATGTAATATGGTTGCTTTTTAACCCTACTATAAGTTATTTCTAGACTTGTAACTAACTAGGTTAAAATTCCTAGTTAGTAAATTCTCGATTATTTATACTTTATAATTCTAATATAAAGTTTTATATTTTCGGGGTGTTACAAATTTTCTGCAAACCTTTTACCTATGAATTTAGCTGGATTCGATGTCGTATTAGGAATGGATTGGTTAGTAGCCAACCATGCCCGAATCCTCTGTGATAAGAATTCCATAGAAATCCATACACCCGCAGGAGAAGTAATTATGATTACAGGGGATAAGCCGCGTAAACCAATGAAGTTAATTTCAGTAATGAAAGTTGCTAGTTATGAGCGAAAACAAGGAATAGTGTATATGATTTCGGTAATCATTAGCACTAAGGGTAAGGAACTTAAGGAAATTCATGTAGTATCAAAATACCAGGATGTATTCCCGGAAGAACTACCAGGATTGCCACCAGATAGGGGAGTAGAATTTAGAATTCACCTAATTCCTGGAACTACACCAATAGCTAAGGCACCTTATCGATTAGCACCCACTGAAATGTTAGAACTGAAGAAGCAGTTAGATGAGTTGTTAAGCAAATGATTCATACAACCTAGTTCGTCCCCTTGGGGAGCTCTAATGTTGTTTGTAAAGAAGAAAGATGGTTCAATGCGAATGTGTATTGATTATAGGGAATTGAATAAGGTTACAATTAAGAATCGATACCCATTACCTAGGATTGATGATCTTTTTGATCAACTTCAGGGGGCTAGATATTTTTCTAAGATAGACTTACGATCTGGATACCATCAGCTGAAGGTACAAGAAGAAGACATACCTAAAACCGCTTTCAGAACTAGGTATGGTCACTACGTGTCGCAACCCCCGATCCCTGATCCCCGGGAACGGGCGGACGCGATCACAGAGTTTCGGTGGTATCGGGTGTTATTTAATCTTACAGTGGAATTTACATCAGGACCGTAATTAGGAAATGTTTATCAGAGTAAAACCACCATACTTGATATTAATAAACACATGGGCAAAACCCAAGTTTCTTATTACAGTACATTTATAGGGACAAACCCTATTTTATTGAATTTAAAACATCGTTTATTAGGTAACTTTTATAGCCACATTTTCCCAAGCCTTCAGTGCTATCCAGCTGGCTTTTTATTAATTGGCTTTCACATTGGGTTACCTGAAACATGTTTTAAAAATATTTGTCAGCGGGAAATACTGGTGAGTGAATCCCAGTTTAATCAAGTTTAAATAAAAGTCACAGTGAACAGTATTGAGAGCGATCACATTGTTTATGTCTACACAATTACTCAATTTGGTACTATCAGACCTGACTTGTGGGTCATATTACACATTGGCTAACTCATTGTCCAATGGTAACGTGTTGTCATCCCGACTTACTACTCACAAGTAGTACAAATTTTGTATACAAAACCCCAACATACCGGCAGTAATTGAAGAACTACAAAGACTCAATCACTGCTAAATTTCATAGTAAAACATTTAAGGTTTGGTAAAACATTACCAAAAAGATTATCAAAAAGAGGATAAACTCACATTGCTATCTTAGGCTTCTCGTAAGGGTTTCCTGGATATAATCTATAATTTATACAAATGTACATTGGTTAGTATCATAACCCTTTGAAAATATTAATGATACCCTCCCCGAGACGGCATTCCAATAACTACGTCGGGCAGAACCACGACAGTTATTACGGAACCCTAAATCAATCGGGGAGCGTAACTATTACGAAACTGGGGTTATAATACTTACAACGGAGCAGAACCTCGCTAATTAGGGGTTTAATACCCGACTATAATAACTCTTCTACGGAATTTGAGATTTGAGATTGAAATGTGAGCGACAGAAATTGTAATCCGATGCCATCTATTTATATGGTCTGATTTTGGTTTCCAGGAGGCCCGCGTAAGGTAAGGCTAAGCCTTACGCGGCCCGCGTCAACACACGGTCAACCTATTGCTTATCCGGATCATCACTAGACTTGACACGATGTCGACACGTGTCGGCTCAGGATGTATCCGCGTATAACGATCTCTAGCGGCCCACGTAAGTGTAAGCTTAAGCTTAAGCTTACGCGGCCCGTATCAACTTAAGAAGTCAACGAAGTCCGGTCTACACCCTTATACCACCCGCGTGAATTGTTGTGGTGGGTCTACGCGGCCCGCCTCAACTTAACATTTTCAGATTTTTATTTATTTTAAATGCTATAACATATTTAGGGCTCGGTTTTCATATACTGGGTGTATTATAAGACATAAGGGAATATTGTAAGATATACTGGGGTGTCAGAAATATTATGAGGGTGTTGGTTTTACCGAGGGTTGTTACATTCTCCCCACCTTGTTTTAGAGCTCGTCCTCGAGATCTACTGGAATAAGTGCGGATATTTTCTTTTCATTTCAGATTCAAGTTCCCATGTATACTCAGGTCCTCTTTTGGAGTCCCACTTCACTTTGACTAGAATTAATCTCTTGTGCTTGAGATTCTTGACTTTCCTGTCTTCAATTTGTAGAGGTCTTTCTACAAACTCGAGTTGTTCATTTACTTCTATATCCTTAAGAGTTACTATCAATGATTCATCAGCTAAACACTTTTTAAGATTAGATACATGAAACACATCATGTATTCCTGCCATTTCCTCTGGCAGTTGTAGCTGATAGGCTACAGGTCCTATTTTTCTAATTATCTTAAAAGGACCAACATACCTGGGACTTAGCTTTCCTCGTTTGATGAATCTTACTACTCCTTTCCAAGGAGAGACTTTCAATAATACTTTATCTCCTACTTGAAATTCCAATGGTTTGCGTCAGTTATTAGCATAACTTTTCTGTCGATCACGTGCTGCTTTCAGTCGTTCCTTGACTTGAATAATTTTATCGGTTGTCTCTTGCACTATCTCAGGTCCAGATAGTTGCTTTTCCCCAATTTCTGCCCAACAGACTGGGGTTCGGCACTTTCGTCCATAAAGTGCTTCGAATGGTGC
Source organism: Helianthus tuberosus (assembly GCA_030545235.1). Lineage (NCBI taxonomy): Eukaryota > Viridiplantae > Streptophyta > Magnoliopsida > Asterales > Asteraceae > Helianthus > Helianthus tuberosus. Next base: position 7,655,813 of record CM060434.1, on the reverse strand, counting down.
AGCATTGATACTTGTGTGATAACTATTATTATAAGAAAATTCTATTAAAGGTAAGTGATCGTCCCAATTACCTCCAAAGTTAATTACACAAGCTCTAAGCATGTCCTCCATTGTCTGAATTGTCCTTTCGCTTTGTCCATCTGTTTGAGGATGATAAGCCGTACTTAGCTTTAACTTAGTTCCCATTGCCTTTTGGAAACTTGACCAAAAATGAGAGGTAAATCGACTATCCCTATCAGAAACAATTGATAAAGGAATGCCATGTAAAGAAACAATTTCATTTACATATAGTTTAGCTAATTGTTCCATACTAATTGTTTCTTTCATTGGTAGAAAATGAGCTGACTTGGTTAGTCTATCTACAATCACCCAGATTATATCATTTCCTTTCCTAGTTTTGGGTAATTTAGTAACAAAGTCCATTGTTATCAATTCCCATTTCCACACTGGCATTTCTAATTGCTGTAACAAACTTGAGGGTTTCTGGTGTTCAGCTTTAACTTGTGAACAAGTTAAACATTTAGAAACATAAGCTGCTATGTCCTTTTTCATTCCTATCCACCAGAAATTTTTCCTTAAATCCTGGTACATTTTATCACTTCCTGGATGCATCATATATTTAGACTTATGGGCTTCTTCTAGTATACGATGACGTAGATTTTCTAATTTAGGTATCCATATTCTCTTTTCATGGAATCTCCAAATTTCATCTGTTCCTTGTTTTAATTCTTTCAGCATACCTTTTAATTTTTCAGAATCATCCTTGATTACTGATTCTTGTGTTTCTCTTATTTGATCATTTAAATCTACTTATAGATTTAATTTAAGAGAACGTACTCTTTTTGGCTTTTCATGATATTTTCGGCTTAAAGCATCTGCCACTACATTTGCTTTTCCTTCATGATACTGGATATCACAATCATAATCACTAAGAAATTCCATCCAGCGTCTTTGTCTCATATTCAACTCTTTTTTCCCGAAAACATACCTTAAACTTTTGTGATCAGTATATATGGTAAACTTACTACCATAAAGGTAATGTCTCCAAATCTTAAAAGCAAAAATTATAGCTCCTAATTCTAAATCATGGGTTGAATAATTCGCTTCATGATTCTTAAGTTGTCTAGATGCGTAAGCTATAACCTTCTGGCGTTGCATCAACACACATCCATAACCTAATTTAGAAGCATCACAATGGACTACAAAATCTTCAGTTCCTTCTGGTAATGCTAGTATAGGTGTATGGGTTAATCTTTGCTTAAGAATTCTAAAGGCTTCTTCTTGTTTTACTCCCCATTCAAACTTAACAGATTTACAGGTTAGCTTAGTTAAAGGAATGGCTTTTCTAGAGAAATCTTTTATAAATCTTCTATAATAACCGGCTAATCCTAAGAAACTTCTAGCCTCGGTTGGTGACTCGGGGGTTTTCCATTTAGTAATCGCCTCGATTTTTGTTGGATCTACATGAATTCCTTCATGATTGACTAGATGTCCAAGGAATTGTACCTGTTCTAACCAAAAATCGCACTTTGAAAACTTAGCATAAAGCTTTTCCTTTCTTAATAAACTTAAAAGTGCGTGCAAATGTCTTGCATGATCTTCTTTATTCTTAGAGTAAATTAGAATATCATCTATAAATACAATTATGAATTTATCCAAATATGGCTTACATATTCGGTTCATCATGTGCATAAATGCAGCTGGGGCATTGGTTAAACCAAATGCATGACAGTAAATTCATAATGTCCATACCTTATTCTAAATGCGGTTTTAGGAATGTCCTCTTCCTGTACTTTTAATTGATGATATCCTGATCTTAAATCGATTTTAGAGAAAAATCGAGCTCCTTGCAGTTGATCAAACAGATCATCGATTCTCGGTAATGGGTACCGATTCTTAATCGTGACTTTGTTTAATTCACGGTAATCAATACACATACGCATTGATCTGTCTTTCTTTTTAACAAACAGTATCGGCGCTCCCCATGGCGACGAACTTGGCTGTATGAATCCCTTCTCTAACAATTCGTCTAATTGTTTCTTCAGTTCCTGCATTTCGGCTGGTGACAAACGATAAGGTGCTTTGGCAATTGGTGATGTTCCTGGTAACAGGTGAATTCTGAATTCAACTTCTCTGTCTGGAGGTTGTCCTGGCAATTCTTCTAGAAATACATCTGAAAACTGAGATACTACTGGAATGTCTTTTAAATCTTTTCCTTTAGTGTTAGTGATTATAGAAATCAAATACACTATAGAACCTTTTCTTATACAACTTGCAGTTTTCATCACAGATATGAATTTTGTAGATCAAGAGGGCTTATCTCCTTTAATTGTGATCGTTTTACCCTTTGGCGAATTTACTTGAATTGACTTTTGATCACATAAAATATTGGCTTTATTGGCTATTAACCAATCCATTCCTAAAACAACATCAAATCTTGCCAAATTCATGGGATATAAGTTTGCAATAAATTTCTGATTTAAAATTTTTATGCTTGCTCCCTGCAAGATTTCAGAAATCTTAACCGTTTCTCCATTGGCTATCTCTACTACGCATTCTTGTGGTAGTTTAGTTAATGACTGATTTAGAAATTTGCAAAATGATGTATTAATAAAACTTTGGTTTGCACCAGAGTCAAATAATACTTTAGCAAAAACATCATTAACTAAAAACGTACCAGCTATGACATCGGGAATCATCCTGGCTTCATCTGCAGTCAGAACAAATGCTCTAGCATTTTTAGTATTCTTGTTATCTGGGGCTGGAGCTAGTTTTGGATAGTTTGGCCTGATATGACCTTTTTCTCCACAGTTGAAGCATAATCCATTACTGGATTTCTTCCTGCGATTTTCTTCCTTATGTCCTGGCATCTTGCAATAATTGTAGAGAGTGGAGCATTTTCCCGAATGCTTTTTCTTGCAGACCTTGCAGTATGGTGCAGAGGTAGAACCCATATTCCTACGATTGTAATTTCCAGAACGGAATTCTTGTGTAAGCCTTTGGGTTAAGTTCCTCCTCTGATCTTCTTCTCTAGTACGGACTAATTCATCTGTCAAGGTATTTGCTAATTCTACAGCTTCTTCTATGGTTTGAGGTCTAGCTGCCTTGACTATGTGTCTTATCTCTCCAATTAATCCCCAAATATAACGGGAAATTAACACTGGTTTTGGTGAGGCAAGAGTTGGCACTATCCTAGCATATTCGAAGAATAACTTAGTGTACCCCTTGCTATCCATACCAGTCATCCTAAGATTTAGGAATTTATTTGCTATCTGTTCTTTTTCATTAGCTGGGCAGAATTTCCTTTCTACCTTGTCCTTGAATTCTTCCCATTCCATATTATAGGTTCTATCACTTCCTTTTTTCTGAAGAATAGTGTTCCACCATTCTAGTGCTGCATTCTTAAATAGATTAGAGGCAAACAATATCTTATCTTCTTCAGTACACTTACTTATCCTTAAGACTGCCTCAGTCTTTTCTATCCAACGTAAGGTTGCAATGGCCCCTTCGTTGCCCGAGAATTCCATTGGTTTACATGACCAGAATTCCTTATAAGAACAACCATAAGGCATGGTTCTTATTCTTTTGGGAATGGGCATTTGAAGTACAGGTCCATTGTTCACACTGTTTTCTGGTTCAATTGGTCGCTTACTGCTATGCTTACTTTTATTATCAGCATCCTTACCAGTTTGAAGAATAAATGGCATTGCATCTATAATTCCTTGTGCCACTATGTGTTGGATAGCACTATTATCCATTTAATTTCCATTGTTATTGATGCTTGGATTTTCATTAACCACGTTAATGTTACTCTGGTTATCGTTATTCAGATTTCCTTGATTTTCTTCATCGGCCATCTGAATTTTAAACATTTACCTATATTAATGTCACAAATAATATCTTAATATAGTTAATCACATGACACGCAATCTAACCAAAAACGTAGATCATTGCTACTTACTCTATTCATATACTATTATGCATCTATTACACACTAGTACTGAAATAAAATTACAATACCAACAGAAATAGAATCACACTAATAGTAATATGCATCTGTACACACATATTTTATTTTATTATTATTAATATTACTACCGTTTCCTTCATTCCCACATTCACGGATATGGATTTATCCAAAAATCCATATTGCGTTCATCGTATTTCCATACGAGACACTCTCCCACCTGACGCATTCTCTCACTGCTCTTTAAAATTTCCTCCCCAAAAGTCCTAAGTTCTTGGACGTTTTCTACACTCATTGGGGGTGCAGGTTCTCAGACTGGGTTTGGAATCTGGGGTGCGGGTTCCTGATATGGGGGTGACAGTTCCTGAAATTGGTAAGGATCCTCTAATATTTCCCTAATATAATCATCTTGATAATAGGGATCTAAAGGGTCCATACCTGGATAAGCTTCTATGTTCTGTATGGGTGGATATTCCTGGATAGGGTAACGTTGCACAAAGTCCCTATTGTCGTCCCACCAGGGGTCGTAATTCGGGTCTAGGGGATTTGGTACAGGTATCCTAGGAATTTCTTCTGGGTTAAAGTCGTGCATCTCCACTTGGTTTTCCTGATTTTCTATCTCCATGGGTTGTTCTGGGTTTTGTGGTTGTGGGGCTACTAGTTGTTCCAGACTTGGGTCAGCAGCAGTTGTAGCTAGGATATGGAAATTAGCTAGGCTTCTATTAAGCATATCTTGTGTATGGGCATCTGTCTCTCGCTTAATAGCTGCTAAAGCCCTTTGCTGTTGCAATTTTCGCATTCTCTTCCTACGAGCAAAAGCTTCTTTACTGAACCACCCTCGTTTCTTATTAGGAAATGGTTCTTCAGATTGAGCTCTAAAAGCAAATATCCCGTCTTCCTGATCAGCAGTATACCCAGAGAGGGCAGGCTGTGATGATGTACCTTCACTCCTAGGTGAATCAGATAACTGATGATTCATATCTGATGGTTCTTGATCACTCATACTGAAAACTAACAAATAGTCAAATAACACATAACAAATAAATACAGTTATGCACGTATTTCCGTAATTTATTTCCTAACACAAATTTTTAGAATTTTAAGTTTCAGCAGAACACTTCATTGGCTCAGACCAGTGGCTAGGCTCTGATACCACCTACTGTCGCAACCCCCGATCCCTGATCCCCGGGAACGGGCGGACGCGATCACAGAGTTTCGGTGGTATCAGGTGTTATTTAATCTTGCAGCGGAATTTACATCAGGACCGTAGTTAGGAAATGTTTATCAGAGTAAAACCACCATACTTGATATTAATAAACACATGGGCAAAACCCAAGTTTCTTATTACAGTACATTTATAGGGACAAACCCTATTTTATTGAATTTAAAACATCGTTTATTAGGTAACTTTTATAGCCACATTTTCCCAAGCCTTCAGTGCTATCCATGTGGCTTTTTATTAATTGGCTTTCACATTGGGTTACCTGAAACATGTTTTAAAAATATTTGTCAGCGGGAAATACTGGTGAGTGAATCCCAGTTTAATCAAGTTTAAATAAAAGTCACAGTGAACAGTATTGAGAGCGATCACATTGTTTATGTCTACACAATTACTCCATTTGGTACTATCAGACCTGACTTGTGGGTCATATTACACATTGGCTAACTCATTGTCCAATGGTAACGTGTTGTCATCCCGACTTACTACTCACAAGTAGTACAAATTTTGTATACAAAACCCCAACATACTGGCAGAAATTGAAGAACTACAAAGACTCAATCACTGCTAAATTTCATAGTAAAACATTTAAGGTTTGGTAAAACATTACCAAAAAGATTATCAAAAAGAGGATAAACTCACATTGCTATCTTAGGCTTCTCGTAAGGGTTTCCTGGATATAATCTATAATTTATACAAATGTACATTGGTTAGTATCATAACCCTTTGAAAATATTAATGATACCCTCCCCGAGACGTCATTCCAATAACTACGTCGGGCAGAACCACGACAGTTATTACGGAACCCTAAATCAATCGGGCAGCGTAACTATTACGAAACTGGGGTTATAATACTTACAACGAAGCAGAACCTCGCTAATTAGGGGTGTAATACCTGACTATAATAACTCTCCTACAGAATTTGAGATTTGAGATTGAAATGTGAGCGACAGAAATTGTAATCCGATGCCATCTATTTATATGGTCTGATTCTGGTTTCCAGGCGGCCCGCGTAAGGTAAGGCTAAGCCTTACGCGGCCCGCGTCAACACACGGTCAACCTATAGCTTATCCGGATCATCACTAGACTTGACACGATGTCGACACGTGTCGGCTCAGGATGTATCCGCGTATAACGATCTCTAGCGGCCCGCGTAAGTGTAAGCTTAAGCTTACGCGGCCCGTATCAACTTAAGAAGTCAACGAAGTCTGGTCTACACCCTTATACCGCCCGCGTGAATTGTTGTGGTGGGTCTACGCGCCCCGCCTCAACTTAACATTTTCATATTTTTATTTATTTTAAATGTTATAACATATTTAGGGCTCGGTTTTCATATACTGGGTGTATTATAAGACATAAGGGAATATTGTAAGATATACTGGGGTGTCGGAAATATTATGAGGGTGTTGGTTTTACCGAGGATTGTTACACTACGAGTTTACAGTTATGCCTTTTGGACTAACAAATGCTCCTGCAGCATTTATGGATATGATGAATAGGATCTATAAACCGTATTTGGATAAATTCGTAATTGTCTTCTTCGACGCTATACTTATTTATTCCAAAAGTCAGGACGAGCATTGTGAACATCTACATATACTCTTAACTTTGTTAAGAAAGGAGAAGCTTTACGCCAAATTCTCGAAGTGTGAATTTTGGCTGCAGGAAGTGCAATTCCTAGGACATATGGCGAATCACGAAGGTATTCACGTAGATCCCTCCAAAATAGAAGCGATCACCCAATGGAAAGTCCCGCAATCAGCTATGGAAGTTAGAAGTTTTCTAGGGTTAGCTGGATACTATAGACGATTCATTAAGGATTTTCTAAGATAGCTGTGCCATTAACTAAGTTAACCTGTAAAACAGTTAAGTTTGAATGGGGTCCCAAGCAAGAAGAGGCATTTAAGATTTTAAAGCAAAGGTTAACAAACGCTCCAATTCTAGCCTTACCAGAAGGAACGGAAAATTTTGAAGTTTATTGTGACGCTTCTAAACTAGGGTTTAGGAAATGTATTGATACAACTCAAGAAGGTAATTGCGTGTGCTTCAAGACAATTAAAAAAGCACGAGGAAAATTATACGACACATGACTTAGAGTTAGGGTCGATAATTTTTGCCCTTAAGATTTGGAGACACTATCTGTATGGAAGTAAGTTTACCATTTATACAGATCATAAAAGCTTAAAGTACATATTTGGGTAAAAAGAATTGAACATGAGGCAAAGGAGATGGATGGAAATTCTAAGTGACTACGACTGTGATATTCAATATCACGAAGGAAAATCAAATGTAGTCGCAGATGCCCTAAGTCGTAAGTATCATGAAAAGCAAAAGCGAGTTCGTGCTCTTAGATTAAATCTACAGTTAGATTTACTGGAACAACTAAAGAATGTTCAAGCAACAGCAATTGGGGATGATGCTGAAGGAATGAAAGGAAGAATAAAGGAATTGGAGCAAGGAACTGATGGAATTTAGAGATTCCACAAGAAAAGGATTTGGGTACCTAAGCAAGGAAATTTAAGAAATAAGATTTTAGAGGAAGCCCATAAATCTGGATATACCATGCACCCTGGAAATAATAAGATGTACCAACATTTAAGAAATAATTTCTGGTGGATAGGAATGAAAAAGGACATAGCTAGATATGTATCTAAGTGTTTAACTTGTTCGCAAGTTAAAGCAGAACACCAGAAACCTGCAGGGTTACTCCAACAGTTAGAAATGCCTATATGGAAATGAGAACTAATAACAATGGACTTTGTTACTAAGTTTCCCAAAACCAGGAAAGGTAACGACGCGATTTGGGTAATTGTGGATCGATAACCAAATCAGCTCATTTTCTACCCATGAAAGAAACTTTCAGTATGGAAAGATTAGCCAAGCTATACGTAGACGAGGTAGTATCCTTACATGGAGTCCCACTCTCTATTGTATCGGATAGAGATAGTCGTTTCACTTCACATTTCTGGACAAGTTTTCAAGAAGCAATGGGGACACGCTTGAATTTAAGTACTGCATACCATCCCCAAACAGACGGCCAAAGTGAAAGGACGATTCAAAACCCTGGAAGACATGCTCAGGCATGTGTAATAGATTTTGGTGGAAATTGGGATAATCATCTATACCCTTAATTGAATTCTCCTATAACAATAGTTATCATACGAGCATTGAAGCTGCCCCGTTCGAAGCACTGTATGGGCGAAAGTGCAGAACTCCAATTTGTTGGGCAGAAATAGGAGAAAGTCAATTATCAGGTCCTGAAATCGTACAAGAAAATACCGATAAGATAACTCAAATTAAGGAAAGATTGAAAACGGCTCGAGATCGCCAGAAGAGTTATGCAGATAATCGACGCAAGCCGCTAGAATTTCAAATGGGAGACAAAGTACTCTTAAAAGTTTCTCCTTGGAAAGGGGTAGTTCGGTTCGGTAAGAAAGGAAAGCTAAGTCCAAGGTAGATAGGACCATTTACCATCACCCAACGGATAGGACCAGTTGCTTATCGCCTACAACTACCAAAAGAGCTGGCTGGAGTACATGACGTGTTTCATGTATCTAACCTCAAGAAGTGTTTGTCTGACGAATCCTTGGTAGTAACTCTCCAAGACATAGAGGTATGTTAGTGCACTACTTGTGTGGTCATAGATAGAAATCTAAATGTACATGTAAAGTCTAGTGTCTTGAATCTGTAAAATACCAGACAGAGGTTTCGCTAGGTGTCGTTAGGCAATATTAGGTCAGTATACGGTATGACACGATACGAAGGGAGTGGATCTGAACAAGAATGATGTCATCATTCTTAATAATGACATCATTCATATGACATCATACATACTACAACACGTTCAAACAAGAAATGGCATGCACTGGAATATGAGTTCGTACGTAATAGCATGCACAACATGGAATTGATTTCGCTTGGAATGGTTATTCCGCTTGAAACGGTGATTCCGTTTGAAAAGGCCTCAATGCCTATTTCAAACGGAATTAAGCTGCCTATAAATATCTGCAAACTCATTTCAAACGGAATTAGAAGACAGAAATCAAAGAACAACTTCACACAGTTCATCTAGAACACTCTGATTACATCACGTTGATTAGATTACGAGTGTCTAGTGTGTAGATCGAGTCGAAACTCTGTCCGGTTGTCGTCGTTACGTAATAAAACGTTGTTTAATTACGTTTTAGCGCACGATTACGGTTCGATGTAACGGTTTCCGCACGTTAAATCGAATTCATCGCAGATCTAGTGATCGTTTACGATCCGATCCTGAACTCACAAGTGGTATCAGAGCTACGGATGCTCTGCGTGTAATCGATTGTTTGAATTGGACGAGTTCCGATCCGAGCGAATTGATTTTCGGTAAACTTCAAACTGTTTCGATGATGTTTTGAAGTTTATCGGATCAAGTCAGTTGATTTTCATTGATTTCGAATCTGTTTCAGTTTAATCAAATCAAATTTTGGTTGATTTCCAGACCGATTTCGTGATTTTCAATGTGTTTTGATTGAAATCTCGATCATTCAAACATTCTATATCAAAGTTTCAATCATCGTTTTTGAACTGTTATCATAGATAAATCGAGATTTCAGATCTGTTTCTATGAATTACAAAAAAAAAATTCAAGAAAAAATCTGATACGTGTTATAGTTCAGATCTGAATAATCGACAAACAGTAAATCATTGATAAGCACATAATCAGTACATCATTTTGGTCATACATGTAATTCAGATTTGAATCAGTGTGTTGTTTGATGATATCGAACTGATCCAGTTGCTTTAGTTGTAACTACAGTTTATTCCGGATCATCTCGAAGTTATACAAACTGTTTTTTATTGATTTTCGATCGAGTTCGAAGTGTTTCGGTAAAAATTCATACTCTTTAGGTGTGATTTCAGCGAATTCCGGATTGTTTTGGATCAAGTTTGAACAGTTGTGTTGATTTTAGATCATATTCGGACTGAATATGATGATTTCTGAGTTTTCGAATTGATTTTCAGTTATAATTTGAAACTTGTGAAGTGTTCTTCATTCATTTCAAACTGATTCAATTAAGTTTTGAACGGTTTCGGTTCTGTTCGGTAATTCATAAGTGTATTTCAGACTGATTTGATGCGTGTGGATTGATAGTTGATTTGTTTCGATGATTTTTGGTTGAAATTTCATTCATTACGGACTGATTTGGATCTGTTGGCTGTATCGTTTGAATATTTTGAAATGAATCGGTATGTTTTAGATCGAAGTTTGTTCATTTCGATCAATTTCGGATAGTTTCGGACTGTTTTGATCGACTTTCAGTTTGTTTCAGATTGAATATTGTTCAATTTCGATCTGTTTCAGTGATTTTTGGTTCGAGTTTTATGTGTTTCGAACTGGTTATACCGATTACAGACTGATCGGTTGGATGCAGGTTGGTTGTTGCAAGAATTATTAGCAACGAAATATTGTTGTTAAGTTGTTGAAAGTGTGATTGTGCAGTTAAAGAAAGTTTGAAAAGAAAATTTCATATTGGGCCTCGGTTAAAAGGCTGACATAGTTACTGGGCTTGGTATTTTGATAGTGAAAGTTTATCAAGAGGACCGAGATTGTTGAAATTTGGGCTTTTAGTGTGAAACCGATTTGATAAGTGGGCCAAGATACTTTCATTCTGGGCTTTGAAAGTTAGTTTAGAATTAGTGAATTTTGGGCCGTTTGATAATGAGCCTGTGAAAACAAGTATATTGGGACAGAGAGTTTTAAACCGGATTTGATTAGTGGGCCACTAGCTTGTGGATTTCTTGGTTATAAACATTTTGTGGACTTCGTGGAAGTTAAAATTTGTGGACTTTGAACTAAAAACAATTTTTGAACCATGTCATTTAACGAAGAAAGTGTGGTTAAAATGTTTGACGAAGAGGAAAACGATAGCCTTGAAAGATTAAATAATTGGTATTGTGGATATTTGGATAGTTGTTATAATAATGTGAAAAAGGAAGGTTGGGTTAAAAGATTTGAATGTTTTTTGTGTATGAAAAATGAAACAGTGGATGTGTTGGAAAATCGGTTTGATTGTCTAATTGAAAAATTAAAAATGTACGAGATAAGGATGTCAGATGCTGAAAAAGTATCTAAATTTGCAGACGCGTTACCTTTAGAATGGGATGAATTTTTGAATAAACTGAAAAATGATTCTAGATTTTCAAATTGTTATCCAAAAGTATTCATCAGAGAGCTTAAAACACATAATTTTGAGAATAATCAGAAAAAGAAAAATTTGATGAATGTAATAGATAAAAATCTAGACAAAATAAGTTTGGATGTGATTGTTGAAATAAGCAAAAGAGTCAATATGTGTCTTGCAGCAAAAAATGTTATGAAATATGATATTAAGAGGGGTTGTAATATAGATGAGAATATGAATCCTCTTGATTTTATTAAATTTTTTTGTGCAGGGACATTCAAGACAGAGACAGAGTCAATTCCAGAGAATGAAGAATCCGACAAAAATGGAACTTCAAATTCTGAACCAGTGTGCTCAACATGTGATAAATCAAATTCAGACAATGTCAAACTCTTGAAAGATGTGGAGAGTTTGACATTAGAGAACAAAATTTTAAAGGAAAATGAAAAAGAATTTCAAAATAAAATAACATTTTTAGAAAATGAAAAGTTGAAAATTGAAAAAGATTGTGAGAATCAAATAAAAACTTTAGACAACGAAAAATCTGTTTTGGTTAAAAATAATATTGAAAAACAAAAGGAAATAAATTCTCATCTTGAGAAAATCATTCAACTTGTAAAAGAAGTTGAATGTGCTAAAAATGAAATTAGTTCTCTAGAAAAGAAGTTGAACGGTTTTGTGACCTCGTCGTTAATGCAAGATCATATTTGTTCAAAACCGGTCAATGAAAATAAAAAGGAAATTCCAATAAGTGACAATGTCACAAATTTTGACAATGTCAAAATTGAAGATTGTGATGAGAAAACTGATGATGAAAATGAGAAAAATGAGAAAAAGAAAATATTTTTGAAATTAAAAGAAAATTTTCAAGAAACTGTTCCGCAATCAACTGAAAATGGTGAATGCTCTACACAAAAACCCTTGAAGAAGAAAGTAGAACAGAAACAAAAAGTTAAAAATTCAGAAAATATTCAAAACAAGAATAAAAGCTCATCAGTTCAATCATCCAATCAAGATAAAAAAAACCACCAAAATTGAAAAATGAAAACTCACAAAAAGTTGGTAATATGTGGTGCATGTTTGACCACAGTGCTTCAAAGATAAATCCAGCTTTCAGGAGGAGTGATGATTACCACAAAGCCAGACAATGTTATGATCTGAGCGTTTGGTGTGAAAGTGGTGAATGGTACGATAACAGAGTGTGCTACACTTGTGGTGTTCAAGGACACATTGCTGTTAACTGCAAGAATCAGTGGTTTGAGACGAGGAGATGCTATAACTGCCAAATCAAAGGACATATTGCAAGAGATTGCCCAATGAGATCAATGGGAAGATCGAGGGCTGAATCTCAGAAAAAGATGAAGAAATCAGTCAAGGTCGAAGAAAAGTCAAAAAATCAGAAGGTGAAAGAACAGAAAGTGAAGCTTTCACAAGGGCAGAAAGACCGACTGAGAAAGAAAAGAAAGAAAGCAAGGGAGTATCTTGAAAGGATTTTGTCCTCGGGTACAACGGTTAATTCAGATAAAAGTTCTGATGAATCGCTTTGCTCAACAAAAAATCAGTCAAGTAAAATGAATCCATCAGATACAAATCTGAGGACAAAAGGTAGAGTAAAGGTAAAATTTGTTGATCAAACAGTTCCAATAAAGGTCGGCGATGAATCTGTTGTGTTAAAAACAAAGGAGCCACCTTCTGATGATAAATTTGTTTTTTTGAAAACAAAGAAGGTACGTTCTGGCGATGATCCTGGCTCGTCAAAGTCAGAAGAGCCATCTGTTGATCAAAAAGGAGAAAATTCAGTTACGCCAATGGATGATATCAACTTTCCACCATTGCGAGCTGAAAATTATAAACAAAAAGTTGACGAAGTTGAAATTTCAAATCAATCTTTTTCTGAAAAGAAAGATTTTGATGTTGAAAAAGCCTTTAACCCCAATGTTCTAAACATTTTTGGAAAAATGGTTGACGGAACAGTCAAAGGGGTAAAGGAATTTTAAGAATCAAAAAGGTATGTTCAAAACACCCAAGGACCGTCAGGCTTGGGTGAATCTCATTAACTGAAAAACCTGACTTGCCGGAGCTCCCAAGTTGGTAAGTGTGGAGCAGGAATCTGCATCTTTCTTGAAAAATGTGTATGTGAATTACCTACAAGTGGTTTTTACAAGTTGATTGAAGAACAATGTGATGAAACCCCATGTTTGTGAAATGGCAGACAAAACTAATTTTCCGGAAAAAACCATTTTGATTAAAACAAACTTAAGTGTTTTGAAATCATAATGGGAAAATAATTTGTTGTCAGGGGGAGTTCTGACTGTTTAAGCCATGTGGATGGCGAATTGAGGCAATTCTCATCAGTTTGTTACTTTGTTTGTATAGTTTACTGCTTTATTTTACAAATTTTCCCAGAAAATCAAAATTTGAAATATAATTTTGATTTTAGGGGGAGAAAATTTTTTTAAAAATTAGAAAATTTGAAAAATTCAAAAAAACTTTGAAAATGCAAAAATGAGTTTTGGTGTAAAAAGAGGGAATGATAGTACATCAGTAGACAGTTACAGTATGCTAAAGAAATGTAATGTTTAAATAGCTTTAAACGGTCTCACTAATGATATGCCGATAGGTTTTTACACATTTAGTAAGCTTTTTCGGGATATAAACTTAAATTCAAACTTGCTTATTTCGTGGGGAACACTACTTGGATATATAGGTAACCCCTGAAATTTCGTTTGAAGGATCCCTCTTTCTGAGATACTAGGTCTTTATGCTCAGTGATATCTGGGGTATTATCCCGGGACTTCTGATTTTGCGGAAGCAATGGCCTAGTCCCCGGAGAATACTTTACTGCTTGCTTGAAATATAGCGCCGCCCTCAGCATAAATTGATGAGACAATAAAATTGCTAATCAATGCTGTTGTAAAAAAGATCCTCTAAAGGGGATACACCTAAAGTCAAACCTGAGCTCTCTGCTGAACGGAAGTTCTGACCTGAGCTCGCATGGTTTCATAATTTATTCCCCTTACAGATATCATCTGTGGTATACTCACCTGTAAGACTGAATATTGGGATCTGGATACGGGAGTATATTCAAAAGGTGGGACACATGAATGAGTTTAAGTTCTTAATTCACCTAATTCATATCCTGAATCAGTTGAAATTTGTGTGAAAATTTAAGTGGATCAGTATATCGGCAATCTAAGTGAATTGTTTAATTCTTAATGTGTAACTAAGCTCAACGGTACTCGTGACTTGTCAAAAACTGATATGATCCTCTTACACAAACTCACAAAAATATTGTCTGTAAATATTTCTTTACTGCTTTTCATTAAACAAAAATCCAAAAAGAGTTTAAGTGTGTTTTAGCATAAACTTTTGAAAATTCAAAAAGATTTTCGACAACTGATGCTGAAAAGCTGATTTTCAAAATTCCGAGTGCTAAACATGATGAACCACATTGGGTTAGGGAATTTGTTTAAATGAGAAATGTTTTTTGAGAATGATTGCATGTTTAGTTAATCAAGGTCATTAATTTGAACTTGATGTAACTATTAATGATTGATGAATGAATGCTCTCTATCAGTAAGTTTTTCAAAGAGATATAAATAACTTATGTTTTGGGTAAAGAATGTGCATGAAGCTAAATGAAAGGGGGGGGGGGGGGTGGGCAAGATAAAACGTCAAATCTTAGAAATTCGGGGCATCATTCAAGGGGGAGACTGTGGTTTCACTTGAAGATGTTATCCAAGGCAGTTCAAGACTAAACATCACAGATTTCTAGCTATGTCCAAGGGGGAGATTGTTAGTGCACTATTTGTGTGGTCATAGATAGAAATCTAAATCTAAATCTAAATGTACATGTAAAGTCTAGTGTCTTGAATCTGTAAAATACCGGACAAAGGTTTCGATGGGTGTCGTTAGGCAATGTTAGGTCAGTATACGGTATGACACGATACGAAGGGAGCGGATCTGAACAAGAATGATGTCATCATTCTTAATAATGACATCATTCATATGACATCATACATACTACAACACGTTCAAACAAGAAATGGCATGCACTGGAATATGAGTTCGTACGTAATAGCATGCACAACATGGAATTGATTTCGCTTGGAATGGTTATTCCGCTTGAAACGGTGATTCCGTTTGAAAAGGCCTCAATGCCTATTTCAAACGGAATTAAGCTGCCTATAAATATCTGCAAACTCATTTCAAACGGAATCAGAAGACAGAAATCAGAGAACAACTTCACACAGTTCATCAAGAACACTCTGATTACATCACGTTGATTAGATTACGAGTGTCTAGTGTGTAGATCGAGTCGAAACTCTGTCCGGTTGTCGTCGTTATGTAATAAAACGTTGTTTAATTACGTTTTCGCGCACGATTACGGTTCGATGTAACGGTTTCCGCACGTTAAATCGAATTCATCGCAGATCTAGTGATAGTTTACGATCCGATCCTGAACTCACAAGGTAAATGAAAAGTTGAAATTCGTGGAGAAACCACTTCAGATAGAAGACATATAGGTCAAGTTTCTCAAGCACAAAAGACTAGTACTGGTCAAAGTCAAGTGGGATTCAAAGAGAGGACCTGAGTACACTTGGGAGCTGGAATCAGAGATGAAGCGAAAATATCCCAACTTGTTCCAGTAAATCTCGAGGACGAGATTTTAAATAAGGTGGGGAGGATGTAACAACTCTCACCAAAATTACTATTTCTTATTTTATTAATGTCCATTAGGAAACCCTAATTGAGACCCCCAAGTAATATGGCAGGACCCATAATTTTTCAGAACAATCGAAACTAGGATCAGGACCCCCTAAAACTCAAGGGGGTATCCCCTAATTAATAATTATCCTCAAAATCGTTTGTAAAACACGAATTTCATTGAAACTTGACTCACCATGGCTATGATAGACACGAGGCTACCCTACCCTAAAAGGGTAGCCGTCGCGCCACGCGCCAGGACCAGGTGGGTCTGGCGCGCCACGCGAGAGGGACCATTTTTCAGTATATATATCAGGGGTTTGGCACTTGCATGGTGGTATTGTTACGACGGAAAAATTCGTTACGTACGAGATGTTATACACTGTTTCATTCAAAAACACACACAAGCATGAATCTCTGCTGCGACAACAGGGTAATAACTCGATCACTGCTACGATACAATGCCTGATCGATTGAAACCGATCCGATGGATGTTTAAGTGCTGCCCGAATACGGGCTATACTTTGTCATTCGTCATGAGGGCTTTGATTTCGTGAGCTTATCGTAAATGTTGTATTAAGTTACTGACCTAGTTTCGTGTGCATTGTTATTTACCTAGGTTACAAGACTAATCAGTAGGCAAGGTTATGTCCAAATTAAACTTGCAAAGTGAGTCATTCTCTTTTTATCAACAATGTTTTACAATACTCAAATTATTTTTAAAAGTTATAGTTACAGGGATTAAGTCGTGGTTATCTTGAATCACCGGCAAGTGGGGTATTGTGCACATTACTAATTTCTCAAGGTTAGGTTCACCAACCTAACAGTGACAATCATCACTACTTGGGTAAAAGGACCCAATAGTGGTATGACCATCGTCACCAGGGTGTGACACGACGCCAGATAAAAATAAGATAGTAGTCATTGTAATCACTCTTATGCTGTAATCAATAACTAATGTGTCGTTTTATATAACCTGAATGACTCGCCAGTATTTCCCCGCTGATAAAATCTTTTTTAAACATGTTTCAGGTGACTTACTGTGAATCAAGGAAAAGTGCCACGTAGCACTAAAAAGCTTGAAGAGGTGGCTCAGTAAAATAAATAAACCTGTTTTGTAAAACAAGGGATTTCCTCGTGAAATTCCCATTACTGTAAATTATGGGGTTGTCCCAAATTGTGAAATAAAATAATGGGGCATTTTCAGTTAAAAAAGATCCTATCAATATTTCCGCTGCCAAATTAAACAATAAATACCATGGGTTTCTGTCCCGCAGCTTCTGGACCGGGTAACACCGGGCCGGGGGCCGTGACAACGATTATGTGATGAACATTCATAGATGAAATTATAGAGTGAATGTTAGATGTTATAACGAGATTGTAATGAATACAAGCCTAGGGACAAACCCTAAATGATAATTTAGTGATTAAGTGCCATAATCTAAGTGATTGAGTAACTAACCATGTAGGTGTTAGATGGGTTTTTGTGAGAATGATAAACACATGATTATGTTGATAAATTTGTGGAATTTGGTGTTATGATGTAAACTCGAGATGTTAAGTACATACACTAGACATAAAAGCTTGAAAAAAGATTACTAAGACATGGTTATTAGCTAATCATGAACTTGACAATGGTTGCATAAAAATCTCGCCCACAAGATGCTCGATAAAACGCCTAAATGATCTTGAAATGTAGAAAATATGAAAAGAAACACGTAGTTGACTAGTATGACAAATTGCGTGTGATATAGTGTAAAATGAGTTCTAAAGGTAAAGTTGATTGAACTCTATAGGCAAATTAGGTGAAGCGTCAAGTGGTCAAGTCGGGACGGGTGCACTTTGAAGGATAAGCTTTAAGGTACGTGACTTGCTTGTTTCGTTACATTTCTATAGATGAGTTTAAATCATGGATATGTGTTGTATATGGATATAGCGAATTTAGATGCCTTTGGCATGTTTATAAGGTGATAGATTTCACTTAAAAAACCAAACGGGTCAAAACAAAGAGGATAGTAAATCGGTGATAGTTAAGTGATTTGAATGTCACACAAGCAAACCGATAAATTTAATGCGTAAGCCGAGTAACGGAAACGCTAAACTCTGATTGATGAGCTTTAGAGTGGATTGAAACTTAGAGGATTGAATTTCTTTAAGTTATGAAGGTAAAAACTTATGCTTGATTGACATTTATCGAGCGGAACGTTAATGCGTATGCAAACTACGTAGTGGGAGCAAAATACGCTAGTTTAATAAGCCCGAGGAATGGGTAAAATGGTAAAGGTTTAATCTTTTCTATATGATAGAGAAAAAGGTACTAAATGCGAATGGGTCGAATAATTTTATAAAAAGTTAATAAACCGAAGGCTTGTAAATTAAAATTTTGTGAACCTGAAGGGTTAAATATGAAGGCTTACGTTTTACGGATAATTAGAAACAAGTTTGAAGTAAAACGGATGAAACTTTTAGAAGTTATGAGTTTTTAAAGGAAAAATGGTATTGTTGGGAAAATACAGCTCCAGCTAAGAAACTTTCTGTGAAAAGTAGGCTTTCGCCACCCGCAGAGAGAAAAGCAATTGGCACCGCGGCCCGCCATACCCTTTCGCTACCTGCGGAACAATAGATCAAGTCTGTCGCGGGCCGCGAAAGAGACCTGAACTGGCGAAAATTATTTCTTTTAATTGTTTTTGAAGTTCAGACTCATTTAGATATGTTATAAGTCTCTTATAACTAACGTTAATGATGGTTTTGAATATAGGTAGTTACTACACTCTTTTGGATGACGATCAAGCTCGCATAAAAACCGAACACACATAAAATTTAAAGCTTTTGCGTTATTATAGTTCTTTATTAGTTAAGACTTGTGTAAACACTTTATAATTATATTTCTAAATGTTTAAAGTCTCATGCAACATCGTTATGCTGATGTTTTTGAATACGACAATTTTGCATAAAAACGCAAACTTTTTATTATGAAATATTCATAAGGGTGAGCGGGGCACAAGCGGTGACCCCTTTCGGTGACCCAAGTCACCTAGCGGGAACACCGCCGCCGTTGGTGCGGTGAGGCAAATCGGGGACCATGTTCGGTGGGAGTTCACCGCGAAGAAGAAGGAGAGAGTGGTGGGCCCAGCCTTTTTCCAACCAATCAAAAGTTTTCTTTTTTTTTTTTTTTTTTTTTAATAATAAAAAAACAAAGGGAGTTAAGAGGGGAGTGGTGCCATCAATTTAGAGTGTTAGGGGAGTTGACGTGGCACACGAGGATTGGTTATGCGTAAGAGAGGGGACTCCCCTCTTAGGGGAGTGCCCCCCTCACCCTAATACTAGTAAGGGTCTTACATACCTTCGGTGAATGTTCATTTTTAGACGATGGGGTGGGGGAAGGGGTGGGATGGGGCCCACTTAAAATTTTAAATAATATATTATGTTTTTGTAATGTTTTAAATTTTTTAATATTAAGGGCATTTTAGTCATTTCACACCCACTTAACACCAAAAACTATCCCTCATCCACGCTAGAGACTATCCGGCAACGAAATTGCAAAAGTTGGGGACTATATTTGTAATTTTATAAAGTTAGTGACTAAAGGTGAAAATAAAACAAACCACAGGGACTATCTAGGCATTTTTCTCTTTTAAAAAATAAAATGTTAAATTTGTAGAAAAGTTGTAGCAAATTGACACCAGTTGCTACAAATTTCCTACAAAAAAGACTAATTTATTCGTTATTTATCAATTTGAGAAGAAGCATAATTTTAAAAAATAAAATGTCAAATTTGTCGAAAATTTGTAGCAAATTGACAACAGGTGCTACAGATTTCCTACAAAACGAGTTACTTTATTTTTATTCATCAATTAAAAAAAACTAGAAAATTTTAAAAAATAAAATGTTAAATTTATAGAAAAGTTGTAGCAAATTAACACCAGTTGCTACAAATTTTCTACAAAAAAGGCTAATTTATTTGTTATTTATAGATTTTAGAAAAAGCATAATTTAAAAAAAATATCAAATTTGTCGGAAATTTGTAGCAAATTGACCCACCAGTTGCTAAGATTTCCTACAAAACGAGTTATTTTATTTTTTATTCATCAATTTAAAAAAAATATACAATTAGAAATAAAACTGTTTAATTTGTAGGAAAGTTGTAGCAAATTGACACCGGTTGCTACAAATTTCCTACAAAAAAAAGCTAATTTATTTGTTATTTATCAATTTAAGAAAAAAAATTAAAAAAAATGTTAAATTTGTCAGAAATTTGTAGCCAACTAACATGAGTTGCTACAAATTTCCTATAAAACGAGTTACTTTATTTTTTATTCATAAAATTAACAAAAAGATAATTTTAAAAAATTAAATGTTAAATTTGTAGCAAAATTTGTCAACCCCTGAAAGTTACTACACTATACTAGACGATACGTTACTATACTATACGATACGATACGTTACTATACTATACCAGACGATACGTTACTATACCATACTATACGATACGTTACCATACCATACCATACTATACGATACGATACATTACTATACTATACTATATTATACAATACGTTACTATACTATACGATATGTTACTATACTATACGATACATTACTACACTACACTACACTACACTATCATCATCATCCATATTTGTCACTTTTCAAGGTTTCATGCCACCACAAACACGACTTATAGGCCTACCACCACCGCAATCACCGGTGACCGATTCTTTGCGGGTAGCGTTTATAATGAGCCACCACCAACACGGCTTATAGGCCTACCACCACCACCGCAACCCAGAAAGCTTAATTTTCGTCCTGATGGGTCTTAATAATGGCCCTCTAGCTGATTATGGGCATTGATAAATCTCAGTACGGGTGATAACAAGTTGATATAAAGCAACTAATATCTTCTTTGACTCTTTTTATTTACATATTTTTGTATTTCATGAGTTTTTAGATGAAATCCTTATAAAATGAGCATCTATCTTATGAATGGTATGCAATAATTGTTGTGGGGTTTGTTTCTTTTTGAATATGTTGTTACGAATGACTATTGGAGATGCTCAAATTATTTAGAATGTGAATATTTCACGAAATATTGGCATTACCCTCAAGTTATGACATACCTATGTGAACTAAAGATATTAATATATGGTTATTAGGGTATTAGGGTATAGGATTCGGTTCAAATGAAAACCACCACAAGTTGTGCGAACCGTGAAAACTTTTTGATCCTGCGCGAGTTGGGCCAAATTTTTTTGCACAAACGTAGATGAAAACATTATAAACACATCTGTAAAAAAAGTAAAAAAAAATTGCCGAGGCGTTAGTTTTGACTGATTCAAGTTCTTTTACGCGCTGGTGTAAAATTTTACAGTTGATAACTATTTTTTTATCAGGGTGTAAAAAAAACTTCTATCAGTCAAAACTAACGACTCAACTTTTTTTTACAGATGTGTTTATAACGCTTTCATCTACGTTTGTGCAAAAAAAAATATTGGCCCAACTCGCGCGGGATCAAAAAGTTCTCACGGTTCTCACAACTGATAGTGGGTGTTTAGGTTTTGGGTGGTGTTGTAGTGGGTTTAGGTTTTAGGTTCTTGGACACTTATTACTCTATTAAGCCTTCTTACACTTCTTACAATTAGGAGTCTTTGAAGAATAAATTAAGGGAGATGAACAATTGCACTTGGTTTATGTAATGGAAGATTTGACATCATCTTTGGTTGAGGCTTCTGTTTCATTTCCAATAATAAGATCTGATCATTTGTGGCTTGAGCTCTTAAAAAAATTATGTGGAGTCAACTCACTCTCAGTTCAAACTGTCTTAAAAAAATTAAGTGGAGTCAACTCACTCTCAGTTCAAACTGTGAGTTTTCTGCTTCTTATGGACTTCAAATTTTAAATTGTTATTTATTTGAGATAGTTCGTTTAACTTAATTTATTTCCTTTCATTCACCAACTAACTTTTGAATTTTTGTTGAAGATCCGATCCAATTTTTTTTCTTCCTCACTTTCCAAATTTGAAGCATTTGGAGTTGAAAGGTTCTTGGGATCTGGTCTAATCCTTGATTTTTTTGAAAGTTGTCCTGACTTAAACATCTCTATATTGAAAAGGTACGTTAGCTGTTTGTAAAGCTAGCGTTAACCAGTTCTTGGTACTTCTTATACTTTGGATATAATATTAAAACGACACTTTTTGTTAGGCCATGTGGTATGGGTGAAACATTCCCATTTTTATCATATAAGAATTATAGGTTTATTTAAATTTATTAACCACAACTAACTAGTTTTATTTGTAATATAATTATTCGACCCAAATAGTTTTAAAAACTATTTTATATATAGTTGATTGGAATGTTATACTAATTAATTGCCTTGTATATGGGTGACCTTTCTACTAAAATAAAAGTATATAAAAACTTATATTATTAGACAGGTAGATTACGGGTAAGTTGACTGTTAGAAATATAAAGTACCTAGACGGGCCTAGAAACCGTTTAATAATTAAATTATAAAAATACAATATATTTGAACCTACTCCATTTTTAATGAAACTTGGTTCAAAATGTAGATAAGATTATTCTCGTTCTAATGACATATTTATTGTTTTATAAAACGTCATATTTTATAAGTTTTAAGCGCAAAATAAGTGAAACAGCTGAATTAATTATAATATATAAATAATCTCTATACTTATAAATAAAAATGATTGTACACTTGGCATTGTTTTAGCCCCACCCTTTTAAGTTTTTCTCTTAAAATTAAACCCAATGCTGCCACCTATGATTTTTTAACACGTGTCATCTTGCGTTTCTCTCCTCATTCTAACTAGGTTTTATTTCTGATTGAGAGAAGATTCAGAGAAGATATACAAAATCCTCCCGAACGCCAAACCTTCTCCTACCTTCAGCCGCCTCTCCTACCTTCAGTCGCCGTCAAACGAAGATAATAGATATTACAGAGAATGATCTACAGTCGCAGATCTGTTCACCAAAGATTCCATGGTTCGTCTCGTGACCGATCCAAACGCAGATATGTTCATTGTTTCGCCAAATTTGGGGTAAGTGCTTATACTCATGTTAATTGTATTCGAGATTAAATGTAAGGCATTACATGTGTTTAATCTAAAGTTTGTGGTCTCTGCAGTTTTGCCCTTATTCAACACTCTGGTTCCTCATGGCTTAATTACTTCTCACCTTTTCCATCTTAAGGTATACTCCTCTTCTGTTATATGTTATTCGTGTGTATACAATTATTGTTTGGATTGATTTTGTTGAATTTAGTTCTTGATTATGTGTTTTCCCAATGGGTTTTGATGTTCGCTAGGGTTTGGGGGTATGTTGGAGGTAAATGATTATCTATTACACTATACACTACAAATAGCCACCAAGGTGGCCTCAAATTAATTTCTATTTTAACAGCATTTCAAGATTATGTTAGGATCAAAATCATACACATTATAATTGGCACAAAACTAAAGGATAAAAAAACAATATTTACTTAGTTCACCAATGTTCCTACCATCTACAGTTATTGCTACGATTCTAAAGGATCCGAGAATTGTTATTAAATTTACCAACTTTGACCCCTTAAATCCTTAATCATTATGCCCAACCTAATAATATTTCCACCTATAAAAAAATCTTATCATTTAATATACATATATTATAATGTGATCAACTTTGCAAGCTCAAGTTCAGCTGTACAGTATTTACATTCTTACTTAACATAATACATATACTCAGTTTGTAATTTTCTGCCAATAAATGCTCCCAATCAATGTTTTAAGCTATTACTGTTCTTGCTGGCCATTAGGTTCTTAAAAGTAATAGACCATTGTATAAACATACATTTATCCAGAAAAAAAGACTACGGATTTAGGGGGTTGGATGTGCACTAGACATTAGCAATGTTATTATTGAGACTTGAAGAATTGGAATCACAATCAAATAATCATGTGCTAAATGGGGTGTTTGGATGTGCATTTTTTTAAACTTATCAAGTGAGACTGAAAAATCCGAATTAGAACATCAACTACGATAATACATTTTACGACAAGATAGTTTTTAAAGCTACTTTTGATTCATGAATCTGTAAAAAAAGTCACTTCTCGAGCAGTTGACATCAGATTCGACCAAATCGTACTACTCCTAACCCGGTTGTTTGAACATCCCTATTTAGTTGTGTATAGTTATGTCAACCAAGGTTTAAAAGAACCGAATTGAGCCTCGAGGCGTTTCCCCCTCGCTTCACGAGGCGAATCGAGGCGTAAGCCTGAGGCGGATTTAAAAAATAAGTATAAAATTATATATCTTACAAAAAATACAATAATTTGCGCGTTTTTGCAAATATGATTATTTTGATCCTTGAGGTGGTCTTATTGGTTGAAATCTACTTTTTACGTGAAACTTAGTTGCTTGCATATTAAATTATTGACACGGTTGACTGTTTTTTGTATCAAAACTATAACGTTTTGAGTTTGGTTGGTTAAATTTTAGGATTTCTATGAAACAGGTTACTTAGTGAAAGCTGTAAGAATGGAGTTAGGTGCCGCAAGCTCGAATGCAAACGAAGAACCAAAGTTCCTTTGGAACTTGTGGGCAATTCCCAAAGCCAACTACTTGGCATGGAGAGCTTTTTCGGGTAGCATACCATCTAAATCATGCCGTCCCGGATCTGAATTGCGCGACTTTGTGGCATTGGTGAAGAGTCTCCAACACATATATTTGTTAATTGCTCGATTGCAAGAAGCATTTGGTGGAACATATTTGCTTGGGTGAGGGTTCCTATTCCTTCCCATTGCAATAATATGGAGCACATGGTGGATGCATTCGCTACTAGCCCTGGAGCAAAAAAACCGGATAAAAATAGTTCATACTATAGCGTTGGCTACAATTTGGCGCATATCTAGCACGGAACTTGAAGATTTTTGAAGGAAAAGTAACATTTGTCTCAAGAATAGTGGAGCTAATCAAGGAACACATTTTTATTTGGGTGTCGAAATGGGCTAAGGTTCCCACTATGTCATGGGAAAAGTGAGTTTGTCTTTGATGTAGTCGAATTATTGTAATCAGATCTTTGGGTCTGTGCATTTTTCTGTTTTTTTTTTCTATTGCACTTTCCCAGTTCCTTGTCCAAAAAATAAAGGACTAGAAAATAGTTTTCACAGCTTCACCTTATATTTGTTATTCTTGCAATAAATCAGTATTCTTTCATCTTTTTAGGTTCAAATATGGATGGGAATAATTCTGGATATCTATATGAGATTATTATTGATTCTAGCTAAAGTAATACAGATGAAAAGTTTGTGAGTTTTGTATATAAAGAGCACACAAACCAAAAGTTAATTGCCAGTTAAGGTTCACATATATTGCGAGTTTAGCATATTAAATTTTGCAAATCATTGTTTCAGTGATTGATGTTTTAAATTGCGTATTAGACGACAAATTTAAAATGGATGATTTTGGATGATTTATAAGAAACTTTAATGCAAAAACAACAAATGAATTCGGCGGGTCATGTCTAAAATTTAAAATGTGTTGAACATTTGCAATTCGAATGACACCGATGTGAACTTTTTCCTCGACAAAATGTATATCGATTTCGACATTAACTTGCACATGTACGCGGGTTATAATAGTAAATTCACTTTATCATTACTTCAATATGTATGTTTTTTATAAACTTTCGTCTTGTGTCGTCTCAGTGGCATAAGATGAACCATTAAGCTGTCTCTTTGCACTGCGTCACACAGTTGTGACTTATGTATTGAAAGTATGCATATAACGAGTTATTAGTTCTAATAACATTTTTGTATATTTTTATTCAAGGTTCCATATAGTTTTATCAAAAATATCTATTTACAAAATATATTAGTTCAGCCCGTATATCACACGGGTAACTAACCTAGTAAAATAAAAAAAAAACAAAATACTTGAAATGAAAACAAAAGTGCACGTGTGTGCATATGTGTACCAAAAATTAATTTTTGCACTGAATGGAAATTGTATACGTTTCCTTACATTTCTTTGGCAGCAAGTATATTTCAAGTATAAATAGCATGAGGAGGCAAGCACTTTAAATTTTTCAGATTCTTTCCATTCCTTTCGTTTCTCTCGATCTATCTCTCTCTTTCTATAATTCTATGTTATTATTTTTAATCAATAATAATAATAATAATAATAAGGCTCTGCCCAACTAAGTTCGTTGGGGTTCTGTCTCGTGACGTAGAGATAAAGTTAAATTTGAGTTATTATACTTAAAACGAGTGCATTATATATTTTATTAGATAGCTCAGGAGTTATACCCAAGATTATACCAGAGGGCTTTCTAGTTGAACCCTAAAGTTACAAAGTGAGTCCATTCTCTTTTCTCACAGTTTGTGAGTCATTATCATTTTTATCACCTTTTTGTGACACACTTATATTTAAAAATGTTTTTCAAAATCCTAAATGTTTATCAGTTATACTTACAGTGATTAAATTTTTGTATTCTGTAATAACTGCCGGTATGGAATGTTTTATATATTACTTGACCCTCGTTACTATTGGACAAAAAGTTAGCCAATATTAGCATGACCACAAGCACGGGGGAAATTGTGCCCCAGTAGCCATAGCCTATAACTAATATTATTTTTACATTAAATAACTAATAAATTTAAGGTATGATTGAAATAAATCTAAATTGTGTGTATATAAAATAGAGCTTTATTAATCATTATTAAAATATATATTAAAAAAATATATTTAATAAACCTAAATTACTATTAACATTATAAAATAATGTTTAGTCCATAAATGTATACCATAATAAAATAGTCAAATATAATATATTCTACTATACTAAGATTATATTTTTAATTTTAGTCACGTTAATATAATAAATAATAATATTACAATTATTTAATTAATATATTATATTTGATAAAGTTATAGTTATTAATTTGACAGAAAATGATATATTTCATTTTCTAGGCTAATTGGTTTTGTGCCATAGAAAATATATTCGACAAAGTAATGTCATGGGACACTACTAAGTCTAGAGTCACTAATTGAGAGGATGATCAACAGTGATATGACAAGAAATATGACCAGAGTCACTAGTTGAGAGAATGATCAACAGTGACATGACCAAAAGCACTAGTTGAGAGAACGATCAACAGTGTTATGACCAGAGTCACTAGTTGAAAGAATGATCAATAGTGATATGACCAGAGTCACTAGTTGAAAGAATGATCAACAGTGATTTGACCACCGTCACGGGAATCGCCTAGTGACCGATACCATTGAATCATATTAAGATATATTTTATATTTATTACTTGATAAACTTCACTATTGGACGAAAGTTAGCCAATGAATAATATGACCACTGTCATATCGGAACTGCCACCATGTGGCAAATACTGATTGAGTTTTGGGTAAATATAAACAAATATAAAACCCTTAATGCTGTAAAGTATAACAATATATTTTATAAAAATGGAATGACTCGCCAGTATTTATTACTGATAAAATATTTTCAAAACGTGTTTCAGGTAATCGGGCTGTAAAGATAATAGAAGCCAGCTATGGAGCACTGAAGGCTTAAATAAAGTGGCTATAAAGATCCGAATAAAAGAAGAAATTTATGTTTTATTTATTTGGGTTTATCCCTATAAAAACAATTGAATTAAGGATGGGTTTTAGCCCATGTGTTTAATATTAAAAGTATGGTGTTTTACAAACTCTGAAATTATTTCCTAACTACGATCCTGATGAAGAATTTTTCCGCTGCGTAATTTATAAACACCGATACCATCTGACTGGCTCGCAGCACCCGCTCCCAGGGTGGGGTCGGGGGCTGTGACAGAAGGTGGTATCAGAGCCACTTGTTTAAGATATTTTGGTGTTCTTTTAATACCTAAACTTAAACAATAAAGTTAGGAAATTAATACAAAGTAACATATGTGTTATTTTTGTAGATTTGAATATATGTATATATGTATATATATATATATAGGGGAAGGTTAAAATGAGAACCACCTCGAGTTGTAAGAACCACGAGAACCACCCCCGCGGGGGGCCGTCGGCGACGAAATTTTTTTTACACCTAGATCCGTATATTTTATCGGGGGGTTTAAATTTTCGGTTCAAACGGCGCGCCCGAGGGGGTAGTTTTTTACGCCCAAAGTTTGGTAAAAAAAAAAAGAAAAATTAAAAAAATTAAAAAAACCCAAACTTTGGGCGTAAAAAACTACCCCCTCGGGCGCGCCGTTTGAACCCAAAATTTACCCCCCGTGTTAAAATATACGGATCTAGGTGTAAAAAAAATTTCGTGGTCAACGGCCCCCCGCGGGGGTGGTTCTCACTGGTTCTTACAACTCGAGGTGGTTCTCATTTTAACCTTCCCCTATATATATATATATATATATATATATGTGTGCACATATAATTCCTGGAAGTATTGTTTTGTTTTAATTATTCTGTGATATTAATAATTGAAAATGTTTGCAATTCAGATGTCGAACGAAGTATCACATAATCCAGAAGTTCATGCTAATAATAAAAATCCTTTGGATAAAAATGCTATAGAAAATATAATAGCCCAAGGAATAGCTAACGATGTACCTTTAATAATTAAAGCTGTTAAAAACCACTTAAAACCCACCAAAGCTGTGAGTATCAAGCATACTCATGACGAAAGTTTTAGCCAGAGTGTCAATGGAGGCAATGATGATATTATCAAAGCCCCATTTCCCAAGAAAATGAAGGTGATGACTCTCGGGTGTACCTACGAAGAATTTCTAGCTTGTAAACCAACTGAGTTCGCAGGCAGTGAAGGAGCCACGACTGCTCTGCGATGGTTGGAAAAGACGGAAGCTGTTATTAAAATCAGCAAATGTGCTGAAGAAGATAAGGTGATGTATGCGTCCAACCTCTTTAAGGAAGAAGCCTTAGAATGGTGGAATACAATTCTTCAGGCAAAAGGAAGTGATATGACTTATGACATGAACTGGGAAAAGTTCAAGCAAATGGCAGAAAGGAAATTCTGTCCTCCTTATGAAAAGGAGCAAATGGCTAACAAGTTCCTAAATTATAAAATGATAGATGTGAATTGTCGTGAATATACGACAACGTTCTTCGAATACGCAAGAATGGTACCAACTCTGGCTTCGCCAGAACCCATACTAATTTCTCGTTATATTTGGGGATTAGTTAGCGAAATCCGAGACATGGTCAAAGCCGCTAGACCGCAGACTATTGAAGAAACCGTTGAACTAGCCAACATCCTGACAGATGAACTAATCCGCACAAAAGAAGAAAACAAGAAGAAGGAGTTAGCCCAGAAAATTTACCAAGAATTCTACCAGAAGAAAGGAACTGAACCGTCATTGGAGCAACCTATCAGCAGAAACTGTAACAAAAAGCATTCAAGAAAATGCCATTTTATGAAAACACCCTACTGTAACTTCAGCAAGATGGTCGGGTATATAGAGGAAGAAGGTAGAAGGAAAACTAATATTTGTTACAATTGCGGAGATACAGGACACATCAAACCATATTGCCCGAAACTGAACAAAGCACCCAACAACAAGGGCAGAACAACAGACGGAGCTAAGAAGAACACGCGCACATTCATACTTACTACGCAAGAAGCAGAAATGATTCCAGACGTAATCGCTTATACGTAATATCTAAGTTAAGTTATTATTTGGCCCTAGTATAAATCAAAGCTGTTAAATAAATTCATCTTGTCAAGCACTTCATCTATTCAGAACCATAATAGATTTGTTTGGTCTTCACTTTCATTGAATCATTTAATTGGTTACGACACCTTATGGTGGCGTTTTATTTAATTTGAAGCTTGAGCTAATCTCATTTTCACACCTGATGTACGGATTTATTTATTTAATTTCCGTTGATTCATTATCTTGGACAGTCTTAATACAATTATGTGTTAAGATAAGAGTACACAAATTCGTATCATATTCCGGTGTATCTCTAAAGATTCTTTCATCATTGATCGAAAATTCTATGATATTCATTTGTTCTTTCATTATCAACTGAAAATCCTATAAGATTTATTTGAAATGAATATCCAAATTTATTTCATTAAAACTTTCAGTTGATTACACGGTGAATTTGTTCGGTCACCGTAATTATTGAACCATTTCAATCACTACGACACCTTGCGGCGTCGTTATAAACTTGTAGCTTGAGCGAATCATAATCATACGTATTATTCAAAACCACGTATGTCTTTCATTTGACTCATCATTGAAAATAGTCTTAATGCAATTATGTATTAAGACCATGATACACTAAACTCTGTTGTATTTTGGTGTATCCTTGCAAATTCAATAATGTCAACACGTTGATTTTCTCATCTCATGGTTCCATAGTTGACAAATTATTTTTGAGCTTCTATTTCATTTGAGCTTGTTAATTCTAAGTCTTCCTTGATTAATAACTAAGTTTTCCTTTGGCAAGGGAATACTAGTGTTTCTAAAAGTCATTTACAACATGTAAACAATCAATTTAGACATCTATTGATCATATATCTCTTTTGTCTTGAACCTAGTCACCTTGGAAATTATATAATTTCATCTCATTCGTTTGACATCGATTTCTTGAATTAATTCAGTTGAACCATTGAGTCCTATTTATTGTACAACTCATATTCACAAAATTTGATGTTTTGATTCTGTATCATTTACCTTAATATTGTTCTTATTGACTAAGACGTGACATAACTCTAAAAGAGATATCATAGCCCAAATCTCGAGGATGAGATTTAAAACAAGGTGGAGAGGATGTAACATTCCCATTTTTATCCTATAAGAATTATAGGTTTGTTTAAATTTATTAACCACTAGTAACTAGTTTTATTTTTAATATAATTATTTGACCCAAATAGTTTTAAAAACTATTTTATATATAGTTGGTTGGAATGTTATAATAATTAATTGGCTTGTATATGGGTGACCTTTCTATTAAAATAAAATTATATAAAAACTTATATTATTAGACATGTAGATTACGGGTAAGTGGACTGTTAGAAATATAAAGTACCTAGACGGGCCTAGAAACCGTTTAATAATTAAATTATAAAAATACAATATATTTGAACCTACTCCGTTTTTAATGAAACTTGATTCAAAATATAGATAAGATTATTCTCATTCTAATGACATATTTATTGTTTTATAAAACGTCATAATTTATAAGTTTTAAGCGCCAAATAAGTGAAGCAGCTGAATTAATTATAATATATAAATAATAAAATAAAAAAAACAAAATACTTGAAATGAAAAAAAAAAAGTGCACGTGTGTACATATGTGTACCAAAAATCAATTTTTGCATTGAATGGAAATTGTATACGTGTCATTACATTTCTTTGGCAGCAAGTATATTTCAAGTATAAATAGCATGAGAAGGCAATCACTTTAAATTTTTCAAATTCTTTCCATTTCTTTCGTTTCTCTCGATCTATCTCTCTCTTTCTATAAATCTATGTTTTTATTTTTAATCAATAATAATAATAATAATAAGACCCTGCCCGACTAAGTTCGTTGGTGTTCTGTCTCGTGACGTAGGGATAAAGTTGAAGTTGAGTTATTATACTTAAAACGAGTGCATCATATATTTTATTAGATAGCTCAGGAGTTATACCCAAGATTATACCAGGAGGCATTCTAGTTGAACCCTAAAGTTACAAAGTGAGTCCATTCTCTTTTCTCACAGTTTGTGAGTCATTGTCCTTTTTATCACCTTTTTGTGATACACTTATATTTAAAAATGTTTATCAGTTATACTTACAGTGATTAAATTTTTGTATTCTGTAATAACTGCCGGTATGGAATGTTTTATACATTACTTGACCCTCATTACTATTGGCCAAAAAGTTAGCCAATAGTATAGCATGACCACAAGCACGGGGGAAATTGTGCCCCGGTAGCCATAGCCTATAACTAATATTATTTTTACATTAAATCATTAATAAATTTAATGTATTATTGAAATAAATCTAAATAGTGTATATATAAAATAGAGCTTTATTAATCATTATTAAAATATATATTAAAGAAAATTTATTTAATAAACCTAAATTACTATTAACATTATAAAATAATGTTTAGTCCATAAATGTATACCATAATAAAACAGTCAAATATAATATATTCTACTATACTAAGATTATATTTTTAATCTTAGTCACGTTAATATAATAAATAATAATATTACAATTATTTAATTAATATATTATATTTGATAAAGTTATAGTTATTAATTTGACAGAAAATGATATATTTCATTTTCTGGGCTAATTGGTTTTGTGCCATAGAAAATATATTTGACAAAGTAATGTCATGGGACACTACTAAGTCTAGAGTCACTAGTTGAGAGAATGATCAACAGTGATATGACCAGAAATATGACCGGAGTCACTAGTTGAGAGAATGATCAACAGTGACATGACCAAAAGCACTAGTTGAGAGAACGATCAACAGTGTTATGACCAGAGTCATTAGTTGAAAGAATGATCAACAGTGATATGGCCAGAGTCACTAGTTGAAAGAATAATCAACAGTGATTTGACCACCGTCACGGGAATCGCCTAGTGACCGATACCATTGAATCATAATAAGATATATTTTATATTTATTACTTGATAAACTTTACTATTGGACGAAAGTTAGCCAATGAGTAATATGACCACTATCATATCGGAACTGCCACCATGTGGCAAATACTGATTGAGTTTTGGGCAAATATAAACAAATATAAAACCCTTAATGCTGTAAAGTATAACAATATATTTTATAAAAATGGAATGAACTCGCCAGTATTTAGTATTTATTACTGATAAAATATTTTCAAAACGTGTTTCAGGTAATCGGCTGTAAAGATAATAGAAGCCAGCTATGGAGCACTGAAGGCTTAAATAAAGTGGCTATAAATATCTGAATAAAAGAATAAATTTATGTTTTATTTATTTGGGTTTATCCCTATAAAAACAATTGAATTAAGGATGGGTTTTAGCCCATCTGTTTAATATTAAAAGTATGGTGTTTTACAAACTCTGAAATTATTTCCTAACTACGATCCTGATGAAGAATTTTTTCCGCTGCGTAATTAATAAACACCGATACCATCTGACTGGGTCGCAGCTCCCGCTCCCAGGGTGGGGTCGGGGGCTGTGACAATGGGGGTCGACTCCCCCCGTCCCGGCTCGTTGCAGGCGTCCCACACCGCCCCCCTCCTTGGCGTCGCGTCCTTGGTTAAATGGTAGCAAATCAGCGGCTAAATTGTATGAAAACGCGTCACAACTCGGTGGCAAACTCGGTGGCAAACAAGGCGGAGCGTAGCAAACGTGAAACGGTGGCAAATAATTTTGACCAATTTTATGGTGGTAAAATAAGGTAGCAATTTGGTGGCATTAGGGCAATTGACACGAGTGTTTTTGTCACCGTATTTTCGGTGGTAAACTGGTGACAATAAGGAAATTGCTACCATTTTGTAACCAAAATTTACATGACAAAAACCATGTTTTCTAGTAGTGGATCTCTCTCTCTCCTTTATTTATATATTAGTTTTTTATTATTGGGTAGTCTCCCACACCCTTGGGTAGTCCCCTTTAGATGGTCCTCCACCTTTGGTGAGGTGGTGCCTATGTGGCGGGTGGTCCCTTTGGGGAATATCCACACCATACCCTATGGTCTTAGTGTTAAAAAACAAAAGCTTATGCGTTCTGATTGATTTGAACAAAAGGTTGTTCAAGCAATCTTACATCTATCAAGTTTTCAATCTGCAAGGGATGGAAATGTGATATGCCATTGCTGAAATACATGCCGGGGAATGCAGAGGTGTTGAACAGTAGATATATGTGAGTAATTAAGTATATATAAATAAATAATTAAATAATTAATAAACAATAAACGGGTTGAGCCCGAGCCGAGCTTGAGCTTTAGAAGTATAATTTTAAACGAGTCGAACGCTCGCTCGATCTCTCTTAAAGTTAAACTTGGAGCTCTCGGCTCAACTAGTATTTTGACTGAAAGTCAAAGATACATAGATTTGATTTGATTTAAAAAGTCAACCAGTTATTGATTAACTGGTTTGAAGTTTAATGAATGATTCTTAATTTCAGTGAAGGGGAGTGATGCATAAAGAAGCTGTAGATAAATGGTTGGTGAGTGCTTGTTATTGTGATGTAAATGTGTGTGATTTATGTGGTTTTTTTATTTCAATGACCGCCAAATCCTACTTAAATCTCGTTTTCAATTTTTGTTGTCAATGTCTATGTTTTTTTTTTTTAAGTTTATTATATGTTACCGGGAATAATAGAAGTATGCATGATTTGAATCTGGTAGGATTTTTCAGATGAGCCAATTAACTATACATATTGTCCTCTACAATCGTTATTTCCTGTATTGAAATTAACTATAGATAGACGTTGCAATTCGAGTTGAAACAATTTATCTTTTTGATCTGGGTAAACATGGGCCAGTTGGAAGATAAGAAAATACATATTATTTGTTTAAAGTAGGACGGTATTCCAAATCTAGGTTAAGAGGCCCATTAGCTATTACCATTTGTTTTCATAGTTTTGTTATTTCATTCTGTACTAAATGGATTTTGCAGCCCTATATACTTCATATGCATAATATCTCGCATAATATCTCGTTGAATTCCATTGTACTTGATCAACATAGGATCAACATAGCAGTTCTATTTATAATCTCATTTGATGGGTTTTTTGAGTTCAGTTTAGTTTGTTAAATTAATCAGAAATTGTTATAAACTTGCAAATTTGATCATCTAGTTATTACAAGTTTATTTATAACTAATCATGCATTGAACTAAGCCTGCGGCCACTCTTTTTATTCGACTTACGTAAGGAAGCAATACCAGGTTTGGCCCATATATATTTTGATCACAACTTGTTTTGACTTGTACCTATTTTGAGCATATGTATGTGTGTACATAAATATGAATATTATGTATTGATTATATCAAACAAAATTTCAGGTCCAAGATGTCCAAGCTGAATTAGAAAAAGAATGGAACGTGATCGGGGACGAGAGCGGGTTGAACGAGAGGAAAGGAAAAAAAAAACTATAAAAACGCTTTGAAGATGTTATGAAAAACTTAGCCGGTAAGTAATCGTATTTTGTTTTATTTTAGAACACATGTTATCTAGATAGATATATGTTAAATATTATGTTTTAGTATTGATAAAAGACTATGAAAAAGTAGTAATATTTTGTAATATGATTTTTTATATTTGTTTTTTGAATTGTTCAGTAGCTTTGAAGAACAATAAGAATGCGAGTGGGTCTGGCGTAAAGAAAGGCTGCAACATGAGCAAGTTGAAAGAGATCAAAGGAAACAAGTAATAAAAAAACCGGTTAGAAGACATTTTCCAGAAAATTGTATAGTTTTGACACTCAGTCGTTGTTTTGTGTATTATTAAGATCTATATGTTAAAAAATTGTTTGTTTTGGTTTTGAAAATGTTAAAGATTTGAGTTTATGTTATTTTATTTGTGGTTAATTTTTAAAATAGGATTATATTAGATTTTAGAGTAAACTGCCATTTTGGTCCCTGAGGTTTGGGCAGTTTTGCCACTTTAGTCCAAATTTGAAACCTTTTGCATCTGGGTCCCTGTTTTTTCAATTTTGTTGCCATTTTGGTTCAAAATCAAAGTCAGCTCATATTTTTCAAAAAAAATCTGATTTCTTGTCTTTTTCCTCGGTTTAATGAAGGGCAAAATGGTCATTTTGTACCCTCGCCCACCTACCCACCCCCACCCCACCCCTCTCTCATTTCCTTCTCTCTTTCCCCTTCTGATCTACATGACCAAACCACCATCACCACCTTCACACCTTCTAAAAAGACATTAATGGCAAATATGTAGATACAGCCCGTCAACAAGGTCATTTTATATAAAAAAAAATAGAAGCAAATTCATATTTGAATACCGTGCTATCTTAAAATATCGGCTCATGATTCCTATGTTCCCTGATGATGAGCAATGCCCGGTTTGCCGGAAAGCTTGCTTAGACCAATTTGGGGAGCATGCTCTGCACTGTAAAGAACTGCCAGGTTTTAAGTATAGGCACGACTGGGTGCGGGATGTCTTGGGGGACATCCTCAAACGGGCGGGGATCTCGGTGAAGAAAGAAGCCCCCGTAAACTTTTTGACAGATCCGAGGGAAGGAAGATCCACATTGCGCCCCGCGGACGTTTTAGTTTTCGGGTGGGATGCAGGTAAACACGCTTGTGTTGATCTTACTGGGGTTTCCCCCCTTGTAGGCTTTCGGGATACTGGTTTTGGCCCTAGTCAGGCGATTGCAAGGGCGGCAGCGAAGAAAATGGACAAACATGCAAACGCCTGCGAGGATAATCAACATTCCTTTATCCCTTTTGCCTTTGATACATTTGGCTCGCTAGCCCCAGAAGCCATCAGATTTCTTGAACGGGTCCAACGGGTTGTTCACAGCAACATTTCGTCTCCTAGAGATCGGGGTTTCGTTTTTACTAGGTTAGGTTTCGCTATTCAAAAGGGGGTAGCGGCGCAGCTTGTTGCCCGCTTACCGGCTATCTTGGTGTAATTTGTTTGGCCTTATATACAATATTCACACATTTCACAAGCAAACAAACACAATCAAAGAGATTAGTTGTGGACGATAGAAAGAAGATAGATTCGTTTCATTCACTTGAGAGCTTCGCCTGCAACATCCATGGCGACAACTTCATCTAGGGTTTTTCTACTCTCTCGATTCACCGACCTACCACCGTTACACCACCACCAACCGCCGTCGTCCTTCTTTGCCATCACCAAAAAACGTCAAGGTTCCGTCGCCGTCGTCAGCCGCATCTTCTCCGGCGGAGTCTCCGACGACTTTGTGTCCACTCGACGCTCCGTTTCGTTCCACCATCACGACTTTGTTCTTGTGAAGCAGATCGGAACTTGAGAATGGTTCATAAGAACGGTCGACTTGCTGCCGGCATGATTCGATGAAGATGAACCGGAATCGAACCTGAATCTGGTAAAAATAGACAGCTTAGAAACTGAATCTGAGATGGAATTGGTTGTGGGTTCCGACGAAGATGGTTGTGGATTCTGATGAAGATACTGATGACGATGATATGGGTTGGTTGATGGCGACAGGTGGTGGTTGCAGGTTGGTTTAATGGTGGTAGACTGATGGTGATGGTGGACTGATGGTGGTGGAAGAGTACTGAGAGAGATATTGTGTGTGAGAGAGTGAATGAATGTGTGTAAGTATATTAATAAAATATAAAGAGTAAACTGTCAATTTGCAGGATTTTATAAAAGACCATTTTGCCCTTGAGGAAAAGGACAAAATAGTAGGATTTTATTTGGAAAATCTGAGCTGACTTTGCTTTTGGACTAAAATGGTAACAAAATTGAAACCACAAGGACCCAGATGCAAAAGGTTTCAAATTTGCACTAAAGTGGCAAAACTGCCCAAACCTAGGACCAAAATGGCAGTTTACTCTAGATTTTATTTACATTTTTGTTAGATAAATATTGGATTTTTTATTATTTTTAAAATATAGTTAATTGTCCAAATATTGTCAGAAAAAGATACATCTTTTTTGGAAGAAATTTGTAGGAAAAGATAAAAATTTTTGTTCGAAGTTTGTAGGAAAATATGCCTTTTTTTGTTTGAAATTTATAGGAAGAAGATAAAATTTTCTGTCGGAAATTTGTAGGAAAAAAGATAAAAAATTCTGTAGGAAATTTGTAGGAAGAAGATAAAATTGTGTCGGAAATTCGTAGGAAAATTATAAAAAAAATTGTAGGAAATTTGTGGAAAATTAACAAACTTAAACTAAGTATTTGTCAGAAAATTGTTGAAAAACAAAACATATATAATATATTAATATTTTCTTTACTAATAATAATAGTATTATTATCATCTTTAATTATATACGATGAATAATTTTAAAAACATAATTTTGTGGGAATTGCGTAGGAAAAAAAAAATACATTCCGTTAAAATTGTGTAGGAAAAAAATTTTAATTTTGTAGGAAATGTGTAAGAAAAATGATACATTCAGTTGGAATTGTGTAGGGAAAAACATATTTCCGTAGGAACTGTGTAGGGAAAACGAATACATTCCGTTGAAATTGTGCAGGAAGAAAAAAATTCGTAAGAATTGTGTAAGAAAATTAGAATATAATAAATATAAATAAAATTGATTCAAACAAAAATTTAAAAAAATAAATATTCGGTGGGAAATGCGTCGGAAAGTTAAGAAAATTAATTCCGTGAGAAATAAGTAGGAAAACTCCAACAAAAAATTTGTGTGGGAAAAGGAGTAGTAAAATCCGTAGATGTAGATATGTTGTGTGATGAAGATTGTACAAGATTTGAAAAGAAATACTTACAAAATAGCTTTGAATCGAGGGAAAGAGTGCCTGAAAGTGTCTTGGGAGCGTTTGGTCGGATGGAGCTGTCGCATCAGTGAATAGTAGTGTATGGGTGCTATTTATAGGGTGAGAGAGGGAGTAAGGCGGTGCAAGAGAGTGCGAGGTGTCAGATGGCCTGCCGGTCGAATGATCATCCGATCGGATGGCCATCCGGGCGGATGGCCATCCGAGCGGATGGTCATCCGAACGGTAGTCCATTTGATCAGTTGTTTATTCGGACAGCCAAGTTGTGCGAGTTAGTTTTCCAAATTTCGTTTCGTGCGTTAAGCGTTGCGTTGCGTTTAAGCGAGTTGCGAGTGAGCGTTGCCTTAATAACCACATAACATTTATACAACTAATCACACTATAACAACTCAAAGTATAAAAGTAAATATGCGTTTCGAGTACGCGTTGAGTTTGCGTTGAGTTTGTGTTGCGATAGTGTTTGCGAGTAACAATTCACATAATAGCATAAACACACACAAGTAAACAAATAATGCATACACAAGTAATACAGGTAAATAAATAATCAATCCGCGTTTTGAGTTTGCGTTGAAATCATGCGTTTAATAATGTGTTTCAAAATACAGTTTAAAATAATTGACCCATAGCGATAATCAGAAATCTCAGGAATACAAGCAATTAAGCAAGAATTGACAGACAACAAGTAATGACCCGAAGAGTCGGGTTGTTACACTTGGGCTCAGTCACCCATACCTTCACCCTCAACCATCCCATCACAAGCGGGTTTGATTACGGCCATTCAATGGGCTTTTCTTGGCAATCAAAATCAAAGTACTCAAAACCTCCATATGAGCTAGAACGAAACCGGAAGTAGTAATCGCCCGCCGAAGCTCATGCATATGAACGAATATCCCGGATGGCAGGATAGGTTCCATACGTATATTCTTGGGCAGAATACGGAGTTGTGGTTGTGTTTTACTATGGAATTCGATCAAGCACTAGAAGAAGCAGGCTCAAGTCCTACGTCATTTGTCGATCTTACGACCGACGAGAGGAAGGTATATGATTTAGAGAAGAAAGCCTTTTCAATTTTAACCCAAGCCTTAAACAAAGATATTTATTACCAGTTTGTGAGCTTCAAAACAACTAAGGGGTTATGGGATGCATTAAAGGTGAGAGGTCAAGGAAATGCGGCGTCACGCAAACTGAGGCATGATCTGCTTAAAAAGGAATTTGACGGTTTCATGTGTATGGAAAATGAGTCACAGGGAAGTATGAATAGTATGAATAGCCGGTATTATTATCTATTAAGTGAACTGGCTACTTTTGGGGTAACGTTAACTCCAGAAGAGATTGTTACAAGATTCGCCGATGCATTGCCACTCCAATGGAATGGAATTCTGGAAATTTTGAAGTACAATGGCACTTTGGCTACAACCAACATCTATAATTTCATTCATTTGTTCGAGAACAAGAATCAAGAAGAAATCAAGAAGGCAAGAAGAGTTCCAGTGCCACAAAGTCCTGGCATGTATTATGGAAATTGTGGAGGTACTAACAATGTTGCAAGACCTACTTAACATGCTTAGTTACAAATAGCTTTTGTCTCAAACACCAATCCGTTTGGGACACCACAACCAGTTGCCTCAGAGCCAAACGTTCAGTCTTTTGGAGTACCATCATTTGTTGATCCAAACCATAAAAGTCAATAAGCTTGTTATGGAAACGACTCATCAATATTCAATGTTGGTCAGTCAACTAATCCAAACACAGTTCGGTTAGACACTTCAAGTTTCTCAAAAGTAAGTGTTGAGGTAGCAAAGGAACATATGGAACTCTTAAACACTTTGGTGAATGCGCACTGTGGGTTAGTAGTAGGGCAAATTGGAAACATCAATTTGACTCAGGAAGACTATCAGTAAATAGATAAGGATGAAATGGATTTAATGGATATCAAATGGGTGTTTACTAGTGCTGTGAGGCGAGTAATAGACTACATGGAAAGAACCGGTAGAACTAACTTGGAAAGAAAGAAAGACACTAAGTATGGTTTTGATAAGCAAGCAGTCAGGTGTTTCAATTGTGGTGAACGAGGTCACTTCAAACGGGGATGTACTAAAATGGCTCAGCATGGGAACCAGAGTTCATTCAGAAATTGAGCCAACCAACCAAATCAGAACACCAACTCTAATCAAACCGGGAATAATAAGTGTGCCTTGATGCTTGCAAAGAACTCACATCAAGCTGGACCATCAAACAACAATCGAGCTCTTGTAGTACAAGTGGATGAAAGTTGTAATTGGTCGATTGAACATGGTAGTGGTGATCAGGGTGCAACAGCTTGCTATGCCGAGGTTATCAAGCATCTAAAATAAGCTTGTGGTGGAGAATCTTCAGAAGATGAAAACAATTCTGGATACAGCGGAAGTTCGGATGAAGAAAGCTCAAGTTCGGGTGAAGATGGTATGGATGGAGTGTCACGTGAAACCATTGATGCAGATGTTGAGAAATTTTTGGGTGAAGCTAAAGCAGTGAATGACAGAAGATCAATTTTGGTGGATCAAGCAGCCTTTTTCTCATCATTCAGCTTTCATGGCTAATGTTGGTGTTCCATCAAGTCAGGTATGTATCGATGAACTAAGATCTGATAGTTGTGAGAATTGTGTTGAATTAAGTGCTAAACTGTCTGATTTGTAAAACAAATATGACGTGACATTTATCCAGAATCAAAATTTGATTGTGGATCTTTCCAAATGAACAGAGGCCAATATATTTCATAAAAATCATGAAAAGGAATTTAAAAACGGAATTGACACATTAAAAGAAGATCTTTCTGAGCTAAATAAAACTGTTTCGAGAAAACAAACTGCAATTAACAATTACATCAACATGCTCGAGGAAACAAAAAGAAAATTGGCCTGTGCTAAGTGTGAAAATGAGGCAATCCAGCTAAAGTTAGATAGTTATTCAAATTCTAGGTATGTGTTGGATCACATCATTGACATACAGAAAAAGAAATAAGATGTCACGTGCATTGGATATAAGAAGTATCCTCTACCTGTCAGACACAATTATACCTCAATGCCTGATGAGGAAGATTAGCCTCACTTTGAGCCTCCACTTCCATTGGAGCTTGAGGAATTCGCAGCTGGGCTCGGATTAAAAAAGGAAGTATCCTCAGATCCGGATCAATCAGCAGATGTGAAAGTTTCAACAGCTGAACAAAATTAGGATCCTCCAGTCATTGTTAAGGATGCCGATTCTTCAGATGAGAATCTGAGGATACCAAATCAGTACAGTCTGAGGCAGTAACTAATGAAGAGAACATAC
Organism: Helianthus tuberosus; assembly: GCA_030545235.1. Lineage (NCBI taxonomy): Eukaryota > Viridiplantae > Streptophyta > Magnoliopsida > Asterales > Asteraceae > Helianthus > Helianthus tuberosus. The sequence goes on along the minus strand of CM060434.1, from coordinate 7,614,043 downwards.
CTCTCGAGAATCATATTTTGTGTGATCCTCCCGCAAAACCTGCTCAGACTGTTCTGGTAGAGTCCACTTCTGTTCAAAACTTTGAAAGTGTGAACTTGCTGCATACTCTGATTGGTGATGATAGAGTCTATTTAAACAAAGATTTTCTGTTTAAGAATGTAAATCAATCTCGAATTAGTAAAGTTTTTGAAGAATCGATAAATAAGTATTTGGGAGGGTCGAGTTCACGAGTTGTGGTAACACAATGTCCTCCGATCCCAAAAGCTGAAATTCAAAAACAATACGGAAAAAAAATTACCAACAGAGGAAAATCAGCAAAATCACACTAAACCGGCAAGAAAACAAATGAACAAGGCGGCAAACCAAATGGTTGGAAAATCGACGACTCAAGGTCGAAAGGAACAAAACCAAAGAAAGGCTGAAAAGATGAACTTTGTGAAGTCGAAGGGAACCGATAAACTTGAAATATTTGAAAACAAATTTAATGTAGATTATGTTAATCATGTTAAAATCTTGAAAAGAGACGGCCAAACCAATTCAGGACCAAGTACTTCAAAATCACAAAGTTCAGCGACAAGCCATCAACATGATACTTAGGGGTTTTTAGAACGAAGATCATGTTTCGAATGTGGTGAATTTGGACATATCATTCGAAATTGTCCTTATCTTCAAAAGCTAAAGGCTAAGGATGATGCTTTCCTAGAGCAAAGTTACCAAAAGCGATCTGTTTCACCAAAACTAGATCCCTGTCTTGTGAAAGAACGTGAGGTGAGACAGAAACGTAAACAAAACAGGGTAATTGAAAAGGCGCTTAAAACCAAAGTGGTTCAAAAACAATCTGTTTCAGTTAAACTAGAAAATTCTAAAACTTTAAATAATCAAACTGGTAAGATCAAAAGTCTTTGGATTGTTGATAGTGGAGCATCCAGGCACATGACATGCGATATGAGGCTTCTCTACGACATCAGATCTATAAGAGGAGGTTATGTTGCTTTTGCTGGAGATGAAGGCGGTTATATTAGTGGGGAAGGTATGGTATCCAACGGGGTATTTTGATAAGATCAACTTTGTGCAATGACTTGATCACAATCATCTTAGTGTATCTCAAATCTGTGATAAGAAGTTTTCTGTGCACTTTGATGATGCTGGATGTTATGTGCTGAAGCCCGATTTTAAGAGACTGGATTCTCTTATCTGCACCAAGAATTAATGATTTGTATGTTCTTGATATAAGGCAAGCAATCACCACGTCTGCAAAAGTAACCTGTTTTGTTTCAAAAGCCAGAGAAAAGGAGTCAATCTCTTGGCACAGACGGATGGGACACATTCACTTAAGAAAAATGAATCATCTGGTGAAGAATGAGCTGGTGAATGGTGTTCCTGTCAAAAATTTTCACCTGCAGCATGTTTATGTTTCATGCCAAAAGGGAAAACAGAGAAAGAAATCACACTCTAAGAAGAAAATCAATACCGTTGTTGTACCGCTTGAACGCTTGCATATGGATTTGTTCGGTCCTGTCAACCACAAAAGTATCAGAAATGATTCGTACTGCCAGATGATTATTCTCGATTTTCTTGGGTGGCGTTTATGGCACATAAGAGTGAGACTTTTGGAATTATCAAAAACTTAATCACCACGATTGAGAATTTGTATAATTTGAAAGTCAGAAGAATACGCAACGACAATGGTACTGAATTTAAAAATCATGCTATGGAGGAGTTCTGTAGATCCAAAGGTATCTTCATGAGTTCAGTGCCAGATACACTCCACAGCAAAAAGGCGTCGCTGAGCGTAAGAAACTCACATTGATCGAAACTGCAAGGACAATGTTGGTAGAGTCGCAGTTGCCCATTCCTTTCTAGAGTGAAGTTGTGGCCTCTTCATGCTACACCATGAACCATGTCCTTACCATTAAAAGACATAACAATATCTGCTTTGAGCTTTTGCATAAACAGAAACCAGACTTACAATATCTTGAACCGTTTGGGGCTCCTTGCACTATGATCTATCCAGATGGAAAATTCGGGGAAAAAGCAATTGAGGGATACTTTCTTGGGTTAGCCACCCCGAACTTGAGAGTCTGGAATCTTGATACAAAAAGGGTCGAGGAATGGTCTGAGTCAGAGTATAGAGGCATACACTGCCAGTCAGTTGTCCTAGTCAGCCATGGATGTTTGAGTACGATGACTTTTTCAATTTGATCAATGTGGAAGAAGATATAGGGGATGCTATGGCACATATGTTCTTCGAGAGTGACAACGTAACAGAGTCATTGTTGGTCTGTCCTATTATTGTTAACAATCAAGCATCATCTTCGGTTAACAATAATTCACTCGATAATGAGGATTTTCAAGATGCTGTTGAACTTAACGAATCTTCACAGGATGAAGAATTTCACAATACAGACCAAGAAGTTCCTGCAACAGTTGTGCATGGTACTCTGAGGCTACACCCCCAGTGGACTGTCCCACAGCAGCTGAAGCTACTGCATCATTCTCTTCGCCTGTTTAGAATCTTGAATTGGTTGTTGATCTCAACTTCAACAATCTGGGTATAAATATTCCAGTTCCTGCTAATCCGGAAATGAGAATCCATAAGACCCATCCTTAGCAAAACATCATTGGAAATGTTCAAAGTGGCGTGCAAACGAGAAATCAGTTAAGAAACAACAATAATGCTGGGTTGTATGCAGAGATTAGAGAATCGGGTTTGTAGAATGATTGGTCCTTCATGTGTTATGTATCACAAGAAGAACCAAAGTCTTGGAAAAAGCCTTAAAAAAGTTCTTGGGTGGAAGCTATGCAGGAGGAACTACAACAATTCAAGAAGCTAGGTGTCTGGAAACTGGTTGAAACACCTGAGAACTACGAGAAGATTGGAACCCATTGGGTATTCAAATGTAAAAAGGATGACCGTGGGGTAGTTGTGTGGAACAAGGCAAGATTAGTTGTTCAAGATTTTTGTTAGGTAGAAGGGATAGATTACAATGAAGTATATGCACCAGTTACGCGTCTAGAAGCCATTCGCATTTTTTCTAGCCTATGCTTCCTTCAAAGGATTCAAGGTTTATCAAATGGATGTGAAAAGTTCATTCCTTCATAATGTGGTTGAAGAAGAGGTGTATGTCGAACAACCTCTGGGTTTTGAAGATCCTATTCATCCAGATCGGGTTTGGTTACTCAACAAAGCTCTCTACGGGTTACAGCAAGCACCGATGGCATGGTATGCAACGTTATCCAAATACCTACTTTATCTTCTTCGGCACACTTGTGACATCTGTGCCTCTACGACCATCATACAAATACAAAAGCAATGAAATCTTGTGTTTCATACTTGGGATTTGTATAAATACATGTATCATTTGCACATATCAATTCTTGTTCAATTTCGAGCTTTAAATCGCTTTCAGGAAAGTTATACGCGAACTGATGCGTAAACGTAATCAGTTTAACGCGAAAAACACTCTGGAACAGTGAAATAGGCTTAAGATACCATAAATAACCTTTACATAACTTAGAAATAAGTTTTGGAGGGTTTGGTGTGTCGAAAACAAGTTTATTCGATCGCGGGGACTATTTACGTTAAAATGCGAAACTATACCGATTCGTATAGTAACGAACATTCCAGAACTTGATCATAAGCTAAACATACCCTAAATATCCTTTACATAGCTTAGAAATAGGCTTTGAGGGGTTCGTTATGCGAAAATATGCTTATTTGATCAATAGGGACTAAAAGCGTTAAAAAGTGCATAAGTTTGCATTTACGCTCATATCTTACGTTTTGAACATATCCCGACATCCAAAATTTTTTTGTAATCATTAAAATATTTTATTTTAGAGATTGGAATGCAAAAATACAATTCATCACGTAATTTGGATCGTTTTGCGCTCCGTTCGTGTTTCGTCGTAATTAACCGAATAACGTGACCGTACGACCAAATGAACCGACATTCGAGATAATTTCAAGCATGTTTCAAGTCCCCTACGCTTTAACATCCATGTAGAACCTTGAAAATGGGTTAACGGGGCTTAAACGCGTCAAATATGGATTAAACATGCTGCAGGGACCATTCATGCCAATTTTTGGAAGTTTCTGACTCAGGTAGGCCGTAGCATCGCGCCACAGCAAAGGGGTGTTGCCGTCGCGGCATGCGACGCCCCTATATTGACAGAAACTCCATTTTTGAGCTGCATCTTGAATTTCAGGGTCTTTTATGCAACTTTTTCGATACTATGGACTAGTTTTAAGCTCCCATTGTAATCAAAATCTATGGGCACAAGTGTATGGTTAGGATTGAGCCTTAATTCTTGCAAAAACACTTGTAAAATTCTTGATGGATCATGTCTTTCTCAAAATACCCACCTTGTTCATCATTCATTCCTCACACATTGATTCAAAATCTGCTCTAAGTTGACGTTAAGACTTCATACCTCAGTGTTTTGGATCAATTCTTCCTTGCTTGGACCTTTTGTAAGCTTCTTTCATGCTTGTTTATGTTTTTCAAGCTTGAAAGTCAAACAGTGTTTGACTTTCTGCTTTGACCATGAGTTGGTCAACACAAAGTTGGTTTGAACTTTGCAACGTGAGCGTAATCACGATGGTTATAGTCCCTTGTGACTATACCTACTGATTACCACGTTGATTAGTCGAAGTGACGAGTCAAAGTTTCGGTCAAAATGCGTATTTATGCGTATTTTGCAACAAAGCTATTTTCGGGTATCAAAACACTTTGTTTTGATATCAAACCTGTTTTCTAACTTAGTTAAAAATGTTTTGACATGTTTAACTCGTCACTTTTAGTCTAATGCTTGTTTATGGTCGTAAGTAAAGCAGTCTTGACAACCGCTTAGACTTTCAACCCGTTTGGTCGATCATTAGGATTCGACCAAGCATATTTTGTGACCATAGTTGCATAGGGAATAACTTTCCAAGGTTATACCTTATGGTCACTTAGTTTAATTAGTTGTATGATAGGTAGTTTATATGCCTTAGGTAAATGACAAAAATGCCCTTTTCATGCATAATTGGATTTTAAGCATATGTAACTTAACTTTTGTCACTTAAACTGATTATGCAACATGTTTAAACATGTTAGGGCATATAATACTTGTCATAGGACTAGTTAGGCGTCTCAAACGCGCGAATCGCCTTCACGCGAACGACGCGTAAAAGTAGGATAAGCTACCTTAATGGGTCGTAATGGGTCGTAAGCACTTAGGATAGGTTCCGATCTAGAATGTAGGCTTTGTTAAACCATATCATATGAGTTCCAATACTCATTTGGTTTACAAGAGCTCATTCTATCCGATCTTCCGATTTAGGTATCGATTTATTAACTTAGTGATCCGATTACTAGGTACCACTTGATTTCCTTCGTTTGCCTGAGCTTCGTTAAGTTCATTAGATCGAGGATACTTTGCACTTCAAGTGAGTACATAGTTCCCCTCTTTTACTATTTTCGAATGTTTTGGAGTGATTCATATGTGCTAAATGATTTTCGAGCTTTCAAAACAAATGCTATGGTTTATATTAAACACAAGATTTCAATTATATGAACAAACTTGTTGGGGCGTTGGTCGAAAGGTAATTGAATGACATTCATTAACTATTTTTAAGCCGACCAGTAGTACGTTATGGTACCATAGGATATTATGATACCATAGGATCTGACAAATCCCGTTATCGGACTTTCACCATGGTTATGGGGGTAATGTGGGTAACGACAGAACCTGATAATTGTTAACTTACCCTTTGGAGGTTTGTTAATACGAGTTGAACGATTAGGGCCAGTCACACAGGTTTGAATGTATTCAATAAAACGACCAAAAGTTAGTTTTCACTATTTAAACATGAACCACTGGAACTATCGAACTATGTGAACTATTGAACCACTGGAACTATCTGAACTATGTGAACGATTTGAACTATTTGAACCATTGGAACTATTTGATCTATGTGAACTATTTGAACTATTGAACCACTGGGACTATTTGATCTATGTGAATGATTTGAACAACTGGAACTATCTGATCTATGTGAACTATTTGAACTATTGATCCATTGGAACTATTTGATCTATGTGAACGATTTGAACCACTAGAACTATCTGATCTATGTGAACTATTTGAACTATTGAACCATTGGAACTATTTGATCTATGTGAACTATTTGAACTATTTGAACGATTGGGTTATGGTAAGTGATTAGGTAACGAGGCGGGTGTAGTGTGATAAAAGCATGGTGGATACGCCGCAGGTACTTCCTATATATAAGTGCTTTTAACATATTACATGTCGTTGCGTTATCTAGATCACCTGGACAAATGTTTTCAAAATGAAGTTACACTACAAGGTTTACTTAAAGATATAAACCATACAATGTTTACTATCAACGACGATTTACTACTTGGTTTACAAAGACAAAAGTTTTCAGTTAAGATTCATGGCTACAATGGTTTTGGTTTACACACATATCAACTTGTAAATGTTGATAGAAACATACTGCAATATCAAACTCTTTTGTGTTCAAGGTACACACTCGAATACTCTCGCAGTTGGACGAGGTATTGCAATATGAACTTAAGGCCATGAATCTGACACACTCACAAAACCTATGTACTCGCCGACATTTTTATGCTGACGTATTTTCACATATGTTTCAGGTACCATAGTTTGCTGATGATTATGACACCTGCTCACATAGGGATGGACGAGGCCTTAGTGACTTAATAACAATGAAGGACAATATGTTCGTGTTTTGTTTTTAATATTCGAGACAATGTAATAAACTTAATTCAATAAAACGAAACTTCAATCCATGTGTTATGAAACAATGATTCAGTTACGACACTCCCTGACGTTTCCGCCGTGGTTTGTTGTTTTAACGCGATCGGGGTGTGACAGAAAAGTTGGTATCAGAGCCCATGGTTATAGGGAATTAGGTTATAAGTAATGCTTGACCTAGACTATAACCTTCCTAGGACCCTAACACAAGTTACCTTGTGTTTAATCTTAAAACAATACCGTTGCCTATCTTTAGGTGATAACCACAACAAGAACACGAATTACGAACCGGACTTGAAAACTAATCAGCTCTTCTTAGACTATTTATTATATGGTTTTGAACCTTCAAAGGTTTTAAAATCTCGTCAAAGTTTGGGTCTTATTAATGTGAACACGTGCAATCTGGAAGGGTGGGTGCCTGTATCCCGAGTTTTCTGTCTAAGGCTAGAGTGTTCGTAGAAATACACATCATCAGACCAGTCACTCTTACCTTGGAACTCTTGGGGTGAGTGTCCACTTATAGGCTAAAGCATGTCTTCGGGATACATTATAAGGACCTATTTACTTTGTTCAGCCTTTGTGCGTCATTTGTTGTTTGTTGGAGGTAACAAACGAATGATGGCCTTCATTATGTCTTGTTGATATCTTCAATATCTCTTTTGTCCATTCAAATGTCAATCTCACTTGTTTCGCATGTTTTCTTGTTCTTTTTAGAAAATGCCTCCTAGACGCGATCAAACTGAGAATGCTGCCCTCGCAGCCACAATCGTTCAGCGGATGGCTGTGATTCCGAACCTCAATACTCAGATAAACCAGGCGAATAACAATAACAATAATAATAATGCTCATCGTGACTTTAAAACATTCAATTCAGCTAAGCCACCAAAATTTTCTGGGTCTCAAGGAGCAACTGCACTCCTAAAATGGTTCGAGAGTCTAGAAAGCACATTCAGACTTGTTCAGTGTCCAAATGAGCGAAAGGTTGAATTAGCATCTAGTGTTTTTGAGAGACGAGCTTTAACATGGAGGTAAGGCGTGATGAGAGATAGGGGTGCCAATGTGGCACTGGCTCAAACTTGGGAAGAGCTTCGAGCTCTAATGATGAAGGAATTCTATCCTCGTCATGAAATCAGGGCATTGGAAAGGGAATTCGTCGATCTTAAACAAGATAGCGGTGAGCATCGAGCCTTCACGGACCGATATGAGGAATTAAGTCTGTTATGCCAAACCATAGTTACGCCTTTGGATAAGGTAATTGAAAAGTATATTGATGGCCTCCCTGACTCAGTACAAGACATTGTTACTGGTAGCAACCCTACAACAGTTAGACAGGCCATTGAGCTATCCGCTACCCTGACTGAATCTCAGATCAGGAAGGGTAAACTTTTCCGAAAAGGCGACAAGAAACCAACCGATGAAGCTAAACCAAAGGATAAGTATACTAAATCCTCCAAGAAGTCAAAGAAGTGTAAGGCTTCTCAGAACTTCGCTGTGGTTGCTCAAAACAATCCAGCTGTCCCTAACCAACCAGCTCAACCCACTGCTAAGAAGCCATACAACGGAACTGCACCTATGTGCAACCAATGTAACCTTCATCATCATGCTAGTGTGAAATGCTGCAAATGCCTAAATTGTGGACTTGCTGGTCATACAGCTAGGGTTTGTCGAGCTACAGCTGCACAAAATCAAGTTGACAACAATCCTGCTCAAGCTCGTTTTCCACCAGGTTCTTGCTACAACTGTGGCGAGATGGGCCATTTCATAAACAATTGCCCAAAGCTTGCTAATGCAAATCCAGCACGTGGATGAGCATTCGACTGACTGGAAGACGATGCTGTTTAGAAACGATCAAACTTTATGTATTATTTTCTTTTGTTATCCAAGTCTATAAAACAGTTATTTTGGTTTATAAATAAACATTTATTTGCATTACGACGCACGAAAACGAATGTGGTTACATGTATGAACGACATATCCCCTACAATACTGATACCAAGGAACCGTGTTCCTTACCAAACAAACTACTCTCGTTGTTCTCCCATTTTTTTGATCGCTCATGATCTCTACGAAAATCCTAAGTACTCGTTTCTTCTAAGAAACTAAGTACAAGGTGCAAGTTACAACTCTGGACGAATACCCAAAATACCACTTTAAATCCTTAATAGGATACCCAAGGGTACTTCCGTAAGCCCTTGATGGGTCTTACATATCATATCTTCCTAACTTCACGATATTCTACACAACATATGATTTCAAAAGATTATGCATGTTTTCAAAAACCTTATGCATGTTTTCAAAATCATCTCACATGGTTTTAAAACATTTCATAAAAATATTTACCTAATATACTTAGTACATGATTTCAAAAACATTACAAAAGGTTTTCAAAAACATATTTTTTAACGAATCCAAGCATAGCTTTCAAAAACAATCTGCCCGTATGTTCTCTTAGCATACGTGGTACACGATTTTCAAGAACACCCTGCTTCGTATGCGGACTAAGCATGCTTAGCACAATGATTTCAAGGATCCAATTGCTTCATATGTGGTCTTAGCATATCATTTACAAGATTCCTAAACACTTTCCGCTATACAAATCCCAAAACCTTATAGGATCTTCTTCATAGTTAGATCCTTGTGGGTGTTTAAAGCACAAAACCAAAGTCCTTAATTGGATTCTTTGTGAGCTTAAATACGAATGTTACGATTCTTTGAGAACGAAATCGAATCCTTATAAGATCATCCTATCTTTACAGATAGATTCTTGAGGATGTTTAAAGTGCTAGTTGAAGTCCATTGATTGGATTCCTAGTGTACTTTGAATGCACGCGTACAAATCGATGACAAGTTAATAACAAGCTAATAAAGAATTAATAACCAAGTGAACAATTGTGTGACTATTATGTGTTTACGTGTTTATGTGTTGACCTAATCAAAGTTATCACGAGGTTGTTTGACCGATTCTATCCCCTTCACAATATAGAATAAACTGTGCGGACTATGCAAGGAATTACGTAATTATGGATGCATACATAATTATGGAATTCAGTGCACAGAAACCACATCAGGTTTTGTCATGTACCAAACTAAGCAAGAAACAAAAGTAAACTATATTCATAACCATTTCTGATGAAGTACCCACTGAGGAGAAATGAACTAGCTATTCATTTTTCGCTTCTGAAAGAAATATCCGCTGAGGGAAATGAATAATCTATTCATGAACCGTGTTCATTTTCGTTTCTTATGAAGTACCCACAGAGGAAAATAAATTATCCATTCATTTTCGCTTCTGAAGAAATATCCACTAAGGAAAATGAACAAATTCATTTTCATTTCTGATAAAGTAACCACTGAGGAAAAATAATCTAACAGTTGATTTTCACTTTTGAAGAAATACCCACTGAGGAAAATGAATAATTCATTCCATTTCTGGTGAAATATCCACTGAGGAAAATGAATTGATAACTCATTTTCCCTTCTAAAGAAATACCCACTGAGGGAATGAATAATCCTGCATTAATTTTGTCATTTTCATTTCTAATGAAGTACCCACTGAGGAACATGAACCATCCGTTCATTTTCACTTCTTAAGAAATATCCACTGAGGAAAATAAATAAATCCATTCCACTTCTGACGAAGTGTCCACTGAGGAAAATGAATTATCCATTCATTTTCATTTCTAAAGAAAAATCCATCGGGGAATGAATAATCCTGTATCGATTCCTTCATTTCCACTTCTGACGAAATACCCACTGAGGAAAATGAATTACCCATTCATTTTCACTTCTGAAGAAATATCCATCGGGGAAATGAATACCCTTTTCAATAATCTTTCATTTCCACTCCTGACGAATTACCCACTGAGGAAAATGAATCATTCATTCATTTTCACTTCTGAAGAAATATCCATCGGGGAAATGTATACCCTTTTCAATAATCTTTCATTTCCACTCCTGAAGAAGAACCCACTGAGCAAAATGAATCATCCATTTATTTTCGCTTCTGAAGCAAAATCCACCAGGGAAATGAATATTCTTTGTGACAATCCTTCATTTCTACTTCTGACGAAGTATCCATTGGAGAAAATGAATCATCCATTCATTTCCGCTTTTGAAGAATATCCACTGGAGATACGAAATACAAATCCTCACAAGATCTTTCTGTCTTAATAGTTAGATTCTTAAGGGATACCCACAGAACTACTGGTTAGTTTAATCTTTATCATTAATCAAATCCCTCGTTCCCATTTCATACTTTATCTAAGGAAGCACCCGCTAGGGAACGGAAAAGATACGCCTCACATGGAAATCCTTGATGGGTTACTATATGCAAATAGATAACGCCCTAGATTCCCAGCAAGATGATTGTTTAACACAACTATATAGACAGACTCCTTCAAGTAAATTTCAGGATGAAATTTCCTAAAGTAGGGGAGACTGTGACATCTGTGCCTCTATGACCATCATACAAATACAAAACCAATGAAATCTTGTGTTTCATACTTGGGATTTGTATAAATACATGTATCATTTGAACATATCAATTCTTGTTCAATTTCGAGCTTTAAATCGCTTTCTAGAAAGTTATACGCGAACTGATGCGTAATCGTAATAAGTTTAACGCGAAAAACACTCTGGAACAGTGACATAGGCTTAACATACCATAAATAACCTTTACATAACTTAGAAATAACTTTTGGAGGGTTTGGTGTGTCGAAAACAAGTTTATTCGATCATAGGGACTATATGCGTTAAACTGTGAAACTATACCGATTCATGTAGTAACAAACATTCTAGAACTTGATCATAAGCTAAATATCCTTTACATAGCTTAGAAATAGGCTTTGAGGGGTTCGTTATGCGAAAATATGCTTATTTGATCAATAGGGACTAAAAGCGTCAAAAAGTGCATAAGTTTGCATTTATGCGCATATCTTACGTTTTGAAGATATCCAGACATCCAAAAAAATTTTTAATCATTAAAATATTTTATTTTAGTGATTGGAATGCAAAAATACCATTCGTCGCGTAATTTGGATCGTTTTTCGTGTCCGTTCGTCTTTCGTCATAATTAACCGAATAACATGAACGTACGACCAAACGAACCAAAATCCGAGATAATTTCAAGCATGTTTCAAGCCCCCTATGCTTTAACATCCTTTTAGAACCTTGAAAATGGGTTAACGGGGCTTAAACGCGTCAAAAATGGCTTAAACATGCTGCAGGGACCATTGTTGCCAATTTTTGAAAGTTTCTGACTCAGGTAGGCTGTAGCGTCGCGCCATAGCAAAGGGGTGTTGCCGTCGCGGCACGCGATGCCCCTATATTGACAGAAACTCCATTTTTGAGCTGCAGCTTGAATTTCAGGATCTTTTATTCAACTTTTTCAATACTATGGACTTGTTTTAAGCTCCCATTCTAAATGTATGGGCACAAATGTATGGTTAGGATTGAACCTTGATTCTTGCAAAAACACTTGTAAAGATCTTGATGGATCATGTCTTTCTATAAATACCAACCTTGTTCATCATTCATTCCTCACACATTGATTCAAAATCTGCTCTAAGTTGAAGTTAAGACTTCATACCTGAGTGTTTTGGATCAATTCTTCCTTGCTTGGACCTTTTGTAAGCTTCTTTCATGCTTGTTTATGCTTTGCAAGCGTGAAAGTCAAACAATGTTTGACTTTCTGCTTTGACCATGAATTGGTCAACACAAAGTTTGTTTGAACTTTGCAACATGAGCGTAATCAGGATGGTTATAGTCCCTTGTGACTATACCTACTAATTACCACGTTGATTAGTCGAAGTGACAAGTCAAAGTTTCGGTCAAAATGCGTATTTATGCGTATTTTGCAATGAAGCTATTTTCGGGTATCAAAACACTTTGTTTTGAAATCAAACCTGTTTTCTAACTTAGTAAAACATGTTTTGACATGTTTAACTCGTCACTTTTAGTCTAATGCTTGTTTAGGGTCGTAAGTCAAGCAGTCTGGACAACCGCTTAGACTTTCGAACCCGAACCGTTTGGTCGATCATTAGAATCCGACCAAGCATATTTTGTGACCATAATTGCATATGGAATAACCTTCCGAGGTTATACCTTATGGTCACTTAGTTTAATTAGTTGTATGATATGTAGTTTATATGCCTTAGGTAAATGACCAAAATGCCATTTTCATGCATAATTGGATTTTAAGCATATGTAAATTAACTTTTGTCACTTAAACTAATTAGGGCATATAATACGGTTCATAGGACTAGTTAGGCGTCTCGAACGCGCATTCGCGCGAACGACGTGTTAAAGTAGCATAAGCTACCTTAATGGGTCGTAAGCACTTAGGATAGGTTCTGATTTAGAATGTAGGCTTTGTTAAACCATATCATATGAGTTCCAATACTCATTTGGTTTACAAGACCTCATTCTATCCGATCTTCCAATTTAGGTGTCGATTTATTAACTTAGTGATCCGATTACTAGGTACCACTTGATTTCCTTGGTTTGCCTGAGCTTCGTTAAGTTCATTAGGTCGAGGATACTTTGCACTTCAAGTGAGTACATAGTTCCCCTCTTTTACTGTTTTCGAATGTTTTGGGGTGATTCATATGTACTAAATGATTTTCGAGCTTTCGAAACAAATGCTATGGTTTATATTAAACACAACGATTTTAATTATATGAACAAACTTGTTGGGGCGTTGGTCTAAAGATAATTGAATGATATTCTTTAACTATTTTTAAGCTGACCACTAGTACGTTATGGTACCATAGGATATTATGATACCATAGGATCTCACAAATCCCATTATTAGACTTTCACCATGGTTATGGGGGTAATGTGGGTAACGACAGACCCTGATAATTGTTAACTTACCCTTTGGAGGTTTGTTAATACGAGTTGAACGATTAGGACGAGTCACACAGGTTTGAATGTATTCAATAAAACGAGCAAAGTTAGTTTTCACTATTTAAACATGAACCACTGGAACTATTGAACTATGTGAACTATTGAACCACTGGAACTATCTGAACTATGTAAACAATTTGAACTATTTGTACCATTGGAACTATTTGATCTATGTGAACTATTTGAACTATTGAACCACTGGGACTATTTGATCTATGTGAACGATTAGAACCACTGGAACTATCTGATCTATGTGAACTATTTGAACTATTGAACCACTGGAACTATTTGATCTATATGAACGATTTGAACCACTGGAACTATCTGATCTATGTGAACTATTTGAACTATTGAACCATTGGAACTATTTGATCTATGTGAACTATTTGAACGATTGGAACTAATTGAACGATTGGGTTATGGTAAGTGATTAGGTAACGGGGCGGGTGTAATGTGATAAAAGCATGGTGGATACGCCGCTGGTACTTCCTATATATAAGTGCTTTTAACACATTACATGTCGTTGCGTTATCTAGATCTCCTGGACAAATTTTTTCAAAACGAAGTTACACTACAAGGTTTACTTAAAGATATAAACCATACAGTGTTTACTTTCAACGACGATTTACTACTTGGTTTACAAAGACAAAAGTTTTCAGTTAAGATTCATGGCTACAATGGTTTTGCTTTACACATATATCAACTTGTAAATGTTGATAGAAACATACTGCAATATAAAACTCTTTTGTTTTCAAGGTACACACTCGACAACTCTCGCAGTTGGACGAGGTATTGCAATATGAACTTAAGGCCATGAATCTGACACACTCACAAAACCTATGTACTCGCCGGCATTTTTATGCTGATGTATTTTCACATATGTTTCAGGTACCATAGTTTGATGATGATTATGATGCCTGCTCACATAGGGATGGACGAGTCCTTTGTGACTTAATAACAATGAAGGGCAATACGTTCATATTTTGTTTTTAATATTCGATACAATCTTATAAACTTAATTCAATAAAATGAAACTTCAATCCATGTGTTATGAAACAATGATTCTGTTACGACACTCCCCGATGTTTCCGCCGCGGTTTGTTGTTTTAACACGGCCGGGGTGTGACAGAAAATTTGGTATCAGAGCCCATGGTTGTTGGGAATTAGGTTATTAGTAATGCTTGACCTAGACTATAACCTTCCTAGGAAGCTAACACAAGTTACCTTGTGTTTAATCTTAAAACAATACTGTTGCCTATCTTTAGGTGACAACCACAAAAAGAACATGAATTACGAACCGGACTTGAAAACTAATTAGCTCTTCTTAGAAGATTTATTATAAGGTTTTGAACCTTCAATGTTTTCAAAATCTCGTCAAAGTTTGGGTCTAATTAATGTGAACACGTGCAATCTGGAAGGGTGGGTGCCTGTATCCCGAGTTTTCTGTGTAAGGCTAGAGTGTTCGTACAAATCCACATAATCGGACCAGTCACTCTTACCTGGGAACTCTTGGGGTGAGTGTCCACTTATAGGCTAAAGCATGTCTTTGGGATACATTATAAGGACCTATTTACTTTGTTCAGCCTTTGTGCGTTGTTTGTTGTTTGTTGGAGGTAAAAAACGAATGATAGCCTTCCTTATGTCTCGTTGATATCTTCAATATCTCTTTTGTCCATTCAAATGTCAATCTCACTTGTTTCTAATGCTTTCTTGTTCTTTTTAGAAAATGCCTCCTAGACGCGATCAAACTTAGAATGCTGCCCTCGCAGCCACAATCGTTCAGCAGATGGCTGTGATTCCGAACCTCATTACTCAGATAAACCAGGCGAATAACAATAACAATAATTACAATGCTCAGTGTGACTTCAAAACATTCAATTCAGCTAAGCCATCGAAATTTTCTGGGTCTCAAGGAGCAACTGCACTCCTACAATGGTTTGAGAGTCTAGAGAGCACATTCAGACATGTTCAGTGTCCAAATGAGCGAAAGGTTGAATTCACATCTATTGTTTTTACGAAACGAGCTTTAACATGGTGGAATGGCATGATGAGAGATAGGGGTGCCAATGTGGCACTGGCTCAAACTTGGGAAGAGCATCGAGCTCTAATGATGAAGGAATTCTCTCCTCATCTTGAAATCAGGGCATTGGAAAGGGAATTCGACGATCTTAAGCAAGATAGCGGTGAGCATCGAGCCTTCATGGACCGATATGAGGAATTAAGTCTGTTATGCCAAACCATAGTTACGCCTTTGGATAAGGCAATTGAAAAGTATATTGATGGCCTCCATGACTCTGTACAAGACATTGTTACTGGTAGCAACCCTACTACAGTTAGACATGCTATTGAGCTATCCGCTACCCTGACTGAATCTCAGATTAGGAAGGGTAAAATTTTCTGAAAAGGCGACAAGAAACCAACCGATGAAGCTAAACCAAAGGATAAGTAGACTAAATCGTCCAAGAAGTCAAAGAACTGTAAGGCTTCTTAGAACTTCGCCGTGGTTGCTCAAAACAATCCAGTTATCCCTAACCAACCAGCTCAACCCCCTGCTAAGAAGCCATACAACGGAACTACACCTATGTGTAACCAATGTAACCTTCATCATCATGCTAGTGTGAATTGCCGCAAATGCCTAAATTGTGGACTTGCTGGTCATACAGCTAGGGTTTGTCGAGCTGCAGTTGCATAAAATCAAATTGACAGCAATCCTGCTCAAGCTCGTTTTCCACCAGGTTCTTGCTACAACTGTGGCGAGATGGGCCATTTCAGAAACAATTGCCTAAAGCTTGCTAATGCAAATCCAGCACGTGGATGAGCATTTGACTGACTGGAAGACAATGCTGTTTAGAAACGATCAAACTTTATGTATTATTTTCTTTTGTTATCCAAGTCTATGAAACAGTTATTTTGGTTTATAAATAAACATTTATTTGCATTACGACGCACGAAAATGAATGTGGTTACAAGTATGAACGACATATCCCCTACAATACCGATACCAAGGAACCGTGTTCCTTGCCAAACAAACTACTCTCGTAGTTCTCCCATTTTTGTGATCGCTCGTGATCTCTACGAAAATCCTAAGTACTCGTTTCTTCTAAGAAACGAAGTACAAGGTGCAAGTTACAACTCTGGACGAATAACCAAAATACCACTTTAAATCCTTAATAGGATACCCAAGGGTACTTCTGTAAGCCCTTGATGGGTCTTACATATCATATCTTCCTAACTTCACGATATTCTACACAGCATATGATTTCAAAAGATTATGCATGTTTTCAAAAACCTCATACATGTTTTCAAAATCATCTCACATGGTTTTAAAACATTTCATAAAAATGTTTACCTAATATACTTAGTACATGATTTCAAAAACCTTACAAAAGGTTTTCAAAAAATATTTTTTAACGATTCCAAGCATAGCTTTCAAAAACAATCTGCCAGTATGTTGTCTTAGCATATGTGGTACACGATTTTCAAGAACACCCTGCTTCATATGCTGACTAAGCATGCTTAGCACAATGATTTCAAGGATCCAATTGCTTCATATGTGGTCTTAGCATATCTAGTACAAGATTCCTAAACACTTTCCGCTATACAAATCCCAAATCCTAATAGGATCTTCTTCATGGTTAGATCCTTGTGGGTGTTTAAAGCACAAAACCAAAGTCCTTAATTGGATTCTTTGTGTGCTTAAATACGAATGTTACGATTCTTTGAGAACGAAATCGAATCCTTATAAGATCATCCTATCTTTACAGATAGATTCTTGAGGATGTTTAAAGTGCTAGTTGAAGTCCATTGATTGGATTCCTAGTGTACTTTGAATGCACGCGTACAAATCGACGACAAGTTAATAACAAGCTAATAACGAATTAATAACCAAGTGAACAATTGTGTGACTATTATGTGTTTACGTGTTTATGTGTTGACCAAATCAAAGTTATCACGAGGTTGTTCGACCGATTCTATCCCCTACACATTATAAAATAAACTGTGCGGACTGTGCAAGGAATTACGTAATTATGGATGGATACATAATTATGGAATTCAGCGCACAGAAACCACAGTAGGTTTTGTCTTGTACCAACCTAAGCAAGAAACAAAAGTAAACTATATTCATTTCCATTTCTGATGAAGTACCCACTAAGGAGAAATGAACTAGCTATTCATTTTTCGCTTTTGAAAGAAATATCCGCTGAGGGAAATGAATAATCTATTCATGAACCGTGTTCATTTTCGTTTCTTATGAAGTACCCACAGAGGAAAATGAATTATCCATTCATTTTGGCTTCTTAAGAAATATCCACTGAGGAAAATGAACAAATTCATTTTCATTTCTGATAAAGTAACCACTGAGGAAAAATAAACTATCTGTTCATTTTCACTTTTGAAGAAATACCCACTGAGGAAAATGAATAATTCATTCCATTTCTGGTGAAATATCCACTGAGGAAAATGAATTGATCACTCATTTTCACTTCTAAAGAAATACCCACTGAGGGAATGAATAACCCTGCATTAATTTTGTCATTTTCATTTCTAATGAAGTACCCACTGAGGAACATGCAATCCGTTCATTTTCACTTCTGAACAAATATCCACTGAGGAAAATAAATAAATCCATTCAACTTCTGACGAAGTATCCACTGAGGAAAATGAATTATCCATTCATTTTCATTTCTAAAGAAAAATCCATTGGGGAATGAATAATCTTGTATCGATTCCTTCATTTCCACTTCTGACGAAGTACCCACTGAGGAAAATGAATTACCCATTCATTTTCACTTCTGAAGAAACATCCATCGGGGAAATGAATACCCTTTTCAATAATCTTTCATTTCCACTCCTGACGAAGTACCCACTGAGGAAAATGAATCATCCATTCATTTTCACTTCTGAAGAAATATCCATCGGGGAAATGAATACCCTTTTCAATAATCTTTCATTTCCACTCCTGACGAAGTACCCACTGAGGAAAATGAATCATCCATTTATTTTCGCTTCTGAAGAAAAATGCATCAGGGAAATGGATATTCTTTGCGACAATCCTTCATTTCTACTTCTGATGAAGTATCCATTGGAGAAAATGAACCATCCATTTATTTCCGCTTTTGAAGAATATCCACTGGAGATATGAAATACAAATCCTCACAAGATCTTTCTGTCTTAATAGTTAGATTCTTAAGGGATACCTACAGAACTACTGGTTAGTTTAATCTTTATCATTAATCAAATCACTTGTTCCCACTTCCTACTTTATCTAAGGAAGCACCCACTAGGGAACGGTAAAGATACGCCTCACATGGAAATCCTTGATGGGTTACTCTATGCAAATAGATAACGCCCTAGATTCCCTGCAAGACGAGTTTTTTAACACAACTATACAGACAGACTCCTTCAAATAAATTTCCGGATGAAATTTCCTAAAGTAGGGGAGACTGTGACATCTATGCCTCTACGACCATTATACAAATAGAAAACCAATGAAATCTTGTGTTTCATACTTGGGATTTGTATAAATACGTGTATCATTTGAACATATCAATTCTTGTTCAATTTCAAGTTTTAAATCGCTTTCTAGAAAGTTATACGCGAACTGATGTGTAAACATAGTCAGTTTAACGCGAAAAACACTTCGGAAAAGTGACGTACACTTAACATACCATAAATAACCTTTACATAACTTAGAAATAAGTTTTGGAGGGTTTGGTGTGTCGAAAACAAGTTTATTCGATCGCAGGGACTATTCGCGTTAAACTGTAAAACTATACCGATTCATATAGGAACGAACATTCTAGTACTTGATCATAAGCTAAACATACCCTAAATATCCTTTACATAGCTTAGAAATTGGCTTTGAGGGGTTCGTTATGAGAAAATATGCTTATTTGATCAATAGGGACTAAAAGCGTCAAAAAGTGCATAAGTTTGCATTTATGCGCATATCTTACCTTCTGAACATATCCGGACATCCAAATTTTTTTTTAATCATTAAAATATCTTATTTTAGTGACTGGAATGCAAAAATACCATTCGTCGCGTAATTTGGATCATTTTTTGCGTCCGTTCGTGTTTCGTCGTAATTAACCGAATAACGTGACCGTACGACCAAACGAACCGACATACGAGATAATTTCAAGCATGTTTCAAGTCCCCTATGCTTTAACATCCTTGTAGAACCTTGAAAATGGGTTAACGGGGCTTAAACGCGTCAAAAATGGCTTAAACATGCTGCAGGGACCATTCTTGCCAATTTTTGAAAGTTTCTGACTCAGGTAGGCCATAGCGTCGCGCCACAGCAAAGGGGTGTTGCCGTCACGGCACGCGATGCCCCTAAATTGACAAAAACTCCATTTTTGAGCTGCAACTTGAATTTCATGGTCTTTTATGCAACTTTTTCAATACTATGGACTAGTTTTAAGCTCCCATTGTATTCTAAATCTATGGGCACAAGTGTATGGTTAGGATTGAGCCTTGATTCTTGCAAAAACAGTTGTAAAGATCTTGATGTTTCATGTCTTTCTATAAATACCCACCTTTTTCATCATTCATTCCTCACACATTGATTCAACATCTGCTCTAAGTTGAAGTTAAGACTTCATACCTGAGTGTTTTGGATCAATTCTTCCTTGCTTGGACCTTTTGTAAGCTTCTTTCATGCTTGTTTATGCTTTTCAAATGAAAGTCAAATAGTGTTTGACTTTCTGCTTTGACCATGAATTGGTCAACACAAAGTTCGTTTGAAATTTGCAACGTGAGCGTAATCACGATGGTTATAGTCCCTTGTGACTATACCTACTGACTACCACGTTGATTAGTTGAAGTGACGAGTCAAAGTTTCGGTCAAAATGCGTATTTTGCAACGCAGCAATTTTCGGGTATCAAAACACTTTGTTTTGATATTAAACCTGTTTTCTAACTTAGTTAAACATGTTTTGACATGTTTAACTCGTCACTTGTAGTCTAATGCTTGTTTAGGGTCGTAAGTCAAGCGGTCTTGACAACCGCTTAGACTTTCAAACCCGACCCGTTTGGTTGATCATTAGGATCCTACCAAGCATATTTTGTGACCATAGTTGCATAGGGAATAACCTTCCGAGGTTATACCTTATGGTCACTTAGTTTAATTAGTTGTATGATAGGTAGTTTATATGCCTTAGGTAAATGAACAAAATGCCCTTTTCATGCATAATTGGATTTTAAGCATATGTAACTTAACTTTTGTCACCTAAACTGATTATGGAACATATTTAAACATGTTAGGGCATATAATACTTGTCATAGGACTAGTTAGGCGTCTCGAACGCGCATTCGCGCGGACGACGCGTTAAAGTAGCATAAGCTACCTTAATGGGTCGTAACGGGTCGTAAGCATTTAGGATAGGTTCCGATTTAGAATGTACGCTTTGTTAAACCATATCATATAATTTCCAAAACTCATTTGGTTTACGAGACCTCATTCTATCCAATCTTCCGATTTAGGTGTCGATTTATTAACTTAGTGATCCGATTACTAGGTACCACTTGATTTCCTTGGTTTGCCTGAGCTTCGTTAAGTTCATTAGATCGAGGATACTTTGCACTTCAAGTGTGTATATAGTTCCCCTCTTTTACTATTTTCGAATGTTTTGGGGTGATTCATATGTGCTAAATGATTTTCAAGCTTTCGAAACAAATGCTATGGTTTATATTAAACACTACGATTTCAATTATATGAACAAACTTGTTGGGGCGTTGGTCGAAAGATAATTGAATGACATTCATTAACTATTTTTAATTGAATGACATTCATTCACCATGGTTATGGGGGTAATGTGGGTGACGACAGAACCTGATAATTGTTAACTTACCCTTTGGAGGTTTGTTAATACGAGTTGAACTATTAGGACGAGTCACACAGGTTTGAATGTATTCAATAAAACGACCAAAAGTTAGTTTTCACTAGTTAAACATGAACCACTAGAACTATTGAACTATGTGAACTATTAAACCACTGGAACTATCTGAACTATGTGAACGATTTGAACTATTTGAACCATTGGAACTATTTGATCTATGTGAGCTATTTGAACTATTGAACCACTGGGACTATTTGATCTATGTGAACGATTTGAACCATTGGAACTATCTGATCTATGTGAACTATTTGAACTAT
Source organism: Helianthus tuberosus (assembly GCA_030545235.1). Classification (NCBI taxonomy): domain Eukaryota; kingdom Viridiplantae; phylum Streptophyta; class Magnoliopsida; order Asterales; family Asteraceae; genus Helianthus; species Helianthus tuberosus. The sequence continues at coordinate 7,592,190 of CM060434.1, read as the reverse complement.
TGAACCATTGGAACTATTTGATCTATGTGAACGATTTAAACCACTGGAACTATCTGATCTATGTGAACTATTTGAACTATTGAACCATTGGAACTATTTGATCTATGTGAACGATTTGAACTATTTGAACGATTGGAACTAATTGAACGACCGGGTTATAGTAACTGATTAGGTAACGGGGCAGGTGTAATGTGATAAAAGCATGGTGGATACGCCGCTGGTACTCCCTATATATAAGTGCTTTTAACACAATTACATGTCGTTGCGTTAACTAGATCACCTGGACAAATGTTTTCAAAACGAAGTTACACTACAAGGTTTACTTAAAGATATAAACCATACAATGTTTACTTTCAACTATGATTTACTACTTGGTTTACAAATACAAAAGTTTTTAGTTAAGATTCATGGCTACAATGGTTTTGGTTTTCACATATATCAACTTGTAAAAGTTGATAGAAACATACTGCAATATCAAACTCTTTTGTTTTCAAGTTACACACTCGACAACTCTCGCAATTGGATGAGGTATTGCAATATGAACTTAAGTCCATGAATCTGACACATTCACAAAACCTATGTACTCGCCGGCATTTTTATGCTGACGTATTTTCACATATGTTTCAGGTACCATAGTTTGATGATGATTATGATTCCTGCTCACATAGGGATGGACGAGTCCTTAGTGACTTAATAACAATGAAGGATAATATGTTCATGTTTTGTTTTTAATATTCGAGACAATGTAATAAACTTAATTCAACAAAACAAAACTTCAATCCATGTGTTATGAAACAATGATTCTGTTACGACACTCCCCGACGTTTCCGCCATGGTTTGTTGTTTTAACGCGGTCGGGGTGTGACAACACTTATCTTCAAAGAAAAGCTTCAGTCTTTTCCAACCATCATCCATGGCTCCTTTATTACCAGCGAATTCAGTTGGTGTACATGATAGAAACTCCTTGTAAGTACATTCGGAGGTTATTGCTTTCATTGTCTTAGGAAGTGGAGCTTTGATAAGGATATCATTATCTCCATTTAGACTGTGGCTAAAACCGTTGCTATAATTACATATGCTACTCACAGTCTTTTTGTTGTCTACATGCACAGGGTTTCTAACAGATTCGATAATTAAAGGTATTGCGTCAGCTATTCCCTGAGCTACAATATTCTCTATACACTTTTATCTAAAGATTTTTCATGTTTCTTATGGATTGACTGGTTAGCAGAAGCTTTGTTTGACATCCTTATTTTAAACATATTTCAAAAATTAATGTCATAGAATAGAATAATGAAATAATATCAACACATATACTCAAAGCATATTTGTCAAAATCGTCGATCATTGCGACTTTTACTCTTTTTATATATTATGCTTCGTATATATTTTATATACACAACCATAAGTATATACTGATATAATTTAGTTTAGTTTTGTCTTTTGTTTCCTACACAAAAACACAGAAAATACATTACACATACATACATACATATGTGTGTGTGTGTGTATATATATATATATTATAGGGTTAGTTTGGATTAAAAAATGATGATCTTTCTCGTCATATTTCCAGACGGGATTTTCTCCTACTGTTCGGATACGGTTGCCTGCATCCATCAATTCTTCTCCATAGTGGCGTAGTTCTACTACATTCTCGAGACTCATTAGGGGATACACTAGGGGTGTAGGTTGATAGTTTGGGTAAAACGGAAAGGAGTTGTTCATCAGGTTTCCGTATGCCCAATCGTTGGTCCACCATTCCTCGGTTGGGTTTGGAAGTGGTTGTTGTGGAATGATTGGTTAATGGGTCAATGGTTCTGGGTTTATTAGCATTGCAGAATAAGGTGGCATGTTAAAATTCATTTCTTCAGTTATTGGCCTAAATATTTCACAATTGGCCAGACGACGATCAAGTTCTTCCCATGTTAGTGGCATGGGTGCTGGGATTTAGTTTTCTCCTGTTAGTTCTTTGGTTGGTTCTCCAGTTGGTTTTGTTTATGTTGTTGTTGGTTTCTTTTACTTTCTTTTCTTCTTCTTTCCTTTCATGTGCCACCTCCTTTTTTTGTGTGTGTGTGTGTGTGGGGGGGGGGGGTGCTTTATCTGAGGGCTGAGCTATGAATACCATGGGTTTGTCATCGCCTGTTTCATATCTGTTTTGTGTACTGGCTTGATCTTCAGTGATTTCTCTATCTGAATTGTAAATAGGTATGTTTTGGAAAGCTTCGGATAGCACTCTATCGCTCATACTATTAGCATCACAATGATCACATAAGTTACATCACTTATTTCATGACTTCTAATTTTAAGTATTTTCAGAATAATTAATTTCATTAAACCAATGGCTCTCATACCACCTTCTATCACAACCCCTAACCCTACCTGGACGGGAGCTATGAATAGATTCTAGTGGTAACAGTGTTTATTAATATTATCGCAGCGGAAATTTCATCAGGATCGGGTGTTAGAAAAATATCAGAGTGTTCAAACACCGTAGTTTTCATTTAAAAACAGTGGGATAAAACCCATATTTACATAAATGATTTTCACGGGGATAAATCCTTAACTACAAAAATGTTTTATTCATGTTACATAGCCACTTATTTAAAGTTTAGTGCCTCGTAGCACTTTTTCCTTCTTTTCACAGTAAATCTCTAGAAACGCATTCTAAAAATTTTTTATCCGTGGAAAATACTGGTGAGTTTATTCAATTATATAAAAAGACACTTTCTTATAATTACAACATTAAGAGTTTTTACATTTTTTTATATCTTATAACCACCCAAAAGTATTTGTCACTAGCGCGTTCCTATGACTGTGGTCATATTACTATTGGTCCTTCTTCCAATCAGTAACGCATTACAAGTAATATATACAAAACCCCACATACCCACAGTACTTTTCCAGTAAGAATACAAAGACTTAATAATCTGTAATATAAGTAATAGCTGGAAGACATTTAGGGTTTTGAAATCATTTGATAAAAGAGAATGACTCACATTGTAGAATTTAGGGTTTTTAAGCCTCCTAGGTTTATGTCCTAGTTCCTAGATAAACACACAATGTAACACGTATTAGTGTAAGAAACCAAATCAAACTTCAACGATAATCACGATATCAAAAACACAACGTATAAAGTAGTACCTTATTTAGGTAGAACTTCAGCTTTTCGTTGTTGGGGTTTCGGATCAATTAGATAAGGTATCGTTTCAGAGATTAGGGTTTCATACACGGGTATCGAAACAGGGATTCGGGAACATAGATTTGAGAGTTGTAGGTTTAGAATTTGATTTTGCGAATCGATTTGTACATTTGAACTGCCATTGATTAACTCTATTTATAGCTGAAAAAGGGCACCATTGCGACACGCGAGCGCGACGAGACATGGTTTCCCCGTCGCGTTACGCAAGGAGGCCTTGCTTATCCAGATGGAATCTAGTGCTCGTCGCACCATGCAACGAATCAAAAGGGTCTGGTTGCATCACGCGAAGAGGCAAGCTAGGGCTTAGGTGTGCTTAGTCAGCCACGTAGGCTTGCCACATAGCGAGACGTTTCAACATGTGGCACTAGAAGAATCAGGAACTGTGGCTTCAAAGTCCCTGTCACGCCGCGCACCAATTTTTTTAAATATTTTGGTTTTCGGTTTTCGTCGACACGTGTTCGAGATTTTGATTATGGATTGTTCTAGATTTTTTTGAAGGTTGTTACAATAGCAATTTGGGGAGGTGTTGGAGTGGTGGTCTTGTTTTTGGACAAGACTACCGGTTGCGTCTGGATCTTGTCTTAAGACAAGCCGTCTTTTGGAAGAAACAGAGGTTTTTTAAAAGGCAGCAATGATTGGGTGTTTTCTTGCGAAGTTTTGAACGTAGAACTCGTTCTCGAAAGCAAGGAACCCTCTTAGAAATAGAGGGTATCACACCCTGACTTTTGCGGAAGCGTATGATATGTGACTAGTTTAATATCATTGCATTCAATCATAATAAACAACTACATGATCAAAACAATGTTCATCCATTCATAAAATTTGAGTATTACAAACACCGGTTATTTAAGTTTTAAAAACAACCTTCGACTAGGTTACAAACCAACAAAAGTGGATCACATCTAAACTTGAAGTCTACTTCTAGAAACAACACCCGCGCCCAAGATCCAGCCTGTCACCTGAAATACATGTAATTTTGGAAAACATCAACAAAAGTTAAGCCAGTTCATGCGTTTTGTTTGAGTACTTGTAAACTTTTGAGAGACTCCTTTGTTAACAGGTATGAAAAGCGTGTATGAACATACCAAATAAACGTTTTACAAGGACTTTAAGGCATGTGAGGACATAGGGAGCACTCGTAAGGAGTAGGCGTATACCCTTGTCGATTTTCCCTCGACTATGTCGATTTCCCTCGACTATGTCGAATTTCCCTTCGACTATGTCAATTTACCTTGACTATGTCAATTTCCCTTGACTATGTCGATTTCCCTCGACTGGGACACCGAAGCACTCAAGTGATCACATGAGGACCATGAGTGGGGCTCGGCCATACCCGTTAAATCTAACCTTCGTCCCTAATTAAGTATTAATGGCATTTCAATATTAAGTCTATGCTCACATGATCTAGTAGTGCATTTCATAGGCATTTCATACCGTTTAAGCATTCGTAACATGTATTCCACCCCCGAGAGTTATAATACCAAAAACAGTTAAGAGAAAAGGGGGAGCATGAACTCACTGTTTTGCGTCTTCAGTACTCGTAAATACTTGTTTAGAAAATATTTTTATAAGTGTTTGTATTTTTAGAAAATTTGCCATAGTTTCCCCTAAAAATGGAGGTGTCCATGCTATTAAAGCATATCATTTTCTTTTCAAAACTCATCATAAACAATCAACAATCAATCTTCACTTACCAAGTGCTAAAACAAAGCTATCTACATAATAATCATGAACTTGAACTTTCTTAAAAACTTGTAGTAACTTGATAGTATGTTTAGTAGACTTAGTCACCCTTTAAAGTGTGTTTATTTCTTTAAAAATCTCATTCTTGAAAGATTTGAGTGTTTACAACTTGTTAGATGATTTTTCCAAAAATCATTCTTTTGGGTTTCTTTTGTAAACAAAGTGTTCTTATACTTGTTTCAACACTAGAAACATGATTGGTTCTCTTTAAAACAATGTTTATACAAATCTTGTTATTTAACTTGGTTCCTTTAGAAAACTATTTTAGGAATCATCCACTCACAAGACTTGTATCTTGTTTAAATCATCATCTTATGAAAACAACTTTTATTATTCAAGTTCATGTAACAAAAAGCATGATGATCTTGGTCTTTCACAAGATCACCACTTTAACTTACTAGATCATGTGTTTAATCACAATCTAGTAGGTTACTTATGATGTCTAGCATCACTAACACTAATAATCAATCAACAAGAAGCAAACAATCATAAATCAACAAGATTTCATATGTTTATAAGCTTATGTTAGAGATTTATGATCATGTCTTTTAATGTTAATCATGTTTAACAATGTTCATCACCTTTTAACCATCAACATATGAAGTAACAAAAGGGTTATGAGGGCCTTACTAATAGCACAAGGCTAGGGAAGATCACTTGATGTTGATGATGACAAAAGTGTTGGATAAAAGCAATCGGGAGAGGTCCTTCAAGATCCAAGACCACCAAACCTTCTTATATGGTTCCTTACACCTTTGTGAGTATAAGGATTGAATGAGAGTGAGATGATGATGGTGGGGTGGTGGGAGCTTGTTCTCGGCCGATTGGAGGAGAGGGAGAAGGAGATGAAGTGTGGTGTTGTGAAATGTGAAAGAGGTTGATGATGATTTACTTATAGTCTATATTAAACTCTTGACCAATGGTTCATATGTTCTCAAAGTACACTACAATATCTAAACAAATCTAGGTGAATCCAAGGAAGATTTAAGCAAGATCTAAGAAAATCAAAGGAAGATTATGGTGGGGTCACATATGTGACCGTCCACTTACATTGGGGGGGGGGGGTCTTGGTTGGGTTTAAATGCTAAGTTAGATGTTTAGTTATGATTCCAAGTATATTAGTTAGGTGTTATGCATAATGTGTGTTATATATTGTGTTAGGGTGTTCGGGGATCATAACTAGCTCAGAAATAATAAAACAATGCTTCTAGCATAATTTTGGTGTTTCGGGTAGGGTCCGGTTGTTCGGTTAGATACCGGTTCGTTAAAGTGTCAAACCATACCGTTTAGTGTTCTTTATGTACCCTTTTGTGACACTTTTAATTCCCGATACTTAGGAAAGCATTCAGGACCATTAAACCATAATTTTGCTTTATATTTTGGAGTTTAAATGCTGAAAATAGCTGAATTTTGGTTATTTTTTGCAGAATTCTGCACCTTTAGTGTGTTTTAGGTACTTTCCGGCACTTAAACTATCACCTAGAAAAGCAGTTTTGTGGTCCCTACTTCCCTACACACTATACTAGTGTAGTACGTAGTCTCTGGCTCATACTGGGCCTCAAAACACGGTCTGTCTATGTACTGAACTTCGTCAGCATTTTAGTTTGTCTGATAATGGTGCCAATTCTGTTCTGTGCATTATTAGAACTATATCGTGTTGCGTGTAGCAACGATAAAAGTCTTGCAACATGAAATGCCATTGTATGTATATAACAGTAATCAGAAATTCATTTTTCTTGTAAACTTGTTCATGCATAGTTATTACAGCATAGATTATTGTTCAATTAGTGTACAGAATGTACGGAAAAGTGACAGTTGTCACAGACTCCCCCCGTTAAAAGAATTTCATCCTGAAATTCAAGCGATGCCATCGGTCGCAGGGGAGTTGTGAATCAAATGTGGTCACCTGGGTTTAAAATTTGTCTTCATGTTCCCATGTAACTCTGGGTCATGATATGAATTCTAACGTACTCAAGTAAATCAACTATGTCTTCTCCGTGTTTTGTGGACTTTCAGTCCGCAACCTTAACATGTTCTATAGTAAATTGGAGTTTGTCATTGACGTGAATCTTGTTTGTGGGAACAACGACTATTCCTTGAGTCAGACTCCTCTAAAGACTAGACACGATGTGTCGCGATCACTACTGATCTTTTCTGGAAGTTTCAGCTTGTGAGCAATGGTTCCGATCCTTACTAGGATCTCGAAAGGCCTAATATACCGGTGGTCCAACCTTCCACATTTTCCAAATCGCATCACGCCTTCTCAAGGCGAGGCTCCCATTAAAGCCATACTTCTTATCTCAAATTCCTATGATTTCTGCCGCTCGTCAGCGCAATCTTTCTGTATTCCGCGGGCTGTCTTGATATGATCACATATCTGAACGATCTTGCCTCTAATTTTTCCTGAACCAACTCGGGCCAGTAGATTGTTTATCTCCGGTCTCTGTTTAACACAACGAGGATCGACTTATTATGTTCCATCTAAAGCTTCACACGAAGCGGTTTAAACAGCGGAGTGATAAATACTGTTGTAGGAAAACTCCACCAAGGGCAAGTGAGTGTTCCAATTTTTCATCAAAGTTTACCACGCAAGCACGTAACATGTCCATACAGTCTGCATCGTTCAGTAGCTCAGTCCATCATCGTTAATATTTAAGTTCTTACGATCAAAGGTGTGCTGCAACCATTGTGATCAGTAAAGGTCGTGCAGTGTTTTCTTACAGGTAATGACGTCAAGTTTGCGGCGCGCAATTACTGTATCTCGATCAAGGTTTCTTCTTATGATCCCTTAATCAACGTGACGCGTATGCAATGCCGTGGTCTCGTTGCATCGACGCGCAATCGAGACTTTGTTGAGAAGCGTCACATAATTGCAACTCTAACTCCTTGGCTCTTGATTGCAGGGTTGGCATGAATCTCATTCTTATCCACCATGTATCCTAAAGTTCTTACCTCGCGAATTCGAATTCCACTTTTCGACATCTTAGCACATAACTGTTCTTTCTCTAAGAGTCGCAAGATAAATTGCAGATGTTGCTCATGACCTTCCTTGGTCGTTCGGCATATAAGAATGTAGTCAATAAATATAATCATGATCTAGCCAGGTATGGCTTACACATTTGATTCATGAGGTACATGAATACTGTCGATGCATGTGTTAAGCCAAATGGTACGACACGGAACACATAATGCTCGAAGCGAGTCCTAAAGGTCGTTTTGGGGATATTTCCTTCTTGTATTCGCAGCTGAGGACGTCTTGACCTCAAGTCGATCTTTGAGTAGTAACTGGAACCTTACAATTGGCTCGTTCATGACATCAGTCCTTGGCAAAGGATTCCGATTCACAATTCTCTGAAATTTATGCAAAGTGGATACTACCGACTTTCTTCTCGTGTCCTTAACTAAGGGTGTCATGTCCTCAATTCCCTCTGTCTAGCAGCTCTTGCAGTTATATCGGAGGCTCATGCTTCTCGGACGAAGTTAGTCGGTAAGGCGTCATTCGGTACTGGTGCCGCTCCTAGCACGAGGTTTATCCTAACCTCCTCTTGTCGCTGTGGAGGTATTCCTGGCAAGTCTTCAGAAAAGGCTAGTGGAACTTCTTCCGTCACGGGGATGTTCTCAGGCTCTGCAGTCTACTCGGAGGCGTTTCTGTGTCTCTTCGACCAATGAGAGATGTCGCAGATCCGCTGCCTTATGGGGTCTAGCACCCTAGCACCTATTGCAGGAAGGTTGTGTACTATAAACGTTTCATCATTCGCAAGAGGGATGCGACTGATTTTCCTTATATCGAACGACTTCAGTTCTATACTTGGATTTCCAATCCATGCTGACTATCATATCATGAGTTCCCAAGTTAATGTTAACAGAAGGTTCCGGCCTTCTGAGTCCCCAAAATATAATCCTTAATCGCTTCGTCTGCTTAAACTAGCCTTCTATATGCCCATTTCTAAAGAATACGGGACGTCTATTCTGCTCGAAGCTAGGCCAAGCAGTTTCTCAAGTTCTAAGCATACGAGATTAAAGTTGATGCCAGTATTAATCAGAAATAGATGCATAAGGTTGGTTAATACGGAACGTACCCGTAATCGCATATGGGTCCTGGCGTGCTTCACGAGCTCCGATCGTGAAGACCTTTCCTAGCTTGGTTCTTCCTAGGGCAATCCTTCCTAAAGTGCCCTACTTCACCACACCTGTAGCAGCCTGGAATTTTCCCATTGTCTCTTTCGTCTCCTTCGCCCAACAGGCATCCTTGCTGTGCCCTTCTTTTCCACACTTTTCGCACTTAGGCCTCAGACATCGACCTTCATGGTAAAAATTGCATTCCTCGCACCTCGGCTTAGTCCCCAAGTAAAACTTACCACCAGCCTTATTAGGGGCTTCATAAGCTTTCCTGCCACGCGGCGGGTTCACTTCCTTTCTCTTGTTTGCTTTAGAGCTTCCATAGTTGACTTGGGTGCCTATCCTTAGGTTTGCAGACTTCCTCTTCTTGTTGCCTGATGACTCTACATGAGTCTCTTTCTTATTATCCTCAGATTCTGAAAACTTTCCCATGCGTAGAGCTTCTTCAGTAAGAGTGACACTCAAATCGATAGCCTCTGTGATGGTTGGGGGCTTTGAGGTAGTAACCATGCTCCTGATTTGAGGTGCAAGTCCCCAAATGAACCGCTCAATCCTCTTGAATTCCGGCTTGACTAAGTAGGGAACGACCCTAGACAAGTCGTGAAATCGCTGGACATATTCAGGAATCTTCAGTCCGTCCATTTTCAAATTCCAGAACTCCACCTCATGCTTCTGGATTTCAGCCCTAGAACAGTATTTCTTCTCCATCATTTCCTTGAGCTCATCCCAGCTCAGTGCATAAGCAGCATCTGCACCAAGGGTCTGAACCTGAAGGTTCCACCAGGAGAGTGCGCCATCCAAAAACAACCCTGAGATAAAGGTACCACTCTACTGGGGTGAACAGTTACTCATTCTTAGAACGGAGTCAGTCTTTTCTGCCCAACGAACAAATGCAACGGCACCTCCTGTGCCATCAAAATTTAATGGCTTGCAGTCCAGAAATTGTTTATAGGTGCAGCCAGTTGGAGGGTTATTTTCGGTAGTGCCACCGCTGTGTTGAGAGCGGAGGGCTTCATGTCGTGCAATTGCCTGTGAGATGCGTTCTTGAAGCTCGGATTCTGTCCTTGGTAATGTACTGGTGTTTGTGTCACGTCTGGGCGGCATTCTCTTCTGTCAAAAGGTATGAGGTCGGTTAGACAACATTCCATAATTGTCTATGAGGTACATAGTACTATAAGCCAACATGAAATCACCCAATATTACATGCATATATAATCAACAATGTATGATCGAGGAAACAATTACTGAGCCTCCACATAGGCTTTGGCAACTTGGCTTATTGTTTGTAATGGGAAAAATAAAATGAACTCGAGGCTACATCGCCTCGGTCATACAAGTTTCATGAAATGGCAGTTGTTTTCCTTCTACATAGCTTTACAAGACGGGTATGCTTTCCCTGAGATGGGGGTTGTCCATGTAGGGGTGATAGAGAGTGTAACGTCACTGAATCTTTCCGAATGTTATCCATCTTCACTTGCTTAAATATCGGTTCTCAAATATCTCGTATACGGGTAGAAGTGTCAGACACGAAGTAGGCAAAGACAGGTTTCCTACTTTATAAAGTGTTAAAGCAACGGTCTATGCATTGTTCTACCAGATTGTGTGAACACCTATAGCTTATTTTTGGAGGGATGGTGATCATTAACCTGACCCGCAGAGTCCACCAGGATTTCCATGCACTACAAGTTGTTATTACATAGGCCCCCGTAATAATAAATTGTCTTGCATAGTTACCCCAATTTTCCCTCGTCCAAGCAGATGATTAACCAAGGAGGGGACACTACTGTCCTTATACCTTTGACATGGAAATGACCATTGCGGTGGTCCACGCGCTAACACTCGTTATCGTTACGCGTGAATAGGCACGATGATTAAATGAAATAGGAATTAGAAGAATTCCTAGCAGTTGGAGGGACACCTTTAAGATGAATACTTCATCTTCCTTGTCTGGTCAAGTGTGTCGTCAATCTCGCTTCACAAAAGCCGTAGGGACCTCGTCCTGCTGATTAAAAAATTGTTCAGGGTTGCCGTAGTCAGGCACCTTCACGATCGAGAGGGAAGAACAACCATCTCCTACGGAAGCAAGCTCAGAATCTCGTTTGGTAATCACTCCAGCCATGAGTTTTGCAACGAACGCGAGGTCGATAGCTTCATCGTGCGAGTAAGAATAATAATAGGATTCGGAGTCGAAGGTATCTTATTCACGTCAATAATCATTCCGTACACTTATTCGTATGTATATATCAATAAACAAATATGTTACTTAGCATAAACGGGCAATTCGATGAATCATATCACATATAACTCTCGTTTATCCTTTGGGGGCGTCATTTTGTCCTTGGCAAGTCTAACTCGTGTAGACTATGCCTTAGTTGGCACCTTATTTTGGAGTATTCTCCTCCCTACTAATGTCCTTGCCTTGTCTCTTCTTTGAAAAATGTTTGACTCATGGATCTTTACGCTTACGTGAATGCAATGAAAAACCTTTTTTTTTTTTTGTAAAAATGTTTTTGTGAGAGAGTTCTAGTGATTGTAGTCTAGACTCGAGAAGGAATCCTAGTTCACTACAATCGAGGCTCTGATACCAAACTGTCACACCCTGACTTTTGCGGAAGCGTATGATGTGTGACTGGTTTAATATCATTGCATTCAATCATAATAAACAACTACATGATTAAAACAATGTTCATCCATTCATAAAATTTGAGTATTACAAACACCGGTTATTTAAGTTTTAAAACACAACCTTCGACTAGGTTACAAACCAACAAAAGTGGATGACATCTAAACTTGAAGTCTACTTCTAGAAACAACACCCGCGCCCAAGATCCAGCCTGTCACCTGAAATACATGTAATTTTGGAAAACATCAACAAAAGTTGAGCGAGTTCATGCGTTTTGTTTGAGTACTTGTAAACTTTTGAGAGACTCCTTTGTAAACAGGTATGAAAAGCATGTATGAACATACCAAATAAACGTTTTACAAGGACTTTAAGGCATGTGAGGACATAGGAAGCACTCGTAATGAGTAGGCGTATACCCTTGTCGATTTTCCCTCGACTATGTCGATTTCCCTCGACTATGTCGAATTTCCCTTCGACTATGTCAATTTACCTTGACTATGTCGATTTCCCTTGACTATGTCGATTTCCCTCGACTGGGACACCGAAGCACTCAAGTGATCACATGAGGACCATGAGTGGGGCTCGGCCGTACCCGTTAGATCTAACCTTCGTCCCTAATTAAGTATTAATGGCATTTCAATATTAAGTCTATGCTCATATGATCTAGTAGTGCATTTCATAGGTATTTCATACCGTTTAAGCATTCGTAACATGTATTCCACCCCCGAGAGTTATAAAACCAAAAACAATTAAGAGAAAAGGGGGAGCATGAACTCACTGTTTTGCGTCTTCAGTACTCGTAACTCAAATTTCCTCAGCAAACACGACTCCCTATAATGTACTAGGGTCTATTAGACGAGCGGGCCGTGCCTTGCCTTAGTATTCACGTTTTTGAGTTATGTTTCTTTTATGTCTTCATTGTTATTCCAAGTTATAATTTCTTGTTAAAATAATAATTATTTTAACTTTAAATTATATTAAATTTTGGAATAATTGTTAAACCATATTTTTGTAACAATACCTCTCAAGTATTTATTTTCGTATTTCCTTCCCAAGGATGGGGGTATCTCATACATGTATTTTCGTATTCTTGTATTCGTAGTTTCCAAATAATATATTTTCAAGTCTCATTTAGAAAATATATATAGAACTTATTTTGTCCAAAAATAATGTATTTCAAGAAAATATATATTTTTCCCAAAAATTATATATCTTCCAAATATTCTAAGAAAATATATTTTTACTTCCAAAAATAATATATTTTCTCTGTGTCGAAAATATGATATACTTTGTAATAATAACGAAAATCATATTTTCATTTCTTGTGTCCAAAATAATATTTACCAAAAACATATTTATAACGGTATTTTCCGGAATATTTTGTAAGTTACGTTCTTTCGTTCGGTTTCACGATATTTAGTGTGTAACTTATATATTTATTCCTTGTGATTTTTGGTATTATTTTGGATTGTAAATTCTTGGTATTTTGTTAAGTTATATTACTTTAATTCCTAAAATAACATAACTATTACACTAAGTATACAAATAATCACACACAATGTGTTATAAATGTAAATATATATATATATATATATATATATATATATATATATATATATATATATTCTAAATACATATTTATCCATTTTTATTTATAAAAACCAACCTCCAATACTTGTATTTTTGTAGCAAAGTCTATGTCAAAGTTTATATTAAAAACCATAGTTAAAACTCACTTGTAAATACTTGTTTAGAAAATATTTTTATAAGTGTTTGTATTTTTAGAAAATTTGCCATAGTTTCCCCTAAAAATGGAGGTGTCCATGCTATTAAAGCATATCATTTTCTTTACAAAACTCATCATAAACCATCAACAATCAATCTACAATTACCAAGTGCTAAAACAAAGCTATCTACATAATAGTCATGAACTTGAACTTTCTTAAAAACTTGTAGTAACTTGATAGTATGTTTAGTAGACTTAGTTACCCTTTAAAGTGTGTTTATTTCTTTAAAAATCTCATTCTTGAAAGATTTGAGTGTTTACAACTTGTTAGATGATTTTTTTCCAAAAATCATTCTTTTGGGTTTCTTTTGTAAACAAAGTGTTCTTATACTTGTTTCAACACTAGAAACATGATTGGTTCTCTTTAAAACAATGTTTATACAAATCTTGTTATTTGACTTGGTTCCTTTAGAAAACTATTTTAGGAATCATCCACTCACAAGACTTGTATCTTGTTTAAATCATCATCTTATGAAAACAACTTTTATTATTCAAGTTCATGTAACAAAAAGCATGATGATCTTGGTCTTTCACAAGATCACCACTTTAACTTACTAGATCATGTGTTTAATCACAATCTAGTAGGTTACTTATGATGTCTAGCATCACTAACACTAATAATCAATCAACAAGAAGCAAACAATCATAAATCAACAAGATTTCATATGTTTATAAGCTTATGTTAGAGATTTATGATCATGTCTTTTAATGTTCATCACCTTTTAACCATCAACATATGAAGTAACAAAAGGGTTATGAGGGCCTTACTAATAGCACAAGGCTAGGGAAGATCACTTGATGTTGATGATGACAAAAGTGTTGGATAAAAGCAATCGGGAGAGGTCCTTCAAGATCCAAGACCACCAAACCTTCTTATATGGTTCCTTACACCTTTGTGAGTATAAGGATTGAATGAGAGTGACATGATGATGGTGGGGTGGTGGGAGCTTGTTCTCGGCCGATTGGAGGAGAGGGAAAAGGAGATGCAGTGTGGTGTTGTGAAATGTGAAAGAGGTTGATGATGATTTACTTATAGTCCATATTAAACTCTTGACCAATGGTTCATATGTTCTCAAAGTACACTACAATATCTAAACAAATCTAGGTGAATCCAAGGAAGATTTAAGCAAGATCTAAGAAAATCAAAGGAAGATTAAGGTGGGGTCACATATGTGACCGTCCACTTACATGGGGGGGGGGGTCTTGGTTGGGTTTAAATGCTAAGTTAGATGTTTAGTTATGATTCCAAGTATATTAGTTAGGTGTTATGCATAATGTGTGTTATATAGTGTGTTAGGGTGTTCGGAGATCATAACTAGCTCAGAAATAATAAAACAATGCTTCTATCATAATTTTGGTGTTTCGGGTAGGGTCCGGTTGTTCGGTTAGATACCGGTTCGTTAAAGTGTCAAACTATACCGTTTAGTGTTCTTTATGTACCCTTTTGTGACACTTTTAATTCCCGATACTTAGGAAAGCATTCAGGACCATTAAACCATAATTTTGCTTTATATTTTGGAGTTTAAATGCTGAAAATAGCTGAATTTTGGTTGTTTTTTTGCAGAATTCTGCACCTTTAGTGTGTTTTAGGTACTTTCTGGCACTTAAACTATCACCTAGAAAAGCAGTTTTGTGGTCCCTACTTCCCTACACACTATACTAGTGTAGTACGTAGTCTCTGGCTCATACTGGGCCTCAAAACATTGTCTGTCTATGTACTGAACTTCGTCAGCATTTTAGTTTGTCTGATAATGGTGCCAATTCTGTTCTGTGCATTATTAGAACTATATCGTGTTGCATGTAGCAACGATAAAAGTCTTGCAACATGAAATGCCATTGTATGTATATAACAGTAATCAAAAATTCATTTGTCTTGTAAACTTGATCATGCACAGTTATTACATCACAGATTACTGTTCAATTAGTGTACGGAATGTACGGAAAAGTGATAGTTGTCACAGAGGGCCCCACGGTCGATGCCAATGTCGAATCCCTGATGAACGGATGACGTGTCCGTTGTCACACCCCAACCGATGGTGGAAACATCAGGGTGCGAGCACTAAGCGTTCAGATTGCTCATGAGATTTCCATAACACTAAAGTTTCATTATAGATTAATAGATTCCATGCAAAATTGTCTAACAACACAACCTGTTGGTGTATAAATGTCTGTTAACTTCGTCTTGTATCAAGTCGTGTGTCTAGATAGGATAAACTAGGGTTCAGCAGGTCAGAAAACAGGTTTTGGATGTTTATGGGTAATTTCGCATGAAATAGCAAGTGCTATTTCGCACGAAATTACAACCCCTATATATACCCAACCTGCTGATTCATTTGTAACGATCGAGATTTCAGAGCCGAGGTGCTGCCAGTTTGTCAAACGATCAGGATTGATTTGAAATCATTAATAAAAGGATAATTAAGAGGAATTAAGTTGTTTCACGTCTATATCATTGATTTCTCCTTTGATATGGATCATAAACTCTTCTGATTGACTCGTTCGGGTCACACGACGATCCAACAAGTGGTATCAGAGCTCAGGAAGAAGAGTTTATACCAATTCCGCTTGTTTTCATCACTTCTACTCATTCTTTTCAAAATTAAACGAGATTTAACAGACAAAATGGATTGAATTTCACATATATCACGTAAAACACTGTTTTAATGAATCCTTGAAAGAATTGGACCAAAATTCGAACAAAAACCGGATCAATTTGACCAAATGGTGGCCGAAATGATGATGTCATCGTAATTTCGCTTGAAATTGTCAGCTGTTATTTCGCGCGAAATTACACTTTGTGATTAATTTCGTTTGAAATTGCTGTTAATTTCACATGAAATTAGATTTCGTTTGAGGATTTCATACGAAATCACTATTTCGCACCAAATTAGCTTAATTTCATTTGAATCTAAGCTGATTTCGCACGAAATTATCTTTCGCTTGGTTGTTTCGCTTGAAAACACTATTTCGTGTGAAAACTCTGATTTCGTTTGAGTTGATTTTTTGTTTGAAGGCTGTTATTTCGTTTGAGTTCATATTTCGTGTGAACTGATTTCGTTTGAAACTGCTTTTGTCAAAATCCAAAAAATTTTCTAAGTATTTGTTGATTGTTTCAGAATACGTGAAGATGGATGATTTTCTGAATCCGTTTAGTGATGCCTTTGCTTTCACGGGAAACACCGGAGATGATACATCAAACAACATAAATGAAAATGCTTCGAGTGCGAAGAAAACACTTTCTGATGCTTTGAGTGTGGAGAGTGCATATGGCACATACAACAAACCTCCCAAACTGATGGCGATTGAAGAATACAATAGATGGGCTAAAAGGTTTGAAGAGTGGCTAAAAGCGTTTTCATATCAAAGTTGGAAGAGCATGAAGAATGGTTTCAATATGGGAAGATCGGATTATGAAAATATAGAAGAGAGTGAAATAGAAAGTTTTGTTGCCGAACAAAAGTGAATTGCATTGCTTCATCACTTCGTGAGAGATGACATAATATCTTTGATTGAATACACAAATTCGAAAGATCTATGGGAGAAACTGAGAGTGAAATGTGTGGGTAGTGCTGAGATAGTTAAAAACAAAAAGAAATTGTTAAGAAAAGAATTTGATTTGTATGGATGTTTGAAAAATGAATCTGTGTTAAAGATGATAGAAAGATTCGGGCATTTGAATATGGAACTTGCTAGACATGGAATCATTTATACTCAAGAAGAATTGGTTGACAAACTGTTTGACTCGTTGCCGGATGAGAAAGACTGGCAATACTTTGCTTTGATGCTGAAGAACACAATAAAGTCGGAAGATCTGACGGTTGATCTGTTAATCGAAAGATTGGAGAGTCATGAGTTGGAGATTAAGAAATCTAACAAAGTGAACAACTCTTCATATCAGCAGAATGTTGAACTGTATTACCGTGGAAGTATGATCCCGAAGACTGTGTCCCCCAAGACAGCTTTCTCAGCTGAAAGTTCAAACACATCAAATCAAGAAAGTTCAAGCAGTGGTTTTCATGGTGGTTCATCGTCAACTACTTCAAGTCAATCAGTTCCAAAGAATTTGTTTCAATGTAACATTGCTGTGGATCTAAAGAATGCTCAAAATTTCAGTGAAGAATCCGCAAAGCAGCAAATGGTGTTCTTAGCGTCTGTGTTAGAGTCTTACGAGAGTCTTGTTGCAAGCAAGATTGGAAACACTAACCTCACCAAGGAGGACTATGACCAGATTGACCCAGAAGAAATGCAGTTGTTAGATATCAGGTGGTGTATGGCTAGTGCGGTCAGACGAGCACAAAGGTTCATGGAGATTACAGGCAGACATTCTATCGGTGGACCTTCCACAAAACTTGGTTTTGATAAATAAAAAGTCACGTGCTTCAGATGTAAACAAAAGGGACATTTTAAATGTGAATGTCGAAACGCACCTGCTGATGATACTGCAAATCCATTTAGAGAGGATTATTACAAAAGAGCAATATATTATCAGAACAAATCAGAACCACCCAGAATGAAGCAGCTTGAAGATACCCCCAAAGAAAAATCAAGAGCTCTTGCTGTTATTCATGATGACGAAGGTTTTGATTGGAGTGAACTGCTACCAGAAGAGGATGCAGTGGGTTATGCGTTTGTGACAAAAAATGTTCCTTTCAAAGATAGCAGAACAGAAGAAGAGAAATACATCAACAGAAAAATGTCAGCTCAATTCAGGATTAGTAGAATCTATCGTACATACAACGAAGCTAAAAAGGCGAAAAGATGGGATGCTGATAGAGAGTGTTACCTAGATCCCAAGGGAAACATTGCTGTTGATCCAGATACTATTGATGTTGAAACCCTCACCAAACAAATTGCTGAAGAAGAAGAAGCCAGACAGAGAGAGTGGTGGGGAGGAGGAGAAGCTGAAGAAAAAGAAAAACAGAAGGAGCTGCAAACAAAGAAAGCTGATGACGGGATTATTGACACGTCACAAGAATTCACAGCTGAAAATTTGAAGAAGATGGCTGACAAAGTACTTGCTGCAAAAGAGCTAGAGGTAGTTTCTGGTTTTGGAACTGAGTCTAAAAGCAAGGCCATTCAGAATGATGCAATCAATGAGTCAGGTAAGAAAGCTAAAACTGAGAGCGACTGCAAAAATTGCATGAAAGACTGCAAGGCTTGTAGTACACTTGCTTACCTAAGCGGTAAAAAGACCGAAGAACTGACAAAAAGAGTCAGAGACGTTGAAGATCAGATCTTAAACCGTGACAAAATGTTAAAAGCTTCAAATGAACGATTAAAATAATTAAATGAGAAAATTGAAAATGATAAAAATGACGTAGAAAGAATTAGGAAAGAAAACGAAAAATTAATTCATGAAAATCGTCAACTTTCAGAAAATTTTGAGAAGCTAAAACGAACGGTAAAATATTCTGATGAAAGAAATGGTAAAACAACCAAAGAGAATCTTCAACTGTCAGGAGTTCTTAGAGTAAAAGAAGAGCAAATCAATCAACAACTGGATGAGATTGCTAAGTTGAAGCTTCAGTTTCAAGAAGCTAAAATCGAAAATGAACGCATTCAGTTGAAACTGAACAGTTACAACTCCGCAAGTTTTGTTCTTCAACATATCGTTCCTAAACCAATTGGGAAGAACAAAGCCGGCGAATATGTATACTTTGATGGAACCGGGGTTGGGTTTCATCAGGTTCCACCACCGGTATTAAACAATTTTTCAAAGAAAAAATCAGGGTTGGTTAATGATGAAGAAGAAAATGAAGTTAAGCTTCCAGACACAATTGATGTCACATTCACTTTATCTTCCGATGAAGATAGTGTCCAATCTGAAGTTGTGAAAAGCATGGTTGAAAATGTTTTAAAGTCTGAAAGTGACACTACTGAGGATGATGAATGCTTTTTGGACAAATATATTTCGAAATCAAAATCTAAAAACAACTTAAATGAAGAACCTAATTTTGTGATGTACAAGATGGCGGGATCTGATAAGTTGTATTCGGATCTTGAATTTCCGTTGGAAAATGTGAATGTGGACAAATTGAGAAATGTGTTCAAGTTGATTGAGATTTATGTGTCAGAAATTGAAGGTTTGAAACGTTCCACGAGGCAATTGAATTTTGAGAAAGAAAAATCTTACTATAAAAAACCTGTTGTACCACCACGTTTTTATAACAACAATCAAAACAGATGGTCGGGTGGTTATCAGGGTGGTAAGAAAAATCAAAGAAAGAATTTTCAAAACAAGAAGTTTGTTGAGGAAAAGGTGTTTGTAAAAAGCTCGAGTTCTCATTCCGAGCAAGAATATGAAATTTTTTCAAAATCAAATGAAGAATTTTTTGAAGAGAAGGCCTCATAGCCTCAGACCGAAGGCACAAGTCGGGAAGTGGATACCCGTACATGCTTTAAGCGCAACAAAGTTGGACACATTGCACGAAAGTGCACCAACTTAAAGCCTAAGTCTGAAGTTGTTGAGAGTCAGAAAAGGAAAGCTGATGCAAAAGGCAAAGCTCCAATGGTTGTTGAGAAGAAAGTTTTGAAAAAATGAAAACACCAAGATCAAAACTGAACCTGTTAAGAATGTGGTAACTAAAAATGACAAATTTTACAAAAAGGTTGCTACATCTCAACAAACTTGGAAGCCAAAATCTGAAGAAAAGAAAACAAGTTCTCCAAAACCAAAGGTTTCAGAGTCAGAAAAACAATCATCTTCTACCACTCCGGTAAAGATGAATGTTCCTTTGGATTACTATGAGAAACTTGAAAAACAAGAGTCTACTACTTCTGAAAAAAAGTATGTACCAAAGAAAGACCAATCATCTGGTCAACCTCCTAAAAATGATTTCTTTATATACAAAGAGGTTGAGATTGGATCTGAAGAGAGCTTAAAGATGAATGAGAAAAATTTTCCGCCACTTTACATTGCTAAAACTCAACTCAATGTCAAGTTACCTGAGTCCAAAGAGGCTTGGGTGGCATCAAAATCTAACTAAGTATTTGTGATATGTGCAGGAGCTTCCAAGATCCGTTTCACATTGGATTATGGATAGTGGAGGTTCTCGGCACATGACGGGGAAGAAAACCCTACTGTACGATGTTCGTGGGTTTAATGGAGTATATGTGGGATTTGAAGGCAATCAAGGTGGTCGAATAGTTGGTGAAGGAACTTTATCGAATGGTATTGTCACGTTTGAAAGAGTAAACTACATCGCCGAGCTTGAAAACAATCTTCTGAGCATCTTTCAGATCTGTGATCGTATGTATACAACGCACTCTACAGACAAAGAATGTTTGATTTTGAAACCAGGATTTGTTGTTCCCGAAGAGTGGGTTATCATGAGAGCACCGAGAGTCAATGATCTGTACGTGTTGGACATGAGCGTAGCAACTACTACCACGGGTCAGGCTCACTGTTTTATGTCAAGAGCAACAGAAAAAGAATCGAAATTATGGCATCGAAAGATGGGCCATATTCATTTACGAAAAATGAATCACCTGGTGCATAATGACTTAGTAACTAGTGTTCATGTGAAAGGTTTTCATCTGGAAGGGGACTGCATTAGCTGCATCAAAGGCAAGCAAAAGAAGAAATCACATCCTCAAAAGAAAGTCAACTCAGTTTCGAGACCGTTAGAGAGACTTCATATGGATCTTTTTGGAATGTCAAAAGCATAACCGGTGATCTCTACTGTCTTGTAGTAACTGATGATTTCTCCATATTTTCGTGGGTATCATTTTTGAAGACTAAAGATGAGACATTTGAAAGTTTGATGGCGTTGTTCAGAAAAATTGAAAACTTGTACCAAACTCGAATCAGAAGAATCAGAAGTGAGAATGGTACTGAGTTTAAGAACAACAAGATGGAAGAGTATTGTGATGAGAGAGGTATATTGCAAGAATTTAGTTCTCCTTACACTCCACAACAAAATGGGGTAGCTGAACGAAAGAACAGGACGCTAATTGAAACGGCCAGGACGATGCTTGCTGATTCGAAATTACCAGTCAATTTTTGGGCAGAAGCAGTGTCAGCCGCTTGCTATACACTCAACCGGGTTCTCATAGTGAAGAAATTCAACAAGACGTGTTTTGAGTTGATCAACAACCGCAAACCGAACCTGAAGTATTTAGAACCGTTTGGGTCTCCCTGCACAGTTCTAGAGCCTTTTGGAAAGTTTGGTGCAAAGAGCATTGAAGGAATATTTGTGGGTTACTCAAGTCCATTAAAGCGAGTCTTTGTTCCAAGCTTGAAGCGGATTATTGAAGCACACAATGATGAATGCCAAGGTTACACAATGCCACAGCAGAACCCAGGCGACTCATGGCACTTTAACTACGATACTCTATGGGATTCGTTTGACATAGAAGAAGAAGAACAAGAGTTCTTTGACGAGTTGGATATTCTAAGAGAGTATGAGTCATCACAAGAAAGGTTTCCAGCTGAGTATACTAGAAGTCGATGGCAAACTTTAAATGATGATGAAGCCGGTCCAAGTTATGCTAGAGAACATGATGATGTTCAACAATCTTCAGAACAAGAACACGCTCCTGAAAATCAGACGGCAGTTAATGATAATCTAGAATCTGATGACAGACCAATATTCGATCATGGTGATTCAGACTCTGAGGGGGAGCAGATCCAGATATCAAGTCAAACAATTCCGGTCAGTGAACAAGGTGCAAATCAGAATGTCACAAATTTGGAAGGCGAGGTAGATGTTCCAAGCGAGGTGATGCTGAGAACTCTTTCATACCATCCAGAGGAGTTGATTATTGGAGAATTGCAATCAGGCGTTTCGCATTAGACGACAAATTGACCAAGGCCTTACTTGTTTTTATTCTACAGTTGCTCCGTTACAAACTGATTTTCACTTAGTTGTTTTATTTCGCAGATTGAACCGCGAACATATAAGGAAGCACTAACTGAAGATTCTTGGGTTAACGCGATGCAAGAGGAGCTGAGTCAGTTTGAGAAGTTAGGAGTGTGGAAATTGGTAGACTTGCCTGATGGTCAAAGGAAGATAAACCCCAAGTGGGTGTTCAAGTGTAAAAGAGACGACAGAGGGGTTATTATTCGTAACAAAGCTCGACTCGTAGTCCAGGGTTTTAGTCAGCAGGAGGGAATAGATTTCACCGAAGTATATACTCTGGTTGCTAGACTTGAAGCGATCAGAATCTTCCTAGCATTTGCATCTTGGAAAAGTTTTAAAGTTTATCAGCTAGATGTTAAATCGGCGTTTCTCTATGGGAAGGTAAAAGAGGAGGTATATGTCGGACAGCCACCGGGCTTTACCGATCCAATCCACAAAGACAAGGTCTATTTACTGGATAAAGCGCTGTATGGTTTACACCAGGCCCCGAGAGCCTGGTACGAGACATTGTCTCAACATTTGCTAGCCAACAACTTCATCCATGGAAAAGTGGATGCCATTCTCTTCACCAAAGAAGTCGATGGACATCTTCTGATAGTTCAGATATACGTGGACGACAATATTTGGGTCAACAAATGAAAATCTGTGCAAAGATTTCGAAAGAGTTATGAAGCAGAAATTTGAAATGTCATCGATGGGTGAGATGAAATTCTTCTTGGGACTTCAGGTTGATCAACTACCCAAAGGAATTTTCATACATCAGACGAAGTATGTTCATGATATCTTAGAGAAATTTGGGATGTCAGGATCTACTCCAGCTTCCACCCCGTTAGCGACGAACCATGGGATAAATCCTGATCTCACCGGAGAGAAGGTAGATGAAACGTTATATCGTTCCATTTATCGGATCGCTGATGTATTTGACAGCTTCAAGACCCGATATTATGTATCCAACCTGCCTCGCAGCGCGGTTTCAGTCAAACCCCAGAGCTTCGCATATGGTGATTGTGAAACGGATATTACGCTACCTGAAAGGAACTCCATCATTGGGGTTGTGGTATCCAAAAGAAGGCGACTTTACGCTTGAAGGGTATTCTGATTCTGATTTCGGTTGCTGCAAAGTTAACGCTAAATCAACAACAGCGGGATGTCAGTTTTTCGGACCACGTTTGGTCACATGACAATGTAAGAAGCAGACCTCTGTAGCTTTATCGACATGTGAAGCCGAGTATGTATCTGCTAGCAGTTGCTGCTCTCAGATCTTGTGGATCCAGCAACAGATGCGAGACTACGGTTTGCAATTTCTTAACACCCCTATCTTTGTTGATAATGAAGCAGCAATAAACATAACAAAAAATCTTGTTCATCACGCTAAAATGAAACACATTGAAATTCGTCATCACTTCATTCGCGATTGTTTCGAGAAGAAGTTGATACGAATTGAGAAAATCCACACTGACGAGCAAAAAGCTGATTTACATACCAAAGCGTTTGATAAAAATCGTTTTCAATATTTGTTAAAATTGAATGGTATGAAGCTTTTATCGGTGTTGGAGGAAATTCTTGGCGATGATGAAGGTACCACTGTAGATGATGTTGAGAAGCAATCTGCAATGGTTTGTCAATTTTTTACTTGTTTTGGTATTTAGGGGGAGTATAGGGTAATTTTTTTTTTCAGAAAATACAAAAACAATAAAAAATTCAAAATCACAAAAACATGAGATATTTTTAAAATCCAAAAAACAATAGAAAAATGAAAAAGAGCATGTGTAAAAAGGGAAAATGATAGTACATCGGCTTGACAGTTACAATATGCTAAAGATATGTAAAGTTTAAAAGTCTTAAATATGTCTCGCTGATGATATGCCGATAGGTTTTTACACATTTAGTAGGTTTGTTCGGGATATAAACCTAAATCATTACTTACTTATTTCGTGGGGAACACTACTTGGATATATAGGTAACCCCTGAAATTTCATTTGAAAGATCCCTCTTTCTGAGATACTAGGTCTTTATACTCAGTGATATCTGGGGTATTATCCCGGGACTTCTGATTTTGCGGAAGCAATGGCCTAGTCCCCGTATAATACTTTACTGCTGCTTGAAATAAAAGCTCGCCCTTAGCATAAAAATGATGAAACATTGAAAAATGCTAATCATGTGCTGTTGTAAAAAAGATACTCTAAAGGGGACCCACTTAAAGTCAAAGTCGTCATCTCTCTGATTTTGCGAAAGCAATAGCCTGAGCTCTCACGGCCCTCGCATTTAACCTCTTACATATATCATCTGTGGTATACTCACCTGTAAGACTGAATATTGGGATCTGGATACGGGAGTATAGTCAAGAGGTGGGACACATGAATGAGTTTAAGTTCTTAATACACCTAATCCGTATCCTGGACAGATTGAAATTTGTGTGAGAACTTAAGAGGACCAGTATATCGACAATCTAAGAGAATTGTTTAATTCTAAGTATGCAATCAAAGCTTAACGGTACTTGTGACTTGTCGACAACTGATATGATTCCCTAACACGCTCACCAAAAATATGTTTGTAAATAGTTTATTTTTACTACATTTCATTTCTGTTTAGCATTCTAGTCTAGAAACTTTATTCAAAATCCAAAAAGATTTTACATTTCTGCTTTATTTTCCGACAAACCATAGTGGAAAGCTGATCTTCAGATTCACAGTTTGAGGAAGATGCAGGAAGTTTCTGAGCAGGAATATGAGTTGGGAGCTTATCATGTTAAACTTGTGAAAATGAAAAGTCAAAACAAGTTCATTAAGTTGAAACTTGTAATTTTCAAAAATAAAGTTTTTTTTTGTTTAACAAAAATCAGTTTGGTTTTATCTCCAGATCAACCAAGGTCATTAAATTGGACTTGGTAGATAAATTAAGTTTTCAGGGTCATTAATTTTCATTCCGTTCATTTTCGTTTCTGAAGAATATCCATCGAGGGAAATGAATATTCTTGATGTTTCCTTCATTTCCGTTTCTGAAGAATACCCATTGAGGAAAATGACTCATTCCCTTCATTTTCGTTTCTGAAGAATATCCATCGAGGGAAATGAATATTCTTGATTTTTCCTTCATTTCTGTTTCTGAAGAATACCCATTGAGGAAAATGACTCATTCCGTTCATTTTCGTTTCTGAAGAATATCCATCGAGGGAAATGAATATTCTTGATTATTCATTCATTTTCGTTTCTGAAGAATACCCATTGAGGAAAATGACTCATTCCGTTCATTTTCGTTTCTGAAGAATATCCATCGAGGGAAATGAATATTCTTGATTATTTGTTCATTTTCGTTTCTGAAGAATACCCATTGAGGAAAATGACTCATTCCGTTCATTTTCGTTTCTGAAGAATATCCATCGAGGGAAATGAATATCCTTGATTTTTCCTTCATTTTCATTTTTAAAGATTGTTCGTTGAGAGAAATGACAGGATTATGCCTTGCATAATCTTTGATGGGTTATTCTACGCAAATAGATAAACACCCTAGATTCCATGAAAGGCAATTATTTAACACAGCGTCACAGACAGACTCCTACGAATAAATTTCGGGATGAAATTTCCTAAAGTAGGGGAGACTGTGACACCTGTGCCTCTGCGACCATCAAACAAATAAAAAACCAATGAAATATTGTATTTCATACTTGGGATTTGTATAAATATGTGTATCTTTTGCACATATCAATTCTTGTTTGATTTCAAGCTTTAAATCGCTTTCTGGAAGGTTATACGCGCACTGATGCGTAAATATAACCAGTTTAATGCAAAGAACACTCCGGAATAGTGAAATAGGCTTAACATACCTTAAATAACCTTTACATAACTTAGAAATAAGTTTTGGAGGGTTTGGTGTGGCGAAATCAAGTTTATTCGCTTACAGGGACTAATTTTGACAAACTGTGAAAGTATACCGATTTGTACTGTAACGAACATTCAGGAACATGTCCATAAGTTAAACATACCCTAAATATCCTTTACATAGCTTAGAAATAGGCTTTGAGGGGTTACGTGTGCTAAAATAAACTTTTTGGTCATTTAGGGACTAAAAACGTCAAAAAGTGCATAAGTTTGCATTTTCGCGCATATCTTACGTTCTGAATACATACGGACATCCAAAACTTTATGTAATCATTAAAATATTTTATTTTAGTGATTGGCATGATAAAATTCCTTTCGTCGCATAATTTGGATCGTTTTTCGCATTCGTTCGCATTTCGTCGTAATTAACCGAACAACGCAAACGTACGACCAAACGAACCGACATCCGAGATATTTTTGAGCATGTTTCATGTTCCCTATACTTTAACTTCATTTTAGAGCCTTGAAATGGGATTAACGGGGCTTAAACGTGTCAAAAATGCATCAAAAACCATGTTTTGCACATTCAGGGACCAAAATTGACAATCTGCCATAGTTATCTTAGGAAGGGACCAAAATGAAAAATCTAAATTCCAGCTTGTTCCAGCTGTTCCCCTCATTTTCACATGGTTTTAATGAAACTAGGGGCTCCCATGGTTTCACAAAACCATGGGCACATGTGTACGGATGAGATCGAAGCTCGTTTTACGATGAACGATCTTAACGGTTGTGCAAAAACTATAAATACCCCATCCATCTCATTGTTGAAACTCACATTTGATCTGATATTTCTCTAAGTTGAGGTGCTTTCACTTCATACCTGAGAATAATCGGGTCAAACTTCCGTTCTTAGACCTTTTGTAAGTCCTCTTTCGTTCTTTTTCGCGTGAAAGTCAAATTGTGTTTGACTTTCTGCTTTGACCAGTTTATGGTCAACATGAAGTTCGTTTGAACTTCATAACATAAGCGTAATCGCGATGGTTTTAGTCTCTTGTGACTATACCTACTGATTACCACGTTATCTAGGCATAGTGGCGAGTCGTCGTTTCGGCAAAAATGTGTATTCTTGCGTATTTTGTAACCAAACTACTTTTTGGTATCAAAACCGTTTGTTTTGATACCAAACCTGTTTTCAAATCTCGTTAAGCATGTTTTAACATGTTTAGCTTGTCAATTTAGGTTTAGTGCTTATGTAGGGTCGTAAGGTAAGCGGTCTAAACAACCGCTTATACTTTCGAACCCAACCCGTTTGGTCGATCATTTGGATCCGACCAAACACATTAGGTGACCATAGTTGTATAGGGAATAACCTTCCGAGGTTATACCTTATGGTCACTACGTTTAGCTAGTTGTATGACAGGTAGTTTATATGCGTTAGGAAAATTACCAAAATGCCCTTTTTATGCATAAATTCATTTTAAGCATATATAACCTAAAATTTGACATCTAAACTGATTAGGCAACATTATTAGACATGTTAAGGCATATAATACTTGTCATAGGACTAGTTAGGCGTTCCGAACACGTTTTACGCGAACGACGCGTTAAAGTGGCGTAAGCTACCTAAACGGGTCATAATGGGTCGTAAGCACTTAGGTTAGGTTTCATTTTAGTATGTAGGCTTTGTTAAACCATATTACATGAGTTCCTATACTCATTTGGTTTACGAAACCTCATTCTATCTGATCTTCCGATTTAGGTCCGTTTATTTACATAATTACCTATATTAGGTGTCGTTTGATTCCGTGATCCCTCTAGCTTTGCTTGGTTGTTATTCAAGACTTCTAAGCATCCTCAAGTGAGTACATAGACCCCTCTTTTACTGTTTTCAAATTGTTTTGGGGTGAAACACATGTGCCTACTTGTTACTTTCATGCTTTCCATGTTTTCATATCATATACTTGCTATGTTCATTAGTACACTATTAGTACATGATTTCATTATGTTTTGCTGTGTATGTTCACTTAACATGCTAGCCCATTGTTTTACATTTTGAACTATTCGAACCATTTGTAACCATTTGATGTATGTGAACCATTGGTAATCATTTGATATATGTGAACCATTTGTAACCATTTGATTGATGTGAACCATTTGTAACCATTTGATATATGTGAACCATTTATAACCATTTGATTGATGTGAACCATTTGTAACTGTTTGAACCGTTGGGTTAGGGAAGTGATTAGGTAACGGGGCGGGTGTAATGTGTTAAAAGCATGGTGGATACGCCGCTGGTACTTCCTATATATAAGTGCTTTTAACACATTATATATCGTTGCGTTATCTAGATCACTTGGGTAAACGATTTTGAAACAATGTCACCTAATTATGTTTTCTGAATAATATAAACCATACGAGTCTTATTAACGAGTTTCTACGAGATGTTTTACGATTTGATTTAATAAGACAAAATGTTTTGGAGTTAAGAATCATGGCTACGAGATTTTATAAATCATATCCAACTTGATTTGAGTTGGTTAATTACATCGCAATACTATACTTTTCAAAATAAGGTTTTTAAATAAGTATTGCAACATGTAAAACGAGTCATGAATCTGACACTCACATAAAACCTATGTACTCGCCGGCATTTTTATGCTGACGTATTTTCACATGTGTTTCAGGTAACATAGTTGATGATATTTGATGATGATATTGATGCACGCTCACATAGGAACGGACGAGGCCTTAGCGACTTAATAACAATAAACGTCTATTTGTTCATGTTTTGTTTATAATTCCAATGTAACGTAGTACATTTAATTAAATAAAACGAAATTGTTTAATCCATGGTTGTGAAACAATGATTCTGTTACAACACTCCCCGACGTTTCCGCCATGTTTTGTTGTTTTACGTGGTCGGGGTGTGACAGAAAAGTTTCTTGAAACTGATTACAATAATAAAGAAGTCAAACGGTGAATAGATTGTAATATCAGATTTCTGAGAAGCAGGAAATAGATTTGAACCTGTGAAGACTAAAATAACAGATTGTTGAGAGGGGGAGTCTAAAGACATAATTCGGATCAACATTCAAGGGGGAGTTTGAAGATTGTCAAAGTCAGGATCAAATGCTAGCTGCTGATGCTGTTAAAGTCAAAAGAATCAAGAGATCTGATCAAGAGAATTAGAGATTGAAGGATGCTTTCAGTGTCAAATCAATTTGAAAGAGAGACAAGACTGATCAAGACTGAAGACTCGATCCTAAAGACTTCGTCAACATCCAAGGGGGAGTCTGTTGGTGCATAAATGTCTGTTAACTTCATCTTGTATCGAGTCGTGTGTCTAGATAGGATAAACTAGGGTCCAGCAGGTCGGAAAACAAGTTTTGGATGTTAAGGGTAATTTCACACGAAATAGCAAGTGCTATTTCGCACGAAATAACACAAGGTAATTTCGCACGAAATAGCAAGTGCTATTTCGCACGAAATTACAACCCCTATATATACCCAACCTGCTGATTCATTTGTAACGATCGAGATTTCAGAGCCGAGGTGCTGCCAGTTTGTCAAACGATCAGGATTGCTTTGAAATCATCAATAAAAGGATAATTAAGAGGAATTAAGTTGTTTCACGTCTATATCATTGATTCCGCCTTTAAAATGGATCATAAACTCTTCTGATTGACTCGTTCGGGTCACACGACGATCCAACACAATAATATCAAAATAAGCACAAGTTCCGACAAACATCGATTATCAAACGTTGTTCATAGACTAAGTTAACTAGGTGAGTTTCTAAGCTTCATCCTAGCTCGATTCCATGTTTTCAGCATCCTATCAGCCTGCAACATGTATTAAAATAGATTCAGTACAAAAATGTGCCGGCGAGTATACAAGTTTAAGTAATAGCATAATAGATTAAAACAACTCATATCCACGATGTAAGAATAAAAATAGTTTCAGCCGTGCTAGTGTCGCAGTCCACGCAGTGATAGACCAAGTATCCCGATGCTTTAGTGTTTACCCAAGACTCAAGGTAAACTAGAATCCTCCTAACAATTACCCCTGAGAATAATGGGAGAGGTGCATCTCCTATAGCGCTACTATTGTTAAGGCGGAACTACACACCCTGGATTAAACGTCACATAGCACAAATAGAATACTAGAATGCACAAGTTTTCACGTACACGTACGATAGAGTTTAGCTTGCAAAAGTATCAAGTTTCGTAGTTTATAGAATACATGTTACATCCCAAAGTTTAAAGCAAAAAGGGATCGAGTATACTCACAGTGATTGCTTAACAGTTATACTGTTATTGGATCAAAGGGAGCTCTTTTAGAATTAGCCTGATAGATTACAACAGATAAGAGTCGGGCAGAATAACGAGATTACGCAAAGTGTCGGAACAGTCACTGGATCGGATGGTTGTCCGATCGGATGGATATCCGATCGGATTGCCAGTCGATCGAGTGACTAATGTGAGAGGGAACGGATGACTGCCCAATTGGATGGCTGTCTGATCGGGTGGTCACTCGATCCAAGTATCAAGTTTAGTGTGTTGGTCACCTCGATCGGATGGCAGCTCGATCGGATGGCTATCCGATCGAGTTGCCACTCGATTGAGATTTCCAAAGTTCCAAGTTTCTGAAAAAGGTTCTAAGTCCTGAGCACTAGACAACTGCTGTCATATCGAGTGGCTGTTCGATCGGATGGTCATCCGATCGGATTGCCACTCGATCGAGTGATCCTTTTCCCGTTGTAATTTTGTGAAATTTCTAAGTTTCTAGATTAACGATGACGGCACGGGACGTATTGAGACAACGGTAAACTCATCATCTTTCATTCGTTTTGATCGGGTGGGAATCACCCCTGTCCGGTCAGTCGTCTGTTTACAACAGTTTATGTCGGAATCCTGTAACACCCCGAAAAATTACGTCCAATAATGTATTGACACGTGTCATAAGCTTTGAACGTGTGAAAGAATACTCTAGAAGGACTAATATTGACAAACAAAGAAACTATGTGAATTTAAGGGTTCAAAATGTCAACAATGGATAAATATACTTTACTATAACCCTACATGATGTTTATAACCTTAAACGAATAAATCATAGATTGTACGAAGCTAATTGTGAAAGAAAGTGAGAAATTTCAAACTACAGGGGTTAAATGTGTCAATATGTTTAAAGTATACCTCTGAGTGACCGTTTAGCAAACCCAAAGTTTTGTAATGATAAAATATACTCACGAGAATAAGTGATAAAAATTTCACCAAGTTTCGTTATCGTATGAGAAAGTTATGATAAAATTCGTGTATGAGGGGTTAAAAGCGTCAACGTTGAAATCTATGACTTTTCGGGTAGTCAAAAGCTAACCAAGGACTTAACAAAGTTGGTATGAGTATTGAAGCCCTTAGAATTCAATTAAGAGGGCCCAAAGTGCAAGAAATAAAGGAAAAATCAAGTTTGGAAGTGCGGGGACCAAAACTGCAATTATTTGAAAATGTGCATGTGCTGATGTCTGCCTTGAGGACCTCAAAGCTGGGGACCTTGAGGTCCGTAAGCTAGTGCCCAGCATCAAAAATTCGACAGACAGCTGCCTGTTGCTGTGTAACCGACTTAAGTTGATCTTATCTGCATTTGTGAGCACTCCCTACATGTTTTATAGTCCCTAGGACACATGTTGATGATCCATGAACATTGGTAGAGTAATTTGTCATGTTTACAAGCCAATACATTCACTATATAAAACCCGAATGTTTGTGTTCATTCTTCCATTCATCATCTGATCAACTTCTGGAGCATAAGGATCATTCTCAATCATCCTAAATCGATCATTAGACTTGTGTAAGTACCCTTGATCTTCTCTAATTCGGTTATGCTTAGTTTATAGTCTAGAAATCAAACCGTCGTAACTACGGTTTGACTTCGCGATAAATCACAATCGGTTCAGAGTATTGTCGAATCAAAAGTTGTTATAAGTTGGTATTTATATGGTTAATAAACCCCTAAAAGGGCACTCACTGATTCGAATCCTAACTAGGTCGTTTGTCGAGTCCAAGGTTGTCCGAAAAAGTCAACAGAAACCTTAATCGCATATTTAACAACACGGAAGACGTGTAACCTATTTTATCAGTCATACAACTTGAAAATAAGTATAATAACTTGTCTAAGCTTGTTTGATTCGACAACTTTATGTTTTGAACCGATTCGGAACCGAGAGACGCAAAAGTTTGACTTTTGCTTTGACCTCAGTTCTGACCCGATTTATATAGGTTTAGACATGCCTTAAAGTTCCATTAGGACCTAGTTGCATGTGTGTATAAGCCTCTGCGTTTATACCACTCGAATCCCAAATCGTCCGATGTTTTCGTTAAACGCCTAAATATTGACCGTAATGCCCTTATGAACATAAAACGAGATTTTTGGAAATATGAAAGTAAAATAATCTTAGTTACTGATTATTAGACATGTCTGTAAATTTTCACATCAAGCGGAGGTCCAGATTAGGAGTTATGCTTAATGACGTAATTATAGCGATTCTTAGTAATTAAATGACGTCATTAGCGTAACGCCTATCTAAAACCCATTTTTGACACCAAAACTTTTACCCACTGATGTGATATAATATTTTGGGATTTTTGAAGATTTTTAATTATTTTTAAAACTGATCATAAGCTAGGTTAATCGTCTCGATTCGGTTAATACCAAAAATACCCTTTTCGGCCATAAAATGAGTTTTACAAATCCTTTTAACGCCAATCCAATTGCTACTGATTTTAAATAATAAATGGAGTATTTTGAGCCTGTTTATTTGATCAGAAAACTCAGAATCATATTTTAACCCGTACATCGCTTAAAACGACTTTATACGCGTATTTAACGCATAGTTTGGGTTTAAAACTATTTTAGTATATAAGACTTATTACCAAAGGTTATAACCTGTTAAAATAAGCTATTTTACTGATCAACTCAGACCCGGATCACAGGTGTCTAATTAAACCCTTATATAATCTTTAAAATGACCAAAATGCCCCTGCGGGGCTTATAAAGAGATTAAACTCGTTTTGGGCATCATGGGTGATATCCTACTGATATCATGACTTATTTAAGGCGTGTTAACTTAGGAAACCTGTTTAGGACTCTTATGGTTACCCGTTACGCTTCATACGCGTTCGGTTCGGTTTATGTAACTAGTTTACATAAACTAGCCGAAACGGGTCAAACCTTATCGGTTTTATCTCAAAATCCAGAATGTGTATCATATACCCATATTAAGCAAGTCTTCAAACTTTTCGGGTCTAAATCACATTCTATCCGGTCTTCGCTTAATCGTGCGTACGAACCGTATCTTTCTGTAAGACTAACCGGTCTAAGCTTAGGCTTAATTAAAGACCCGTTAGCATTCTAATTAGTTATTTATACCATCATTCCAGACTAGAGCTTTCCGGTAAATTGTACCTACGCTTGCTTAAGTGAATACGGCTGAGTTATAAATTTCTGCTATATAAGACAGGAGCTAGCTCAGGTAAATACTCTTAACTTATTTTCCCTATTACGGGCTTGGGATACGGTAATATAAATACCGCATGTTCAGGTATGGGATTCAAAGACCAATGAGTCGGGAAATCCAAATAACCTGTTTTAATTCGTATTGCTTGACTGAAACATTGGGGATTAATGCGACCGTGTCCTGGATATCCTTGACTCATGATTTGCAATGGCCACGACCTAAGCACGGGGTGTAGGCATACACCTGACAGATGCCATATGTTTATACCAATATGGAATTCCCAATAGGGGAATAGTGGTGTGTCGGTTAATCATGAACCGGCATAGATTCGGGCCCCACATGTAGAGCAA
Source organism: Helianthus tuberosus (assembly GCA_030545235.1). Taxonomy (NCBI): domain Eukaryota; kingdom Viridiplantae; phylum Streptophyta; class Magnoliopsida; order Asterales; family Asteraceae; genus Helianthus; species Helianthus tuberosus. The sequence continues at coordinate 7,558,172 of CM060434.1, read as the reverse complement.
GTTATGTAAAACTGATAACATGAAATATAGTTTGTCTCAGGTATAAAATATTAATTTTGCCTTGTGCATTCTAATCAAAGTGTCGAAACATTTACGTGTCTTGTGCACCTAAACAAATTTTCATAAACATTTTTAAATGAGTCGGTTGAGTGTATTTACCAGTGAAAACTGACGTATTTTCAAAAGTCTAAGTGGCAGGTACAAGTACGTAATAGGCTGGAAGCGGCTCAGGACGTTAATAAGGAATCTTGCAAGTTCTAGGCGTCTAAAGTCTGTTGAACAATGTTTACGTTTTATGATCCGCCTGTGGATCCTTTACCTTCCGTTGTAATACTTGGATATTACTTTATATTCGGATTGTAATATATTTATCTTTTGCTTCCGCTGTGCATTTAAATATTGTGTTGTTTGACTATGATGTTGCCAACCACGTCACGATACTCCCCACCGGGCCCACCGGTGACACGTGGAAATTTGGGGTGTGACAGGTTGGTATCAGAGCCAACACTGAGTGAATTAAACACTAGCCTTTTTGTGTTTAATCTCAGTTACACAGTTGCACATTCTTGAGTCTAGACGAGAACATAGGACAAATTCAAATTTGCTTCATTTTGTCCTTATTTGGTTCCTTTGTTATTTATACGATTAGCTCTTGTATGGGCGAGTCATTTTCGGTAGAAGTCCCGATTAGGGCAACCATATACTTGTTTAGATTTTTAAAGGAACGATTATATTTAAAACATCATTCCTATATTATCAGATCTACCATTATAATAAAATGGCAAAATCTAAAAGGACAAGACCTAGCCATATATCACATTAAGACAGGGCCAAGATGGTAGTTCCACAATTAGATTCAGATCCTTATTAACATCTCGATTTAAAATTTTGTTCTGCGTTAATTATTAAAAAGAATCTTAAAGGTAAAACCTAGCCTAAATGTCACTTCATACAAGGCCGAGATGGTAGAACCTATTCCAGAGATTCAAATCCTTATTAAACATATGAAAGCATAATTACATGCTCGACAAAGTGTGATACGATAAAATCACATAAGTCATTTTGATGGGGTTATTCTAAATCCTTATTTATATAATCATCCCATATGGATGAAGTGCCCACGGGCTATAATTAACGTCCTCTGAGACTAAAAGACAATGGTAGCCTGCAACTCCCTGTCAAGAAAAGGTAATGAACTTTAATTCACACCTTAATGCCTCGATTCTTAGAAATCATGGCTTATAAATTAATCTGTCCATGTGACTAGGCCTTATGTGCTAATAAAACCGTTATTGTTTTATAATTAGGATAAATTATATTAGAAATCCTAAATTAATGTGAGTAATCAATTAACCAAAGATGGTCTACGCTTACCACGGTTAATAAATTGCCATAAAAGACAATTCTATAATAAACTCACCAATAGACTATTGTCGATATGTTACAATTCAAGCAATATGGCAGACTCAAACGAGGTCAACAGTCACCCAGGGATAGTGAATGATAATGCCCGAGTAAACGTAGCGGGTGCAGAATTACAGGCCATGATAGATGATGCCGTTAATCGAGCTATGGATAGACAGCTCCATGAATCCAGTGGTACCCATGCAAGGACCCAATCTGCACTACACTCCAGAACACCCTCCAGGACCCACAATGCCCACAACAGTGATTCTCACCACTCCTCGAATCAAAGGAGTAATCCATCCCAAAGAGTCGTACAGAACCAAGAACCTCGTAATAGGGGTTGCACCTATAAATACTTCGTGTCGTGCAAACCCAGGGACTTCAATGGGGAAAAAGGAGCTGTTGATTGCATGACGTGGATGGATGAAATGGATACTGTGGTGGATATTAGTGGTTGCCATAATAGGGATATTGTGAAATTTGTGTCACAATCTTTCAAAGGAGAGGCATTAGCTTGGTGGAAATCTTTGATCCAAGCTACAGGGAAAGTCCCGTTATATAATATGACCTGGGAACAGTTCATGACGCTGATCAAAGAAAACTACTGCCCTCAACACGAGGTTGAGAAGATTGAGACTGAATTCTTGACTTTAGTCATGGAGAACTTAGATTGTCAAGCATACCTTACAAGTTTCAATACCAAGTCTCGATTGGTTCCTTATTTGGTCACACCGGAACCAAAGCGAATTGCTCGCTTCATTGGGGGTTTAGCCCCAGAAATAAAGGCAAGTGTGAAAGCATCGAGACCTACTACCTTCAGGTCAACGACAGAATTGTCGCTAGCTCTCACACTCGATGTGGTTAGAAACAAGGCTGCCAAGGCCTCTGAAGATGGGAAGCGTAAAAGGGAGGAGAATAACTCCCAGAATCCTAAGAAGAACAAATCCGAGTTCAACAATGACCAACAGGATTCCGACAAGAAACCTACATGCAAAACTTGCAAAAGAAGACACTGGGGACAGTGTCGATCAAACCAAAAGATAAAGCAATGTGGCATCTGCAAAAGAACTGGCCACCAGTCCCACGAATGTAGGGACATAAAGAATGCAAGCTGTTTCAGATGTGGTGAAAAGGGCCACATCAGTACTAATTGCCCGGAGGCTGCCCATGGGGGGGCAGCTAAGTCTGGGATGGATAAGAAAGGAAACGCCTAAACTACCAGTTGAAGGCCAGAGACAGTGCATATCAATAATAAGGTACGTCCTTACCTTTTAGCATCAATTGTATCTGCTAAGTATTTTTACGTTAATGTAAGGGATATTAAACCTTTAGTAAACCATAAGCTTAGCAAACTTTTGATTACATTCATAAGAACTTCAGATATTAAAAATGAGGCATAATTTACCAATGGAGTCTTTAATGACCCTCTCTCCCATCCTCGGAGATAATCCTTCCATAAGAATCTGGAGTACTCTTCCCCAAAAAGAGTACGACAATATATATTATTTTATTTTATTTTCTCATTGTTTTTCTATCTTCTGCGAATGCCTAACTATGTTTGATAAAAGTGCCATATGAGGATTGGCGTATCTTAGTGTGTCCCATAGATTGCTTCCATGCCTGATCAGTATGGAGGTTTAATGCATGGAACCCCTGAGATATCCCAATGGTCGTATTGTGCTAAAGTCGACTAGTAGTATTCAAAGAAGATATCCAATATAAAATGTCCTTATAAGTATCTCTACTTAAGACATCTTTGCTATTGTAAAGAGAATGTGTCATGTATCTGACATCGACATCGACAGATGAACCAAAGCCTGAAAATACAGACATCTCTACCATCTCTGTGTGTCATAATTATCTTCTTTATAAGATTTACCATGTTTACCTTTTTAGAGGCAAGAGGATGTTAGGACAAACATCCCGCTTAGGGCAGCAATAATTGTAAAAGCCTTATATCTGTTAGTACCAACGGAATAGGAATAACTAAGAGCCAAATCGATAAGTTTTTAGAGAAGGTTTCTTAAAGCCAAAATTCAAAGTTCTAAGAACACCGATTTTTAGTAAATAAGAAAGACGGTTCATTTTGCTTGTGCATTGATTACCGCAACCCTAATTAGGCAACAATTAAGAATCGCCATCGGCTGCCCAGGATCGTCGATCTGTTCGACTAACGGCAAGGATTAGCTATTCCCTAAACATTAGCTAAGCAGTGGTTGGAATAACCATCTCACCTTAAAAATAAAGCTTTTCTATAATAATGGATATGTAAGTATTAAGGCTACTCCTTTGGAGACCTTGTATAGATGGAATGTTAAATGTCTAGGGTGAGATAGAGAATTGGTAAGTCCAATTATCAAGATCTGAAAGTTGCCTGGGGAACAACAAATAAGATTATACAAATCCATAATCGATTGTAGGTTGCCAGTATATGGCAAGAAATCGACGAGTTATGAAAATAGCAAACTTCCTAAGTTCTTGTTAGGGAATATAGTTTAACAAAAGATATCACCCAGGAAGGGTGTACCAAATTTGTGAAATTATCAGGCTAGTTAAGCTCTGAATATATGGAAATCATTCGAAGGAAATTGAATGTATCAAGATCAAGTAGCTTGTAAGCTAAAACCTACTTAAGGAGTTTGACGGAGCTCGCAATACATTGCACAATAGTGACTGGAGGATGTGTTCCGCCAATAAGTCAAGAAGCACTATCACATAATGATATGCAGAATTATGATATGATGAGCATCCTGTATCAATTGAGGATCGACAGGTCAAGAAGCTCCAAAAGGATACATACGCCTAATATAAGAGCCACTATGGGAGCTTGGAAAGACTCCAGATATGCTATAAAAGTTAAGTCCCTTATGCGACAAAGAGTACTTCCAGCATTTTAACAAATCTCGAGGTCGAGATTTCTTTTAAGGGGGTGAGGATGTAACACCCCGAAAAATTACGTCCAATAATGTATTGACACGTGTCATAAGCTTTGAACGTGTGAAAGAATACTCTAGAAGGACTAATATTGACAAACAAAGAAACTATGTGAATTTAAGGGTTCAAAATGTCAACAATGGATAAATATACTTTACTATAACCCTACATGATGTTTATAACCTTAAACGAATAAATCATAGATTGTACGAAGCTAATTGTGAAAGAAAGTGAGAAATTTCAAACTACAGGGGTTAAATGTGTCAATATGTTTAAAGTATACCTCTGAGTGACCGTTTAGCAAACCCAAAGTTTTGTAATGATAAAATATACTCACGAGAATAAGTGATAAAAATTTCACCAAGTTTCGTTATCGTATGAGAAAGTTATGATAAAATTCGTGTATGAGGGGTTAAAAGCGCCAACGTTGAAATCTATGACTTTTCGGGTAGTCAAAAGCTAACCAAGGACTTAACAAAGTTGGTATGAGTATTGAAGCCCTTAGAATTCAATTAAGAGGGCCCAAAGTGCAAGAAATAAAGGAAAAATCAAGTTTGGAAGTGCGGGGACCAAAACTGCAATTATTTGAAAATGTGCATGTGCTGATGTCTGCCTTGAGGACCTCAAAGCTGGGGACCTTGAGGTCCGTAAGCTAGTGCCCAGCATCAAAAATTCGACAGACAGCTGCCTGTTGCTGTGTAACCGACTTAAGTTGATCTTATCTGCATTTGTGAGCACTCCCTACATGTTTTATAGTCCCTAGGACACATGTTGATGATCCATGAACATTGGTAGAGTAATTTGTCATGTTTACAAGCCAATACATTCACTATATAAAACCCGAATGTTTGTGTTCATTCTTCCATTCATCATCTGATCAACTTCTGGAGCATAAGGATCATTCTCAATCATCCTAAATCGATCATTAGACTTGTGTAAGTACCCTTGATCTTCTCTAATTCGGTTATGCTTAGTTTATAGTCTAGAAATCAAACCGTCGTAACTACGGTTTGACTTCGCGATAAATCACAATCGGTTCAGAGTATTGTCGAATCAAAAGTTGTTATAAGTTGGTATTTATATGGTTAATAAACCCCTAAAAGGGCACTCACTGATTCGAATCCTAACTAGGTCGTTTGTCGAGTCCAAGGTTGTCCGAAAAAGTCAACAGAAACCTTAATCGCATATTTAACAACACGGAAGACGTGTAACCTATTTTATCAGTCATACAACTTGAAAATAAGTATAATAACTTGTCTAAGCTTGTTTGATTCGACAACTTTATGTTTTGAACCGATTCGGAACCGAGAGACGCAAAAGTTTGACTTTTGCTTTGACCTCAGTTCTGACCCGATTTATATAGGTTTAGACATGCCTTAAGTTCCATTAGGACCTAGTTGCATGTGTGTATAAGCCTCTGCGTTTATACCACTCGAATCCCAAATCGTCCGATGTTTTCGTTAAACGCCTAAATATTGACCGTAATGCCCTTATGAACATAAAACGAGATTTTTGGAAATATGAAAGTAAAATAATCTTAGTTACTGATTATTAGACATGTCTGTAAATTTTCACATCAAGCGGAGGTCCAGATTAGGAGTTATGCTTAATGACGTAATTATAGCGATTCTTAGTAATTAAATGACGTCATTAGCGTAACGCCTATCTAAAACCCATTTTTGACACCAAAACTTTTACCCACTGATGTGATATAATATTTTGGGATTTTTGAAGATTTTTAATTATTTTTAAAACTGATCATAAGCTAGGTTAATCGTCTCGATTCGGTTAATACCAAAATACCCTTTTCGGCCATAAAATGAGTTTTACAAATCCTTTTAACGCCAATCCAATTGCTACTGATTTTAAATAATAAATGGAGTATTTTGAGCCTGTTTATTTGATCAGAAAACTCAGAATCATATTTTAACCCGTACATCGCTTAAAACGACTTTATACGCGTATTTAACGCATAGTTTGGGTTTAAAACTATTTTAGTATATAAGACTTATTACCAAAGGTTATAACCTGTTAAAATAAGCTATTTTACTGATCAACTCAGACCCGGATCACAGGTGTCTAATTAAACCCTTATATAATCTTTAAAATGACCAAAATGCCCCTGCGGGGCTTATAAAGAGATTAAACTCGTTTTGGGCATCATGGGTGATATCCTACTGATATCATGACTTATTTAAGGCGTGTTAACTTAGGAAACCTGTTTAGGACTCTTATGGTTACCCGTTACGCTTCATACGCGTTCGGTTCGGTTTATGTAACTAGTTTACATAAACTAGCCGAAACGGGTCAAACCTTATCGGTTTTATCTCAAAATCCAGAATGTGTATCATATACCCATATTAAGCAAGTCTTCAAACTTTTCGGGTCTAAATCACATTCTATCCGGTCTTCGCTTAATCGTGCGTACGAACCGTATCTTTCTGTAAGACTAACCGGTCTAAGCTTAGGCTTAATTAAAGACCCGTTAGCATTCTAATTAGTTATTTATACCATCATTCCAGACTAGAGCTTTCCGGTAAATTGTACCTACGCTTGCTTAAGTGAATACGTCTGAGTTATAAATTTCTGCTATATAAGACAGGAGCTAGCTCAGGTAAATACTCTTAACTTATTTTCCCTATTACGGGCTTGGGATACGGTAATATAAATACCGCATGTTCAGGTATGGGATTCAAAGACCAATGAGTCGGGAAATCCAAATAACCTGTTTTAATTCGTATTGCTTGACTGAAACATTGGGGATTAATGCGACCGTGTCCTGGATATCCTTGACTCATGATTTGCAATGGCCACGACCTAAGCACGGGGTGTAGGCATACACCTGACAGATGCCATATGTTTATACCAATATGGAATTCCCAATAGGGGAATAGTGGTGTGTCGGTTAATCATGAACCGGCATAGATTCGGGCCCCACATGTAGAGCAAGTTATGTAAAACTGATAACATGAAATATAGTTTGTCTCAAGTATAAAATATTAATTTTGCCTTGTGCATTCTAATCAAAGTGTCGAAACATTTACGTGTCTTGTGCACCTAAACAAATTTTCATAAACATTTTTAAATGAGTCGGTTGAGTGTATTTACCAGTGAAAACTGACGTATTTTCAAAAGTCTAAGTGGCAGGTACAAGTACGTAATAGGCTGGAAGCGGCTCAGGACGTTAATAAGGAATCTTGCAAGTTCTAGGCGTCTAAAGTCTGTTGAACAATGTTTACGTTTTATGATCCGCCTGTGGATCCTTTACCTTCCGTTGTAATACTTGGATATTACTTTATATTCGGATTGTAATATATTTATCTTTTGCTTCCGCTGTGCATTTAAATATTGTGTTGTTTGACTATGATGTTGCCAACCACGTCACGATACTCCCCACCGGGCCCACCGGTGACACGTGGAAATTTGGGGTGTGACAAATCCGTTCCAAGGTCGTCTTCTCCGGCAACAATCCGTTTCCAAACCAACTCTAGACTACCCATCAAGTATACAGTCTGTTTATATCCGGATTCCGCCGTTCAACGTGAAAGATGGAAGAAAGATGAAGAAAAACTTAAGTTTTATTATAAAATCCAAGATCTAGCTTAGATTTGGTGCAAAACACCTGAAATTCCTTAGATCTGAGCTAGATCTTGTCAGGAATGACATCATATGGCAATTTGTACACCCCACCATGATGACATCATCCTCAAGAGCTTAGATCCGAGAGATTCCATGGTGAAAAGTGTGATTTCAAAGGTGAATCACGTAGAGAATGAAATGTAGATCAAGAAAGTATAAGAGTCTAGCGTAAAACGTAACGAAATCGTCAAGAAAATGAGGAAAAGTGGTATGTGTGCGTCTGCTCGAGTAAGGCTGTCACATTAGTGAGAATGGTGATGTGACAGGCCTATTTATAGTGTGTGAAGGTGTTAAGGCGGTGTGGCACGAATCGGGTGGCTGGTCGATCGAGCGGCCGTCCGATCGGGTGGTCATCCGATCGGGTGGCTATCCGATCGGTTGTTCATCCGATCGGTTGTTCATCCGATCGGTTGGCTATCCTATCGGGTGGCTATCTGATCAGGTGGCTATCCGATCGGATGGTCATCTGATCGGGTTGCCACTTGGTCGATCCCATCCTTTCCGCATTCCCGTCTTCGATTTGTTTTACGAGTTAGATTAAGTGTTGCGTATTTTTTTTTGATATTAGAACAACTAGATTATATCATAAACACCAAAAAGTTTTCAAGGTTAATAGATTCCGCTAGTGACAACACTCCAGTCTCTCGTTCCACCAAGAATCAAGTTTCACGAGTCTCAAGAGTCAAGCACCAAATATAGACATTCCAAGTATATAGTTTTAGGCATTCCAACATATATTTAGTCATTCCAAGCATATAGATTAGGCATTCCAAACATAGATTTAGATATTCCAAGCATATAGATTTACCAAGATATCAAAATACCACACATCATAAAGTATAGGGACTAGACTTGCAAACAACTAAAGTTCAGGGACCAAATTTGACGAAAGCCCAAAGTTTAGGGACGCTGGGCGTTACAGTCTCCCCTCCTTTAGGAGATTCCGTCCCTGAAATCTTAGAAGAAGACTGCTTGAAGAGTTGCGGATACTTGGCCTTCATATCACTTTTCAATTCCCAAGTGAATTCGGTGCCACGCTTTCCTTTCCATCGAACCTTAACAATGGGAATTTTGCTGCGCCTCAGAAGCTTGACAGCTTGATCCATGATTTCGACCGGTTTCTCCACAAATTGTACAACTTCGTTTATTTGCAAGTCCTTAAGGGGAACCTGAAGTTCCTCGTCGGCTTGGCATTTACGTAAATTAGATACGTGGAAAACTGGATGCACATTGTTTAGTTCTTGTGGCAAGTCGAGTCTGTACGCTACCTTGCCAATCCTCTCGAGTATCTTGAAAGGACCCACATAATGAGGGGCGAGCTTTCCCTTCTTACCAAAACGAACTACTCCCTTCCAGGGAGATACCTTGAGAAGAACTCGGTCGCCAACATCAAATTCCAGAGGCTTACGCCTATTATCAGCATAACTCTTTTGTCTACTCCTAGCCTTGATCAAGTTATCACAGATCTGAAGAATCTTATCCGTTGTCTCTTGAATTATTTCAGGGCCAGTAAACTGCTTGTCACCGATCTCATGCTAGCTGAGAGGAGATTGGCACTTGCGGCCATACAAAGCTTCGAAAGGAGCCATCTGAATACTGGAATGATAGCTGTTGTTGTACGAGAACTCAATCAATGGCAAATGTACATCCCAGTTACCACCAAAGTTGATGACACAAGAACAGAGCGTATCCTCTAGGGTCTGAATAGTTCGCTCGGTCTGTCCATCCATTTGAGGATGAAAGGCCGTGCTAAGATTCAAATGAGTACCCATAGCGGATTGAAAGGTTTGCCAAAGATGTGAAGTAAAGCGACCATCACGGTCGGAGATTATGTCAAGAGGTATGCTATGTCGGCATATAATCTCATCAGTAAAAATTCAAGCAAGTTTCTCCACTTTATAATCTTCACGAATAGGAAGAAAGTGGGCGGATTTGGTCAAATGATCAATAATCACCCAGATACTGTCGTGACCAAAAGGTGTTCGAGGTAACTTAGTAATAAAGTCCATAGCGATGCTATCCCATTTCCAAATTGGGATTTCGGGTTGTTCTAAGAGTCCTGAGGGACGTTGATGTTCAGCCTTAACTTTTGTACAAGTGAGGCATTTAGAAACATACACAGCAATGTCCCTCTTCATGCTAGGCCACCAATAAGTTGTTCACGAATCATGGTACATCTTATCAACACCCGGATGAATGGAGTAATGGGATTTGTGGGCCTCCTTCATAATAAGCTCATGGAGATTATCGCGATCCGGTACCCATATGCGATTGAGGTAATATTGTAGCCCATTAGGTTTAGTTTCAAGCTGATCAATCCTAGCGCCGTGGATTTCTTCTTCTAGACTTCCTTCATTTGCTGATGAATACTGGGCATCACGAATACATGCATTGAGATCATTAGAGATACGAACAACATTCACATGAGTTTTATGACTAAGAGCATCGGCCACTACATTCGCCTTGCCAGGATGGTAGCGAATTTTGCAGTCGTAGTCGTTAAGCAATTCCACCCAACGTCTCTATCGCATGTTCAGCTCTTTTTGGTCGAAGATATGTTGAAGACTTCTATGGTCAGTGAAAACCACGCACTTAGTACCATACAAGTAGTGTCACCATATCTTTAACGCAAACACAACTGCACCAAGCTCCAGATCGTGAGTAGTATAGTTTTTCTCATGCACCTTGAGTTGACGATAAGCATAAGCAATAACCTTGTCCCACTGCGTGAGCACACAGCCCAATCCATGGTTCAGGGCATCGCAATATACCACGAAATCATCATTCCCATCGGGAAGAGTCAGAATAGGGGCATTACACAATAGAGTCTTAAGAGTCTGAAAAGATTCCTCTTGTTCGGGACCCCAAACAAAAGGTCTCTCCTTCTGAGTTAACGAAGTAAGAGGAACAACAATTTTAGAAAAGTCCGAGATGAATCGACGGTAATAACCCGCCAACCCTAAGAAGGAACGAATCTCAGATGCAGATTTAGGCGTACTCCAATTCTTCACAGCTTCGATTTTAGACGGGTCAACATGAATACCTTGCTTGCTAACGACGTGACCAAGAAATTGTACTTCATTAATCCAAAATTCACATTTACAAAATTTAGCATACAGACGTTCACCACGTAAGAGTTCAAGCATCAAACGCAAATGTCGAGCATGATCAGCTATAGTTTTAGAATAAATTAGGATATCATCAATAAAGACTATCACAAAACGATCCAAATAGGGCTTGTAGACATGATTCATGAGATCCATGAACACAGCGGGTGCGTTGGTCAATCCAAAAGGCATGACCATGAACTCTTAGTGTTTGTAGCGAGTACGAAATGCGGTTTTAGGTACATCATCCTCGAGTACACGAAGCTGATGGTAACCAGAACGGAGATCGATTTTTGAGAAACATGATGCGCCTTGTAGTTGGTCAAATAGATCATCCATACGAGGTAAAGGGTAATGATTCTTCACGGTAAGCTTATTAAGTTCACGATAGTCGATACACATACGAAATGAACCATCTTTCTTCTTGACAAATAAAACAGGAGCACCCCATGGAGAGGCACTTGGACGAATAAAACCTTTGTCAAGCAGTTCCTGTAGCTGACTGGATAATTCTTGCATCTCAGAAGGTGCAAGACGGTAAGGAGTCTTGGCGACAGGAGTTACGCCAGGTACGAGATCAATGCGAAAGTCAACGGTTCTAGGAGGGGGGAGACCAGGAAGATCTTCAGGAAAGACATCAGTGAAGTCACACACCACTGGAACGTCTCTTATGTTCTTCCCCTTGCCCTTTTGGTCCACCACGTGGGCCAAGAAGGAAAAGTTCTGTTTACGTAAGCATCTGCTCGCTTGTGTGCATGACATCAACCTCAGTCCTTTTGAAGGTCGGTCTCCATAGACGTTCAAAATATCACCATACGGAAGAGGAAGACGGACGAGCTTATCATGACAAACAATCTCGGCTTGGTTCTTAAGCAACTAATCCATGCCAATAATGACATCAAAACTACCCAAACGCATGGGTATGAGATCAATAGAGAATATGTGATCGTTAAGAGTCAGGGAACAATCACTCACAATAGAATTAACAAGAATCGACTTACCATTGGCGACCTCAACAGAGAACGACTCGGGTAACTTAGAGCGTGTATAGTTTATCAAAGACTCAAATTCCACAGACACAAAACTTTTATCGGCACCAGTATCAAATAGAATCGAAGCATAAAGATTATTAACGAGAAACATACCATTCACCACATCATTGTTGTTGTGAGCCAGATTAGAATTGAGATTGAATGCTCGTCCATGAGCGGCTGCTTGTTGTTCTTGGTTCAACTAGGGGCAACGATTACGAAGGTGAGTAGTATCTCCACATTGAAAGCATGCACGAACGGCATTGACTGGACCTAGATTCTGCAGAGGTGCTGGAGGTACTGGTAGAGCTGCCTGGGCTGGGGCTTGCTGAGCATGCTGATTAGCTTGGCGACAATAAGGAGTCGTGTGCCCATAGCGATTACAGTTGGCGCACAGACGACATGCAGAAGTAGTAGGGTGATGAAAGTTGCAAGTTGCACACTTGGGATAAGACCCAATGTACTGTTTCTTAGCTTCTAGAACAGCAGGGTTAGCAGCAGCAGTAGCAGGAGCAGGTTTAGCAGCAGGGTTTGCAGCAGGAACAATAGCGTTGCATCCTGAACCCTGAGATTTCGTTTTCTGTTCTTGCTGCCACTTGACTGCTGGGTGACTTGATTTGCAGACTTGGAGGTAGCAGGAGTAGCAAACTACTTATCACGCACACGGTTGTTGTTCAAACTTGCTTCCAAACGATATACTTCTTCAATAGTGTCGATTTGAGCTGCTTCGATTGAATCTCGCATGGCAGGAGGTAAACCATTGATGTACTAGGTTATCATCCTCTTGGGAGTAGAAACCAAGTGAGGAACGATCAAACTAGGCTACTTAAAGCGGGTAGTATAAGCCAGATTATCATCACCAATCTGCTTCAAGTGCCAGGATTCTTCTTCAAGCTTCAACTGTTCATGAGGAAGGCAGAACTGAAGCATCATTAGTTCTCGCACCTCAGCCCGTGGAAGGGCATAGGCTTCCTCGTTTGAACAGATGTTTCTCTCATTCGACCACCACTCCAACGCTCTGCCTTGGAACATTCCAGTCGCACTCCTAGTTTTTAGATGATCTGGGCACTCGCTGTTAATGAAGGTAGCTTCGATGCTGTCGAACCACTCGAGCATAGCAGTCACCCCATCACTGCCCGTGAAAGGCTTAAGGTTGCAAGAGATGAAATGTTTGTAGCTGAACTTAGTAGACTTTTGCTTTTCGGCCTTCGAGTCCACAGAGGATGGAGGAGTGTTTGATCCCTGGAGCTCAGAGGCGATCTTTGGCACGACTCGAGCAATCTGGTCGGCCATGAAAGACATCATCTTTTTCTAAGACTTCTCCCTAGATCTCTTGAGAGTGTCAGATGACTTTCGAGAAGACATCTAAAAGATCCAACAAAAGGATCGTATAAGTCTAGATTAACATAGAATATACTAAGACTCAAGATTCGCAAGATTCATATAGATACCGCAACCACGACCTTCGCATGGGTCGTTGTATGAAGTTTGGCAATGTGTCAGAACCGCTTATATATAGGAAGTACCAGCGGCGTATCCACCACGTTTCGGGCACAATCGCTTCTGCCTCGTACTCGGTGTCATGTTACGTGTAGCAAAACACACTCATCATTGTTATCATAGGTTCTAATAGGTTACGATAGTTTTCAAATAGTCTTCAATAAACTCAATAGACTTCAATAGACTTCAATAGATTTCAATAGGTTAAATAGACTTTAATAGGCTTCAATAGACTAGCTTTAACCAACGAAATCTCACATGGCACGTGCTACGAAAGTTCGGCAATATGACAGATGCATTTATATATAGGAAGTACCAGCGGCGTATCCACCATGCTTCGATCATGCCACGTCCGTCTCGTCATCGGTGTCATGCCTCGTTAACCACAACATTTAGAATTTACCACCAGACTTCCACGTAGATTGACCAGATAGATTCAACAAAATAGATTAAACCAAATAGACTTCACAACTTCAACCCGAGCCTACAAAACTACGAATTTCACTTAGCGCGTGGTACGAAGGTCTGGTAACATGTCAGAAACACTTATATATAGGAAGTACCCGCAGCGTATCCACCATGTTTCGGACATGCCACTTCCTCCTCGTCTTCGGCGCTAGGCTACGTCTCGTATTTTGCTTCTCAATCCACACATACGTAGTTTACACTTAGATTTCGCTAGAGTACACGATAGATTTCACATAGGTTTCACATAGACTGCACAAATAGTCCTTCCGTAGTTTTAGAATTTAACAACATCATTACTAATCCACAGACACTAAGTTTCGCATGGCACTTTGTACGGAGGCTGGCAAAATGTCAGAAACACTTATATATAGGAAATACCAGCGGCGTATCCACCATGTTTCGGACACGTCACTTTTCCCTCGTATTCCACGTCCTGTTACATCTAATGCCTTACAATCACAATATCACATAGATTGATCAGATAGATTAACATCGTAGATAAACTTTGTAAATTTAGTTTGATCCTGAGGGATTAGAATTAACGTTTTAGATTGCGGACATACGTGCGATTCGTGTAAAAGTATACCAAAATGAAGGAAGAACCGAGTTTAAAAACCACATACATAAAATCGGAATAACATAAACGATAGGCTTATAAAACATAGGATTGTTCCGGGTACAGGAATGGCGACTAACCAAAGTGATTCGAACCCCTTTCGAATTGAGGTAACGTGTCCTTACTTACTTAGACAAATACGTCATCGATGTTAGGCCTACGATATTCGTCCTTTTGGTCATTCTACGTTCCTAATTGAATGGGATTTTCGAGACTTTGGCGAGACATAAAACATCAAAGAGCGGGATTAGTTGCCAAGGTTTGAGTTTCACCTCTAACTTGACAACATCGTACCCTAAATAACGTTGGTACTTATCCGCATACAAGACCTACTAGAATAATATGGAGGTCTTCCCATCAAGGTTCGGATGTCACCCCTGTCTTGAGGGCAAACCTCAAGGGTCTCTGTTCGAATCATGGAATGGTGCTATATAACCCAAGGGTCTTAACTACCACGTATAAGCCCATTAAGGATTTAAGGTAGTACCTTTTGAATATCCTACTATGAATCCCTCATATGAAGATATGGAAGATTCTACGAGGATTTGGACAAAAACATAGAGGAGAACACATAAACACATAATCACATAATCGCATAATTTTTTTAATTTGACCTTTAATTTGTTGTCTTTGGACACGAGTATTTAAAGCATACCAGGAATCCAATCCGTGGATTTCATTTGGCACTTTAAATATTTTCAAGAATCTAACTATGAAGATAGGAAGATCTTAATAGGAATTCGGTTTGTCCTTATTGAGTTGTAATGTACATATTAAGGTGTACAAGGAATCCAATCAGGGCTCCAATTTGGGCGATAATCATCCACAAGGATTCTTAAAGTAGAGCAACCCATCGCCCCTTTCGTTTCGAGTTTAAGCTCGAGTTGAAGCGGTAGCTCATATTTCCATAAGCCTTCGTTTACACAAGATCGTTGTGCTTGAAGGATAAAAGATTTGAATATCAAATAGAGTTTGAACATAATGAAGCTTGACTCGTTCCTTTCGACTAAGCGCATCGGCTACGATATTCGCCTTACCAGGAAGGTAGCGAATAGCGCAATCGTAATCATTCAAGAGTTCAACCCATTGTCGTTGCCTCATGTTCAGCTCCTTTTGATTAAGAATGAGCTGGAGACTTTTGTGGTCTTGTGAAAACCACACACTTCGTTCCATAGAGGTAGTGTCTCCAGATTTTGAGAGCAAATGCCACAACACCTAACTCAAGATCATGAGTTGTGTAGTTCTTTTCGTGAACTTTCAACTGTCTTGACGTATATGCTATGACTTTACCTCATTGCATAAGAACATAACCAAGGCCTAGATTCAACGCGTCATAAAAGAAAACGAAATTATCGTTTCCATTGGGCAAGGACAAAACAGGAGCATCACATAGCTTCCGTTTCAGCGTTTGGAACGCTTCTTCTTGCTTATATTCCCACTCCAAAGGCTTATTCTTCTGAGTCAAAGCAGTGAGTGGCACCGCGATC
This sequence comes from Helianthus tuberosus, assembly GCA_030545235.1. Lineage (NCBI taxonomy): Eukaryota > Viridiplantae > Streptophyta > Magnoliopsida > Asterales > Asteraceae > Helianthus > Helianthus tuberosus. Next base: position 7,541,983 of record CM060434.1, on the reverse strand, counting down.
TTCGAGAAGTTTGAAATAAAACGACGATAATAACCAGCGAGACCAAGAAATAAACGAATTTCTGTAGGTGTCGTTGGTGTATTCCAATCCTTAATTGCAGCAATTTGGATGGATCCACATGAATATCCTGCTTGTTGACTACATGACCCAAAAACTGAACATCTTTAAGCCAAAATTCACACTTGGAGAATTTAGTGAAAAGTTTGTTCCTTCTTTAGGAGTTCCAATCTCAAATGAAGGTGTTGCTCGTGATCGGCTCGAGACTTTGAATAAATGAGAATATCGTCGATGAACACAATGATGAACTTGTCTAAATAAGGTTTACAGACCCTATTCATTAAGTCCATGAAGATAGCTGGGGCATTCGTCAAACTAAAAGGCATGACAGTGAACTCGTAATGCCCATATCTTGTGCGGAAGGCAGTTTTAGGAATATCTCCTTCAAGAACACGAAGTTTGTGATACCTAGAACGCAGATCGATCTTGGAAAAACAGGTAGCACCTTGTAGCTGATCAAAGAGATCATCGATTCGAGGTAGGTGATATCGATTCTTGATGGTAAGCTTATTAAGCTTACGATAATCGATACACATTCGAAAAGATCCATCTTTCTTCTTCACAAAGAGGACAGGAGCTCCCCTAAGGTGAATAATTTGATCGGATGAATCCTTTATCAGATAACTCTTGAAGCTGTTTCGATAATTCTTGCATCTCAGATGGTGCAAGACGATAAGGTGCTTTCGCAATTGGGTTGGCATTAGGTACAAGGTCAATATGAAACTCAACTTGACTAACTGGAGGCAAACCAGGCAGTTCATCAGGAAACATCTCTGGATAATCCCGAACAATCGGAATATCCTGAATACTCTTGCTCTTGCCTTTCTCCTCGGTGACATGTGCCAGAAAAGCAACATATCCTTTTTGTAAATAACTTTGGGCCTTCGTACACGACATGAGCTTCAATCCACCAGAAGGTTTCTTGCCACGAACTTCCAGAATATCGCCAGACGAAAGAGGAATACGAACTATCTTATCGAAACAAATCACCTCAGCATGATGTTTAGCTAACCAATCCATCCCTATGATAATGTCGAAACTCCCAAGTTGCATCGGCGTGAGGTCAAAAGGAAAAAAAGTGATTATCAAAGTTAAATTGACAGTCGCAAATAACAGAATTGAGTACAAGAGGTTTACCAAGAGCAACTTTGACAGATAAGGGTTTCCTTAGTTATCTAACCAAGGAATTAAAGTGATTACTCAAATTGTCACTTCGTTTCTTAGAATGAAGCGAGCACTTAGAATTTTCGAGGAATTCATGAGCGATCATATGAACGAGAGAACTACAAATACGGTTCTTTGGTGTAGGTATCGTAGGGGTTTGCAATACACACATGCAACTATATTTGTACATTAGAATTGCAAATAAAGATTTATTTATAAACAAAATCAATTGTTTCTGAGTTCAAAGGAAAACACTAGAAACATAAACATAAGATTCGGATTATTCTAAGCAGCAGCTTCTTCTAATCGGCCAAATGCTCATCCGTGGGTCGGATTTGCATTGAAAATCTTTGGGTATCTGTCCCTGACATAACCCGTCTCGCCATAGGTGTAGCAAATACCAGGAGGAAAACGAGCCTGTGCTGGATCTGCTTGAAATTGAACGGGGTTCTGAAAAGCTTGTTTTAGCACAGTGACTGAACGACAGTCTCGTGCCAAATGACCAATGAGTCCACAGTTGAAACATTGCCGACATTTGACACTAGCATAGTGGTGGAGGTTACACTGATTGCACAGAGGAGCAGTTCCTAAGTACGGCTTCTTGGCTGGTGGTGCTGCCACCTGGCTAGGTTTTGCTTGATTTGGTGTAACGGCTACGGGACCCTTTGGAGCTTTACGCTTCTTTGACTTTTTCGAAGGCTCGGCTTCTGCTTCTTTCGATGCTTCCTGGGTGGCCTCATTATTGAGACGAGACATGGCGATACCTAAATCCACAGTCTTCAGGATTACTTCACCTATTCGCTGGGCAAATTTGGCAGTTTGCTCGGACATTTGAGTGTCGTTGCGATGAAGAGACATTCTATAGGAATGAAAGACATAGGAGAAAACAAGTGAAATGTTATCGGATAATTAAAACAGAACAATAACGCATAGAAATTACGATCATTTGTTTGTTACCTAAGGCAAACAAATGAGACAGTGATTAATCAAAGTAAACGGGTCATATTACTGTATCACTGAAGACATGCTCGCCTATAAGTGAATACTCACCCCAAGAGTTCCCAGGTAAGAGTGATTGGTCCGATACTGCGGATTTGTACGAACACTCTAGCCTTAGACAGAAAACTCAGGGTACAGGCATTCACCCTTCCAGTTTGCACGTGTTCACATTATAAGACCCAAACTTTGACGAGATTTCGAAAACTTATAGGGTTCAAAACCTAGTAATCAATCATCCTAGAACAGATGATTGGTTTTCGAAGCGGATTCGGAATTTGTGTTCTTGTTGTGGTTGCCACCTAAGGAAAAGTGACGGTATTGTTTTAAGATCTAAACACAAGAATCTTGTGTTAGGGTCCTAGGAAGGTTATAGACTAGGTCAAAGCATTACTAATAACCTAATTCCCTATAACCATGAGCTCTGATACCAACTTTTCTGTCACACCCCGACCGCGTTCGAGACGTCTAACTAGTCCTATGACAAGTATTATATGCCTAAACATGATTAAATATGTTGCATAATCAATTAAGTGAAAAAAGTTTGTGTTACATATGCTTAATTACCAATTATACATGAAAAGGGCATTTTGGTCATTTACCTAAGGCATATAAACTACCTATCATACAACTAATTAAACCTAAGTGACCATAAGGTGTAACCTCGGAAGGTTATTCCCTATGCAACTATGGTCACTAAACATGTTTGGTCGGATCCTAATGATCGACCAAACGGGTCGTGTTCGAAAGTCTAAGCGGGTGTTTAGTCCGCTTAACTTACGACCCTACACAAGCACTAATCTAAAAAGTGACGAGTTAAACATGATTAAATATGTTTAACGAATTTAGAAAATAGATTTGGTATCAAAACAAATGGTTTTGATACCTATAAGTAGTTTGGTTACAAAACACGTAAGAATGCGCATTTTGGCCGAAACTACGACTCGTCACTACACCTAGATAACGTGGTAATCAGTAGGTATAGTCACTAGGGACAATAACCATCGTGATTATGCTCACGTTATGAAGTTCAAATGAACTTCGCATTGACCATAAACTAGTCAATGCAGAAAGTCAAACGCAGTCTGACTTTCAGACTCGAAAAGCGACAAAAGAACCAAAGAATACTTACAGAAGGTCCCCGCAAGCTTTGATCCGATTTACTCTCAGGTATGAAGCATAAACTTCAACTTAGAGAGCCAAAATCAGATCAATGTGGTTTTTTCAAGTGAAAGGGGACAACTATTTAGAGGAAAACTAGAGCCGTTAGGATCGTTCATCGTAAAACGAGCTTCGGTCTCATCTGTCCACATGTGCCCATGGTTTTGTGAAACCATGGGAGCCCATAGTTTCATTGAAACCATGTGCAAATGAGGGGAACAGCTGGAACAAGCTGGAATTTAGATTTTTCATTTTGGTCCCTTCCTAAGATAACTATGGCAGAATGACAATTTTGGTCCCTGAACTTCAGAATCTTGCATTTCGGCTCATTTTTGACACGTTTAAGCCCCGTTAAACTCATTTCAAGGCTCTAAAATGAAGTTCAAGTATAGGGAACTCAAAACATGCTCAAAAATATCTCGGATGTCGGTTCGTTTGGTCATACGGTTGCGTTGTTCGGTTAATTACGACGGAAGTCGTAACGAACGCAAAAACGATCCAAATTACGCGACGAATGGAATTTTATCATGCCAATCACTAAAATAAAATATTTTAATGATTACATAAAGTTTTTGATGTCCATATGTATTCAGAACCTAAGATATGCGCGAAAATGCAAACATATGCACTTTTGACGCTTTTAATCCCTGAATGACCAAAAAGTTTATTTTAGCACACCGAACCCCTCAAAGCCTATTTCTAAGCTATGTAAAGGATATTTAGGGTATGTTTAACTTATGGTCATGTTCCGGAATGTTCGTTACAGTACAAATCGGCATACTTTCGCAATTTGTCAAAATTAGTCCCTGTAAGCGAATAAACTTGATTTCGCCACACCAAACCCTCCATAACTTATTTCTAAGTTATGTAAAGGTTATTTAAGGTATGTTAAGCCTATGTCACTTTCCCGGAGTGTTTGTTGCATTAAACTGGATATATTTACGCATCAGTGCGCGTATAACCTTCCAGAAAGCGATTTAGAGCCCGAAATCGAACAAGAGTTGATATGTGCAAAAGATACACATATTTATACAAATACCAAGTATGAAACACAACATTTCATTGATTTGGTATTTTTTCGATGGCCGTGGAGGCACAGATGTCACACTATTGTTAAGGCGGAACTACACATCCTGGATTAAACGTCACATAGCACAAATAGAATACAAGAATGCATAAGTTTTCATGTAAACGTAGGATAGAGTTTAGCTTGAAAAAGTATCAAGTTTCATAGTTTATAGAATACATGTTACATCCCAAAGTTTAAAGCAAAAAGGGATCGAGTATACTCACAGTGATTGCTTAGCAGTTATACTGTTATTGGATTAAAGGGAGCTCTTTTAGAATTAGCCTGATAGATTACAACAGATAAGAGTCGGGCAGAATAACGAGATTACCCAAAGTGTCAGAACAGTCAGTGGATCGGATGGCTGTCTGATCGGATGGCTATCCGATCGGATTGCTAGACGATCGAGTGACTAATATGAGAGGGAACGGATGACTGCCCGATCGGATGGCTGTCCGATCGGGTGGTCACTCGATCCAAGTATCAAGTTTAGTGTGTTGGTCACCTAGATCGGATGGTAGCTCGATCGGATGGCTATCCGATCAAGTTGCCACTCGATTGAGATTTCCAAAGTTCCAAGTTTCTGAAAAAAGGTTCTAAGTCCTGAGCGCTAGATAACTGCTACCCGATCGAGTGGCTGTTCGATCGGATGGTCATCCGATCGGATTGCCACTCGATCGAGTGATCCTTGTCCCGTTGTAATTTTGTGAAATTTCTAAGTTTCTAGATTAACGATGACGGCACAGGACGTATTGAGACAACGGTAAACTCATCGTCTTTCAGTCGTTCTGATCGGGTAGGAATCACCCCTGTCCGGTCTGTCGTCTGTTTACAACAGTTTATGTCGGAATCCGTTCCAAGGTCGTCTTCTCCGGCAACAATCCGTTTCCAAACCAACTCTAGACTACCCATCAACTCTACAGTCCGTTTATACCCGGATTCCACCGTTTAATGTGAGAGATGGAAGAAAGATGAAGAAAATCTTAAGTTTTATTATAAAATCCTAGATCTAACTTAGATTTGGTACAAAACACCTGAAATTCCTTAGATCTGAGCTAGATCTTATCAGGAATGACATCATATGGCAGTTTGTACACCCCACCATGATGACATCATCCTCAAGAGCTTAGATCCGAGAGATTCCATGGTGAAAAGTGTGATTTCAAAGGTGAATCGGGTAGAGAATGAAGTGTAGATCAAGAAAGTACAAGAGTCTAGCGTAAAACGTACCGAAATCGTCAAGAAAATGAGGAAAAGTGGTATGCGTGCGTCTGCTCGAGTAAGGCTGTCACATCAGTGAGAATGGTGATGTGACATGCCTATTTATAGTGTGTGAGGGTGTTAAGGCGGTGTGGCACGAATCGGGTGGCTGGTCGATCGAGTGGCCGTCCGATCGGGTGGCTATCCGATCAGACGGTCATCCGATCGGGTTGCCACTTGGTTGATCCCATCCTTTCCGCGTTCCCGTCTTCGATTCATTTTACGAGTTAGATTAAGCGTTGCGTATTTTTTTGATATTAGAACAACTGATTACATCATAAACACCAACAAGTTTTCAAGGTTAATAGATTCTGCCAGTGACAAGACTCCAGTCTCTCATTCCACCAAGAATCAAGTTTCACGAGTCTCAAGAGTAAAGCACCAAATACAGATTTAGACATTCCAAGTATATAGTTTTAGGCATTCCAACATAGATTTAGACATTCCAAGCATATAGATTTAGGCATTCCAAACATAGATTTAGACATTCCAAGCATATAGATTTACCAAGATATCAAAATACCACACATCATATAGTACAGGGACTAGACTTGCAAACAGCTAAAGTTTAGGGACCAAATTTGATGAAAGCCTAAGGTTTAGGGACGATGGGCGTTACATCCATCGTCGGAGATCCACCAACGTTCACCCTTTACCGGAATCAACCTACAAAAGAGAACACCGTTAGCCTCGCCACGGGGAGCCCAGGGGAAATCCATGACCAAGCTCTGGCGTGAGAATATGTCTCGTGCCTTGGATGAGACTTGTATTAATGAGGATAACAAATTGGTCGGAATGTTGTGGGTGAGATCTCACGATTAAACGTGGGAATTCAATGCCTTAGAGAGCTTTTCTCTATCTCTTGTTATGTGGATTGTGATAACTTACCTATGATGATCATCCCTCTTGCTTATATCAATGAAACTCTTCCTTCGAGGTGGGTCCCTCTGCGCTAGACGCCACTGAACATATCTTCGGACAATAGGAAAGTTTTGGTATTACTCATGGAGCTATTTCCTTTATTGGATCTCATGAGATCTTCGCATTAAATGTATCCTTCGCCTATAAGGAAACTAACCATCACTTGCAGAGTCGAGCCATAAATGTAATCAGTGACCTTTGGAGCATTTAACGTAGAAGAGTAGTCATATTGCACATACTCTGTCAGAACAATAATCTGATGCTTTGGGTATGGGCGGGAAAACTGAGACTCTTTGACCAGGTCTTCTCCCCATAAGCCCGGTGAGGATGTTATTGTGGGCATAGGCCCATAACCCAGTTAAAGGCAATATGCCCAGGCGAGTGAGCCCATTGAGTGACCCTCGTCGTCGATAAGCATTCGTGTTATGCTCATTTTTACAATGATACGTCTTTTTATTGTTTTCTGGATGCACAATTACGACATGAGGATGGCACTACCGCAACACGAGGCTATAAAATTACTAGTTATGTATAGTTCATGAGATACATATGTAACTTATAAATAATACATATATAAAATGGTAAAAATATTTGTAAAGCTTGTGAATATATTAACTCATTACAACTTAACAAAACAAAATAAAGAATTTATAAAAAAAATTAAGTTCAGTTTAAATTGTGTGATAAAAGTTAAGTAACATTAAATATTATTTGTACAACAACAACCAACAACCATACCAAGTATATCTCACAAATAGCAAAGCTACTTATAAGGTTTGGGGAGGGTGGGATGTAGACATACCTTGCCTCTATCCCTAGGGATAGAGAGGCTCCTTCCAGAGAGACCCTCGGCTCCAAAACGAACAACTTACCAACACATCAAGTCAAAGAATATAGAAAAAAAAAAGTCACCTATACCAAGAAAGTGATCAGAGTGACACACTATAATGTACATCATGTATAATAGCATACAACATCATTTGGACATAAACAGAAGAATTCAATCATCGGTAAAGTCACTTAAAGAATACGAAAAACCTACGTCCCTAAATTACACCTAAGACCTTACTGCAATATCCTCTAGAAGTCTTTAACCCTAATCTTACGCCTCCACGAAGTCCTATCTTGGACCATGTTCTCAGAAAGATGCAACTCTAGTAAATCATGCCTAATCTGCTCATCACATGTCAGTTTGGGTCTGCTTCTTCCTCTCCTCCCTTCCACAGTAAGAGTTTCCACTACTCTAACTGGTGCCATCGTTTGCCTTTGCTTCACATGCCCAAACCATCTCAATATCCCCTCCCTAATCTTATCCGATATACTAGCCAGTCCTAATCTTTCCCTAAAAACCTCATTTCTTATCTGATCTAACCCCGTATGCCCACACATCCACCTCAGCATCCTCATCTCTGCTACCTCCATCTTGCGCGCTTGTGTCTTCTTGATAGCCCAACAGTCTGTTCCATATAGCATAGGGGGTCTAACTGCTACCCTGTAGAATTTCCCCTTTAGTTTAGTTGGGAACCTCCTGTCGCACAATACCACACTGGCTGCCCTCCATCTATACCAGCCAGCCTGTATATGATGTGTTACATCACTATCTATGTCACCATCTCTTTGTATAAACGACCCCAAATACTTTTATTTAGTTGCATTAAATATTATTTGTACAATGTACTAAAAACAAAAATGGTTATTCGATATAGATAAAAGTTGACAATCACTTACCAAAGGTTGGCTGTCTTGAAATGGAAAAGCTTGTATATGTATAAAGCAAATAAATAAGTTTTGTGGGCTTTTGAGACCAGAGATCATAATAATACTTTAAGAAAATCGCACGTTTATTTTTTTATATGTTATTGTTTTCTTGTTGAAAAACATTGTATGTACTTAATTAGATACATATTTAGCTTGCAAAATATACACACCTAGTCCCGTATCTATAACTTCGCAAGCTACAACCTTTGCGAACACATATTTTTATTTATTTTTTTTCATTTATACTTTGCTAACGTTATAACTAATAAAAACTAAATGAGAAAAAATAATTGGTAGGTTATAGCAGGTTACTCAATTTCAAGCTTTTAATAGTTTTCTTATAAAATCCCTTTGTGACCGTAACATCGTCTAATAGTTGAAAACTCTTATCTCTACTATACCAAATATCTGTCTAATAGTTGAAAACTCTTCTCTACTCTACCAAATATCAAGTGTCATCAACTCATCATCATTTCTTAGTTATATATAAGTGGAGCCACTTTTACTGTGTGTTTTCTTTTTTTTTTTTCTTTTCTTTTTGCATGTAAATGGTTAATTAAAACCTCCACTAAACAAGGGACCATCCCACTAAACAATGTTGAAACCTCTACTTTTATGAACATAAACCCTTTATAGTTTGAAAATCTGAATTTATTTAGCTTAGTTGAAAGAAAGAGTATAAGACCATGTGTAGGGGTTAACACCCCACCCTTGGGCGTTTTGCGACATGTGATAGCCTAGTCAGCAATGGGGCATTATGAGGCGTTTTCTAAAATGGGTGTAGTAGGTATGTGGGACATTATGTTAAATGGGATGTAATATATTTAAATAAAACAAAAACCATCAAAAAATCTTATTAGACAAAGAATAGAAAGATGAAAATTGGACAAACAAATAGGGGCAAGGCGTGGAAAATACAACGCCAAATGCAATTTTAGGTTCAAAAAAGCCCCGGGGGCCAGACGTCGGGCGTGTGTGGACGTGCTTCATCACAAAAACGCCCAGTTTTACAACGAGTACGCATGGTCTAAGTATGATTGGATCTGACGAAGTCAACACGTGGTAGTTGGATATTAAGATCATCCATTAATGTGTATTAACTTATTCATCAAACCACGACCAAAACATGAAGACTTGCTGTTTACTTGTGAAAATAATTTATCAAACAATTTGATTTTTCTATTAACATCATGAGTCTACAAATTAATTCACAGTTCTACTAAATAAATAAACCTAACAATTTTCAGTTAGTTTAATGTGTTGCAAAACCAACGAAAGTTCAAATTCCTTTCTTTTTCTGTATTTTTATTTTTCAATTCTTATAATCACACGGATTTGAATTAACTAAGATGGGAAATAATAAAAATTAGATAGTTTGATATCATTGAGATTTTACAGTGTTTTAGCTTAATTATTGAATTAATTTAGCACGTTTTCATCGGAAGCGTACAAAGTAAAAATGTCTTAAAATAAAAGGATTAGATTCAAATACATAGTTTCCACGTGGTAGTTGGATATTAAAATCCTCCATTAATGTGTTTTAACTTATTCATCAAACGACGACCAAAACATGAAGACTTGCTGAGATCATGTGAAAATAATTTATCAAACAATTTAATTTTTCTTTAACGTCATGAGTCTACAATTTAATCCACAGTTCTACTAAATAAATAAACCTAATAATTTTCAGTTAGTTTAATGTGTTGCAAAACCAACGAAAGTTCAAGTTCCTTTCTTTTTCTATATTTGTATTTTTCAATTCTCATAATCACATGGATTTGAATTAACGTTTTCATCAGAAACGACGACCAAAACATGAAGACTTGCCGAGTACTAGTAAAAATAATTTATCAAGCAATTTGACTTTTCTTTTAACGTCATGAGTCTACAAATTAATGTTGATCAGTTCTGTTTAAACATAATGGAAAACATGAATAACATAACTGTTACAGCAGACAGGCCAGCAGAGAATCCAGTCAGAGATGCAGCCATTGAGTTTGACATACTTGTCAGGATGATCTGGTTCCTCCTTAGGGTGTAAGATTATGATGGTGATGAACCGAAACTAGGGAGGTTTCGATTAGGGAGAGAGAGAGCCGAATTTGATGTTATGATTATTGAGTTGTGTGTCTAACCCTTTATCTCTCTAATAATCTCCTTATATATACACCCAAGAGGAAACCTAATTAGTTAATAAGGGTAATATGGTCCATCAACAATTACCAACTAATTATTAATAGGTTATTAATATATTTTGATCTATATAATATAAATGATTATAATGGCTACAAGATTAAATATTATGATAATTATATATTTAATCTCACATTCTCCCACTTAGTCGAGTAATCATTTATCATGAGTATTAGATGAGCCTGGCCAGGAGTTAACACTCATTTTAGTCTTAAACCAAGAACTATAGCAGAGAAATACAGCCGTTGAATCATCATTCGACTCAGGACCCCCATTAGTCATACTATAGCCTCAATTTAAAACCTAATAGTTATGATCAAAATACGCATAAGCCCTTTAGCGTCTGATTTGTATTTATATTTATATTTTTCTATATGTCATTACACCGGCAGAACATATGTTAGAGACATACAAAATCAAACTTAGGAAATTTTATTAATTAAAACATAAGCTAGTACAATATGCCATTAAATAAGGTATTTAGTAAGTCCCATATTCGATACATGTTCTTCGAAAACTTTAGGTGGGAGACCTTTAGTCATCGGATCTGCAAGCATATCTTTAGTACTAATATACTCAATACAAAGATTATTTTCCTTAACTCGTTCACGTACGAACAAATTTTTTGTATCGAGATATAAACCAACTCCAGTCGAACTGTTACTGTTCGAGAAACTAACGGCAGTTGAATTATCACAGTAAAGCTTCAATGGTCTAGAAATGGAATTAACGATTTTGAGTCCAGTGATCAGATTTCTAAGCAACATTCCATGACAGGTTGCGTTGTAAACAGTAATATATTCTGCCATCATTGTGGAAGTTGTAGTTAACTGTTGTTTATGACTCTTCCATGAGATAGGTCCACCTGCTAAGATAAAGATGTAGCCCGAAGTGGATTTCTTGTCATCTTTGCAATTGGCAAAGTCAGAATCAGAATAACCTACCACTTCTAAGTGATCACTTCTTCTATAAGTCAGTTTATAGTCTTTCGTCCCTTGCAGATATCTAAGGACCTTCTTAGCTGCTTTCCAGTGATCTAGGCCAGGATTAGTCTGATAACGGCCTAGCATTCCAGCAACTTAAGCGATATCTGGGTGAATACAGACTTGAGCATACACCAGGCTCCCGACTACTGACGCGTAAGGTATCTGGCTCATTTGCTCATTTTCAACCTCTGTTGTCGGACACTAGAATGAACCGAAAACATCTCCCTTAACTACTGGAGCGACGGAGGGTTTGCACTGTTGCATGTTGTAACATGTAAGGACACGATCTATGTAAGTCTTTTGGGACAATCCTAAGATCCCTTTATGTCTATCTCGGTGAATTTCGATGCCAATGACGTAAGAAGTATCTCCGAGATCCTTCATGTCGAAGTTATGCGAGAGTAACCGCTTCGACTCATGCAACATGTCAAAACTATTACTTGCCAATAGAATATCATCTACATAAAGGACAAGTATAGTAAAGTTACTCCCACTCATCTTGAGGTAGGTGAATTGATCCACTTGATTCTTCATAAAACCTTGTTTCTTCATGACTTCATCAAACTTAAGGTACCATTGACGTGATGCTTGTTTTAACCCATAAATGGATTTCTTCAACTTACAGACTAGATGCTCCTGACCTTCAGTTTTAAAGCCTTCAGGTTGTTTCATGTAAACATCTTCGTCTAAGCCTCCGTTAAGGAAAGCAGTTTTGACGTCCATCTGATGCAACTCCAAATCAAAATGAGCTACTAGGGCCATAACGATCCTTAATGAATCTTTACGAAAGACAGGTGAAAACGTCTCTTGATAATCAATTCCCTCTTTCTGAGTGTAACCCTTTGTAACCAATCTCGCTTTGTAGCGTTCAACGTTCCCATTCGGATCCAGTTTTGTTTTGAACACCCATTTACAACCTACAGGTTTAACACCATTGGGTAATTCTACCAAATCCCAAACGTCATTTTTCTTCATGGATTCAAGCTCGTCAATCATCGCTTTATTCCATTCAGAAGACTGATCACTGCTAATGGCTTCATTATAAGAGATAGGATCATTGAGCTTTCCAGCATCCATTTCAGTCAGGTAGGTAATATAATCATCCCAATAAGTAGGCCTTCTTTGCCTAGATGACCTCCTGAGTTGATTATCGGGTTCAGCGTTGTCTTGGTTTTGAGCGTTTGATGTGCCTTCGTTATGAGGTATAATGGGTTCTGATTGTGGAGATGGAATTTGTATAGTAGCTTCAGGTGCAGTTCTTGCATTGGGTACAAGAGGAGTAAACGGAGTAATGGTAAGTGACGAGTCTCTCCCCCCGTGTCTTGTACTTCTTGCAATTCTTCGTAAGGGTTGGTACTGCTCCCACTGACCTTGAAATCCTCCAGGAATGCATCACGCTTGGTTTCAACAATACGGGTGACATGGGAAGGACAATAGAAACGATAACCCTTCGAATGATCAGGATACCCGATAAAGAAACATGTAACTGTTTTAGGGTCAAGTTTCCTTAGGAAAGGATTATAGAGTTTTGCTTCAGCAATGTAGCCCTATACTTTCATATATTTATGACTCGGTTTCCTTCTTGTCCAAAGTTCATAAGGAGTTTTAGGGACATACTTAGAAGGAACTCTATTGAGTATATGAACAGCTGCTTTTAACGCTTCAGTCCAGAGGAATAATGGTAAATTAGTGTTGGCTAACATACTGCGCACCATGTTCATAAGGGTACGATTTCTTCTTTCAGCGACACCGTTCTGCTGAGGTGTACCAGGCATGGTGTATTGGTTCACAATCCCCTGGCCCTTACAAAACTCATAAAATGGACCAGGAGCTTGACCCACATCAGTATGTCTTCCATAACATTCACCGCCTCTATCTGATCTCACAACTTTAATCTGACGATCTAATTGCTTTTCAACCTCAGCTTTATAATCTTTAAAAGTTGTAAGAGATTCATATTTTTCCTTAATGAGATACAAGTACATGTAACGAGAATAATCATCAATGAAAGTGATAAATGAAGTATGTCCTATTATGCCAGCGATTTGGTAAGGACCACTAATGTCAGTATGAATGAGTTCTAATAGATTAGAGCTCCTAGTGGCACCTTTCTTATTTGCTAATGTCATTTTTCCTTTAAGACATTTGACACATGTTCCAAAATCAGTGAAATCGAGAGGAGGTAAGACTTCATCCTTTACGAGACGATTTAATCGTTCTCTTGAGATGTGGCCTAAACGTTGATGCCACAACATAGATGAAGTCTCTGAGTCTCGATTAAGTTTCATCTTTGTGAGTGATTCCTTAATATTATATGACAACAAAGATTTAGAAAAATTATCATCTAGTTCTAATCTATAGAGACCACCATCCAGAATGCCAGTACCATAAACAATGGAATCATAGAGAACAGAGAGTTTGCGATGACCATGGGAAACAACAAAATCGTCCATGTCTAACTTTGGTCCTGATACAAGGTTCCGAGTTACCTCAGGAACATATAAGGTATCATAAAGTTTAATACATAAACCAGTTTTCAAAAAATAATTGTAATGTTCCTATGGCCTTCACTTCTAATTCCCGATCATCCCCAACTTTAAGTGTTCTTTGGTTTCTTCCCAGCTTCCGGATTGAAAGGAATCCCTGAGTAGAGTTAGTTACATGAACCATAGAACCAGAATCAAACCACCAAGAATTAGCAGGAACATTTAAATTAAAGGACTCAAGTATCATGAAAAAATCGTTACCTTTCTTAGCCAGCCACTCCTTAAAGTCAGGGCATTCCTTTTGCTTATGTCCTGTTTTCTTACAGAACTTGCAATAGGGTTTTCCTAAGGAGTTCTTAGAGCTGGAAGGTGCACTTGTATTAGGATTTGACTTTTGAACTTTAGAAGCATCCTTCCTTTGATGATTGTTCTTCCTCTTCCTCTTCTTAGAGTTAGAGGTGGTGAAGTTAGCAACATCAGTAGTGCGATCTATCTTCATACGCTCTTCCTCCTGTACGCACATAGCGACCAGCTCACTCATCGTCCATTTGTCCTTCTGAGTGTTGTAATTGATCTTGAATGCTTCATAGGACGAAGGAAGCGAAGTGATGATGAAGTGAACAAGAAAACCATCATTGATTTCCATCTCTAGCCCTTTCAGCTTATTGGCCATGTCATGCATCATCATGATGTGTTCGCGAATGCCGCTCCTCCCATCATACTTAGTCCTCACCAGCTTGAGGATAAGAGTGCTAGCGTGTGCTTTTGATGTCCCTTTGAATTGAGCCTCCACAGAAGCCAGGTAGGTTTTAGCATCTCCAGAATCAGGAATAGCTCCTCTAATTGCATTATGAATGGACTGCTTCATGAACATGAGAGACATGCGGTTACACCTAGTCCATTTTTCATTAACTATCTGCTCAGTAGCAGTACTTTGAGTAGTAAGGTCCGCTGGCTTATTCTCTCTAAGAGCATAATCGAAATCCAGCAATCCAAGTGTAAGCATGAGGGCATCCTTCCATTCAGCAAAGTTATCACCAGTCAAAGGTGGAATCCCGCAATTTGGTGCTGATAGTGGAAATAAGATGAGCAATTTATGATACTAAGAAAGAAGTCCTAATGTGATCTAAGGGCATGTTATACATATCAGCTTTGGCCTGAAGTGTAATCATTTAAGTATGTGTGCAAAGTATTCGTGACAAATTAGCTTTGGCCAGAAATGAGACAATCATTTTAGTTATGCACTTGTCAAGTATGCTAGACATAAATGAATTCAAATCAGCTTTGGCCATAAATTAAGACATTTCACGTTTGTAATGCATACACAACATAGCTTTTATAATACTTGAACAATAAATAGATGTATTAAATCAGCTTTGGCCAGAAATGATACATCAGAAACTCATTCAAGTTAAGCTATTTTGGTTTTGTGAAAAATTTATCTGATTCTGATTAGGTAATTAATTGTTTACAAAACCAAGTATTTAATAGCAAACCACCTGTTAGCGCTAAATTTTAGTTCACATGAAACAGCCTAAAATAATGAGGTTACGAGTCAGGTCTCGAGTCAGGTATGAGGTCTCGAGTGAGGTCTCGAGTCAGGTCACGACCGAGTTATGAGATCTCGAGTTAGTTATGAGGTCTCGAGTGGCAACCTTGGTCTCGAGTCGTAATCATGGTCTCGACTAATGTGTTTTATGAGGTCTCGACTCCATAATGAGATCTCGAGTCGCAACCACGGTCTCGAGTTGTGAAGATTGAAGCCTTTAGTCGAAAACTCAGTGGTCTCGAGTCGAGACTGTTGTCTCGAGTTGTAAAGTTTTGAGAACCTTTATGATTTCGAGTCGAGACCTTGTGGTCTCGAGTCGAGATCTGATGGTCTCGAGTTACAATCTGATGGTCTCGAGTCCATTGTTAATAGCTGTAATTGTGATAATAAATGAAAACTCGAAGTTTTAGGGATTGTGGGATAATGTTTCCTATTTTATTGCTGATCTAAACTTATCAAAGATTTCGAAAATTATAACCGATTATCTTTTAACAGTTTCTGAAAATTTTAAGAGATGTAATTCAGATCAAAATAGTAAAAACATCCACTAATCCAAATTATATTCCAAAACTTAAGGAATTTTTGAGTTTTCCTTAGAACATATGATGAACCCTAGAAAATTAAAACATAATTCTGGGATCCGAAACCTGAATTCTAAGGCTTTTATTAACAGATTTCAGATATTAATTTATCCATTATGGTTTCGGGTGACATGATAAACCACCCTTTCTTAAAACACTGATTTCGGCACAAATAAAACCGAAAACAGCCGTGATTTATATGGCTTTAAAAATTTTATGTTTTCCAGATATTAATCCCAGAATAATGGATACGAAAACAGAACTGATTTATCAATATATGCGCTGACACCACATGTTAATCAGTTCTGTTTAAACATAATGGAAAACATGAATAACATACCTGTTACAGCAGACAGGCCAGCAGAGAATCCAGTCAGAGATGCAGCCATTGAGTTTGACATACTTGTCAGGATGATCTTGTTCCTCCTTAGGGTGTAAGATTATGATGGTGATGAACCGAAACTAGGGAGGTTTCGATTAGGGAGAGAGAGAGAGCCGAATTTGATGTTATGATTATTGAGTTGTGTGTCTAACCCTTTATCTCTCTAATAATCTCCTTATATATACACCCAAGATGAAACCTAATTAGTTAATAAGGGTAATATGGTCCATCAACAATTACCAACTAATTATTAATAGGTTATTAATATATTTTGATCTATATAATATAAATGATTATAATGGCTACAAGATTAAATATTATGATAATTATATATTTAATCTCACAATTAGTTGATAGTTCTACTAAAAAAATAAACCTAATACTTTTTAGTTAGTTTAATGTGTTGCAAAACTAACGAAAAGTTCAAGTTCCTTTCTTTTGTATTTTTATTTTTCAATTCTCATAATCACACGGATTAGAATTAATAACTAAGATGGGCAATAATACTAGAAAAAAATGTATTAAAATAATAGTATTAGATTCAAATACATAGTTTCCTAAACATTGGTAGTCATAGGAATCAAACGGACTTTGATTAATCTCATTGTAGCAGCATTGGAATTGTCTTGTCGAATTCTATAATCCTAGATTTTAAGTTTTCGCTTTTAGATTTTTAGTTTGTAGATTTTATATTTTTTGTTTAGACATTGTGTTTTTTATTTCGCATTGTGTTTTTTACAAGCCAAGTGGAAACTTGTCAATGCCGTGCACACCAGCCCGGCCACGACGTGGAGGACGGTGTGGGTCATTTGACGTTGGAAATCCCACAGGCGTTGAGACCAAATTCGCGTTGACGTGGCACGTTTCAATTGGTGTGAGTATTAGTTGTTTGACAACAACGGTTATTTTATTTATTTTAAAACTTAACTTAAGAAAAATAACCTTTACAAACTACCCTCTTCTTCCATTTTTTTAGAAACTCTCACATTTCACTCAAATTTTTATAACCTCTCTCCCATTTCCAGTTCACGAAACCGAAAATGTCAACCATTCCTTGGGCCAAAGAAGAGGATATCGCATTATGCGAGATGTGGGTTGAAGCCTTGAGTCACTACAATCGTGAATTCCGTCACGTTTCGGCTTGGTAGATTATTAGATTTTTTATATAGTAATCATAGATCTTTAGGCTTTATTTTAATAATGTGATGGTTTTCATTTTTAAATATGTAACTAAAAGAATACAATGTATTACTACTCACAAGGTTGCCTTTTTAATATATAGGAGAATGTTTAATTATTAACGTTATTTGTTTAATTACTATTATTGTATTTTTATAAATTAAATAGATTTTATAGAATTTTTAAATATAATTTAACAACCAAAAAAGTGTCACGTGTCAAATAACGTCACTCTTCTAAACCACGCCCCTTCCCACACCTTTCATTTTTTGCTTCACACCACTTTTCTGACACAAGCTTACGCGTCCTCCACTTGTCGAATAACGCGTATTTTTCAGGCCCCTCTACTACGTATGGTGGAGATTGAAAAGCACCATGCCATTAAGACGAAAAGAGTGAGACATCACCTAAAAGTATTGTCTTAATTTCTCTATCTCTTGTCTGTCTCGTAGGGATTATATAGGATTATGCTTACAACATAGTCTTAGGGGTGGATAAACCAAGCGTTATAAATCAATTCTTGTAATTATTGATGCGCTTCTAGCCGTTAAAAAAAGTTATTACATCTTGATGGGAAATGTCCACAGTGCACTTTAATGTCCAGCTCATGCTCGAAATCAAATCAATTTATAATTCAGGTTACTTTTTTTTTAAACGTCTAATTTCTTTAATCCCGGTCGTATGTGAGATTTGAACCCAAGACATTCTCATTTCCAATCTAGGTGTTTTTAAAAGTTTTGCATTTGCAAATGGACCACCACCCCAATGGTTTCAGGTTACTTTTACTAATCAGCTCCATGCACATAAATGAGCACCTATAGAAAAGTGTCCTACTTTTATGCATCACCCACACACTTTCATTCTTGCTGAAAATATTACATAAATAGGAAAGTAGAAAAACAAAGAAATATACTCCTACTATCTCCTGAAACTTCTACCGTTATTCCATGTTTATTTGATGCACTACTTGCATAAACAAAACTAACCCTTGATCTAATTTAACACATAAAAACATGTGACATTATCTTTTTACTCACCTGTTTAGCTTCGACCCGTATCCAATGATATCCGATTTTGACTTATACCACTACCCATCACGATTAACCTACACTATTTAGTCTTTGTTACTTGCTTCAGGAAGACTTAATAGTAAAGATGGTTTGAAGCATAGCAAGAACAAAAAGGACGAATCCAGCAAATAGCGCAATGATACTCCATGGACTATGGAAATAAGTACGCTTTAACTTCACAATCTTTCTGGGCCAGTAACCTTTGAAATGGCTATCCAGTTCTTCCCACTGTCGAGTGTAATAGAAATGTTCCGGAACAACTTCTTTGCATATCCTGTTAATCATATTTGCAGCCTCTTCATTTGAACCTATATGATTGACAATAACTTTTGCTCTCACCAACTTGGCAATGTCCTCATCCGTATCAATTAGCATATTCATGGCTCTGGCATATGATGTGACGTAAGGATTGGCCCTATATGACTGCTCGTATGCAATGAGATTTTTAAAGACCAACTCTGTAAAATCATTGATACGCAACGTTGGCATTGTGAGAGTAGGCTTAAACAAAAACCAGAATAATCTTGAACGGATGAATTTCACTTCCATGGCCATTGGCCATTTTGCATCTTGGTTAGGCATAAAGTTTACTCCGGCACGGTCGAGTTCTACAGCCGAGTGGATTGTTGAACTTGGAAAACCTGATGAAATATCATTTTTAGACTGGTAACAATGATGCAATAAGCCAAGAATATGATCATGATTGGCATATAAGCTGCTACCGTATATTTTTAGTTTTCTTTTAAAAAGGTTGGCATACTTCAGAAGCGGGTGGATAAATTCAGCAAGAGGTTGAGTTTTTTCAAATTTGTAAATAACGCACTCATATATGCCTTTAAGAACAAAAAAGGGGATTTGGTTCTCTAGTAACACCAGGTCATAAGGTATGTACTGGTCCTGCAACGGCAAGGTGGAACCTGCTGAAATCTCGTGAATGAATTCAAGTATGAAACAAGCATCCGTAACCATCATTTTGGTGAGTTCGATATCATCATATTCATAAGACTCAATGTCAGCATATCTTCCCTTGATTTTCGCTATCTTCGAAGCCACCTCCTCCACACATTTTGTTAACGTTTGTACTTGTTGTGTCAATGAAGGTTGTTGACGAGACAATAGATCATGCACAAAAGCAGATTTCCGAACTTCAAATCGTTGCAGATTCTCATCTTTTCTGTGCAGTGGTCCAATAGAGACCACCCGTGGCTTGAAAGAACTTGGACTGATATTTCGGAGGCTACTGGGAGCCTGGTAAATAGATGGTGGAAATTTGTTGGTGGCGTTCTCTTCTCCAACACAATTAAGAAGACTATTGACGGTGGCAGTAACAATAATATTCACATCCATGTTTCCCATTTGTAGTATTTATTTGATTGATTACCTTCAATATTCTCTGAAAGAGGAATTATTTGTAAGGATAGAGAAGTATATACAACACATACAGGAGGGAGGGAGGTACGTCATAAAAACGATTGTTTTTCTCTCTAATAAACAGACAACTTTAGATAATTTAATATTTGCTTCACATATAAACCAACTCTTTAAAAATGCAAGAAAATGCTAGGTTCACAACTAGAACCCTTGTTAGTAAATAGTTATCCTCATAACTAGTACTCGAACCATTCCATGATTAGTAAATAGTTATCATCATAACTAGTCCTCGAACCATCCCCCTTCAACCTACATTTCTCTACGATTTATGGACTTAGAATTAATAATTTGCTAAACAAGTCTTAGCCATAGCTAAATAAATCGTTTCTATTGTGGTTTTTCATTATAATTGCTGTAACTTTTTTTTTCTTATAAAAGTTCCTATTAGTTTATGTAATAAACATTGGTACAGTACCAAATTTAATGTAGAAAATTATTAGTTTGTAAATTTAAATTTGTGCAATACAACATTACAACCTTGATTAAAAAATCCAAATTAAATCTTTAGTGTGGGCCGTTGAAAGATTATTCTGTCGCTCAAATCTTTTTTATTATTAAAGTGTGGGCCTTACTGAAAGATTAACGTGCCCTGTACAAAGGAAAAGAAGAGTGGGGTTTCCCTCATTTGATTTCTAGGGTGATCCCCAATGGATGGCAGTCTCCAATATATAAATGGGTGCTACTTTCTACATCCCATAATTACTTTTTTCACCCCCCTCCTCTCACATACTTACAGGTGGGGCCTGCGTGGTACCGACAGTTTTCCTCTCACAAGGGGGGGTATAATCGGGGGAGAGGGGGGGGGGGGGGGGTTGTATAGAATGAGCCATATAAATAGATTGAAATTTGAAAAAATAAAAGGTAAACTTGTGCTGAAATGTTTATGCTATTATTACCGTTACCTTTAACTACAAAAGATAAGTTGGAGAATAGTGTCAGACACTTTTCTTGCACTTCCCATTAATCTAGCCAAATTACGATTTTATCCTTAGCTTAAAATTGCAATTTTATCCTAGTTCAAAATAAAATTTTTGTTTTACCCCTATCTCAAGATTACGAATTTTTCCTCAGTTAAAATTTTTGCCCTCGGTTCAAAATAAAATTATGGTTTTGCCCCAGCTAAAAGTTACGATTTTGCCCTTAGTTCAAAATACGACAAAATGAAGGTTGGGGAATAGTGTGGCAACTGATCTGGCACTTCCCCATTGATCCAGCCAAATTACAATTTTACCCTTAGTTTAAAATTACGATTTCACCCCAGTTTAAAATAAAATTTTTGTTTTGCTCTCAGTTAAAAATTACGAAATTACGTTTTTACCCCCGTTCAAAATAAAATAATGGTTTTTTTGCCCCCAGCTAAAAGTTACAATTTTGCCCTTAGTTTAAAATGTGATTTTGCCACCGGTTCAAAATTGAAATCTTGCCATGGTTTTTTTTGGACAAAACTATTGACTAAATGTAGTTTTTATTCATGTCAAACAGTTGCATAGCACTCGTTCATTGGTCCTTACAAATTATTGTTTTCCCCCATCTCTATATTACATGTTTGCCATTGTTTTAGTTTTTTTTATAGCCAAACTATGGTAGTGTTTTAGTTTAATTTGTTGACTCGGTGTATTTTATTTCTTGAGATCGTGTTATAAGTAGCTTGTACAAGTAACTAAAATACATACGTACTTGTTATCAAACTAATAAATATTGGGTCTAGCGCCCCGCAACATGGACGACGCATACCACTAGTTCGTTTACATATTGCTCATTTATTCAATCAATCTCTTTCTCTCTCTCTCACACACACACATATATAGTGGGAGGTTCAATAATGGCGAACACTAAAAAATGGGAAACTGAGAGAAACCAACTCCGATTGAACTCATTACAACAACATTAGAACGACTTGTTGAACCCTATAGTATATATATATATATATGTGTGTGTGTGTGTGTGTGTGGTGAGGTTCCTATAAAAAAGCCTGTTTTCGTAAAAAGTATGAGAATGTATAGAAATTGACATGTAGGCATCATGTTTTTTGTTGTTTCGGCAAGAAAAACATCAAACATAACAAATTAAAACATAATGCAATGAATTATAGGTATGAAATTTAAATAACAACTAAAACACTACTTAACACTTGAAACGCCCTATTTAACGTTCTTGGCATGGTGTTTTAAATTTTAATCTTATAATTCATTGCATTGTGTCTTAAATTATTATGTTTAGTGTTTTCTTGTCAAAACAACCCAAAACATCATGGCTATGTCCAAAACATGATCCCTATATGTTAATTCCTATGTCTTCTCACACTTCATATAAAAAATGTAATTTTTACAAGAACCTAAATTCTACATTATGCTTTTTCCATGCCTTCCTCTTGAAGACGATTCTCCTTCCTTGACAAGACTTGCTCCGCTTTGTTCCTCCCATTATCTACAAAGCATAAAACAAATGCATTTAACCCTCATATTCCATAACCAATCCTTCACAACTTGAGCATATAGTAAATTGTTGAATGTGTACTGTCTATTTATAAGTTAGAAAAAAGATTTAAACTTTTGCAAGTACCAATTTCATGCTAAAAACACACACTTTATTAGTTAAACTCACCAAATTCATGACCACCTCAATTAATATTCAACATTCTAGCATAGCTCATCATCACAACTAGTGTTAGAGAACACATCCCCACACTTGTTTGATGTTCAAACTCATTAAACCAACTTCCATACTCAACTTCAACTAATAACACCATCAATTGTTCATATTTCAACTATGTTAAAAATACAAGTTCAATTTATAGAAAAAAACTTATAATCATTGCAATGTAAAGTTGAAACAAGTAAAGAGCATACCTTTCGGGATGTCCAAGACATAGAACCCAAGATGTAGCAAAAATCCAAGCAAATCTTTAAGTTCACCACAAAACCCGAATTTTAATTCCTGAATACTCCCAATCCGTTGAGAGTTGTGAAATAAGTTAGGGGTTTTCATCCTTGTGAAAAACTAAGCAAAAAAGTATGAAGTTTGGTTGAGATTTGAGTGAGATGTGAGATGGTGAAGAATTAGGGTTCAAAAGAGAGAGTCTAATGAAGAAGATGATGATGTTGTGATGTTTTACAAGATCTGAAAATGTTGTTTTGTTAATAAGGGCCAAATCAGGTTATGGGTTATACTTACAAAGGCTTGGGTCAGGTCTGACAGGTAACTGGGTGAAACCTGATTCGTTTTGCTGAACTTGGACTTATAGTGTCGGCTATGGGGATCTTGGCATTAAGACGCCTTATGTTTTGCGTCTGGACCCTGTGGACAGCAGCATCCTGCGTCTACGGGTGTTGCGACGTCAGCGACGGGATATACGAGCATTGGCGACGCTATAATGCATTTTTCTTTTGAAAATATGGACAAAAACACGCGAATTTTACAAAAGGGGCCTAGGCTAGAAAGATTCCTAAAAATTATTATAAATCTTTTGTAAACTGTTTATAAGCTTTATCAAGATACAAAATTCGTTTAAACGAATCCTGCCACCCCCTCCTCCGATAATCGTGTATTGTCCCGAATACATACCGAGCCTAAAACATACGTGAAATCTTAATGACCCGGACATGATTTTCGTTACTTCACAAAATCAAGAGTTAGTATGAACTGTAATAACGAGAAAATAATTAAACGGGAAATAAAATAAAATAAAACGAAACAAATACACAAAACGTACAATGTTACCGGTCCTTTAATCGACCTCGTAAGTTGGAATGCTTGTCAAAAAGCTTACCGACTCCTTGTTCTCCTCCATCCTCTCGTTACCATCTAGAAATGGTTTTAACCGATGACCGTTTACCATTTACTCCGCAATTGCACGACACGCGTAATCACATACGAGCCCATCCATTTACTCCGCAACTTCCTGGGAAAGAACTTCAATTTCGAATTATTAATCCACACCTTTTGGCCCAGAACGAATTCTTTCTTCCTTAGCTTCGCGTCATGTGCTTGCTTCATCTTGTCTTTATACTACCAAGCACACTCGTAAGCCTCCTCTCGAAGCTCCTCTAACTCTGAGAATTTGAGCTTCTGTTCTCTACCTGCATCATCATACTTAATATTAAATTCTTTTATTGCCCATAAAGCACGATGTACAAGTTCCACAGGTAAGTGATACTTTTTACCGTAAACCAAATGGTAAGGTGTAGTGCCAATAAGGGTTTTGTGAGCCGTTTGGTAGGCTCATAAGGCAACGTTCAACTTCGTTGACCAATCCTAACGGTCCGGCCTACCGGTCTTTTTAAAAATCTCTTTGATTTGCCTCTTTGACACCTCCACTTGACCGCTCGTCTGTGGGTGATAGGGAGTAGCAATTCGATGGTTAACACCATACCATTTTAATAGTTTGCAAAACATAAAGTTTTTGAAATACTAATTAATGATGACCCGAGGAATCCCAAACCTTGAAATAATTTGAGTTTGGACAAAACTCCAAACAATGGTATGATTGTTTGTTTTGGTGGCAATGGTTTCGACTCATTTGGAAACATAATCGGCTGCCACCAAAATATACAAATTGTCATGAGAATTCGAGAATGGGCACATGCAATAGATCCCCACACATCAAAAACATCTATGGTGAGGATCAGTTGTATGGGCATCTCATCCCGCTTAGCAATTCTCCTTAAATTTTGACATTTAATATAGTTCTTAGAAAACTCAAAAACATCTCTAAAAATAGTTGGACAATCAAAGACCTTTGTTTAACACTTTGCGGCCTGTCTTTTGACCACTAAAAGGGCCCCCACATGCAAATGAATCCACATGCATTAACACACTTGGAATCTCCTCGTCCGGTATGCATCTCCTCAGGAACTGATCCGGACAAACTTTGAACATATCCGGTTCCTCCCATCTGTAAACTTGATCTGCGAGAGAAAATGCACTGGCCTCATCATATCCCACCTAGCTGGTAATTCACGTGCCACCAAATAGTTCACAATATTAGCAAACCATGGTAAAGTAGATACAAGTAAAATGTGCTCATCCGGAAAAGTCTCGTTGATCTCTACAGATGTAGAACCCTTTTCCACTATCAACCGGGACAAGTGGTCAGCTACCACATTATCCTTTCCTTTCTTGTCTCGTATCTCTAAATCAAACACTTGCAATAAGAGTATCCACCTGATCAGCTGGGGCTTTGAATCCTTCTTGTCCATGAGGTACCTAACAGCACTGTGATCAGAATATATAATAACTTTGTTACCCCATATATAAGATCTGAATTTGTCTAATGTGTAAACCACCGCAAGTAATTCTTTTTCGGTTGTTGTGTAATTCAATTGAGCATCCAAAAGAGTTTTACTGCGCATAATTTCCACTGACTTTTTCTAAACCTTTTAACCCAACACGACCACAACCGCATAGTCACTTGCATCATACATAATTTCGAATGGCAAATACCAATTCAGTGATTGCAAGATTGGGGCCTCAATTAGTTTTTCTTTCAAAATGTTAAAGGCTTTAACCCAATTCTCATAAAAAACAAACGGTACATGTTTTAATAAAAAGGTTGCACAATGGTTTTGTATTGTCACTAAACCTTTTTATAAACCTCCTATAAAAACCCTTGTGTTCCAAAAATGACCAAATAGCCTTAATACTTGTGGGATAAGGTATAGTAGAAATAACTTGTACATTGGCATGATCTACCTCTATCCTACGACTAGACACAACAGGTCCCAAAACAATTCCCTCTTGAACCATACCCAACTCAAGACCAAATTGGTTTGCACACATCTTTTTAAATTTTTTTTTCTAATTGGTCTAAGTTGTGACAACCCAAGTTTTCAAGGTCTTTCCTCGACACGTTACTTGTTACAAACTCTGTTTTTGTAATTTGTTTGCGTATGTGTTGCATTATGGGTTGGATAGTTAATCTAAACTTAATATAAACTATTAAACTGTTTACAAATTAAAACCACACACGACAAAACACTAGTGTTTCGCCACAAACCTTACTCGACGAAACCTGGGTGTTTCGCCATCATCTTGATTCGCCGGGAGGGTATTTCGTCGTATGGGCCTTCGGCCCAAGTAAGGCCCAGTTATGAGCCAGTTATATTTACCTAGTTCTCGCCTGTATGTACGTAAAGTGATAACTGACGAAACCCTACCTTCCTCCCCTCCCTCTCGTCGGCTGTTCCTATAATCTTGAAGTCGTTGTGCATCGATCAAATCAATCTATCCACTCTCACGGTTAGTATTCATCGTTGTTAGGATATTGATGTTGTGATTGCTGGTGAAACTAGGGTTCATCTATAGGCATATGATTAGGGTGCTCATTCATGATGGTTCGTCGATGATGATTTATATGTAATCTTGATTTCTCAATCCTCTGATGTGTTGCTTGATTAATGGTGATCATTAAGTGTTAACTAGTTTTGTTAAACCCTGTACCTGTACATTTTGAATAAACTATTAAATGGGCATGATTGTTATAATTAGGGTTTTGACTCATGATTAGAAAAGGGTGGTTGATCTGACTTGGGGACTGTTAACATGTTAGGAACAATTATCATTTGAATTAAGGGTTGTAATCATATGTTAGGGACGGGGATGAAGCATCACTCGACGAAAGACTTAGGTCGACGAAGGATAGTTCTTCGTCGACTGAAGCATGATGAACCTCATTGGTTTTTCGTCGACCTTCCCCCATGACGAAAGATGATTTTCGTCGACTTGGGCCCGGCGAATCACCTGGATCTTTCGTCACGATCAGACTTGACGAAAAAGGAGACTTTTGCCATGCTGGGGACTTCGTTGTGTAGTTATGTTTGTTTGTGATATAGAATCGGGTGTGTGTTGCATGGTTATAATATTAACTGTAAATAAGGTTTTGGACTTGACTAATGTGAGCAAAAAAGTCATCTGTTGAACGTTATTATGTAGTAAGCATACGAGTTGTGGACTTATGTGAATTGGATAACTATTATGTGAAATATGGTGATCTTTTCTGTAACTGTGAACTGTGAAAATGCGTGACATAAGCGATTATGAAACTGACTTCACTTGGTAACCACGGTAGGGTTGGTAGATTAACTGGAACGGGTAACTTGTTAAATACCGAGCAAATCTAAGGTGAGTTCACTGCTCTTTTTCCAAGCATGCGTCCCGGGGAGGGACATCTGGTAAACGTTCCGGGGAGGAATATCGGGTTATTGGGATGTTGGTTAATACTCTCAAATCTATCACTTAAGTCCCTTATACCGATTGTTGCCGGGAAGGCAATGGGCTATTCGTTAATAGCGCTATTTAGGTTTGGCACCCTCACACCACACCGAGGAGGTCGGGAGTGAACTAATGACCCCAATCTTGACCATTGCTTTGATAGAGGCTTTGGGGAATAGGGCAAATAATCTGGAGCCATCTGCGGTAATCGAGTTATTAACAACATCAAATCGTTGAAATGTTTTATACTTATAACTGGTAACTAAAACGGTTTAACAAACTTTGAACTCACCAGCGTCGTCTGACACACTTGTCTGCATGCTTGCATGTCGTTAGATTCTTGGATATGGGTCACAACTCTTGGATATTTATTCTTGATTTAGTACATTGTTTTGAAACACTTGAACAACGAATAATCTTATGCTTCCGCTGAACGTTTACTTTGGTTTTAACTTATGACTTGGAATTATATAACGAAATGAATCGAATGTTTTATTTAAATATTTATTATTAGTTCAATGTGATTGGTGGCTTGGATCCTGGTACGTCACATGTCCCGTGGTGTTTCCGCATGTGGTATTTTAGGGGTGTGACAGTTTGGTATCAGAGCCACTGGTTATAGTGAACTAGGTTTTAAAACATTTTTATAAAACCAGACTATAACCAAACAGCTTCGAAATCGACCATGACACTCAGCTCCAGATCGCAAGGTTCATATCTCGTTTACTTATTGCATAGCATATCTAGAGTACACTATTGTATGATGATTGCATGTGATTGCACACTTAGCACTACAGACTGAATTTATGTGTACTTACCTAGTTTATGTGACTGATAGAGACACAGTGTGGTATTCTGTTAGATTTTCGTGACTCATGTTTTGTGGTGTTTTCTGATTTGCTACTCGAATTCGAGGAACCTTGTAGCACGAGTTGGGAGGAGCTGAGATAAACATGCAAATTGAATTATTGTTATGGGCGCACACCTAATAATAATGTGGGGTGCATGTGAGCCCTAGTGAGGCTTAGCAAGTGTGAAAAAGGGGTTTCGTTTTGTTGCTTGATGTAAACTTAGTAGTCTGTAGAAGTATTCGTGGGCTTTGACTCCCACCATATCTCGACCCTTAACCATTTCCCTTTTTCCTATATAGAATCATGAGCGGACGAGGTCACGGACGTGGTCACATTTCCATGACTGAGGCAGAGTTGACTGACCTGATCAACACCCGTGTGGCTGAGGCTCTGGCAGCCTATCAAGCTGGTACAAAATGTGCCAAATATTCCTTATTCTCGTGTCGTGTACCCAACTCTTACCCGTGTGCTGTATCTTTCATTTTCGTTTATTAGGTCAGCAAGCGAATCAGAACAATCTGCCTGCTTACACGTTTAAGACATTCATGGATTGTAAGCCACAGACCTTCAGTGGGACTGAAGGGGCTACTTTGATGGTTCGAGAAAGCTGAGTCGGTATTCGCTATGTGTAACTGTCCCGTGGGGGACCGTGTGAAGTATGCTAAAGGCACTTTGGAGGATGGTGCCTTAACCTGGTGGAATGCCCAGGTACAAATGTTGGGCATCGAGATGGCCAACGCCACTACTTGGGATGATTTCAAGGAGTTAATGCGGGAGGAGTACTGTCCTCGTGATGAGATTCAGAAACTTGAGAACGAGTACTATAATCTGAAGATGGAGGGATCTGAAATTGAAGTGTTCACAAAGAGGTCACATGAGCTAGCAAACATGTGCCCTAACCTGTCTAGACCCCCACCTCGAAGAATTGAGTTGTACATCAAAGGCCTGGCACCAGCAGTAAAGAGCTTGGTCACTGCTGCAAACCTTAACAATCAGGCTCAGATCATCCGGTTAGCACACAAGATTACTGATCAGGAGGTCTAGCGTAGATCGCTACCGCACCGTGTTTCTGCTACTACCCCTGCTGCTACAGCTACCACACCTGCTAGTGATAACAAACGTAAATGGAACGATGCTGACAAAGCAACCAGTGCAAGTCAATCTTAGAAGAGACCTGACAACAGCAATAACCGTAGTTTCAGTCAGTCGTCCTCAGTTAACCAAGGCCAGGGCAGCTATCAGAGTCAAGGCTCCTATGTTGGTAGGAAGCCAAAGTGAAACAAGTGTGGGTATCATCACCATGGACCATGTGTTCGGGCTTGCCATAGATGTGACAAGGTGGGCCATATGGCAAAGGACTATAGAGCTCCGTACCCGAAGCTGCAACAACAGCAAAACCAACAACAGATCAGCAGCATCAGCAACAGCAAAGGCAGCAGCCCGATCAGAACCAAGGCTTTAAGAAGGGGTGTTACCAGTGTGGGGATGAGGGTCATATTAAGCGGGATTGCTCTCTGTTGAATCAGAATGCCAACGATAACAACAACCGTCAGAACAACAACAATGTTGGGAATAACAATAATGGAAACAATGGGGGCAATGGAGCTCATGGAAGGGTATTCACGATTGGTGCTGGTGATGCTGGGAACGACGGCAATGTCGTGACTGGTACGTTTTCTGTGAACAATCTCTTTGCTTCTATGTTATTTGATTCCTGTGCCGATTGGAGTTATGTGTCCCTAGAGTTCAGTTAACGATTAGGGTTAACTCCAACACCTTTAGAAGCTAAGCATGTAGTAGAATTAGCTGACGGTAAAACGATTGAAGCTTCGCATGTCCTTTTTAGGTGTAAATTAGATCTTGTGGGTCAAGTGTTTGACATTGACCTCCTTCCTGTTACCCTCGGTAGTTTTGATGTAGTGGTTGGTATGGATTGGCTGTCTAAGCATCAAGCTGAAATTCTCTGCAAAGGGAAGATCGTCTGTATTTCTCTCCCCAGTGGAGAATCTTTATCAGTTCAAGGGCATCACAGTGGTGCAATGGTTGGTATAATCTCAGCTATGCAAGCGTAGAAGTGTCTACGAAACGGGTATCCTGCTATTCTAGCACTTGTTACTGATACTCCGTCAGAAGAAAGAAGGATCGAAGACCTGCCAGTTGTTCATGAATTTCCTGATATATTTCCTAAGGAACTACCTTGTTTACCTCCTCACCGTCAAGTGGAATTTCAGAACGATCTTGCACCAGGAGCGGCTCTAATTGCTCGTGCTCCTTATAGTTTAACACCTGGAGAGTTGCAGGAGCTGTCTAATCAACTGCAAGAGTTATTCGACAGGGAGTTTATTCGACCCAGTTCTTCGCCTTGGGGAGCCCCAGTTTTGTTTGTAAAGAAGAAAGACGGGTCCTTTCGTATGTGTATTGATTATCGGGAACTCAACAAAGTGATTGTCAAGAACCGCTATCCTTTTCCACGCATCGACGACTTCTTTGACCAGTTGCAGGGGTCAAGTTTTTATTCGAAGATCGATTTAAGATCGGGTTATCATCAGATGAGAGTCCGAGAGGAGGATGTTCCTAAAACGGATTTTCGAACGCGGTATGGGCACTATTAGTTTTTAGTTATGCCATTTGGGTTGACGAACGCACCAGCGGTCTTCATGGATCTCATGAACCGTGTATGCAAACCATACCTTGATGACTTCATTATCGTGTTTATTGACGACATTTTGATCTATTCAAAGAGCAAGGAAGATCACGAGCGACACCTGCAACTTATTTTGGAGCTTCTGAGGAAGGAGCAGCTCTACGCGAAATTCTCTAAGTGTGACTTCTGGATTCAAGTGGTGCACTTCCTTGGCCACATTGTGAATGAATTGGGAATACATGTGGATCCTGCAAAGATTGACGCCATTAGAAATTGGGCGGCACCGAAGACTCCATCAAAGGTGCGACAATTTCTTGGCCTCGCTGGATACTATCAGAGATTTATTAAAGACTTTTATAAGATCGCACAACCTCTTACCTCGTTAACACAGAAAGGTGTTGTGTACTCATGGGAACAAAACAAGAAGATGCTTTCCAGTTGCTGAAACAAAATCTCTGCAGCGCACTGATCTTATCTTTACCTGAAGGGACAGAAGATTTCGTGGTATATTGTGATGCATCTATTCAGGGTCACGGTTGCGTGTTGATGCGACGTGAGAAGGTGATAGCTTACGCCTCTCGGCAGTTAAAGGTTCACGAGAGGAATTATACGATGCACGATTTAGAGTTGGGAGCCGTGGTGTTTGTACTTCAAATCTGGAGGCATTACCTGTACGGTACTAAATGCACTATTTATACTGACCATAGGAGCCTTCAGCATATTTTTTACCAGAAGGAATTAAATATGCGACAGCGTCGCTGGGTGGAACTCTTAAACGATTACGATTATGCCATCAAGTATCACCCGGGAAAGGCTAACGTTGTAGCTGATGCACTTAGTCGAAAGGAATCGAAACCTAAACGTGTCCGTGCCTTGCAGCTCACCATCCATTCTAACTTACCTGACCAGATCCGTTCAGCTCAAACCGAAGCATTGAAAGAGGAAAACATTGAAGCAGAGTACTTAAGGGGCATGGAAAAACGACTTGTAGAGAGATCGGATGGTATTCTCTATTGCATGAAATGAATATTGATTCCTTTGTTTGGAAATCTTAGAGAACTTGTGATGAATGAACCGCACAAGTCTCGATACTCTGTTCACCCGGGTTTGGATAAGATGTATCAGGATCTCAAAGTCATGTATTGGTGGCCGAAGATGAAAGCTCACATCGTGACGTATGTTAGTAAATGCTTGACGTGTTCAAAGGTCAAGGTGGAATACCAGAAACCGTCTGGATTACTTCAGCAACCAGAAATACCCATGTGGAAATGGGAGTAGATAGCAATGGATTTTGTCACGGGCTTGCCGAGAACTCAAAACGGGACCGATACCATTTGGGTAATCGTTGATCGTCTCACGAAGTCAGCACATTTTCTAGCAATAAAGGAAACGGATAAGTTCTCACAACTTGCAGCTGTCTATCTGAAGGAAGTGGTTTCTAGGCATGGGGTGCCGACCTGTATTATCTCTGATCGTGACCCGCGTTTCATTTCGGACTTGTGGCAGTCGATGCATAAGTTGTTCGGCTCGCGTCTCGACATGAGCACTGCTTATCACCCACAGACGGATGGTCAAAGTGAGCGAACCATCCAGACACTTGAAGGCATACTGAGAGCGTGCGTGATTGATATTAGCAAGGGTTCGGGGAAACACTTACCTTTGATTGAGTTTTCTTATAACAATAGCTACCATACCAGTATCTAGGCAGCTCCATTCGAAGCATTGTACGGACGAAAATGTCGTTCACCCCTTTGTTGGGCCGAGGTGGGTGACAGCCAGATCACAGGTCCGGAGCTTGTATTTAAAACTTCAGAAAAAGATTGTCCAGATCAGGAACCGTACGGCAGCAGCGCGCGACCGTTAGAAAAGCTACGCTGATAAGCGTTGGAAGCCTTTGGAATTCATAGTTGGTGATCGTGTTATGTTGAAGGTCTCACCCTAGAAGGGTGTGGTGCGTTTTGGAAAACGCGGCAAGCTTAACCCTCGTTATGTTGGGCCATTTAAAATTCTGGAGCGAATTGGTAAAGTGGCCTACAAGTTGGAGTTACCTGCTGAGTTGGGTAACGTCCATGATGTCTTCCATGTCTCCTAGTTAAAGAAGTGTTTATCTAATGAAACACTTGTGGTACCATTTCAAGAGCTGAAAACCGACGACAAGTTGCAGTTTGTCGAAAAACCAATAGAAATTATGGACCGGGAGGTCAAGGTCCGTAAGCATAGTCGAATTCTGATCGTGAGGGTTTGTTTGAACTCCAGACGGGGACCGGAGTTCACATGGGAACGCGAGGATCAGATGAAGCTCAAGTACCCACATTTATTCCAAGATGACAAGTCCAAGTTTGGCAAATCTAAGTCTGGCACAACTAGTGAAATTCGGGACGAAATTCCCATTCAAGTTGGGGATGTTGTGGCACCTACGGAAAATACACTGTCTACACAGTCATCCTGACTTGACGCCGTACATTTGTGGATTGCTTATCAAATTTCGGGACGAAATTTCTTTCAAGTTGGGGATGATGTGACAACCCAAGTTTTCAAGGTCTTTCCTCGACACGTTACTTGTTACAAACTCTGTTTTTGTAATTTGTTTGTGTATGGGTTGTATTATGGGTTGGATAGTTAATCTAAACTTAATATAAACTATTAAACTGTTTACAAATTAAAACCACACATGATGAAACACTAGTGTTTCGCCACAAACCATACTCGATGAAACCTGGGTGTTTCGCCATCATCTTGATTCGCCGAGAGGGTATTTCGTCGTATGGGCCTTCGGCCCAAGTAAGGTCCAGTTATGAGCCGGTTATATTTACCTTGTTCTCGCCTGTATGTATGTAAAGTGATAACTGACAAAACCCTACCATGCTCCCCTCCCTCTCGTCGGCTGTTCCTGTAATCTTGAAGTCGTTGTGCATCGATCAAATCAATTTATCCACTCTCACGGTTAGTATTCACTGTTGTTAGGATATTGATGTTATGATTGCTGGTGAAACTAGGGTTCATCTATAGGCATATGATTAGGGTGCTCATTCATGATGGTTCGTCGATGATGATTTATATGTAATCTTGATTTCGTAATCCTCTGATATGTTGCTTGATTAATGGTGATGATTAAGTGTTAACTAGTTTTATGAAACCCTGTACCTGTACGTTTTGAATAAACTGTTAAATGGGCATGATTGTCATAATTAGGGTTTTGAATCATGATTAGAAAAGGGTGGTTGATCTGACGTGGGGACTGTTAACATGTTAGGAACGATTATCGTTTGAATTAAGGGTTGTAATCATCTGTTAGGGACGGCGATGAAGCATCACTCGACGAAAGACTTGGGTCGACGAAGGATAGTTCTTCGTCGACTGAAGCATGATGAACCTCATTGGTTTTTCATCGACCTTCCCCCACGATGAAAGATGATTTTCGTCGACTTGAGCCCGACGAATCACCTGGATGTTTCCTCACGATCAGACTTGATGAAAAAGGAGACTTTCGCCATGCTGGGGACTTCGTTGTGTAGTTATGTTTGTTTGTGATATTGAATCGGGTATGTGTTGCATGGTTATAATATTAACTGTAAATAAGGTTTTGGACTTGACTAATGTGAGCAACAAAGTCATCTGTTGACCGTTATTATGTAGTAAGCATACGAGCTGTGGACTTATGTGAATTGGATAACTATTATGTGAAATATGGTGATCTTTTATGTAACTGTGAACTGTGAAAATGCATGACATAAGCGATTATGAAACTGACTTCACTTGGTAACCACGGTAGGGTTGGTAGATTAACTGGAATGGGTAACTTGTTAAATACCGAGCAAATCTAAGGTGAGTTCACTGCTCTTTTTCCAAGCATGCGTCCCGGGGAGGGACATCTGTTAAACGTTCCGGGGAGGAATGTCGGGTTGTTGGGATGTTGGTTAATACACTCATATCTATAACTTAAGTCCCTTCTACCGATTGTTGCCGGGAAGGCAACGGGGTATTAGTTAATAGCGCTATTTTGGTTTGGCACCCTCACACCGCACCGAGGAGGTCGGGAGTGAACTAATGACCCCAATCTTGACCATTGCTTTGATAGAGGCTTTAGGGAATAGGGCAAATAATCAGTAGCCATCTGTGGTAATGGAGTTATTAACAACATCAAATCGTTGAAATGTTTTATACTTATAACTGGTAACTAAAACGGGTTAAGAAACTTTGAACTCACCAGCGTCGTCTGACACACTTGTCTGCATGCTTGCAGGTCGTTAGATTCTTGGACATGGAACTTGCTATCTAGGAGTGCTAGAGTGGTCATGGGTCACAACTCTTGGATATTTATTCTTGATTTAGTACATTGTTTTGAAACAGTTGAACAACGAATAATCTTATGCTTCCGCTGAACGTCTACTTTGGTTTTAACTTATGACTTGGAATTATATTACGAAATGAATCGAATCTTTTATTTAAATATTTATTATTAGTTCAATGTGATTGGTGGCTTGGATCCTGGTACGTCACACGTCCCGCGGTGTTTCCGCATGTGGTATTTTGGGGGTGTGACATAAGTAGAGAAATTATCCATGAAAATCTACAAAGACTCCCCTACCATATCTGAAAAGATACTCATCATACACCTTTGAAAGGTGGTGGGGGCATTACATAATCCAAATGGCATTCGCCTAAATGTGAATCTGCCATAGGGACAAGTAAAAGTAGTCTTTCGTTGATCTTCCAGATGAATAGAAATTAGATTGTAACCGGAATAACCATCCAAGAAACAATAAAATTTTTGACTTGCTAATTTTTCTACAATTTGGTCAACGAAGGGTAAAGGAAAATGATCTTTAGAATTTGTATAATTCAACTTCCTACAATCAACAAAAATATGCCACCCGGTTACGAGTGGCTATCTCCTCACCTGAGTCGTTTGTAACGACTTCAATACATGCCTTCTTGTTGACGGTTTATGTTGGGCTCACCCATTGGCTATCCGCGATGGGGTAAATAATACCCGCATCTAGCCATTTCAGCACTTCTTTCTTCACCACCTCCCGCTTGTTCGGATTTAACCGTCTATGTGCATCGTGTGCTGGGGTGATCTTCTTGTCTGAGATGATCTTGTGCATCACCACCGAAGGACTTATGCCCTTCAAATCAGCAATGGTCCACCCAATAGCCGCCCTATTGGTAACCAATACTTCCATCAACTTCTCTTCCTGTTCCCCGATCAAGTTAGACACAATGATGACCGGAAGTGCGTTGCCCTCACCAACATAAGCATACTTGAGATGCTTTGGAAACACCTTCAACTCTACCGTAGCAGGTTCCACGAAGGACAACTTCAACTTGGTGTTAATCTTTTCCAATAGACTCTCCACTTGGTGAGTCCACAAAGGTCTTCCCTCCTTTATCGCTAGCACCTCTAGCTTCTTCACCTCCTCATCCATGCTCCTACTCGTCTCAAGCTGTGACCTATCAAACATAAAGCACTCCTCTATTGTGTTCTCCTCATCGAAAATTGTGTCGCATAGAGGTATACACGCGTTAACAATGTCCACCAAATAGCATTCATCGTCGACAAGAGGATTCGTCAATCCCAAAAAAAACATTAAGTCTGAACTGACGGTTACCAAAGGTCATATCAACCGTACCCATTTTGAAATATATTTTGCCATTCAAAGTTGCCAAAAACGGTCGACCTCGAGTAACCGTAGGTTGTTTGGTCTGGTCCAAAGTGACATAGTCCAACACAAGTAAGTCCACCGGATAGTAAAAATCCACAACTTTCACTATCACATCCATGACAATCCCACGGGGTAGTTTGGGGGATCGAAATAATAGGCGCCCCCGGATCTTGGAGGTTGGGTGGAAGTTCATCTGAAAGGATAGAACTCACATAATAGGCGCCCCTGGAACATAGAGGTGAGGTAGAATGTTGATGTAGTTGGGCTTGCTGATGTGTTGCAAAACACACTAATTTTCCATTGTATTCCGTATATGTTTTCAATAGTTTTTGAGTCGTTTTGGTCATTTATAGATTGTATTTAGTAGATTGAATTTTTGCAGGTGTTCATGTGTAGAAGGAGCAGAAATCGAGTTACACACACGAAAAAATGATCACACAAGTAAAAACTGAGTGAAACAGAGTGGCAGAAAAGACTCTAAATTTAAAACGGTCATATTATCAGTTAGAAATGAGTTACGGGACGTATAATATATGAATTTGGGATAACTCAATGACAAGAATCAATATATGTGGTTTTCTAAACCCCTAACGGACCACAGGCCAAAACCTTACAGTCCATAAGGCTATGGTGGTTAAAAAAAAAGAAGAGGAAGCCCTTACGAATCACAAGGCGGAAACCATACGGTCCATAAGGGGTGCCTAGGTCGTAAAAAAAAGGTTTTAAACCAATTTCACCCATAGTTCGAGCCCTAGATCGTAAAAACTTAGGTTTTAAACCAGTTTCAGCCATAGTTCGAGGGGAGACTCATTATGGACGATTTCCAGCAGCTAAGGGGCGATTTTAGGCTCGGTTTTGAAGGAGAAGAAAACCAGGGATAAAAGATTGAAGCTACAGATCAAGGATTGCGAGTATTGGTTCCATAATTCTTTTACTTCTTGGTGTTTCTGAACATTATCTCCGTGATTCGTTATTGCTTTTTGTAACACCCCGTGTTTTCGAGAAGTCAAAGTCAAAGTCAAGGTCAAAGTCAACGACCGATTTCGCGCGACTTGACTTGTAGTAGATTTCTTTTGTATGTTTATTTTAGTTGTATTATGTGGAGTAAGTGTCAATAATTACAATAATCGAAGTATGTTATTCGCAATCTAAGCAACTTACGACTGTGAACTATAGGTAGTAACAATGCGATAAAGCTAACTAAATGATAATCAAACTATGCTAATCAAATCGACATCAAATCGCAACTCGAACTACGCATTTTAGTTATTAATATACGTGTGTGTGTGTGTCTTATGTGTTACTTGTGCATGTTCATTTATGTTATGTGTGGTAATCAATCGAAATGCAATCGAACTCAATCGACATCAAACTCGAATCGGAATCGAACTATGATAGTGCTAGATATAGTAGTTGGGACTAAAAGTAATTTGAATAGGAAACTCTATTGCGAGCGATGCGCAATCACAATCGAAACCGAATCAGCAAAAGTGATCGCGTCGAGAACACGAACCAAGTGCCATCGGGCCGGATAGCTATCCGACCGGGCTGCCACTTGGCCAGAGTGTCAAGATGCCATCCGACCAAGATGACATCTGACCGGATAGTCAATCGGGCGGGATGCCAACTGACCGACCCACACTTTCCCCTTTTGGAATCCTATAAATACCCATGCCACTCTCAAACTTTCTACTTTTGGAAACCTCTGTCCGACCAGCACGCTCAGCTCACCTTTTCTTCGATTTCTCTCAATCCCGGTAAGATCTCGTCCTAAATCTTGTACTTTCTTGATCTACACGCACTCCTACACCTTTCTATCTTTTGAATCTTAACTTTTAACCGTGAAATCGCTAGATTTGAGGTGTTCTAGAATGATGTCATCATGTGTTCTTGAAGAACTTCATGTCTTGGCTTTAATCCACCGAGAACAACTTGGATCTAACCGATTTCCACACAAATGAACACAGATCTATGTTAGATCTAAACATAAACATAGTGGAAAAGGATTGAAAGATGGTTTCTAACTTTCTTTTAACTCTTTTACACTCAATGCACTTGAAACCGATAGAACCGGACCTAGATCTAGTCCTCCGCTCATTCTTAGTGTTGTGCTAGCTCAAGATCTGGATTCTACTCACGAGACCACCGATTTCGGGTTAAACAAGAACAACCGTCTTGAACCGGTTAACTGGCCAAACTAGGGTGATTCCTGGTCGGTCAGGTCACTCGGGTTAGGATGGGATTCTGTTGGTTAACACGTTGTCAAAACGTCTCGATAAAACGACAAACAAACAAAACGACCAAGTGTAAGATGGCAGGAGCAACCAGGACGAAGTGCTATCCGACCGGACTACTGTCCGAACGGATAGGCTACCCGAACGGATTGTTGTCCGAACGGATCACACCTTGGGTCCCCCACTTCACCAACTCTATCTGAAGTTTGAGTATTGAACGAATTGTCATCCGATCGGACTACCATCCGACCGGATTACTCTTCGGATCATGAGATACTAGGACTTTAAAGACTTAAACAATTTTCAACATGTTCATTAACAGGGTTGCCACCCGCTCGGATGGACATCCGACCGAGTGACTCTTCTGTTATGAATTGTTCCAACTAAGTAACCTGATGACTAAAGTCGCCATCCAACCGGACTACCATCCGACCAGATGACCATCCGCACGGATTGTCATCCGCACGATTGACTGTCCGATCGACCGACTTAAAGGATAGAGATACTTCAATGTTTTCAAAATGCTACAATGAAAATTTCAAAGGACAAGCCATCATACACAAACACATTCTTCTTATAAGAAGATACAATCCACTCGAATAGTCATCCGACTGGACTACCGTCTGACCGGATGACCATCCGAACGGATTGCCATCCGCACAAACAAGCCGTCCGATCGGATTACCATCCGACCGAACTGCTATCCGACCCATTCATACTTTGCATCATTTTATTCGTCACTTATCATCATGCTATCAGCCCATTTAGGCTAACTTTACTCGCTAAGCGCTCCCTTAAATCCATCAACCGCTGTGAGTATACTCGATCCCTTTTTGCTTTATGCACTTTTGGGTGTTACATACGTTACAACTATTCAAATCACATCAAACACACTACTCAATACTATTTGAACGCTAACCGTTAATGCATGTTATACGTGGCTTATGAATGCTTGTTTTGTTATGTTTACACATGGAATGCTGTCTACCTGCCTTAGCAACGATAGTACTATAGTTTGGACTCAGCACCTGTTCGCAGGGTTTGTTAAGGACAATTACTTGCATGGATTACGGTGGTAATCATGTATTGCGAACTGCCTTAGGTAGTCAACCCGCAGTCATTGGTATCGATGGATCTATGTCGATAACTATCGTGCTTCATTTCACTATGTGTACGTGCTGGTTATGCGTAAACGAATTCGAACTCTATATGCTATTATCAAACTTGGATGCTCACCTTTACATTATATGTATTGACTTTATTTTAACGTATGTGACAGGTGTTTAGGTTGTTTGTATGCCTACCTCGCTGTGAAATCAAGGCTAGGAAAGGTCTAGGATGCTCTCTGTGCAGTGATGAAATCGAAGCTAGGAAAAGAGGTCCTAGAAACCAATAAATAAACCATCCATGTATAAATCTAAGTTGTCGGAACAGAACTATTTGCCTAGATTTGTCTGTAATAATTTGTTTGCCTTTTAAAACATGGTATGGGACATATTACTTTAAATTAATTGGTAATGATAATTGTTATGGAAACTTCTGGACAATCTGTTTCACTCAGTGCCATACCCCGATGTTTCCGCCATCGGTTGGGGTGTGACAGATTGGTATCAAAGACATAACTATAGGGAATTAGGCAAGACACGACCTAGTCCGGGTCAATGTCTTAGATACCTAGTCTATAGTTAGGAACCATAGACCGACTTGTGCATATCCGTTAGGGGTTATGTGTGAGTTTACCGCTATTTCTCGCTATTCTCGCTTATGCTACACTATCACTGCACTCAAATTTTCAATTATGAATAGGCGATAAAGTCGAGATTAGGTGTGAAAACCGCAAACTCCCGACTAAAGTTGCTTAATCAACCCGTATTTCTTCTACAAACGAGGAGAATTATGCCAAGTCAGGAGTGAAATCCATATTTTGATGAATAATCTCCTCAATTTTATCAAAACAAGGACGAAATCGTTAAGCTAGGGGTGAAACCCAAACCTTGACGACTTTTTCCGACTATTACTTTATTTTAAACTCTCACCAAAGTTTCGACGGACTCCAACGACCTGAAGTCACAATATGACTAACGGGATGTGTGCCAAACGCCCAAGAATCGAGGCAAAAGCATAGTCCTGAAGGTCAAATGTGCGCAACGGATCCTTGTGAATAGTTGAATCACTTTGGTTAGTCAAAGTCTACTAGCCGCAAACAATCTATTTCTCGATTTTTATGTGTTTCGATTCTGAGCCCGCAATTGCTGACTCTGATGATTCGTCGATTTTATGTGTTTATATGTGTGTTTACCTGTTCATGTGTTAAATTTTGGAGAATTATTCGATTTATACTTACGCTTCGATCGACACACACGACTCGCACTGCATTTCTATCCCAATACGCTGATAAATCGCTGAATTATGGACGACCTTATGATATTCCATACGCTTATACTACGCTATTCGATACACTAGACGAGACCGTTATATTCGAACAAATCGCAGACTTTAAGTGATAGGTTTTTGTATTCTAACTGCCTCTGTGATTACATGCGTATGTGGTTATGTGTTTCTGTGCTCTACGTGCTTATGTGTTTATGTGATTATGTGTTGTACGTGGTTATGTGTCTATGTGTTTACATGATTATGCGTGTTCCTGAGCTTTAGTAAGTAGTAGACACGTGAGGTGAGATTCGAATACAATGTGTTGAGTCCTGTGACGATGTCTGTTGTAGACAATGTCATCTGGATCCCGCCATCCCCCACTTTCTCGTCAAGAAAAGAGAGACAGACGCCTTGCTGCTATTATCGCTAAACAAGTAGCAAAGGCTGTGAGTGATGTTTACGAGAATGTCAGCAAATCGTCTGAGGAGTCGAGGACCGAAGCTCCTAAAGTTGCCACCAAAGCCTTTAATTTCAAGCAATTCAAGTCTTGTGGGCCAAAAGAATTCACTGGCGAAGGAGGCCCCACAGCATTGTTCCAATGGTTTGACTCCATTGAGGTCACTCTACGACAAAGCGGTTGCCCTGACGACCTCCGTACTCTGAACGCAACCGGCGTCTTCCAGTCCCGCGCTCTAGACTGGTGGACGGCCGAGAGGAACAAGCGAGGGAATGATGCAGCCTACGGTCTGTCATGGGACGAGCTCAAGGAAGTCCTGCTGGAAGAATTATGTCCTCCTCATGAACGTCAGAAACTAGAGGATGAATTTTGGCACATACAGCAAAAGGATGGTGAAAATGTTGTGCTCACTGCTCGCTTCAAACAACTCAACATCATTTGTCCCGATCAGGTCAAGACCTCAGACGTGGCAATCAAGAAGT
The DNA here is from genome assembly GCA_030545235.1 of Helianthus tuberosus. Taxonomy (NCBI): domain Eukaryota; kingdom Viridiplantae; phylum Streptophyta; class Magnoliopsida; order Asterales; family Asteraceae; genus Helianthus; species Helianthus tuberosus. The sequence continues at coordinate 7,499,827 of CM060434.1, read as the reverse complement.
ATATCCGAGCCCTGCCTGACTGTGTTTCCGATTTCGTGCAAGCGGCTAAGACTAAGACGATCGAAGAGACTTACCCACTGGCCGCTGAAATCAATGACAAGCGGGTCAAGGCCGGTGTCTGAGATAAAACTTCAAAGCACCTGCATCAAGCTACCATCGCCGCACCAACTACTGAAACCACCACCTCATCGAGCAACAAGAGGAAGAACAAGAGAAAGAACAGCTCCAGCAACAAGAACTGTGCGATCACTGCTGCACCGACACAAGCTGTACCAGCTCAACAGCGTCAAGTAGCGGCGCCTGTGGCAAATGCACCGCCTGCTAAACGTGCATACACTGGGCCACACCCGCTCTGCCCTACTTGTACCTACCACCACCCGACTACCATTACTTGCCGTTTTTGTGCTCGTTGCAATATGTACGGCCATTTCACTACCAGCTGCCGTGCTCGACAATCTCCTGCTCATCAAGCTCTACTCACCCCCCTCCGGGTCAACAAGCTCCTCCGATACCCGCGGTCAACGCCAGAGCCTGCTTCACATGTGGCGATCCTAACCATTTCGCCAACATGTGCCCAAACAGGGTTGTGAAACAAGAGCCCCAGCAGCAGCAATAGCAGCCTCAGCAGCAGCAACACCAGCAGCAACAACAACAAGCCGCACGCGCCAGAACTTTCAACATCAACGTGCGTCAAGCCCAAGCCGACAATAATGTGGTTAATGGTACGTTCCTTGTGAATGGTATTTATGCTTCGTGTTTATTTGATACTGGAGCCGATAATTGCTTTGTATCGTTCGAATTCGAGAAGCTCCTTAGTCGTAAACGCTCCCAACTCTCCTCGACGTTCGATGTTGAAGTCGCTACCGGAAGAACTGTCGCCGTTAATTCTGTTCTTCGTGATTGTACTCTTGAGCTCAACAATCACATTTTCCCGATCGACCTTATTCCGATGCAACTCGGAAGTTTTGACGTCATAGTAAGCATGGACTTTCTTCGTGAAAACCATGCTGAAGTTGTGTGCTTCGATAAGATGATCCGATTCTCGCTCGCGAATGGTGATTTATTGTGTGTTTACGGTGAAACCGCTTCGAAAGGTCTCAAGCTCATGTCATGTGTCCAAGCTAGCAAGTATCTCCGCAAGGAATACAGAGCTTTCTTGGCTAACATCGTAGTAGCGGAGAAGGAAAAGAGAGAGAAGAAGGAAGTGAAAGACTTTCCTGTGGTTCGAGAATTTCCTAACGTTTTTTCAGAGGATCTTCCCGGTCTACCGCCAAGTCATGATATCGACTTTCGTATCGACCTCATCCCTGGAGCCAACCCTATTGCCAAAGCTCCCTACCGACTCGCGCCATCCGAAATGCGCGAACTCTCAAACCAACTCCAGGAATTACTTGAGAATGGCTTCATTCGCCCGAGCACCTCTCCTTGGGGCGCGCCAGTCCTTTTCATCAAAAAGAAGGATGGGTCGTTCAGGATGTGTATCGACTATCAGGAGTTGAATAAGTTAACTATCAAGAACCGCTATCCCGTACCCCGCATCGACGATTTGTTTGATCAGCTACAAGGTGCTACGTGCTTCTCGAAGATTGATCTACGCTCAGGCTATCAACAACTACGCATTCAGGAGGAGGATATACCCAAAACCGCATTTCGCACTCGATACGGCCACTATGAATTCGTTGTTATCCCATTGGTTTAACCAACGCACCCGCGGTTTTCATGGATCTGATGAATCGCGTGTGTAAACCATATCTCGACCGTTTCGTCATCGTATTCATTGACGATGTCTTGATCTATTCCAAGTCAAAAACCGAACACGCGCAACATCTACGTTTGGTTCTCGAGCTACTCCAGGGGAACCAACTCTATGCCAAGTTCTCCAAGTGTGAATTCTGGTTGGAGGAGGTTCAGTTTCTAGGTCACATCGTAAATAATCAAGGTATTCACGTCGATCCTGCGAAGATTGAAGTTGTTAAGAGTTGGATTACACCTAAGAACCCGTCTGAAGTCCGTTCTTTTCTCGGACTAGCGGGCTATTACCGATGATTTATCGAAGGATTCAAAAAGATCGCTGTGTCGCTAACCGCTCTCACGCATAAAGACAAGCCTTTTGTTTGGGGAACTGAACAAGAGTCTGCCTTTCGAACCCTCAAGCACAAGCTTTGCAATGCTCCTGTTCTCACACTACCCGATGGAAACGATGATTTCATTATCTATTGTGATGCTTCCAACCTTGGTCTTGGTTGTGTTCTCTTGCAACGAGACAAGGTTATAGCTTACGCATCTCGTCAGCTCAAAATCCACGAGAAGAACTATACAACCCATGATCTCGAGCTAGGCGCAGTTGTTTTTGCATTAAAGATTTGGCGACACTACCTGTATGGTACCAAGTGTACGATCTTCACCGATCATAGGAGCCTACAGCATATCTTTAATCAGAAGGAACTTAATATGCGTCAACGCCGATGGGTAGAACTTCTCAACGATTACGACTGTGAGATTCGTTATCACCCAGGCAAAGCAAATGTTGTTGCCGACGCACTCAGCAGACGGAGCTATCTGCTTAGCATTCGTAATGTTAAAGTCCAATGCGACCTCGAAACCCTCATCCGCGAAGCTCAACATGCATGTTTTAACGAACGCACCCTGAAGAAGGAAATAATCTACCACGATGGAGCCCAGCTTGTGAGCAAGTGGAATGGGATATTCCACTTTCTGGACAGAATTTGGATTCCTAAACGGACCGATTTACGATAGATTTTGATGGACGAAGCCCACAAATCCCGGTATTATATTCATCCCGGTGCCGACAAAATGTACCAGGATCTTTGCTATAAGTACTGGTGGCCGGGAATGAAAAGGGATATTGCTCTCTATGTTGGAAATGTCTGACCTGTGCAAGAGTCAAGGCTGAACATCAAAGACCCTCTGGCTTACTCGAACAACCACCGATCCCTATGTGGAAGTGGGAGAGTATAGCTATAGACTTCGTAACAAAGCTACCACACACGTCATCAGGTCACGACAGCATCTGGGTTGTGGTTGACCGTTTGACCAAATCTGCTCACTTTTTGCCAATACGGGAAGACTACAAGGTAGAACGATTAGCCCGAATCTACACCGACGAGATCATTTGTAATCATGGGATGCCTCGCGACATCATCTCTGATCGTGATGCTCGGTTTACCTCGCAACTGTGGGAAACGTTTCAAACGGCACTCGGTACATCGCTTAATCTAAGTACCGCTTTCCACCCTCAAACCGACGGTCAGACTGAAAGAACGATCCGTACTCTTGAAGACATGCTCCGTTTATTGTGTCATAGACTTCGGTGGTAATTGGGATAAATACATGCCGTTAGTCGAATTCTCGTATAACAACAACTATCATGCAAGCATTCAAATGGCACCATTCGAGGCTTTATACGGAAGAAGATGTCGGTCGCCTATTGTGTGGCACGAGATCGGGCATTCGCAATTAACCGGCCCAGAGCTACTGCAAGAAACGACAAACAAAATTTTCCAAATTCGAGACAACTTGGTAAAAGCTCGGAATCGATAGAAAAGTTATGCCGATAGACGACGCAAGCCCCTTGAATTTGACGTTGGTGACTACGTACTCCTAAAGGTATCACCTTGGAAGGGTGTGGTCCGATTCGGCAAGAAAGGAAAGCTCGCGCCTCGATATGTTGGACCTTTTAAGATTCTGGAAAGGATTGGAAAAGTCGCCTACAGACTCGAACTACCGGAGGAACTTAGTAACGTCCACCCGACTTTCCATGTGTCAAACCTCCGAAAGTGCCTAGCCGACCACGACTTACATGTTCCACTCGATGACCTTCAGGTGAACGAAACATTACACTTCATCGAAAAGCCTGTTGAAATTATGGATCGCCAAACCAAGCAGCTCAGACGCTCTCGCATTCCTATTGTGAAAGTCCGATGGGAAGGCAAACGAGGCGCAGAGTTCACTTGGGAACTCGAAAGCGACATGAAGGCGAAGTACCCGCAGTTATTTAAGGAGAAAGTCAAGGAAGAGAAAGTTCTACAAAGTAATTCACGGTGTTGTACAACTTCCAGCCTAATTTCGGGATGAAATTCCCTAAACAAGGGGAGGCCATAACACCCCGTGTTTTCGAGAAGTCAAAGTCAAAGTCAAGGTCAAAGTCAACGACCGATTTCGCGCAACTTGACTTGTAGTAGATTTATTTTGTATGTTTATTTTAGTTGTATTATGTGGAGTAAGTGTCAATAATTACAATAATCGAAGTAACAATGCGATAAATCTAACTAAACGATAATCAAACTGTGCTAATCGAATCGACATCAAATCGCAACTCGAACTACGCATTTTAGTTATTAATAAACGTGTGTGTGTGCCTTATGTGTTACTTGTGCATGTTCATTTATGTTATGTGTGGTAATCAATCGAAATGCAATCGAACTCAATCGACATCGAACTCGAATCGGAATCGAACTATGATAGTGCTAGATATAGTAGTTGGGACTAAAAGTAATTTGAATAGGAAACTCTATTGCGAGCAATGCGCAATCGAAACCGAATCAACAAAAGTCATCGCGTCGAGAACACGAACCAAGTCCCATCCGGCCGGATAGCCATCCGACCGGGCTGCCACTTGGCCAGAGTGTCAAGATGCCATCCGACCGAGATGACATCCGACCGGATAGTCAATCGGGCGGGATGCCATCCGGCCGACCCACACTTTCCCCTTTTGGAATCCTATAAATACCCATGTCACTCTCAAACTTTCTACTTTTGGAAACCTCTGTCTGACCAGCTTGCTCAGCTCACCTTTTCTTCGATTTCTCTCAATCCCGGTAAGATCTCGTCCTAAATCTTGTACTTTCTTGATCTACACGCACTCCTACACCTTTCTATCTGTTGAATCTTAACTTTTAACCGTGAAATCGCTAGATTTGATGTGTTCTAGAATGATGCCATCGTGTGTTCTTGAAGAACTTCATGTCTTGGCTTCAATCCACCGAGAACAACTCGGATCTAACCGATTTCCACACAAATGAACACAGATCTATGTTAGATCTAAACATAAACATAGTGGAAAAGGATTGAAAGATGGTTTCTAACTTTCTTTTAACTCTTTTACACTCAATGCACTTGAAACCGATATAACCGGACCTAGATCTAGTCCTCCGCTCATTCTTAGTGTTGTGCTAGCTCAAGATTTGGATTCTACTCATGAGACCACCGATTTCGGGTTAAACAAGAACAACCGTCTTGAACCGGTTAACTGGCCGAACTAGGGTGATTCCTGGTCGGTCAGGTCACTCGGGTTAGGATGGGATTCTGTTGGTTAACACGTTGTCAAAACGTCTCGATAAAATGACAAACAAACAAAAAGACCAAGTGTAAGACGGCCGGAGCTACCAGGACGAAGTGCTATCCGACCGGACTACTGTCCAAACTGATAGGCTACCCGAACGGATTGAAGTCCGAACGGATCACACCTTGGGTCCCCCACTTCACCAACTCTATCTAAAGTTTGAGTATTGAACGAATTGCCATCCGATCGGACTACCATCCGACCGGATTACTCTTCGGATCATGAGATACTAGGACTTTAAAGACTTAAACAATTTTCAACATGCTCATTAACAGGGTTGCCACACGGTCGGTCGGACACATCCGACCGAGTGACTCTTCTGTTATGAATTGTTCCAACTAAGTAACCTCATCATTAAAGTCGCCGTCCGACCGGATGACCATCCGCATGGATTGTCATCCGCATGATTAACTGTCCGATCGACCAACTTGAAGGATAGAGATACTTCAATGTTTTCAAAATGCTACAACGAAAACTTCAAAGGACAAGCCATCATACACAAACACATTCTTCTCATAAGAAGATACAATCCACTCGAATAGTCATCCGACTGGACTACCGTCCGACCAGATGACCATCCGAACGGATTGCCATCCGCACAAACAAGCCATCCGATTGGATTACCATCCGACCGAACTGCTATCCGACCCATTCATACTTTGACTCTTTTTACGCGTCACTTATAATCATGCTATCAACCCATTCAGGATAACTTTACTCGCTAAGCGCTCCTTTCAATCCATCAACCGCTGTGAGTATACTCGATCCCTTTTTTGCTTTATGCACTTTTGGGTGTTACATACGTTACAACTATTCAAATCACATCAAACACACTTCTCAATACTATTTGAAGGCTAATCGTTAATGCATGTTATACATGGCTTATGAATGCTTGTTTGGTTATGTTTACACATGGAATGCTGTCTACCTGCCTTAGCAACGATAGTACTATAGTTTGGACTCAGCACCTGTTCGCAGGGGTTGTTAAGGACAATTACTTGCATGGATTACGGTGGTAATCATGTATTGCGAACTGCCTTAGGCAGTCAACCCGCAGTCATTGGTATCAATGGATCTATGTCGATAACTAACGTGCTTCATTTCACTATGTGTACGTGCTGGTTATGCGTAAACGAATTCGAACTCTATATGCTATTATCAAACTTGGATGTTCACCTTTACATTATATGTATTGACTTTATTTTAACGTATGTGACAGGTGTTTAGGTTGTTTATATGCCTCGCTCGCTGTGAAATCAAGGCTAGGAAAGGTCTAGGATGCTCTCTGCGCAGTGATGAAATCGAAGCTAGGAAAAGAGGTCCTAGAAACCAATAAATAAACCATCCATGTATAAATTTGAGTTGTCGGAACAGAACTATTTGCCTAGATTTGTCTGTAATAATTTGTTTACCTTTTAAGAAATGGTATGGGACATGTTACTTTAAATTAATTGGTAATGATAATTGTTATGGAAACTTCTGGACAATCTGTTTCGCTCAGTTCCATACCCTGATGTTTCCGCCATCGGTTGGGGTGTGACACTTTTAGACGATTTTTTTGCTAATTTCTTATACTACATTTAGCTAAAACACAAGTAGCTACCTTGGTTTAAGTTGATTGATTGAATTTTAGAATTGTTTCAGTTTTTGGATATTTTTGTCGGATTAACACTAAAGTAGTGACTTGGTGATTATTGCTATGATGTGTCAGCGAATGTATTTCATGGTTGGATGCTTATTAGGGTTATTTGCTTTGTGCTTGTAACTTTTTTTCTAGTTTCGTCGACGAATCCATAGGAGCATCCAAAGGAGCATTGATTGAGAGTTTAGAGGTGGTTAGTGTTCTTCCTATTCTTGAGACCCAAAGGTGATAGGTAGTCAGATTTGTCAAGATCTTAGGTGCCAGGTAAAGGTGAGATGGAGAAGAAGCGAGAAATGTGTCCTAGTGAGAGTTAGTAAGTTACTGCTTGCACTTTGTGAATTGAGATTGGGAAGTGAGAAATCTAAGTCAATCTAGCGAGTACTTTAGTCTAGTTAGAGACGAGAGTTAATCAGATCATCCAGTGAGTTTATACACTTTTAGGGTTTCTTGTAGGTCTGGCCGATAACTTGGGGATGTATAAGGTTAGTTAAGGGTGGACAATCATTATATCCTGGTTCTGACATAGTTCCCATAACCGAGACAGTTTCCACTTCATCAATAGGATTCGATGCCTAGGTAGTTGCCTTACCTATCCTGATATCCAACTTTGTGATCCTTAGTTGCCTGTTTGTTAGAGTTCTGAGTTTATTTACCATAAAACACAAATTAAACCAGTTAAGTATTTAGGAGAGTCAAGGTCTAGTTTAGTGGGTTTGACACTCGAACTTCATTAGGCTTTACTACGTACGATAGGTACACTTGTCTGTTAGTGGTCTAGCATTTTGAGAGTCTTAGTTTAAAAATTTAAAACTAGGGTGTCTAGATTAGGTTAGTTTTTATAGGCCATATTCAACAAATCAAGTTTTTGACGTTGTTGCCCGGGACACTTAGGCGATTACGTTATTAGCTTTAACTGATCTTATTTGTTTAATTGGTCGTATTTGTAGTTTGAGTCTTAGGGTTTGTGTCTAGTAGTAGTGTGTCGAGTCGTTTCATAAATATTTTTATTAGTTAGTTTAATTTTATATATTTTTATCATGTGTTTGATATGTGGAGGACCCCATTGCACCAAATTTTGTTAAAATAGATCGGGGTTTTGTATTGATTTCTATGCTAATCCTTATGTGCCACAGTTAAATCAGTCTTGGAATTGGAAACCGGAACGAACAACAGAGGAATTATTTGACTGGGTTAAAGCTGCTAAGGAGGAACGAGATCGGGAGATTCAAGTTGTACTTGATAGTTCAAAATCACAGAGCTTGAAAAGCCAAGGTCATTACATGTATGATGGGGAAGGAAATTATTTTGGGTATCAAACGGCTGATGGTGAGATGAATTACACAATATCAGATCCAAGAGGAGAAACGTGCATTGAGATTCCACCACCAGGTAAATATTACATTCTACTTTTAATTATTGTAATTTTCATGAATCGGATTTACCCTTGTCTTGTGAGGAGGATGTAGTGTAGGAATCACACTTTGAGCCCTTGTGTGAGGAAGACGAGGATCACACTCATGAACCGAAGACGATAATGGTCATTGAAGTCCGACCTCCGGTTAAACAAGGTATATATTATGAGGATTATAGGGATCTGAATCAGTGGATGTCTGAAGAAGTTGAGGAAGTAGAGTTTGAAGAAGAGCTTCCCAGTGATGTAGAATTATCATGTGTAGAACGAGAGACGTTAATGGATGAAACAGTCCTACATCCTATTCAACAAGTTTTTAATTCCAGCCATTGGGGTCCCATGCAATGGAATATCGATGCTGACTTTTAGAGTGATGATGATGAGGGGGTAGTAGAAGAGGCAGAGTTGGAGGTGCCCGACTACACCACAACCCAGAGTGAAGAACTTGAAGAAGATCCATTTGAAAAAAAATGAGGATGAGAATGAAGGGCTTAAACCATCTTGGGAAGATGAGTTTGGTGATGAGTTATTAGGTTTTCCGATTTTTGAAGAAGAAGAAGAATTTGACCCTGTTGATGATATTGTTAATTTAGAGACTTTACTTGTGTAGAAACCAACAATGGAGATCAAGCAAGCACCAAACGAAGAAGAAAATGAAGTGGCTAAGGAATTTGATGGTTGGCCCATGGAGAGGTTAGAAGATGGATCACTACCACAGTTACTAACACGGGAGAAGGCACATAGAAGCTTGGATCAACATAGTCTGAGGGTTCAAAGATGGTACAAAAGGAAGCATAATGGAACATTGAAGTGCAGAGATGTCACAACCCCCGATCCCTGTTCCCCGGGAACGGGGGGACGTGAGCTCAGAGTTTGGTGGTATCAGTTTTAATTAGTCTCGCAGCGGAATTTACATCAGGACTGTAGTTAGGAAATGATTATCAGAGTAAAACCACCATGCTTGATATTAATAAATACATGGGCAAAACCCAAGTTTCTTATTACAATACATTTATAGGGACAAACCCTATTTTATTTAATTTAAAACATTGTTTCTTAGATAACTTTTATAGCCACTTATTTTCCAAGCCGTCAGTGCTCTCGAGCTGGCTTTATCCCAGTAGGCTTTCACATTGTGTTACCTGAAACATGTTTTAAAAATATTTTGTCAGCGGGAAATACTGGTGAGTGAATCCCAGTTTAATCAAGAAACATTTTATCAATTAAAACAGTATTGAGGGCGATCACATTGTTTATTTCTACCCAAATACTCAATCAGTACTGTCAATCCTTGACTTGTGGGTCATATTACGCATTGGCTAACTCGTTGTCCAATGGTAACGTACTGTCGTCCCGACTTATTACTCGCAAGTAATAATTTTGTATACAAAACCCCAAATACCGGCAGTAATGGAAGAACTACAAAGACTCACATACTGCTTAATCACATTGTAAAGCATTTAAGGTTTTGTAAAAACTGTTAACAAAAAGGAGATTACTCACATTGTTGTCTTAGGTTTTTCGTAAGGGTTTCCTGGGTATAATCTATAATTTATACAAATGTACATTGGTTAGTACCATAACCCTTTGAAATTATTAATAATACCCTCCCCGAGACGGCATTCCAACAACTACGTCGGGCAGAACCACGACAGTTGTTACGGAACCCTAAATCGACCGGGCAGCGTAACTATTATGAAACCGGGGTTATAATACTTACAATGGAGCAGAACCTCGCTAATTAGGGGTATAATACCCAAAATATTACTTCAACTATTCAGAATTCGAGATTGAGAAAAGAACGTGAGCGACGGAAACTGAAATCTGATGCATGCTATTTATAGTTGTGTAATTGGGTTCTGTCGCGGCCCGCGTGAAAGACAAGCAGGGCTTACGCGGCCCGCGTCAAAGCTTGTCAACGGATTAGCTTAGCTGAGTCGTTGAGTAGGTCCGCCACGATGTCGACACGTGTCGGCCTCTGGTGCAATCGCGTGTACAGGTCTCTCGCGGCCCGCGTGAGCTTGAGGTGGGATCTTACGCGGCCCGCCTCAGCTCTAAATTCAGATTTTTATTTTATTTTTATAAACTATAACATAATTTGGGCTCGGTTTTCACATACGGGGTGTAATTAAAGACATATGGAGACATTTTATAGTATATTAGGGAGTCGGAAATATTATGAGGGTATTGATTTTACCGAGGGTTGTTACATTCTCCCCACCTTGTTTAGAGCTCGTCCTCGAGATCTACTGAAATAAGTGCGGATATTTCTTTTTCATTTCTGACTCGAGCTCCCAAGTGTATTCAGGTCCACTTTTGGAATCCCACTTTACTTTGACTAGAACTAGTCTTTTGTGCTTGAGATTCTTGACTTTCCTATCTTCAATTTGTAGAGGTCTTTCTACAAACTTGAGTTGTTCATTTACCTTTATGTCCTTAAGAGGCACTATCAGTGATTCATCAGCTAAACACTTTTTAAGATTAGATACATGAAACACATCATGTATTCCTGCCATTTCTTCTGGCAATTGTAGCTGATAGGCTACAGGTCCTATTCTTCTAATAATCTTAAAAGGTCCAACATACCTGGGACTTAACTTCCCTCGTTTGATGAATCTTACCACTCCTTTCCAAGGAGAGACTTTTAACAACACTTTATCTCCTACTTGAAATTCTAACGGCTTGCATCGGTTATCAGCATAACTCTTTTGTCGATCACGTGCAGCTTTCAGTCGTTCCTTGACTTGAATAATTTTGTCAGTTGTTTCTTGCACTATCTCAGGTCCAGATAATTGTTGTTCCCCAATTTCTGCCCAACAGACTGGGGTTCGACACTTTCTTCCATAAAGTGCTTCAAATGGTGCGGCATTGATACTTGTGTGATAACTATTATTATAAGAAAATTCTATTAAAGGTAAGTGTTCATCCCAATTACCTCCAAAATCAATTACACAAGCTCTAAGCATATCTTCCATTGTCTGGATTGTTCTTTCACTTTGTCCATCTGTTTGTGGATGATAAGCTGTACTTAGCTTTAACTTGGTTCCCATTGCCTTTTGGAAACTTGACCAAAAACGAGAGGTAAATCTACTATCTCTATCAGAAACAATTGATAAAGGAATGCCATGTAAAGAAACAATTTCATTTACATACAATTTAGCTAATTGTTCCATGCTAATTGTTTCCTTCATTGGTAGAAAATGAGCTGACTTAGTTAGTCTATCTACAATCACCCAGATTGTATTATTTCCTTTCCTAGTTTTGGGTAATTTAGTAACAAAATCCATTGTTATTAATTCCCATTTCCAAACTGGCATTTCTAATTGCTGTAACAAACCTGAGGGTTTCTGATGTTCAGCTTTAACTTGTGAACAAGTTAAACATTTAGAAACATAGGTTGCTATGTCCTTTTTCATTCCTATCCACCAGAAATTTTTCCTTAAATCCTGGTACATTTTATCACTTCCTGGATGCATTAGATTTATGGGCTTCTTCTAATATACAATTACGTAGATTTCCTAATTTAGGTATCCATATTCTCTTTTCATGGAATCTCCATATCCCATCTATTCCTTGTTTTAATTCTTTTAACATACCTTTTAATTTTTCAGAATCATCTTTGATTACTGATTCTTGTGCTTCTCTTATCTGATCATTTAAATCTACTTGCAGATTTAATTTAAGAGAACGTACCCTTTTTGGCTTTTCATGACACTTTCGGCTTAAAGCATCTGCTACTACATTTGCTCTTCCTTCATGATACTGGATATCACAATCATAGTCACTAAGAAATTCCATCCAACGTCTTTGTCTCATATTTAACTCTTTCTGTCTGAAAACATACCTTAAACTTTTATGATCAGTAAATATGGTAAACTTACTACCATACAGGTAATGTCTCCAAATCTTAAGAGCAAAAATTATAGCTCCTAATTCTAAATCATGGGTTGAATAATTCTCTTCATGATTCTTAAGTTGTCTAGATGCATAAGCTATAACCTTCTGTCGTTGCATCAACACACATCCATAACCTAATTTAGAAGCATCACAATAGACTACAAAGTCTTCAGTTCCTTCTGGCAATGCTAATATAGGTGTATGGGTTAATCTTTGCTTAAGAATTCTAAAGGCTTCTTCTTGTTTTACTCCCCATTCAAACTTAACAGATTTACAAGTTAACTTAGTTAAGGGAATGGCTATTCTAGAAAAATCTTTAATAAATCTTCTATAATAACCGGCCAATCCTAAGAAACTTCTAACCTCAGTTGGTGACTTAGGGGTTTTCCATTTCGTAATTGCCTCGATTTTGGTTGGGTCTACATGAATTCCTTCATGATTAACTAGGTGTCCAAGAAATTGTACCTGTTCTAACCAAAATTCACATTTTGAAAACTTAGCATAAAGCTTTTCTTTTCTTAACAAACTTAAAAGTATGTGCAAATGTTTTGCATGATCCTCTTTATTCTTAGAATAAATTAGAATATCATCTATAAACACAATTATGAATTTATCCAAATATGGCTTACATATTCGGTTCATCATGTCCATAAATGCAGCTGGGGCATTGGTTAAACCAAATGGCATGACAGTAAATTCATAATGACCATACCTTGTTCTAAATGCGGTTTTAGGAATGTCCTCTTCCTGTACCTTTAATTGATGATATCCTGACCTTAAATCGATCTTAGAGAAAAATCGAGCTCCTTGCAATTGATCAAACAAATCATCGATTCTCGGTAATGGGTACCGATTCTTAATCGTGACCTTGTTTAATTCCCGGTAATCAATGCACATACGCATTGATCCGTCCTTCTTTTTAACAAACAATATCGGCGCTCCCCATGGTGATGAACTTGGCTGTATGAATCCTTTTTCTAATAATTCATCTAGTTGTTTCTTCAATTCTTGCATTTCTGCAGGTGCCAAACGGTAAGGTGTTTTGGCAATTGGTGATGTTCCTGGTATCAAGTGAATTCTGAATTCAACTTCTCTATCTGGAGGTAGTCCTGGTAATTCTTCTGGAAAGACATCTGAAAACTGAGATACTACTGGAATATCTTTTAGTTCTTTCCCTTTAGTGTTAGTGATTATAGAAATCAAATACACTATAGAACCTTTTCTAATACAACTTGCAGTTTTCATCACAGATATGAATTTTGTAGATCTAGAGAACTTATCTCCTTTAATTGTGATCTTTTTACCTTTTGGTGAATTTATTTGGATTAACTTTTGATCACATAGAATACTAGCTTTATTGGCTATTAACCAATCCATTCCTAGAACAACATCAAATCCTACCAGATTCATGGGATAAAGATTTGCAATAAATTTTTGATTTAAAATTTCTATGCTTGCTCCCTGCAAGATTTCAGAAATTCTAATGGTTTCTCCATTAGCTGTCTCTACTACACATTCTTGTGGTAGTTTAGTTAATGACTGATTTAGAAATTTGCAAAACGATGTATTAATAAAACTTTGGTTTGCACCAGAGTCAAATAATACTTTAGCAAAGACATCATTAACTAAAAACGTACCAGCTATAACATCCGGAATTAACTTGGCCTCATCTGCAGTTAGAACAAATGCTCTAGCATTTTTAGTATTCTTGTTGTCGGTGGCTGGAGCTAATTTTGGGCAGTTTGGCTTGATGTGACCTTGTTCTCCACAATTGTAGCATATCCTGTTGTTTTTCTTCCTGCAATCTTCTTCCTTGTGTCCAGATATTTTGCAAAAGTTACAGTACCCAGAGCATCTTCCTGAATGCTTTCTTTTACAATTCCTACAGTAAGATGCAGAGGTAGAACCTACATTTCTTCCACGGTTAGAATTTCCAGAACAAAATTCTTGAGTCAATTTCTGGGTTAGGTTTCTCCTTTGATTCTCTTCTCGAGTACGGACTAATTCATCAGTCAAGGTATTGGCTAATTCTACGGCTTCTTCTATGGTTTGTGGTCTAGCTGCCTTGACTACATGTCTTATTTCCCCAATTAATCCCCAAATATAACGGGAGATTAACACTGGTTCTGGTGAAGCAAGAGTTGGCACTATCCTAGCATATTCGAAAAATAGCTTTGTATACCCTTTGCTATCTACACCAGTCATCCTAAGGTTTAGGAATTTGTTTGCTATCTGTTCTTTTTCATTGGGTGGGCAGAATTTCCTTTCTACCTTGTTTTTAAATTCTTCCCATTCCATATTATAGGTTTGATCACTTCCTCTTGTCTGGAGGATAGTGTTCCACCATTCTAATGTTGCATTCTTAAATAGATTAGAAGCAAACAATATCTTATCTTCTTCAGCACACTTACTTATCCTTAAGACTGCCTCCGTCTTTTCTATCCAGCGTAAGGTTGCAATGGCCCCTTCGTTGCCCGAGAATTCCATTGGTTTACAAGACCAGAATTCTTTATAAGAACAACCGTTAGGCACGGTTCTTCTTCTTTTAGGAATAGGCATTTGAAGTACAGGTCCATTGTTCACACTGTTTTCTGGTTCAAGTGGTCGTTTACTGCTATGCCTACTTTTATTATCAGCATCCTTAACCGTTTGAAGAATAAATGGCATTGCATCTATTATTCCTTGTGCTACTATATGTTGGATAGCACTACTGTTCACTTGATTTCCATTGTTATTGTTGTTCAGGTTCCCATTATTCAGATTATCATCAACCACGTTAATGTTACTCTGGTTATCGTTATTCAGATTTTCTTGAATTCCTTCATCGGCCATCTGAATTTTAAACATTTATCCAATATTAATCTCACAAATAATATCTTAATATAATTAATCACATGACACGCAGTTTTGCCAAAAGCGTAGATCATTGCTACTTTACTCTTTTCATATACTTATGCGTCTAATACACACTAGTACAGAAATGAAATTACAATACCAACAGAAATAAAATAATAATATGCATCCGTACACACATATCTTATTTTATTTTATTATATTATTATTACTACTGCTTTCTCCATTCTAACATTCATGGATATGGATTTATCCAGAAATCCATATTGCGCTCATCGTATTTCCATACGAGACGCTCTCCCACCTGGCGCATCCTCTCACTACTTTCTAAGATCTCCTCCCCGAAAGTCCTAAGTTCTTGCACGTTTTCTGCACTCATTGGGGGTGCAGGTTCTCGGACTGGGTTTGGAATCTGGGGTGCATTTTCCTGAAATTGGCAAGGATCCTCTAATATCTCCCTAATATAATCATCTTGATAATAGGGATCTAAAGGGTCCATACCTGGGTAAGCTTCTATGTTCTGTATGGGTGGATAATCCTGGATAGGGTAACGTTGCACAAAATCTCTATTGTCGTCCCACCAGGGGTCATAATTCGGGTCTATGGGATTTGGTGCAGGCACTCTAGGAATTTCTTCTGGGTTAAAGTTGTACATCTCTTCTTGATTTTCCTGATTTTCTATTTCCATGGGCTGTTCTGGGTTTTGTGGTTGTGGGGCTACTAATTGTTCCAGACCTGGGTCAGCAGCAGTCGTAGCTAAGATATGGAAATTAGCTAGGCTTCTATTAAGTATTTCTTGAGTTTGGGCATCTGTCTCTCTCTTAATAGCTGCTAAAGCCCTTTGCTGTTGCAATTTCCTCATTCTTTTCCTACGAGCAAAAGCATCTTTACTGAACCATCCTCGTTTCTTAGTAGGAAATGGTTCTTCAGATTGAGCTCTAAAAGCAAATATCCCGTCTTCCTGATCAGCAACATACCCCGAGAGGGTAGGCTGTGATGATGTACCTTCACTCCTAGGTGAATCAGCTAACTGACGATTCACATCTGATGGCCCTTGATCACTCATACTGAAAACTAACAGATAGTCAAATAACACATAACACATAATTACAGTTATGCATATATTTCCTTATTTTATTTCCTAACATTAATTCAAAATTTAAGTGTCAGCAGAACACTTCTTTGGCTCAGACCAGTGGCTAGGCTCTGATACCACCTTCTGTCACAACCCCCGATCCCTGTTCCCCGGGAACGGGCGGACGTGAGCTCAGAGTTTGGTGGTATCAGTTTTAATTAGTCTCGCAGCGGAATTTACATTAGGACCGTAGTTAGGAAATGATTATCAGAGTAAAACCACCATGCTTGATATTAATAAATACATGGGCAAAACCCAAGTTTCTTATTACAATACATTTATAGGGACAAACCCTATTTTATTTAATTTAAAACATTGTTTCTTAGATAACTTTTATAGCCACTTATTTTCCAAGCCGTCAGTGCTCTCGAGCTGGCTTTATCCCAGTAGGCTTTCACATTGTGTTACCTGAAACATGTTTTAAAAATATTTTGTCAGCGGGAAATACTGGTGAGTGAATCCCAGTTTAATCAAGAAACATTTTATCAATTAAAACAGTATTGAGGGCGATCACATTGTTTATTTCTACCCAAATACTCAATCAGTACTGTCAATCCTTGACTTGTGGGTCATATTACGCATTGGCTAACTCGTTGTCCAATGGTAACGTACTGTCGTCCCGACTTATTACTCGCAAGTAATAATTTTGTATACAAAACCCCAAATACCGGCAGTAATGGAAGAACTACAAAGACTCACATACTGCTTAATCACATTGTAAAGCATTTAAGGTTTTGTAAAAACTGTTAACAAAAAGGAGATTACTCACATTGCTGTCTTAGGCTTTTCGTAAGGGTTTCCTGGGTATAATCTATAATTTATACAAATGTACATTGGTTAGTACCATAACCCTTTGAAATTATTAATAATACCCTCCCCGAGACGGCATTCCAACAACTACGTCGGGCAGAACCACGACAGTTGTTACGGAACCCTAAATCGATCGGGCAGCGTAACTATTATGAAACCGGGGTTATAATACTTACAATGGAGCAGAACCTCGCTAATTAGGGGTATAATACCCAAAATATTACTTCAACTATTCAGAATTCGAGATTGAGAAAAGAACGTGAGCGACGGAAACTGAAATCTGATGCATGCTATTTATAGTTGTGTAATTGGGTTCTGTCGCGGCCCGCGTGAAAGACAAGCAGGGCTTACGCGGCCCGCGTCAAAGCTGGTCAACGGACTAGCTTAGCTGAGTCGTTGAGTAGGTCCGCCACGATGTCGACACGTGTCGGCCTCTGGTGCAATCGCGTGTACAGGTCTCTCGCGGCCCGCGTGAGCTTGAGGTGGGATCTTACGCGGCCCGCCTCAGCTCTAAATTCAGATTTTTATTTTATTTTTATAAACTATAACATAATTTGGGCTCGGTTTTCACATACGGGGTGTAATTAAAGACATATGGAGACATTTTATAGTATATTAGGGAGTCGGAAATATTATGAGGGTATTGATTTTACCGAGGGTTGTTACAAGAGACAACCACCATCCTCACTATATATCACGTATCAGGTTTGGTCCAGGTAAATTTAAATTTTGGTGGTCCGAACCGTTTACATGTCTTCAGATATTTTGTAGTTTCATCATTTTTTTTTAATAAGCAATGATGATCAATTAAAGTTAAACGGGTTGGATAGGGGTTCAATAAAGGCGAAGCCTCATGATTGAGTTCAAGTGTGAGGAGGCTACTCGAGTTAACACCTGAGTTGTAGAGTTTGTATCATGAGTCAGTTTATTATTATTCGTAACTTCTTTGAGTCGATATTATGCCTGGGTTTGTTTGTTATGACTTATGCAGGTTTGTTTGACCCGTCCGTACTCGATCTCCATCCGGGCGGGGATTTTGGAGCTGTTATCATGATGTAGAGGCAACCCAAGTGTACCATTTTTTAAACAACTACGAATGGAATGCTATACATTTATGCTCGCTTGGATTGGCATTTGAAGATTTTTGCTACCAGGCGAGTTTGTTCCTTTTTGTACAGTTTTAAGACAATTTTATTTCTCACTTTTAGTGTGTTTTCCATTCATATTGAGGACAATGTTTAATTTAAGTGTGGGGATTGGAAACTACGTCTTTTTAAGTAAATTTGAGCCGAAAAAATTAATTAAAAATATAAAAAATGAAAAGTGTCCTGAATGAGAAGTTTGCAATTAAATGGAAAATGATAGGTAAAATTGGGTTTTTGGTTTTCAATATTATATATATGAGATAATTGATAGATTGAATGCACGTGGATATGTGGGTACACCCACCCAATAGAAAGGTTCCATATGATTGATTTAATACACCATAGTTATCATGATTCTTGTGGGTTCTCTCCTAGGAGAAATAGCAAAGCTGGAACGCTAATAATAGCATAAGGGTCGTTATAAGTTTAAACCTTTAATATTTTTAATCAAACTGGAACACTTATTCCTTTTTAGGAACCAAAAGTCGGATCTAGTGGTGCCTAAAAAATTCTATAGTTTCATTTGTTGAGCTAATTATATACTTGAAGCCTATGGTGTATCCCACTAGGATAATGACATGGTGATAACACCCTCTATGTAAGAAAAAAAATGTGTGAGGCTCATGGTGTTTCCCACTGGGATAGCGACTTCGTGATAATTCCCTCTGAGTTAAACATAAAAAAATATGGCTAAAGCTCATAAATTTAATCCATTGTCCATCTAAAATTTTGACTTTAAATATTATTGGTTTTTACATAAAGTGGTAGGAAAATCTGTTTACCTTATAAACTTGAGGCGAGATTAGGTGGAGTTGTGGCTTCCTTAGTGTGAGACCCATAGAGGAGTGAATCATTGAAATTAAATAATCATGATTAGGCGCCTGGAAATTGGTGGTTGGGTTTAAAAGGATAAATATACCTACAATCATTGCCAATGTGTAATAATATCTAATTAAGTAACCTTATGTTTTGAAACTAAATTAACCTGATTATGATTCCAATGTGTAATTCTTTTCTAGGGACGAAAAAGTTTCAAGTGTGGGAAAATTTGATGTGTTGCAAGACACTCCATTTTCCCTTGTATTTCATATATGTTTTCAATATTTTTAGTCGTTTTGGTCATTTATAGATTGTACTTGGTATATTGATGTTTTGAAGGTGCTCTTATGTAAAAGGAATGGAAATCGAGTCAAACACATGAAGAAACGAGCACACGAGGAAAACATGAGTGAAACAGTGCGGCAAAAAATACTCTAAACTTAAAACGGCCATATCTTGAGTCAGAAAATGAGTTACGTGACGTATAATACATAAATTTGGGGTAGCTCAACGAGGAGAATCCGAATATGTGCTTTCCTAGACCCTTTACAAACAGTAAGGCCAAAGCCTTCTGGTCCGTAAGACTATGGCGGTTAAAAAAATAAGGAAGCCTTTACGGACCACAAGGCAGAAGCCATATGGTTCGTATGGGGTGCCCAGATCATAAAAAAATAGGTTTTAAACCGATTTCAGCCATAGTTCGAGGGGAGACTTGTTCTGGACGATTTCCAATAGCTAAGGGGCGTATTTACGCTCGGTTTTTAAGAAGAAGAAGACCAGGGATCAAAAATTGGAGCTACGGATCGAGGATTGCGAGTATTAGCTGTATAATTCTTTTACTTCGTGTTTGAACATTATCACCATGATTCGTTATTGCTTTATGACTATGTTTTGTCTGATTTCTTGTACTATGTTTAACTAAAAAACTAGTACCTGCCTAGGTTTAAGATGATGATTGATTGAATTGATAATTGTTTCGGTTTTTGGATATTTTTTTAGGTTTAACGTTAAAGTAAAGACTTGGGGATTTTTTCTATGACGTGTATGCATGCTTACCACTAATTTTCGATCTTTTAATGTTCCATAAGAGTCTTAATGAATGTCTTTCATGTTTGGATGCTTACTAGAGTTATTTGCTTTGTACTTGTAACTTGTTTTACGGTTTTGTCGACGAATCCAGATGAGCATTGATTGGGAGTATAGAGATGGTTAGTATTCTTCCTATTGTTGAACCTAGAGGTGATATGTAGTCAGATTTGTCTAGATCTTAGGTGTCAGGTAAAGGTGAAACCGGGGGAAGATCCTTGCCTAGTATGTCTTAGATCCCTGCTTATTTGTGTCATAGTGAGAGTTAGTAAGTTACTCTTTGCACTTCCGCTTCATAAGTAGGATTCGATGCCTAGGTAGTTGCCTTTCCTATCTTGATATCCGACTTTGTGATCCTTAGTTGTCTGTTTGTTCGAGTTTTGAGTTTATTTACCATAAAATACAAATTAAACCAGTTAAGTATTTAGGAGAGTCAGGGTCTAGTTCATGTCACTTGTGTCTCATGGGTTCGATCCTCGGATTTCATTAGGCTTTACTACGTACGATAAATAAACTTGCCTGTCAGTGGTCTAGCAATTAAAGAGTCTTAGTTTATAAATTTAAAACTAGAGTGTGTAGATTAGGTTAGTTTTATTGACCATATTCATCACATCACCTATAATTAAACGAACGCCTTCCTACAGGTGGTGGAACAATGGGTGAATCATTATCGAATATCAATGGTCTAAAACGACCATTTACACCTCGAGGTTGTTAAAAATGGTGTTGTTGTTGAGGTCATTTTCTTTGTGGACCATTGACTTCTTGATGTACCGGTGGCCCATGATTCACTCTTTGGTTACCCCCCCCCCCCTGAATTGAGGAATCTGGTTTCAGTTAAAAGTGTTGTTGTTAACGTTGTTCTGGTTCCTTTGAATATTTTGTTGTGGTTGAAGGTCATTACCATAATCGTCATTGTGGGCATACCCATATCCCCACTCTTCATCCCCATGCTCAAAGTTGGCATTTTGGTAGCCATTATCTTCTACAAAACCTCCACCATTGTAGAAGTTCACGTTGTACTCATAACCACCATATCTATTGTCTTTAAACCTGTTGTCCCAACTGTCGTAGTTCTCATCTTCAACCGAATGATCGTTATGCATACTAACCCGCTCCGGTGATTGATAACCCAAAATGGTATATGGTTCATCATCGTCAATATTATTCCTCAACTCATCGATGTTGAGAATTTGTTGCTCACCAACGAGATTACCACGATTTGGAGCGGTTCCATGGTTTAAGTTAACATTACAATTATTGGGATTAGGTGAGATTTGTTGGTTTTCAAGCGAGTACTCCTGGCATTGATTTTGGCGTTGGTTTTGAGGTTGGTCTTGAGGACGGTTAGGATGAGGTGGGGTTGGTGCTCGTTGGTTTTTGCTACCACCCGACTAGATGTTCCGGTTTTGATTTCGGTTATGGTTTTGGTTTTGGTTTTGGTTTTGGGTTGGGGTTTGGTTTCGGTTTTAGTTTTCAAGTGGGTATTCTTGGTGTTGGTTTTGGTTTTGAGGTTTATTTGGGCGGTTCCAAAGGAGGGTGTGTTATGAAGGTTGGGTGGATGGGTTAGGGGTAAGTGTTGCCTCTAACCGGTTGGCTAGGTTTCTCCTTACTAACCGCTCAATCTCCGGTTCGAACGCTAATGGGGAGGTTCTTCTGGATGTCCTCGTAAGCATGCACTACCTGTAATCTGCACAAATAACACACCCGCGTAACAAGGAGGAGGGTAAAGCAAAGATAATCAAAGCACTTTAAACAGATAACCACGCAAATAATATACCAATCTAGACACAACGCGCACGAACTCCCCGAGAATAGCGCCAAAATTTGATTGGAGTGCCGTGCCGTGGTCAAAGATAATATTTATAATATCCTAATTACCTCAAACTAATAGCTAGTGGCAACAAGAGTGTCAAACCACGAAGAGTCTATGGTCTGTGTCAGGATTCGTATGATTATTAAAATGGAACAACCCTATGAAGCTTGTTATTTTGATTTTTTTGTTTGTTTGTTGGGTTTTGAAAGAGTATTGGATTAAATTGAAAAATTACTACTAGCTATGAAAACGATGGCTTGTTTTCTGAAAATGAAAATCTGATTACTTGATTGAAATTATGATTTGAAAAAGGGTTCACACCCGGTTTGACGATGCAAGAGCTAGGGTTCCTACACGTTTAGACTTAATTTAGTTGCACTTGATTATTAATGCATTTAGTGTTACGTGGCTTAGGTGTCGATAGCTATCAACGTTACGAAGAACAGACAAATATGCACTTCGTTACCAAGAATCCGTAAATCCTAACCTATAGCAAAGCATAAGTGCACATATTCATTTCACAAAGTCGAATTCATAAGTCACTCGACAATTTATGAATTCAATACAAATGCAAGACAATTGATATAAGCTTCAAATATTTAATCACAACTAGTCATAAATCAAATCTCAAAACAATTGTTGAAACCCTAGAATCTTACAAAGTTTACACCAGGGTTAAACCCTAGGAGACTAGCCACTCACGGTATGCGAAGCTTGGTCACAGGATGTTGTATACCATGAACGGGCCATCGAATCTTGAATCTTGATATTGGTGATGATGGTTGGAGTAGGGTTTTGTTAATGATGAGATGATAATTATCTCAATGATTGGAGAATTGATGGTGGGATGATTGTTGATGATTGGTGTTATGGAAGATTGGTGATAATGTTTTTGATGGATTGTATGATTGAAAATTAAGAAAAATGATAATGATGGATGATGGATCGATGTTAGGTCGCATGGAGGGAGATAGATAGATTCTATATTCTATAACCCCCTTTTTCTTCACGTGCTCCCATCAAAACCAAGCCACATTCCCGTTTTTCCGGACTATGGCGATGATGGACGCTGACTTATAGTCTTGGCATGCGACTCAGCATGCCGACGACATATTCTTCTGTCTACGTCCTTCTGACGCCGAGAATAAGGCGTCGAAAACACGTGGTAGCCTGTAGCCGACGCCATACAACTTCAACATACTTCGTTGCTCTATTTTTTTCCACCTGATGCTTCCTACCTTCAACCTGAGATCCCGTAAGGCTCCCGTAATGTTCCATAAACTTTGCTAGACCTGCAAAACGCAAACCATATCAAAGTAGACCATTCGGAATCCAAATTCCCATAGAATTGCAAGTTAAACACAAATAAGTACCAGGTTTTTAACCACGTATCAGTTGGTGGCTTGTGAAGAGATTAATGTGAGTTAGGCGTTTTCCGGTGACGGTTCCCCAACTTGGGAACAGATTCAGGCGAGATATACATATTTTTATAACCATTCTAGTAATTTTTTTAGTAAAAAAATCATCATATGTTTGTGTTTTAAAAATAATATCCATACATATTCTGATAAACATAGTACATCCATTGTTACACTATTTATTATAGTGTGCTTTTGCATAGTGTGGTTGTGGGCTTATCGCTATAGATGTTATAGTTTGTTTTATTGGGTGATTTGTGGCAAGCATAGACAATAGGAGTCATGATGTTTCCTTGAGATTGTGTCCAAGAACGAGAGGTGTAGGCAAGGGAAGGGGAAGAGGATATAGTTTGTGGATTGCCTCTTTGAATGTAGGAACTCTTAGTAGTAAATTGCTATAGGTGGTAGATGCACTCAAAAGACATAGGGTAGGGATAACGTGCCTCCAAGAGACTAGCTGGAATGGGCATAAAGGGATGTGTGTAATGGGTACAAGTTAGTGTATTCGGGATTTGATGGGGCAAAGAACGGGGTAGGATTTCTAGTACCTAGGTGTGTAAGCACAGGATCGATGGCGAACATCAACGTTGCACTTGAACAAGACGTGAAACAAAATAAACATAGAAGATGGAGAAGAGGATGTAGGAGAAACTCATTCATTTCATTTCAATCAACACATGTTACATAGCGAAAGAGTATATATTATCTTCTACAAGTTGGTTTAGATCACAAAGATCTAAACTCTAGCTTTGTCTCTCTAACACATAGTCTCCCTCTCCAGAAAAAGCACAGAGTTCACCAAGGAGGCTCTCTAGAAAGATTCCTCAAGAGTTGCCTTAATTTACCCTATAAACACACACATATATATAGAGACTAGGGCCTAAACCCGGACAAAACACATTGTCCGGAATACAAAATAATACAATAATCCGGAACCACATATTTCTGGAACAATAACATACACTAAGTAATCCGAAACATTAACACGGAATACCAGGTAACCCGGAACAATGCTTTTCAAACTTGATAACAAATTCTCTGTTTTCTCTCTCAACCCATCGTTCCTTTTCCGATCACCGATCGTCGGAGGCTCGACGAAGAGGAGATTGTTGGGTTAGCGTGCGAGGTCGCTAGGCTCCTGGCTTGACCTTACATCCTAACTCGATTTTCGATCCTTCCATTCGCCTTTCCGGGATTCGGTTCTTCTTTGGCCTGGTTTTTCGGTTTCCTAAACGCCGGTGGCTCGACGAAGGGGAGGACATTGGGATAGCGGGCGAGGTATTCCGACCTGCATTTTGGTTGTGGTTTTTTTACCTTGTTCTCTATTCCGGGTGTTCGAAACTTCCATTCGCTGTTCGAGTTTAGGTTTCCAGGAGGTTTTGCCTTCGTGTTCGTCATGGAAGTCGACGATGAAGCTTGGGAGGTACAGAACAATAGACGCAGAGGTAGAGGGGCGGCGGAAGGTCAAAAGTCGGATATCACCAAGTTCTTCGTAACCAATATCCCCCAAGGTTGTCGTCCGTGGGATCTGGCGAATGCGTTCAGAGGATTCGGGGAGATTGGGGGTGCTTTTATCGCAAAAAAGAAAGACAAGGAAGGTAGAACGTTCGGTTTTGTTAGCTTCAAAGGGGTCAGGGACTTGGAGGAGCTTAAACTTTCTTTGTCAAAAGTGAAACTGGGAGGCAATAACCTGTTGGTTAACGTGGCGTTATTTTCTAGAGAAAATGGGGAGGCCAAGCCTCCTGTAGCGAAGGGTGGAGGAGTGAAGGCGGCCGGTGTCGGGCAGAAGATCGATCAGAGGGGGGATCAAAAGGCGAGGGGGTTCAACACTGTCATGGAAGGGGTTTCTTTTCTGGATATGTTAACCAAGAAGTCTCATGCGGCTTGTGATGAGGACGTGGTGGCCATCGACCCGTCCACTTTCTCTTTGTCTTACCTTTCTGGGAGAGCGGTGGTCGGTAGAGCGCTGGGCGTCAAAGAGCTCAATCTCCTTAGGAAGTCGATGTCGGTTGCAGGTTATGAGGTAGCGTCTATTCAATACCTAGGGGGTCTTTCGGTTCTGATCTTGTTCGAAGAAGGGGACTCGATTAAAAGGCTTCTAGAAGATAAAGAGGTTTGGAAGGAGTGGTTTTCATCTTTGAGTCCTTGGTTAGGTCAGTCTTTACCTTATGAACGTCTTGCATGGGTGAGTATTCTCGGTGTCCCCCCTCACCTGGTTTCGAGGGAAGTTTTCGATGCGATTGGAAGTAAGTATGGAAAAGTTGTCCAGTCATCTCAGTTTTTTGATAAAGATGGAGATCTTTCTTTCGATAGACTGGGGATCTTAATCGATACCGGAAATAGAATCAATGGTGCTATTAGGCTTAGTTGGCAAGATAAGATATACAAGATTTGGGTGGTTGAAGAGAATGACCAGTGGCTCCCAGACTTTCTTGAAGATGAGGAGGAGTCGGTTGGAGTCTCGTCGGAACTGGGCAGTTTTAGAGAGGTTCCAGAACCTGTATCTCCTGGTAACTTCGGGAATGGTAATTTGGTAGACGAAGAGTTGGCGCAGGGTGTCGACTCGGGAGTTGTAAAGGATGGAGTTTTCGAAGGGTCTCTTGATCAGTTGCATGCTCCCATGCAGAGAGAGAAGGTTGGAGGCGGTTCTGTTTTCGATGTTGGTGGTGATAAGTCAGATGGGATAGTAGGACAAGATTCCTTTGTTAATTCTTATGTGGGCCCAAATTTTAATCAGGGGGTGGAGGTGAACGAAGGTGGGCCATTCAGCTTTATAGTTGGGAAATCCAACTTATATAGGCCCAATAAAAATAGGAAGGTCTCCCCAAAAAATAAAAATAATGTCTTTGTTGGGCCTGTTGGCGACAAAGAGGATCTTAGGCCCAGGAAGCGGTCCAGAGCCGACTTGGATTATCAAAGCACTACTGGTGTTCAGGTCAGTTCAGATGAGTGTCAAGGAAATCGATCAGATAAAGGATTCGAAGATTTCTTTTTCGAATTAAATAATCCTGCTGCCACAGATAATGCCGGTGGTGATATTACTTCTGAGAATGGTGCTGGTATTTTGCCATCGGTTTCTCCTTTGCCATCGGGTCTTTTTGCAGGGGAGAACGAAGGAGGAGGTGGTAGTGAAGGTGGGGGCACAAGCGGTTCTGCTTTTGTCGAGAAGGAAATCACTGATACTGTGATTCTAGGCTCTAAGATTGGAGTCGATATTTCTGGCCACTCGGATCTGATCAGGAACGTGATCTCTAAAGGTATTAATGATGTTGCATTATGAATATGTTATCTCTTAATATTAGGGGTATCAGGGGATCGAATAAACCTAGATGGGTGAAAGGTATGGTTCTTGAGCACAAAATTTCTTTTCTGTCTATTCAAGAATCCAAGGCAGCCAGTGTGTCTCGTTCCGACTTTGGCATTTTTGGGGAAATAATAACTTCGGGTTGGATTTTGTGGAGTCAGTTGGGCTCTCGGGGGGTTTGATATGCGCGTGGGATGGAAAATTTTTTCGACAGACAGGTGGCTCGAAGAATAGACATTACTTGCATATTAAAGGAACTTTGGTTGGATGCGATTCGCTTGTTAATGTTCTGAACGTTTATGCCCCCCAGGGGGTGTCGGCCAAGAAAAGCCTGTGGGAGGAGTTGAAAACGTTAATTGATGGCAATGAAGGGCTATGGGTCGTCTCGGGAGATTTTAATGCGGTTCGGTTTAGAGAAGAGAGGAGGAACTGTTCTTTCAAACAAACTTGTGCTAACAACTTCAACGACTTTATCTATGATTCTGGTTTGATAGAGTATAGCATGAGAGGTCGGGAGTTCACGTTCTGTTCTGACTATGGAAATAAACTTAGCAAGCTTGATCGCTTTTTAGTAAATGCGGAATTCTTCAATGCTTGGCCGGTGGCATGTTGTCGGGCTTTACCACGGCTTTGGTCGGATCATAATCCCATCCTTTTGGTGTGCCAATCTTTGAATTTCGGTCCGCGTCCGTTTCGGGTTTTTAATTCTTGGTTTGGAAAACAAGGCTTTGATGAGGTGGTTATTAAGGCTGCTTCCGAGTTTCAATCGTTCGATGGTATCCCGGATGTTTCGTTTATTAAAAAACTGGCTTTTATTAGGGAGCGGCTGAAAATTTGGAAGAAAGAGATGTCTCGTAAGGAAGGGGAGGTAGTTGATGCCGCGAAGGAGGAAAACGATGTTTTAGAAGCTACCCTTGATTCTAGAGAATTGTCGGAGGAAGAGGAGTGGATTTTTTCTGAAAATAAAAAAATAATCCAAGAAGCGGAAGAAACCAAAGTTATGGATTTGAGGTAGAGATCTCGGGTCAAATGGGCTAAGGATGGGGACGAGAACTCAAAATTTTTTCATGCCATGATTAATAACAGGAAAGCTAGTAACACCATACATGGGATTGAAGTTAACGGAGTTTGGATCTCAAAACCTTCCCTTGTGAAAAAAGAGATTTTCAGGTTCTTCAGAGATAAGTTTGTGGAAGAGTGTGATAGCCGCCCTCGTCTGGTGTGCTCTCGGTTAAGTAAAATCTCCTCTACGGCGGCTGCGAATCTTGAAGTCAGGTTCACTAAGGAGGAGATAAAGATTGCGGTGTTCGATTGCGGTAAAGACCGGGCCCCCGGGCCGGATGGATTCAATTTTAGATTTTTTACCCAGTTCTGGGACCTTTTCGAGGAGGATTTCGTTCATATTATGGCTGGTTTTTTTGAGTCCGGTAAATTAAGTTCGGGGTGTGGATCGGCGTTCATTACTCTTATTCCGAAGACTAGAGACCCGGTGGGTTTGAATGACTATCGTCCGATTAGTCTAGTTGGCGTAATCAACAAAATTGTTTCTAAAGTTCTAGCTAACAGGCTGAAGCCGGTGCTTAATGAGGTGATTTCTAATACTCAGTCTGCTTTCCTTAAAGGTAGATTCATTCTAGATGGGCCGCTTATCATCAACGAGTTGCTGTCTTGGTCTAGAAAGAACGATAAAGAGGTTTTCTTTCTCAAAGTTGATTTCGAGAAGGCGTACGACAATGTGAATTGGGGTTTTGTTTTGGATGTTTTTGAGCAAATGGGTTTTGGGTCGAAGTGGAGAGGTTGGATCCATGGTATTTTGGCGTCGGCCAGGGCGTCAGTTTTAGTGAACGGATTCCCGACTTTCGAATTTGGGTGCAGTAAAGGTATGAGACAAGGGGATCCTTTATCTCCATTCCTCTTTGTGGTAGTTATGGAGGCGCTTTCATGCTTGTTCGATAAGGCTACTGAGGTTGGGGTTTTTCAAGGTATTAATCTTCTCAATGATGATACTCGCGTTTCTCATTTGTTCTATGCGGACGATGCTATGATTATGGGGGAGTGGAATAAAGAGAATATTGTGAATGTTATTAGGATCCTGCGGTGTTTCCATGTTTGTTCGGGTCTTAAAATTAATCTTAGCAAGTCTAGTATTTTCGGAATTGGAGTCAATAGTGAGGAGGTTGAAGAGGTGGCAAATTGGATTGGGTGTAGGGTCGATTCTATTCCTTTTAAATATTTAGGATTGACGGTCGGAGCCAATATGAATCGAATCAACAATTGGAGGCCGGTGTATGATATTTTCGAGAATAGGCTTTCTCGTTGGAAGGCCGCTTTGTTATCTATAGGGGGGAGAGTTACTTTAATCAGGTCGGTGCTTGAAAGTTTGCCGACGTACTTTATGTCTTTGTATAAAGCACCCGTGAAAGTTGTTAAAGATCTGGAAAGCATTGTTAAAAAGTTTCTTTGGGGGGGGGGTGCGTCCGACGGTAGAAAAACTCACTGGGTGGCGTGGGATAGGGTGTCTCTTCCGAAGAAAGATGGAGGTTTGGGGCTTTGCAAAATGATGAATGCTAACTTGGCTTTGCTCAGTAAATGGGGATGGAGGTTTAAGAATGATTTGGGCAATTTATGGGTCAAAGTTGTCAAAGGCATTCATTCGGGTAGGTTAGGATGGGCTTTCTTACCTTGCAACAAATCAGTCAGGGGAGTGTGGGTTAACATTTGCAATATTTTGAACAAACCGTTAATTGATGGTAAACCGACTCGGGTAGTGACGTATTTTTTTGGTTGGATCCTTGGATTACTGAGACGCCGTTGAAAGACCTTTTTCCATGTCTTTTTCGCCTCGAAATTGTTAAAAACTGCTCAGTGAGAGACAGGCTGGATGGTGACGGCTCGTGGCTCTGGCGTCATGATCCGGAACCCGCCGAGGAAGTTCAGGAGCTGGTTAGCCTTTCGGGTTTGATTGATTCGGTTTCTCTTGGTGTCGGTTCAGATAAATGGAAGTGGCTGGGCGATTCGGCGGGTCATTTCTCGGTCAAATCGGTCAAAGAAGTGTTGATCCGGGCTAGCCGAAACCTGGATTATTTTGTTCTAGATTGGTGCAGATGGGTGCCCTTGAAGTGCAACATTTTCGTTTGGAGGATGGAGCTGAATCGTATTCCCACGTTGGACGCTTTATGTTCGGGGGTATTGTTCATCAAGTTGGGGCCTGCCCTCTTTGTGGTGATGAAGATGAGTCAGTGGGACATCTTTTTATCTCGTGCCATTATGCATCCATGATTTGGCAGAAGGTTAGTAGATGGTGCCGTATCCCGAATATTTTTTCTTTTTCTATTAAAGATCTGTTGGAGGTTCACAAGTATAGTAGGTTGGGGTCGTCGGAAAAGAAGATTCTTCAAGGCATTATTATTATCGGGTGTTGGTGTATTTGGTTGGCCAGGAATAAAGCGATTTTTTCAGGTTGTCGGGAAAAGTGGAGGATATTTTTAGCAATCT
Organism: Helianthus tuberosus; assembly: GCA_030545235.1. Lineage (NCBI taxonomy): Eukaryota > Viridiplantae > Streptophyta > Magnoliopsida > Asterales > Asteraceae > Helianthus > Helianthus tuberosus. The sequence goes on along the minus strand of CM060434.1, from coordinate 7,469,634 downwards.
CAGATCGACGGGTTTCTTTTGGTTAAAATATAGGTCGTCGTTTCAGTCCATAATATGGAACGATTGGTGTAAATTTGTAATTATGTAGTTTTTTCGGTTTCTTGTTGGTCCGGCTCGGTTTTCGGGTTCGGCGGTTTGCTTATGAAAGTCTATTTTCAAAAAAAGGTAACCCGGAACAAAAGAAGTAGTCCAGAATGCCTAATAATCCGGGACTTCTACTCATCCGGAACTCTTGATAATCCGGAACTCATGTTAATTTTCATTATCTTTGACTTTGACTTGCACTTCTGCTTTGGTTGACCAGAACTGATAAAGCCCAGTTACCTGGTAGGAACTAACCTTACAGACTCCCCCTTTACTGTTGCTATCAGTTCTATTTGACATTGATATCTTTAGTCACCGGATACTACACTTACAGACTCCCCCTTAGCTGATGATATCATGCCTGCTTTCAAATTTGGCTAAGAATTGATCTTTCTGGCAGAGCACAGCGATCTTCAACCCTTCTAATAAAAAACTTGCAGACGATCACTTAAATGGCCGCTTTGAAAAACTCGAAGAATCCAACGTCAAGGACTGTCGATCCTTCCCCTCAAACTACTCTCGAATCAAGTTAAAGCGAACCATTCTACAATCCTCATGTAAGAACATCACTCGGTACATTAATCTTCAAACTTAACTAGTAGAAGAACGAAACATCGGATTTCCAACGCCCAACATCGAACACTTCAAATTACGTAAAGACATGAAGTTTGGTTTGATAAGTTAATAACAAACCAAACTCCGAAAATGTAAAACCACCATCTTGATCAAAGTCTTCAACCGAGTGTCTGAAATCATTTCATCTCGAATCTTCAAGATCCAATCTTGTATCTTCACGAATCCACCAATTACCCCCGATGACTTTCGTCTTCGATCTCCCCCTCAATGTAACAACCTCCTAATTATTTCCAAAATCTAACTAGTCACCAATTTGGAAAAGAGACCAAGAAGACTAATCTTCCCTACTTTAACCGACATATGATAAAGGCTCAATCTTCGACAAGGTGTCAAACAAACAATTAGCTTCATCACGTTAACACTTGATCAAACCTCGAACAAACTTGACAAAACTTAGTCACACACTAGCTCTAAACTGTATCATGTTTAAAACTTTTCTTCACAGGCGAGATTAAAAAAAGAAAAAAAGGGTTAGTCCTAATGCCTCCATCATTTACTTACTCGGGATTAAGTTGGTAAGGACCGGGAATGTATCGACGTGGCAAGTTCTAGAGTCGTAAGAGCCAAGCGGCTATTCACACAAGAAACGAAAAATGAGCATTTCGTTTAAAGATATATATTTGTATACTCAATAAAGGCTCAAAACTCACTTTTTTGTGGGAATGGGTTTTTATGTGATCAAGTATATATAATCAAATTTTAATTAAACTTGTCATGCCATTTCATAATTTTCTTATGTTGGTTCTTTTTATCATGACGCTATCGGTTGTAAATTTGTAAAAATATAACCTTTTTTTTAGAACTTGAAATTCCCAAATTAAACCTAGACAAGTAAAAAAAATGAAAAATTTTTGAAAAAAAATTGGGTTGATTAGCGATTCAATAGAGTTTTGTGTAAGGCTTGTAATTAGGACTTACAAGATTCAAGGTTTTAGCATTCCCCAACACTTAAATTACACATTGTCCTCAATGTGTCCCAAAAATAAGTTTTTCGGTTGATTAGAATGTGTAAAAGTGGGTTAAAAACAAGATTTTATGTTACTGGGTAGCTGAACACGGGGTGTGTTGGCTGAGCACGGCCCCGTGGTCAGAGTGCCAGTATCAAATTTAAACAGAAGGCTGGGCACGGGGGCGTGTTCAGTGAGCACGGCCCCGTGTCCAGTTACCTGAACTGGGCATTTTCTGCAGAACCTCGGGCACGGGGGGTGTTGGGGTGAGCACGGCCCCGTGCTGAACTTGCTGTAATGAAGAAAAATTGTCAGGAGGCTCTGTTTTTGTCCATGGGGTGTGGGTTCAAGTTTCCCTTAGTAACCTCCACCATTTCTAGTGTGCTTAATTCCTGAAAATTAAAACTAAACTAGAAAACATAAAAGTTAAACAAATCTAAAACTAAGGATAGTTCCGCGGAATGCCTCCGTGGTGCGCCACGTTTATAAGGGTCCTTGGCTACACCCGCCTTATCGGGTGGTTCTGGCTCATCTTCAATTAGGGGGTCGTCATTGCCGATTGGATATTTCATTGATCGTTCAAGATCGACACTCTTTTTAAATGCCCCTAATTGAATTGATAGATTGTTGTTCTTCCGGTTTTTCAAAGCTTCGTGGGTTTTTACAAAAGGTCGTCCCAACACTAGAGGAGCGTCATCGAGGATGACAAAGTCGGTTGGGATTACCATTTGATTTGTTTGAACCAAGACATCCTCAACTACACCGATTGATTTTATTACTTTCCGATTGGATAGAAAAATGAGTATTTGAATTGGAGAAAAATCACTAATACTCAATTTTTCGAAAATGTAGTTGGGCATTATGTTAACACATAGATCTTTATCAATTGTGACGTTACTAATAAATGAATTTTGAAAATAACATGGAACCGGTGTAATGTTGATTTCAAATGGGTCTTCTTTTATTAGCGAGGTTTGATCATTAGTTAACTTAATGCTTACCGTTTCGTCAATTTTAGTGGTAGTGTTTAACTCTTTTAAAAACTTAGCATGAGTGGGTACTAAACAATGATTTTCAAAAGAATGTGACAAGAGATTAATTTCTTCAAAATTAGACTCTTCTTGTGTTTTAACATTAACGGACTCACCTTTTTCGTTGTTTAACTCATGTGTCGGTTTTTCACTTATTTGTTCTTCCATTTTTATACTTTCAACTATCTCTTCTTTATTTAATCCTTCTGTTGCGCGGGACTCCTCTTCCCTTGCGCGAGATTCTTTTATGTAGCGTTCGATAGTTTTAATGTGTTCTAATATCCTATCGGTCACTTCGGTGATAGAGTAAGGATCGGAATTTTCAAAGCTTGAATCCGGTTGTTCGATCCTTTGTTCCTCATAATACTCATAGGAAGTAGATGGTTCACACCATTGTTCTTCATTGTAAGTATATGATGGATAAGGGTCGTAATTTTGTTCTTCATAATACTCATATGAGGTGGGTTGTTCACGCCATTGTTCCTCATAATAAGTATACGAAGGTGGTGGCTCATATCTTGGTTCCTCAAAGTATGAGTATGAAGGCTCATACCTTGGTTCATCAAAATATGAGTATGAGGGAGAAGGTTCATACCTTTGGTCTTCATAGGATGTGTATGAAGTTGATGGCTCGTACCTGGGCTCCTCATAGTAGGTGTATGAAGTGGATGGTTGAAATAAGTCACAATATTGTACCGAGTGAGTGTTACTGCAATTGGTGCAATAGTATTCCCTATAATCATCCTCCTCATAGGTGTAGTTATAGCCTCCTGAGTATTGATCCATAAGAATCACTCAGCAGATCACAACAGAGTCTCGAGACCAGAAAACAAAAATAAAGACGGAAACAGAGGCTGGACACGGCCCCGTGTTCAGGATCTGTATCTGGGCGTTTGAATTAAAGTTACTGGTTTCGTTGAGCACGGGGGTGTGTTCAGTGAGCACGGCCCCGTGTTCAGGCTCTGTATCTGGGTGTTTTATGAAAAATGTGCAGCACGGCCCCGTGTTCAGGTTACTGTAAATGCAAAACTAAACTAAAATGCAGAAAAATGTGCGCGCGTTTTGAAAAAGGTTTTGAAAAACTAATTAGGCCGTCGATTTTAAGCTTTCTTAAAATCCTTGTATCCCCGGAAGCGGCGCCAAAAACTTGATGTGTGCGAGTGTGTATATATATTTAAGTATATTTTAAGCCCTTTTTACACGTTAGTCAAGTTTTAAATTTATAAAACACGATATTTTACAAACACCAAACACACATACGGGCAAGTGCACCCATCGTGAGCGTAGTATAGTGTTGGGAAGATATCGAGGTCGTCCAAGGACACAAGAGCTTTTAGTACCGGTTTATCCTCAACGTCTAATCAAATCAAAAGGTTAGAAAAAGGTTTTTAAATAAGAAAAAAAAAAACTAACTAAAATGCTGAAAAAGAAAATAAAAATAAAAACAGATAGACAAGATGAATCACTTGGCTCTGACTCGTGTTTAGTGTAACCTTTGATTATTTCCACACTTTTGCACTTTTTAAGAGATTATCTTAGTTATTGTAGTAAGCCCTTCTTTTGAAGGTGACGTTACCCTCAACCCAGTAGTTTGAGTCCGCAAGGATACAATCCTAAAGGGTCGGATTATTGAAAGATAATTAATTAAGTTATTACTGCATATTATGGTAAGCCCCTCTTTTGAAGGTGACGTTACCCTCGTCTAAGTAGTCCGAGTCAGCAGGGATACAGTCCTAAGTAGCCGGGTTAAAGTATTAATAGTAGCTTACATATGAGGGGATCAAAGAGTTTAGACCCCCGCCATCCAATACCGGTGGGTATTGAAGGAGGTCATACTAAATTTGACCCAGGTCCTTGTAGGATCTATACACTGAACAAGGCAAGACTCTTACCAAACCGTTCCCTTAACCCCCGACCAGGTAGCCAACATATCTCCATATAGACCGTGGAGATATGAATGGTGAAAATCTTTTATTTTATATAGACAGTAAAATAATGCCAAGACACCACGGATAAACGATAAAGAAGAATCACCTTCAACATAAGAAACTAGTTATTAAATTCATTAATACATAACCAAATAAAAAGTGCGAAAAGAGTAAAAATAAAAGGTATTACACTAGACACTTGTCTTCACCAAGTGATGTAAGAGACTTAGGCAAACATGGCCTTGATTGTCAAGAACTCTTACGATCAATCTTGGATCCCGAGACGACTCACACACTCTATGATGGACAATGGATGATGGTGGTGGATGATGGTGTTGTGATGGTGGTGGGTGGTGGGTGAAGTGTGAGAGAGGTGGTGTGCGAATGGATGGTTTGCAAATGAGCCAAGCACCCCTATTTATAGGCTGAACAGCAGCTCGGGCACGGCCCCGTGTCCATTGGGCACGGCCCCATGTCCACCTTCCTTCTATTTCTTCATTAACTGCAGTTTGTCTGCATTAGTTGACCACGCCCCCGTGTCCGCTGGGCACGCCCCCGTGTGCAGAAGCGTATCTGTACTATCAAGATTTCCTCAGATTCTGCGAATCTTAGAGTTGACCACGGCCCCGTGTTGAGCTGGACACGCCCCCGTGTCGGGAATAGAAGCTTCTACAACTTTGTCTTTTCTCCAGACACCTGAACACGCCCCCGTGTCCGCTAAGCACGGGGCCGTGTTCGCTGGGCACGCCCCGTGTTGAGCTGGGCACAGTCACATGCTCAGCTAGGCACAGCCCCATGCTCAGCTTTCTTCTTGTTTTTTGCTTTGGGAGATGCTGTCGAGGGGTCGGGCATGCCATGTTTCTTCCCTTTTCTTGTATTATTGTTAGATTTAGCTGCATTTTTGTTTCTTTTGTTCATTTAAGCTCTTTTAATCCTGAAAATACAAAAGGAAGACAAAACACACTTTTTCCAACATTAGTACTAAAAAAGGGTTAGTATTATGCCATATTTAATGTAATTTATATGTTGCATTTTGCGCACATCAGATTTATTTAAGAAATTCGGACAGATTTTTTATTTTTTTACTCCCCAAGTCCGAATTTAAGCATGTATAGTTCGAATTTAGCAACATTATTCCGAATTGGCAAACTTATTCCGAACTTAAGTTAGAAATTCTGAATTTAACATATATTATCCGAATTTTCCTTATATTTTCCGAATTTAACAAATATATTCGGAATAATTAACTTGAATACTAAATTCAGAATGGTTTAATCAAACTAAACTCGGACACCCAATGGTAAATTAACAAATTCGAACAAGGAACTCCAAACAAATTCGGAATGAATAGTGCATTAGTAAATTCGGACTAAGCTAAACTTCAAATTCTAACAGAAAAAACAACTATATCTCTCTAATTCGGACATGAAATAAACCCGGACAAAGAATCTAGTCCGGATTTGTGGATCGTCTTCCGGGTTATCTACCAATACGTGACTTCACATAAAGGTCACAGATAAACTCGGAAGCTAAACTCGGAATACAGCAACTCGGTACATTTAACAACTTACAAAAATCCGGATAGAGCCAAAATGGATCAAAAACCCTGATCGAACAAAAAACCCAGCATTTCTTCTCCAAAGACAGCTAGAATTTCTTCATATCTGAACCAAAATCACCCAATTTTCTTAAATTTTTCTGTAGAAAATTCACGTATACATGATGTTTGGCAGAAGCAAACACCAAATGAAGAGCAATGGTGATTCGGAAGGTGGTTAGACCATTCCGAATCGGTAACCACGCTCTGATACCACTGTGAAACCAGATGACGAACATCAACATTGCACTTGAACAAGACGTGAAACAACATAAACATAGAAGATGGAGTAGAAGATGTAGGAGAAACTCATTCATTTCATTACAATCAACACAGGTTACATACCGAACGAGTAAACATCATCTTCTGCAAGCTAGTTTAGATCACAAAGATCTAAACCCCAGCTTTCTCTCTCTAACACATAGTCTCTCTCTAGAAAATGCACAGAGCTCACCAAGGAGGCTCTCTAGAAAGGTTCCTCAAGAGTTGCCCTAATTTACCCTACACACACACACACACACACACACACACACACACACATATATATATATATATATATACATACATACATACATTCATACTAGGGGCTAAACCAGGACAAAACATATTGTCTCGGATACAAAACAACACAATAATCGGAAACCTCATATTTCTTAAAAATCAGAAAACCATAACAGATGAACCAGCCACAAATGAACCATCGTAATCCAAAGTATCTCTGACAAGTAACAGGTTTCTTGCTTACACAAACAACCTTATAACAATTCAGATTTCTGGCTTACACAAAAAACCATCGAACAATTCAGATTCAAAAACAAATCTCAGTTTGTCCTATCGATGACAGTATTTAATCCCCGAATCTATACCAAAAGATTAGAGTGACATAAGTTAGATCTTGAATTTTGGATACTCAACCTTAACAATTAAAAAAAAATTTAAAAAGAATAAAAAATTAAAAAAACAGACATGTGTAGGGGGAAAGGAGATGAACGACGGAAGCGGCGGTTTGGGGGAGGAGATGAACGGCGGCGGCGCGACGGGGGTGTGGGAGGAGAGGTGGTGGCTGTGGCGGTCTGGGGGAGGAGAGGTGGTGGCGGCGACGCGACAGGGGTGTGGGAGGAGAGGTGGTGGCGGCGGTGGTGTGGGAGGAGAGGTGGTGGCGGTGGCAGGGAAGAAGGAGTGTGGTGGAGGAAAGGTGTGGAGGAGGGGTTAGGGTTTTCTTGAAGACGTGTGTTTTGTGATATTAGGAAAAGATGTAGAAGATGTTAGAAGAGGGTAGTCCATATCTGCACCCAAAAGTGGTCAGATGAACCTTTTTAAATGATATGTCTTCGAGAAAACAAACACTATGCAGATTCAAACGTCTGCGTGTGGTCTGCGTGATGCATACATAAGAGGAGAAAAAGTTTTTCAAGAAAAGCAAACATCCTCTAAAAGTGAGGACTCATTTTTTTTTATTCATGATCTCTTCTTTATATTTGAGGACTAGTAAAACTTAGAATGACACTTATTCTGCTTAGAGGCATGGTTGTAAAACAAGGTTTTCAAGGCCGAGTACTCCCCGAGTAGTCGCTACAAGGTAAGCTCCCAAGGCGAATTTCTTCAACTCCGCCTAATTACTAGGAATCGATCAAACGCGATCAACCTCTGCCAAAATCGGATCTAGTAGGTCAGCTCGGGGAGTGTTTGACTTAAAAAATAATAAAACATAATTTTTATGCCTATCAAATTAAAGAATTAATATAATTTTCACATATTTTGTTATAAATATTAAAAAATTTATTTTAGGGGAAGGTTCAAATGAAAACCACTAGTTATTGTGAAAACTCGAAAACTAATGAAAAAAGCCAAAAAAACATACCTAATTTTTTTTTTTTTGCATAATAATTTTCGCAGGTTTTTTTATATAAAAAAAATTTCAAAAAAAAAAAAAAATTTGTGTAGTGCACATGTGTAATACTACACATGTGTATGTGTACTACACACATGTGAGCTACAAAAAATTTTTTTTTTTTTTTTGAAATTTTTTTTTCATATATAAAAACCAGCGATTTTTATAAAAAAAATTGAAAAATATTTTTTTGTGTGTTTTCCAGGCTTTTTTTAGTTAGTTTTCGAGTTTTCACAATAAAAGTGGTTTTTATTTGAACCATCCCCATTTATTTTATTTGACATATATTAAATTTATGTAAACTAATTTCTTTATAATTTAACATGTCCGAGTACTCTCCAAGTACTCTCCGCCTAGGCCGAGTACTCTCAACTACCCGATCGACCTAATAGAAAGCGACTAGCGACTTTTTCAAGCATGCTTAGAGGTGGTGCATAATTCTGTGAGTTTTGATTTAGGAAGAAGGTTTTTGTCAATTATAAGAAGTAGGGTCCTGTCATTATATAATATTCCTCTAAACCTTTTAAAATACATACTCGAGAAAATCAATCACCCTCATCTTCCAATATGCTTAATTGTATACATCCAAATATGGAGGTCTTATAAACCTCCTTTTTAAAGATTTTTGGTATTCATTCACATCGAATGTGTTTGGTGGAGGATCTAATGTTAGCTGTTCGTTCATAAGCATCAAATATTCTGCATTTGTTGCATAATTGTTGTGAAATAATACGAAAACGAAGTAGTGGAATCTTAATTCTTTATTATTAATTCACGAATTTCAATCTTAGTGCTTACATTTGATATTAGATTAGGTGTTCATGTGGGTTTGTTGACTTTGACTTTCAAGTGTTAGGTTCTGGTTTACATTGTGAAATTGGCACAAAAAAGAGGGATGGAAGGTAGTAATCGACGGTGGAAGGAGTGTTTGAGTGTTTATGATAACAAGTTTGGGTAGAGTTGGAGTGATCGATCAAGGTGGGCACCTGATGCATCGATTGATCTTTTGTAGACTTTTGGTTATGTTGATGATTTGAAGGTAAGTTGGGTTGGTGGAACACTGCAGAGGCGTCTCTGAGAATTCACATACCCTGTTCGAGCTTGAAAAAATGTGCCCTTCCGTTATGTTTTGTTATTGTTAAAAAAAAAAAACAAATTAGTATTGGGTTCAATAAACCTAATTTTAAGTTGGTTAAATTCTAAACCATAAAAAATGATTTGTAAATGGGCCTATATTGGAAGTGGTATGTGTTTACTATTTAAAAAAAATAACATATACATATTGGATTTTTTTTTTAAATCGCATGCCCATCGAAATCATGGGCCTTGTGTGGAAGTCCTCCCCGCACACCATCAAAGCCTCCCATGAAACACTGTTTTGTGACTTGGGTATGTTCGAAGCCTCATATACTTAGCTGCAGGCTAAAAACCAACCTACACTACGTTATATTTTAGTTTTTGAGAACTAAAGTACATCAAACGTTAACCAACACACAGGAGGATTATAGCAAAGAGTTTTGAGGAGAAGAAGACTGATCTCCAAGCTAAAGTTCTTGAAATCTATGAGGCTTCAAGTGCCGAAAGTAAGGTAATTAAATCTGTTACCTTTGTTTAACAAAAAACATCTAATTAATAATTAAAAGAAGTTAAATTATGTTATTTAATATAAACGACAACGACAGTCATAATTTAACTCAATTATTGGAGTTTGGTTTGGGTCTATACCAAAAACAAACTGTAATTTTCGAGTTTTCAAAAAATCAAAACTGAACCATTGGTCATTAGTTATTCATTTCCGGTTTGCTTATTTCTCGTCTTTCTGTCATCTCAAGGCAGTGGTGAAGGAACGCAAGGAAGGCGCCTTGAAAAAGGTTTCTTTGGCAGTTGAAAAGTTATTTGCAGAACTCTCTAAAATAGGTAAATCTTCTTGACACGTCTGATCAATTTGATCAAAATTTAAGGTGGTGGCTACATTACTTTTCCTTCTTTTTAGAATTTCCGGGGTCTTAACCAGCTTATGAATATGAAGTGATCCTTACTTTTCCTTCTTTTTAGAATTTCCGGGGTCTTAACCAGCTTATGAATATGAAGTGATCCAATTACATGGTACTTAAAAACACGACGTAAACCAATTACTTATACGGACCTCATTGGTTTTGTTGAAGAATTTATGGTAAGAAAAATAATTAAAGCTAACTTGGTTGCTGCAAATGTGGTACCTTAGCAGCCCCCGGTCTTCCTTTGGAATAATTGTGCCATCCCAGAGTTTAACATGTTTTATGGCGTACTATGATGGGGAAAATACCAACATTGGCAAAGCGAGGTATTAGACCATCCGTAGTAGGGCAGTATTTGCCCAAGGGTTCCTTTACCACTACACATGATGTTATGGTGATTAGAAATCCCTACCCTAATTGTGGAACTATAGAAGAAACAACAGATTACATTTTGGCAACATGTTTTATTTGGCTAAATCACACAAGCGTTCACCTTCTACATTTACTGCAAAAAAAAGGGATTTTTGATCCTATGTATACGAAAATTCCTGTGCGTTGCCGAAAGTTCCCACCACAACGCTCTTGCAAATACACTAGTTAAATCTAAATTGTATTGCAATAAATGATAATACTAATAAGTTTACCACCGTACAATTAATTGAAATAATAGATAAATATGGTGGAAGGGGTGTAAAACCATGCCAAAAAGCACCGATGCCACACCGCCGCCAACGACTACCAACACCGGAAAAACTCGTATAAAAATGCAATAAGAAACGAAAAAATATAACTGAACAAAAAGAAAAATAGACATAAAAACGTTCAATCAAACATGTGACATGTAAAACATAGAAAACAAAAACTAAGTCGACGTAGGACTCACACGTTGCGATGAGGCTGTTAAATGGGAATAAATAGGCATTAAAAGGTTTAACTACACACGCACGTTACAGCGTGTTAACTAGTAATATTTAGACCAGAAACGTAAAACAAAAAATTTGTAAAAGATGAAAAGTATAGGGACTAATGTCGAAAGTTAAAAAAATTGGGGTTAAATTGTAAAGATGAAAAAGTATTGGTTTTAAAAACCAATTAAAGATTAAAAAGGCCAAGTGGTGTATAACCAAGTACACCAAAGTTACAACTAACAATGTAACAGAAAGCTCTAAATTTATATATAGTTATCTAACGTAAAACGAAAAATTTGTATAAAATGAAAAGTATATGGATCAAAGTTGAAAATGAAAAAGTGTTGTGCTAAATTGTTAAATATGTAAAAGTAATGTGGATAAAAAAATTAAGATAAAAAAAACCAATTGAGATACAACCAAATATGCCAAAGTTACAACTAATAATAATTCAAAGACATAGATTGTTACAAAGACATAATGGATCATAAAAAGTACATAACGCTGAGAAAAATATAACACAATGCCGAGCAACATAACACAATCTCGGGGGAAAAGACACAATAAATAGCATAAGAGACATGACGAATAAAAACACAATGCCAAATTAAAAGAAGCAATGATTTGAAACAAAAATTCTAAAATTTACAAGATAAAAATCCAAAAGCGAAAGCCTAAAATCTAAGATAGTAGAGTTTAACGGTTCCAATCAGGGCCGGCTTTGGGCCAGGGCCGGCTTTGGGCCTGTGCGGGAGGTACCACCGCACAAGGCCCAAAATATATTGGGGCCCAAAATTGTTTAAAAAATATATACTTCATATTTATAATTATTAGGTTAGAAAAGTATACACAAATTCACCCTTTGGTTCCATGGACGCAGCACTCCCTGACGAACTAGCCATGTCGGGTTCGAATCGCGCGCTGATCTTTTTCTTTTCATGTAGTGTTTTGTTTGTCTTTGGGCTTTCAAAGAGCTAATTATAAAAAGGCCCGTATAGTCACACCAGTTGTAACATTGCTTGTTTTTTAGTTTTAATTTTAATTTTCACATTTAAATTTGGGCCTCAATAAATTTGTAAGTTCTTTCAATTTTTTTCTTCTCATTTAACCATTTACATAATAAATTAGTTTGGATATGTTTAAACATATTATAGTTCTTCTTCTTAAAGGATTCAAGTGTTAGTTATTTTTGTTTGTTCAGGGGGTGTTGAAACTAATGTTAGGTGTATTAATTTATTTGTAATATAAAACTAGGATTTATTATTTTAATCGATGCTAGCATTTGAACATGGATAATTATGATACATTGAAATATAGAGAAGAATCGGCATGGTTTATAAATACTTGATCAGGAACTTTACATTCAAAAATGCTAAAAAGCCTCACGATTCGCTTAAGTAATGTTTCAACGTAAGTTTGTTCATTTTGCTACAGTACTTTTATTTTGTTTATTTTTACAACAATTATCATCGTGTTGTGATTTATTATATATGATTGATGAATTTATATTATAGGAAGGGGCCCAATTTTTTTACCTCGCACGAGGCCCAAAAGTTTTTACCATTTTCGGAGATGGCACTGGTTCCAATGCCGCTAAAATAAGTTCAATTGAGTCCTTATGATACCTTTTTCACGACTTCCTAGTTTTAAGAGACTATAGTTATTTAAAGCCATCCCATAGATAAACAAATTTCATTGCAAGGAGCTCCCTGGTTTCAAATACCGGCATGACTGGGTGAGGGATGTTTTGGGGGACATCTTGAGGAGAGCGGGGGATTTTTGCCAAGAAGGAGGCCCCTGTGAATTTCCTTACAGACCCCATGGAAGGGAGATCTACATTGAGACCAGCGGACCAGCTCGTCTTTGGCTGGGCGGGAGGGAAACATGCGTGTGTAGATCTCACAGGAGTCTCTCCCTTAGCTGGGTTAAGGGAAAATGGGTTTGTAGCAGGACAAGCGGTAAAGAAAGCAGAATCTAAAAAGGTGGACAAACACGCTAAAGCATGTGCTGATAACCAACATGCATTTATCCCCCTTCGCCTTCGACACCTTTGGATCCCTGGCTCCAGAAGCTATCTGTTTGCTGACTAGGGTCCAACAGGTTGTCCACAGCAGTGGCTCATCAACAGGGGGCAGTGGTTTGTTTTTAATAGGCTAGGGTTTGCTATCCAGAAAGGGGTAGCGGCGCAGCTTGTTGCTCGCCTACCTGCGATATTGATGTAAAGGCGTTGTTAAACAAAAAAAAAAAAAAATGACTCAAATCAAAATCAAAATTGCATTAAAAAAAAAAGTTAGACAATATACGTAAATGAATTTCCGGTTTGCTTGGTTGATATCAAATTTGTATAAAACCTTCAAACACATGTTAAGGCTTAGAGATGACAATTATTTACAAATCATCTCGTAGAACATAAAGAATGATTAGTCTTTGTTCTTTGCTTCATGTAGACTTAACGATGAAGATGGTTCGAACCACGGAAAGAAAAAAATATGGATGATTTCAGCAAACAGAGCAGTAAAACTCCGTGGACAAATGAAATAAGTACGCTTCAAAATCAATATTTTTTGTCTGGGCCAATAACCATTAAAATGGCTATCCAGTTCCCACTTTTGAGTGTAGAAGAAATGTTCCGGGCGATTTCTTTGCATATATTCTGTTTATCATACTTGCAGCTTCTTCATTTGACCTGTTGGCCGAAAGTGTTATCGGCGGTGTCTCTGAGCTGAACGAACTAGTCATTGAGATTACAGTACGATGAAAGCAAAAAGTTACAGTGAAAATGAAAGTCAAGTTACTCATGTCTATACAAACAAATAAGGAAACAACTAAATAGTTGGAGAAAATCAGGAGCATCCGAACATGCTGGTTTACATTTCACATGCTTAACATTGAAACAAACCATCTTGTTGATCAAATGTAAGAATAATATAGTCTTTATTATTTGCTTCATGAAGACTTAATGGTAAAGATGGTTTGAAGCATTGCAAGAGCAAAAAGGACGATTCCAGCAAAGAGAGCAATGATACTCCATGGACTACTGAAATAAGTACGCTTTAACTTCACAATCTTTCTGGGCCAGTAACGTTTGAAATGTCTATCTAGTTGTTCCCACTGTTGAGTGTAATAGAAATGTTCGGGGGCAAGTTCCTTGCATATCCTGTTTACCATATTTGCAGCCTCTTCATTTGAACCAATATGATTGACGATAACTTTTGATGTCACCAACTTGGCAATGTCTTCCTGGGTGTCAATTAGCATATCCATGGCCCGGGCATATGACTGCTCGTATGCAATTAGGTTCCTTAAAACCAACTCAGTGAAATCATCAATACATAAGGTTGACATTGTGAGTGTAGGCTTATTCAAAAACAAAAAAATGCTTGAACAATACCTAGACATTTTTACTTCCATGGCCAATGGCCATTCTGCATCGTGGTTCGGCTTAAAGTTTACTCCAGCCCTGTCAAGTTCTACAACCGAGTGGATTGTTGAACTTGGAAAACCAGATGAAATTTCCTTTCGGGGTTGGTAACAGTGATGCAAATAGCCAAGAATATGATCATAATTCGTATGTGAGCTTCTATTGCCTACTTTTATTTTTCTTTGGAAGAGGTTGGCATATTTCAGAAGTGGCTGGATAAATTCAGTAAGAGGTAGACATTCTTCAAATTTATAAATGACGCACCCATATATGCCTTCTAGAACAAAAAAAGGGATTTGATTCTCTAGCAGCACCAGGTCATAAGGTATGTACTGGTCCTGCAACCTCAAATTGGTACAAGAAAATTTCTTCATTTTAATATCGTGAATGAATTCAAGTATGAAACAAGCATCCATAACCATCATTTTAGCAAGTTCAGTGTCATCATAAGACTCTGAGTCAGCATAACATCCCCTGATTATCTTTATTATAGAACCCACCTTCTGCACACATGTTTTTAGTGTTTCTTCTAATGGGGGTTGTGAACGAGACAATAGTTCATGCACAAAAGTTTCTTTCCGCACTTCAAATTGCTGCAGATTTTCATCTTTTCTGTGCAGTGGTCCAATAGAGACCACCCGTGGCATGAAAGAACTTGTACTGAGATTTCGGAGGGTACTTGAAGCCATATATATAGATGGTGAAAATTTGTTGGCTACCTTCTTTTTTTCACCAACACACTTAAGAAGACCTTGGTAAGTTTCCTTAACGATTTTGTCTTCCATTTCCATGTTTTCCATTAGCAGCATTTAGTTGATTAATAATCTCTGAAAGAAGAGTCCGTAAGGCTAGGAGAATATATATATCATACACAGGATGTTTATCAAGGAATACGGAATTAACATTGACTAACTAAAACTGTATCCGAAAGTATATGCCTAAGAGGATATCGAGACAAGTTTTACATCGATCGAAAATAAATAAAAAAACTGAATATTGTTCGATCAGTGTTGGTTCAGTCATTGGCACTTGTTGGAATTTCTCAGTAGGGAGAGTTTAAACTTTAATGCTTTTTTGTTTGTTAATGTGATAGGAAGGTAGGAACTAGGGTTTGATTGTTTGAAAATTGAAATTGACCCGACCCGACCCGATCTGATCCGACCCGCTATGAAACTTTGTTTGTTTGTGTTTACTTGTTTTACATGATCCGACCCGATTCGACCTGCTATGAACCAATTTTTTTTTTATAGATAGGGGTCTAAAATCTTTAAAAAAATTCCGCACCCCCAGGAAAAAAATCCTGGGTCCGACACTGGCCGCCTCATAAAAAACCATAATGTGAATATATAAAAAAAGTAAAAGAATAATATTGATTATAAATACCGTGAAATAGTCAGATTACAAATATAATTTTGTAGTTATTACAAGTAATAACCAAATCCCTTAAAAATCTAATTATGTAAACAATCAATATCAAAGTCCTTTCATTTTATATAATTTCATATATTATTTCTTTTATAAAGTTTATTTAACCGATTTCATACATAATTTCTTTTGTAAGGTTTATTTAACCTTCAAATCTATATGATACTTCACCAATTAATTGTTAGTCTCTGTGTTATTGTGTTATGTCCCCAGCTGCATAGCGTGGATACCCCTTTAGTAGTAGCAGTAGTATATATATATAGGGAGAAGATAATGCGACAACCACCTCTTATTGTGAGAACCGCGAGAACCAATGTGAACACAACAAAAAATGCCTAAAAATAGCTAAAAATCACACAAAATTTTTTTTTTATTTTTTTAATATTTTTTAGGTTAAAATCGCTACTTTTCGAAGCCAAAAAAAAAAATTTTTTTTAATTTTTTTTTTTTAAATTTTTTTTTTTTTTTTGGTTCGAAAAGTAGCGATTTTAACCTAAAAAATATTAAAAAAATCAAAAAAAAAATTTTAGATTTTTTTTAGATTTTTTTAGGTTTTTTGGGGTTTAGTTTTTAGCATTTTAGCTTGTGGGGGGGGGGTTAGGTTTTTTTTAGCATTTAGCTTGGGGGGGGGTTAGGTTTTTTTTTTGTGGGGGGTTTAGGTTTTTGGGGGTGGGGGGTGGGGGTTAGGTTTTTTTAGCTATTTTAGGTTGTGTTCACATTGGTTCTCAAGGTTCTCACAATAAGGGTGGTTCTCGCATGAGCCCCTCCCTGTATATATATATATATATATATAGGGTTGAGTTCATTTCAGAACTCTAAATAACTACAGAACTTTCAGAACTCCTAATAAACAATCATTTTATATATAAGTTTTTGTATTTAGGATCTTTTTATCATCTATTATATGTATTTCTTTGATTACATAGATGTTAAAAGTAGTTTACATATGTTTAATTGCCAAAATTATATATATGTGTCATAACTAATTACATATATGTAAAAAAAACTAGTTTACATATGTGTAATTATAAAATTACATATAAAAATGATAAAATTACTCTTAACATGTATGTAATCGTAAAAATACACATAATAAATGATAAAATTATCCTAAACAAAAAAATACATAAATAAAAAGATTGTTTATTAGGAGTTCTGCGAGTTCTGTAAATATTTATGGTTCTGAAATGATCCTGGCCCTATATATATATATATATATATATATATATATATATATATATATATATATATATATATATATATATATATATATATATATATATATGAATAAGTTAAAATGAGAACCACCTCGAGTTGTAAGAACCAGCGAGAACCACCCCCGCGGGGGGCCGTTGACCACGATTTTTTTTTTACAACTAGATGTGTATATTTTAACACCCTACGTAAAGTTTGGGTTTAAACGGCGCGCCCGAGGGGGTAGTTTTTTACGCCCAAAGTTTGGTTAAAAAAAAAGAAAAATTAAAAAAAAAAAAAAAAACCCAAACTTTGGGCGTAAAAAACTACCCCCTCGGGCGCGCCGTTTAAACCCAAACTTTACGTAGGGTGTTAAAATATACACATCTAGTTGTAAAAAAAAAATCGTGGTCAACGGCCCCCCGCGGTGGTGGTTCTCGCTATTTCTTACAACTCGAGGTGGTTCTCATTTTAACCTTCCCCTATATAGAGTTCATTGGGGAACACTAAAAAAGTGGGGAATTAGGGAACAAGGGCATTTTTGTCCGAGTCTATTTTATTAGATTTTGCATATCAAAAAACAACCGCGTGGGCAATCTGCCTCCTCTAAATCTCCGACCACCACCACCACCACTGTCGCCGTCGCCACCCAAACATATAATCGGAACCCTAGCTCCTCCACCTTCGATAGAAATCAACACTATCTCACTCTTGATTTTGAATCACAAATCAAAGATCGATCAACAACAACCCCCTTCGATATCAATTCTGATAGATCTCTGATCTTCTCGCAAGTTCGTTTCTTTTTTTTGTTCGATTTCAGTTGTAAAATGTTTAATCGCATCGGATTTTGGTCGTCGATTCACCAGGTTCTGAAATTCTAGCAACCGGTAACCACCTACGTAAGTTTGCGAAGGTTCTAGATCTAAAATTCTAATTAAGCTGACGAAGATGGGGAACGTTTTGGTGCACCAATTCTTTGCATTAAAGATGCCTCAAGAATATGTTCTGACTTTTCAGGAAACCAAGCTGACCGGTCACATCTCCTCTTGTTGGTTCCTTTGGTTCTAGGTCTTGACAAAGTAAACCCTAGGTACAGAGTGTTTCATTTCTATTTTTTTTATTGATGCTATTTTAGAGATTATTGGCATCCATATGATAGTCTTTTAGTTTATTTATTATATGATTGATGATTCAATGTACTAAACCACAAGCTGCTCGTTTGAATTTGTTTTGATTGTTGAATTGAGTTTATTTTTTAAATAAACCAATAAAATATATTTAACATGTTAAGAATTTATTTTTTTATTTATAAACAAATATTTAGTCTTTTTATATTATTTAACGTGTCATAAATATTCTCAATGGTATATTGTCGGGAAAGCTCCTTATCTTCTACGAGGTGATGTATCTCCGATCTCACCCGGATCACTCGTGATCTAGGAACCATGGTGACACAATACGTACCTTGCAATTAATAATAATTAATCAATATAATTCGTTGTGCTTATATTAGATACAACACATAAAGTTGAAAAATCAAATTATATTTCATGTTAATCCGAAGCAATTTTTTTTTAAATAAACCAATAAAATATATTTAACATGTTAAGAAAATATTTTATTATATTAAAAAAATATTTACCATGTTAAGAAGTTGTTTTTTTATTTATAAACAAATGATTAGTCTTTTTAAATTATTTCACGTGTCATAAATATTCGCAATGGTATATTGTGAGCAAAGCTCCTAACCTTCTACGAGGTGATATATCTCCGATCTCACCCGGATCATTTGTGATCTAAAAAAATGGTGACACAAGACGTACCTTGCAATTAATAAAAATTAAAATAATCAATCTATAATTCGTTGTGCTCATATCAGATACAACACAAACAGTTAAAAAATCAAATTATATTTCATATTAATCTGAAACAATTATTATTTTTAAATAAACAAATAAATATATTTAACATGTTAAGTAAACATTTTATTATGTTAAAAAAATATTTAACATGTTAAGAATTTTTTTTATTTATAAAAAAATGTTTAGTCTTTTTATATTATTTAACGTGTCATAAATATTCGAAATGGTATATTGTCGGGAAAGCTCCTAACCTTCTACGAGGTGATGTATCTCCGATCTCACCCAGATCACTCGTTGGTGACACAAGACGTACCTTTCAATTAATAATAATTAATCAATATAATTCGTTGTGCTTATATGAGATACAACACATAAAGTTGAAAAATCAAATTATATTTCATATTAATCTGAAGCAATTTTTTTTAAATAAACCAATAAAATATATTTAACATGTTCAGAAAATACTTTATTATATTAAAAAAATATTTAACATGTTAATAATTTGTTTTTTTGTTTATAAACAAATGATTAGTCTTTTTAAATTATTTCACGTGTCATAAATATTCGCAATGGTATATTGTGAGGAAAGCTCCTAACCTTTTACGAGGTGATATATCTCCGATCTCACCCGGATCATTTGTGATCTAAAAAAATGATAACAAAAGACGTACCTTGCGATTAATAAAAAATAAAATAATCAATCTAAAATTCGTTGTGCTCATATCAGATACAACACATACATTTGAAAAATCAAATTATATTTCATATTAATCTGAAACAATTATTATTTTTAAATAAACCAATAAAATATATTTAACATGTTAAGAAAATATTTTATTATGTTAAAAAAAATATTTAACATGTTAAGATTTTTTTTTTTATTTATAAACAAATGTTTAGTCTTTTTATATTATTTAACGTGTTATAAATATTCGAAATGGTGTATTGTCGGGAAAGCTCCTAACATTCTACGAGGTGATGTATCTCCGATCTCACCCAGATCACTCGTGATCTAAGAAACCATGGTGACACAAGACGTACCTTGCGATTAATAATAAATAATCAATATAATTCGTTGTGCTTATATCATATACAACACATAAAGTTGAAAAATCAAATTATATTTCATATTAATCTGAAGCAATTTTTTTTAAATAAACCAATAAAATATATTTAACATGTTAAGAATTTGTTTTTTTTTTTATTTATAAACAAATGATTAGTCTTTTTAAATTATTTCACGTGTCATAAATATTCGTAATGGTATATTGTGAGGAAAGCTCCTAACCTTCTACAAGGTGATATATCTCCGATCTCACCCGGATCATTTGTGATCTAAAAAAATGGTGACACAAGACGTACCTTGCGATTAATAAAAACTAAAATAATCAATCTATAATTCGTTGTGCTTATATGAGATACAACACATACAGTTGAAAAATCAAATTATATTTCATATTAATCTGAAACAATTATTATTTTTAAATAAACCAATAAAATATATTTAACATGCTAAGAAAATATTTTGTTATGTTAAAAAAATATTTAACATGTTAAGAATTTATTTTTTATTTATAAACAAATGTTTAGTCTTTTTATATTATTTAACGTGTCATAAATATTCAAAATGGTATATTGTCGGGAAAGCTCCTAACCTTCTACGAGGTGATGTATCTCTGATCTCACCCAGATCACTCGTGATCTAGGAAACCATGGTGACACAAGACATAACTTGCGATTAATAATAATTAAAATAATCAATCAATATAATTCGTTGTGCTTATATTAGATACAACACATAAAGTTGAAAAATCAAATTATATTTCATATTAATCTAAAACAATTAATTTTTTAAAATAAACCAATAAAATATATTTAACATGTTAAGAAAATATTTTATTATGTTAAAAAAATTTTAACATGTTAAGAATTTGTTTTTTTATTTAAATGAAGTGTAACTTGGAACGATTCCTTTCCCGACAACCCGTTTTTCGAAAAACACTTCCGCCATTTTGATATCGTTTTTGTTTATATACGCTGCAAGGATCAAATCCGGGAGTCGTGAATCGCCAATTACGGAAGTGGATTCCCATTCGGTTTATAGATCTTCAACTTCTTTAAGCTCGTTAAGTTTTATTAATGACGAAATCATGCAGTGATATTCTGCATCGTTTAGCCCCATTCATGCAGTAATTCTCTGCCGTATGTATATAAAATCATTCGGAATAGCCCCACTTGAGCCACCCCTTTAGGGGATACACATTCAAAAACATTTTCAAAAGTAAAAAAGGCTGAGCAAAGAAACCTACGAAATAGTTAATACATGCAATGCACAGATTGGAAATGATTGTTAAAAAGTTAAAGGGTTGAGATTTGATCTCACAAAGTTACAAACTCAAATCCCATATATCCTAAAACGAAAAATCATGACAGGCAAGTCCCTACACTGAAACGAGCAGCAACCGTCGATTCAAGAACCGAAACCATGTAAGAAAGTCGCGTTTGTTCTAAAGCAACTGCAACGGTTTAACCACTTTGACCCAAATCATTTTGCTTCATTTCACTTTGTGAGAGCAAAGATCCATAATTACAACCATACCCTTTGCACCCTTCTTCGTTTGACCCGTTTACTTGTACCACTTCTTCTTGTGTGCAAGAGACAGTGTTCTCAAAACTGGACCGGACTCATTACTGTTACAAACAGCCGCTTCGTTGACCAAAATACCCTTGTAGGTTAACAAAATGACTGGCCAATTTAGAAGATGTAGTCTTTCCACCAGAGGTTCTTACACGAATATGCTTAGTCATTTCAGTAACAAGAGAGAGGCGATCAAGTGCGGCCTCATCAATACCTCACATCTGCATAAAAATATGCAAAAACATTGGCAATGAACTAGAAAGGTAAAAACTATAATTCAGTATCAACCTGGTTATATATGAACATGCTTGAGTTATATACAAGCCAAAAAGTGATTTTAATCTCAAAGACTAGTAATAACAGAACCTAAAAAATCATTTACATATGCATCCATACTCATCAGCCGATTTCAAAAGAGAGACTAATGACAATTGAGACCAAACAAACAAGACAGACTTGCAAAAACCTGAAACATAAGATTTAACATATTAAAATTAACATTATAGAAATTTGAAGGAATTTCATCTCAATTCTCTTCAAACATAAGATTTAACACGTTAAAATTAACATTATAGGAGGTATAACATGCTATATGACAGAAATCACATAATCAAACGGTATTAGGTTTTATGAATAAGAACTAAATTTCAAATTCAATTCTTCTTACAGTAATAGTTCATCAAACACTTATATGCCATCAAATATAATCACAAACGATTATGATATGAAAGTATTTATATGCTAATTTCTTCTAACTAACTAGACCTAGAAAAATACATGTTTATAAGCATGACATCTAAATCGGAACCGTTATACAACAAATCTCTTACAAAATATTTATTCTAATGATACTCAAAGATCAACTGCCAATAACTACGCGGATTTCTTTGACGAACATAAAATTATTTGTTTAACATGTAAAACTTTTATGTTTTGGATTTAAAGTTATATAAACTTAATCTGATTTGTTTCAGACAATTTAATTATTTAAATCATGTAAAACTAATTTGTTTTAGATGTAAAAAACACATTTCACAAAAAATACATCATAAAAAAGCAAATTGTTATTGTTGTAGAAACATGTTAATTACTAAACAAAAGATCTGGTCGATTTGGAGGTCAATTTTGCATTCAGCAATAGTTCAAATTACAATTAGGTTTAACTTGTAAAAACTATATAAAAACTTTGATCGTACCAGTCCTGTAGCATTTTCAACAAATTGATATGCGCACCTTCTTCATAATCTGGAATATGTAATCGGAAACCGTAAACAACATGGTGACGATGAGTTCTAGGTCAGATTCGCCACTGCCGGAGGTGGACACATGAATGACGAATCGTCTACTGGTTCCGTTGCCTCCAAAGGGAAACGAAAAGGTGCAACTGACAACTACAACGGTGTAGACAAGTCCGTACCGTCACTTTCCAACGACGGTGGCGTGCGACGGTTATATTGTCATGATTCGCCGGCATCAGAGATCTGGAATGGAGGAATGGACAGTTGAAACAAATCAGACTTTTTTTATTCCGATTATACCCTTCCGTGTGTTTTTAAACTATGAGATATCAATTAAATCACAACCCTTGATTTTTTTAATCCAAAGGTTAAAAGATGGGTTCCCCGGTTCCCCACTTTTTTGGTGTTCCCCAATGAACCTCACACTATATATATATATATATATATATATAGGGGATGGTTCAAATGTAAACCACTTTTATTGTGAAAACTAACTAAAAAGAGCCTAAAAAACACACAAATTTTTTTTTTTAAAAATCGCTGGTTTTTATATATAAAAAAAAACTTTTTTTCAAAAAAAAAGAAATTTTTGTGTAGTGCACATGTGTAATAATAGACATGTGTAGTACACATACACATGTGTAGTATTACACATATGCACTACACAATTTTTTTTTTTTTTTGAAATTTTTTTTATATATAAAAAAACCTGCGAAAATTGGTTTGCAAAAAAAAAGAAATTTGGTATGTTTTTTTGGCTTTTTTAATTAGTTTTCGAGTTTTCACAATAACTAGTGGTTTTCATTTGAACCTTCCCCTATATATATATATATATATACATATATATATATATATATACATATGTATATATATATATACATATGTATATATATATACATATGTATATAGGGTTAGGATTGCATGAGAAACAATAGGCTAATTGAGAAAACTAGAGAAGCATTCTGGACCGCACATTATCCCTAAGCTTTTCGTAATACACATATATGTATAGTTTAAACTTGACTATATACATATGTGTATAATTCAAGATTTGACAATATACACATATGTATATAGTCAATTTTAAACTATACATATGTGTATATTACGAAAAGATTAGGGAAATGTGTGGTCCGGAATGATTCTCAAGTTTCTCAAATAGTGTAAAAAGTCGTAAAACATTATAATTTCAGTCATAAAACACACCTAAAACCCACAATTAATAAATTGAAGATTACGAAAACACCATTTTCAAATCCTATAGTCAAACTTTTAACAAACCATTATAGAACTATGAATATAAAACACAACATGCAAATTAACATAAAACACAATAATGTTTGCCATTCTATAATTAGAGCCTTATCATCCAAAACACAACACAAAACCCACATATATGATGTTTTCGTAATCTCCATTCTGTTATTTGTGGGGTTTTGATGTGTTTTATAATTAACATTATGGTTTATTATGTTTTTTTACACTTTTTTAGAAAGTTTGGACTTTGCAGCCAAGTCCTAGTACTTTGACTTATTCAACGTAGGTTTGTTAACCAAAAAAAGGAAAAAAAATAAAAAAGGGGGCAGATGAAAATCAAGGGGGAAATAATTTTATCATGCAATGGTAAAATCTGATGAAAACAAACTGTTGAAACAACAAAGAATGGGATATTTCATAAGTGATCCGAAAATTTGACAATAGCAAAACAAACATCATTTAAGATTGTCAGATACAGTATCATTTAATTTTATCAGATAGAAAGTCATTTAAAATCATTTATTCGTATATGGGACCGCTAAAATGAAAACCACCTCTACTTGTAAGAATCGTGAGAACTACACCGTACGGGGCGAGGTGGACCAATTTTTTTTTCATAAACGTAGATGCGTGTATTATAAACACATTTGTAAAAAAAAAAATTCAAAAAAAAAATGTCGTGTGTGTAGTTTTGAGCACCACAAGTTTGCGTTTACGGGTACCGTAAATTTTGTTTAAAATTTACGGTACCCGTAAACACAAACAAAACTACACACACGGCATTTTTTTTTAAATACACGCATCTACGTTTATGAAAAAAAAATTGGTCCACCTCGCCCCGTACGGTGTAGTTCTCACGGTTCTTACAACTGGAGATGGTTTTCGTTTTAGCGGCCCCCTATTAGTGTATATATATATATATATATATATATATATATATATATATATATATATATATATATATATATATATATATGATACTGTTAATTTGAGTTATTTGACAAAATTAAAGCATCGACATGATCATTAGAAAATCGTCAGAAAGAGCAAGCTGAAGAAAAAGGAAAGATATCTGATGAATAACTGGCAAAAACAAACACTTTCTGATAAAAATCAAATCAATTATTATAAAGGAGAAGCAACGTTTAATTTAGAAATAAAATGTTTTTGATACATAGTAATTTCTCTTTCTCCTAAGCAGAAAAATATAATAGTTTTTCCAGTGAATGTCAAGATAATTAGATTTCTGATCATATCCTCTATTGAAAAAGCAATGTAAGTACATTTTGTTTAACTCTTGTTCCATTCTATCTCTAAAAAAAACCCTGATCAACATCTAATAAGCAACTCTTCATCGTCACCAAGATCTGATAAATCATCATATTTGATTATTACAAAAAAGATGATTTTCTAATAAGGATAAAGATATTTCTGATGAACTTCGAGATGACAACGTGTGATATACTCTCTATCACAACTATGATGTAAGTGCAACTCCCGTCGGTTAACTGTGCTTTGTTAGTTCTGATCAACGGTTAACAAAGTCAAAAGTCAAAGAAGTCAAAGGTCATTTAGGAGTCCGAATTTGTTATGTTGTAAAGGAGTCTGAATGTGATATATAGAATATGGGAAGAATATTGTGCAACATTCTCTCCTTATTTGTCTCTCCAAGACTATTCCTCCATGATGATTTCCATTCCTGTTTTATCTCCTTTTATTGTGCCTCTCTTTTATTATATATAGAGGCGACATTCTTGCTTTGTAATCATCAAAATATCATCATCCGAATATCATCAATAAAACAAAACCCATAACAATTTTGTTATCGTATGAGAGCGGTCTCTGTGAAGATCCTCCAATCAAAATCAAACCCTATCAATGGGTGGTTACATGTATAAAAAGGGAAAATGGATAGTCGACTCGGGCGCTACCGATCATATCATTTATGATGATTCTTTGCTTAAAAACAAAAGGAGAAGATGCTATGAGCCCCCCGTCAGTATACCAAATGGGGAGGTTGTATCCGTTGAGGGAAGAGGATATTGTGCTTTTCCAAGTGGGGCGATAATAAGAGAAGTTCTTCATGTCCCAAAATTTAAATGCAATTTGCTTTCTGTTAGTAGATTGTCTAAAGAACTTCAATGTGCTATTACGTTTTTTCCTGATTTTTGTACCATGCAGGACTTGCGCTCGAGGAGATTGATTTGAGCGGGTGATTGCGAGGATGGTCTCTACAAGATGGGGATGTTTGAAACCAAGCGGCATGCTATGATGACTACTCAAAGTATGTGGCACAAGAGATTAGGTCACCCATCAAACTCTAAATTATGTCATTTGGATTTTTTAAAAAACACTTCTTTGGATAATAAGGTTTTTTGTGATTCATGTGTTAAAGCAAAATTTACAAGATTGCCATTTCCAACTAGTGTTACCAAGACAAATGCTTGTTTTGAATTAACACATTGTGATATATGGGGCAAATATCGCACACCATCTCTATCTCTTACATGTGCGAACTATTTTTTAACAATAGTTAACGATTTTAGCCGTTCTGTGTGGGTTTTCCTTCTCAAACACAAAGATCAGGCAAGTATTTGCCTCGTTGATTTTCACAAAATGGTTAAAGTTCAATTTGAGAAGGATATCAAAAGAATAAGGTGTGACAATGGTGGGGAATTTGTTTCAAACAAAATGCTTGATTTTTATGCGAAGCAAGGGATTCTGCTAGAAACTTCCTGTCCACACACACCCCAACAAAATGGTGTAGTGGAACGAAAACACAGGCACCTGTTAGAAACAGCACGCGCCTTAAAATTCGAGGCGAATCTACCCACAAAATTTTGGGGAGAATGTGTTTTAACAGCATCACATGTTATAAACCGTTTACCATCTGAAGTGATTGAAAATAAAACGCCCTATGAAATTTTACACAACTCAAAACCCGACTATAATCATATGAAGGTTTTTGGCTGTCTAGCTTACTATAGGAGTGTTGAGACCAATGGAGATAAGTTTGAGTTGAGGGTGAGACCTGGTGTTTTCCTTGGGTATCCTCCCGGAACCAAAGGATACAAAATCTATGATCTCAAACACAGCAAGATGGTGACCTCTAGAGATGTCAAATTTCTAAAAAATATTTTTCCTTTTGCTCGAAACATTACTGAAAAAGAAGAAATTTTTGTTTTACCTCAAAGGTGGGATGAAGAAAAAGATATAGACAATGGTGGGCCAAATCAAACTCGGCCCAAAGATGCCCACCCCACTTTTGTTTTTTTTTCGAAAATGAGCCACAAGAAACACATGATCCATCTGGACCAAATGAAGACACAACTGGGCCTGCCACATCTGGTCCAAACCAAACCAACCAAAACCAGCCCGAAAACACTCATGAACCCGTTTATGATGACCAACATGAAATAGGGTTTGAAACTACCAATGAAACACATGGCCCCACGATTGGAAATGCTAGACCAATAAGAAGGAAATCATGACCTGCGCGACTTAATGGTTTTGAAGTCAACCTACCCCCATCATTAGACCATACACAATCATCGCTTCATCAAGACTCCTCCACGGTACATCCCTTAGCACATTTTATTTCTTATGATAATTTTACTAACACTCATAAAGCTTTTCTAACGGC
This sequence comes from Helianthus tuberosus, assembly GCA_030545235.1. NCBI lineage: Eukaryota > Viridiplantae > Streptophyta > Magnoliopsida > Asterales > Asteraceae > Helianthus > Helianthus tuberosus. The sequence continues at coordinate 7,441,934 of CM060434.1, read as the reverse complement.
CATTTCCACAAATAATGAGCCTAAAAATTTTAAACAAGCCATGAAAGATGTCAGGTGGATCGAAGCCATGAAACAAGAGATTCAGAAGAAAATAAGACTTGGTCTTTGGAAGAGCTACCAAAAGGAAAGTGAGCAATTGATTCGAAATGGGTCTACAAGATCAAGTACAAGCCAAATGGAGATATTGAACGATACAAGGCACCTCTTGTGGCTAAAGGCTTCACACAGATGGAAGGGGTTGATTTCCATGAACCTTTTGCCCCTGTTGCAAAATTAGTGACGGTGCGCACCCTTTTGACTGTCGCCGTGAAGCGTGATTGGCACATTCACCAACTTGACGTGAACAATGCATTTTTGCATGGCGACTTGCATGAAGATGTTTACATGAAGATGTTTACATGAAGATACCCAAGGTTTTGGAAAACAAGATGACAATAGGGTATGCAAACTCAAGAAATCCTTGTACGGTCTCAAGCAAGCTTCAAGAAATTGGTATAAAAAGTTCACTCATTCTTTATTAGAAATTGGTTTCAAGCAAAATCCCACCGATCATTCTCTCTTCATTTTCAAAGAAAACAAAATTTTTGTTGCTGCACTCATTTATGTCGATGATGTTGTTATTGTGGGAAATGACTCGAGAAAAACCAAGGACTTTCTGGATAAGCGATTTAGCATTAAAGATCTTGGACCCTGAAAATATTTTTTTGGGCATTCAGGTCGCTAAAACCTATGAAGGTATGGTTTTAAGTCAACGAAAATACACATTGGACATCCTTGAAGATGTTGGTATAACGGGTTGTAGACCAAGTTCTTTCCCCATGGAACAAAACTTGAAACTTGATATGTACGATAAGGAACCTCGTGTCGATGCTAATCAATACCGTAGATTGATTGGAAGACTTCTTTATTTGCAGGCTATGAGACCTGATATAGCTTATGCAGTGAACATTTTGAGTCAATTCGTCAATGATAGCCGAGGGGGTTCTTAAAGTGTATAGACGATTCGACAGTGAAAGCCGAGGGGGAATCTGTTGGTGCATATTTTGTACGTCTGCCACTGTGTGAATAGTTAGATAGAGCGTGTGTTGAATATTGTATAGAATAAGATCAGTTGGACACGGTGTTGATACTGTAAATGTCCATCCGGATGGATGGACATCATTATAGTCCATACCCCATCCGAATGTATAGGTTTGACATTGTAAAGTCCATCCGGACGGATGGACACTAGCTCATTCGGACTTGTGTAGGCTGTTGCCTATAAATAGGGAGTTGGGGTTCCCATTTGGACAAGCTTTTGGTCCCTAAGGGGAAATGTTGTCCAACTTGTCTCATGGTGCTGTAACTTGTCAAGATATGAATGGAGACCAGATTATAAGTGACTGCTCGGTGTCGTATCTATCTTCTACTCCTTTCTTAGTAATAATAAACGCACCGAACACGTCGTATCGGGACCGAGGCTCCGTCAAACTCGCCGGTTCCTGGACTAGCAGAAAATGTTTCGTAAAGATTTTTGCATAAAATGGAAAATGATAGGTATAATCAAATAGTTGGTTTTCAAGTATTATATGTATGAGATAATAAAATGGTCGAAAAGGCGTCTAATTTAGGATATGTGGGTAGGCCCAGCCGGTTCAAAAGTTCCTTAGGATTGATAAAATACACTTAAATATTAGGAATCTTGTGGGTTCTCGCCTTAGGAGCTAAAGCAAATCTGAAACTTTAGAGAGTATAAGGGATCCTGTTATAAATAAAAAGCTTATAAGTATTCCGATTAAATGGCACATCTGTTTCTTTTTATGAAAATAAATCTGAAACAAGGTGGCGCCCGAAAAAAAATTCATCTATACATTATTTTGAGCTAGTTATGCATTGACAAAGCCTATGGTATTGCCACGAGGATGGTGACTCATGTGGTACATACCCTCTAGGTGGAGTTAGAAAAGAAAAGAAAAAATATGCGAGACTTATGGCATTAACCCCTGGGATGATGACTCGGGTGGGGTATGTCCGCTAAGTTGATCGTATACCAAAATATGACGAAGCTCATTACCATCATTCATTAACCATCATAAATTTAATCGGAAATACATAAGAGTTTTTTATATAAGATAGTCATCTCATAAGCTCAAAGCGGGATTAGGTGTTGGTATGGTTTTTGAGTGTGAGACCCATTGAACAATAATGCACATGAACTAAAAGGATCATGATTAAGGGCTTGCAAACCTATGGTTAGGTTTAACTGGACTTTATACCTTCAATCTTAGTTGATGCGTGATTAGACTTGTTAATAAGATTGCTGTATAAATTGAAAGCCAGTGATTTGATTATGATTCCAAAGCAAATAATTTGTTTTGGACGAAAAAAAAGATAATTATGGGGATGTGATGGAGAGTGTGAAACCTGGATGTTAAAGTATTTAAATTATGTGTTTTAGTGCATTTTAGGTGGTTATATATTTCGTACGTGATAACTACGAGTTCTTGTGGTTTTACAGGTTAACCGTCAAAATCACTGAAGTTAGAGGACTTGGCGATGAAGCGGAACAAGCAAGGAGGATTATCCTAAGATATCACAATATTCGGGACTTGATTCGGGCCAAGAGATAACTTAAATGTGCAAGAAACATGAACGAATAAAGTGCAGGGACCTTTGGGTCATTTGTTCAAAGTTGAAATGCATGTAAAATTGGGCAGCACATGAGCGAAGTAGGCTATGGCTTTATAAGCGTAGCCTACGGTTCTTATACATTAGCTAAAAAGGCACATTAAGTCTTGAACGTAGTTTATGGATTGCAAGCATAGCATATGCTTGGTGGGAGCTGGATTCTCAACAAATACGAATCGTAGCCTACGGTTCGTAACCGTAGCTTACGAGTGAAGGAAAAAAAACAGAGCACGTGATTTTGTTTGAAGGCATTTAATGGGTTTTAAAAACACTAATGATGGATAATCACATGGAGGCGACATACGAGACTATTGGGGAACAATACACGTGGGGGAAAACTAATTTCCATCATCACAATATAATTCATATAATCCACGAATTTTGGGAGGGCATTATCCCTTTTGTCATCGTTACAATACTATTAAAAACATATATACACTGTGATATACACTTTGAAAGGCCATTATTTCATCAACACATCATCGATCCTTTCACAAAATCACGAGATTGAATATGGTTTCAACTCCGTATCAAGCTTTTGAAGACCAATCGAACGAGATAAGCGGCTAATCATCTAGTGGTTTCCTCCAGATGGAGGATTCTTGTAAGTTAATGATTTTTAAGTGTTTAAACTTATTCGTGAACATGGTAATCTAAGCATTCAATGCTTTTTACCTTTGGATATGATTGAGCGATTGTAACGATTGATTTTCTTTAAACTTTATTTCTGATTCATTCAATTTCTGAGATTGCTAGTAATTGGTATATATTTGATAGGGATTAGGGTTGGTAAATTTAGTTGATTGCTTATATAACAACCTTCCGTTGTTTTACAATCGAAGTAAGTAGTCTTTAGGTAATCACAACTTGTTCATCAAATTAAACAATCTTGTCTATGTGATTGTCACGATTAAACATGTAATTAACTTTTGCTTTGAATCTAAAATCCGGAGGAACCATTGTTTCTCCAACTGTTTACAACTTCGTTAAGTAATTCGTTAGTTAAATCAAACAAACAACCAAGTTTATATTTTTGCAAGTAGTTAATCAGTACTTAGTTCATAACGCTTCCCACCAAACTCCTCTGGATTCGATACCCTCCTTATCCTAGCTACCTCGGTTAATTAGGTTTTTATATGACCCTTTTAACAATCATCAACTACCCTTCATAACAGCAAGAAGTCTGTCTTCTGCTGGTTAGTTAGAAGGAACATGAGTAGTTCCAACTTAGACTGCCCGGTATGGGGCTTGTCTTAGGGCCGTCCCCCTCATTCAGGACCGTCACACACCGCCCCCTAGGGGCCTGTCGCGGCACTTCCGTCGGATTTCAGACGATGGAGACGAGGCTGAGTTTCAAAATAGGTGGCCCCCCTTCATTGTTTCTCTCTCTCTCTCTCCTTGAATATATATTGTTTTTTTATTAAAGTGGGGTAGTCTCCCCACACCCTTAGGTAGTCCCCAAAGAGACTATCCTCCTCCCGTGATTACGTGGCGCTTACGTGGCGGGTAGTCTCCAAAGAGACTACCCTCCCCATACCCACCGGTCTTACAGGTTAGACATTTTGACCAACAAACAGTTAAAGACAATCATTAACCAGGTGATGGGAAATCTAGAGAAAAACAACAAAGTCCACAACAACTGTTGAAGATAAGTTGGATCTTCTAATACAGGAACACGACAAAGTCAGAAATCTTATATTAGAAAGTTATCATATTCTGTGGAACAGATCAAGCAACTAACAAAAGAAAAATACCAGGAAGCTGCATAACATTCAAGAAGACCCAACAAGCGCCAATGACATCAAAAACTTCATAATAGAATTGAAAAAGATGACTGAGGAGTTGGAAGAGCTGAAAAGAGCATATAAGGGAAGGCTTAAAGTCTAAAGGAGAAACAAATAACACCACTCAACAGCTTGGGAATATATGTCAAAGAATCTGGTAGATATGGAGGATAACCTGAATAGTTTAAGGGTGGACAGTAATACCCTTTCAGCTGCCATGGTGAAACAACTTGAAGATTGGACCAATTATAGTAATGGAATTCAGTCTGATCTCAATAAGCTAAAAGCTGAAGAACTCATCAAGGAAATTCCAGAGAGCAGCAGCCACATCAGTATCAAAGAAAGTGATGTGGTCAAAAATATACATATTTTTATACAAATATTCCATATACTTTTGAATAAATCTAGGGTTGTTTTATTAAATTCTACTTGTATTTGGTTTGTATTAGAAATTTAATGATTTATAATAAAAAAACAAGCTAAAACGAGCAAAACGGTTCAACAATAATAATTAGTTAAAAACTGGAATGGTGATAATTATGAGTTCACTATCATTTGTTATAAACTAGAGTTCAAATTTTTTTTTTTTTTTTTTGTAATATTGTATTATATTTCATTCCAAATTTGCAAATTACAAACAAGTGGCAGGTAAACGGGCAACAAGCTGCGCCGTTTATTAGTTCAAAAGAATATAACTAATAAAGATTTAAAGAAATATTAGAACATTGGTGTGTTAAGAAAACTAAAAGAGATGAGAATTGATATTTGCGTTAGTTATGTACTTTACTTGTTCCAACACAGGTTTTCTGACCCAAAAAAAAGGAGAAGGAAAAGAACGAAAAAGGGAAAAACTAAAAGAGGAGCAACCAAATCTTTAATAAAGGGGAAAATAAGTCAATGTGCAAAATAAAATCTGATAAAATAAATTGTTGTGAATATAAAAAAAATATGATATTACTTAAAAAGATCAGAAAATTTAACAATGTGAGGAAAGAGTTTCATTTATTATCAAATAAATAATCATATAAATAGAAATGAATTTGTCTATTATCAGATACAATATCATTTTTTTTGAAAATTCAGATACAATATCATTTAATGTTATCAGATAGAAAATCATTTAAAAAGAATTTTTTTACTGAAGGAGGAAAATATGATAATATCATGTTTTGAAAACAGGGACCTTAACTTTCTGACAAAATTGAATGATAAACATAAACATCTAGAAAACCATCAGGAAACCCAGATAAAACCCGTAGATGGAAATCTGATACAGATTTGATAAAATAATGATTTTCTGAAAAAAATCTAATCAATTTCTTCATAAGAGACACAAAACATTAATTAAAAATTAATTTTTTTTACCTAATGTAATTTCTCTTTCTGAAAAAAAAAAACCATCGGTTTCATTTAAAATGAGAGTTAGAATTAGGGATTTTCTAATGGCACACCCTCCTGTCTATCCGTACACTTTTTCAATTCAATACGCATCGTCTAGGCCTATACGATGCGTATTGAAATAAAGTAAAAGACATGGCAGGCTGACAGGTGCAGGTTATATCTGGCGGCGGGCTTGATACGCATCATATAGGCCCATACGATCCGTATCAGGCCACTGTTTTTTTTTGAATTTTTTTTTGCTGTGTTGTGTCGAATGCGAACCCGAGAAACGAAAGGGATTTCGAGCAGTTGGTCGATGATATGATAGATAAAGATCTTGACACGATTATTTCCATTTTCAAGTATTATTAAAACCATTCAAGCCCATCAGTCTACTATGTGGTTCCTAATTTGCGGAACATAATCCCATGTTGTCTACAGAAGCGCTTTTATCATGTGTCATGTGGTAAACAAATACTAAGGGTGTATACAGATCTCTATTCGGTCATCTTTCCAAGCTTTTACACACAAATATGTGGTTCCCAATTTGCGAAACATAATCCCAGATTGTCTAAAGAAGCGCTTTTATCATGTGTCATATTAGATGTGTTATGGTGAGATTTTTCAAGTTTGCACAGTGGGAGAAAAGACCAGCACCCCTGTCAGTATTGTCCTTTAAATTCGCATAAAACATATATTCGTTTCATAACCTCCTCCTATAAATCAACCACAATTCACCCGAGACCGACCTCTGGATCACACATGATAAAAGTGCTTCTCTAGACAATCTGGGATTATGTTCCGTTTTATGACACATGATACGCACGCTTACCTTAATCACATCTTCCATGGAGTCACAGATCCGACAATAGGGCCCACGGATCTTATGCCCACCCGAGACCGACCTCTGGATCACACATGATAAAAGCGCTTCTTTAGACAATCTGAGATTATGTTCCGTTTTATGACACATGACACGGCACGCTTACCTTAATCACATGTTCCATGGAGTTACAGATTCGACAATAGGGCCCACGGATCTTTCTTCAAGATATACGTCTGATGTCCAAGTTTGATCACATTTGACTTCATCTGCACCGTGATCTTCATATTCTTGGTTTAATACCAACTCATCTTTTATTGATCTTCATATTCTTGGTTCAATAATCCGTTCAATTTCGAGAAACGAAAGGGATTTCGAGTAGTTGGTTCAATAATACATTCAATATTAGCGTTGTTTATCACCCTGTGTGAGCATTGGAAGCCCGACAAACAGTCTTGCAATTTTGAGAAATGAAAGGGATTTCGAGTAGTTGGTTCAATAATCCATTCAATATCAGCGTTGTTTATCACCCTGTATGAGCATTGGAAGCCCGACAAATAGTCTTGCAATTACATCTTCAATCGAGACTGCATTATTAATTATAATGAAGCAATGAAGATTGAATGTGCAAACCGCAACCGTTTTTTTACTACGGAAACGGTGGCTATGGGAAATACAAACCTGACACGAACCACAATGGACTCAGACTCATACTACTCTAATATGACACATGGTAAAAGCGCTTCTTTAGAAAATATGGGATTATGTTCCGTTTTATGACACATGATACGGTACGCTTACCTTAATCACATCTTCCATGGAGTCACAGATCCGACAATAGGGCCCACGGATCTTATGCCCACCCGAGACCGACCTCTGGATCACACGTGGGAGAAAAAAACCAGCACCCTTGTCATTCCGTATTTTCTCCTTTTCTAATTCTCGAAGAATCTCGTAACGTATGACACATGATAAAAGCTCTTCTCTAGACAATCTGGGATTATATTCCGTTTTATTACAGTCGTGAGGTTGTAAAACCTTTCTAAAACTAGAAAAAAATAAAACAGAAGAAAGTGTTCCTCTTTGTTACCAAGCATGTCATCTGAAACAATTAACAGGACATTGTTAAAAGGGAGAATCTATTAGAACACCTGATTGAGAGAAACTTCTTCGAGCTAACTGCCGATATCTCATCCTTCTTATCTTGCTATTAATAGATTCCGAAGCTGTTATTTCAGTTGTTCAGTACTTCCGAGACGATTCAAGTGAGTCCTGTGAAGCAAGTGTCTGTCTATTCAATTGAGAGGAATCATTATATTCTTCTTTCCTGATGCATGTCTGTGTCGAACAGTTTCTCTGTCGCTAGTTTCTCCACTCACCGTGAAATTGAACAGTTTCTTAACAGATTCCGTCCGGTTTTAAAGGCGGTTGAGGATTACGAGTGTTCTAGACTTGTTCAAGGCATGCCTGTTTATGCGATTTACAAAAATAAGGATGCATTTCATGGTAAACGATGCAGCTGGTGAAACCGAAGCTGTTATTTCTGTTGTTCAGTACTTCCGAGATGATTCAAGTGAGTCCTATGAAGCAAGTGTCTGTCTATTCAATTGAGAGGAATCATTATATGCTTCTTTCGTGATGCATGTCTGTGTTGAACAGTTTCTCCGTCGCTAATTTCTCCACTCACTGTGAAATCGAACAGTTTCTTAACAGATTCCGTTCGGTTTCAAAGCCGGTTGAGGATTACGAGTGTTCTAGACTCGTTCAAGGCATGCCTGTTTATGTGATTTACAAAAATAAGGATGCATTCCACAGTAAACGATGCAACTGATGAAACCAAAGCTTTTATTTCTGTTGTTCAGTACTTCCGAGACGATTCAAGTGAGTCATATGAAGCAAGTGTCTGTCTATTCAATTGAGAGGAATCATTGCATTACATTCCCATTGAAAACAAGTGGTTGTAATGATGGAACCCTTGATTTGAAAAACATTTTTGAGAAATTTATAGTTCAATACGCATCGTATAGGCCTATACGATGCGTATTAATCGATGAATTTACTGAAATACCCCTGTTTTTCTGATAAATTCAGGGGTATTTTTGAGAAAATTCAAAGTTTTATACGAATCGTATAGGCCTATACGATGTGTATTAAGCTGATATACGATACGACATAGGCCTATACGATCGTATATGGCATTATTTCAAATTTAGTTTTATCGTGTTTCCCTCGGTTCGACGCGTATACGTCTCGTTTTTTGCCGAACTTTAGCGTATTTTGTCGTTTTATGACGTATACCTTCAACATAAGTCGTTTCGGTGCCGTTAGGTTGCGTGCGAATATCATATTCTATGATTACGTACAGTTTTGTTTGAAATCTACTTGGACTCCATAGTGCCGTGTTATATGTATACGTTTGTGTAAATATCGTTAGTCACGTACTTTGATGTAGTTTTGCGTATTTTGACGAATTCTAACATATTGTTGCGTATTTAATAGTATTTTTGACGTATTTGAGCGTATTCTAACATATTTTTAGCTTATTTTAACCTATTTTAGGGTAATTTTACGTATTTTAGCATATTTTAACGTATTATAACGTTTTTAACATAATTTAGCGTATTTTAGCGTAATTTAACGTATTTTAACGTACTTTAGCGTATTTTAGGGTATTTTAGAGTATTTTAGGGTATTTTAGTGTATTTTAGCGTATTTTAGCGTATTTTAACGTATTTTAACGTATTTAAACGTATATTTCATATTTTAGCTTATGTTGAAGGATAACGCAAACAAGTTCTCCATAGTTTGTTATTCACAGTTGTCAAATTCGTTGCGTGCATTCATATTGTTTTAGACAACAACAGATAATGAACGGATTGTTGGACTTCTTGTTCCAAATGGACACCTCAATTCATCTTTTTTACTTTTTTCTTCGATTTCAACAAATCTTTTCAATAATCAGTACGCAACAAAGAGACCGCCTTGTTAATTTTAATGAAGTAATGAAGATTGAATCTGCAAACCACAACAGTTGTCAAATTCGTTGCGTACTTTCATATTGTTTAGACAACAACAGATAGTAAACGGATTGTTGGACTTCTTATTCCAAATGCAACTGTGAATATTGAATGTGCAATGAAGCAATGAAGAGACCACCTTGTTAATTTTAATGAAGCAATTGATATTTTTAGAGAAGCATTGGGATTCAAGGGTTTAGTTGGAGCATGAAGAAACGAAACCCTAACAACGCTGATACGAACATTCTCCATAACATGAAGACGTGTCGGGTTCTTCTACTAGTGGTATTTTAATGAAGTATTGAAGATTGAATGTGCAAACCGCAACCATTTTTTACTACAGAAACGGTGGCTATGCGAAATACAAACTGCAATCGTTTGTGACTATGGGAAACACAAGTTTTCTTTTTGAGCTTGATGGATGTCCGTTATCTCAATGCTTCTCCTTACATTATTGGTCTGGAATTGGAGAACCGTTGTTAATTTAGTGCTTCTCAATCAGATATTATTTATTAAAACATAACTAAAACAGTCGGAAAAAACTGAAACAATCAGATATTATCTATCTGTGTGTGTCACATCCATCCTGTTATAGTAATCGATATTGTTTAATTTTACAGATTTGTTTCTTATTGGCCATTATTCGACCGAATATTTGGGTACTTCTTCTAATGGTGCCTCATTAGCGCTGTTAACTGCCAAAAGAATGCATACACAAATAGTTCTAGTGGACGAAGCAAAGAGACCGCCTTGTTAGTTTTAATGAAGCGTTGTGTATTTGCTTGCTGATCTGGAATTGGAGAACCGTTGTGTATCTGAATTAGGTTCTCAAACAAACACTACTAAAGATGAGTTGGTATTGAACCAAGAATATGAAGATCACGGTGCAGACACGGGGGAAGAAAGTCAGTGGAATGCCCCAGATGAAGTCAAATGTGATCAAACATGGACATTAGACGTAAATCTTGAAGCAAATATATGCTTCCCAATTTGCGGAACATAATCCCAGATTGTCTAGAGAAGCGCTTTTATCATGTGTCATATGGTAACAAGAGTATGTTGTTCCAAGATCAATTCCAATTGCAGTTTTTTCAATTCTCTTGTTCCAAATGCCGCTGATGAAATCGAAGCTGTTATCTTTTTTGATCAGTACTTTCGTGATAAATACAATGTTCATCTTCGTTATCCTTTGCTTTCTTCAATTCAAGCAGGCACGGATGCTAAACGTACTGTTATTACATCCGAGACGATTCAAGTGAGTCCTATGAAGCAAGTGTCGGTCTATTCAACTGAGAGGAATCATTGCATTACATCCCCTGTTGAAAAACAGAATCGATAAATTTAGGGAAAATGGGGTTGAATGATGATAACCCAACAGTGGTGGATCTCATTCTACAGCTTCGATAAATTCAGGAGTATTCTCAAATAATGTTTCCTAGATGTTTGAAGACCGACAAATGTCCAAAGTGCTGCTCCTTTGTTCGCGTGACGGAGAGCTACCACGTGACAGGAAGCTACCTTGCAAAAATTAAAAAATTAAATTGACACCCTTAATACGCATCGTATAGGCCTATACGATGCGTATTACTTTTGATAGGGGACATTGGCAGCCTTTGGCAGACATAGAAGTTTGAACCCACCTCAATACGCATCGTATAGGCCTATACGATGCGTATAGAGGGTGTCGACTTAATCCCCCAAGGTGTGCCAATAATACGACCCTTAGAATTATCAGATTATGAGGATCACATCAAATCTGATAAATCATCAGATTGCTAAGAAAATTCTCCTTAGAATAGCAATGTAAGTACAAATCTCTTCAACTCTTATTCCCTCCCATCTATAATTGTCCTCCAAAATCAATCAACATCTAATGAAAATTCATCAAATCTGATGTACATCCATGTCTGATAATTATCATCATGAGTTCTGATAAATCATTTGTTTTATTGATTATCAACAAAGATTGAATTTCTGTTAAAAAGTATATATTTTTGCTGAACTTGGAGATGACATCGTGTGTCAAGAAAGATATCTCCTATTTTGACCATGACAAAATCTGTTGACCTAGATATATCTTTCTGATCAAACAAAATTTTAAGGAAATGTCGACATGAGCAAAAAGAATTTTATTTTTCAAAAAGGGGGAAGAACAGTCTCAACATGTATGGAATTTAAAAAATTCCTAGAACGTTAGTCGACCCACTAAGGAAAAGACAAACCTTGGCGGTTAATATTCACCAAGCAAATACTTTAAGCTTCAGGCTAAAAGTTTACAATGTTTTAGATAAGTAATTATTTATTAACTATTATAAATGATCCATGACAGTAACCACCCATAACCCAAGAGGTGGGACATCATAACTCTCAGACGTATAAATAGCCTTCTTCACTAAGAAACACTCATTCACTCTGAAATTCAAAACCTCAAAAGCCTAAATTCAGATCCTTGTTTTTGAAACCTAAAATTCTTTCTCATCATGTCAACCTCAGCAAATCCTGATGCTCCAGTCACAACCCACATCATAGCCCTTGTTGACAAAACCAAATACATATCCTTAAAAGACAACAATCATCAAATGAACCCATAACACAATCTTTATTACCAGAGATGTCAAATTCTTGTAGAATTTAGGATGCATTGTCCACTAAAACAAGCTTTGCTAAAAACTGTATAGGTTCCAATAGCCATTCTAGAACAAAAATTTGGAAGCCTAAAAGTCGCACCAGATAAACCTAATGAACTGATTACACATTTCTTGGGTAATATATGTGTGACCATCAATGAGAACAAAATCAGGGAATGGCTTTAACTTCCTATAAGAGCTCAATATGCAGATGCACCAGAAAAGAAGGTTATGTATGATATATTTGAAAAAACTTGGGTATAGTGAAAAACTTAGACTCATATGAGATTTTAAAAGAAAATGTTTACCTGCCTTCTAGCAAGTCTTCACTGAAATTGTGAGCAAGTGTCTGTCCTCAAAGATTGAGGCTCAGATTAGACCAATGCATTAATTCTCACCATCATGTATGGACACCTAACTGGAGTTCATATTGACTATACTAAAGAAATTTTCAGTTTAATTAAGAAGTCTTAGTTCACCAAAATTGAACCCATAAAAACTCATCTTCCATATCCAAGATTCTAGGCAATTTGCATTTCAAAAACTTTTAAAGAAAGGAATCTTGAAATTCCCTCTTCTGCGGAAATTTGGAAAACACACCATAATGCATCAGAAAAGACATGGAAAGAAATAAAAGAAGTTCTAATTCTTCTAGAAAGTATGTTGCAGTGCATCCCAAAGGAATCTCTATACGTGAAGAAACATGAAGATCTGATAAATAGAGGAGAATTCCTTGATAGTAGTTTATCACCTTAAGACACTGATCAAGCATCTAGGATGGAGGACACAACATTCGAATGAAAGTCCAGGATCCGGCAGGTTTGACGGTGTTTTGGCCCCGAGATAACCGGTTCGGTGGAATATTATCGACTAGAAAGGAATAGAAGTAGAGTAGACACCGAACATGTTAATTTAAACTGGTTTCTATTCAATGATTTGAAATTACATACCCGCAAAACCAATTGGAAAGCATCTCCCCTCTGGGAACCAAAGCTTCTCCAAATGAGGAGACCTCATCCCTATTTGTAGGCATAGTCCATTCGCAAGGATCAATATATGCAAATGAACTTAATCACGAATGCGCCATCTAGGGACGGATCAACATTGTCCATTCATACGAATGGACTTTCTATGGACCTATGTGATGTCCATTCGTACAAACCTGTGCATTCATACGAATGTACATTTAGAATACAAAACCTTGTCCGTTTTCACACTAGTCTATACAATATTCAGCACACGCTCTATCTAGCCTATTCGCACAGTGGCGGACATACAAAATATGCACCAACAGATCCCCCCTTGGCCGTCACTGTCGAATCGTGTCTTTGAAAACCTAGAGTCGTGTTTTGAATATTCTACAACTTCAATCAGGCATGTTGAAATATCCAATACATTCCCCCTTGATTGATGATTCAGATTTGCATTCTTTTCGTTTTGCACAAGTTCCCCCAGAAATAAATCTTCAGGTCTTTGTTTGCACAGTTCACGACTCCTTGGATTTGCTAAACTGCAATTTTCACGAATAATCACCAACTTGAAACTAATCAATGCAGCTTCTCTGTTTCGGCTTTAACCACATCCATGTTTGGTTTATGATTTACCATTTCAGCCCCATCGATCACGCATTCCGCATGCTTGATCTTTTAATGTTCAAAAACCCAACCGGCAATTGATAGAAACTTCGAACACTACACCAATAAACTTCTAGTTTATGAATACCCATGAAAATCTGAAATCCCGTTTTCCGTGATCACCTTTAAGCACACTCCGGAATGATTGATCCGTATAAACGATATTCTCCACAATAAACAAATCTTCATCGAATAACAAATTATCTGGTAACGCATTCAGATCTCAGAAACATTCATCCATGATCAAATTCAAATTCTTCCTCTTCAGTCACCATAACAAATGTATAGTCTTCTCCGCTAGTTCCGGCAGCAACTTAATCAAGAAACATCATCATTCCCCAACGGTTAGTCTGAAAAACAATTCCTCTGCTTGAAGATTAACCATTCTAACACTTTAGACTATCACACGTCTGTGATATCTTATAAGTATCCACAATACAGATGCCTCTCCAGATGCTAAACTTGCTAACCGTCTTGACGAAGATCCGGGACTCAAACCCTACGACGTCAATCTGACCCTGATCTGCATAGTCTGAACTTCCTATGATCACGAATCCAGATCCTATGCATCTCCAAACAATCCTGAAGTCGAAACCACCCGAATGCTGTTGCATTGTCACGAATTTCAAAAATGCTGGAATTTCAATATGAAATTTTTATTCCCCCTCATTTTTGCAAATTCTGCCGTCTTATCACTGAATTCCCCCTCAAATTGAGCGATTCAGTTCTCTGAAAAACTTGACTGTACCAAAAATATGACATTTTTGTCCTCAAACGTCAGTTTTTCATCATTGCGGATTTTACTTTACGGCCCATTAATAGTCCGATAACCCAGATGATAAAGATTCTGCACCAGTACCATGAGTACCCCACTAATTTCCGCAATCTGTGATCACATCATCAAATATGTTCGCTGAAGCCCCAGACGATATCCCCGAACAATCCAGCTTGGAAGTTAAAAATTCAAAAAAAATTTCAATCACCAAATTTTTTCTGGAGACTCACCTCGTCATTGCGATCAAAAAATGCCTTTTTTAGGCGTTTGCTCATTCGTACGAATGGAGTAGGTCCATCCGTGCGAATGGGCTGATTCTGGATCAAATGACATTTTAGTACCAATGTTTGATTCGTGTGAATCAGGACAGTTGATTCGTACGAACCTGGATTGCCGGTTCGTGCGAACCGGTGCATCCGTTCCATAAAAGCTGATCTTCTCAAGAACATTCCGAATCACATTTTTCGATCCGGAATCTTTATTTATGTGAATTTCATGATGAAACTTCATAGGAATGTGCGAAAGTCAATAACGAACCTGATGATGTCTTCAATTACAAATTCTATCCGTGAATTGACCTTCAATTTGATGTTTATTTGAGGTTTAACGTCAACACCTCCAAAAAATCCAAAATTTATGAGCGTAGGTGATTCAATCAACTATTAGATCGATTGAATCGGTACCGTAGCTCTGATACCAATTGAGAGTGTAGGATCCGGCAGGTTTGATGGAGTTTTGGCCCCTAGATAACCGGTTCGGTGGAATATTATTGACTAGAAAGGAGTAGAAGTAGAGTAGACACCTAACAGGTTAATTTAAACTGGTTTCTATTCAATGATTTGAAATTACATACCCGCGAAACCAATTGGACTACATCTCCCCTCTGGGAACCAAAGATTCTCCAAATGAGGATACCTCGTCCCTATTTATAGGCATAGTCCATTCGCAAGGATCAACATACGCGAATGAACGTAATCACGAATGCACCATCTAGGGACGAATCAACATTGTACATTCGTACGAATGGACTTTCTACGGACCTATGTGATGTCCATTTGTACGAACATGTGCATTCGTATGAATGTAAATTTACAATACAAAACCTTGTTCGTTTTCACACTAATTTATACAATATTCAACACACGCTCTATCTAGCCTATTCGCATAGTGGCGGACATACAAAATATACACCAACATCGAAGATGAGAGAGGTAACAATGGAAGACACTACTCAACAATCAACAATGGAAGGTATGAATCCAGACCAACAATCTGATTGTGAGTCAACTACCCATGTAGCAACAGTTCACTTGGGTCAACACTTAACAATACCAGAATAATATTAGCCGGAGAAGGCTAAAATCAGGAAGTTGAATAAGACCAAAATATCAAATCAGGAGAAAATCTTAATCTTGACTTTAATTATGCACCAGATTCATTGGAACCAGATTCTGGTGAATCCATTGAGTGCAATTTTGATCTTCTTCCTAGTCATCCAAAATTTAATCTTGATGAAAGAATTGAAGGAGCATTGATCTCGGCTCGGAATCTAATGAAGAGGATGAACATGAGATAACAACAGGTAGAGATCAATTTTCTGATCAAAGAAACCTGGAATCACAAACTCATGAATATATGTTCTTTCCCACAACCCACAGACTACAACCTGAAAAAGGAGTTCAAGGTAATGAGGGAACTCTAGATCTGCATTTGTTGCAAAAAAATATGGCAAGAGTCAAACAAACTGTTTTTCTAATTAGTTTAGACCCTTAACAATATTTAGGAGTGTGTCTTCTGCTCGTAGGTTAGAAGGAACATCCAATGTTCCAACTCATAGAAAGTCGAACATCCTAACCAACAAACAATTCAAGACAATCATGGACCAATGATGAAAAGGTTGGGAGAAAAATAGCAACATATGCAGGAAAGTCTAATATAGTTGTTGAAGATAAGCTGGATCTTCTATTACAAGAGATACAAAATCAGAAATCTGATACGAAAAGGATATCAGATTTTGCGGAGCAGATCAAACAACAAACAGAAGAAAATACAAGGAAGCAGAAAAACATTCTAGATGCCCCAGCAAGCTCAATTGTCATCAACAACTTCACATCTTAGTTCAAGAAAGTAACTGGGAAGCTTAAAGAGTTGAAAGAACGGATGAAGGAAGTTATGAATTCTGGAAAAGAAACAAGCTCAGCTGACAACACCCAACAGATTACAGAGATTTCAAAGAATCTAACAAAAATGGAAGAAAGTTTGAATAATCTGAGGGTGGATAATAATACCCTTTCAGCAGCCATGGTGAAATAAATTGAAGACTGGACAAATTATGGGAATGGAAATCAGTCTGATCTCAACAAATTACAAGCTGAACACCTCATGAACATTTTGCTGATTGAAGAGGTAAAATCCTTACCAAAAAGACTAACTCTCAATCTAGCAGCAATCACAAAAGTGTCCTTGGAGCAATTGATCAAAGAAATTCCAGAAACAACATCAAAGCAAACAACACTAGCATCATAACCCAAAAAGACATATTCTTCAATCAAACCCATGGGTCCACCAGTTGCACCAAATAATCAGAATGCACTTGTTCTTGTAACTTCATCATAAACTCGTACATCAAGAACACAAATAGAGAAACAAATCATTGAGTTATCAAACTCACCATAAAAAGAAACAGGAGAACAACTCACAGAACCATCTCAAAACATCTCCAAACCAGAAGACAAAGGAAAGAAGGTAGCATCACCCAAAAGAGCAATATCAGAAGAAACCGTCTTCAGTCAAGCTTGTATCCAGAACCTCAAAAAAAAGTTTGATGGAAGTCAGATAGCAGAATCATCAAGGAGAAAGCAAAGGATCATTCCAAGAATAGATCTTCCAGCAGATACAACAATAACAGTAGTACAAGTACCAAATGATCAAGTCATCTTTCCTGGATATCACCTGAGACACTTCTACAAAAAGGAAGGAAAAGTCGAAACAAGACCTCTCAGCCCAATGACCAAAAGAATATGCAGAGAAAGGGAGTCTAGAGGACCAATGAGTTTTTCTGCATTGATGACCAATCCAATAAAAGAACTAATAGAAGTTTGAGATTAGAAAATGCCAACTGGACTTGGCAGTTACATTCAAAACTAATACTTTGTTCTCAGAAAACAAGGAAATCAAGAAATCTTCATTAATCCAGATTTGGACTCACAGATTCATCCATTAGATCTGATAAAACTTAGAAGAAGGTTTGATGAAAAAGAGAAATCACCCAAAAGAACAGCCAAATGAGCAATGAACAACCTATCCGATGTGGGCAACAAAGTGTTCAAAAGATATTCTCTGAGTGATTGTAATCCATGTCTAAGCTTCAATTATATAATTTCAAAGAAGATGATCATCACTACACCAAGAGAAGATATTCTTGAAGCCCTCAAGAATGTTGGAAGTATAACACTTCGCTTTTTGGAACATTCCTTATTTAGAAAGGTTGTTTGTATTTCTATTTATGGAAACTTGTAATCTCTTTGTATCCGTTTTTCCTTTCCAAGCATTGTAATCCAAGACTTGAATCATAATAAAACTCGATCATTTAATAAATTATTTATACATGCTTGTAATACATTTGTTGCATACTAGATATAGATGCAAACTCAAATACGAAAACTCATACTCGTTATACATGCAAAATCAGTTTATACATGCATATATTTATACATTATAATTATACATTGCACTTGCACGCTTAAAACACTTAAAACCAGCTAGAATATGTGAAAACGGAAAACTTGAACCTTCGTGCAACTGAACAAGTCCCTTCACGCGAAGAGACCACCTCTCTTCGTGCGAATGGCCAAGTCCAGTCGCACAAAGGCCCATTTTCCCAAAGCCAAGTCGCTCTTAACACACCATCAGCCTATAAATACGAACCTTAAACCTCATTTCTTACCTTCCACTTACTCTCATTCTCTCTGCACTTCAACTTTCGGACAAGGCATTTCCAGAAACTTCTAAGTGAGTTTTAGCTCACTAACTTTACATTTTTATCTTATTCTTCTACTTTTCTGTCATCTTTTATAACATTTTCTTCACATCTTAACAACTTGGTTCCACTGACTTGCCTTGGCAATTTGATGACAAGCTCAAACGCATTGATGACCAAGTTAAGTATTGAAGTTCTTTTATTATTAAAACTTTTACAAAATACTTTCTGAACTTGGCAGAATCAAGAACCCATCGAACTCACAAGCTAAGTCTATGACTGTGGGTTAGTTTTGAGGTTGATTCCAGCCAAGAAGCGAACCTGTTCAAACAAAACCGAACTGTTTCGTCTCAAAAACAACACCATTCACACGAAGGGAAGGTCCCACTCGCATGACTGACAGTTACTTCATGCGACTGGACCAGCCATTCGCATGAAGGGCCCTGTTTTGCTTCCGTTCTGGTATTTTTCCAAGTGTTGAATGTTATCTCAGATCCCCGTCTTCAATACGGGTGAATCTGTGTTTAACAGTAGTGTGAACCGTGAAGACCTTGGTTTTCAATCTAGTTCCACTGCCTCGCTCGAACTTGCAAACGAACACCCAAACAGTCTCCTAGACCTAGAATGAGTTAACCCCGTCCAGCCTCCAACACTTGGTACTTACCTTCTATGTTGGGAATGACACACCTGGGTTGTCCTTGTTCGGCTGTTTGGTATTTACCTTCTGTTATTTACTTTCTGTTGAATTCATGACCAACCAGTTTGTTAACTAAGTTAACGGACATGAGCTTTGGTGAAACATATAATGAGGTTATCACCTCCATACATGAGTTCTGTGAACTCCTTGACTTATTAGGAGTGTTAATAATATTACTATATAAGTATAGCATATAACTCCTAAACCAAAATCAGAACGTTAACCAAATAATGGTTAACAAGTCAAAGAGATGCCCTTCACATGACTGGGGACTTCTCACTCGCGCGAATGGACCCTGTTCGCACGAACATAACATCCATTCGCATGAATGGATTGTTCCCATTGCACGAACAGTGTTTTGCACCTTCGGTTTTCTGTTTATCTCAGTTATGCGTTCCTCGTTGCTGATTCTATTGGGCAAACTCGGACCCATGAAATCACAGTAACTTACTATCACAACGAGTGCCTAGATGAGATATAATTTATGTTTAGTCATAATTTTTGTACCTTTATGCTTATATATTCTTTAAGTTCCAAATCCGAATCCTCCATTCAAACTCCAGCGACTCACACCTTCATTTACCCCTTGGAGGGTAACCTCGGTGTACCTCTCGTCAACTCATCAACTCGCGGGAATAACAAATGAAGATTTGCAAAACCGTGAGTATACTCGAACACCCTTTTTATGTTTTACACTTTTGGGTGCAACCTGTTTACCTTATCAAAAGTCATGCAATCACTTATACTTCATGCAATCAGGAAAACAATCATTCATACATGCCTATACGTTATTCTTTGATTCATGCGTGTTGGAACATACTTATGTGATATACTTGTCATTAACTTTGTACGAGCCTCCCCTTAACATGCATAGCGCTATAGGAGTAACGCACCGCCCGTAGTCTTGTGGTTATGTTAAGTTAAAACCGAACGGTCCTATCGTTGCTACGATAGGCTTACGCTAGCGGTAATCTTTGGGTTGACATTTATAGATGCGTGTCAATCGTATGATAATTATAAATAACTATTTGCCATTTTGATTGTTTAAAACTCTTTTTATACTTAGTCTATTATTTAAACTTGTATACTTGCCAATACAGTATGTATTGAACTATACTTTTAAACATGTTGCAGGTTGATGACATTGATGCTAGTAGGGATGCTTAGATACATGCTTAGAAAACTAGATTATGTTGTTGTATTTGTTTGTTGTATTGTTCTCAAACATGTTGTACTTTCGCTTTTAAATGTCGTACTTTGATTGCCACATGTTGTAATTGACAATTTATGATCTGAAATGAAATCGGTTTTGAATTTAATTTGTCGCAATAGTGTTATGAAGTCTCGAACAATCTCGTCCTCATCCCGCCCCGATGTTTCCGCCATCGGTTGGGGTGTGATAGCAAGAACGAGTATGATATTTGAATCTCCTGAATTATCTGTTATATACAAGAATCAAGATGAGGAAAGAGTCATGTTCAGACTTAGTGATATATGTAAGTATTCAAACCAGACACTGTCATACATCAAGGAATGTATGAAGAAGAAACAAGAAAAATTAATGCCCAGGGAGCAGCAAAACTTGAGCTCATGAAGTTATTGAAGAAGTTTTTGATGAATTTGTTTGAGTACATGGAAATGCATAAGGCTCTCTACAGGGAATGTAGCAAACCAATTCCAAGAAACAAGATGTTGAAACCAACTGTGTTTTATGTTGGTGATTGTAGAAACAATGGTCTTTATTTTGTTTGATGTAATTTAAAGTTTGGGCAACTGTTTGTCTTTGAAATGTTTGTTTATTTGACCATTTTACTTATAACATATGGGGAAATTGTTAGAACTCTTTTTGTAACTATTGAAGAAAAATGAAGAATCTAATCATTTTGATCAGATCTATTGTAGAACAAACAGGTCAAGCTTAGAGAAGAAAAGTGACAAATACAAGAGAAGGAATAATCAACATTAAGAACATATTAGGAAGTCTTCCACAAACAAAGAAAAAGATTGGATCATAAGTATCTAATCAATCTGATGTTTAGATTTGATGGTCAACTCATCAAAAATCTGATCTGATCAGACCAATGATTAGATCATAAGTATTAGGAAGTCTTCAACATTAAGAACATATTAGGAAGTCTTAAACAAACAAAGAAAAAGATTGGATCATAAGTATTTAATCAATCGGATGATTAGATCTGATCTGATCAGACCAATGATCAACTCATCAGAAATCTGATGGTCAACTCATCAAAAATCTGATAAGGAGTTATCAGAATTTTGACGACCCCACTAGCCATACTTGATAAGGTATGTGTAGATCCCAAGACAACTAGTGGAAGTAACGGATTCAAAGAATATGCCAAAAACTTACTTTCCACAGGTCAACTACATGAATAAATTATTGTTTATTCATGTCAAATATTCTCTATAAATAGAGAATAGAATCAACGAAGACTAAATGAGTTGTGCCTTGCATTAAACACATCATATGCACTCCACTACCCTTTAATGATTCACTCACACAAAATTCTGTGAGAATTTGTTTATAATAGCCAATAATCTCACAATCACCTTGTAAACTTTTCAAAGTGATATAAACTTGAGAATTTTTTTACTTCGGTTTCTTGAAAGTTTGATTTCTAATTCCGCACACTATTTTCCATCTTTGTTGAAATCAACTGCCATTTTAGTTAAAGATTGTTTATTAGGGATCAACAAATTTTTAATTAATACTATAAATTCCAACATTGCATGGTTATCATGTAACTCACGACAACTTTCAAATATTGTTGGGTCGTAATGCCCATAACTGGGGTCATTTAACCTTTTGCATCAACGCATACATATTCACTAGCTTTGTAGAACAACTTTAGGTGGTTATCATGTAAGCTGCTCGTGGCAACTTTCCGAAGAGGCGTACTATTTGTTAACCTTAACTGGATCCATTTCTACTTATCGATAGTGAACTTTTGGAAGTCCATAATCAAGAAATCAATTTTGTCATTAAGGGGAAATTAAACCTAAGTGATTCTTCCATATTGTTTTCATTCAACTATGTTTTATCCTTATTTATACCTTCTAATAAAAAAATCAACACATAAGGATTTTCAACTATGGATTTAGCTAGACGTTGACCGCATTTTAGTACTAAAAGCTCTTGTGTTGGACGATCTTAGTATCTTACCTTCGTCATACTACACCAACGACGAATGCACTTGCCCACAGGTATCGAATATAGTTATCAAATGTTACCGTGTTATAGATTTAAGGCTTGACTAAAATTGATTATTATTTGTATACTACACAATACAAGTCAATAACTCTAACATCTGTATACTAAACAAGCATCTTGGAAACGAAATAAATACGGATATTTTTACCTGAAATACAACTTTACAAATAAAATTTAATAGTTATACTAACTATTAAATTATGACAAAATTAGTTTAACACAGGTCATCCCCTACTCAATCGTTTTTTAAATCGCAAACTCGCACACGACCCATCTTTTAAAAAGGTCGTATTAGTCAATCCAAAACATATTGTTCCTGTAAAAAAATTTCGTCCCTAGTGATATTATTTGTGTGCCTTTCTTCCTAGGTGTTGATATTAAATACTTTTCTAGGTGCTTTGGATCCTCAGTCACGCCTTAACTTTTCTTGTGTCTTTCATTTAGGTACTACACATTGTACCGCATACGTATTAAAATGGTTTGTGGAGTCGAGGTCTTATTGTGAGCAAACTCTCTATTCTCTTTGTAGGATAGTGGTATGGTTTGCCCTCATATTACCCTTCAGACCCTACTCTAGGTGTTAGTTATTTGTAACTATTAGTGATATTATTCTTCATTTGTTGCTTGTATTTAATAAATTGTTTTTACTTGTCACTTGTGTGATTTGCAATCATATTGAAGAATGTATCTGAATGTTTGCAATGAAAATTGTGTGATTCTCAAAACATATTCTAGTTTTTTTTACTGATGTGAATGTCTTCAAAGAAATCTGTGTGATTTGCAACTATTTTACTGTTATCTGTAAAATTTATTAACACTAGTTACATTTGGGTTTACTTAAATAAGAGAATAGACAACACATTTAGTTTACACCTGACTATTGATCTTGTAATCTTACACAAACATAAAATCATATATTGAATATTTATGAATTGTGAAGAGTTTACTAGGTTTGCTTGAGCCATATATGGAATGCATGCATGCATAGTAGTAGAAAAAATAACAACCTAAAAAGACAAGATACGACAACAAGTAGACAAGAAAATACCTCTCAATCTTTGCTTGTTTTCGTAATGGATTGATCTTAGGTCTTCTGTAGACTGAATTGTAAAGGAAAGAAAAAGAAAAGGTTGTGCAGCGTTTATAATTGAAATTGGATAAGATGGTAGGCCGTAGGTGACCAATTGTGAGGCTTATATAGTACAAGAATTCAATGCTAAGTAATTGAATGACTAGTCTACTCAAATACAGTTGCTTCTTTTTTTTGAACGGCAAACACACTTTATATATATATATATATAAAGAGCCAGCAAGAAGCTGAAGAACAACAGAACCGGAAACAAAAACAGACCAGACAAGAAACAGACTACATCGACTCGATTATATCAAAAAACTTCCATTTATTCCAGACCGGCTGCTTCAAGGATGACCGAGAGCACACCCAACCGAAGCTTTCTTCTTTAATCTGGTCCACCACCGAGGAAACCGGGATAAAAATGTCGTCGAACACGTTTTTGTTTCTAGCTTTCCAAATACACCACACCGTAGCGGTAGCAGCCAATCTAACGCATCTTTTCCAAATTCTACCCCCTGGGTTGGACTTGATATAAGAGAAAAGATCCTTGAGATTGTTGACCTCCATAGGAAACTTAATTCTGCACCAAGTCATTATCTTCCACCAAATGCTACGCGACCATAGACAGTTTACAAAGATATGGTCCGAATCCTCCTCCGCGATACCGCAACGAGGACACACCGTATCCGAAAGAGTTACACCACGGTGGACCAGCCCCACTTTGGATGCAATTCTTCCGAGTAACGCCCTCCACAAAAGGTAATTGGCCTTCAGGGTAGCCCAATTGCACCATTTGAAAGCCATATCAGGCTCACCATTTCCTATCGTAGCTGATTCTAAATCCGCTCGTACTTGTTTAACCGAAAAAGATCCAAGCGGATCGCTCCGCCATTTCCACACACCGTCCACCTTTATTAAAAAAATTTGAAATATTAATCCCCACTTTTCCCAGAGCCCCCTCTACCGACCCCACGTCTTTCCAAACTCCGGGAATTGACCTTTTAAGCGGAATAAGAGGAGCAGAAACGGAGTCCCCCTGATCGCCATGAATCGCCGCAACAACTTGAGCCCATAACTGGTTCGGTTCAGACTTAAACCGCCACCACCATTTGACGAGCATGGCTTGATTGAAATTTTCAATACTCCCAACTCCCATCCCCCCGGTTTTTCTGGATTTCAACAGCAAATCCCACCGAACCCACCGGATCTTATGACCCCTCTCCGATTTACCCCATAAAAAATCCCTCCTAATCTTTTCCAATTTTTTTAACACACATTTAGGCGCAGCAAAAAAAGACAGGAAGTACGAAGGAAGGCTGCCGAGGACCGACTTGACTAACGTCATCCGCCCGGCAAAAGAAAGATACCTGGCCTTCCATTTGGATAGTTTGGACGAGAAGCGATCAAGAACCGGCTGCCAAAACTTTGCTCTTTTCATATTCACGCCGATGGGGATGCCCAGATAAGAGAAAGGAAAGGAGCCCACTTCACATCTAGCAATACTAGCAAAGTTAGCGACCTTCGAAGTTTCAGCCCCAACACCAAACAGGAGGCATTTCCTCCGGTTGACTTTTAAACCCGTTAAAATACAGTTGCTTCTTAAATTTGTTAAAATATTTGCTTCTTAAATTTGTATCCAATCATAATGTATCTAGTTTGAAAAGTACACTACCGGTCTTAACGATTATAAATTTTTGTATATATAAAAGACTTGTTGATTACATAGACTTACATTAAAATGTATTATGTTTCCAATACAAGTACAAATGATTATTAATTTGTTCCTACTTATGTCTAAATTAGAAAAAAATGAAGGAATAAATTACAGAAAACAGTATTTGAGTTTGTATCAACTTACAAGTTTCAACTTAATATTTAAAAATCACTCTAATAATATGTTATGTTTCATTTTTGTAAGAGGTTCATCTTATATAGCAAAGGCTATTATTCTTTCGGTTCTAGCAAGTCAGCCCAAACACCCTCATTTGGATGAACTAGTGGTCATTTGTCAAGATAGTAGGTTACATTATCTAAAGACCATAATGCTTGTCACGATTCTAATGGGCATTTTGTCCGATGAAAACATTAAAACTCTTTTGAATTTCATAGTGTCAAAAACAAGTATTATGTGATGGATGATTGCTTTCTCATATGTCTATTTTTATACATTTTTAAACTGCGAATCCTTACTCATCCATAATCCATCCAATACTCACACTTATGTTTCTTCGTGTAGAAGGACAAGGTGCTCCACTCTAATCAACCAACAACTCTTGTGGAATATATGTTTGGTTTGGTTGTTCAAAAAAAAAAAAAAAAAACAACTCTCGCGGGATTATCAAGTGGAAAGCTTAGAAAACCGTAAGTATACTCGATCCCGTTTTACCTTTAATTACTTTTTGGTGCAACATGTATGTTATACAAAATACACTTAACATGAAACTATTTTAATCACACTCTATCCATGCTATAACATGAACTACATGATGCTTGTTAGACTTGTATGCTATGTAAACTTTCTTGTGTCGATATATGCTTCATTAACTTTGCTAGCATACCTTAACAATTATAGCGCTATAGTATTAACGCACAGTGGCGGATCTAGAAAACCTTCATAGGGGTAACGTCTTAAAAGAAAGGGGTAACGAAATCGAAAAAACGTCAAAAAACGTCAATTTTTTTCAAAATTTACACTACCGCCGGAGCGCCAATGGGTAGCGGAGGCTACCCCTTATAATAAGGTACATCCGCCCCTGTTAACGCACCGCCCACGAGTCTTGGGATATTGTTAAGTTAAACATGTTAACCTCCCGTTAGTCTTTGGGATAGGCAAAACTAACGCGTTGTATACTTGGTTTTGAACATATAGTACACTGTTTCAACATATTAGTAAACTTGCATATTATGATTCATGTTGGATATGAGACTTAAACTTTTATTCTATATTATGCTATGTATGAAAAACTTGTATACTCGCCAACTTTTGTTCATATATTTTAGTACATGTTGCATGTTGATTGATGAGATGATGTTATGAGAAGAAACGCAATTTAGGTGGACTTAGAAACGCACCTAGATTAATTTTGTTTTTTTTTTTATGTTATGTTTTTGAAACAATGTTGTCTTTTATTTGAATCTTTGTATGACAATTTAGTATTGAAATTAAATTTGAATTTAAATTATATTGTCACATAGTGTTATGAAGTTTTGAGCAATTTGTTCGTCTCAATCCGATGTTTTCGCGATCGGTTGGAGTGTGACATCTCCAACTTTATGTTGACACACTACTGCATTCTTTGCAGGTTGTTAGGTACAGCTATGGACGGGCGTTGCAATCGGCTGGAGTGTGTGGTTCGTAAAGCCTTAACTTTCGTATATTTAATGAACTTGTGTTTTAGACTTTTAAACATTGATCACTAATTAATCGTGTTTATTGTGATGATTTTACAACTTAAAAAATTGGTTCAACATGGTTAGTGGCTGGATCCTGTTCAGTCGTCGTCTCACGGTAAAACCACGCATCTGGAATTTAAGAGTGTGACAAATAACGCCTATTTTTCAGACCCCTCTACAATGTAAGGTGGAGATTGAAAAGCACCACGCCATTAAGACGAAAAGAGTGAGACATCACCTAAAAGTATTGTCTTAATTTCTCTATCTCTTGTCTGTCTGGTATGAATTATATAGGATTATGCTTACAACATAGTCTTTTTTTTTTTTGAAATGTTACAACTTAGTCTTAGGGGTGGATAAACCAAGCCTTATAAGTTAATTCTTGTAATTATTATATCAGGTATGATGCGATTCTAGCCGTTAAAAAAAATTATTATATCTTTATGGGAAATGTCGACAGTGCACTTTAATATCCAGCTCAAGCCCGAAATCAAATCAATTTATAATTCAGGTTACTTTTATTAATCAGCTCAATGCACTTTAATAAATGAGCACCTATAGAAAAGTGTCTTACTTTTATGCATCAACCCATACACTTTCATTCTTGCTGAAAATATTACATAAACAGGAAAATAGAAAAACAAACAAATATACTCCTACTATTTCCTGAAACTTCTACCGTCATTCCATGTTTATTTGATGCACTACTTGCATAAACAAAACTAACCCATGATCTAATTTAACACATAAAAACATGGGACATTATCTTTCTAGTCACCCGTTTAACTTACGAACTCCATTTCCCGTACCTGATGACACGTTCTAGCCTATCTTAGCTTCGACCCGCATCCAATGATATCCGATTTTGACTTGTACCACTACCCATCACGATTAACCTACACTATTTAGTCTTTGTTATTTGCTTCAGGAAGACATGATGGTAAAGATAGTTTGAAGCATAGCAAGAACAAAAAGGACGATTCCAGCAAATAGCGCAATGATACTCCATGGACTATGGAAATAAGTACGCTTTAACTTCACAATCTTTCTGGGCCAGTAACCTTTGAAATGGCTATCCAGTTCTTCCCACTGTCGAGTGTAATAGAAATGTTCCGGAACAACTTCTTTGCATATCCTGTTAATCATATTTGCAGCCTCTTCATTTGAACCTATATGATTGACAATAACTTTTGCTCTCACCAACTTGGCAATGTCCTCATCCGTATCAATTAGCATATTCATGGCTCTGGCATATGATGTGACGTAAGGATTGGCCCTATATGACTGCTCATATGCAATGAGATTTTTAAAGACCAACTCTGTAAAATCATTGATACGCAACGTTGGCATTGTGAGAGTAGGCTTAGACAAAAACCAGAATAATCTTGAACGGATGAATTTCACTTCCATGGCCATTGGCCATTTTGCATCTTGGTTAGGCATAAAGTTTACTCCGGCACGGTCGAGTTCTACAGCCGAGTGGATTGTTGAACTTGGAAAACCTGATGAAATATCATTTTTAGACTGGTAACAATGATGCAATAAGCCAAGAATATGATCATGATTGGCATATAAGCTGCTACCGCATACTTTTAATTTTCTTCTAAAGAGGTTGGCATACTTCAGAAGCGGCTGGATAAATTCAGCAAGAGGTTGAGTTTTTTCAAATTTGTAAATAAGGCACTCATATATGCCTTTAAGAACAAAAAAGGGGATTTGGTTCTCTAGTAACACCAGGTCATAAGGTATGTACTGGTCCTGCAACGGCAAGGTGGAACCTGCTGAAATCTCGTTAATGAATTCAAGTATGAAACAAGCATCCGTAACCATCATTTTGGTGAGTTCGATATCATCATATTCATAAGACTCAATGTCAGCATATCTTCCCTTGATTTTCGCTATCTTCGAAGCCACCTCCTCCACACATTTTGTTAACGTTTGTACTTGTTGTGTCGATGAAGGTTGTTGACGAGACAACAGATCATGCACAAAAGCAGATTTCCGAACTTCAAATCATTGCAGATTCTCATCTTTTCTGTGCAGCGGTCCAATAGAGACCACCCGTGGCTTGAAAGAAGTTGGACTGAGATTTCGGAGGCTACTGGGAGCCTGGTAAATAGATGGTGGAAATTTGTTGGTGGCGTTCTCTTCTCCAACACAATTAAGAAGACTATTGACGGTGGCACTAACAATAATATTCACATCCATGTTTCCCATTTGTAGTATTTATTTGATTGATTACCTTCAATAATCTCTGAAAGATGAATTATTTGTAAGGATAGAGAAGTATATACAACACATACAGGAGGGAGGGAGGTACGTCATAAAAACCATTGTTTTTCTCTCTAATAAACAGACAACTTTAGATAATTAAATATTTGCTTCACATATAAACCAACTCTTTAAAAATGCAAGAAAATGCTAGGTTCACAACTAGAACCCTTGTTAGTAAATAGTTATCCTCATAACTAGTACTCGAACCATCCCATGATTAGTAAATAGTTATCCTCATAACTAGTCCTCGAACCATCCCCCTTCAACCTACATTTCTCTACGATTTATGGACTTAGAATTAACAAATTGCTAAACAAGTCTTAGCCATAGCTAAATAAAT
This sequence comes from Helianthus tuberosus, assembly GCA_030545235.1. NCBI lineage: Eukaryota > Viridiplantae > Streptophyta > Magnoliopsida > Asterales > Asteraceae > Helianthus > Helianthus tuberosus. The sequence continues at coordinate 7,412,237 of CM060434.1, read as the reverse complement.
CGTTTCTATTGTGGATTTTCATTATAATTGCTGTCACTTTTTTTTCTTATAAAAGTTTCTATTAGTTTATGTAATAAACATTGTTACAGTACCAAATTTAATGTCGAACATTCTTAGATTGTAAATTTAAATTTGTGCAATACAACATTACAACCTTGATTAAAAAATCAAAATTAAATCTTTAGTGTGGGCCGTTGAAAGATTATTGTGTCGCTCAAATCTTTTTTATTATTAAAGTGTGGGCCTTACTGAAAGATTAACTTGACCTGTACAAAGGAAAAGAAGAGTGGGGTTTCCCTCATTTGATTTCTAGGGTGATCCCCAATGTAGGAATGGCAATGGGCCCACTAAAAGAAAAGACCACTATTAGCGGTGACACTATTAGCGGCGACAGGCCAGTTGTCGCCGCTATTGGTCGATCCGCGTCAACCCCAAACCCCAGCCGTTGATCATTATTCTGATCTAACGGTTGGGGATTAAAAAGGCAATACCGGCGACAGTATAGGATCAATAGCGGCGACATTCTTTCTCCGCTAAAGGTAGGTGCCCCACTTTAATCCCCAGCCACACATATCTTATCCTGGTTAACCTAATAGCGGCGACAGCCCGTCGCCGGTAAAACTCTTTCCGTAAAAAGCCTATACAGCGCGATTTCTTCCCTCCTCCTTCACTTTTCCCCCCAAATCTCTTCATCTTACTGCCGGAGAACCGCATTCTTTCACCAAATCGGTTAGTTTAACTTATTTTTTGTTAAATCTCTTCTATATTTTGTTATTTACATGTTATAGACTTTAATTTTTGCTCGTTTTTTGTGTATATTTATGTTTATGGAAGAAAATTCGGATCACCACCATCACCTCTCCGGTCACCACCATCACTTCTCCGGTCACCACCTCGTCTCCGCGGTCTACATCTACTTGAAAGCTTGGGTTTACGGTTAGTTTTATATGAATTTTTTCAAAGTTTAGAAATTGTATAATTTTTTGTTTAGTTATGTAAATGTATATGTAAGAATGTATGTTTGTATGTAAATGTTTGTAAAAATGTATAATGTAGGTGTATTTGGTGAAAATGAGTATATGTAGGTGTATGTATTTGTGTATGTAGGTGTATGTATGTGTATGTAGGTGTATGTAAGGATGTATATTTGTATGTAAATGTTTGTGAAAATGTATAATGTAGGTGTATTTGGTGAAAATGAGTATATGTAGGTGTATGTATTTGTGTATGTAGGTGTATGTATGTGTATGTAGGTGTATGTAAGGATGTATATTTGTATGTAAATGTTTGTGAAAATGTATAAGGTAGGTGTAATTGGTGAAAATGAGTATATGTAGGTGTAGGTGTATGTATTTGTGTATGTAGGTGTATGTAAGCATGTATGTGGGTATGTAAGTCTATGATTGAATATATGTATGTAGGTGTATGTAAATGATGAATAATTGTGCATGTAATTGTTTGCAATTGGTGAAAAATGTGTATGTTAGTATGTATGTTTGTATAAAATATGCAAATGTGTATGTGTAAATTTTGTGGTTTTGATCAAAATATGTGTTTGTAAGTATGTATGTGTATATGTAAGTATGTACATGTGTTTTATAAGTATGTATGTGTGTTGGTAGTATGTTAATATGTGTGTATAAAGTATGTAACTTTGTGTATGTAAGTATGTGTTAATGTGCATAAATTATGTTTAAGTTTCATGATTTATATGTTTATGGTCACTTTTGAAAAAAAAATATGTTTAAGTTGATAATTTCTATGTTTATGTTTAGGTTTGAGAAAAAAATATATTTAAGATGATAATTTGAATGTTGTTTATGTGTAGGTTTGAAAAAAAAGTTTAAGTTTGATAATTAGTATGTTTGTGTTTAGGTTTGAAAATATTTATATTTAACTTTGAAAGATATATATTAGTTAGGAAATACTCTCCTTGAATTAAAATTATCATTTAAAACATAACGAACATAGAAAATACCCGCCAAAATTGAAATCACCATTTAAAACAAAAGGAGCTAAGAAAATACCCGCCAAAATTTAAACCATCATGAAGAATATTACATATTTAAAAAAATTGTGCCTGATATTGAATTCATCATTTCAAACATAACGAGCTAAGAAAATACCCAATCGAAATTGAAATCATAATTTAAAACATAACGTTCTGCCCAAAATTTAAAACAATCATTAAGAACATAACAAGCTTAAAAAACTGTACCCGTGTTTGAATTAATCATTTTAAACATAACGAGCTTAGAAATACCCGCCCGAAATTGATTTAGAAATTAATTTCGGGTTGTCCCCGTTTATCTTGGGACTGCTTTTTGAATACTTTATCTCATTTAGGATGTGAATGTGTATTACATGATTGTTTGTTTAAAAAGGATCCGGTTATCATTTTCTCTTTGCTCCTCGGGTATATATATCATTACATATATACTTGGGAGCTAAGAGGAAATGCTGCCGAATTTTTCTTAAACAAACAATCATGTAATACACATTCACATATGAGATAAATTGTTCAAAAAGTGGGTTTAGCAGCCTACCCTTGTCTTGTTAATCCTAAATTAGATTTTCTTTCAGTTGCATAATGCCTATCGATAAAAGTTGGATTGATTCCCCACATCATTCACCTCACTACAAGCAAGGACTCAAGTCATTTATCGAGATGTGTGAAAGAGTGATAAAAAACCACGATGAAGTTAGATGTCCGTGTACCCAATGTAAAAATTCCGGTTTAAAAAATATGGCAGAAATGAAATACCATTTGCGTATTAACAATTTTTGGAAGGAATACACGAAGTGGACCTATCACGGGGACACGACTCCAATTGCAGAAGTAAACGATGTTGTGCCACAAGACGGTATGGGAAACGTTATTGAAGACATTAGGGGGAGCGTATGGAAGAAGATACATACCTTAACCAAGAGAACTCGAATGGAGATAGTAGCGGTGTTGTTGATGATTTTGAAGACCTGGTAAAGGAAGTTGAAACAGAATTATATCCTGGTTGTACCAAGTATTCTTCTATCGACTTTTTAGCAAAGCTTTTGAATATAAAGGATACGTACCATTTGCAAAATGAAGCAGTAGATCGAATCCTCTCGTTGTTGCGAGAGTCAATGCCAGAAGGCAACAAGATTCCCCCTTCGTATTATGTAGCTAAGAAGACATTTAAGAAGATTGGTTTGGCATATAAGATGATAGATGTGTGCACAGATGATTGTGCTCTCTTTTAGAAAGAAAACGTGTCCTTGCAAAATTGTCCCGTTTGTAATGAGAGTCGATGGGTAGATAAAGACACACAAGGCACGAAGGTGGCTCGTAAGGTGTTACGATACTTTCCTTTGACGCCTAGACTACGACGTTTGTATTGTTCAAGGCACACAACGAATGATATGATATGGCATAGTACTGGACGATCGGAAGATGGGACTATGCGTCATCCAGTTGATGGATCTGCATGGCAAGACTTTGATAAAAAGTACCCAAACTTCGCGATGGAGCCACGAAATGTTCGCTTAGGGCTTGCTGCTGACGGTTTTAATTCCTTTAACAATGGTAGTGGATCCTCAACTCATAGCACATGGCCGGTTATACTCACCACATATAATCTGCCTCCCTGGCTATGCATGCGAGAGTCCACATTCATGTTGACCTTGTTGATTCCTGGCCCTAAATGTGACAACTGTGTTCTATAATCAATGTATAATGTAAAACAATGATGATTATTAATAAAACAATGTGCTTTGGTGTTATTATATGTGTTTTGGTGTTTTTATGTGTGTATTTGTGTTTGGTGATTTTTCAATTCGATTCGGTTCCGATTTCAAGCTTTAATCGCTTTCTGTAAGGTTATACGCGCACCGATGCGTAAATATAACCAGTTTAATGCAACGAACACTCCGGAATAGTGAAATAGGCTTAACATACCTTAAATAACCTCCACATAACTTAGAAATAAGTTTTAGATGGTTTGGTGTGTTGAAATCAAGTTTGTTCGATCGCAGGGACTATTTGTGTCAAACTGCAAAACTATACCGATTTGTATAGTAACGAACATTCTGGAACTTGATCATAAGTTAAACATACCCTAAATATCCTTTTCATAGCTTAGAAATAGGCTTTGAGGGGTTCGGTATGCTAAAATAAACTTTATTGATAAATAGGGACTAAAAGCGTCAAAAAGTGCACAAGTTTGCATTTTCGCGCATATCTTACGTTCTGAGTATATCCGGACATCCAAAAATTTATGTAAGCATTAAAATATTTTATTTTAGTGTTTGGAATAATAAAAATCCATTCGTCGCTTAAATTGGATCGTTTTTGCGTTCGTTACGACTTCCGTCGTAATTAACCGAACAACGCAACCGTACTACCAAACGAGCCGACATCCGAGATATTTTTGAGCATGTTTCATGTCCCTCATACTTAGGCATCATTGTAGAGCCTTAAAAATGGTTTAACGGGCCTTAAACGTGTCAGAAAAGGCCTTAAACATATGCAGGGACTAAAACTGCAATTTATGAAACTTTCTGTGCAGACCTGAGACCCAGGCAGGCCGTGTAGACATCTGTTATGTCTTACGCGGGTCGTGTAAGCACATCAGATGTGCAGAATGTTGTTTACAGCCTGTTTCCAGCTGTTCCAGCTGTTTGTGAGTCTTGCAAATGGTATTTATCAAGCTATGGGCCATTCTAGGAGCTCCCATGGTTTCACAAAACCATGGGCACCTGTGTACGGCTTAGATTTAGGCTCGGGAATCGAGAAACGATCCTAACGATTCTAGTTTTCCTATAAATACCCACCCTCATTTCACTCCCAAAGCACATTTGAATCTGATTTCTGCTCTCTAAGTTGAAGTTTATGCTTCATACCTGAGAGTAAATCGGATCAAATCTTGCGGGGACCTTTTGTAAGTATTCTTTCGTTCTTTATCTCTTTTCGAGTCTGAAAGTCAAACTGTGTTTGACTTCCTGCATTGACCAGTTTATGGTTAATGCGAAGTTTGTTTGAACTTCATAACGTGAGCGTAATCACGATGGTTATAGTCCCTAGTGAATATACCTACTGATTACCACGTTATCTAGGTGTAGTGACGAGTCGTAGTTTTGGCCAAAATGCGTTTTCACGCGTATTACTTTTAGGTATCAAAACCTTTTGTTTTGATACCAAACCTGTTTTTTAAGTTAACTAAACATGTTCTAGCATGTTTAGCTCGTCACTTTTAGTTTAGTGCTTGTGTAGAGTCGTAAGTCAAGCGGACTAAACACCCACTTAGACTTTCGAACACGACCCGTTTGGTCGATCATTAGGATCCGACCAAACATGTTTAGTGACCATAGTTGCATAGGGAATAACCCTCCGAGGCTATACCTTATGGTCACTTAGTTTAAGTAGTTGTATGATGGGTAGTTTATATGCCTTAGGTAAATTACCAAAATGCCCTTTTCATGCGTAATTGGTAATTAAGCATATGTAACCGAAACGTTTTTCACATAACTAATTATGTAACATATTTAAACATGTTTTGGCATATAGTACTTGTCATAGGACTAGTTAGACGTCTCGAACGCGCATTTGTGCGCACGACGCGTTAAAGTAACGTAAGCTACCTTAATGGGTCGCGATGGGTCGAAAGCACTTAGGTTAAGTTTCATTTTAGGATGTAGGCTTTGTTAAGCCATATAACATGAGTTCCATCACTCATTTGGTTTACAAGACCTCATTCTGTCCGATCTTCCGATTTAGGCGTTTATTGTTTGATATAGTGATTCGATTACTAGGTGTCGCTTGATTTCTCTGGTTTACTTGAGTTTGTTGAAGTTCTATTGATTGAGGATACTTTGCACTTCATGTGAGTACATAGTTCCCCTATTTTACTTTTTTCAATTTTTTTGGGGTGATTCATATGTACAAAAATGATTTCAAGGTTTAAACGATGATTTCAAAAACGATTAAAACGATTTATACTAAACTAATAACGATTTCAATAATGTGAACAAACTTGTTGGTTGTAGTTACATAACGAATGACATTCATTAATTTTGGCCGAACCAACCAGTATAAGGTTATGGTACCATAGGATCTGAATCTGTGATTGTTAACTAACCCTTTGGAGGTTTGTTAATGCGAGAAGCGAGAAACGAGGTAGTCGAGTCACGAAGGTTTGAATGTTATTAGTGAGACGACCATAAATAGTTTTCACAATTAAAACGAGGATGATTTAAACGAGTTAACGATTTGGAAACGACTTGAACAAGTTAAACGAATTGGATAAACGATTGGTTTTTGCTTAAGGGTTTAGATAACGGGACGGGTGTAATGTGGTGAAATCATGGTAGATACGCCGCTGGTACTTCTTATATATAAGTGTTTTCAATATATTACATGTCGTGGGGTTATTTAGTTCACTTGGGAAAACGATTTTGAACGATGTCACACGACGATGTTTTCTAAAAGATATGAACCATACGAGTTTTATTAACGAGTTTTTAGGAGATGTTTTACAAATTGGTTTTCTAAAATAAATGTTTTTGGGTTAAGAATCATGGCTACGAGATTTTTTGAATATTAACCAACTTGATTTGAGTTGGTTAGCTATGTTGCAATACACTTTTCAAAACGAGGTTTGTATTTTGACTCTTGTAGTCTAATAAAGTACTGCAAGATGTAAACGAAGCCTTGATTCCGATACTCTTATAAAACCTATGTACTCGCCAGCATTTCTTTGCTGACTTTGTTTTTACATATGTTTCAGGTGTTGTTGCTTGATTGATTTCTAGGATGCATGCGTCACATAGGATCTGGACGAAGCCTTAGTGACATAATAATAATGATAGACGATATGTATTTGGTTGTTGTGTGTTAAGACAATGTAAATGTTTAATATTATCAATAAAACGAAACTCTTTTTGTATCCATGGTTATGAAATGATAATTCTGTTACGACACTCCCCGACGTTTCCGCCACGGTTTGTTGTTTTAACGTGGTCGGGGTGTGACAGAAGAGTTGGTATCAGATCCAATGGTTATAGGGAATTAGGTTATTAGTAATTCTTTGACCTAGACTATAACTTTCTAGGACCCCAACGCAAGTTTTCTGCGTTAAGATTTGTAAAAACAAAACCGTCACCTACCCTTAGGTGATAACCACAACGAGAACACAAATTTGAATCCGCCTTGAAAACCAATCATCTATTCTTGGATGATTGATTACTAGGTTTTGAACCCTCTGTTGTAAGGTTTTGAACCCTTTAAGTTTTCAAATCTCGTCAAAGTTTGGGTCTAAATAGTGTGAACACGTGTAAACTGGAAGAGTGAGTGCCTGTACTCTGAGTTTTCTGTCTAAGGCTAGAGTGTTCGTACAAATCCACATAATCGGACCAGTCACTCTTACCTAGGAACTCTTGGGGTGAGTGTTCACTTATAGGCGAGCATGTCTTCGCGATACATTATTTTGACTTATTTACTTTGATTAGTCACCGTGTGTCGTTTGTTTGTTCGAGGTAACGAACAAATGATCGCCTTCCTTGTGTTTTGTCGATGTTTTCAATACCTCTTTTGTTTTTCCAATTTTCAACCTCACTCGATTCTCCTGTTTCCTTGTTAGACAATGCCTCCTCGACGCGATGCTCAAACTTTTACTGTTGAAGAAGTCGCAGCCCTTGTCTCTCAGCAGATGGCTGCTATACTTCTAGGCGTTGTGACCCAAATCCACGAGTTATACAACAACAACAATAATAACAACAATAACGCACCGTGTAATTTCAAGAATTTCAATTCTGCGAAGCCGCTTAAGTTTTCTGGTTCACAAGGAGCAACTACGCTCCTGCAGTGGTTCGAGAGTATCGAGAGCACATTCAGACATGTGCAGTGTCCGAATGCGCGTAAGGTTGAATTCGCATCAAGCGTGTTTGAGAAGCGAGCTCTTACTTGGTGGAACGGTGTTATGCCCGATAGGGGTGCCGAAGTGGCAATGGCACAAACATGGGAAGAGCTTCGAGCTCTCATGGTGAAAGAGTTTTGTCCCCGTCATGAAATTCAAGCTTTGGAACGAGAGTTTGACGATTTAAAGCAAGATGAGGGTGAACACCATGCGTATACGGATCGTTTTGAGGAACTCAGTCTGTTGTGTCCCACTATGGTTACCCCTCTGGAGAAAGCAATCAAGAGATATATCGATGGTTTACCCGATTCCATACAGGATATTGTGACCGGTGTTAATCCTACCACTGTACGTCACGCGATCGAGTTGTCTGCTACCCTGACTGAGTCTCAAGTCAGGAATGGTAAACTCACCCGCAAGGGTGATAAAAAGAAGTCGACCAATTCTGACAAGGAAAAGGGTAAGGGTAATAAAGGCGAGTCATCGAAGAAGTCAAGAAAGCGAAAGGAGGGTGCTCAGAATTTTGTTGTTACAGCACAGACTGCTCAGAACCCGCGAACCCACCGCCTCAACCGCCTGCGAAGAAGGTGTATGCTGGTACCGCACCTCATTGTGCTCGCTGCAACGGTCATCATGTTGCACAACAAGCTTGCAAGCAATGCACAACGTGTGGTAAACTTGGGCATTTGGCCAATATTTGTCGTCTGGGACAAAATCAGGTTGCCCAGGTTCAAGCTTCGGTTCAGGGGAATGTTTCGAGATTCCCACCAGGTTCATGTTTTAATTGTGGAGAGTTTGGTCACTTCCGCAACAATTGTCCAAGGTTGGTGGACGCGAATGCTAATGCGAACCCGAATGCGAATGTCAACGCAAACGTGAATCCCGCTCGTGGACAAGCGTACAATTTGAATGCAAACGAAGCGAGGGCCGACAACGAGGTGGTTAATGGTACGTTTCTTGTTAACAATCGACTTGCGTCTATTCTTTTTTATTATGGTGCTGATAGAAGTTTTGTTTCGTTATCTTTTGAGCCTTTACTTGCGATACCTAGAACTAAACTGAGGAAACCCTTATCTGTCGAAGTTGTTACTGGTAAACCTCTTGTTCTCGATTCTGTTATTCGTGATTGTCAGTTAAACCTTAATAACCATCTTTTTCCTATTGACCTCACACCGATGCAACTTGGGAGTTTCGATATTATCGTGGGGATGGATTAGTGAACCAAACACCATGCTGAGGTGGTTTGTTTCGATAAGATCGTTCGTATTCCTCTTTCGTCTGGTGAAGTTTTAGAAGTTCGTGGCGAGAAACCTTCAGGTGGATTGAAACTTATGTCGTGTATGGAATCCCAAAGGTGTTTACGAAAAGGATATGTTGCTTTTCTAGCACATGTCACCGAGGAGAAAAGCAAGAGTAAGAGTATCCAGGATATTCCGATTGTTCGGGATTATCCAGAGGTGTTTCCTGATGAACTGCCTGGTTTGCCTCCAGTTCGTCAAGTCGAATTTCATATTGACCTTGTACCTAATGCCAACCCGATTGCGAAAGCACCTTATCGTCTTGCACCATCTGAGATGCAAGAGTTATCGAAACAGCTTCAAGAGTTATCTTATAAAGGATTCATCCGTCCAAGCTTTTCTCCTTGGGGAGCTCCTGTCCTCTTCGTGAAAAAGAAAGATGGATCTTTTCGAATGTGTATCGATTATCGTGAGCTTAACAAGCTTACCATCAAGAATCGATATCCCCTACCTCGAATTGATGATCACTTTGATCAGTTGCAAGGTGCTACCTTTTTTCCAAGATCGATCTGCGTTATGGGTATCATCAAATTCGTGTTCTTGAAGAAGATATTCCCAAAACTGCTTTCTGCATAAGATATGGGCATTACGAGTTTACAGTCATGCCTTTTGGTTTAACAAATGCCCCGACTATCTTTATGGACTTAATGAATAGGGTCTGCAAACCTTATTTAGACAAGTTCATTACTGTGTTCATCGACGATATTCTCATTTATTCGAAGTCTCGAGCCGAGTACGAGCAACACCTTCGCTTAACATTGGAACTCCTGAAGAAGGAACAACTTTTTGCTAAATTCTCCAAGTGTGAATTCTGGCTTGAAGAAGTTCAATTCTTGGGTCATATAGTCAATGAGTAGGGTATTCATGTGGATCCATCCAAGATTGCGGCTATTAAGGACTGGAAGACACCGACGACACCTACAGAAATTCGATCTTTTCTTGGTCTTGCTAGTTATTATCGACGTTTCATTTCAAATTTCTCGAAGATTGCGGTTCCACTCACTGCTTTGACACAGAAGAATAAGCCTTTTGAGTGGGGACCTAAGCAAGAAGAAGCGTTTTAAACGCTGAAGCAGAAGCTGTGTGATGCTCCCGTTCTATCTCTTCCTGAAGGAAATGAAGATTTCATTGTATATTGTGACGTGTCGAATCTAGGACTTGGTTGCGTTCTTATGCAATGAGGTAAAGTCATAGCTTATGCGTCTAGACAGTTGAAAGTTCACGAGAAGAACCATACGACTCATGATCTTGAGTTAGGAGCTGTGGTTTTCGCGCTTAAAATCTGGAGACACTACCTCTATGGAACGAAGTGTGTGGTTTTCACAGACCACAAGAGTCTCCAGCATATTCTTAATCAGAAGGAGCTCAACATGAGTGATGCGTGTGAAGTGTTATATATATTAGGTGTATATTTTTAGTACCGGTTTATCCTCAACGTCTAATCAAATCAAAAGTTTAGAAAAATGTTTTAAGCTAAGAAAAATAAAAACTAACTAAAATGTTGAAAAATAAAAATAAAAGAAAAAAACAGATAGACAAGATGAATCACTTGGCTCCGACTCGTGTATAGTGTAACCTTTGATTATTTCCGCACTTTTGCACTTATTTAAGAGATTATCTTAGTTATTGTAGTAGGCCCCTCTTTTGAAGGTGACGTTACCCTCAACCCAGTAGTTTGAGTAAGCAAGGATACAATCCTAAAGGGTCGAATTATTGAAAGATAATTAATTAAGTTATTAATGCAAATTATGGTAGGCCCCTCTTTTGGAGGTGACGTTACCCTCGACTAAGTAGTCTGACTCAGCAGGGATACAGTCCTAAATAGCCGGGTTATAGTATTAATAGTAGTTAACTTATGAGGGGATCAAAGAGTTTGGACCCCCGCCATCCAATACCGTTAAGTATTGAAGGAGGTCCTACTAAATTTGACCGTCCATTGCAGGACCTCTAAACGCTGAACAATGGCAAGACCTTTACCAAACTGTTCCCTTAACCCCCGACCAGGTAGCCAACATACCTCCATATAGAGCGTGGAGATATGAATGGTGAAAATCTTTTATTTTATATAGACAGTAAAATAATGCCAAGACACCACGGACAAACGATAAGGAAAGATCACATTCAACATAAGCAACTAGTTATAAAAGTCATTAATACAAAACCAAATAAAAAGTGCCAAAATATTAGAAATAAAAAGTATTACACTAGACAATTGTCTTTACCAAATGATGTAAGAGACTTAGGCAAACATGGCCTCGATTGTCAAGAACTCTTACGATCAATCTTGGATCCCGAGACGACTCACACACTCTACGATGGACAATGGATGATGGTGGTGGATGATGGTGTTATGGTGGCGGTGGGTGGTGGGTGAAGTGTGAGAGAGGTGGTGTGCCAAGGGATGGTTTGAGCTTGAGCCAAGCACTCCTATTTATAGGCTGAACAGAAGCTCGGGCACGGCCCCATGTCCAGTGGGCATGGCCCCGTGTCCACATCCTTCTCTTTCTTCATTTAATACAGCTTGTCTTATTAGTTGACCACGCCCCCGTGTCCGCTGAGCACTACCCCGTGTGCAGAAGAATCTTTGTACTATGAAGATTTGCCTGGATTGTGCGAATCTTATAGTTGACCACGGCCCCGTGTCCGCTGAACACGGCCCCGTGGTGGGAAATAGAAGCTTCTACCACTTTGTCTTTTCTGCTGACACTTGGGCACGCCCCCGTGCTGGCTGAGCACGGGGCGTGTTCAGTCTCATGTCTTCTTGTTTTGCTTGGGAAGATGCTGTCGTGGGGTCGGGCGTATCACGTCTTGTTCCTTTTCTTGTATTTATGCTAGATTTTGATGTCTTTTTGCTTCTTTTGTTAATTTGAGCTCATTTAATCCTGAAAATACAAAAGGAAGACAAAAGCACACTTTTTCCAACATTAGTACTAAAAAAGGGTTAGTTTTATGCCACAATTGATGAAATTTATATGTTGCATTTTGAACACATCAAATACCCCCACACTTGAATCTTTGCTTGTCCTCAAGCAAAACTCTTTAATATATGGCTATTACACTCCCAAATGGAATGGGTAGAAAAGAAGGATTTTGGGCTTATCATAGAGTGTCGGGATTTCCAAGATTCTTTATTTTGTTTTATTTTTATTTATTTACAATCCTATTCGTCAAGATTTATTTAAAACTTTTCATAAGATAAATTACTTATTAGGGCATAACATGCCTTTGTAAAATTTTATTTATATACAAGTTCACATACCTCACGAGGATCACTCAACACTCGGCCGAAAATGTATTTTTGTGGATCACTCGAGAGCGGCATGGAACTTACTCCTACCATAAGCTTGCCAAGCAATCAATCCTCCTCCTTTTTAACTTATATAACTTTGTAAATATCAAGAGGAATTTGTGGGTAAAGGGTTAGGCTTGGGTTAAAGGTAGGTGATTGGGTTAGTGGTTAGTGGTTAGTAGAAAAAGGGTGAAAAGCGTAACAAGCGTCGGTTTTCGTAAGACTTTCTATTTTTCCACTTTTATTTTTATGAAGCTATTTCTCAAACAAAGTCATTTTTGATAAACTTCTTTGGTTATTTGCTTTTTGCTTCATAGTCAACTTTTTCTCTCTTTTTTTTTTTTTTTTTGAATAGTCATACGAAAAACCGAACTTGTTACTAAAACAAAGGGTTAAAAATGAAAAAGGTTTTGGTGGGTAAAAGGGTGTTTGTTTTGGGTTATAAAATGAAAAGGTTTAGGCTCAAAGGGGCTAACTAGGGGGATTTTGGGTAGGTGGTAAAAAAAAAAGAAAAATAATGGTGTAGAAATAAAAAGGGTTAGTCCTAATGCCTCCATCATTTACTTACTCGGGTTTAAGTTGGTAAGGACCGGGAATGTATCGTCATGGCAAGTTCTAGAGTCGTAAGAACCAAGCGGCTATTCACACAAGAAACGAAAATGAGCATTTAGTTTAATGATATGTAAGTGTTTGCTCAATAAAAGCTCAAAACTCACTTTTGTGGGAATGGGTTTTTATGTGATCAAGTATATATAATCAAATTTTAACTAAGTTTGCCATGCCTTTTCATAATTTTCTTATGTTGGTTCTTTTTATCACGACGCTATCGGTTGTAAATTCGTAAAAATATAACCTTTTTAAGAACTTGAATTTCCCGAGTTGAACCTAGATAAGTAAAAAAAATGAAAATTTTTGAAAAAAATGAAAATTTTTGAAAAAAATTTGGGGTGATTAGCGGTTCCAATAGAGTTTTGTGTAAGGCTTGTATTTAGGACTTGCAAGATTCCAGGTTTTAGCATCCCCCCCACACTTAAATTACAGATTGTCCTCAATGTGTCCCAAAAATAAGTTTTTAGGTTGATTGAATGTGTAAAAAGGTGTAAAAAGCAAAAAATTTGTGTTACTGGGCGCTGAACACGGCCCCGTGTTGTCCGGGCACGACCCCGTGTTCAAGTGCCAGTAACAAAATTAAATCAAGAGAAATAGAAGCCTGGACACGGGGGCGTGTTGGGTGAACACGGCCAGTGTCCAGTTACCTGAACTGGGTCTTTTTCTGCAGACTGTGCAGCACGGGGCCGTGTTCGGCGGACACGGCCTGTGCCGAACTTACTGTAAACGAAGAATTTTGTCGGACGGTCCTGTTTTCCTGCATGGGGTGCTGGTTCAAGTTTCCCTTGTATCCTTTGCCATCTCAAGTGTGTTTTATTCATTTCAACACCATCCAAACACCAAATTAACTAAAAACCATCATTCATTACGTCATAGAGAGTTACATACTAATCCTAAAAATGAAAAATAAAACAGAAAATAAAAGTTAGAAGTCCAAACATTAGATAGGTCAAGTGATCCGTAAAATCTTCCTAAGGAGCCCTACTTCAACAATAAGAACCAAAATTCCGGAAATAGATTTCCGGTTTAAAAGCCTTGTAGAACTCCAAGCCGAACGGTGTCCTTTAGATGTTGCTAGAGCCATTCTTCTATCTCCCTCGGGAGAAGGGAGGCGGCTTCATGTTCCTCGACATCGTGTGGAGGAGGAACGACACCAATCGGAACCCCTTGTAGTATGTCTTGAGGAGGCTCCAGATGTAGGGTGTACCATTCGGCCGGAATGATGACTTCCGGCACCACATTCCATGCCCTTTGGGTGATAATCGGTACCAAAGGAGGAGAGGCGAGAATGTTCAACTTTTGGTGCAAAAGGTTGACCTCCCGGAGACATCCTTCTAGTCCCACCGTCAAATGATTAATGCGGTCGACCAATGCTTCTTCCACACTTGTTACTTCATCAAGGGCCTCTCTTAAGGCGTAAACATAGTTTACAAGAGAATCTTCAACCGTTGATGATCTTCTCCCCTGCCGGTTGTTTCTGGAATGCGACGAAGAGTTTTCGCTTGTTCTGCTTGCCATTCTGAGAAAACATACCGAAAAGAGTTCAATTTTATGGATCCAGTACTTCGGTCACGGCCCCGTGTTCAGCGAACACGACCCCGTGTCCAGATATATGCAGGATTTATGAACAAGGAATCTTGGGGTTTCAAATTATTTTTATGATTTTTGGAGCATTTTTGAACTTAAACAACTTAATACATTGTTATAGAACTTATTTTTAACAAGATTCCATGAACAAAAATCTTACAAACATCTCAATAAGGCTTGAAATTATGGAAGGTTCAAGCTTTAATGGAAGTGTTAGGAAAATTGAAGAAGATGATAGTGGATAAAAGAGGAAAGGACAAGAAGATAGTTGAGAAACTTCTTTTAGAAAATACCTAGGATGGTATGTGAGAATATTCCTCAAATCTCTGTCACTGGAATGGTTCAAATGTGCAGGATTCTTGGCTGCATTTATAGAAAACGACAGTACGTTGCGCACGGCCCCGTGTCGACTGGACACGGCCCCGTGTGCAGATGGAATCCTGACACATTTTTGTCCGCATTCTGACAAAATCAGAAGGGAATCTTTGGGTGGACACGGGGGCGTGTTGACCTGGACACGGCACCGTGTCTAGAAGTTGTCTTAAGGTATGCGTCTGTTTTCAAGGAACTTTTCCGGATCGGGCAGTTCCTTACTGGATGGAACAACCCCAAAGTGCCTAAGATACCTTAATTGATCTAGATTAAGACGAGAACGCAAGAGGTTGTCGGTGAGGGTGATTCCTATGCTATATGTAGGTGGACAAGTCCAACCCTTTTCCAGGCTCTCGTTAAAGAAGGTGTATGTTGAATCGCTCAGGTCTATGTATGCATCAAACGAAGTTGATGGGGAGTCCTTCACGGCACAATCGACACAGGGACGACTATCGCTCAAGTCCTCACTAGAGTTAGAAGTATCATTGGAAACAATGAAGTTGTTTGAATGCGGTTCCAACCCTTCTTCTTGGCTATTGTCTTGGAAAAGATTATTGAAATCTTTCCTAAGTTCTTTTAACCAATCAATAATTAGATCTTCTAGTTGAAATAATTCATCGAGAAGCATTTCTCCAAGAAAATCCGGTTGGGAGCATTCGAGGGAGAGATAAGGATTATTTTTACTTTCGCCCCTCTTAAGGATACTAGGAAACGATGGGTCTATATAGTTAGGTTTATAAGTTAGAAAATAACATTCTAATTCCTTATGGTTACCACCACATAATTAACACCACATAGTACCATAAGAGTGCCGAAAGTAAACAGTATCATTATCACTCATGTTTATGTCAGAAATTACCAACCGTCGGGATCTTACGGTTCTGTTTTCAGTAACTGAAACTTGGGCACGGGGGCGTGTTGAGTGGGCACGGCCCCGTGTTCAGCTACTGTCTGACTTAAAACAGGATTGCCAGTTCCAATGATTGGGCACGGGGCGTGTTCAGCGGGCACGGCCCGTGCTGAGTTCTGCAGAAGCTGAAAATTTAAGAAAAATCCTAAAAAAATGAAAAATAAGAAAAAAAAGATTAGGCCGTTGATTCCTAACTTTCTTAAAATCCTTGTGTCCTCGGCAACGGCGCCAAAAACTTGATGCGTGTGAAGTGTTATATATATTAGGTGTATATTTTAAGCCCCTTTAACACTTTTTTAGTCAAGTTTTAAATTTATAAAACACGATATTTACTAACACTAAACATACATATGGGCAAGTGCACCCATCTTGAGCGTAGTATAGTGTTGGTAAGATACCGAGGTCGTCCAAGGACACAAGAGTTTTTAGT
Source organism: Helianthus tuberosus (assembly GCA_030545235.1). Lineage (NCBI taxonomy): Eukaryota > Viridiplantae > Streptophyta > Magnoliopsida > Asterales > Asteraceae > Helianthus > Helianthus tuberosus. The sequence goes on along the minus strand of CM060434.1, from coordinate 7,395,853 downwards.
ACCGGTTTATCCTCAACGTCTAATCAAATCAAAAGTTTAGAAAAATGTTTTAAGCTAAGAAAAATAAAAACTAACTAAAATGCTGAAAAATAAAAATAAAAGAAAAAAACAGATAGACAAGATGAATCACTTGGCTCCGACTCGTGTATAGTGTAACCTTTGATTATTTCCGCACTTTTGCACTTATTTAAGAGATTATCTTAGTTATTGTAGTAGGCCCCTCTTTTGAAGGTGACGTTACCCTCAACCCAGTAGTTTGAGTCAGCAAGGATACAATCCTAAAGGGTCGGATTATTGAAAGATAATTAATTAAGTTATTAATGCAAATTATGGTAGGCCCCTCTTTTGGAGGTGACGTTACCCTCGACTAAGTAGTCTGAGTCAGCAGGGATACAGTCCTAAATAGCCGGGTTATAGTATTAATAGTAGTTAACTTATGAGGGGATCAAAGAGTTTGGACCCCCGCCGTCCAATACCGTTAAGTATTGAAGGAGGTCCTACTAAATTTGACCCAGGTCCATTGCAGGACCTCTAAACGCTGAACAATGGCAAGACCTTTACCAAACCGTTCCCTTAACCCCCGACCAGGTAGCCAACATACCTCCATATAGACCGTGGAGATATGAATGGTGAAAATCTTTTATTTTATTTAGAATGTAAAATAATGCCAAGACACCACGAACAAACGATAAGGAAAGATCACCTTCAACATAAGCAACTAGTTATTAAAGTCATTAATACAAAACCAAATAAAAAGTGTGAAAAGATTTGAAATAAAAAGTATTACACTAGACACTTGTCTTCACCAAGTGATGTAAGAGACTTAGGGAAACATGGCCTTGATTGTCAAGAACTCTTACGATCAATCTTGGATCCCGAGATGACTCACACACTCTACGATGGACAATGGATGATGGTGGTATGGTGGTGGTGGGTGGTGGGTGAAGTGTGAGTGAGGTGGTGTGCCAAGGGATGGTTTGAGCTTGAGCCAAGCACTCCTATTTATAGGCTGAACAGAAGCTCGGGCACGGCCCCGTGTCCAGTGGGCACGGCCCCGTGTCCACATCCTTCTCTTTCTTCATTTAATGCAGCTTGTCTTATTAGTTGACCACGCCCCCGTGTCCGCTGAGCACGACCCCGTGTGCAGAAGAATCTTTGTACTATGAAGATTTGCCTGGATTGTGCGAATCTTATAGTTGACCACGGCCCCGTGTCCGCTGAGCACGACCCCGTGGTGGGCAATAGAAGCTTCTACCACCTTGTCTATTCTGCTGACACTTGGGCACGCCCCCGTGTTGGCTGAGCACGGGGCGTGTTCAGTCTCCTGTCTTCTTGTTTTGCTTGGGAAGATGCTGTCGTGGGGTCGGGCGTTTCACGTCTTGTTCATTTTCTTGTATTTATGTTAGATTTTGATGTCTTTTTGCTTCTTTTGTTAATTTGAGCTCATTTAATCCTGAAAATACAAAAGGAAGACAAAAGCACACTTTTTCCAACATTAGTACTAAAAAAGGGTTAGTTTTATGCCACAATTGATGAAATTTATATGTTGCATTTTGAACACATCAATGAGGCAACGTCGTTGGGTTGAACTCTTAAGTGATTACGATTGCGAGATTCGCTACCATCCTGGTAAGGTGAATGTCGTAGCCGATGCGCTTAGTCGAAAAGAACGAGTCAAGCGTCATTCTGTTCGAACTCTATCTGATATTCAAACTCGTGTTCTTCAAGCTCAACAATTTTGTGTTTTACAAAATTTGATAGGTAAGGAATTACCACACCAGCTTGAGCTTAAGCTCGAAGCGAAGGACGATGGGTTGCTCTATTTCAAGGATCGATTGTGGATTCCGAAACAAGACGATCTTCGCACCTTGGTAATGGACGAATCTCATAAGTCTCGATATTCTATCCATCCTGGTGCTGATAAAATGTACAAGGATCTTCGTACTCAGTATTGGTGGCCTGGTATGAAAAAGGATGTTGCCTTGTATGTATCGAAATGCCTAACTTGTCTCAAAGTCAAGGCTGAACATCAACGACCTTCTGGTTTGCTTGTACAACCAGAGATACCGGTTTGGAAGTGGGAGAACATTACGATGGATCTCATCACTAAGTTAACGCGTACGTCTAAAGGTCATGATGCTATTTGGGTTGTTATCGATCGATTAATGAAATCAGCTCATTTTATTCCAATTCGCGAGGATCTATCTGCTGATAAACTGGCAAAGATTTATGTTGATGAGATTGTATCACGACATGGTGTGCCCTTGGATATCATTTCTGATCGTGATGCTCGGTTTTCATCTCATTTCTGGAAGACCATGCAATCTGCTTTGGGAACCCAACTAAATCTAAGCACTGCTTATCATCCCCAAACAGATGGTCAATCTGAGCGAACGATTCAAACTTTGGAGGATATGCTTAGAGCATGCGTGATAGACTTTGGTGGTATTTGGGATTCTCATCTGCCATTGATCGAGTTCTCATACAATAATAGTTATCATGCTAGCATTAAAATGGCACCATTCGAAGCTCTCTACGGTCGAAAATGTCGTTCACCTGTCTGTTGGAATGAGATCGGTGAAGCTCAACTTACTGGACCTGATCTCATTCTGGAAACAATAGACAAAATCAAGAAAATTCGCGACAATCTTGTGACAGCTCGAAGCCGTCAAAAGAGTTACGCGGATATGCGACGCAAGCCCTTAGAATTTCAAGTCGGCGACCGTGTCCTACTCAAGGTTTCGCCTTGGAAGGGAGTCGTGAGATTTGGAAAGAAAGGAAAACTTGCACCTCGATATGTGGGACCATTTAAGATTGTGGAAAGAATTGGGAAGGTTGCCTATCGACTAGAGCTACATCCAGAGCTTGGGAATATTCACCCGACTTTTCACGGGTCCAATCTGCGAAAGTGTTTAGCTGACGCTGATCTTCACATTCCTCTCGACGAGATCCGAATCGACGAAATGATGCACTTTGTCGAAAAACCCGTGGAGATAGTGGACCGTGCTTTTAAACAGTTGAAGAACAAACGGATTCGTTTGGTCAAAGTTTGTTGGGAGTCCAAACGTGGCCCAGAGTTTACTTGGGAACGTGAGGACCAGATGAAGACGAAGAATCCACATTTTTTTTCACAAGCTTCCTCTAGTTAAAATTCCGGGACGAAATTTCCTGAAGTAGGGGAGACTGTGACAAATGTGTTCTGTAATCAATGTATAATGTAAAACAATGATAATTATTAATAAAACAATGTGCTTTGGTGTTATTATATGTGTTTTGGTTTTTCTATGTGTGTATTTGTGTTTGGTGATTTTTCAATTCGATTCGATTTCGATTTCAAGCTTTAAATCGCTTTCTGAAAGGTTATACGCACACCGATGCGTAAATATAACCAGTTTAATGCAACGAACACTCTGGAATAGTGAAATAGGCTTAACATACCTTAAATAACCTCCACATAACTTAGAAATAAGTTTTGGATGGTTTGGTGTGTTGAAATCAAGTTTGTTCGATCGCAGGGACTATTTGTGTCAAACTGTGAAACTTTACCGATTTGTATAGTAACGAACATTCCGGAACTTGATCATAAGTTAAACATACCCTAAATATCCTTTTCATATCTTAGAAATAGGCTTGAGGGGTTCGGTATGCTAAAATAAACTTTATTGATCAATAGGGACTAAAAGCGTCAAAAAGTGCACAAGTTTGCATTTTCGCGCATATCTTACGTTCTGAGTATATCCGGACATCCAAAAATTTATGTAAGGATTAAAATATTTTATTTTAGTGTTTGGCATAATAAAAATCCATTCGTCGCTTAAATTGGATCGTTTTTGCGTTCGTTACGACTTCCGTCGTAATTAACCGAACAACGCAACCGTACGACCAAACGAGCCGACATCCGAGATATTTTTGAGCATGTTTCATGTCCCTCATACTTAGGCATCATTGTAGAGCCTTAAAAATGGTTTAACGGGCCTTAAACGTGTCAGAAAAGGCCTTAAACACATGCAGGGACTAAAACTGCAATTTATGAAACTTTCTGTGCAGACCTGAGACCCAGGTGGGCCGCGTAGACATCTGTTATGTCTTACGCGGGCTGTGTAAGCACATCAGATGTGCAGAATGTTGTTTACAGCATGTTTCCAGCTGTTCTAGCTGTTTGTGAGTGTTGCAAATGGTATTTATCAAGCTATGGGCCATTCTAGGAGCTCCCATGGTTTCACAAAACCATGGGCACATGTGTACGGCTCAGGTTTAGGCTCGGGAATCGAGAAACGATCCTAATGGTTCTAGTTTTTCTATAAATACCCACCCTCATTTCACTCCCAAAGCACATTTGAATCTGATTTCTGCTCTCTAAGTTGAAGTTTATGCTTCATACCTGAGAGTAAATCGAATCAAATCTTGCGGGGACCTTTTGTAAGTAGTCTTTCGTTCTTTTATTGCTTTTCGAGTCTGAAAGTAAAACAGCGTTTGAATTTCTGCTTTGACCAGTTTATGGTCAATGCGAAGTTCGTTTGAACTTTATAACGTGAGCGTAATCACAATGGCTATAGTCCCTAGTGACTATACCTATTGATTACCACGTTATCTAGGTGTAGTGACGAGTCGTAGTTTCGGCCAAAATGCGTTTTCTCACGTATTTTGTAACCAAACTACTTTTAGGTATCAAAACCGTTTGTTTTGATACCAAACCTGTTTTCTAACTTAACTAAACATGTTCTAGCATGTTTAGCTCGTCACTTTTAGTTTAGTGCTTGTGTAGAGTCGTAAGTCAAGCGGACTAAACACCCGCATAGACTTTCGAACATGACCCGTTTGGTCGATCATTAGGATCCGACCAAACATGTTTAGTGACCATAGTTGCATAGGGAATAACCCTCCGAGGTTATACCTTATGGTCACCTAGTTTAAGTAGTTGTATGATAGGTAGTTTATATGTGATGTGTGCAAAATGCAACATATAAATTACATCAATTGTGGCATAAAACTAACCCTTTTTTAGTAATAATGTTGAAAAAAGTGTGCTTTTTTCTTCCTTTTTTTTCAGGATTAAATGAGCTCAAATTAACAAAAGAAGCAAAAAGACATCAAAATCTAACATAAATACAAGAAAAGGAACAAGACGTGACATGCCCGACCCCACGACAGCATCTTCCCAAGCAAAACAAGAAGACAGGAGACTGAACACGCCCCGTGCTCAGCCAGCACGGGGGCGTGCCCAAGTGTCAGCAGAAAAGACAAAGTGGTAGAAGCTTTTATTGCCCACCACGGGGCCGTGCTCAGCGGACACGGGCCGTGGTCAACTATTAGATTCGCACAATCCAGTCAAATCTTCATAGTACAAAGATTCTTCTGTACACGGGGTCGTGCTCAGCGGACACGGGGGCGTGGTCAACTAATAAGACAAGCTGCATTAAATGAAGAAAGAGAAGGATGTGGACACGGGGCCGTGCCCACTAGACACGGGGTCGTGCCCACTGGACACGGGGCCGTGCCCGAGCTTCTGTTCAGCCTATAAATAGGAGTGCTTGGCTCAAGATCAAACCATCCCTTGGCACACCACCTCTCTCACACTTCACCCACCACCCACCACCACCATAACACCATCATCCACCACCATCATCCATTGTCCATCATAGAGTGTGTGAGTCGTCTCGGGATCCAATATTGATCGTAAGAGTTCTTGACAATCAAGGCCATGTTTGCCTAAGTCTCTTACATCACTTGGTGAAGACAAGTGTCTAGTGTAATACTTTTTATTTCTAATCTTTTCGCACTTTTTATTTGGTTTTGTATTAATGACTTTAATAACTAGTTTCTTATGTTGAAGGTGATTCTTCCTTATCGTTTGTCCGTGGTGTCTTGGCATTATTTTACTGTCTATATAAAATAAAAGATTTTCACCATTCATATCGCCACGGTCTATATGGAGGTATGTTGGCTACCTGGTCGGGGGTTAAGGGAACGGTTTGGTAAGAGTCTTGCCATTGTTCAGCGTTTAGAGGTCCTGCAATGGACCTGGGTCAAATTTAGTAGGATCTCCTTCAATACTTAACGGTATTGGATGGCGGGGGTCCAAACTCTTTGATCCCCTCATAAGTTAACTACTATTAATACTATAACCCGGCTATTTAGGTCTGTATCCCTGCTGACTCAGACTACTTAGTCGAGGGTAACGTCACCTCCAAAAGAGGGGCCTACCATAATTTGCATTAATAACTTAATTAATTATCTTTCAATAATCCGACCCTTTAGGATTGTATCCTTCCTGACTCAAACTACTGGGTTGAGGGTAATGTCACCTTCAAAAGAGGGGCCTACAACAATAACTAAGATAATCTCTTAAATAAGTGCAAAAGTGCGGAAATAATCAAAGGTTACACTATACACGAGTCGGAGCCAAGTGATTCATCTTGTCTATCTGTTTTTCTTTTATTTTTATTTTTCAGCATTTTAGTTAGTTTTTATTTTTCTTGGCTTAAAACATTTTTTCTAAACTTTTTGATTTGATTAGACGTTGAGGATAAACCGGTACTAAAAGCTCTTGTTTCCTTGGACGACCTCGGTATCTTACCAACACTATACTACGCTCACGATGGGTGCACTTGCCCATATGTGTGTTTAGTGTTAGTAAATATCGTGTTTTATAAATTTAAAACTTGACTAAAAAAGTGTTAAAGGGGCTTAAAATATACACCTAATATATATAACACTTCACACGCATCAATATGCCTTAGGTAAATTACCAAAATGCGCTTTTCATGCGTAATTGGCAATTAAGCATATGTAACCGAAAATTTTGTCACGTAACTAATTATGTAACATATTTAAAAATGTTTTGGCATATAATACTTGTCATTGGACTAGTTAGACATCTCGAACGCGCATTTGCGCGCACGACGCGTTAAAGTAGCGTAAGCTACCTTAATGGGTTGTGATGGGTCGAAAGCACTTAGGTTAAGTTTCATTTTAGGATGTAGTCTTTGTTAAGCCATATCACATGAGTTCCAACACTCATTTGGTTTACAATACCTCATTCTGTCTGATCTTCCGATCTAGGCGTCTATTGTTTGATATAGTGATTCGATTACTAGGTGCTGCTTGATTTCTCTGGTTTACTTGAGTTTGTTGAAGTTCTATTGATTGAGGATACTTTGCACTTCATGTGAGTACATAGTTCCCCTATTTTACTATTTTCAATTGTTTTGGGGTGATTCATATGTACAAAAATGATTTCAAGGTTTAAACGATGATTTCAAAAACGATTAAAACGATTTATACTAAACTAATAACGATTTCAATAATGTGAACAAACTTGTTGGTTGTAGTTACATAACAAATGACATTCATTAATTTTGGCCGAACCGACCAGTATTAGGTTATGGTACCATAGGATCTGACAAATCCCGTTATCAACTACACCCATGGTTATGTGTGGGGGTTGTGGGTAACGACTGAATCTGTGATTGTTAACTTACCCTTTGGAGGTTTGTTAATGCGAGAAGCGAGAAAAGAGGTAGTCGAGTCACGAAGGTTTGAATGTTATTAGCGAGACGACCGTAAATAGTTTTCACAATTAAAACGAGGATGATTTAAACCATTTAAACGAGTTAACGATTTGGAAACGACTTGAACAAGTTAAACGAATTGGATAAACGATTGGTTTTTGGTTAAGGGTTTAGATAACTGGACGGGTGTAATATGGTGAAAGCATGGTAGATACGCCGCTGTTACTTCTTATATATAAGTGCTTTCAACATATTACATGTCGTGGCGTTATTTAGTTCACTTGGGAAAACGATTTTGAACGATGTCACACGACGATGTTTTCTAAAAGATATGAACCATACGAGTTTTATTAACGAGTTTTTACGAGATGTTTTACAAATTGGTTTTCTAAAATAAATGTTTTTGGGTTAAGAATCATGGCTACGAGATTTTATGAACATTAACCAACTTGATTTGAGTAGGTTAGCTATGTTGCAATACACTTTTCAAAACGAGGTTTGTATTTTTTACTCTTGTAGTCTAATAAAGTACTGCTACATGTAAACGAAGCCATGATTCCGATACTCTTATAAAACATATGTACTCGCCAGCATTTCTTTGCTGACTTTGTTTTTACATATGTTTCAGGTGTTGTTGCTTGATTGATTTCTAGGATGCATGCGTCACATAGGATCTGGACGAGGCCTTAGTGATATAATAATAATGATAGACGATATGTACTTGGTTGTTGTGTGTTAAGACAATGTAAATGTTTAATATTATCAATAAAATGAAACTCTTTTTGTATCCATGGTTATGAAACGATAATTCTGTTACGACACTCCCCGACGTTTCCGCCACGGTTTGTTGTTTTAACGTGGTCGGGGTGTGACACTAAATCACCTGGGAAAGACATGGACGTTTTCCTTAGACCGTTAGTGGATGAGCTTAAGCACTTGTGGCAGACAGGTGTACGTACTAAAGACGCAACAACAAACACATACTTCACAATGAAGGCGGCGTTGTTATGGACCATAAATGACTTTCCAGCCCGTAGTAGTCTATCAGGTTGGAGCGGACAAGGCTACATGGCATGCCCAACTTGTAACCAAGACACTCCTTCAATACGTGTAACTGGTAAATGTGCTTATGTTGGTTATCGCCGGTTCTTAGATGCCAACCATCCTTGGAGAACAAGTCTCGACTTTAACGAGAGACCCGAGACACGAGACCCTCCGAGACAGTTTAGCCCAGCTGACATAGAAGCTCAACTCGATCATTTAATTAATCGTCTACCAGGCAAGCATCCAGCTTTTGGAGGTGGGAGGATAACCCGGTCAGATTTCGAGTTGAACTGGTCCAAAAGAAGCATATTTTTTTACCTTAAGTATTGGTCTTCTCTGTAGCTAAAACATAACTTAGATGTAATGCACATAGAGAAAAATGTGTGCGACAGCTTGCTCGGTACTCTTTTAATGAACGATAAGAGCAAAGACACGCCAAATGCGCGGTCTGAGTTGGAAAAACTAAACATTCGGCCGACACAATGGCTGAAACAATCGGGTGGCAAGTTCTTAAGTCCCCACCCAAAGTACTCATTCATGTCCGATGATCGAAAACTTTATTGTCAGTTTATAAAAATTGTTAAATTACCATATGGGTTTGGATCTAATATCAGTAAGAGGGTGACAGATAACAATGCTAACATTACCGGGTTGAAATCTCATAACTGTCATATCCTCATGCAACGTTTGATACCGATTGGGGTTAGAGGGCTTTTGACTAAAGATACATCTACACCAATAGTAGACCTTTGTATGTTCTTTAAGCAACTTTGCTCTAGAACACTATCGGTGGATGATATGAAGAAAGCAAAGGATGACATTGTTACCATCTTATGCAAGTTAGAGATGATCTATCCACCTGCGTTTTTTGACATTATGGTTCATTTACTTGTGCATTTACCTGATGAAGCGATTGCGGGAGGTCCAGTAGCATTTTAGATGGATGTATCCATTTGAAAGGTACATGAAAAAACTAAAGAACTATGTCAAAAACCAGGAAAGGCCTGAAGGTTGTATAGCTGAAGGTTATGTGTTTGAAGAAGCTCTAACATTTTGTTCAATGTACCTTAAAGATGTTCAGACTAAGTTCAATCGCCCAGATAGAAACGATGATGTCGTTGTTGAAAAAAGAAAGTTATGGGTGTTTGAGTCCAAATGTCGTCCTATTAGCGCAACAAAGAACAAATATCTATCATTCATCGAAAAAAGCAAGATGGAATGGTTTGTCCTCGAAAACTGCGCAGAAGTTAGGGAGTACATGAAGTGAGTGTTTCTATCTTTAACTTTTCATAATCTGTTAATTGGTATTTTTCATTCCTTTCTTATATTTGTGATCAATGTAGTGAATTCAAACATACACATCCCCAAGATGATCTTAAAACCAAATTTCCGGGATGGTTTCTCAATAAGGTATAATACATATATAACACTCATTACTCTACACTTGCTAGGTAATACATATATAACAAACATTATTACTCTATATTTGTTAAGTCCATTCGATGAAAAAACAAAATTCTCCAGAATTCCACCTGGAGTTGTATGCTCTTTCAATTTGTGCGAAAATGACTGCTTACACTTACACTGCTTGCATAGTCAACGGTATTAGGTTTAAGACACTTGAACGTGATGCAAAATGCGCAACGCAAAACTCTGGGGTGGAAGTGGTTGGAGAGAACGGTGTGAAATTTTATGGCCAAATAGAAGAAATTATTGAGTTGCGTTATACAAATGATTATTCCACTGTCCTATTTCAGTGCAAGTGGTTTGATACTCGAAGGGGTGTAAACCATGACAATAATATCACCAGTATAAGCACTGAACATGAATGGGACAAAGACAATCAACTCATATTTGCTTCGCAAGCCAAACAAGTGTTCTTCATCCAAGAAACGTCTCGAAACCAAAAAAATAAACATAGGTGGGTAGTCGAAAATGTTAATCATCGAAAAATTTGGGATCGGCCATTAAGTGATGATGACCGCGTCAATAAGGTTCAAAATGTTGACAAAGGCTTAGAAGATATTGACGTTGTCGACAACAACTCTTCATCAGACTGTCCACTTGTCATTGACTTGACCCAATACTTTCAAATTGGATATTCTCATGTTACTGCGGGTGAGCCTTCAATTGAAGTTGATCCCCCAACGGCTACCGTCGATGAAGTGTTTGAGGTCGAGACTGATTGTGAGGTCGAGGCTGATTGTGATGAGGATGATCCCGATTATGTGGAGTCTGACTAAAAAAAGTTATTGTAATTTATATTGATTTGTATTTGATAAACACTTGTTTGAAATATTTATTTGAATTTGAGTTACACTTGTTGTACTTTCCCTTAACTTCTAGATACACATGCTGTAACATTTGTAACTTTATAGGGATTATGTTTTCGGTATTGCTTATATTCGCTGGCGGATGTGGCCCCATGGGGACATGGGGGTGACGGCGCTGGTGATCCATCGCCTCCTGCTGGATTTCGTGGCACGCACGAGACTGACGGTAAGTTTTTTACTAAATTATTTTGTAGTCCTTATATTTTATATATTATAAATGTTGTTACTAATTATTTTTGTTTTAATTGCAGTGGTTCCCCCGAAGAGGGTTAGGGGGAAAGCCAAAAATGAGAAACTACGGCATCTAGTAAAAGCGGGGGGGACTGTATCACTTACGTTTGACAGACAGGTCATGTATACCCCTATTGGTAAATCAAGAGATCCGTTTTCAAGGGAGGCCGGCCTGTATATGTGGCGGACCATCCCGTTCTATAAAATTGGATGGGATAACGTTTCACAATCGCACAAGGACGCCCTCATGAACCACTTACGGGTAAATAAGTTATATGCATAAAATTTTATCAAATATTTAAGCACATGCAAATCTAATTTATATATGATATTTTAACTTTTTTATTTAATTTGTAGGAAAATTTCAATTTTGATGAAGTGGAACGTGATTTAGAGGCGAGAAACTTGACGGGTGGTATTAGGACTGTGCTTATGAAGCGGTACTCTGACCGCAAGTATGAAGCTAAAAAATTTTTTAAGAGCCAGGGAGGTTACAATGATATTGAGAGGGCAAGGGCATACCATCCCGCGGATATGCCCTATGATAACTGGTTGAGAACCATCGAAGGTTTCCGGGACGCAAAATATATTAAAAGAAGCGAGCCCAACAAACTAGTACGTGAGAAACAACAATTCCCATACCGTGGGGGGACATCGTCGTACGATAGCACCGCCTATAAAAATGTAATGTTTTATGTATGTGTGCGTGTGTGTAAGCTTTTGTTTATTTAATGTCTAATCTAAGTTTAATGTTAAACAGGATATGGATTGGGTACCTACGTATGCTAAAACCCACACGGACAATCAAGGGAATTGGGTTGATCCGGTTGCTGAACAAAATTACGTAAGTATTTCTTTTAAGTATTATTTTCTATAAAAAATATATTTATATACACATATATATTTAATCATCTTCGTAAAATACAGTGGAACATACAACAGGCCACAAATGAATGGAGCGGTGATGGTCCTCCAATTGCCCCGTATCAGGAAGCGTTGGGAGAGCGGCGAGGATGGTACCACGGGATGGGGCCTAAACCTTTTTCCAACACGTCCTCGAACATGTCGTCTTCGCAAGCTCGGACGCAAGAACCCTTTTCCGAGGTAAACTACGCAATTTATAAAATGACAAACGAACGCATGTTTCCTTGTTAAATATATGTTGGTAGCGTTAATTAATATGCTAATATACGTTTTGATATCTATTATTGTAGGATTTTGTTAACAGCTTGTTCCAAACCCCGTCCTTTTTGAACCAACTTAACAACTATCTTGCTTCACAAGGAAAAGGAAAAGGAAAGTCAAACGACTATGATTCTGATGACTTATTCGATAACGATTCCGACGACGAGTGACTTGTTGTTTTTAATGTATGATTTAATTAAACGTTGTAGGATTATAATGTACGACTTAAACGTAGTTTTTTATTATATTACCTTTAGTATATCTTCATGGCGTATGTTTGCGTTGTTTGAAATAGGTAGGTTCTGTTTTTTCGGCCGTAAAACTGGCTGGGTGCTGTATTAAAAAAAAGAAGACTTTTAGCGGCGACAGGTGTCGCCGCTATTGCCTTTAACCCTTTACCGACCATAACTAATACCGGCGACCCTTTAGCGACGACACGTTGCGTCGCTAAAGGTCTGAGATCAATACCGGCGACGAAGACCTTTAGCGATGACAGTAGGCCAATAGCGGCCGATCAATACCGGCGACCTTTTACCGGCGACCTTTTACCGGCGACATGTCGCCGCTAAAGGTCAATACCGGCGACATTTTCCATCAATACCGGCGACAGCTGTCGCCGCTAAAGGTGGTCCATTCTTGTAGTGCGGGTTTGGGCCGGGTATTAGTAATCCCAAGCCCGTACCCGGTTGTAATTCTTTGGCCCGTACCCGGCCCATTACCCGTCGGGTATTTGTCGGGTATTTACCCATCAGGTATCAGGTATACCCGCGGGTAACGGGTATACCCATTAATTTGTTAAAAATATCATTGAAACTCTCATGTGCATTTTTTACTCTAATGTTTATATAATTTACTACTTTAATAACTACAACAAAGGAAAATATGACCAATAACATACAAACATATCATATTCAAATGCATATTTGAAACATATATCTGCATAATTAGCTAATTAATGTATTGCTACTTTGGAACACATAATGTCAGTTTATATAATTTGCATTTAATTGAACACCAAACATGAAAAATAGTAGCATTATTCAGAACCCAATTAATCTCCCTAACAACTTGAAATGTGTTTAGAAAATTTCAAAACTAACAAACATTTTTAATCTACATAGAAACAACATAACTAAACATAAAATCTTATGTTTGTATATTAAAGTCTTGAAGACAAACAACAAAGCAAAATAATATGAATAAGTGTATGTACTAAAGTTTATATAAATGGAAAATTAAATTTAAAATAATATGCTTTCCGGGTATTATTCGGGTAAACGGGCCGGGTATCGGGCGAGTATCACTAAATCCCATACCCGTACCCGAATATTTTTATATTTTTAATCCCATACCCGGCCCATACCCGTCGGGCTTCGGGTATACCCGGCCCGTATGTTTCGGGTTTCGGGTATACCCATCGGGCTTGGGGTTTTTTGCCATCCCTACCCCAATAATGGATGGCATTCTCCGATATATAAATAAATTGAAATTTGTGCTGAAATGTTTATGCTATTATTACCTTTAACTACAAAACATAGGTTGGAGAATACTGTTGTCTGGCACTTCCCATTGGTTTAGCTAAACTACGATTTTATCCTTAGCTTAAAATTACGATTTTATCCTTGTTCAAAATAAAATTTTTGTTTTACCCCTATCTCAAAATTACGATTTTTTTCTCAGTTAAAATTTTTGCCCACAGTTCAAAATAAAATTATGGTTTTGCCACAGTTAAAAGTTACGATTTTGCCCTTAGTTCAAAATACTACAAAAGGAAGGTTGGGGAATAGTGTGGCAACTGGTCTGGCACTTCCCCATTGATCCAGCCAAATTACAATTTTATCCTTAGTTTAAAATTACTATTTCACCTCAGTTTAAAATAAATTTTTTGTTTTGCTCTCAGTTAAAAATTACGAAATTACGTTTTTAACCCCAGTTCAAAATAAAATAATGGTTTTTTCTGCCCCTAGCTAAAAGTTACAATTTTGCCCTTAGTTCAAAATATGATTTTGCCACCGGTTCAAAATTGCAATCTTGCCATGGTTTTTTTCGGCAAAACTATTGACTAAATGTAGTTTTTATTCGTGTCAAACAACTGCATAGCACTCGCTTATTGGTCCTGACAAATTATTGTTTTCCCCCATCTCTAAATTACATGTTTGCAATTGTTTTAGTTTTTTTTATAGACAAACTATGGTAGTGTTTTAGTATAGTTGGTTGACTCGGTGTATTTTATTTCTTGAGATCGTGTTATATAACAACCCTCCTAAAATATTTAGAACACCTCTATACGTCCTAAAATACACCCCGTATACGAAGATCTGTCCCGAATACCTTTAATTTTATAAAATAAAATAAAAACAAAACTTAATGGTCTGTCGCGGGGAGCGACAGACTACACATAATCCGTCGCGGGGAGCGACCTAGTGCCACCAGACGAAACCCTGAGCTGCCACGTGGCAGCATCGTGTCAAACCTACACTTGTGATTCGACCAAGCTACGCCCTACACCCCCTAACTCGCGGGCCGCGAAGACCCTTGTGGTCTCTTTCGCGGGGCGCGAGGAACTCGAGATCAGACCCTATAAATTGGAACGATCGGCATTTCATTTTCGTCGTTCAAATCTCGTGCTTCTCTCTCAATTTCTGAATTATAGAATTAATATCGGGTATTATACCCACTAAAATAGCGAAGCTCTGCCTCGATGTAAGTATTATAACCCCCGGTTACGTATTAGATACGCTGCCCGATTGATCTAGTGCTCCGTAACGACTGTCGAGGCTATGCCTGACGTAGTCGTTCGAGTTCTGTCTCGGGGAGGGAAGAAGGAGGGTGGTCGAGGAGAGGTGTGGAGGAGGGGTTAGGGTTTTCTTGAAGACATGTGTTTTGTGATATTAGGAAAAGATGTAGAAGATGTTAGAAGAGGGTAGTCCATATCTGCACCCAAAAGAGGTCAGATTGACCTTTTTAAATGATATGTCTTCGAGAAAACAAACACTATGCAGACTCAAACGTCTGCGTGTGGTCTGCATGACGCATACATAAGAGGAGGTAACCGTAAAGGACGTGCGGTTACTTGAGAGCTAAACTAGAAGAACATGAACACCCCACAAAATAGGGATCATCGTTCCATGTCCAGTTGATAAACATAAAACGAGAGCAAGGCACTTACAACATTGCATCCGCTACCGCAGAGGTTACAACTAGAGTTGCGGCCACTGACATCTTCAGTCACGGTCTTAAAGGTTGGTTTGACACACCAACAGGTGGTAACCAACCCTGATGACATCAGAAAAAGGTAGACCATACTACCGGATCAAAATCCTCGGCTGAGAATTCCGCATCAGGTGGAACTTGCTCACCGGTACGGAAGAGACGTCACACGACTCTACCGGATCCCCAGCTTGATTTACTTGAAGCAGGAGCCACCAGTCTGGCCTAAAATCTTCTCCAACTTCCAAAGTACCTACTTGACCTCATTGTCCAGTATTCCTCCCACATGCAACTTGCATGAGGAAACAACACTAGACTGGGGGGACTTGAAGGGGTATGGTCCCAGATCTCGCACCAGCATGGCCGCGAGTGACCATTACCCTTATCAAAAACCCCCACCGACAAGAACTTATCTGTGTGCGTGCGGGCACGCGCGAACACAGCGGTCGAATCTAATCTGTCAAGTGATGAGAAGACTTACCTTGTGATTGAAAATGGGTGTACACATAGCGATGCGGCCTAGCACCGCATCCTATGAACATTTTCGTCACGACAAGGGATCTGGACAGCAGCAACAGTCACCACAAGTGGCGATGCGGCCTGGCACCGCATCCCGCAGTCTTGGCCAGAGTGAGAACGCGGAAACAACAGCAGTTACCGCAAGCAGCGATGCGGCGCGGCACTACATCCTGCCCACGAGGCAAGTGAGACTGACACCACAGTGCAAGTGGCACCAATGACAGTC
Source organism: Helianthus tuberosus (assembly GCA_030545235.1). NCBI lineage: Eukaryota > Viridiplantae > Streptophyta > Magnoliopsida > Asterales > Asteraceae > Helianthus > Helianthus tuberosus. The sequence continues at coordinate 7,379,594 of CM060434.1, read as the reverse complement.
GCCTGTCAGCCCATACGTAAGCAACAGACTGACACTGCAGTAGGACGTGGCTTCACCTCCGCGACCGACAAGCCTGACACACCTGCATAAGGGCGGCGCGTTGTCAGTCTAGCCACTCAATTACCCTCCTTCACTCCTTGGCTATAAATACCCATCCCGGACCAGGTTTGAGGTATCGCTTATCAACTCTCTCACTACTACTACTATCACACACCTTGCTACACAAGCAAATTACTAATTCTCACGCCGGAGAGTACTAACAAGGAGCACCCCCCACCCCTTCCTCCTTGTTACGAGTCACGGTGTGTTTTCCTTGTGCAGGAGACAGATCAGCGGACGATCCAGCAACCGATCCTCGGAAACACGGGATTAACTCTACTTGACGAGACCAGTGAATTAACTTCTCTTGGTTAACCACTGTTTCATCAGAGCGCCTAGCGACTTTTTCAATCATGCTTAGAGGTGGTGCATAATTCTGTGAGTTTTGATTTAGGAAGAAGTTTTTTGTCAATTATAAGAAGTTGGGTCCTGTCATTATATAAAAATCCTCTAAACCTTTTAAAATACATACTCAAGAAAATCAATCACCCTCATCTTCCAATATGCTTAATTGTATACATCCAAATATGGAGGTCTTATCAACCTCCTTTTTAAAGATTTTTGGTATTCATTCACATCGAATGTGTTTGGTGGAGGATCTAATGTTAGCTGTTCGTTCATAAGCATCAAATATTCTGCATTTGTTGCATAATTGTTGTGAAATAATACGTAAACGAAGTAGTGGAATCTTAATTCTTTATTATTAATTCACGAATTTCAATCTTAGTGCTTACATTTGATATTAGATTAGGTGTTCATGTGGGTTTGTTGACTTTGACTTTCAAGTGTTAGGTTCTGGTTTACATTGTGAAATTGGCACAAAAAAGAGGGATGGAAGGTAGTAATGGACGGTGGAAGGAGTGTTTGAGTGTTTATGATAACAAGTTTGGGTAGAGTTTGAGTGATCGATCAAGGTGGGCACCTGATGCATCGATTGATCTTTTGTAAACTTTTGGTTATGTTGATGATTTGAAGGTAAGTTGGGTTGGTGGAACACTGCAGAGGCGTCTCTGAGAATTCACGTACCCTGTTCGAGCTTGAAAAAATGTGCCCTTCCGTTATGTTTTGTTATTGTTAAAAAAAAAAAACAAATTAGTATTGGGTTCAATAAACCTAATTTTAAGTTGGCTAAATTCTAAACCATAAAAAATGATTTGTAAATGGGCCTATATTGGAAGTGGTATGTGTTTACTATTTAAAAAAAATAACATATTCATATTGGATTTTTTTTTTAAATCGCATGCCCATCGAAATCATGGGCCTTGTGTGGAAGTCCTCCCCGCACACCATCAAAGCCTCCCATGGAACACTGTTTTGTGACTTGGGTATGTTCGAAGCCTCATATACTTAGCTGCAGGCTGAAAACCAACCTACACTACTTTATATTTTAGTTTTTGAGAACTAAAGTACTTAAGTACATCAAACGTTAACCAACACACAGGAGGATTATAGCAAAGAGTTTTGAGGAGAAGAAGACTGATCTCCAAGCTAAAGTTCTTGAAATCTATGAGGCTTCAAGTGCCGAAAGTAAGGTAATTAAATCTGTTACCTTTGTTTAACAAAAAACATCTAATTAATAATTAAAAGAAGTTAAATTATGTTATTTAATATAAACGACAACGACAGTCATAATTTAACTCAATTATTGGAGTTTGGTTTGGGTCTATACCAAAAACAAACTATAATTTTCGAGTTTTCAAAAAATCAAAACTGAACCGTTGGTCATTAGTTATTCATTTCCGGTTTGCTTATTTCTCATCTTTCTGTCATCTCTAGGCAGTGGTGAAGGAACGCAAGGAAGGCTCCTTGAAAAAGGTTTCTTTGGCAGTTGAAAATTGTTATTTGCAGAACTCTCCAAAATAGGTAAATCTTCTTGACACGTCTGATCAATTTGATCAAAATTTAAGGTGGTGGCTACATTACTTTTCCTTCTTTTTAGAATTTCCGGGGTCTTAACCAGCTTATGAATACGAAGTGATCCAATTACATGGTATTTAAAAACACGACGTAATATCCTTGAAAACTTAACAACCAGACAATTACTTATGAACCTCATTGGTTTTGTTGAAGAATTTATGGTAAGACAAATAATTAAAACTAACTTGGTTGCTGCAAATGTGGTACCTTAGCAGCCCCCGGTCTTCCTTTGGAATAATTGTGCCATCCCAGAGTTTAACATGTTTTATGGCGTACTATGATGGGGAAAATATCAACATTGGCAAAGCGAGGTATTAGACCATCCGTAGTGGGCGTAGTGGGGCAGTATTTGCCCAAGGGTTCCTTTACCACTACACATAATCTTATGGTGATTAGAAATCCCTACCCTAATTGTGGAACTATAGAAGAAACAGCAGATTACATTTTGGCAACATGTTTTATTTGGCTAAATCACTCAAGCGTTCATCTTCTACATTTACTGCAAAAAAGGGATTTTTGATCCTATGTATACGAAAAATTCCTGTGCCACCGCAACGCTCTTGCAAATATACTAGTTAAATCTAAATTGCATTGCAGTAAATGATAATAGTAATAAGTTTACCACCGTACAATTAATTAAAATAATAGATAAATATGGCGGCAGGGGTGTAAAAACCATGCCAAAGAGAACCAATGCCACACCACGGCCAACGACTACTAACACCGGAAAAGCTCTTATAAAAAATGCAATAAGAAACGAAAAAATAAAACTGAATAAAAAGAAAAATAAACATAAAAACGTTCAACCATATATGTGACATGTAAAACGTAGAAAACAATAACTAATTCGATTTAGGATCCACATGATGCGATGGGGTTGTTAAATGGGAATAAATAAGCATTAAAATGTTTAACCACACACGCACGTTACGGCGTGTTAACTCGTAATATTAGACCAAAAACGTAAAATGAAAAATTTGTAAAAGATGAAAAGTATAGGGACCAATGTCGAAAGTATTGGTTTTAAAAAAACAATTAAAGATTAAAAAGGCCAAGTGGTGTAGAACCAAGTACACCAAAGTTACAACTAACAATGTAACACAAAGCTCTAAATTTATATATAGTTATAGAACGTAAAATGAAAAATTTGTATATAATGAAAAGTATAGGATCAAAGTTGAAAATGAAAAAGTGTTGTGTTAAATTGTTAAAGATGTAAAAGTAACGTGGATAAAAAAAATTAAGATAAAAAAAACAACTGAGATACAACCAAATATGCCAAAGTTACAACTAATAATAATGGAATGACATAATGGATTGTTACAAAGACATAATGGATCATAAAATGTACATAACGCCGAGGAAAATATAACACAATGTCTAGCAACATGACACAATCTCGGGGGAAAAGACACAATAAATAGCAAAAGAGTCATGACGAATAAAAACACAATGCCAAATTAAAAGAAACAATGATTTGAAACAAAAATTCTAAATTGTATAAAACCTTCAGACACATGTTAAGGCTTAAAGATGACAATTAATTACAAGTCATCTCGTAGAACATAAAGAATGACTAGTCTTTATTCTTTGCTTCATGTAGACTTAACGGTGAAGATGGTTCGAACCACAGAAAGAAAAAATATGGATGATTTCAGCAAACAGAGCAGTAGAACTCCATGGACAAATGAAATAAGTACGCTTCAAAATCAATATTTTTTTTTCTGGGCCAGTAACCATTGAAATGGCTATCCAGTTCCCACTGTTGAGTGTAAAATAAACGTTCCGGGGCAACTTCCTTGCATACATTCTGTTTATCATACTTGCAGCTTCAGAGCTTCTTCATATGACCTGTCCGCAGAAAATGTTATCAGCAGTATCTCCTCAGGAGGAACCTATCTGCAGAAACGTATCGCTAGGATGCTATGTACATGAATTTCTAAATTGAATGAACTAGTTGTTGAGATTACAATACAGTGAAAGCAAAAGTTACAATTAAAATGAAAGTCTTGCTAATTCATACAAACAAATAAGGTAAATTTAGATAGTGGGAGAAATTGATGAACCACTTCCTCCATGAATTTCTAAATTGAACCAACTAGTTGTTGAGATTACAATACAATGAAACCACTTCCTCCATGATTGAACCAATTTAACTCTGCTCTGGTTTACATTCAGATTTTTGTTATTTGCTTCAGGAAGACATGATGGTAAAGATGGTTTGAAGCATAGCAAGAACAAAAAGGACGATTCCAGCAAATAGTGCAATCATACTCCATGGACTATTGAAATAAGTACGCTTTAACTTCACAATCTTTCTGGGCCAGTAACCTTTGAAGTGGCTATCTAGCTGTTCCCATTGTTCAGTGTAATAGAAATGTTCAGGGGCAAGTTCTTTGCATATCCTGTTTATCATATTTGCAGCCTCTTCATTTGAACCTATATGATTGACGATAATTTTTGATGTCACCAACTTGGCAATGTCCTCATGAGTATCAATTAGCATATCCATCGCTCTGGCATATGACGTGACATATGGATCAACTACATATGATTGCTCGTATGCAATGAGATTCCTTAAAACCAACTCTGTAAAATCATCAATACACAATGTCGACATCGTGAGTGTAGGCTTGTTGAAAATCCAAAAAAGGCTTGAACAATACCTAGACATTTTTACTTCCATGGCCAATGGCCATTCCGCATCGTGGTTTGGCTTAAAGATTACTCCTGCCCTGTCAAGTTCTATAACCGAGTGGATTGTTGAACTTGGAAAACCTGATGAAATTTCATGTCTAGGCTGGTAACAGTGATGTAAGTAGCCAAGAATATGATCATGATTGGTATTTGAGCTTCTATCGCCTACTTTTATCTTTCTTTGGAAGAGGTTAGCATATTTCAGAAGTGGCTGGATAAAATCGGTAAGAGGTAGACGCTCTTCAAATTTATAAATAATGCACCCATATATGCCTTCAAGAACAAAAAAAGGGATTTGATTTTCTAGCAGCACCAGGTCATAAGGTATATACTGGTCTTGCAATCTTAAGTTGGTACCTGAAAATTTCTTCATTTTAATATCGTGAATAAATTCAAGTATGAAACAAGCATCCATAACCATCATTTTAGCAAGTTCGATGTCATTATAAGACTTTGAGTCAGCATAACATCCCCGGATTCTCTCTATTATAGATGCCACCTTCAGCACACATGCAGCTAGTGTTTGTGCTAATGGGGGTCCTGAACGAGACAATAGATCATGCACAAAAGCAGCTTTGCGCACTTCAAATTGTTGCAGATTTTCATCTTTTCTGTGTAGTGGTCCAATAGAGACCACCCGTGGCTTGAAAGAACTTGCGCTGAGATTTTGGAGGGTACTAGGAGCCATGTATATAAATGGTGAAAATTTGTTGGCTACCTTCTTTTTTTCACCCACACAATCAAGAAGACCTTGGTAGGCTTCATTAACGATTTCTTCTCGGTGCTTCATATCCATGTTTTCCATTTGCAGCGTTTAGTTGATCAACAATCTCTGATAGAGGAATTTGTTAGAATAGGAAGCATATATAACATATACAGGAGGTTTATCAAGGAATAATGAATTAATTTTAAAAAACAATTAATAATAATTATCAGTGACTAACTAAAACTAAATTTCAATAAAATTACAAGTAAATTATCTGTGTAGCAAATTCTAAATAACCCTTTTTAAAGAGTTAACAAAATATATTCTTCTTTTTTTGAGAATAATTAAATACGTTAAGAATAAATAATAATTACGTTAAACTAATTACACACTTTTTAAGTAAAAAAACACAACTTTATATACGTTTGTTTGTTTGTTTTTTTTTTTTTTTTTTTTTGAATTTCTCTTGAAACACTTGGTTTACATATGAACCAACTTTCTAATCTCTCTAATTTACATCTTCCAACACTAGTTATGAATGCTTGAAAATGCTAGGTTCACCATTCACACACTTGTTATAGATGCCTGTGAAGGGATAATTATGATTAGGAGACACATGGGTCGGAGACACCTGAAATGGCGGACGTAGCAAAAAAAGTACTCTCTCAACCGATTAGCAGCTCTTTGTCGGATAGAAACTGAAGTACATACTCCTACATCCATAACGTGAAAAGAAATTGTTTAAATTGCAATAGAGCGGATAAACTAGTTTTTATTCACTCTAACATTAGGCTTTAGTCTCGTTTTTTTAGATTCATATAAATCTGCCCCCACAAAAGGTGAGATATGAATACGGGAAACACGTATATTGAAGGTTCAAGTGCTTGTTTGGAACAAATGGTTTGGGAAAATATTGATGAAAAACACGTTGATAAAAGGAAAGGAAAATGGACATGTTTATGTTTTCTATGTGGTAATATGAATATTGGATTTTGGTTATTCGGATTTATGTATTTAGTAATTTCTGTTTTAATTTATGTATACCGAACTAGATTCAGTGGCACACCGTACCGGATCGTACCAAAATGAACATACCCCTCTTCGTACCGAAGTCGTCCAATCTAGCGAATCACGAACCCGGACCGCATACCCGAGCTGGAGCGAAATGCAAACTAGGTGGCTATGATTAGGATGACTATCTAGAAAGTTTAAATGGATTAAAAATAATTCAAGTGCGTTTGAGATATAGTATGGCTTATTTGTTTAAGTAGTTTGAGTTATTGGTAATATTAAAGGGCTGTTTGGCTAAGCTTATTTTAGTGACTTATTTACTTTTTTAAAAGTTAAAAGGTGTTTGGGTTAGCTTATTATGTGAGAGGAATAAGTAAATAAGTCATTCCATTATGACTTATTTGTTTTTCAAATAAGCAAATAAGTTATAAGTAGCCCAAAATAAGCTTAGACAAACAGCCCCTAAATAGGTTTATCTAGTTGGTTATAATATTATTTAAATACAGATTAAGGTGGGTTAGGATTAATATGAGTATCGTATAAACAAATGATTTGGTTTTGAGGTGAGGGAGGGAAACCTGTGTGGAACCTATCGCGTTGAAAAAACGAACTGTTTTTTACTAGTACTGGTTTGGAACCGAATCAATTGCGACTTGATTCATAGGTTTCGTTTTGCAATATCGGTTCGATTCGTTACGACTCGTTACGACACTAGTACGTACAGATACTTGTATAATTTGCGACACCAATGCTGTCACACCCCAACCGATGGCGGAATCATCGGGGCGCGGCACTAGGCGAATCAGATTGCTCAAGAGAATCCATAACAACTATATTGCGATAATATTTAATACATTCGTTATCCCATACTAACAAATAATACAATCACATAAGTTATCACAGATTTCTTGTCCTCTCGAACAATACAAATCCGACAACCTAGAATTTAGTTGAGTTTCTAGACTTCCTAGCTTGATTTGACATAGTCTGCGAGCTAACCTGCAACATACGTTAAAATATTTGTCAATACAAAAGTATTGGCGAGTATACAGGTTTGATAAGTATAGCATAATAGATTAAAAGAGCTGCGAATTTCCACATGCATGAACGTAATACACGACATATATACTCACAAAACTGATACTACCAACTAAGTCCTCGATGCTCGAATGTACGATGGCATAACTAGACCCCGTCGGGCGCAATAGTACTATACTAGTCGTGGTGGGACGTCGCGAGTATAAGTCCTAGCACATATGCAACTAGCATCACGTATATCTATGCATAACAGTTATTCGCAAGTGGTGATGCGATTGATTGAATATTTCGTTTGATAAGTTCGATTTGTTAGAAACGTATGTTACACCCAAAATTCGATTAAAAAGGGGTCAAGTATACTCACAGTGCGTATTTAGCGAGGTTACAACTTGATTGAGTCGGTTGCGAGTACGTCTGTAATGATTCTTGAAGAATAGAGTAAACGATATACGGTTAAGCGAGATTAGCCTTGAAAAGTTACTCATTTGGTGGGACTGTTCTCATCCGTGCGGATTGACAGGTTATCCGTTCGGATGACAAGTCATCCGTCCGGATGACATGTTATCCGTGCGGATAACAGGTTGTCCGTGCGGTTGATATAGTGGTACGTGCGGACGGTGGTGCGTGCGGGTGACATTGTTGTGCGTGCGGATGAGTGTGCGCGCGGGTGACAGCCCATCCGTGCGGGTGACTGGTGCGTGCGGGTGACATCTCATCCGTGCGGGTGACTGGTGCGTGCGGGTGACATGTCATCCGTGCGGACTTGTGTCATCCGTGCGGACTGACCTGTTGTCCGTGCGGACTGACCTGTTGTCCGTGCGGACTGACATGTCTGTCTCGCACTGTTTTCGAGTGTTTAACGGAAGGAATAGGTTCGTTTTTACTAGGGTAGTGTAATTTCGCGCTAACACTTGAAGTTCCGTCAATTCCGACTCGTTCTAACAGCCGGGAATCACCCCGTTCCATCAGATCTGGCCATTCGTGATGGTCCTTCATGGTTAACTCGAAATCGCACAGTTCCTTGGGTAAATACTTAGATTTAGGTGAGACTTGTTACCAAAACATGTGGAAATCACCCGGATCTGAGTCGTTTATAGTGAAATGAGATCCCAATTTGAAGTTCATAAGAACTCTTGGTGACATCACCTCAAAACGCCTCAAATCCGCAGATTTCACGGTTAGAATTTGAGTTTTGAAAGATAGAATGATGTAGAATCGAGTGTAGATTGTAGAAGTACAAGTTTTAGGTTGAAATCTTACCGGAATCGCGAGGAAATCGAGAGAAAAGGGTCTTGGTGCGCGTTTGGTTGAATAGGAGCTGTCACATCACTGTTAAAGTGATGTGACATGGTATTTATAGGCAACAGAGGAGAGGGGAGAGATCTGGCCCGGATAGCCCATCCGTGCGGATGGCCCATCCGTGCGGATGGCCCATGCGTGCGGATGGCCATCCGTGCGCATGCCCATCCGTCCGGATGGTCCATCCGTCCGGATAGCTATCCTGACGTGTCGGACTCCTCCGTTTTTTATCGTTTTAATAGTTTTCGAAGCGCGTACTTTCCATTATTAATTTATATTATCATTATATTAATATTATTATATTTATAAATATCACTAGGGGGTCGTATTTACGTATCCATAATCCAAAGTTTCGATAATTAACAATCGGGTTCTGATTCGAGTATGCGATTATTAGCGACGTTTCACGGCCATCATGAGGGTAGCATAGGTCCTTCCTTGATGTCATCGTGAACGTTATTTCGTGTAGTGCCACAAAGACTGACGGGGTACCGTTTACTCGTATTGTCATCATCGTCATGACGACTGGAGCTACAGCACTCACCCGAGGGTCCTTGTTAGCGTTAATTGTTTACGTTCGACACAGCACGGCCACTGAGGAGGGTAGAATAGGTCCTCACTCAATGCCTCCGTGAGTGTTAGTGTGATAATAGTGTAGTATAGTGGTATTGTACTTCGAAAATATGCGATTATCCTTCGAATAGCGATATATACGATATAGTTACATTATGATCTGAATCTCCGGTGCCAGGCGTAACGAGTATAACGAGTAGTAACAACGCACAAAAGTGCGGGTTGTTACAGTCTCCCCTACTTTAGGAAATTTCGTCCCGAAATTAATCCAATAGGTAGACTTCTAAGAGTTGATCTTGTATAAGTAGCGTTACAAGGAGCGATTGACCGTAAGTTGACAGCGAGAACGTTTCGAATAAGAGAAGTCGACTGTGATAGCGAGAAGGCGACGTAAGACAGAAGTAATAATCCCACGAGTTGGCATTCCAAAGCACCTTGTCTTGTGTAGAATTCGTTAGTCGGATGCGATTGAAATTTGAAAGGTTTCTCATGACGTAGAGTTAACTGAGTCGATCGTTAACCAACGTTACAAGAAGCGTTTGTTTCAGACATTAAAAGGGGATTTAGGGTGAAAATCTTTGGAAATTTTCCTTTTAACGTGGGGTCAGCGGAGTCGATGTTGACCGATGTTGCAAATAAGTTTAAGTTTTAAAACAGTTTTAAGGAATTCGGAAATGAAAACAAGGGTTACGAAAACTCTCCTATGACATGGGTCCAAGCTGAACTCGATGTCGAACCAATGTCTTAAGAAGGATTTTGTTTTGACGTTGCAAAAGTTTTAAGGAAAACTGGGCTTATGGAACTTTTCTTGGACATGGAGTTAAGCTGATTCGATGTTAACTCCACGTTGTGAGAAAATTCCACTTGTCCACTGGTTTTAAATCAAAAATTTTATAAAAAGACGTTTTAAATCAGTACAGAAGGTAGTTAATCACCGAGCCCCACTTGGCACTTTCCCACGAAAGTTTGTTAATATGTTTAAAACACTTATATATAGGAAGTACCAGCGGCGTATCCACCATGCTTTGCCCATACTACTTCTGTTTCGTGAGGCAGTGTCAGGTGTGCCGATATGACATGGATAGAATTGCGTTTACTCGGCCCAATCGATAGAAAGTCGGACCGAGCATAAGATAGGATCGAATAGATTAATCCAGCGAGTTGATAAGCGAGAAGCGAATAGCGCGTTTTCGATTAGATTCCTCATTAAACCCACATGGCACGTTTCCACGAGAGTTTGCTAACATGGCGAAACACCATGCTTAACCAGGTTAGTTTGCCTCGTGAAGCGGTGTCATGTGCACTAGTTTCACATAGGCTGCAATGAACACCGAGCGAGCGGTAAGCGGTAGAGTATACACGATAGGCGATCAGCGATTAGGTGATTTAGCGGATAATACAAACACAACACTAGCAATGATGGCGATGATAATCGAGTTACGATAAGCGGCAGTTGTTGCGTGCAAGCGATGAAGGTATACGGTTTGATTTTGATTGATTAACACCACAGAGTTTGACTAACATTAGACCCCACATGGCCTTTTTCCACGAAAGGTCGCTGATATGACTAAAACGCCCTGCTTTAGTCATATGAGTTTCATCTCGTGAAGCGAGGTCATGCGTGCTAACTTAACACGAATATCACAGATAACGGTAGGCGATAGCGATAGATTGATACACAGCAAATGATATAGGCTCACGTGATCAGCGATAGAGGTTGCGAGATACACAAGGTAAGCGATTGCGATTAGTCGAGTTCGATTCTTGTTTCGAATAAGCTTAACGTTTCGTTATGACGCATCACGGGTATCGAGGAGGGTAGAATAGGTCCTCACTCAACAATATCGTGAGCGTTTATTTGCTTGATTGAGATTCGTTGCAACAGACTTACGACCAGTCTTGCGTCGATGCAATTTTCCTGCGAGGTAGACTCCCCAGAGTCCATCGATGAGGCGATTGCATTGCGTTTTGCAGACTTACGACAAGTCTTGCGATGATACGGTTTGTTACGCCTTGCGATTGAGTGTAGTGTGTTGAAAATAATCACAATAGTATAATAGGTCTAATAACGTTCAACTCCACGTGGCACTTTCTTCACGGAACTTCGGTAGTATGGTAAGGCATTCCTCGCCCGACCCCTACTACTTTCATCCCGTGTTTTGGTGTCACCTTTTGTCAAACGCTATGGCACTTTTAGAATTTACTACGATCACCGTGCACTGAACCAAATAATCCCGTGTGCACCCGCGATTAATCGTTCCTTGCACGTTTATCGTACCTCGTTCTAAAAGTGTAGTGAGGGTAAAACACATTATTTCATGATATAGTATATAGTATATAGTACGTGTGCGAATCTAGTCTAAGTGCGACAATTAGAGAGTGAAAGAGAGTACGAGGGCAACATTGAGTAATAGAGTAGGTTCGAAACTTAAAAATTAACGTCGAAAATCGTATCATTACAACTTTATCCTACGCTTGCTAGATACTTGATGCTGAAGGCTTTTGCTGGAGTTGTTGTTGTTGTACTTAAGTTCATGGTTCGATGCGGCAGTTGCGGGTGAAGTGACCGTAACGATTGCAGTTATTGCAATAGCGACAGTCAGCCCCAACTGGATGATGATAGGTACACGAGTAACACTGAGGATGAGCCCCAGTGTAAGCTCGTTTTGGAAACATCGGAACTGCTTGAAGAGGTTTCGGTTGAAGCGGTTCGGTTGTTGATGAGCTCGGACTTGATGTCTTTCGCTTGCGGCTGGGTTTGTCGGTGTCTTGCGAAGAGATGTCGTCGTTGGAGGATTCGTCTGAAGACTCACTTGCAGAGTCTTTGACTGATTTGTCGAAAGATTCGTAGGCAGATTTGTCAGAAGAATCGGCAGCAGATTCGTCTGAAGAATCGTTAGCAGATCCACTAGAAGAATCGCCAGCAGATTTGTCAGAGGATTCGTCAGTAGATTCATCAGAAGGTTCGCCAACATGTTCGCCTGGAGGATTTCTGGCGATTGCTTGATGAGCTTGCTTGACAGGATTTCTTGAAAACAATCCTTCCATGAGTCGTTTGTTGTTGATTTCCGCGGCTAAGCGGTATGTTTCTTCAATGGTAGTTGGTTTTGCAGCTTCGACAAAATCACCCACACACTCAGGCAAGCCACGAATGTACTTCGTGATGGCTTTCACCGGATTGTTGACTTGACTTGGGCAGATTATGCTAAGCTGTTTGAACCTTGCGGTGTAACCAGCATTGTCACCTTCGGTTTGCTTGATTTTCCAGATTCGTCTTCCAGTTTCTGAATTTCATGAGGTGGACAGTACTCTTTCTCCATGAGCTCTTTCAGCTCATTCCAAGAGAGAGCGTAAGCTGTGGAGATCCCACGTTTGTTGCGTTCGGCGGTCCACCAGTCGAGTGCTCGCGATTGAAATACTCCGGTGGCGCAAGTAGTACGGAGACTATCGGGACACCCACTTTGACGAAGGGTAACTTCGATAGAATCGAACCACTGGAGTAGTTGAGTCGCACCTCCTTCACCCGTGAACTCCATCGGGTCACAGGCTTTGAAGTGCTTGTAGAGGAAAGTAGATTTCGACGCTTCCGTCTTGGAGTCTTCCGAGGCTCGAGAGTTGCTGAGAGAGTGCACTTGAGCGGCAATTCGAGGACTAAGCTTACTCACTTCCTTAATCACAAGTGAAGCAATCCTCTTCTCGGCGCTTCGTTTGGCTTTCCTCTTAGCTACTCGTCTCGAGGTAAAGTTGTTGGAAGGCATCTAGACAGGAAGAGACTTGGAGTGAGATTCGATCATAATGATTTTCGAGTTTTGCGTTGCGATTGAGCGCGTTCAAAACTTGGTGCGATAGTATAGTAGTAATACGAATCACATAGGAGCCACATAGGAAACACGAAATTCCTAAGTTCTCACACAATGACTTGTTTGTTTATACGTATATATATATATATATATATTTATATAGATGTAATTCGAATTCATGCACATATAGGTCGATTTAGCATAAGCGAGAACGCGTCGAAGTGAGAAAACGAGAGCGAATGCGATAGATTATGCATTGGTTTTGTCGCGAACATTCGGATTTCGTTTTAGACTGCGATGGCTGTGCGAATCGTGCGTTTATAAAGTAGGGAGTAAAAATCGTTATATCGAGAAATCGACAAAGCGTAAAGTTTCAAAGCGTAAATAAGTTCCAGCCAGTTGTAAAATTGGTTGTTCGTACGATAGACTACCTTGGGTGTTTAGGCGTCGACTACCCAAGGTAATCCAACTATATCCAACCAGCTCGTGCACGCGCGTTGACTTAGAAGACTCCATGCTTCCACTGGGATGCAGCTCCTGGCATTCGTCTTCCTAGTCATCGTGTGACCTGAGTTATCGAGATAGTCGAGTCCTTGGTGAGAGCTTTTGAAAACCAGTTTATAGGGAGTGGAACGGCTCATTAAGGTACGGGTTTCACCCCTGACTTAACAGTTTCGTTCCTAATTGTGGCTATGCTCTTCGAATAAATCCGTGAGTTCCACTAGATTTAGAAATGGAGACTTTTGTCGAGATGTGGATGTCACTCCTAACTCGATGAAGAGTTCTCGTGCTAGAAAGATGCGCTGAGTGAGCAATCCTATCGAGAGTTCTTGGTTTTAATACCTGGTCTCGACTGGATCGCTCGGTTTTGTTATGCGAGTATTTTCGAAAACACGTGTATTGTGTCGGCCTTAGGAAAGGATAAGTAGTATTTCAGCCTTAGGAAAGGCTCCTTCGTGTGAAGTTGTAGTATGCGGTGTTCACACAAAGTTGTAGCTTTTTGCAATTTCGATCGAGAGTATCAAGTAAGCCCAATACAAACCCCACTGGGTTCGTACGAGTCGGCCTGTTGGTACTTAGACTATAGACTAGGTCATTTTCTAAGACGTCGACCCGGACTAGGTCGAGTCTGACCTAATTCCCTATAGTTATGGCTCTGATACAAATCTGTCACACCCCAACCGATGGCGGAATCATCGGGGCGCGGCACTAGGCGAATCAGATTGCTCAAGAGAATCCATAACAACTATATTGCGATAATATTTAATACATTCGTTATCCCATACTAACAAATAATACAATCACATAAGTTATCACAGATTTCTTGTCCTCTCGAACAATACAAATCCGACAACCTAGAATTTAGTTGAGTTTCTAGACTTCCTAGCTTGATTTGACATAGTCTGCGAGCTAACCTGCAACATACGTTAAAATATTTGTCAATACAAAAGTATTGGCGAGTATACAGGTTTGATAAGTATAGCATAATAGATTAAAAGAGCTGCGAATTTCCACATGCATGAACGTAATACATGACATATATACTCACAAAACTGATACTACCAACTAAGTCCTCGATGCTCGAATGTACGATGGCATAACTAGACCCCGTCGGGCGCAATAGTACTATACTAGTCGTGGTGGGACGTCGCGAGTATAAGTCCTAGCACATATGCAACTAGCATCACGTATATCTATGCATAACAGTTATTCGCAAGTGGTGATACGATTGATTGAATATTTCGTTTGATAAGTTCGATTTGTTAGAAACGTATGTTACACCCAAAATTCGATTAAAAAGGGGTCAAGTATACTCACAGTGCGTATTTAGCGAGGTTACAACTTGATTGAGTCGGTTGCGAGTACGTCTGTAATGATCCTTGAAGAATAGAGTAAACGATATACGGTTAAGCGAGATTAGCCTTGAAAAGTTACTCATTTGGTGGGACTGTTCTCATCCGTGCGGATTGACAGGTTATCAGTCCGGATGACAAGTCATCCGTCCGGATGACATGTTATCCGTGCGGATAACAGGTTATCCGTGCGGTTGATATAGTGGTACGTGCGGACGGTGGTGCGTGCGGGTGACATTGTTGTGCGTGCGGATGAGTGTGCGCGCGGGTGACAGCCCATCCGTGCGGGTGACATGTCATCCGTGCGGACTTGTGTCATCCGTGCGGACTGACCTGTTGTCCGTGCGGACTGACCTGTTGTCCGTGCGGACTGACATGTCTGTCTCGCACTGTTTTCGAGTGTTTAACGGAAGGAATAGGTTCGTTTTTACTAGGGTAGTGTAATTTCGCGCTAACACTTGAAGTTCCGTCAATTCCGACTCGTTCTAACAGCCAGGAATCACCCCGTTCCATCAGATCTGGTCGTTCGTGATGGTCCTTCATGGTTAACTCGAAATCGCACAGTTCCTTGGGTAAATACTTAGATTTAGGTGAGACTTGTTACCAAAACATGTGGAAATCACCCGGATCTGAGTCGTTTATAGTGAAATGAGATCCCAACTTGAAGTTCATAAGAACTCTTGGTGACATCACCTCAAAACGCCTCAAATCCGCAGATTTCACGGTTAGAATTTGAGTTTTGAAAGATAGAATGATGTAGAATCGAGTATAGATTGTAGAAGTACAGGTTTTAGGTTGAAATCTTACCGGAATCGCGAGGAAATCGTGAGAAAAGGGTCTTGGTGCGCGTTTGGTTGAATAGGAGCTGTCACATCACTGTTAAAGTGATGTGACATGGTATTTATAGGCAACAGAGGAGAGGGGAGAGATCTGGCCCGGATAGCCCATCCGTGCGGATGGCCCATCCGTGCGGATGGCCCATGCGTGCGGATGGCCATCCGTGCGCACGCCCATCCGTCCGGATGGTCCATCCGTCCGGATAGCTATCCTGACGTGTCGGACTCCTCCGTTTTTTATCGTTTTAATAGTTTTCGAAGCGCGTACTTTCCATTATTAATTTATATTATCATTATATTAATATTATTATATTTATAAATGTCACTAGGGGGTCGTATTTACGTATCCATAATCCAAAGTTTCGATAATTAACAATCGGGTTCTGATTCGAGTATGCGATTATTAGCGACGTTTCACGGCCATCATGAGGGTAGCATAGGTCCTTCCTTGATGTCATCGTGAACGTTATTTCGTGTAGTGCCACAAAGACTGACGGGGTACCGTTTACTCGTATTGTCATCATCGTCATGACGACTGGAGCTACAGCACTCACCCGAGGGTCCTTGTTAGCGTTAATTGTTTACGTTCGACACAGCACGGCCACTGAGGAGGGTAGAATAGGTCCTCACTCAATGCCTCCGTGAGTTTTAGTGTGATAATAGTGTAGTATAGTGGTATTGTACTTCGAAAATATGCGATTATCCTTCGAATAGCGATATATACGATATAGTTACATTATGATCCGAATCTCCGGTGCCAGGCGTAACGAGTATAACGAGTAGTAACAACGCACAAAAGTGCGGGTTGTTACAAATGCGCGTGCGCGCATGCTGGGGTGGGGGTAATTATGACAAGTAAGAGATACATTTAGCTTTAACTCTTTTAGATTGGTTTCAAGTACCATTATAAGAACTAAATTATACTTGGTTTTTATTTTGATATCATTAATATATATTTTATTTTTTACAAATTTATTAACCTACTATGTTAGGAACCCGCATATTACACGGTTTAAATAAACACAATAATTATTAAGTAGTTAATAATGAACATTTAGTTATTATAAGACGATATTATGAAATAAATTTGATTGACTTTTTTAGTTAACTTTTTTAAAATAATAAACATAATACAAATGGGTAAAATAAGAGAACTGGAAAAAGGAATTTTAGGTTTACAAAATTATGATACGTGACACAACGGGTTACTTATTTATTAGGTATAAACAATTTACAAATGCTTAATATTGATTAGTAAGTAGCGATATTCATAATGAATCCTAGAACGATCCCCGTTCAACCTACATGTATCTACGATTAATAGACTTATAATTAACAAATTGCTAAACAAGTCTTAGTCATTGCTAAATATAAGTTGCTATTAGGGTATACGGTGTGGGCGGCAAAGGGGTGCGGTAAAGTGGGTTTGCCGCGCGGTAACACCGCCGCCAACCCCCTTTGCCGCGCGGTGATCTTTCTCATAGGTGACCTGATACCGAATCGGTGAAGGGAGGGAAGGGGAGAGAGAGGGGGTGTGTGTGGTGGGGTCTATGTCATCTCAACCAATCACACATTTTTTTTAAATAGTTTACCAATTCATGAAGTGTCTAACCATTGCCAACACTTTTGAGCATAGTTTAAACAATTAAGGTTGAATGACATGACACACTCTCATTGGTTGATTTTGAATTTTACCACTTTCAAACGTATAACCACTCCCTACACCCTTAGTTTATGAAGTAAACCTTGCCAGAGTACCAAAATTTATTCTCGAGTTAATTACATAGTTAGTCCCTGTGGTTTGCACAAAATAACATACTTAGATACTAAGGGTCTGTTTGGTATGGGGTAATGGAATGAACGAAGGAATGGAATGGATGAGGTAATGGAATGGACGATGGAATGCAATGGATCATTACCATTCCATGTCTTGTTTGGTTACCATGTGAATGGAATGAACTATTATTGTGTATTGTTCGTTAGGCAAGAAAAAAAGAGTAATAAAATTAGCGGTGAGTGGTGGTGGTGGTCGGTGGTAGTGATTGTGGGTGGTTATAGGTGGCGGTGGTGGGTGTCGGCGGCGCGATGGGTGGTGGTGGTAGCGGCGAGTGGCGGTGCGGCGGTGACGACGAGTGGTAGTGGCGACATGGTGGCCGTTGGTGGTGGGTGGCAGCGAAAGTGGTGGTTGGTGGCGGCGGCGGTGGTTGGTGGTGGCGGTGGCGGTGGTGGTGGCGTCGACAATGTTGGTGGGCGGCGGCGGCGAGTGGCATTGGCGGTTGGTCGCAACTGTGGGTGATAACGGTGGCGAGTGGGTGGCGGCGGCGGCAGTGACTGTCGGGGTGAGGTGGTGGTGGGTGGCGGCGATGGCGTCGGTGGTGGTGGTGGGTTGTGGTGAAGGTCGTGGGTTGTGGTGTTGTTGATGAATGGTGCAAGAGGGGATGAAATGGGAAAAAAACATGGGGGGGTGGAAGGAATGATTTTGAGGGAATGGAATGCCTTTTGGAATGGGTGATTCCATTCCATTGACCAACCAAACACTCTTTTCTTCATTCCCTCGAAATCACTCATTCCATTCTACCTCTCATTCCTGTATACCAAACACTACATAATAGTTTAAAATCACATTCTAAGGTATTAACTTTTCAGTTTGTAAAACTTCTAGGGTATTAACATAGTTAGTCCCTGTGGTTTGTACAAAATAACATACTTTGGTACTAATAGAATGTGATTTTAAATCTACAAATAACGTTAATACCTCCAAACGTTACAAAATGAAAAGTTAATACCCTAGAATGTGATTTTAAACTATTAGTACCTAAGTATGTTACTTTGTGCAAACCACAGGGACTAACTATGTAATTAACTCTTTATTCTCATAAAACTATCAAAGCATTCACAGGAGGTTTTATATATTAATCTCGAAAACTATTGAAGCATAGGTTCTTTCTATATATTTGTGAGTGAGTTCTGCATATTTTACGAAGTGGTTGTGAGTGGAAGAGAAAAAAGATAAGACTAAATTATATAAGTATTTTTTTAATTGAAAAATAGAAAGAAAGTATAGTGAGTTTTAGTGTGTTATATTATATTAATAAAAATTAAAAACCTGATCCGAGTGCTCTTGGTTTGCAAATTTAAATTATACAACATAAACTTAATAAAAGATCTAAAATAAAATCTTAAGTGTGGGCCGTTTAAAGATTTTTGTGTCGCTCAAATCATTTTATTATTATAGTGTGGGCCTTACTGAAAAATTAACGTGCCCTGTTTGGCTGTTTTAAAGGAAACGAACAGTGGGGCTTCCCTCATTTGATCCTACGGTGGAACCCCAATGGATGCATGGCAGTCTCCAAAATAAATGCATTGAAATTCAGAAAAAAGTTAAAACCCTACCTGTGCTGATATATTCATATATAGTATCTGGATCCAAGACTTTCAATCATATAATTATTTACATATAAGTATCTTGGTCAAGACAAACTGTTATTTATATGATTTATCAAGATGATTACGTTTATATGATTTAATTATCAAGATGATTACGTTTGGGTTTGTACATTGCTTTATAGCCTAGTGGAATCTTAGAGGTGGAATATGACTTTGAGACTAATAGGTCCTGGTTCGATTCCTACAAGGGAGATTTTTCCCATATTTATTGGGTTTCCTCCTGAATTAGTGTACATGCATTATGCTTAGTAGATATGGATATGATCGGGTGGTTCCGCTGGTGGCACGATTATACTTCAGTGGTTAGTGATCCAAATTTGCCGTTAAAAAAAAGAAAGGATTATGTTTGGGTTTACTTAGGGCATGTTTGGCTAAGATTCTTGAAACAACTTATTGACTTATTGACTTTTTGAAAAAATACAAGCTCTAAAATGATGTTTGACAATGAGGGTGTATGTGGGGGGAAAAGTGACTTTTCCAAAAAGTCACTTCATACTGACTTTTTCAAAAAGTCACTCCATACTAACTTTTTCAAAAAATAAGCACTCCCAAACACATCCATAATTAAAAAAAAAAAAAACAACATATTTGGTTTAAACCTAGCCCTTGATCTTGTAATCTTACACAAACATAAAATCAGTGATCTTGTAATCTTACACAAACATAAAATCAGTCAACTAATATTTATGAATCTTGAAGAGTTTACTGGGTTTTGCTTGAACCATATATGGAATGCATGCACGCACGCATTGTAGTAGAAACAATAACAATGTAAGAAGACAAGATACGACAGCAATAGACAAGAAAATACCTCTCAATCTTTGCTTGTTTTTGCAGTGACTCGATTTTATTTCTTCTGTAGACTGAATTGTAAAGGAATGAAAAAGAAAAGGATGTGCAGGGTTTATAAATGAAATAGGATAATATGGTAGGCCGAATTGAAGGTGACCAAGTGTAAGGCATATATGATACAAGAATTCAATGATTACTCTTGTTTCGGTAACTTCTATTATAAAAGCAACATTTAGTTAAATATATTTGCTACTTATATTTTAACCGATCTTAGGTGCAGTTTGTGTTTTTAAGAGGTGGTATGTTTACAGTCTGCGGAGCACATCTACAGACATCTCTAAAAGAGGGCTGTTTGTTTTTTAACGTATGTAGACTTCTAAAATAAACTAATAGTGGTGTACGGACGGTGATGGTGGGCGGTGGTGCACGTGGATAGTGAGTGGTGGGTAGTGGACATCGACGGTCGGTGGTGGTGGTGGTGGGTGGTGGACGTGGATGGTAGGTGGAGGTGGTGAACGGTGGTGGTGGACGGTGCTGGACGGTAGTGGTGGTTGCACTACAAGAAATGTGAGCAATAGGGGCGACTCTTTTAGCGACGATGGGGGTATTAGCGGCGACATGCCCTTGGATCCGTGTGTTTGTTGCTGGGTTAATACTGGTCGTTGATATGCGGTGTGATCAATGGCTAAGGTTTTATCAGAGAAGGCGGGGTTTTTCCCTCCCTCCCCAGGGTCACTTTTGCTCAATCTCCCCAAAATTCACATTTACATCAAACACTACCAACCTCCAAAATCACACTACGAGCTCCAATCTCACCACTATACGAAACCCCACCGGACGAAACTCCACCGGACGAACACCATACGAAAACCAGACGAACCAAAGCTTTTATTAATTCCCACCACCGGATAAACCCCCTTAAGGTTATACCTATTTTTTGGTTACTAATACTGGAACATTTTGTAATGTGAACATCACTTTTAGAAAAAAAATCTTTAGTGTACATTAACATATTGTAGGAGATGAGGATATTGTTGTGCTATTATAGATATATAAGGACTAACAGCTGTACTTGTATATTACTGTATCAAAGTATCTTTTTTGAACTACTATTTGTTCTTTTACGATTCCTAATCTATGTAGTAACATTTGTTTTCATTTATATGTTTTAAGTCTCTAGTATCGTCAATGTTTCTTCTGCCACCAATGTTTCATCAGGTAAGTTTTTATTTTTATTACTTTCTCTTAATCGTTTGCTATTAAAGTTATGATGGTGAAATAAGAACTCTTGTTGTCGGTGTTTTCAGTTTGTTTTCTTTTATTGGGATAAAGAACCTTGTTATAAGCAATTCATCTACAATTTTAGGTTCTGTTGTTCCAAGTTTAGAGGTGGAATTTAATTTCTTGATATTTTTAATTGTAGTGTCCATGTCAGCCAGGAGGTACTGAATGCGGCTACTATGTGATGAAGTTCATGAAGGAGAAAGTTTACGAAGGAGTTGAAATACTTGACAATAATAATGTAAGTTTAGTCATATTTTAGTCTGTGTATTAGATAAATATGTACTTATATATCCAAACAAATGCTTAAATTCATATATTAGGATTAAATTCTAATTTTTAAGATTTATTTTATTTAATTGTTTTCTCAGGTTGGGAAAGGAGTAGAGGAATATTCGGCTGCGTATATGTATGGCATTCGCGAAGATTGGTCGACTTATGCGGTTACCTCTATTTTTAAGTGACAAATCGTATTTTAGATGTTGACGATGTATTGACAAACAATTCTTTTTTTTTTCTTAACGTTAAAATATTTGTAGTATACTTGACAAAGGATTATGTAATGGATTGTTTGGATATATATATATATATATATATAGGTAGAGGATCCTGTAAAAAGTGCTCAAAGTGTGAGAAGTGTATTATAACACTATATATAATACTATATAACACCATATAAACACCGTATAACAATATGTAACACCATATAATACCATATAACACTTTGTAACACTATATATCATTATATAACAAATATAACACTATAGGTTGTCTGATAGCATGTCTATGATAGATGTATAGTGTTATATTTGTTATATAATGATATATAGTGTTACATAGTGTTATATGGTATTATATGGTGTTACATATTGTTATACGGTGTTTATATGGTGTTATATAGTATTATATATAGTGTTATAATACACTTCTTACACTTCTCACACTTTAGGCCCTTTTTACACTATCCTTACCCTATATATATATATATATATGTGTGTGTGTGTGTGTGTATGTGTATTTGTTTTATGGAAAAGATTTATTGTTTTTGTTATTATACATGTATCCAGGACAAATTAGTAATTTTATAAAAAAAATTAAACAATTAAAAGCATGACACGCGTAAATGAATGTCATACGTATGTGTCATAAATGTTTGTCATGAACTTGTGTCATTAAAAAATGTCATAAAATGAGTGTCATTAAAATGTGTCATAAAATGAGTGTCATTAATGTGTGTTACGAATGCGTGTCATTAAATATGTGTCATAAAAACATGACACACAAATGCATGTCATGTTAATTTTATGACTCCTCAATCAACTACACGCTTTTGCGTGTCATAATTACCATTTTATGACGCACAATGTGCGTCAAGAAATGTGTATTTTCTAGTAGTGTTAGTTTAATTTTTCATCTTGTTTTTTAGCAACTGGAATTAGGTTGAAGTGTTTGATTTGTGTATTTGAAAGGAATGTTAAGTTGCAGGTGAATAGGAAGTTGAAAAGTCATACTAATTGTTGGCCATGATAATATAAACTAACTGTTGGTCTGGATTTTCATGTGTAGTTAGATTTTTTACTTTTTATTTTTTTGCGATTTCATTTTAGATCTTTGATTTTATTGAATAATTGTGTTGGCAAGGGATGTACGAGACATTAAAATCTTATTTTTATGTTAATCATAGTTGACATATGTTTTAGAAATGTCCAGGTCCTAGTGTCGTTCAAATGTTACAATTATTAGGGTATTAACATATATGTCCAGGTCCTTTGTGCTGAGAAAAGATGTGGTTATCTGGTTGTGCTCGAGCACAAATTCATGATTTGGGGCGACAACCTTACATGATATCATGTAATGTACTCTTCTATACATATTTTCTCCTAAAGTACCAGAATTTAGGTTTAAAATTGTGACTTGCTTAACCTAAAAAAACTTGGGCTTAAATACAACTCATGAAAGGCTTTAATTTTAGACCTTCTGCTTGGCCCATTGGGTCTGGGTTACCCGCTGTACAACACTTGTCTTATGCAGCCTGAGCACAAGAGCATGGATCAAACGGGTAAGTTTCTACTCGTTTGACAAATAAATAACTCAAATCGACATGCTCATAATTAAACGGGTTAAAATCGTCACTTCTAATTGTGAGCTGGTTTTTTATCCAGATGATGGCAACGATCATGACACAGATATGATGGTAGATGATGGTAGCGATCAGGAAGATCATTCGGTTGCTGAAAACATAGTGAAGCACAATGGAGTTGCAGATAAATATGACATCGGGGAATACGGGGACTTTCTTTCAAACAATGTTTCATTTAATTGGTTGTTTTATGTTTGACTTAAAGAAAAATTCGAACTAGTTAACGTTTATGTACTTTTATGGCGTGTTGTGAGTAAAAATGAACCCAGATGGTGACGTTTGTGATGTTTATCCTTATGTTGATTGTGTTTATTTAGTTTTTTTGAGTCATGAACCCGAAATTGGCAGACTTAAATATGAAAAAACTGGAAAATAAAAAAAAAACACTTTTAGCAGCGACAAAAGTCGTCGCTATTGAGGTAGACCATTAGCGACGATATATTAGCAGCGACATCTCTCGCCGCTATTGAGTCAACCTTTAGCGTCAACAGGTACCAATAGCGGCGACTTGTGGAGCAATACCGGCCAACCTTTAGCGGCGACCCTTTAGCGGGGACATAAAGGGTCTTTAGCAACGACATATGTCGCTCCTATAGCCCCGTTTTCTTGTAGTGTTGGTAGACGTGGACGATGGGTGGTGGTGGTGGATGGTGGACGTGGACGGTAGGTGGTGGTGGTGGACGGTTGTGGAAGACGGTGGTGGTGGTGGGTGGTAGTGTTTAACCCTCTACAGACCTTAGAAGATCTTAAAAGTGGTTGACCAAGTATACACCAAAAAGAGCCCACACAAATGTTTTTTAATGAACCGTATTCGAAAAAATAAACAGTTTGCAGACGATAATGTATGCGCGTGGTCTGTGCGGCGCAGAAAGAAGAGCATCTGCAAATCTCTTTTAGAAAAACAAACACCACCTTAATGTTTTTAGTTTGCAAAGTACAATACCGGCGAAAGGAATATGAATTATATTATGTATTAAATATAGGCAAAAATGATTATTAATCTCTTCCTACTTATTTCGAAATTAAAAAAAAAAGTTAAAAATAAAGAAAACATTATTTACGATTGTATCAATTTATAGGTTTCAGCCTTAGTGTTTAAAAATCACATTGAATATTTTTTGGGTACATTACTTTTTGAGTTCATGTGTTTTAGTGGTTTTAAGTACTTGATTCCAAAATCAAAAAGTTTAATGCCCTAAGTCCCTATAGCCACTTTTCTTAACCATTTGAGTCCAAATTTCTAACACAGGTTGGACCCCCATCGAAGAAAGTCATAACGTGATGCCCCTTTTAACCAATTTTGAGGCACGAAGGCGCGGCGTCCTTGCTGGGATTGGTAAGTGTGTTTTAGGATATCCTTTTCATCCTGCTCCACAACCTTTCCTCACTTGCCTTTTTGGTTGCAGGTACCCCACTCGTAACATCCTCTGGCTTTGAGAGTTCTTTGTTTCCCGCTCTAACTATTGGAAGTGAGAAGGCAACTGTCGCCATTAGCGTCGTTGTTACCAGCTTGGCTGCCACGTCTGTCGTGTCTACCACCGGGACTTCTATTACCCTGGCGGTCAATTCTGGCCCCATATTGACCGAGGTTGTAGTTATTACAACCACTGCTGCTCTAGCCGTTGCTCCCTTGGTACCTTTTAAGGTTCTCCCTGATCCATCCTCAACATCAAGTCGAAAGAAAACTGACCCTGCTGCAACGCCGCCCGTCATCACCACACCTGTCAGTTTACCTTCTTCGTCTTATGAATTTTCTAGTGATAGAGTCGTGAGTCATGATGAGGCAGCGGGATCCAGTGGTGGGTCACGTGATGAAACACCTCATATTGAAGGTCTATACCTGCCGACCATCACCTGGGACCTGCGGATGACTGATAAGCCATACAAGCCCCGCTGGAAGGTCGCCGAATCCACCTGTCTCATATATCCACAAGTAATGAACCACTGGGTGGATCATGCCTTCCCTCTGGTGGAGGTGTCTTATGTAGAGGGTCAGGATTCTGGGACGCTGTTAGATTCCACCTTGGCTGATGTCGTAGCCGGGGTGAAAAGGATTACAGAGATCAAACACCGATGGGGTCAGGATAACCGTGAACTACTGCAGAGACGTCACACCGTGCAACAGATGATGGACGACCTTCAACGGCGAGACGGCCTTCTGGATGCTGCTAAGGCCCGGGAGTCTCGTCTCCTTGCCGAAAAGCTGAAAGCCGAAGAATACTTGAAGTGGGTAACTTCGAATCTTGCTGAATAACGTGTGACATGGGCCCGGGACATTCAAGAAAAGGAGAGGGTGATAGCTCACGCATTGAAAGTCCAAGGGGAGCTGGAAAGAAACGTTGTAGAAGCGGCAGAGAAGGTTCATGTCTTGACCTCTCAGGTTGCCTAGCTAAATATTGATCATGAATTCGTGTCACGGGTTCAGGAGTGGCATCACGCTCTGATGGCGGAGATGGAAGATACCAGGCTAAGGCTGAAGAAACCGCCCAAAAGTGTGATGAACTGTTGGTGCAACAGTCTAAATTGCAGCGTGACCTGTATTGTGAAAAATCTCGTCGTACTGAAAGCGAGAATGTGATGAACCAGGCATTGGCCGAGGCACAAGAACTGTTTACTCAACTTGCTGCACTTAGAGGAGAAAAAACCTGGTGGGTTAACCATGGCGTGATATCCTGCTTTGAGTTTCTTAGGCGATCTCCACATTTCAGTAGTTTGTTGGATAATATGGCGACGACGGCGTACGAGACTGGTCAACATGATGGAAGGCACGCCGTTTACTCGGAGTGCGGTCGGTTGGACTTAGTTACCGAGGAACTACAGGCAACCACTACTTATGCTTCAGCTTGTACGACGGAGACTCTTTCCGCTATGGCTAATGATCCTCTCCCCGAGTTCCAGCAGATTATAGAAGCCGTAGGAGCCCAGACCCGGAGGTAATCGACCGCCTGCTTGACTCTTCCAATTCCAATGTTTGATGCAAGTGGGAGGCTTGATTGATACGTGTCATGTTTAGGGCTAGTTTTTGAACAGTTCTGTATGCAAACACTTAATTACTTTTTGTTGGATGACGCAATCCCTATATTTTGCTAGTAGGCTATGACGATTAATTCTGACTCTCCCCCTGACATGGGGGCGATGTGACTGTTGTCAATCAATCGCCAAAATTGCTTCTAATTCCTATCGTCGTCATCGTGTGTCAGAGGTGCTTGCCGATTGTGAGGCCGCTGAGGCCCTGCTTGATTTACGTCGGCTGCCGGAGAATGTTAATAGTGCTTCTCCCGGTCAAGCTCCGGCAAGCCAATCTTGGTCCGATCATGGTGATCCATTGCCACTGATGTCGTACCCTCCGATTCCCAAAGGTCTATGAAGGAAACAATGTCTTGTGTTGAAGACCGTTACCGATGACCACCATTCACGTCAGTTTGGTGCCTATTATGTTCACCGTCGGAAGGGTGTTCCAAGAGCAACCCGGGCATCTATGGATGAAAACGACGACACAGGGAGTCCAGTTGTGCCGGGAGATGGTCTGGATGTTTTTCCTGACCTAGTTGTGTTAGACACAGGAATTCTTAACACCCCTGCAGAGGTGATGAAGATGTTGACCTGAGTCGATTCAGCGAAACTTATTGTTATGTTTGTTGTTTTGTGTTGTTCCACATTATGTGGGTAGATATACAAGTACTTGGTTTATTTTTGCAGACTATCATGGGGACCTTGGCGTCTCGTGTTTGTCTGATGTTAGATAGTTAAATGTGCCTATTACCAAGGCACCTATCTATTAGCGTTGAAAAAAAAGTTTTTTTGCCAAAAACGACGTAGTCAGTGTAAGTCGTTTGTTTTTTTACATTAATATGTTGTATACTCCTCTTAACTTAATGCATGTTAAGCAAAAGGTTCGTCTAAGTATTGTGCATGATTATTTTATATATTGGTTGTTGTATATGAACTTGAATCGAAGGATCGAAGTTTTATTAAGAAATACAGACATCTTTACAAAGTTTTGACCAAAAGGTCGATAAACGATGCCTTATTAAACATAAAATAAAGGAAAAAGGAAATAACAATCATCCGAGACTGTACTAGGTGAAGATCACATGTAACACCGTTTGAGCTGGGCTATGTTCCAGGAACGGGGGATTGGTGTACCGTCTATATTTAATAAATGTGTAGGCCCCTTTTCCTAGTACTTCTTCAATAATGTATGGCCCTTCCCAAGTAGGACCTATCTTTCCGGTGTGTTCAGCTCTGCTGGCCTCGTTGTCACGTAATACATAATCGCCCACCCAGAAGGCGCCGGCGGCTGCCCTTTTGTTATAATAATTTGCCATCGTTTGCTTGTATCTTGCTTCGCTAATAGCCGTTGCTTCACGTCGTTCCTCTAGGAGATCAAGATTTTCCCTGAGGTGGTGATCGTTAACTATACTAGAGATCTAAACCTTCAGCAGCCCTCTAGACCTCTATCTCTTCGTATGTTAGTCTCAATGTCTGCAATTCCTGCAATCACATGGCACCTAGGATGTGTGCCCAAAAAATATTTGGGACTCAGCATAAACGAGTGAGTTCATGAACATAAATGATTTTATTCAAAACATATAGTTATCGACTATAACATCAATCAGATATAATCATGGCAAACATTTAAGAACAGAGTAAGCACAATATGTTCACATAACCGGGCTGTGTATACAAACTCTACTGGCTAAATCAAAAACATATAATCGGCCCTCAATCATCCTATCAACCATTGCCACATACCAAGATGCTATACATAGTCGATTCCATAGTTATTACCAATCAGGCAGAACATCACATTCCGTTTTAGAAATGATTTAAACGAATTCACCTTGCTAACTTGTAGTTCTTGAGCCTTCGGATAATTAAGCTTCTTGTAAGTCTATAGTCCTAGTTCTAAGCCTTCTGATAGTTAAGCATCTACATATGATTCTAAATCTTCTGGTAATTAAGCATCTATTTTTATAGTAAGTTTATAGTTTTGAGCTTTCTAATAGTTAAGCATTTAGTTTAACAGAGTAGACTATGTATTAGTGTAAAACCAATTCAAACCTAACCATGATCATGGGATCAGAACCATAACATAAGTTAACAAAGTATAGCCTTATTCAGGCAGCACTTTGGCATTTGTTAGTTTCCGATCGATCGGAAAGAATATCGTATGCGTGATTATCGGTTAGAACACCAATGTATAGAGAGAAGAAGAGAAGGAATGAGCAAGGAAAAATGAATACTAAGCTTCCTATTTATATGTAAGGAATATGTCTTTCTTTTCTAGGAAGTTTCATATATAACTTCCCTAGATAAAACCTTCCCTAAATACTAGCTACCCATCTACACCTTCCCCAGTTATTATCTACCCATATATACCTTCCTTATATATATCTTTCTTATATGTAATCTACCTCATATATCTATTTAGATGTAAAGTTATTAAACTTACTTAACCACTTTGTTGTTACACTTACATGTTTAACTGATTAATTTACTTTAACTGTTTAACTAACTAACTAACTTACTTAACCGATTAATTAATTAAACTACTTAGCTTACTTAGCTGTTCAGTTTCATTTTCTTTTATGTTTCCTTATGTAGGATCGTGTTCTGACCCAAAACGAGTCGTTCAGAGGCGTTCTACTCAATATGAAAGGCGGAAACAGACATATCGAGTTCAATTCAGCTAGATATTCACTTTAAATGTCTTTTTGATTAATTTGACAAAGTTTTACAGCGAGACGACACTTCGGCAGCACTTCGGCTCCGGAATCTCACATACACGAATGACTCAAACGAAATCAGGACTCCTCTATATATAGGCCAACTAATTCCACTTGAACATGACTCAAGCGGAATCAGTTCATACGGAATCATGATTTCAAACGGAATTAACAAGCTAATTTCGTTTGAACTTGCCTGTTAACCTATTTTTGACAGTTTTCTCAAACAACGCGTCCTGATCTATCTTAATGACTACAAGACTCGATACAAGACGAAGTCGACAGACGCATGCACCAACAGACTCCCCCTCGAATGTTGACGAGTCTTTAGTGTCGAGTCATCAACATCTTCAGTCTTTATCAGTCTTTCTGCTTTCTCTGAAGTATTTGACAATGTAAAACTTCCTAATTCTCCAGATTTCCACCTGGCTCTTATCTCACTCTAATTCTCTTGATCAGATCTCTTGATTTCTGCTCAGAATCGAAATCTGACTCTTTCCATCCTTCATTCCTGCACAAACTCTACCC
Source organism: Helianthus tuberosus (assembly GCA_030545235.1). Lineage (NCBI taxonomy): Eukaryota > Viridiplantae > Streptophyta > Magnoliopsida > Asterales > Asteraceae > Helianthus > Helianthus tuberosus. Next base: position 7,349,848 of record CM060434.1, on the reverse strand, counting down.
AAAAATAAATTTCACACATTTACAAATTTGACAAATTTATTCTTTGTTTAACACTTGTAAAACACAAACTTCATTTTTAAGTATCTTTCCAAAATGATTTAACAATTTAAAAACTTTTGATGACCACTTTGTATACTAAATATTCAAAATCTTTTCTTATTTAAGCACAAACTCCCCCTCACGAAATGCTCATCATGTTTAGCACTTGGAATTTTGAAAATCATCTCTTCAACATTAGTTGTCAAAAATCTTTTTGAATTTTTCAAAATTTATGCTAAAACACACTAAAAATCTTTTTGGATTTTAGGTATAACAGAAATGCAATAAAGAAATATTTACAGACAATATTTTTGTGAGTTTGTGTAAGAGGATCATATCAGTTTTTGAGACAAATCACCAACATCGTTAAGCTTTAAACATTTTAAGTTCTAAACGATCACTTAGATTGTCAGTATACTGATCCACTTAAATTTTCAGACAAAGTTCAACTGTTTCGAGATACGAGATTAATGTTTTATGCACTTAAACTTATTCACGTGTCCCACCTCAGAATATACCCCCGTATCCAGATCCTAATATTCAGTCTTATAGGTGAGTATACCTAGATGATATCTGTGAAGGATTAAATTGCGAGGGCCGTGAGAGCTCAGGTCAGAACTTCCGTTCAGCAGAGAGATGACGGCTTCGACTTTTGGTGGGTTCCCTTTAGAGAATCTTTTCTTCAACGGCTCATGATTAGCATTTTACAATGTTTCATCATTTTTTATGCCGAGGGTGGGCTATATTTCAAGCAAGCAAAAAGTATTCTCCGGGGACTAGGCCATTGCTTCCGCAAAATCAGAAGTCCTGGGATAATACCCCAGATATCACTGAGTATAAAGACCTAGTATCTCAGAAAGAGGGACCTTTCAAACAAGATTTCGGGGGTTACCCATATATTCGAGAGATGTTCCCCACGATATAAGTAAGTTTGAAATTTATGTTTATATCTCGTCACAATCTACTAAATGTGTAAAAACCTATTGGCACATCATCAGTGAGATCATTTATCACATTTTAACTTTCCAATTCTTTAGCATGCTGTGAATGTCCACCGATGTACTATCATTTCCTCTTTTTTTACAACAAAACTCATTTTTGATTTTATCATGTTTTTTACTTTTTCAAATTTTCAAATGTTTTTGGATTTTCTAAAATTCTTACTCCCCCTAAAATGCAAACACATTAAAAAAAAACTTTGAAAACAAACTATACAAAGTAAATTGACAACTGATATAGAATCGCCTCAATTCGCCATCCACTTGGCATAAACAATCAGAACTACCCCTTTCAACAAACTATTTTCTCATTATGATTTCAAAACACTTAAGTTTGTTTTAATCAAAATGGTTTTTTCGGAAAATAAGTTTTGTTGATATTAATAAACCACTTGTAGGTTAGGGGATCAATTCATCACATTGTTCTATCAACCACTTGAAAAAATGTAACAATTTTAAGTATCAATCGTCAAATAACACTTTGTAGAAAATCAAGTACAACTTAATGTCCTTGATTTACCACTTGTAAGACGAAATATCACTAACGTGAATTTCTCAAGAAAGATGCCGATACCTGCTTCACACTTACCAACCTGGAAGCTCCGGCAAGTCATACTTATCACTACTGAAAAACAGACATCCAAGCTTCACCAAACTTGGATGTTACCTCTTCATCTGCACTTGGGTAATAAGTTGCTTTCTTTGTTTCATAAAATTCTTTTACCCCTTTGACCTTTCCATCGACCATCTTTCCAAAAATCTTTTTAACATTTCCATTAAAAACTTTTTCGACATCAAATTCTTTCTTCTCAGAATAGAATTGATTCGAAATCTCAACATTTCCAATTTTTCTAAAATTTTCAGCCCTAAATGGTGGAAAATTTACATCATCCATTATAGGTACTGATGTTTCAATTTTTAGCTCAACTTGTGGCTCCTCTGACTTTGTGGAATCAGATTCATCACCAAATTTTACCTCAGATTTCTTAACAACCCACTTTTGGTTGTCAAGGTTCACACTTCTCTTGTAAAATCTTTTTGAGCATTCACCAACTTCATATGTAGAGTTTTTGAAAACTTTAAATTTCTCAGTTGGCGGTTCAGTTTTATCAATAACTTTTTCTTTAAGTTTTTCTGAGACTCCCTGTTTTGTTTTTGTTGCTAAAGGACAATTCCATGCAATGTGACCAACTTCATTGCATCTGTAACAAGTTCTTGTCTCCTTTGTTTGAAAATCTCCATTCTTCATTCTCTCTTGCTTCTTGACAAGGAAGTCTCTGTTTGATTGTTTCCAGAAAGAACTATTTGATTCCTCTTCACAGCTTGTTCCTGAAACAAATTTTGTGTTTGTTTTAGAAATTTTATCATTTTTATAATTTTCAGGTGGAATAAAACCAAGTCCTTTCTTTTTTAAATTACCGTTATGGTTTGGTTTCTTTTGAAAACCAGAACCAGAACTGTAACCTTTTTTCTTGTTTAAACGTTGTGAATTCTTGAAGTGTACTTTTTAGGTTTTTCATTAAGATTTACATCATTTATTTCAGAAATATTAATTTCTGTTAGTTTGAAAACCTTTTCGATCTTTTCAATTTGAACACTTCTTATTGGAAATTCCTTATCAGAATATAATTTGTCTTAATCATTCAAAGTATATGCCACTTTGATTGGTTCATCATCCAAATTAGATTTTGATAACAAGAATTCTTTATTGTAAACCCTTTTAACCGACTTCTTTGAACTGTCGACCGATGAACTCGAACTTTTGACAGACGAACTTGAACTTCCAGACTCAGACTTTGACTCAGACTCCTCATCTTTATCCAACACCTGATCGATCACCTTTTTTATAAACTCAGACTCATTATCAGTGTCAGACGAAGTAAACGTGACATCAATGTTTTCTGGTAAATCGTCGGTTGTTTCTGACTTTAACTTTATATTGACTGCCTTTTTGACTTGCTCCTCATTTGGTTTTCTGGGAGAATAACCTTCCCATATCGGAGGCGGACACTTGTTATAATTGACACTCTTTTTCTTACCAGTATCCTTTTCTTCAGGCTTCTTATCTTGAAATACTTCAAAACCTGCAACAGTTGGATAAATTCGATCAATCAAATAATCTGAACTAGAATAACTTTGCAACAATCTTCTAATTCTTTCATTTTCAATTATTTCTGTCTCCAACTCCTGCTTCAGCTTCGCACACTCTTCAATGTAATGATTAATTGCTTTCTGCTTTGTCATCATCACAGCATTCATCATTGTCAATGCATCTTCTCTTTCAGAATTTGTCTTTTGTAAATCATTCACCGTTCTGTTTAGCACATCATATGATTCTTTCACATAATTGAGATTAAACAATAAATTCTCTTTCATTTTCTCAAACTCATTCATCTTTTCATCTTTCTCTGCACACTGCTTGCAAGATTCTGAACACTTTAGACAAGGTTTGATAACTTCAACAATCTTTTCAACTTCGAATATCTTCTCAACTTCAACTACCCTTTCAGCAACTTCAACCTCTTTCTCAGATTCAAACACCTGTTCAGCTTCAATTACTTCTTCAGTTTCAACTACTTTCTCATCAACAAACACCTTTTTCTTTTCTTTTGCTGCTTGTTTCTCCTTTAGCTTCTCCACTCTATCTGCAAAATAAAATTGAAAACTTTCAGAAGATAAATGAGTTTTAGCAATATTAATATGCATTTCTTCCTCATTATCACTATCATCAGTTGATGATTGATCAAACACTTGTGTCTGTTCTGAGCTATCATCTGAAGAACTAGATTCATCATCTTGATTCTTTTCCTCTCTTGCAAATGTTTTCATCCATTCAGTCATCAAATCTGGTTCTTGAACTATCTGTGCAATGAGAGCTGCTACTTTTGAATCTGGTGGAATGTATTTGTCCCAACTGAAACCTGCAGCCACTTTCTCATCATCTTGATCAATGATACCATAATAAGCTTTCTTATTTGCATCTTTAATCATTTTAGCATGTGCAGTTTGTGGTTCTTTTTGTTGATATGGTTGATGAGCAACTTGTTGATATATGGCTTTCTGATAATAATCATCTTTTCCAAACGGATTTTGTGCTCCACTTGCTTCTCGATTTTTACATTCTCTCTTGAAATGACCATTCTCCCTGCATCGAAAACAAGTAACTTTAGATTTATCAAAACCCAAAGTAAATACATTAGCATCCAGAAAATCATTTCTCCCTGTAATCATCTTAAATTTTTCAGCTCTTCTCAAAACACTAGCTAGACACCATTTAATATCCATCAGCTCCATTTCTTTAGCATCAATCTGATCGTAATCCTCTTTTGTCAACATAGGATTTCCGATCCTTCATGCAACCAATCCTTCATATGTTTCCAACACTGTCACAAGTAACCCCATATGACTTTTAACAACTTCTTCAGAAAATTTTTGACCATTCTGAAGATGTAATGCAATGTTGCAATTTAAAACATGACCATTGTTGCTGTTTGAGCTTTGAACTTGATGACTTGAGCTTGAAGCTTTCGGATTAACACTTAGATATGAAGAAAATCCACTACTGCTGATGTTTGAACTTTGATTAATTGATTCAGATGATTTTTCTGTACTGAAAGCAGTATGGATTTTTGGACTTGCTTTGACATTCTGAACACTTCCTTTGTAATACATCTTAACATCTTGTTGTGCACTAGGATTGTTCATTCTTGCAATCTTTTGCTGTTCTAGATCTTGACCTTCAATCTTTTCAATGAACTGGGAAATTGTCAAACCATCATATTTTCCAGTATTCTTCAAGATCATCAGATAAGTACCCCATTCTTTCTGAGGTAAAGCATCAGCTAATTTGTCTACCCATTCTTCACGATCTTTGGTGATTTCTAACAATGACATTGAACATACTAAGTGACAATATCTTTCAATCAGTTTCTTTGTATCTTCTCCTGGCAAACCTGTAAACAAGTCAAATTCTTTCTTCAGCAAAGCCTTTTTACTCTTGATCATTTTTTCACTTCCTTCAAATTTAATTCGAAGTGCTTCCCAGATTGAACGTGAAGTCTTATCATGTTGAAGCAAAATGAATATGTCTTCTTTAATAGCTTGCTGGAGTAAACTGATCATCATCTTTTCTGCTTTGTACATGTCTCGTTCTTTATCCGTAAATTCCTAAATTTTCTTTTCAACTCCCAAGTCTGTACGTGGTAGAACATACTTTTTCTCAACACATTCCCAAGACCTCAAATGATTAGCTTGAACCCAGTTTTCAAACCTATCTTTCCAACCATAGTACTCCTCAATGCTCATGAGTTTCGGGGGGTTTTGCAAAGTTCCAGTTTCATTTTCCATGTTCATGTTCTTAGCAATGTCAGCCGGAGTAGTCGGTGATGTAGCAAACGCGTTATAGAACTCTTCTTCCATGTTATGGTAACAAGTTTTTCAAAAATCACACTTTCAAACGAAATAGCACCTTCAAACGGAATTGCACCTTCAAACGGAATTGCACCTTCAAACGAAATACCCTTTCAAACTGAAATACCCTTTCAAACGGAATCACAGTCCCAAACGGAATCACCTTCTGAAGCGGAATTACCTGCAAACCAGTTTCAAACGGAATACCAACTCAAGCGGAATTACTGATCTTTCAAACGGAATCACCCAAGCGAAATATCAATTTGGAGCGGAATAGCTGATTTCAAACGGAATCATTCAAACGAAATACTGATTTCAAGCGGAATTAAGTTGCAACTTCAAACGGAATTATGCTGACATCATCATTTCAAATAAACTTTTCAAGTGGAATTACCAATTGATCAGGTTTTAAGCAGAATTTAGGTTTGAAACTTTCAAGGATTTGTTAAAACACAAATGCGCGTATACTGTGATAAAATCAAGTCATTTTGACCGTAAGAACTTGTTCAATTTAGAAAAGAAGGTGTAGAAGTTAGAAAATCAGATGAAATCAAGCTGACAATTGTAGAACTCCTCCTCCTGAGCTCTGATACCACATGTAGGATCGTGTTCTGACCCAAAACGAGTCGTTCAGAGGCGTTCTACTCAATATGAAAGGCGGAAACAGACATATCGAGTTCAATTCAGCTAGATATTCACTTTAAATGTCTTTCTGATTAATTTGACAAAGTTTTACAGCGAGATGACACTTCGGCAGCACTTCGGCTCCGGAATCTCACATACACGAATGACTCAAACGAAATCAGGACTCCTCTATATATAGGCCAGCTAATTCCGCTTGAACATGACTCAAGCGGAATCAGTTCATACGGAATCACAATTTCAAACGGAATTAACAAGCTAATTTCGTTTGAAATGACATGTTCATTTCAAGCGGAATTACATCTTGTAATTTCGTTTGAACTTGCCTGTTAACCTATTTTTGACAGTTTTCTCAAACAACGCGTCCTGATCTATCTAAATGACTACAAGACTCGATACAAGACGAAATTGACAGATGCATACACCAACACCTTAGCTATTAAGTTTACTTAAACACTAAGCTTTCTTAACCCCTCAGTTTTCTGGTTTAGCAACCCCCTAGTTATAAGTTCTAATTTCTAGATATACCAAAATGTGATATGGATTAGTGTAAGAAACCAAATCAAACTTTTAACGACAATCACGAGATCAAAACCCCAACGTATAAAGTATCACCTTATTCTGGCGGAACTTCAGCTTTTCGTTGCTAGGGTTTTAGATCAATCGGACAGGGTATCATTTCAGCGATCAGGGTTTCATACACTTTCTATGGAGTAGAGTTTTAAGGTTTAGGGTTTCGGGACAGAAAAACGAGAGAAAGAGATTCAGAAATCGAATACGGGCTGTTCAGAATGCCCAAGAACTGCTCTATTTATAGCTGGAATTCGACGTCGTCACGTCACACGACCATCTCAACATTCCCCTGTCACGTGCCGCTGCGGGGTGGGCTAAGGATTAGGTTGCATGAGTCACCCCTATAGGTCTGCCACATGGTATCCAGGGAATCTGGACCCACCGCGCTACGCTATGATCCAAAAAGGATCTTGTCGCGCCACGCGACGATGACCTTTTCTAGTTTTCCTCGTTTTTCGTGCTGGTTCCCATCATGCACATTTGGGGTTTCAATTACTGGTTTATTCGGGATATTTTGGATTTTATTGACCAGAAGACTCGGAATGTCACATTCTCCCCTCCTTAAAATGAATTTCGTCCTCGAAGTTCGAAGGTTATTCAAACAGTTGAGGGTATTTGATTTTCATTTCTTCTTCTATCTCCCAAGTTTTTTGAGTCCTTTCTGACCTTCGCACTGGATTAGCATTATGGGAACTATCTTCTTTCTTAGTTTTCTTTCTTGAAAGTCAAGAATCTTTATTGGTCTTTTCATGAAGTTCAATTTTTATCTACTCGCACGTCTTCTAATGGCATTGAATGGGTTGGATCTGCCAAACACTTCCTTATGTTGTATACATGAAGTACATCATGTATACCAACAATTTCTTCTGGCAACTTTAGCTAATAAGCTATTGGTCCAAATTACTTAATGCTTTCAAATTAGTCTAACAAACCTTAGATTTTATTTTCCTTTCTTGTCGACTCAGACTATTCCTTTTTACAAAGAGACTTTTGTAGCATTCTTTCTTCGATTTGAAATTCTAACGGTTTGTCGATCTCATGGCCTGATAGTTGATTTTCTCTTATTTCTGGCCAACATACTGGATGGCACTTTTATCCATAAAGTTCTTTAAACGGGGCAACATTAATACTGGTATGATAATTATTTGTTTATTGGAGAATTCTTATGAGTGGCAAGTGATCATCCTACTTTCACCAATATCTATCACACATGCACTTAGCATGTCTTCCTATGTTTTTATTGTTCTTTCATCTTGCTCATTATATGTTGTACTCTGATTCAGTCAAGTTTCCATTGCTTTTTGAAAACTTTCCCAGTAATGAGAAGTGAAATGACTATCTTAATAAGATACAATAGATAACAGGATTCTATTTAACGAGACTATTTCGTCGACATATAACTTAACTATACGCTTTATACTAAAGGTTTCCTTCATTGGTAGGAAATAAGCTGATTCGGTTAGTTGATCCACAATCACCCAGATTGTGTCGTTATGATTTATTGTTTTGGGAAATTTGGTAACAACATCCATTTGTTATTAATCCCGTTTCCACACTCGCATTTCTAATCGTTGAAGTAAACCTAAAGGTTTCTAATGTTTAGTTTTAACTTGCTAACAGATTAAATACATAGAGACATAATTTGCTACATCCTTTTTCATTCCTATCTATCAGCAATTCTTATTCAAACCTTGATACCTCTTATCACTTCCACGATGCATCATATACTTAGTTTTATGAGCTTCTTCAAGAATCCTTTCTCGCAGGTTTCCCTGAATAAGTACTCAAATTCTCCTTAGATTATGATCACTTCTCCTATTGGCTTACGAATCTCAAAAGAATTCTGATTACTTAACATTTGAGCATGATTGGATGCTAATCATTCCATTTCTAACACTACATTGAATCCAACGAGGTTCATATGAAGTAAGATAGCACTAAGTTTGTATCCTAGCAATTTTATCTTTTCTTCCTAAAGTACTCCACGAATATTGTTAGGGTTCCAGACTTGCCTACGTTTGATTAAAGATTGAATATTTGTTTGACATAACTTAGTATTTATAAAACTTTGGTTCACACCAGAGTTAAATAATACTTTAGTGTCAACATCATGTACAAGAAATGTACCACCAATTACCCCAGGAATCATTGTTGCCTCTTATGTTGTAAGAACAATGCCCTCACGTTCCTCTTGGGATTTTCGGTTATTTTTGTCTTGTTTTCAGGTGTTTGTGTCAGTTTCGGACAATCTTGATGAATATGGTTTGCTTCCCTAATGGAAACATATACGGCTACACCTTCTTCTTTCTTGTGTTCGGGTATCAACCCATTGGTCAAAGTATTTGCTAACTTGGCCATATTGCTAATGGTTTGTGGTCTGACAACCGTTATTAGATCACGGATCTCACTGACTAGTCCCAAATAAAATGAGAAATTAGTACATATTTTGGCGAAGCTAGAACTAGTACCATTTTTGCATATCCGAAGAATTTTGTTGCCATTCGTTCCTTCTATGAACCAGACATAATTTCCTTTATGCCGGTTCTTTTACTTCTTTCCATTCCTTGGCTTATGACATGATCTTGTGCTTGGAAGATCAGGTCTCACTATCTTAATGCCTTATTTTTTAAGGATACATTACTTCATCCTTCTCAGCGTATATACTAATGGTTCGGACAACTTTAGTACTTTGTAGCCCATGGATTGCCGTAATAACTTCTTTATTACCGGTAACCTTAGTAAGATTACAAGTGAAGAAAGTCTTTGTAAGTGTATCTAGTCATAAGTTACTCTCATCTTCTCAAGAGTTCTTAATGAAAGTAGAATTACTCTCATTAGCGTAAGTTTTAGTTATACGTTTTGTGCCTAGTACAACTTTTAGTTACATGTTTCCAGCTAGCGTTGAAAATCTAAGGTAACGCATTGGAAATTCTTATACTTTCGATGGCGTCCTAACTTAAATGATTCCTATCGTTCATCTTGTCACACGAGTTACGAGACGGATGATCACAGGGAATAATGTTCGATATCGGAATTATAGATGTATACGAAAGGTTCACGATAACGAAATCTAAAATTATCATTGACACAATGGAAGCTTCTGAACTTTTATTAAAAAGTATTATGCATCTCTCGTATTACACAATAATATTAGTTTAACTATACTAGAGAACAAAACCTTCAGTAACCCTCTAGATCTCTATCTCTTCGTATGTTAGTCTCAATGTCAACAATTCCTGCAATCACATGGCACCTAGGATGTGTGTCCGAAAAATATGTGAGTTCATGAACATAAATGATTTTATTCAAAACATATATTTATCGACTATAACATCAATTAGATATAATCATGGCAAACAAATAAGAACAGAGTAAGCACAGTATGTTCACATAACCAGGCTATGTATACAAACTCTACTGGCTAAATCAGTTACATACAATCAGCCCTCAATCATCCTATCAATCATTGCCGAATATCACAGATGCTATACATAGTCGATTTCATAGTTATTACCAATTAGACAGAACATCACATCCCATTTTCAAAACGATTCAGATGAACTCACCTTGCTAGCTTGTAGTTCTTGAGCCTTCAGATAATTAAGCTTCTTGTAAGTCTATAGTCTTGGTTCTAAGCCATCTGATAGTTTAGCATCTACTTATATTCTGAATCTCCTGGTAATTAAGCATCTATTTTGATAGTAATTTTATAGTTTTGAGCTTTCATTTAGTTAAACATTTAGTTTAACAGAGTTGAATACGTATTAGTGTAAAACCAATTCCAACCTAACGATGGTCACGAGATCAGAACCATAACGTAAGTTAACAAAGTATAGCCTTATTCAGGCAACACTTTGGCATTTGTTAGTTAGTTCTCTGATCGATCAGAAAGAATATCGTATGCGTGATTATTGGTTAGAACACCAACATATAAAGAGAATAAGAGAAGGAGTGAGCATGGAAAAATGAATCCTAAGCTTCCTATTTATAGGTGAGGAATATGCATTTCTTTTCTAGGAAGTTTCATATATAACTTCCCTAGATAAAACCTTCCCTAGATACTAGCTACCCATATACACCTTCCCCAGTTGTTATCTACTCATATATATCTTTCTTATATGTTATCTACCTCATATATCTATTTAGATGTTAAGTTATTTAACTTACTTAACCCTTTTGTTGTTACATTTGGATGTTTAACAGATTAATTTACTTTAACTGTTTAACTAAGTAACTTACTTAACCAATTAATTAATTAACTTACTTAGCTGTTAAGTTTCATTTCCTGTTAAGTTACCTTAGCTATTAAGTTTACTTTTCCTTTTTCTTTTTTGAAAGGTGTGAATTATTCGCGAATGTCGGGAGGTCTACCATACGTTGTCTTAACCGGGTCCGCGCTACAGAGCCCGCTCGCACAATAGATCCCCAATTCAAACCCCTCAACGAGAAACCCCTGTCACCCAGGCTCGAACTTGAGACCTGGAGGGAAAAACTTATTCGGGCCCACCATAGGTGCAACATAAATACTCGTGCCCACTGCTAGAGCGCTAGTGATGGTTATCTATTAAGTTTACTTAACCACAAAGATTTCTTAATGGCTAGGTTTTCTATTAAGTTTTATCATGTAACATCATGTATGTCAAGCATGGAGATTAGAAAACCTCATTATATGATTCACCACTACACACACCATCATGAAGATGGTGGGATGGTCATGGATAACAAGGAAGTAAATCTAATCTATTAAGTTTTAAGGGTGTTCATACTCAAGTTAGGAATGAAGGAGTGGAACTTAGTTTGGAAAGCCAAAGCTTCCATTTGTTCACACTTCACAAGTCACAAGTTCATCACATGGAACATGATGACTTGTGCTTGTTTTCATCATTCAACAAACATGTATAAACAGAAATAAAAGGGGTGTTTGATCCCAAAACTTTAATGGAAATCCTCTAAACACAAACCCACAACCATAGAATAATTTGTGAGCTTGGTGGGAACAAGATTCCACCAAGTTTTCTACCAAAACATGAATATATGAAAAGCCAAAAATGAGCAGAAAATAAAGTGCACTTTGGGCCTCAAAAATGGTGAGGTTTCACCTTAGTTTGCCCAAGCAAACTTGTGAAAACCTTCCTAGAGGTTATCCAACTGTTTTAGAAGGAAGAACAAGAAAGAAATAGAAGAAGAAGTGAGTCAAAACTCACTTAGAATGACTTAAACTTTTTACCCAAAGCTGGATATTTTTGAGTGAATTAGAGTAAATTTGAGAGTGTTTTGTGGAGTTCAAAAGTGGAAATGAATGGGGGAAAGGATGTATTTATAAGAAGGGATTAGGGTTAGAGTTAAGGGTGTATTTAATATAAGTTGGTTGAGAGAATGGGGCTTAAAATCAACCAATGGCTGAATCTAAAATATGGGCTGTGAAGTAATTGTTGGCCGCACATGGCCTCCACATTCTGGCCACTTTGTTTGATTTGTGCCTTTTATAATACATATTATGTAATGTAATATTTATGTGTGAGTTAGGCGAAAAAAATAAAAAAAATAAAGGAGCTTAAAACATTGAAGTAAAGGTTGTCCATGTGTTCGACCGTAAGGGTGTTAGGAGTGGCATTCGGTAAAGCCACTTTACCGAAGTGGTAAAGTGTGGCAAACCAATGCCATCCAAGTTTACCGATCAAGCACACTCTCATTCGGTGAGTGCATGCTGACGCAGGGAAGAGAGGAAGGAGAGAGAGAGGGGGTAGTGTGAGGTGGGGTCCATTCCAATCTTAACCAATCACACGTTTTTCCTTTTTTTTTAAGTTTACCATTTCACCAAATGTCTAAACCATTGCCAACACTTTTCACTAAATTTAAACACTTTTCACTGATTGACGTAACACATTCTCATTGGTTGATTTTTTAGTTTGCCACTCTCAAGTGTTTAACCACTCCTAACATCCTAAGTTATCCTTCACACTTTCAATTTTTTTAAGGAAGTCCCTAATGTATGAAGTGCTTGATGTTTTAATATATAAATATCATAATTCAAGGTGAGAGCGGTAAAAACAACGGATCAAAGCTGAATTCAGCCATACTTTGGCTGTATATTGCGATTGGCCACAAGGCTATTTTAAAACTTTCATGTTTTGGCCATTCAAGACCCCAATGTTTCATATATGGCACAATAATAGGTATATCTTGTATTATTAATACATGTTTATGTACTTTATTATGTATATTTTAATTTACAAGAAAATAAGTTATATTTTTGTATAACATAAAAGTATAGGTTGTATTATGAACGTCATATCAAACGTTTGCATAAATTAAATGTCTAAAGTCATGTATTTCTTTACGAGAAGCACAAATATGTATCGAATGAATGCATAAGATTCGAAACTAAAATAAGTATGATAAATCAAAGTATAATTTAGATAAAAAGATTACGTTTTAGTACGATCCAAGTTACGAATTACGAATACTGAGGCGAAATACGAATACGATACGGATGTAAGTTTAAAAAAAATGGGTACCCGAATAATCTTTCTAATTAAAGTAATTTTCAAAAAGTGAGGCGTCACAGCTCATTCCTCTTTGCTTATGCTTTAGAGACATTTGAGTCTTTGGCCATAAGGCGAGTAAAAGTTTCAGATGTTAGACTATTCATTTTACAAGCTGTACCTTGTTCAAAAGATTTTTGAGAAACATGTTTTTGCAGGTAGTAGCTTAATAGTCTAGGAAACATAAGAAAAGCAGCATTTTTACCGATTTTAATGTTTTTCATCAAGTCAGTAAACAGTGTTTGGGAGTAGTTAAAATCAGTATTTGTCAAAATTGCATACCCCAAGTACTGAATTTTCAAAGGTATTTCATTAAAAGCAGTGGTTTTTTTTGAGAGACACGTTAAGAGAGTATGGAATAGGAATTTCATTGGTGGTGGAAAATGTGGCTTACACATAGTTGCCTTATTCACCTGTCCATCATATCCCCTCTCAATCAGCTCTGTTTGAAACTCATTTTTTGGGAAAGAAGTCTTACCTGCGAAGTCGTTTACCCCAAATGTTGTTGATATGGTAGTGGGGGTAATAGCAACCAATTCACCTCCGACTTTTGAAGTTATACTGAATTGCTCATTGTTTTGTTCTTCAATATTCGCATTTGCCTAGAAATCGCGGAGTGTTTCTTGGTAAATGGGTGCATCGGCGGTAAGAATGGCCATATATTTTGATGATGTAAGAACATCAATCATTGAATGACAGGGAGTATTTTTCTCGGTTTTCTCAAAAATAGGCAGGTAGTTATGTTGGTTTTTTATTGTCAGAGTCATGGTCGGAATTGAAACTTGTGAGAGATTGACGAAGAAATGTTGAAGAAGAAGGTGGAAACTGCTTTGAAGAATTTTAAATTCGAGACGGCAATAAAAACTCTGTTTGAGGATAAAACAGAGTTTTATAAAGTGAAAAACTGAATGCTGGCGTAGCAGAAGTTACAAAGATCTGATGGCTAATATCTGTCCACGTCAGAACCTTTATTGTGATAATGGATGGTAGTTGTTTGGAAACCTCTGTTGGGTAACAACAGATGTTGGGAAGAGTGGTAAGTCAACTGTCGCAAGGATAAACAGAACTTACGAGAACAGACGATACCTTTCAGCAGTGGATGAATTTTTAGCCAAACAGAGGTTTCAAAACAGTTGTTTTCAACAGATTTTTAAGGATTTTTGATTTTTTTTTTTTAAATAGCGATTTTTTAAGAATGGACTTTTGATGTTCTGAAGACATTTTACAAAGATCTGATGGCTAACATCTTTACACGTCAGAACCTCTGTTGTGATAATGGATGACAGTTGTTTGGAAACCTCTGTTAGGCAACAACAGATGTTGGGAACAATGGTAAGTCAACAGTCGCTAGGATAAGCAGAACTTATGAGAACAGACGATACCTTTCAGCAGTGGATGAATTTTAGCCAAACAGTTGTTTTCAACGGACTTTTAATGATTTTTGAAAAAGTTTTAAAAATAACTATTTTTTAAGAATGGACTTTTGATGTTCTGAAGACACTTTACAAATATCTGATGGCTAACATCTGTGCACGTCAGAACCTCTGTTGTGATAATGGATGACAGTTGTTTGGAAACCTCTGTAGGGCGACAACAGATGTTGAGAACAGTGGTAAGTCAAACTTCACCAGGATAAACAGAACTTATGAGAATAGACGATACCTTTCAGTAGTGGATGGATTTTTAGCCAAACTCAGGTTTCAAAAAAAGTTGTTTTCAATAGACTTTTATGGATTTTTGAAAAGTTTTTTTTTTTAAAATAACTATTTTTTAAGAATGGACTTTTGATGTTCTGAAGACATTATAATACTTTGATCATCAGCTGTCGATGATTTCAAGCAGATGTTCTCTTTTGGCAAACTTTAGCTTTGACAGACCTTTACAGTAGCAGATATTGATTCTTTGTAATTTGGAGATGATTCTTCAAAAAACTGTTCAAGCACAATTCAACATCAAAACTTATTTTCATGTCAGAGGTTTAAAATTTGTCCTTTCGGTTTCTTAATATTTAATTTTTTAGTTTTCCCAGGAAAACTTATATTTGAAAGGTTTTGCATTAAATGGTTGTTGTTTTTAAAAATGAATTTATATGTTTATATTAAATGTACACATTTTTCCCTCCTAGATTATTAAATGTACAGTGAAATTAAATCTGACATTTGGGCTGTTAGTAGATTTAGTTGATATTTAATTTTATAGTTTTCCCATGAAAACTTATTTTTGAAAGGTTTTGCATTAAATAGCTATTGTTTTTAAATATGAATTTATATGTTCTAAGAATGGACTTTTAAGGATTTTTGAAAAAAAAATAGCAATTTTTTAAGAATGGACTTTTGATCTTCTGAATACATTTTACAAAAATCTGATGGCTAACATCTGTCCACGTCAGAACCTCTGTTGTGATAATGGATGACAATTGTTTGGAAACCCCTGTTGGGCAACAACAGATGTTGACAATAGTGGCAAGTCAACAGTCGTTAGGATAAACAGAACTTATGAGAATAGACAATACCTTTCAACAGTGGATGAATTTTTAGCCAAACAAAGGTTTAAAAAACAGTTGTTTTCAACAGACTTGTAAGGATTTTTGAATTTTTTTTAAATAGCTATTTTTTTAAGAATGGACTTTTGGTGTTCTGAAGACATTATAATGCTTTTTATCATCAACAGACGATGATTTCAAGAAGATGTTCTCTTTTGACAAACTTTAGCTTTGACAGACCCTTACAGTAGCATATATTGATTCTTTGTAATTTGTAGAGGATTCTTCAAAAAACTGTTAAAGCACAATTCAACATCAACATAATCTAAATCAAACTCAGAGACAATTTCACATCTACATCAATATTGATCTGCAATCATCAGATGATATTAAAAACTATATAATAATACTTATGCATGCTAAAATTAGTAAAATAAAATGCTCCACAAAGATTAAGAGGATTAAAATTTATTTATTACATTAAAAGATCAACAATTACACGAGTACTGAACAACGAAACTTTAAAATCTAACAATAACACCAAGAAATTTAAGAATCTAATAGCAAGAATTAAGAAATTTTAGCTTCAACCCCATCGAGTACTGAACCTCTCGATGTATATCTTTGAGCATCGCCATGAACTCCACGTCTCTATCACCGCACTCTATATTACTGACACACAAAGGTCACGAACGGAAGTTGAAGGCATCGCCTTCAGGTTTCTGGAAAACTGGTCTCGTGAACAGACCAAGATGAAGTCCATCAAAACACCTCTTCAGCTCTTGAAGAGTAGCCCTATCCTCATATACTTGATCCTCAACTTTCTTGATAAAGCGCTACTTTAAATCATCAGAGTCTGCAGAAGTGTATGATGACATTTTAAGTTATGTATTACTCAAGTGATGTGAATGAAGGATATGTTGGTAGTAGTCCGTGATGAAAAACAGGTGAATTGGCAATGATATTATATAGTGAAATAGCTAACAACCTTAATTTCACTGTACATTTAATAATCTAGAAGGGAAAAACGTGTACATTTAATATAAACATATAAATTCATATTTAAAAAACAGCTGCCATTTAATGCAAAACCTTTCAAAAATAAGATTTCATAGAAAAACTATAAAATTAAATATCAAGAAACTGAAAAGTCAAATTTTAAACCTCTAGCATAAAAAAACAGGTTATCATAATTATAATTACGATTAACCTCTTCTTTTACCATAAAGATGCATTTTAAACACTATAAAAGACTGATGATTAGTTTGATTCAAAACATCAACAATTGTCTTTTAAAAACACGTCCTTTCAAAAAACAAATCAAAATCTGTAACACCAACAATACTCTACATGGCAAACACATGCTTCTACCACTGGTCGGACACAAACGATGTTAAAATGCAATTCTCTAGATGGTCTCTGGAAGAAAACAGAGCTGATGAAGAACTAAACAGAAAAATCGACATCATTAGTGTTAATAATTACAAGAAAACCTGGAGCAGCATCGGATTGCTTGATGAAGTCCTCCACTCTCCTACATCAGACTTCAAGAACAATGCAGAAGAGTTTATCACACAGATGCTGAAACAGGATCAGAAAATCTGCGACATGCTAGCAGTTCTGCAAAACAAAAGAAAGAATGAAAATGCTGGGAAGAAGGCGAGAGTCTACGAAATCCTAGCAAGTGTTAATTGTAGAGTGTAGTATTTTATGTATTTTTAAGTGTTTAATCTTTCTTTGTATTTAATTTAATACTATCAATATCCATATTAACATATTCTAAAACCATTATGGCTCCATAGATGCTTCTACCACTGGTCGCTCGAAGAAAACAGAACTGAAATATATCAACACTTTAAAATAAGAATTATCAACATTATCAACAGTTTAAAAAAATCCACAAACCTAAAATAACTATAAGACGATTGTATGAATTTCAAACAACTATGATTAGGCTAAAATATAAAGCGAGAATTAGAGTAGAGTAGTTCAAAGTTTAAAATTCTAAATTACAAAAAAAAACATACTTTCATCGACGTTGGAACAATGATATTGGAGCAATTATGTGAATTACAAAGATCTGTAATCAGAGATTAACTGACCGAATATGAAAATTCTGCATTTGAGAGAAAGAGAGATTGATCGCGGATGTGAGTCAGAGATAAATTGAAATTTGAATGTGGAGCCAGAATCCGTGGTGTTATATATGTATATGTGTATGGTTTGAATTTTGAATTTGGAGCTAGAATTTTGAATTTTGAATTTTGAATCTAAGCAGAGATTTTGATGACAGAGGTTTAAATTTCGTATGCATGAATACATCTATATGGGCAGAGGTTTGATGGCAGTGTTTTAAATAAATTTTAAAGTGATTTTATATATTAAGACTTATGATATAATAATGACATAAGAAAGGAATTGTTGAACAGCCTCTATGGCTACCACCTCAGCTTTTCTTATGTCACTGCGTTTTCTCATTTTATAGAAAGTATAGATGTAAGCATCCCTTAAGGTTGGAAGTACATCACCAGCACACTATTGGAAACGTAATTCTATCAAAATATTGTTAGATAAAGTATTGGATACTAGTAAATGGTGTTCAAATGGTGTTCCCGTGAAGGTACTATAACAGTTAACATGAGGTAGCAATGTAGCATTATAGTTTGATCTTTATGTGGTAGATGTAAGTATACAATGAATTGTTTTCCAGTTGTGTTTATGAGAATCTAACCCTAAATATTATTAGTAATGGACGACGACGGGGATGGCGGATGCAACGGTGGTGGTCATTTTGAGGGTGAAATTAAGGCTGAGCTTGACACGGTTCTGACCCGTCATACCCGTGAAACCAACCTGTGAGGGCAAACCTCGATACACCAGCTTCTGAGGAAAACACTCATAATATGGGGCGAAGATGAGCAAATAATTTGACAGCAACCTAACAAATAACAATGGTTAGTACCTCTATATCATAGTAATCGTTAAATATTGCACAAAATTTATAAAGGATTCGGCGTGCTAGATTTTGTTCATATGGTTATTTCCAAAAATACCCTTTAAATGGTCAGCATGATTAAGAGACTGAATAAAGAAACTTAATATTGACATTTTAATTTTTTTTTACAGGTGTGTTCTCTTCCAATATAAAAAAATGGATTTTGAGGGGTTTGGAGTAGCAATCATTAGCATACATCAATTGGAAGAAACTTGCACCTCACACCTATGAGCACCCACCTCACACCAAAGATCAAAGAGTTAGAAAGAGGAACAAGAGAGAGAGAGAGAGAGAGAGAGAGAGAGAAAGAGAAAGGGAGTAGAAGAGAGAGACGCAGAAGGGAAAGTGATTACAATCTCGGTTCGATTTTGTTTTTACGTTTTTATTTTTCTATGATAAAAATACTGGCGTCATGTAAGTGCGTCCAAATGAGTCGATGCTGCCACGACTGTTTTAATATCAATGTTACAATACCTCAAGTTGTTAGCCAGCTTGACCAACCAACGTTGATTATAAAGCCTCAACATATGGTTATATTGTGGGAAACATTTGTCGTTTGTATTGTTTTGGTTTGATGTTATGCATACTGTCGCAACCCCCGATCCCTTATTCCCGGGAACGGGCGGACGCGATCACAGATTTTGGTGGTATCAGGTTATTTAATCTCGCAGCGGAATTTTCATCAGGCCCGTAGTTAGGAAATGTTTATCAGAGTAAAACCACCATATTTTATATTAATAATCTCATGGATAAAATCCAAGTTTCTGATTACAATACATTTATAGGGATAAACCCTATCTTATTGAATTTAAAACATCGTTTATTAGGTAACTTTTATAGCCACGTTATCCCCAAGCCTTTAGTGCTCTCCAGCTGGCTTTCTACTAATTGGCTGTCACATTGGGTTACCTGAAACGCGTTTTAAAAACATTTGTTAGTCGGAAATACTGGTGAGTGAATCCCAGTTTAATCAAGAAACATTTTATCGATTAAAACAGTATTGAGGACGATTACAATGTTTATGTCTACACAATTACTCCATTTGGTACTATCAATCCACTGACTTGTGGGTCATATTACACATTGGCTAACTCATTGTCCAATGGTAACGTACTGTCAACCTTGACTTACTACTCACACTGTAGTAAATTTTGTATACAAAACCCCAACATACCGGCAGTAATTGAAGAACTACAAAGACTCAATCACCGCTTAATCACATTGTAAAGCATTTAAGGTTTTGTAAATTATTCCAAAAACGTTAACAAAAAGAGGATAAACTCACTTTGCTATCTTAGGCTTCTTGTAAGGGTTTCCTGGATATAATCTATAATTTATACAAATGTACATTGGTTAGTATCATAACCCTTTGAAATTATTAATGATACCCTCCCCGAGACGGCATTCCAACAACTACGTCGGGCAGAACCACGACAGTTGTTACGGAACCCTAAATCAATCGGGCAGCGTAACTATTATGAAACTGGGGTTATAATACTTACAACGGAGCAGAACCTCGCTAATTAGGGGTATAGTACCCGACTATAATGTCTACTACTTCAGAAATTGAGATTGAGAACGAATTGTGAGCGACCCGCGTCAACCTTGGTCAACATAATAGCTTGGCCCGGTCAGCTTGTAGACTTGACACGATGTCGACTCGTGTCAGCACCGGATGTCTTCGAGTTTAACGATCTATCGCGGCTCGCGTAAACTAACAAAGACTCTTACGCGGCCCGCTTGAACTAAAGGAGTCAACGATATCAGGTTTCCACCATGATACCGCCCGCGTAAGATGTTGGGGTGGGTCTACGCGGCCCGCCTCAACTATTATTTTCTTGTTTTTGATTTATTTTATAACTATAACATATTTCGGGCTCGGTTTTCACATACGGGGTGTATTATAAGACATATTAGGGTATTTTACAATATACTAAAGTGTCATAATATTTATGAGGGTGTTGGTTTTACCAAGGGTTGTTACATTCTCCCCACTTTGTTTTAGAGCTCGTCCTCGAGATCTACTGAAACAAATGCGGGTATTTCCTTTGCATTTCTGACTCAAGCTCCCATGTGTACTCAGGTCCTCTTTTGGAATCCCACTTTACTTTGACTAGAACTAGTCTCTTGTGTTTAAGATTCTTGACTTTTCTGTCTTCAATTTGTAGAGGTTTTTCGACAAACTTAAGTTGTTCATTTACCTCTATATCCTTAAGAGGCACTATCAGTGATTCATCAGCTAAACACTTCTTGAGATTAGATACATGAAACACGTCATGTATTCCTCCCTTTTCCTCTGGCAGTTGTAGCTGATAGGCTACAGGTCCTATTTTTCTAATAATCTTGAAAGGTCCAACATACCTGGGACTTATCTTTCCTCTTTTGATGAATCTTACCACTCCTTTCCAAGGAGAGACTTTCAACAATACTTTATCTCCTACCTGAAACTCCAATGCCTTGCGTCGGTTATTGGCATAACTCTTTTGTCGATCACGTGCTGCTTTCAGTCGTTCCTTCACTTGAATAATCTTGTCGGTTGTTTCTTGTACTATCTCAGGTCCAGATAGTTTCTTTTCCCCAATTTCTGCCCAACAGACTGGGGTTCGACACTTTCTTCCATAAAGTGCTTCAAATGGTGCAGCATTGATACTTGTGTGATAACTATTATTATAAGAAAATTCTATTAAAGGTAAATGATCATCCCAATTACCTCCAAAGTCAATTACACAAGCTCTAAGCATGTCCTCCATTGATTGAATTGTCCTTTCGCTTTGTCCATCCGTTTGTGGATGATAAGCTGTGCTTAACTTTAACTTGGTTCCCATTGCCTTTTGGAAACTTGACCAAAAATGAGACGTAAAACGACTATCTCTATCAGAAACAGTTGATAAAGGAATGCCATGTAAAGAAACAATTTCATTTACATACAATTTAGATAATTGTTCCATACTAATTGTTTCTTTCATTGGTAGAAAATGAGCTGACTTGGTTAACCTATCTACAATCACCCAGATTGTATCATTTCCTTTTCTTGTTTTGGGTAATTTGGTAACAAAATCCATGGTTATTAATTCCCATTTCCAAACTGGCATTTCTAATTATTGTAACAAACCTGAGGGTTTCTGGTGTTCAGCTTTAACTTGTGA
Source organism: Helianthus tuberosus (assembly GCA_030545235.1). NCBI lineage: Eukaryota > Viridiplantae > Streptophyta > Magnoliopsida > Asterales > Asteraceae > Helianthus > Helianthus tuberosus. Next base: position 7,328,018 of record CM060434.1, on the reverse strand, counting down.
GCAAGTTAAACATTTAGAAACATAGGCTGCTATATCCTTTTTCATTCCTATCTACCAAAAATTTTTCCTTAAATCCTAGTACATTTTGTCACTTCCTGGATGCATCGTATACTTGGACTTATGAGCTTCTTCTAATATACGATGACGTAGGTTTCCTAATGTAGGTATCCACATTCTATTTTCATGGAATCTCCAAATTCCATCTGTTCCTTGTTTTAATTCTTTTAACATACCTTTTAACTTTTCAGTATCTTCCTTGATTACTGACTCTTATGCTTCTCTTATTTGATCATTTAAATCTACTTGCAGATTTAATTTAAGGGAACGTACTCTTTTTGGCTGTTCATGATACTTTCGGCTTAAAGCATCTGCTACTACATTTGCTTTTCCTTCATGATACTGGATATCACAATCATAATCACTAAGAAATTCCATCCAACGTCTTTGTCTCATATTCAACTCTTTTTGCTTGAAGATATACCTTAAAATCTTATGATCAGTAAATATGGTAAACTTATTGCCATAAAGGTAATGTCTCCAAATCTTAAGAGAAAAAATTATAGCTCCTAACTCTAAATCATGGGTTGAATAATTCTCTTCATGACTCTTAAGTTGTCTAGATGCGTAAGCTATAACCTTTTGTCGTTGCATCAACACACATCCATAACCTAATTTAGAAGCATCACAGTAGACTACAAAGTCTTTAGTTCCTTCTGGTAATGCTAATATAGATGTATGGGTTAATCTTTGCTTAAGGATTCTAAAGGCTTCTTCTTGTTTTACTCCCCATTCAAACTTAACACATTTACAGGTTAGCTTAGTTAAGGGAATGGCTATTCTAGAAAAATCTTGAATAAACTTTCTATAATAACCGGCGAATCCTAAGAAACTTCTAACCTCAGTTGGTGACTCAGGGGTTTTCCATTTAGTAATTGCCTCGATTTTTGGTGGATCTACATGAATTCCTTCATGGTTGACTAGGTGTCCAAGGAATTGTACCTGTTCTAACCAAAATTCGCACTTATTGAATTTAGCATAAAGCTTTTCCTTTCTTAATAAACTTAAAAGTGCGTGCAAATGCTTTGCATGATCCTCTTTATTCTTAGAATAAATTAGAATATCATCTATGAAGACAATTATGAATTTATCCAAATATGGCTTACATATTCGGTTCATCATGTCCATAAATGCAGCTGGGGCATTGGTTAAACCAAATGGCATGACAGTAAATTCATAATGACCATACCTTGTTCTAAATGCGGTCTTAGGAATGTCCTCTTCCTGTACCTTTAATTGATGATATCCTGACCTTAAATCGATTTTAGAGAAAAATTGAGCTCCTTGCAGCTGATCAAACAGATCATCGATTCTTGGTAATGGGTACCGATTCTTAATTGTGACTTTGTTTAATTCACTGTAGTCAATGCACATACGCATTGATCCGTCCTTGTTTTTAACAAACAGTATCAGCGCTCCCCATGGCGACGAACTTGGTTGTATGAATCCTTTCTCCAACAATTCATCTAATTGTTTCTTTAGTTCTTGCATTTCAGCGGGTGCCAAACGATAAGGTGCTTTGGCAATTGGTCCTGTTCCGGGTAGTAGATGAATCCTGAATTCAACTTCTCTGTCTGGAGGTTGCCCTGGCAATTCTTCTGGAAAGACATCTGAAAACTGAGATACTACTGGAATATCTTTTAAATCCTTTCCTTTAGTGTTAGTGATTATAGAAATCAAATACACTATAGAACCTTTTCTTATACAACTTGCAGTTTTCATCACAGAGATAAATTTAGTAGACCTAGAAGGCTTATCTCCTTTAATTGTGATCGTTTTACCTTTTGGTGAATTCACTTGTATTGACTTTCGATCACATAAAATATTGGCTTTATTGGCTATTAACCAATCCATTCCTAAAACAACATCGAATCCTGTCAGATTCATGGGATAAAGATTTGCAATAAATTTCTGATTTGAAATTTCTATACTTGCTCCCTGCAAGATTTCAGAAATTCTAACGGTTTCTCCATTGGCTGTCTCTACTAGACATTCTTGTGGTAGTTTAGTTAATGACTGATTTAAAATTTTGCAAAACGACGTATTAATAAAACTTTGGTTTGCACCAGAGTCAAATAATACTTTAGCAAAAATATCATTAACTAAAAACGTACCAGCTATGACATCTGGAATCATCTTTGGCTTCATCTGCAGTCAAAACAAATGCTCTAGCATTTTTAGTGTTCTTGTTGTCTGGAGCTGGAGCTAATTCCGGACAGTTTGGCCTGATATGACCTTTCTCTCCACAGTTGTAGCATAATCCATTATTGGATTTCCTCTTGCAATTTTCTTCCTTGTGTCCTGGCATCTTGAAGTAATTGCCGAGATTGGAGCATTTTCCTGAGTGCTTTTTCTTGCAGACCTTACAGTATGGTGCAGAGGTAGAACCCATATTCTTACGATTGTAATTTCCGGAACGGAATTCTTGTGTAAGCCTTTGGGTTAAGTTCCTCTTCTGATCCTCTTCTCTAGTACGAATTAATTCATCAGTCAAGGTATTTGTTAATTCTACAGCTTCTTCTATGGTTTGAGGTCTAGCTGCCTTGACTATGTGTCTAATCTCTCCAATTAATCCCCAAATATAACGGGAAATTAACACTGGTTCTGGTGAAGCAAGAGTTGGCACTATTCTGGCATATTCAAAGAATATTTTAGTGTATCCCTTACTATCCACACCAGTCATCCTAAGGTTTAGGAATTTGTTTGCTATCTGTTCCTTCTCATTAGGTGGGCAGAATTTCCTTTCTACCTTGTTCTTAAATTCTTCCCATTCCATATTATAGGTTTGATCACTTCCTCTTGTCTGGAGGATAGTGTTCCACCATTCTATTGCTGCATTTTTAAACAGATTAGAAGCAAACAGTATTTTATCTTCTTCAGCACACTTGCTTATCCTTAAGACTGCCTCAGTCTTTTCTATCCAGCGTAGGGTTGCAATGACCCCTTCGTTTGAGAATTCCATTGGTTTACAAGACCAGAATTCTTTATAAGAACAACCATAAGGCATGGTTCTTCTTCTTTTGGGAATAGGCAATTGAAGTACAGGTCCATTGTTCACGCTGTTTTCTGGTTCAACTGGTCGCTTACTGCTATGCTTACTTTTATTATCAGCATCTTTAACAGTTTGAAGAATAAATGGCATTGCATCTATAATTCCTTGTGCTACTATGTGTTGGATAGCACTATTATCCACTTGATTGTTATGGTTATTGATACTTGGATTCTCATTAACCACGTTAATGTTACTCTGGTTATCATTATTCAGATTTCCTTGGTTTCCTTCGTCGGCCATCTGAATTTAAACAATTTCCCCATATTAATATCACAAATAATATCTTAATATAGTTAATCACATGACACGCATTTTTGCCAAAAGCGTCGATCATTGCGACTATACTCTTTTCATGTACTATTATGCGTCTATTACACACTAGTACTGAAATAAAATTACAATACCAACAGAAAGAAAATTACACTAATAGTACTATGCATCCGCACACACATAATTTTATTTTATTTTATTATTATTTTATTATTATTACTACTACCATTTCCTCCATTCACATTCATGGATATGGATTTATCCAAAAATCCATATCACGTTCATCGTATTTCCATACGAGACGCTCTCCCACCTGACGCATTCTCTCACTGCTTTCTAAAATTTCCTCCCCGAAAGTCCTAAGTTCTTGGACGTTTTCTGCACTCATTGGGGGTACAGGTTCTCGGACTGGGTTTGGAATCTGGGGTACGGTTTCCTGATATGGGGGTGACAGTTCATGAAATTGGTAAGGATCCTCTAATATATCCCTAATATAATCATCTTGGTAATAGGGATCTAAAGGGTCCATACCTGGGTAAGCTTTTATGTTTTGTATGGGTGGATAATCCTGGATAGGGTAACGTTGCACAAAGTCCCAATTGTCGTCTCACCACGGGTCATAATTCGGGTCTATGGGGTTTGGTGCAGGCACCCTAGGGATTTCTTCTGGATTAAAGTCGTGCATCTCCACTTGGTTTTCCTGGTTTTCTATCTCCATAGGTTGTTCTGGGTTTTGTGGTTGTGGGGCTACTAATTGTTCCAGACTTGGGTCAGCAGCAGTCGTAGCTAAGATATGGAAATTAGCTAGGCTTCTATTTAGCATATCTTGAGTATGGGCATCTGTCTCTCGCTTAATAGCTGCTAAAGCCCTTTGCTGTTGCAATTTTCGCATTCTCTTCCTACGAGCAAAAGCTTCTTTACTGAACCATCCTCGTTTCTTATTAGAAAATGGTTCTTCAGATTGAGCTCTAAAGGCAAATATTCCATCCTCCTAATCAGCAGAATACCCCGAACGGGCAGGCTGTGATGATGTACCCTCACTCCTAGGTGAATCAGATAACTGACGATTCACGTCTGATGGTCCTTGATCACTCATACTGAAAACTAACAAATAGTCAAATAACACATAACAAATAATTAATGTTATGCACGTATTTCCGTAATTTATTTCCTAACATAAAATTTAAAATTTAAGTGTCCGCAGAACACTTCTTTGGATCAGACAAGTGGCTAGGCTCTGATACCACCTCCTGTCGCAACCCCCGATCCCTTATTCCCGGGAACGGGCGGACGCGATCACAGATTTTGGTGGTATCAGGTTATTTAATCTCGCAGCGGAATTTTCATCAGGACCGTAGTTAGGAAATGTTTATCAGAGTAAAACCACCATATTTTATATTAATAATCTCATGGATAAAATCCAAGTTTCTGATTACAATACATTTATAGGGATAAACCCTATCTTATTGAATTTAAAACATCGTTTATTAGGTAACTTTTATAGCCACGTTATCCCCAAGCCTTTAGTGCTCTCCAGCTGGCTTTCTACTAATTGGCTGTCACATTAGGTTACCTGAAACGCGTTTTAAAAACATTTGTCAGTCGGAAATACTGATGAGTGAATCCCAGTTTAATCAAGAAACATTTTATCGATTAAAACAGTATTGAGGATGATTACAATGTTTATGTCTACACAATTACTCCATTTGGTACTATCAATCCACTGACTTGTGGGTCATATTACACATTGGCTAACTCATTGTCCAATGGTAACGTACTGTCAACCTTGACTTACTACTCACAGTGTAGTAAATTTTGTATACAAAACCCCAACATACCGGCAGTAATTGAAGAACTACAAAGACTCAATCACCGCTTAATCACATTGTAAAGCATTTAAGGTTTTGTAAATTATTCCAAAAACGTTAACAAAAAGAGGATAAACTCACTTTGCTATCTTAGGCTTCTTGTAAGGGTTTCCTGGATATAATCTATAATTTATACAAATGTACATTGGTTAGTATCATAACCCTTTGAAATTATTAATGATACCCTCCCCGAGACGGCATTCCAACAACTACGTCGGCCAGAACCACGACAGTTGTTACGGAACCCTAAATCAATCGGGCAGCGTAACTATTATGAAACTGGGTTATAATACTTACAACGGAGCAGAACCTCGCTAATTAGGGGTATAGTACCCAACTATAATGTCTACTACTTCAGAAATTGAGATTGAGAATGAATTGTGAGCGACGAAAACTGAAAACTGATGGCCTTCTTATATAGTTGCTGATTCTAGTCCTGTCGCGGCCCGCGTAAAACACAGGCCAAGGTTACGCGGCCCGCGTCAACCTTGGTCAACATAATAGCTTGGCCCGGTCAGCTTGTAGACTTGACACGATGTTGACACGTGTCAGCACCGGATGTCTCCGAGTTTAACGATCTATCGCGACCCGCGTAAACTAACAAAGACTCTTACGCGGCCCGCTTGAACTAAAGGAATCAACAATATCAGGTTTCCACCATGATACCGCCCGCGTAAGATGTTGGGGTGGGTCTACGCGGCCCGCCTCAACTATTATTTTCTTGTTTTTGATTTATTTTATAACAATAACATATTTCGGGCTCGGTTTTCACATACGGGGTGTATTATAAGACATATTAGGGTATTTTACAATATGCTAAAGTATCATAATATTTATGAGGGTGTTCCTTTTACCAAGGGTTGTTACACATACGTGGAAAAACAATATTGATATTGGAGTTATCGTAACTAACTTACTGAACACTTTGTCATTAGCGGGTATCATTAGCGGCGACAAATGTCATCGCTAAAACTGTAATTTTTTGTAGTGTTATCACCCCTACACACCTCGAAATATATCTACAAAAGTCGTAATTTATCCTACACAACTAGTAATTTATTCTACACTTTAAATTAAGTTGTTTTTTTAATTTGGAAAAAGTATATATTTTGAAAAGGAGTTACAAATTCAATTTAGTTAGTTATTAAAGGGGAAGAATACAAATTAATGATTGAGTTAATTGCCAAAATCGTCCTTGAGGTTTGGGCACGTTTGCCATTTTCGTCCAAAATGACACTTTTGTACGAAATTGCCCCCAACGTTTGTAACTTTTTGCCATTTTCATCCAAACCACTAACTTAGTTTATTTTTTTCTGTTAAGTTGAGGATATTTGGATAAAACTGGCAAATATAAAACCACAGGGATGATTTTTGCAATTTACTCAAACCCTTTTTAATTTCTTTTATTTAATTATTTTTCTTACATATATAATAAAAAAGAATATACGTGGAGTTTTTAGAAAAAAAAATTAATAGTTTTGTCATATAATTTTTATAAATTTTCATCCAAATCACTAACTCAGTTTATTTTTTCTGTTAAGATGAAGGATGTTTTAAATTTTATAAATTAAGATAGAATTAATTTACAGCTTCTTTATATAAATCAGTTTTATAAAGAGAAAACGTTATCGGTGTGCAACACATAACAATCGATTACAACTTTTAGTATTAATCAGTTGTAGAGATAGAAAAAAATTGTAGAACGTTACATATTTTTTATATGTGTTGAGCATCTAGAAAATATGTCGGTAGAAATAAAATATTTATTTAATTAAGATTATGAGGGTAACTAACTAATACTTATTCTGAGTGCCTTGAGTAAAGAAACTTTTGGTTCATAGCATTATAATTACAATTTGGTGGGTAATTTTAAGGTTTGGTAACGATACGTTGTTTGATAGGGGGGGCACTGGCTTCTGTTTTTCCTTAGGAGCGAATTTAAAAGAGTAGAAGATGAATTACAAATTTGGTACATATGCTAAGATTTTTTTATTTTGACATTTTTCCAATAAGGTCACCAGCATTTTAGTTTTATAAAATTTAGAGGTTTAAGTAGATTTTATTTTTATAAAACTGATCTATATAAAAAATTAGAAATTAATTTCTGTCTTAGTTTATAAACATCCTTCGCCTTAATAGAAAAATTAACTTAGTTAGTGGTTGGATGAAAATTTATAGAAATTATGTGACAAAGCTATTATTTTTTTCATATAAAAATTGCATGTATATTCTTTTTTTATTATATATGTAACAAAATTAATTAAATAAAAGAAATTAAAAAAAGTTTGAGTAAATTGCCAAAATCGTCCCTATGGTTTTATATTTGGTAGTTTCATCCAAATATCCTCAACCTAACAGAAAATATAAACTAAGTTAATGGTTTGGATGAAAATGACAAAAAGTTACAAACGTTGGGGGCAATTTGGTACAAAAGTGTCATTTTGGACGAAAATGGCAAACGTGCCCAAACCTCAGGGACGATTTTGGCAATTAACTCTTAATGATTTATGTAAGTTTACCAATATACGCTTATATTAAAATTAAATGCAAATATTATATAAAGTAAAATGAAGCTTTCTTATTGGTTAAAACTTCTTCTTCTTCTTCTTACAAAAAAAAATCTTATCATTTGAACACTCCACTAATCTATAAAGCAATTATATATATATATATTTTGATTTTGAGGGATGATGAATAGTAACTTTATTTTTATAATAATATATAGTTTTTATTATTTTATTATTTAAAATATTATAATAGTTTATTATTATATTTACTTTTAATAACATATTTTCCTTTTTTCTAAACATATATTTCCTTTACCTTTTTTTTAATAGTTGTTTTTTTTTCTTTTTCTTTTTAAATATATTAATTTATCGATTAATTTGATACTTATTTAATAAGTTACGTTTATAATTTTTTCTAAAAACTTAAGTACGTAGTTGTTCTTGATTTTTTTCCATGACATTCTGTTATAAGTTTTGTTAAAAGGAGGTTATACTCAAAATAAAGTATTTATTTGTTATCATAAAACGGTACGATGATAAACTAAATCGTTCTAATGGTTTGACTTTCCAAAAACCATGTTTTATTTTCAAATCACGTTTGTTTTACACTATCATTTGCTCGGTTTCGCCGCAACGCGCCACATAAAAAAACTAATGAACATTAATTGACATATTGTTGTAAAACAACGGTCTATTAGCAATCCATATACAACTATACTAAACATGAGAGAACAAGACTATAGAGAATAAGTGAATAGGAATTCTTTTTCATTGAGATGTAAACATGCAATACAAAGAACTCTATATATAGTGTTCTTACATTAATACAAAGGACATGAAGAGATGGGAGTTAGAATGTGGATAGTCACCATAATATAGTTTATTTATAACACTCCCCCTTGACTTTCCACGTGATAATATACTATTCTTTAATACGCTTGGTGATGCTGCCTCGTTAAAAACCTTGCTAGGAAAACCCAGTGGGACAAAACCTCAGCTAAGGGAAAAAGAGTGCAGCGCGTATTGTCTCCCCCTAATACTTCTGGATCAGGTATGTTGCGTCATTAAAAACCTTACTAAGAAAACCCAATGGGATAAAACTTAGTCAAGGGAAAAAGAGTGCAACTTGAATAAGTCTCCTCCTCATTTTAACATGTATCCTTAAGTGACATGTGTCCATCTTCCTTGAAAGTCGAACAAAGCTTTTGTAGCCAATGATTTACCGCTTGATCCCTTAATGTGCACGACTGTGTTTTGTTACATTCCTGCATCTACAAGACTAACCAAACTTGTTTTGATGGGTTACTAAAATTTAATCAAATATCGTTTATACCTGAAATATTTCTTTGAACTCATTCCAATGTCTCTTCACTTGACAAAGGTTATATCATGACAATAAGCTCAAGTGAGAAATATTATAACCATACATAGCTAGCAAAACATATTAATGCACTTAATGCACTTATGCATTTAATGATGGTACTTCTAGAATGAGAATCTCTACTATGGTAGGAGATGATAATAGGCATTTCTTATAACAAATGACTTAACAACCTTTAACATACTTTAAGGTTCAACTATGTCCATACTAGAATATCCAAACATCATCTTCTAGATGTACTTGAGGGATTAGTAAAATATAATTATATATATACTCGAACTACAGTTCGAGTAATAATTAAACCGTGCCAAGGTCATTCAAAAATTTTCCTCTTTAGTTTGAGAGTTCCCTCTCGATGATGTTTACATTATCACTGTAAGAGTGAAATCTTGTTAAATAGATGTAGCTCATTTTATCAAAATTATACCTCTCTTTTCAGAGTATAGTCGACTGTACCACATACGAGTAGTTTTCTTTAAAATTCATATATATATAACACATATGGTTGTTTCGTAATGCTTTGAGCATTCTTAATCCTTCAGGGGTTTTCATATAGATGTCATTTGCCATTGTCTCGTACATGTATACGGTGATGACATCCGTAAGTTGTTTTATCTGAAGTCATTCTAAGATTGCGAGGCCGCTTAAACATCTAAAGATTATCGCATCCACTACAGGGGTATACGTTTCCTCGTAATCAACTGCTGGGATTTGGGAAAAATCTTTATGTTAAAATGCGTGCCTTACATCGCAAAAACTTATTATTTACGTTTCCTTTTATTTAAAGACACCCATTTATAACCTACTGGTTTGGCGTCTATGGGTGTTTGAACTGCTGGTTCGAAAACGTTTAGTTTGTCGAGCAAATTTAGTTCAACCTTAAGTCATGTAGCCATTTTGGCTATTTGTGTGCGTACACTCTTGCACACTTTCTATATACGTAATCTTTTTTTTTCATCGATTACATCTATTGCTATAGCATAATAAAATATATCATTTTACACGTGTTTCATTACGGTTCCATATTGTACTTATTTTGTACATAATTCATCGCGATCTCATATTTGTTTAGTACTAGAGTTTCTTTTAGAACTCCGTTAGCCTCTTTTGGGGTTTTGACAACAACATTCTTTAAGGTTTAGTATGCAACCACTTCCGGGGTTTTGTATGCAACCACTTATGGTGTTTTATGTGCCACTCTTTTGGGGTTACACCAACTGCGTTACTCTACTCTTTTTGTGTTTTGTGGGTTTTATCTTTTTGGAACCGATTTATCTCTCACAATTTATTAATATGATAATCATTTTGTGAGTACTTCCATTCGAGCAGATACGTTTAAGCTGGTATATGTGACTTTGTCACCTTATTTGTGTTAGTGAATGCATCTTGTATTTCATTTGTTATTATTTTCAAATACACGCTCTTTCTTTTGGACTTCAGATTTGCATTGACCACTTCAGGGGTCGATATATAATATGATGCATTTTTTTATGTTACCAGTCTTTCATTTTCTTGTCTCCCCCTAAGACTAGGAATACGATGTACATATCCCATTTTATATGTTATGGTGGTGCTATTGGTACATAGGCTGCATAACAAAATATATATAGAAAAATGGAAACTTGGTTCTCTTCAGGAGACCAGTTGTAATGGGGAGTATTTGTGATAAGCAGTTGGTTTTGAATTGATATAATCAATCGACGAATTCCATCTCGACTACGTATGCCTCTCACTATATTTCACATTGTGCCCAACAATGGTCCCTACAATTGGGTTGTCAAAGAACCGTGTTAAACCATGTAAAAAAAAACAACGTTCCATAGTGTTGGGCACATGCTACATACGGGTGGCTAAAAACTCACATGTAACCATGTATGAATGCCACAATCCACACAACTGTACATTTCAATGGTCCTATATAAGAGGGATTGTAGGATTTTATTGTTTGGAAGGGCAGAAAAATTTATTTGCCACAAAAAAAAACTAACTAGACATATGATAAGGCATTTTGGGAGCAATGTTTTTAGATTACTTAGAGGTGCTAAGGTACCGGTTAGCATGTTTGATTGTTTAGCATATCATGATGCTATCTTGATGACCTATTTGGTCATGCCATGTGGTGAACGTATAAATATTCTGGTAACTTCTGGTTACTCACCATATTTGATTTAATGGAATATTGTGCAAAATTAGTATCATTTCTAGTAACTTCTAATATAGTCTTCTGGCCATATTTACTATATGATATATTTTAGATATTTAGTACATTTTCTTTTACACCATTCCAAGTTGATGACTTTTCATTCAAATATAGTGGAAAATTAATAAATTTCTTAGGTATACATTAGAATATGATGCATTATGAAATACAAAATTCGATATCAGCGGGTAAACTATCGATGCTCTTCTGGAGCATTTAGTTTGCTATTAACACGTGAAATAGTATCAATAGCGTCTCTACCACGTGAAATATTATAGTTTTAGCCTTTGTTTAGAGGGAAAACATGTACTATTCATAAGGTTTTCCATCACTAGGCTATATGTTAGCCAAAAACGTCAAGTGCGATGAACTAAAGTTTGGGTTGAACTTGAAAAATCATTATTAAAACAAACGGGACTTTGTATACATTTGGGAGAACTTCGGGTTCTCAACATTGATTTAGGATTCATGTGAAATTCAGTACAAATGAGCATCAACACTAACTCAAATGAATTATTATCTATCAATTTAAGTAACTAACATCAGAGTAGTTTACTTATGAACAAGATAACAAACATAAGAAAAAGATTTCCCTCATCATTTACCATGATCATGACCTTTATAACGATCATTATATCATCACATTCACTTTCAGGGAATGGATTATAACCACACAACTTTCATAGTGCTATCGTTACAATTGCTTTTGTTATGTACATGATCTCGACCTTTCACTAATCTAACATTGCATTTACCTTAAGGAATGGCTTAGAGCCACAAAACCTTCATTCTGGTTGTTTCAAACCTTATATATATATATTTATATATATATAGGGGACCGCTAGAATGAGAACCACCTCCAGTAAGAACCGCGAGAACCACTTTCTGGCATTTAGATCAAGGAGATGGATGGATGAGATTGAAAGTATTTAAAAATAATATTAAGTACTTTTTGTCTTATTATTTCTCTAATATTATAATCCAAAAGGGTATTTAGGTAAAACCACTCTATTTTGTCTTTTTCACTTTATTGTTTTTTTATTACTTTATTGTATTATTATATTACTTTTTATTTTTTAAACATAATTTTTTTATTAACAACATTTTTAAATTCAGTTTTTTTTTAAAGATTTTTTATATTTTTTACAATTTAAGTTTTACGTTAAACTTTTTACGTTTTACGTATTTTTGACGCGCCGTTTTTTACGCCGGGTTTTTTCAAGCGTCGTTTTTTTAACACGCCTTTTTTTTAACGCGCCGTTTTTACGCGCCGTTTTTTAACGCCGTTTTTTACGCGCCTATTTTTTAACGCCGTTTTTTACGCGTCGTTTTTAACGTCTTTTTTTACGTTTTACGCGCCGGGTTTTTACGTTAACGTTTTTTTACGTTTTACACGCCGGTTTTTTACGTTAATATTTTTTTTACGTTTTACGCGCCGGTTTTTTACGTTAACATTTTTTACGTTTTTACGTTTTGCGGGCCGATTTTTTATGTTTTACCTAAAACTTTTTACGTTTTACTAAAAAAAATTAACGATTTACGTTTTACGTAAAACCTTTTACGTTTTACGTAAACCTTTTACGTTTTACGCGCCGGTTTTTTACGTTAACGGTTTTTAAGTTTTTACATTTTACGCGCCGGGTTTTTACGTTAACGTTTTTTACGTTAACATTTTTAAATTCAGGTTTTTTACGTTAACGGTTTTTTTATGTTAACGGTTTTTACGTTAACGGTTTTTTACGTTAACGTTTTTTTCGTTTTAGTAAAAAAATTTTACGTTTTTACGTTTTACCTAAAACTTTTTACGTTTTACGTTAAAAAAGTTTACGGTTTACGTAAAAAAGTTTACGGTTTAATTTTTTTTTTACAAAAACTTTTTTACGCAAAAACGAACGCACCCAGAAATCGCAAACTCGGTGAAGTGTCTCAGATATATTGTTATCATCATCGACGCCTAAAAATAAAAAAATAAAAAAGCCAACAAACAAAAATCAAAAGAACGAGTGGATTCTAGAAAAAAAAACGAAGTTTTGCCTCAGATTTTCCGATAATCAGAGGCTGCAAAATGGGGTTGCAGGTTCAAAAACCTACCCTCCACCAACCTTGCCGCGCCATCGTTAGTTTTTTTTTTTTTTTTGCATCATCACCGCCAATTCAATAAGGCACCAGATTCAACCGATTTAAACATCCAAAAGGAATAAGAACATCAATCAACACATATTCAAACAGATTCAAAAAATTCAACAGATTCAAAAGGCAAAACAGATTCAAAGAATCAAAACCTCAGATTGAATCAGATAAAACATACCATCAAGAAAGTCATACCCCACAAAGTTCATCAGTCAAAATATCATCAAGATAAAACATACCATCAAGATTCAAAAAATTCAACAGATTGAAGCAGATAAAAACATACCATCAAAGATTGTTCATCAGACAAAATATAAAAAAAAACCCTGCCAAAACAAACCATCACCTCGAGCTCCCACCACCTCCCGACCACAAACACCCACCACATCACAAACCCACCGGCATCATCGTTGTTTGGGGCCACCGACATCACGCGCCGCCACCACAGTTGGGTGGCCGGCGATTACTGTCGGATGTGATTGTAATCGGATCTATCTGTCATTGTTTGGGGCCACCGGCATCACGCGCCGCCACCACAGTTGGGTGGCCGGCGATTACTGTGGAGACGAAGGGCAGGGGTGTTTGGCTAGTGGTGGTCGCCGGAAACAGTGGCTAGTGGGGCGGAGGAGGTCGGAGATGAGGGTGTGTGGTTGTTTGTTTTTGAGTTTTGATTTGGGTTTCTCCAAATGAAGGATCAGTCGATGCATTTTGAAGAGAGAGAGAGAGAGAACATGAGAGAGAAATGGAGAGAGGTTGAAGAAGATAATCTGAGAAATGAAAGGGGGAGAGAGAAGACTTTAAATGAAGAGAGATAAGGAGATTTGACATTTGGGGGTAAAAGACCAAAATAACCTTATTGTTGGCAGCCTTTAATTGGTTGAGAGTGGTTCTCGCGGTTCTTACAACTAGAGGTGGTTCTCATTTTAGCGGCTCCCTATATATATATATTATCAATATTACTACTTTATGAGCATATTTGAGGTTTGACAAATGGAAATTGTTTTATTCAACCAATATAAATAATATTTTCATCACATGACCTCAACTAGAAAAAGTTATATGACCGGGACATTAGGATTTATCGGTCCTGTTAGTGCATACATCTGTCGACTTCGTCTTGTATCGAGTCTTGTACTAGATATGTTAGATCAGGGCACGTTATTCGAGAAAATATGATGTGTTTATGGGAATTTCGCTTGAAGGAAGGCATTTCGCTTGAAATGACTTTTGTCAGTTTCAAGCGAAATCAACATACTTGATTTCGCTTGAACTGATTCTGGACACTTTCAAGCGAGACCCCATATCCTATATATAGGCTTCAAGCGAATTCATTTATAAAAAGGTTCCTGAAATTCATACCGAAGTGCTGCCGGTTTGAATTCTGATTATATTTAGTGTTATATCAATCTACAAGGTGTTTAAAGTGATTTGCAAGCTGTGTCGAAGTCTGTTTCTTAGTTTTCGCATCTGAAACATATTAGAACTTCTCTGAACGACTCATTCGGGTCATCCACATGATCCTACAACTGGTATCAGAGCTCAGGAGGAGGAGTTCTGCAGATTACAACTTGTTTTTATCAAGATTTATTACTTCTACACCTTCTTTCTTCAACAAAACAAGATTTAACGGTCAAAATCTGATAAATTTTTCACAGAATGTGTAAAAGTGCATTTAAACAAACCCTTGAGAGTTTCAAATTAAAATTCGGACTAAAAATGGGTAAAATTGACCTTCGAAGTGGTTCCGCTTGAACAGACCATCTCGTGTTTCTGTTTGAGATTGGATCATTTCGTTTGAGTTTTCAAGCGAAAGCTGGTATTTCGCTTCAAAAGCACGTGATTCCGCTTCAGTTGTCCTATTCCGCTTGAAAGTATTTCAAGCGAAATGAGTTGTTTCGCTTGAAAACTGATTCTTGCTATTTTGCTTGAAGTTTTGCTGTTTCAGGTATTTCGCTTGAACAGAACAAGTGATTGAAATTGTGATTTCGCTTGAACTACAAGAATCATGAGTGAAGATTTCTACAATGCATTTGCCACATCTCCGACTGCTCCAGCTTCAATTGCTCAAAACATGAATCTGGAAAATGAAACCGGAACTACTCAAAAACCCCCGAAGCTAATGAGCATTGAAGAATATTATGGATGGAAAGATCGTTTCGAAAACTGGGTTCAAGCCAATCATCTTGGATCATGGGAGTGTATTCTGAAGAGATATGTACTACCTCGTACTGAATTTCAAACTGAAAAACAAATCTCAGAATTTAATGACCAAGAACGGGAAATGTACCGAGCTGAAAAAATGATGATTAGTTTGCTTCAGCAAGCCATTAAAGAAGACATCTTTATCTTGCGTCAACATGATGAGACCTCAAAGTCAATTTGGGATGCTCTTAAAGTCAAGTTTGAGGGTAGTGAGAATATGATTAAGAGTAAAAAGGCACTGCTTAAGAAATAATTTGATCTATTCACTAGTTTGCCCGGGGAAGATACAAAGAAGCTAATTGAACGATATTGCCACTTAGTGCGATCCATGTCAATGCTAAGTATAACCAAGGATCGTGAAGAATGGGTCGACAAGTTAGCTGATGCTTTACCGCAAAAGGAGTGGGGAACTTACTTGATGATTCTGAAGAACACTAGCGTTTATGATGGGTTGACAATTTCTCAGTTCATTGAGAAGATAGAAAGTCAAGATCTGGAACAGCAGAAGATTGCGAGGATGAACAATCCAAGTAGTCAATAAGATGTGAAAATGTATTACAAAGGAAGTATTCCAGAAATTGAAAGAAGTCCGAAGATTCAAACTGCTTTTAGTGCTGGAAACTCATCTGAAAAAGCCGATCAAAGTTCAAACAAAAGTAGTGGAATCTCTTCATATCCAAGTGTTAATCCAAAAGAAACAACATCAAATTTTCAGCATCAAAGTTCAAAAACTGGAAATGGTTGTATGATACAATGCAATATTGCTCTAAATCTTCCTGATGGTCAAAGTTTTTCTGAAGAAATAGCAAAAGATCATATGGCATTACTTGGTTCCGTGCTACTATCCTATGAAGGTTTGGTTGCAGGACGGATCGGGAATCCTATGCTAACAAAAGAGGATTACGATCAGATAGACGCTGAAGAAATGGAACTCATGGACATTAAATGGTGTCTAGCTAGTGTTTTAAGAAGAGCTGAAAAGTTCAAACTGATTACCGGAAGAAATGACTTTCTTGATGCACATGTTTCAACTTTGGGTTTTGATAAATTTAAAGTTACTTGTTTTCGATGCAGGGAGAAAGGTCATTTCAAGAGAGAATGCAAGAATAGAGAGGCAAATGATCCAAAGAATCCGTTCGGAAAAGATTACTACTACCGGAAAGCTATATATCAACAAGTTGGTCAACAACAACAACAAGAACCGCAGGTGGCTCATGGTAGAAAAGTAATAGATGATTCAAAGAGAGCATGTTTAGTGAATCAAGAAAATTTCAGCTGGGAAAAATTCATTTCATCAGACAACAAAGCATGCCTAATCAATCAAGATGATGATAGATTACCTGAAGGGTTCAGCTGGGATATGTTTGCAGATGAGAATGGGAATTTCAAAGCTTTAATTGCCAAGATTGTGAAAGAACCAGACATGTTCACCGAGTGCATGAAATCCATTGGTGTTAGTGTGAAGAATGAAGATGAAAAATCTGTTTCATCCGAAGAAAGCGCACAGAGTTCAGATGAAAGTTTACAAAGAGATGAAAGTTCAGAAAGAGAAATTGTTTTTGATTAAGCACCATCTGATTCTGGTTCTTCGGATGATAGTTCTGATAAATCAGTAGAGTTTGATCAAACACCAACTAATGAAAGTAGTGATGATGATGAAGAAAAACATATTAATATTGCAAAATCTCATCTTTCTCCTGAAAGTTTTCAATTTTATTTTGCAGATCGCTTGGAGAAACTAAAAGAGAGACAAGCAGCAAAACATCCAAAGCAAATGAAGACTGATGAGGTTGTTCAAAAGGATGATTTTAAAAAGGTTGCTGAGGAGGTTGTTGAAACAGAAAAGGTAACTGAAGTAGAAAAAGTGGTTGAGGTGGTGAAAACAATTGAAGTAGAAAAAATTGTGGAAATTATCACGCCTTGCTCAAAGTGTTTGGAACCATGCAAGGAATGTGCAGCAAAAGAAGAGAAGCTAGCTGAGTTTGAGAAGATGAAAGAACAATTATTGTTCAATCTCAACTATGTAAAGGAGTCTTATGATGTTTTGAACAGAACAGTAACTGGTCTTCAAAAGACAAACTCTGAAAGAGAAAAGGCTTTGACAATGATGAATACAACGATGATGACAAAACAGAAAGCTATTAACTTCTACATCGAAGAAAGTGCAAAGTGGAAGCAAGAGTTGGAGACCGAGAAAATTGAAAATGAGAGGATCAGACGATTATTACAGAGTTATTCTAGTTCTGATTATCTTATTGATCGAATTTATCCAACTGTTGCAGGTTTTGAAGCCTTTAAAGATGATGAAAAGCCAAAGAAGAAGGATACTGGTAAGAAACCGAGTGTTAGCTATAACAAGTGTCCGCCTCCAATCTGGGAAGGTTATTCTCCCAGAAAACCAAATGAGGAGCAAGTCGAAAAAGCAGTCAATATAAAGTTAAAAACCGAATCAACTGATGAATTACCAGAAAACATTGATATCACGTTCACCTCGTCTGACACTGATCATGAGTCTGAGTTAATCAAAAAGGTGGTCGATCAGGTGTTGGATAATGATGAGGAGTTTGAGTCAAAGTCTAAGTCTGGAGGGTCCAGTTCGTCAGTCAACAGTCCAAAATCTTCGGTTAAAAGGGCTTACAGTAAAGAGTTTTTGTTATCAAAATCAAATTTGAATGATGAAAAATTTGAAGTAGCATATACTTTGAATGATTCTGACAAATTATATTCTGACAATGACTTTCCAATAAGAAGTGTTCGATTTGAAATGATCAAAAAGGTTTTCAAAATGACAGAAATTATAATTTCTGAAATAAAAGATTTAAATCTTACTGAAAAACCTAAAAAATACACTTCAAGGGTTCAACAACGATTAAACAAGAAAAAGGGTTACAATTCTGGTTCTGGTTTTCAAAAGAAACCAAACCATAATGGTAGCTACAAAAAGAAAGGATTAGGTTTTATTCCACCTGAAAATTATAAAAATGAGAAAAATTCTAAAACAAAAACAGAATTTGTTTCAGGAGGAAGTGCTGAGGATGAACAGAAGAAACCTTTCTGGAGACAATCAAACTAGGAGTTTCTTGCTGAACAAAAGAGAAAAGGAACTGGAGTTTTTCACAGAAAGGATACTCGAACCTGTTTCAAATGCAATGAAGCTGGTCATATTGCATTAGTTTGTTCTCAAACGGCAAAATCAAAACAGGGAGTATCTGAAAAACTTAAAGAAAAAGTTGTTGATGTTGAACCACCAACTGAAAGATTCAAAATTTTTGAAAATTCAATTTATGAAGTTGGTGAGAGTTCAAAGAAAAATTTTTACAAAAAGAAAGCAAAAGATAACCAAATGTGGGTTGTCAAGAAGAGTGATATAATAGTCGGCGATGAATCTGATTCCACAAAATCAGTAGAGCCACAAGTTGAAGATGATGTTAAAATTCCATCTTTGGCGTTTGAAAAAAATAAGCAAAAGGTTGGTAAGGTTGAAATTTCAAATCAATTCTTTTCTGATAAAAAGGAATTTGATGTTGAAAAGGTTTTCAATGTAAATGTTAAGAAAATTTTTGAGAAAATGGTTGAGGGAAAGGCCAAAGGGGTTAAAGATTTCTATGCAACAAAGAAAGCAGCATATAACCCTACTGAACTAGAGTTAAAAACACCCAAGATTGGTAAGACTTGGGTGGAAATTCTATTTCCTTAAAAATCTGGACTTGCCGGAGCTCCTAGGTTGGTAAGAGTGGAGCAGGAATCGGCATCTTTCTTGAGAAATTCACAAAAGTGATTTCGACTTACAAGTGGTTGGAAAATGTTTTTATTTACAAGTGGTAAATCAGGGACATTAAGTTGTATCTAATTTTCTACAAATGATTGAGAAACAATGTGATGAACCAGTAACCTACAAGTGGTAACCCCAACAAAACTTATTTTCCGGAAAAATCATTTTGGTTAAAACAAACTTAAGTGTTTTGAAATCATAATGAGAAAATAGTTTGTTGAAATGGGGAGTTCTGATTGTTTATGCCAAGTGGATGGCGAATTGAAGCGATTCGATATCGGTTGTCAACTTACTTGTACTGTTTGTTTTCAAATTTCTTTTAATGTGTTTGCATTTTAGGGGGAGTAGAAATTTCAGAAAATCCAAAAACATTAGAAAATTTGAAAAAGACAAAAACATGATAAAATTAAAAAATGAGTTTTGTTGTAAAAAGAGGAAATGATAGTACATCAGTTGGACTGTCACAGCATGCTAAAGAAATGTAAAGTCTAAAGTGATAAACGGTCTCACTAAAGATGTGACGGTAGGCTCAGCTAGACTAGTAGATTTGCGATAACGATACAAACTTAAATGAAAAAGCCTAGTTCTAGTGGGAAACATGATTGAAAGCATAGTACTTAGTTTTGTCCTTCTTGATTGTGTGCCTACTCAGTAATCGCTGATTGTCGAAAGACATAAAACTGGTTAAATTTTTGAATTTTCACATCTTTACTAAAAAAATCATTGTGATTGTGCATTTCTTTTTGCGAAGATTTAAACTTGTTTTATTTCTTTATTTTGTTTAAGCATTGGACATCCTCTGCGTATACGTGAGTATCGAACTGGATGTTAGTGCCTAAACGTTCTGCTTTATTTTCTTTGGTGTTTTATTTAAGCTTTGGATCACCTCTGCGTATACGGAAGTATCGACCTGGTGGTTAAAGCCTAAACAACTTCAACTTGTTTTTATTTCTTATTTTGTTTAAACATTGGACTCTCTCTGCGTATCGAAAGATCGACCTGATTGTTAATGTTTAAACATTTTGCGTTGTTTTTGCACTTTTCACAGTTGATGAAAGTTTAAAGGCATTACTTGAGTTAGTGTATTGCATGATGAGGGGATATGCTGAGATCGTGGGGTCCATAAGAATTTAGTGCAAAATTAATATACCTTAATGTATCGGTAAGCATTTCGAAAGTTTTTAGATTGAGTTTAAGTGGACAACAATATCGTAAATCAACATGAATCGTTTAAAACTGAAAATGTTTAAAGCTTAAAGGTGTTGGTGATTTGTCTCATAAACTGATATGATCCTCTTTCACAAGCTCACAAAAATATTGTCTGTAAATATTTCTTTACTGCATTTTTTTTATTCAAAAATCCAAAAAGATTTTAGTGTGTTTTAGCATAACTTTTGAAAAACTCAAAAAGATTTTCGACAACTGATGTTGGAGAGCTGATTTTCAAAATTCCAAGTGCTAAACATGATGACATTTTTGTGAAAAGAAGTATGTGTCTGAAAATCAAATGTGTTTTGATCAAATTTTAAAAGTGGTTCATCAAGATTATTGAGTTATTTTGAGGGAGAGTCAGTGTTAGTGCATACATTAAATTGTTAAATGTGTGAAATTTACTTTAAGGTAGAGTTTGTGCAGGTTTGAGTATGAGCTGGGTTGACGATCCTGAACTGGAAGAGAGCCAGGTGACAATCTTGGAATTAAAGTTGTGTGATAGTGAGCCAGGTTGATCGCTCCTGAGAAGTTTGTGTTTAAAGAGCCAGGTTCCGATACCTGAGGATTCTGTAGATAGAAGATTAAGCCAGGTTTCGATTCAGTGGACAAAGTCTGAGCCAGGCAAAGATCTTGAATTTATGAAAGCTAGTCTATGATCCTGAAACTGATGATGCTGATGAACTTAAGGAATGCCAGCACATCGTTAGGGGGAGTCTGATGACATGCAAGAGAAGATAGAAAGAGTGAAGCCCAGAGACTGATAGAGACTGAAGTTGCAAAGACTCGACACTTTACGACTTGTCAACATCTGAGGGGGAGTCTGTTAGTGCATACATCTGTCGACTTCGTCTTGTACCGAGTCTTGTACTAGATATGTTAGATCATGGCACGTTGTTCGAGAAAATAGGATGTGTTTATGGGAATTTCGCTTGAAGGAAGGCATTTCGTTTGAAATGACTTTTGTCAGTTTCAAGCGAAATCAACATACTTGATTTCGCTTGAACTGATTCTGGACACTTTCAAGCGAGACCCCATCTCCTATATATAGGCTTCAAGCGAATTCATTTGTAAAAAGGTTCCTGAAATTCATACCGAAGTGCTGCCGGTTTGAATTCTGATTATATTCAGTGTTATATCAATCTACAAGGTGTTTAAAGTGATTTGCAAGCTGTGTCGAAGTCTGTTTCTTAGTTTCCGCATCAGAAACAGATTAGAACTTCTCTGAACGACTCATTCGGGTCATCCACACGATCCTACAGGTCCAAACTCTTACAAGCCTTGATAAGTTTATAATATGCTTTAGGGAATTTGACACTTCGAGTATCATACTATAAATGAATCTTGATCACAATTCAGTTGTGTTTATAACTTGTGAGCATACACAACTTTGGTTATTTTGATGTTCTTATCAAAACTGCTAATATATGAAACACAATGTATACATAAAATAACAAATGCATTACTTTGTAGCACGTCGCCAAAAATATAATAAAAGATAATTGTATAAAAACCATTTGAGACAATGAAGTTATCTTTAGAACCACTATTAAAATATCATAAAGGTTTATATAAACATGACTAAATACAATTTAACTCAATTTAAATAGTTGAGCCATTATAGGCTATTACTTTATGAACTAGAAAGGCAACAAAGTGTCACACTTTTACTTTTTGAATATCAGAATGAATAATCATAATAATAATAAAGATGATTGATGCATAATGTAACTAATCATTCATGCAAGAGTTATTTTACCTTTAAAACATGTGTTATGATGAAAAACATAAATGAAAATAATACATAAAAGTGTTGAAAGAATATAATGAAGTGGCAAAGAAGTAAAACTTATCTAAATTGCTAACAAACTTTTTATTAATTATATAAACTAATAGAGAATGTTAACTGCCACTTTAAATAATTTCTTTATAGCTCTTAATGGCTAATTTAAATGATTTCTTTATTGCTCTTTATGACTAATTTAAAAATTGAATTATAGTAATTGGTTACCATCCCGTTTCTCCTTAACCCCCCTTCAAATTCTTTGGTAGTTTTAGAAAGCAATCGGCCAAACACAAAAGCATAATTCTAGATCATGTATATCAAATTATCAATTCCAACGAGATTTCAACCGGTGAAGTATATGGCCGATTAAATACATAGAAAATCATGTTTCTTCGGTAAATATTAATTGGATATATGCAAATTAACTTGTTTTCAAGCAAAGTGTATTAGGCTCATGATCTTAAATACAATTTCTTAGTTGAAATCAAAATGTCAAAATAATTCTTAATACAAAAAAATAATTTATGTGCATGTTGATGATCATATTAACCCGTTACTAGCAAATGTAAATACTATATATAACATTTAAACTTTCATACATTTTTAATGGATGAATAATAGATTATGACTAGTTAACCTAGGCAAGATTTTCATCGAGCCCATATAAGAACAGCCAAAAGAAAAAATATACATAAAAAAATAATGAGGTCACGAGTCATGATGACTTAATGATGATATTGGGGGAAATACGAAATACTACAAATCAAAAATGTAGTAAATGGCATGAAAGAGTCCGATTTTATAAAGTAGAAGTCACACATTTTTTATTTGATGCTAATGAAGAACGTAAGCAATTTCATAAAAAAAAATCTTCAAAGGCTGTAAACGTTGTTATTTATTTATTTTTTGAGAACAAATCAAATATAATTTATTTTTCAGTCATTTTCTTCTCAGTTACTTTCATGCCATCAAAATATTCACAAAACTAAATCCAAATTTTCTAGTTATGATTATATACAAAAACAATAAAATGAGGACAAAACATGGAGCCATGAAGTCCAAGGTGAAAGGCTGCAGGTCAATTGTTTCTACTCTTAATTTCACTTTTCATGGATACGATAACATTATTCAAGATGCCTAAAATAATAAAACAATTACTAAGTAGAAATATGAGCTTTGTGTATTGTTACCTGAATGGATGAAAGAAAAACCAAATCATGGATATGAAGATTCAAATCATGGATATGAAGATCTTGCAGCAATTCGTGCTGATAACGTGTTGTAAACCAACGGTCTATTAGCAATCCATATACAACTATACTAAACATGGGAGAACAAGACTATAGAGAATAAGTGAATAGGAATTCTTTTTCATTGAGATGTAAACATGCAATACAAAGAACTCTATATATAGTGTTCTTACATTAATACAAAGGACATGAAGAGATGGGAGTTAGAATGTGGATAGTCACCATAATATAGTTTATTTATAACACATATTACTTAATTGGAGAATAAACCTTGTTGGGAAAGAAGTTAAATCACATATGGTGCTACTGGTAGTATGCTGTTGGTGTGTCATTATTGTGAATGGATATTAACACAACCAATTACTGATACGATTTAACAACAGTCGACTGGATTTCCTAGTATTAATTGATGAAGGATTATAAAATGCAACTATAGGAATCGATATAGTAATCTAAAAAATAAGAGATTAAGAAGATGGTGGGAAGATAGAGATAGAAACCCCCCGTTTCATAAACATTCATCATGCCCTCATTGTTCTCCAACCTCCCGTTTATATCGGACGATTGTTCTCACCTTGTTTTTTATTTTCTAGGGCCAAGGCTGTTTGTTAGGCCTTGCCTGGGTCCAAGTACGTTTCATAACATTCATAGAGGCGCTATAGGCTACTCGCGGATCCACACAAGAATCAGAATTGTTGCCTTTTCATATCATTCATTCAAGTGAAAATCAAGTATTTTGGAACCATCATTGAACCGGTGAATGATTAGTGTGTGCAAGGGTCGTTTTTGGGCTCAAACAGAATCAAAATTAAAATTTCGGGTGTTTGGTTTAGAAAACCGTTCGTTCCGGTTTTTCACCTTTTGGGTTTGAAATGGGTTTGGTTCGGTTATGGTCGGTTTTCAGTTTTGATATTTGGGCTGAAAATGTTTAGGCCAGAAAAACCGAATTTTATTGGCTGTAAGACTCAGTTTTATGCTTGATGAAACACTGAATAACACCTGGGGGTTAACCAGTTGGGTCGTCTCTTAAGTGGGTTCAATCTCCTTCTCTGCTTGCTTATGACTGAGACCCGGCAAAACAGGAAACCGTTAGCTCGTTAAGAGGGGAATATGGGGGTTTCCCTCTTAACCGGGCTCCAGCGTGAGAATAAGTACTGTTCCGAGGGGAAATAGTGTGTATTATAGGTGAAAGTAAAGAGAACAGAATTGATAACCTGAATGATGAAGGTTCCTATTTATAGCCGGAGGGTGAAGGAGGGAGGAGCGACCTTGCCAGCTGCTAACGGGCGCCAGCTGTCCGACCAAGGGGAATATCCTCTTGGTCTCCTCTGCTATGGTCAGGATAGTGGTCCACGTGGCGCGCCATCATTCGTCCATGCTGGAGAGATTGTACCGTAGCTGTCGGTCTGCCCCCAGGTTGTGTCGCAGGTCTACATGGCGTCCGATTAGTGGTGGCACGTGTCGTCCTTTTTGTCTGGAGGAGCATCTTCGGTGCCACCCTGACGTCTTCCAGAAGCTTCTAGAAGCTTCTGGGTTTGTTTGCTGATGTAGGCGCCATGTAGGATAAAGAAAGTGGTGTGGTCCCTGCCATGCGTGCATGGGATTTGGACCATACCTCTTCAAGTCCCCCCAGTCCAGTGTACCTTCTAGTTGAGTTGATCGTCTAGGAGGGATTCTGGACTTATAAGGGTAGTGATCTTTGTTGTTCGTCTTCGTTAGGCACATGGTAATAGCCTTGCAAAGTTGAGTCAAAACTGCGCGCAGCGCACGGTGGCAACCTTGCAAAGTTGAGCCAAAATGGCGCGCGACGCATGATGACAACCTTGCAAAGTTGAGCCAAAATGGCGCACGGCGCATGGTGACATCTATACTTTTTGGCGGTTTCTTCTAAGGGAAGCCTTCTTTATTGGGATGAGGAAAACTGACATAACTGACGTGCCGTCTGAGGTCGCTTTCTTTTCGGAGATGAACAGTTGCCTTTTCAGAACCGTTAGGCGGTTTTTCGCCGTCTGTCAGGTGCATGGCGGCCACGCGCCCTGGAATCAAGGCGACGGTTTCTCACTCCCCTGACGTGTCATTTCCCTGTTGGTTGCTTTTCTGACCTCCTGACAGTCCACTACCCATCGCATTAAATGCGATGGGTATAAATAGTTGGCGGTTCCACCTTTCCCTTCATTTTCAAAATTCAAAATCCCCTTTTTTCCTCTCCCTTTGGAATTCTACTGAACTTCCTTCTTCTTCTCTCTTCATCCTTCATTGAATTAATCTTTCTTATCTTTTTACCTTCCATAATCATGTCTACCGGTGGTAATCCTTCTAGAAAAAGGAAGTACAAACCTAGAAATCCTCCTGGTCCAGATCGTGCAGAAATAAACTGGAAGGAGGAAGAGTTCCAAAACCTTGTTCGGGATATGGGTTTCCGATCAGAGTGGGGTGCTCAGTTTCCGACCCTGAATTCAACCGCTTTGGATGCTCCTCCGGGATACATAACGTTGTACACTTCTTTCTTTCGAGAGGGTAACTTTCGTCTTCCTATGACGAAGTTCACCGGAGATGTGTTGACAAACTATGGGCAACACATTTCTCAGATAAATGCTTTGGGGTTGCCCCGGATTACTCATTTTGAGTTTATATGTAGAGCCAACCGTATCGAACCGACTTTCGAGATGTTTAATGTGTTTTATTTTGTGAGTTATACTAGTGGTTTCTATTCTTTCAATTCCCGAACCGGTGGAGTTAGCCCTTGCAGTACTAACCCACCGAAGAGTCTAAATGATTGGAAGCAGAAGTTTTTCTATATTCATCGTGGGGTCATTCCCATTGATATGCATTATCATGAAGATAGTGAAGGGGTTCCTTGTGTCAATGTGTCCATAAATTTTGCTGAGCAAGAGTGGTACAAGGTGTTGACTCGGAAAGTTACTTCTACCACTCAGCTTGAAGAGAGAGCGTTAGTTGCAGCCGGGATGAGTATGATGTGGGCACCCCAGAACCCTAGGGGTATTCCTGTCTATGGCTATCAGGGGAAAGGTATTGCTGTTGCTAATTTGTTTCTATGATATTTTCTAATTCGTCAAGCGTTTCCTCATGTTGTTGTATTTTACAGCAGGGTATAGTTTAATGAATGTTCTTGACCCTAAGGCCAATGGTGCTATGGTTGTGGCAACATTGGCCGAAGGGAGGCCTTTGTGGCTGGACCAGATACGGGACCGATTCTTACATCCTACCAGTGAAAGCTTTGCTACTTATGCCAATGTCATTTTAGGTGAAGATGGTATTTTGACGATGTACTTAGTCCTACTCGAGAGGAGGTTATTGTCCTTTTGAGTGAGGGTTCTGATAGGTCTCATGAAGGTCTAATCCCTCGTTCCCCGCGTGCAGGTCCACCACAAGGGACTGTGAACGAGCCTGTAAATGAGCCTGTTGTTGACGATGTTGAAACTCCGGTTGATACTGCTGAACAGTTAGAAACCAGGAAGAAGAAGAAGATAGATAAGTCTGAGGGAAAGAAGGTCGAGGAAACGGCGGTTGAGGCACCTCGTAAGCGCCCTTCTAATTCCTCTTTCCTGGATTATGTTGTCGTATCTGACACGCTATCTGGTTTAGACGCAGAAGACAAGTGTGCTGAACGTGATCCAGATGATGATGCCACACTGACAGAAATAGTGAAGAGAAAAAAGGCTTTGGAAGACAAGAAGAAGGAACTTGATGAGCAGGCTGCTGCTGCGCTCGCAGCAAAGAAATCCAAGCTTCAGAAAGAGGCTACCACTGCTCCTTCAGAGTCAGAGATTAATCTGGATGTTTTTAGTGCAAAACATGGTAACCCTTTGGAGAAGATATACGCAGCTTCTGGTTCCCAAGGTACAAGGTTTTTCTTGTGTATGCCTTGTTTTTTACCTTTATTTCTTTCTTTTGACTATCGTGCTTACCCTGCAACAAGTGTTAAATCGGGTAAGGGTACCCGTAAGATGGATATTTCCAAGATTGAACCTCCTACGTCTCCGCCTTCTAGGGCCTTTGGCCTGTCTCCTCCTAATGCTAATCTGGGTGAAAAAAAGGAAGGAGGATGATGTGGAAGTTGAGCAGGTTGGGGAGGGTGGTGATGGTGCTGGTGCTGGTGGTGGTGATCATGTCGTTGAGGCGGAATCAAGTGAGGCTACTCCCTGTCACACCATTTACACTAAGCGTGTACGGAGTTCTTGGGAGGGTGGTGCCTCCGGAACTCGCCATGGTCTAGAGTATGAACATGGTCAAGGTGGGTCTTGGGATACTCACAATCCTGCATGCGCCGATCTCCCGCATGCTCCTAGATGGAACTTGGCTCAAGGCTCTCAGATGACCGATCTTAATAACTGCCGTGAGTTCTTTTCGTTATCTCTCCCCCTTGCTGAAAGGTTGTTTCAAAAGAGACACAATCGGATGGATCTCTTGCATGACCATATCCATGCTGGGTTAATTTTTATGCTACTGCCCAAGAGATTGCCCGAGAATGGCTGTTGATGGGGGAAGATACGTTGGAATTTGAGACTGCGAAGAAGGTGTTCGCTGAGGAGAGGGAGAAATTCAACGCTGAGAAAAAAGGGGTTAGCATGGAGGGTTGCAGACGCGGAAGAAAAACTTGCTATGGAGAAGCAATGGAATATTAATAAGCAGAAGGATGGGAGTTTGCTTGTGAATGAACCAACCGAGAACTGCAAACCCAGCGTGATACTTGACGGGTGGTCCATAGGATAACCCTTAATGGTGTTAAAAGACGAGTTTATCCCTCATTTGATCACGTAATTGTCTTGAATTAGATGACTATGGTTGCTTGTGTTTCAGGTACATTTGGGGATTAAAAGTGTGGAAATGAAGCTTCGAATAGGCGCGACTGGATTGGAGATTAAAAGACAGAGAATAAATGAAAAAAATCAATTATTGGTATGGAAGAATTAAGAAGATAACATGATAGAGGACGAAATTACGAGAACGTAGGCGAAAACGGAGTTGAAACGAAAAAGTTATGAAGAAAACAAAATTGCATGCTGAAGGCTACATTAGCTTACGGTAGCTACCGTAAATTACGGTAGCCCCCAACATTTTTCTTCCACCGTAAGGCAGTAGAGACCCACCGTAAGCCATTCCAAGCCACCGTAAGCTACGGTGGCCACCGTAACTTATGGTGGAGGTTAGCGAGAAATGTGTAACTGCCCTATTTTATGATGCTTTATTGTGTCTTTTCAAATCCAATCAATCCCATTCGGTTACCAGCAGTCTAGGGGCGATTTTTGGGTGTTCTTGAGAGCTTGAAACAATTTCTAAACATCTTGTTAGTGTTTTTAATTCCTATGAACATTGATATGTATGTTGTTATGGGTCATTTTCTGAGCGTATATATCTTGACTAATATCCTGCTTTTAATTGTTTATTTGTGACCAGGATACTTGACTGGGATATTGCTAACATCCTGAGCGATATCCTGAGATTGATTGAATTAACCACGTGCAGGTTAAAGGCTGTGGGTTACTAACGGTCAGATGGACTTCTTCTCCATAAGACTCGGGCGTATCTGTTATGAGAGAGACGTTGAACCTGAAAGACCAGGTCTACAACGTTCGAGTGGGGAATATTCGCCGGATCCCGGTGAATTAGGATAGTTTGTTACACTTCTTTTACTATAAATAGATGGGGGCGGATCAGATTAAGGCACGCAACTTTCACACACACTTTCAAACACTTTTTGCTCTCTAGCTCACTGCAAACACTTTACACAAACACTTGTATTCGAATTACATTGTAACACCTAGTTGATCCGCACCACATCCTGCACTGTATCCTGATATTTGAAGTAATAGAAGAACAAGGCAGCTGCGATTGTCAGCTCCCGAGGTTTTGTGTCGGCGATCTAGATTGATCAAGGGCTTTCCTCGTACATCACGTGTCAACCTTTACTTTTTCGCTCATTGTTTGATCGTAGATACAGCTCTATATCCTGAGCCGTATCCTGAAACTGTTTTTACAATTAACTTGGATGAAATATTTTACACACATATTTCTATCACACTACCTCACTTAACTAATTTGATCACTAAATTACTTTGGTAATTTTTGACCAAAACAATTTGGCACCCACCGTGGGGCAAGTGGTGCTATTTTTGCTAAAAACTTTAGTAAAATCATTACTCGGTTTTCTTTTGTCAAAAATTTTTTCTAAATTGTTTTCAATGGCCTCGAGATCAAACATGAGCTCTTCCACCATGTCTGCTACAACCTCTGCAACAATTGGTTCGGTGCTTCCACCTCCTCCTCCAAGAATGCAAGCTTCGTCACACGGAGCTGAAAGTCATGTGGCTCGGGATGTTATCCCTGCTCCCAGTACCCAGGGATCTGGTCCTATTTTGGCTTCTAATGATGAAATTTTGAATTTGTTTGGTAGTGTACAGGAACAGATGAGGCAGCAGCAGGAAACTAATCGGATGCTGATGAGAGAGATACAACTCTTGAAATCCGGCCCAAGTAGACCTGCTGAAGAAACTGGCACTCCTTTACAGCCTAGGGCTTTGAACTTTAGTTCTGCATTTTACACTGAGGATAACCGGGGGAACATCGTCCCAAGCCATTCTCAGAATCATACCCCTGAGATACCCTCCTCGGTCAGGATGTCAACTGTGAGGAGCTCAGGATATGCTTCAGGATATGGCCAGAATCCTCAGACCGGTAACGTGTCAAATAATAATATTCTTGCTACTAACAACAATGGGTCTTTGCAGGATGCAGGTATGATGTCAACATTTACTAGGGAGCTTCAGAAATTGAAGGACATGATATCCAGTGTACCTGGAGTGGTCCAGCCAATTCCGGAAGTATCCCAAGACAGCCACAGGATATCCCGCTTTGCATATCCTATCTGTGATGCTGAAATCCCAAAGAGATTTCAAACCCCCAACATGAAATTGTATGATGGGACTACGGATCCTGAAGAGCATATTGCCCAGTATAGAGAAAGAATGGAGATTAACCCTATCCCTCCGGAACTTAAGGAAGGATGTTTGTGCAAGGGTTTCGGTTCTACCCTGACAGGATCAGC
Source organism: Helianthus tuberosus (assembly GCA_030545235.1). Taxonomy (NCBI): domain Eukaryota; kingdom Viridiplantae; phylum Streptophyta; class Magnoliopsida; order Asterales; family Asteraceae; genus Helianthus; species Helianthus tuberosus. Next base: position 7,297,268 of record CM060434.1, on the reverse strand, counting down.
CTTAAAATGGCTGCTAAATGTTCCTCCTCACTCAATTACTTCGTTTGCTCATTTGGTTAATTTATTTAATAGTCAGTTTTCTTGCAGCCGGAGTTTTGAGAAACTAACCAGTGATCTTTACAGGATAACTCAGGGACCTCAGGAATCTTTGAGGGATTATGTGAACAAGTTTAGTCGAGAATCCTTGGATATCCCACATCTTGATGTTGCAACGGCTGTACAGGCTTTTAAGATGGGGTTGCAAAAGGATTCTCAGTTTTATCAGGATCTTGTAATGAATCCTTGCAGGAATCTCGACGAAGCTCGTAACAGGGCTTTGAGATATATCCACTTGGAAGATGACAGAAAGATGCAAGAGAGGATGAATTCCACCTTAACCTATGAATCAACCAACAGGAAATCAGAATCCTCGTATAAACCATATCGCTCCAAGCCATATGGTAGAAATGATAACAAGAAAGTGAATGCTGTTGAAGACGAGGATCCTGAAGAATATCCTGAATTATCTGAATACTGCTTTTCTGTTAATATACCTGAGTTAATGTATGCTATGCAGGGTTTAGGAGACAAAGCTAGGTGGCCTCGAAAAAACCAGCAGAAAGCTGATTGGAAGGATAAATCCAAATAGTGTGCCTTCCATGAAGACTTCGGACATGTGACCGAGGATTGTATTGCTCTAAGGAAAGAAATAAGTTACCTGTTAAGCAAAGGGTATCTGAAGGATTTGCTGAGAAGAAAGAAGAATAAAGGGCAGGATCCTGAGAAGGATCCTGAACGAGCAGCATCACCCTCAACAGATGCCAAAATAATTAACTTTATTTCAGGAGGATCCGACATTTGTGGGAATTCGTATTCGGCGGCCAAGAGACATGCAAAGGAAGCTAAGACTGAAAGGGGAGATAAACCAGCTAGAATGACTACCCTTACAACCGATAAAGTGATCACTTTCGATAGTGATGACAGGGATACTGTCCAGGATCCTCACCATGATGCTCTCGTAATAACGTTATATGTTGCTAACCATTTTGTACGCAGGATATTGGTGGACAACGGTAGCTCTGTCAATATAATTCAGCTGGAAACATTGAAGAGGATGAACGTATCTCCGATGGACATTACTTCGAAGTCCACTGTGCTCGTTGGTTTCAGTGGAGAAGCTAGGAACACAGTGGGAGAAATAAAGTTACCAGAATATGTTGAAGGGGTCAACTCGATACAACGTTTCTGTGTGATGGACTCCCTATCCTGCTATAACATAATACTGGGCAGGCCGTGGATCCATGATATGAAGGCTGTACCATCGACTTATCACCAGTGCATCAAGGTCCCTACCCCTTGGGGGGTCGTCAAAGTTGATAGTGACCAGCAGGAGGCGAAGGAATGCTACACATCCTCAATGAAATCCTCAACCAAGCCTAATCCAGCATAGCAATTAAAGATGCGGGCCCGGGATATCGTGGAGGCTTCAGAGCAGGATATGAAGAAAGTTATCCTAGATCAGGATAATCCTGATATCTCGGTGCTCGTAGGAACCAATATCCCTCAGGATATTGAAGAGCAATTAACTAACTTTTTGAAGTGCAGGATGTTGACGTTTGCATGGAAGCATGAGGATATGACAGGTATATCCAAGGACATTATTACTCACAAACTCGGAATTGACAGGTCGTTCAAGCCTATTCAGCAAAAAAGAAGGAAGTTTGCTCCTGAATGAAATGCAATTATCCAAGAGGAAGTTGAAAGATTGTTGAAGTCCAAAATGATCAGAGAAGTCAAATTCCCAAGATGGCTAGTAAATGTAGTCGTAGTACAGAAGAAAAATGGGAAATGGAGAGTCTGTGTAGATTACACAGACTTGAATAAGGCTTGTCCTAAAGACCCATTTCCTCTTCCTCATATTGATGCAATGGTGGATGCTACTGCCGGGCATGAGATGTTAACATTCATGGACGCATCCTCAGGATTTCAGCAGATTCAAATGGAGCCTTCGGACCAGGAGGATACTGCCTTCATGACACCAACAGGTATTTATTGCTATACTGCTATGCCTTTTGGTTTGAAAAATGCAGGTGCAACATACCAGAGATTGGTAAACATGATGTTCAAAGATAAGCTGGGGGACACCATGGAGGTGTATATTGATGATATGGTGGTGAAATCTAAAAAGGCTGAGGATCACCTCCAGGATATTAAGGGTGCGTTTGATATCCTGGATCAGTATAACATGAAGCTGAATCCTGCTAAGTGCCATTTCGGAGTGGGGGCAGGAAAGTTTCTAGGATATATGGTGACTAAAAGAGGAATAGAGGCAAGCCCGGAGCAGATTAAAGCCATCCTGGATATCAAATCACCTTCAAATATGAAGGATGTTCAATGGCTAACAAGTCGAGTAGCAGCGTTGAACAGATTTATTTCAAGATCCTCGAAAAAATGCAAGGAATTTTATGATATCCTCAAGAAGAATAAGAAGTTCGAATGGGGAGCAAAGCATGAAGCAGCCTTGTAGGATTTGAAGCGATATCTCTCAACTGCACCTCTCTTGATGAAGCCTGAAAATAGTGAACCGCTATCCCTATACCTCGCTGTATCGGGGAATGCTGTAAGTGCCGTTCTTATAAAGGACCATGAAGGTCAGCAATATCCTGTCTATTATGTTAGTAAAAGTTTACTAGATGCTGAAACTAGATATTCTCATCTAGAGAAATTGATATTAGCACTAGTTATGGCATCAACAAAACTTAGACATTATTTTGAGACACATAGGATTCATGTTAAAACCAATTATCCTGTTAAAAACGTGCTTAGGAAACCAGAGATGTCAGGTAGGATGGCCAAGTGGTCAGTAAAATTGAGTGCTTATGACTTAATATATGAGCCTAGAAATGCCATAAAGTCTCAGGCTTTAGCTGACTTTGTGGCTGATTTCAGTAGTGACATTCAAAATGAAGTAGATTTAGAAGTACAGCAACTAGGAGAAAACTTAGAGTGCTGGACATTATATACTTGTTATGGGTGAAATTCTGAGCCCATATCCTGGAAAATATCTTGGTTTATATCTTGGTTATATAGTATCTGTTTACATCCGGGATGCTGGTTCAGGATATTGGTAACATCCTGAATGGTATCCTCAGGATTACTAACGGATTATGTGCAGGTACGTGGGTTAGAAGCTATCAAAGTTCACGAAGACTCATTCCGCGGAAGACTCGGTCCAAGTTGTTCAATGAAAGACGTTAAGCCCGCTTTATTGGGTTCCAAACGACTATTTATGGAATATTCGGGAGCATCCCATATTTATAGGAATTTTAGTTTCTATTTTGTAACTATAAATAGGTGGGTATACCAGATCAAATAGGACATCACATTTTCACTCGATACACTCTAACACTCGCTCTCTAGCAATTTCCACTTTCATACAAAAGCATTGTAACACTTAGCGATCTGGTCTATATCCTGAACTGTATCCTGAAGTTTGAAGCAATAAGAAGAACAAGGCAGCTGCGATTGTCAGCTCCCGAGGTTTTATGCCGGCGATCTAGATTGATCAAGGGCTTTCCTCGTATATCTCGTGTCATTTACTTTACTTTTTGCTCATAGTTTGATCATAGATACAACTCAATATCCTGAGCCGTATCCTGAATACTGATTTTCCAAATAACTTAACCGGCATATTTTCAACACACTTTTTAGCACACTACCTCACTTTACTAATTTGATCACTTAATTGCCTCGGTAATTTTTGACCAAAACAATTTGGCGCCCACCGTGGGGCAAGTGGTGCTCTCTTTACTAAAAATCTTTGTGAAATCGTTAATCGATTTTCTATTTTCAAAACTTTTCACCGCATTGTTTACAATGGCCTCAAGATCAAACATGAGTTCCTCCGCTGTGTCTGCTATGACTTCTGCTACTACCGGTTCGGTGCTTCCACCACCTCCTCCAAGGATGCCAGCCTCTTCACGACCTCAGGATATTATCCCTACTCGCAGTGTTCAGGAATCTGCTCCCGTTTTAGCTTCTAATGATGAAATTCTAACCTTATTTGGAAGTGTGCAGGAAAAAATGAGGCAGCAACAGGAAACAAACCAAATGCTGTTGAGGGAAATACAACTCTTGAAGTCTGGTTCGAGCAGATCTGCTGAGGATATTGTCATTCCATTGCAACCCAGAACTTTGAACTTCAGTTCAGCTGTGTATACTGAGGATAACAGGGGGAATATTGTGCCCAGCCTTCCTCAGAATCATACTCCTGAAATACCCTCCTCGGTCAGGATGTCAACCATGAGGAGCTCAGGATATGCTTCAGGATATGGGCAAAATCCTCCAACGGGTAACGTGTCAAATAATAATAATACTTGTTAGGGGTCATTTTCTTAACGTATATATCCTGACCAATATCCTGCCTATGTTTGTTCATTTGTGACCAGGATGCTGGAAGAGGATATTGCTAACATCTTGGGCGATATCCTGAGGCTTATTGAATTAACCACGTGCAGGTTAAGGGCTGAGACTTGCTAACGGTCAAGAGGACTTCTTCTCCTCAAGACTCGGACGAATTTGTTGAGAGAGAGACGTTGAGCCCGAAAGACCAGGTCTACAACGTTCGAAGAAGGAATATTCGGTGGATCCCGCAAGTTTAGGATAGTTTGTTATTTTATCTTAACTATAAATAGATGGGGACGGATCAGCTTAGAACACACAATTTTTCACTAACACTTTCATACACTTACACTCTCTAGCTCATTGCAAACACCACACTTGTATTCAAGTTTCGTTGTAACACTTAGTCGATCCGTACCACATCCTGCACTGTATCCTGATTTTTGAAGCAATTGAAGAACAAGGCAGCTGCGATTGTCAGCTCCCGAGGTTTTATGCCGGCGATCTAGATTGATCAAGGGCTTTCCTCGTATATCTCGTGTCATTTACTTTACTTTTTGCTCATAGTTTGATCATAGATACAACTCAATATCCTGAGCCGTATCCTGAATACTGATTTTCCAAATAACTTAACCGGCATATTTTCAACACACTTTTTAGCACACTACCTCACTTTACTAATTTGATCACTTAATTGCCTCGGTAATTTTTTACCAAAACAATTTGGCGCCCACCGTGGGGCAAGTGGTGCTCTCTTTACTAAAAATCTTTGTGAAATCGTTAATCGATTTTCTATTTTCAAAACTTTTCACCGCATTGTTTACAATGGCCTCAAGATCAAACATGAGTTCCTCCGCTGTGTCTGCTATGACTTCTGCTACTACCGGTTCGGTGCTTCCACCACCTCCTCCAAGGATGCCAGCCTCTTCACGACCTCAGGACATTATCCCTACTCGCAGTGTTCAGGAATCTGCTCCCGTTTTAGCTTCTAATGATGAAATTCTAACCTTATTTGGAAGTGTGCAGGAAAAATGAGGCAGCAACAGGAAACAAACCAAATGCTGTTGAGGGAAATACAACTCTTGAAGTCTGGTTCGAGCAGATCTGCTGAGGATATTGTCATTCCATTGCAACCCAGAACTTTGAACTTCAGTTCAGCTGTGTATACTGAGGATAACAGGGGGAATATTGTGCCCAGCCTTCCTCAGAATCATACTCCTGAAATACCCTCCTCGGTCAGGATGTCAACCATGAGGAGCTCAGGATATGCTTCAGGATATGGGCAAAATCCTCCAACGGGTAACGTGTCAAATAATAATAATACTTGTTAGGGGTCATTTTCTTAACGTATATATCCTGACCAATATCCTGCCTATGTTTGTTCATTTGTGACCAGGATGCTGGAAGAGGATATTGCTAACATCTTGGGCGATATCCTGAGGCTTATTGAATTAACCACGTGCAGGTTAAGGGCTGAGACTTGCTAACGGTCAAGAGGACTTCTTCTCCTCAAGACTCGGACGAATTTGTTGAGAGAGAGACGTTGAGCCCGAAAGACCAGGTCTACAACGTTCGAAGAAGGAATATTCGGTGGATCCCGCAAGTTTAGGATAGTTTGTTATTTTATCTTAACTATAAATAGATGGGGACGGATCAGCTTAGAACACACAATTTTTCACTAACACTTTCATACACTTACACTCTCTAGCTCATTGCAAACACCACACTTGTATTCAAGTTTCGTTGTAACACTTAGTCGATCCGTACCACATCCTGCACTGTATCCTGATTTTTGAAGCAATTGAAGAACAAGGCAGCTGCGATTGTCAGCTCCCGAGGTTTTATGCCGGCGATCTAGATTGATCAAGGGCTTTCCTCGTATATCTCGTGTCATTTACTTTACTTTTTGCTCATAGTTTGATCATAGATACAACTCAATATCCTGAGCCGTATCCTGAATACTGATTTTCCAAATAACTTAACCGGCATATTTTCAACACACTTTTTAGCACACTACCTCACTTTACTAATTTGATCACTTAATTGCCTCGGTAATTTTTGACCAAAACAATTTGGCGCCCACCGTGGGGCAAGTGGTGCTCTCTTTACTAAAAATCTTTGTGAAATCGTTAATCGATTTTCTATTTTCAAAACTTTTCACCGCATTGTTTACAATGGCCTCAAGATCAAACATGAGTTCCTCCGCTGTGTCTGCTATGACTTCTGCTACTACCGGTTCGGTGCTTCCACCACCTCCTCCAAGGATGCCAGCCTCTTCACGACCTCAGGACATTATCCCTACTCGCAGTGTTCAGGAATCTGCTCCCGTTTTAGCTTCTAATGATGAAATTCTAACCTTATTTGGAAGTGTGCAGGAAAAATGAGGCAGCAACAGGAAACAAACCAAATGCTGTTGAGGGAAATACAACTCTTGAAGTCTGGTTCGAGCAGATCTGCTGAGGATATTGTCATTCCATTGCAACCCAGAACTTTGAACTTCAGTTCAGCTGTGTATACTGAGGATAACAGGGGGAATATTGTGCCCAGCCTTCCTCAGAATCATACTCCTGAAATACCCTCCTCGGTCAGGATGTCAACCATGAGGAGCTCAGGATATGCTTCAGGATATGGGCAAAATCCTCCAACGGGTAACGTGTCAAATAATAATAATACTTGTTAGGGGTCATTTTCTTAACGTATATATCCTGACCAATATCCTGCCTATGTTTGTTCATTTGTGACCAGGATGCTGGAAGAGGATATTGCTAACATCTTGGGCGATATCCTGAGGCTTATTGAATTAACCACGTGCAGGTTAAGGGCTGAGACTTGCTAACGGTCAAGAGGACTTCTTCTCCTCAAGACTCGGACGAATTTGTTGAGAGAGAGACGTTGAGCCCGAAAGACCAGGTCTACAACGTTCGAAGAAGGAATATTCGGTGGATCCCGCAAGTTTAGGATAGTTTGTTATTTTATCTTAACTATAAATAGATGGGGACGGATCAGCTTAGAACACACAATTTTTCACTAACACTTTCATACACTTACACTCTCTAGCTCATTGCAAACACCACACTTGTATTCAAGTTTCGTTGTAACACTTAGTCGATCCGTACCACATCCTGCACTGTATCCTGATTTTTGAAGCAATTGAAGAACAAGGCAGCTGCGATTGTCAGCTCCCGAGGTTTTATGCCGGCGATCTAGATTGATCAAGGGCTTTCCTCGTACATCTCGTGTCGTTTACTTTATTTTTGCTCATTGTTTGATCATAGATACAGCTCTACATCTTGAGCCGTATCCTGAAACTGTTTTTACAAATCAACTTGATTAACATATTTTCGACACTCATTTCTAGCACACTACCTCACTTAACTAATTTGATCACTTAATTACATCGGTAATTTTTGACCAAAACAATTTGGCGCCCACCGTGGGGCAAGTGGTGCTCTCTTTACTAAAAATTTTTGTCAAATCGCTAATCGGTTTTCTATTTTCAAAAATTTTTGCCATATTGTCCATAATGGCCTCAAGATCAAACATGAGTTCCTCTACTGTGTCTGCTATGACTTCTGCTACTACCGGTTCGGTGCTTCCACCACCTCCTCCAAGGATGCCAGCCTCTACACAATCTCAAGATGTTATCCCAACTCGGAGCGTCCAGGGATCTGCTCCCGTTTTAGCTTCTAATGATGAAATTTTAACCTTATTTGGAAGTGTGCAGGAACAAATGAGGCAGCAACAGGAAACAAACCAAATGCTTTTGAGGGAAATACAACTCCTGAAGGCTGGCTCGAGCAGATCTGCGGAGGACAATGTCACTCCGTTACACCCCAGAGCGTTGAACTTTAGTTCAGCTGCATATACCTAGGATAATAGGGGGAATATTGTGCCCAGTCTTCCTCAGAATCATACTCCTGAAATACCCTCCTTGGTCAGGATGTCAACCATAAGGAGTTCAGGATATGCTTCAGGATATGGGCAAAATCCTCCAACTGGTAATGTGTCTAATAATAATAATACTCATGCTACTAACAGTGGTGGATCTTTGCAGGATACAGGTGTAACATCAGCACTTACCAGGGAACTTCAGAAGTTAAAGGACATGATATCTAGTGTACCTGGGGTGGTCCAGCCGATCCCGGAAGTATCTCAAGATAGCCACAAGATATCTCGTTTTGCATACCCTATCTGTGATGCTGAGATCCCAAAGAGATTCCAAACCCCCAACATGAAGCTTTATGATGGGACTACGGATCCTGAGGAGCATATTGCTCAGTATAGGGAAAGAATGGAGATTAACCCTATCCCTCCGGAGCTCAAGGAAGCGTGCTTGTGCAAGGGATTTGGTTCTACTCTAACAGGATCAGCCTTAAAATGGCTGTTAAACGTTCCTCCTCACTCAATTACTTCATTTGCTCATTTGGTTAATTTATTTAACAGTCAATTTTCTTGTAGTCGGAGTTTTGAGAAACTAACCAGTGATCTTTACAGGATAACTCAAGGGCCTCAGGAATCCTTGAGGGATTATGTGAACAAATTTAGTCGAGAATCCTTGGATATCCCACATCTTGATGTTGCAACAGCTGTGCAAGCTTTTAAGATGGGATTACAAAAGGATTCTCAGTTTTATCAGGATCTTGTACTGAATCCCTGCAGGAATCTCGATGAAGCTCGTAACAGGGCTTTGAGGTATATCCGTCTGGAAGATGACAGGAAGATGCAAGAAAGGATGAACTCATCCAACACTTATGAATCAACCAATAGGAAGTCAGAATCCTCGTTCAAGTCATATCGGCCTAAGCCGTATAGTAGAAATGAAAACAAAAGAGTGAACGCTGTCGAAGATGAGGATCCTGACGAGTATCCTGAGTTGTCCGAATATTGCTTTTCTGTTAATATTCCTGAATTGATGTATGCTATGCAGGGTCTAGGAGACAAAGCTAGGTGACCTCGAAAGAATCAACAAAAGGCTGACTGGAAAGATAAGTCAAAATGGTGTGCTTTCCGCGAAGATTTCGGACATATGACTGAGGATTGCATTGCTCTAAGGAAAGAAATAAGCTATCTTCTAAGCAAGGGATATCTGAAAGATCTCTTAGGAAAAAAGAAGAATTAGGGTCAGGATACTGAGAAGGATCCTGAACGAGCAGCATCACCTCCCGGGGATGCCAAGATAATCAACTTCATTTCGGGGGGATCCGACATTTGTGGAACTTCGTATTCGGCAGCAAAGAGACATGCAAAGGAAGCCAAGGCCGAAAGGGGAGACAGACCTGTCAGGATGACTACCCTCACAACTGACAAAGTGATCACTTTTGATGCAGATGACAGGGATACTGTCTAGGATCCTCACCATGATGCTTTGGTAATAACGTTATATGTGGCTAACCATTTTGTGCGCAGGATACTGGTTGATAATGGCAGCTCCGTCAACATAATCCAACTAGAAACTCTGAAGAGAATGAATGTATCCCCAATGGATATCACTTCAAAGTCTACCATGCTTGTTGGATTCAGTGGAGAGGCTAGAAACACAGTGGGAGAGATAAGGTTGCCAGTATACGTTGAAGGAGTCAATTCGATACAACGTTTCTGTGTGATGGATTCTCTATCCTGCTATAACATCATACTGGGAAGACCGTGGATTCACGATATGAAGGCCGTGCCATCAACATATCACCAATGCATCAAGATACCTACCCCCTGGGGAGTGGTCAAAGTTGATAGTGATCAGCAGGAGGCGAAAGAATGCTACTCATCCTCGATGAAATCCTCAGCCAAACCTAGTGCAGCATAGCAATTAAAGACGCGGGCCCAGGATATCGTGGAGGATCCGGAGCAGGATGTGAAGAAAGTTATCCTGGACCAGGATAACCCCGATATTTCGGTGCTCGTAGAGACCAATATCCCTCAGGATATTGAAGAGCAGTTAATTAACTTTTTAAAATGCAGGATGTCAACGTTTGCATGGAAGCATGAGGATATGACAGGCATATCCAAAGATATTATCACTCACAAGCTTGGAATTGATAAATCGTTTAAGCCTGTGCAACAAAAAAGAAGGAAGTTTGCTCCTGAGCGGAACATGATTATCCAGGAGGAAGTTGAAAGATTATTAAAATCCAGAATGATCAGAGAAGTCAAGTTTCCAAGATGGCTAGCAAACGTAGTTGTGGTACAGAAGAAAAACGGGAAATGGAGAGTCTGTGTAGACTACACAGACTTGAACAAAGCTTGTCCTAAAGACCCATTTCCTCTTCCCCACATTGATGCAAGGGTAGATGCCACTGCCGGGCATGAAATGCTGACCTTCATGGACGCATCCTCAGGATTTCAACAGATCCAAATGGAGCCTTCTGACCAGGAGGATACCGCTTTCATGACACCAACAGGTATTTATTGTTATACAGCTATGCCTTTTGGTTTGAAAAATGCAGGTGCAACATACCAAAGATTGGTAAACATGATGTTCAAAGACAAACTGGGGGACACCATGGAGGTGTACATTGACGATATGGTGGTAAAATCAAGGAAAGCTCAGGATCACCTCCAGGATATTAAAGGAGCATTTTATATCCTGGATCAATACAACATGAAGCTGAATCCTGCTAAATGCCATTTCGGAGTGGGAGCAGGAAAGTTTCTTGGATATATGGTGACAAAAAGGGGGATAGAAGCGAGCCCAGAGCAGATCAAAGCTATCCTGGACATAAAATCACCCTCGAATATGAAAGACGTACAAAGATTAACAGGCCGAGTAGCAGCACTAAACAGATTTATCTCAAGATCCTCAGAGAAATGCAAAGGCTTCTATGATATCCTAAAGAAGAACAAAAGATTCGAATGGGGGGAAAAGCATGAAGCAGCCCTGTAGGATTTGAAACGGTATCTCTCAACCGCACCTCTATTGATGAAGCCGGAAAATGGTGAACCACTATCCCTGTACCTTGCTGTATCAGGGAATGCTGTAAGTGCCGTTCTTATAAAAGACCATGAAGGTCAGCAGTATCCTGTTTATTATGTTAGTAAAAGTTTGTTAGATGCTGAAACTAGGTATTCTCATAGGATACATGTTAAAACAAATTATCCTATCAAAAATGTGCATAGGAAACCAGAAATGTCAGGCAGGATGGCCAAGTGGTCAGTAAAGTTAAGTGCTTATGATTTAGTATATGAACCTAGAAATGCCATAAAGTCTCAGGCTTTAGCTGACTTTGTGGCTGATTTCAGTAGTGACATTCAGGACGAGGTAGACCTAGAAGTTCAACAGTTAGGAGAATCCTCAGGATCCTGGACATTATATGCTGACGGTGCATCTAATGTAAGAGGAGTAGGATTAGGAATACTACTAAAATCGCCACAGGGGGACATATTACCCCAGGCTATTAGGTGTGAATTTCCTGCTACTAATAATGAAGCAGAGTATGAGGCTTTAATTGCAGGATTAGAGTTGGCTAAGAGCATGAGTATCAAAAATTTGCAAGTATATGTGGACTCTTTGTTAATTACTAACCATTTTAATGGATCCTATGCAGTTAAGGGAGAGAAATTAATCGAATATCTCGATATTCTCAAAAAATTGGCAGGATATTTCGATGTTTTTATACTTGAACAGGTACCAAGGGAAGATAATGCTGAAGCAGATGCCTTAGCAAATCTGGGATCATCGATCAGGATACCTGAAGGGACACAAATACCGATATTACATGTCTTATATCCTGCAACGAATCCTCAGGATAAAGAAGTAGCTGGTATTCAGGATCCTGGGGCAGAACATCCTGAAGAGGATCCTAAACCCTGGACGGCTCCAATCATGAAATATCTCAAAGAAGGACACATCCCTGGAAATGAAAATCCTAAGGCATTTAGGATGAAGGTATCACGATTCACTATTATAGATAATATTTTATACAAGAAATCTCTTGCAGGACCGTATTTGAGGTGCTTGGAGGATCCTGAAGCCAAGGAAGTACTTCAGGATATACATGAAGGGGATTGTGGTAACCATGCTGGGGGCAGGTCGTTATTCTCAAAAGTATTAAGGACAGGATATTATTGGCAAACAATGAGAAAAGATGCCGCAGAATATGCTCGAAGATGTGACGCATGTCAAAGACATAGTAACATACTGCATCAACCTGCTGAACCATTGTATCCTATTGTTTCCCCTTGGCCATTTATGAAGTGGGGTATGGATATAGTGGGAAAGCTACCGAAAGCTTCGGGAGGAAAAGTCTTCATGCTAGCAATGACGGATTATTTCTCTAAGTGGGTTGAAGCTGAAGCATTTGTTCAAGTTAGAGACCAAGAAGTAGTATCCTTCATAAAGAGGAATATCCTGACCAGATTCGGAGTACCAGCTGAGATAATCTGTGACAATGGTTCTCAGTTCATAAGTAAGAGGACTACTGACTTTTGCATGAGTTGGGGAATCAAAATGATCACATCCACTCCGGTACATCCTCAAGCAAATGGACAAGCAGAATCCTCAAACAAGATAATTGTCAGTAACTTAAAGAAAAGGCTTGGAGCCAAAAAAGGAAGATGGGCAGGAGAATTACCCTTTGTTTTATGGGCTGATAGGACAACGGTAAAGAATGCAACAGGCCAAACCTCGTTTTCCTTGGTGTTTGGAGCAGAAGCAATGATTCCAACGGAAATGACGATACCTACTGCAAGATCTGTCTTAAGTGATCCTGAGAAGAATCCTGAAGCCTTGAGTCAGGATTTAGACACTATAGATGAAAAGAGAGATGCGGCAAGGCTAAGGATGGCAGCATATCAACAGAGAATATCCAGGGCATATAACAAGAATATTAGAACCAGAAGATTTAAGGTTGGAGATTGGGTGTTAAGAAAGGCTTTTCAAAATACTACTAATCCTGCCGATGGCAAGTTAGCTCCAAAATGGGAAGGACCATATGAAGTTGAATCAGAAGCAGGGAAAGGAGCATACAGACTCAAGAATATGGAGGGGGATATGCTACCGATATCTTGGAATGCTATACACCTTAAGCTCTATTTCAAGTGAGTTTAGAATTCAATTTCTAACTCAGAATGGTATGAATTCTATCTTTTTTAAATATGTTTGGTTTAATTTGTTCTTTGTAACCTGATACTGACTTAAGCATCGGAGGGGTGTTAGCCAAGCTAACACCCACCTTAGTTTACATTTGTTTTGCAAGATATGTTTCAGGATATAGCTCCAGGATATGCACTCAGGATAACTCAGAAGATTAGAGGATTGGCCCCCTCTCTCACGTTTAAGGGATACTGATCCCTTCACAGGTTTAAAGGTATTCACCTTTCTTCCGAATTGGGTTTAAACACCCCGCCTGGAGCGCAAGTTATTCAGGGACAGTTCAAGGTGGCGGGACCAGTCCATGTAAAAGTGGCTGACAATTTCGTTACCATTGGCTATATCCTGAATCCTAAAGGTATATGAGGATTGATCACCCTCTCTGACGAAAGGGTATTTTCATACTCTCTAAGGTTTAAAGGTTTTCACCTTTCTAAGTCTTGGAGTTTATACACTCCCGCCTGTAGTGCATGAAAAGTTGGGATTTTCCCCAGGATACAAAGGATTTATCTCCAGTACATCCTTGGGTTTTACCCTTGGGACGTAAAAAATTGCTTATGCAATGGAAACTGACATTAAGTAGATTTCTAAGATACTCCAAGGTGGTGGTGTAAAGCTAAAAGGATGAAGTTTGCGACTAATGCACTAAGTACCTTGCACAGGGGACATCTTCACTGGAAGAGTTGCAAAGGGATTGAAGTTTGGTAATAGGTTTATGTCCTATTTCTGGTATGACCTTTCCTTTATAAGCCTCGTTTAGGTTTTTGGTGACATTATGTTAAGTATCCTGATACATATCCTAAAAGTCCTTTTAAGGATATTTGATTAGGATGTTTGAAACTAGTATTGGTTTGGAACTTTGATCATTTAAATATTATCAAAACTTGATTTTGAAAAGATAAACTATTTTTTACTTTCTAAAAGAAATTTTTACAAAATTGAAAGAACGTTTGGAAGATCTATCTAATACAAGGCTTTTGCAGTATGTTACTGAGCATACTGATCAGGATATTTTATAAGATACCAATACAAAATCTTTACAAAAATAAGACTCATACTAAGTAATGCAAAGTAATGCGAGGTAACAGAAAATAAGTCAAAAGATAGTTATATTATTAACAAGTCAAAAGTTGTGCTTTTGGTTTCACCTAAAACCAAGGCCCATCCGCCAAAAGCACAATTAGTTTTTACCATACTTGTGTAACGGTTGCAGGATCTATCTCAAAACAGGACCCGTACACCTACAACTGTTACTACGTTCAAAACAAGTTATACTAATTGATGACCAAGGGCTTCGTCCCAAAACCTAGGACCCATCCACCTTTGGTCATCACATTGTTCTAGTGCAGGAAAAGTAAATTGTTCAAGGACAGGAAAAGTAAATTGTTTATGCAACCACAACCATGAATTTAAAAAAATGGGCTCCGGACTTGGCACATATATCCATCATCGCCCATTTCGCCGCCTAAGATGCGGCACCTTCTTGATCAGCAACCTCCTTGCCAGCATTCGCCCCAGCATCACCCTCGGGATTCTTCTCAGCACCATCACCAGCATTGGCCACCTCCTCTGCCGCCTTAGAAGGCTCTTCACCAGTATGTTTTGCAGGATGAGCAACGGGATGACCTCTGAGGCCCTGTAGTTTCTCCTCCCAAGCCTTTACATTCCAGGAAGGGCATTCAAAACCCAGATCCATGGCCTCATAAGCCATCCTTATCCTGGCTTGGAGAAGAGAGACGACCACCGAAGCTTTTAGGCTATCCCGGTATGAGCTCATATTCTGCTGATATTGGAGAAGAGCGGCATCTAGCTTGGCTTGAGCATCCTCATTAGCTTTGTGGAGGGCGGCTTGATGTTCCTGAGTCATTGCCTTGTATTTGTCTTCATAGTGCTGGGATTTGGCAGCTGCAATGGTTCCTTGATCAGCTATGGTGGCTTGAGCTTTCTCCAGCTGAATCTGCAACATCTTGTTAAGACCGCAAGCGTCTTCGTATAAATGCATGAGGCGATCCAGACCCTATCGATAAAGACACAGGTATTAACGTGAAAAATAAGCAGGATAAAGACTAACATACTTGTACAGGATATTGAAAAGAAGATTCTACCTGTTTGAGGAATGAGGTGGTGTCATTGAACCCATGATTCTCAAGAGAGAACGTTTCGGAAAAAGCTGGGGAGTCAGTCTCCTTTCTCTTCCGAGAGCTGGATGCCCGGGTCCTGGATGCCGGAGGGCCTTTGGGAGCAGAAACAGTTTTCGAGGAGGTAGGCTTTGGTGTAGCAGACGACTTTGGTTTGGATTCTTGTTTGGCGGGTTCAAGGCTGGAATAGCAATCCAGTTCGTCAAGTTCGAAACCTTCAAGGTTGACGACTGGTACTACACAAGGGAAGATATTCTTAAAACTCATCATATTTTTGAAAAATAATTAACATATGAAGATGTGCTTACCAGACATTTCTGAGCTTGATTTTTTATGAGAATCTGTGAGAGACAGGGAAAAAGTTCTTTCACTGGCAGGAAGATGGTAGATTTCCTTGATCTTGGATTCGGATTCTGCGCTAGGAGGCACTAAATCTCTGAAATTCGCTGCATAAAAACATCAGAATATAAGTCCGGGATACAGTTTGAAGATATAATTGGGGATATTCCTAAAACCCTAAATCCTACCCTTGGTTAACCATTTAACCGGTAGATCGAAACCCTTATCAATAGAGTCTCTTTTGACGAAAAAGAATTTTCGTCGCCATCGATCCTCATTCTTGGTGGCTTTAAGGACCAAAGGGTTCTTGATGGAAAACAGAAGATAACGGTGATTGCCATGAGATCTCAACCGGTATGCTACGGGAAGGTCCTCGATAAGTAGGTTAGGAAAATGGCGAGATTTGATTTGATCCAACACTATCAAGATTCGCCAGACCATTGGCATAACTTGGGCATAACTAAGGCCGGTGAGGTCGAAAAAGATAGAGATAAAGGGTGGAAATGGATACCGGAGTCCAAGAGAGAAAGGATAAGCGAAAAAACAAACCCACTCGTCGGATAATGCGTCCGATCGGGCTTCCTGGTCGAAGGGGCGAAAAACCGTTCCGGTGGGATTTAAGAGCAGCGATGTCAGCATTGTTGAAGCAGCAGATCTCCTTTGCTGGATCAGCGATGAAATTTTGACTCACGAGGGTTGAGGCTGATCGGTTTGATCGGGATTTCGTTCGTGGTGCCATGGAGAGTAATGAGTAAATTAAGAAAAATTCAAGAAAGGAGAATAGAGAGGAAAATACCTGTTATTCGCTTGCAGATAAGGATAACCGAGATAAGGAGCCCCTCGGTTAATATAGGATGAATATAGGGGGGTAAAAAGTAAATAATGCCTTAGAAGTTGCACCGCTGTCATTTCAAGAGTCTAGTCATATTAATTGCCTTAAGTTATGAGGTTAAACTTTTGAAATATATCCGTTGGATTGGTATCCCAACCGATATATTTGGGGACAATTGTTCGGGGTCATTTTCTTAACGTATATATCCTGACCAATATCCTGCCTATGTTTGTTCATTTGTGACCAGGATGCTGGAAGAGGATATTGCTAACATCTTGGGCGATATCCTGAGGCTTATTGAATTAACCACGTGCAGGTTAAGGGCTGAGACTTGCTAACGGTCAAGAGGACTTCTTCTCCTCAAGACTCGGACGAATTTGTTGAGAGAGAGACGTTGAGCCCAAAAGACCAGGTCTACAACGTTCGAAGAAGGAATATTCGGTGGATCCCGCAAGTTTAGGATAGTTTGTTATTTTATCTTAACTATAAATAGATGGGGACGGATCAGCTTAGAACACACAATTTTTCACTAACACTTTCATACACTTACACTCTCTAGCTCATTGCAAACACCACACTTGTATTCAAATTTCGTTGTAACACTTAGTCGATCCGTACCACATCCTGCACTGTATCCTGATTTTTGAAGCAATTGAAGAACAAGGCAGCTGCGATTGTCAGCTCCCGAGGTTTTATGCCGGCGATCTAGATTGATCAAGGGCTTTCCTCGTACATCTCGTGTCGTTTACTTTATTTTTGCTCATTGTTTGATTATAGATACAGCTCTACATCTTGAGCCGTATCCTGAAACTGTTTTTACAAATCAACTTGATTAACATATTTTCGACACTCATTTCTAGCATACTACCTCACTTAACTAATTTGATCACTTAATTACATCGGTAATTTTTTACCAAAACAATACTCATGCTACTAACAATAGTGGATCTTTGCAGGATACAGGTGTAACATCAGCACTTACTAGGGAACTTCAGAAGTTGAAGGATATGATATCTAGTGTACCTGGAGTGGTCCAGCCAATCCCGGAAGTGTCCCAAGACAGCCACAAGATATCTCATTTTGCATATCCTATCTGTGATGCTGAGATCCCAAAGAGATTTCAAACCCCCCAACATGAAGCTTTACGACGGAACTACGGATCCTGAGGAGCATATTGCTCAGTATAGGGAAAGAATGGAGATTAACCCTATCCATCCGGATCTCAAGGAAGCATGCTTGTGCAAGGGTTTTGGTTCTACCTTAACAGGATCAGCCTTGAAATGGCTCTTGAATGTTCCTCCGCATTCGATTACATCTTTTGCTCACTTAGTAAATTTGTTTAATAGTCAATTTTCTTGTAGTAGAAGCTTTGAGAAACTAACAAGTGACCTCTACAGGATAACACAGGGGCCTCAGGAATCCCTTAGGGATTATGTGAACAAGTTCAGCCGGGAATCCCTAGACATTCCACATATTGATGTTGCAACAGCTGTGCAAGCTTTCAAGATGCGGCTGCAAAAAGATTCTCAATTTTATCAAGATCTTGTAATGAACCCATGCAGGAACTTGGATGAAGCTCGAAACAGGGCCCTAAGATATATTCGATTGGAGGATGACAGGAAGATGCAAGAGAGAATGAACTCATCCAACACCTATGAGTCAACTAACAGGAAGTCTGAATCCTCATTCAAGCCATATCGGCCTAAGCCATATGGTAGAAATGAAAATAAGAAAGTGAATGTTGTCGAAGATGAGGATCCTGAAGAGTATCCTGAGTTGTCTGAATATTGCTTTTCTGTTAACATTCCTGAATTGATGTATGCCATGCAGGGTCTAGGAGACAAGGCTAGATGGCCTCGAAAGAGTCAACAAAAAGCTGATTGGAAAGATAAGTCAAAATGGTGTGCTTTCCACGAAGATTTCGGACATGTGACTGAGGATTGCATCGCTCTAAGGAAAGAGATAAGCTATCTTCTAAGCAAGGGGTATCTGAAAGATCTCTTAGGAAGGAAGAAGAATAAGGGTCAGGATATTGAGAAGGATCCTGAACGAGCAGCGTCACCTCCTGCAGATGCCAAGTTATCAACTTTATTTCGGGAGGATCCGACATTTGTGGGACTTCGTATTCGGCGGCGAAGAGACATGCAAAAGAAGCTAAGGCCGAAAGGGGAGAGAAACCTGTCAGGATGACTACCCTCACAACTGACAAAGTGATCACATTTGATGCTGATGACAGGGATACTGTCCAGGATCCTCACCACGATGCTCTGGTAATAACATTATATATGGCTAACCATTTTGTACGCAGGATATTGGTTGATAGTGGCAGCTCCGTCAACATAATCCAACTGGAGACTCCGAAAAGAATGAATGTATCTCCAATGGATATCACTTCGAAATCTACAGTGCTTATTGGATTTAGTGGAGAGGCTAGAAACACAGTAGGAGAGATAAAGTTACCAGTATATGTTGAAGGAGTCAACTCAATACAACGTTTCTGTGTGATGGATTCCCTATCCTGCTATAATATCATACTAGGAAGACCATGGATTCATGATATGAAGGCTGTGCCATCGACGTATCACCAATGCATCAAGATCCCTACCCCTTGGGGAGTGGTCAAGGTCGAAAGTGATCAGCAGGAGGCAAAAGAATGTTACTCATCCTCGATGAAATCCTCAACCAAGCCTAGTGCAGCATAGCAATTAAAGACGCGGGCCCAGGATATCGTGGAGGATCCGGAGCAGGATGTGAAGAAAATTATCCTGGACCAGGATAATCCCGATATTTCGGTGCTCGTAGGAACCAATATCCCTCAGGATATTGAAGAACAGTTAATTAACTTTTTGAAATGCAGGATGTCAACGTTTGCATGGAAGCATGAGGATATGACAGGCATATCCAAAGACATTATCACTCACAAGCTTGGAATTGATAAATCGTTCAAGCATGTTCAACAAAAAAGAAGGAAGTTTGCCCCTGAGCGGAATACGATTATCCAAGAGGAATAGAGGCGAGCCCGAAGCAGATTAAAGCCATCTTGGATATTAAATCGCCCTCAAATATGAGGGATGTTCAACGATTAACAGGGCGAGTGGCAGCATTAAACAGATTTATCTCAAGATCCTTAGAAAAATGCAAAGATTTTTATGATATCCTGAAGAAGAACAAGAAATTCAAATGGGGTGAGAAGCATGAAGCGGCCCTACAGGATTTAAAGCAATATCTTTCAACCGCACCTCTACTGATGAAGCCTGAGAACGGTGAACCATTATCCCTATACCTCGCTGTATCAGGGAATGCTGTAAGTGCCGCCCTTGTAAAGGACCATGAAGGTCAGCAATATCCTGTTTATTATGTTAGTAAAAGCGTGTTAAATGCTGAAACTAGATATTCTCATTTAGAAAAATTGATACTAGCATTAGTTATGGCATCAACGAAACTTAGACATTACTTTGAGACACATAGGATTCATGTTAAAACAAATTATCCTGTTAAAAATGTGCTTAGGAAACCAGAAATGTCAGGCAGGATGGCTAAGTGGTCAGTAAAGTTGAGTGCTTATGATTTAGTATATGAACCTAGAAATGCCATAAAGTCTCAGGCTTTAGCTGACTTTGTGGCTGATTTTAGTAGTGACATTCAGGATGAGGTGGACCTAGAAGTTCAACAGTTAGGAGAATCCTCAGGATCTTGGACATTATATACTGATGGTGCATCTAATATAAGAGGAGTAGGATTGGGAATACTACTAAAATCGCCACAGGGGGACATATTACCCCAGGCTATTAGATGTGAATTTCCTGCTACTAATAATGAAGCAGAGTATGAGGCTTTAATTGCAGGATTAGAGTTGGCTAAGAGCATGAGTATCAAAAATTTACAAGTATATGTTGACTCTTTGTTAATTACTAACCATTTTAATGGATCCTATGCAGTTAAGGGTGAGAAATTAATCGAATACCTCGATATTCTTAAAAAATTAGCAGGATATTTCGATGTTTCTACACTTGAACAGGTACCAAGGGAGGATAATGCTGAAGCAGATGCCTTAGCAAATCTGGGATCGTCGATCAGGATACCAGAAGGGACCCAAATACCGATATTACATATCTTGTATCCTGCAACGAATCCTCAGGATAAAGAAGTAGCGGGTATCCAGGATCCTGATGCAGAGTATCCTGAAAAGTATCCCAAATCCTGGACGGCTCCAATCATGAGATATCTCAAGGAAGGACACACTCCCATGGAGGAAAATCCTAAGGCATTTAGGATGAAGGTATCACGATTTACTATTATAAATGATGTGTTATACAAGAAATCTCTTGCAGGACCATATTTGAGGTGCTTGGAGGATCATGAAGCCAAAGAAGTACTTCAGGATATACATGAAGGGGATTGTGGTAATCATACTAGGGGCAGATCATTGTTCTCGAAAGTATTAAGGACATGATATTATTGGCCAACGATGAGGAAAGATGCTGCAGAATATGCTCAAAGATGTGATGCATGTCAAAGACATAGTAACATACTACATCAACCAGCTGAACCATTATATCCTGTAGTTTCCCCTTGGCCATTCATGAAATGGGGGATGGATATAGTAGGGAAGTTACCAAAAGCTCCGGGAGGAAAAGTCTTTATGTTAGCAATGACGGATTATTTCTCTAAGTGGGTTGAGGCTGAAGCGTTTGTTCAAGTTATAGACCAAGAAGTAGTATCCTTCATGAAGAGGAATATCCTGAATAGGTTTGGGGTACCAGCTGAGATCATTTGTGATAATGGGTCCCAGTTTATAAGCAAAAGGACTACCGACTTTTGCAAGAGTTGGGGAATCAAAATGATCACATCTACTCCGGTACATCCTCAAGCGAATGGACAAGCTGAATCCTCAAACAAGATAATAGTCAATAACTTAAAGAAGAGGCTTGGAGCCAAAAAAGGAAGATGGGCGGAAGAGTTACCCTTTGTTTTGTGGGCTGATAGGACAACGGTAAAGAATGCAACCGGCCAAACCCCGTTTTCCTTGGTATTTGGGGCAGAAGCAGTGATTCCAACAGAAATGACGATACCTACTGCAAGATCTGTCCTACAGGATCCTGAACAGAATCCTGAAGTCTTATGTCAAGATTTGGATACTATAGATGAAAAAAAGAGACGCAGCAAGACAAAGGATGGCAGAATATCAACAAAGAATATCCAGAGCATATAACAAGAACATAAGGACTAGAAGATTTCGAGTTGGTGATTGGGTGCTAAGAAAGGCTTTTCAAAATACCACTAATCCTGCCGATGGCAAGCTAGCTCCTAAATGGGAAGGACCATATGAAGTCGAGTCAGAAGCAGGGAAAGGAGCATATCGACTCAAGGATATGGAAGGGGATATGCTACCAAGATCCTGGAATGCAATACATTTAAAGCTCTATTTCAAGTAAGATTAGAATTTATTTTCTATCTCGGAATGGTATGTATTCTATTTTAAATATATTTGTTTATTATCTTGAACCCAATACTGACTTAAGCATCGGAGGGGTGTTAGCCAAGCTAACACCCACCTTAGTTTACAATTGTTTTTCAGGATATGTTTCAGGATATAGCTCCAGGATATGTACTCAGGATAACTCGAAAGATTAGAGGATTGGCCCCCTCTCTCACGTTTAAGGGATCCTGGTCCCTTCAAAGGTTTAAAGGTATTCACCTTTCTTTCGAATTGGGTTTAAACACCTCGCCTGGAGCGCAAGTTATCTAGGTATAATTCAAGGTAGCGGGACCAGTTCATGTAAAAGTGGCTGACAATTTCGTTACTGTTGGCTATATCCTGGATCCTGAAGGTATATGAGGATTGATCACCCTCTCTCACGAAAGAGTATTTTCATACTCTCTAAGGTTTAAAGGTTTTCACCTTTCTAAGATTTAGAGTTTAAACACTCTCGCCTGTAGCGCATGAAATTTAGGGTTTATCCCCAGATATCAGGGTTTATCCCCAAGATATTAAGGGCTTATCCCAAGTATGCTAAGGATTCATTTCAGATATCAGGGGTTTTGCCCTGGGGTATTCGGAATTTATTCAAGTCAAAATATGAATACATTTGCGTTTCTGTGTCGAACACAGGGGACATACATTATACTATTCAAAGGATGGATCCAAGTTTATAAGTATGCACTGGGGACAAACTTATAATGGAAGATTGAAATTGATTCTCTAAGAATCTCTGGTATGATCTCTCCTTTTTATTTGGACAATTTATAGGTTGTATTTCAATATTCTGATCAAGATATCTTTCAGGATATCTTCTAGGATACGTTTACAATATATTCCTAAAAATGTTCAAACAAAACAGTTTTCACGAATAAAATTTGTATATCAATGACAACAATAATAAAGTCAAAAGAGAAGTTATATTATTAACATACCCAAAGATGTGCTCTTAGTTTCACCTCAAAACAAGGCCCATCCACTAAGAGCACTACTAGTTCCTTACCATATTTACCCAATAGTTGAAGGTTTCATCTCAAACCGAGACCCATCCACCTCCAACTGTTGTATTGCTCAAAAAGCATGCAGGAAATGTAAATTGTTCAGGTGCAGGAAAGTAAAGTGTAGAAAAGTAAATTGTTTAAGGGATCACATACCAACATTCAAATTTAAAAAGGTGGGCTCTGGCCTTGGCACGTATATCCGTCATCGCCCACCTAAATGCCCTTACACAGTGGCATCTTCTCCAACCTTCTCAGACTTCTCAGCACCAGCATCCTTAACAGCATCCTCACCAGTATCCATCCCAGCATCCGCTCCAGCATCCTTCTTGTCTCCAGCCTGGATCACCACCTCTGCTGACTTAGAAGACTCACCAGCTTCAGCAGGAAGTGGCACAACTTTGCCTCCAAGCTCCTTTAGCTTGGCCACCCAGGATTCAACTGGCCAAGATGGACAAACAAGGCCCGTCTCCTTGGCCTCGTAGGCCATCTTGATGCGTGCTTGTAGCAGGGAGACGATAGCGGAAGCCTTGATTCCCTCCCGGAAAGAGACCATGGCTTATTCATGATCCATTTGAATGGTGGCAAGTTTGAGCTCAGCGTCTTGGGTGACCTTCTTCAGCATGCCTTCGTAGTGCCGGGTCTTCGCTTCAGCAATGGCACCTTGGTCAGCAACGGTGCTTTCAAGCTGTTTGATCCTGGCTTCATGGAGTGCAGCAGTACCACAGGCATCATTATACAAGTGGAGCAAATGCTGGAGGCCCTG
This sequence comes from Helianthus tuberosus, assembly GCA_030545235.1. Classification (NCBI taxonomy): domain Eukaryota; kingdom Viridiplantae; phylum Streptophyta; class Magnoliopsida; order Asterales; family Asteraceae; genus Helianthus; species Helianthus tuberosus. The sequence continues at coordinate 7,273,254 of CM060434.1, read as the reverse complement.
CACATCAATTTCAGGTATGAGTTAGAATATATTGACCAGGATATCCTGTCAGGATATCCTATTAGGATATACGTGCAGGATATGTGTGCAGGATATGCGTCAGGATATTACCTTGTTAAGGAATGATGTCATTGGCTCTAAGGAATCAGAGAAACTGAGTTCGTCATAGGAGAACCCTTCTGAACCTGGAGCACTGACTTCAAGACCTTTCCTCTTTTTTGTTGTGGAAGCACGAGTCCTTGGATTGGCCTTGGGAGCCGGGAGTGGCTTGGAGCTGGTAGCAGCAGGAGTCTCTTTCTTGACCATGGCTGGAGTAGGATAGCTGTCAAGTTCGTCGATATCTAGATAGACTGGAACCTTGCTGGAGTCTGCACATAGGGAGTAAACTTTTCTCCTAAGAATATCAAATAAAAACATGTGTGTATAGGATATCTTGCAGGATCCTTACCAGATATGTTTGCACTTGAAAGAGGGCTTGGAGTTGGTGGAGATGGGTTGAAGCTTCTCTCTACCTCTGAAAGGAGTCTGATGGCGTCTATTCTTTTTTTGAGAATCAGCAAGAGGAGGTGCAATCTTCCTGAAATCAGCTGCATGCACAACAGAGAAAATAAAATTGGTCAGTTCAGGGTATAAAGCAGGATAAGAGGTAGGATCATCTTTAAACCCTAAATCCTACCCTTGATGGTGTTAAAAGACAAGTTTATCCCTCATTTGATCGCGTAATGTCTTGAATTAGATGACTATGGTTGCTTGTGTTTCAGGTACATTTGGGGCTTAAAAGTGTGGAAATGAAGCTTCGAATAGGCGCGACTGGATTGGAGATTAAAAGACGGAGAATAAATGAAAAAAATCAATTATTGGTATGGAAGAATTAAGAAGATAACATGATAGAGTACGAAATTACGAGAACGTAGGCGAAAACGGTGAAGAAAATAGAGTTGAAACGAAAAAGTTACGAAGATAACAAAATTGCATGCTGAAGGCTACAGTAGCTTACGGTAGCTACCGTAAATTACGGTAGCCCCCAGCATTTTTCTTCCACCGTAAGGCAGTAGAGACCCACCGTAAGCAATTCCAAGCCATCGTAAGCTACGGTGGCCACCGTAACTTACGGTGGAGGCCAGCGAGAAATGTGTAACTGCCCTATTTTATGATGTTTTATTGTGTCTTTTCAAATCCAATCAATCCCATTCGGTTACCAGCAGTCTAGGGGCGATTTTTGGGTGTTCTTGAGAGCTTGAAACAATTTGTAAACATCTTGTTAGTGTTTTTAATTCCTATGAACATTGATATGTATGTGATGATGATTGTCCAAGTCATGAGTGGCTAAACTTATGGTGATCATCCTAGGTTGAAGGTTTGTCTAAGACATTTGTGTTTTGATTCATATTTCTAGAATAATAGACTTGCTATGATGGTTTGTTTATTATGGTGTGTTGTTTGCTTATTCGTAAATTGTTAATTTGTATGTTAATCTTAGTCTAAACCATACGTTCTTGGTCCCGTTGGCAATCAAGATATCATGGGAGGGATTAGGATTGGGTATCGATTAATTGGTCATCGGGTAACAACCTCGCGTTCTAGGAATCCGAGTACTTAGTTCCCTTTCATCATGACAAGTAGTAACACATGAACCATGTCTATGTGGTTCTTTCTAGTTGAATATTAGCATGAATGTCAAAGCAAACCGGAAACTTAGGATGGTCATTTGTCTCTAAATTGTTTACGAAACCAAATTCTCATTTTGCAATTAGAATAGTAATCTTAGTTTTACAACCCAAATCAATCAAACCAACTTTTGAACTTTACTTTTATTGCAATTAGTTTAATTTTAGTTAATTTAGATAAACCTTTAAATAACATATATTCCACAAACTCCCTGTGTTCGATACCCACTTACCGCTATCTATTAGTAGTAATTGGATTAAATTTGTGTGTACCTACGACAGCACGTCAATACTATTGTTAGGTTGTCAGGTGAGAAGACTCAGATAAGCGATAAGGCTGAGCAGGAGCGTGCTGCGCATCAGAACAGAGAACAGGAATACATCCAACGTATAGCCAATTTGGAGAAGTTTGCTCCTGAGAAAGTCACGGAGAGCAAAGCTTCTGAAATCTTGGCTGAGGAGGTTACTGCTGATTGCAAGTGGCTACTTGTGCGTGCAGTGCCCCTGGTGATTTTCCCCATTTTTCTTGCTTTTTTCTGTCATTGTTGCTTCTCTCATATTTCTATTGCTTTCTGCAGATTTCTGAACGTATTGCCAAATCTGATGAGCTTGCTAAATACATGTTTGAGTTGGGTCAAGCTGCATACAACAGTGGGCGAAAGGATGGCTATGGTGAAGGTAGGGAAGCAGCTGCTAGTAATGAGAAAGATTATCAGTTTGAGTTATACAAGCAAGACTGCACTGGTGCCTATACTGCCAAGTGCCAGGAGTATGAGTTTATCGAGTTTGGCATCGTTAAGGCTGTTGAAAAGTTATCTCGGAAGACTAATGCCATTGAAGTCTTGAAGAAGGCTCTTGGTGACCAGGGGACTGAAGGTGGAGATGCAGGTCCTAGTCACCAGGATTGACCGTTTCCGGCTTGCATGCCGTGTATAGGCTTGTATGCCTTGTAACTCCTTTAGATAATTCATTTATCTCTTTTGATGTTCGTTTGATACTTTAACATACTTTTGGTATATATAATGTTAACCGTAGGTCTTTGGTTTATTCGTTGTGAATTTTGTTTCTGTTACAATATTTGCATGTGTGCAATTACTTTGATTAGGTATCATGAATGAATGACGGCTCTGACAGGTTAAATTGTGTTAGTCATCTTAGCTTTGCACTGTATCGTGTTGAGCTTGGAAAACTTTACAACGTTTGTTCTGTCGTTAAGCACGTGATTTTGTTCATGTATACGAAGTGATCGTTTTACAGGTTATTGTGTCGACCCGGCTGTGTTCGGCCTTGGAGGTCTTACAACATTTGTTTTACCGTGTTTACGATACGTTCGTGTGTAGGTGGGCACGAAGTGTACTTTGGCTTGACAGGCTTTGGTTGTGTATTTTTGACCTGGCTGTGCACTTGGTTGCGACGAGCCCTTGAGGTCTACAACGTTTCCCATGTCAGAGCCATTGATGTTTTCGTGAATGCCCGAAGTAATATATGCAGTTGTAACAAAAATTCACAGAAGGTAAAATAATCAACACTTCTTGTATTAGAGTCTACTGTGTTGGGCGCGTAGCCACTCATTACAAGGAAAGGTAAAACCTAAGGCTAGTTACATGTAACATCTCCTTAATTGTTGGGCATTCCAAGTCATGGGGACTTCTTTGTTTTCAAGCGTGCGTAGCTTGTACGCTCCCTTCCCGAGTACTTCATCTACGATGTAAGGTTGTTGGTGCACGTTGTCTATAGCCTATGTCTTAAGTCTAGGTCATGTTTGTATAGGGTCTTCAGGGGTCTAAAGTGTAATTATGTGTAATTAGAAGTGATTCCGCTCGAAATGACATGTGTTATTTCAAGCGAAATCTCATGCCTATAAATAGGCTAGTCTTGTTTCTCATTTGGCACGGAATCACAAGTTGTATACCGAACTGCTGCCGGATTTTCTAGTGAAATATAAATGAGAAACGTGTGTTAAAGTGATATACACCGTTTTCTACTCCATTCTTCACTGATTTAGCTCTGTTTGTTTGTTTCCGCCATGCAAACAGTGTGTATTGACTCATATTGACTCACTCGGTCGGTAAAACGATCCTACAATTGGTATTATAGCCAGTGATGAGCCAATACACTTGAATCAGTGCCTTTTTCTACACATTTTTGAACTTCTGGACAATTGAACGGACAAAATGGACTGATTTTCTAGTATTGTGTGTAAAACTGTTTTAACAAACCCTTGAGAGAATCAGATCAAAATTCAGACTAAAACTGATAAAAATGGACTAAAAACCTAATTCCGCTTGAACGAGACATTTGATTCCGCTTAAAAAACTGTGGTAATTCCAAGCGAAATAAGAGATTCCGCTTGAAATGATCTGATTCCGCTTGAACAATTAAAGTAATTTCAAGCGAAATAAGTGATTCCGCTTGAAAGTCACCTTATTTCGCTCGAGTTGGTGATTCCGCTTGAATAATCACTTGATTCCGCTTGAAAATACTGATTTCACTTGAGTTGGTGATTTCGCTTGAAATCTAATTTAGCTTGAAAATTTTTGTGAAAGTCCATATTGTTCGTAATTTCGTTCGAAAGTCTGATTTCGTGTAAAACCTGTTTTCAAAATTTGAAAAATTATTCGGTAAACTGATTTCTTAAAATGGACAATCAAGATTTTTATAACTTCTTTGTCGGCAGTGGAATGACAGCAGCACAAAACCCAGCAAGTATTGTACAAAACGTGAATATGGAGAATGAGCTCGGAACGATGCAGAAACCACCTAAACTGATGAATATCGAAGAGTATTCGGGTTGGTCTGAAAGGTTTAAGACATGGGTTCAAGAAAACCACTTCGAGTGTTGGATGAAGATCGAAGCGAAATATGTTCCTCCAGTAGATGGTTTGGGGCATGTGAAAGTGATTGGTAGTTTGACACAAACTGAAGAAGAAGATTTTAAGGCAGAAAAGAAGATGATAAGTATTATTCAACAGGCGATTAAAGAGGATATCTTGGTGTTGTTGCAGCATGAGGATAATTCACAATCTATTTGGCAGAAACTGCAAGTAAAGTTTCAAGGGAGTGTAGAGATGATCAAAAGCAAGAAGGCTTTGATAAAGAAACAATTTGACATTTTCACTGGTATAAAAGGTGAAACTACAAAACAATTGATTGAAAGATACTGCCATCTAGTTGTGGAAATGGGAAGATTGCAGATAACCAAGACTAATGAGGAGTGGATCGATAAATTGGCAGATGCGTTGCCATACGATGAATGGGGCACTTATCTGCTGGTGTTAAAGAACAATACAAATTTTGCTAATTTGAATCTTAGTGGTTTCAGAGAGAAGATCGAAGCACATGAGTTAGAATTAACAAAGATTAAACAGATGAATTCTGCAAATGTTCAACAGGATGTTTCTTTATATTATAAAGGCAGTTCTCCGGCAACAACGAATCTAAGCCCGAAGATTCAAACAGGGTTTAGTGCAGATTTAACATCTGGTGCTTCGTCTAGTACATCAAGCAACAACAAGCCTTCACCGTTTGCAAGTTATGAGCCAAATTCCAAAGCTCCCGAACAAGTTAATCCACAAAGCTCTTCAAGCTCGAACAATCAGGGTCAAGGTCCGGGGATACAGTGTAACATTGCTGTAAATATCAAAAATGGACAAGAGTTTACAGAAGCAGTTGCAAAGCAACACACTGCACTGTTAGCTTCCGTGCTGGAGTCATATGGGAGTTTGCTAGCAGGGAGGATCGGTAATCCAGACATGACGAAGGAGGATTACGATCAAATCGATCTAGAGGAGCTAGAGCTGATTGACATTAAATGGGGAATGGCTAGTTTGGTTAGAAGAGCCCAAAGGTTTATGGAAATTACGGGCCGAAACAGTTTGTCAGGTCCGGATCAAAAGCTTGGCTTTGACAAGTCCAAAGTGACTTGTTTCAGGTGTAAAGAGAAGGGTCATTTTAAGAGGGAGTGTCAGAATAGAGAGGTCAATAATCATCAGAATCCTTTTACCAACGATTACTACAGACAGGCGATCTATCACAAAACAAATCAACAACCTGTAATTTAAAGACCTCAGATCAAGAACAAGCTAGAAAAAGCTCTCATTGTTAATCAAGATGATGAAAAGGTAGCTGAAGGTTTCAGTTGGGATAAGTATATCCCGGGCAGTGAGGGTAAAGCAATGATGGCTGAGATTAGTGAGGTATCGGAGAGTGTTGTTGAAACAGAGGTTGTTAGTGAAGATGTATCTGAAGAAAGTTCGGTTGATCTCGAAGAAATTGCTGCAGAAGTCTACTATTATCAGTCCGAACAGGAGGCTTTAGCTAGTTCTTTAAAATCAATTATGCCTCCTAATGTGTTTAATTCTTTTGCAGGTTATTTCAGTGAACCAACAACAGGATCTTGCTCACAATATGATGATGTAAAGAAAGATTCTGTTGAAGAGATAATTGATGTCTCAAAAGAAATGACTGAAGAAACACTGAAAGATATTGCTGATAAAGCTTTGATGGCAAAACTGAAAGAGGTAGACACAGAATCTGTAAAACCAGAGTCTGTTGATACTGAGTCAGTTGAAAGTGTGTCGGTTAAAACAGAGCCAGGTCAAATGGAGTCTGACGGGAAATCTGAAAGTGAGGAGGTCAAAACCGAAGGATTGTCTGAGTCAGAGTCTGATAATATCGGTAAACAGGATGTTGATTTTGAGCAAGAGGAAAAGATTGGTGAAAAGATTGATTCAATCTCTGAAACTTCATGCAAAAACTGTTCAAAACCATGCATGGAATGTCTTGAAAAAGACAAAAGGTTTCAGGAATTGAAACAATACACTGATGAGGTTAAATTTGATCTGAGTGAAGTAAAAGAAGCGTATAACAAGTTGGCTAAATCTATCAAAATGATTCAAAAAGAAAGTCTTGAAAACGATAAAGCCCACAAAATTGTTAAAAGCAACAGTTTTTGATAAACAAGTAGAAATCAACTTTCATTTGGACATGATTGCTTCATTGAAAAAGGAATTAGAGTTAACCAAAATTGAGAATGAAAGAATTGACAAGAAGTTGATGAGTTATGTTGCATCTTCATATGTGATTGAACAGATTGTCCCGCAACAACCATATGCAACACCTGTCTTTAACAGTGTTCCACCCCCAATGTGGAGTCATTACACTCAGAAGTATTGATGTTACATTCTCTTCGTCCGACACTGACAATGAGTCACAGGTTATTAAGACCGTTGTTGACCAAGTGTTAGACGAAGAGAGTGATAACTCGGAGTTTGAGACTGTGAAAACTCATCTTGAGAATTCAATTTCTGATTCTGAAGAAGATGGTAACTTCTTAGACAGATTCATACCAAAATCAGACAAAGTCACGAATGATGATCCGATCGGTGTGGTTTACACAATGATTGGAACTGACAAGCTTTATTCTGATTTTGAGTATCCACTTCAAAATGCAAAGATTGAGGATGTTGAAAAGGTGTTTAAATTGGTCGAAATTGACATTTCTGAGGTGAACAACAAAGTGTTCTTTTCAAAACCCAAAAAGTCTTTTGTTAAGTCACAACCTAACAACTCAGGAAAGAAAGAGTGGGAGGGAAATGGTGGTAACAACAAGAGAAATGGTAACAATTTTAAAAACAAAGGAATTGGATTTGAAAAGAAAATGGCTAAGCAGAATATCAAGCCAAAGAAAATGATGAGTGACGTTTTCGTTGTTGGTCCAAGTGTTGATGCTGAAAAAGAGTATATATTTCAGTCAAAAAGCCATTGATGATTTCAATGCAGCGAAGAAGTTGAGAGAAGAGACCTACAAATCAACCTTTGTCGAATATGATAAAAGAATTTGTTACCGCTGCAATGAAATTGGTCATATGGCCAAATAATGCACCAAAAAGATTGAAAAACCTATTTTCAAGAAACCTGTTTTACAACATTCGAAACCTAAAACTCCAACTGATGTTAAGGGTAAAAAATCCATGGTTTCCCCAGTTCGAATCTAGAAAAGAGGTGAATCTTTGAAGTCCGAAGAAAAACCGAAATCAACATTTGAGATTGGTGAATCTTCAAAAACCCAAAAGACTTCAAAGGTTTATCCAAAGACAAAAATTTTTGAAAATCAATCATGGGTAGTTAAACCAAAACAGTCAGTTGAAGAAATGAAGATGGAAAATATTTTGAAATCTGAGTTAAAAGTTTTTGAAAATGATGTTAAGGAATTTGAATTTGAACTAGACAAGTTTCTAGCGGAATTCCCACCAATTGATTCTAAACCAAAGGTTGAACCTGTTGTTCCTAACGTCATCTTTAACATTCCAAAAGTTGATGTGAATTGTGATCTTGTGTTTGGTAGTGTTCCAAGTGATAAGAAATCATGGGTCTCATTGTTTGAATGAATTTCTTTAATGTGAGCAGGGGCTTCCGAGACCGTTCATCTCGAAGTGGATAATGGACAGTGGAGCGTCAAGACACATGACTGGAATGCTAGCTTTGCTTTATGATGTTAAATCTTTAAATGGTGGTTACGTGGGATTTGCTGGGAATCAGGGAGGAAGGATTGTTGGTCAAGGGACTCTAACGAATGGAGTCATTTCGTTTGATAAAGTGAACTATATAATGGAACTTGAAAACAATCTGCTGAGTATCTCACAGATCTGTGACAAGTCTTTTACAGTACATTTCACTAAAAATGAATGTCTTGTCTTAAAACCTGGTTTCAAAATTCCTGAGGAAATGGTGTTGTTGCGAGCTCCATGAGAAAATGACTTGTATATTCTTGATATGAGTGTCGCAACAACAACAGATCATCAAAAACAATGTTTTGTATCGAAAACCAAAGCGAATGAAAAAGAGTCGATAATGTGGCATCGAAAGATGGCCACATTCATGTGCGAAAAATGAACTTTCTTATACACAATGATTTAGTTGAAGGTGTGAATCTTAAAAGTTTTCATTTAAATGATGATTGTGTAGAGTGCAAGAAAGGAAAGCAGACAAAGAAGTCACACCCGCAGAAGTTGTTGAATTCAATCAGAGTACCGCTCTAGAGACTCCACATGGATCTCTTTGGGCCGGTTAATGTGAAAAGCATCAGTGGAGATTTATACTGTTTGGTAGTCACTGATGACTTTACCAGATTTTCATGGGTAGTATGCATGGAAAGAAAAGATCAAACTTTTGAGTCGTTGATGATCTTGTTCAAGAAGATGGAAACGCTGTATAAGATGCCGATCAGGAGAATACGAAGTGATAATGGAACGAAGTTCAAGAATAATCGCATGCTCGAGTTCTGTAACGAAAAAGGGATTCTTCATGAATTCAGTGCACCATACACTCCACAGCAAAATGGTGTAGCTGAAAGAAAGAATCGCACCTTGATCGAAACTGCTTGAACAATGCTCGCCGATTCCAAGTTACCAATATTTTTCTGGAGTGAAGCAGTTGCAGCAGCGTGCTATACACTGAATAGAGTGCTTACTGTGAAGAAATACAAGAAAACGTGTTTTGAACTTTTACACCGTTATAAGCCAAATTTAAAGTTTTTAGAACCGTTTGGATCTCCCTGTACCTTCATAGAACCATATGGTAAGTTTGGTGCTAAAAGTAATGATGGTTTCTTTGTAGGGTATGCAAGTCCGCTCAAGAGGGTGTTCGTACCGTGCCTGGGAAAAGTAATTCAAGTTTTGCATGTGGATTGTCAGAAACATACTGCGCCACCGCAACTTCCCGGACAAAGATTCCTGTTCCATTATGACAAACTCTGGGAGTCCTTCCAACTTCCAACTGATCCAAGTATCAAGAAACTCGTACTGTTATACCAACACCAACAATCTGATTCACAAGATCAGGTGCCAAGACCGTTGGTGGTTTCTCAACCTGTAGTGGGTACAAACATTCCTACAACTGGTACAAACGATCACAAGGCCGGTCCGAGTGGAACAGCTCACGAACCACCAGAGGAACCAGCTCCATCATTTGATCAATCCGATGACTCAGAATTGGAAGACGGTCCGATTTTTTACGAGGAACCAAATGTTGCATCGACATAAGCTGTGGATCACACCGGTGATCAAGACATAACGAACTTGCAATCGGAAGTAAATGTGCCTGACACTGCAATGCCAAGAACATTGTCTTATCATCCTTCAGAGCAGATTATTGGAGATCTTCGAAGTGGAGTAAAGACGAGAGATCAGATCAACAGAGCACTTACTTGTTTTTATACATCTGTTGCTCCTTTGCAGGAAGAATTCTCACTTAAATGTTTCATTTCGCAGGTTGAACCCAAAACATATAAAGAAGCTTTAACTGAAGAAAGCTGGGTCAATGCTATGCAGGAAGAGTTGCAGCAGTTTGAGAAGCTGGGAGTCAGGAGATTAGTAGACCTTCCTGAAAACCAAAAGTTGATCAAAACAAAATGGGTTTTCAAATGTAAGAGAGACAATAGAGGAGTCATTGTTCGAAACAAAGCACGTCTGGTAGTACAGGGATTTAGTCAGCAAGAAGGCATTGACTTTACCGAAGTATACGTGCCTGTTGCTAGACTTGAGGCAATAAGAATCTTCCTGGCATACGCATCCTGGAAAGGATTCAAAGTCTACCAACTGGATGTCAAGTCTGCATTCTTATACGGCAAAATCAACGAAGAAGTGTACGTGGGACAACCACCGGGGTTCACTGATCCACTACACAAAAACAAAGTCTATCTTATGGATAAAGCATTGTACGGACTTCACCAGGCCCCGAGATCCTGGTATGAGACGCTTTCCCAACACCTGCTGGACAACGGGTTCATCAGAGGGATAGTTGATAGCACTTTGTTTACCAAGGAAGTTGCAGGACATCTTTTAATCGTGCAGATCTACGTAGATGAGATCATTTTTGGTTCAACAAATGACGAGTTGTGTAAAGATTTTAAGAAGGTGATGAAAACAAAATTCGAGATGAGCTCAATGGGGGAGATGAAGTTCTTCCTAGGGCTGCAGGTGGAGCAGATGCCCGAAGGAATCTTCATTCATCAAACCAAATATGTGAACGATGTTCTGGAGAAGTTCAACATGGCTCAATCCAGTCCAGCATCAACCCCCTTAGTTCAGAATCATGGGATTTGCCCAGATGAAAGTGGAGAGAAAGTGGACGAGACGTATTACCGGTCAATAATTGGATCCTTGATGTATCTTACTGCTTCTCGCCCAGATATCATGTATCCGACGTGTTTATGCGCCCGTTATCAGTCCTGCCCACGCCAGTCACACTTGACGATCGTCAAACGCATTTTACAGTATTTGAAAGGCTGCCTAAGCACCGGCTTGTGGTATCCTAACTCTGGCGATTTCTCTCTCACAGGTTTTGCTGATTCTGATTATGGTAGCTGCAAGCTGAATGCTAAGTCCACCACTTCTAGGTGCCAGTTCTTCGGAACTCGGCTCGTTACCTGGCAGTGCAAGAAACAAACCTCAGTAGTTCTCTCCAAGTGCGAGGCAGAATACGTTTCGGCCTCGAGCTATTGCTCTCAGATCCTTTGGATCCAACAGCAGATGCGAGACTTTGGTTTGCAGTTCTTGGATACACCGATATTCGTGGACAATGAAGCAGCGATTAACATAACGAAAAACCCGGTTCACCATTCTAAAACAAAACACATTGAGATCAGACATCACTTTATTCGTGATTGTTATGAGAAAAATTTGATTAGAATTGAACATATACACACCAATGAACAGAGGGCTGATTTTTACACCAAACCGTTTGATAAAAAGAGATTTAACTATCTTTTGAAATTAAATAGGATGAAAAATCTGTTTTCTGGGAGGGTAATCGAGTGTGAAGCCGAGGAGGACGGCGATCTGATGTGATCTGCGTTATGTTGTCAAGTTTTTGTACAGTTTATTTTCTGCTTTTGATAAAAACAAACACACAAAAATATGTCTTTGTTTTTAGGGGGAGATAGTTTGCAGAAAAATACAAAAACATGATAAAATTTCAAAATCCAAAAACATTTGAAAAAGTAAAAATGAGTTTGTGTAAAAAGGGGAAATGATAGTACATCAGCTAGACAACGCAGTACGCTAAAGAAATGTAAAGTAAAATGTGTTAAGCAGTCTTGTAGATGATATGCTGATAGGTTTTTACACATTTAGTAGGTTTGTTCGGGATATAAACCTAAATTTACTTGATATTATGTGGGGAACATCTCTCGGATATATGGGTAACCCCCGAAATCTTGTTTGAAAGGTCCCTCTTTCTGAGATACTAGGTCTTTATACTTAGTGATATCTGGGGTATTATCCCGGGACTTCTGCTGAATGGAAATTCTGACCTAGTCCCCGGAGAATACTTTACATTGCTTGAAATATAAGCCTCCCCTCAGCATAAAAAATGATGAAACATTTAAAATTTTTAATCATTGCTGTTGTAAAAAAAGATCCTCTAAAGGGGACCCACCCAAAGTCAAACCGTCATCTCTCTGCTGAACGGAAGTTCTGACCTGAGCTCTCACGGTTTCGACAGCTTCATAATTTATTCCCTTACAGATATCATCTGTGGTATACTCACCTGTAAGATTGAATATTGGGATCTGGATACGGGAGTATATTCTGAGGTGGTACACATATAAAAGTTAAGCCTTAAAACATTAAATACGTATCCTGAACAGATTGAAAATTGTGTGAAAATTTAAAGTGGACCAGTATATCGACAATCATTGCAAATTGTTTAATGCTGAAAATGTAATCTAAGCTTAACGGTGCTTGTATCTCGTCGGCAGCTGATATGATCCCCTAACACGCTCACAAAAATAGTGTGTGTACAGTTTATTGCTTACCATTTTCAAAATCCAAAAAGATTTTATTTTTCATCTTATTTTCGAAAACAGACGTTGGGGATCAGATGATCACAGTCTTGTGTGTTGAACATGTCTGGATCTTGAGGGTTGGGTAAGCAGAAGATTGTGAAAAAGTGATCGGTAATTGCCTGAAAGTTCAAAAGTTCATTAACTTGAACTTAAATTGTTTCAGAAAGTCAGCAACTTCATAAACTGGTCAACCAGGGTCATTAACTTAGACTTGGTAAGCTGAACAGTTGACCAAGGTCATTAACTTGGACTTGGTTAACTGGGTGTGTCAGTAAAAACTGAAAAAGTTAAAAATTTGAAATTTTTAAAATGTAATTTCGCTCGAAAATGAATATTCCGCTTGAAAACATGATTTCACATGATTTCGCTCGAATGATTGATTCCGCTTGAACTGCTTCATTGTCCATTTCAAGCGAAATCAGGTGGTCTATAAATAGCCAGCTGATTCTGCTTGAACAGCTCATTCTTGTTTATTCCTCTTCAGTCACACATCAGAGCGATTTCGAGCGAAACCTCAAAACCATCGATTTATAGCCGTTATACTGCCCGTTTGTTGTTAGATCTTTTGATTTTAGTTGGTTGGTTCAACTATTATCATGGGAAAGGTGAGATTTCTGGTCAATTTTATCCAGATCTAAGATATTTTTTATGTGTCGGCAATGAACAGTCTCAAACACTTAGATCTAGGGTTAATAATGCTTTAAAATGAACGATAAACACATATGTATGGTCGGAATTTGTTGTAGATAAGTTGTAGTATGATTGATTGTTGTAGATCTATGTTTCCGGTTTGAACAACTTTGAACAGAACTTTGGACTTAGATCTAGGGTTGTTTATTGGTGCTTAATGGATAAAAATGACACCCACTTGCTCGGAATTCATTGATGAACAAACCCAGATGATTAAGTTCATCATCAGATATGTTTTGAAAAATTTTGTTCATGATTCCGCTTGAAACTGATTTTCTTGGAAATCAGTTGATTCCGCTTGAAACGTTCATTGTTCGTATTCCGCTTCAAATAAGATTTCGCTTGAAATGAACATTTTACTAAAACAAGTGATTTCGCTTCAAACATATTATATGATATTTCGCTTGAAATGTTATTTCATTTTAAGTGATTTTGCTTGAATGAAGCTTGGTGATAAAAAATTTCAAAGTGTTTGATTTATTTGTATTGTGTTGATTTTCAGATTTTTGATCCATTGCACAACAGTTGTTGTGATTTTGATAAGAAGAAGATTCCAAAGTTGTCCAAATTCAGAAGTATTCTGGAGTTTATGAGAAGATTGCCAATTCAGAAAGCGCTAACGAATCAACATCTGGTGCTCAAATCTCATATCAAACGTTTTTAGAAGCATGCAAAATATGATGAAGAGAGCAAAGTGATCAATTCGCTTATTAAGCTAAATGATGAAAAGAAATCAATTATTATTTCAGAGGCTCTTGTTCGTGAGGTGTTGGATTTTCCTGATGATGAAAACTCTCCGACAGAATATCCAGAAAGAATGATTTTCCTATGTGGGGTTTGATAAAGTATGAATCATTGAAAAACTTCATGCACTGGAAGCCTCATTACCCTAAGAAAGTTAAAAGGGTAGATCCAGTGACAGGAGTTGAAGAAACGATATTGCATGTGAAAAAGCCGAGAGTGATGAAAAACATTCTGATGCCAAAGATGGAGCAGGATTTTCATAAAGGTTTTGTGTGTTGGGTATACAGCTGCTTGTCAACTGAAGCTGTGATTACCTACAAAGTTGAAAATGAAGTTAGAGAAATCTTTGTGTATGATCCTCTATGGCTAGTAAATTATTCTGCGAAAGACATAGAATGCTTGTTTCTGAACAAGATATGGTTTAAAGCTGAAGATAGAGAACAAGCGATGCAATTCTAGAAAGTTGTATCCATTTGCTTTCAAAAGGGTATCAATGCTGACAACAAATGGAACTCAAAGTGGCGAAAGATTGAAGAAGAAGAAGAAGAAGAAGAAGAGAAGTTAAAGATTGAGAAAGAACGAAAAGCTCGTGAAGAAAAAGATAGATATCTTCGTGAGACATTTGCACAAAGAAAAGCTGTTGAGCAAAAGAAAGTTGTGGAAGAGAACGAGAAGCTTAGGAAGCTGCTGATAAAAAAGACTAAGCAAAGAGAAGAGAAATTCAAATCGCTGTGAAGACCTGAAGACCAGACTAAATACTCCGGCAATATCTAAGGGCGAGTTTGTTGGTGCACGATGTCTATAGCCTATGTCTTAAGTCTAGGTCATGTTTGTATAGGGTCTTCAGGGGTCTAAAGTGTAATTATGTGTAATTAGAAGTGATTCCGCTCGAAATGACACTTTGTCATTTCAAGCGAAATCAGATGATGTGATTTCGCTCGAAATGACATGTGTCATTTCAAGCAAAATCTCATGCCTATAAATAGGCTAGTCTTGTTTCTCATTTGGCACGGAATCACAAGTTGTATACCGAACTGCTGCCGGATTTTCTAGTGAAATATAAATGAGAAACGTGTGTTAAAGTGATATACTCTGTTTTCTACTCCATGTTTCACTGATTTAGCTCTGTTTGTTTGTTTCTACCATGCAAACAGTGTGTATTGACTCATATTGACTCACTCGGTCGGTAAAACGATCCTACAAAGGTCCCTCCCACTTGGGAGCCAGTTTACCCGGTTTTTCGGCATTGGACGCCTCATTGTCCCTCAAGACATAATCTCCGGGATTGAAAGTGCAGATTCGGACCTTGCTGTTGTAGTATTTTTCAAGCTTGGTTTTATATTTTGCCTCATTGATTGCTGCCATCTCTCTTCTTTCTTCTAGAAGGTCCAGATCCAACCTTCTTTCCTCTTCATTAATGACAGCATTTATCGACAACATCCTTGGGGAAGGCAGACCTATATCTGTTGGTATCACGACTTCTGACCCATAGACTAGACTGGACGGTGTTTCACCGTTGCTTGTCTTTGGCATAGTCTTATGGGCCCACAATATGCTGGGGAGCTCGTCAACCCATCCCCTTCGCTGTGTTCCAAGCCTCGCTTTAATGCCGTCCGCGATGCTTTTGTTTACTGCTTTGATCTGACCATTTCCCTGCGGGTGCGCGACCGAGGAAATGGTATGTTCAATGTTCAGTTCTCTGAACCAGTTCTAGAGGTATTCAACAGCGAAATTTGTTCCGCTGTCGGTTATGAGTCTTAGAGGTAGCCCGAAACGACAAATCATTTGTTCCCAGATGAACTTTCGCACCTCTGTAGATGTGGTTGATGCCAGCGCCTTTGCTTCCACCCACTTTGTGAAATAGTCTACTGCGACTATGATAAACTTCACTGCTCCTGGGGCTTCCGGAAAAGGACCAACCATATCTATACCCCACTGCAGGAACGGCCAAGCCGTTGTTACAGGGACCAGCTCATTCTTTGGGCGCATTGTTTTTGGGGCGTGCCTCTGGCAACCACTACATTTCCTCAAAACCTTGACTGCATCCAGGTGCATCCCCGGCCAGTAATAACCCGCATTCATTACTTTTGCTACCACCATTCTTGGTCTGGCATGAATGCCACAGATGCCCTTGTGTACTTCGCGAATCAAATAATTGGCATCTTCTGGATCTACACATCGCAGCAATGGTCCGAGATATGATTTCCTGTATAGGATGCCATCATGCCACCAGAATGGAGATACATGATGATCGGAGTCATCCATGATGTTGCTCCAAGTTGGATGACGTTCACTTGCCTTAACGGTACTGATGGGTTGCTTAGGACTTCAATGCGCACGTCTTTGGCCAGATGCTGGAAACTGGTTGATGCAGGTTTGCTCAATGCGTCTACCGGTTTGTTCTCGCTCCTGTTAATGTGATGCACCTTGTATGAATTAAAGCTTTGAAGCAGAGTTCTTGCTTGCTCTAGATACAGTGCCATGGCATCTCCTTTGGCGTCGTACTGACCATTGATTTGTCCTGCTACGAGCATGGAGTCTACATGCGCTTCTATGTGTTTGACTCCCATTTTGATTGCTAACCGCAACCCAGCAAGAAAAGCCTCATACTCGGCCTCGTTGTTTGTGCTCTTGAAGTCTAGCCGGATGGCGTATGTGAACTCATGTCTTTCTGGACTTACCAACTTAAGTCCTGCGCCTGCGCCATCTTCGTTAGATGCGCCATCCATATATAGCAACCATGGCTCTTCTGAATGTTGCTTTTCAGCTTTTTCCATTGCCTTAAATTCTCTGTCTTTGTCATCGGGTACCTCTGTCAGGAAATCGGCCAACACCTGACCTTTGATTGCTGGTCTTGGTCTAAAAACCACGTTGTGGCCTCCCAGCTCTATAGCCCACTTTGCTAATCTTCCAGATATCTCCGGTCTTGCCAGGATGTTGCCAATGTTGTAATTTGTTAGGACATGAATGACATGGTTAGCAAAGTATCTACGCAATCGTCTGGACGAATGGATCAGCGCGAGGACCAGTTTTTCCATTATGGCGTATCTTGTTTCTGGGTCATTCAAGGTACGCGAAACGTAATATACTGGCGTCTGTACGCCTTGTCGATCGACCAGCAGGACCGATCCTACCGCTTTTTCTGATGCTGACAGGTACATGACCAACGGCTTGCCTTTCAATGGTGCTGTCAGCATTGGCAATCGTATGAGACAATCTTTCATTTCTCGGAATACATGCTCGGCTTCCGGAGTCCATTGAAACTGGTTTTTCTTTACACAGTTGCGGAGGGTTTTGATAAATGGGAAGGATTTTGCTGCATGATTGGCGAGGAAACGATTGAGTGCTGCTAATCGTCCAGTCAACTTTTGCATTTCTTTTATCGTTGATGGTGAAGGCATTCACTCTATCGCTTGCACTTTTTCAGGATTGACTTTGAACCCATCCTTTGTAACAATGAAACCCAGGAATTTCCCTTCTTCCATCCCGAAGGAGCACTTCGCTGGATTTAATTTGATATTCACCCCGCGCAACGTATCGAACGTTTTTTGGATGTTCATCAACATCATATTTTCTTATTTGCTCATGATGACTAGGTCATCCAGGTATACTTCGATGTATTTACCGATGGCGTCGCTGAATGTTTCATTCATCAGTCTCTGGTAAGTTGCACCTGCATTCTTCAGACCAAAGGGCATTTTTGTATAACAGTACAACCCTGTTGGTGTGCAGAATGCAGTTTTGTCTTCATCCTGGACGGCCATCTGCACCTGGTGGTATCCTTTATAACAGTCGAGGAAACATTTCCATCTTAAAGACCCTAGTGAATCGATTTTCTCATCAATCTCTGGTAGAGCATAGCAATCGCGCGGGCATGCTTTGTTCAAATCTTTATAATCCACGCACATTCTCCAACCGTCGTTTCCTTTAGGGACCATCACTGGACTAGCCACCCAGGTTTGATAACGAACCTCTCTGATGATACCCGCGTTTAACAATTCTGTGATCTGTTCTTGCATGGAATCATGTTTTATGTCTCCCAAATGGCGCTTCGTATGTACCACTGGTTTGGCATTTTCAGATACATTCAGCCTGTGTTCTGCTATATGCCATGGAACTCCAACCATATCGGCTGGTGTCCAGGCAAACACGTCCATGTTCTCGAATAGTAACTTCTTTAGCGCCGTGCACGTGAGATCTGACATTGCTGGGCCTAAGGTGACAGTTTGCTCTGGGTACTTGTTGTTCAGTATCCATTTTTCAGGTTCTGCGCGCGGTGTGGGCTTGCTTGTTTTTGCTGGTCTGATTTCATCAGTTGTGAGTACCTCTTTGCTTATGTAAATTATGGCTATTCCTGTTTCTGTTGGGAAGCCAACACCTTGTCACACCCTGACTTTTGCGGAAGCGTGGTTATTGGTGTGACTTCTTAATACCATAGCATTCAATCATAACAATGCTATATGATAAAACTAAAAGATATTCATCCATAAAAGTTAAGTTTAAAAGTACCACAACATACCTGTTTGAAAAGTTGACGCCAAACTTAAGTTACAAACCACAACATGTTCAAATGAGTTCATCAAGACTCGACAAAAGATTGTAAATAAAACCGGGTTTAGAAACATGTATCCCGTCCAGGAATAGGACACATCTTCCAAACTCTACTACCCCGGATGACATCTTTTATTTAAACGCATCTTGAAACACATGCATACCCCTGCCAGATCCACTAGTTTCCTGAAATACATGTAATTTAAAAATATCAAGAAAAGTTGAGCGAGTTCATGTGTGAGTGTATGAATAAACCTTTAAAGTATGTATGTATGAATGTATGTCCCTGGTATGTAGCAATAAGGAAAAAGAGATCACCAATGGGTTGCAAAGCCAATGGTATGTGTGAAATGGGGCAGGAAAACTCAAACCTAGCAAATTTGTACCGGGCCTCCGGCTGGAAGACATAGTCACCACTATGGGCCACCCTGGTCCCCATGGGTGTGGGCTCGCTATACCCAAATAGATCTATCACTCATGTCCCTCGGTCCTACGACGAGGATTAATGGCCTTAAGTGTTGTACCCACCCTTCACATGATCTAGTAGTAACCCTCCTTAGCTAACCATACCATGTATAAAAGTTTGTAATAACCGTAACATGTATTTCACCCCCGAAGTATAAAACTGAAAACAGTTAAAAAAGAAAAGGGGGACATGAACTCACAGTATTACGTCCTCAGCTCGTAAATCAAGCTCTGTCAGCAAACACGACTACCTATAGTGTACTAATGTCTATTAGACGAACGGGTCGTGCCTTTGCTTAGTATTTATGTTCTTGAGTTACGTTTCTTATATTATTCCAAGTTATAATTACTTGCCAAAATAATATTTCAACTTAAATTATATTTGGTTTTGGAATAATTGTTTTAAACAATATTTCTGTATTAATACTTCTCAAGTATCTAACTTTGTATTTCCTTCCCGAGGATGGGGTATCTTATACATGTATTTGTATTATTGTATTTGTAATTTCCGAAATAATATATTGTCCAGAAAATATATATTTTTCCCAAAAATCATATATCTTCTAACTATACTAGGAAAATATATTTTTATTTCCCAAAAATAATATATTTCTCCTTGTCCAAAAATAATATTTACCAAAAATATATAAGTAACGGTATTGTTTTGGATAGTAAATTTCACGGTACTTTGTTAAGTTATATTACTTTACCCTAAAATAATATAACCATTTCACCGAGTATACAAATAATCACACAAGTGTCTTAATATGTATATATATTCTAAATATATATGTTTACCCATTTTTATTTATAAAAACCAACCTCCAATATTTGTATTTTTGTTACAAAAATTATGGCAAAGTTTATATCGAAAACTTATGATCAAAATATACTTGTAAATACTTGTTAGAAAATATTTTTCTAAGTGTTTATATTTTTAGAAAATTTTGCCATAGTTTCCCCTGAAAACGGAGGTGTCCATGCTATATAAGCATATCATTTTCTTTTCAAAAATCATCACAACAATCAATAATTAATCCTTAAACAACTTACACTTCTCAAGTGCAAAAACTATACAATTTTCATAACATGATGAACTTGAACTTTCACAAAACTCGTAGTAATTTGGTAGGCTGTTTAGTAGGTTTAGTTACCCCTTAAAGCGCGTTTATTACTTTACAAAACTCATTCTTAAAGAAACTAGGTGTTTACAACTTGTTAGATGATCCTTCTAAAAATTATTCTTTTGAACTCTTCTTGTAAATAAAGTGCTCTTACACTTATTTTAGCACCAAAAATAGTGTACATTTAAGTAAGAATCAAGTTCTACTAAAAATCATATTTTTGAACTTGGTTTTCTTGGAAAATCATTCATGAATCTTAGATTCATAAGATTACTAGCTTACTTTGTTTATTGTTTTTCAAGAAATCGTCTTATCATTCAAGTTCATGCTCATGCATGAGGATGATCTTCTTGTGTTAGCACATAACCATCCTTTAACTTGATAGATCATGTGTTTAATCACAATAGCAAGCTCCTTATGATGATCAACATCATACTCTCAAGTAAACATCAACAAGTATCATACACATACTTAAACAACATTATTTTATCAAGATTTCATCATGTGTAAGCTTCATGTTCATGATTCAAGTTTATGTTCTTTTAGTGTTCTTGTGATTACAACATAATACATTTTTTAACAAATCAAAATTAGAAGTAACAAAGGGTTGTGAGAGTCTTACTACTAGCTCTAAGCTAGGGAAGAACACTTGAAGAAAAGATGATGAAAATGGTGGATGAAAGCAAACAATGGAGGTTCTTCAAGTTCTACAAGCACCAAGCTTCATAAAACACCTTCTATCAACCTTGAGAGTACTTGAGATTGGATGAATGAAGTTGGATAATGGATGTAAGGTGGTGGTGGTGGCGGCACTATCTAGGCCGAGAGGGAGAGGAATTTATTAGATCAAAATCAAGTGTATAGTTAGTTAAGTTAGTTACTAGATATTTTAGTGGGTGTTAAGGTGTTCGGGGATCATGACTAGTTCAAAAATAATAAAACAATGCTTCTAGCAATATTTTGATGTTCCGGGTAATGTCTGGTTGTTCGGTTAGATACCGGTTTGTTAAAGTGTCAAGCTATTCCGTTTAATGATCTTTATGTTACTTTTTGTGACACTTTTAATTCCCGACACTTAGGAAAGCATTCAGGACCATTTAGTCAAATTTTTGCATGTAACTAGCTTGTTAAAAAGCTGAATTTTGCTGAAAACGTAGAATTCTGCACTATAAGTGGGTTTTTGGCACTTTCCGGCACTTTATCTATCACCTAGTGACGCATTTTTATGGTCCTTACTTCCCTACACACCATACTAGTGTAGTACCTTATCCATGACCCATACTGGGTCTCAAAACACTGCCTGTCTATGTACTGAACCCCGTCAGCATATTCCCGCTTTATCCGTTAACTGTGCTAACTGTGCTTTGTGCATCATGTATGTCAATATAGTTTGTACGTGATAAATGATGTGACATTATGTAATATGTGATGCACATGTAAGTATGATGCAGTAATCAGAAAGCAGTTAAGTAATCCAGCACAGTCATTAAGCACTTAATCATAATTAATTAATTATACGGATACCTGGTTTTATGAGGGTTGTCACACACCTGAATGTGGCCCTGAACAAATCATGCTAAAATCTCCTTGGGAATCTGTTCCCAAAAGGATATCGTGTCTCGAATTTGCTGGTAACACCATGAATGTGACTTCTTCCGTTCTTGAATTCTTTCCATCGGAGAGCAGCACCGGGAATGATATCTGACCAAGAGGAAAAACGGCTTCATTGCAGAAACCAGTGAGTGGGTAATCTACTGGTTCTAGGCGCGCTTTGTCTTCTTGGTCAAGTTGGTTGAAACATTGTTCGTAAATGATATCCGCGGTGCTCCCTGGATCTATGAAAATGTAGTCGGTCTGGTAATGGCCGAACACGCCAGGGATGACTATAGGTCCCCGTTCTCTTGGGCCACCTCGTACCACAGGGAAGACGACTTGTCTTTTACGCCAGGAATCGTCCTGGGCGTGCTTGTTGTAGTTCTTTCGTGGTCTTCTTTGGCCACCTTGAATCATGTGAGTTTCCAGTTTTCGAAGTTTTTTGTTATCTGGGCCTTCTTCCCTTCTCTGGATCTGCCGGTTATCTCTTTTTCCTCCTTTTACTAGGTGTGTAAGCTTACCATTTTTCAAAGAGTGTTCTATTTCTTGTCTGAGACTGATGCAGTCATCTGTGAGGTGACCTATGTCTTTATGGAACTCGCAGAAGAGGTTTAGGTCTAGCCCCCTCTTGTTCCTCATTTGCAAAGGTGGTTTGAACTGATGATTTTCTGTTGACAGGACCTCAGAAAGGGTTTTCGTCAAAGGTGTCCATTGCTTTTCTCTATTCTCTCTTTTAACTTCTTTGCATTGACTGATCTGATTGATCGTGGCGCGCGCATCCTCAGCTGGTGGACTTCTTTCTCTATAACCAGACGCTTTCCAGGGTTGGCCTTTGCCTTTCTTGTTTCACCTATCATGCTGGTTATAGCTGTACTGACGGCTATCATCGCCGGTCAGTTGTTTGTCAGTTCTTGCAATTGTGTTTGCTGCTTCGATAAAAGTATCCTAGTCTTTGGGACCTCCATCTCTTCCTTTGACTCTTTTGATCAGGTCATCGCATTTAACGACCCTCATAAAGTGTGCGTGCATCATTTTCTCCCCTACATCTTCGATTTTTAGGCACTCTTTGTTGTACCTAGTGATTAAATCTTCAACGCTTTCATGGTCTTTCCTCCAGATGTTTAGACAATCTGTTGGATCTCTAGTGTGTCTGCGCTGCTGGGAGAAATGTGCGAGAAACTTGTCTCGAAAATCCATCCATGATTTGATTCTTCCTTCTAGCAGACTGTCAAACTAGACGCGCGTCGCGCCGACAAAGGTTTGTGCGAAAAGATGACACCAAGTTGGTAGCGTCCATCCGCCTACCAACCCTGCGCAGTTGAAGACTTGTAGGTGGTCATCAGGATCTGTTAAGCCATTGTACTTGCCCACATTGTGTGGCAGTTTTGTTTTGTTGATATCAGCCATTGCGATTTCTCTGATAAACTTTGATTTTTCAGCTATGCCCTCTGGGCGGTAGCTTAACGAGTAATCGTGTTCTGCATTGGGATTGTACCCCGCGTGCTTTTGGGGTTTATACGCTTCATGGTTTGGTGGTAATCTGCTAAATACCGTGCTTTCTTTCTTGTATGTTGCGTCATCATCGTCGTCGTAGCTATCCCATTCATCGTTTATGTTGCGCGGACCTAGGAGGCTGTGTACTGATTTCTTCGGCTGGTGAGTGTGTTGCACATAGTTGCTTTCAGTCTCACCGTAAGTGTCGCGCGTGTCGTGTATACTTTGTCGTCTTGTGTTGGGTGTTTTTTCAGGTTGTTGGTTCCGCGCGTGTGTTTGTTGAGGGATATGTGTGCTTGGAGGCTTCTGTGGTGGAGTAACAAAAGCGGACTGGTTGGCTTGTGCTTGGAGCAAGGCTTGTTGTGCGCTAAGTTGCGCATAGACAAGGTTCAGAGACGCTGTTTGTTTGGCGTACCAGGAGGCCAGAGTTTCTCCTTTAGGTAGCCCTAAGAGTGCTGAAAAGTTCAAATGTGCCTGACCCGATGGTGCTGAAGGACCAGCCCCATGGTTTGGTATTTGATCTTATGGAGGTGGTTGGTTAACTACTCCAGGTGGAGTTTGGAAGGCGGCTCCATTTGTGGTTTGATTGATAACTCTGGAGGTGCTTCCAAAGATATCAGGTAACTCGTTGTTTAGTTGCCCTTCTCTGGCGGTGTCCTTCCCTTAATACCTTTGGATATGAGTGGTGTCCGTAATCAGTTCAAAGGAAGAGATTTCTCCGTCAATGAGAGGAGAAGGGTTTTGTTCAGTCATTTAGAGGGTTTTTTGAAGAAAAAAGGAGATGAAAATGGTTTGCAAAGATGTGGTGGGTGCCAATGATGAAACACTGAATAACACCTCGGGGTTAACAAGTTGGGTTGTCTCTTAAGTAGGTTCAATCTCCTTCTCTGCTCGCTTATGACTGAGACCCTGCAAAACAGCAAACCGTTAGCTCGTTAAGAGGGGAATATGGGGGTTTCCCTCTTAACCGGGCTCCGGCGTGAGAATTAGTACTGTTCCGATGGGAAATAGTGTGTGTTATAGGTGAAAGGAAGGAGAACAGAATTGATAACCTGAATGATGAAGGGTCCTATTTATAGTCGGAGGGTGAAGGAGGGAGGAGCGACCTTACCAGCTGCTAACGGGCGCCAGCTGTCCGACCAAGGGGAATATCCTTTTGGTCTCCTCTGTTGTGGTCAGGATAGTGGTCCACGTGGCGCGCCATCATTCGTCCATGCTGGAGAGATTGTACCGCACTGTCGGTCTGCCCCCAGGTTGTGTCGCAGGTCTACATGGCGTCCGATTAGTGGTGGCACGTGTCGTCCTTTTTGTTTGGAGGAGCATCTTCGGTGCCACCCTGACATCTTCCAGAAGCTTCTAGAAGCTTATGGGTTTGCTTGTTGATGTAGGCGCCATGTAGGATAAAGATAGTGGTGTGGTCCCTGCCATGTACCATACCTCTTCAATGCTTATTTAACACGTAGAAGTTGATCAATTCTAATGATTCCAGTCAACAAAATGTAGTCAATTAGTCATGTGTGTTCTCCGATTCTCATAGAGACAACTCATATATAACATAAGCAAACAGATTAAAGAATGTTGATATAAACTAACACACACTTTTCACATATGTAAATGAGGCATAGTACATGGGTATTTATAGGTATCTAACTGTTGCCTCCAACCGTTGTGACCTGTACAATCTTGCATCAATTATAACCGTCATAACTGATTATGTGATAGACATTAACTAAGACATTAGTTACATAGAAACATAGGTTTAGTAATATTAAATATTAGTGTTTCTTTCCTTGATGCTAAGTTTAATCTACACCAATGAGCTGTTGGTTGTAAATGAGATTCATCCATGAAACACTTGTAAAACTTTTTATTAATAAGCAAACAACGGCAGAGAAATAGACATAGTTAGACTTCTAACAATGGCAGATAGAAAAGTCAAACACTAAAGGTAAAGTCAACATATGTAAGAATGGTTTAGTCTTTGTTCTTTGCTTCATACAGACGTAATGGTAAAGATCGTCTGAACCACGGTAAGAACAAAAAGGATGATTCCAGCGAACAGAGCAATGATACTCCATGGACTACTAAAATAAGTACGCTTTAACTTCACAATCTTTCTCGGCCAGTGACTATTGAAATGGATATCCAGTTGTTCCCATTGTTCGATGTAAAAGAAATGTTTAGGGAAAACTTCTTTGCATATTCTATTTATCATATTTGCAGCCTCTTCATTTGAGCCTTAGAGATTGACAATAACTTTTGATGTTACCAACATGGCAATGTCCTCATGAGTATCAATTAGCATATCCATGGCCCTTGCATATGATGTGACATAAGGATTGACCACATATGACTGCTCGTATGCAATGAGATTCCTTAAAATCAACTCAGTGATGTCATCAATACGCAATGTTGGCATTGTAAGAGTTGGCTTAAACAAAAACCAGAAAATGGTTGAACGGTGCATTTGAACTTCCATTGCCATTGGCCATTTTGTATCTTGGTTAGGCATAAAGTTTACTCCCGCACTGTCGAGTTCTACAGCCGAGTGGATTGTTGAACCTGGAAAACCTGATGAGATATCATTTTTAGGCTGGTAACAATGATGCAAGTAGCCAAGAATGTGATCATGGTTGAAATAAGAACGACTACCACCTACTTTAATTCTTCCTTGGAAGAGGTTGGTATATTTCAGAAGTGGATGGATAAATGTGGTAAGAGATAGACGTTCTTCAAAATTATAAATAACGCACTCATTTATGTCTTCGATAACGAAAAAGGGGATTTGGTTCTCTAGCAGCACCAAGTCATAAGGTATGTACTGGTCTTGCAACCTTAAGTTGGAACCTACTGAAATCTTGTGAATGAATTCAAGTATAAAACAAGCATCCATAACCATCATTTTTGCATGTTCGATGTCATCATATGACTTCACGTTAGCAACATAACATCCCCTGATCTTCTCTATTACAGAAGCCACCCTCTCTGCACATGTTGTTAACATCTGTGTTGATGAAGAATCTGAATGAGAAAGTAGATCATGTACAAAAGCCGCTTTCCGCCCTTCAAATCGTTGCAAATTTTCATCTTTTCTGTGCAGTGGTCCAATAGAGACCACGCGTCGCATGAAAGAATTTGGGCTGAGATTTCGGAGGGTACTAGGAGCCATGTATATATTTACATCTCCGCATTCCACATCCATGTTTTGTACTTATTAGACTAATATCCTCCAATACCTATCTGAAAGAGGAATTTGTAAGAGAGTATATTTGCCACACACATATATGAACAATATTTACTGCTCGGATAAAATAAAAGGTAAAAATATCATGCTGAGCATAGAAGTGATATGGTTAAATGGTTAATATATAATCGGTGATGCAACATTATAAATAGTAGCTAGGAAGTTAGAAGTGACAAATTATCAAGGGTACACGATTTACACATCTAAAGCAATTACAAGTGTGTGTTTAACCTTACAACCATGCGTTCAACTTTGTCGCCACTACTAATGAATAATGCAATAAAAATGGTTCGTCGAAACCATTACAAAAATACATCTAAAACATGTAATTAGATGGATACATATACTTTCATCCTACAATACTTATGTCACATCATGTGATTTAGTAAGTGTTTTACTTGCGATGCATGTGATTTGCAACCATAGTCAAGAACCGAACGGAATGCTGACAAAAGGCGTAAGCCTCTGGAATTCAATGTTGGAGATCACGTTCTGGTAAAAAGGGGAAGCTTGCCCCTCGCTATGTGGGTCCTTTCAAGATTCTCGAAAGGATTGGAAAGGTGTCTTACCGACTCGATTTGCCTCAAGAGCTTAGCAACGTGCATCCGACGTTCCATGTCTCTAATCTCAGAAAATGTTTAGCAGATGAGGAACTTCAAGCTCCCATCGAAGACTTGCAAATAAACGAGACTCTTCATTTTGTGGAAAAACCGGTCGAAATGATAGACCGAGGTACCAAGCGGCTGAGGCGCAACAAAATTTCCATAGTTAAGGTGCGATGGGAAGGAAAACGTGGCGCCGAATTCACTTGGGAACTCGATAGTGAAATGAAAGCCAAGTACCCACAACTCTTTGTTCAGTCTTCCTCTTAGATTTCAGGGACGAAATCTCCTAAAGGAGGCTTTTACACTCGAGACGATCGATCATAATGAGGAATGAACTATTTGAATCTTAATTATGTTAAACTATGTGAAACTTTTACCCTATGTGACACTTTTGTGATGTTTCTCCTATATGAACGATGTGAATCTTGACTCATGTGATACTTTTATATATAAACAATATGATTCTTGACTCTTGATTCTTGACTCTTGTGATGCTTTATATGTGAACGATGTGTATATCGTAGAAACTTGACACTTGTTATGCTTTGATACTTACTGAACGAGAAACTAACTTGAACGCGAACTGGAAACATGGAAACTTTTTGTATTATATATGTAATAATACCCCGTAATGGTTACTCACAATAATACGCAACACAACACTTAACCTCGCTCGTAAAATGAACCAAAGTCGGAACAATAGCAAATGCGAATCGGCTGTCCGAATGGACCTCCGATCGGATGACCATCAGCTCGAATGACCATCCGATCGGATGACCATCCGCTCGGATGACCATCCGATCGGATGGTCATTCGACCGGATGCCATCCGGTCAGCTGCCATACACTTGCACCGACTTAACCCCATTCGATCGCACCCATTCGATTGGAGCTGTCACTATCACTTATAAATAGGACACTTAACCCTTCTTTCTCACCTTTCACTCTGCCATCCGACCACATGCACTCAAGTCACTCTCAGCACTTTAATCGCGATTCAAGGCCATTTCGTAAGTATTTCTCCTCAAATCTTGTACAACCTTCATCTTTAATCACTTCTACACCATATTCTTCATCAAAATCACACGAACACTTCAACTTTTTCCTGAAAACCAACTAATTTGGACCTCTTGAAGGTGGTTTCCACTCGGTTGCTTATGCAAACTGTGGTGGAGCACCATTTAACCAAAATTGGTGCTAGATCTAGTGGATTTTCACAACTTTTATACAAGATCTAAAGGATTATCACACTTTTATACCAAATCTGACAGAATTCCACATGTTTCCGGCTCGGATCTGATAAACATCATGTTTTACAACTGATTTTCCGAACGTTCCTTCTGATTTATGCAAAACCTTGGTGAAATCAGACTCAAACAGACTCTCGACTCGATCCTTAGTCAAGATTCAGCTTGAAAACTGGATTCCAACGGAAAACGGGCCGATTGATGGGTCCAAACATGAAATTTCATCAGAAACAGCTCGTTTGTTCGAAAGGGGTGATACCCATCCGATCGAACGAGCTGGATTTGGTACGTTTTCGTTGTTTGACACGTCGTCATGTTCACTCAAAACTTTGAAATTTTACGAAACTTCACACACTGACCATCTGTTCGAATGCCATCCGATCAGATGACCATCCGCCCAGATGATCTGCTTATAATAACACTTGTTGTTTGTTTTTACAGGACACAATGATCAAACACTTAAACAAGTTCACAGACACCTACACATTGTTCGAATGGCCATCCGTTAGAATGGTCATCCACTCGGATGACCATCCGATCAGATGGAGCCCATCCGTTCGGATGACCATCCGCTAAGGTAGTCTGTCAGACACTTTAACTCAATTTTCACACAATTTGACACTAGTTCCCGACCAGGTCAGCACTTAGAGGACTTATGCTCTATTCCTCGCACGTAGGTTGATCCAGCGCTCCCTTCGATCCAATTAGGTAGTGTTTGGTTCTAAGCACCCACTGTGAGTATACTCGATCCCTTTTTGTTTTAAACACTTTTGGGATGCAACATGTATTCTATATCAAGACACTTGATACTTGAAACTTATTTGAAACATACTCTATCCGCTATTAAACATGAAAACATGATACTTGAGACTTTTATGCTATGTGAATGTTTAATTCTTATGGGTAGCTCGCCTTAACAATTATAGCGCTATAGGGGTAACGCACCGCTCTTTGAGTCTTGGGGAGTATTGTTAAGTTTTTATTCTTTTACCTCCTCTTCGATGCGTCGAAGTTGGAAAGGCACGTTAATGTGTTGGAGACTTGGGTTATCATATGAACCACGTTAACTAGCATGTTGAAACTTGTGATATGTTATTCATGTTGGATGTGAGTTTTATACATTTAAACTATTATGCTATGTATTCAAACTTGTATACTCGCCAACATTTTTGTTGATTTTATTTTAATACATGTTGCAGGTTGATAGACAAAGGAAATAGGAAATCAAGCTAGGATGACCTTAGAAACTCATCTTAGAAAGACAATATTTTGAAATTTGTTGAATGTTGATGATACTTTGATACTATTTTGATTAATCTATATCGAAACAAGTAGTGTTATGGGTTCTCTCGAGCAATCTGATTCGCTTAGTGTCGTGCCCTGATGTTTCCGCCATCGGTTGGGGTGTGACACATCTATCTATTCACTACTACACAAAAAATCAATTATGAACTTATCCTTCTTCTCTTCTCGTTCTTCCTGCTGAACCAGAGGTGGGACTAAGACGTCCGTTATGGTCTCCGGCTCTACCGGTGCGTTCAGTCTTTTCATTATCTCTACTAACTCAGTTGCCAACTCTTTACTCTGTTGAAGTATCTCCTACATAGATATGTTACTTTCTACTCAATGTGGTTGCTGATACGGGTCATCATGCTGATATGTGGAATACCCCTGAGAATGATAGGACTACGGCTGCACAAATGGGTTAGCTTAATAATCTGTGGAGTACCCTGCGAAATTTGGACAATGAATAGTGAAATGGGGCCCTTCATAAATCTCACACATAATGACTCACAAGACTCACCATGAAAAACACATAGAAAAAACAAACTATTAGACTCCTACGACTCAATATACAAAAAGTTTAAAACAAAGCAAAACAAAACACAACACAAGTAGCACAAATTTTTCAGATAAGTTTAATCAAATATAATAAACGCAATCGCCCAAGAGTCCCCGGCAACGGCGCCAAAAACTTGATGTGCTTAAAATGGTCTATAAAAACTAACTAATTTTAACCCTAAACTAGACACTCTAAGTTTTAAATTTATAAAATAAGACTCTCTAAAACCTAGACCATACAATCGGCAAGTGTAACGATCAATGCAGTATAGCCGAAATAAATCCCAGTATCGAACCCACGAGACTCTACTGACTACGAATACTAGACTCGACTAACTTATCTAAGACTGACTTAGTTAAATTGTTTTTATTGTTTTAAGCGGGGTGATTTCTAAGTATCCTAAAATAGCAATTTATTAAAATTAACTAAATTAACTTAAGCTGACGGAGACACGAACTGAGACTGGAGATATATTCTGATGATGGTGAAATAACTACCTAGACTGAAATCTTACACAACTCGGATTGGAGTTATTATAATTGGGATAAAACACAAGTCCACGACTTGGAGCTCCTAGCGGATCTTGAAACAGCAGTGGGCCGACCTTCATTAATTTCCAACCGGCCACTTTCATGATATGCGCGCTTATTTGATTTTCCAAAACACAATAGCCCAATGAGTCTAGATGCATGATCCACTAAAATGATGATGGGCCTAACCTTGCGATGCTGATAGACCAATTTCAAAGGAACTGATGACGTGGGTAGCTCAAAGCTTAGTAAACAAATTAAAGTGCAAAATAGCTTAAAATGTTGAAAGCCAAAAAGGTGCGAATGTAAAACAGCTGTCACAAGTAACAAAAGGAACGAGATAGTGTCCAGTAACATCATACTTTAGGTGTGGACTCTCCCGCCCAGCAGCAGCAAGCGCATCTGGGAGAGTGAACTCTATTATCCGTAGGTCAAAAGCCTTTTATTAACCAAAAAGGGCAAGTCCTCCACTGCAGTCTTGGATCGAGAGTCAAGTACTTCTCCTTATAGAAGATCCCTTCTTCTATAAATACCAGATCTTTTGACTCCAACAGACATTCCAGATTCCCCTTTCTCTCTCTAGATCTTACTTCTTGCTTGGTCTATTCATCACTAAAAACAGTAAACAACGATTAAACATAAACTTTCTGGGTTGAAGATCTTTCAATCCAGAGTTCAAAACAAAAATATCAACTCGACCCAACTCCACATATTGCAAACAATGGGGACCCCACGACCTGCATTAGGCTAACTGAAACCCTTGAACCCTTTTACCTCGGAGATCTCGTTACTATCATTGGTTTCATATTTGTTGTAATAACAAGTTGGCCCCCACCATGGGTCTGCACCGCTAAATCTATCTCAAAGACCAGTAGTGTAGCTCCAACTTTCTAAAGTTCTCCCATGTCTGACGGCGAATCTCCCGGTGAGGTGAATCAGGTGCCTAACAACACTGATTTCGCACCAAACGCTGGTCAGACATCACCGACTAGATCCACACCTTTCTCTACTCCCGGAGGCACTCTAACGGGGACTGTGTTCCCGGAGTTCTCATATTTTCTAACACCAACCCCTTCTCGCTCAGGGGTTGCCTCTCCCCAAATCGGTACTATGAGTACACCGGAACACATAGATCTAACGCCTGAGGGAGTAGCCAGAAACTTCCTACAGTTGAGATCTCTTCTCAACCAACATGTGAGCAAAGAAAGGGAGAAGGGGGTAAGAATAAGGTCAGACTACGACGAGTCTGAACCGTCATTGACACCCGGTCCTCCACCACCTCCTCTAAGCAACTCACGACCTACAACGTCATACTTTGAAGTTTGTCCTAGTATAACTAACCTACCACTTAACCCAAGCCCTTATGCTTTGGGAGGCCAAGCTAGACTGCTTTCCCTTTGCCTACCTCCCAACCTGTTGCAACCGGTGCACCTATAGGGATGAAACCACCCTAGATTAGCTCTGGTAGTCACCGGCTTCAAGCGTTCCGCTACATGTTTCCACTTCATGGGAACAGGCCATGGCGATCCTAACCATGGCTCGAAGTGCAGCCATGAGTACTCCTATGGGAATGAATTACATGATGCTACAAGAAAGCCATCAAAGTTTTCATCTAATGCCCCAAGTAATGACACAAATAATGGAACAATTACTTTGGCAACAGTTCATTAACCAAGTGTTGGCCACCTACCAACGCACCTCGAATAGTAACCTAGCATCAAAAGTGGAGGAAGACCTCACCAAACCTTACAAACCAAATAACTTGTCTTGTTTCTCCCAACAAATTGCCGATTACGAATTCCAAACTAGGATAATGATGCCATCACACATAAGAACCTATGATAGTACCGATGACCCCGAAGACCACCTCCAAATCTTCACTAGGCTACAAGAATCGAAGAATGGTCCAACCCCGAATGTTGTCTCGTGTTCATGCAAACCCTCATGGGATCCGCACGAATATGGTTCAACGACCTTCCTGAACGAAGCATTCGAATCTTTGACGATCTCAACAAAGGTTTTCTAGCCAATTTCTCACAACAATGGAGGTATGTCAAGGATGCCACGCTAATCTTCCAGATAAAACAACGTGATAATGAAAGTCTTAGAGACTTCATTGAAAGGTACAAGTAGGAAGGTTTAACTTATGTAGGTGCTGATGAAAAGATGAGAGTGGCAGGGTTCATGAATGCCATCAATTGCAAGTACCTTAAAATAGATTTCAACAAATGCTTGCCCAAAACCTTTGAAGAGCACTTGAAAGGGCTGAAGCCCACATCCGAGGAGAAGAAGCTGTTGACATCAAAGAACAAAGAAAAATAACTCCTACCTAGCGAAGCAATAATCCCAACAGAAAAAGAGGAAACTTTGGTTCTAACGATAAACGCTTTGGAAGCTCAGATTCCAGGAGACCTGAAAGAAGGAACCCTCCTGTAGGATCGTTTTCAGACCCGAACAAGTCGTTCAGAAGAGTTTATCTCAACACGAAAGGCGGAATCAGACGTGTAGAGTTCAATTCAGCTAGATTCACGCTTAAAACTGTTGTATGATTGATTCTATAATGTTTTACAACCTGACAACACTTCGGCAGCACTTCGTTGCACAAGCCGGAAAGTTACAAATGATGAAAGTTTGAAGGGTATTTATAGGAGAGACCCTGACCGTTTGAAGGTGACACACCACTCTTCAAACGGTTACCACTTTCAAACGGTTACATATGTTCAAACGGTCAACCTAAATTCTTGTTTCATGCAATCCATTTTGTCATCTTGTGATGTCATATACTTCCATGATGCAAGATATGATGTCATCTATATGATTTCATCATCAATGATGATGACATAATCCTTGTTCCGAACCGCAACGAACCCGAGACTCGATATAAGACGAAGACGACAGATGTATGAACCAACAGACTCCCCCTCAGATGTTGACGAGTCTTAAGTGTCGAGTCTTCGCATCTTCAGTCTTTATCATTCCTCTCGAACTCTTTGAAGTGTCTGACGTTGTAAGAATCCTCAAATCTTCTTTCTTCTCTTTTCATCACCAACAAACTCCCACGATCAATCTTTACTCGAATGTCTTCAGACTCCCCCTTTCGATATGCTGGGATCGCAGTCTGGCATATTGAAATCACAAAGACCTCAGGTATCGGAACCTGGCACTCTATCTTCAGGTTCAAGATCTAAACCTGGCTACACCTACACATTCTTAACCCAGAAGTAAATTTCACAAATTTAACATTTGACAAATTTATCAATCCAGATTTTCTCTCAAATTAAACCAGAATGATTTATCAATGATAAATTTTGATGAACCATTTGAAAAAATTAATCATTTTTCTTTTCAAAACACATTCTCCCAAACCATTTGTTCATCATGTCTAGCACTTAGGATTTTGAATATCAGCTCTCCAACATCAGTTGTCGAAAATCTTTTTGGATTTTTCAAAATTTATGCTAAAACACACTAAAAATATTTTTGGGTTTTTGTAATAGAATGAAATGCAGTAAAGAAATATTTACAGACACTATTTTTGTGAGTTTGTGTAAGAGGATCATATCAGTTTTTGAGAAGTCACAAGTACCGTTGAGCTTGGTTACACATTAAGAATTAAACAATTCACTTAGATTGCCAATATACTGATCCACTTAAATTCTCACACAAATTTCAACTGATTCAGGATATGAGTTAGGTGTATTAAGAACTTAAACTCATTCATGTGTCCCACCTCTTGAATATACTCCCGTATCCAGATCCCAATATTTAGTCTTACAGGTGAGTATACCACAGATGATATCTGTAAGGGGTTAATTGCGAGGGCCGTGAGAGCTCAGGTCGATACTCCCGTATACGCAGAGAGAGGACGGCTTCGACTTTTGGTGGGTCCCCTTTAGAGGATCTTTTGTATTACAACAGCAATGACTATCAATTTTATTGTTTCATCAATTTGCTGAGGGCGGCGCTATATTTCAAGCATATGCAGAAAGTATTATGCGGGGAGTAGGTCAGAAATTTCTTTCAGCAGAAGTCCCGGGATAATACCCCAGATATCACTGAGCATAAAGACCTAGTATCTCAGAAAGAGGGACCTTTCAAACGAGATTTCAGGGGTTACCTATATATCCAAGTAGTGTTCCCCACGAAATAAGCAAGTTTGAATTTATGTTTATATCCCGAAAAAGTTTACTAAATGTATGAAAACCTATCGGCATATCATTAGTGAGACTGTTTAACGCTTATTTAATCATTACATTTCTTTAGCATACTGTAACTGTCTACTGATGTACTATCATTTCCTCTTCTTTGACACAAAAACTCAATTTTTGTATTTTATCATGTTTTTGTCTTTTTCAAATTTTCTAATGTTTTTGGATTTTCTGAAAAATTTCTACTCCCCCTAAAATGCAAACACATTAACAGAAATTTGAAAATAAACTGTACAAGAACTTGACAACCGATATCAAATCGCATTAATTCGCCATCCACTAGGCATAAACAATCAGAACTCCCCCTTTCACAAAACTATTTTCTCATTATGATTTCAAAACACTTAAGTTTGTTTTAACCAAAATGATTTTTCCAGAAAATAAGTTTTGTTAATTTTACCACTTGTAGGTTAGGGGTTTGGTTCATCATATTGTCCATTCAATCACTTGTAGCAGATCAAGTACAACTTAATGTCCCTAATTTACCACTTGCATGTATGCAACCTCTGTACCTCTTGTAAAAATATTCACAACATTCAAGCCTATGTAGGAATAAACCTCTACACAAACCATTTTACCAATCAAAATGCCGATTCCTGCTTCGCACTTACCTACCTGGAAGCTCCGGCAATTCACACTTATCCTGTAAAAATTCAACTATTTTTAAGATTCAATCACAAAAACAATTATCAAGAAAGATGCCGATTCCTGATCCACGATTACAAACTTGGGATCTCCGGCAAGTCAGATTGTTTAAGGAAAAAGAATTTCCACCCAAGTCTGACCAACCTTGGGTGTTTTTAGCTCTTTTAGCTCTTGTTCAGTAGGGTTGTAATTTGCCTTTTTAGTTGCATAAAAATCTTTAACCCCTTTTACTTTCCCATCAAGCATTTTCCCAAAAATTTTCTTAACATTTCCATTGAAAACTTTCTCGATATCAAACTCATTCTTCTCAGAGTAAAATTGATCCGAGATCTCAACCTTACCAACTTTCTGTTTAATCTTCTCAAACTTCAGTGATGGAAATTCATCATCATTCACTAAAGATACAGAATTTACCTCTTTTACCTCACCTTGTGGCTCTTCTGGCTTTGTGGAACCAGAATCATCGCCGATTTTTCTTCAAACTTCTTAACAACCCACACTTGGTTGTCTTTTGCTTTCTTTTTGTAAAAATTCTTTTTTAGAACATTCACCAACCTCATAAGTTGAGTTTTCAAACAATTTGAATTTTTTGGTTGGTGGTTCAACATCAGCAACAATTTCTTTCAGTTTTTCAGAAACTCCCTGTTTAATTTTAGCATTTTTCAGACAATTCCATGCAATGTGACCAGCTTCATTGCATTTGAAACAGGTTCGAGTCTCTTTTGCATGAAACACTCCAGTTCCATTCCTTTTCTTTTCAGCAAGAAACTCCTGGTTTGATTGTCGCCAGAAAGGTTTCTTCTGTTCCTCCTCAGCACTTCCACCTGAAACAAATTCTGTTTTTGTTTTAGAATTTTTCTCATTTTTATAATTTTTTGGTGGAATAAAACCAAAACCTTTCTTTTTATAGCTACCATTATGGTTTGGTTTCTTTTGAAAACCAGAACCAAAATTGTAACCATTTTTCTTGTTTAATCGTTGTTGAACTCTTGAAGTGTATTTTTAGGTTTTCCAGTAAGATTTAAATCTTTTATTTCAGAAATCTTAATTTCTGTCATTTTGAAAACCTTTTTGATCATTTCAAATCTAACACTTTTTATTGGAAACTCTTTGTCAGAATATAATTTGTCAGAATCATTTAAAGTGTATGCTACTTCAAATGTTTCATCATCCAAATTTGCTTTTGATAACAAAAACTCTTTACTGTATTCCCGTTTAACCGACGACTTTGGACTGTTGACCGACGAACTTGACCCTCCAGACTTAGACTTTGATTCAAACTCCTCATCAGTATCCAACACCTGATCGACCACCTTTTTGATTAACTCAGACTCATGATCAGTGTCAGACGATGTGAAAGTGACATCAATGTTATCTGGTAAATCATCAGTTGTATCGGTTTTTAGCTTTATATTGACTGCTTTTTCGACTTGCTCCTCATTTGGTTTTCTGGGAGAATAACCTTCCCAGATCGGAGGCGGACACTTGTTATATCTAACACTCGGTTTCTTACCAGTATCCTTCTTCTTTGTCTTCTCATCTTGAAAAGCTTCCATACCTGCAACAGTCGGATAAATTCTATCAATAAGATAATCAGAACTAGAATAACTCTACAATAATCGTCTGATTCTCTCATTTTCTATCTTTTCAGTTTCCAACTCTTGCTTCCACTTAGCACTTTCTTCGATGTAGAAGTTTATAGCTTTCTGTTTTGTCATCATCACAGCATTCATCATCGTTAGCGCTTGTTCTCTTTCAGAATTTGTCTTTTGAAGACCAGTTACTGTTTTGTTCAAGACATCATAAGATTCTTTCACATAGTTGAGATTGAACAATAACTGTTCCTTCATCTTCTCAAATTCAACTAGCTTCTCTTCTTTTGCTGCACATTCCTTGCATGATTCCAAACACTTCAAGCAAGGTTTGATGACTTCCACAATCTTTTCAACTTCTATGATTTTTTCAACTTCAACCACCTTTTCTGCTTCATGTATCTTTTCTGGTTCAGCAATCTCCTCAGCAACACTTTTTACTTCTTCATTCTGAACAGCTTCCTTTGTGTGATCACCACTTTCAGACTTCTGTTTCATTTGTTCTTTTGCAGCTTGTTTCTCTTTCAGTTTTTCCAAGCGATGTGCAAAATAAAAATGAAAACTTTCAGGAGATAGATGAGATTTTGCAATATTAATATGTTTTTCTTCTTCATCATCACTACTGTTGTCATCAGTTGGTGATTGATCAAACTCAATTGAATTTTCAGTATTATCATCCGAAGAACCAGAATCAGATGGTGTTTTATCAAAAATAACTTCCTTTTCTGAACTTTCATCACTTTGTGAACTTTCATCTGAGCTCTGTGAGCTTTCTTCAGATGCAACAGACTTTTCCTCCACATTCTTCACAGTCTCACTAATAGACTTCATCCATGTGGTAAACATATCTGGTTCCTTCACAATCTTAGCAATGAATGCTTTAAATTCTCCTTTTTCATCAACAAACATATCCCAGCTGAATCCTTCAGGTAATTTTTCATCATCTTGATTGATTAAGCATGCTTTGTTTTCGGGTGATATGTATTTGTTCCAGTTAAAATCCCCCAGACATGCTCTCTTTGAATCCTCGATCACTTTTCTACCATGAGCCACCTGTGGTTCTTGCTGTTGTTGCTGACCAACTTGCTGATATATGGCTTTCCTGTAATAATCATCTTTTCCGAACGGATTCTTTACATCACTAGCTTCTCTGTTCTTGCATTCTCTCTTGAAATGACCTTTCTCCCTGCATCGAAAACAAGTAACTTTAGATTTGTCAAAACCTAAAGTAGAAACGTGTGCTTCAAGAAAGTCATTTCTTCCAGTAATCAGCTTGAATTTTTTAGCTCTTCTCAGAACACTAGCTAGACACCATTTAATGTCCATGAGCTCCATCTCTTCAGTGTCTATCTGATCGTAATCCTCCTTTGTGAGCATAGGATTCCCGATCTGCCTTGCAACCAAACCTTCATAAGAAAGTAACA
Source organism: Helianthus tuberosus (assembly GCA_030545235.1). Taxonomy (NCBI): domain Eukaryota; kingdom Viridiplantae; phylum Streptophyta; class Magnoliopsida; order Asterales; family Asteraceae; genus Helianthus; species Helianthus tuberosus. The sequence goes on along the minus strand of CM060434.1, from coordinate 7,234,743 downwards.
CAGAACCAAGTAAAGCCATGTGATCTTTCGCAATCTCTTCAGAAAAACTTTGACCATTTGGAAGATTCAAGGCAATATTGCATTGTATCACATAACCACTTCCACTTTTAGTACTTTGATAACTGAAACTTGAAGTTGGGCTCTTTGGATTAACACTCGGGTATGAAGAGAAACCACTACTGCTTTTAGGACTTTGATCAACATTTTCAGTAGAATCTCCAGCACTAAATGCAGTTTGTATCTTTGGGCTTCTTTCAATTTCTGGAACACTGCCTTTGTAGTACATTTTTACATCCTGTTGACCACTTGGACTGTTCATCCTCGCAATCTTCTGCTGTTCCAAATCATGACCCTCAATCTTCTTGATAAACTGAGAAATCGTTAACCCATCATAAACCCCAGTGTTTTTCAAGATCATCAAGTAAGTACCCCATTCCTTTTGCGGTAACGCATCAGCCAACTTGTCTACCCACTCTTCACGATCCTTTTTTATACTAAGCATCAACATGGATCGCACCAAGTGGCAGTATCTTTCAATTAGCTTCTTTGTATCTTCCCCAGGCAAACTTGTAAACAGATCAAATTCTTTCTTGAGCAGTGCTTTCTTGCTCTTGATCATATTCTCACTACCCTCAAACTTGACTCTAAGAGCATCCCAAATTGATTTTGAAGTCTTGTCATGTTGAAGTAACACAAAAATGTCTTCTTTGATAGCTTGTTGAAGTAGACTAATCATCATCTTTTCAGCTCTATACATATTACGTTCTTCATCACTAAACTCAGATATTGCTTTATCAACTTTCAGATCAGTCTGTGGTTAAACATATTTCTTCAGAATGCACTCCCAAGATCTGAGATGGTTAGATTGAACCCAGTTTTCGAATCTGTCTTTCCATCCGTAGTATTCTTCTATGCTCATCAGTTTCGGGGGGTTTTGTAACGTTCCGGTCTCGTTTTCCAAATTCATGTTCTGATCAATGGAGGCCGGAGTAGTCGGAGTAGCAAACGCGTTGTAGAAATCTTCACTCATGTTTCAAATTCAAAGCTTCACAAATACAAAGTTTCTTGTTTCAAAAACTACTGATCTCTAATGAGCTTTATCACCTTGTAAAATACCTGACAAAGAAACAAACAAAACACAATCAGTTTAAACACTTATCAAATAACAGAATAAAACTGGTACTCGAACTGGTGACAATTCTGTGCGGACTGAGAGTTGACAGACTGTGCGGACTGCTATGACCCAGATCAAAATCAAACGACCTTTTCCAATGATCTGGTTCACGAAGACACGACCTTGACCCTTTCAAATGACTTCGCAAACTGAAACCAAACTTTATTTCCACGTGAACCGAAACTTGTATCAAACGACCTGGTGACCTATTTACCAATATCAATAAAACATCACATGCAAAAGCCTAACAACAGTTGATGTAATATTAAATGAGATTGGGCCGAACTCAACTCTAATACTATTATCTTTAAAATTGTTTAATGAGCTAACAATTTTGATTGGGCCTCAAAATCCACTAGTCCGACATCATTAAATGTTCAACAAAATCGATTGGACCAATGATCTTTAATCACTTTTTATATTCAATAGGCTGACGTTTTAATCAGTCATACACATGAATCAATGACCAACAACTTTGTCCTTCACATGCAAATCGGTTCAATACAAACAAATACCACATGCAATTCTGACTAACTGACATACTAAAGCTAATAACAACACATGCATTCTGACTTTATCACATGCAACATCATTGGGTTACTAAATCACATGTATATATTCAATGTAAATGTCAGACAATTGATCAGATTAAGACACATATCACGTGAACAACAGAACCACTTTCAAACGGGAACCTTGTTTCAAACGGGAAGGTGCTTGCTTCAAACGGTTAACCCAACATTTTCAAACGGACACATGCATTTTCAAACGGTAAGGTGCAGATTTCAAACGGTCAGTCCAGTTTCAAACGGTAAGGTGTAACTTTCAAACGGACAAGGTCAATTTCATACGGACAGGTGCTGGGCTCGTTCAAACTGACACCAGTTTTCAAGCCATTTCTACCACTTTTACTTCGAATTTTAAGCTGAAATTTTCAAGGGTTTCTTAAAATGCACTTTTACACATTCTGTGAAAAATTCATCCAATTTTAACCGTGAAAACTTGAAATTTTGAAAGAAGATGTAGAAAAACAGAAATTTTCAAGCTGAATCGTATAGAACTCTACCTCCTGAGCTCCGATACCACTTGTAGGATCATTTTCAGACCCGAACGAGTCATTCAGAAGAGTTTATCTCAACACGAAAGGCGGAATCAGACGTGTAGAGTTCAATTCAGCTAGATTCACGCTTAAAACTGTTGTATGATTGATTCTATAATGTTTTACAACCTGACAACACTTCGGCAGCACTTCGTTGCACAAGCCGGAAAGTTACAAATGATGAAAGTTTGAAGGGTATTTATAGGAGAGACCCTGACCGTTTGAAGGTGACACACCACTCTTCAAACGGTTACCACTTTCAAACGGTTACATATGTTCAAACGGTCAACCTAAATTCTTGTTTCATGCAATCCATTTTGTCATCTTGTATGTCATATACTTCCATGATGCAAGATACGATGTCATCTATATGATGTCATCATCAATGATGATGACATAATCCTTGTTCCGAACCGCAACGAACCCGAGACTCGATATAAGACGAAGACGACAGATGTATGCACCAACACCTCCAAGCCGAGAAAAGACCAAAAACTTCACAGCCTTAACCAAGACCCCATAAGAGATCTTGGCAACTGAAGAAGTGAAACACAGCTTCCGACTTCCTCAGCCATTACCAAAAAGCAAAAGGAATGAAAACTCAAACCAGTATTGTGAGTTTCATTAAGAAAAGTGTCACCATAACAATGATTGCTTCCAACTCAAAAAGTGGATCGAAGAAGCCGTCAAATCTAGAGAACTGGCCCACTTGGTTAAGGGAGTAAAAGACAAGATGACTGAAGGAAAAAAGAGGGAAGTAAACATGGTGGACTTCGAAAATAAGGCTTCCCACAAACGCCCTCGTCTGGAAGCGTGGGAATGCCAATGTGTTCGCTTCCCACCACCAGAAGGATAGTTCCTCGGAACAACCGGTTCACTTGGGTAATTCAATGAAAAAGCTGCAAAAGGTGTAGGAATCAGTTACAACGGCTATAATGCCGTTAGAAACCGATTAATAACCATTATGATCGGTTTCTACTATATATATTCATTGCTTAGTTTCATTTTCAAGCACCTACAGCTTAACATCTATATTTTCAAAGCTCCAGAATTAAAATGGCGTGCAACGATGAGGTTGTTATGGTTTTGAAAACCAAGAGAAACCCCGCAGTTTGGAAGCACTTTGATTGTGCTTAATGAGCGATAGCCACGAGATGGCACGGTGCAAAGCATGTGGCAAATTCATGAAGGCTACGGTCAACTCCACGTTAAAAAAACACACCGATCGTCATTGTCCAGTTACAAAGGTGAAGAAAAATGAAGTCGGTGAAGCATCCGGAACCGGTTCTTTGAATAAATAGTGTGTTTTATGTAACCGGTTACTATCTAGGATTTTAGGAGTTAAGTTATATTTAGTTGTTAAATAAATGTTTAGTGTTTTATGTAATGTAGGATTTTAGTTTCGTATAAAATTTCTTGTATTGTAACCGGTTCTAATAAACATTTATGTTTTATGTAATGGGCACGTTCTAAAAAAACTTATATTAATAAAAACTTAATATAATAAAAAAAGACAAACATTAATACTTGGAATAAAAAATTACATATTAAAAAAAGACAAACATATTGCATTGTAACCGGTTTTTTATACCTTGTAATCCCAATTGCTTCATACCTCTATATTGCGATTATGTGATAGTATCCCAACAACATATGTAGCGGATTGAGGACCGTTGTTGACGGATGGAGAATTTGTTGTTTTGGAATTCTTGGATGCCATAGTAGAACTTGTTGAGTAGAAAAAGAATCAAGAAGAAGATGAAGATTGTGTAATGATGAAATGAATAATTTGCACAATTTATATTGTCAGGAATCGATTCCAACGGCTAGTAATCGATTCCAATGGTAACAAAATCATTAAATGCTAGGTTGCAACGGCTAGGAATCGATTCCAAGAGTAACATCATCAAGAATTTAATGCACCGGGTCGGAATTGGTAACGGAGGAACCGGTTTCGGGTAGGAACCGGGTAAGAACCTACAGGTTTTTTGAACCCGGAACCGGTTCTTCAATAAAGCGGGTAGGAACTGGAACCGGTTCCAGGTCGGGTCAATCGGGTCGGGTTTGGAACCGGTTATTATTCCCATCTCTAGTTTTCAGTTTTGATATTTGGGCTTAAAATGTTTGGGCCGGAAAAGTTTGCCCAAAATAATGTATTTGGGCTAACTGTTATTGTTATTACTTAATATTTTATCATTAACTAGACATCGAGGCCTGAATTTTGTTGGTTGTAAGACTCAGTTTTATACTTATTTAATATGTAGAAGTCGATCAATTCGGATGATTCCAGTTAACAAAATGTAGTCAATTAGTCATGTGTGTTCTCCGATTCTCATAGAGACAACTCATATATAACATAAGCAAACAGATTAAAGAATGTTTATATAAACTAAAACACACTTTTCACATACGTAAATGAGGCAGAGTGCATGGGTATTTATAGGTATCTAACTGTTGCCTCCAACTGTTGTGACCTGTACAATCTAGCATCAACTATAACTGCCATAACTGCTTATGTGACAAACATGAACTAAGACATTAGTTACATACAAACATAGGTTTAGTAATATTAAATATTAGTGTTTTTTTTCCTTGATGCTAAGTTTAATCTCCACCAATGAGCTGTTGGTTGTAAATGAGACTAATCCATGAAACACTTGTAAAAATTTTTATTTATAAGCAAACAATGACAGAGAAATAGACATAGTTCGACTTCTAACAATGGCAGATAGAAAAGTCAAACACTAAAGGTAAAGCCAACATATGTAAGAATGGTTTAGTCTTTGTTCTTTGCTTCATACAGACATAATGGTAAAGATCGTCTGAACCACAGTAAGAACAAAAAGGATGATTCCAGTGAATAGAGCAATGATACTCCATGGACTACTGAAATAAGTACGCTTTAACTTCACAATCTTTCTCGGCCAGTAACTATTGAAATGGATATCCAGTTGTTCCCATTGCTCGGTGTAAAAGAAATGTTCAGGGAAAACTTCTTTGCATATTCTATTTATCATATTTGCAGCCTCTTCATTTGAGCCTTTGTGATTGACAATAACTTTCCTTGGAAACATATAATCGATATCATTCCACACGAAAAATGGCAATTACAAAGCAATTTGATGTCACCAACATGGCAATGTCCTCATGAGTATCAATTAGCATATCCATGGCCCTAGTATATGATGTGACATAAGGATTGACCACATATGACTGCTCGTATGCAATGAGATTCCTTAAAATCAACTCAGTGAAGTCATCAATACGTAATGTTGGCATTGTAAGAGTTGGCTTAAACAAAAACCAGAAAATGGTTGAACGGTGCATTTGAACTTCCATTGCCATTGGCCATTTTGTATCTTGGTTAGGCATAAAGTTTATGTTGAAATATTTGATTGAAAAGATTTAGGATCAGTTTTCCATCATTTCCTAATTTGGTCCCTTGACCCTTGCTGCACAAGATCTGCCAATTAGGCTAATTGACAGCCAATGACAGTGGTGTTTTTTCCTTTTTTAAGTTCCTTGTACCAACTATATATAGGGGTGTTCGTATGATGTAAAAGACACACAAGCAATATACAAAAACAGTTCCCAGCATCTTTTTTCTTTCATTGCTTCTGATTATCATGGTTTACATGGTATCAGAGCAGTGTTTATAATCCAAACACCTGTGTGCTCATCATCTACCGGAAGCAATGTCAGAAGAAGAAAACAACAACAACCTTGCCATCCAAATAGCCAACCTCCTAAAAAATGGAGTTCAAACTCAAACCCAGAACCCGAAACCAAACCCATCCGATAGCCTAAAAATCAGCCTTAATCTCACAAGCCAAAACTACCCTCTATGGGCTCGGATGATACGAGTCGCCATAGGGGGGAAATCGAAAGCGTTACTAAACCATCTCACCCAAAACCCACCAGAACCCATTGATGAACAGTGGGAACAAGATGATTTGATCGTCTTTTCCTGGCTGATTCAAAACATTGAACCGAGCCTTGCTAGTAACCTCACAGAGTTCCCGACGGCGAAAACACTATGGGATGCACTCTTGGTTACATATAGCAGTGGCAAAGACAAGCTCCAAACTTTCGATCTCCATGTCAAGGCAAATGAATTCAAGCAGAATGGCTTACCTCTGGAGGAATTCTGGATCGTGATCCAGGGTATCTGGGGAGAAATTGAGCGGCGAGATCCAAACCCGATGAAGTGCTCCGATGACATCGCCACTTACAATAAAATCAGGTCAGAAAACAAGTTATTCCAGTTCCTTAATGCTCTTGACCGAAGGTATGATTCCCTCAAACGGGAAATCCTCCGGTGGGATCCCTTACCAACTGCCGAGGCCGCTTATGCCGCTGTCCGAAAAGAAACAGCGCATCAAAGCATCCTCGGGAACACTCAACAAGGGGTTGGATCGGGCCTGAACTCACCTGTAAATTCCGATGGGTTAGGGCTCGTATCTAGGAGCCGCCGGTCAGACCAGAGATCTAATCCGTCATCATCCCGGATTGATAAGAGCAAGCTGAAGTGTGACCACTATGGCATGGCCAAACACACGAACGAACAGTGCTTCAAGATTGTAGGTTACCCGGATTGGTGGGCCGACGGGCACAAGAAAGGAAGAGCCGCTGCCGCCGTGGGCAATCAAGAGACTACCAGCAGCGGCGGCAGTAGCGGTGAACATCAGAAACCCGCCGGAGGTTCAGACGGGATCGAAAATGGGAGCAGTGGGAGCGGTCCAAGGAGAAGAAACGACAGGTATAGGGTTTGAGAATTCCACCTCAAACCCTCCACTTCCTCAATATACACCCCTTCAACATAGAGAATCTAATTTGACAATTCTGAACCCTCGTTTTTTTAATCCCACCATACTTGACCTATTAAATGAGGACCAAGTTTCAGAAAATACAAATAATACCCCTCACATTTCCAACTTAGATAAAAAGGAATCAAAAAACTCCTTTAAAGTTGGAAAAGTGAACATGGCAACAAAAAATGAAAAAATTGGAGACGCATGGATATTTGATTGTGGGGCTACCGACACAATGACTTATGAAAAATCTGACATGTGCTCAATGTCAGAACCACAAAAGAAAAGAATTCACACTGCAAATGGAGAAGTCCTTCAAGTGAAAGGAGGAGGGACTATTCACATTTCCGAAAATATGAAACTGTCAAATTGCCTCTATGTCCCATCCTTATCTCATAAGTTGCTATCGATCAGTCATGTTACAAAAGAACTAAACTGTGTTGTGCTAATGCATCCTACCTTTTATATCTTACAGGACATCAGGACGGGAAAGATCATTGGGCGTGGTACTGAACGACAAGGGCTATACTATGTGGATGAAGTAACTCGACAAGGCACCGTAATGCTAGCTCACGGGTCCACGGATAGGGAAGCTTGGTTATGGCACCGAAGATTGGGACACTCATCCAGTGGTTACTTGCATCGTTTATTTCCTGATTTATTTCCAACAAATAAAGCCTTGAATTGTGAGACATGTTTTTTGGCTAAAAGTCATAGACACACTTACAAACCAAACAATACTAAGGTTGATTCTCCCTTCTTATTAATTCATTCGGATGTGTGGGGGCCGGCAAAGGTTGTGGGGGGGCAAAATTTCTGTTATTTTGTGACATTCATTGATGACTGCACCCGCATGACTTGGATTTATCTCTTGAAAAATAAATCCGAAGTTTTTTCAAAATTCACATCCTTTTGTGCCATGATTAAAACCCAATTCAAAAGTGAAATTCAAATTCTTAGATCTGATAATGGGGGGGGAATTAGTTAACAATTCAATGAAGTAGTTTTGTCAGGAAAAAGGAATAATTCATCAAACATCTTGCGCCCATACCCCCGAACAAAACGGGGTATCCGAAAGAAAAAACCGGTTTCTTGTAGAAATAACTCGTGCCCTCATGATTGAATCCAAAGTTCCAAAATATTATTGGCCTGAAGCTCTTGTCACAGCAGCCTATCTTATGAATCGTCTCCAAACAAGAGCTCTTAACTTAAAAACCCCACTTCAAACCTTCTCTAAATTCCACAAACCCCCATCAACCCTTACCCTTGAACCTCGTATCTTTGGCTGCTCTGTCTTTGTCCACCTACGAAAAACAGACCATTCCAAACTCGACGCTTGTGCTGAGAAATGTGTGTTTGTCGGCTATGGGATCAATCAACATGGCTATCGGTGTTACAACCCCAAAACACGACATATGTACACCACGATGAACTGTGACTTCCTAGAAACCGAATATTTTTACGCTACCCAACACACTGGTCAGGGGGAAAAGACAACTGATGACGCATTGAGTTGGATAGAATGGATGCCATCCTCAGATGAAGTTAATCATGAAGCTCAAAGATCGTCACAATCCACTAGCCCTGAAGAAAGTACCACTAACAATGATCCTCCCAACCTGGCGTCGGAGGTAAGTAATTCTCAAACTCAAGAGTATGTTGACTCTTCCAACTATGAAAATCATGAACATATTGAAACTCCTGACGGAACTAACCATGAGGTTGAACAAGAATCATCACAGGTTGAACAATCACAGGTTGAACCACACAAATATGTTCTCCCTCCTAGATCCAACAGAGGAGTTCCTCCGGAAAGATATTCTCCTGAGAAGGAAGCACGGAGTTCTCGATATCCAATGGCAAACGTGGCAACTGGAGATTTGTCTCCGGAAGCCAAAGCTTTTGCTACATCTCTATGTTCTGAAGAAATTCCCACTACAGTCGAACAAGCCCTTGAGTCTAAGGAATGGAGAGAGGCAATGAAAGTTGAAATGGATGCTCTAAATAAAAATGACACATGGGAAAAATGTACCCTCCCTCCTGGAAAAAAACCAGTAGGATATCGTTGGATCTTCACTATAAAATACAAGTCGGATGGGACTATTGAAAGATACAAAGCCCGGCTAGTAGCAAAAGGGTACACCCAAACGTACAGAATTGACTATTCCGAGACCTTCTCACCGGTGGCCAAAATCGACACAATCAGGGTTCTATTTTCTATAGCTGCAAATGAAGGATGGCCTCTCCGTCAATTTGATGTAAAAAATGCCTTCCTTCACGGAGAACTCAAAGAAGAAGTATACATGGAAGTCCCCCCTGGACTTGTAAAAGACACTAATTCTAGAGAGGTGTGTCGGTTGAAGAAATCTTTATACGGGTTAAAACAGTCGCCTCGTGCCTGGTTTGGTAGATTCACTCTAGCCATGAAAGAATATGGCTTCAAACAGAGCAACTCAGATCATACTCTGTTTCTAAAACGGAGGAATGGTCTCGTAACATGCCTTATTATTTATGTTGATGATATGATAATCACAGGGAATGATGAAGAAGAAATGACTAGGCTAAAAGAAAATCTATTCCAAGAATTCGAAATGAAGGATTTGGGAAGACTCAAATACTTCCTTGGAATCGAAGTCATGAGGTCTAGACAAGGGATTTTCATCTGCCAAAAGAAGTATGTTCTTGACTTATTGGCAGAAACAGGGATGATTGATTGCAAACATGTGGATACCCCTATGATGGCAAACCAGAAGCTCTATATGGAGGAAAATGCTAAGCTAGCTGACAAGGGAGAATATCAACGAATAGTTGGGAAACTGATCTATCTCTCACATACTCGACCTGACATTGCCTACGCAGTGGGAGTTGTGAGCCAATTCATGCATCAACCTCAGGTTGCCCATATGGAAGCTGTGTGGAGGATTATCAGATACCTTAAAGGAACTCCTGGTCATGGAGTTCTCTTCAAAACAAACAAACACCTTGAAACCCAAGTATATACAGATGCAGACTGGGCAGGAGATAAAGGAAATCGGAAATCAACATCAGGGTACTTTACCCTCGTTGGTGGAAACCTTGTCACATGGAGAAGCAAGAAACAAAAGGTGGTGGCTCTTTCAAGTGCCGAGGCAGAATTTCGAGGTATAGCACGTGGTCTAGCAGAAGCTCTATGGGTACGGAAACTCTTGACAGAAATCGGATATCCTCCACTCCAAGCTAGCAAGATCTTGTGTGATAACAAAGCAGCTATTCAAATCTCAGAGAATCCAGTCCAGCATGATCGCACAAAGCACGTTGAGGTGGATCGCCATTTTATCAAAGAAAAACTTGATGGCGGGATAATTGAGCTCCCATTTGTCCGCTCAGAAGATCAACTCGCAGATATTCTAACGAAGGCAGTAAATGGAAGAATTTTCAATCAATGTCTTGACAAGTTAAGTATTGGAAATCCCACTACTTAACTTGAGGGGGAATGTTGAAATATTTGATTGAAAAGATTTAGGATCAGTTTTCCATCATTTCCTAATTTGGTCCCTTGACCCTTGCTGCACAAGATCTGCCAATTAGGCTAATTGACAGCCAATGACAGTGGTGTTTTTTTCCTTTTTTAAGTTCCTTGTACCAACTATATATAGGGGTGTTCGTATGATGTAAAAGACACACAAGCAATATACAAAAACAGTTCCCAGCATCTTTTTCTTTCATTGCTTCTGATTATCATGGTTTACAGTTTACTCCCGCACTGTCGAGTTCTACAGCTGAGTGGATTGTTGAACTTGGAAAACCTGATGAAATATCATTTTTAGGCTGGTAACAATGATGCAAATAGCCAAGAATGTGATCATGATTGAAATAAGAACGACTACCACCTACTTTAATTCTTCCTTGGAAGAGGTTGGTATATTTCAGAAGTGGATGGATAAATGCGGTAAGAGATAGACGTTCTTCAAAATTATAAATAACACACTCATATATGTCTTCGAGAACAAAAAAGGGGATTTGGTTCTCTAGCAGCACCAAGTCATAAGGTATGTACTGGTCTAACAACCTTAAGTTGGAACCTACTGAAATCTTGTGAATGAATTCAAGTATAAAACAAGCATCCATAACCATCATTTTTGCAAGTTCGATGTCATCATAAGACTTCACGTCAGCAGCATAACATCCCCTGATCTTCTCTATTACAGAAGCCACCCTCTCCGCACATGTTGTTAACATCTGTGTTGATGAAGAATCTGAACGAGACAGTAGATCATGTACAAAAGCAGCTTTCCGCCCTTCAAATCGTTGCAAATTCTCATCTTTTCTGTGCAGTGGACCAATAGAGACCACGCGTGGCATGAAAGAATTTGGGCTCAGATTTCGGAGGGTACTAGGAGCCATGTATATAGATGGTGAAAATGTGTTGGTGACATTCTGTTTTTCTCCAACACAATCAAGAAGACTTCGGACAGTTTCATGAACTATATTTACATCTCCGCATTCCACATCCATGTTTAGTACTTATTGGACTAATATCCTCCAATACCTATCTTAAAGAGGAATTTGTAAGGATATGTAAGAGAGTATATATGCCACACACATATATGAACAATATTTACTGCTCGAATAAAATAAAAGGTAAAATTTTCATGCTGAGCATAGAAGTGATGTGGTTAAATGGTTAATATATAATCGGTGACGCAACATTATAAATAGTAGCTAGGAAGGTACAAGTGACAAATTATCAAGGGTACACGATTTACACGTCTAAAGCAATTACAAGTGTGTGTTTAACCTTACAACCATGCGTTCAACTTTGTCTCCACTACTAGTGAATAAGGCAATAAAAATGGTTCGTCCAAACCATTACAACATTACATCTAAAACATGTAATTAGATGGACACATATACTTTCATCCTATAATACTTATGTCACATCATGTGATTTAGTAAGTGTTTTACTTGCAATGCGTGTTATTGACAACCATATTCAAGAACCGAACTGAATGCTTGCAAAAAGATCTCGTGTGATTCTCAACCATATTCAAATGTTTTTTAACAGATCTGAATGTTTGAAAATCAAGCTGTACAGGTTAAAACCATATACAAGAACAGATAATTGAATATTTGCCAAAAAAAGATAAGTTATTTGGAACCATATTAAAAAAGATCTGACTGTTTTCAAAGAAATCTGTGTGGTTGTTGTTGAACTGTTAATTGTATGGATTATCATTTAAGACAACACACTTGATTTAAACCTGGCCATGATCTTATAACTTTACATAAACACAAAAGTCTTTATGTAATATTTAAGAATCATGTAACGCATGCATAGATGCACAGTGATAGAAAAAATAAGGCCAATTGGATTTTAACACCTTTAACTTTGAAGAATTGGCCGATAACACCCGCAACTAACACTTTGATCTGTGACACCCAAAACTTTTAATTTCGTTTGTCATTTCACCACTCAGTTAAAAAATGTCTAACTGAGTTAGTTTTCAATCCTAGGTGGCTTCATTAATCATACATGGCATCCTACGTGGACCAAAACCCATGTGACCACAAGGGACTTTGACTTTGAAAACAAGTAAATAACTACCATTGTGCAGACCATTGAAACCACATATGCAGACCAAAACCCCTGTGACCACAAGAGACTTTGACTTTGAAAACAAGTAAATAACTACCATTATGCAGATCATTTGAAACCACAACTACTATATATGCAGACCAATACAAGTGTGCAGAATGACCATTTTACCCATGTGACCATATATGCAGACCTGTTTAACATACAAGTGTGCAGAATGACCATTTTACCCCTGTGACCATATATGCAGACCTGTTTAACATACAAGTGTGCAGAATGACCATTTTACCCCTGTGACCATATATGCAGACCTGTTTAACATACAAGTGTGCAGAATGACCATTTTACCCCTGTGACCATACATGTGCAGACCTGTTTAACATAGATATGCAGAATGACCATTCAAAAGATTCATAGTCATAAGTTTACATAGTCATTACACAACCATTCAAAAGATTCAGCAAAGCAGTCATAAGTTTACATAGTCTTAAGTTTACACAGTCATTACACAACCAACAAAAGATTAACTAACTGCAGCCTTCTCTGCTGGCCTTCCCCTCTTAGTTGGCCTTCCCCTTTTAGTTGGCCTTCCCCTTTTACTTGCTTTTTTCCTTCCAATTTCTGCCGCATTTTGAGAATCTGTTAACAGTAAACAAATTTAGGAAACAATAATATTGAGTTAGAGCTGCATCCAGGGGAAACCCTAGAAGATTGGGCTTTTAGTTTACTGGATTGGGCTTCAGGTTTACTGGGCTGGGTAACAGGGTTACTGGGCTGGGTAACATGTTTACTTGGCCTAGAACTGGAGTGGGCTTCATTGGCACTCAATTCACGATCTTGAACAAATACTTCCATAAATGTTTCACTCCAACTAAAAACCTTCCTAACCAACTCCAACACATCTCTATCATCACGAAAATGCCTAATTTCACCATCATCCGCATCCAACCCATACATATGAAAGTTCCTTGATTTATAGCATTTCGTTTCCAGTGCATAATCTGCTAGCTCAAAGTATGAAATGTGATCTATATCAACTTTAATTAACCTATGTGCACCCCCAACATACTGTGGAAGACCAAAACCTAACTCAATGTAACCACCATACCAAAGCATGACATCAATCGTTTCAACCATTGCATAATCATGTGAAATCGTACCTTGATCGGAGTTTAAACTTGATAGATTGAGAAGCTAGGTCACGTCAGTAGTCGCCCTTGATCTTTCCCTCCAAAACGAACAGAACAATGCTAGAAGATCAGTGTTTTGCTTCTTATAACATGTGTTAGCCACGTAGGATGCCATGTATGATTAATGAAGCCACCTAGGATTGAAAACTAACTCAGTTAGACATTTTTTAACTGAGTGGTGAAATGACAAACGAAATTAAAAGTTTTGGGTGTCACAGATCAAAGTGTTAGTTGCGGGTGTTATCGGCCAATTCTTCAAAGTTAAAGGTGTTAAAATCCAATTGGCCAAAAAATAACAATCTAAAACGACAACACAATACAGTAAGTATATTAAGAAAATACCTCTTAACCTCTGCTTTTTTGTAAGACTACCCATAGTGGGGCGGTATTTTAAAAAAAAATTGAAAAAAACGCCCCAAAACGCCCCCCCCCCCCCCCACTACAGCCGGCGTTATACGGCGTTATTTTCGAAAAAAAGGACGTTGGCGTTTTAATTAAAACGCTGAAAATGGACGTTGGGCCAAGAGATGACCGTTGACAACGGTCAAATGTTTAACTTTTTTTTTTTTAATTCAAAAATTTACCCACTATATATATATATCAACCCACTTTCTCCTATTTTTTTATAAAAAAACTCTTACTTTCTCTCCTACTTCTTTTATATTTTATACAATCATGCATCCATTCCGACCCCCTTTTGGTATCCCCGCAAGACCCACGAACCCGAACACAACCCAACTTCAACACCCGTATAACCTTCAAGACATGGACCCGAGCTTTTTAACGTACGCGGCTTACTTGAGTGGCGCCACTCCGTTCGTGCCTCCCACCTTCGGCTATGGTCAAGCCGGCGGGTCGCAACCGTCACAACAACAAGCCGAATCCGAACCCGATGTCGATGTCGTGCCGGAGACGCAACCCGAACCGGTGCAAGAGAAATCGAAACGCGGCAGAAGGTCGCATAAGAAGAAGGAAAAGGACGAACCTCAACGTACAAAAACTACCATTAAATGGACGAAGGACGAGGAATTCACGTTGACTCGGGCGTGGCTCGACATTTCGGAGGACCACGAAACTGTTAACTTTTATATTTTTTTTTACTTATTTTTTACTTTTATTTTTACTTTTATTTTTAACATACAACTTATATTTTTACTTTTTTTTTAATTTGTAGCAAACTTTCAAACGGGCCCGTTTTTTTGGGATAGGGTTCGTGCACTCTTTTTTAGCACGTGGGGTCAAGGCGAACATCGGGACAAAGATTCCATTTCTAGCAAATGGACCGACATCAACAACAAGTGCCATGCGTTCCAAGAAGTGTACCAACGTAACTTCGATAATCGCGGGAGCGGTGAAGCTGACGTCGGGGTTTTAACGAAGACTTTGGACGAGTTCGAGAGAACGAAATACCCTTTCCCGTACTATAAGTGTTGGGATCTACTACGAAAAAGTCCCAAGTGGGCGCTAGTTAATCCAATGACATCTAGTAGTAGACGTCGAGCTAAAAGGTCAAAAACATCATCCTCCGTTGACCCTGAAACACCGACATCGGATGCCCGCAATGTCGATCTAAATGAGGTGGTGGACGTTGACGAGGAACTTGAATAAAGAGTTGACCCGACCGCCCGGTAGAAGAAAGGATAAGCGAACCGGGAAAAAAACGGTCGAGTCGTCTTCCGATCTCGAGTTAAAGGAAGCTTTCGAGGAGATGAACCGTCGTCTCCAAGACATTCGCGACCTCGGCCACCAACGTTATGAGATTATGAAAGAACGAGTGGCCGAAACCAAAAAGTTTAACGAGATGCAAGAGGCGAGGCAAATGGAAAAGGACATTGAGTTTTTGTCCAAACCTATCGACCACCTCCAAGGCGATGCGTTGATCCTTGCGCAAATGCGTCGCCAAAAAATTCGAGAAAAATATGGACTCTAGATCATCTTTTTTTTTTTAACTTTATTTTTTTTTTCGTTTTTTTTATTTTCTGTTTTTTTTCGGGTTTTTTTTTTATTTCAAGTAGTGTAATTTTTATTTTAAATTAATGAAGTATTTAAAGTTAAAAAAAATTGTCAAATGATTGCATGGGCGTTATTGGAATAATGGCTCACTACACCACTTTTGCAATAATGTCCCATGCTGACTGGGATGACACGTGTCGGATAATGCCCCATGATAGGGGCATTATTTTTCTTAACCACTACACATCATGGTCTAACACTCAATTGTAAGGGTGAGAGGGGCACTCCCCTCTTAGGGGAGTCCCCTCTCTTACGCACACCCAATCAGTTTATGTCACGTCAACTCCCCTCTTAAACTCCTCTCACGCCCTCAATTTGATGGCGGCACTCTCTGTTAGGGGGCTTGTTTTTTTATTCAAAAAGAAAAAAAAGAAAAAAAAAGGAAATAATTTGATTGGTTTGAAAAGAGGGTGGCCCACCATCTTCCTCTCTCCTTCATCGGTGAACAAGCCCCGACCCAACTCGCCGATTTCGGTCCCCGCCTTGATGGCGCAGGTGTTCCCGAGCGGGGACTTGGGTCACCGCACCCACTCCCCGCGAGTGCCCCGATCACCCTAAAGGAAAGAATAGAAAAGAATTTGCAGGATATCTGAAATAAGATAAGATAGTAGGTGAGAAGCGTATGTCATATAACACAAGAATTCAATGCTGAGTAAATGAGTAATTAAATGACTTTAATTTCTTATGATGAAATAACATGTATATTTAGACATATTTGCCTCTTATGTTACACCGAATCTTAATGTTTATGGTTTGAAAAGTACAATATTACCATCTAAATAAATAAAAACTAAATAAAATCTAAAATATTTGTTGGTTACACGTGGATCCATCTATATATATATATCTATATCTATACTATATAATAAAAGAAACCACTTTGGGGACATTTGTCATCATATTAGGCCATCTCTTATAGATAATTATTATTTTAGTTAAATATTATCTAATTAATTATAGATAACTCTTCTACTAAATATTATTTAATTGAATATTTTATATTATAGATAACTCTCCTACTAAATATTTATTAGTTTAATATCATATGGATAATTATTATTTACTTTAATCTCCATCTCATTTATAATATTATTTATTTGAATTAATTATATTTGAACGTTTTTTTAAGTTTGGTATCAAATAGATTTTACGAAACTTAAAATAAATTTAAATAATATTATTTATCATTTATACATTTACGGAGTTTTAAATAAAGGGTTAAATTTATTGAGACTTCGTTAATCTATTTTTATCACAAACCCCAAAACTTTGTATTAATATATTAAATATTTTTATTTTTACTATACAAAATTACATTTACTCGACCCATGTAATACATGAGGTTTTTTAAAATATAACTTTTTATTATTTGATATATAAAATTAGATTTATTAAATTCGTACAATACACGAGGTTTTTTTAAGGATATATATTTTTTTATTATTTAGTACAGAAAATTACATTTATTCAAACCGTGTAATGCGCATATTTTTAAAAATATATTTTTTTATTATTTGGTATATAAAATTACATTTATTCAACCCGTGTAATAAATGAGGTTTTTTAAAGATGTATTATTTTATTATTTGGTAAACAATATTACATTTATTCAACTCGTGTAATATACGTGGTTTTAAAGATATAACTTTTTTATTTGTTATATAAAATTACATTTATTCGACCTGTATAATATGGCTCTTATAGATATAACTTTTTATTATTTAATATATAAAATTATATTTATTTAACCCGTACAATGAGGTTTTTAAAGATATATTGTTTTATTATTTAGTATATAAAATATATAAAATTTATTTATTCAACCCCGTGTAATACACGGGGTTATAACCTAGTTAAAATATATCTCGTTTTAATATTACGAAGTATGAACGATAAAATGATAACAAATCTCTTTTTGCTTATGTCAAAAACGAAAAGAACAAACAAACAAATTACCTATTCAAAACAATGTAACAAGATTCCAAAACAGAGGGCGTTCGTTATTTACTTAGTTGTGTATTTTTCTAAACCAAGAATCCGTAGATTATTACTTAGTTGTGTATATTTTTTTTAAACCAAAAATCCGTAAATTATATATACATGGCTACATATTTTCAAAATCACAAAAGTCGTGTAATTTACAACTATAATTTCAAGGAATAATTAAAATATAAGGCATGACTGTGTATGTGCAAATTATAGGTCCCGTATAAGCCTATACTTGTAGTATCGTATCGTATCATATCGTACAATGTAGTATAGGTCCCGTCTAGGCCTCATATAGACCTATATGTGTAGTATCGTATAGATATAGTATAGTATAGCAGTTATCATAGGTCCCGTCTAGGCCTATATGTGTAGTATCGTATAGTATCATATCGTATAGTGTAGTATATGTCCCGTCTAGGCTTCAAATAGGCCAATAGGTGTAATATCGTATAGATGTAGTATAGTATCCAATCGTATCGTATAAGTGTAGTATAGGTTCCGCATAGGCCTATAGGTGTAGTATAGGTTCCGTATAGGCCTATATGTGCCTTATAGTACACTATATGATACGATACGATACTATAGGATACGATACAACACTCTTATAGGCCTATATGTGTAGTATAGGTCACGCATAGACCTATAGTTGTAGTATAGTATAGTATTGTATACTATACTATAGCATCGTATTGTATAGGTATAGTATAGGTCTTGTATAGGCTTATAGGTGTAGTATAGGCACCGTATATGCATATAGGCATAGTGTACGATATAATACGCCACGATACTACACTTCTAGGGTTATACGAGGCAAATAAGGGACCAATACTACACCTATATTATACCGTAATGTACTATATTGTATCGTACCATACAATACCGTACTGTACCATACCATACCATACTGTACCGTACCATATTGTACACTACCGTACTGTACGGTACCAATACCCTACTGTACACTACCGTACTTCGGTACCTACTGTACGGTACGGTACCATACTATACTATACGTATCGTATGGTACCGATACTCACTAGTACAGAAGTAAGCATTAGACGTGGTTAAAATGTGTTTTTAGACGCGGTGGTGCACATGACCCCGTCTAAAAATACACACACAATCTCACACATCAGAAACCTAAGAAAATACCCCTTTAATATCAATAAATTCCGTGTCTTATTGTATAAACAGCGGCTTAAAATAGGTTTATATATCTTTAGATAGGGTTATGATTAAACCCTGACAAAAAATAGTATCGTAAATCATATATATCAAACCCTGGTAACTACTAACTAGGAGTAATATAAATTAATAAAAAAATCAACTCAAAATTTCACAAAACCCTAACCGCCCCCTTGCCCACCCTTACTTACATGATCATAGCCCCCTTCACACGATCATCAGCCCTTCCCCCTTCCCTGACGCACCACCAAGTTCCGCCCCAATCCATCGTCCCCTTCCCCTCTCTCAGCACCAACGACCGCCCCCTTCCCTCTCTCAGCACCAACGACTGATTAGGTAAGATTGTTTGTGTGTCTGGTTGTATTAGACGATGTATGTGATTGTTTATGGTCACAAATCATCTTTGACAGTTTGCGAATTGCTATGTTTGTATGCACGTATATGTGTTGATGCTTATATATAAATGATTTAAACAATCTATTGCACATGTATGAATATGTATCTATGGTGGGTATCATTGTGTGAATAAAACAAACAGGAAATTAGCTGCTTAAAATTAGTGTTCAAAAAGCTATATAAAGTAAGTTTAACAGCATGTATAATCACTTTAGATAGTTTTGATATATGTAGTCCTTAAAAACGGGTGTTTCTAATCAATTATTTATAATCATTTTTCTAACAGCATGTATAATCACTTTAGATAGTTAGCTGCTTAAAAATAGTTGGTTATATGCTCACCCCTAGTATGAATAATTCTCATTATGTTGTTTTTTTTTTTTGTTTAATAGTTAACATAAATTATGTCTGGGCGACGTAGAGGTAAACGCGGTGTAGTGTAAGAAGATGCTAAAATAGGACATGTACATTCAGTTAGATGAAAATAATCTATTGATAGGTCCACTGGGAACAACTTTTGATTCTTGGCTTGGACTCGAATCGAGAACAACTTTTCCAAAATATTGGATTAGCTCAAAGAATTTTCATAAACAAAATTGGAGAGAGTTTTAGCTGCATGTTCAGGTATTGCATTTAAATTTATGTAAATCTGTAGAAATATGAAATACATGTTAGTTACTTTATATGTTTAACTATTTTATTTGCACATATTTAGAAAGTGTGGCATCTTAATGACAAACTGGAGAAAATTACCATACAAAGAGCAAAAACGATGCGTACAAATTTTTTCAGTGCCAATCTTTGGAGGATATCAGGAAACAAAGTGAAATCCTTGTTTCGCTTTTACTTATTTTGATCCCTCGAAGTGGGAAGCTTTCGTTTCCGTTGCAATGAAGTCTACGATGAAGCTTTGGTATATGTTATTTATTATATGTTATTATTATTATTATTATTATTGTAATATTTTTTTAAATATTAATAATATACTTTGTTGATTTATTTGTAGGAAAAAAGTGACAAGGCAAGAAGAAATGCAAAATGTAACAATTTCCCACATCGGTCTAGACGCTTGGGATATAGGGCTTTGCATCAAAAGATTGACAAGGTATGGCCCAGTGGTGAAAACTTTTATGAAGAAATCGGTGATCTAGTAAGTTAAAAAATATATATTTATATGTATATATATAATTTGTCGAATGCTTTATTATTTATATTTTGGTTATATACTTATTTTTATATATATAGATCAAGGCTAAGAAAAGTATGAAGCTTATGGAAATTATGGTAAGTGCGAGAAGATCCAATAACAAAAGTTTTTGGACGTGAGCATGGCGGTGGAACACGAGCAATTTCAAGCGTCATTGGTAATACACACACACATACACACACACACACACACACACACACACACATATATATAGGGGACCGTTAAAAGGAGAACCACTTCCAGTTGTAAGAACCGTGAGAACTACACCGTATGGGGCGAGGTGGACAAACTTGTGGTGCTCAAAACTATACACACGACATTTTTTTTTTTTTGAATTTTTTTTACAAATGTGTTTATAATACAATTATCTACGTTTATGAAAAAAAAAATTTGGTCCAACTCGCCCCGGATCAAAAAGTTCTCACGGTTCTTACAACTGGGGGTGGTTCTCATTTTAGCGGTCCCCTATATATATATATATATATATATATATATATATATATAGGATTAGGTTCAAACGTGAACAAAATCCCAAGAGTGAACTGCGTGAACTGATCTGGGCCCTTGATTTTTATGATCTTGAGATTAAAGTGAGTGGCATGATGGTAATTATTTGGTTAATTTTTCCATTTAATTAAATACAAAAAGGGTATATGTGTAATTTCATCTTAAATTGATTTGCGTAAATCATGTTCTCTCATAAATCAAGTAAACACTATCCTCTTCATTAATTGATAAAACCCTACCCAAAAACTCCCAGCCGACCCCTGCTCTCTCCCTCGTTCTCTTCTCTGGCTCCGGCAACCGGAGCAACGCCGGCGACCTTCATCACCCCGATATCCAGCCGCACCCCCACACACCCAAACCACGACCGATTGTTCCATTTTTTTTTTGTCTCTCCATCTCGATGATGAAACAGAGTGCCGCCGATCTGATGTTTATCGCCGGCGATGTGATGTTTATCGCCGGCCGATCTGAGGTGAGAGAGAGAAAGAAGGGGCCGTGCGGCGGCGGCGGCAACTGACGGCGACGTACACGGTTCGGTGAGAATCAACATCAACGGCAACCAAGAGTATCTTCTTGAAAAGGTATTTGCTTTTCAAGATTTGGGTTCTATCTCTGATTATTTGTGTGTAACTATTCTATTTTGAATAAGTTTTGGTTTTGGCGAAATTTTGAATTATTTGTACTAGTAGAGGTTTAGTTTATGATGAAACTTTGAATTATTTGATCGATTCGTAGAGATTCGGTTTAGTTTATGATGAAATATTGAATTATTTGATTGATTCTCACTCGTGGAGGTTTAGTTTATGATGAAATTTTGGTTCAGTTTTTTTTTTTTTTTTTTTTTTGACAACTTTGAATTATTTGAGTGATCCACGTTCTGTTTCTGATGAAATTCGAATTATTTGAGAGATTCGCAGGTTCACTTTGTAATAATATTTTGATTTATTTGAGTGATTCGCACAGTAGAGGTTCACTTTGTAATAATAATATTTTTGATTAATTCGAGTGATTCGCACCGTAGAGGTTCACTTTATAATAATATTTTGAATTATTTGAGTCGTAGAGATGAAAATTTTGAATTATTTGAGTGATTCGTACTCATAGAGGCTTGTACACATGTGTATTCTGATTTTGCTTTGTTTTTAATGCAATGTACACATGTGTATTCTGATTTTTCTATGGTTTTAATGCGATGTACACATTTGTATTCTGATTTTGCTCTGTTTTTAATGCGATGTACACATGTGTATTATGAGTTTAACGCGATGTACACATGTGTATAGCGTCTGTTTTTGTGATATCTCAGAATTTTGTGTGTATTGAATGTGTAAGGTTGTTGATGTACACTTGTGAATTATACAAAGTATTAGTTGCTGAGTTTTTTTGTGCTATTATAGGAGATGTCGTTAACGAGAAAAGTGGTGATGGAAGGTCGATAAGGGTGATTCACGTATGAGTTCGATAAGGTTGATTCACATATGTTTGTTTGCTTGGTCGATAAGGATGATTCAGCATACAACGTGGCGAATAGTTGTAAAAGATTATGTTTTTTTGTTTTTTGATTATGTTGGGTTTATTGTTTCTACGAAACTGGAACTTGTAATTATATGTTTTTTTGTTTGGTTTCGAAAACATTATGAAACTTGTAATTTGTTAAATATAAAATAGTTTTACATGTATTGTTTCAATGTATGTATTATGTAGCTAATTACACATATGTACGATGCTGAGTACACATGTGTAATGTTCTATGTATATCCAAGTACACATGTGTATACCGTTGAAATATGAAGGTTACGTGGATCTTAAAAATCAAAATTTGAATTCTGGTGATGAAATCTGAAATAAAAATTAAAATTGAAATCTGGTGATTTGTTGTTTGTTTTGATAATTATCTTATTAATAAATAAAACATAATGTGGATAATAAATTTAAAATAGAAAAGATGTAACTTAATTCAATAATAAAATAATGATTTAAATCTAATTTTTTATATAATTACAATCCTACCCTTAACAACTAAAAAGGAAATCAAGGGTCCAGATCTGTTCACGCAGTTCACTCTTAGGAGGTTGTTCACGCTGGAACCCTACCCTATATATATATATATGACGTGTAATATATAATGATGTAATATTTGATGTTAAGTTTGTAGGACATACATAAGTTAAGGGTCCATATTCCGAAGGTGTTAAAGAAAGGGTGCAAGTGAGCACGAGGTGAACATGAGCCAACCGAGACAACGTATATACGTGAGCCCGGGTTTGTGTGGATCTAGTTGGGGTCCGGGTTCATCACTTATGATATATCCGGATATTGAGGTTATAAATATATATATATAGGCTGTAAAATATCAATGGACAAATATATACATATACTAGCTTATTAACACATTATATGGTTTTGCAGACGGTATCCGATGTGAATTGTTATGTTCATTCAGTAAGAAGAGTGGTGATACACCTATAGTCATCAGTCAAGTAAGTCTAATCTAATTAACTTTCCTTTGTTTTATTAGTACAATTTATTAACTATTTTGTAACTTTATTTTTTATAGTGGACATTGGACTTTGTTCATTATTGCCATAAAAGTACGAGGTGTGCATATTTTAGATTCACTATTTGTAAAGGGCGGCAAGAATCCTAACCAATATCCTCGTCTTACGAGTGTGATTGAAAGCGCCTTGCCCGCCAATAAAACCCACATTTCATATGGTTCATGTAAGTTTGTTTTCTGTTTCCTAGTTTGATTTCCATATAATTGAATAAATAATAATTGTTAGTTTATTGTATTGCAAGCAATAAGCCTGTAGGTCCCGTTTTTCCGGTGAGGATCGATAACGAAAACCTTATCCTTGTTTATCACGAACACGGTAACGGGTGCGGAATCCCCGTGACGGTGCAAACCAAACAAAGTGTAAAACACACGGGTAACCAAAGATTCAATATCTATTGATTAGGATGAGTACACCCAGAAACATATACAAACAATGTTTTTACAGAGTTTCACTAAGTCTCTCTGTTTCTCTCACACTCATCTGCCTCACACAGAAACAAATGATGAGTATTTATACTAAACTGAGACCAGAACATGACGAAACAAAAATAACTCTCGGCGAAACACACAAAGTCGACGAAACACACCTGTTTCGTCAACAAAACATATTAAATCTATTCTGTTTCGTCGTTTGTTTATAAGCCCACACATAAGTCAAAGTCCACTAACTCTAGTCTTCGGCCCATAGTGAAAAGAAACGGCCCAGCAACATGTTTCTGTTTACATATTTCACTAAGTTCACATATGAGACAAAAGCTAACATCATCATGACATCACATTGATGATGTCATGGTGATGTTTAGGCGGGAATGGCTTGCGGCGTTCTGTGCCTCGCGTGTCGAACTCTGGGGCGCACGACAGAGGAATGTCGTGACTTCGGGCTTGAGCCGGACCTAACCGAGTCGACCCGAACCGAATCGAACCGAGTCGAGTCGCGTCCACATTAAGTGTACCAACAATCTCTCCCTTGGACGCTACTCGTGAGGTTCGTCTTCTGTGATGGTTCGTCTTCTGTGTCTTTCATGTCGGAGGATCTTCAAAGTCTTCACGCGTCGTAAGAAGAAAGTGTATCAACAAACTCCCTTTTCATTTAGGTAGTGTGTTAACAAACTCCCCCTTAAAATGAACTCTCCAATGAGTTATGCTCGTGAATCTTTTGACTTGTCAAATCTTCAGATCCTTGTGGTGTTGATGAAGGGTCAGCGGCAACTCGATCATCTTTATCCTTTGAGTGCCTCCACTTCGTGTCTTCATTCCAAAGCTTGTCATCGAACATGTTCTCCTCGCCTTTAGCATCTGCACATGCAAGAAAGCTAAACGCATAATGAGAATAACCGCTTGGAATATAGTTAACATTTAAACAAATGACACATGTGAGATCAAATCTCAATCAAACACCAACCGACAACAGTTTGAAAGTTTAGAAAATGATCAATTTTAATTCTTTAACTTTCAAAACTTGTTAACTTCGACTGTTTATGAAGATGCAATTGTTTTCCGGCTTACAATCGAAACTTTGGGTAGGATAGACTCGAGTTCCAACATCGGTCAATCAAAAATAAACTAGTAGCAAAATCTTTTTGGATTTTATAAAGTTTATATTAAAACACACCTAAAATCTTTTTGGAATTTTGAATTTTTCAAATGTAAAGACGGAAAGCAATAAATAAATATATACAAAGATGCAGAAACGAAAAGCAGTAAATAAATATTTACAGACGTTCTTTTTGCGAGTTTCGAGGGTAAGAGAATCATATCAGTGTACGGTCATGCCAAAACGCTCTTTTTGTTCAATTAGTTAACATTTAGATAAGCATCCTATAACAATTATCAGTATTGTTGTCCACATAAGCTCAGCTTATCAGATGTAATCATGTTTAGGGGATACGTTAAGGTATGATTTATACTTACCGACCGGTGTTCATCCACACACGACACATTCCCGTATCAAGGTATGCACGAGAGTTCATCTTACCGGTGAGTATACCGTTTAACATCTGTTTGACCGTATAAAAGAATGTGAGAAACTCACTTATTTTGATTGAAAACAAGCCCTATGTGATAGAATCACTTATTGATGAGGAACTTGATTTTCAGATGCATGAGGGCACAGGAGCAAGTCCGTGAACAGGTCAGTACTTTCGTACAGCAAAGAGACGAACTTGACTCCCGCAAAGAATCTGTGATAAATTATCACTTATTTGTTTGGACATGTGATTGTTGATCACTTATTGAGGTCGAATGCAATATGTACACGTATGTATAGTATCATGGAAGATCTTAGACTTCGTCTCCGTTATTTTTACGGTAAAAGATACAACCATGATACCCAGATGATAAGCAGCATAAAGACCGAATATCTCAGAACCTCGGCAATCTCTCAAACGAAATTTCGGTACTAAGACCATATGCCAATGTGCGGTTCCCACCTGGTCATCAGTCGATTTAGGTTTATATCGCCCTGCACACTTTAAAATGATTGTGAGCCTACCGATACATCTTATATAGAGTTGCTTATCGTTTTTCATTTTGCATTTTGCATTTCAGTTCGAAGAGGTTTAGACAGACCACTGATCTACTATCATTTTCTCTTTTGCTCGCCAGGAAACTCATTTTTGTTTTTCCAAATGTTTTTGAGTTTTGAAATTTTTCAATGTTTTTGAATTTTTCAAAATTGGATTTACTCCCCCTAAAATGCAACAAACTAAGATAAATTTAAAAGACACAAAGATATTTACAAAAACGATTTCCCGATGTCGGTTAACTCATGTTTTACCTCAATGCCGTTTACCAAAATTAATTTTGAATCAGAAATGATTTATCGAATTTTGGAAAAATCAGTTGGCATGTCGGTAAGCGGTGCGGACCATGACAACATTGTCTGGCCAAAGAGTGCTGTACGAGAGGATAATAATTCATAAAGCAGCTTAAATATCGACAAGTATAGGAGAGATTAGAAATTTAAAACCGTATCCTGCAACTGCTTCGTGCATTGCAAGGAATCTGAGTGCTCTCCCAAACTGGATATCCACCCGGTGTGGATTTCAAAGTCGATTGTGTAGCTACTGAGAAATCTCTTCACAGCAACAAGATCAGAAACCTTTGGGTCCGGCTGGTCTTCCACATTGCACCAGCGAAGGTCTTTGTCTTTCTCTTGAGAAGTAGTGTGCGGTTGAGCAATCCATGCCAAGGCATCCGCACACCCGGTTGGTTTGTTCAACAAACACATTTTCTTCAATCTACACCGCGAGGAAATTGTACACTGCACGTTCATCTTGTTGATTTTGAACATCAGACGTGCTGCATGTGCGTACATTTTGATTTGAATCTATCATGGGGACCCGATCAAAGCCTTGAACTATCAAACTTTTGTCTGATTTTCATTTTGTCGAAGCTTTCAATCACTTTCGACAGACAATTTTGTCTTCTTTTTCTTCTTCTCTCCATCAAAGGCAACCACTCCTAGAAATAACAATATCCTGGAGCTTTGAGTCGCCTGTCTTGTGCATGGACACTCCACTATCAACAATCCGATGACTATCGATAGTTCCTCCTGGAACATCCTACACACTCACTCAGAGATTAGTTGGAGAGGGGGACCCAAGCCTTCACAGACTTGGGTCGTCCGTCATCATCGAGGATTGTGACATCCATTTCCCGATGATTCGGAATAGAATGAGCTCCCCCTGAAACATTTACCGATTTTGGTATCCAAATCTGTTTTTGTTTTTCATATTTAACATTTGATTCAACTGATTTTGTTAGGACAACCTCTGGTTTTAACGCCTTTTCAACCTTTTTGACGTTTTGACGTCGTTGTTTTGTTTCTTGTTCTTTAACAGTTCTTTTATCATGTTTTGGTGAAACAGAACGACGTTGTTGGTGACCTTGTTCAGAAGGGGGTCTTTCCACAAAATTTGGTTTGGGCGAGTTTGTGCAGTCTTTAATGATGTGCCCAAACTTCCCACACTTAAAACATTTTCTCCTTTCAACAAACTTAGGAGAATCTGATCGACGGCCT
Source organism: Helianthus tuberosus (assembly GCA_030545235.1). NCBI lineage: Eukaryota > Viridiplantae > Streptophyta > Magnoliopsida > Asterales > Asteraceae > Helianthus > Helianthus tuberosus. Next base: position 7,207,019 of record CM060434.1, on the reverse strand, counting down.
GACGTTGAAGTTGTAGACCCTGAGGTACTAGCTTTACACCCATTTGTGTGTTGAGTGTAATTGTTATAATTATTACGTTTCAAAATGTTGACTTTTTGAAAAAAATCGGTATTTGACTTATTTTCAAAAATCTCCACTTTATCAGTACCTTTGGAGGCCACAAATTTAACGTCTTTTGCCTTCTTCTTGTAACAAGCTCCTTTTGATTCAACCTTAGCCTTAGGCTTTGGAGCTTGTTGTTGTTGTTGTTTACCCTTAAAAGCGACAGGTTGTTGCTTCGTTGGTGATTTTTTATTTCCAAATTTTCTTCTAACTTCAGCTTTTGGAATCGGATCACACTGAGTTACTGAAACTCTCGGGATCCCCTTTTCCAAAAACTTACTGGTAGAATCTTCAAACACTTTATCAATCAAAGATTGATTGACATTTTTAATTGGAAAAGCTGTGTTTGAATAAATTTTGTCATCACCAACTAAAGTATACAACACGTTATCACTTTTAATGGTAGACACTGTCTCAGTGATAGGATCTATCTCTTGTTTAGCACCAGTTGAATGCACAGCAGGAGTAGGAGGATCACACAGAATGTGATTCTCAAAAGGCACTTCTACTCCTTTATTCTTCTCAAGAGATTTATCCTCATCACTCACATCTGGTTCATCATCGGACGAATCATAGTCCTCAATTGTGGGAGGACTTTGTTCCGTACCAACAGATGCTGAATTTTCGGTTGTTCCAGATGAGCCCTCCGAGGAACTGTCCGGTTTGAACCCTAGACCAGTTGTAAACTCCTCATAATTAAGAGGTACAGTTGGTTTAAACCGAGGCATATCCTCTTCATCGGGCATCTTGGTATAGTTGCCCCTCAATGGAGGTGGACATGACTTATACCCAACGCCTTTCACGTTCCCTTTCAGTTGTTGAACGTCAATTATGTGATCGAGCACAAATCGGGAGTTAGAATAACTCTCCAATTTTTGCTTGATTGCATCATGCTCGCATTTGGCAATGGCTAGTTCCTTTTTGGTTTCCTCAACGATGTTAATGTAATTGTTAATACTAACTTGTTTATGATAAACAACTTTGTTCACTTCGGAAACACTTTTCTTTAAGGTTTCAATTACAGATTTAAATTCCTTTTCATTTCGAACTAAAGCCATGTTTGCCTCTTTGCACTTTGACATATCAACAACCAAATGTTGATTGTGACTATGAATTGTGTCACATTCAAGTTTCACTCTCTCACATTCCTGTTTCATATATGCACAATCACTACATATGCTAGGAGTTTCGGATTTTACCTGACTTGTAGAAGCTGTGACATTAGCCATAAAGGCAGTCTGAGAAGAGAAAGATCCATCTTCAGTGAGAATCTTCTCCATTTCTTCTGATGTAGCATCAGCTTTCTTGATCAAGTCAGAATTTTGACATTTCATCTCCTTGGCACCATTCGACAAACTATCATCTTTTCCTGAAGATTCACCATCATTGACATTCTTGATGATTTCGGCATAAAGCGCAGTTCTTGTTTGATCACTGTTTCCCAACTGTATGGCCGAACCACAATCGACAGTAGGTTTAGGAAAATAGGCACTTGGATCGAAGACCGGAGGAGGAGCTGATTGTGGAAACGGAAAAGAGTTTGTATTTGTTACAAACGCCGTTTGTAACTTCAGTTGCTGAGCTGAACTGGAACTAGCTAACGGGTTAAAACCTCCTCCAAGATACATTTCGGTATTTTGAGGAGCAGTAATTCGTTTAGCTTTCCGAATTTCTTCTTCGTTCTTGTGCTCCAACTTCTGAATGAATTCATAGATATTAACATTGACAGCATTTAGAACGCCCGTATCCTTTAAAAGTTCAATAAATGGGCTCCACTTTGGAGGTAGAGCATCAGCAAACCGTGCTACAATTTCCTGTTGAGATGTAAGAACACCAACATAATACATTTCCTTCATCAAATGATAATAACGAGTAATTATATCATTTAGGGTTTCATTCTCTAAGAAATGAAATGATTCTAATTTCTTCTTCAACAGATCATGACGTATCTTTCTAGTAGCTGCATATTCTTCTCCTCTCGCTACCAAAAGATTCTGTATGTTTTGATGATTCAACACCTTTTCCCATTGACTTGCACTTACTGACTGATGTTGTTGAGGTATGGTACGATTCATATATTCGGCCATCGACATCTGTTTTTGATCTGGTAGTGGATCCGTACTCCAATCCCACGGATTTGTGCAGCTCATATTTGATGTATGTATGTATGTTAGTACCTGCACACACACTTGAAAACAAACAGTAAGCAAACTTTTACAAGTCCTCTGTGTAAATCAGATCTGTTCTCGACGAAACAGATTTCACGAAACAGGTTTGTTTCGTCTAAATGAATGATGACGAAACAGACTTGTGATAATTGTGATTTGTGGCGAAACAGAATTTGTTTCGTCAAAGATGTTGTGGCGAAACAGAATTTGTTTCGTCAAAGATGTTGCGGCGAAACAGATGTGATTCGTCGGCTGCTTGTTTCGTCAAAACTGAGTCTCAGACAGCTGTTTAAGATATTTACAGCTGTTTATGATATTTAAAATATCTAAACTGACACAAGGTATGTTTTTCTGAGTTAGAGTTCCAATGTTACAAACACAAAAGTCCACTTAATGTATTTTAATGAGTAACACTTTGATTTAAACACAACAAGATCAAATGAACAATTTTATAATGAACTCTATGAAGATATGAAGAACACACACAAGAACAAAGAGTTTCCCGGTAAACTTATGAGTTTTCCGGTGACCGGACAAATTTCCGAAAACACGATAATGCACAAGACTTTCACTAAAAACCCGGTTCAAAGTATAAGCAATAAATCTAACAAGGTTTTTGATAAAACTCTTAGCAAATAACAACAAACAAACAGATTTTATGAATATTTTTCAGAAAAATGATTTTTCAAGAATAAATTTTCAGAAAAACACACACAAAAACTTGATAAAAACCGAACAATGTTTGATTTTAAACAAGGATTAGAGCCAAATGCTCTGATACCAATTGTAGGTCCCGTTTTTCCGGTGAGGATCGATAACGAAAACCTTATCCTTGTTTATCACGAACACGGTAACGGGTGCGGAATCCCCGTGACGGTGCAAACCAAACAAAGTGTAAAACACACGGGTAACCAAAGATTCAATATCTATTGATTAGGATGAGTACACCCAGAAACATATACAAACAATGTTTTTACAGAGTTTCACTAAGTCTCTCTGTTTCTCTCACACTCATCTGCCTCACACAGAAACAAATGATGAGTATTTATACTAAACTGAGACCAGAACATGACGAAACAAAAATAAGGACCCGACGAAACACTAAAGTCGACGAAACACATTCTGTTTCGTCGAATTACATTTAAATCAATCTTGTTTCGTCGAGTGTAGTAGAAGCCCAAATGATGACAAAGGGCCTAACACAAGTCTTCGGCCCAAGTTGTGAGGTTACGGCCCAGACAAAGGATTCAGTTAAATGAATTTGTAATTTCAACACAATGACATCATCATGACATCATCATGATGATGTCATGATGATGTGTAAACGGGATAGGTTCGCGGCGCTCCGTGCTTCGCGTGTCGAACTCTGGGGCGCACGACGAAGGAATGTCATGACGTCGGGCTTGAGCCGAACCTAACCGAGTCGACCCGAACCGAGTCGAGTCGCGTCCACATAAAGTGTACCAACAAAGCCCACACATGGGAATGCGGTTATATAATTCTTAAATCTATGTTCGATTTTGCCTAAACTAAGAATTTTAGTTTGAGGTGGAATACTCATCCTAAAGAGGGTAAAATACTGAATTACTACAGCTGCACAAAGCTGTTTTGACATATATTTTTTGTAGTATTTTACATAATCATTGGGAATTAACAAAGAACTCATGAGGCATGGTTTTTGTATGATCGTAACACTTAAGGTAACCATTTTTGATGTTTTAAGAGTAAAATGCACGGATAGTCCCCGTGGTTTGGTGAAATTTCACCTTTAGTCCCTAACTTTTCAAAATTACACTCCTAGTCCCTGTGGTTTGATAAGTTGTTACTCGGATAGTCCCCAAAGCTGATGAAGGTTAGTTTTTCTAGTTAAGTGAGTGTGAAATGACAAGGACTATCCGAGTAACAACTTGTCAAACCACAGGGACTATCCGAGTAACAACTTGTCAAACCACAGGGACTATCCGAGTAACCTTCATCCGCTTTAGGAACTATCCGAGTAACAACTTGTCAAACCACAGGGACTAAGAGTGTAATTCTGAAACGTTAGGGACTAAAGATGAAATTTCACCAAACCACAGGGACTATCCGTGCATTTTACTCCGGTTTTAAAACAATTGTTGAGGTTATAACCTGGGTATGGGTTGGTTTGGTTAAAAGTAGATATTGCACAGGAAATTATAAATGATAAATGAGTAATTTTTAGTGTTGTGCGTTAATAACCATGTATTTATATGTACCCGCTAACAGTTTTATGGGTTATTTTTTGTAGTGGCGTTAACATGGTTAATAAGGGGTTATGAGGTGATAAGAATTGTTGATAATCATATATGTTTTTTTTATGAATTACAACATAATTATGTGATGGATTACTATTTTATTTATATCGATCAATTGGTTTAAATAATGGTATCCTTTGAAGTGCCCTTGACTCTTATTAGCAGGGCTAGACATGAGATATGGATAAGAAGCTCCTGGAATAGAATTTGGGGAAAGTTACAAGATGTGTGACTAAGGATAATGAATTGGTGGCTCGGTGTTGTTTTGTTGGCGTCATGAGCATTGAAACCTATTTTATGTTTTATACAAAAATAATATTATGAGTCCTCACTTAGCAAAAACTAATTTTTGTGGTGTTTTCAATTTAGGTGATATGTTTGAAAACGATGAACGGGGTAGATAAGTCATGAGAATCAACGTGGTGGCTTGAATCGGTAACATGAAAGGAGAAAAAAACTCACAAGCCGTTCACCAATAATCAGTATAATTAATATATTAGTCATTATCATGCTTACCGTAGGAATGTATATATAATTTCTCGATCGAGGCTAATGAGATGATAATGTTATATGACAGATTCAGGTGGTTGAAAGACGAAAGTGATCAAGTCTTGGAAGCGGGTCAACGATGGAAAGATTTAGTGATGTTTTGTTCACTAAGTCTATTGGTTTTCTTATTGGGCCAAATTGACTTAGTTATTTGCATTTTAGAGTTTAACTTCAAGGTTTGTTTTAGCCAAGTGCTAGTATGTAAGTGTAGCTGTGGGTTATGTTTGTTTTATAAAAACCTTGGTTATTAAGCAGATATTGTTTCTGTAAGGATTGGTGGTGTTGCAAACGGGTCATAGCAAAATTTTCTAAATGTGCGTTTGTACTTGTTTTATTAATCCAGTTATGTGGATTAATAGATGTTGGGAATAATAACCTTTATCAAGTGAGATAAAAAAATTGGGCCTATTTTCCGAAAAGTGTTTTAATATTGTCTTTAGCGAGTCGGGCGTTACAATCAAAACCGAAAAAAGATACGTAAAATAAAAACATGAATTTCTAACAACAAATAACTCATGTGACGTAAAACGTGGACGAAGCCAAATTTATACCAACATGTATTAAAAAGTTTAAATTCACTTAAATTTCATGGCAATATAAAAAACCAAGTTTTATTACTAAAATGTTAAACCCTAAATTTGATATGACAAAAAAAAAACCCTCCTAAAAGACAAAAGAGTTACTATTAATTGTTATGTTATGAATATATATATATATAGAGAGAGAGAGAGAGAGAAAGTGTACTGCACAAATGCCCTTATCGTACAATACGTACGCGTCAATCTCAGCCGTCAGATCTTTCATCCCGCATTGAAATCGCATGTTGGTTTTTTTGTAACAATTTCGCATGTGTTAATTTTTTATGAAATCGCATGTTGGTTTTTGTAACAATTTCGCATGTGATAATTTTGATGAAATAGCATGTTGTTTTTTGTAACAATTTCGCATGTGATAATTTTGATGAAATCGCATGTTAAAAAACAACATGCGAAATTGTTACAAAAAACCAACATGCGTTTTCAATGCGGGATGAAGATCTGACGGCTGAGATTGACGCGTACGTATAGTACGATAAGGGCATTTGTACGTTAACCTAACCCTATATAGAGAAAGTGTATTGTATATATATATATATATATATATATATATATTAGGTTATTACCTGGGATTGCTTTCCAGGCTCGGGAAACTTAGTTATATTAATTACTATTTGTTATTAATACGACCACATTACATCAAGCATCTCATTCGATTCAACAACAATGTCTTAAAATCACCGGATTAGATCATGAACCCATATTAGAGGTCAAACAAAAGCACAACAGTGTCACACCCCGATATTTCCACATATTACCGGTGGGCCCGGTGGGGAGTATCGTGACGTAGTTGATATCATCATAGACAATTTATCACAATTTAATACACAGCGGAAGTCGAAAGATAAAAGCATTACAAACCGATGAAAAGTAATATCAATTATTATAAACGGTTGTAAAGAGGGATCCACATGCGGATCAAATAAAAGATGATAATTGTTCAACAGACTTTTAAGTGACAAAGCTTGCAAGACTTTTATTTATTCACTCAGGAGTAGCCAACCTATTCCGCCTAGTACCTGCACTTAGCCTTTTTAGAAAATACGTCAGTTTTCACTGGTAAATACAATTAACCGACTCATTTTGAAAAGGTTTGAGAAAATTGATTTAGATGCACAAGGCACAAAATATATTTTATAACTTGGGATAATTATTTAAAAATAAACTTTTTAAAGAATTACATGTTTATTATACATTCAGTAGCCCGGGCTGAAAACCAGGTTAGAGATTAATAGACACACCACATAATATATCCCACGGCGAGTTATTCTCGAACAGGTGGGTACATTATTTTACATACGCCCTGGCAGGTGTATGCCTACACCCCGTGCTTAAGTCGTGGCCATTTCAATGAATAAGCCGAGGATATCCAGGACATGGTCATTAACCCCCCAAAGGCTTAGAATAAACAAAAACAGATTAAACGGGTAATCTCAATGATTTAACCTTCATACGATTAAAAATTCAATACCCGACCAAGCGGTATTTTATATACCGTACCCCAAGCCCGTATAAGGGAAAATAAGTTAAAAGTATTTACCTGACCAAATTATACAAATTTATCCCAGCCGTACAATTCAGCAAGTGTAACTATCTTTTACTGGGCTCCTAAATCTGGAACGAAGGTTTTAATAACCTATTAGATTTCTAACGGGTCTTACTTAAGTTTAAACTTAGACCGGTTAGTTTTAAAGAAAAGTATAAGGTTCAAAACGCATGATTAAGCGAAGACCGGATTAGAATGTGGTTTAGACCCGACAAGTATGAAGACTTGTATAATATGGGTAAACTAAACACATTATGGATTTTGAAGTGAAAATGATAAAGTTTGACCCGTTTCGGTTAATTTATGCAAACTAGTTACATAAACCGTACCGAACGCGATAAATGCATAACGGGTAACCAAATGAGTCATGAACAGGTATCCTAAGTTAATATGCCTTAAATATGTTGTGATATCAGTAGGATACATTCCATTATGCCCAAAACGGATTTAAAATCAATTTAAGCCCCGTAGGGGTATTTTGGTCATTTTAAGGATTATAAAAGATGTTAAATATTAAACTGAGGTTCTGGTCTTAAATGATCAGTAAAAATATTTATTTTTGCAATTCATATCAGTAAAGTATTGCATATATGTGAAATTTATCATTTATAACCAAACTATGAACCGTAGGGGCATTTTGGTCATTTCACATAAGCTTTAAAGGTAAAAATTGGAAATCTGAGTTCAAAACTTTTTCTTACTGTTAAAGTATAAAAATTTACTTAAAACATCAGTAGGTATTAAGTCTTATATGCCAAAAATAATTTTAACCCATACTATGCGTTTACAACGCGTAAAAAGTCGGTTTTAGGTGATTTTCGGGTTATATAAAGAAAGCTGAGATTTTTATCAGCCCAAAAGGCTTAAAATATTTTATTTATCATATAAAATAAGTAGCAAAAGATTTGGTATCAATATGTTATGTAAAACTCATTTTATTAGCAAAAAGGGTATAACCGACAATTACCGAATCAAAGCAAGAACCCTATGTTATGTTCAGTTTAAAAATAAATAAAAATCTTCAAAAATCCCAAAATATTATATTACATCAGTGGGTAAAAAGTTTGGTGTCAAAATCTGGGTTTAGATAGGCTTTATGCTAATAGTGCCGTTTAATTAATAAAAAGCTTTCAAATTACGATATTGAGCATAACTCCTAACTTAGACCTCAAACTGATGTCAAATTTTTAGGACATGTTTATAAATCAGTAACAAAGGTTTTTGTCCTCTCATATTTTCAAAAATCCCGTTTTAAAGTCAAAAGGGAATAATGGTCAATATTTAAGCAATTAACGGAAACATGCAAATGAATAGGATTAATTAGGAACCAAGTTGTGTAACCTCAGAGGGTTATACTAACCTATAACATGGTCCTAATGGAACTCTAAGGCATATCTCAACTAAGCTAAATCGGGTCAGAACTGAAAGTCAAAGCAAAAGTCTACTTTTGCGACTTTCGGTTCCGAACCGAGCCTAAACTTAAAATTGTCGGGTTGAACATGCTTAGACATGTTCTTACATTAATTACCAAGTTATATAAGTGTTAAAACAGGTTTCATAGCTTCTACATTATTAATTATGAGTTTATTTGCAAAATAGCTTTCTGTTGACTTTTTAATATTAAGTTTGACACGACAATTGACCTAGTTAGAGTGGGAATCAGAGGGTGCCCTTTTAAGGGTTTATTACCCACATAATTACCAACTTATAGCCACTTTCAATTCAAAAAATGGTTGGACCATTAGTGATTAATCACTAAGTTAAAGCTTAATTACGACGGCTTTGACTTTTGGTCATTAGACTAATAAAACATGAATTAGAGAAGCTAAGAATGCTTACAAAGGCTCTTAGCACGAATTAGAAGCTTAAGAAATCTTGCTTGAAGTCCAGAGAGCTCCAGAGAGTAAGCTTTGAATGATTTTGTGAATGAGCACATGAACTTGCAAACAAGAGTTCTTTATATAGCCAAATAAACATCACAAGATCCTTCCACATAAGTCTGAGATTGATTCTTGATCATCCCAGGTGTCCCCTATGCATGAAAAACCATTGGTACAGTCCCTGAATTCGAAAACCAGGCTTTTAAGGCGGTGGAACTGGCTGGAACAGGCAACTGTCCAAAATTCTGTATCTGGGCGTTTTATGCGGCCCGCGTAAAAGATGTTCGAGAGCCTACGCAGGCCGTGTAGAGGTCGTGTCCGGTCAACAAGTTTCCAATATTGCAATTTTGGTCCCTAGTCCTTCTAAACTTGTTTTAACTTGTTTTTATTGCACTTTTAACCCCCAAACTTGACTTTTAAAGACTCTAAGTCATAAACAAACTCCGTTAAGCTCCTGGTTAGCTATACGATCACCGAACAGTCCTGAATTTCAACGTTGACGCTTTTAACCCCTTATTTACGAATGTTAACGTATTTTCCTCATACGATATCGAAACCTTGTGAAATTTTTATCACTTATTTTTGGGAGCATAATTAATCGTTACAAAGCTTCGGGTTTGTTAAAAGGTCACTCAAAGGTATAATTTAAACATGTTGACACATTTAACCCTTGCGGCTTGCAAACTTTCGGTTTCTTCCACAAACGGTTTCATACGATTCATGATTCATTCGTTTAAGGGTATAAACATCGTGTAGGGTTGTTGAAAGGCAAAATTATCAAATGTTGACACTTTGAATCCTTCTACACACATAATTTCTTTGTTTGTTAACTTTAGTCCCTCTAAAATAATTCCTTACATGTTTAAAGTCCATGACACGTGTCTTCATAATATTGGTCGTGATTTTACGAGGTGTTACAAACAGGACCACATGAATAATATCATTTCGACTTTTTCAATGCACTTACATGATAGGATGATTTGGGATTTTGTAAAAGTGTTTGTTTTTGTACTTCTTTACAAAATTACATAGAATTTAAAAAAACGAAACAACAAATTAATCAGATGTTGAGTTATTCAAAGTTCTGTTGAATACTAAATGAGATGTTGATCAAAATTCAAACAGATGTTGACCAAAAGTCAATCAGATGTTGACCAATATTCAAACAGATGTTGACCTTAAACAGATGTTTGGTTTAAGGCCAACATCTGTTTATAGCCAAACATCTGTTTAAGGTCAAACATCTGTTTAAGTCCAAATATCTGATATAGAAGGCCAAACATCTGTTTAAGGCAAAACATCTTTTTAAGGTCAAACATCTGTTTATGGCCAAACATCTGTTTAAGGTCAAACAACTTTTTAAGTCCAAACCTCTGATATAAAAGGCCAAACATCTGTTTAAGGCCAAACATCTGTTTAAGCCTGAACAGATGTTTAACTTAATCAGATCTAGTGTCTTCTCACACTATTTTCCTCTTCAAAACACTGTTCAACCTAACATGGGTTTCCATTAACTATTGACCAAAAGGCAAACAAATGTTCAAACCACTGTTTGTTATTGTACTTCTTTACAAAATTACATAGAATTCAAGAAAATGAAACAATGACTTAAAGAACTATAATTTAACACATAATCTAATCGGGCAAAGCAATCTATTATCTGACAATTCCCTGGTTTTTACAACATGAAAGACAACATCATCATGCCAAATACAGTCATATATATCCATCCATTATTCTGAATTCATAAACCCATAAATGCAGAAGAATGTAACATTTGCGATTAATAAACCAAGTTTCTACTAATTGCAGTTACTATTAGCAAAAAGAAGCATGATATCATCTATATATAAAACATAAAGTGTTAATAACAGTGTTTTATCATGTTAGCCATACATAGCAACAAAACATCAAGTTAATAATTTAAAAAAAAAACATACAACATCACCATCAAAAAATTCATAGTTATAATATATGATATCAGAACATACTTAAATGTCGTTAAACTGACTTAACTTGATTTAATATGATCTTCTGTTACGAAGACACGTATGTGAAGTGCAACATATCACCAAACCTCAAGTTATTGTCAGTCATAAACTTTCGCCAACCGTCCAACGCATAACGTGGGTTCAATTCATTTAACTCCGACTTAACATCATAAACCTCCACAACTCCAACCATGTTTTGAACTTTCAAAGGATGAAGATCAGCAGAAAGACCTGCTCGTCTGGAAACTTCAGCAGGAAGACGCTACATGTATTGTGTGGAAAAAATAATATTCAGACAAATAAACATAAATCATTAGTTTGTTATAAAAAATACCAGCCTATAGTCTCCGTTGCGATCAAAATGAAAGAACTCAGGGTTGAGAAGATGTCCAGAATGTTTTTTTGCAGTCTTTGTAATCTTATTTCTACGGTTAAACTTTTTCTGAATGTTGGCGGCTCTCTTCCCCTTGATGAAAAATTAAACATATACATGTGAATTAAAGGAATGTTGAATATATGCACAAAAAAAACAGTTTATATAACATATACTAATTAAGTGGCAAGTATAAATACCTTAACTTTATGAGCAGATGAAGAACATCCAATATGATCACTTGTGTCGACAAGTAAGGCAGCATTTCCCTTAGCCCTATTCTTGACCGTCTCCTTTCTCTCAGAAGTAACTTTACCTTTCTTCTTAACATGTTGTCATAGAGTAACTTTAATAACCATAGTAATATAACAATCTTTAAGATGGTAAACTTACATCTTTGGTTTTGTTCAATCGTGAAGACACGCTTCTCTTCGACGTGCATTCGGCATTGGTTGGTAACTTCTTCTAAATAATACATTATTGGATAAATATAACATCAGTAAACAGCATTACTAATAGTTGTAAAAACATTAAATTCTTATATGTGTTAAATTAAAAATAAATAATTTTAATAATTTAGTAAGTACCTGAGTAACGGTTCTTCCTTCACCTACAGACACAATTTCTTCATCCTCATAGATGTCCTGGTCAACATTAATGAAATAATTAATATAATGCTAAAAAATTAAAACTTTTACTGATAATGCTAAATATATACGTACCTTGAATGCATTCTCAACATAATTAGCCTTCGATATCTCAAGTACACAATCATCATCAGATTCAGGTTTCTTCAAAAAGCAAATCTCAGTCTCATCTCTATAAACTACTACCTCAAAAACAACATAATCAATTCTGCTAAACACAAGCAAATCATCCTCCAGTATCCCAACATCGTTGCACATTTCCGGCCATCCTCTAGCAAATACAAAGTTGGTATCAACCTTAGACGCCTCAACATTCCAATAGGAACCCTTATAACAGATTTGAAATTTGCCACTTGGTGGGCTGTTTACGTAAAATTGTTTAATGAAGCAGTCTTCGAATACCTGCATAAAATTATGAATACTATACGTGAAGTATGTAACTTATGAGAATAAGTGATGGCACGTTAAAGATGCAAAAGAATTCAAGTAAAGATCAATACTCATACCGTAAAACCAAATTTTGCATAACGATTAAACGTGAAATAAGATTCACCACACATGCCATCAACAAAACATGAAAGTTCAAGCCCAAAATCACCTAACGGTCTGAAAACCAACAAAGTATCCCTCGGCAGATTGAGATCTTTAACAACATTGTCCAACCGTCAGTTATTATTGGCGTTGAATTTTCTGTTCTGACCCTCACAACCCATTTTTTACCAGACTCATGATAGATAAGTAACTTATTTTTTGCCAACAATCTCCCCACTTTTGATTAGCAAAGGCTATAGGTACATCCTGTATATAATTTTTAAGTAGTGTAAGAAAATATAAACCATAAGAACTGTTAAATATATATCTCAATAAAAATAAATTATGTATGTAAAAACATGTCATACCAGTTTCAAAGATTCTGGGTTATCAAGAAACTTGACAAATGTAGTATACATCATAAAACCTGAATCAGTAAAGATGTTAAAAGATTGAAATTAAAAAGTTGGCTTCGAAGATGAACATTAACTTTTCGCATTAACAGAGTATCTACTGAAATTAATCATAGAAATTGAGTATGAGTTAAAAATTTTCTGCAAATAATAACTATTTTAATATGTTCTCAACAAATGATTCAAACACCTAACTAAACCCTTCTTGAATGTATAGCAATAAACGTTTAAAATCGTATTTGTAGCAAGATAGGATTTGAATTAAGTCGGTTAAACAATATAAAGTTCATTACAATATGAATGTACATACCAGTTGCTGAAGAATAAACAATAAAACCTACGGTGATTGAAGTGTAGAAGACGGAGAATAAGAAAGTTGAAACCCTAGAAAATGACTGGGAAGAAGAGATTTTTGAAAGAATAAATTATAGATGTTTGATGTGTAATGATGCCAAAGAAATAATGGCGGTTGTGTTTTCGTCTTCCCAAATTTTCAACTGATGAAAAATATTTACACATACACCCCTTATTGAATTTGTTATTTACATTTACAATGAGATACAAGAGTAAAGTGGATGGTTAGTTTTATATATTATAATTAGCTTTTAACATAAGTAGTTTGACTTTGGTCAAACAGACATTGGTCAAACAACGTTTTAACTTTGCTCAAACAGTGTTTTAACTTTGGTAAAACAAACTTTTGAACCACGAAGAATCATATCTTTGCAAACAGTTGTTTGACATTGGTCAAACAGTGGTTTGACTTTGGTCAAACAGTGTTTTGGCTGGTGTAGGTTTGAAATTGATCAGTTCGTAGCCTCTTATGCAGTCCAAATCCGGTATAATTTTCTTCCATATTGACAGTGAAGACGGGGATCTTCAGTATTGTCTGCGTTGTAAATTACTTATGAATAAATTTATCACACATTGTTCTGAGATGCAAAACACAATAGAGTTTATAAAGTTTAAACCAAATAAAGTTTAAACAAAATAGTAATTAAGAAAATATATATACAACTATACTTAACACAATTATGTTATGAATATATATATATATATATATATATATATATATATATAGGGGACCGCTAAAATGAGAACCACCTCGAGTTGTAAGAACCGTGAGAACTACACCGTACGGGGCGAGGTGGACCAAATTTTTTTTCATAAACGTAGATGCGTGTATTATAAACACATTTGTAAAAAAAATAATAAAAAATGTCGTGTGTGTAGTTTTGAGCACCACAAGTTTGTGTTTACGGGTACCGTAAATTTAACCGAAAAATTTACGGTACCCGTAAACACAAACTTGTGGTGCTCAAAACTACACACACGACATTTTGTTTTTTTTTTTTTTACAAATGTGTTTATAATACACGCATCTACGTTTATGAAAAAAATTTGGTCCACCTCGCCCCGGATCAAAAGGTTCTCACAGTTCTTACAACTCGAGGTGGTTCTCATTTTAGCGGTCACATATATATATATATATATATATATATATATATATATATATATATATATATATATATATATATATAGTGTGTGAGGTTAACTGGAAAACACTAAAAAAGTGGGGAACCGACTCAAACGAACTCCGATTGGACTCATTCCAACGGCGTTGGAACCGGATCGTTGAACCGTAACTAGGATCTCTTAACCCTAAACCCTAAATCATAACCCCTAAACCCTAAATATATTAGGGTTTGGCTTTTAGGGTTTAGCTTTAGGGTTTAGCCTTAGGGTTTAGCTTTAGGGTTTAGCTTTAGGGTTTAGGGTTATTTTTTTAGCTTTAGGGTTTAGAGTTTAGGAGTTATGATTTAGGGTTTAGGGTTAAGAGATCTTAGTTAGGGTTCGATGAGCCGGTTCCAACGCCGCTGGAATGAGTCCAATCGGAGTTTGTTTGAGTCGGTTCCCCGCTGTTCCCCACTTTTTTAGTGTTCCCCAATGAACCTTCCCCTATATATATATATAACACTATACATCTATCATAGACATGCTATCAGACAACCTATAGTGTTATATTTGTTATATAATGATATATAGTGTTACATAGTGTTATATGGTATTAGTGGAGAGTTCAAATGAGAAGAATTTTTTTGTAAGAAGAAGAAAGAAGAAGTTTCAACCAATAAGAATGTTTAAATTTACTTCATTTAATATTTGCATTTAATTTTAATATAAGGGTATATTGGTAAACTTTACATAGATCATTAAATTGTAAAATTCCTCTTTAATAACTAACTAACTTAAATTTGTAACTTCTTTTCAAAATATATAGTTTTTCAAATTAAAAAACAACTTAGTTTAAAGTGTAAAATAAATTAAAAGGTGGTGTGTAAGATAAATTACGAGTTGTGTAGGATATATTTCGAGGTGTGTAGGATAAATTTCGACGTATGTATGATAAAATTCTATAATGTGTAAGGTATATATAGGAAAATTTTGATATGTGTAGGTTTTGTAGATTATATGCAGGATAATTAATGATTAGTTGACTAATTAATTAAAGTGAGAAAAATTAATGCGATAGGTTATAAATGAATTAGTATTTTACCAATATGTCCTTTGTTCTTTTTCTTCTTTCAATAACTTCTCAAATGAACCTCCCCCTATGGTATTATATGGTCTTACATATTGTTATACGGTGTTTATATGGTGTTATATAGTATTATATATAGTGTTATAATACACTTCTCACACTTTAGGCCCTTTTTACACTTTCCATACCCTATATAGGTAGAAATATATATATATATATATAAAACAACATATTGTTTCCTTACCTTATGAAGGAGATTTTATAGAAAGTAATATTCCAACCAAGGCAAGGCCTTGTCAGATGAATTCGGAATATTTAGAGTTATGTAAAAAGGAGATTGAGTCATTACAACAGAAGGGATTAATATGTCCTTCAAAGTCTCCTTGGTCATGTACTGCGTTTTATGTTAATAAACATTCTGAGATTGAAAGAGGTGTTCCTAGATTAGTTATAAACTATAAACCTCTGAATAAAGTTTTGAAATGGATTAGATATCCAATTCCTAATAAGAAGGATTTATTAAATGTAAAAGAATTGATAAATCTAGTGAGGAAACTATTTTGATAGAAACAAACTATGGAAAATCTAATATTTCCATAAAATGGGAAGAAATTACTTTTCCAGAAAATTGGGTTATTAATAGGGCTGTGAAAATACAACCTCAAATAAATCATAAGTTAAGGAGATTAATAGAAACTCCTGAAGGGAATATAGAAATAGAATTTGAAGAAGAAATGAAAGATAAAAAGCTTTTAAAATCTATTTATGCTAGATCTTATATTTCACCTCTTGATTATAAAGTTGATTTACCAGAATCTTCTAGAGCTTCTACTTCTCAAATAAGAAATAGTAGAGTAGAAAATCTTAATGTTAATAATGATAATTTAGTTTCAGGATTATATCAACCTGTTAGTGAGGATGATACGGTCTCACATATGAGTTTTAGTTTATAATGAATAAAGAAAAACTTGATTTTAGTCCTGGATCTGTCATAAGACAGAAAATATGTGAAAAATATAGACATCCGATTTGGCAACCATTTAAAGATTGGTTTTTAGAGTCATACTCTAGAGAAAAAAGATTTGAAATAGGGAGAGAATTTTATAAAGATTTGAATGATGTCCAGGAAATTATAGAATTCCCTGTTTGGTTTATAAACAAATATTCTTTGAAATATATTTCAGTTATTGAGAAAAATTATAAATTAATTACAGGAGAAATAACAAAATCTATTTTTCCTCCTCAAAATGATTTTGAAATGACAAAATAAAATGATATAATTCATTTTACTGCTTTTAAAAAAGCTTTAGGTAGTGGGTTAATGACTGCCACTATTTCTCATGTTAATCATATTATACAACAAAATAATTATACTAATTTATGTCTCAAAAATCTTCATGAAACTATTCATGAAATAAATAATAAAATTGAAAAGGTTTTAGAAAATCAGGAAAAGGAAATAGAAGAATCTAGTAATAAAAAGTCTCCAGAATTATCTGAACCAGCTATATTAGCTAAAGCTACAATTCAGCCTCCTCCTGAAATAGATAATTATAAAATAAAACCTGAAGAAGAGCTTAAGTCTACGGATGACTTAATTGAGATTATAAAAGAAAAATTTTCAAATGTCCAACTTAATGTTTTGAGTGATATGGAAAACATGGATAATGAAACATATGAAGCTTATGTTACTGATTCTATAAATAAATTTGGAAGAGGTAAAAAACATAAGAATTATGATAATTATAATAATAAGTATTCTGATAGACCTAGACAAAGATTATATTATTATCCTAGGCCTACTCCTCAAGATGTTCTTCATGAGGAACAAGAATTAGAAATAAATAATTCTTATAATGGAAAAGCCATTTATGAATGGAATTTAGATGGTTATACTGATAGACAAGTTTATACTATGACACATAGAATGTTGATGTATGCCACCATAGCTAAGAATAATCAAAATTCTGATGAAATAGTCTGTAAAATGATAACTGCAGGCTTTACAGGTCAGTTAAAAGGATGGTGGGATAATTATATAAGTGATAAACAAGAACAAATTTATAAACATTATAGACAAGAGGGTGAGGATAAAATTTCTGATGCTGTTTACACTTTAATTATAACTATTATAGAACACTTTACAGGAAGATGGTCTGATAATTCTGAAACCATTAGGACCTTACTTAATGGTCTTAAATGTCATACTTTAACCTCGTTTAGATGGTATAAAGATGTTTTTCTAAGTAGAGTTTATGAGCTACCAGAGAATAATAGTTCTCATTGGAAGTCCAAGTTCATTGATGGTCTTCCATCCTTATTTGCTGAAAGAGTAAGAAAAGTTCTTAGGGGTAATAATATTCAAATCCCTTATGATAGTTATACTTATGGCAGACTAATAGGAGTCTGTGTTCAAGAAGGTTTAGCTCTTTGTAATGAGTTAAAATTAAGTCAACAAATTAAAAAACAAAGCTTAACTGAAAAAAAGACAGTTAGGAGAATTTTGTGAGCAATTTGGTATGGATTGTACCAAAGAGAAAAATTTTGATAATGAAAAATATTATAAGAAATACAGAAAGGAAAAAAGGGAAAAATATTTCCAAAAACGAAGAGAAAAAAAAGAAAGGAGAAAAGCCCAAAGAAAAGAAAAATGGGTTCCTACTTGCTATATATGCAAGAAAAAGGGTCATAAGGCTAATGAATGTCGCCAAAGAAAAATTGTAAAAAATAAAATAAATAGCCTAGACATAGAAGAGAATGTCAAAAATGAATTGTATAAAATTTTTGATTCTGAAGAATCCTCAGATTATAGTTCTGAGGAAAGTTCTTGTTCTGATAATTGTCAGGAAAATTGTTGTAATAAAATTATTTCTGATAATGAAATGTTATATAAAGTCATGTCACAATTCCAGGATAATAATCTTAATGATAATGAGATAAATGTTATAGATAGTGATATTCTGGGAAATGTTTTAAATAAAACTAGAAGTCCAGAAGAAAAGTTAAAAATTCTTCAGATGTTATATCAAAATGAAGAATTTCAAAATAAAGAAGTTCAAAAAGAAATAAAGGAACATGAAGGTCCCTATTCCATGAAACATGTTCATAATATTTTAAATAATAGAAGAAATAATTCTTCTACGTCGGAAGACTTAAAAATTGAAATTAGCAATTTAAAACAGGAAATTGTTTATTTAAAGAATAAAAATTCTAGTTTTGAAAAAAGAATTATAAATCTTGAAGAGAAAATCATAGTAGATGAATCTTTTTATAAGGAGAAACATCTTATAAAATTCCTTCTCCTATTACTAGTCCTACTAAGAGTTATGATAAGAATTTTCCCCCTTTAATTATTAAAAATAAAGGAGAAGAGTTTATTAATAAAATAGAAAATTTTGTTTCTCAAAAATGGTTAGTTAAAGTAACCCTTTTAATTCAAAATACTTTTAAAAAGAATTTTATTGCTCTTATAGATTCCGGAGCAGATCTAAATTGCTTAAGTGAAGGATTTATTTCTACAAAATATTTTGAAAAAACTACTCATATTCTTAAAGCAGCTAATAAGCAAGATATGGGAGTAGAATATAAAATCCCTAATGCAAAGATTTGCAATAATGGAGAATGTATTCCTTTATCATTTGTTCTGGTAAAAAATATAACAAATGAAGTTATACTAGGAACTCCTTTTCTTTCAAAAATATTTCCTTTAAAAGAAGTCAATAAAAAAGGATTTAAAGCTTTTTATAATAACAAGGAATTATATTTTGAGTTTATAACTCAACCTTTTGAAAAAAATTTAAATGAATTTTTTATACAAGCTAAGACTAACCAAATTAATTTTCTTAAAGAAGAAATTAATATTAATATGATTGAGGAAAAATTAAAAAATCCAAAGTTGATATTAAAAATAGAAACCATAAAAAATCAGTTTAATATGGAAATATGTAATGATCATTCAAATGCTTTTTGGAATAGAAAACAACATATTGTTTCCTTACCTTATGAAGGAGATTTTATAGAAAGTAATATTCCAACCAAGGCAAGGCCTTGTCAGATGAATTCGGAATATTTAGAGTTATGTAAAAAGGAGATTGAGTCATTACAACAGAAGGGATAAATATGTCCTTCAAAGTCTCCTTGGTCATGTACTGCGTTTTATGTTAATAAACATTCTGAGATTGAAAGAGGTGTTCCTAGATTAGTTATAAACTATAAACCTCTGAATAAAGTTTTGAAATAGATTAGATATCCAATTCCTAATAAGAAGGATTTATTAGATAGGTTATATGATGCTTTAATATTCTCAAAATTTGATTTAAAGTCTGGATATTGGCAGATTCAAATTGATAAAAAAGACAGGTATAAAACTGCTTTTAAGGTTCCTTTTGGGCAATATGAATTAATGTTATGCCTTTTGGTTTGAAGAATGCCCCTTCAGAATTCCAAAAAATCATGAATGAAATATTCATTCCTTTTTCAAGCTTTATAATTGTTTATATAGATGATATATTGGTGTTTTCAAAAGATATTGAAACTCATTTTAAACACCTTGACATATTTAAAACTATTATTATAAAAAATGGATTAGTTATCTCTAGTCCTAAAATGATGCTTTTTCAAACAAATATTAGATTTTTAGGTCATATTATAGAAAAAGGGAAGATAGTTCCTATTAATAGAAGTATAGAATTTGCTTCTAAGTTTCCTGATAAAACTCAACTTCAAAGATTTTTAGGAAGTTTAAATTATATAGCTCCTTATTATCATGATTTAGCTAAAGATTCTTCTATTTTATATGATAGATTAAAGAAGAATCCAAAACCTTGGGATGAAAATCATACTCAAGCTGTTATAAAAATAAAACAAAAAGTTTTAGGCCTTCCCTATATGACTATTGCTAATCCAAATTGGCCTAAGATTATAGAAACAGACGCCTCAGAGTTAGGTTATGGGGGAATATTAAAACAAATTTCTCCTCAAACAAAACAAGAATATCTTGTTAGGTTTCATTCAGGGAAATGGCTTGAAAGCCAGAAAAAATATGCTACTATTGCAAAAGAAATTTTAGCAATTTTAAAATGTGTTTTAAAGTTTCAAGATGATTTATATAATCAAAAGTTTATAATAAAAACTGATTGTCAAGCGGCTAAATTCATGTTTCAAAAAGATTTTAAACATGATGTTTCTAAACAAATGTTTGCTAGATGGCAATCTCAATTAGCTCCATTTGATTTTGAAATTCAATATAAAAAAGGAGAAGAAAATAGTCTTCCAGATTTTCTAACTAGAGAATATTTGAAGATAATATCTTCTGTTTAATTTGCAGGTGTTCAAATGAAAAAGTTTAAAGGACCCTTGAAGATAGTTTGTAATAATATAGAAAATGAAATTGATGATTATAATGTTCTAATAAGGGTCACTCAGTATAGAATTCATGACTTGATGAATAATTATAGTATTCATCCAGCTGAAAGGGTTGATAGGCTTAGAGAACAATTTACCAAACTGCGTCATTTTAAGAATCAAATAAAGATTCTTGAAGATAATGAGAAAATAATCTCATCAGCCTGATTTTATATTTTCAGGAATGATTCCTCATAATAGAGGAAAACAACATTTTCCCAATTATAGGGGAAGAGGAAGAGGCCAAGATTTGGTTTTGGTCCAGCAAGGAAGCAGAAGGCTTATAGCCTTGGATATTACTTCTAGTAGTTCAAATAATAACACGGGAATCCAAATAAGTCCCAATGATCCAACATATGAAAAGATCATGGCTATTATAAAAGCCCAAGAAGAAGAACAGACTATGATAAAAGCCCAAGAAGAGGCCTCAAAGGCTCCCTCTTATGCGCATATAGCACAAGATGATGATGAAGAGTCATGGGTTATATCCGATAGACAGAAGAAAATAATTCTTTTAAACCAAGAAGATAAAAAGTTTTTTGATGATCCTTGGTGTTTGATGCAAAAGTATTTAGAACCAGCATCATATGATGCTACTTCTTATAAACCAAGGCAATATTATGAAACCATTATACAAGTTTCTGAGTCTGCTGAATTAAGACATTTTTATCCAGCAGATAAAATTAAAAGTTCATTCAATTTTAGCAAGATTTTTATAAAACATCTTTTATCTCCTCAAAAATGGGGATTAAGTACTTTAAATGAAAAAGAATTTATAAATCCTAACAGACAAACTTATAAATACAATTATTGGGATTATATTTAAAGTTTTGAGAAATGTTTATTTTATGAAAATCCCAGTAAAAAACACTCATGGTTCATAAAAGTGAGTGAAAAGATTCATAAGGATAGGATCCCAAGCTGGTTCCAAAAATGGTTCATTTTATATGGTCCATCGGTCCAGATTCTGCCAGAACCATTCAAAGGTCTTTACCAAGAGTGGGTAGCAGTCTCTCCGGATCTCATAGAAGCCGAGTATAATAAAACTTGGTTTGAGGGTATAGCCTCAATGTATTTTTTTCATATATTTTTCCATACCCTGGATTTGGAGATGGAAACCAACAACAGGTCATACCCTGAGAGATAATATTCCCTGTCTCAAAAGAACATCTTATACAAAGTTCTGGTAAAAAATGACAAGAGTTAATAACTCTACGAAAGAATTGGAAGGTCAAGACACAATAAATTTGATCACCAATAAAACTGAGTATTATAAAACTCAAATTGTTAAAAGACAACAAAGACAGTTGCCAAGTCCTTTTGAACAAATGACAAGAAGGATTCAAGATAAGCAGGCAGTTTCAGGAGTCTCAAAGGCTGACATGCTGGAGTTATACAAAGAAGAAATGAAGGAGTTAAAAAAGTTTTTTGAATCAACCACTGAAAGCTCCTCCAAAGCAATGTCAATCTCATCTACCAGTCAAGAAGATGAGAACAACTGTTTCTCATGTTTAGCAGGAGAATCTCAACCAATAGAAGAAATTCCAGAAATACGTCTGGATGATGATCTTGAAGCATACCTTCAAACGGTGGTAGAAGAATTTACCCCAAACAAAGAATCCGAGGAAAAGAAAAAAGAAAAATAATTGAGTTGATATATATATATATATAGGGAGAAGATCATGCGAGAACCACCTCTTATTGCGAGAACCGCGAGAACCAATGTGAACACACCAAAAATGCCTAAAAATAGCTAAAAATCACACAAAAATTTTTTTTTTGATTTTTTTAATATTTTTTAGGTTAAAATCGCTACTTTTCGCACCAAAAAAAAAAAAAAAAAATGTTTTTTTTTAATTTTTGTTTTTTTTTTAAAAAAAATTTTTTTTTTTTTGGTGCGAAAAGTAGCGATTTTAACCTAAAAAATATTAAAAAAATCAAAAAAAAAATTTTGGATTTTTTTTTTGATTTTTTTAGATTTTTTTTAGATTTTTTTAGGTTTTTGGGGGGTTTAGTTTTTAGCATTTTAGCTTGGGGGGGGGGGGGGTTTAGGTTTTTGGGGGGTGGGGGAGGGGGGTTTAGGTTTTTTTTTTGGGGGGGGGGGGGTGGGGTTAGGTTTTTTTAGCTTGGGGGGGGTTAGGTTTTTTGGGGGGGGGGGGGGTGGGGGGTTTAGGTTTTTGGGTGGGGGGGTGGGGGTTAGGTTTTTTTAGGGTTTTTTTAGGTTTTTTTAGCTATTTTAGGTTGTGTTCACATTGGTTCTCAAGGTTCTCACAATAAGGGTGGTTCTCGCATGAGCCCCTCCCTATATATATATATAGTGTAAGGTTCATTGGAGAACACTAAAAAAGTGGGGAACCGGGGAACACTCTTAAAATTTTAACTTAACATGTTAAAAATTAATTTTTTAAACATCTTTTTCGACGCTTCTTCTTATATATACTTGTAGAAGCATTTTTAATAAAAAAAATCAAAAACTAAAAATATTAAAAAAAACAATTAAAAAAAGGCTAAAAATTGTTTTTTTAGAAAAAATATTTTTTTACTCGACTAGATTCTCCTCCTTTTTATAAAGAAAAGCGCTGAAAAATTTTTAAAAAAAAATATTTTTAACATGTTAAGTTAATTCTATAAGATAAAACTGTTTTTTAAACATTTTTTTATATTTTTAGTTTTTTATTTTTTTTATCAAAAATGTTTCTACTTGTATTTATAAGAAAAAGCGCCGAAAAAAATTAGAAAAATATTTTTTTAACATGTTAAGTATAATTTTTAAAAGTGTTCCCCCGTTCCCCACTTTTTTAGTGTTCCCCAATGAACCCTCCCCTATATATATATATATATATATATATATATAGGGTAGGGTTCCAGCGTGAACAACCTCCTAAGAGTGAACTGCGTGAACAGATATGGACCCTTGATTTCCTTTTTAGTTGTTAAGGGTAGGATTGTAATTATATAAAAAATTAGATTTAAATCATTATTTTAATAATTGAATTAAGTTACATTTTACCTAATTTAAATTCATTATCCATATTATGTTTATTTATTAATAAGATAATTATCAAAACAAACAATAAATCACCATATTTCAATTTTAATTTTTATTTCAGATTTCATCACCAGAATTCAAATTTTGATTTTTAAGATCTACGTAACCTTCATATTTCAACGGTATACACATGTGTACTTGGATATAAATAGAACAGTACACATGTGTACTCAGCATCGTACATATGTGTACAGTAATTCACAGGTGTACATCAACATTCAATACAAAAAAAAAAATTATGAGATATCACAAAAACACACGATATACACATGTGTACATCGCATTAAAAAGAGGGCAAAATCAGAATACACATGTGTACATCACATTTAAACAAATAATTATTTTAATAATTAAATTTAAGTTACATCTTTCCTAATCCTTGATTTGATTTGTGAGAGATTTATGCAATCAATTTAAGAGGATAATTGATTACTTGATTTGTGAGAGATTTATGCAATCAATTTAAGATTAAAATTACACATGTACCCTTTTTGTATTTAATTAAATGAAAAAAATTAATCAAATAATTACCATCATGCCACTCACTTTAATCTCAAGATCATAAAAATCAAGGGCCCAGATCAGTTCACGCAGTTCACTCTTGGGATTTTGTTCACGTTTGAACCTAATCCTATATATATATAGAGGCCGGTTATCATACAAATCCTCTAATCGTACATTATGTACGCGTCGTCTACAACCGTCGGATCATCTTCCTTAAACAACGCCTTTTTCTATTAAATTTATCAACATAGGATTCATAAAAAAGAAACCGCCAAGGTTAAAAACGTCAAATTTAAGATCAAAACACCTGATAACGGCAAACAAAATCTCAAAAATCATAACGAAAGATCCTAAATCAAAACCAAAGACGAAATTATAACAATTAACAAAAAATCGATCGATTCTTATTCACCAAATCTATCGATTCCTATTCATCAAATTCTTTTGATAAAATGAACTTCTGATAAATTTAGAAATTCTGTATGCACTAACTATCGAAGAAGATGATGCAGTTTGACAAATCATGTGCGAAAACGTCCACAATACAAATGCGAATTCGGTATAAAAATGAACTCTTTGACATTTCATATAGTTTGCGAATTTCATGTGATGCATATGCGATATCAGTAAAAAATTAAGAATTATTTGAGATTTCATATAGTTTGCGAATTTCAGGATAATGCACATGCGTTTTCAAACACTTACAAAATCTCTTCATATAGTTTGCGATTTTAGATAAATTACACATGCGATATCATAGAAAATGATATTTAAATGTATGTTTCTTACAGTTTGCGAATTACTTTCAAATCAAGTGCGATTTCGAATAAGGAAGAGTGCAAAAAAAAACTTAAAAAAAAAATACTTTGTAATAAAAAATACAAAAAAAAAAAACTACCAATCTTAAAAACTAAAAATGATATTATTTTATATACAAAAACTTAATTTATTAACGATGTGACTATAATTTGACATGTAATGATGAGTTTTACAATGAATACTACTGAACTTACCACCCTACCTATATAATAAATTTACTATATTAATATAAAAAACCTTGATAACTACCTTCCATATTAAGACATAGAAGACCAAATAAAACACACACAAAAACACAGACAACAAAAATGGCATCTGAAGATATAGAAAAAATCAAAACCATTGCAATCAAAGAGCTATTTTCAAGCACTGATGTCACCTCTTCTCATCTGATTCTTGATGTGCAGGGCAAAATCCTTGAACAAATCAAGAACAATCAAGAAGTATGGGAAAAGCTACTTCAAGAACCACCATCAACATTCAGAGACAGAGCTTTGGATCACCTAAAGGAGCAATCTCGATCTGATGACTTGGCCTTCTCTTTCCTAACAGATGCTCTGAACACTGTGAAGGAGAAGATGAAGTTCAGCTCTTCTGCACGTGACAAAATCATTCTCTTCAAGTAACTAATTTATATTTTTAATCCTTTTGTGGTTGTGGCTGTGTTAGACAATAACTATTATTTTGGATATATGTTTTGAACAAATCTTATGCTTTAATATAATTTAAAATACAATATAACTCAAAATCGCATGTATTAGACGAGAAATCGCATGTGAAAAATCATATAAAGTATATATAAACTGATGCATATAAAATCGCATGTTTATACTACTAAAATCGCATGTGAAAAAATGATATACATAAATGAATTTAAAATCGCATGTGTTCCGTGTAAATTCGCATTTACATTTAAAAACCATTACTCATCCTCGTTATCTTCATCTCCAGACACCTCTTCCCACTGATCTTCATCGGATCCATCATCACTAATGTAATCTTCAAAGTCATCTTCCTCTTCGTCGTCTTCACCCTCATTGTCTTTGTCTCTCAAACCATCTTCAATCTGGACACCCTTCTTCTTCTTTTTTTGTTGTTTACCTTGTTGTTTGCCTTTCAGCTCCTCGCAAGTCCGAATGTCATGACCTTTTTCATTGCATACACTACATGTCCTTGACCTTTTCCCTTTGCGGCTGATCATTTGTTCCTTCTTAGATAAAATCCTTCTATGCGAGCCGCGGCCTTTGTTTCTTATACCAGCCGGCACACGAACAGTAGGGGGCATTAGTTACTGGTTGTTGATAACCAATCAACTTTGAAAATCGGTCAAATTTTGGATCAAGTTGCTTGGTTATTCGACTCTGATCAACTCTCTCTTTAAGCTGCATCATTTGATCCCTCACTAAAACAAGTTGATCAAGGTCGGAAATCAAATTACTAACCAAATACTCCCCTGTATGAATGATTTCACGAGCAATCCGTTTAGCCTTGTGTTGCACATCCTTGCCACCCACATTTAAATTGTACTTCACATTCAACTCATTCGGCACCACATCCTTCGTCCATCTCTTCATAACATATTTGTTTGGTATTTCTTTAACACCAAACATCTTGAAAAGAAAATAGATGTGTTTGCATAGCAGCCCATACTGCTCAAAACGCAAACAGCTACACTGTGCAGTTACATCATTTTCAAGATTCTTGAACCACACCTAGCAAAAAATAACCAAAAAAAAAAATAAAAAAAGATTTAAAATCGCATGTATAAAGATAATAATTTCGCATGTTTAAATAATCATGTAATTAATTAAAATTAATATCGCATGTGGAACATAACAATTTCGCAATTCTAAAAAGTTAATGTAAAGTAAATAAACTAAAATCGCATATGTAATGTAAAGAATTCGCATATCTAAAAAAAATGAAAAATACCTCCAATAAACCATCACCATGTGCTGTAAAGTCCTTCAATAATATTCTGATACGTGGACCTTCAACTTTGGTGTCCATCGGCAAACATTCGGAGATTGTTCCATGAATCTCTGATTGCTGATCAAAAAATATAGACCTGGTGTAGATCTTAGCAGCATCTTTTTCCAATGTAGTTTGACTCCAATCAGCTGGCTCGGTATATCTTGAAATATGATCATTTTTTCTATGATTGAACCTTTGAACATCCATTGCCCCATCAAAATGATTCATAAACTCTACGAGTGTGAGTTGTGAATTAGCAACCTGACAAAAAAAATGGTTCTCACTCTCTGATCTTGAAGTTGTTCTCATAAGACCTGACATTGGCTCATGCCGGTAAAAAGCCGGAATCCACATGGATCTCATCCCAAACATATCATCAATCCATTTGTTTTCAGTAAGACCAAACTCAATCATCACCAACTTCCACTGTCTCTCGAATTCTTCGGGCTCAATCAAATCGGTCCAAACAATGTCGCACATTCTCATTTTAAACTCGTCATTATTGCACAACTCGTGCCCAACCTTTAACAATAAATGCATTTTATATCAGTCTATTACAAAAAACTATAATAATAAAAAATAACACCAACAAAAACACAAAAATGTTACATGCTCTACCTTATCTGCCACTTTTTTCATAATGTGCCACATACACAATCTGTGTCTGCTACTAGGGAAAACCTCCTCAATAGCCTGTTTCATAGCAGGGTCTTGATCCGTCACTACAACATTAGGCTGCCGACCAAATGACTTTAAAAATGAATTTAGAAGCCATTTATATGATTCAATACTCTCTGATGCCAACAACCCAGCTGAGAGTGTTACATTCCGACAATGGTTGTCAATGCCTGTGAACGGAACAAACACCATCTTGTACCTAAACAACAAATGCGAAATCACATTTATTATATGCGAAATAATGAAAATCAAATGCGAAACCAGGGGAAAAAGGGCATGCGATATATTCAACACAACTCTGTTGTCTACACTTGCGATATTGAACCCTCATTAGCAGACAAAACATGCGAAAAAGCAGTAACAAAACATGTTTGTCTTTTGAAAAAAGTTACCTGTTTGTCTTGAAGGTTGCATCGAACGATATCACATCGCCAAATTCCATATAGTTAAGCTTGCATAAACCATCAGCCCAGAACTACCCAGTTAAACGTTTGCCATCATCAACAGAGTATTCAAACGAATAATCAGCTAAATATTCTTTTTTGTCAGTCATCCTATTTATAACCATGTCAGCGTCATACTCTCCTATATAGCTATTTATTCGCTTCCTAAAGTTTTTGCAATCATCAACTGTGGAGCCAACGTTCTCGAAACCACCATAACGTTTCCTCATTATATGGAAAGCTTTGACATGACCAAGGTTTAAAGTGCCTAGTTCCCATACCATCTCCTCCTGGACATCTGACAATTGTCTGTAAGCTGGGAGCATGTGAATGTCATTTTCACAAACAAACTTATGGTTATGACCATCAACAAATCTCTTGACTGTATATAATCTACCGTCCACAGTGCAAATCATAAGTTGAGCTTTGCATCCGGTCCTAATAGTCCCCCTTTTCCTTGTTTTGAATTGCTTTTTTGACTTGGAATTATCATCAATACACACAGGCTTATGTCCCCCTTTAGAACAAACCAAATACTTAGTTTTGATTATACCACCGCTGTATACTTCGCCACCTTTCCGAATAGAAAAACCAGCTAACTTAGCATATGATTGATAAAACGCATAAGCTTGTTCAATGGAGGTAAATTGCATTCCAACAACAGGTGTAGCTGATGCCTGAACCTCCGGAGTGTAAACACTTTCATCTACATGAATCAAAATAAAAAACATAAAAAAGTCATATAAACCACATGCGAATTATCTGATC
The DNA here is from genome assembly GCA_030545235.1 of Helianthus tuberosus. NCBI lineage: Eukaryota > Viridiplantae > Streptophyta > Magnoliopsida > Asterales > Asteraceae > Helianthus > Helianthus tuberosus. Next base: position 7,177,767 of record CM060434.1, on the reverse strand, counting down.
AATACATGCGAAATGATGATATTGATTAATTGAATTACATGTGCGATTTATTACATAATCAAATGCGAAATTACAAAAAAAACAAACCAAATGCGAATTGTAGAGAGTAATAACATGCGAAGTTAACATGTTGTTCTCAAAAAAAATACAAAAGTGAAATCAAACATTCAAACTACAAAAACATCTACAACAATGCTACGATTAAACAAAAAACAATTATACGAACAATTTAGATATCTGAATTAACATAATTACCAATAGAAATCTCGTTTGCAGCACTTGAACTTGAACCTGGAATTGGAATTGGATTTGCAGGTCGCGGATTTAAAACATCCTCAATCGAAACTCTCTGATAAGCAGATAATTGAGCATGATCACCAATCGGTCGATTTTCTTCAAAAACATCTTCTGTTCGTCCAGTGCTACTCTGTGGATCCATCGAAAAAAGACAAATTCAATTAAACCCTAACACGTACGACCGAAAACTGCAAATTGTGAATTATGGAAAATTTGAAACTGATTTGAATAATAATTACCGGGATATCAGTGTAACGAACTTCTCGCTGAATGAACGAAGAGACGAATTTGCCCTCTGATGGTTATGTTAATTGTCTGATTTAACCTTCTTAAACCCAACTGAATCAGGACACGTGTACGGCTCACAATATAGCGTACATAATGTAGGATAACCATATTTGTACCATACTCTTTACCTATATATATATATATATATATATAGTGTGAGGTTCATTGGGGAACACTAAAAAAGTGGGGAACCGGGGAACACTCTTAAAAATTTAACTTAACATGTTAAAAATTAATTTTTTAAACATCTTTTTCGGCGCTTCTCCTTATATATACTTGTAGAAGCATTTTTAATAAAAAAAATCAAAAACTAAAAATATTAAAAAAACAATTAAAAACAGGCTAAAATTTTTTTTTTTAGAAAAATTATTTTTTTACTCGACTAGTTTCTCTTCCTTTTTATAAAGAAAAGCGCTGAAAAAGTTTTTAAAAAAAATTATTTTTAACATGTTAAGTTAATTCTATAAGATATAACTGTTTTTTAAACATTTTTTTATATTTTTAGTTTTTGATTTTTTTATCAAAAATGTTTCTACTTGTATTTATAAGAAAAAGCGCCGAAAAAAATTTAGAAAAATATTTTTTTTAACATGTTAAGTATAATTTTTAAAAGTGTTCTCCCGTTCCTCACTTTTTTAGTGTTCCCCAATGAACCTTCCCCTATATATATATATATATATATATATATATATATATATATATATATATATATATAGCTTTAAGTTGAGCTTCTTCTGCAACTGGCTGATCGGGTGGACTTTTGTTTCACTTACAGACAGACCGAAAGAGGCTTGCTCAGGAAGGGAAAAGAATGCCTTAAAGAAAACTCCCACTTAATGACCTGCATCGTCTATTCTCGCTCGACCACTTGTGTACGTAAAGTATACGTGTACGTGACAGACGGAAATCTACTCCCTTATAATTAGCAAACTTTGTGATTAGTGTCTCACTTTTTGATTTTTTTTTTTTTTTTGTCTTTTGTCCCTTTTATCTTTTTTATGTTTTTTAATTCTTTCATCTCTCAACTTTTAGCTTTGAAATTAATAATCCCTTACCTTTCAACATTTTGTAAGCGAGTTCTACGTGTTTATAATTATGTACGTGTGGGCATAAATTTCTGTTGATTTACGTTTCAATATAATTTTTTCCGAGGGTCAAATAGAATATGTTTTTATGCTTATTATCATGTACGTTTTCAGTTGATTTACGATTTGACATAAATTTTATTTGTATTTTTTCGGAAATGAGTCGGTCAAATATAATACGTTTTCATGCTTATTTTTATGTACGCTTTTAATTGTTTTACGTTTTGACGTGAATTTTGTTCGGAAACAACCCTGGTTTAATATATTATGTTTTCTTTAAAATGTATAAATTCGAGTCACTTTACATTTCTACACTGCCGCAATGTGTCGTAGCATTCTTTAACTAAAAAAAACAATATTTTCTTACGTGCTTATTTTTATGCACGTGTCGTATAAATTCAAGTTGATTTACATTTAGACGTAAATTTTCATTACAGTTATATTTAAGATAGCGTTTACATTTCCATTTATAAGAAATTTAAAATCAATCCGTACCACTGTCCAATTCAAATTTAATTTATGGTTTTCAGTGGATGTAAACGTGTAGATATTGTTTTGAAGATATTTCTTTTGGTTGCCATACTAAACCAAAATAGATATGGACTGAAACCTCGTAACGTAACACACGGGTAATCTTACTAGTTATATACAAAATACAAGGCAAAATTTGTGTAATACCAAACACGGCCCGGTTAGGTGACCCGGGGTGGAAGCGTGATACACAAAGTTCACGCGTGAAAGTTTCCGAAACACCGCCGCCGCCCAGATAATTCACGCGTTGAGTTTGTAACGCGTTGAGTTTTTGACGCGTTGAAGAATGAAGAAGTAGCCGTTTTTTTGACCGTTGGGGGATGATTGTTGCTGCATTTGACCAACAACAACAGCAGCAAGACAGCAGCTCCGGCAACAACAACAACAACAGCAACAACAAAAGCTCCATTGTTGCTGATCTTCTGCGTGTCCACCGGAGAAACCATCGGCGTCGGAGCTCCGGCAACAACCTATTCTCGTCATTCGGTCCCCAATAGCAGGTATTCTTAGGTGATTGTGGGTCGATTTCACTGTGTGAGCGAAAGCCCCATATCAATTTAGGAGATTATAAGCTTATCTCCTTCAATTTTGTGTTAACTTCAACTAGGGTTCATGGTGATTATGTATGTGAATTTTTTTTCTTTTGAACGGCCATGAATATTTATTTGTGTTAATTTATAATTTAAAAAAATAAAAAATTAAAAAATTTGTGAGTGATGGAATTTGTACAAGTGATGACCATTTCCAGCAAAAAATGATGTGAGTGATGGAAATAATTGTTGATGTCATGGTAGAACCTGATTGGATGTTGTGAGTGATGGAATTGTTTGTGAGTTATACCATCCCTACCCCCTTATTGTTTCACTTGGCCATACCCGTTAACCGGGTTTACTTCAAGGCCCCAGGGCCGGCCCTGAGCAAGTGCAGGGTGAGCTACCGCTCAGGGCCAAAAACTTAAGGGGGCCCGTAAGTTTTTAAAATACTTTTTTATATATATATTATCTATATATTTAATCTTATATAAAAGTTTGGCAGTAGTTTATGTTTAGCTTGGTGGTACGCGCTCAATTTGTTTACAGTCTTTGCGCAGGTTCGATCCCGTCTGCAGCGATTCATTTTCAGTTTTGGTTTTAACTCTTTTGCCAACTTTGTTTTTCTGGGTCAGGCCCAATATTTTAACATTTTTGCTGATTTGCTGTTTTTTGTTTTCTACCTTTTCCACTTTCTTATTTTTAATTTTTGTTTTTTTTTATTTTGTTTTCTACTTTTTCCGCTTTCTTATTTTTAATTTTTGTTTTCTACATTTTCAACTTTCTTAATCAAATAGAACTTTTATTTCACAAAAACCTAAACCAAGTGCTACTATATTCAGCTTAATTATCTTTAATCAACAAAACCTGAATCAAAAGTCCTACTACATTCAGCTTGATTAACTTTAATAATAAGTTAAAAATTTGTATACATAGTTTATAAGAATTGAACGGGTTTTTGATAAATGTTGTTTCTTAGAAATCAAACAAGTAAAATTTCATTAATTTAGATATAACTTTTTTCTTTAAAATTTATTTTAATACTTGGAGTTGAAACTATTTTAAAAGACCCAAATTTAAACCCGAACTAAATAACCAATGGTAAAATGACCCACTCAGTTTTAAAAAGGCTCAAATTTCAAATAACCAAACCAAATTTCGATCATTTTGCTACACTACTTTTGTTTTTCTTTATTTTATAATAATTATCATTGTATTATGGGTTTTTATTTTTTATATATGTAACTAATGAGTTCATATTATAAGATGGGTAGGGCCCGAGTTTCTAATCTCGCACGGGGCCTAAAAATTTTTTAACGTTTTCGGAGACGGCCCTGCAAGGCCATACAAAAATCCTGATTAATCACTAACTAGTCCTATTCCCAAGCCCACTATGACACTACCCTTGCATGGTTGATTACACTTTACAGCACACAGAAACACGAGGACAAAAGAAAAAAGTATATATATTATACTAAAACATGACGCACTTAGTGACGTTTCAGACATAAAATAAGGGCTGGCTTCTATTCCAACAAGATAAATAAACGAATTTGCTTTAAAAAAGGTTGAAAACGACAAATTTTAGTTGATGATAAATACCATAAGACACAACATGCAACTTCATTAATTAATACTCGCCAAATATGGAGTCTCCCAGGTTAGTATTCCACGTTCTCATTTAAGCTTTTCACACTAGTTGTAATAACTTATTTCAATCCATACCAACCAGTACGTACCTTGTGCAGCACTGATAACAAGCCAAACTGCAAGTGCTCAGAAGGATGGAAATGCACCGTCACCAAAACCGAGCCATCCCAGGCTGGCAAACCATTCGCAAAATGTGGCGGCAGCGGTTGCACCTGTGTCACGTATATATGTTCTCTTTCTTATAATACCTACACTACACTTTGTTTATAAAACTAACTAAGAAACTCACTCTATATGGTCATGTTTCAGTGAGACAGCTTTGGTGCAACAGCCATTGGAGATCTCTGCAGCAGCCAAAGCATTCTGTGAGTGTGGTGAAGGTTGGTCTTGTGTTGTATCCAAAACCGAGGGCCCCCATGCTGGCACGAAATACTTTGAGTGCGGTGAAGGTTGCATCTGTGTCGTAGATGAATCAAACAATGTGAAGGTTGTATGCGCCTGAGTTGCATCATGTCCTTGAAATCTCACAGAGAACATACCACCTTGTTCGGTGGTTTCTGCTGTTAAGTTACTTTAAGATATTGTGTTTTGCCTAAAATAAGCATGTGAGATTTGTAATAAGCTACTATGTGTGTGTTGCATAATAAATGAAGTTTGTGTTTTGTTAATAATTTTTTTGCACGATCTTAGTTACTAGAAGCAAAACTAAATTGCTATCACTTGTTGGTGCTCAACATGGATCCACATCCACAGATAGGGTGCTCAACATGTGATTAAAAATATTCCTCAACTAAAATATTGAAAGGAACAAATAGATTAATAAAGATTAAAGAAAATAAAGTGATAAATTAACAAATTAATCATCAAATAAAATTAAAAACCAATTAAACGTTCTTTATTTTATTTGATAGATTAAAGCATTTTATTTATACCAATGGAGTGGTGGTCCTTTGACAAAAACGATATAAATAAAAAGAAATTTGTCGTTTAAAAAAAACCCATTTTATTTACAGATAAAACATATATTTTAAGAAGAGAAATTGAGGATACTGTTCATTGGCGTATACTTTCAAGTTTCCCACTATGATCATGTGTAGTGGTTTATGTTCGGACATTTTTCTTCATGTGGAGTTCACATCTGCGTAGTCATTTTTTAACCAAAAGATGTTGTAACGATTTTCATGCCCCTTCCATCATTACCCAATGATTAATTATTCTTACATTTTTATTTAACTATTTTAACAATATAAATGAAATTTGGAAAATAATTAATAAAAAAGATAAAGAAATTCATTAACATCAATCACTACAAGAAAAGTCACAATTAGCGACGACGCATGGCATTAGCGGCGACAACATTGTGTGTCGCTGCTAATGCCCTGTGGCGCGGCTAAAGGTGTCGCCGCTAATGGTGACGATCCGTGTGAGCCAGCAGCTGCTCATGGCCATTGATTAGGTGATGATCCAATGGTGGACATCTCTCCGGCTCTTCTTCTACATCTTAAACAAACACACACCTCCCCTTCATCCTACTCATACACATCACACGTTCCATTTCTCCAACCTTCGACTACACACCACCACCATCGTAAAGCTAACGACCATCAAGTTCCACCACCACCACCATCAAGCCGGACCACCACCACTGTAACCGTCAAGCCGGAACACCACCACTGTCACCGTCAAGCCGGACCACCACCACCACTGTTACCATCAAGCCGGAGCACCACCACTGTCACCGTCAAGCTAGAACACAACCCCTGTCACCGTCAAGCCGGACCACCGCCACCACTATCATCGTCAAGTCGGAACACCACCACTTTCACCGCCAAGCCGGACTACCTCCACTGTCAAGCTGCACCACCACAACCACCGTCAAGCTCTGACCACTAGCTAGTTTTTATCTCTTGTAAAACATATAGTGTTTATCTTAGAAATCATGTTATGTAAATCTGATTTTAGTGAGAAAATATGTAGTGTTCTGCTTCATTATCGACTTCTAGCAAGTTTAGTAACAAAATATTCATGTTTTGTTGGTATGAAAATTGATAAAGCCGTCTACGGTGAATTTTCAGGCTAATACTCATCAAGTTATTAGCGACGAAGTGGCGCTGCTAAAGGTCAACCACCAATAGCGGCGACATGGACCAATAGCAGCGACATGTAGTCAATAGCGTCCCATCAATAGCGGCGTTACAATAGCGATCTATATTATTAGCGGCGATAATTGTCGCCTCTATTTCCCGGTTTTCTTGTAGTGAATATAAATGAAATTTGGAAAATCTATATATATTCTAAAGTTTAGTTATATGTTCTATTTTAAAACCAAAATTTATGGTTGTTTTAAATGCATTATCCTATAAAAATCCTATTAATTGCATTTAATTTACATTAAATAAATAAGAGATAAGATAAAAAATAAAATAAAATAATTATATATCAATAATCATTAAAATTAATATCAATCAATAACACATTATACTAAATAATATATTATAGATAAAGGTAGATTAGTTTAAAGTTAACTTTGATCTTAATTTTTTTTAATAATTGGTTTAAAGATAATTATTCCAAACTTATGATTATTCTATAAAATGATCTTTGACAAGGTAACCATAAATTTAAATTTCGAAGTAACTAATATATTAAAAGTAGCTCAAATATAATTCGTAATAAAAACACAACAATATATTTTCAAAGAAAACATATAATAAAAAAATAGGTAAAGGGATCCAAATGATATCAAATATTAAGAACTTATCCATGATATTAGTATCAGAATTTAATAGATTAAGATAAAATTTAAACCGAAAGATCATAAGTATCATAAAAATATCATTAAATTAAAGTTAAAAAGTAAAGAAAAGAATTATTATTATTATAATATTAAAATAATAAAAATATTTAAAAAACTATATACATTATTAAAATATTAAAATTACTATTTGTACCGATACCAAACAAGACCGTACCGGTATTTTCGATACCAGTACCGGTTGACACCAAGCTTATCCCACCCCGTGATACTAAAAAATCATTAAATTAAAGTTAAACAGTAAAAAAAAGGAATTATTATTATAATATTAAAATAATAAAAGTATTAAAGTAACTATATATATATATATATATATATATATATATTCTAATATATTATTAACAAGATTTTGGCTAAATTAATTAGACTAGTTATGTACACAGCGCCGCGTTGCGGCATGGTCAACCAAAGCATTCTTGGTATGATAACATATACGTCAACTCATAACACGATCACGCTAAGCTGAATCATTCTTAATGTAATAACATGATATGCCAAATTTACTTTTAACAAACACGGAAATGCATTTCTGTCTCACCCGGCCATGGTTGAGAACTTCACCAACTTCAATGCCGGCTTCTTCCCACGTTTCTCTCCTCACAACCTCTTCCAAGTTGCTATGGAAATGAAGGAATACATAAGAATATAAAGCCAAATATGAATAAAACTTATTAACTACCACAATAGAATAACTTTCACTAAAACAACATAGTAACAAATGCATGTAATGTGATTACAAAACAATAATAATCTTAATGTTTAGGTTGTATTAGTTGAAAATACACTTGGGCCACTTTAGATCCGTTTGACCTCGTCGGCCCATTTGATTCATTTCCTCAATTACATTTTCTTATTTGACCCGTTTGAGATTAAAGCATAATAAAGAAGCCAAACCAGCTTATTTATAATGCCTGATTCTAAATTGTAATCAAGTGACACTTATGATCTATATCTGATCGAGTTATGAATATCGATAAAGTTTAAACAAACATTACCTCTTTAAATCACAGCCATGAGGTTGCCATCTCCAGTTTTGGTACATCAAATCAGGTCTTCCATGTTTTTGACAAGCCAATTGGTCAGACATGCATGGACAATCGGATTCATTATAAAGCGGAACCGAAACGTTGTCAAATACCCATCTGCCCGAAACACATTGCACGAATCTTTCGTGTTTTCTTGTTCAACAGACTGAAGCAAAGGTGATTTCAAATTAGATCTTCCATTGTACTTTAATGTAGAGTTGCAGGTGCTGAATCTATTCAAAGTCCCTGCCATTTTTAGAGATGAAAACTATTATCTAACACACAATAAGACAAATACTGGCTGATTAATTTAACACTAAACGGTTTAAAACCGAAGGGATATGGCCCCAAAATACAAATTTGCATTAATATCTCTCCCAAGATCAGTCAGATCAATAAACATACCAAACCAAAGATCCTAAAAACATACTAAATCAAAGAGGCCAAATTTACGATGTGCAAACATAAACCCTACGGAGCAATTATAAACAAAGAATCAACACAATCGTATTACAAACCTGCAGAAGCTTTCGAACCACTACGATTGAGGGAAGAAAATGTCTTCTTGACATCATTCCGAGTAGCGATATCATTTGGTGTCCGTCTTTCTTTCCGGTGGATTTCTTGGAACCGGCGTTCGTTGTAGAAGATGGTGCAAAAACATACTAAATCAAAGAGGCCAAATTTACGGCGTTCGCTACTTGGAATAATATCGCTACTCGGAATGGGCCAATATGACCTCAGCACCACAATATTACAAAGACCATTAAAAAGAAGTAATGAATACATAAGTACCTGTTTGTGATTACGAAGACCTTCATTATCAACCAATAATCATCCAACAATGTCTTATACTTGATACAAAATCTGTAAAACATCAAACGAATCGAATGATCAAAGGTTAAATCTTTACGTTAAGGAAATGCGAACCCTACCGATTAACCAAAACGACATCAAATTCGAGAAAATAATACTTGAAATTCGAGAAAGAATAATCGCGATGACCAGATCACCAGCATCAGCAGCTTTCACTATAGCTCAATGAAGAAGCTCTCACCCACATTCATCCAATCGAAATCCCACCAAAAAAATTTTGGTTTCAACACCTTGGATCATTCTGATCATGATTCTAACCAACAATCATGATAGAGTTCTTATGCTAATCACCTATTAATTGTTTTAAAAAATATGATTAAAGGAAGCAGGCCAAAACATGAGCTGGAAACAGGCTACACTCTATATTAGCAGTTTATCTAGTTCACATGAAACCCGAACCACTTTCATGACTCAATAATGATGAGCAAATGGTACCGGGTACCGGTACCGAATTTACCGAACCGGGTACATTTTCGATACCAATTCAGTACCGAATTTACCGAACCGGGTACATTTTCGATACCAATTCGGTACCGAATTTTGACATTTTCGGTACCGATTCGTTACCGTTATTAACCGTATTTTAAAATGACCCATCCTAACCCGAACCCATTCCCACACGGTCGAACCCGTCCATTATGCCAGGTATATTCATTAACTTATATTATTTCTTATGCTAATCACCTGTTAATTGTTTTAAAAAAGTGAAGCTTTATTGGATTTAATATTTCACAACAGGTACAGAATCTTGTTTGTGGAATTTTTTAGGAGGATTAGCAGTTTATCTAGTTCACATGAAACCCGAATCACTTTCACGACTCGATAAAAACAGGGAGGAGCAAATGGTACCGGGTACCAGTACCGAATTTACCGAACCGTGTACATTTTCGGTACCGGTTCGGTACCTACTTTTGACGTTTTCGGTACCGGTTCGTTACCGGTATTTACCGCCTTTTACCCTGAACCAAAGTGACTACTTTTTAAAATGACCCATCCTAACCCGAACCCATTCTTACACGGTCGAACCCGTCCATTATGGCAGGTATATTCATTAACTTATATTGTGTCATATGCTAATCACCTATTAATATTCACATAAAACATCATACCTTGCAGAATGGACAAGCTGGGTCAGAACGGATTGTGTTAAAAAAGTGAAGCTTTATTGGACTTAATATTTCACAGCAGGTACACAATCTATATAATTTCAACCGGACACACATCACACTAATTCCACCAGGCAGATTTTACCACAAACCATTTGAAAGTGGATCTTAATTAGTAATAACCACAAAACTTTATTAGGTCAGGAAGAACCCCCAAACTATTTTAGTGAAAGTTTGATTCTACTTTTGTGTAGCTATGAAGCTAGAAAAGATATGCAGGTTAAAACCCTAAATGACACGCAGTTAAAAAATATAGAGATTAAAACAAATGTGAGGAAGACATTTGTTTCTCTTTTAATCCTGTCGCGACCTCCAAATCCACATCTGACTGTTTACTCTGATACACCACCGGAGGTTCCACCGTTACGGCAGGCTCAAGATCGTAACTCACCGTCGGAATCTCATTTGCACCGGAAAACCCGGTGGATGCATCTTCACCATTGTCGACGCCGGAGAACCGACATAACCCCACCAACATGTACGGCGGACCCGTCTGTCATGTCGACGCCGGAGAGCCATGTTCGGCGCATCCACCGTGTCGAAGCCGGAGACTTCTCCGTCTCTGTCTCCCATCTGTTCTCCCCCTCTCTCTCTCTCTCCAGACTCTCATTCATCTAGTGTTTGGTGTTGAACAAAGAAGAAGAGGCGGTGGGCATTTGGATGCTGGCAAATGTATTTTTTTTAGCCATACACGTGGTTGTGTATAAAGGAAAACCCTAAAATACCCCTCAACTACTGTTCAAAACGTTGGAAATTTAATATAATAAGGATAATTATTATAAATAATAATAATAATTTACAAATAAAACAACACAATTTGCAACAAAGCAATGCATGAAACACCATATTAACATATAGTCCAGTACATTAATGCTATAACCTAATCTATACTATATTATAAAGCATTTCATAAGGATACCAACCAAATTTAAGTAATTACAATCTTTTATACTTATGGTACAACAACTTAATGATGTTAGTAAGGGGTGAAATGGTCTTTCTACATTAATATTAAAAAATAAAAAAATAATTAAATGAGAATATAATCACAATTAATTATAATTTTACAATAATAAGTTCGGTACTTAAATGCAATTAATAAACGAAACCTATTGGGATAAACCGCAAAAGCACTCCAAAGGTCCAATTTCAATCAATATGTAATAAATTTGATCGATTAAGGAATCTCCTATCATTGCTATAAATTCACCATTTCACTCAACATCAACTCCTTTGTCTACTATTGTGCGAGTTAGAGTCGAAAAGAAAGAGATAAGAAAGAGATAAGTTGATATGAAATTTATTTATCTTGGTGGAAAGGTGTGTTCTTTTATACCCATTTCAACATTTATTCGAAAAAACTTTGGTTTGTTTCTTAAAATATTCAAATGGGATAACAGTTTTCTTTTACATAATCTATGAGTTTATATTGATGTTTTATTATGTTTGTGGTGATTTAGTGTTTTTTTCAAATTATGATTTTATATTACATATAAAGTATACACACAGGTTATTGGATACAAAAAGACAGACACTTCATACTTCATCAAGGTACCCTTGCATGACTATAGTATCTGGAACCATTTACCAATGTATTGTTTAATTGTTCATAAATTTATAGTATTTTTCCTTTTTTGCAGCTTCATGCATATGGAGGTGTAAAAGGGTGGGTACGAGAAAAGTTATTCATTTGGAGATGACATTTATTTGGCCTATTGGTATTTCCTTTTTTAATTTCTACTTTACTATTTTTTTTAAACATATGATGCTTTTGTGTGATTTAATTGATACTATATATAGGCAATATAGATGCAGAGGAAATATTTGATGAGGTATTGTTTGACAGGATTGGGCAGCAAACTTTAAGGGCTCGGATGTTTTCAACCCGCGCAAAAGATTTAAATTGATTGCGTTTATCTATACTATCTTATAAAGCATTTCACAAGGGTTCCAACCAAATTTAAATAATTGCAACATATTATGGTTATAGTACAACAACTCAATGAAGTTAGTAAAGGGACAAATTAGTCTTTCTACATGAGTATAAATTGATAAATACAATTAAATTGATAACTTTATAAGTTAAGTATTGTTAAATACTTGATAAAGAATTAAATCATTTGACTTAGTTGAACATCATCACCTTCCTCATATTTACATTGCTTTTTCGTTTCAACTTCTCCGTAACCGATTACTTGATTGAATTTTATAATTAAGTCATTATTATTTGGTTTAGTAATTGCTAAACATCATACAAATAAGGTTACAACCTTTTTTGCAATTTTATCACATAGTTGATGAACATCATATGAAATAAAAAAAAAAAATAATAATAATAATAATAATAATTAAATATAAAAAAACTTAATCAACGTTATTATGAATTTAATTATAACTATAAATGGTTTTAAAACTTAAAAGATGCTAACCAATTAGAAACGAAAATTACTAAAAGGTAATTTCATGGGGTATTATTATCTATAATACCTAATAATTGCAACAATAATGATTAAATAATGAACTTAATTACAGATGGTTTAAAACTCAAAAGAATGCTCCTTGCATCTTACCTCAAGTCTCATGGAATAAGGTTCAAATGATAACCATTGAAGATCTTCATCGATTTGGCACACAATTCTCAGACATATATCTTCGATTGATCTCCTGCACAGGCTCTCCATCAGTCGGCAACTTCAATTGGAATCAAAATGGGTCATTTACTTGCTCCTTTAATTACACATCATCCTCCGACTCTCCAGCAACCTTTAAGTGCAATATTTATATCTCTAAGATGAAGATAATGTATGGTAATGAAGATTTGGAGCAGCAAGAGGTAAAAACAGCCCGAATTTTTCCTTTTATAAATTCGATTTGATTCGTGAGTGTTAGTGTGTGTGTTTATATTGATTAGGGTTTCATCAAATGCAATGTGAGGGTTTCCAATCGGTGTTTATACAAATAATATAGAACCCAATTTTTATGTATGTGTATGCAGTGTGTAGTATGGGGTCTTGCTTACCTCATTCAAGGAATAACAATGAAAGACAAGGGTCATTGATTTCGAAAAACTCCGCCCCTTTGTTCGCCTTCTTCCTGATTTTAAGTTACGGTGAGTCAATTTCCTTTTTTCTGATTCTAATCGATTAAGAACTATACGTGATTAACCAACGAATTGTGGTAAATTTTATGTTTCTATTGTAGTATTTGGATTGAATTGACTGTTGCAATTTAATAATCGTCAGTTATAGTTCGTTTTTTGAATATAGAGAAACACTGACTTATTTAAGGTGCTTGATTTGGGTGAATAGTAGCAATATAAACTGCTATTGTAATTTGGTGTGATATTCAATTCAGTATCAGCAACCTAATCAAATTGTTCCCTAAACATAGAGTAAATGTGTTCACCAGCAAGGTAATAATATGTACTAATTTTCAATTATCAGTGACTTCTAATAAAGAAATATAGCTATTAGGTTATGTCAAGGTAAGCATAGTTTATAAAGAATATGTTGCAGAATAAAGTTAATACAACATTTTAGTAATAAATAATAAACTGCTTTCTTATCTATAAAAGGGAACAAAACCTGCAATTTGACTTTTAGATGTCAAAACTGAATTTATATGTATATGTGTATGTAGTATAATATATATATTTAACATCTATTTTACACCATCTAAAACAATGAAAAAGAAAAAATAAAAATAAAAAAATTTGAAAACTGTGACGTCTTTTGAAGAGGGTTGAGAAACCACACGTCCATAGATTTGAAGTTTTGTGAGACCACATGTGGTGGGGCGCAAACCTCTCTCAAAGCGTCTTAAAAACGCGGGGGAACACTGTACCCTCGGGCGTTTTGGGCCTTTTTTGACTGGTAGTGCTACCACAAAGCGCCGAACGAGGAGTGGACTTTGGTCAAAATAACCATGGTCAAACGGCTAACTTTAAAAAAAACCGGTTTTTGTTTTAAAAATCTATACTATATTCGCACTTTCGTACCGTGTCACGCACTATCTATATCAGTCGTCGTTCCAGGAAAAAACAATAACTATTATGCATGTCGTGCATCGCACGGGTGTTCCCCCTAGTAATTAATAAAAACATAATGAAATTCATTAACATTAAAAGAAAATAAAAATTATAATAAAAACCCTCTTCTCGAACCCATTGTTAAAACATAAAACTATTAGACGTTAAATGTTGTTAGACCATAAATAAGCCTAGTAACTTTGAAACAAAATTTGGGCCAAAGCCTCATACATATTTAGGACTGTTTTGGTGGTTTTAATAAAAGGTTTAGTATGAAATACAAAGACTTCTAAAAATAAGAGGTCGTACAAAAAGTATGAAACAGACTTAAATTGGCCTCATTCAAGTGGCATTGTAACCGTCTCATCCAACTCTACGATGTGAGATTTTAGGCTTTTACTTTTGGATTTATAGGTTGTAGATTTTAGAATTTTTGTTTAATATAACTGTGTCTTTTATTTACCAACGTGTCTTTTCTATATTTGCGTTATTGTGTCTTTATTGCGAATCATTGTGTCTTTTTCTCGACATTGTCTTATATTTTTCGGTATTGTGTTATATTTTCAGCATTGTGTTATATTTTGTTCGCTATTGTGTCATCTTGTGTCATCCATTGTGTCTTTCCATACATTTTATTTTTATGAGCTTTTGTAGAATAACCTAACCCTTTAATATAATAAATAAATTGACATTTCGTCTTCATTATTGTTGCCAAAGCAGAAGTTGTGAGAGAAGAAACAAAGAGCATGGTTTGGTGAGAAATCTTTCAATTAAGTAAGAATTATGATAATGTTTTATGTCTATTTACGCTGTTGACATGGATATGCGCAACAGCATAGCCTCGTGAGGGGGGTGTCGTATGGCGTTTTGGGGCGTGAAAGGTGGGGTTCACGCCCCACCGCATATGGTCTAAAGTTTTGCTAACAAAAACATCTTCAACCTCCCTAGTCCCTACCATCACCGCCAGCCAGAATACAAATATAGTAACACAAAACCTTACCCTCTCTTCACCTTATCATTTCTCCCGACCACAATCTTAAGGAGTCAAGCAAGAAAAGACGATGAATTAAATATGCACTCCTTTAATTAAAAATTTGCTTGGCTGGGGGTCACCGACCTGCTAATTCCACCAATGTTCGCACATCCGGAAGTACTACACAGATCCGACGAGTTTACAAAGATCTAACGAGTTCAAAGGGATGATTTCAAAATATTACGGGGAGCGCTCGAGATTTTCACACTCATACAACACTATTTTTTAAGGGTGTCCCCTTTTTTAACCCACCCCCCCCCCCCGCGCGCGCGCGCTGTCTATAGGTCCGTCCATGCTCACAAGAAAGGTTATTCATATATTAATATTTGAAAATCAAGAACCCTATTTTGATTCATAGATTTATGATATTGTGCTTCTATTTTGCTATATCTGAGATATATACAGTAGGGAGAAGATCATTATAGGTATATGTTACACATGCAATGTAACACCCCATGTTTCCTTTAGTCAAAGTCAAGGTCAAGGTCAAGGTCAACGACCGATTGTACGAATTCGACTTATAGTAATTTATTTATTTTAATTGTATTATGTGGAGTAAGTGTTGTTAATTGCTAAAATCGATGTGTGTTAATCGCTATCTAATCAACTCGCGACTGTGAATTATAGGAAGTAACAATGCGATAAAGTTAACTAATCAAACTATGCTAATCAAATCGACATCGAATCGAATCGAAACCCGAATTACGCATTTGTGATATTATTATACGTGTGTGTGTGCCTTATGTGTTATTTGTGCGTGCTATAATTATATGTGTTGTGGAAATCAATCGAACTCAATCGAAACTCGAAACACAATCGAACTCGAACCCGAATCGAAATCGAAGTATGATACTTAGTGGAGAAGAGACTGCGCTCGATATGAGTAGTTAGGACTGAAAGTAATTTGACTAGGAAACCCTATCGTGTCGAGTCGCTCGCAATCGAAATCGAAACGTCAAAAATCATCGCGTCAAACAATCGAACCAAGTGCCATCCGGCCGGATAGCCATCCGACCGGATAGCCACCCGACCGGATAGCCACTATGACACAGGTCAGGTGTCATCCGACCGGATCGTCATCCGGGCGGTGAACCATCCGATCGGATAGCCCTTTCCTCTTTTGGAATCCTATAAATACCCATGTCATTGTCATCATTTCCATTTCTGGAAACTCTCTGTCCGAACCACTCGTGCTCCTCACCTTTTCTTCGATTTCTCTCAATCCAGGTAAGATCTCGTCCTAAATCTTGTACTTTCTTGATCTACACGCACTCCTACACCTTTCTATCTTTTAAATCTTAACTTTTAACCGTGAAATCACTAGATTTCGGGTGTTCTAGGGTGACGTCATCATATGTTCTTCAAGAACTTCATGTTTTGACTTCAATCCACCAAGAACAACCGAAATCTAACCGATTTCCACGCAAACATACAAAGATCTTGTAAGGATCTCGACACAAGAATGGTGAAAAAGGATTGAAAGATGGTTTCTAACTTTCTTTCAACTCTTTTACACTCATTACACGCAAAACCGATAGAATCGGACTCTGTTCTAGTCTCCTGCTCATCCTTAGTATTATACTAGTCCAAGATCTGGATTCTACTCATGAGACCGCCGCTTCCGAGTTAAACAAGAACAACCGTCTCGAGCCGGTAACTGTCCGAACTAGGGTGATTCCTGGTCGGTCTGGTCACTTGGTTCAAAACGGAGTTCCGTTGGTTAACACGTTGTCAGAACATCTCGATAAAACGACCAAAACGACCAAGTGTAAGACGAACGGAACAATCGGAACGGAATGCTGTCCGACCGGACTGCTGTCCGAACGGATAGGTTATCCGAACGGATTGTCATCCGAACGGATCACACTTGGGACCCACACTTGAACAACCTTATCTGAAGTTTCAGTATCGAACGAATTGCAATCCGATCGGACGACCATCTGATTGGATTACTCTTCGGATCATGAGATACTAAGACTTTAAAGACTTAAACAATTTTCAACATGTTCAGTAACAGGGTTGCCATCCGATCGGATCGGCATCCGATCGAACGACACTTCTGTTATGAACTTGCTTTCAATAAGTAACCTCATCACTAAGTCGCCGCCCGACCGGACCACTGTCCGACCGGATGACCATCCGAACGGATAGCCATCCGCACGACTAGCCATCCGATCGACCGACTTGATGGATAGAAATACTTCAATGCTCTCAAAATGCTACAACGAAAACTTCAAAAGTCAAACCATCATACACAAACACATCCTTCTTATAGGAAGAAACAATCCACTCGAATAGTCATCCGACCGGACAACCTGTCCGACCGGATGACCATCCGAACGAATTGTTATCCGCACGGATTGCTGTCCGATCGGATTACCACCCGATCGAACTACCATCCGACCCACTCACAATTCGTATTGTTTTACGCGTCACTTATCGTTATACAATCTAATCTATTCAGACTAATCTTACTCGCTAAGCGCTCCCTTCAATCCATCAACCGCTGTGAGTATACTCGATCCCTTTTTGCTTTAAGCACTTTTGGGTGTTACATACGTTACAAATATTCAAATCATATCAAACACACTACTCAATACTATTTGAACGCTAACCGTTAATGCATGTTATACGTGGCTTATGAATGCTTGTTTGTTATGTTTACACATGGAATGCTGTCTACCTGCCTTAGCAATGATAGTACTATAGTTTGGACTCAGCACCCGTTCACACGGGGGTTGTTAAGGACAATTACTTGCATGGATTACGGTGGTAATCATGTATTGCGAACTGCCTCAGGCAGTCAACCCGCAGTCATTGGTATCGATGGATCTATGTCGATAACTAACGTGCTTCATTTCACTATGTGTACGTGCTGGTTATGCGTAAACGAATTCGAACTCTATATGCTATCATCAAACTTGTATACTCACCTTTACATTATATGTATTGACTTTTATTTTAACGTATGTGACAGGTGCTTAGGATGCACACATGTTAGGATGTTGAAGCTAGAATAAAGCTCTAGAGCCCAACAAATAGTTGTCTGTAGTAAATGGATCAAGGGTCTCTAGAAGCAGATAAACAATTGCTCTATTTGAAATCTGAGTTGTCGGAACAGAATTTATTTGCCTAGATTTTTATCTGTAATAATTTGTTTACTGTTTGAGGCATGGTATGGGACATGTTATTTAAATTGAATAGTAATGATAATTGTTATGGAAACTTCTGGACAATCTGTTTCGCTCAGTGCCATGCCCCGATGATTCCGCCATCGGTTGGGGTGTGACAGATTGGTATCAGAGCCATAACTATAGGGAATTAGGCAAGACTCGACCTAGTCCGGGTCGATGTCTTAGAGACCTAGTCTATAGTTAGGAACCAATAGACCGACTTGTGCATAACCAGTAAGGATTATGTAAGAGCTTATTTACTCGCTATTCTCGCTTATGCTACACTATCACTACACTCGAATTAACAGCTATAAATAGGCGATAAAGTCGAGATTAGGTGTGAAAACCACAAACTCCCGACTAAATTGCTTGAATCAATGCTGTTTTATCAACTTATCAATGATTTCTTCCTTCTTTTTCAATAACGAACGCTTGTTCAACGCGGGAATTATACCAAGTCAGGAGTGAAATCCGTATTTTGATGAATAATCTCCTCTATTTTATCAAAAACAGGGACGAAGTTGTCGAGCCAGGGGTGAAACCCTAACCGTGACCACTTGTTCCGCACATTTTACAAAACTCCCACCAAAGTCTCGACGGACTCCAACGACCTGAAGTCACGACATGACTAACGGGATGTGTGCCAAACGCCCAAGAATCGAGGCAAGGACACAGTCCTGAAAGTCAAACGTAGACGACAAGTCTTGTGAATAGTTGAATCGCTTTGGTTAGTCGAAGTCTACTAGCCGCAGAACATCTATTTATCGATTTCTATGTGTTTCGATTCTGAATCGCAACTGCTGACTCTGATAATTCGTTGATTTTATGTTTTTAGGTATATGTTTACCTGTTTACGTTTTGGAGATTTACTCGATTTTTGCTTTCTCTTCGATCGACACGCACGACTTGCACTGCATTTCTATCTCAAACGTCAACAAATCGCTGAATTATGGACGACTTTATGCTATAATATACGCTTATACTACGCTATTCTCGAACAATCGCAGACTTTGAATGATAGGTTTCGGTGTTCTGAGGCAGTCAGAATGCTATACATGTCTCTATATGCTCCTATGTGCCTCTTGTGTTGAAATGTTTCTGTGATTCCGTGCTTATGTGTTAATGTGATTCTGTGCTCTACGTGCTTATGTGTTTATGTGATTTTGTGTTCTACGTGGTTATGTGTCTATGTGTTATAAGAATATGCGTGTTCCTGAGGTTTAGTTGTAGTAGACGTGTGAGGTGAGATTCGAATAATTTGTGTTGAGTCCTGTGACGATGTCTGTTGCAGACAATGTCGTCTGGATCCCGTCATCCCTCACTTTCTCGTCAAGAAAAGAGAGACAAACGCCTTGCTGCCATCATCGCTAAAAGTGTAGCAAAGGCCGTGAGTTATGTTTAAGAGAATGCCAGCAAATCGTCTGAGGAATCGAGAACCGAAGCTCCTAAAGCTACCGCTAAGGCCTTCAACTTCAAGCAATTCAAGTCGTGTAGGCCAAAAGAATTCACTGGCGAGGGAGGTCCTACTGCACTATTCCAATGGTTTGATTCCATTGAGGTCACTCTACGGCAGAGTGGTTGCCCCAATGACCTCCGAACTCTGAATGCTACCGGCGTTTTCCAGTCCCGTGCACTAGACTGGTGGACGGCCAAGAGGAACAAGCGAGGGAACGATGCAGCCTACGGTCTGTCGTGGGACGAGCTCAAGGAAGTTATGCTAGAGGAATTATGCCCTCCTCATAAACGTCAAAAGCTAGAAGATGAATTTTGGCACATACAGCAAAAGGATGGTGACAATGCTGGTCTCACTGCTCGTTTCAAACAGCTCAGCATTATCTGTCCCGACCACGTCAAGACTCCAGACATGGCGATCAAGAAGTACATCCGGGCCCTGCCCGACTGCGTTGCTGATTTCGTGCAAGCGGCTAAGACTACGACGATCGAAGAGACTTATCTACTGGCCGCTGAAATCAACGACAAGCGGGTTAAGGCTGGTGTCTGGGATAAGACTTCGAAGCATCTGCATCAACCTACCACCACCGCACCAACTACCGAACCCACCTCATCGAGCAACAAGAGGAAGAACAAGAGAAAGAACAGCTCCAGCAACAAGAACTGTGCGATCACTGCTGCACCAGTTCAAGCTGTACCAGCTCAACAACGCCAGGTGGCAGCGCCTGTGGCCAATGCACCCCTTGCTAAGCGTTCATACACTGGGCCACATCCGCTTTGCCCTACCTGTACCTACCACCACCCAACTGCCACCGCTTGCCGTTTCTGTGCCCGTTGCAATTTGTACGGTCACTTCACGACCAACTGCCGTGCTCAACAAGCTCCTGCTCATCAAGCTCTACTCACTGCCCCTCAGGGTCAACAAGCTCCTCCGGCACCCGCGGTCAATGCCAGAGCCTGTTTCGCGTGTGGCGACCCGAACCATTTCGCCAACGTGTGCACAAACCGGGTTGTGAAACAAGAGCCCCAGCAGCAGCAACAACCTCAGCAACAACAACACCAGCAGCAACAACAAGCAGCACGTGCCCGAACTTTCAACATCAACGTGCGCCAAGCCCAAGCCGAAAACAACGTGGTTAATGGTACGTTCCTTGTGAATGGTATTTATGCATCATGTTTGTTTGATACTGGAGCCGATAATTTCTTTGAGTCGTTCGAATTCGAGAAGCTCCTTAGTCGTAAACGCTCCAAACTCTCTTCGACGTTCGATGTAGAAGTCGCCACTGGAAGAACTGTCGCCGTTAATTACGTTATCCGTGATTGGACTCTTGAACTCAACAATCACATTTTTCCAATCAACCTTATTCTGATGCGACTCGGAAGTTTCGACGTCATAGTAGGCATGGACTTTCTTCGTGAAAACCATGCTGAAGTAGTGTGCTTCGACAAGATGATTCGATTCTCACTCGCGAATGGTGATTTATTGTGTGTATACGGTGAAACTGCCTCAAAAGGGCTCAAGCTCATATCATGTGTCCAAGTTAGCAAGTATCTCCGTAAGGAATACAGAGCTTTGTTGGCTAACATAGTAGTAGCAGAGAAGGAAAAGAAAGAGAAGAAGGAAGTGAAAGACGTTCATGTGGTTCGTGAATTTCCTCAGGTGTTCCCTGATGATCTCCCAGGTTTGCCACCAAGTCGTGATATTGACTTTCGTATCGACCTCATTCCTGGAGCCAATCCTGTTGCCAAAGCCCCTTATCGACTCGCGCCGTCCGAAATGCGTGAACTCTCAAACCAACTCCAGGAATTACTTGAGAAAGGCTTCATTCGCCCGAGCACCTCTCCATGGGGCGCTCCAGCCCTTTTCGTCAAAAAGAAGGATGGGTCGTTCAAGATGTGCATCGACTATCGGGAATTGAATAAGTTAACTATCAAGAACCGCTATCCCCTACCCCGCATTGACGACTTGTTCGATCAGCTACAAGAGGAGGATATACCCAAAACCGCATTTCGCACCCGATACGGCCATTACGAATTCGTAGTTATGCCTTTTGGTCTAACCAACACACCCGCGGTCTTCATGGATCTTATGAATCGTGTGTGTAAACCATATCTCGACCGTTTCGTCATCGTGTTCATCGACGATGTCTTGATCTATTCCAAGTCGAAGGACGAACATGCGCAACATCTACGTTTGGTTCTCGAGTTGCTCCAGGGGAATCGACTCTATGCCAAATTCTCCAAGTGCAAATTTTGGCTGGGGGAAGTTCAGTTTCTGGGCCACATTGTCAATAGTCAGGGTATTCACGTCGATCCTGCGAAGATTGAAGCAGTTAAGAGCTGGATTACACCTAAGAACCCGTCTGAAGTCCGTTCTTTCCTCGGACTAGCGGGCTATTATCGACGATTTATCGAAGGATTCTCGAAGATTGCTGTGCCGCTTACCGCTCTCACGCATAAAGATCAGCCTTTTGTTTGGGGAACCAAACAAGAGACTGCCTTCCAAACCCTCAAGTATAAGCTTTGCAATGCTCCCGTTCTCACTCTACCCGACGGAAACGACGATTTCATTGTCTACTATGATGCTTCCAACCTTGGTCTCGGTTGTGTCCTCATGCAACGGAGCAAGGTTATAGCTTACGCGTCTCGTCAGCTCAAAATCCACGAGAAGAACTATACAACCCATGATCTCGAGCTAGGCGCGGTTGTTCTTGCATTAAAGATTTGGCGACACTACCTGTATGGTACCAAGCGTACGATCTTCACCGATCATAGGAGCCTACAACATATCTTTAATCAGAAGGAACTTAATATGCGTCAACGCCGATGGGTAGAACTTCTCAAAGATTACGACTGTGAGATCCGTTATCACCCAGGCAAGGAGAATGTTGTTGCCGACGCACTCAGCAGACGGAGTTATCTGCTTAGCACTCGTAATGTTCAAGCCCAACACGATCTCGAAACCCTCATTCGTGAAGCCCAGCATGCGTGTTTTAATGAACGCACGCTGAAGAGGAAACAAATCTACCACGATGGAGCCCAGCTTGTGAGCAAGCCCAATGGGATATTCCACTTTCTGGACCGAATTTGGATCCCTAAACGGACTGATTTGCGACAGATCCTGATGGACGAAGCCCATAAATCCCGGTGCCGGTAAAATGTACCAGGGCCTTCGTTACAAGTACTGTGGCTGGGTATGAAAAGGGATATTGCTCTCTATGTTGGAAAATGCCTAACCTGTGCAAGAGTCAAGGCTGAACATCAAAGACCCTCTGGCTTACTCGAACAACCACCAATTCCTATGTGGAAGTGGGAAAGTATAGCTATGGATTTCATAACGAAGCTTCCGCACACGTCATCAGGCCACGACAGCATATGGGTTGTTGTTGACCGTTTGACTAAATCAGCTCACTTTCTGCCGATACGAGAAGACTACAAGGTAGAACGATTAGCCCGAATCTACACCGACGAGATCATTTGTAATCATGGGACGCCTCATGACATCATCTCTAATCGTGATGCTCGGTTTACTCGCGACTATGGGAAACGTTTCAAAAGGCTCTTGGTACATCGCTTAATCTAAGTACCGCCTTCCACCCTCAAACCGACGATCAGACTGAAAGAACGATTCGTACTCTTGAAGACATACTCCGTTCGTGTGTCATAGACTTTGGTGGTAATTGGGATAAATACCTGCCGTTAGTCGAATTCTCGTACAACAACAGTTATCATTCCAGCATACAGATGGCACCATTCGAGGATTTATGCGGAAGGAAATGTCGATCGCCTATTGTGTGGCAAGAGATCGGTCACTCGCAACTAACCGGTCCCGAGCTACTGCAAGAAACGACAGACAAAATTTTCCAAATCCGGGACAACCTAGTGAAAGCTCGGAATCGACAGAAAAGTTACGCCGATAGACGACGCAAGCCCCTTGAATTTGACGTTGGCGACTACGTACTCCTAAAGGTTTCACTTTAGAAGGGTGTGGTCAGATTCGGTAAGAAAGGGAAACTAGCGTGAATTATAGGAAGTAACAATGCGATAAAGTTAACTAATCAAACTATGCTAATCAAATCGACATCGAATCGAATCGAAACCCGAATTACGCATTTGTGATATTATTATACGTGTGTGTGTGTGCCTTATGTGTTATTTATGCGTGCTATAATTATATGTGTTGTGGAAATCAATCGAAACTCGAAACGCAATCGAACTCGAACCCGAATCGAAATTGAAGTATGATACTTAGGGGAGAAGAGACTGCGCTCGATATGAGTACTTAGGACTGAAAGTAATTTGACTAGGAAACCCTATCGTGTCGAGCCGCTCGCAATCGAAATCGAAATGTCAAAAATCATCGCGTCAAACAATCAACCAAGTGCCATCCGACCGGATAGCCACTATGACACAGGTCAGGTGTCATCCGACCAGGATGTCATCCGACCGGATCGTCATCCGGGCGGTGAACCATCCGATCGGATAGCCCTTTCCTCTTTTGGAATCCTATAAATACCCCTGTCATTGTCATCATTTCCATTTCTGGAAACTCTCTGTCCGAACCACTCGTGCTCCTCACCTTTTCTTCGATTTCTCTCAATCCAGGTAAGATCTCGTCCTAAATCTTGTACTTTCTTCATCTACACGCACTCCTACACCTTTCTATCTTTTAAATCTTAACTTTTAACCGTGAAATCACTAGATTTCGGGTGTTCTAAGGTGACGTCATCATATGTTCTTCAAGAACTTCATGTTTTGACTTCAATCCACCAAGAACAACCGAGATCTAACCGATTTCCATGCAAACATACAAAGATCTTGTAAAGATCTCGACACAAGAATGGTGAAAAAGGATTGAAAGATGGTTTCTAACTTTCCTTCAACTCTTTTACACTCATTACACGCAAAACCGATAGAATCGGACTCTGTTCTAGTCTCCTACTCATCCTTAGTGTTGTACTAGTCCAAGATCTGGATTCTACTCATGAGACCGCCGCTTCCGGGTTAAATAAGAGCAACCGTCTCGAGCCGGTAACTGGCCGAACTAGGGTGATTCCTGGTCGGTCTGGTCACTTGGTTCAAAACGGGGTTCCGTTGGTTAACACGTTGTCACAACGTCTCGATAAAACGACCAAAACGACCAAGTGTAAGACTAACGGAAGAATCGGAACGGAATGCTGTCCGACCGAACTGCTGTCCGAACGGATAGGTTATCCGAACAGATTGTCATCCGAACGGATCACACTTGAACAACCTTATCTGAAGTTTGAGTATCGAACGAATTGCAATCCGATCGGACGACCATCTGATTGGATTACTCTTCGGATCATGAGATACTAAGACTTTAAAGACTTAAACAATCTTCAACATATTCAGTAACAGGGTTGCCATCCGATCGGATCGGCATCCGATCGAACGACACTTCTGTTGTGAACTTGCTTTCAATAAGTAACCTCATCACTAAGTCGCCGCCCGACCGGACCACTGTCCGACCGGATGACCATCCGAACGGATTGCCATCCGCACGACTAGCCATCTGATCGACCGACTTGATGGATAGAAATACTTCAATGCTCTCAAAATGCTACAATGAAAACTTCAAAAGTCAAACCATTATACACAAACACATCCTTCTTATAGGAAGAAACAATCCACTCGAATAGTCATCCGACTGGACAACCTGTCCGACCGGATGACCATCCGAACGAATTGTTATCCGCACGGATTGTTGTCCGATCGAATTACCACCCGATTGAACTACCATCCGACCCACTCACAATTCGTATCATTTTACGCGTCACTTATCGTTATATAATCTAATCTATTCAGGCTAATCTTACTCGCTAAGCGCTCCCTTCAATCCATCAACCGCTGTGAGTATACTCGATCCCTTTTTGCTTTAAGCACTTTTGGGTGTTACATACGTTACAACTATTCAAATCACATCAAACGCACTACTCAATACTATTTTAACGCTAACCGTTAATGCATGTTATACGTGGCTTATGAATGCTTGTTTGTTATGTTTACACACGGAATGCTGTCTACCTGCTTTAGCAACGATAGTACTATAGTTTGGACTCAGCACCCATTCACACGGGGGTTGTTAAGGACAATTACTTGCATGGATTACGGTGGTAATCATGTATTGCGAACTGCCTCGGGCAGTCAACCCGCAGTCATTGGTATCGATGGATCTATGTCGATAACTAACGTGCTTCATTTCACTATGTGTACGTGCTGGTTATGCGTAAACGAATTCGAACTCTATATGCTATTATCAAACTTGTATGCTCACCTTTACATTATATGTATTGACTTTTATTTTAACGTATGTGACAGGTGCTTAGGATGCATACATGTTAGGATGTTGAAGCTAGAATAAAGCTTTAGAGCCCAACAAATAGTTGTCTGTAGTAAATGGATCAAGGGTCTCTAGAAGCAGATAAACAATTGCTCTATTTGAAATCTGAGTTGTCGGAACAGAATTTATTTGCCTAGATTTTTATCTGTAATAATTTGTTTACTGTTTGAGGCATGGTATGGGACATGTTATTTAAATTGAATAGTAATGATAATTGTTATGGAAACTTCTGGACAATCTGTTTCGCTCAGTGCCATGCCCCGATGATTCCGCCATCGGTTGGGGTATGACATGCAATTTAGCCTTAAGTTTTTGGGTTTTTTTTAACTTTTAGGGTTAGGTTTTTTAGAAGTGTATGTTTAGGGTTAGGGTTTTAGTTTACACATGCATATACATTATAATGAAAGTTATTTTATACATATACGTGTTACCTTTCATATTTGTGTTATATACGCAATCAATCTTTAAATACGTGTTTATACGCAAACCGAGACTTAAAATACACTTTAGATACCTAAAAACAAGTTAAAATACAAGAAAACGACATAAAATAACCTAGTTACCAAGTGCAGGGACTATAAATGAGCAAAACTAAAAGCTTTTCCACCTTCTTTCTCCTCCGATCACCTTCCACCCTTCTTTAGCCAATCATATTTCATTTTTTTCCACCTCCTTTCTCCTCCAATCACTTTCTACCTTCATTAACTCTCAAACCCTAGTCTTTCTCATACAAGCCTCCACCACCTTCTAAACACTTTCCACACACCTAATCTTTCTCAAGTTCTCAAATCCTCTCAAATATCTCAAAGCAAGGCATAAACAGTCAAGTGTTCCAAGTGAGTTTCCACTTACGTTTCTTCACATTTCTTCTTCTTTCTTCTTGTGAACTACTTGGATAACCTCTAGGAAGGTATCCACAAGTTTGCCTTGGCAAACTAAGGTGGAACCTCACCACATTTGAGGTCCAAAGTAGTATAAAAATTCTGCTTTGATGTATCTTTTTATTTCATGTAAATTTTACCTAAAACTTAGTGGAATCTTGTACCCACCATGCTCCCAACTAAGCCCATAGTTGGGGGTTTGTGTTGTGGTTGATTTCCACAGGAAACAAGGCTCAAAACCTTCATAAAATTCTGCCTAAAAAGTTCTAAGCGTTGAAACCATCCAAGCTTCCAACCTTCAATGTTGGAAGACATGTGTATGAGTAATGTGTGAACTATGGAAACCTTGGCTCTCCAAACTTATTTCACCAGCTCACTTGTATGTTTTGGTACAAAACAACTTCCATAAAGTGACAAGGCTACATTACGTCCTCGAACACTTTCAATGCTCTAGATGTATGTATCTAGTTTGCTTACTTGGTTGTTTAGTTAGTTAGTTTAATTTAATCTTATATTCATGACCAACCGAACTCAGCAACCAAGTTGATGAGTTTGCGCTTTGCTGAATGATACAAAGAGGTTTAATAGATGGAAAAAATCATACCCTCATGCTTGACTTACATGGTAATACTTGATGGATGAAATTATAACTTATACTATATAATATTTACTTAATAACCGAAATCTTGATACTAACTGGATTATGGTTAGATGTCAAGGACTTAATTATCTTCGTTTCTAGACCCCTCGTTTGTGATTCTAATAGGCCAGTTAGGACCCATGAAAACTTAGTGTCCAAATGAGTATTTAGTCAAGATATACTTTCATGAACATATACTTTTTCATAGTAATTCCGAATCCAAACTCTCTACGAACTCCATGTGCTCACACACCTTCATTTACCCAATATAGGGTTACTTTGCTGCTCCATCCTCAACGACCCGTCAACTCATGTTTACTTTGGAAAGCATTGCAAACCGTGAGTGTACATGACACCCTTCTTATTTTTGACACTTTTGGGTGCAATACTTATGATTTATTAAACTCAATTAAACTCACACAATCACAAACTAACATGCTTAACACAAATAAACAATCCATTATACATTCTTAATATGTCATACTTAGAAATTCATACATGCTAGAATCTTTACATGCTCGATACTTGATCATTAAATTTGTATAAGACTCCCTTAACATGTATAGCGCTATACGAGTAACACACCACCCGTATTCTTAAGGTCATGTTAAGTCATACAAAAATGGTCTTGTCGTTGCGACGACAAGATTACGCTAGTGGGAAACTTTGGGTTAACAATTACGAGATGCATGCTAGTAATGTAATGATATGTATTAGTTTACGATTATGCCATGTGGATTCGTTTAAACCGTTTTTATACTTATACTACAAATTCAAACTTGTATATTTGCCAATACTTTATGTGTGGACATGTACTTTAATATGTATTGCTGGATCTTGATGATGATACGAGGAAAGAAATCTAGTAGGACGACTAGAAACGCACTTTAAATTTCGTTTATGTATTGTACTTTGTTTCCTAGTTCAAGATGCTGTACTTTGCTTTCAAACGTCGCATTTCCGAGTTAGAAATGAAATGAAATTTTACTTATTAAATACTTGTCACAAATAGTCGTTATGAAATCTCTTGCAATCTCGTTTTCGTCTCACTCTAATGTTTCCACCGTCGGTTGGGGTGGGACAGTGGGGTTAGAATTTTCGGGGGTGGGTGGGCTTTAGAGTTTTGCAGGTGGGGGTGGGTTAGAGGATTTAGGTTTTTTTTTGTATTAATACACATGTGTAGTACTTATTATTTTTTTAAACCTTTTTCATAAATCAAAACTAGCGGATTTTAGGAAATTTTTTGAAAAAAATAAATAAATTTAGTGTGTTTTTTTAGGTAGTGTTTTGATTTTGTTATTTAAACTAGTTTTCTCAAGATATATCCCCTATAATAGTAATGCTCGTAAAGTTTACTTGGATGGAAATTTGTAACCTAATTGTAGGTTCCATGTCTTTTAAGAGTAGCTGCTATTAAGGGTACAATAGTGGTTCTAAAAAAGCAACTGGATTCGGAGTTATCAAACTTAACACTAGAAGAAACTTTAATCATGATAGCTAGTGCTTTTAGTTATTTTCTATGCTTAATGGGCATTGCTGAAACTCATCAAAGGTAATTCATCCCTCATTCTTGGTTAATTAAAACGATAATCGATTTGTCGATTGACATAATAATATTAGTTAATGATACTAGCTGAGAAGGAATGGTTTATGACACAACAAAAAATATTTTGTTGCAGGTCACGGAAGAATGCTTTAGCAATTACTCGTTCGGTTTGTCTAGTAAGTATAATTTTTGTGGCCAAACAATTGTTGAGAGGTATTTATTTTTGTCCAGCCGACTTTTGGCGCCTCCTATAGGCAAGTGGCATAAGCATTTTTTTTATTCATTTGGCTTATAGTAAGGGCATGTTTGGGTAGGGGTGAGCAAAAGGAAAAACCCGACCCTACCCGACCATTACCCGACTCGATGTAACACCCCGAAAATATAAAACTTTATATTAGAAATATAAATTATAAATTAATGAGAATTTACTAGCTAGGAATTTTAACCTAGTTAGTTAATAGTCTAGAAATAACTTATAGTAGGATTAAAAAGCAACCAAATTACATGTTGATCAAAGTGGAGGGGCTTAAGTTGTTAAAAATTGAAACTTGATTTTAATTAAACAAATAAAAACAAAACCAAACACCCCATTTTGGGGGTCTGGTCGATCAGAGCAAGCAGGGGGCGACACCCCACTCTTAAACCCTAGAAACTTACTTAAACTCTCAAATTGGAGGTGCAAATCTGGTCCAAAACGAAAATCAAGCATAGATTATTGATCCTCATCACAAGAGGATTACAAGGTATGTAAAATTGGGAAAATCTGAGATTTTGGTTGCATGTGTGCCTGATGATGATTTAGGAACAACTATAGTGATTAGGGACAAACCCTAGACAATTACAAGTTGAAATCATGTGAAATTTTAGTGAAACCTATGAACACATTTCTAGGTAATTAATGGGTTATGTGTAATTTGATAAACACTAGGAAATAGAGTGTTGATCTAGTGTAAATTGACAAAATTGAAGTGATTTCAGAATTTTAGAAGCTAATACTCATGTAAAATGATAGAATGTTGTAAAATTGGGGTTAAGTGATAAACTAGAGATTTGATGTTTAATCATGAAAAATCTGCCTTTAAAGTGTTTGTTGAAATGCCTCTAAGAAGGCCTAAAATTGAAATTAAAAGTTTAAACGCATAATTATGATGTTTCGGTGCATTATGCGATATGTGGTTTAAAGAGAGTTCTAAACATTGTCATAAATGAACTCTATAGGAAAGGGCGCAGGAGCGTCAAGCGGACAAGCGGGCGGCGAACCACGTTTGAAAGGCCCACTTTGAAGGTATGTAACTTGACCCGTTACATTAAGTAAATTTTGATGATTATCACATGCGTAGTTGAATTATAGAATAAGGGTTGTTTTGAGTTAAAGTATTAATGTCGCAATATTGAATAATAGGTCAAAATTTGATTAGAACTCGTTGGTAGTCGTCATAAAGGAGGATTCCTTAGACTAGCCAAACGGGTCGAATAATCAAATAAAGCATGGATATTGCTACGTAATGTGATTGATTGGTCATTTGTTATAGGAAGTAACAATGCGATAAAGTTAACTAATCAAACTATGCTAATCAAATCGACATCGAATCGAATCGAAACCCGAATTACGCATTTGTGATATTATTATACGTGTGTGTGTGTGTGTGCCTTATGTGTTATTTATGTGTGCTATAATTATATGTGTTGTGGAAATCAATCGAACTCAATCGAAACTCGAAACGCATTCGAACTCGAACCCGAATCGAAATTGAAGTATGATACTTAGGGGAGAAGAGACTGCGCTCGATATGAGTAGTTAGGACTGAAAGTAATTTGACTAGGAAACCCTATCGTGTCGAGCCGCTCGCAATCGAAACGTCAAAAATCATCGCGTCAAACAATCAACCAAGTGCCATCCGACCGGATAGCCACTATGACACAGGTCTGGTGTCATCCGACCAGGAAGTCATCTGACCGGATCGTCATCCGGGCGGTGAACCATCCGATCGGATAGCCCTTTCCTCTTTTGGAATCCTATAAATACCCCTGTCATTGTCATCATTTCCATTTCTGGAAACTCTCTGTCCGAACCACTCGTGCTCCTCACCTTTTCTTCGATTTCTCTCAATCCAGGTAAGATCTCGTCCTAAATCTTGTACTTTCTTGATCTACACGCACTCCTACACCTTTCTATCTTTTAAATCTTAACTTTTAACCGTGAAATCACTAGATTTCGGGTGTTCTAGGGTGACGTCATCATATGTTCTTCAAGAACTTCATGTTTTGACTTCAATCCACCAAGAACAACCGAGATCTAACCGATTTCCATGCAAACATACAAAGATCTTGTAAATATCTCGACACAAGAATGGTGAAAAAGGATTGAAAGATGGTTTCTAACTTTCCTTCAACTCTTTTACACTCATTACACGCAAAACCGATAGAATCGGACTCTGTTCTAGTCTCCTACTCATCCTTAGTGTTGTACTAGTCCAAGATCTGGATTCTACTCATGAGACCGCCGCTTCCGGGTTAAATAAGAACAACCGTCTCGAGCCGGTAACTGGCCGAACTAGGGTGATTCCTGGTCGGTCTGGTCACTTGGTTCAAAACGGGGTTCCGTTGGTTAACACGTTGTCACAACGTCTCGATAAAACGACCAAAACGACCAAGTGTAAGACTAACGGAAGAATCGGAACGGAATGCTGTCCGACCGAACTGCTGTCCAAACGGATAGGTTATCCGAACAGATTGTCATCCGAACGGATCACACTTGGGACCCACACTTGAACAACCTTATCTGAAGTTTGAGTATCGAACGAATTGCAATCCGATCGGACGACCATCTGATTGGATTACTCTTCGGATCATGAGATACTAAGACTTTAAAGACTTAAACAATCTTCAACATATTCAGTAACAGGGTTGCCATCCGATCGGATCGGCATCCGATCGAACGACACTTCTGTTGTGAACTTGCTTTCAATAAGTAACCTCATCACTAAGTCGCCGCCCGACCGGACCACTGTCCGACCGGATGACCATCCGAACGGATTGCCATCCGCACGACTAGCCATCTGATCGACCGACTTGATGGATAGAAATACTTCAATGCTCTCAAAATGCTACAATGAAAACTTCAAAAGTCAAACCATTATACACAAACACATCCTTCTTATAGGAAGAAACAATCCACTCGAATAGTCATCCGACTGGACAACCTGTCCGACCGGATGACCATCCGAACGAATTGTTATCCGCACGGATTGCTGTCCGATCGAATTACCACCCGATTGAACTACCATCCGACCCACTCACAATTCGTATCATTTTACGCGTCACTTATCGTTATATAATCTAATCTATTCAGGCTAATCTTACTCGCTAAGCGCTCCCTTCAATCCATCAACCGCTGTGAGTATACTCGATCCCTTTTTGCTTTAAGCACTTTTGGGTGTTACATACGTTACAACTATTCAAATCACATCAAACGCACTACTCAATACTATTTTAACGCTAACCGTTAATGCATGTTATACGTGGCTTATGAATGCTTGTTTGTTATGTTTACACACGGAATGCTGTCTACCTGCTTTAGCAACGATAGTACTATAGTTTGGACTCAGCACCCATTCACACGGGGGTTGTTAAGGACAATTACTTGCATGGATTACGGTGGTAATCATGTATTGCGAACTGCCTCGGGCAGTCAACCCGCAGTCATTGGTATCGATGGATCTATGTCGATAACTAACGTGCTTCATTTCACTATGTGTACGTGCTGGTTATGCGTAAACGAATTCGAACTCTATATGCTATTATCAAACTTGTATGCTCACCTTTACATTATATGTATTGACTTTTATTTTAACGTATGTGACAGGTGCTTAGGATGCACACATGTTAGGATGTTGAAGCTAGAATAAAGCTTTAGAGCCCAACAAATAGTTGTCTGTAGTAAATGGATCAAGGGTCTCTAGAAGCAGATAAACAATTGCTCTATTTGAAATCTGAGTTGTCGGAACAGAATTTATTTGCCTAGATTTTTATCTGTAATAATTTGTTTACTGTTTGAGGCATGGTATGAGACATGTTATTTAAATTGAATAGTAATGATAATTGTTATGGAAACTTCTGGACAATCTGTTTCGCTCAGTGCCATGCCCCGATGATTCCGCCATCGGTTGGGGTATGACATGCAATTTAGCCTTAAGTTTTTGGGTTTTTTTTAACTTTTAGGGTTAGGTTTTTTAGAAGTGTATGTTTAGGGTTAGGGTTTTAGTTTACACATGCATATACATTATAATGAAAGTTATTTTATACATATACGTGTTACCTTTCATATTTGTGTTATATACGCAATCAATCTTTAAATACGTGTTTATACGCAAACCGAGACTTAAAATACACTTTAGATACCTAAAAACAAGTTAAAATACAAGAAAACGACATAAAATAACCTAGTTACCAAGTGCAGGGACTATAAATGAGCAAAACTAAAAGCTTTTCCACCTTCTTTCTCCTCCGATCACCTTCCACCCTTCTTTAGCCAATCATATTTCATTTTTTTCCACCTCATTTCTCCTCCAATCACCTTCTACCTTCATTAACTCTCAAACCCTAGTCTTTCTCATACAAGCCTCCACCACCTTCTAAACACTTTCCACACACCTAATCTTTCTCAAGTTCTCAAATCCTCTCAAATATCTCAAAGCAAGGCATAAACAGTCAAGTGTTCCAAGTGAGTTTCCACTTACGTTTCTTCACATTTCTTCTTCTTTCTTCTTGTGAACTACTTGGATAACCTCTAGGAAGGTATCCACAAGTTTGCCTTGGCAAACTAAGGTGGAACCTCACCACATTTGAGGTCCAAAGTAGTATAAAAATTCTGCTTTGATGTATCTTTTTATTTCATGTAAATTTTAACTAAAACTTAGTGGAATCTTGTACCCACCATGCTCCCAACTAAGCCCATAGTTGGGGGTTTGTGTTGTGGTTGATTTCCACAGGAAACAAGGCTCAAAACCTTCATAAAATTCTGCCTAAAAAGTTCTAAGCGTTGAAACCATCCAAGCTTCCAACCTTCAATGTTGGAAGACATGTGTATGAGTAATGTGTGAACTATGGAAACCTTGGCTCTCCAAACTTATTTCACCAGCTCACTTGTATGTTTTGGTACAAAACAACTTCCATAAAGTGACAAGGCTACATTACGTCCTCGAACACTTTCAATGCTCTAGATGTATGTATCTAGTTTGCTTACTTGGTTGTTTAGTTAGTTAGTTTAATTTAATCTTATATTCATGACCAACCGAACTCAGCAACCAAGTTGATGAGTTTGCGCTTTGCTGAATGATACAAAGAGGTTTAATAGATGGAAAAAATCATACCCTCATGCTTGACTTACATGGTAATACTTGATGGATGAAATTATAACTTATACTATATAATATTTACTTAATAACCGAAATCTTGATACTAACTGGATTATGGTTAGATGTCAAGGACTTAATTATCTTCGTTTCTAGACCCCTCGTTTGTGATTCTAATAGGCCAGTTAGGACCCATGAAAACTTAGTGTCCAAATGAGTATCTAGTCAAGATATTCTTTCATGAACATATACTTTTTCATAGTAATTCCGAATCCAAACTCTCTACGAACTCCATGTGCTCACACACCTTCATTTACCCAATATAGGGTTACTTTGCTGCTCCATCCTCAACGACCCGTCAACTCATGTTTACTTTGGAAAGCATTGCAAACCGTGAGTGTACATGACACCCTTCTTATTTTTGACACTTTTGGGTGCAATACTTATGATTTATTAAACTCAATTAAACTCACACAATCACAAACAAACATGCTTAACACAAATAAACAATCCATTATACATTCTTAATATGTCATACTTAGAAATTCATACATGCTAGAATCTTTACATGCTCGATACTTGATCATTAAATTTGTATAAGACTCCCTTAACATGTATAGCGCTATACGAGTAACACACCACCCGTATTCTTAAGGTCATGTTAAGTCATACAAAAATGGTCTTGTCGTTGCGACGACAAGATTACGCTAGTGGGAAACTTTGGGTTAACAATTACGAGATGCATGCTAGTAATGTAATGATATGTATTAGTTTACGATTATGCCATGTGGATTCGTTTAAACCGTTTTTATACTTATACTACAAATTCAAACTTGTATATTTGCCAATACTTTATGTGTGGACATGTACTTTAATATGTATTGCTGGATCTTGATGATGATACGAGGAAAGAAATCTAGTAGGACGACTAGAAACGCACTTTAAATTTCGTTTATGTATTGTACTTTGTTTCCTAGTTCAAGATGCTGTACTTTGCTTTCAAACGTCGCATTTCCGAGTTAGAAATGAAATGAAATTTTACTTATTAAATACTTGTCACAAATAGTCGTTATGAAATCTCTTGCAATCTCGTTTTCGTCTCACTCTAATGTTTCCACCGTCGGTTGGGGTGGGACAGTGGGGTTAGAATTTTCGGGGGTGGGTGGGCTTTAGAATTTTGCGGGTGGGGGTGGGTTAGAGGATTTAGGTTTTTTTTTTTTGTATTAATACACATGTGTAGTACTTATTATTTTTTTAAACCTTTTTCATAAATCAAAACTAGCGGATTTTAGGAAATTATTTGAAAAAAATAAATAAATTTAGTGTGTTTTTTAGGTAGTGTTTTGATTTTCTTATTTAAACTAATTTTCTCAAGATATATCCCCTATAATAGTAATGCTCGTAAAGTTTACTTGGATGGAAATTTGTAACCTAATTGTAGGTTCCATGTCTTTTAAGAGTAGCTGCTATTAAGGGTACAATAGTGGTTCTAAAAAAGCAACTGGATTCGGAGTTATCAAACTTAACACTAGAAGAAACTTTAATCATGATAGCTAGTGCTTTTAGTTATTTTCTATGCTTAATGGGCATTGCTGAAACTCATCAAAGGTAATTCATCCCTCATTCTTGGTTAATTAAAACGATAATCGATTTGTCGATTGACATAATAATATTAGTTAATGATACTAGCTGAGAAGGAATGGTTTATGACACAACAAAAAATATTTTGTTGCAGGTCACGGAAGAATGCTTTAGCAATTACTCGTTCGGTTTGTCTAGTAAGTATAATTTTTGTGGCCAAACAATTGTTGAGAGGTATTTATTTTTGTCCAGCCGACTTTTGGCGCCTCCTATAGGCAAGTGGCATAAGCATTTTTTTTATTCATTTGGCTTATAGTAAGGGCATGTTTGGGTAGGGGTGAGCAAAAGGAAAAACCCGACCCTACCCGACCATTACCCGACTCGATGTAACACCCCGAAAATATAAAACTTTATATTAGAAATATAAATTATAAATTAATGAGAATTTACTAGCTAGGAATTTTAACCTAGTTAGTTAATAGTCTAGAAATAACTTATAGTAGGATTAAAAAGCAACCAAATTACATGTTGATCAAAGTGGAGGGGCTTAAGTTGTTAAAAATTGAAACTTGATTTTAATTAAACAAATAAAAACAAAACCAAACACCCCATTTTGGGGGTCTGGTCGATCAGAGCAAGCAGGGGGCGACACCCCACTCTTAAACCCTAGAAACTTACTTAAACTCTCAAATTGGAGGTGCAAATCTGGTCCAAAACGAAAATCAAGCATAGATTATTGATCCTCATCACAAGAGGATTACAAGGTATGTAAAATTGGGAAAATCTGAGATTTTGGTTGCATGTGTGCCTGATGATGATTTAGGAACAACTATAGTGATTAGGGACAAACCCTAGACAATTACAAGTTGAAATCATGTGAAATTTTAGTGAAACCTATGAACACATTTCTAGGTAATTAATGGGTTATGTGTAATTTGATAAACACTAGGAAATAGAGTGTTGATCTAGTGTAAATTGACAAAATTGAAGTGATTTCAGAATTTTAGAAGCTAATACTCATGTAAAATGATAGAATGTTGTAAAATTGGGGTTAAGTGATAAACTAGAGATTTGATGTTTAATCATGAAAAATCTGCCTTTAAAGTGTTTGTTGAAATGCCTCTAAGAAGGCCTAAAATTGAAATTAAAAGTTTAAACGCATAATTATGATGTTTCGGTGCATTATGCGATATGTGGTTTAAAGAGAGTTCTAAACATTGTCATAAATGAACTCTATAGGAAAGGGCGCAGGAGCGTCAAGCGGACAAGCGGGCGGCGAACCACGTTTGAAAGGCCCACTTTGAAGGTATGTAACTTGACCCGTTACATTAAGTAAATTTTGATGATTATCACATGCGTAGTTGAATTATAGAATAAGGGTTGTTTTGAGTTAAAGTATTAATGTCGCAATATTGAATAATAGGTCAAAATTTGATTAGAACTCGTTGGTAGTCGTCATAAAGGAGGATTCCTTAGACTAGCCAAACGGGTCGAATAATCAAATAAAGCATGGATATTGCTACGTAATGTGATTGATTGGTCATTTGTTATCATTTGATAATTGACATATTAAAACATGAGAATTTAGAATGTTGGTTTGATTGAATGAAAGATTTGAGAAATTGTGTGGGTGAAGCAAACAAACAAAACAGTCAAAACATGTGTTTGCAGAGCCTACCGTAAGTTACGGTACCACCGTAACTTACGGTAGAGGTCAAAGACTTACGGTGGAACTCTTCTGAGTTACGGTGGATCATTGTTGAAAATCGACTACCGTAACTTACGGTAGGACCGTAAGTTACGGTAGAGCCTGACAAAAATTTATACATTTTGTATAATTGTAACTATTTGAATTCACTTTGATTCTAGTTTCAATTAAGTATTATTTCTAAGTATTCTAATACAAATGTTTTATGCAAACATTTCAGTTTTTAGGTACTCAAGGATTACGGATGACGATCAAGCAAGCTTTTGAAGAACCGAACACATACTTTTGAAGCTTCCGCATAAATTAACTCGTTTTGGACAATGTTACAATGTAAAGTGTTTGCTAAACAACTTATGGATGTTTAAACTAGTCGGTAGAAAACTAATGTCGGTTACTCTAATATTTAACTTTTGGATTTTATGGTATAAAATGATCGTAATATTTATATATATATCGCACAATTACCTTAAATAAAAGATGGGTGTTACACTCGGCCCGAGAACCGATCAAACATAAAATACAGAACCGATTCACTACCCTAAATATAGGGTCGGTTCCGGTCCATAGGTCAAAGTAGGGTTTCACCGTGAAAAAAACCGAGAACCGACCCGACCACACCCGATTTTATATGAAAAATTGGAACCGATCTAAATACCTAGGTACTTGGGTTCGAGTCTGGTCGGGTATATTTTCGGTTCGGTTCTCGGTTATTTTCGTTCCGGACCTAAACTTGCTCACCCCTATGTTTGGGATTGCTTTTTGAAACAATTTATTGACTTATTTTCAAAAAGTCAATAAGAAGAAATAGTGTTTGGATAAGTGAAAATGACTTTTAGAAATAAGTTTATGCAAAAGGGGAGAAGTCATTTTGAAAAAAGTTAGGAAATCATGTCTTTTTAAGACTTCTTTTAACTTTTGAAAAAAACAATTACAAAAATACCTCAACCTAACACTTTTACATGAGTAATCTATGCCAAACACCTTTTATAAAACAACTTATTGACTTTTCCCACCACGTAACTTAATCCAAACACTTTTTTAAAAACTACTTTTAGATATGTCATAATAAGTCATTTTGCCAGAACTCCTTTTTTAGTTAAATAAGAAATCCCAAACACCCCTTAAAGCTAACCTAATGTTTGTCAATTTTGACTCTTATAATAATATAATATTCTAATATACATGCTTTTTCTACCAATTTGGGCTAGCTCACTTGGTAGAGGCATACGCCTCTTAGAGGAGAGGTCACATGTTTAATCAATGGCAAAAAGTGATTATTAGAATTATTGGTGTAATAGAGTAAGAGCAAACATTGTAATTTAAAATAAAACTATGTTTATCATCGTCGCCCCATTGTGGCGAACTTCTTTGTTATTTAGTATGTGTTTACATGTGTGTGTTTTGAAATCACTACGAGCTCGTTGTGCACGGAACCGCTGACAAGAACATAAAGAAAATGTAGAAAAAACACTAAAAGATAACTGAAAGAAAATCAACCAAAAAAGTTGTATGGTAGTGATATTGTTCGTATGAAACCGTCGTCGGAGAAGAGCAAATGGTACTGGGTACCAGTACCGAAATTACCAATACGAAAGATAGTATGTACCAATTCGGTACCGACTTTTGATGTTCCTGGTACCGGTTCGCTACCGGTTTTTACATTCATACACCGATACCGTAACCGTTATTTTCGGTACCAACACCAATTCTGTTACAACCCGCAATTTTAGGTTAATACTTTAACCAAAGCACAGTTAGTTTAGTCATACATTCATAGCACTGCATTTAACTATGGTTAGTTAAATGAGTCTACTTTGGTAATTTGGGGAATTACCGAAACGCACAACATTTAACTATGGTTAGTTAAATGAGTCTACATTTGGTAATTCGGGAAATTACCGGAACACACATACAAGTTAATTCTCGAACATTGGTGACAAACTCGAATAATAATTATGAACGGACGGTTTATACGAAACTTGCGTTGCATGACAAATACGTGAATTGTATGCTTTAATCGTAAATTAGTAGATGTGGTGTGCTTTATGTGAAAATTTTATAATTAAGGGCGTGTTATGGAAAATAGGAAAGTTATAATAAAACACAAAACCCTAAGCTTTCCTCACAATCTCACAGTACGGCTATTTCAATAAAATCTGAAAAAGCTAGATTCCCTAATCTTGAAAAAAAATACAAACAATTTTCCTCTATAACTATTTCGTCATCACTAGACCCGGTGTTGAAAAACGTTGATACTTCGTCGGAGGAGTTGGGTGTAGATATTGCTTTGCTTAACCATGTTTTCTCTCTCCCAATCAAGACTGTTAAGAGTATTCCCCTTAGTTGTCGTATGGCATTTACCCAAGTCTTAACTGCAGCTTTGGACAAGGTGGTTGCTATGCCTGATTCTGTTGAGGCATGGGTTCGTCTTTTGATATTACCACGTTGCACCTTGCGGGTGTTCAAGCCTGTTGGTCGTCAGGACAAGAGGTCGGGCAATAGGAAGACGGGCCAATGCCTTAGCATCCAGCGGTCTTTGGCTCAGTGGGGTGA
This sequence comes from Helianthus tuberosus, assembly GCA_030545235.1. NCBI lineage: Eukaryota > Viridiplantae > Streptophyta > Magnoliopsida > Asterales > Asteraceae > Helianthus > Helianthus tuberosus. Next base: position 7,137,192 of record CM060434.1, on the reverse strand, counting down.
TCGTGAGGGGTTTGCCACTCTTGCCCAATCTTTGTTTGATCAACCTGCGAGGGGGGTTATGGATGGGATCAAAAAGGGCACTGAGGATGATAATGAGTGTGGGGGGACCAATGTGAAACAATGTTTACGTAAGGTTGCTGATGGTCATTTCACTGCAGTGGTTAAGGTTTTATGCTCCTCGGGGGTCGCCCCTCTCAATAAGAATACTCTGGAGGCTTTAGTGGCTAAGCACCCATGTATGCCCCCTCCTTCCATGCCTGCCTCCTTGCCTTCTGAGTCTCCTCTTGTGGTGGAGTCCGATTGTGTGCTCGGGTGTATTAAATCTTTCCCCAAAGGTACGTCATGCGGGAGAGACGGCTTAAGGGCCCAACATCTTTTAGATGCTTTTTGTGGGGAGGGGTCTGTGATTGCTGATAGCCTGCTTAGGGCTACTTCAGCTATGGTTAATTTGTGCCTGGGGGGGAGGTGCCCGAGGAGTCTGGCGGAGTTTGTTGCTTCTGCTCCTCTCACACCTCTTCTCAAACCGGATAATGGGATAAGACCTATCGCTGTTGGGTCGATTTGGAGGAGGGTGATCTCCAAGGTGGCCATGAAAGGTGTTGGGAAGGAGATGGCCAAATACCTTGGCGATTTCCAGTTTGGGGTAGAGATTCCGTGTAGGGCAGAGGCCGTTCTTTATAGTGCGAACAGGTTCCTTAATGAGTACCACCAAGATGGGTCCCTTGCTATGCTTACTGTTGATTTTTCGAACGCTTTTAATTTGGTTGATAGGACAGCCCTTCTGTACGAGGTAAGGAAAAGGTGTCCTTCTATTTCTATGTGGGTCGATTTTTTATATGGTCAACCAGCTAGATTATATGTGGGGGATGAGTATATTTGGTCTTCTACTGGCGTTCAGCAGGGGGACCCCTTGGGGCCCCTCCTTTTTGCCCTTGTTCTACACCCTCTTGTTCACCGAATAAGGGATCGCTGCAAACTTCTATTTCACGCCTGGTACCTAGATGACGGAACGCTTATTGGAGATGCCACCCAAGTGGCTAATGCTTTAGATATCATCAGAGCTGAGGGTCCTTCCTTAGGGCTTCAACTTAATATAAAAAAAACTGAAGTTTTCTGGCCAACCTGCAATGGTGTAAAGGTTCAGGAGGGCTTATTCCCTCGGGGGATTGGGAGGCCGGTGCTGGGTGTGAAACTCCTGGGGGGTGCCGTTAGTCGTGATGCGGAGTTTATTAGTGCTATGGCTCTTAAAAGAGCGAAATGTGCAGTCGAGCTGATGAGGTGCCTTAAACGCCTACGGGACCCTCAGAGTGAGCTCCTCTTACTTCGTTCTTGTATGAGTGTTGCTAAATTACTGTTTGGTCTTCGAACGTGTCAACCTTCTTTAGTCGGAGGAGCTGTCTCTGTTTTTTATGAAGGCCTCCGGGGAGCATTAGAGGATATTGTTGTTTGTGGGGGTGCCTTTTTTGGAGATCTCTAGTGGAGGTTGGCTTCTCTCCCGACCCGGTTCGGAGGCTTAGGGATTTGTACGGCCGAGGATGCCTCTTCATATGCTTTCGTGGCTTCAAGGGCCCAATCTTGGGGTTTACAAGACCACATACTCCGAGAATGTGGTGGGGATGTTTTAGACTCCGATTACAGGAGTGCGTTGGACCTTTTGCATAGTTCTCTTCCCGACCTTGATATTGGCGGTTTCTACATTAAAGACACCGCCCCTCCTAAATCCTAGAAAATTCTGGTGAATGCCTTATATGGCGAAATTGTCAAGAGGTTTGAAGAGAAATTTGTTTTATCCCCTCGGCAAAGAGCTGTGTTTGAATGTCTACGTGCCCCACATGCTCGGGATTTTCTGTCTGTCGCACCTATTGAAGGCTTGGGGCAACACATGTCGGCTGTGGAATACCGTGCTATCCTTAGATACCGACTGATGATTCCTTTGTTCCCAGTTGACGAGCCATGTCCGGTATGCCGCAAAGCGTGTTTGGATTCTTTCGGCGAGCACGCGATCCACTGTAAAGAGCTACCAGGGTTTAAATATCGGCATGATTGGGTGAGAGATGTGTTATGTGATATTCTTAAGCGGGTCGGGATCTCTGCCAAAAAGGAGGCTCCAGTAAATTTCCTGACTGACCCCTTAGAGGGGAGGTCCACTTTACGCCCGGCGGACATCCTTGTGTTTGGATGGGAAGGGGGGAAACACGCTTGTGTAGATCTAACTGGAGTCTCCCCCCTTGTCGGGCTCAAGGACAAGGGCTTTGTTGTAGGGCAAGCGGTGCTCAAGGCAGAGGCGAGCAAAGTGGCAAAACATGAGAGAGCCTGCCGGGAGAATCAACATGTGTTTGTCCCGTTTGCGTTTGATACCTTTGGTGGTCTCGCTCCTGACGCTGTGCGACTCTTGAATCGGGTTCAAAAAGTCGTTAATAGTAATTCTTCGTCGCTAAAGGTTTCAAACTTCGTATTTAGTAGAATTGGTTTTTCTATTCAAAAGGGGGTGACGGCGCAACTTGTTGCCCGACTACCTGCCATTGCTTTGTAATTGTCCTTTTTCGTGTGGAATGAAATTTAACGTTTACAGTCAAAAAAAAAAAAAACTATTTCCCAACTCTCTTCAAAAGCTCCACAGTCGAACTCCCAATCTTCAATGCCCCATCGTCCAAAATCTCACCTTACTTAACACTTCTGCAACAGTTCTACATCATTCAAAAAAAAACAATAATCATTTATCATCATGAACAAAACTAATATAAAAATATAGATGAGTGAAATATATAATTGTAATAATACAATACATAAGTTACCAAAATTCAAGTTTTTGCTTAGCAACAATTTTTGGCTGTATCAATCCATGAAAACAAAACTTATAAGACTTAAGAACATCTCTATTGCCGGCAATCACCATCTTCACCGGGACTGTAGATCAGAACCACAACACAGTTGCCACCAGTGATACCACCACCATCATCAACAATAAGTCAGTAACCTCCGCCTCTCATTGCCGCATCATCACCGATCATCTTCCTCGTCATCTCCGACCACCACAATCTCCATCTGACTATCTTTGGGAGGTTGAATCAATGAAGGACGGTGGTTGCAGGTTTACAGTGAGAAAGAGCCAGAAAGAGGGGGTGAAGGAAAAGAGTTTTTTTATATAATTATATTAAATGTGCTTGAGAAAGACTAAAATGCCCTTACATGCATTGCATGTGATGTAATTTAACCAAGAAATCTAACGGGATTAGTGTTAAAGTTTGACCCTGTATCAAAACATGAATGTAAAGGTTGGTTTTTACCGATTTTTTAATAAAAGCTACGAGGTGCAGTTTAGATATAACACAAAGGTTGATTTCTGGAATTTTGTCTTATTTATTAATTCCAAAATTCTTCGTAGAGTACGACCTCACAATAGCCTGTCACCGAGTCATAGGATCCACCCTCTTCTGGCGGCGCGTTAGGGTTCTGCGTTTTCTTCTTCTAGGGTTTGTAATCTCTCTATATTCATCCACAGTTACCTTACTGTATATATTATATGTGAAGATGGTTTCAGAATCAATTTGATGTATTTTTCTAGTTAATAATAAAAGTAGTTTCTGGAAATAGTTTGCCATGGATAGTGGATTATCCAATCTGTCGGATCATACAGTTCTAGAGCAAGTGGATTTAGACGAGTTGTTTACAGATTGGAATCTTGTAAACCAACCTACGAGGTTGCCTGATTCTGAAGGAGATGTTAACGAGGATTCTGATTTTAGTGACTTGGTCCTCAACTATATAAACCAGATGCTTATGGAAGAAGATATAGTGGAGAAAAACTGCATGTTTCAAGAGTCTGCTGCTCTTCAAGCTGCAGAAAAGTCTTTCTATAATGTTCTTCTTGTCAAAAATCAAGATCAAGGTCAAGTTCCAAATCATGGTCAAGATCATGATAATAGTCAACTTCAATATCGCGGTCATGATCAAGATCAAGAGGGATATTTATATAATATACATATAATTCAAGATCAAGGGCAAGATCAAGATCAAGGTCAAGATCAAGATCAAGGTCAAGATCAAGATCAAGATCATGGTCAAGTTGAAAATCTTGGTCAAGATCAAGATCAAGATCATGGTCAACTTCAAAATCGTGGTCAAGATCAAGATAATGTTGCAGAGGAATCTTTACATGATCTTCTTATTTTTCAAGATCAAGAACATGGTCAACTTCAAAATGATGGCCAAGATCAAGATCTTGCTGCAGAACTGATGGCTTCTTTTGGCATCAGCAGCTCTATGAGTGGTACAGATCTTACCAAATCTTCTCTATTACCGAATACATTGATCAGTTTTGATTCGCAGTCTAGATTTAATCCATCTTACAGCTTGTTTAGCGGTACTAGGAATATCGTTGATGGATTCCTGTATTCACCTGTGAGTATTTTAAGTTCTCCAGATATCTTTTGTGATAACCCGTCCATGGTGCAATTTCGAAAAGGTGTCGATGAAGCTAGTAGGTTTCTTCCTAACGGTACGATATTAGATTTTAAAGGCACTGGTGTTTTGGATCAAACAATGGAGAAGAAACGGGAAATTAGCTTCACCCAGGATGGATCAAGAGGAAGAAAAAATCTATATTCCAACGATCTTATTGAGGATGGAAGGTATTCCAAGCAATCTGCGGTTTATAATGAGCCACCTGTGAGTTCTAAGATGTTTGATGATGTATTGCTGTGTGGTGGACCCAAAACTCATCCTTTTCAATGTGATTTTGTTTGCAAAAAGTACGCGAATAAAGGTCAACCTAAGGGATCTAATGTGGTTAAAGGCCGTGCGAAGAAACCAAAGGAAGCGGTAGATTTAAGAACACTTTTAACCCTATGTGCACAATCGGTTTCCATCAACGACCAAAGGGGTGCAACCGATCTACTGAAACGGATAAGAGAGCATGCTTCCCCCACAGGTGACGGAATGCAAAGATTGGCCCATTACTTTTCTGCTGGGCTTGAAGCCCGTATGGCCGGGTCTGGAACCCAAATCTACAAAGCCCTTCTTTCTATACCCACATCAGCTGTTGATGTGTTGAAAGCATACCATTTATTCCTAGGGTGCTTCCCTTTTACAAAAATCTCCCATTTTGTTTCAAACAAGACTATTATGTCTGTTGCCAAAAACAAAACGAAACTGCACATTATAGATTTTGGAATTCTTCATGGGTTCCAATGGCCCTGCCTCATACAACAATTTTCAACAAGGACCGGTGGGCCACCCGAGCTTCGAATCACTGGCATCGACTTCCCATGTCCTGGTTTCCGACCCACCCAACGGGTTGAAGAAACAGGACGACGGTTAGCAAACTATGCTGAAACATTTGGTGTTCGGTTTAAATTCAAAGCCATTGCCCAAAAGTGGGAAACAATCAGAATAGAGGATCTTGAGCTTGATGATGAAGAAACACTTGTTGTGAATTGTGGTTACAGGTTTAGAAACTTGCTTGATGAAACAGTCATGGTTGATAGTCCAAGGAAAAAAGTGTTAAAACTTATTAGGAAAATGAAGCCCGAAATCTTTATACATGGGATTGTGAACGGGTCATATGGTGTACCCTTTTTTCTCACAAGGTTTAGAGAGGCATTGTTTTTCTTTTCTTCTTTGTTTGATATGCTTGATGCAACTGTTGACCGTTTGACTGAGGAAAGAATGTTGATTGAGAAAACGATGTGGGGACGCGAGGCGATGAATGTTATTGCTTGTGAAGATGGTGAGAGGATTGAACGACCAGAGACTTGTAAACAATGGCAGGTTAGGATTCAACGGGCTGGATTTCGCCAGGTGGCGTTTGATAAAGAAATCGTGAACAAGGCTAAAGATAGAGGGAGTTCTGATTACCATAAAGATTTTGTCATCGATGAAGATGGTCATTGGATGTTGCAGGGCTGGAAAGGGCGTGTTTTATATGCAATTTCTTCATGGAAACCGGCATGTTGACCAAGTTTTGTTCTTAATGGGTTGCTTTTCTTGCTGGGCAGGTTATTGATTTTGTCAGAAAATATGATTCTACAAGCCTAGGTAGTTTACTTGGATCACAAATTAATATATTTTTTGGTACTTGGAGAAGTTAAATCATGAAAAAGAATACATAGATGGTGTTTGATCAGGTAGTGATGAATCAGTTGGAGTATTTGACAAATAAAGATAGAATGGTACATGTGACAAATCTTGCATTTTTTTACTGTTGTTGTAATGCTAATAGTTAGGAAGTAATCAGATATTATTCTGATAAATTTCATTGATCCCTTTATCAAGTCTTGCTCCAACGAAAAATGGTTGAGAAGGATTACTACATTGAGGGTTGAGGTAGGTTCTTCGATAAGTAGATTTCTTAGATGTGTGAGTTTACAGTTGTAAAAAAAATCTATAATACACATCACGACTCAAAAGTTTACAGTTATAAAAAAAAAAAAAAAAAAATCACGACTCAAAAAATACTCAAAAGTTTACGGTTATAAAAAAATCTATGATACAAATCACAACTCAAAAAATAGAAGGGTGCAAATGAATGTTATATTTTGAATCTCAATATTCTTTTGCTATTTTATATTCTTACTTCCAATGTTACAATGATATTAGTGGCCGGTTTCTATGATCTTTCTTTCTTTTTTTTTAAACGGCTGTTTCTATGATCTTTTTACATTCTTTTCTTAATTCTGATCACACATCCCTCGATAGTTATTGACCAACCAGAATTCGCATTACAAACTAAAATAATTTGTATTTGTATAAAGATACTTAATTAACGATTAAAGGCTTATACTATTTTAATTAAAGAAAATAAAAGTGGAATGTACTCTTATTTGATTTAAGCAACTACTGCTAATTTGACGAGATATTGTACGATAGTGATATTTTAATTTTGTGGTTGTTAAAAAGTTTGTTAGACTGTCTCCAATGCATCGGCCTGCATTTACTACATGCATCCTAGTCATCACTGCCACATTAGTTTTTTACTCATTCTTAACAAATGCACTCTCTCTCCTCTTTTTAACTCCAACTCATCCTTTTCACATGCACCCTCTCTCCTCTATTTTTTTAAGCTTAAAATTGAATTGGCCCACCTTCTCTCTCTGCACTTGGTTGCACTTCACTAAGACTGCCTCCGATGCTTCCTTTTGGAGGGTTGCACTTAATGACGTGACGTGTGCACTTGTGAAGGATGCATTGGGGACTTGGGGTGGACAATAAAGTAAGGGGTTTGCACTTAGTGAAGTGCAACCAAGTGCAGAGAGAGAAGGTGGGCCAATTCAATTTTAAGCTTAAAAAAATAGAGTAGATATGGTGCATGTGGGAATGATGGGTTGGAGTTAAAAAGATGAGAGAGCGTGCATTTGTTAAGAATGAGTAAAAAACTGATGTGGCAGTGATGACTAGGATGCATGTAGTAAATGCAGGCCGATGCATTGGAAACGGTCTAAGTGCAAACCCCTTACTTTATTGTCCACCCCAATGCATCCTTCACAAGTGCACACGCCACGTCATTAAGTGCAACCCTCCAAAAGAAAGCATTGGAGGCAGTCTTATTCAGTGTCATTAAAACCGGCCAATCGGATAGGAAACCAGATCAGACTGCTCGTTAGTTCTTTTCGCATAGTTTCAAAAAAAAAAAGTTCTTTTTGCATAGGTTGAAGGGCCTGTTTTTGACGAACTTGTTGAATCGGTGACGCGTTTAGCGAGTAAACTGTTTCAAGTACTTGTTATTGCGAACTTTTTATCTTTCAGATTATAAAACTTGAACTTTAGACCACAATGAAAATGTTTAACAAATAATCCAAGAACTAGCAATAAGACCCAGGCGTGTTGCGGCGCCGGCATATCACAAATATTGAATGGATTAGTCCAAATGGTATGTGTTGCATTAATCATATGAAAACGCACTTCGAAGTATCTAATTGAACTCAGTGTGACCTATATAAGCATTGCTATTGGATCAAAATGTAAAGTAAATCAAGTTTATATCGCACAATCATAACATATTATATGTGACACGACTCATACATAGAAAACATTAACGGTAGAGGCGGCAAAATGAGTGGGTTGGTTGTTGGGTTAGAATAGGTTTAGGTCGTTGAGCCACGCACGCCCATTGCGGCGTGTTAATGCGATGAAATTAGAGCGAAATGTAAAACGTAGAAAAGAATAAATAAGTCGATCGTTGCGACGAATCTGTCAAACGGGGAAAGATAGACGTGTTGTGACGGACCTGTCTACCGGAAAAAAATAGACGAGAAACGTTGAACTCCACACTTAAGTTGTTGTGTGTTAACTTGCAATAAACATTAGAACGAAACGTAAAACGAAAAATTTGCGGCGAAAATAAAAAAGTGTTGGAGTTGAATTGTAAAAGATTAAAAATTTTGGGTTAAAAGTTAAAAAATCAAAGAGGTTAAAATGCAAAAAAAAAGATTCGACGCTGAGATGTCTCGGGCAGGAACTCCACATAAATGGGTAAACCTTCCCACCTTCCCCCAAACCAATTGGTCTGCGGGTGAACAAATAATAACCATTTCAAATGTCTAAGTTCGATGGCATTATAGCCTAGTGGTATCTTGGGGGTGGGATAAGGCTTATGACCATTAGCTCATGAGTTCGATTCCCACAAGGGGGGGTTTTCCCAGATTTATTGGGTTTCCTCCTGAATTGGTGTATAGGCATTATTGCCTAGTGGAGATGGATATGATCGGGTGGTTCCGCTGGTGGCACGATGATACTACAGTGGTCCGTCAGTGATCCAAATTTGCCGTTCAAAAAAAAAAAAAAAATCATTAATTTGCAACCGTTATTACATTACAAATATAATTCACAAGGTACAACCTTATAATTTGCTCTTTCCTTTCGACGACAAACTCCCCATCGCCTTGGCCTGTTCCCGGAGCACAAACTTCTGCGTCTTCCCTGTTGACGTCTTCGGCAACTCCCGAAACACCACGGTTCGGGGAGCCATATACCGCGGCAAATTTTTCCGACAGTAGGCTATTAACTCATCTTCTTTTACCTTGTATCCTTGTTTTAGCTCCACAAAAGCACACGGGGTCTCGCCCCAATGATCGTCAGGCCGACCCACGACTGCAGCCTCTAGAACCGCTGGATGCCGAAAAAGCACCGATTCCACCTCAATCGTACTAATATTCTCGCCACCAGATATTATAATGTCTTTCGATCGATCCTTGAGTTCGATGTAACCATCCGAATGTCGAACACCTAAATCCCCACTCCGAAACCACCCGTCTTTAAAAGCGTCACGTGTCGCGCTAATGTCATTTAAGTACCCATTCATCACGGTGTTTCCGCGGAACATGACCTCTCCGATTGTTTTCGCATCCCATGCGACACTTTTCATCGTCTCCGGATCTTTAACGTCGACTTCTTCCATCCCCAAATGAGTTACGCCTTGCCGCGACTTAAGTTTCGCTTGAGTTTCCAATGGTAGCGAGTCCCACTCGGGTTTCGGGGCGCACACGGTTCCCGGACCGTATGTCTCCGTGAGACCATATGCGTGACACACATCGAACCCAAGTTGCTCCATACCAAACACCACCTGCGAAGGCGGAGGCGCTCCACCCGTCATCACTGTCACCTTTCCGGGAAGTGCGACCCGCTCGGTTTCCGGTGCATTGATTATCATATTCAAAACCGTTGGCGCACCACCCATGTGTGTCACTTGGTGTCGAGATATGGATCCGAAGATCCCCTTCGCAGTCACCGCCCGTAGACACACATTGGTGCCGCCTTGCGCTGCCACGGCCCACGTCAAACACCACCCGTTGCAATGAAACATCGGAACCGTCCATAAGTATACCGGCATCGACCGCATCTCATTGAGTAAAACAGCGGCTAACGAGTTCAAATACGCGCCGCGGTGACTATAAACCACCCCTTTAGGACTCGAAGTCGTACCCGATGTATAATTAAGCGCAATCGGATCACACTCGTCGATCGGTCTCCTAATCTCAAAATCAAGACTTCCCATTGCCAGAAGAGCTTCATATTCGACCATGTTCGACTTCGGAAGTGTCGGAAGTTCGCGGGAATCCGGGATTAGGACAATTTGAGGCACCGTGGCCAGTGATTTCGACATGATCTCAATTGCGCCTTTGACAACATCTATAAACTGGTGATCAACGAATACGAGTTTGGTATTTGAATGTTTAAGCAACGTTGACACCATTTTTGAGTCGTGGCGGATGTTGAGGGTGCAAAGAACAGCTCCGGCCATCGGAACGGCGAAATGGAGCTCGTACATTTCCGGGATGTTTGGAGCTAGGACAGCCACCTGCTCGTCAATGCAAGCAACAACAAAATATCAAACATCGTAAATAAATAAGAAAAAAATATACAATACCAAAAAACATAGCACCTTGATTACCAAATAAGAGTGAAACATAAAGGTGGTCCCAGGGTATTTTCCATAATGGTCGGGTTATTTTGGTATTTGGGTGTATCTTAACTCGAAGCTAAATTTTTGGTTTGAGTCAGGTCACGTAAATAAGTATAACTTTCATAGCAGTTGTGCTACAATGATGCTTTTGACTTTTGAGGTAACCAGGACCACGGAAACGTCAGTGTTAGACGACCATTTAGAGTACTTAATCAAATTGGATACGTTTTTTTTTTTTTTTAGTAAATTGACAAAATGGTCCCTGAGGTTTGCTCAATTTTGTCATATTAGTTCAAAACTCAAATCTTTTGAATCTGGGCCCCTATAGTTTCAATTTTATTATCATTTTCAACCAAAATCAAAATTTGGTTAAATTTTTCAGTTAACATCCAGCTTTTCTATCTTTTTCTTCCCTTTTAATAAAGGGTAAAATGATCTTTTAACGTTTTATTATAACAAATTAAAAAAATTAGATCATTTTGCGCTTTATTAAAAGAGATGAAAAAGACAAAAAAATTGGATATTTGCTGAAAATCTGACAAGATTTTGCTTTTGGATGAAAATGACAACAAAATTAAAACCATAGAGATCCAGATTCAAAAGTTTTGAGTTTTGAACTATAATAACAAAAGTAATCAAACCTCAGGGACGATTTTTGCAGTTTACTCTTTTTTTTTGTTTTCCACTTTGTCTTCAAATGTTACGTGTAACATGTATAGATTGATCTTTTCTAGATAAACTTTATAAAATCTCGGGGTTCTGTCGATAAACTGCAACACACGTTACACATAAACATAAAAACCAACCTCGTACCATACCATACATACGAGGTAAGTCCATGATTGTCACTTGATCCAAGCAAGTTCAAGAACATGTTTTCACAAGTTGACTTTTCTTGGTCAACTGAAGCAATTCTAAACTCTAATTCAAAAGTTGGATCTATGATCTCGTCAGTGTTTTTCAAGGCTCAAAGAGAGATAAAATCAGCCCCTTTTCGAAAAAAAAAAAAGCATTCTAATATTATGATAAGAACAAAACTTGTAGAATTATATTCAAATAATCAAAAAACCATATACAATTTATTTTTTATATAATCAACAGTTTGACTTCAAAAAGTCAAAACGTGTGTTCGAAAATGTTCGATTGATTCAATGATAACACACCATCGATCGATCGATCAACCAAATACATGAATCGAACTTACTCGATCAAAACCCCGAATCAATCAACAACAGTTCATAACTCAATCAATCAAAAGGAACATAAAACTTACAACATCTCCACGAGAAATTTGAAACCGAGAAGCGATCGACGAAGCAAGCTTAAGACATCGTTGATGAGTCTCTTTCCAAGTGAACTTAACACGATCACCATAAACAACTGATAATCTGTCTCTATAAACAACAGCAGATCTCTCCAAGAAGCTGATCGGGGAAAGAGGGACGTAATTTGCAGCACAACGAATGGTACCTTCCATTGTTTAAAACTGATATTTTTGGGGTGTTTTTGAGGATTTTATAGAGGGGTCATACAGGAATGTGATTTTAAAATGTGTAATGTGTTGTGTTAGTCCAGTGGGGATGAAGGTGACGTGTATGGTTGGTGACGGATTGCATAACTGGCTAGGTGTGGGTTCTCTCTCATGTTGATATAGATTTAAAGTTTTTTTTTTTTTTTTACGGCAAATTTGGATGACTAACAGACCACTAGAGTATTATCGTATCCGATCATATCCATCTCCATTAGGCATAAATCCATAATGCATATAAACCAATTCAAGAGGAAACCCAATACATATGGGAAAATCTCGTGGAAATCGAACCCTGGACCTATTGGTTTAAAAGTCTTATCACACCCCAAGATGTCACTAGACTATAATGTCATGGTCGACATAGATTTAAAGTTATCTTGGATTATTTGTTTGTAGTGATAATAAAACAACTGAGCTCGACGAGTATGTCTTCAGTGGGACCGACCGAATATGTGATTAGTTTTATAAAAAAGTTTGTTTGTTTTCTATTATTGTTTTATTTTTAGTATGCTAGTTATGTTGAAAATTAGTTTGTCTTTTGGAATAACTAGAATTTTGTCCCGTGCCGCTCGTTAAGGCGGCAACGTCACGTTTATGGAAATCGTTACATGCGTAACGATAGTGACATTAACGTGTGGTGCGTGCACGTGACATTACATGTTTTTTTACTTTGTTACACACATTACGGTCATGACATTAACATCATAAGGGTGGGGGGTATGGTTTCAGGGACTCATTCGGGGAAGTGGAGTCACCGATCGGTGACCATACCGTGGTGATTGAGTTAGGGTGTTTGAGTAGGAGAGAGGTAGAAAAATCGGTGAATAGTCACCGAAGGTGGAGAAGAGTGACGGAGGAGAGAGAGAGAGAGAGAGAGAGGAGAGAGGAGAGAACAACCAATCAAAATTTTTTATTTTTTAATTGAGTTGGTGTTTAACCATACCTAGTGTTTGAGTAGAAAATGGGAAGGAAAATGAGGAGTGGAATGGGGAGTTCACATGACATAATATTGTTGGGTAGAGAATCACTCAAACACCCTAGAGTGATTAACCATACCCCCACCCTAAGACATAGATAAAAAAAAAGTATGTCTTGGACGTTGTGGTTTAAAGTCGTAAAAGTAATTTAGAAAGTGATGTGAAATCGTAAAACTAATGTAAATACTAACGTAATTAGGCATGATAAAAAAAGTATAATAATGTGTAGCACGTTGCGGTGTAAAGTCGCAAAACTAATGTAAGTATTAACGTGGTTAGGCATAGATAAAAAAAGTATAATAATATGTCGCACGTTACGATGTAAAATCGAGTAATTTATACAAAAGAAAGTATCATGTTATTGTTAATGCATTTAATATTACATCAAAATTTAAGATTATAATGTCATTTAGAAATTGAATTTAATTGATGATATAAAACGAAAATGATCAATAATATTTTTAATTAATCGTCAAAGAATGTTCGAAATATGTAGTGATAACTTTAACTTTATTTCTGAAAATAACCAATGTTTTATATTTTTTTACTGAACAAAACCTTAAAGAATGCTCAATGCTGAAAATATGTGGTCAACATCCATTCACCTTTGGAGGTGGACTTCAAAATGGATTAAATTTCAATTTATAGAAATTGTGACATTACCCCCTCAGTTGTACCCAAAATCAAACCCAAACGCCAGACTCGTTCTTTCCATCTCTTTCTCCATCTACATTTTTCACAACCATCTACAGCCCCAAACATTCCCCGCCTGCTTTTCAAAAGAAAATTATATATACAGCCGACCAAGACCATCTCTCCGCCACGACCACATGTTCACTCTCGGAAGTAGTTGGAAACATCTGAATGTTAATACAATCCAATGGAAGAGTTTTATGCAGGTTGAATTGCTGTCAAAGTTCTTAGCGGACTAGTTTTATTCAACAAAGTACAGATCTGAGTTCCATCGGTCACCAGTTTGTCTCTGATCAGCAATCGGGTTTGTCCGTCACTATTATTCTGGTCGCCAACACCCTTCAAGCTTGTAGAACAGCCGTCGTGGTCGTTGCTGTAAGGGCTCAAGACGGAACTCTAATCGTGCCGCCGAGGTTGGCTCATCCGTGTGCTACTTCTTTGCACCGTACAAAGTACAGACGTAAAAGGAAAATAAAACTAAAACAAAGGGCACAACTGTAATTTCTGACTTAAGGACGTAATTGTAATTTCAGAATATGCACCGACCATTGTCTTTAAGGTTATATTAATTAATTATTTGATAAAATTATTTATGTTATGTTTGTGATTTAATTAAATAAAAATATAATGAAGTTATTTTGTTATGATAAAACGTATCTGTATATGATGTATGGGTGAGGTTCGGCTACAAAGTCCATTTTTCCTACAAAGTGTACAAAGTCATAAAACACCACAATTTTAGTCATAAAACACATTTAAAAGCCACAAATAACATAGTGAATATTACTAAAACACAATATCCAAACCCTAATAGTCCTTAAAAACTTCAAAAACACCATCGTACAACTATGAATATAAAACACAACATGATAATCAACATAAAACACACTAATGTTAGTCATTCGATAATCAAAGCCATATCATCCAAAATACAACACAAAACCCACAAATATGGTGTTTTAGTAATTTTTACTATGTTATTTGTTAGTTTTGAGTGTGTTTTATAGTTGATATTATGGTGTTTTATGACTTTTTACACTTTTTAGGAAAAATGGACTTTGTAGCCAACTCCCACCCTATGATGTATAATATTTTATATATGAAATAGTTGTCATAATTAACTATAAAAATTATACAATAATTAAGATAGTAAAAGAGAAACGTCCTTAGAAATCTCAATAGTTATACTTCATATCTAATGGGTAATTACTTTATAGATACCCAACGGGTATATTTATAATCGGGTTTAAAGCTGAGGTTTCGAATATATGGCGGCCATTGACATATCTATTTGTTTGTATGTCACGGCCCCCGTCCCGGTTTTACTCGGTCCAGGAGTCGCGGGACAGAAACTCGTGGTATTTATTATTTGATGTAACAACCCGAAATTATAAAACCTTATATTAGAGTTATAAATTATATAATCAATTAACTAGGAATTTATAACCTAGTTAAATACAAGACTTGAGGTGGCATATAATAAGATTAAATCACTTAGATTATAAATTAAACAAAGCTTAGGGACCAAACTTGCAAATATTGAAAGTTAATGTTAAAATAAGAAATTAACATACCAAACACCCACATACGTGAGTGTCTGGTCGAACAGAACAAGAGGGGGCGACCAGGGTTTTCTTTTCAAACCCAATTCTTCACAAAAGCTCAAAATTGGAAGCCTAAATCAAGTCTAAATCAATTTTCGAGCACAGATTCATGATCACCTAGTTGAAAGGATCATAAGGTATGTAAAATTGTGATGTTTTGATTCATCATGAATTCTAGGTTAATTGTGAAAAACTGAAATTGAGCCTAAATATGTCATGCATGAATGAATCTTGAAGTAATATGATGTCTAGAGTTAAGCCCTAGATGATTTCTTGTGAAAACATTGCATCATAATTGTAGGGTTGTGATTTACATGGTAGGGGATTAATGAGCTTGAAGAAACTTGATAAATACTAGAATTAGGACCCTTGTTCTAGCGCAATCTGAATTTGTGAAGTAATTTCAGAAATATTGATGTTAAGACTTGTGTAGAATTGTCTGATTGAAGTTAAATTAGATGTTAATTTCAAGTCATGAACTTGGTTTGGTTTATATAGAAATCTGACCCGCTAGGTGTTTGATAAAATGCCTAAGTAGAGATTGAGATGTTGAAAAATTAGATGAAAATGCAGATTTGATTATTGTTAATGATGCGTTAATGATCATAAAAAGAGTTCTAAATCAATTGTAAATTGAACTCTCTAGGCAAGGAGTCCGGATCCTCAAGCGGACAAGCCGGAGGGAATACGCGTGGGAAAGGTGTGCTCTAAAGGTACGGAATTTACCGTTTCGTTACTTTACGTTTATTTGTTAGTCTTATGTTGTCATATTGAAACATGGTAAACAAGATAAACCAACATGTCACGGAAGTGACTATGTGTCTAAACAAGTAAAATAGGTCAAAACAAGTGATAGAAACGGATTTTTTGAAATATCTTGAATGATGCCTTAATTTCGGCATCCAAACGGGTCAAAACAAATTGAGTAGTAAACTTTGAAGTTCGTTACCATCACTTGATAAATGGTTATAAACAAAGCGTGAGCCGTGTAGCGGACACGCTAAATTAGTTGAGAAATTTAACCTCTAATAAGGGAGTTAAAGTTCGGAAACTTAAGCACGTCAAGTAGTATAAAAAGCCAAGTTGAAATCTTGGAAACAAGCATGTAGATTATTGCGTAAGCCATCCCTCGAAAGGGAAACGAAACGCCATAGTTGGTAAAATCTAGACATGAGTAAATAGCCCTAGTCATGTGATAAACATGTTCGAAATTAAATTACGGCGACAAAGGAATTGAATGGGCAAAAACAGCAAAACAAGAAAGCATGTACAGCAGCTACCGTAAGTTACGGTGGATACCGTAACTTACGGTAGCAAACAAAATGCTACGGTGGGATCTTCCTGCCTTACGGCAGACTACTGTTACACATGGGCCACCGTAACTTACGGTGGCTACCGTAAGTTACGGTAGCACCCAGTCATAAATGCTGAGTTTTTATGTTATTGGTTAATCGAATTTGTTTTTGAACATAGTTTCGATTATATTAATTTCCAAGGATTTAATACTAATGTTTATTCAAATTTTCAGTTTCTAGGTAGTACAAGTAAGTGGATGAAGATCAAGCAAATGCATCCGAACCGAACACTTGAATCAACGCTTCCGCACTTGATCTATTTT
The DNA here is from genome assembly GCA_030545235.1 of Helianthus tuberosus. Lineage (NCBI taxonomy): Eukaryota > Viridiplantae > Streptophyta > Magnoliopsida > Asterales > Asteraceae > Helianthus > Helianthus tuberosus. The sequence continues at coordinate 7,120,370 of CM060434.1, read as the reverse complement.
GTTTTAAAAATATGTAAACACTAGTAGTTCTGTCTTGAATATTGATTAGTAGGGTTATAACGTGAATATTATGTTTTGGTATGGTCTTAAATTATCGAAAATTTTTGTAAACTATAAATTCTTGTATGAAATACAAGTTGTATATCTTTAAACCAATTATATTAAGCCGGGTCTTACATTTGAGTTGACAACGGAAGTTCAAACAGGATCTTTTAAGACTTGAAAATGCCCGATTATTTTATTTAACAATTCGGGATAATCCTCGTAATTTACAATAGAGGAATTTCACGAGGAAATTCCCTGGTTTACAAAACATGTTTATTTATTTAACTGAGCCACTACTTCAAGCTTGCTCCGTAGCACGTTTCCTTGATTCACAGTAGGTCACCTGAAACATGTTTTAAAAATATTTTATCAGCGGGGAAATACTGGCGAGTCACTCAAATTTGATTAAACGACACATAGTTATAAATTACAGCATAAGAGCGATTACAATGGCTACTATTTTATTTTTATCTGGCGCCGTGTCACCTCCTGGTGACGATGGTCATACCACTATTGGGTCCTTTCACCCAAGTAGTGATGATTATCTCTGTTAGGTTGATAAACCTAACCGTGAGAAATTAGTAATGTGCACAATACCCCACTAGCCAGTGATTCAACATAACCACGACTTAATCCCTGTAATTATAACTTTTGAAAATGGTTGGAGGATTGTAAAACATTGTTGATAAAAAGAGAATGACTCACATTGCAAGTTTAAACGGGCAGAGTTTAGCCTACTGATAAGCCTTGTAACCTAAATTAAATGACAATGCACACGAACTAGGTCAGTAACTTAATACAACATTTACGATAACCCACGAGATTAAAACCCTCACGATGAATGACAAAGTATATCCCTGATTCGGGCAGCACTTAAACATCCATCGGACTGGTTTCAATCGATCGGACATTGAATCATAGCAGTCATCGAGTTAATACCCTGTATCGTAGCTGTCACGGCCCCCGACCCGGTTTGACCCGTTTCAGGAGCCGCGGGACAGAAAATCCCGTGGTATTTATTTAACAGCGGAAGTTTTCATCAGGATCTTTTAAAACTGAAATATTTCCTGATTATTTTATTTCACAACTCGGGATAAAACCCCGGTAATTAACAATCATAAGATTTCATGGAGAAATCTTTTATTTTACAAAACATGTTTCTTTATTTTATACTGAGCCACTTCCTTAAGCTTGTAGTGCTTCTCGGCACTTTTCCTGGATCACAACAGATCACCTGAAACATGTTTGAAAAAGGTTTTGTCAGCGGGAAATACTGAGTGAATCATTCTTTTTACTAAAACGACTCATTTGTTATAATTCACAGTATTAAGAGCGATTACAATGTTTCTGATATCAAACCAACTACCCACGGTATTTGTCACTCGACCGGATCTGTGACTATGGTCATATCCCCCATTGGCTGCCCCAATGGTGACGATTATCAAGTAATGTATACAAAACCCCACATACCGGTTGTAACTTGGTGATTACAAAGACTTAATCCCCATAATTATAACTTTGAAAATAAACATGATTTTGAAAGTAATTTGATAAAAAGAGAATGACTCACATTGCAGATTTAATTGAGCAGAGCCTAGCCTACTGATTAGCCTTTTAACCTAAATTTATAACAGGCACACAATTTGGTTAGTAACTTAATTCAGCATTTACGATAACTCACGAGATTAAAACCCTCACAACGAATGACAAAGTGCGATACTTAAACATCCATCGATTTAACGACGAATGACAAAGCATAACCCTAATGTGGGCAGCACTTAAACATCCGTTGGATAATTTAATCGATCGGACATTGAATCGTAGCAGCGATCGAGTTATTACCCTGTATTGCGGCGGTGATTAGTGATCCGTGTGTGTTTTAGAAGTGTTTCTATGATATCTCAGTGTACGTAATGAGAATTTACGTCGTTCAAGTGCCCAAATTCCAGTCCCAAAGTCCCCTATTTATACACGAATTTTGACACGCTTACGAACCGTAAGCCTCATACCTTTACGGTCCGTAAGGGACACCTATTCATTATAGGGTAGCCACGTCCTTGACTAGCCAAACTGAGTTGACAGATTTCATAAATTCGATTTTGACAGCAAGATTTTAAGATAATGGTAACTAGGGTTTACCCCCCCCCCCCTGAGTTTTAGGGGCCCTGATCCTGATTCTGATTGTTCTGAAAATTTTAAGGTTTGTGCAGAATCACTTGGGTGTCTCAATTAAGGTTTCCTATTGGATAATTAAAATAATAATTAAGACTTTTTGATAGGAGTTGTTACATTCTCCCCACCTTAATAAAAATCTTGTCCTCGAGATTTACTGGAATAATTGAGGATACTTTCGCTTCATTTCTGATTCCAGTTCCCAAGTGTATTCGGGTCCTCTCTTTGAATCCCACTTTACTTTAACTAGCACTAGTCGTTTGTGCTTGAGAAACTTCACTTTTCTGTCCTCTATCTGAAGAGGTTTCTCAACAAATTTTAACTTTTTGTTTACCTCTATATCTTGAAGAGGTACTACCAAAGATTCGTCTGATAGACATTTCTTGAGGTTGGATACATGAAATACATCATGTACTCCAGCTAAATCTTCTGGTAGTTGTAAACGATAAGCAACTGGTCCTATACGTTGGATCACTGGAAATGGTCCTACGTATCTTGGACTTAGCTTTCCTTTCTTATCGAATCGAACTACTCATTTCCAAGGTGAAACTTTCAAAAGTACTTTATCTCCGACTTGAAATTCCAGTGGCTTGCATCGATTGTCTGCATAAATCTTCTGGCGATCTCTAGCCGTCTTCAGCCTTTCTTTGATCTGAGTAATCTTGTCAGTCGTCTCTTGCACTATCTCAGGACCTGATAATTGACTTTCTCCTATTTCTGCCCAACAAACTGGAGTTCTGCACTTTCTTCCATACAGTGCCTCGAATGGGGCAGTTTCAATACTTGAATGATAACTATTGTTATAGGAGAATTCAATTAAAGGTAAGTGATCGTCCCAATTTCCACCAAAATCTATTACACATGCTCGGAGCATGTATTCTAGAGTTTGGATCGTTCTTTCACTTTGCCCGTCTGTTTGAGGATGATATGCAGTACTCAGATTTAGTCGAGTTCCCATTGCTTCTTGGAAACTTTTCCAGAAATGAGAAGTGAAACGACTATCCCTATCTGATACAATGGAGAGTGGAACTCCATGTAGAGATACGACTTCATCTACATACAACTTTGCCAATCTTTCCATGCTAAAGGTTTCTTTCATTGGTAGAAAGTGAGCAGATTTGGTTAATCGATCCACAATTACCCAAATCGCGTCATTACCTTTTCTGGTTTTGGGTAACTTAGTAACAAAATCCATTGTTATAAGTTCCCATTTCCATACAGGCATTTCTAGTTGTTGTAGTAGACCTGAAGGTTTCTGGTGTTCTGCCTTAACTTGTGAACAAGTAAGACACTTAGAAACATATCGAGCTATGTCCTTTCTCATTCCTATCCACCAGAAGTTATTCCTTAAATCTTGGTACATCTTATTGTTTCCAGGGTGCATGGTATACCTAGATTTATGAGCTTCTTCTAAAATCTTACTTCTTAATTCTCCGTGCTTAGGTACCCAAATTCTGCTTTTGTGGAATCTCCAAATTCCATCAGGTCCTTGTTCTAATTCTTTTATTTGTCCCTTCATTCCTTCAGCATCATCCTTGATTGCTGTTTCCTGAACACTCTTTATTTGTTCCATTAAATCTATCTGTAGATTTAATCTGAGAGCACGAACTCGCTTTTGCTTTTCATGATATTTACGACTTAAGGCATCTGCAACTACATTTGCTTTTCCTTCATGATATTGAATATCACAGTCGTAGTCACTTAGGATTTCCATCCATCTCCTTTGCCGCATGTTTAACTCTTTTTGCCCAAATATATATCTTAGACTTTTATGATCTGTATAGATAGTAAACTTACTTCCATACAGATAATGTCTCCAAATCTTAAGGGCAAAAATTACGGCTCCTAATTCTAAATCATGAGTCGTATAGTTTTCCTCATGCTTTTTGAATTGCCTTGAGGCATACGCAATTACCTTTTTGCGTTGCATTAGCACACATCCAAATCCTAGTTTTGAAGTATTACAGTAAACTTCAAAATCGTCAGTTCCTTCTGGCAAAGCTAGGATTGGAGCATTTGTTAATTTCTGCTTCACGATTCTAAAGGCTTCTTCTTGTTTAGGTCCCCATTCAAATTTAATGGCTTTACAGGTTAGCTTAGTTAATGGTACATCTATCTTGGAAAAATCCTTAATAAACCGTCTATAATATCCAACTAAACCTATAAAACTTCTAATTTCCATTGCGGTTTGTGGAACCTTCCATTTGGTAATTGCCTCTATCTTAGCAGGATCTACATGAATACCTTCATGATTTACCATGTGACCTAAAAATTGCACTTCTTGCAACCAAAATTCACATTTTGAGAATTTGGCGTACAACTTTTCTTTTCTTAACAAATTTAAGAGTGCATGCAAATGCTCACAATGCTCGTCCTGACTTTTGGAATAAATAAGTATATCGTCGATGAAGACAATTAGAAATTTATCCAAATACGGTTTACAGATTCTATTCATCATGTCCATGAATGCTGCAGGTGCATTCGTTAATCCAAAGGGCATGACTGTAAACTCGTAATGACCATACCTAGTTTTGAAAGCAGTCTTAGGTATGTCTTCCTCTTGTACCTTCAATTTGTCACACCCTGGCTTTGCGGAAGCGTGGTTAATTTGGTGTGACTTCTTAATACCATAGCTTAACCATAACAAAGCTATATGAAATAAAATCATGCAAGATCATCCATTTAATTAAGTTTTAAAAACCAAATTCCACAACATTGTCTCAACGGAAACATATCCTAACGACATTGTTTAACAAACACAAACATCAACATGACATAAAGACAGTTTAAGGACTGTGACTTGTCCAGGAAAGAGTCACATTCCCCAAACCCGGATGACCTCGAAACTAATGCAGCGGGAAAACCTGCCATACCGCGCCAGATCCTTTAATTTCCTGAAATACATGTAAGTTGAAAAATTAACAATAATGTTGAGCGAGTTCATGTGTAAGTGAGTAAGTAAACCTTTGTACGTATAAAAATAATCTTGGTATGTAGCAAATAAGGAAAAAGAGATCACCAATGGTTTGCAAGGCCATTGATATATGTGAAGTGCAAGTAGGAAGACTCAAACCTAGCAGATTTAGCGTTGGGTACAAAGTCACTCCAAGGTCCGTTCTGTTGGGCCTCCCTGAGGTCCGTTCTGTTGGGCCTAGAGTTGGGCTCGCTACACCCAGATAGATCTACCGCTTACGTCCCTCGGTCCTACAATGAGGATTAATGGCCTCCAGTTTCTGCCTACCCACTCACATGATCTAAGTAATAAACCTCCTTACGCTAACCATACCGTGTATAAAGTACTTGTAATCAAAGTAACATGTATTTCACCCCCGTAGTTAAGAAAACTGAAAACAGTTAGAGAAAAGGGGGACATGAACTCACAGTGGTGCGTCTCTACCAAGTATGCCTCCAAATCAATCAGCTGTATGACGACCTACACGTGCTAACTCTATTAGACGGACGGCCGTGCCTTAGCTTTATGGTTTAAGTTTTTGGGAAATAGTTAGGCAACTATTTCGTGTTTACATTCTGTATACTTGGTAGTTATTTTCCTTCCCAAGGATGGGGGATTTAATATATGTGTGTTCGTAACATTCAGATTTCACTATTAAGTCTCACTTAATACATTTTATTCTTAACTTTAAAATATAACTATTTTTCCCAAAAATATTATATTTTAATACATGTGATTTTCCCCAAAATAATACTTAGTAATATTATTTTTTTACTCTAAAAATAATATTTACGTAGTTCACAAAATAATCATAAACACTTATACAAGTGATGTTGTGAAAAATATATACTAAATATATTTATGTATCACGTTTTATTTTGTGAAAATCCCACCTCCGATGTTTTCTAAATATAGTCGTGGCGAAACTTATATTTTGAAAACAAGTCAAAATGTATTTCTAACACTTATAGTGAAAATATTCCTAAGTGTTAGGTTGTTGGAAAAATTTTGCCAGAGTTTCCTCTGTAACTGGAGGTGGCCACGCTTTCAAGCGTATCATTTTCTTTTATAAATCAAACCAACAATCTTCTTATTCAATCAAAACCATGTTCAAATCACAAACTAGTCAAAATATGTATGTAAGTCGCATAAATTTCATGAACTCGTGATTTATCCAAACTGTGAAGTAAATCTCATTACTTTTAGTGGATCTATATATAAAACAATTCGATTTTGTAAAAACCTCGTTTTTATGGAAGTTCCGTCTTTACAACTTCTCGTCAACTTTTACAAAAATAGTTATTTTGTCGAAACTTTGTGTTACACATGTGTTTACACACTTGTGTGTTCTAAAGACCATTCTTGTTAGTGTAAGATCCATTTTTAGAAAGCATGATTTCTTTAACGCTTGGTCCTTTGAAAATACCACTTGCAGATACGTAGATCTGCTAGTTTTAAACACTATTGTACAAGCTAAAACATTTTTACACAAGTTCATGATTCGTGTGTGGTAGAGTTTCACCCTTTAACCCTTGTTCTATTCAAAACAACCTTATGTCATGATTCGTGATCATGACCAAACCGGGTTAAGTGATGATCCGAGCTACCACAACATAGATCGGGTCTAAATAATCACAAATTTCAATTACTACAACATTTACACAACATATGAGCTATTATCCAACATTTTTCATGTTTTTAGTAGACTTTAATGTATCATCTTGTAAGATTTCGAGTTTTAACCGTTACAAATCGTATTAACCACTTTAGAATAGTTCAAGAAGGTGATTTAAGTAACATACCACTAGCTCGAGGCTAGGGAAGAATCTAGACGAAAAACGCGTGGATAAAAGCAAGATAAAGAGGTCCTTCAAACTCCGAGTGCACCAAGCCTCCTAATACGTGAACCTTGAAGCTTGAATGATCTTGGAATGTGATGAAGGAAATCGAAAATAGATGTATGGGGAGGGGGGTGTTCGGCCGTAAGCTAGAAGAGAGGGAGAGAGAGAGTTGTGGAGTGGTGTTGTGTTAAGTGAATGATCATATGGGTCTAAGCTTATACTTATAGACAATCAACAAGACTTTTAACCATTGGATGCTATGTCTTCTAGATACTAAGCAAGAAGATTAAAATAATCAAGGTTAGGACAAGTGTGTCCCCTCTTAGTTGGGGCCGGTTAGAGAGGGGGGGGGGGGTCCTAGTCCGATTCCAACTAGTTAGTTAGGTATTAGTTAGGTTAAACCAAGTTAGTTAAGTGTTTAACTCAGTTACTAGTGTGTTATGCTTTACAGCGGGTGTTAGGGTATTCAGAGACCCTAACTGGCTCAGAAAAAGATAAATAATGAAAATAACAATATTTTCATGTTCCGGGTATAGTCCGGTTGTTCGGTTGGATAGTAATCCGTTAAAGTGCTTAACAAAGCTTAAAGTGTCGTTAATACCCTTTTTAGTGACACAACTCATTTCTGACACTTTGGAAAGTGTCTAGTAATATTTTTCTCATGTTTTGGCACTTTATTAGTTAGCTAAAAGCTGAATTGTTATGTAAAGTGCTGAGTTTTGTACTTAGAGTACGTTTTAGGCACATCCAGTCATTGTGACTTATTCCTAGAGACGCAGTTCTACAACCCTTATATCCCTACACTCACCACTAGTGTAGCAAAATATTTCTGGCTCATACAGGCCTTAGAGGCAGTGTCTGCCTGATGCTGGCTTTATCAGCATGTTCAATAGGTTATCCGTTATAGTGCTACTGTGCTTTTTGTGCATCATGTTTGTCACTAAGGTTCAGTCATGTAAATAATGTAGTGACAGCAAGTAAAGTATGATGCAAGTAAGTACATGTATCAGTGTTCAAGTAGCAGTTTATTCACAAGTTCAAGCAAGCACAGTAATTAAGCAATAATTAATTATTAATTAAGTCGTACGGATACCTGGTTTAGTGAGGGTTGTCACATTCTCCCCCCGTTAAATAAATTTCGTCCCGAAATTTTAAGTTCTGCTTGTAGATGCAGGGTTCTTAGGAAAAAGGTGGGGGTATTTCTCTTTCATACGGTCCTCACGCTCCCAGGTGTACTCAGGACCGTGTCTGGCATTCCAACGAACTTTGACGAGCTTGACACTGCTCCGGCGGGTCTTGTTTACTTTCCAATCCGTAACCTCAACCGGTTCTTCAACAAAATGGAGCGTGTCGTCAACATGAATCTCGTCGATGGGAATGGCAATGTTATCTGGAGTTGGACTTTTCTTCAGGTTGGATACATGAAATGTATCGTGAACAGAATGGAGTTCAGCAGGTAGGTCCAACTTGTATGCTACTAGTCCTATTCTTTCCAAAACTCTGAAAGGACCAATGTAGCGCGGATTTAACTTCCCACGCTTTCCGAAGCGTGCCACACCCTTCCAGGGTGAAACTTTCAGTAATACCATTTCTCCAACTTGGAGTTCCACATGTTTCCGGTTTGGATCCGCATAGGCCTTCTGCCTGTGGCGAGCTGCTTCGATGCGTTTAAGAATCTGCGCAATCTTGTCTGTCGTCTCTTGGACGATTTCGGGACCAGCAAGCTGCCTATCACCTGCGTCAGCCCAACATAAGGGTGATCGGCACTTGCGTCCGTAAAGGGCTTCAAATGGCGCGACACCAATACTGGTGTGGTAGCTGTTGTTGTACGAAAATTCGACCAAAGGCAAATGCTTATCCCATCTACCGCCCAAATCCATAACACACGCTCTCAGCATGTCTTCCAAAGTCTGTATCGTTCGCTCGCTCTGACCGTCAGTTTGCGGATGAAACACAGTGCTCAGATTCAATTGTGAGCCAAAGGCTTCTTGGAAGGATTGCCATATCCTTGACACAAACCTTCCGTCTCTATCAGAAATGATTGAGAGAGGTACTCCATGACGTGCGACGATCTCTCTCATGTAAATTTCGGCCAACTTGCTCGTATTATCCTTCTCTCTGATAGGTAAGAAGTGTGCTGACTTCGTTAATCGGTCCACTATTACCCAAATAGTGTCATGGCCTCTCGGCGTTCTTGGCAATTTCGTAATAAAATCCATGGAGATTTGTTCCCATTTCCACTTGGGAATCTCAGGTTGTTGCAGAAGTCCTGAAGGCTTCTGGTATTCGGCCTTAACCTTGGCGCATGTTAGACATTTGCTCACATACACAGCAACATCGCCTTTCATCCTAGGCCACCAATAATAATCTTTGAGATCTTGGTACATCTTATCCGCTCCAGGGTGGATAGAGTACCGCGACTTGTGAGCTTCATCAAAAATAACCTTCCTTAAACCTCCAAACAAAGGAACCCAAATCCTTTTCTCAAAACATAACGTTCCTTCCTCGTTCGGTACCAGCAACTTCTCCATCCCACGGAGGTATTCTTCTTCAAGGTTTCCTACCTTGAGAGCTTCCTTCTGCGCGGCACGAATGCGCAAGGAAAGATCGGTTCGGATAATCATTTCTAATGCCCTAACCCTTATGGGCTTGATCATCTCCTTTCGACTTAGGGCATCGGCGACCACATTCGCCTTCCCTGGATGATACTTTATCTCGCAGTCGTAATCGTTCAGCAACTCAACCCATCGTCTTTGCCTCATATTCAACTCCTTCTGGTTGAATATGTGATGTAGGCTCTTGTGATCTGTAAAGATTGTACACTTTGTACCATAAAGGTAGTGTCTCCAGATCTTTAATGCAAAAACCACTGCGCCAAGTTCCAAATCATGTGTGGTATAGTTCTTTTCGTGCACTTTCAGTTGACGTGATGCGTAAGCAATAACCTTTTGGCGTTGCATCAATACACAACCCAATCCTTGACGCGAAGCGTCGCAGTATACCACAAAATCATCTGTACCTTCCGGTAGTGCTAAGATTGGCGCATTGCAGAGCTTATCCTTCAATATCTGGAATGCTTCTTCCTGTTTGATTCCCCAATCAAACTTCTTATCTTTCTGCGTGAGGAGTGTTAAAGGTTGAGCGATTTTTGAAAAATCCTCAATGAACCTTCGATAGTAGCCAGCCAAACCCAAGAATTGTCGAATCTCGGTTGGCGTCTTCGGCGTTTCCCAATTCTTGATCGCTTCGATCTTGGTTGGATCCACGTGGATTCCATCTCCATTTACCACGTGTCAAAGAAATTGAACTTCACGTAGCCAAAATTCGCACTTGGAGAATTTGGCATACAGCTGTTCTTTCTTCAGCAGCTCCAAAATAGCTCTTAGATGCTGTTCGTGCTCGGCCTTTGTTCTTGAATAAATCAAGATGTCGTCGATAAACACAATCACGAACTTGTCCAAGTACGGCTTGCAAACTCTATTCATCAAGTCCATAAAGACTGCAGGCGCGTTTGTCAAACCAAACGGCATAACAAGGAACTCGTAGTGTCCATAACGAGTTCTGAAGGCTGTCTTCGGGATACTCTCCTCTTGTATCCTTAACTGGTGGTATCCAGATCGAAGATCGATCTTTGAATAAAAGCTTGAGCCTTGCAGTTGATCAAACAGATCATCGATTCTTGGCAGAGGATATCTATTCTTGATCGTCAGCTTGTTCAGCTCCCGGTAGTCGATGCACATACGAAAACTACCGTCCTTCTTCTTGACAAACAGGACCGGAGCTCCCCAAGGCGAGAAGCTTGGTCGGATGAATCCCTTGTCTAACAACTCTTGAAGTTGTGTCGACAGTTCCTGCATCTCAGACGGAGCAAGTCTATACGGTGCCTTAGCCACAGGCGCGGCGCCTGGAACTAAGTCAATGCGGAACTCTACTTGTCTCTGAGGTGGCAGTCCAGGTAAGTCCTCTGGGAAGACTTCTGGATACTCCCTCACGACAGGGATATCTTCTATTCTCGGCTCAGCAGCCTTCTTATCCACAATGTGTGCCAGGTAGGCAACACATCCCTTTTGCAAACACTTTCGCGCTTTCAGGCAGCTGATAATTCTTAACGGCGTATCACGCTTCTCTCCGTGAACCACAATTGTTTCGCCATCTTCAGTTGGGATACGAACAACCTTTTCGTGGCAAACTATCTCTGCCTTGTTGCCTGATAACCAATCCATTCCTACCACCACGTCGAAGCTTCCCAACTGGACTGGTAGTAGATCCAAAGCAAACTCACGCTCTCCTAACTCGATCACACAGCCTCTGATCACTTCATTGGCTTCTACTAACTTCCCATTGGCCAATTCGATTGAGTACGGAATATCTAACTTATTTGCGGCTAAACCAAGCATATTCTTAAATTCTAACGACACGAAGCTATAATCGGCACCAGTATCAAATAAAACGGATGCATAGCGTTGATTTACAGGGAACGTACCAGTAACGACATTGGGGTCCTGGCGCGCTTCCCTTGCTTCGATTTGGAACACTCTTCCACGGGCTTGGTTTAACTCTGGGCAGTTCTTCTTAAAATGCCCGATATCACCGCAGTTAAAACATCCAAGTCTTTGCCCGTTTCCTCCAGCTTGATCATTCCTCTGATTACGATTCACGACGCCCGCTTGGTTAGCATTGTTGCCTCGATTCTCGTTACCTCCATGGTTTCCTTGTGGGCGATTTCCATTCCTACCCCGGTTGTAATTTCTGTTTCCGAATCCTCCCTGGCCTCCCTGACCAGCAGTGGCCCAACAAGTGTCCTTCAAGTGGCCACGTTTCCCGCATGCTTCGCATACCTTTGGCCCGCAATGGCCAGAATGGTGGCGTTGGCAGTTGTTGCACTTGGGTTGGGTGCCCATGTATCCATTTCCTTTCTTCCCTCTACCAGCTGTAACCTGAGCTGGCGTGTCTGATCCTCCTTTCTTAACCGCCACACTAGCGCCCTGCTTGAAGTTTGAGAACTTCCGTTTGTTACCTCCTGATGACTCGACGTGAGTCTCCTTCTTCTTATGCTCAGCATCATCAAACTTGTTCAGGCGAATAGCCTCCTCTGTGAGAGCCACGCTCAAATCGATCGCTTCAGTAATGGTCGCAGGCTTGGATGAGGTTACCATGCTTATGATTTGAGGAGCTAATCCCCAAATGAAACGTTCAATCCTCTTGAACTCCGGAGTGACCATGTAGGGTACCACATGCGATAAGTCATGGAACCTTTGAACGTATTCTGCGATCTTCGGACCGTCCATTTTCAAGTGCCAGAACTCGGTTTCCAATCTTTGGATTTCCGCGCGAGAGCAGTACTTTTTGCGCATAAGTTCCTTCAGTTCGGTCCAGGTTAGCGCGTAGGCAGCAGCTTCACCGAGTGTCTGTACTTGCAGATTCCACCAAGAGAGGGCTCCATCCAAGAATAGCCCTGAGATATAGGTGACTTGCTGATCTAGCGCGCATTTGCTCATGCGAAGAACAGATTCGGTTTTCTCGGCCCAACGAACAAAGGCGACAGCACCTCCTGTGCCATCAAAGTTGACCGGTTTGCAGTCTAGAAACTGCTTGTAGGTGCATCCTGCACATACGTTATAACATACGATTGGCATTAGCATTATTGCTAAAGATATCCAATTAGGTCATGGTATGTCTAAATGACTTAGTATTACCATGAGGTGGATTATTGTTGTTGCCAGAGTTGCTTCCACTAGTTCCTCCTTGAGAGGCGGTGTATTGTGCAATGGCAGCAGCGATAATTTGCTGGAGTTCCGCCTCATTGGTAGGCAAGCGTGTCTCACGTCTCGGCGGCATCTTCTAAAAGATGTGTTTACGTCGGTCAGGCCATAGTTATAATACATAAGTCAGGTCATCATATAGCGTATGTATATAACGATAGTAATAGTACATAACATCTCATGTTATAATCATATCAATCACACAACATCCCATGTCACAAATATAAATAACCAAATCAAGCATCAAGTATGATGAGAATACTGCGATTTCCATATATCGAGACCACATAGTAAGCGTACAAGTACATCACAGTGTCATACAACGTCAGTCGACCAAGGGCTACATCACCCTAGTCCAAAAACTATATCAAATCAGTGTCAATACATCAAATACATGTCAACAAAAGTCAGAATCAAAATGTAGTCTCCAAAAATGCTGTGCAGTCAAAAGCATTCGCCGTCTTCTCACCAATGTCTACCTATACGGTACTGAAGAGCTCTACACGGATGGCGGTGGAGGAGGGGGAAAGTGAGCGTAAAACAAGCGGCGCAAATGGAGCCAGTCCTCCTCCATGGCTCTCTGGGTGCGTAACCAAGAAGCAACCTGCTGCTCAAGTGCCAAAAGGCGTGCAGCATAGTCTGGTGGTAAAGGTCGAGAGGGCTGCAAAGAAACAGGGTGGGTCCGACCCTGACACTGACACGGCGGTGGATGAGCTCTCTCGAGCTCCTGGATGCGCTGTGTGAGTGCCTCCTGCTGGACAACAAAAGACATCAAAACGTCCTCAATAGTGTACCCCATGTGGAAAGAATGGTAGGGGTCAGTAGGTGGCATAGCAGAGTGTGGTGCCTAAAGGAACGGCTCACTGGTGGGATCAATAGGTGCCACATGAAATGGAGAAACAGAGGGAAAAGTAGCAGACGGTGGTATAACAGAGATAGATACCGGTACATGTCCAAAAGGGTGAGCCGAAGAACCTTCTCCAGCTCGTGCTGGAGGTGTAAACTGAGGAAATGAAAACGAAGTATCAATGTGACGTGTATCAGGGATCTGTGGGGGAAAAGGTGGGACCTCGTCATCAGCCGGAATCCACCCACACTGGGCGTGCTCGTCTCGGGGGTCGATCCGTGCCTCAAAAAGTGTACGATCAAACTGGACTGGCATAGGATCATGGTGAGGTGCAACAAGAGGGTCAACTGGTGCATCAGCAATGAGTGGGGGATCAACATGATCAGCAACAAGGACATGATCGCCCTCCAATAATGGAGCATCTATAGGGTGATCATCAATAGGTGGGTCAGCAACGACAGGCTCAATAATAGGTGCGTCAGCATGAACTGGGTCATGCTCAAGTACTGGGTCAGGAGCAGGGTCTAGTGGCTGCTCGGGTTCATCAAAGGCCATCTCAAAATCAAACTCAGGGTCGATGGGATCAACTGGGTCGACTGGATCCTCCATAGGCTGATCCATGGGTATAAACTCTATATCCTCATCTGGGTCGAATCCTGGGGGAAAGACAGGATCGGGATCCTCCACGTCATCGTGGTCGAAAGTAAAACTAGGAATAGGGGCAACAGAGGATGCCTGGTCGGGATCTGACCCATGAGAAAAGTGCTGCGCACTCTGAGTGTGTGTAGGTGCGGAGGCCACAGACTCGAAAGAGTCTGGGACCGGAGAGTGAGCATGTGACTCCTCAGCGGGAGCATCTGCGATCATCAAAAGATCACCAGCAGCAAGAAGGGCCTCGCCCTGAACCTCATCCTCCAAAGGCTCGTCATCAAAAAGATCGACGTCGCCATCATCGTCGGCGTCGAGAAGCAAATCATAGGCAGGATAAGCAGCTAAGGGTATGGGAGCAGGGATCTCCACTAACGGTAGGTCCCCGGCCAAAGGGCCATCAGCGAGCTCATCAGCACCATCAGGTAAGGCAAAGGGCTGGAAATCATCCTCGTCCGTGCTCGTAACGTCGGATGTGTGAACCTCACGCTCAGAAGATCCTAGGTCGTCTGATACTATAGGTCTAGGTCCTGTGGTGTCTGAATCACCAGTGCCAGAGGTGTCCATAATGTCTGTAACATAAACACAACATGCACAAATAGTCAATCATACAATCAGATAATCACATAAGTCACCAAGTAAGCATTCAAATCATTCTCCTAGTCTCACTAGCCAATTTCTCCCAGTCTCTAAGACTGCTCTATCATCTACCTCGACTTCTTAGATCGAGCCTCGGTCTCCAATACCGAGCCTCAGCCTCCAAGACTGAGCCTACTCTTCCTAGTCCAACAAGCCAACTACCTCGATCTCTCAGACCGAGCCTCGGTCTCCAATACCGAGCCTCAGCCTCCAAGACTGAGCCTACTCTTCCTAGTCCAACTAGCCAACTACCTCGATCTCTCAGACCGAGCCTCAGCCCTTCTAGACTGAGCCTATAAATAATAAAATGTGCTCAACATTTGTTTGTAAAAAGTTTTGGATCTGGACTTAAGTGGTATGCAGAAAAATGTTTTCGTGAGAGCCCTAGTGATCATAGTCTAGACTCGAGAAGGAATCCTAGTTCGCTATGATCAGAGCTCTGATACCAAGCTGTCACACCCTGGCTTTGCGGAAGCGTGGTTAATTTGGTGTGACTTCTTAATACCATAGCTTAACCATAACAAAGCTATATGAAATAAAATCATGCAAGATCATCCATTTAATTAAGTTTTAAAAACCAAATTCCACAACATTGTCTCAACGGAAACATATCCTAACGACATTGTTTAACAAACACAAACATCAACATGACATAAATACAGTTTAAGGACTGTGACTTGTCCAGGAAAGAGTCACATTCCCCAAACCCGGATGACCTCGAAACTAATGCAGCGGGAAAACGTGCCATACCGCGCCAGATCCTTTAATTTCCTGAAATACATGTAAGTTGAAAAATCAACAATAGTGTTGAGCGAGTTCATGTGTAAGTGAGTAAGTAAACCTTTGTATGTATAAAAATAATCTTGGTATGTAGCAAATAAGGAAAAAGAGATCACCAATGGTTTGCAAGGCCATCGATATATGTGAAGTGCAAGTAGGAAGACTCAAACCTAGCAGATTTAGCGTTGGGTACAAAGTCACTCCAAGGTCCGTTCTGTTGGGCCTCCCTGAGGTCCGTTCTGTTGGGCCTCCCTGAGGTCCGTTCTGTTGGGCCTAGAGTTGGGCTCGCTACACCCAGATAGATCTACCGCTTACGTCCCTCGGTCCTACAATGAGGATTAATGGCCTCCAGTTTCTGCCTACCCACTCACATGATCTAAGTAATAAACCTCCTTACGCTAACCATACCGTGTATAAAGTACTTGTAATCAAAGTAACATGTATTTCACCCCCGTAGTTAAGAAAACTGAAAACAATTAGAGAAAAGGGGGACATGAACTCACAGTGGTGCGTCTCTACCAAGTATGCCTCCAAATCAATCAGCTGTATGACGACCTACACGTGCTAACTCTATTAGACGGACGGCCGTGCCTTAGCTTTATGGTTTATGTTTTTGGGAAATAGTTAGGCAACTATTTCGTGTTTACATTCTGTATACTTGGTAGTTATTTTCCTTCCCAAGGATGGGGGATTTAATATATGTGTGTTCGTAACATTCAGATTTCACTATTAAGTCTCACTTAATACATTTTATTCTTAACTTTAAAATATAACTATTTTTCCCAAAAATATTATATTTTAATACATGTGATTTTCCCCAAAATAATACTTAGTAATATTATTTTTTTACTCTAAAAATAATATTTACGTAGTTCACAAAATAATCATAAACACTTATACAAGTGATGTTGTGAAAAATATATACTAAATATATTTATGTATCACGTTTTATTTTGTGAAAATCCCACCTCCGATGTTTTGTAAATATAGTCGTGGCGAAACTTATATTTTGAAAACAAGTCAAAATGTATTTCTAACACTTATAGTGAAAATATTCCTAAGTGTTAGGTTTTTGGAAAAATTTCGCCAGAGTTTCCTCTGTAACTGGAGGTGGCCACGCTTTCAAGCGTATCATTTTCTTTTATAAATCAAACCAACAATCTTCTTATTCAATCAAAACCATGTTCAAATCACAAACTAGTCAAAATATGTATGTAAGTCGCATAAATTTCATGAACTCGTGATTTATCCAAACTGTGAAGTAAATCTCATTACTTTTAGTGGATCTATATATAAAACAATTCGATTTTGTAAAAACCTCGTTTTTATGGAAGTTCCGTCTTTACAACTTCTCGTCAACTTTTACAAAAATAGTTATTTTGTCGAAACTTTGTGTTACACATGTGTTTACACACTTGTGTGTTCTAAAAACCATTCTTGTTAGTGTAAGATCCATTTTTAGAAAGCATGATTTCTTTAACGCTTGGTCCTTTGAAAATACCACTTGCAGATACGTAGATCTGCTAGTTTTAAACACTATTGTACAAGCTAAAACATTTTTACACAAGTTCATGATTCGTGTGTGGTAGAGTTTCACCCTTTAACCCTTGTTCTATTCAAAACAACCTTATGTCATAATTCGTGATCATGACCAAACCGGGTTAAGTGATGATCCGAGCTACCACAACATAGATCGGGTCTAAATAATCACAAATTTCAATTACTACAACATTTACACAACATATGAGCTATTATCCAACATTTTTCATGTTTTTAGTAGACTTTAATGTATCATCTTGTAAGATTTCGAGTTTTAACCGTTACAAATCGTATTAACCACTTTAGAATAGTTCAAGAAGGTGATTTAAGTAACATACCACTAGCTCGAGGCTAGGGAAGAATCTAGACGAAAAACGCGTGGATAAAAGCAAGATAAAGAGGTCCTTCAAACTCCGAGTGCACCAAGCCTCCTAATACGTGATCCTTGAAGCTTGAATGATCTTGGAATGTGATGAAGGAAATCGAAAATAGATGTATGGGGAGGGGGGTGTTCGGCCGTAAGCTAGAAGAGAGGGAGAGAGAGTTGTGGAGTGGTGTTGTGTTAAGTGAATGATCATATGGGTCTAAGCTTATACTTATAGACAATCAACAAGACTTTTAACCATTGGATGCTATGTCTTCTAGGTACTAAGCAAGAAGATTAAAATAATCAAGGTTAGGACAAGTGTGTCCCCTCTTAGTTGGGGCCGGTTAGAGAGGGGGGGGGGGTTCCTAGTCCGATTCCAACTAGTTAGTTAGGTATTAGTTAGGTTAAACCAAGTTAGTTAAGTGTTTAACTCAGTTACTAGTGTGTTATGCTTTACAGCGGGTGTTAGGGTATTCAGAGACCCTAACTGGCTCAGAAAAAGATAAATAATGAAAATAACAATATTTTCATGTTCCGGGTATAGTCCGGTTGTTCGGTTGGATAGTAATCCGTTAAAGTGCTTAACAAAGCTTAAAGTGTCGTTAATACCCTTTTTAGTGACACAACTCATTTCTGACACTTTGGAAAGTGTCTAGTAATATTTTTCTCATGTTTTGGCACTTTATTAGTTAGCTAAAAGCTGAATTGTTATGTAAAGTGCTGAGTTTTGTACTTAGAGTACGTTTTAGGCACATCCAGTCATTGTGACTTATTCCTAGAGACGCAGTTCTACAACCCTTATATCCCTACACTCACCACTAGTGTAGCAAAATATTTCTGGCTCATACAGGCCTTAGAGGCAGTGTCTGCCTGATGCTGGCTTTATCAGCATGTTCAATAGGTTATCCGTTATAGTGCTACTGTGCTTTTTTTGCATCATGTTTGTCACTAAGGTTCAATCATGTAAATAATGTAGTGACAGCAAGTAAAGTATGATGCAAGTAAGTACATGTATCAGTGTTCAAGTAGCAGTTTATTCACAAGTTCAAGCAAGCACAGTAATTAAGCAATAATTAATTATTAATTAAGTCGTACGGATACCTGGTTTAGTGAGGGTTGTCACACAATTGATGATATCCGGAACGTAAGTCGATCTTAGAAAAATATCTAGCTCCTTGATGTTGATCGAAAAGATCATCAATCCTAGGTAATGGATATCGATTCTTAATTGTAACCTTATTCAATTCTCTATAATCAATACACATTCTCATCGAACCATCCTTCTTCTTAACAAACAACACTGGTGCTCCCCACGGGGATGAACTAGGTTGTATGAAACCTTTACTTAATAATTCATCTAATTGCTTTTTCAATTCTAACATTTCTGTGGGAGCTAACCGATAAGGTGCCTTGGCTATCGGTATAGTTCCTGCAATTAGATGAATCCTAAATTCTACTTACCTATCTGGTGGTAACCCTGGTAATTCTTCTGGGAATACATCTGGGTATTCCGAGACTACAGGAATCTCCTTAAGTTCTTTACCCTTAGTACTAATGATTACCGAAATCATATACACTATGCCTTGCTTTCGTTCATAACTAGCAACTTTCATTACTGATATGAACTTCATGGGTTTACGTGGTTTATCTCCTGTAATCGTGATTACTTCTCCATTAGGTGTTTGAATCTCTACGGAATTCTTATCACAAAGGATTCGAGCATGGTTGGCTACTAACCAATCCATTCCTAACACAACATCAAATTCGGCTAATTTCATAGGTAATAGGTTTGCAAAGAAGTTATGTCCTAAGAGTTCTATATTTTCCTTTTGCAAAACTTTATCTATGCTAACAGAATTTCCGTCTGCCGTTTCGACTGTAAAAATCTGCCTAAGGTTGGTTAAGGGTAAATTAAGAGCTTGGCATAATGAAGTATTTATAAAACTTTGGTTTGCACCAGAGTCAAATAATACTTTTGCGTAAATGTTGTGAACTAAGAACGTACCGGCTATCACATCTGGAATGAGTTCTGCTTCTTGAGTGGTCAACTGAAATGCTCTGACATTCTTTTTAGTAGCCCCATCGGTTGTCTTGGCTTTGTTGTCTGCTGGTTTGACCAATTTAGGACATTCTGTTTTGAAATGCCCTGCTTCTCCACAATTGTAACAAATTGTGGATTTCTTCCTGCAGTTTTCTTCACGATGTCCTATAGTTTTGCAAAAATTGCAGGTTATATCGCATCTTCCATAATGTTTCTTTTTGCATTTCCTATAGAATGACGGAGTTGGAGATTGCCCTATTCCTCTTCTCTTGAAGCTGTTATTATTACCCGTACGAAATCCTTGGGTAATTTTCTGAGCCAGTTCATTCTTCCTGTTTTCATCTTGTGTGCGTTCCAGTTCGTCAGTTAGGGTGTTAGCTAATTCCACAGCATCGTTAATCGTACGAGGTCTCGTAGCTTTAACGATGTTACGGATTTCACTAATCAATCCCCAAATATAACAAGAAATGAGTACCGGTTCTGGCGAAGCCAGTGTTGGTACCACTCTAGCATATTCAAAGAATGTCGAAGTATAACCGCGACAATCTATACCCATCATTCGATGGTTTAGGAACTTATTTACCATTTGATCTTTTTCATATTCGGGACAGAATTTTCTTTTTACAAGACTCTTAAATTCTTCCCAGTTCATAGTATTCGCCATCATCCTTCCTTTTGCTTGTAACACCGTGTTCCACCATTCTAGCGCCCCTTCTTTAAAAAGATTTGACGCGTACATGACCTGATCATCCTTGACACATTTACTTATGGTAATCACTGCCTCAGTTTTCTCTAACCAACGCAGTGCCGCATTTGCTCCTTCATTGCCTGCAAACTCAGATGGTTTACAAGCAAGAAATTCTTTATAAGTGCAACCAGGTGTTGCAGCTTTCATTTTCTTAGGGAGCGGAGCTTGCCGTGGTTCATTATCGTGATTAATATGATCATTGCCTCCGTTTACGCTATTACTGAAGTTATCTTCAGAAATACGTTTACTGGGAATGATTTGTTGAGGTTCGGCAGGTTTCTGGACAGCAGCGACTATTGTAGGAATAGCATTGGCTGTTCCTTGAGCAACGATATTTTCTATATCTTGCCTAGTCATATATTGATCCCCCGGGTGTTGCTCAAATTGATTACCCTCATTAACTGGTTCGTTATTAACGTTTTCCATCTGATAATATATATATTTTTATTAGTATTGAATAAATAATAATTATACACAAAACAATCATATAAATTTCACAAAGCATATATAGCCAAAACTATCGATTTCTCGATTCCCATTTTATATATTTTATAATATGCGTCATTACACACCTTTATCTTACAAAGTTTTATTTTGTAGTTATTTTACAGACTATATTATTATTGCTATTATACAACCACAATCTCATAACCCACTACCCTTTGTCAGCTAATATTTTAATAACGACGCTCCCTCTCATCATATTTCCAGGAGATCTGTTCTCCTATTTCCCTGATGTTATTTCCTGCATCCATTAACTCCTCGCCAAAGTGGCGGAGTTCAGCTAAATTCTCATTGCTCATAGGTGGATTAGGTATTGGTTCAGGGTCGAACTGAGGAAGAAAGGAATAAGGACTGTTAAGCAGGTTTTGGAACTGCCAGTCATTCGTCCACCACTCGTCCATTCCTAAAGGTTGGGTGTGGATTATAGGTTCTGGGATTGCTGGTTCTAAGTTTATAGGGAGTTGAGTTTCAATAGGACGAGTAAAAACATTTGTATTGACAGGCTGAATAGTATCATAGCTTACCAATATAAAATCTAGCTCTTCTTGAGATGGTAACCCCTCAATTTGCCTAGAGCTTTCCCCAACTTCCATTTTCTTAGGCTTGGTTTTCTCGAGAGGTGAAGCGTTGAATTCTATAGGTTCTTCTATATCTGATATATACCTATTGAAATCTCTGGAAACCTCTATTTTTACCGGATAGAGATTTAAATTCTGAAGGGCATTAGACAAGTCACTCATGCTGTTTAACAAAATACACATAATAAAAAAATTGTAACAAAATTTCATAGAAAGCCTTTAAATATTAATTCAGACTGGTAACTACAAAACAACTGAAAATTAAAACACACTAGGGTTTACTGTAAACTTATTTATTTAATGGATAATGTTTCTGGATTTGTAAGTGATAAAACTGCTAAAACGTGAATTAAAATATTTAAAGAGTTGCATTTACTGCTACAGTAGCTAGCATATACATGTCTGCCCATTTTTCATCTAACTTGTCCTCCCAAGGTGATTTACTGGTTAATTCCTGGGTTTCGTGTTTAATCTTCTTTTCTCGGAATTTCTTTTTTTTTCTCCTGACTTTTCTTAAAAATTAAACTTCTTTTATTAGGAGAAAGTGGTTCCTCATATTGTGCCTTTCGCACAAATATTCCTTCTTCAGGAATTACAGAGTGATTTGAGGATTTGGTTTGGGATGAACTTCCCTTCTCATTGGATGACCTATCTAATTTAAGATAGATATTTGACAACTTTTGCTTACCCATACTGTACACAAATATTCAAATAAGAAAACACATAATCACAGAATGACAAGTAGAAAAATTAAGTATTTTCTAAATACTTAATTGGCTTAAATCAGTGGCTCTGATACCACCTTTTTATGTCACGGCCCCCGACCCGGTTTGACCCGTTTCAGGAGCCGCGGGACAGAAAATCCCGTGGTATTTATTTAACAGTGGAAGTTTTCATCAGGATCTTTTAAAACCCCGGTAATTTTCACAACTCGGGATAAAACCCCGGTAATTTTCAATCATAAGATTTCACGGAGAAATCTTTTATTTTACAAAACATGTTTCTTTATTTTATACTGAGCCACTTCCTTAAGCTTGTAGTGCTTCTTGGCACTTTTCCTGGATCACAACAGATCACCTGAAACATGTTTGAAAAAGGTTTTGTCAGCGGGAAATACTGAGTGAATCATTCTTTTTACTAAAACGACTCATTTGTTATAATTCACAGTATTAAGAGCGATTACAATGTTTCTGATATCAAACCAACTACCCACGGTATTTGTCACTCGACCGGATCTGTGACTATGGTCATATCCCCCATTGGCTGCCCCAATGGTGACGATTATCAAGTAATGTATACAAAACCCCACATACCGGCTGTAACTTGGTGATTACAAAGACTTAATCCCCGTAATTATAACTTTGAAAATAAACATGATTTTGAAAGTAATTTGATAAAAAGATAATGACTCACATTGCAGATTTAATTGAGCAGAGCCTAGCCTACTGATTTGCCTTTTAACCTAAATTTATAACAGGCACACAATTTGTTTAGTAACTTAATTTAGCATTTATGATAACTCATGAGATTAAAACCCTCACAACGAATGACAAAGTGCGATACTTAAACATCCATCGATTTAACGACGAATGACAAAGCATAACCCTAATGTGGGCAGCACTTAAACATCCATTGGATAATTTAACCGATCGGACATTGAATCGTAGCAGCGATCGAGTTATTACCCTGTATTGCGGCGGTGATTAGTGATCCATGTGTTTTTTAGAAGTGTTTGTACGTAATGAGAATTTACGTCGTTCAAGTGCCCAAATTCCAGTCCCAAAGTCCCCTATTTATACATGAATTTTGACACGCTTACGGACCGTAAGCCTCATACCTTTACGGTCCGTAAGGGACACCTATTCACTATAGGGTAGCCACGTCCTTGAATAGCCTAACTGAGTTGACAAATTTCATAAATTCGATTTTGACAGCGAGATTTTAAGATAATCGTAACTAGGGTTTACCCCCCCTGAGTTTTAGGGGCCCTGATCCTGATTCTGATTGTTCTGAAAATTTTAGGGTTTGTGCAGAATCACTTGGGTGTCTCAATTAAGGTTTCCTATTGGATAATTAAAATAATAATTAAGACTTTTTGATAGGAGTTGTTACAGTAGCAGCGTCGTGACCCCTAAATACTTGTTTTCGAGCAGAATATGTGTGTTTTGATTGAGAATTTCGAACACAGAAGCAAGTCCCATGTCCAGGCAATTTATAGCTGAAAAATAGGTTTTACGCGGCCCGCGTAAACCTACTCTTACATTTACGCGGCCCGCGAGGGCCACCTAGTCGTAGACTAGGGCTAGCGTGTCACACCTAGGTCTGCCACGTGTGCGACACGTGGCCTGGGACGATTATCCGGTCAAATTTGAGTTGACGCGGCCCGCGTAAACTCCTCTTATGGTTTACGCGGCCCGCCTGAAACCTAATTGTCACACCCCGATTTCCACGTGTCACCGGTGGGCCCGGTGGGGAGTATCGTGACGTGGTTGGCAACATAATAGTCAAACAACACAATATTTAATATGCACAGCGGAAGCAATTTAAAAGATATAATACAACCGAATTGAATATTGTAATATCATATGTCACAATATTCGGAAGTTTATCCACAGATGGATCGGAAACAAAATGGGGAACAATAGTTCAACAGACTTTAGACATCTTAAGCTTGCGAGACTTCTAGTGATGCTAAGGAGAAATCCCAACCAATTACGCTTAGTACCTGCATTTAATCTTTTTGGGAAAATACGTCAGTTTACACTGGTAAATACTATCAACTGACTCATTTTAGAAAATGATTGAAAATTGGTTTGGATGCACGTGGCATAAAACATTTTATTTAGCTTGGGAGAATTATTTAAATATATAATCTTGTGAACGAATTACATGTTCCTTGTGCGTTCAGTAGCCCGGATCTTGTCCGGGTGAAAGATCAATAGACACACCACATTATTCTTTTGTGCACTGACGGGTGTACGCCTACACCCCGCGCTTAAGTCGTGGCCATTTCGTAAAATGATGCCAAGGATATCCGGGACATGGTCATTAACCCCCCAAAGGCTTTAAGTAACAAGACTGTTTAAACGAGCCGATCAAATTATTCAATTAACCACCCAACGATGGAAGATTTTGATGCCCGATCAAGCGGTGTTCTATATACCGTAACCCAAGCCCGTATAGGGAAAATAAGTTAAAAGTATTTACCTGAGCAAAGTATAAATCACAATAAGCAAATTGCAAGTAGCTTTTACTGGTCCTCCTAATCTGGAACGAAGGTTTATAATAACCTATTACAATCCTAACGGGTCTTTAGTTAAGCTTAAGCTTAGACCGGTTAGTTTCAAAGACACGGTTCGTACGCACGATTAAGCGAAGACCGGATAGAATGTGATTTAGACCCAACAAGTTCAGAGACTTGTTTAATATGGGTATTTCATACACATTCTGGATTTTGAGATAAAACCGATAAGGTTTGACCCGTTTCGGCTAATTTATGTAAACTAGTTACATAACGAACGCGTAATAAGCGTAACGGGTAATAATGAGAGCCATTTACAGGTTTCCTAAGTTAATACGCTTCATATATGTTATGACATCAGTAAGATATCATTTATTATGCCCGAAATGAATTTAAACACAAACTATGCCCGTAGGGGTAGTTTGGTCATTTAAAAGGTTATAAAAGAGTTTAAGTGTTTGCCTGAGTTACAGGTCTGATGTAATCAGACATACTCAATCTAATAAGTTATAACAGTAGGGTAAGGTATATATGTGAAATTTATCAATTATAACCAAACTATGCACCGTAGGGGCATTTTGGTAATTTCACATAAGCCGAAAAGCTCAAAACCAAAGTCTGAGTTTATCAACCTTTGCTTACTGTTAAAATATTATAATTTTCCTCAAATATCAGTAGGTATCACCCTTTGTACATTTAAAATAGTTCTACTACATACTATGCGTTAAAAACGCTTAAAAAGGGATTAGAAGCCATTTCCGGGTTCTATACCTAAAGCTGATATTTTTATAATTCCAAAAGGCTTAAAATAATTTATTTATCATATGTGATCAGTAGCAAAAGGTTTGGAGTCAATTAGATATGTAAAACTCATTTTATGGCCCGTAAGGGCAAAACCGACAATTACCGGATTAAGCCTACGACTATAAGTTATGCTCAGCCTAAAATTAATTAAAAATCTTCAAAAATCCCAAAATAATATATTACATTAGTGGGTAAAGAGTTTGGTATCAAAAAGTAGACTTAACTAGGCTATATGCTAATTACGCCGTTTAATTAACATAAAGCTTTTAATTTACGCTAATGAGCATAACTCTTATTCTACACCTCAAACTGGTGTCAAACTTTGCATACAAGTTTATATATTAGTAATTAAAGTTTCTACTCTTTTACATTTTCAAAAATCACATTTTAAGGTGTAAAGGGCATAATGGTCAACATACGGGCAATTAACGGAATCATGCGTATTAATTGGTTAACTAATGAACCATGGTGTATAATCACAGAGGGTTATACTAGCATGTAACCTGGTCCAAATGAAGCTCTTAGGTATTTCTAAATCATACCATAACGGGTCAGAACTGAAGTCAAAGCAAAAGCCAAAGTTTTGCCACTTTCGGTTCCGAACCGGGTCTAAATAGTAAATTGTCGGGTTGAACATGTTTAGACATGTTCTTACACTAATTACCAAGTTATATTAATGATTAAACAGGTTGTATGTGTTCTACATTGCTAATCATGCATAAATTGTAAATTAAACATTCTGTTGACTTTTTATTAACTAGTTTGACCCGACATTTGACCTAGTTAGAGTGGGAATCAGGGGGAACCCTTTTGAGGGTTTATTACCCATATAATTACCAACTTATAACTACTTTTGATTCGACTAATCACTGGACCATTAGTGATTAATCTTAAAGTCAACCGTTAATTACGACGGTTTGACTTTTAAGCTAAAACTAAGCTAAAACTTAACTAAGAAAGGTTTAGCAAACTTACCAAGGTCCTATGCACGAAATGTGAAGACTTGAGCCTGCTTGGGAGCTCCAAGAATGATCAGAAGTGCAAATGAAGGTGTGAGGAACAATGGTTGCAACTAAAGTCCTTTATATAGTGATCAAACTACCATAAGAAGTTGACAAGCAAGTCTAGCACTGACCACAAATCATTAACATGTGTCCCTAATGCTTAGGGGGTTCCTAGGGGTCGTCCAAGATGAGAAAAGATCGATTAAAGGTCGAATACCCGCGAATACAGGAGTCTGTCCGAAGTTTCTGTATCTGGGCGGGTTACGCGGCCCGCGTAAAAGACCTTAAGGTCTTACGCGGCCCACCTTGACCCCGAAATCAGATTATGCATTTTCCATTTGTTGCATACTTGACCTTTGGCTCTTCGAAAGGGCAACCAAGTTTATTTCTTGCATTTTGACCCCCTCTTACTTACCTACAAGGGCTTTAGGACTTATACCCACTTTGCCAAGTCCCTGGACACTTCCGGTTAACCCGAAAAGTCATAACTTTCAATGTTAACGCTTTAACCCCTCGCACACGAATTTGATCATAACTTTCTCATACGATTACGAAACTTTATGAAATTTATATCGCGCATTCTAGTGTGCATAATTAACAGTTACAAAGCTTCGGGTTTGTCAAAAGGTCACTCAGAGGTATAACTTAAACATGTTGACACATTTAACCCCTGTAGTTTGTAATCTCTCACTTTTAGCTTCGTATGATCCATGATTTATTCGTTTGATGCTATAAACATCATGTAGGGTTATTGTACAATATAAATATTCACTGTTGACATTTAGAACTCGTATATTCACATACTTTTCATGATTGTCAACTTTAGTCCTTCTATAACATTCTTTCACACGTTCAGACATATGACACGTGTCAACATATTATAGGACGTGAATTTTCGAGGTGTTACATCCTCACCCCCTTAAAATAAATCTCGACCCGAGATTTACTGAAACAAATAAGGGTACTTTTCTTTCATTGTGGATTCAACTTCCCACGTGTATTCGGGACCTCTACGGGCATCCCATTTGACCTTTACAATAGGCACATGCTTCTTTCGAAACTTCTTGACCTGTCGATCCTCAATCGACAATGGTTTTTCCACAAACTTCAAGCTCTCATCTATATGCATATCTGTATGTGGTATAACCAGTGATTCATCAGCGAAGCACTTTTTTAGATTGCAGATGTGGAACACATTGTGAATTCCACTGAGCTCTTCCGGTAAGTTTAACTTATAGGCAACTGACCCGACACGTTCGATAACCTCGAAAGGTCCTATGTATCTAGGGCTTAGCTTGCCTTTCTTACCAAATCGCATCACCCCCTTCCAGGGTGATACTTTAAGCAACACTTTGTCACCTACTTCGAAGTGAAAAGCTTTACGCTTTGGATCTGCGTAACTCTTCTGCCTATCTCGGGCAGCTTTGAGACGGTCACGAATCTGGACAATCTTGTCCGTTGTTTCAAAGACTATCTCTGGTCCTGATAATTGGGCATCTCCAACTTCCGCCCAACAAACTGGCGTTCTACACTTTCTACCATATAAGGCCTCAAAAGGCGCAGCCTTTATGCTGGTATGGTAGCTATTGTTGTAGGAGAACTTAATTAGTGGTAGGTGGTTATCCCAACTACCACCCAAATCAATCACACATGCACGTAGCATGTCTTCCAACGTTTGAATAGTACGCTCACTCTGACCGTCTGTCTGAGGGTGGTAAGTCGTACTGAAATTCAAACGTGTGCCCAAAGATTGCTGGAAACTCTTCCAAAAATGTGACATGTATCTGGTATCTCTGTCAGAGATAATAGACACAGGTATTCCATTTAAGGTTACAATCCTATCCACGTATAACTGGGCTAACATGTCGGAGCTATAAGTCTCCTTGATGGGTAAGAAATGTGCTGACTTAGTCAGTCTATCAACTATAACCCATATTATATCATTTCCTTTCCTTGTCTTAGGTAACTTGGTGATAAAATCCATAGTTACCATTTCCCACTTCCATGTAGGAAGTTTAGGCTGTTGTAGCAAGCCTGACGGTTTCTGATGCTCGGCTTTGACTTGCGCACATGTCAAGCATTTAGCTACATAGGCAGCTACAGACTTTTTCAAGCCTATCCACCAATAATTTGCCCTTAGATCCTGGTACATCTTATCAGCTCCAGGGTGAACGGAATATTTGGAACTATGGGCTTCCTGGAGGATAACATCTCGAAGTCCCCCACAAATTGGAACCCATATTCGTCAATTTAGTCTAAGAATTCCGTCTTTTCCAAGGGATAACTGCTCCTCAGTTACTCCTAGCTTTTCATTAGGATAGTTAGCTTCCAACACAGCTTCCTTCTATACAGCTAACAACCTTTCAGTCAAACTGTTCTTTATCTCCATGTGCTTGGCATTGATTCGGATGGGTTTCACCCTTTCTTTTCGACTCAAGGCATCAGCGACTACATTCGCCTTGCCGGGATGGTATCTGATCTCACAATCATAATCATTCAAAGTTTCCATCCAACGGTGTTGCCTCATGTTTAAATCTTTCTGATTGAACAGGTGCTGGAGGCTCTTGTGATCAGAATAGATCACACACTTGATTCCATAAAGATAATGCCTCCATAGTTTTAATGCGAATACAACGGCACCCAACTCCAAGTCGTGGGTGGTGTAATTCTTTTCGTGCACCTTTAACTGTATTGAAGCATAGGCAATAACCTTGCCTTTCTGCATAAGTACACACCCCATGCCAGTGTGCGATGCATCGCAGTAAACCACAAAATCTTCTCTTCCATCTGGCAATGTCAGTACTGGGGCGTTGCTCAACTTTTGCTTTAAGATATCAAAGGACTCTTGCTGCTTAGGGCCCCAAACGAACTTTACTTTCTTCTTGGTCAAGGAAGTTAGGGGTGCAGCAATCCTTGAAAATTTTTCAATGAAACGCCTGCAATATCCTACCAATCCCAGGAAGCTACGAATCTCTGTAGGCGTCGTTGGCTCTTGCCAGTTCATAACTGCTTCTACCTTAGCGGGATCCACTTGGATACCACGCTTACTCACCACATGTCCAAGGAATTGGACTTCTCGAAGCCAAAATTCACATTTAGAAAATTTGGCATAGAGCTTCTCCTGATGTAGGAGTTTGAGAATACAACGAAGGTGTTTCTCGTGGTCAGCTTGGTTCTTCGAGTAGATCAGAATGTCGTCGATGAATACGATGACGAATTTATCTAAGTAAGGCTTGCAAACGCGATTCATGAGATCCATGAACACGGCTGGTGCATTAGTGAGCCCAAAAGGCATCACTAGGAACTCGTAATGACCGTAACGAGTCCTAAATGCAGTTTTGTGTACGTCTTCATCTCTAACCTTCAGTTGATGGTAGCCTGACCTCAAATCAATCTTCGAAAAATAACTTGCTCCTTGCAATTGATCGAACAAATCGTCGATCCTAGGCAAAGGATACCTATTCTTTATCGTGACCTTATTAAGTTCACGATAATCGATGCACAAGCGCATCGATCCGTCCTTCTTCTTGACAAACAGGACTGGCGCTCCCCAAGGAAACTAACTAGGTTTTATGAAACCTTTAGCTTGAAATTCATCCAGTTGTGTTCTTAATTCCTTCATTTCCGTTGGTGCCAACCTATAGGGTGCTCTGGCAACTGGTGCTGCTCCGGGGATGATATCAATCCTGAATTCCACTTGCCTATCTGGTGGCAGACCAGGTAGTTCTTCAGGAAAAACTTCTGGGTATTCAGAAATGACGGCGATGTCTCCAATCTTCGGTTTAGGTTCATCAATAATCACTTGTGCCATGTAGATGACACAACCCTTCTTTAAATATTTTGAAGCCTTGAGCATAGTCGCTTGCTCAGGCAGCCCATACTGGGTATCTCCCCGAATGGTAAGTGATTCACCAGACGGAGTCTTTATTACCACTTGTTTCTTGTTACAGACAATTTGGGCCTGGTTATGAGATAACCAGTCCATACCCAGAACTATGTCAAAACCGGCCAACTTAAAGGGAAGCAGAGACAGAGGAAAAGAGTGGTTCTTAATGGATATAACACATCCATCTAACACAGTTGAGACGGCTTCTAAGGTGCCATCTGCTAATTCTACCTCATAATTTATACTCAAGGTTTTGACAGGTAAATTCAGCAATTTGCAAAATTTATGATCTACAAACGACTTATCAGCGCCTGAATCAAATAGTACTCTTGCATAGACATCATTTACAAGGAAAGTACCTGTAATAACGTTGTCGTCTAGAACCGCTTCCTTTGCGTCCATTCTGAAGACTCTAGCATTAGTCTTCTTGGCCTCTTCAGGCTTTTTGGTGTATTTAGGGCATTTGGTTTTAATGTGCCCCTTTTCATTGCAACGATAGCACGTTGCGTCTTTCATCTTCTTGCAATCCAAGGTTTTGTGATCCGTGGACTTGCATATACCACAAGCAAAGGTTTTTGACTGAGTCTACGAATTCGACTCTAACCTGCACTTCCCAAAGTGTTGTTTCTTGCAAATTTTGCATTTGGGCTTCTCACCAGAATGATGCCCATCTTTCCTTGACTCCGATCCTTTCTTGTTGTCACCGTTTCCACGGTGCTTCTTGTTCGATCTCCATGAACTATCATCTTAACGTTTTCTCTTCTCAGCCTCCTTATTCCTCAGCAATCTTTTCCTGACCGCATCCAAAGTGAGGGACAAGGATATGTCAGCTACAGATCTAAAAGTAGCTGGCCGAGAAGCCTTCACGCTTGCCTTGATTTCCGGGGCTAAACCACCGATAAAACGAGCTATTCTTTTTGGTTCCGGGGTTACCAGATAAGGAACCAACCGGGATATTGTGTTGAAGCTCGTTAGGTAAGCTTGACAGTCAAGGTTTGTTATCACCAATGATAGAAAATCAGACTCTATCTTCTCAACCTCATGCTGAGGGCAGTAATTTTCCCTGATAAGGGCAACAAATTGATCCCACGACATGTTGTACAATGGGATTTTCCCGGTGGCTTGAATCAGAGATCTCCACCATGCTAAACCTTCACCCTTAAATGATTGCGACACAAACTTGACCACGTCTCTCTCAGCGCATCCGCTGATATCCACAACCGTATCCATCACATCCAGCCACGTCATACAGTCAATGGCTCCCTTCTCCCTAGTGAAATCCCGGGGTTTGCAGGAAACAAAATATTTATAAGAGCAACCCTTGTCACGGGGTCCTTGGTTTAGTACAACCTGCTGAGATGGAGCACTGTGGTGGTTCGAGGAGTGTCGATCGTCATCTTTCTTCGGTTCGTCCTTCTTGGACGGTGGCTTTGAAGGCTGTGTAGATAGGATCCTACTTTGAGTCCCACTATACTCTTCGTATTGTCGTTCCAATGCCTTCGTAACTGCGTCGTCAACCAACGCTTTCAATTCAGCACCCGTTAGATTAATCCGGGCGTTATCTATATTCTCCACTGGATGGCTATTAATCTCGTCTGAGTTAGCCATTTTTTATTGAACTGTTGCAGAAAACAAGGACAATAGTTTATTTGGGAGTTTATTATGGAATTGTCCCTTAGGGTAATTCATTAACCATGGTAAACAGAGACCATATTTGGTTAATTTATTAATCATATTTATTTAGGATTTCTATAATAATTTATCCTAATTATAAAACAATAATAGTTTTATTTGTGGCACAAAAGGCCTAGTCACATGGACATTTTAATTTATAAGCTATGATTTCAGAGAATCAAAATATGAAGGTATATTGGCACAATAGGCCTAGTCACAAGGACGTTTATAAATTATAAGCTATGATTTCAGAGAATCAAAGCATGAAGGTATACTGGCACAATAGGCCTAGTCACAAGGACGTTTATAAATTATAAGCTATGATTTCAGAGAATTAAAGCATGAAGGTTTGAACCTAGTTCATCACCTTTATTTGACAGGGAGTCATCGCTACTACTGTCTTTTGGCTCATATGGAAATGAGCAGGGCCCGTAGGCGCTATATTACCACGTATGGTAAAAATATGATCATCTCAATTGATGATCTAAACCCATGATTCAGAGATCATTAAATTGGGTTAGGAATCTTTTAGAGAATCCAATAATAAGAATGACGTGTGTGATTTTAATGAATCACGTCTGCCAGGAGTGTTAACATGTATACAGATGTTAACAGGGATTTGAATCTTTTGAACAGGTCTTACCATCTTGGCCCGGCCTTATAATGACCCAAAGGCTAGGTTTCACTCTTTAAGATCCTTATTTAAAATTTACATAGGCATATATTTATTAAAAAGGAATGATTTTTGATTTATTTATTTCATATATAATATTTATGCATATAATAGCAAGATGAAATTTATAAACATAACATTCCATTAATTTTCAAAAGATTACATGTTGCCCTAAACGGGACTTTTCAACAAACAACTTACCCACGCAGGGCTTTAAACAAGTACTTACCCACGCAGGGGCTTAATAACGTAATAGTCCACGCAGGGACTTACACAAATAACATACCCTCACAGGGGTTAACAGAAAGATAGACCCACGCAGGGGTCAAAACAAATAAGCATACCCACGCAGGGGTTTATACAGCAAGACTGGCCCTCGCAGGGGCTCAACAACAATTGGAAGGATTTAGTGGTCCTTCTTGCTCTTCCCTTTGA
This sequence comes from Helianthus tuberosus, assembly GCA_030545235.1. NCBI lineage: Eukaryota > Viridiplantae > Streptophyta > Magnoliopsida > Asterales > Asteraceae > Helianthus > Helianthus tuberosus. The sequence continues at coordinate 7,087,189 of CM060434.1, read as the reverse complement.
TCAAGCTTGTCAATCCTTGGAAGAAAGTTTGTCGCTCCCTTCGTTCCCTGTGAAATTCTCGCTCTACATGGTCCAACCTTTGCAGAATTTCTTCACGCTCTGGTGGGGAGAACCTTGGTGGTTGCGATTGTTGCCTGATAATAGGTCTTGCAGGTATCTGGTACCCATGAGTTGGGTACCCTACTCCCCATGGATCTCCATACGGTCCTTGGGTGTTATAGTTAGCCGCTACCAAGTATGGGTCACCAAAAGAGTTATGCGATAAGGATCGCTGTAATGGTATGTAGGACGGTTGAGGGTTGTTGGGCTCATACTCCGGCTGTGGCCCGTAAGGGTTATGGACAGGAGGTGTTGAACTGTGAGAAACCGACCGTCTAGCCGGCTCAAAGAGGTTCCTCCGGTTCTGCCGGGAATCGTCACTCTCTGTGGTCGAAGGAGCTCGCACATTCGAGGGTCCTGCCTCGTTGTCATTGGGGGCGGTGATTGGCCCCTTTCCACGTCCTCTTCTTCTAAAGAATCTTGGCGGCATTTTGTTAATCCTGTCAATATAGCATGAGATAACAAAACAAAAATATATGCAAAATAAAGGACAACACAAACAAAGTGGAATTTGTCCTATGTTATATGTCTAGACTCGAAAGTTTAGAAATGTGCAATTGTGTAACTGAGATTAAACACAAAAAGGCTAGTGTTTAATTCACTCAGTGTTGGCTCTGATACCAACCTGTCACACCCCGATTTCCACGTGTCACCGGTGGGCCCGGTGGGGAGTATCGTGACGTGGTTGGCAACATAATAGTCAAACAACACAATATTTAATATGCACAACGGAAGCAATTTAAAAGATATAATACAACCGAATTTAATATTGTAATATCATATGTCACAATATTCGGAAGTTTATCCACAGATGGATCGGAAACAAAATGGAAACAATAGTTCAACAGACTTTAGGCATCTTAAGATTGCGAGACTTCTAGTGATGCTAAGGAGAAATCCCAGCCAATTACGCTTAGTACCTGCATTTAATCTTTTTGGGAAAATACGTCAGTTTACACTTGTAAATACTATCAACTGACTCGTTTTAGAAAATGATTGAAAATTGGTTTAGATGCACGTGGCATTAACATTTTATGTAACTTGGGAGAATTATTTAAATATATAATCTTGTGAACGAATTACATGTTCCTTGTGCGTTCAGTAGCCCGGATCTTGTCCGGGTGAAAGATCAATAGACACACCACATTATTCTTTTGTGCACTGACGGGTGTACGCCTACACCCCGCGCTTAAGTCGTGGCCATTTCGTAAAATGATGCCAAGGATATCCGGGACATGGTCATTAACCCCCCAAAGGCTTTAAGTAACAAGACTGTTTAAACGAGCAGATCAAATTATTCAATTAACCACCCAACGATGGAAGATTTGATGCCCGATCAAGCGGTATTCTATATACCGTAACCCAAGCCCGTATAGGGAAAATAAGTTAAAAGTATTTACCTGAGCAAAGTATAAATCACAATAAGCAAATTGCAAGTAGCTTTTACTGGTCCTCCTAATCTGGAACGAAGGTTTATAATAACCTATTAGAATCCTAACGGGTCTTTAGTTAAGCTTAAGCTTAGACCGGTTAGTTTCAAAGACACGGTTCGTACGCACGATTAAGCGAAGACCGGATAGAATGTGATTTTGACCCGACAAGTTCAGAGACTTGTTTAATATGGGTATTTCATACACATTCTGGATTTTGAGATAAAACCGATAAGGTTTGACCCGTTTCGGCTAATTTATGTAAACTAGTTACATAAACCGAACCGAACGCGTAATAGGCGTAACGGGTAATAATGAGAGCCATTTACAGGTTTCCTAAGTTAATACGCTTCATATATGTTGTGACATCAGTAAGATAATAATTTATTATGCCCAAAATGAATTTAAACACAAACTATGCCCGTAGGGGTAGTTTGGTCATTTAAAAGGTTATAAAAGAGTTTAAGTGTTTGCCTGAGTTACAGGTCTGATGTAATCAGCAAACATACTCAATCTAATAAGTTATAACAGTAGGATAAGGTATATATGTGAAATTTATCAATTATAACCAAACTATGCACCGTAGGGGCATTTTGGTAATTTCACATAAGCCGAAAAGCTCAAAACCGAAGTCTGAGTTTATCAACCTTTGCTTATTGTTAAAATATTATAATTTTCCTCAAATATCAGTAGGTATCACCATTTGTATGTTTAAAATAGTTCTAGTACATACTATGCGTTAAAAACGCTTAAAAAGGGATTAGAAGCCATTTCCGGGTTCTATACCTAAAGCTGATATTTTTATCATTCCAGAAGTCTTAAAATAATTTATTTATCATATGTGATCAGTAGCAAAAGGTTTGGAGTCAATTAGATATGTAAAACTCATTTTATCGTAAGGGCAAAACCGACAATTACCGGATTAAGCCTACGACTATAAGTTATGCTCAGCCTAAAATTAATTAAAAATCTTCAAAAATCCCAAAATAATATATTACATCAGTGGGTAAAGATTTTGGTATCAAAAAGTAGGCTTAACTAGGCTATATGCTAATTACGCCGTTTAATTAACATAAAGCTTTTAATTTACGCTAATGAGCATAACTCTTATTCTACACCTCAAACTGATGTCAAACTTTGCATACAAGTTTATATATCAGTAATTAAAGTTTCTACTCTTTTACATTTTCACAAATCACATTTTAAGGTGAAAAGGGCATAATGGTCAACATATGGGCAATTAACGGAATCATGCGTATTAATTGGTTAACTAATGAACCATGGTGTATAATCACAGAGGGTTATACTAGCATGTAACCTGCTCCAAATGAAGCTCTTAGGTATTTCTAAATCATACCAAAATGGGTCAGAACTGAAGTCAAAGCAAAAGTCAAAGTTTTGCCACTTTCGGTTCCGAACCGGGTCTAAATAGTAAATTGTCGGGTTGAACATGTTTAGACATGTTCTTACACTAATTACCAAGTTATATTAATGATCAAACAGGTTGTATGTGTTCTACATTGATAATCATGCATAAATTGTAAATTAAACATTCTGTTGACTTTTTATTAACTAGTTTGACCCGACATTTGACCTAGTTAGAGTGGGAATCAGGGGGAACCCTTTTGAGGGTTTATTACCCACATAATTACCAACTTATAACTACTTTTGATTCGACTAATCACTGGACCATTAGTGATTAATCTTAAAGTCAACCGTTAATTTCGACGGTTTAACTTTTAAGCTAAAACTTAACTAAGAAAGGTTTAGCAAACTTACCAAGGTCCTATGCACGAAATGTGAAGACTTGAGCCTTCTTGGGAGCTCCAAGAATGATCAAGCATGGTTGCAAAATTCGCTAGGCGCTCCCTAGTCGGATTCGGGAGTACTCGGGAAGTACTCGGCTTAGGCGGAGATTACTCTGGGAGTAATTGGCCTGGGAGAACAGTACTCGTGCCTCGGCAGCCTACCTTGTAGGGAGTACTCGGGGAGTACTCGGAGCCTAGTCGGGACTTTTACAACCATGATCAGAAGTGCAAATGAAGGTGTGAGGAACAATGGTTGCAACTAAGGTCCTTTATATAGTGATCAAACCACCATAAGAAGTTGACAAGCAAGTCTAGCACTGACCACAAATCATTAACATGTGACCCTAATGCTTAGGGGGTGCCTAGGGGTCGTCCAAGATGAGAAAAGATCGATTAAAGGTCGAATACCCGCGAATACAGGAGTCTGTCCGAAGTTTCTGTATCTGGGTGGTTTACGCGGCCCGCGTAAAAGACCTTAAGGTCTTACGCGGCCCGCCTTGACCCCGAAATCAGATTATGCATTTTCCATTTGTTGCATACTTGACCTTTGGCTCTTCGAAAGGGCAACCAAGTTTATTTCTTGCATTTTGACCCCCTCTTATTTACCTACAAGGCCTTTAGGACTTATACCCACTTTGCCAAGTCCCTGGACACTTCCGGTTAACCCGAAAAGTCATAACTTTCAATGTTAACGCTTTAACCCCTCGCACACGAATTTGATCATAACTTTCTCATGCGATTACGAAACTTTATGAAATTTATATCGCGCATTCTAGTGAGCATAATTAACAGTTACAAAGCTTCGGGTTTGTCAAAAGGTCACTCAGAGGTATAACTTAAACATGTTGACACATTTAACCCCTGTAGTTTGTAATCTCTCACTTTTAGCTTCGTATGATCCATGATTTATTCGTTTGATGCTATAAACATCATGTAGGGTTATTGTACAATATATTTATTCACTGTTGACATTTAGAACTCGTATATTCACATACTTTTCATGATTGTCAACTTTAGTACTTCTATAACATTCTTTCACACGTTCAGACATATGACACGTGTCAACATATTATAGGACGTGAATTTTTGAGGTGTCACATCCTCACCCCCTTAAAATAAATCTCGACCTGAGATTTACTGAAACAAATAAGGGTACTTTTCTTTCATTGTGGATTCAACTTCCCACGTGTATTCGGGACCTCTACGGGCATCCCATTTGACCTTTACAATAGGCACATGCTTCCTTCGAAGCTTCTTGACCTGTCGATCCTCAATCGACAATGGTTTTTCCACAAACTTCAAGCTCTCATCTATATGCACATCTGTATGTGGTATAACCAGTGATTCATCAGCGAAGCACTTTTTCAGATTGCAGATGTGGAACACATTGTGAATTCCACTGAGCTCTTCCGGTAAGTTTAACTTATAGGCAACTGACCCGACACGTTCGATAACCTCGAAAGGTCCTATGTATCTCGGGCTTAGCTTTCCTTTCTTACCAAATTGCATCACCCCCTTCTAGGGTGATACTTTAAGCAACACTTTGTCACCTACTTCGAAGTGAAAAGCTTTACGCTTTGGATCTGCGTAACTCTTCTGCCTATCTCGGGCAGCTTTGAGACGGTCACGAATCTGGACAATCTTGTCCGTCATTTCAAAGACTATCTCTGGTCCTGATAATTGGACATCACCAACTTCCGCCCAACAAACTGGCGTTCTACACTTTCTACCATATAAGGCCTCAAAAGGCGAAACCTTTATGCTGGTATGGTAGCTATTGTTGTAGGAGAACTCAATTAGTGGTAGGTGGTTATCCCAACTACCACCCAAATCAATCACGCATGCACGTAGCATGTCTTCCAACGTTTGAATAGTACGCTCACTCTGACCGTCTGTCTGAGGGTGGTAAGCCGTACTGAAATTCAAACGTGTGCCCAAAGATTGCTGGAAACTCTTCCAAAAATGTGACGTGTATCTAATATCTCTGTCAGAGATAATAGACACAGGTATGCCATGTAAGGTTACAATCCTATCCACGTATAACTGGGCTAACATGTCGGAGCTATAAGTCTCCTTGATGGGTAAGAAATGTGTTGACTTAGTCAGTCTATCAACTATAACCCATATTGTATCATTTCCTTTCCTTGTCTTAGGTAACTTGGTGATAAAATCCATAGTTACCATTTCCCACTTCCATGTAGGAAGTTTAGGCTGTTGTAGCAAGCCTGACGGTTTCTGATGCTCGGCTTTGACTTGCGCACATGTCAAGCATTTAGCTACATAGGCAGCTACAGACTTTTTCAAGCCTATCCACCAATAATTTACCCTTAGATCCTAGTACATCTTATCAGCTCCAGGGTGAACGGAATATTTGGAACTATGGGCTTCCTGGAGGATAACATCTCGAAGTCCCCCACAAATTGGAACCCATATTCGTCCATTCAGTCTAAGAATTCCGTCTTTGCCAAGGGATAACTGCTCCTCAGTTACTCCTAGCTTTTCATTAGGATAGTTAGCTTCCAACACAGCTTCCTTCTGTGCAGCTAACAACCTTTCAGTCAAACTGTTCTTTATCTCCATGCGCTTGGCATTGATTCGGATGGGTTTCACCCTTTCTTTTCGACTCAAGGCATCAGCGACTACATTCGCCTTGCCGGGATGGTATCTGATCTCACAATTATAATCATTCAAAGTTTCCATCCAACGGCGTTGCCTCATGTTTAAATCTTTCTGATTGAACAGGTGCTGGAGGCTCTTGTGATTGAACGAACTTTACTTTCTTCTTGGTCAAGGAAGTTAGGGGTGCAGCAATCCTTGAAAAATTTTCAATGAAACGCCTGTAATATCCTACCAATCCCAGGAAGCTACGAATCTCTGTAGGCGTCGTTGGCTCTTGCCAGTTCATAACTGCTTCTACCTTAGCGGGATCCACTTGGATACCACGCTTACTCACCACATGTCCAAGGAATTGGACTTCTCGAAGCCAAAATTCACATTTAGAAAATTTGGCATAGAGCTTCTCCTGATGTAGGAGTTTGAGAATATAGCGAAGGTGTTTCTCGTGGTCAGCTTGGTTCTTCGAGTAGATCAGAATGTCGTCGATGAATACGATGACGAATTTATCTAAGTAAGGCTTGCAAACACGATTCATGAGATCCATGAACACGGCTGGTGCATTAGTGATCCCAAAAGGCATCACTAGGAACTCGTAATGACCGTAACGAGTCCTAAATGCAGTTTTGTGTACGTCTTCATCTCTAACCTTCAGTTGATGGTAGCCTGACCTCAAATCAATCTTCAAAAAATAACTTTCTCCTTGCAATTGATCGAACAAATCGTTGATCCTAGGCAAAGGATACCTATTCTTTATCGTGACCTTATTAAGTTCACGATAATCGATGCACAGGCGCATCGATCCGTCCTTCTTCTTGACAAACAGGACTGGCGCTCCCCAAGGAGACGAACTAGGTTTTATGAAACCTTTAGCTAGCAATTCATCCAGTTGTGTTCTTAATTCCTTCATTTCCGTTGGTGCCAACCTATAGGGTGCTCTGGCAACTGGTGCTGCTCCGGGGATGATATCAATCCTGAATTCCACTTGCCTATCTGGTAGCAGACCAGGTAGTTCTTCAGGAAAAACTTCTGGGCATTCAGAAATGACGGGGATGTCTCCAATCTTCGGTTTAGGTTCATCAATAATCACTTGTGCCATGTAGATGACACAACCCTTCTTTAAACATTTTGAAGCCTTGAGCATAGTCGCTTGCTTAGGCAGCCCATACTGGGTATCTCCCCGAATGGTAAGTGATTCACCAGACGGAGTCTTTATTACCACTTGTTTCTTGTTACAGACAATTAGGGCCTGGTTATGAGATAACCAGTCCATACCCAGAACTATGTCAAAACCGGCCAACTTAAAGGGAAGCAGAGATAGAGGAAAAGAGTGGTTCTTAATGGATATAACACATCCATCTAACACAGTTGAGACGGCTTCTAAGGTGCCATCTGCTAATTCTACCTCATAATTTATACTCAAGGTTTTGACAGGTAAATTCAGCAATTTGCATAATTTATGATCTACAAACGACTTATCAGCGCCTGAATCAAATAGTACTCTTGCATAGACATCATTTACAAGGAAAGTACCTGTAATAACGTTGTCGTCTAGAATCGCTTCCTTTGCGTCCATTCTGAAGACTCTAGCATTAGTCTTCTTGGCCTCTTCAGGCTTTTTGGTGTATTTAGGGCATTTGGTTTTAATGTGCCCCTTTCCATTGCAACGATAGCACGTTGCGTCTTTTATCTTCTTGAAATCCAAGGTTTTGTGATCCGTGGACTTGCATATACCACAAGCAAAGGTTTTTGACTGAGTCTGCGAATTCGACTCTAACCTGCACTTCCCAAAGTGCCGTTTCTTGCAAATTTTGCATTTGGGCTTCTCACCAGAATGATGCCCATCTTTCCTTGACTCCGATCCTTTCTTGTTGTCACCGTTTCCACGGTGCTTCTTGTTCGATCACTGTGAACTATCATCTTCACGTTTTCTCTTCTCAGCCTCCTTATTCCTCAGCGATCTTTGCCTGACCGCATCCAAAGTAAGGGACAAGGATATGTCAGCTACAGATCTAAAAGTAGCTGGCCGAGAAGCCTTCACGCTTGCCTTGATTTCCGGAGCTAAACCACCGATAAAACGAGCTATTCTTTTTGGTTCCGGGGTTACCAGATAAGGAACCAACCGGGACATTGTGTTGAAGCTCGTTAGGTAAGCTTGACAGTCAAGGTTTGTTATCACCAATGATAGAAAATCAGACTCTATCTTCTCAACCTCATGCTGAGGGCAGTAATTTTCCCTGATAAGGGCAACAAATTGATCCCACGACATGTTGTACAATGGGATTTTCCCGGTGGCTTGAATCAGAGATCTCCACCATGCTAAAGCTTCACCCTTAAATGATTGCGACACAAACTTGACCACGTCTCTCTCAGCGCATCCGCTGATATCTACAATCGTATCCATCTCATCCAGCCACATCATACAGTCAAAGGCTCCCTTCTCCCCAGTGAAATCCCGGGGTTTGCAGGAAACAAAATATTTATAAGAGCAACCCTTGTCACGGAGTCCTTGGTTTAGTACAACCTGCTGAGATGGAGCACTGTGGTGGTTCGAGGAGTGTCGATCGTCATCTTTCTTCGGTTCGTCCTTCTTGGACGGTGGCTTTGAAGGCTGTGTAGATAGGGTCCTACTTCGAGTCCCACTATACTCTTCGTATTGCCGTTCCAATGCCTTCGTAACTGCGTCGTCAACCAACGCTTTCAATTCAGCACCCGTTAGATTAATCTGGGCGTTATCTATATTCTCCACTGGATGGCTGTTAATCTCGTCTGAGTTAGCCATTTTTTATTGAACTGTTGCAGAAAACAAGGACAATAGTTTATTTGGGAGTTTATTATGGAATTGCCCCTTAGGGTAATTCATTAACCATGGTAAACAGAGACCATATTTGGTTAATTTATTAATCATATTTATTTAGGATTTCTATAATAATTTATCCTAATTATAAAACAATAATAGTTTTATTTGTGGCACAAAAGGCCTAGTCACATGGACATTTTAATTTATAAGCTATGATTTCAGAGAATCAAAACATGAAGGTATATTGGCACAATAGGCCTAGTCACAAGGACGTTTATAAATTATAAGCTATGATTTCAGAGAATCAAAGCATGAAGGTATACTGGCACAATAGGCCTAGTCACAAGGACGTTTATAAATTATAAGCTATGATTTCTGAGAATCAAAGCATGAAGGTTTGAACCTAGTTCATTACCTTTATTTGACAGGGAGTCATCGCTACTACTGTCTTTTGGCTCATATGGAAATGAGCAGGGCCCGTAGGCGCTATATTATCACGTATGGTAAAAATATGATCATCTCAATTGATGATCTAAACCCATGATTCAGAGATCATTAAATTGGGTTAGGAATCTTTTAGAGAATCCAATAATAAGAATGACGTGTGTGATTTTAATGAATCACGTCTGCCAGGAGCGTTAACATGTATACAGATGTTAACAGGGATTTGAATCTTTTGAACAGGTCTTACCATCTTGGCCCGGCCTTATAATGACCCAAAGGCTAGGTTTCACTCTTTAAGATCCTTATTTAAAATTTACATAGGCAGATATTTATTAAAAAGGAATGATTTTTGATTTATTTATTTCATATATAATATTTATGCATATAATAGCAAGATGAAATTTATAAACATAACATTCCATTAATTTTCAAAAGATTACATGTTGCCCTAAACGGGACTTTTCAACGAACAACTTACCCACGCAGGGGTTTAAACAAGTACATACCCACGCAGGGGCTTAATAACACACATACCCACGCAGGGGCTTAATAACATAATAGTCCACGCAGGGACTTACACAAATAACATACCCTCACAGGGGTTAACAGAAAGATAGACCCACGCAGGGGTCAAAACAAATAAGCATACCCACGCAGGGGTTTATGCAGCAAGACTGGCCCACGCAGGGGCTCAACAACAATTGGAAGGATTTAGTGGTCCTTCTTGCTCTTCCCTTTGATCAAGCTTGTCAATCCTTGGAAGAAAGTTTGTCGCTCCCTTCGTTCCCTGTGAAATTCTCGCTCTACATGGTCCAACCTTTGCAGAATTTCTTCACGCTCTGGTGGGGAGAACCTTGGTGGTTGCGATTGTTTCCTGATAATAGGTCTTGCAGGTATCTGGTACCCATGAGTTGGGTACCCTACTCCCCATGGATCTCCATACGGTCCTTGGGTGTTATAGTTAGCCGCTACCAAGTATGGGTCACCAAAAGAGTTATGCGATAAGGATCGCTGTAATGGTATGTAGGACGGTTGAGGGTTGTTGGGCTCATACTCCGGCTGTGGCCCGTAAGGGTTATGGACAGGAGGTGTTGAACTGTGAGAAACCGACCGTCTAGCCGGCTCAAAGAGGTTCCTTCGGTTCTGCCGGGGATCGTCACTCTCTGTGGTCGAAGGAGCTCGCACATTCGAGGGTCCTGCCTCGTTGTCATTGGGGGCGGTGATTGGCCCCTTTCCACGTCCTCTTCTTCTAAAGAATCTTGGCGGCATTTTGTTAATCCTGTCAATATAGCATGAGATAACAAAACAAAAATATATGCAAAATAAAGGACAACACAAACAAAGTGGAATTTGTCCTATGTTATATGTCTAGACTCGAAAGTTTAGAAATGTGCAATTGTGTAACTGAGATTAAACACAAAAAGTCTAGTGTTTAATTCACTCAGTGTTGGCTCTGATACCAACCTGTCACACCCCGATTTCCACGTGTCACCGGTGGGCCCGGTGGGGAGTATCGTGACGTGGTTGGCAACATAATAGTCAAACAACACAATATTTAATATGCACAGCGGAGGCAATTTAAAAGATATAATACAACCGAATTTAATATTGTAATATCATATGTCACAATATTCGGAAGTTTATCCACAGATGGATCGGAAACAAAATGGAAACAATAGTTCAACAGACTTTAGGCATCTTAAGCTTGCGAGACTTCTAGTGATGCTAAGGAGAAATCCCAGCCAATTACGCTTAGTACCTACATTTAATCTTTTTGGGAAAATACGTCAGTTTACACTGGTAAATACTATCAACTGACTCATTTTAGAAAATGATTGAAAATTGGTTTGGATGTACGTGGCATAAACATTTTATTTAACTTGGGAGAATTATTTAAATATATAATCTTGTGAACGAATTACATGTTCCTTGTGCGTTCAGTAGCCTGGATCTTGTCCGGATTAAAGATCAATAGACACACCACATTATTCTTTTGTGCACTGACGGGTGTACGCCTACACCCCGCGCTTAAGTCGTGGCCATTTCGTAAAATGATGCCAAGGATATCCGGGACATGGTCATTAACCCCCCAAAGGCTTTAAGTAACAAGACTGTTTAAACGAGCCGATCAAATTATACAATTAACCACCCAACGATGGAAGATTTGATGCCCGATCAAGCGGTATTCTATATACCGTAACCCAAGCCCGTATAGGGAAAGTAAGTTAAAAGTATTTACCTGAGCAAAGTATAAATCACAATAAGCAAATTGCAAGTAGCTTTTACTGGTCCTCCTAATCTGGAACGAAGGTTTATAATAACCTATTAGAATCCTAACGGGTCTTTAGTTAAGCTTAAGCTTAGACCGGTTAGTTTCAAACACACGGTTCGTACGCACGATTAAGCGAAGACCGGATAGAATGTGATTTAGACTCGAAAAGTTCAGAGACTTGTTTAATATGGATATTTCATACACATTCTAGATTTTGAGATAAAACCGATAAGGTTTGACCCGTTTCGGCTAATTTATGTAAACTAGTTACATAAACCGAACCGAACGCGTAATAAGCGTAACGGGTAATAATGAGAGCCATTTACAGGTTTCCTAAGTTAATATGCTTCGTATATGTTGTGACATAAGTAAGATATCATTTATTATGCCCGAAATGAATTTAAACACAAACTATGCCTGTAGGGGTAGTTTGGTCATTTAAAAGGTTATAAAAGAGTTTAAGTGTTTGCCTGAGTTACAGGTCTGATGTAATCAGCAAACATACTCAATATAATAAGTTATAATAGTAGGGTAAGGTATATATGTGAAATTTATCAATTATAACCAAACTATGCACCGTAGGGGCATTTTGGTAATTTCACATAAGCCGAAAAGCTCAAAACCGAAGTCTGAGTTTATCAACCTTTGCTTACTGTTAAAATATTATAATTTGCCTCAAATATCAGTAGGTATCACCCTTTGTATGTTTAAAATAGTTCTAGTACATACTATGCGTTAAAAACGCTTAAAAAGGGATTAGAAGCCATTTCCGGGTTCTATACCTAAAGCTGATATTTTTATCATTCCAGAAGTCTTAAAATAATTTATTTATCATATGTGATCAGTAGCAAAAGGTTTGAAGTCAATTAGATATGTAAAACTCATTTTATGGCCCGTAAGGGCAAAACCGACAATTACCGGATTAAGCCTACGACTATAAGTTATGCTCAGCCAAAAATTAATTAAAAATCTTCAAAAAATCCCAAAATAATATATTACATCAGTGGGTAAAGAGTTTGGTATCAAAAAGTAGGCTTAACTAGGCTATATGCTAATTACGCCGTTTAATTAACATAAAGCTTTTAATTTACGCTAATGAGCATAACTCTTATTCTACACCTCAAACGGATGTCAAACTTTGCATACAAGTTTATATATCAGTAATTAAAGTTTCTACTCTTTTACATTTTCAAAAATCACATTTTAAGGTGAAAAGGGCATAATGGTCAACATATGGGCAATTAACGGAATCATGCGTATTAATTGGTTAACTAATGAACCATGGTGTATAATCACAGATGGTTATACTAGCATGTAACCTGGTCCAAATGAAGCTCTTAGGTATATCTAAATCATACCAAAACGGGTCAGAACTGAAGTCAAAGCAAAGCAAAAGTCAAAGTTTTGCGACTTTCGATTCCGAACCGGGTCTAAATAGTAAATTGTCGGGTTGAACATGTTTAAACATGTTCTTACACTAATTACCAAGTTATATTAATGATCAAACAGGTTGTATGTGTTCTACATTGCTAATCATGCATAAATTGTAAATTAAACATTCTGTTGACTTTTTATTAACTAGTTTGACCCGACATTTGACCTAGTTAGAATGGGAATCAGGGGGAACCCTTTTGAGGGTTTATTACCCATCTAATTACCAACTTATAACTATTTTTTATTCGACTAATCACTGGACCATTAGTGATTAATCTTAAAGTCAATTGTTAATTACGACGGTTTGACTTTTATGTCACACCCCCAAAATCCACCTGCGGAATATCACCGCTTGGAGGCGTGACTGACCAGGATCCAGCCACCAATCATATTGAACAAGCATATAAGTAGTTATAAAATCCAACCAATACAATTGGTGTTCAAACAAGACATAATTTAAGTTGCAAGCGGAAGCATAAATCTTAGAACCAAAACATAAGTTTAATTATTTCACAGTTTAACATGGCACACAGCCGTCCATGTCCCACAACGACCCTCTTCCATGCAAGCTCCAGCTAAGTACCTAAAGACCTGCAAAGCATGTAGTAACGAGTCAACAACAAGTTGAGTGAGTTCACGGTTGGGTGTTCGTTTTAAGTTGTTTCGAAAACAGTTTCCTTTATCTGGCATCCAGCCATGGGGGTTACCCCATAGTTAAAAACGTGTCTTATTTATTCCCGGTTACTCTGGCAATCCAGCCGTGGGGGCTACCCCGTGTTAGTTATCTGGCATTTCGGCCGTGGGGGCTACCCCATGTATACACTAGACTCGTTACCATATCGACTGCTGACTGTAGTCATGTTTATGTGCCCTGAAACTGTCAATGTCTATCATCATTGATGTGCCCCAGATCCATTAGTTCATGCCCGTCCTCTGCGGCACGGTGTGAGGTTTGTCAGACCTAAATAGCGCTATCTAACTAATGACCCGCTCGCCATTGGCTCGGCGATTAAGTCGATATAAAAAGGAGGGACTTCGTGATAGAGTTTTGGTCTAGTATGAGTTATCTGTCCATGAGGACGAGGAATTACATTCCTGAACCTTTGCTGTCCTACCCAAGGAGGACGAGGAACCTACGTTCCTTAACCCCATTCCCAACCCAGGGAATCCCATGCTTTGTAGAGGGTGTGAACTCACCTTGGTTTGCTCAGCAGATACACAGAAAAGTCAATCAAGTTGTAAGTGGTCAACTACGTCCTAACATAGATACCATTCAAGTCAGGTTCGTATCCAAGTAGTGCACGAATGTTCTACACGTATACTAGCAAGTTGCATACAGGTATTATTCATGGCATACACGTATAGCATAGCGGTTTACAATAATACCTACGAGTTGAATAGTAGCATGTGTACAAGTAAGCAAAGCCCAAAAGTCCGGCCCAATCCTAAGCCCGTAACAATGCAAGTCCAAACAGTGCATGACATACACAATTAACAATGCACAGAAAGCCCATACATTCGGCCCACTAACTTAGGCCCGTAGCTGTGCAAGTCCAAACAGCGTGTACATGCGTATGGTCTCGAGTCGAGACTGTGCGGTCTCTAGTCGAGACTGTGCGGTCTCGAGTTGTAGCCTACAAGATCTCGAGTCGCAACTGAGGTGGTCTCGGGTCATGCATGTACTGGTCTCGAGTCGCAACCGGACTCGCAAGCATGGTCTCGAGTCATGATGTTTGTGTGTCGATGAAGTATGGTTTCGAGTCGAGACTAGGGAGTTCTCGACTCGCAACCTGTGTCGCAATCCCCGGTCTCGAGTTGTCATGCTCATGGTCTCGAGTCGAGACTAGGGGTCCTTGACTCGCAACCTAGTGTTGAAACCGTGATCTCGAGTTGTCATCCATGTGGTTTCGAGTCGAGACCGGAGGTTTCGACTGGACATCTACTGATTCTGCACAGTGTACTTAACTAATGGAATTTCATGTTCATGAGATTATGTACTATCCAATAACATTGCACTAACATGTTTCCTTGTCTATTACTTACCAAAAACGGATCAAACATGGCAATTTCAAATGTTCATAACATATTCATATCATCTTCAAGTTGTTCTTCATATATTCAAGTCATGTTCATGTTGATTATTCAAACTTGTTCATCATATTTCCGGGTTTTTAGCATTAATCACAAACATAATCATGAACAACAAATCAACACACTTGAACATACTCATCTAATGGTTTCAAATCATCACATAACATCTCAAAATCAACTCTACACTAATCCGGTTAACATGGTACTACACATATGCAAGCCGGTTTTCATGAACCTCAACAATCAATGGTTTGAATCATATTTAGACATGAGACATCATTAGCTCATTATGTAACATATCCGAAATCAAAACATGTTATCCGATTATCAACATCATACAACTCCGATTCACAAAACATCATCAAGCATACAACTATATTAGTTCAATCATGTCATTCATACTATCATTTAACAACAAACATCATAAAGACACTAACCGGTTGGTGGGTTTCAAAGGTGAGTATGAAGCTTCCAAACGGGTGTGTGTGTGTGTGTGTGTGCCGATCCGAGAGCTCCTTGTGGTCACCGGTTTGATCCGAGAAGAAGGAGGAGAATGTTGAGACTTAGGGTTTTAGTGAGGGAGAATGGAGAGTGTGTGTGTGTAGAGGAGTATGTGTGTTGTGTGCCCAAAAATGACAAGTGTGGCTAACCACAAGGTTATATACTTGTTCCACCATGGTGCACCCTAATGGTTTTCGGATGAGGTGCACGGCCCAACCGGCCCATATGTTGCACTGTTCACTCGAGACCACATGGTCTCGAGTCGGGTTCTTGTGTCTCGGTTCACATAATCACACTCATACATACAAGCATAACACATAATCACATAATTTCACTTAGGTCATTTATTGAACCAACAAGTTAACTAGTCACACGTTTAAGCATGTTATATCGAGATACAAATGAAAGGTTCTAAATTTCGAGTTATCACATTTTAAGCTAAAACTAAGCTAAAACTTAACTAAGAAAGGTTAGCAAACTTACCAAGGTCCTATGCATGAAATGTGAAGACTTGAGCCTGCTTGGGAGCTCCAAGAATGATTAGAAGTGCAAATGGGTGTGAGGAACAATGGTTGCAACTAAGGTCCTTTATATAGTGATCAAACCACCATAAGAAGTTGACAAGCAAGTCTAGCACTGACCACAAATCATTAACATGTGTCCCTAATGCTTAGGGGGTGCCTAGGGGTCGTCCAAGATGAGAAAAGATCGATTAAAGGTCGAATACCCGCGAATACAGGAGTCTGTCCGAAGTTTCTGTATCTGGGCGGTTTACGTGGCCCGCGTAAAAGACCTTAAGGTCTTACGCGGCCCGCCTTGACCCCGAAATCAGATTATGCATTTTCCATTTGTTGCATACTTGACCTTTGGCTCTTCGAAAGGGCAACCAAGTTTATTTCTTGCATTTTGACCCCCTCTTATTTACCTACAAGGGCTTTAGGACTTATACCCACTTTGCCAAGTCCCTGGACACTTCCGGTTAACCCAAAAAGTCATAACTTTCAATGTTAACGCTTTAACCCCTCGCACACGAATTTGATCATAACTTTCTCATACGATTACGAAACTTTATGAAATTTATATCGCGCATTCTAGTGAGCATAATTAACAGTTACAAAGCTTCGGGTTTGTCAAAAGGTCACTCAGAGGTATAACTTAAACATGTTGACACATTTAACCCCTGTAGTTTGTAATCTCTCACTTTTAGCTTCGTATGATCCATGATTTATTCGTTTGATGCTATAAACATCATGTAGGGTTATTGTACAATATATTTATTCACTGTTGACATTTAGAACTTGTATATTCACATACTTTTCATGATTGTCAACTTTAGTCCTTCTATAACATTCTTTCACACGTTCAGACATATGACACGTGTCAACATATTATAGGACGTGAATTTTCGAGGTGTTACACTAATTTTCTTGATTTCTTGGTTTTTCATCCACATTAAGGTTTCAGGGGTCCGGGTTTTCACTTACACGTCGTTTTGGGGCATTTTTGCAGGTCCTTACATTGTATATTTTTGGAGTTAATTTAATTACATAGTGGACTAAATTACTCAAGTCATTGAGCACTTTAAGGTAAAAGTGTATCTTATGAGTCATATATCATTAACTTCATATATTTTATTAGGATTTTGTAACTTTTATGTAACCAATATTTAATTGGTATGGACTCTCATATTAAAGATAAAAGAGAGTAAGCGATAGGCGACTGGTCCTATTCGTTTGATTATTGGGAAGGGTCCTACGTACCTTGGACTCAGCTTTCCTTTCCTACCGAACCGAACTACTCCTTTCCAAGGAGAAACTTTCAAGAGTACTCTATGTCCAACTTGAAATTCTAGTGGCTTGCGTCGATTGTCTGCATAACTCTTCTGGCGATCTCGAGCCCTTTTCAGTCTTTCATTGATTTGAGTGATCTTGTCGGTGGTCTCTTGTACGATTTCAGGGCCTGATAACTGACTTTCTCCTATTTCTGCCCAGCAAACTGGAGTTCTGCACTTTCTTCCATACAGTGCTTCAAACGGGGCAGCTTCAATGCTTGCATGGTAACTATTATTATAGGAGAATTCGATTAAGGGTAGGTGGTCATCCCATTTTCCACCAAAATCTATCACACATGCCCTAAGCATGTCTTCCAGGGTTTGGATCGTCCTTTCGCTTTGTCCGTCTGTTTGAGGATGGTATGCAGTACTTAACTTTAGTCGGGTTCCCATTGCTTCCTTGAAACTGGTCCAGAAATGGGAAGTGAAACGACTATCTCTATCGGATACAATGGAGAGTGGAACTCCATGTAAGGATACTACCTCGTCTACGTACAACTTTGCTAACCTTTCCATGCTAAAGGTTTCTTTCATGGGTAGAAAATGAGCTGATTTGGTTAATCGATCCACAATTACCCAAATCGCATCATTACCTTTTCTGGTTTTGGGCAACTTAGTTACAAAGTCCATGGTTATGAGTTCCCATTTCCATACAGGCATTTCTAGTTGTTGTAGTAAACCTGAAGGTTTCTGGTGTTCTGCTTTAACTTGCGAACAAATAAGACACTTAGGAACATATCTAGCTATGTCCTTTTTCATTCCTATCCACCAGAAATTATTCCTTAAATCTTGGTACATTTTATTGTTACGAGGATTCATGGTATACCTAGATTTATGGGCTTCCTCTAAAATCTTATTTCTTAACTTTCCTTGCTTAGGTACCCAAATCCTTTTCTTGTGGAATCTCCAGATTCCATCAGCCTCTTGCTCCAAGTCTTTTATTCTTCCTTTCATTTCTTCAGCATCATCCTTGATTGCTGTTTCTTGGACATTCTTTAATTATTCCATTAAATCTAATTGTAGATTTAATCTAAGAGCACGAACTCGCTTTTTCTTTTCATGATACTTACGACTTAAGGCATCTGCAACTACGTTTGCTTTTCCTTCGTGATATTGAATATCACAGTCGTAGTCACTTAGAATCTCCATCCATCTTCTTTGCCTCATGTTTAATTCTTTTTGCCCAAATATGTATCTTAAGCTCTTATGATCTGTATAGACAGTAAACTTACTTCCATACAAATAGTGTCTCCAAATCTTCCGGGCAAAAATTATGGCTCCTAACTCTAAGTCATAAGTCGTATAGTTACCCTATTGCGTTGCATTAGCACACTTCCGGGCAAACTTACTTCTTTGCCTCGTGCTTTTTCAATTGTCTTGAGGCGTAAGCAATTACCCTCTTGCGTTGCATTAGCACACATCCTAATCCTAGCTTAGAAGCATCGCAGTAAACTTCAAAATCCTCTGTTCCTTCCGGCAAGGCTAGAATTGGGGCGTTTGTTAACTTTTACTTCAAAATCCTAAAGGCCTCTTCTTCCCTAGGTCCCCATTCAAACTTAAATGCCTTGCAGGTTAGCTTAGTTAATGGTACAGCTATTTTGGAAAAATCCTTAATAAATCGTCTATAATATCCGGCTAATCCTAGAAAGCTTCTAACTTCCATAGCTGACTGCGAGACTTTCCATTTGGTGATCGCTTCTATTTTAGAGGGATCTACGTGAATGCCTTCGTGATTCACCATGTGTCCTAAAAATTGCACTTCTTGTAGCCAAAATTCACATTTCGAGAATTTGGCATAAAGCTTTTCTTTTCTTAACAAAGTTAAGAGTGCATGCAAGTGTTCACAATGCTCGTCCTGACTTTTGGAATAATGAGTATATCGTCGATGAAGACAATTACAAATTTATCCAAATACGGTTTACATATTCTATCCATCATGTCCATGAATGTTGCGGGAGCATTTGTTAGTCCGAATGGCATAACTGTAAACTCGTAATGACCATACCTAGTTCTGAAAGCAGTTTTAGGTATGTCTTCTTCTTGTACTTTCAACTGATGGTATCCGGAGCGTAAGTCTATCTTAGAAAAGTATCTAGCTCCTTGCAATTGATCAAAAAGATCATCAATCCTAGGTAATGGGTATCGATTCTTAATGGTAACCTTATTTAATTCCCTATAATCGATACACATTCTCATTGAACCATCTTTCTTTTTCACAAACAACATGGGTGCTCCCCACGGAGATGAACTAGGTTGTATGAATCCTTTGCTTAGTAATTCATCTAACTGCTTTTTCAGTTCTAGCATTTCGGTGGGTGCTAACCGATAAGGTGCCTTGGCTATCGGTGTAGTTCCAGGAATTAGATGAATTCTAAATTCTACTTCCCTATCGGGTGGTAATCCAGGTAGTTCTTCAGGGAGTACATCCGGGTATTCTGATACTACCAGAATTTTCATAAGTTCCTTACCTTTAGTGTTAATGATTGCTGAGATCATATACACTATTTCTTGTTTTCTTGAATAACTGGCCAATTTCATTACTGAAATGAATTTCAGTGGCTTACGTGGCTTATCTCCTGTAATTACCACTAATTCTTCTGTGGGTGTATGAATTTCTATGGAATTTTTATCACAGAGAATTCGAGCATGGTTGGCTACTAACCAATCCATTCCTAACACAATATCGAATCCGGCTAAATTCATAGGTAACAGGTTTGCAGAAAATTTATGGCCAAAGAGTTCTATCTTTCCTTCTCGCAAAACCTTATCTTTGTTAACAGAATTTCCATCTGCCGTTTCGACAATAAAAATCTGCCTCAGATTGGTTAAGGATAAGTTAAGAGCTTGGCAGAATGAAGTATTTATAAAACTTTAGTTTGCACCAGAGTCAAATAATACTTTTGCATAAACGTCGTGAACTAGGAACGTACCAGCTATCACATCAGGGATTAGCTCTGCTTCCTGAGTAGTCAACTGGAAGGCTCTTGCGTTTTTCTTGGTAGTTCCTTCTGCAGGTTTGGCTTTGTTATCAGCTGGTTTGACCAATTTCGGGCAGTCTGGCCTAAAATGTCCAGCTTCTCCACAGTTGTAGCAGATTATTGATTTCTTCTTCCTGCAATCTTCTTCTTGATGTCCTGGAATTTTGCAAAAATTTCAATACCCTTTGCATCTACCAAAATGCTTTCTTTTACAGGTATTGCAAAATGGAACAGTGGAAGATTGCCCAGTCCCCTTTTTCTTGAAATTACTATTGTTACCCACACGGAATCCCTGGGTAATCTTTTGGCCACTTCCTTTTTCCGGTTTTCTTCTCTTGTGCGTACCAGCCCATCAGTTAGGGTGTTGGCTAATTCTACAGCATCGTCAATTGTGCGAGGTCTCGCAGCTTTAACGATATCATGGATTTCGCCAATCAATCCCCAAATATAGCGGGAAATAAGTACCGGTTCTGGCGAAGCCAGGGTTGGTACAACTCTAGCATACTCGAAGAATGTCGAATTATACCCTCGACAGTCTACATCCACCATCCGGTGGTTCAAGAATTTATTCTCCATTTGTTCCTTTTCATATTCGGGACATAATTTTCTTTCTACTAGCCGCTTAAATTCTTCCCAACTCATGGCATAGGCCACATCGCTTCCCTTGGCTTGAATTACCGTATTCCACCATTCTAGCGCCCCTTCTTTAAAAAGATGCGACGCGTACATGACCTTCTCTTCCTCGGCACATTTACTTATTTTAATTCCTGCCTCGGTTTTCTCCAACTAACGCAGTGCGGCAGTCGCCCCCTCGTTGCCTGCAAATTCAACCGGTTTACAGGCAAGAAACTCCTTATAAGTGCAACCAGGTGTTGCAGCTTTCATCCTTTTAAAAACTGGGGCTTGCATCCCATCATTATCATTATTATTAGTGTTGCCGCCTCCATTTACACTATTGCTGAAATTGTCGCCGTGAGTACATTTGCTGGGAATAATTGGTTGAGGTTCAACTGGATTTCGGGCAGCAGCAAGGATTGCTGGAATAGCATTAGCTATTCCCTGAGCAACGATATTCTCGATATCTTGCCTATTCAGAAATTGATCTTCATGGTTTTGCTCAGATTGGTTAACTTCGTTAACTGGTTCATTACCAGCATTTTCCATCTGGTAATTAATATATATAAGTGATTAGCACAAAATAAATAATACCCAAACATAAGAAAACAATCGCACACAATCACATCAACACGTATAGCCAAAATTGTCGATTTTTCGACTTCCATATTTTATATATTTTAATATGCGTCCGTACATATTAGTTATCTTACACAAGTTTTATTTTTAGATATTTTACATAATTATATTTTTATTATTATATTATTATTAAACACACATTCTCACAATCACATATGATCCCGTCAGCTGGCACTTTAGAAACGACGTTCCCTCTCGTCATACTTCCAGGATATCCTCTCCCCTACTTCCCGGATTCTGTTTCCTGCGTCCACCAACTCCTCGCCATAGTGGCGGAGTTCAGCCAAGTTCTCGGAGCTCATAGGTGGGTGTAGTGGAGGCTCAGGATCAAATTGGGGGAAAAAGGTATTAGGGTTGTTTAGGAGATTCTGAAACTGCCAGTCAGTGGTCCACCATTCTTCTAGTTCTCCTAGAGGTCGGGAGTTAACAAGTGGATCTGAAATAGCCGGTTCCAGATTAACTGGAAGTTGTGCTTCCGCTGGGTAACTGAAGATTTTCCCATCGGCAGGTCTGATGAGGTCGCTATTCGCCAGTTGGCGGTCCAGTTCCTCCCAGGGTGGCATTTCTTGAGCTTGCCCTGAACTCTCCCCGATCTTTATTCCTTTGCCTTTATCTTTGGGATCCTCAGTTTTTATAACTTTCTGTGTTACTGGCCTCTTCCTACGCACACGCCTCCAGCCTACAAGTCTTCTTCTTTTCTTCGGTTTAGGTTTTTCCTGAGGTTGGGCTTGGAATACTATTGGCTCTTCAGTGTCAGCCTGGTAGCCAGTAAAAGTACTGGTGGTATCCATATATGAGCTATGGATAGAAAAGTTTTGAAGTGCTTCTAATAGTTCATTCATGCTGTTTAGCATACATGAAGAAACACACAAAAATTCTAAGTTAAAATTTTGTAAATTAAAATTTTCACATAATCCCATAATGGCAATCAGAAAATTAAGTATTTCTAAATACTTAATTGGCTTAAATCAGTGGCTATGATACCACCTTTTTCTGTTACGGCCCTCGTCCCGGTTTTACCCGGTCCACGAGTCGCGGGACAGAAACTCGTGGTATTTATTATTTGAGTTGACAGCGGAAGTTTAAACATGATCTTTTAAGACTTGAAAATGCCCGATTATTTTATTTAACAATTCGGGATAATCCCCGTAATTTACAATAGAGGAATTTCACGAGGAAATTCCCTGATTTACAAAACATGTTTATTTATTTAACTGAGCCACTACTTCAAGCTTGTTAGTGCTCCGTAGCACATTTCCTTGATTCACAGTAGGTCACCTGAAACATGTTTTAAAAATATTTTATCAGCGGGGAAATACTGGCGAGTCACTCAAATTTGATAAAACGACACATAGTTATAAATTACAGCATAAGAGCGATTACAATGGCTACTATCTTATTTTTATCTGGCGTCGTGTCACCTCCTGGTGACGATGGTCATACCACTATTGGGTCCTTTCACCCAAGTAGTGATGATTATCATTGTTAGGTTGATGAACCTAACCGTGAGAAATTAGTAATGTGCACAATACCCCACTAGCCAGTGATTCAAGATAACCACGACTTAATCCCTGTAATTATAACTTTTGAAAATGGTTGGAGTATTGTAAAACATTGTTGATAAAAAGAGAATGACTCACATTGCAAGTTTAAACGGGCAGAGTTTAGCCTACTGATAAGCCTTGTAACCTAAATTAAATGACAATGCACACGAACTAGGTCAGTAACTTAATACAACATTTACGATAACTCACGAGATTAAAACCCTCACGACGAATGACAAAGTATAGCCCTGATTCGGGCAGCACTTAAACATCCATCGGAATGGTTTCAATCGATCGGACATTGAATCGTAGCAGTGATCGAGTTAATACCCTGTATCGTAGCAGCGTCGTGACCCCTAAATACTTGTTTTCGAGCAGAATATGTGTGTTTTGATTGAGAATTTCGAACACAGAAGCAAGTCCCATGTCCAGGCAATTTATAGCTGAAAAATAGGTTTTACGCGGCCCGCGTAAACCTACTCTTACATTTACGCGGCCCGCGAGGGCCACCTAGTCGTAGACTAGGGCTAGCGTGTCACACCTAGGTCTGCCATGTGTGCGACACGTGGCCTGGGACGCTTATCCGGTCAAATTTGAGTTGACGTGGCCCGCGTAAACTCCTCTTATGGTTTACACGGCCCGCCTGAAACCTAATTTTCTTGATTTCTTGGTTTTTCATGTACATTAAGGTTTCAGGGGTCCGGATTTTCACTTACGGGTCGTTTTGGGGCATTTTTGCAGGTCTATATTTTTGGAGTTAATTTAATTACATAGTGGACTAAATTACTCAAGTCATTGAGCACTTTAATGTAAAAGTGTATCTTATGAGTCATATATCATTAACTTCATATATTTTATTAGGATTTTGTAACTTTTATGTAACCAATATTTAATTGGTATGGACTCTCATATTAAAGATAAAAGAGAGTTTCTAATCCAATTCATCTTGTACCAATCCAATCCATGAAGAGTATGTGTGTCACATTAATAGTTACACATGAAACCAATAATTGCTTGGAGAATAACTTACACTTTAACAAACTAAAAGTAATGGTTAACTCAATTGGGTAGAATATAATTAATTTTTTGGGTTGGTTTGATAATGAAACATGTATAATTTATACTTTTTTTTAATAGTCAACATAAAAATATATGTTTCATTATAATCTAAACTAATAAATTATTCCACTAAATAGCCATATAACAATTTTTCCTACTTTTTCTCAATCTTTACTATATTAAATTAATATACAAATAAAAAACTTATTATTATATTTTTATCTTTGCAATATGCTTAGTAAAAGTAATTGTATTTATTTAATAATTTAATAGTTAAAGAAATAGAGAATAATAATGATAATTGTTTTTATGAATAATTTCTAAAAAAAAATCAAATATTTAATGTGGTTGGATAGTAAGAATAGTAAAATACAATATGTTAAATAAAAAAATAGATGGTATTAAGAAATCAAAGTTAATACTCAGTTGGAAGAAATAACGTTTTGAAAACTAACTTAACAAAATTTATAAGTGTCACGTCAATGTTCATTTCTTAAATACATATTTTGACGATTGTATATGTTAAAAAATTAAATTACATTATATTCCATTATATTTGTATATTACATGGATCAATTCAACCGTGTAATACATATGTTTTTTTAAAAGATAAATTTTTATTACTAGCTAATTATATAATATTATATAATATTACATTTATCAACTTCATAATACACAGGAACCTGTTTCAATATGAAGCATTCCAAGTTAACCAACTACAAAGGTAGGGCATCATTTAAGTAATTTATTACTTTGTACATGTGACCGAGAAATTCTACCATAGACATGTTAATAGACAACCATATGACACGACACGATAAACAAGTTTCGTGTTATACAGACCGTTGTAAAATGCATCAATCAACAACTTACCTCTTTCTCATCCCAAAAAGGAAGAGTGAAAATAAAATCGTAACTTAACAGTTAACTATATTACAATTACCAAGTATTGAAAACAGTACTTAGACATTCTTTTTTGGCAAATTGGATTTAAATAATCCCAACTCACTGTTATTGGCCAATAATAATCCCAACTCATTTAATCACCAATAATAATCCGAACTATTAACTTTTGTTTGTAAAATACTCCCAGTTAAAAAAACACTAACTAGGTTAAAAAATTGCTGATGTGGCTTGCCACGTCACCTGCCACATCAGTTGTCACGTAATCGAAAAATGCCACGTAGACTGCCACGTCATCGAAAAATGCCACATAGACTGCCACATCAGCTGCCATGTCATCAAAAAATGCCACATCAACTGCCACGTCATATGACACATCAGCTAAAAGGGCCACATCAGATGCCACATCAGCAATTTTTTAACTTAGTTAGTGTTTTTTTAACTGGGAGTATTTTACAAACAAAAGTGAATAGTTCGGATTATTATTGGTGATTAAATGAGTTGGGATTATTATTGGCCAATAACAGTGAGTTGGGATTATTTAAATCCAATTTGCCTTCTTTTTTTTATGTTTTTATATTTTTTATATTTTTAACCCTCAACTTTTAGCATTGACACTTACAACTCCTTAGCTTCCTAAAGACTTTGTAATCGATTTTTACGTGTTTATTTTTATGTACGTGTTGGTATAAGTTGATTTATGTAAATTTTATTATTTTTTGGATATGAGTCGGGTAATACGTTTTCATTGGACGGTATAAATTCGAGTCACTTTACGTATCAAGATCGCCGTAACGCGTCATACTATTCTCTAATTACTATTTTCTTACGTGCTTATGTTTATGCACGTGTCGATATAGTAATCCAAGTTGGTTTACGTTTCGACGTAAATTTTATTCGGAAATATGTCGGGTCAAATATAATACGTTTCCGTGCTTATTTTTATGTACGTTTTTAATTAGTCTACGTTTTGACGTAATTTTTTTCGAAAACCAGAAGGGTCAGATATAATATGTTTTCATTAGATGGTATAAATTCGGTGCAATATTTCGTACACAGTTTTCTAAATTTGTTTAACTTATTTTTTTTGGTGTGATAAAAATATCATATCAAACTATTATCTAACTTTTCTATAATAAGACATTAAGACATCTGTATTTCATTTAACTAAATACTTCTTATTAATTTGTAAGCCTTTATTTTTCTATATAATACAAATAGGAAATGAATTCGTCCTTTGAATATACCGTTGCACCGTCTGTTTGTTTTTACACTGATTTTATTCAAATTTCATCAGAAAATAGGTCCATTGCCCGCTGCGAAGCGCAGGTATTACCCGATATTCCTATATTAACAAAAACAAATGCGGCAATAGTAACTTGTTCTTATTGGTGAAAATGGGCGGTCGGTGGGCCACCACTAAAATAAATTTATTTTTTTATTTTTTATTTAGGAATAGTGTCAGCCAGTTATCTGGCACTCCTCAATTGGTCCAAGCAATTTATGATTTTATTCCTATCGTAAAATTACGTTTTCTCACTCAGTTTAAAATTATGATTTTACCCTCAGTTGAAAATAAAATTATGCATTTGCCCCCAGTTGAAAATAAAATTATACTTTTCCCCCAGCCAAAAATTATGTTTTTGCCCCCAGTTAAAAATAAATTTATGTTTTTGTCCCCAGCTAAAAATTACCATTTTGTCCTCGATATTCAAAAATACGAACAGTACAAACACCTCACACCAGCTTTTTGCAAGGGGAGACGGCTATTTAAGAGAAGGAGAAAGGGGAGACGGCTATTTAAGAGAGAGATGGAGGGAATGGTTTATTATGCACGTCAGTATAATTTTGGTGCTTTACCAGTTGTACACATAGCTGTAGAGACTTGTAAGAAATTGAACAGTACAAACACCTCACACCAGCTTTTTGCAAATTAATATAGGGAAAATTACTCAATATATACACAAACTCTCAATAACTAAGTAGATTACCATAAGAAATCAAGTGTAATTTAATAAATAATATTCTTTTTACATGTAGAGAAATTTCTAACTTCATCCAAATTTATCTAGTGAGTTGTTTGAAATATGTCTTCTTCAATCTCTATATTTAGTGGTAGTAAAAACTCTTAAAGGCAAATTAAACAATAGTCTAAAGACTTCAATTAAACATGCCCATGCCCCTAACAACTAGTATTCATAGTTTTATTTCGATCGTTTACCTTTGTGAACAAAAGTCATCGAATTAATTATAAATGAAACAAACAAACTAACCTGTCTTGACAATATATTGTCCTAGATTAACTTAGTTTTAGGCCAACAAAGTTTGGTGGGCTAGCAAAACCAAACTTCAAGTGTTGGGTTTTAAAACATCTCAAAAGTCAAAACCATAGAACACTATTATATGATATCTAGATTCAAATGTTAAAGAGAACCAATTTCCATTTGTATTTTTTGGCCGTGGCCAACTTTATTCCAAGGCAAATTAGGGTAATGAACTTTAACCAACAATTTTGATAAACCAAAAAAGCAAAACACAAAAACTAATCAAGTGATAATTTTGCCAACTAAATCCAACAATCTTAACACATCAAAACAATGAATAAATAGATGACAAGAAATCCCTGATCGAGTAAGTGATTTGGGGAGCAACAGGAACATCATGTTCCACATCAATGCTTTAGTTTATATGGGTTGCTAAAGTAAATTATACATAAACCTTGAAATGAAATAAACGTTCCATTACTAATGTAAATATTAAATTACATTGAACTGAAAAAAAACGAATACCAAAAAATCACCAAGTCATTAAATATTTCTTTATATACCACATTTGTTTTTTTTATCTGTATGTTTGTCGTCCTTGTCTAATATTAGTAATTTGAATAGATATGTTTCAAGTACAAGCCAATCGTAGATAGTGAATGTCATCGGCTTTTGTTGATTGTAAATGCAAGACATACAACTAATGGAATTGTGTTCTTTGAAGCATGAGAATCTTTCTATCCGGATGTATCAAATTAGTTCTAGGTGTATAAGTCATTGTTATATATAAACAAATTAACGGACACTAAAAAAACCTTTACTCTTTACTTTTTATACATAGTATGACGTATACATAGTTTGAAAGAAAAAATTACATGCATTAATGATGATGTGGAGGTACAATTAAATATATAGATACATATAATGTTACATCTTTTGTAGTTTAAAAAGTTTGGAACACGCTTTTGTAGTTTGAATTTTGGTCATAATACCTTTCTTTGAGTAGCAATGAACTTCCAAAATTCTATTTTGGTCATAAAACTCTTCGTGCTTTATCTTCTAAGAGCATTCATATCAGTGGCGGATCTAGGATTCCGACCAAGCGGGAACGTTTTATAAATAAGCGGTAACGAAATCGAAAAAACGTCAAATTTTTCCAAAATTTACACTAAAAACGTTAAAATTTTCCGACCAGGCGGTAGCGGAGGCTACCCCTTGGTCTAATATATATCCGCCCCTGATTCATATTCTATCCATCATTTTTTACCCTATAATTACACTAAAAAAAACTATTTTTTCTCTCTCCTTTCAATTAAATAATATTTTTTTATACATTTATCATTACCTTTTCTGTCACTTCCACGCACAATCACTTTCAAAATATATTAAAAAATTATAGAGTGTGAACAATGTCCCCTCAAATATACAAATGAACAGTAACATTTTCACTCTGCTCCACTCATAACCATCTTTTATACCTTTTATAATATGAAAACCTCTTCTCACATATTTTGGTGGCATGGAGCCTAGGATGTGAATGCTCCAAGGACACTGAAGGGGTATGGTCCCAAAAAGCCGCGCAACCCACTGTAAGGTCGCGCGGGACCATACTCCTTAATCAACAATTTTCTTGATCGCCAACCTCGCGCGGGCTACAACATACCTGTGTAGCGCGGCGCGAGGTCCACATAAGAGTAAACTCCAGTTAGCAACACTTAGCATTCTAAAAGGGACATCTGAAAGCCCATGCCGCGCGCATGATAATAACGTGCTCAGCAAGAATCGTGCGTGACTACGGCGCGAGGCCTTTCCAGATAGTACACAAGGTACAAGTGACAGAATAAAAGAGCCAATCAGGGTCCTTCTGTTCCTGCGCAATCGTGCTCCACGATCGTCTGACATGCAGGAGACAAAAAGTACTGAAGGACGCCTATGTGGCACCAATCACAAGGTAGAGACAACTGCCCCACGATCTCCACTTACCTGCTGATGGCAGAAGGCCGACCAGGCCGACAACAGTGACACGTGGCTCCAATCACGTTGCGCCAACTCCACAAAGCTCCTAGAAGCCACTAACGGTCGACACCAGTGAGGAAAGGAGCATATCCTCCATGTTGTCGCCTTCCGGCCCAAGGCCCATCAGCCCACACCCTCTTACACCTCTCCGGCTATAAATAGAGACCTTCACTTCACAGGTTGATTCATTCCATTCCCTCTATTCTCACTTAATACTTTAATCTCTCCCCCAAAGCAGTCGCTTATTCTCACGCCGGAGCCCGGTTAAGAGGGAAACCCCCACATTCCCCTCTTAACGAGTAACGGTGTTTTGTTTTGCAGATAAACCACGATCATTAGGAGCTCAGGATATTTACAAGAAGATTAACCATCATGGTAGAAACATAAACCAAACTGATTAGTCCCTTAATTAGTTCCGTGTTTCTTCATTGGCGCCCACCGATTTTTTCTACAAACCACTTTCATCTTCTTATTTCCTGAGTTTTCACTGCTTTCTTCCTTCGATCATGGCTGGTCAAGGAATCATTCCCGAATTTATTGGTCTTGGAGCAGACCCTAACGCAGCGTTGGGGGTGGATAATCAAAACATCCAACCCCAACACGTTGAAGAAATCGGCGAGATCGAGATGGCCAACACCGGGGGTCCTCACGGGAGCTTCACCCGCATCAATTAAACTACCCCAGGAAACAACGGTGCTGGACCATCGAACCCAGCTCCACCTCAGAATATCTCAGCTCTATTGGGGCTACCAGAGGGCGAAACCCCAGCTTCATGGTACGCCAAGCAACTCGCCACCATTAACGCGGCATATCAATCCTTGAGTGCGCAACAAGCAGTTCTAACAGCAGAACCTTCTTTGGTTACACCAACCGGCCCAAGTCACGGGCCGCGCACGATGCCACCACCACAAAATATCCAAGGAAGAGCCAACAGACCTCCCCCAACCCGAAGACTAAGCGTGCAGGACACGCGCGACACGCGGGGGGAGACAGAAAGCTACTATGACGAACCGTCAAATTCCCGAAGAGGCCCAGTTCATAGCCGGCTCACGCCGCGCAACATGAACGATGAGTGGGAAGAAACTGACCCGAACGATCCTACTTGGGAGTACGATGACGAATCTTCGGTCTTCAATCGTTTGCAAAGAAATCACGAGTATTACAAACCAAGGCAACACGTTGGGTATACCGAGGAGGCGGAGCGTGACTTTCGCCTCGCCTATCGACCAGAAGAAGCTATAGAGCATTCGAAGTTCATTCCAAAGATAGCACTAGCGCCGCTCAAGAGAGAAAAGTTGCCTCCGACCGTCGGAAAGTTCAACGGATTGACTGATCCAGACGATCACGTCAGAGTCTTTACTAGCGTGGGCTGCATGGGAGGTTGGAACATGCCCATGTGGTGTCATTTGTTTATCCAGACATTAACGGGGGCTGCTCGCGCCTGGTTCGACAGCCTTCCTCCGGGAAAAATAAAATCATGGGTAGATTTTAGGACTCAGTTTCTGAGTCACTTCAGTCAGCAAAGACGATACCAGCGCGACACAGCTGAAGTTGAAGATATCTGGCGAAGAGATAATGAGGGTTTGGAAGATTTCATTACGCGCTTTAACAAAGAATGTTTGGAGATCGGTGGCGTGAGTGAACAACTCATGCGCTGCCATTTCAAGAAAGCAATCCGTTGTGATAGCCTGATCAGAACCATCACTGGGAAAGATGGAATGCCAAAGGAATGGGACAAACTCATGGAAGCCGCGAAGATAGTCGCGCAAACGGAAGAGTCTCTCGCACGAAACAACAACTATCGTTCTGAAGATAGATTTTCCAAAGGGGGTCACTCGCGCGATGACAATAGGCGCAACAAAGGCAAAAACCCTGGGTGGAAGACCAACCACTCCAGCGGTTATAGCGATCGACCCCGTTACGAAGAACGATCCCGTTATAAGGAAGACGCGCGTGACACCATTGACCGCATCGGTTATAGAAAGGCAGTCCGAGACGATAATCGTGAAAAGCATTGGACTCCGCTCATAAAAACAACAAAAGAGGTGCTAATGACGGAGAACCATGATTTCAAGGCTCCCAGGCCTATGACGAACAAAAAGGGTCAAGACCCCAATCTGTATTGTGATTTCCACAAAGATACAGGCCACTTAACAGATGATTGTTACAGCTTGCGACAAGAGATCGAGAGAGCACTAAAGAGTGGAAAGCTGAGCCACTTAGTGAAGAATGTGCGCAAAGAAACGCGACAGCTCCATCGCCACGATGAAGGAAATCACAAGAAGGTTCCACGCCTGGAGACACACATGGTCAATGGACCAAGATATAGCGCAAGAGAAAAAGGCAAGAGACCCTATGAGCCTTCATGGCAAGAACAGCAAGTTATTTTCCCGGTGGTGCGCGGGGGTCCCCGAGCCACACGACCCATCGTCATCACCGGTATCATCGGCCATTATGAAACTGAATACGTCTTCATTGACCCGGGGAGTACAGCAGACATCATCTATGAACAATGCTTTAACCAGTTCGACGATGAAGACAAAGCGAGACTCGAACCAGTTGACTACCCACTGTCTGGGTTCTGCAATGAAATGGTCTTCCCGTTAGGCCAAATTAGCTTCCCCGTCACACTCTCTGACGGGAAGCATTCGAGGACAACAAACGTTAACTTCATGGTGATGCCTGTTAAGTCAAGACATGACGTACTGATCGGGAGATAAACGCAAGGTGAGCTGAATATGATAACTTCCACCCCCCACTCAGCAATTGGTTTCCCAACCAAGACAGGGGTGGCAATCGTTTATGCGAAGAAGGAAGTTATGTCAACAGAAGAGATGCGCCCAACAAAAGCGGCAAAGGTTTCAGCAACCGAGCCCGAAAAATGGGTTTTAAATCGCAAATATCCGGAGCAAACGGTGACGATAGGTCACGCTATCTCACCAAATATCAGAACTCGCCTCAAGCAGCTCCTATTCAAGAACATGGATATTTTCGCCTGGACCCCGGCCGACATGACCAGAGTCCCGCGCGACATCACAGAGCACTGGTTAAACACCTACCCCTCGGTTGAGCCAAAAGTCCAAAGAAGGCGCAGCCTAGGGGCAGACAAGACGAAAGCAATGAATGAGCAAGTTTGCGAGTTACTTAAAGCCGGCATCCTGCGAGAAGTACGTTATCAGAGTTGGGTTGCGAACCCCGTAATGGTAGAGAAGTCTAGTGGCGGATGGCGAATGTGCGTCGACTATACCGATCTCAACAAGGCATGCCCTAAGGATTGTTACTCTTTGCCTGAGATCGACAAAAAGATAGACTCTCTCGCGCCATACAGATGGAAGTGCTTCTTGGATTGCTACAAGGGGTACCATCAAGTTCAAATGAAACTCGAGGATGAAGACAAGACGGCTTTTCGCACGGATCTGGGGATTTTTTGCTATACGAAGATGCCGTTCGGCCTGAAAAATGCTGGCGCCACATACCAGCGATTGATGGACAAGACCTTCGCGGGTGACATCGGAAAGCATATTGAGGTTTACATTGATGATCTAGTGGTTAAAAGTCCCGAAGAGGACCAAATGTTGAAGGACATCGAGAAAACGTTCAATTCATTGCGCAGCGTAAACATGAAGTTGAACCCAGCCAAGTGTTCTTTTGGCATGGAAGAAGGGAAGTTTCTAGGTTTCATAGTAACCAACGGCGGCTTTAAAGTAAACCCGGAAAAAGTCCAAGCAATAGAGCGGATGCCATCGCCGTGAACCATCAAAGAAATGCAACGGTTGGCCGGCCGCCTCGCCGCGCTTAACCGCTTTTTGTCAAATCACGCCGCGAAGTCATACCCTTTTATTAGCACACTGCGCAATTGTGTGAAGAAGCAAGAGTTCAGGTGGACCCCTGAAGCAGAAAAGGCTTTTCAGCAAATGAAAGAATGTTTGATCGAACTCCCCACCCTGACTGCACCATTTGAAAAAGAACCACTCGTACTGTACTTATCTTCTTCAGATAAGGCAGTAGGATCGATGTTACTAGTGGAAAGAAATGGAGTTCAGACTCCAATTTATTATGTCAGCAGGGTACTTACTGACCCGGAAACGAGATATTCCACGATGGAAAAATTGGTACTAGCGCTGTTACACGCCTCCAGAAGGCTGTGCAGATATTTCACAGGGCATGAGATCACCGTGCTTACCAATTTCCATATCGGCACGATACTTCAAAAGCCGGAAACGTCCGGGCGGTTAGCAAAATGGGCCATCGAGCTGGGGGGCCACAACATTCTGTATCGGCCGCGCCCAGCCATCAAGGGTCAGGTTCTAGCGGACTTCATCACAGAAGTCCCAGTTGAGAAGATCAAAGATTGTGAGCTGGTGGAAACTCCCGAAAAAGACACGACAAATGAGACTTGGATACTTTATACTGATGGGGCCTCAAACGAGGACGGCGCGGGAGCTGGATTGCGCCTAGTAAGCCCCAAAAACCACGAATTCACTTACGCCATCAAGTTGGATTTCAAAAACACCAACAACAAGGCGGAATACGAAGCATTTCTGGCAGGCTTGCGCCTCGCCATCAAAATGGGAGCTAAAAATCTACAAGCACATGTTGATTCACTCTTGATAGCCAGCCAAGTCAACGGTATATACGATGCAAGGGGTGAAGTCATGGCCCTATATCTGGAACAAGCGAAAGAGTTGCTTCAACAGTTCAAGTCTCACAAGGTCATCCACATCAACCGCTCTGAAAACAAACCAGCTGACGCCTTGAGCAAGCTCGCTTCAACGTCCTTCCAACATCTGGCCAAAGATGTTAGGATTGAGGTACTCAAGAACCCGTCAGTTTTGTTGCGACAAGTCAATGTGATCGAGGTAGGGCAGCCATCCTGGATGACCCCTATCATTCAGTACTTGAAAGAGGGAATACTCCCAGACAATAAGGCAGAGGCAAGAAAAATTCAGAACAAAGCTCTGCAGTACGAAATGAATGGCGGTATCTTATACCGCAAGTCCTTCTTGGGACCACTCCTGCGCTGTGTGGACCCTCAAGACGCGAACTATCTGATAAGGGAGATTCACGAAGGAATCTGCGGCATCCATGCGGGACCACGCATGGTTGTCGCGAAGATCATGAACGCCGGGTATTACTGGCCAGGGATGCACGTTGATGCCCTGAAGGAGCTGCGCAAGTGCGACTCCTGTCAGCGGCACTCTCCAAAAACCCTGCGCCCCAAGAACGATCTAATCCCCGTATCAACTGCCTGGCCTTTTCAGCAGTGGGGAATCAACATGGTAGGACCCTTCCCAGACGCTCCCGGCGCCGTCAAGTTCATAATAGTGGCCGTCGATTACTTCACAAAATGGGTGGAGGCCAAAGCCCTTGCTTCAACTACAGCCATGATGGTGCGCAAGTTCATTTGGGAACACATCATCTGCAGATTCGGCCTCCCACTCAAGATTGTAACAGACAACGGCACCAACTTTGCGTCAGATGACCTCCAGAACTGGATGAAGGAGATGAAAATCGAACACACTTTCTCCTCCGTTGCGCATCCTCAAGGCAACGGGCAGGTTGAAAGTGTGAACAAGTGCATCGTCGATGGGATCAAGGCCCGACTGGGTACTAAACGAAGAGGCTGGGTGGATGAGCTCCCAAGTATCTTGTGGGCTCACCGAACCATGCCAAAAACAAGTACCGGCGAAACCCCTTTTAGCCTAGTTTATGGCTCAGAAGCGGTTATCCCGGCGGAAGTTGGCCTGCCCTCTCCGCGTTTGACAGCAGTCAACGCAATCGACAACGAGGCAGAACGTCGTCTTGACTTGGATTTGCTAGAAGAAAGGCGCGAAATCGCGCGTATCAAAGAAGCCAAGTACAAAACACAACTGGAGAGGTACTACAACGCGCGAGTCCGCATCTGTACCTTCACTCCAGGGGAATATGTCTTTCGAGACAACGAAGCCTCAAACGCCGAACGCCCAGGAAAGCTAGCACCTAAATGGGAAGGCCCATACTTGGTGCACGAGGTGCTAGGAAAAGGGGCTTACAAATTGCGCACCCTGGATGGACACATCATCCCGCGCACGTGGAATGCGCAACAACTGCGCAAATGCTATATATGACTATGTAGGCCCTGCGCCCTTTACTTTCTATGTTGGCTACACGCCTTCCTAAGTCACAAGCAATGTATCTCGGCCTAAGCGCCTAAGTAATTAATGAAAAGCATACGACATGCTCTTTTATCACTATCCGACTTATTTCGTTACAAATGCATGTCAAACTTCTGATTAGCACGAAAACACTCCAGTTACGCTCACACACGAGCCTCTCTTACATTTATTCGCGCTAACTTAACCAAAGTTTCTAACAACAGTGCAACAATTGTAACGGGAAAATAAGCAAACATACTATTGAAAGGCGCAACCGCGCAATAGTTATAAAAACACAATGTCATTCATTAGATAAAAGCGCAACAGCGCAACAAGTTACATCAGAAACCTACTGGAATTTTTTACAAGGCACAAAGCCTATTGATAAACCTATTCGAATTCATCATCTCCACTGTCACCATGCTTATCGCCATCACCGCCAGGTTTACTGCCATCACCATCACCATCACCTTTCCCGTCGCCATCCCCACCCGCAGGTGCCTCCTCATCCGAGAGCTCAACAGTCTCTGGTGGATCAAGGATATTCTTCAGCCGCTGACACCAGTCATCATGTTTCAGTGCATCAGTAACCAAGTCCATCACCGGAATGGATAGATGATCATAACCATGTTCCGCACGGGCTAGCTCAGCCTCAGCTTCTTCATTCACCGAGCAGTGACTAGTATCGAACTCCTGTCCAAGCATAACCGACGCATGTTGCGCACATTCGACATAGCCCTTACGGTGACCAACTGCAAGGGAAGCATCTATAACAGCCGCAACAGCCTTATCCAATTCACCAGCATTCAAGATGGAGTTGGCCATCTGCAGCAAACGCAATACTTTAGCTAACAGGCCTAAATACATCAGGTAAAAAAGAAAAAAAAAAGAGGAATCATACCAGCACCATTCCACGACCGCGCAGCCACTCGGCATCAGAGACAAGAGTATCCACGATACCCTGAGCTTCAGCATAATTAGTCTGCGCTACATTAAGAGCTGCAGTACTAACATCACGAGCTTCCTCAGCCTTAAGCTTCGCCTCCTCAGCTGAGGCAGCCTTAGACTTTTCAGCCTCCAGATCGATCTCCAAGGATTCACCTTTGTCAACCTGCTCTCGCAGGCGGCGTTTTAGCTCAGCGATCTCGACATCCTTGGCCCTAAGATCCTTATCCTTGCCAGACAGCTGCACCTTCGCATCAGCAAGCTCAACCTACAAAGGACAGAACTTAGGATATGCTACAGACAACACAGAAAGAAAGGGTATTAAGTTGAACAAACCTCAAGCTGTGCCTTAGCAGCCTTAACAGCTTGCACACCCTCAACCTCCGCCGCCAACTCCACAACCTTAGCCTCAAGGTTGACAATCTTGTTACGATCTGCAGCCGCGCGCTCATTATCCTTCGCGCATATGCGCTTGAACTCAGCTTTCTCCTTAGCAAGCTGTTGTTCAGCAGAATGAAGCTTGTTTTTCAGGCCCTCGCGCCCCCAATCTTCAGCCTTCTTATCAGCTTCAAACTGCGCCTTCTCTTCATCAAGGGCGGTTTTTGACTTCTCAAATTCACTTATCCGCTTCAACATCCGCTCGCGGTACCTCTCCCAATCCGACCGCTCCCTAACCATTGTCCGCCACTCACGGACAATTTGGTGGTTAGCAGCGCGAGCATTCGCCTCCCCAAGCATGTAAGTACGGTACAACGCTTCATGAGTTTTCGCCTTCTGCCTATTAACTTCACCAGGAGTGAAAGAGTTTAAGAACCAATCGCGGCAAGGGCCAAACTCTTGGAAGGTGTCCTTCTGCCTCAAATTCCAGGGAGCCTGGTGGGGAGCATTACCGCGCTCCTCTTCGGTATAGCTTTTATAATAGATATCTCCAAGGGTATCCTTGGCCCCGATAGCTTGCGGATTATAACCCCCAGCGCCACCAGAGCTCGCGCCACTAGAAGCGTACGCAGGGCGGGTAGGTCTTTCAACCTCAGGTTCTTTCCTCCTCTCTTGATGGGACTTTGTAGACCCCGCAGCGCTCAAAACCTCCGGACCCTGCGCCTTCTCCTGGATAGTGATGGCAGCAGCACCGGTATACCTCAAAGAATCACCACCAGGCTTTTCAACAGCCTTTTGCTTCTCCTTCTCCACTTCAGAAGCTTTCTTCCTATCCTCTTCAGCCTTCCTATCCTCCTCAGCCTTCCGAGCTGCCTCGGCTTTCCTCTGCTTCTCCTCCTCCGCTTTTTTCCTCCTATCCTCATCAGCTTTCCTACGCTCTTCATCAGCTTTCTTCTTCTCTTCAACAGCCTTCGCCTTATCACCTTCAGCAACATGTTTGTCTTTGACAGTCTCAACACCAGCAGCCTTAGAGGATTTAACAGTAATCTTTGGCCTCTTATGCACCGGCTCTACCGGATCTACGAATACCACACCCTTCTCTGGGGTCGTCTTCTTAACCTCTGCAAATACAACATGTCAAAAAGAGCGAAAGTAACAAAATAACGTAACTAAAGAACCTACCCGGAGAAACTTTGTAAAGCGAGCGCAAGTTGCTCCGCTTCCCAATCAGGGGAACCTCACCAGCTCCGGGCGCAGCAGAGACGCCAGCTGTAGTTTCGCTTCTAACTCTCTTTCTGCTGATCAGCTTTGCAGCAGCCTCCTCCTCTTCTTCTTCTTCTTCTTCTTCTTCTTCCTCCTCCTCATGCACACCAGAGGAAGGAGTACCGCCAGCGTCCGGATTGAGAGAACCCGCGCTCCCTGAGCCACCGGTTCCAGTCTTCTTTCCGCCTGCGCGCGGCAAACCTTCAAGTGAGTCACTAACAATCACGAAATCTCTCAAGTCACTCTGATGGAGGCGAAAAATACCTTTACCCACAGCACCAGTGGTTGCGCGACTACCCCCAGCACCCTTGCTGGTCACCTCAGCATCCTTCTTCCTCTTCACCGGTTTCTTCTTCTTCTTCTCTTCTGGGTCAATACCCAAGTCGCGCAACACACCTGCAAAGACGTTAGACCACGAACTTAACTCTCCGTTCGAAGACCCTACAGACTCCTCGCTGGAAAGATAGACAACCTCTTTCCCAGCAGAAGTCACAGAGCGCAAAGGACGAGGGTTCGGTATGTGCGCACCTTCGTTTGCAGTAGGCGGCAAGGTGAACGCATCAGCAACAGGATACATAAAGTTATCCCTTATTTGGTAATACCAGTATTGCTCCCCGTCTTGAAGCGGGCGCACGCCCATTCTACCGCCAAAAGTGGCGAAGGCAGCTTGATACAAGCGCACCTCTGCAAGATAAATCATATCAGAAAAAATGCAAGCCCCGGAAGATCAGTAAGAATAAGAAAATTACTAACCTTCGTCGTCCATCATTAAGATAGGAACCTCCTTGCTATCAGCCGGCCACTGATCGCTCATCCGCGCCGCAACCAAGACACTCTCCCCAAACACTCGGTTTGGGGTGGCGGTAAGCTCGCGATACCAAGCCGCAGTCTTGGGGATCTCCAAGTCTTCCTTCACGATTGGTTCAGTCCAAGCGCGAAACGTCATGGGTATCGGAACAACCTCCTCCCGAATATAGAAAAACTTTGGTTTCCAGTCATGGAAACTCTTGGGAGGGTTCAACAGTATCGTCTTCGCCGCGCCTCGGCTGGCGAAGGAATAGAAACCCATGTTTCTCTGAAGTGTGTAGAAGACCCGGAATTTATCAACAGTTGGCTCAATGCCATGAGCCCAGCACAGGAACTCGAAATGTCGAACCCGAACCATCCCGGGTGGGCTCATTTGAGATATATGAAACCCATAATATTGAAGAATATGAGCCATGAAGTTAGTCGCCGGCAACCGGAAGTTGCCCTGATGGAAGAAGTCTTCGAATAAGGTGATGTACCCCGGCGATGCATCAGCGGCCGTTTGGTTCTGGCCGGGGTACCGGGCATCCCACTCCGGTGGGAACCGGAAACTACGGGAAAGTTGTTCGAAAAGCCCTAAGTCCCACCGGAGAACAGGCACAGGACCTTCTTCTCCGGGGTTATCCTCGTGCTGTTCTTCGGCCATCGATAGATGAAACAGGTTTTGAGTATTATGAAAGCAAACTTGAGAATCTGCTACGACGTTCTTCAAGAACTTGAAGATTTGCTGCAACCGTGTTCTTCAAACTTTGAAGATTCAAAGAAGTTGGGAGAGGAAACAAAAGAATAGTAGAAGAGAAGTGATGAGACCCAAATCTCTCCGGATATATATACCCATCGCATTTAATGCGATGGGTAACCGTGCCAAAACCGCCGCAAACAAGGCCAACCAGAAAGCGCCACGTAAGGCGTGTTTCCCGGAGTGATGGTTACCACGCGCGCGTGGGCCTCACTCTCCTGACGAAAAGCTGAACCGTCAGCAGCAAGCGGATGCCAACCGTCAGGGGTCAACTCAGTCGTCACCAACCACGACTTTTGCACCAACTTGTCAGAAAATTCGAATTTCGAGGCCTTTCCCGCCCCAAGCCATTAGAAACTTCATGTAAAAGCCAACAACAAGCCTGGTAGCCGCGCCGTAGTAATTAACAACTTACACGCGCGCCGTCTACCAAAGCCAAAAGCATCATTCTACTTTATTTTTAAGTCCAGAGCTCCAACCACTTGCCTTGCGCATGGTGCAGCACTGGACTGGGGGGACTTGAAGGGGTATGGTCCCAAAAAGCCGCGCAACCCACTGTAAGGTCGCGCGGGACCATACTCCTTAATCAACAATTTTCTTGATCGCCAACCTCGCGCGGGCTACAACATACCTGTGTAGCGCGGCGCGAGGTCCACATAAGAGTAAACTCCAGTTAGCAACACTTAGCATTCTAAAAGGGACATCTGAAAGCCCATGCCGCGCGCATGATAATAACGTGCTCAGCAAGAATCGTGCGTGACTACGGCGCGAGGCCTTTCCAGATAGTACACAAGGTACAAGTGACAGAATAAAAGAGCCAATCAGGGTCCTTCTGTTCCTGCGCAATCGTGCTCCACGATCGTTTGACATGCAGGAGACAAAAAGTACTAAAGGACGCCTATGTGGCACCAATCACAAGGTAGAGACAACTGCCCCACGATTTCCACTTACCTGCTGATGGCAGAAGGCCGACCAGGCCGACAACAGTGACACGTGGCTCCAATCACGTTGCGCCAACTCCACAAAGCTCCTAGAAGCCACTAACGGTCGACACCAGTGAGGAAAGGAGCATATCCTCCATGTTGTCGCCTTCCGGCCCAAGGCCCATCAGCCCACACCCTCTTACACCTCTCCGGCTATAAATAGAGACCTTCACTTCACAGGTTGATTCATTCCATTCCCTCTATTCTCACTTAATACTTTAATCTCTCCCCCAAAGCAGTCGCTTATTCTCACGCCGGAGCCCGGTTAAGAGGGAAACCCCCACATTCCCCTCTTAACGAGTAACGGTGTTTTGTTTTGCAGATAAACCACGATCATTAGGAGCTCAGGATATTTACAAGAAGATTAACCATCATGGTAGAAACATAAACCAAACTGATTAGTCCCTTAATTAGTTCCGTGTTTCTTCAGACACCAAAGTAAAAAAATACACTTCTGAATATGCAATAATTAATATAAATAAAGGGAGTGTGAGAACTTACTAGTGTATCCTTTAGACAATATTTTCTTTTATATTGTGCACTTACAAGCCCGCCAATTGTTATAAGAACATGATAAAGAATATTTGTTAAATTAAGGGGTGCTAAACGGGTCGTATTCGCTGATTAGCAAGTCCAACCCAAACACGACATGAATATTTGCAGGTTGACACAAACACGACCCTTTTAACCTGATATTTTTTTCATTTTGTTACTCTAAAAATTAATTTTTTTTAACTAATAATAGAGAGGTGTATAAACCAATTTTATGGTTAAATTATAAAGCGTGATGTAATTTTTGGCATAAAACACCTAACCATGACACAAACGGGTTAAATGACTCAACCAGCAAACTTGTCTGGTTTACTCAAAGCCAACCCGTTTAGCTAAACATGTTTTGGGGTTCAACCCAAAATTGACCCTAACCCACTTAGACTAAACCCAAAGTTGCAAACCCACAAATTTCATGTTAGTTTCGAGTTGTGTTTTAGTGGCATAACAAATTGGGTGAACACAACTTTAAAAAGAAAACAAAGGTTGAAGAACTTCTAATGAAGAAGACAATGAGCAAGAGGGAAATCAATTTTATGACAACTGGCCAATTTGGATTATCATTGAAACTCTGCTATAGTACTTAATAAAAAACTTTAAAATGACATAAATGCCCTCACGTGGGGAGCCTTGGCGTTTGAAATAGATGAACGTTAACATTTGATATAGGGACCATGAGTTTTACATTTTAGCAAGCAGTTGGGACCAAATCCGCTGTTTCTCAAAGTTAGGGACCAAATCTATAATCAGGCCGAACCACAGGAACCATCAGTGTAATTAACTTAAAGAATTACAAACGCCTTGATCAAAAACCAATCCAATCATGATAGAACAGAAAACATAAAATACAATGTTACACCTAAAACCTGAGTAAGACATTTCCAAATTTCACGATCCGAACTAATCTATGCGGTACTCTCAAGCACCATTGGCAGCACAGCCTACTTTCCATTGCTCAAATTCTTGACAACTCAGCATGAATGAACTTGCATTTCGATGACCGCCACCTCCATGTTTCTGTAATTATCGAAAAAAGGTCATGAAGTCTAGAGATGGCAAACAAACACAAACTGGACGGGTAAACTCAAAAACTACAAACAGGTATGGGACCATGTATGGAATTAGTTAAATGCCATTTTAGTCCCTGTGGTTTGGGCCATTTTGCTAGTTTAGTCCAAAGGTTTGAAACGTTGCCATTATAGTCCAAATAATTTGAAACGTTGCCATTTTAGTCCACTGGATTAACTTCATCCCATTTTTCTGTTAACGAGAAGGGCAATTCGGTCATTTTATATGGCCGAATTGCCCTTCTAGTTAGCAGAATTACATAAAAAATGACTGAATTGCCCTTCTAGTTAACAGAAAAAATGGATGAAGTTAACCCAGTGGACTAAAATGGCAACGTTTGAAACTATTTGGACTTAAATGGCAACGTTTCAAACCTTTGGACCAAACTAGCAAAATGGCCCAAACCACAGGGACTAAAATGGCATTTAACTCTTTATAAAAAAAAAATTCCGGGTATAGACAAGTATGATATACTTGTAACCTGTTTACATGAACCATACCCTAAACATTTTTATTCTGTCTTTGAGTACTCAACGGGTAATGAGTGATTCAAGAACAAAACCTGTGATATTGAAGTCGTATCTTCATTATCTATACTTCTGAGGCTTATTTTTAGAATTTGGTCGTCTTTGAGCTCGGGGACTCTGTATACCACTGCACCTATGCCCCTGTACAAAATAGAAAAGATAAATAAAAACGATCACTTCATCATGTGTTTGTGTGATGAAGCCAGTAGCTGCAACATGATCTGCTATACATGCAGATATTTTTTTCAAAATGTGGTGAGGTGAGTAGGTGACAATTTCAATCACTTCATAAAGTTGCCCAACGCGTATT
Source organism: Helianthus tuberosus (assembly GCA_030545235.1). Lineage (NCBI taxonomy): Eukaryota > Viridiplantae > Streptophyta > Magnoliopsida > Asterales > Asteraceae > Helianthus > Helianthus tuberosus. Next base: position 7,044,145 of record CM060434.1, on the reverse strand, counting down.
CAAATGCTAACAATATTCTAAGGTCCAAACCTTAAGAAATAATCAGTGGCGATTCATCCCGTCCTGACCCATTACACAACATGTTAACTCGTGCTCCTATAGTGATGTATTGAAGAGGTTGGAATTAATTCAAACCTTAAGTTATGATTGCGGCTTTTTTCAGCTAATTGGTGACCAAGCTCACTCCTCAGATCAGACACAGCATCAGCATTAACTGCCTAATAAGATCAGAACAATACTAGTAGAATCATGAAATCAAATTTAACTATCTATTATTTTTATTTTAAATAATTGTTGATGATTTTATGAACATTCAACTGTTTTTCTTCCCCTCAAGATGATGCAGTTACAAAACGAGATGATTAACTAACTCCAAAGCAATACGCTGTGAATTTGAAATATGAAAGTGAAAACTTACCAGACAATATGATCCATCATCAAGCACAATCTCATAAGACTGGTCAAGAACCTCGTTAATCAAAGTCTGCTTATGTGCTAAGCTGCTCACGCCTTGATTGATCACATGTTCAACGTCTAAAGAAAGCAACTGCAGAATCTCGTTACTTCTGTGTTTTTTTTTTTGTAAAATCATATATTATAAGACCAACTAGATTTACCTGCTGAAATAATGATGGATTCAAAGTCAGACTGAACTCAATATTCGCATCTTTTAAACCGCTGCTGAAAGCTTTGCTGTTGTGAAGACGCCAATGCCATAAATCTGCATCCTCAATGTATTCAAACAGCCTACGAGAGCATTCAAATTTACGAAGACCGCTCATATTGTTTCCTTTTGCAAGAGCTGAGATTTTTTCCTTAAAATAATCATACGCGATTGTAGCCCCACTCCTTCCCATATCTATCACCTTAGTCACATTCTCACTATCAAACTCACCATCTTCAAGCATTTTTAGTGCAGTTTTATGGTGATCTAATATTATGACACTGCACAAATCAAAACAAATGACAATTTGGACTAATTTATCAATGTGTCGCAGCGATTCTATCGTGACGTTTAAGGTTGTTTCAAGGATATTCTTAAAAATCGGTGTGAAGTAAAACGATGGGATGACTGGATTAGAATATAAAGAAGAACTAACCGGTCAACTTTGGGGGAGAGCTGCTGAACAAAACCAGGTGGTCCAACAAAATCAAGAAGATAAGCATCACTAATTTGATCCACAGGAAGCTCTTCAACTCTGAAAAACATGATGATCACTATTTAGTCACCAAAGTTTGAAAAATGACAAAGAAACGCACAAGTGCATAAATTTGCAAAAAGTTTTACTTGTTGAAATATGGATAATGGGACAGTTATGAGTAATCTCAGTCTCATACATGATTGTAAGACCGTGTCCCATACCCATCAGGTGCCTGATTATTCATTATCCACCGGGTATACCCGTAAGTGAACTTCTAGCTATTTTAATTTCTATATAAAACTAAACGGTAACTGGATTAGTAGATTACTATACTACACAAGAACAAAAATAAATAAATAAGAATGTTTACGGTATTAATCGGGAATGTATGTCTTGGGTTAGAGGTGCACAAAAAACCCGAACCCGGATAAAAAACCCGAACCCGAGTATTAGAAAAACCGGGTTTTTTAAACCCGAACCTGAACCTGAACCCGACCCTGCCCTGCCCTGCCCTGCCCTGCCCTACCCTACCCAACCCTACCCTAGTAGGGACCGGGTATGCATATTATGTTCAATACCCGAACCCGACCAGGGTATGGCCAATACCCGAAAAAGTCAAAACCCGGTCATACCCGAACCTCTCCTATACCCACAAAAAAAATCCCATACTGAATGTTTCGGGTCTAACTGGTTGCAAAGAATCAACCTTTGCTCAGTTTCTTTCACAATTTAAAACATATTTAGATATTGGAACAACATTAATTGGGTTTTCATCTAAAGCAATAAACATTGATTGGGAGATTACTTGATTGGAGAATAAACAGTGTTGGGGAAAAACAGAGGTGGAACAGATGACTCAGAGAAGAAGATATGAGCAGCCAAAGCAGCAAAAGCACCATCAGGACATGGATAATGATACAGAACTGCTGTTTGTTTCAACGCCATTTTAGCCGCAGATATTGTCTTCTTACAACAACATGATCACAGGAAATCTGGATAAAAAGATTAAGAAATCCCACATTCAAAATTTAGAAATTAATATATAAAAGAGGGTTAATTGAAGTATGCCTTGTGGATGGAATTGATGAAGCCAACAGTTAGGGCTTCAATTTTGAGATTAGGGTCCGAGATTGGAGTTGGGGTAATGAGTTGTTAGGGTTTATATGGAGCTAGGGTTTATCAACACGTCTATCTAAACTCATGTTTGGTTGATACGTATAAGCTATGCTTTGTGTGTGTGTGTTTCTAAACTAGTTTTTAAAATACGTTTGTTGTGGTGCATTTGTTGATTTTATCACAAGGAAAAATAGATGTTAAATATTTAATCACACGTGCGTTGGAGTTTATTAATTTTTGAAAATTTTAGACCGAAACATAACACATTATCATAATTTATAGAGTAAACTGAAATTTTACCATCTGGGGTTTAACCCAATTGGCACTCTAACCCCCTCCTTGAAAATAATTGCAATCCCCCCCTCCAAACATATGATGTTATGTCGCAAGATTACCCCCTATTAACAACTTCTGTTAAAAGTCAACATAATTAAGTAACGGTCAAATGGTATATAGGTCATTTCCACTATATTTTTGTATCTTACACATTACAACCCCCTATACATTTGAGACTTAGGCAAACATGACCTTGATTGTCAAGAACTCTTACGATCAATCTTGGATCCCGAGACGACTCACACACTCTATAATGAACAATGGATGACGGTGATGGATGATGGTGTTATGGTGGGTGATGGGTGAAGTGTGAGAGAGGTGGTGTGCCAAGGGATGGTTTGCAATTGAGCCAAGCACCCCTATTTATAGGCTGAACAGCAGCTCGGGCACGGCCCCGTGTCCACATCCTCCTCTTTCTTCATTAATTGCAGTTTGTCTGCATCAGTTGACCACGCCCCCGTGTCCACTGGGCACGCCCCCGTGTGCAGAAGCAAATCTGTACTATCAAAATTTCCCCAGATCCTGCGAATCTTAGAGTTGACCACGGCCTCGTGTCCGCTGAGCACGACCCCGTGGTGGGCGATAGAAGCTTCTACAGCTTTGTCTTTTCTGCTGGTACTTGGGCACGCCCCCGTGTTCACTGAGCACGGGGCGTGTTCAGCCTTCTGTCTTCTTGGTTTTGTTTGGGAAGATGCTGTCGGGGGGTCGGGCATGCCACGTTTGTTCCTTTTCTTGTATTTATGTTAAATTTAACTGTTTTTTTGCTTCTTTTATTAATTTGAGCTCATTTAATCCTGAAAATACAAAAGGAAGACAAAAGCACATTTTTTCCAACACTAGTACTAAAAATGGTTAGTTTTATGCCACAATTGATGTAATTTATATGTTGCATTTTGCACGCATCAAATACCCCCACACTTGAATCTTTGCTTGTCCTCAAGCAAAACTCTTTATAATGTGGTTTTACACTCCCAAATGGAATGGGTAGAAGAGAAGGTTTTTGGGATTGGAGATTGGAGTTGGGGTAATGAGTTGTTAGGGTTTATATGGAGCTAGGGTTTATCAACACGTCTATCTAAACTCATGTTTGGTTGATACGTATAAGCTATACTTTGTGTGTGTGTGTTTCTAAACTAGTTTTTAAAATACGTTTGTTGTGGTGCATTTGTTGATTTTATCACAAGGAAAAATAGATGTGAAATATTTAATCACACGTGCGTTGGAGTTTATTAATTTTTGTAAATTTTAGACCGAAACATAACACATTATCATAGTTTATAGAGTAAACTGCAATTTTATCCTCTGGGGTTTAACCCAATTGGCACTCTAACCCACTCCATGAAAATAATTGCAATTACTTTCAGGACTATGCCTTTGCCTCGATTCTTGGGCGTTGGCGCAATTCCCATTGGTTATATTGTGTCTTCAGATCGTTGGAGTCCATCGAAACTTTGGTGAGAGTTTTTGTATAAAAGCAGGACGAGTCGTCAAGGTTAGGGTTTCACCCCTATCTTGCAACTTTCGTCCTTGTTCTTAATAAAGTTGAGGAGATTATTCATCAAAATATGGATTTCACTCCTAATTTGGTATGATTCTCCTCGTTTGTAGCTAAAACGCAAGCTGATTAGGCAACTTTAGTCGAGAGTTTGCGGTTTTCACACCTATTCTCGGCCTTATTGCCCGTTCATAATTTTGAAAATTCGAGTGCAGTGATAGTGTAGATAAGCGAAAATAGTGAGAAATAAGATCGTACACCATCTAGTAGGGGTGTACTCGAGTCGTTCTGCTGGTTCCTAACTATAGACTAGGTTTCTGAGACTTCGACCCGGACTAGGTCGAGTCTTGCCTAATTCCCTATAGTTATGGCTCTGATACCAATCTGTCACACCCCAACCGATGGCGGAATCATCGGGGCGTGGCACTGAGCGAAACAGATTGTCCAGAAGTTTCCATAACAACTATCATTACCATTCAATTAAAACAATACGTCCCATACCGTATCTCAAATAGTTATATAATTATTACAGACAAGCATCAAGACAAGTATTCTGTTCCGACAACTCAGATTTTAACATAGCTAATTTATTTGTTGGTTTCTAGGACTCCTTCCCTAGCCTCAATTTCATCACCAGCAAGTTAAGCACAGAAACAACCTAAGCACCTGTCACATACGTTAAAATAAAGTCAATACATATAATGTAAAGGTGAGCATACAAGTTTGATATAACATATAGAGTTCGAATTCGTTTACGCATAACCAGCACGTACACATAGTGAAATGAAGCACGTTAGTTATCGACATAGATCCATCGATACCAATGACTGCGGGTTGACTGCCCGAGGCAGTTCGCAATACATGATTACCACCGTAATCCATGCAAGTAAGAGATCCTTAACAACCCTCGTGTGAACGGGTGCTGAGTCCAAACTATAGTACTATCGTTGCTAAGGCAGGTAGACAACATTCCATGTGTAAACATAACAAACAAGCATTCATAAGCCATGTATAACATGCATTAATGGTTTAGCGTTAAAATAGCTTGAGTAGTGTGATAGTTGTAGTTTGAATATTCGTAACGTATGTAACACCCAAAAGTGCTAAAAGCAAAAAGGGTTCGAGTATACTCACAGTGATTATGGATTGAAGGGAGCGCTTTTCAGCGAGTACGGTTAGCCTGAATAGATTCGATAACGTAACGATAAGTGGCGCGTAAAACAGTACAAAGTGAGAGCGGGTAGGATAGTTGATCGTGCGGATTAACTATCCGTGCGAGTAAGTTATCCGTGCGAGTAAGTTATCCGTGCGAGTAAACTATCCGTGCGGATTGGTAATTCGTGCGAATGGTCATCCGTGCGGACGAGTTACTCGTGCGGACAAGTAATCCGTGCGGACAAGTAATCCGTGCGGATAACTCAAGCCGGTCGCGCGGACAACAATCCGTCCGGATGGTAGTCCGTGCGGACACGTCTCCAAGGCTGAGTCACTGGATGAAATTTGTGGAATCCGTCCGGATGATAATCCGTGCGGACAGTGGTAATCCGTCCGGATAGTCTGTCAGTGCGGGCAACTTGTCCGTGCGGATGGACATTGTAAGACAATCCATCCGGATCGTATGTCCGTGCGGACAACTTGTCCGTGCGGATGCACATTGTTAGAAATTGTTAAGGTCTCAGTATCTCATGATCCGAAGAGTAATCCATTCAGAGGTCGTCCGTCCGGATTGTTCATTCGTCGATACTCAAACCTCGTTTTGAATGTGGGTCCCAAGTGTAGCTCGTCCGGGTGACAACTCGTCCGGATCGTATGTCCGTGCGGACAGCTTGTTCATGCGGACAGCTTGTCCGTGCGGACAGCTTGTTCGTGCGGACACCTTACTCGTCCTGGTTGCTCCGTCCGGTTACCTTGGTTGCCTTTGTCGTTTATCGAGACGTTTCGATTACGTGTCAACCATTTGGAATCGCATCCTTACCCGTATGACCAAGCCGGCCAGGAATCACCCTAACTCGGCCTGTCAGCGGTTTAGAACGGTCATCCCGGTCTAACCCGAAATCAGGCGTCTTGCGGGTATAATCCAGATCTAGGACTAATGCATCACTATCATTAAGTAGGAGACTAGAACGGATCCGATTCGTACCGTCTTTTGAGGGTAAAAGAAGGAGAAAACTTGTTTATTTCTTTCAACTCTTTTATCCTTTAGAAAAGTTTAGATTTAGGTGAAGTTGTTGTGAAATCTTGAGGAAATCGTTCAGATCCGAGTTATTCTTGGTGGAATGAGGTCACACTTGAAGTTCATGAGAACTTCATGACGACGTCACCCTATAATACCTCAAATCTTGATGATTTCATGGTTAAAAGTTGAGATTTGAAAGATGGAAAGGTGTAGATGTGCGTATAGATCAAGAATGTACAAGTTTTAGAGCAAGATCTTACCTGGATTGAGAGAAATCGGAGAAAAGGTGAAGAATGCGTGCAGGTCGGACGTCACTTGCCAAAAGTGGAAAGTTTGGAGAGTGACCCGGGTATTTATAGGATGCTAAAAGGGGAAAGGGGTGATCCGTGCGGATTGCAGGTCACCCGGATGGGTTATTCGTGCGGACTGGTCATCCGTGCGGACTGGCAAGCCGTGCGGATTGGCAATCCGTGCGGATCGTCAATCCGTGCGGATTGGCAAGCCGTGCGGATGGACCATCCGTCCGGATGTCGACTGAAGGGTGCGTTCGGGTGCGATGACGCTTCGGTTTCGATTGCGAGCGATTCGATAGGGTTTCCTAGTCAAATTACTTTCAGTCCCAACTACTTCGTATATAACATGGTTCGACTCGGAATTCGGGTTCGGGTTCGTTTACATTCGAGTTGGACTTTGAGTTAGACTTCGAGTTCGATTGAGTTCGCTTGATTATCACAACAACTCATAAATAAACACGCACAGGTAACACGTAAGGCACACACACACGTATGAATGACAAGTAAAATACATAGCTGGAGTTACGATTTGATGTTGATTTGATTAGCATAGCTTGATTAACTTTATCGCATTGTTACTTCCTATAGTTCATAGTCGCGAGTCGATTGAAATACGGTTAACACGATTCGAGTATTGCAATGAACGACACTTACTCCACATAATATAAATAAAATAAAAACATTTCTACGAGTCAAGTCGCGCGAAGTCGGTCGTTGACTTTGACCTTGACTTTGACTTTCACTCATGAAAACACGGGGTGTTACAGCCTCCTCTTGTTTAGGGAATTTCGTCCCGAAATTAAGCTGAAAGCTGTAACAAACCGAGCTAAAACCGGAATCTACAAGTGGTATTTGAGCAGGTGCTCGGTTGCGAAGATCAAACGCACCAATTCGTACACGAATTTATCAGATTCTGAGTCAATTTCACTCAGATTTGTCAAATTTCTTTATTTTATTTTATTGTAGGATCGGTTTTCAACACCGTACGATTGCGAACCGAACGTTCGACGTGCGGAATCCGTGAACGTGCGTGGATCGAACACACAAGAACATATAATTTTAACGTGATTCAATTGATTCGTATGACGTGTACAAGCTCCGGAAATCGCGTTGAGAACTTCCTCTCTCTAGTTTCTTTCTCTAGCCTCACTCTTTGAACAACTGCGGGTACTTAGCCTTCATATCGCTTTCGAGTTCCCAAGTGAACTCCGCGCCTCGTTTGCCTTCCCATTGGACCTTCACAATAGGAATGCGTGAGCGCCTGAGTTGCTTGGTTTGGCGATCCATGATTTCGACAGGCTTTTCCACAAAGTGTAATGTTTCGTTCACTTGTAGATCGTGGTCGGCAATGCACTTTTGGAGGTTTGACACGTGGAAAGTCGGATGGACATTGTTAAGTTCCTCCGGTAATTCGAGTCTGCAGGCGACTTTTCCGATTCTTTCCAGAATCTTAAAAGGTCCAACAAATCGAGGCGCGAGTTTCCCTTTCTTGCCGAATTGGACTACACCCTTCCAAGGTGATACCTTTAGGAGTACGTAGTCACCAACGCCAAATTCACGGGGCTTGCGCTTTTTATCGGCGTAAACTTTCTGTCGATCCCGAGCTTTCGCTAGGTTGTCTCGAATTTGGAAAATTTTGTCTGTCGTTTCTTGTAGCAGCTCCGGACCGGTTAGTTGCGAGTGACCGATCTCGTGCCACACAATAGGCGATCGACATCTTCTTCCGTATAAGGCCTCGAAAGGTGCCATCTGGATGCTAGCCTGGTATCTGTTGTTATACGAGAATTCGACTAACGGCAGGTGTCTATCCCAATTACCACCGAAGTCTAGAACACACGAACGGAGCATGTCTTCAAGAGTACGAATCGTTCTTTCAGTCTGACCGTCAGTTTGTGGGTGGAACGCAGTACTTAGATTAAGCGTTGTACCGAGTGCCATTTGAAATGTTTCCCACAATCGTGAAGTAAACCGAGCATCACGATCAGAGATGATGTCACGAGGCGTCCCATGTCTACAAATGATCTCGTCGGTGTAGATTCGGGCTAATCGTTCCACCTTGTAGTCTTCTCGTATTGGCAGAAAGTGAGCTGATTTAGTCAAACGGTCAACAACCACCCAAATGCTGTCGTGACCTGATGACGTGGTTGGAAGCTTGGTTACGAAATCCATAGCTATACTCTCCCACTTCCACATGGGAATTGGTGGTTGTTCAAGCAAGCCAGAGGGTCTTTGATGTTCAGCCTTGATTCTAGCACATGTTAGGCATTTTCCGACGTAGAGAGCGATATCCCGTTTCATACCCGACCACCAGTACCTATAGCGAAGATCCTGGTACATTTTGTCAGCACCGGGATGGATAGAGTATCGGGATTTGTGGGCTTCATCCATGATAATCTGTCGCAAATTGGTTCGCTTGGGAATCCAAATTCGGTCTAAGAAGTGGAATATCCCATTTGATTTGCTTACAAGCTGGGCTCCATCGTGGTAGATTCTTTCTTTCTTCAAAGTGCGTTCGTTGAAACATGCATGCTGGGCGTCGCAGATGAGAGTTTCGAGGTTGTGCTGGGCTTGAACATTACGAGTGCTGAGCAGATAGCTCCGTCTGCTAAGTGCGTCGGCAACAACATTCGCCTTGCCTGGGTGATAACGAATCTCACAGTCGTAATCGTTGAGAAGTTCTACCCATCGGCGTTGACGCATATTTAGTTCCCTTTGATTAAAGATGTGTTGTAGGCTCCTATGATCGGTGAAGATCGTACACTTTGTACCATACAGGTAGTGTCGCCAAATCTTTAATGCAAAAACAACTGCGCCTAGCTCGAGATCATGGGTTGTATAGTTCCTCTCGTGGATTTTGAGCTGACGAGATGCGTAAGCTATGACCTTGTCTCGTTGCATAAGGACACAACCGAGACCAAGGTTGGAAGCATCACAGTAGACAATGAAATCGTTGTTTCCGTCGGGTAGTGTGAGAACAGGAGCATTGCAATGCATGTGCTTGAGGGTTCGAAAGGCAGACTCTTGTTTGGTCCCCCAGACAAAAGGATGGTCCTTATGCGTGAGAGAGGTAAGTGGTACAGAAATCTTCGAGAATCCTTCGATAAATCGTCGATAATAGCCCGCTAGCCCGAGAAAGGAGCGGACTTCAGACGGGTTCTTAGGCGTAACCCAGCTCTTAACAGCTTCAATCTTCGCAGGATCGACGTGAATACCCTGACTATTTACAATGTGACCCAGAAACTGAACCTCCCCCAACCAAAATTCACACTTGGAGAATTTGGCGTAGAGTTGGTTCCCCTGGAGTAACTCGAGAACCAAACGTAGATGTTGCCCGTGTTCGGCTCTCGTCTTGGAATTGATCAAGACATCGTCGATGAACACGATGACGAAACGGTCGAGATATGGTTTACACACGCGATTCATCAGATCCATGAAAACCGCTGGTGCGTTGGTTAGGCCAAAAGGCATGACAACGAATTCGTAATGGCCGTAACGAGTACGAAACGCGGTTTTGGGTATATCCTCCTCCTGTATACGCAGCTGATGATAGCCTGAACGCAGATCGATCTTCGAGAAACACGTAGCGCCTTGTAGCTGATCAAACAAATCGTCGATTCGAGGCAAAGGATAGCGGTTCTTGATAGTCAACTTATTCAATTCCCGGTAGTCGATGCACATCCGGAACGACCCATCCTTCTTTTTGACGAAGAGGACCGGCGCGCCCCAAGGAGAGGTGCTCGGGCGAATGAAGCCTTTTTCAAGTAGTTCCTGGAGTTGGGTTGAGAGTTCGCGCATTTCGGACGTCGCGAGTCGATAAGGAGCTTTGGCGATAGGATTAGCCCCTGGAATGAGGTCAATACGGAAGTCGATATCACGACTTGGCGGTAGTCCGGGAAGATCCTCTGGAAAAACATTAGGAAATTCTCGAACCACAGGTACGTCTTTCACTTCCTTCTTCTCTTTCTTTTCCTTCTCCGCTGCTACAACGTTAGCCAAGAAAGCCCTGTATTCCTTGCGGAGATACTTGCTAGCTTGGAGGCATGACATAAGTTTGAGACCCTTCGAGGTAGTATCACCATAAACGCGAAATGAATCACCATTTGCGAGCGAAAAACGAATCATTTTATCGAAGCACACAACTTCGGCATGGTTTTCTCGAAGGAAGTCCATGCCTACTATGACGTCGAAGCTTCCGAGTTGCATCGGAATAAGGTCGATTGGGAAGATGTGATTGTTGAGCTCGAGAGTGCAATCATGGATAACAGAATTTACCGCGACGGTTCTTCCGGTAGCGATTTCAACATCGAATGCAGAGGAGAGTCGGGAACGTTTACGACTAAGGAGTTTCTCAAATTCGAGCGACACAAAGCAATTATCGGCTCCAGTATCAAACAAACATGAAGCATAAATACCATTCACAAGGAACGTACCATTGACCACGTTGTTGTCGGCCTGGGCTTGACGCACGTTGAGATTGAAAGTTCTGGCGCGTGCGGCCTGTTGCTGCTGCTGCTGTTGTTGCTGCTGTGGTTGCTGCTGTTGCGGTTCTTGTTTCACTACCCGGTTCGGGCACATGTTGGTGAAATGATTCGGGTCGCCACACGTGAAGCATGCTCTGGCTTTGACTACGGGTGCCGGAGGAGCTTGCTGACCCTGTGGGGCAGTGAGTAGAGCTTGATTGGCAGGAGCTTGGCGAATACGGCAGTTGGCAGTAAAGTGGCCGTATACATTGCAGTGAGCACAGAAGCGGCATTGAATAGCTGTCGGGTGATGATAGGTGCAAGTAGGGCAGAGCGGGTGTGGCCCAGTATATGCACACTTCGCAGGCGGTGCATTGGCCACAGGCGCCGCTACTTGACGCTGTTGGGCAGGTACGGCTTGGATCGGTGTAGCAGTAAACGCACAGTTCTTGTTGGTGGAGCTGTTCTTTCTCTTGTTCTTTCTCTTGTTGCTTGACGAGGTGGGTTCAGCAGTTGGTGCAGTAGCGGTAGCTTGATGCAGATGCTTGGAGGTCTTATCCCATACCCCAGCCTTAACCCTTTTGTCATTGATTTCAGCGGCTAGCAGATAGGTTTCCTCGATCGTGGTAGTCTTAGCCGCTTGCACGAAATCAGCAACGCAGTCGGGCAAGGCTCGGATGTACTTCTTGATGGTCATATCGGGAGTCTTGACCTGGTCGGGACAGATAATGCTGAGCTGTTTGAAACGAGCAGTAAGACCAGCATTGTCTCCATCCTTCTGGTGTATGTGCCAAAATTCATCCTCAAGCTTTTGACGTTCGTGAGGAGGGCAGAATTCCTCCAGCATGACTTCCTTGAGCTCATCCCATGACAGACCGTAGGCTGCATCATTCCCTCGCTTGTTCCTCTCGGCCGTCCACCAGTCTAGAGCACGGGACTGGAAGACGCCGGTAGCGTTCAGAGTTCGAAGGTCATCAGGGCAACCACTTTGTCGCAGAGTAACCTCGATAGAGTCAACCCAGTAGAATAGTGCAGTCGGACCTCCTTCGCCTGTGAATTCTTTTGGCCCACATGACTTGAATTGCTTGAAACTGAAAGGTCTCATGACAGCTTTAGGACCTTCAGTCCTCGATTCCTCGGATGATTTGCTGGCATTCTCGTAGACATCACTCACGGCCTTAGCTACACTTTTCGTGATGATGGAAGCAAGGCGTTTGTCCCTCTTTTCCTGACGAGAGAGTGCATGACGGGATCCAGACGACATTGTCTGCAATAGACATCGCTATGGAACTCAACACATTGTATTCGAATCTCACCTCACACGTCTACTACTTACTAAAGCTCAGTAACACGTACATTCACGTAACAGCGTAACACACAGTGCATAGTCACATAGGCATGTAGAGCACATAATCACATAGTCACAAAATTCCTGAACATGTAAGACACAATAGCAAAAACACACATACCTTAGTCACTAGAGGCATTCAGAAAACAGAAACCTATCCTTCAAAGTCGGCGAGGGTTCGAATATAGTATGGTGCGAGTGGTTTGTTAATGATGTGTTGTGTGTTGTGTGGAAGCAAAAGGTGTTAGATCGACACCAGTAGTACCTCAAATTGCTAACAAATAAGCATAAAACACGTAATTCACATAAAATCGACGAATCGTCAGAGTCAATAATCTTGGCTCAAAGCTTGAAACACATAGAATAGATTGTCTGTGGCTAGTAGACTTCGACTAACCAAGGTGGTTCGACTATTCACAAGGATCCTGTGTGCACAATTACCTTCAGGACTATGCATTTGCCTCGATTCTTGGGCGTTGGCGCAATTCCCATTGGTTATATTGTGTCTTCAGATCGTTGGAGTCCATCGAAACTTTGGTGGGAGTTTTTGTATAAAAGCAGGACGAGTCGTCAAGGTTAGGGTTTCACCCCTATCGTGCAACTTTCGTCCTTGTTCTTAATAAAGTTGAGGAGATTATTCATCAAAATACGGATTTCACTCCTAATTTGGTATGATTCTCCTCGTTTGTAGCTAAAACGCAAGCTGATTAGGCAACTTTAGTCGAGAGTTTGCGGTTTTCACACCTATTCTCGGCCTTATTGCCCGTTCATAATTTTGAAAATTCGAGTGCAGTGATAGTGTAGGTAAGCGAAAATAGTGAGAAATAAGATCGTACACCATCGAGTAGGGGTGTACTCGAGTCGGTCTGCTGGTTCCTAACTATAGACTAGGTTTCTGAGACTTCGACCCGGACTAGGTCGAGTCTTGCCTAATTCCCTATAGTTATGGCTCTGATACCAATCTGTCACACCCCAACCGATGGCGGAATCATCGGGGCGTGGCACTGAGCGAAACAGATTGTCCAGAAGTTTCCATAACAACTATCATTACCATTCAATTAAAACAATACGTCCCATACCGTATCTCAAATAGTTATATAATTATTACAGACAAGCATCAAGACAAGTATTCTGTTCCGACAACTCAGATTTTAACATAGCTAATTTATTTGTTGGTTTCTAGGACTCCTTCCCTAGCCTCAATTTCATCACCAGCAAGTTAAGCACAGAAACAACCTAAGCACCTGTCACATACGTTAAAATAAAGTCAATACATATAATGTAAAGGTGAGCATACAAGTTTGATATAACATATAGAGTTCGAATTCGTTTACGCATAACCAGCACGTACACATAGTGAAATGAAGCACGTTAGTTATCGACATAGATCCATCGATACCAATGACTGCGGGTTGACTGCCCGAGGCAGTTCGCAATACATGATTACCACCGTAATCCATGCAAGTAAGAGATCCTTAACAACCCCCGTGTGAACGGGTGCTGAGTCCAAACTATAGTACTATCGTTGCTAAGGCAGGTAAACAGCATTCCATGTGTCAACATAACAAACAAGCATTCATAAGCCACGTATAACATGCATTAATGGTTTAGCGTTAAAATAGCTTGAGTAGTGTGATAGTTGTAGTTTGAATATTCGTAACGTATGTAACACCCAAAAGTGCTAAAAGCAAAAAGGGTTCGAGTATACTCACAGTGATTATGGATTGAAGGGAGCGCTTTTCAGCGAGTACGGTTAGCCTGAATAGATTCGATAACGTAACGATAAGTGGCGCGTAAAACAGTACAAAGTGAGAGCGGGTAGGATAGTTGATCGTGCGGATTAACTATCCGTGCGAGTAAGTTATCCGTGCGAGTAAACTATCCGTGCGGATTGGTAATTCGTGCGAATGGTCATCCGTGCGGACAAGTTACTCGTGCGGACAAGTAATCCGTGCGGATAACTCACTCGTGCGGATAACTTATTCGAGTGGATTGTTTCTTCCTAAGTTAAGGATGTGTTTATGTATGATGGCTTGTGCTTTGGAGTTTTCGTTGTAGCATTTAGAAAACATCTAAGTATCTCTACCCTTCAAGCCGGTCGCGCGGACAACAATCCGTCCGGATGGTAGTCCGTGCGGACACGTCTCCAAGGCTGAGTCACTGGATGAAATTTGTGGAATCCGTCCGGATGATAATCCGTGCGGACAGTGGTAATCCGTCCGGATAGTCTGTCAGTGCGGGCAACTTGTCCGTGCGGATGGACATTGTAAGACAATCCGTCCGGATCGTATGTCCGTGCGGACAACTTGTCCGTGCGGATGCACATTGTTAGAAATTGTTAAGGTCTCAGTATCTCATGATCCGAAGAGTAATCCATTCAGAGGTCGTCCGTCCGGATTGTTCATTCGTCGATACTCAAACCTCGTTTTAAATGTGGGTCCCAAGTGTAGCTCGTCCGGGTGACAACTCGTCCGGATCGTATGTCCGTGCGGACAGCTTGTTCGTGCGGACAGCTTGTCCGTGCGGACAGCTTGTTCGTGCGGATACCTTACTCGTCCTGGTTGCTCCGTCCGGTTACCTTGGTTGCCTTTGTCGTTTATCGAGACGTTCCTATTACGTGTCAACCATTTGGAATCGCATCCTTACCCGTATGACCAAGCCGGCCAGGAATCACCCTAACTCGGCCTGTCAGCGGTTTAGAACGGTCATCCCGGTCTAACCCGAAATCAGGCGTCTTGCGGGTAGAATCCAGATCTAGGACTAATGCATCACTATCATTAAGTAGGAGACTAGAACTGATCCGATTCGTACCGTCTTTTGAGGGTAAAAGAAGGAGAAAACTTGTTTATTTCTTTCAACTCTTTTATCCTTTAGAAAAGTTTAGATTTAGGTGAAGTTGTTGTGAAATCTTGTGGAAATCGTTCAGATCCGAGTTATTCTTGGTGGAATGAGGTCACACTTGAAGTTCATGAGAACTTCATGATGACGTCACCCTATAATACCTCATATCTTGATGATTTCATGGTTAAAAGTTGAGATTTGAAAGATGGAAAGGTGTAGATGTGCGTATAGATCAAGAATGTACAAGTTTTAGAGCAAGATCTTACCTGGATTGAGAGAAATCGGAGAAAAGGTGAAGAATGCGTGCAGGTCGGACGTCACTTGCCAAAAGTGGAAAGTTTGGTGAGTGACCCGGGTATTTATAGGATGCTAAAAGGGGAAAGGGGTGATCCGTGCGGATTGCAGGTCACCCGGATGGGTTATTCGTGCGGACTGGTCATCCGTGCGGACTGGCAAGCCGTGCGGATTGGCAATCCGTGCGGATCGGCAATCCGTGCGGATTGACAAGCCGTGCGGATGGACCATCCGTCCGGATGTCGACTGAAGGGTGCGTTCGGGTGCAATGACGCTTCGGTTTCGATTGCGAGCGATTCGATAGGGTTTCCTAGTCAAATTACTTTCAGTCCCAACTACTTCGTATATAACATGGTTCGACTCGGAATTCAGGTTCAGGTTCGTTTACATTCGAGTTGGACTTTGAGTTAGACTTCGAGTTCGATTGAGTTCGCTTGATTATCACAACAACTCATAAATAAACACGCACAGGTAACACGTAAGGCACACACACACGTATGAATGACAAGTAAAATACATAGTTGGAGTTACGATTTGATGTTTATTTGATTAGCATAGCTTGATTAACTTTATCGCATTGTTACTTCCTATAGTTCATAGTCGCGAGTCGATTGAAATACGGTTAACACGATTCGAGTATTGCAATGAACGACACTTACTCCACATAATATAAATAAAATAAAAACATTTCTACGAGTCAAGTCGCGCGAAGTCGGTCGTTGATTTTGACCTTGACTTTGACTTTCACTCATGAAAACACGGGGTGTTACATTTAGTACCGGTTTATCCTCAACATCTAATCAAATCAAAAAGTTTAGAAAAAGGTTTTAAACTAAGAAAAATAAAATCTAACTAAAATGCTGAAAAAAAATAAAACAGATAGACAAGATGATTCACTTGGCTCCGACTCGTGTTTAGTGTAACCTTTGGTTATTTCCGCACTTTTGCACTTTTTAAGAGATTATTTTAGTTATTGTAGTAGGCCCCTCTTTTGAAGGCGACGTTACCCTCAACCCAGTAGTTTGAGTCAGCAAGGATACAATCCTAAAAAGTCGGATTATTGAAAGATAATTAATTAAGTTATTAATGCATATTATGGTAGGCCCCTCTTTTGAAGGTGACGTTACCCTCGGCTAAGTAGTCTGAGTCAGCAGGGATACAGTCCTAAGTAGCCGGATTAAAGTATTAATAGTAGCTTACATATGAGGGGATCAAAGAGTTTGGACCCCTGCCATCCAATACCGTTAAGTATTGAAGGAGGTCCTACTAAATTTTACCCAGGTCCTTGCAGGATCTATACACTGAACAAGGCAAGACTTTTGTCAAACCGTTCCCTTAACCCCCGACCTGGTAGCCAACATACCTCCATATAGACCGTGGAGATATGAATGGTGAAAATCTTTTATTTTATATAGACAGTAAAATAATGCCAAGACACCATGGACAAACGATAAGGAAAAATCACCTTCAATATAAGAAACTAGTTATTAAAGTCATTAATACATAACCAAGTAAAAAGTGCGAAAAGATTAAAAATAAAAAGTATTACACTAGACACTTTGTCTTCACCAAGTGATGTAAGAGACTTAGGCAAACATGGCCTTGATTGTCAAGAACTCTTACGATCAATCTTGGATCCCGAGACGACTCACACACTCTATGATAGACAATGGATGATGGTGGTGGATGATGGTGTTATGGTGGTGGTGGGTGGTGGGTGAAGTGTGAGAGAGGTGGTGTGCCAAGGGATGGTTTGAGCTTGAGCCAAGCACTCCTATTTATAGGCTGAACAGAAGCTCGGGCACGGCCCCGTGTCCACATCCTTCTCTGTCTTCATTAATTGCTCTTGTCTGTATTAGTTGACCACGGCCCCGTGTCCGCTGGGCACGACCCCGTGTGCAGAAGCATATCTGTACTATCAAGATTTGCCTGGATTCTGCGAATCTTATAGTTGACCACGGACCCGTGTCCGCTGAGCACGGCCCCGTGGTGGGCGATGGAAGCTTCTACAACTTTGTCTTTTATGCTGACACTTGGGCACGCCCCCGTGCTCATTGAGCACGGGGCGTGTTCAGCCTTCTGTTCTCTTGTTTTGCTTGGGAAGATACTGTCGTGGGGTTGGGCATGTCACGTTTGTTCCTTTTCTTGTATTTATGTTAGATTTAGCTGCCTTTTTGCTTCTTTTGTTAATTTGAGCTCATTTAATCCTGAAAATACAAAAGGAAGACAAAAGCACACTTTTTCCAACATTAGTACTAAAAAGGGTTAGTTTTATGCCACAATTGATGTAATTTATATGTTGCATTTTGCACACATCAATTACCCCCACACTTGAATCTTTGCTTGTCCTCAAGCAAAACTCTTTATAATGTGGCTTTACACTCCCAAATGGAATGGGTAGAAGAGAAGGTTTTTGGGTTTGTCATAGAGTGTCGGGATTTCCAAGATTCTTTATTTTGTTTTATTTTTATTTATTTAGAATCCTATTCGTCATGATTTATTTAAAACTTTTCATAAAGATAAATTACTTATTAGGGCATAACATGCCTCTTTAAAATTCCATTTATATACGAGTTCACATATCTCACGGGGGATCACTCAACACTTGGCCGAAGATTTATTTTAGTGAATCACTCGAGAGCGGCATGGAACTTACTCCTACCATAGGCTTGCCAAGCAATCAATCATCCTCCTTTTTAACTATATACCTTTGTAAATATCAAGAGGACTTTTGGGTGAAGGGTTAGGCTTGGGTTAAAGGTAGGTGGTTGGGTTAGTGGTTAGTTAAAGGGCGAAAAGTGTAACAAGCGTCGGTTTTCGTAAGACTTTCTATTATTTTGCAACTTTTTATTTTGATGAAGCTTTTATTCAAACAAAGTTATTTTTGATAAACTTGTTTGTTTATTTCTCTTTTGCTTCATATTTTTTTTTGAGTCATAAGAAAAACCGGGCTTATTACTAAAATAAAAGGTTAAAAAAATAAAAAGGGTTTTGGTGGGTGAAAGGGTGTTTGGTTTTGGTTATGAAATGAAAAAGTTTAGGCTCAAAGGGGCTAACTAGGGGGATTTTTGGGTAGGTGGTAAAAAAAAGAAAATAATGGTGTAGAAATAAAAAGGGTTAGTCCTAATGCCTCCATCATTTACTTAATCGGGTTTAAGTTGGTAAGGACCGGTAATGCATCGTCGTGGTAAGTTCTAGAGTCGTAAGAACCAAGCGGCTATTCACACAAGAAATGAAAAATGAGCATTTAGTTTAATGATATGTATTTGTATGCTCAATAAAGGCTCAAAACTCACTTTTGTGGGAATGGGTTTTTTTATGTAATCAAGTATATATAATCAAATTTTAACTAAGCTTGTCATGCCGTTTCATAATTTTCTTATGTTGGTTCTTTTTTATCACGATGCTATCGGTTGTAAATTTGTAAAAATATAACCTTTTTAGAATTTGAAACTCCCAAGTTAAACCTAGACAAGTAAAAAAAATGAAAAAAATTTATTGAAATTTTTTTTTTTGGGGTGATTCGCGGTTTCAATAGAGTTTTGTATAAGGCTTGTAGTTAGGACTTGCAAGATTCAAGGTTTTAGCATCCCCCCCACACTTAAATTACACATTGTCCTCAATGTGTCCCAAAAATAAGTTTTTAGGTTGATTGAATGTGTAAAGAGGTGTGAAAAAGCAAAAATTTGTGTTACTGGGCGCCGGGCACGGCCTCGTGTTCAGGTGCCAGTAACAAAATTAAAAAAAAGAAACAGAAGCCTGGACACGGGGGCGTGTTGGGTGAACACGGCCCGTGTCCAGTTTACCTGAACTGAGCATTTTCTGCAGACTGTGCAGCACGGGGCCGTGTTGGGCGGACACGGCCCGTGCTGAACTTACTGTTAACGAAGAAAATTGTCGGATGGCCCTGTTTTCCTGCATGGGGTGCTGGTTCAAGTTTCCCTTGTTTCCTTTGCCATCCCAAGTGTGTTTTATTTGTTTCAACACCAACCAAACACCAAATTGACTAAAACCATCATTCATTAAGTCATAGAGAGAGTTACATAGTAGTCCTAAGGGTTAAAATTCTAGATAAGTAGGTCAAAGAAACACAAGAAATCCAAATCAAGAAGTTTTAGCCTAAACTTTATTTTACTAGCAAAATTTCCAAAAAGATAATTCTCTTGGTTAGATGTGGCATGAAAACTTATTTTCTTCGGGCATGGGTTCCTCACACGTCGGCGAGCCATTCCTCTATCTCCCTTGGGAGAAGAAAGGCGGGTTCATTGGCGTTAGTTTGAGGAGGTGCAACTTCCACCGGGACTTCTTGTAAATCTTCAAGAGGAGGCTCCGCTGGAAGGTCATCCCACCCATTAGGATTGTGGATTCCAAGTGCTAGGTTCCAATCTTCTTGAGGGAGGATTGGTTCCATGGGAGGTGTTACAAGAATGTTTAACCTCTGGTGCAAGAGGTTAATTTCTTGAAAACTGTTTTCCAGCCCTACCGTAAGATAATTTATACGGTCTATTAGGACCTCCTCCACCGAAGTCATCTCGTCAAGAGCTTCACGTAACGCCATTACGTATCGTACGAGAGTTGCTTCAATTGATGACCTTCTTTCCCTTCGAATGTTTCTGGAGTGCGCAGAAGAGGTTCCACTGTTTTGGCTAGACATTCTACGAAAACGAACCAAAGATAGTTCATTTTAATGAAACAGTATGATGGACACGGCCCCGTGCTCAATGAGCACGGCCCCGTGTTCACCTTTCTGCAGTTTTTTAGAACAAAGGATCTTGGAGTTTCAAATTATTTTTCCAATTTATGAGGCATTTTTGAGCGAAAATAACTTAAAACAATGTTGTGTAACTTATTTTTAACAAGATCCCTTGAACAATAACTTAACAATCATCACAATAAAGCTTAGATTTAAGCCTCAATGGAGGTGTTGTTACAAGAAAGATGAAGAAGAAGGTAATGGATAAAAGAGGAAAGGACAAGATGTTTGTTAGAACCTTCTTTTAGAACATACCTAGGATGGTAGGTAAGAAGATCCTTTCAAATCTCTGTCCCTGGATGGTCCAAATGTGCAGGATTCTTGGCTGCATTTATAGAAAATGAAAGCATGCTGGACACGGCCCCTTGTGCAGGCAAGATCCTGACACGTTTTGTCCGTATTCTGACAAAAAGTCAGAAGGGAATCTTCTGGTGGACACGGGGGCGTGTTGACCTGGGCACGGCCCCGTGTCGAAAGGCTGTTTATGAAGTTTGTCTATTTTTAAGGAATTTTTCCGGATCGGGCGGTTCCTTACTGGATGGAACAACCCCAAAGTGCCTAAGATACCTTAATTGTTCTAGATTAAGACGAGAACGCAAGAGGTTGTCGGTGAGGGTGATTCCTATGCTATATGTAGGTGGACAAGTCCAACCCTTTCCCGGGCTCTCGTTAAAGAAGGTGTATGCCAAATCGCTCAGGTCTATGTATGCATCGAACGAAGTCGATGGGGAGTCCTTCACGGCACAATCGACACAGGGACGACTATCGCTCAAGTCCTCGCTAGATTTAGAGGTGTCGTCGGGAACAACGAAGTTGTTTGAATGCGATCCCAACACTTCTTCTTGGTTATCGTTTTGAGATAAATTATTGAAATCTATCCTAAGTTCTTTTAACCAATTAAGAATTAGATCTTCTAATTGAAATAGTTCATCAAGAAGCATTTCTCCTAGAAAATCCGGTTGAGAGCATTCGAGGGAGAGATAGGGATTATTTTTACTTTCGCCCCTCTTAAGGATACAGGGAAACGATGGGTCTATATAGTGGGGTTTATAATTTAGAAAATAACATTCTAAGTCCTTATGGGAACCACCACATATTTGACACCACGCACCATAAGAGTGCCGAAAGTAAAAAATATCAGTATCACTCATGTTTGTGTCAGAAATTACCAACCGTCGGGATCTTACGGTTCTGTTTTCAGTAGCTGAATCTTGGGCACGGGGCGTGTTGAGTGGGCACGGCCCCGTGTTCAGCTTACTGTCTGACTTAAAACAAGATTGCCAGTTCCAATGATTGGGCACGGGGCGTGTTCAGCGGGCACGGCCCGTGCTGAGTTCTGCAGAAGCTAAAAAAACTAAAAAAAATCCTAAAAAACTAGAAAAATAAGAAAAATGATTAGGCCGTTATTCCTAACTTTCTTAAAATCCTTGTGTCCCCGGCAGCGGCGCCAAAAACTTGATGTGCGTTAGGTGTATATATAGGTTTAAGTATATTTTAAGCCCTTTTACACTTTCTTTAGCCAAGTTTTAAATTTATAAAACATGATATTTACTAACACTAAACACACATATGGGCAAGTGCACCCATCGTGAGCGTAGTATAGTGTTGGTAAGATACCGAGGTCGTCCAAGGACACAAGAGCTTTTAGTACCGGTTTATCCTCAACGTCTAATCAAATCAAAAAATTTAGAAAAATGTTTTAAACTAAGAAAAATAAAAACTAACTAAAATGCTGAAAATAAAAATAAAACAGATAGACAAGATGAATCACTTGGCTCCGACTCGTGTTTAGTGTAACCTTTGATTATTTCCGCACTTTTGCACTTTTTAAGAGATTATTTTAGTTATTGTAGTAGGCCCCTCTTTTGAAGGCGACGTTATGTCACACCCCTTTCTGCGGCGGAAGCACGAGGTGTGATCATGAAAGGTTCTCATTGCATACGAAGAGTAAACATGCTACATGCTCGTAAAATAACATTCAAATACCATAATTTGAAAACATACGTTAGCGTTTACATCGCTAAGTCGCATAAAACATTGTCTTAAAAGTTTACAACTTTATTCAAAGTTAAACACAAGCGACATCCACGAGCATAAGCAAGACCACGCGCACATCCATCCTAGTTACCTGAAATACATGTGAGTTTTTGAAAAAACGTCAACATAAAGTTGGTGTGAATTCATGCTGTTTTGTATTTCATGTTTGTATACTTTGTATGAAAACATAGTTTGTGAGTAAATCAAGTTTTCATATATAAATCCAGTTTCATGTGTACCCCACGTACCCATGTATAATTCAATCTTTTCTTGAGTACCCCACGTACTTCAAGTTATATATCAATCCTCTTGAGTACCTCACGTACTTCAAGTTATTTATCAATTCTCTTGAGTACCCCACGTACTTCAAGTTATTTATCAATTCTCTTGAGTACCCCACGTACTTCAAGTTATTTATCAATTCTCTTGAGTACCCCACGTACTTCAAGTTATTTATCAATTCTCTTGAGTACCCCACGTACTTCAAGTTATTTATCACTTTTTGTATGGTATGAATTTTATGTAAATACAGTATTTCTGTACTTATCAGATTGTTAATGGGTTGCAAAGCCATTAACCTGTGGCACGTCATAGGAAGTCACCAAACCTAAGGCATTTAATTGGTATATTCTGAGACACAAAAGCACTTCCTCGGTTCTCGCCCCGACCAGGAGTGTGGCTGCCAGGCACCCGTTAGATCTAACCTTTTGTTCTGCGGTCTGAATGTATACGTTGATTAATGGTGCTTCTGTACCCTATTCGTGACACTATTTCTCATAACGCATCCTACTTGGTTCTCGTCCTCATCAAGCGCGTTTCTTGTTATCATTTCTCATTGCGCCTTATACTTGGTTCTTGTCTCACCAAATGCGCTTCTCATACTCTTGTATTTCGTCACACTTGGTTCTCGTTCTCACCAAGTGTACTTCTTGTATTTTATATTTCGTCACACTTGGTTCTCGTTCTCACCAAGTGTACTTCTTGTATTTATATCATACCATTTATAAATATTGTACTTTTGTACATGTATTTCACCCCCGAAGTTATAAAAACTGAAAACAGTTAAAGAGAAAAGGGGGAGCATGAACTCACAACTTTGCGTTCCTAGCGTCGTAAACTCCACCGGATTTGCTTAATTAACGTCGTAACCTATACGCGTTTTCTTAACGTTAGTCACTAGACTTGCGTCGCACAAGTTCAGTCACTCTCTTGTATATTTTCTTGTGTTAAAAATATTCTTATATTTTTAACTACGTATCTTACTTATATTATTTTCTCCAAAAATAAATATAAGTCTTTTGTGTTTTGCACTTTGCACCCGAATTATGTATCTTGTATGTTGTATGTGTATTTTTATATTTCTACTCCTCATGAGTAATTAGTGTATTTTTAAGTCTTAATACACTAACACGTATGACACGTACTATATACACTTAGCACAAAAATTGGTGATAAAATAATATATATTTTTCTCTCCAAAAATATATATATACATAATATCCATTTTTATCCTTCAAGAAATCACCATTTCTTATCACCAAAAATTAGGGAAACCTTGGTAATACTTTTAAATACATTTTTAGGGAATAAGTTTCTCAAAAACTTATATTTTTCTAAGTGTCAAAATTTATAAAAATTTTGACAGAGTTTCCCCTAAAAATGGAGGTTTCCCACGTTTTCAAAACGTGTGTTTATTTTCTTTTAAATCATCATCAATCATCAATAATCATCAACAACAATTATCAACCATACTTATCAACAATAATCACTAATTTCTCCACTTCATGAACTTGAATATTTACAAAATGTGTAGTAACTTACTAGCACATTTAGTAAGTCTTGTTATCTTTAAAAATAAGTTTAATTTCTTAAAAACCTTATTTTTAAAGAATATGAAGTTTCACAACTTCTAGTCGGTTTTCACGAAAATTATTTCTTTGTTAAAACCTTTGTTACACAAGTGTCCACACGCTTGTTTGTTCATAAAAACACTCTAGTTCATGAAAGACCCGATTTTAAAACATGATTTCTCTAACGCTTGGTCCTTTGAAAATACCACTTGCAGATACGTAGATCTGCTAGTTTTAAACACTATTTCACAAGTTAAATTGCTTTTACACAAGTTCATGATGTGTGTGGTAGAGTTTCATCATTTAACCTTTGTTACTTCAAAAATAGCTTTATGTTAAGATCCATGATCTTACTAAACCGGGTTAAACGATGATCCGAGCTACCACATCATAGATCGGGTCTCAATAATCATACATTTCGAATACTACATCATTTACACAACTTATGTGCTATTAACCACCATTTTTAGTGTTTTAAGTAGACTTTAAAGCATCATCTTGCATGTTAACGAGTTTTATCCGATAAAAATCCTTTTAACCACTTTAGATTAGTTCAAATATGAGTTTTAAGCATTATACCTCTAGCTCGAGGCTAGGGAAGAATCTATGCGCAAAAGAGGTGGATAAAAGCTAGATAAAGAGGTCCTTCGAACTCCGTTTGCTCCAAGCTTCGTTAGTGACCTTCTTACACCCTTGTATATGCTTGGAATGCTTGTATGATGATTGATAATGGTGATGGTGTGGTGGTGGCTTGAGGCCGTAGCCAAGGGAGAGAAAGAGGAGGTGTTTGTGTGTGTTGAAGTGTTGGAAAGAATGAGGGTTATGATCTTTAGGTTGGTTCTTATAACCATGCTAATGTGTTGTCCAAGAGTCCATATGTTTCCTATAGTACCTCCAAATCTCATCAAATCCCATGAATGATCATGGAAGAGATCTTGTAAGATTTAGAAAAATCTTGTGTTGTGGGGGCCCCTAATGGCCGTGAAGGACATGGGGGGGGGGGGGGTTAAGTGTAAATTTCCAATTCCTAATTACAAGTACTAGTTAAGTGTGTTATGAAATATATAGTGTGTTAGGGTGTTCGGGGACCCTAACTAGTTTAGCAAAATAAAAACAATGCTTCTAGCATTATTTTGGTGTTCCGGGTATTGTCCGGTTGTTCGGTTACATACCGATTCGTTAAAGTGCTAAATTACACTTTTTAGTGTCGTTTAAGTACCTTTCTTGTACTCTTTCGATTCCCAACACTTAGGGAAATATTCTGGATAATAAAACGACATTTCTGCATAATATTTATATGCTTAAATGCTGAATTATTGCTGAATTTTATAAATTCTGCACTTAAAGTGCGTTTCGGGTGCTTTTTAGTGCTTATTTTTGCTTTCGTATTGCATATACATTAACCCTTGTATGTACTCTTGGGTTTTAATGCATTCTTGTTGTCGGACCTACACCTAGGCCCCAATTTTATTGTCTGGCTGCTTTCTGCAGTTCCGTTGACACAGTGTGTCTTACCGGTGAGTTTACTATTATCTTTGACGCAACGCTCTCGTTTATGCTTAAAGCAATATTTTGTAGTATACAACATGCATGAATTCACTTGTTTATTATGTGTTCAGCCATTGCTGACAATTAAGGACATAATTGCAGTCATTAAGCAATAATTATAGTGTACGGAAATTACCGGTTTGTGCCAGTTGTCACAGTCTCCCCCCGTTAAAAGAATTTCGTCCCGAAATTCAGACTGAACTAACTCTCGCTGGAGTCTTCTTGAATAGGTGGGGATACTTTTTCTTGAACTGGTCTTCACGTTCCCATGTGTACTCGGGTCCGTGCTTAGAGCTCCAACGTACTTTGACAAGTTTCACACTGCTCCTCCTGGTCTTGTTGACTTTCCAGTCAGTAACCTCAACGGGTTGCTCTGTAAATCGGAGGGCTTCATCAATATGCATTTCATCCATCGGGATGATCACGTTTTCTTGCGTTGGACTCTTCTTCAGGTTGGATACATGAAACGTATCATGTACTCCATTAAGTTCTTCCGGTAACTCCAACTTGTATGCCACGGTACCAATTCTATTCAGTATTCTGAATGGTCCGATATATCGTGGATTCAGCTTTCCACGCTTTCCAAATCTGACTACGCCCTTCCATGGTGAGACTTTTAACAACACTTTGTCTACCACCTTGAAATCTACCGATTTTCTATTTGGATCCGCGTAGCTCTTTTGTCGCTCTCGAGCCGCCCTAATGCGCTCTCGGATCTGCGTAATCTTATCGGTTGTCTCTTGTACAAGTTCAGGACCAACCATACGTTTATCTCCGGCATCTGCCCAACATAAGGGCGATCGGCATTTGCGGCCATACAGAGCTTTGAACGGCGCGGCTTTTATGCTCGTATGATAGCTGTTATTGTAGGAAAACTCAACTAAAGGTAGATGAGTATCCCAGCTGCCGCCTAGGTCCATGACACATGCGCGAAGCATATCTTCTAACGTTTGTATAGTCCGTTCGCTCTGGCCGTCTGTTTGTGGATGGAATGCCGTGCTTAGATCTAACTGAGATCCAAAGGCTTCCTGAAATGATTGCCAGATTCTTGAGACAAAGCGTCCATCTCTGTCTGAAATGATTGAGATTGGCACTCCATGACGTGCCACAATTTCTCTTAAGTATATCTCTGCCAGCTTTCCAGTGCTATCCTTCTCTCGGATTGGTAGGAAATGCGCAGACTTTGTTAATCGATCAACTATTACCCATATCATATCGTGCCCTCTCGGGGTCCTGGGTAATTTCGTTATGAAGTCCATCGAGATTTGTTCCCACTTCCATACGGGAATCTCTGGTTGTTGTAGTAGGCCGGACGGTTTCTGATATTCCGCCTTAACCTTAGCACAGGTTAGGCATTTTCCAACATAGACAGCAACGTCGCTTTTGAGTCTCGGCCACCAACAGTATTCTTTCAAGTCTTGATACATTTTGTCCGATCCTGGATGGATCGAATATCTCGATTTGTGGGCTTCATTAAGGATGACTTCTCGTATGCCACCATAGAGTGGAACCCAAATACGCTTCTTAAAGTATAAGGCTCCCTCTTCGTTTGGCACCATGTATTTCAGCATACCCCGTAGGTATTCAGCTTTACGGTTCTCTTCTTTAAGAGCTTCTTGTTGCGCATCTCGAATGCGTGCAGTGAGGTTCGTTCGAATCGTCATTTCCAATGCTCGAAACCTTAGGGTCTTAACCCTTTCCTTTCGGCTCAACGCGTCTGCTACAACGTTCGCCTTTCCAGGATGGTACTTAATCTCACAGTCATAATCATTCAGCAGCTCGACCCAACGTCGCTGGCGCATATTCAATTCCTTCTGATCAAATATGTGTTGTAAGCTTTTGTGATCTGTGAAGATTGTACATCGAGTACCATATAGATAATGTCGCCAAATCTTCAAGGCGAATACCACTGCACCCAGCTCCAGGTCGTGAGTGGTATAATTTCTCTCGTGAACCTTCAGTTGTCTTGAAGCATAAGCGATGACTTTTTGGCGTTGCATGAGCACGCAACCCAAGCCTTGTCGTGAGGCGTCGCAGTATACCACGAAGTCTTCAGTGCCTTCGGGTAACGATAGTATCGGTGCATCGCAGAGCTTGTTCTTAAGTAGCTGAAAGGCTTCTTCCTGTTTGTGACCCCAGTCGTACTTCTTGTCCTTCTGAGTAAGGGTCGTTAGCGGTTGAGCTATCCTCGAGAAATTCTCAATGAATCGCCGATAGTAGCCCGCTAAGCCCAAAAATTGACGGACTTCGGTCGGGGTCTTGGGAGCTTCCCAATTCTTTATTACTTCAATCTTGGACGGGTCTACATGAATGCCCTTCTCATTCACCACGTGACCAAGAAATTGTACTTCGCGAATCCAGAATTCGCATTTCGAGAACTTTGCATAAAGTTTCTCTTTCTTCAGTAGCTCCAAGATGGTTCTGAGATGTTGCTCGTGCTCTTCTTTCGTTCGTGAGTAAATCAGGATATCATCGATAAATACAATCACGAATTTATCGAGATATGGTTTGCATACGCGGTTCATTAGATCCATAAAGACCGCTGGCGCGTTCGTTAAACCAAACGGCATCACAAGAAATTCGTAGTGCCCATAGCGTGTTCTGAATGCAGTCTTTGGCACGCTTTCATCTTGGATTCTCAGCTGACGGTATCCAGATCGAAGGTCGATCTTGGAATAGTAGCTTGATCCTTGCAATTGATCAAATAAGTCATCAATCCTTGGTAGCGGATACCGATTCTTGATTGTGAGCTTGTTCAGTTCCCTGTAATCGATACACATCCGCAGTGATCCATCCTTCTTCTTCACGAATAATACTGGAGCTCCCCAAGGTGAGAAGCTTGGCCTTATGAATCCTTTATCCAACAACTCCTGGAGTTGTGTAGATAACTCTTGCATTTCGGATGGTGCAAGTCGATAGGGTGCCTTGGCTACAGGAGCAGCTCCTGGAACCAAGTCTATACGGAATTCGACTTGTCGTTGCGGAGGTAGTCCTGGCAGATCTTCAGGGAATACATCAGGAAATTCCTTCACCACAGGAATGTCTTCGAGTTTTGGCTCCACAGCCTTCTTGTCTATGACGTGTGCTAGGAAGGCAACACATCCTTTCCTTAAGCACTTCTGTGCCTTCATACAACTGATGATTCGTAGAGGTGCGTTTCGTCTTTCTCCATGTACTATGAGAGTTTCATCATTCGCCAGAGGGATGCGAATGATTTTCTCATGACAAATGACTTCCGCTTTGTTCTTGGACAACCAGTCCATTCCGACCACTACATCGAAGCTACCTAATTGAATAGGTAAGAGGTCGATGCTAAATCTTCGTTCACCAAGTTCTAGCGTGCAGCCTCTAACAACTTCGCCCGATTCAACAAGTTTACCATTGGCTAGTTCTAAGGAATTTCTAATCTACTAGATTCTATTCCGAGTATGCGTTTAAATTCCACAGACATGAAGCTATAATCGGCGCCAGTGTCGAATAATATGGATGCAAAGTGATTGTTAATGAGAAACGTACCGGTGACCACGTTAGGGTCCTCGCGTGCGTCCTTTGCTCCAATCACAAATGCTCGAGCCTGAGTATTGTTTCCCTTCGGGCAGTCCTTCATAAAACGATCATTGCTTCCACATCTGAAGCATCCTTTGGTTGCAAGGGTTTTCGTCTCCTGGGGCGGGTTTGTGTCACGCTTCTTGCTGAAACCCTTGTTGTTGCGAGTTGCTTGTTTCAAAGTCGTATGCTTTCTCTTTTTGTCGCCAGACGACTCAGCATGCGTCTCGGCATTTTCTGTGGGGTTCAGTGATAGCTTCTTCATTCGAACACAATCTTCAGTAAGGCTGACAGCCAGAGTTACAGCCTCGGTGATTGTTTGTGGTTTGGCCAACGTCACCATGCCACGAAACTCTGGGGCCAGTCCCCAAATGTAGCGTTCAACACGCTTAAATTCGGGAGTCACCATGTAGGGAAGCACTCTTGACAGATCGTGGAACCGTCGAGTATAACCATTAATGTCAGCCCCTACCATGGTCAAGTGCCAGAACTCCGTTTCCAGCCTTTGGAGTTCAGCGCGAGAGCAATACTTCTCTCTCATTCTTTCCTTCAGTTCCTCCCAAGTTAGGCCATAAGCGGCATCGTCGCCCAAGGTTTGGGCTTGCAGGTTCCACCAAGTCAGAGCTTCATCGACAAACAACCCAGTAGCAAAGGTGACTTGTTGATCCGCAGTACACTTGCTCATGCGGAAAGTAGCTTCAGTCTTCTCCGTCCAGCGCACAAATGCTACTGCACCTCCTGTGCCGTCATAGTTCATCGGCTTGCAGTCGAGGAACTGCTTAAAAGTGCAGCCTTGAGCTGCATTGCCTCCAGACGAATCTCCATTCCCATTACGCCTAGCGTTGCTTGGTCCTCCACTGTCTTGAGTTCGGTTCGCCTCGTACTGGGCGATAGCAGCGGAGATCCTTTCCTCCAGTAGAGCGTCCAGCTCTTCAGCAGTTCTTGGCAGTGGGGGAGGAGGAGGTTGATCGTCATTGCGAGCATTCACAGCTTTTCTGGGTGCCATGTTCTGACGAACGCAACCCAATAGTTTTAGGCACTTGTTTGATATCGTCACAGTAGTATCATATATATATATTCACAGGTATATATACCACATAAGTGACATCAGACAATTATTACTCTAGCAGAGTATTTAGTAGGCTTGCACTGAGGGAATCCACACGTGACAAGACTTGCTGTGGTTTCTGTGCACTAAATTCCATAATTACGTATGCATCCATAATTACGTAACTCCTTGCACAGTCCGCACAGTTCGTTTCATCCTCGTGTCTCTTCCTTCTGGTAGGCCATTGCTTTCAGGTAAAGTCACATATACTTGTGACATTCTACTTCTAGTACATGCTAATTATCACACATAATTGCAAGTAGTTTCTAGTCAACGACAAGTGCTACTCAAGTGCACTCTAAGTCTCGTAGTGTCTTTTCTAGACTCATGTAGACAGTTTCAGGCAGTGGATGTCGCAGGACGTTTTATGCAATGAAAACTCTTTGTAAATTGTTTTCGTGAAAGGATCCTAGAGATTGTAGACTAGACTCGAGAAGGAATCCTGGTTCACTACAATTGCAGCTCTGATACCAATCTGTCACACCCCTTTCTGCGGCGGAAGCACGAGGTGTGATCATGAAAGGTTCTCATTGCATACGAAGAGTAAACATGCTACATGCTCGTAAAATAACATTCAAATACCATAATTTGAAAACATACGTTAGCGTTTACATCGCTAAGTCGCATAAAACATTGTCTTAAAAGTTTACAACTTTATTCAAAGTTAAACACAAGCGACATCCACGAGCATAAGCAAGACCACGCGCACATCCATCCTAGTTACCTGAAATACATGTGAGTTTTTGGAAAAACGTCAACATAAAGTTGGTGTGAATTCATGCTGTTTTGTATTTCATGTTTGTATACTTTGTATGAAAACATAGTTTGTGAGTAAATCAAGTTTTCATATATAAATCCAGTTTCATGTGTACCCCACGTACCCATGTATAATTCAATCTTTTCTTGAGTACCCCACGTACTTCAAGTTATATATCAATCCTCTTGAGTACCTCACGTACTTCAAGTTATTTATCAATTCTCTTGAGTACCCCACGTACTTCAAGTTATTTATCAATTCTCTTGAGTACCCCACGTACTTCAAGTTATTTATCAATTCTCTTGAGTACCCCACGTACTTCAAGTTATTTATCAATTCTCTTGAGTACCCCACGTACTTCAAGTTATTTATCACTTTTTGTATGGTATGAATTTTATGTAAATACAGTATTTCTGTACTTATCAGATTGTTAATGGGTTGCAAAGCCATTAACCTGTGGCACGTCATAGGAAGTCACCAAACCTAAGGCATTTAATTGGTATATTCTGAGACACAAAAGCACTTCCTCGGTTCTCGCCCCGACCGGGAGTGTGGCTGCCAGGCACCCGTTAGATCTAACCTTTTGTTCTGCGGTCTGAATGTATACGTTGATTAATGGTGCTTCTGTACCCTATTCGTGACACTATTTCTCATAACGCATCCTACTTGGTTCTCGTCCTCATCAAGCGCGTTTCTTGTTATCATTTCTCATTGCGCCTTATACTTGGTTCTTGTCTCACCAAATGCGCTTCTCATACTCTTGTATTTCGTCACACTTGGTTCTCGTTCTCACCAAGTGTACTTCTTGTATTTTATATTTCGTCACACTTGGTTCTCGTTCTCACCAAGTGTACTTCTTGTATTTATATCATACCATTTATAAATATTGTACTTTTGTACATGTATTTCACCCCCGAAGTTATAAAAACTGAAAACAGTTAAAGAGAAAAGGGAGAGCATGAACTCACAACTTTGCGTTCCTAGCGTCGTAAACTCCACCGGATTTGCTTAATTAACGTCGTAACCTATACGCGTTTTCTTAACGTTAGTCACTAGACTTGCGTCGCACAAGTTCAGTCACTCTCTTGTATATTTTCTTGTGTTAAAAATATTCTTATATTTTTAACTACGTATCTTACTTATATTATTTTCTCCAAAAATAAATATAAGTCTTTTGTGTTTTGCACTTTGCACCCGAATTATGTATCTTGTATGTTGTATGTGTATTTTTATATTTCTACTCCTCATGAGTAATTAGTGTATTTTTAAGTCTTAATACACTAACACGTATGACACGTACTATATACACTTAGCACAAAAATTGGTGATAAAATAATATATATTTTTCTCTCCAAAAATATATATACATAATATCCATTTTTATCCTTCAAGAAATCACCATTTCTTATCACCAAAAATTAGGGAAACCTTGGTAATACTTTTAAATACATTTTTAGGGAATAAGTTTCTCAAAAACTTATATTTTTCTAAGTGTCAAAATTTATAAAAATTTTGACAGAGTTTCCCCTAAAAATGGAGGTTTCCCACGTTTTCAAAACGTGTGTTTATTTTCTTTTAAATCATCATCAATCATCAATAATCATCAACAACAATTATCAACCATACTTATCAACAATAATCACTAATTTCTCCACTTCATGAACTTGAATATTTACAAAATGTGTAGTAACTTACTAGCACATTTAGTAAGTCTTGTTATCTTTAAAAATAAGTTTAATTTCTTAAAAACCTTATTTTTAAAGAATATGAAGTTTCACAACTTCTAGTCGGTTTTCACGAAAATTATTTCTTTGTTAAAACCTTTGTTACACAAGTGTCCACACGCTTGTTTGTTCATAAAAACACTCTAGTTCATGAAAGACCCGATTTTAAAACATGATTTCTCTAACGCTTGGTCCTTTGAAAATACCACTTGCAGATACGTAGATCTGCTAGTTTTAAACACTATTTCACAAGTTAAATTGCTTTTACACAAGTTCATGATGTGTGTGGTAGAGTTTCATCATTTAACCTTTGTTACTTCAAAAATAGCTTTATGTTAAGATCCATGATCTTACTAAACCGGGTTAAACGATGATCCGAGCTACCACATCATAGATCGGGTCTCAATAATCATACATTTCGAATACTACATCATTTACACAACTTATGTGCTATTAACCACCATTTTTAGTGTTTTAAGTAGACTTTAAAGCATCATCTTGCATGTTAACGAGTTTTATCCGATAAAAATCCTTTTAACCACTTTAGATTAGTTCAAATATGAGTTTTAAGCATTATACCTCTAGCTCGAGGCTAGGGAAGAATCTATGCGCAAAAGAGGTGGATAAAAGCTAGATAAAGAGGTCCTTCGAACTCCGTTTGCTCCAAGCTTCGTTAGTGACCTTCTTACACCCTTGTATATGCTTGGAATGCTTGTATGATGATTGATAATGGTGATGGTGTGGTGGTGGCTTGAGGCCGTAGCCAAGGGAGAGAAAGAGGAGGTGTTTGTGTGTGTTGAAGTGTTGGAAAGAATGAGGGTTATGATCTTTAGGTTGGTTCTTATAACCATGCTAATGTGTTGTCCAAGAGTCCATATGTTTCCTATAGTACCTCCAAATCTCATCAAATCCCATGAATGATCATGGAAGAGATCTTGTAAGATTTAGAAAAATCTTGTGTTGTGGGGGCCCCTAATGGCCGTGAAGGACATGGGGGGGGGGGGGTTAAGTGTAAATTTCCAATTCCTAATTACAAGTACTAGTTAAGTGTGTTATGAAATATATAGTGTGTTAGGGTGTTCGGGGACCCTAACTAGTTTAGCAAAATAAAAACAATGCTTCTAGCATTATTTTGGTGTTCCGGGTATTGTCCGGTTGTTCGGTTACATACCGATTCGTTAAAGTGCTAAATTACACTTTTTAGTGTCGTTTAAGTACCTTTCTTGTACTCTTTCGATTCCCAACACTTAGGGAAATATTCTGGATAATAAAACGACATTTCTGCATAATATTTATATGCTTAAATGCTGAATTATTGCTGAATTTTATAAATTCTGCACTTAAAGTGCGTTTCGGGTGCTTTTTAGTGCTTATTTTTGCTTTCGTATTGCATATACATTAACCCTTGTATGTACTCTTGGGTTTTAATGCATTCTTGTTGTCGGACCTACACCTAGGCCCCAATTTTATTGTCTGGCTGCTTTCTGCAGTTCCGTTGACACAGTGTGTCTTACCGGTGAGTTTACTATTATCTTTGACGCAACGCTCTCGTTTATGCTTAAAGCAATATTTTGTAGTATACAACATGCATGAATTCACTTGTTTATTATGTGTTCAGCCATTGCTGACAATTAAGGACATAATTGCAGTCATTAAGCAATAATTATAGTGTACGGAAATTACCGGTTTGTGCCAGTTGTCACACGTTACCCTCAACCCAGTAGTTTGAGTCAGCAAGGATACAATCCTAAAAAGTCGGATTATTGAAAGATAATTAATTAAGTTATTAATGCATATTATGGTAGGCCCCTCTTTTGAAGGTGACGTTACCCTCGGCTAAGTAGTCTGAGTCAGCAGGGATACAGTCCTAAGTAGCCGGATTAAAGTATTAATAGTAGCTTACATATGAGGGAATCAAAGAGTTTGGACCCCCGCCATCCAATACCGTTAAGTATTGAAGGGTGTCCTACTAAATTTGACCCAGGTCCTTGCAGGATCTATACACTGAACAAGGCAAGACTTTTACCAAACCGTTCCCTTAACCCCCGACCAGGTAGCCAACTTACCTCCATATAGACCGTGGAGATATGAATGGTGAAAATCTTTTATTTTATATAGACAGTAAAATAATGGCAAGACACCACGGACAAACGATAAGGAAAAATCACCTTCAACATAAGAAACTAGTTATTAAAGTCATTAATACATAACCAAGTAAAAAGTGCGAAAAGATTAAAAATAAAAAGTATTGCACTAGACACTTTGTCTTCACCAAGTGATGTAAGAGACTTAGGCAAACATGGCCTTGATTGTCAAGAACTCTTACGATCAATCTTGGATCCCGAGACGACTCACTCACTCTATGATAGACAATGGATGATGGTGGTGGATGATGGTGTTATGGTGGTGGTGGGTGGTGGGTGAAGTGTGAGAGAGCTGGTGTGCCAAGGGATGGTTTGAGCTTGAGCCAAGCACTCCTATTTATAGGCTGAACAGAAGCTCGGGCACGGCCCCGTGTCCACATCCTTCTCTGTCTTCATTAATTGCTCTTGTCTGTATTAGTTTACCACGGCCCCGTGTCCGCTCGGCACGACCCCGTGTGCAGATTCATATCTGTACTATCAAGATTTGCCTGGATTCTGCGAATCTTATAGTTGACCATGGCCCCGTGGTGGGCGATGGAAGCTTCTAAAACTTTGTCTTTTATGCTGACACTTGGGCACGCCCCCGTGCTCATTGAGCACGGGGCGTGTTCAGCATTCTGTTCTCTTGTTTTGCTTGGGAAGATACTGTCGTGGGGTCGGGCATGTCACGTTTGTTCCTTTTCTTATATTTATGTTAGATTTAGCTGTTTTTTTTGCTTCTTTTGTTAATTTAAGCTCATTTAATCCTGAAAATATAAAAGGAAGACAAAAGCACACTTTTTCCAACATTAGTACTAAAAAAGGGTTAGTTTTATGCCACAATTGATGTAATTTATAAGTTGCATTTTGCACACATCATGCTTCATCATCAACATTTTTTTTGAAAAGTCATACGAAAAACCGAGCTTGTTACTAAAACAAAGGGTTAAAAATAAAAAGGTTTTGGTGGGTGAAAGGGTGTTTGGTTTGGGTTATGAAATGAAAAGGTTTAGACTCAAAGTGGTTAACTAGGGGGATTTTGGGTAGGTGGTAAAAAAATTAAATAAATAATGGTGTAGAAATAAAAAGGGTTAGTCCTAATGCCTCCATCATTTACTTACTCGGGTTTAAGTTGGTAAGGACCGGGAATGTATTGTCATGGCAAGTTCTAGAGTCGTAAGAACCAAGCGGCTATTCACACAAGAAACGAAAAATGAGCATTTAGTTTAAAGATATATATTTGTATGCTCAATAAAGGCTCAAAACTCACTTTTGTGGGAATGGGTTTTTTATGTGATCAAGTATATATAATCAAATTTTAACTAAGCTTGTCATGCCGTTTCATAATTTTCTTATGTTGGTTCTTTTTATCACGACGCTATCGGTTGTAAATTTGTAAACATATAACCTTTTTAGAACTTGAAATTCCCGAGTTAAACCTAGACATGTAAAAAAAATGAAAATTTTTGAAAAAATTTGGGGTGATTATCGGTTCCAATAGAGTTTTGTGTAAGGCTTGTTATTAGGACTTGCAAGATTCAAGGTTTTATCATCCCCCCACGCTTAAATTACACATTGTCCTTAATGTGTCCCAAAAATAAGTTTTTAGGTTGATTGAATGTGTAAAAAGGTGTGAAAAAACAAAAATTTGTGTTACTGGGCGTCTTGACACGGCCCCGTGTCCGATGGACACGACCCCGAGTACAGGCGCCAGTAACGAAAACTTACAGAAGGTGGACACGGGGGTGTGTCCACTGGGCACGACCCCGTGTCTGTCAAAAGTCTGCAGAATTGAAACAAACAGCAGGTCTGAGGGAGTGGGCACGAGGGCATGTCGGCTGGACACGACCCCGTGTAGACAATCTGCAAAGTTGAAAAACAGGTTTCTGGCTTCGGTTTTCCTGTCCCGGCTTTAGTAGCACTAATGCTTAGTGCTCTAAGCCTCGTATGTACCTGTTTTATCAATAAACACTACACCAAACCATAACAAACATCCTAAATTACCAAGTTCAACATCCACGTCACAAAGTTAAAAAGAAAAACAAATGCAAAAAATAAAAAAGAGTTAAAGAAAAGTGAATTGTTCAACACTCGGCACGCAGGCCGGAAATTGTTCAAGATAAAGAGGGGTTAACCTGTGGGATCTTCAACCAAATGTTCCTCCCTCCACTCCTCCCGCCTAGTCCATGTCCTCATCCTCATCGTCATCATCTCCTCCACCGTGCCCCGCCATGTACTCCCGGATGCTCCCTATGTCATCCTGAATGTCGGATATGTTTCTCTCAATAGCTCCGACCCAGGCGTACGTGTTGCTCGCCATGTTATAGGTGTTCCTGGTGCACATGAGATTTTCCTGCAACAAATCATGTAAACTTTGGAAGTTAGGAAAACCACCTCCTTGTGAGGAGGACTGGCCCGGATCACCGTGTGGCTGGTACTGGTACTGAGAAGGGTGTTGAAACTGTGGAGCGTGAAGGACGAGTGCCGCTTGCGGGTTCCATGCATGCCCCTGCATCCTTTGAAAGCTAACTGTCCCGTCTTCAACCTCATAAATTAAGTTCATGGAACGGCAGATGTGTACATCCACCCTTCCCGACCATGGGCTCCTTTCGAAGGACCTAGGTGTGTTGGTGAAATGCTTGAAGAGATAGTATATCCACCCTCCAAATAAGATAGGGGTTGGTGGAGTAGAAAGCTTGTTCAAATGCATGTTTCGGAGCAGGAGGAACGGAACATCGAGGTGTCTGCGGTTATGAATGCAATGAAGGACTATCAAATCTCTCAACCCAACAACGCCACCGCTATCATGCCTTTGGCTAAGAGAGTAACCGAGGAGCCTATGAATGTATCGGTAGAGTGGGTCCCTCAACTTAGTGCTCTTAGTGCTGCTCGGGTTGTAGTGCCCTTCACCAATCTGAGCCCACGCGGCTTGGCGATCATTCTCATCCATCTCTCGCATCCCGCTGGTGTTCTCTTCATTACCCGCATCTTCCTCCGCATACAGCCCAACTATCACCTCAAATTGTGCCATCGAAATCGAGTACCTAGTTCCACCACATCGGAATACCACCCCGTCACTGTCGAACGGGTCACACCTTGAATTGAACGTGAAGGTGCTATAGAATTCCATAGTGCACTCGTGGACTGAACGAAGTCGAGTGGTTAGGGCGACTCTCAGTGGGCCGGTAACGAGGTTGTTAAACCGATCAAGTTGGTTCACCATTGCTAACAGATCTGTGCACGCTTGTCTTGGGTATTCTTCCGGTCTTGTTTGAAGCACTTCATATCTTGCCCTAGAATCGAGCTCATTTGCATTAAACCACGTGAATTTCTTCGATATCTGAAAGAATACACCAAAAGTTATCACGAAACAGTAGAATTTTAGGAAAAAACTGCAAACAGTGAGCTGGACACGGCCCCGTGTTCAGCGGACACGACCCCGTGTCCAGGTGTCTGTTAAACAAAAACTTCATTTTTGGACCCGGTTTCGAAAACTTGAAGATTTTTGGTCCAATAGGAGCGGTTTCCCCCGAAAATGAAACCCCAAGTGTCGTTTTTCCCAAAACAACCCGTTTTCCCCTTCAATTTTATCTTTTTCGGTTCAAAAACAAGGGTTTGGGTTTTTTTTGTGAGAAATCGGGCAAATCTATGAACAATACAAGTGGATTTACTTCATATAACATTAATCTAACTAAATGCTAACAGATTTAGGCAAAAATTTGAGGTTCGATCTGGATGAAGTTCATGAACCCTAGATTTTTCCCCAAATTTTTGATGTTTCAAATACATGCAAATGCTTAATCTAACTACTAATGATGATAGAATCATACCTTGATGTTGTTAGGAGTAGAGGAGACATCGGAAATCTGCGGAAAATCGTCTTGAACCAGAGCGTTTTTGGGGAAACGGGGCGTGTGGAATGGTGTAACTGTTATGAAAAAGGGGATTTATCCTGACAGTTGCGCGGACACGGCACCGTGTCCAGCGGACACGGCCTCGTGCCGAGCAAAAATATTTTATTTTTTTATTTTTTTAAGTGCTCGTGTGAGTGGCCTTGTTTTCCCAAAAACTTGGTTAGTAGACTTACCGATTTAGATGTCATCCCGTTTGTTCGTAACTTACCAGGTATGATGTTGTTGTTTTTACTCTTTGACCGTTTGAAGCGAGATCTCTTCCTCTTCATCCTCAATGAATCCTTGATAGAGTTTCAGCCGTTGCCCATTGACTTTGAACGAAATTCCATTCCGAGATTTACTTTCTACTGCACCGTGTGGGAAAATATGGGTGATGGAAAAATGTCCTGACCACCTAGACTTTAATTTACCAGGAAATAATCGAAGTCGTGAATTAAACAAAAGAACTTGATCTCCTACTCGAAATTCATTAGGCATAATATGTTTGTCATGCAAGTTTTTCATTCTTTCCTTAAAAATTTCGGAGTTTGAGTATGCATAATTCCTAAGTTTGTCTAATTCATTTAATTGACAAAATCGATTTCTACCGGTAAATTCTAAATCTAAGTTCACATATTTAATTGCCGAGTAGGCTTTGTGTGCAATTTCTACTGGCAAATGACAGCTTTTTCCATAGACGAGCTTGTATGGGGCTGTACCTATTGTTGTTTTATAAGCAGTTCGAAAAGCCCATAAAGCATCATCTAATTTATCGGCCCATTCCTTTTTATTTAACCCTACGGTTTTTTCAAGTATTCGTTTTAAACCTCTATTATTCACTTCGGCATGTCCGTTTTTTTGTTTGAGGGTGATATGCTGTTGAGACCCGGTGATAGACCCCATATCTTGTTAATATTTTTTCAAGTTGATGGTTACAAAAATGGGTACCTCTATCACTTATTAATGCTTTAGGTGCTCCAAAACGAGAGAATAGTTTTTTCAGAAATCTTACCACGACTCTTCCATCATTTGTTGGAAGTGACTCGACCCATTTAGACAAGTAATCTACTGCCATAAGTATATATTTGTTTCCTTTTGACGGTGGGAAAGGTCCCATAAAGTCGAGTCCCCACACATAAAAAATTTCACAAACAAGAATGCCGTTTTGTGGCATTTCGTTTTTGGAAGAAATATTACATGTTCTTTGGCAAGCATCACATGTTTTGACAAGACTTTGGGCGTCTTTGTAAATGATTGGCCAATAAAATCCTGAATCAAATACCTTTCGTGCGGTACTAGCGGCACCATGATGTCCTCCGTATGGACCTTCATGACAATGGCGGAGAATTCTTCGTGCTTCGCTACCATGTACGCACCGTTGGATGAGTTGGTCGGCACATATTTTGAAAAGATATGGATCTTCCCAAAAATAGTGCTTCACATTAGCAAAGAATTTTTTTCTTTGATGATGTGGCCAACCTTTTGCGACTATACCACTAGCTAGGTAGTTAGCATAGTCGGCGTACCATGGTTCTTCTTTGTATTCCACCATTTCTAGGGACTCTGTCGGAAATTTTTTGTTGATTTGCTCATCCCTGGTTGCCTCCAAAGCTGGGTCTTCTAAGCGCGAAAGATGATCTGCCACGGTATTTTCTGCTCCTCTTTTGTCTTTGATTTCAATATCAAATTCTTGGAGGAGTAAAATCCACCGAATCAAACATGGTTTTGCGTCCTGCTTTTTGAAGAGATATCGAATGGCTGCATGATCTGTATAGACTATAGTTTTAGAAAGAACAAGATAAGAACGGAATTTATCAAAAGCAAATACCACAGCTAGTAATTCTTTTTCAGTTGTTGTGTAATTTTCTTGTGCATCGTTAAGTGTTTTACTAGCATAATAAATTGGGTGAAAATGCTTTTCTTTTCTTTGTCCCAAGACAGCTCCAACAACAAAGTCACTTGCATCACACATGATTTCGAAAGGAAATTTCCAATCAGGTGCTATTATGACAGGTGCATTGACTAGCATTTCTTTTAGGGTTAGAAACGCTTGATTACAATCCTTGTCAAAGATGAAAGGGGCATCTTTTTCAAGTAATTTTGTTAGAGGTCTTGAAATTTTTGAAAAAACTTTGATAAATCGCCTATAAAATCCGGCATGTCCTAAGAAACTTCTGATAGCTCTAACGGAGGATGGGGGTGGTAATCGAGAAATGGTGTCTATTTTGGCTCGATCAACCTCCATTCCTTCGCTTGAGATTTTGTGAACGAGTACTATTCCCTCCGTTACCATGAAATGACATTTTTCCCATTTAAGGGTGAGGTTAGTTTCCTCACATCGGGATAGCATTCGTTCAAGGTTATCGAGGCATTGGTCGTATGAATCCCCAAAGATAGAAAAGTCGTCCATGAAGACTTCCATTGTCTTTTCTATCATGTCATGGAAGATGGCTACCATGCAACGTTGGAATGTTGCGGGGGCATTACATAGACCAAACGGCATGCGTCGATAAGCAAAAGTTCCATAGGGACATGTGAAAGTTGTCTTTTCTTGGTCTTCGGGTGCTATCGGGATTTGAAAGTAACCTGAAAAACCATCCAAGAAACAGTAAAAATTATGACCGGATAATCTTTCTAACATCTAATCAATGAAGGGCAAATGAAAGTGATCTTTCCTTGTTGCTTCATTTAATCGTCTGTAATCTATACATACTCTCCATCCTGTGACGGTTCTCGTTGGTATTAATTCATTCTTTTCGTTAGTTATTACCGTCATACCTCCTTTCTTGGGAACTACTTGGACGGGACTTACCCACGGACTATCGGAGATAGGATAAATAAGTCCGGTGTCAAGTAATTTGATGACTTCATTTTTAACCACTTCTTGAACATTTGGATTTCCTCGACGTTGCGGTTGTATTACCGATTTGTAGTCATTATTCATTAAAATTGTGTGCGTGCACATGGAATGACTTATTCCTTTAATATCTACAAGCTTCCATGCAATAGCATTTTTGTGTTTTTTCAAAAGATTAATTAATTTTTCTTTTTCTAAACTACCTAATTTAGACGAAATAATTACAGGTGCTTTACCATCTTTGTCTAGAAAAGCATATTCCAAACCTTTTGGAAGTTCCTTGAGCTCAAGAGGTGGGTCTTTAGGAGACTCCTTATTTGGTTGCTCATTTTGATCAAGAACTTTAAAAGTTTGTTCTATGGCGACCTCTTCTTCAACAAAGTGGTCAAACTTTTCACTTGTATCGGGTGGTTCATCT
This sequence comes from Helianthus tuberosus, assembly GCA_030545235.1. Taxonomy (NCBI): domain Eukaryota; kingdom Viridiplantae; phylum Streptophyta; class Magnoliopsida; order Asterales; family Asteraceae; genus Helianthus; species Helianthus tuberosus. The sequence continues at coordinate 7,002,030 of CM060434.1, read as the reverse complement.
TCATCTTCAATTAGGGGGTCATTATTGCCGAATGGATATTTCATTGACCGCTTAAGATCGATACTCTTTTTAAATGCCCCTAATTGAAGAGGTAGATTGTTGTACTTCCGGTTTTTCAAAGCTTCGTGAGTTTTTACAAATGGCCGTCCCAACATTAGAGGAGCATCATCGAGGATGACAATGTCGGTTGGGATTACCATTTGATTTGTTTGAACCAAGACATCCTCAACTACACCGATTGATTTTATTACTTTCCGATTAGATAGAAAAATGGGTATTTGAAGTGGAGAAAAATCATTAATACTTAACTTTTCAAAAATGTAGTTGGGCATTATGTTAACACAAAGATCTTTATCAATTGTGACATTACTAATAAATGAATTTTGAAAAAAACATGGAACCGGTGTAATGTTAATTTCAAATGGGTCTTCTTTTATTAGTGAGGTTTGATCATTAGTTAACTTAATGCTTACCGTTTCGTCAATTTTAGTGTTAGTGTTTAACTCTTTTAAAAACTTAGCATGAGTAGGAACTGAACAATGATTTTCAAAAGAAGGTGACAAGAGATTAATTTCTTCAAAATTAGACTCTTCTTGAAATTTAACGTTGACGGACTCACCTTTTTCGTTGTTTAACTCATGTGTCGGCTTTTCACTTATTTGTTCTTCCATTTTTACACTTTCAGTTATCTCTTCTTTATTTAATTCTTCTCTTGCGCGAGATTCTTTTATATAGCGCTCGATAACTCTAAGGTGTTCTAATATCCTATCGGTCTCTTCGGTTATAGAAAAAGGATCGGGATTTTTAAAGCTTGAATCCGGTTGTTCGATCCTTTGTTCCTCATAATACCCATATGAAGTAGATGGTTCACACCATTGTTCTTCATTGTAAGCATTTGATGGATAAGGGTCGTAATTTTGTTCTTCATAATACTCATATGAGGTGGGTTGTTCACGCCATGGTTCCTCATAGTAAGCATATGAAGGTGGTGGCTCATATCTTGGTTCCTCAAAGTATGAGTAAGAAGGCTCATACCTTGGTTTATCAAAATATGAGTATGAGGGAGGAGGTTCATACATTTGGTCTTCATATGATGTGTATGAAGTTGATGGCTCGTACATGGGCTCCTCATAGTAGGTGTATGAAGTGGATGGTTGATATAACTTACAATATTGGACCGAGTGCGGGTCACCACAATTAGTGCAATAATTATTAATATAATCATCCTCCTCATAGGTGTAGTTGTAACCTCCTGAGTATTGATCCATAAGAATCACTCAGCAGACCACAACCAAGTCTCGAGACCAGAAAACAAAAATAAAAACGAAACCAGAGGCTGGACACGGCCCCGTGTTCAGTGGACACGGCCCCGTGTACAGAATCTGTATCTGGGCGTTTTAATTAAAGTTACTGATTTCGTTGAGCACGGGGCGTGTTCAGTGAGCACGACCCCGTGTTCAAGCTACTGTATCTGGGTGTTTTATGAAAATATGCAGCACGGCCCCGTGTTCAGTGAGCACGGCCCGTGTTCAACTTACTGTAAATGCAAAACTAAACTAAAATGCAGAAAAATGTGCGCGCGTTTTGAAAAAGGTTTTGAAAACTGATTAGGCCGTCGATTTTAAGCTTTCTTAAAATCTTTGTGTCCCCGGCAACGGCGCCAAAAACTTGATGCGGGTTGGTGTGTATATGGATTTAAGTATATTTTAAGCCCTTTTTACACGTTAGTCAAGTTTTAAATTTATAAAACACGATATTTGACTAACACCAAACACACATATGGGCAAGTGCACCCATCGTGAGCGTAGTATAGTGTTGGCAAGATACCGAGGTCGTCCAAGGACACAAGAGCTTTTAGTACCGGTTTATCCTCAACGTCTAATCAAATCAAAAGGTTAGAAAAATGTTTTAAACTAGAAAAATAAAACTAACTAAAATGCTGAAAATAAAATAAAAGTAAAAACAGATAGACAAGATGAATCACATGGCTCCGAATCGTGTTTAGTGTAACCTTTGATTATTTCCGCACTTTTGCACTTTTTAAGATATTATCTTAGTTATTGTAGTAGGCCTCTCTTTTGAAGGAGACGTTACCCTCAACTCAGTAGTTTGAGTTAGCAAGGATACTGTCACACCCTGATACTTCCACGTATTACCGGTGGGCCCGGTGGGGAGTATCGTGACGTAGTTGATGTCATCATAGTCAAACAACACAATTTTAAATGCACAGCGGAAGCAAAAGATAAATATATTACAACCCGATATAAAGTAATATCAAGTATTACAACGGAATGTAAGATGGATCCACAGACGGATCTAAAATAGAAAGATAACACTGTTCAACAAACTTTAACATCTAAAGCTTGCGAGACTTGATTATTGATGCCTGGAGTAGCCAACCTATTACATATAGTACCTGCATTTAGCCCTTTTGAAAAATACGTCAGTTTACACTGGTAAATACAATTAACTGACTCATTTTGAAAAAGTTTAATAAAATTGATTTGAATGCTTGTGGCACAAATATCGTTTATAACTTGGGATAATTATTTGTATATAATACTTGTAAAAGAATTACATGTTTCTTATACGTTCAGTAGCCCGGTCTGCAGACCGGGTTAAAGATTAATAGACACACCACAGGTATAATTCCCACAAGGCTGATTCCTTTAAGTGGGATACGAGTTTTTACATATGCAGCTGTCAGGTGTACGCCTACACCCCGTGCTTAGGTCGTGGACATTTCATGAATGATGCCAAGGATATCCGGGACATGGTCATTAACCCCCAAATGTTTTAAGCAAACAAAACAATTTAAACGGAACATCTCAATGATTTAACCTTCATATGATTAAAGATTCAATGACCGACCAAGCGGTATTTGTATATATCGTACCCCAAGCCCGTATAAGGGAAAATAAGTTAAAAGTATTTACCTGAGCTAAATATAAATTCAATCCCAGCCGTATATCAATTCAGCAAGTACAGATAGCTTTTACTGGGCTCCTAATCTGGAACGAAGGTTTTTAATAACCTATTAGAATCCTAACGGGTCTTTAATTAAGCCTTGACTTAGACCGATTAGTTTTCAAAAGGAAGATACGGTTCAAACGCATGATAAAGCGAAGACCGGAATAGAATGTGATTTAGACCCGACAAGTTTGAAGACTTGTATAATATGGGTAATCTAAACACATTCTGGATTTTGAGATAAAAACGATAAGGTATGACCCGTTTCGGCTAATTTATGCAAACTAGTTACATAAACCGAACCGAACGCGCAAGAAGCGTAACGGGTAACCATAAGAGTCATATACAGGTTTCCTAAGTTAATATGCCTTAAATATGTTGTGATATCAGTAGGATACCTTCCATTATGCCCAAAACGAGTTTACTCTAAATTTAAGCCCCGTAGGGGTATTTTGGTCATTTAAAAGATTATAAAAGAGATTAATTTTAATTCTGAGACTCGGGTCTGAAATAATCAGTAAAACAACTTAATTTAATAGGTTATATCAGTTGGTGATAAGTCTTATATGCCAAAAGGGTTTTAAACCCATACTAGGTGTTTTATATGCGTAAAAAGCCGTTTTAAGCGATTTCCGGGTTATACAGAAAATCTGAGTTTTCTGATCAGGTTATAAAGTTCAAAATACTTCATTTATTATATAAAATCAGTAGCAATTGGATTGGTGTCAAAATACTATGTAAAACTCATTTTATACACAAAAATGGTATAATTGGTATTTACCGAATTAACGCCATAACCTTAGGTTATGAGCAGGTAAAAAATAATTAAAATCTTTAAAAATCCCAAAATATTATATTACATGAGTGGGTAAAAGGTTTGGTGTCAAAAATTGGGTTTAGATAGGCGTTATGGTAATTACGCCGTTTAATTCATAAAAGCGTTCTAATTACGCTATTAAGCATAACTCCTAACCTAGACCTCCAACTGATGTGAAATTTTAGGGACAAGTTTATAAATCAGTAGCAAAGATTATTTTCCTTTCACATTTCCAAAATTCTCGTTTTATGGTCAAAAGGGCATTATGGTCAACATTAGGCAATTAACGGAGACATGTAAACGAATCGGTCAAACAACGAACCAACCACAGAGGGTTATACTATCATGTACCCTGGTCCTAAGGAAGCTCTAAGGCATTTCCATATCATACTAAATCGGGTCAGAACAGAAGTCAAAGCAAAAGTCAAAGTTTTGCGACTTTCGGTTCCGAACCGGGTCTAAACAGAAAATTGTCGGATCAAACAAGCTTAGACCAGTTCTTATACTTATTACCAAGTTATATGAGGGATAAAATAGGTTACACGTCTTATACATTGCTAATTACGTGTTAATTTGCAAATTCAGTTTCTGTTGACTTTTTAATACCAAGTTTGACCCGACAAATGATCTAGTTAGAGCGGGAATCAGAGGGTGCCCTTTTAAGGGTTTATTACCCACATCAATACCAACTTATAACTACCTTCAAATTGACTAATCACTGGACCAATAATGATTAATCGATAAGTCAAAGCTTAATTACGACGGTTTGACTTTTAAGCTAATAACTAAGCTAAACTCGATTAAGGAAGGTCAAGGGTACTTACCAAGGTCTAATGCACGACCAGGGATGCTTAGAGAAGGCTCTTGAGCTCCAGAGATGATCAGAAGATGAGTAGTGAGTGAATGATCAAAGTTGCAACAAAGTGGGGCTTTATATAGTGTTCTTGATCCATCAAGATCATGACAAACAAGGCTATACATGATCCCTGATGATTAACAAGTGTCCCTAAGGCCTAAGAATTAGTTTAGGCAGCTCTTGGAGGTGATAAAGGGCAATGTAAGGCGGTTACATGGGCTGAACAGCCAGTTTACGAGTTTCTGCATCTGGGAGAAGCTTACGGACCGTAAGGGTCCTAGCTTACGGTCCGTAAGGACCGGCCAGCTCACCAGAAATTTTTAAAAATTGACAGTTTGGCCCCTGAACTTCCAAATCTTGATTTTTAACATGTTTTTTTGCACTTGTAACCCCCAAACTTGACTTTTAAGGACTCCAAGTCATAAACTAACTTTGTTAGGTCCCCGGTTATTCATACGATCACCGAAAACTCTTAAATTTCGACATTGGCGCTTTTAACCCCTCGTATACGAATTTTATCATAGCTTTCTCATACGATAACGAAACTTGGTGATATTTTTATCACACATTCTAATGAGCATAATTAATCGTTACAAAGCTTTGGGTTTGCTAAAAGGTCACTCAGAGGTATACTTTAAACATGTTGACACATTTAACCCCTATAGTTTGTAATCTCTCACTTTCTTTCTCAATTAGTTTCGTATGATCCATGATTTATTCGTTTAAGGGTATAAACATCATGTAGGGCTATTGTAAGGTATATTTATCCATTGTTGACATTTTGAACCCTTATATTCACATACTTTCCTTGTTTGTCAACTTTAGTCCCTCTAGAGTAATCCTTTACACGTTCCAAGCTTATGACACGTGTCAACATATTATAGGACGTGAATTTTCGAGGTGTTACAGATACAATCCTAAAGGGTCGGATTATTGAAAGATAATTAATTAAGTTATTAATGCATATTATGGTAGGCCCCTCTTTTGAAGGTGACGTTACCCTCGGCTAAGTAGTCTGAGTCAGCAGGGATACAGTCCTAAGTAGCCGGGTTAAAGTATTAATAGTAGCTTACATATGAGGGGATCAAAGAGTTTGGACCCCCGCCATCCAATACCGTTAAGTATTGAAGGAGGTCCTACTAAATTTGACCCAGGTCCTTGCAGGATCTATACACTGAACAAGGCAAGACTCTTACCAAACCGTTCCCTTAACCCCCGACCAGGTAGCCAACATACCTCCATATAGACCGTGGAGATATGAATGGTGAAAATCTTTTATTTTATATAGACAGTAAAATAATGCCAAGACACCACGGACAAACGATAAGGAAAAATCACCTTCAATATAAGAAACTAGTTATTAAAGTCATTAATACATAACCAAGTAAAAAGTGCGAAAAGATTAAAAATAAAAAGTATTACACTAGACACTTTGTCTTCACCAAGTGATGTAAGAGACTTAGGCAAACATGGCCTTGATTGTCAAGAACTCTTACGATCAATCTTGGATCCCGAGACGACTCACACACTCTATGATGGACAATGGATGATGGTGATGGATGATGGTGTTATGGTGGGTGGTGGGTGAAGTGTGAGAGAGGTGGTGTGCCAAAGGATGGTTTGCAATTGAGCCAAGCACCCCTATTTATAGGCTGAACAACAGCTCAGGCACGACCCCATGTCCACATCCTTCTCTTTCTTCATTAATTGCCGTTTGTCTGCATCAGTTGACCACGCCCCCGTGTCCACTGGGCACGCCCCCGTGTGCAGAAGCAAATCTGTACTATCAAGATTTCCCCAGATCCTGCGAATCTTAGAGTTGACCACGGCCCCGTGTCCGCTGAGCATGACCCCGTGGTGGGCGATAGAAGCTTCTACAACTTTGTCTTTTCTGCTGGTACTTGGGCACGCTCCCGTGTTCACTGAGCACGGGGCGTGTTCAGCCTTCTGTCTTCTTGGTTTTGTTTGGGAAGATGCTGTCGGGGGGTCGGGCATGCCACGTTTGTTCCTTTTCTTGTATTTATGTTAGATTTAGCTGTCTTTTTGCTTCTTTTGTTAATTTGAGCTCATTTAATCCTGAAAATACAAAAGGAAGACAAAAGCACACTTTTTCCAACACTAGTACTAAAAAAGGGTTAGTTTTATGCCACAATTGATGTAATTTATATGTTGCATTTTGCACACATCAACAACAAATCCTAAAATTGACTTCTTGGCGCCCCAGGGATCTCAAATTTTGAATCACCCGCTTCTGCGCTTCAAACCCCTACAAAATCTCACTCTCTTCCATACCAGAATATCAGGAAATCAAGCCTTTGCAGCCAGTGTAATCACTTCCATAATCACGAGAATCACCGGAACGATGGTGAGACCAGTCACAGTTACCGAACCGGTGGATATGACCCGATATCTTCTGACCCTAATCAATGCTTGTCATTCAAGAATCCCTAATTTTGTATTTTCGGCGTGAGAATACGGTGGAGTAATTGATTTCAAAGCCCACATTGTAAGTTATTTCTTTCTCCTCTTCGTTTCTGAAACCCTCCAATTGCCTTCTATGTTTGTAAAATAATCGATTTATACAGATGTGATTGATCTGTGTGAGGTCTCATTCTAATTTTGTAGACTTAGTTGCAGATCTAATATGCATCTTCAATAGTTGTTATCAGTAATTTTACATTTTGATTACATCCTTAGGATGTTTCTTTTATTGGAGATCATGTCTATAAAAATCGAATGCTTCATTGCCATATTTAGTGCCACATTTGAAATTTGAAAGTATTGACTCAACTCTTGTTTCGCTAACTTTGTTTAAAACACAAAGTCTTTATGCTATGTGAAAGGATTTTTGTTTGAAAATTTTATTCTTTATTTGTTGTTATTTACATTTTTGTTGTTGTAAATGAAATTTAAGAGCATTAGCGATTTCTATGTTTGTATATAATATATATTAGGGGGCGTTTGGTTCGCGGAATGTGTAGAAATTGGAATTGGAATCCCTATAGGAATTGGAATTTGAATTGGAATTTGATGGATTTCTTTGAAATCCATAGATGTGTTTGGTTGATAATTGTATTAATGAAATTAGAATTTAAAAATACCTAAAAAGACAAAATTACCCTTAGTTATAAACAATTGCAAAAGTTTTAAAAACAACTATCTTAGATAAAAATTCAAAAAAATTCTAAAAAAATCCAAAAAATTATAAAAATTCAAAAAAAAAATAAAAAATTCAAAAAAAAAAATCTAAAATATAATAAAAAATCCAAAAAATTCTAAAAAATCAAAAAAATTCTAAAAAATAATAAAAAAATTCAAAAAATATCTAAAAGATAATAAAAAAATCCAAAAAATAATAAAAAATCCAAAAAATTCTAAAAAATCAAAAAAATAATAAAAGAATCCAAAAAATCCTAAAAATTAAAAAAATATCTAAAAAATAATAAAAAATCCAAAAAATTCTAAAAAATAAAAAAAATAATCTAAAAATAATAAAAAATCCAAAAAATTCTAAAAAATCAAAAATTTATAAAAAATAATAAAAAAATCTAAAAAACAATAAAAAATCCAAAAATTCTAAAAAATAAAAAAATAATTAAAAATCCAAAAATTCTAAAAATTCAAAAAAATTCAAAAATTATTTTTTTGAATTTTTCGAATTTTTTGGATTTATTATTATTTTTTTGATTTTAATTTTTTTTTTTGGTTTTTTAGAGTTTTTTGGGTTTTTTTTAGATTTTTTATTATTTTTTAGATTTTTTAGAATTTTTTTGATTTTTTAGAATTTTTTGGTTTTTTTGGTTTTTTAGAATTTTTAGAATTTTTCTAGTTTTTAAATTTTTTATAATTTTTTGGATTTTTAATATTTTTTTTGATTTTTTAGAATATTTTGGATTTTTTAGATTTTTTTATATTTTTTTTATTTTTTAGAGTTTTTTTGATTTTTTTGAATTTTTTGGATTTATTATTATTTTTTGGATTTCTTTTATTTTTTAGAATATTTTGGATTTATTATTATTTTTTTAATTTTTTAGATTTTTTATTATTTTTTTGATTTTTTAGACAAAAATGAAAGAGGAAGGGGTTATTTCCGTAACTTTGGAAACATTCCCGTGGTTTTTTAAAGTTTCCTTTGAAATTTAGAAGGAATCTGAATTACATTAAATAAGGAATTTTGTTGGAATTGAAATCCAATTCCCTTCAACTAATTTGTTCAACCAAACACACAAAGGAATATAATTCAAATTCCAATTCCCATTCCCATTCCCATCCTATGGATTCCTGTCAACCAAACATGCTCTTAGGTTATTCATTTGTAATTGATTTGCAACAACGATTTCCGTGGTCACATTCTGAGTTATTGAGATTTATTAGAGTTATTGGTTGTTTAGGATCTGCTACCCTAGGGTTCTTGCAAGTCTAATTTGTATTTCGCGTTAGATCTTCAATAGTTGATCTAATTTTAGCATTTTATTGGTACTTATATGCCTCATTGCTTTTAGTGATGTTGTTGTCATTCAATTGGTGTTTTGATTGTGAGTTTGTTGAGTGGAAATCTGAATCAAATTTCTTTTGGTGCTTATGGTCAGTTAAAGTATAAATTTTTATTCCAAATCAAAACCTTGCTTTGTTACACCCATAAAATGTAATATGTAATGTTGATTATTTATTTTTGGGTTTTTACATTGATGTATGGATTCATCCACATTTATTTTCATCTTATATTTTAACTAGGGTTCTTATTAGTTGAACAAAGGGATTGTGTCTTTTGTATTAGGTAATTTTAGAGATGTACTGTATGTTTCAATTAAAGCATGTGGCTGATGCTAAACCTAAAGCAATTTTGGTCATAGAAAATAAGAAAGAAGCAAAGATTCCAGAGGCACGCTCAGAATCTCCACCTATAGCTGAGCCAGTGCCTGAATCGGTAAAAGTGTGCGCTTCTGAACCACCGCCAGATCTATTGATATTTATTATTTGTATGTTGTGTATTCTTAGTATTGATCCTTACCAAATGACTTTTAATATCATTTTGCTAGGGTATGGATGATCCCGCTGAAACTGAAACTGAGCAGAAAAAATCTCAGGCTTTGCCATCGTGCCCGTGTAACCGCTCAAAGCTTTAATGGGAGCGTCACATCTATAAGCAAATTGGAAAAAAAGACAATTTATGTACGTAAATTTTAACTATACGATATATGGTTCAATAACTCAAACCTTTATCTCAAACAAATTTGTATACGTCTAAACTGAAGCCATTAGAAAATGTGAAAAGACAATTTGATCTCTTATACCAATTTCTGACTGCAGATCTATCAAGAATCACTACTATAATAAGATAAGGATGTATTTTTTTCTGGATGCTCAACAGTTGTTGCGAGGGTAAATGATCTTTTAATTTTTTGTTTATTGCAGTAAAGTTTCATAAGGGATGCATTGGTTGTTCATGAGCCTTTCTCCTGGCAATGTAAGTTGACTAATGGTCGTTTTATGAGTTTTTTTAGATGGTTTATGATATTGTTTGTTGAAGGTGAATTTGCAGTATAATTTTGAATGGAGGTATGAATTGGTTAGGTTTTTGAAGACAGTGCAAAATCAATGATGTTAACAACTAATAATTCCACAAAATCAAGATGATGTCAACAACTAATAAGTGTGTTGGAAGCAAGGACATGGAGATTGAGTTGGATAACTGGATGAGATTGATTAAGTGGTTAGAGAAATTATGCAAAATTATGAAGTTATTTTCTAAAGCTCACTGTCTTTTTTTCTCTGTCCTTTTTTCTGAAGAGTAGAGAGGGGTTGGGTTTTTGTGATGTGAGGTTTGGTGATAGGTATAAATCTTTCATTTCATTTCTGAGAGATGGGTCTAGATTGGGTGAGTTAGGTTTTAGGAGGGGGCTCAGGGTCTTGTTGTGAAATAAGGTGTACTAGTTCTACCTCGGTAATTTAATATTCAATGCCTTCCTTTTAAGGTTCTTACTTAGTTTTTAGTCTATTTTGTGTCAAAATATATAGATCTATACCAAGAAACTTTTATTTCAAACTGTAATAAGTAAGAATCAAAAGATGAACAGAAGTGAAGAAAATACACATAACTAAAATCTCTCAACTCACACGCAGATCATCAACACGATGTTCTGCACTTTCTGATCTAAGAAACGAATAACAGATCTCAACACGAGATCACAAGAATCAACTAGATCTAAGAAACCCTAAGTGAGTAAGAAGATTACAAAGAGATAATAATTAGAGAGACACGGATGAAAAATATCTGGACTCCTCTTTTTACTTCATCTCTAGTTCCATATATAGCAGCTCACTTAGTAGATGCCCTTAAAGCCCATTCAGCAACTTAGCCCACGAACAAACTTGTTAAGCCCACTACGAGATAGCCTGAACGAATTATATAGAACTTAGGAAAATAATGTGAAGTAAAAGTTTGACATTTAAATTGAAGACACATATTTTAACATTTTGGTTTTTTGTTTACTGGATTACGCTATTACCAGCCTGTTTCACTTGTGAAATAGACGGTAATTCTACAAGGAGCAGATAGGATTTAGGTATCTTGAACCTTGGGTTAAGCTTACACCTTAGAGAGATAAGGTTGGGTTTGGCCATTGTACTTAGAACTATATCTTCCAAACTTGTTTTTTAAAACTAAAGGTGAGAGGGGTGCTCCCTTCTAGGTGAGTGGTAAACTCTCACCGGAGCCAATCAAATTCGTCCATGTTAACACCCCTCTCCAACTCCCCTCTTGCTCTTAATCACAAGGGGTGGTTTCACCAAACCATTTAAAAAAAAGGAAAAATGTATGATTGGTTGGAAAATAGTGGGGCCCACTATACACCCTTCTCTCTTCTCTTCCCTCCTCTCCCCTACAAGCGGTGATCACTCCCCGCACCCTAGCTTGCCGCACGGTGAGGGAAGGGCTGGCGGCAGTGTTGCCGCACCCACCCCGTTCACCCTAAGCAATGGTCAAAAAGAACATGATGATTTTGTTGATTGTGGTCAACCCTTTTATCATCTTAAGTCAGTTGAGAGTCTACGACATCCTCTTTGGGAGGGATGGAAGAACTATATCGGCATATGCCTGCCACTGTACATCGTCCGCTCCGTAAATAAATCATGGAACTTAATGGACACGGCTGCAGTTACCATATGCCTGACTTGCATTGTGACAACCTACATCACAGACACGTAGCTTCACACATGTGTGAGCCGAAACGAGAGGCTGAAACAACTTGGAAAGCTGTTAGTCCCAAATCTTGATGCAGGGTTGTGGTACTACTTTAGACACCCTAATTATTTTGGTGAACACTTATGCTGGTGGGTAGAGCTGTAAACGAACCGAACGTTCAGCGAACAGTTCGTGAACTGTTTGGCGGGAAGTTCGTTTATGTTTGTTCGTTTAATAAACGAACGAACATGAACAAGAAATTTCGTTCGATTAGTTAAATGAACGAACATGAACAAAGGTCTCGTTCGTTCGATTGTGTTCGTGAACGTTCGTGAACGTGTTCGTGAACATTCGTTGATTTGCGTTCGTTTATGTTCGTATGTTTGTGTTTTAATTGAAAATCTTTGTACTTTCTTATATTTTATTTGTACTTTTTATGTTATTAAACTTTTATTTATTTTATTACCCTAACAATTAAACTAGGAAACCTACTTTTACCTTGTTTATGCATCATTTCCCTTTCATTTCTCATTATTTACATCCACGAATATGATCGACCTCCGTTCCACAATAAGGGATTCAAGTTCGAGTGCTACTCTCTGGGCCATCTATCTTTATCCTTTGGCTCGCTCGCCAAATTTATTTGTGTTCGTTTGTGTTCGTGAACCGTTCGCGAACACGCTCATTTCCTTAATGAATGAACACGAACATAAAATCTCGTTCGGTAAGTGTTCATGAACCGTTCGTGAACACATTTATTTCCTTAACGAACGAACACGAACAAGGCCTTGTTCGTGTTCGTTCGGTTCGTTTACAGCCCTACTGGTGGGGTCTGGTTGTATTTGCTTTGGATCTTGTGCGTGGCTGGGTCTTTGTTGCTGCACTGGCTAACACCTTGCGCCTGGTTTATGTGACTATGCTTGTTGAAAGAAAGATGGTTATACTTGAATATAGGGCAGAATCATTTATAATTTAGGTGTTGACTTTTAGTTGGTCAACAATACTTTTGGGTATGAGATGGGTGTTTACTAAAATATAAATATATAATTTGTATCATTCTTCTTATAGAGAGAGATAAACAATGAGTTTGATCTTATTTTTCTGTTTACTGTTATGAGTTTATTTTGTTTATGAATTAGTTATGAAGTAAACAATTGTGTTTAGCACATTAATTGTTAATCTTTTTTATATAAAAAATGGAGAAAAAGATTTGCTTGATCGACCAGCTTGTTATATGATTACCTGTTTTAACAAAATTATTGATCTTTATTATCTTTTGTTGACTGGATGTAGTGATCTGGTCCTTAGAGTGGATGAGGAATCTTGATTTGATACATGTTAGGATGAAAGAAATGTAGGATGCAAACTTGATACATGTTGGATTAGATTTGGATGTAAAAAAACCCTGTTGACAGTGGCGAAGCTTGAGATTTTCGACCGAGGGGCGGAAATTACCGGACTTAAAAATTTCTATAAAACCGGGGGGTCGAAAATGTATATATCTAAAAATGTCTATACGAAAACTACATACTTTCCACTACTGAACGAAAAGTTTGGGGGGTCGACCGCCCCCTCCTAGGGCCGGCTCAAAATTTTCTAAATTTTTCAAGGCCCAAAGCGGATAGCAAAATTGGGGCCCTTTTGTAAACGAAAAAATTGCTATGGATCCTATTATTCATATATCATCTTTGTATACGCATAATTATAGATCATAAATCTCAATGCTAACAATCTCAAACCCAAAATTACCAACATATAATATATTTTTTTAGAATTTGAGGCCCTAGGAAAATGGAGGCCTAAAGCTCTTGCTTTATTTCACTCCCCCTTGAGCCGGTCCTGCCCCCTCCCATCTCTTAAAAGTTTCGCACATGATTGTTGATATTATATAATGTTGATATCAACATGATTATCTGTAACAAATGTTTCATGTTTGATTTTGAGATGTAATTTCATGTCACATTCAAATTTGGAAACTATTTGATTTGACCGTAAAAAATCAAAAGTGTTCCTCAGTTCCAGAACTAAATGTTTTTTTAATTTCTTAGATGTATGCCTTTGGTTCCATGACAATGTTTCCATTAGGTTGTTCGTTTTGTTATACTAGATTTCCGTACGTATACGCTGAAATAAGCAACTGGCTCAGGCCGTTCCAACACCATTGACCAACATAGAGCTCAGTTATACTCACCATCGACATGCTTTAACTAAGGATAATTGTACCATAATAATCAACTTGAAACATACGCATTAATTCACTATTAGCTTCAATGGAGTCAATCCCACAAGTAATTAAAACCAGTATTCTTTAACATAGACACGCAAAAAATACTGTAGCTTAAGCGGTCGGCTTGAAAGATTCGGCCAGCTTGAACGAATTCATAATAATCAACTTGAAATGCATGAATTCATAGGTGAATCGTACCATAATAATTAACTTGAAACACAGGAATTTATACGCTATTAGCTTCAATGGAGTCAATGCCACAAGTAAATAAAACCAATAGCATTTAAGACGGCATATGCACACAAAAAATATTCCAGCTTAAGCGGTCGACTTGAATGATTCGGCTAGCTTGAACGAATTCATAATAATCAACTTGAAATGCATGAATTCATATGAATAACCAAACTACCATAAACGAGTACCAAAACAAAAAAATGTCGTCTCCGTAGTGTTGATGAGACACCCTACTAGTGTTGATGATGGATGATTGATGGCCTTTCACACGTGTCTTCTGCCTCCTTTCTTTCTAAAGAATAATGTGGTGATATTATGTGATTCTTTTATAGTATTCCTAATTAATTCACCAAAGATGGCTGCCAATCCTTTTACCTCTTCACGTGTGATGTCACCGCCAAAAGAAGTCCCCAAGTCAAGATGTGCCGCCAAAACAAAACCCTCATGTGTCTCCTCTGTATGCGTATGTGATGATGTATGATGTATATCAATTGTGTGTTGATGATGGATCCTTATAGTATTGCCGCCCAAAACGGCAAAACCTATGGCTGCCGCAATTGATGATGATTATATTGTTGTTGACTTTTGTGTCCTCTCACGTGAATATCATCAAATGTCGGTTCACTTTGAGGGTTTTAAGAAAACCTTTTTTTTATATATATTTTATTCCCTCCAAACATTCTATGCGCTGCCTTCAAACTTTCAACCGTAAGCTACGGTCTTTGACCATAAGCTACGATATGAGCTTTCTGTTTCTTTTGCTGGAACTATTATGATGAGTTGCTGAACATAACCGTAGGTTACGGTATCTCATGCATAGCCTACGGTGAGATCTCCAATCTGTTGTATTTCGATGCACATCCAAACCATCTCTTGACCCGAACAAAGTATCAATCACCATAATGTACCTCAGTTGTCACCCACGGTCGTTCCACTTCATCACTAAACCCTCCAACTTTACCGGTTTAAGCCGATTAACCTATAACACCACAACAACTCGTAGATATCACATTCGCAACGCATAACCGCTTAAAACACAATAAAACACATATTATAACACACTTAACACTCGGGTTTTGTACTCTCCATCACCAAACGGATACACCAATAGCATAAAATCAAAGTAGCTAGTATAAATAAAAGAAAGAAACCATGAATTTATTCAAATACAAAGTTATGACTTGCATACTGTTTGTCTCCTCCATTTCCTAATTGTTAGAGGGTTTTGAAAAGGATTTGTTTCCTGCAGGGGGTAATGTTTGGAACAGCCTATAACACTGGGGGGTAATATTGCAGAATACAGAGAACCATAGGGGATTAGAAGAAAGGGTAATATAGTCATTTTACATAAGGGGTAATATTGCAGAGTAGAACTGATCATAAGGGGCAAGAAGGAAGGGTAATATAGTCATTTTACATACCAACTAACAGAACTATTAAGTTCTTTAACGGTAGGGGTAATCTTGCGACATAACAACATATGTTGGGGGGGGGGGGGTAAATTGCAATTATTTCCAGGGAGGGGGTCAGAGTGCCAATTGGGTTAAACCCCATGGGGTAAAATTACAGTTTACTCTAGTTTATAATAACTAAGTTGAAATATTAAAACCAAGAAAAAATAGACGTAAAATATCAAACCAAACACGTGCATTATAGCATGTTAACTCACAATATTTAGATCGAAACATAAAATATTATCGTAGTTTAGAATAACTAAGTTTGAAGCATTAAAAACATTATTCAAGTGGGTAGTAGGAGTAGTAGTGGTGGTGGTGGTGGTTAGATAAATTTATAAACTACAGAGTTTAACAAAATTAAAAGTGAACTATAAGGGTTGTTTTGTACTTTTATTATTACTAGTAGTGATATCCGTGTGCAAACACGAGTGGTTTTTAGAAATTCATGCATATTATATTTAAGTATGTTGCTAGGAAAATAGAATTAGAAGACTATATTATTAGAAGGGGAATTGGTCTGTAATAATCTCACCTAGACCTTATTGACCATTAATAATCCCACCTCAGATTATTCCCTCTACCAGTCCAACCTTTCACCTATTTTTCCTACAATGGTCCCCTGTTAAGAACACTTAACGAAGTTAAGCTTTTTTCCAAATTACAAACAAATTTTTTAGGGCTTTTGATCAGAACGATGATACGAGTCCATTGATGTAAAACTTACTTCGAAATGGTGCTCCAAGTGACTTGATTTTTGTTAATTGGAAATTTAAACATCCGAATTGAAGCGCCGTTTTCATCATTTGGAGCACCGTTTCAAGGCGAGTTTTACATCAATGGACTCGTATCGTCGTTCTAATTAAAAGCCCTAAAAAATCTATTTATAATTTGGAAGAAAGCTTAACTCCGTTAAGTTTTTTTAACGGGGGACCATTGTAGGAAAAATATGTGAAAGGTAGGACTGGTGGAGGGAATATTCTGAGGTGGGATTATTGATGGCCAATAAGGTCTAGGTGGGATTATTACAGGCCAATTTCCCTTATTAGAAATACAATTACTTTTTTTGGGGACTATAGTGTAATCTAACTGCTTGATTATAGCAGACATAATATTACAAATGACAGGTGCATCAGTTATTAATTTGTATGTTGACTAGTCTAAGAACCCGCGAGTTTCACGGGTGGCTTTACACTAACTAAACACATAAAAACATTCTAAACGTAGCATATAAACCATAAGTATATGCTTATAACTGTTCGAAAATGGTACCACACAAAATACATGGTAGAGGCATAATAATCGCCAATTTTGTCCAAACATTGTACGATGACAAAAAACTTTAAACATGACTACTACCGGTATAATTGTTAACCACATATATTATCGACAAAACATACATTCCCTAAACGTTGGGGTTAGCAATCAACAACCTGTTGAGATTCCTATCATAACAAAGCACGAACTGACCTCCATTCTCCAAACCAGCTTGCAGCATAAAGTTTTCCCATCCTCTTAACGCATACCTAATCCTGCCATGTGCAGTTTCTTCCCGCATCTCCAAAGTCATTGAAAAGCCATCTTCAGGTTGAAGTGTCATTTCATCAAGGGCAGATAAATCCACATTTGTGGCAAAGGCCTTTGGGAACCGCTGCATTACAAATCCGTAAAAGAAGCCAGTTAAATTATTAATATGAATAAAAACTTTAAAACATTCAGTAATATTAAATTAAGGAAATTAGATAATGAGAAACTTACAAAACGAAAAGTGAGATGCCATGTAAGTTCGTACTCATCAGGTTGACCAACAACTGGTGGAACATCTAAAACCTCTTGTTCCAAGACAGGTTCGACTTCTACAACTGGGGCATCAGACGGAACATTTACCACATCATCTTGAAAAACATCTTCATTTGCTACTTTATCATTGTCCAAGTGCTCGCCTTGAAAGGCCACATCAACATTACCATCGCTGACATCCTGTTGTTTGTAATCCATATCCTGTTGAGACCCATCTACTAAGTAATCTTCAATGAGATCCATTTCTTCGGTTTGTTCATGTTCGTTAACACCAACAGTAAATGAATACGAAAAAATCACAAGTCATTAAAGATTTATTTATACACCACATTTGTTGCTTTATCTGTAGTTTTGCCGTCCTTGTCTAATATTAGTAATGGTTCAAGTACATGTTTGCTACACAGGTTACACAATGTCAAGTATATAAATTATAAGTCTATAAATAACCGTTTGAAATGAAAAAAAAACGTTTCATCTAAGGGGGTATTTGAGGTGACATGACCTAGGTTTAAAAAAAACACGTCTAGGCGTGAGACCCGCTTAGACAACGGGTGGAGCGCCTATGACTGCTAGAAGCGCATAAGAGGAGCGGGGAACAATTGCATTAGGAGCGCGCATCAGACGTGCCCTTATGCACGGGCAAATTTTGTGCATCGGGAGGTTTTACATAAAGATTATTTTTATATTAAATTGGATATAGAGGGTACTTGTATCTAAATGAGTGGCAGTTTAGCAAAAATGGTTCTATAACTCATAACTGGGCTTTAGCTCCACATAAATCAAATTTAATTCATGAAATATAAGGATTATTTATCATAGTTGTTTATACTTGAGAAAACATAGATACGCATTTGAGCACAATTACAGTTTCACATAATTTTGTACCAATTTCAAAAAACTTGTGATATTAGACGCAACATATACGTGCACACAGCCTGCTATATGATTTATTACTTGCTATATGATGTATTAATGACCCGTTATGATATGCATGCTGCAATGTGACCTATAGATATTAGAAAAATATATATAATTTATAGCTCTAAAAATATTCGAAATATAAATAAAATTACATATTAAATAAGGATAAACTTAAATTACAATTATAATTCGCAAACATGAAATGCGTCCCACAAACCTTGATTCATATGAAGAGATACAATAAAAACTTTATCAGAATGATATAACCCTCTGCAATTATATTACCTAAATGAACATCAATATGAACCGGAACCCATTTGCAACCTGAATCCAAAGTGTATTGAATCGCAAGACCCGCGTTGTATAGGAAGGAATAACATCAACTTGTGAATCACCGCAAATTTTTAGATGTGTATACCTTCACAAAAACGATATAATTAAAAATGTATATATACTTTTTTACCACTGAAGTACATGCATATATTACGTATACTATAATAAAAAATGAAATTACCATCACCATTTAAAAGAACAATTAAAAAATGTTTTATATTAAATGTGATCATTCTAGGTTATAGACCTGTGTATTACCCGGGTTAAATTGTGGAAACAATATAATTCATAAATCTGAATAATGCAAATTGCTTCAACAATGATTATAGTACATCTTGGCTTAAAGGAACATGATCGCTTGCTAAATAACCCTGCAGATCAACCTACATTTTAACAACATAAAAAGTCAACTTTTATCTAACAAATGAACAAAGTGGCAAATCAGTTCATTAAAAAGGTCGGATGTTGCAAAGAAACAATATTTATTAACATATATTTGACACGCGAATTATTATTTAAAAATGAAGAAAAAGAAGTGATTGAGACCAATATAAACCCCCATTTTGACCCATTAAGTACCTAATGAATTAAAAAAAAAACAAATTACCAATAATGAAATTAAAAAAAAAAAACTAATGAATTTTTACTTATCCAACATGATGGAACATCTTCTCCAATATGACTAAAATTCCAACAATGACTGCCCAAACCATAGCCACTAAAAAGGTGGCGGTTTCGCCTAACCCTATTCCTCATCCCACCATTTCAACCTTTAAATGTTATAAACGACCACCACAACCAATCAACGGATTATAAGATGATGTTATAAATTATATGAGCATAACTGGCTAAAAGTTGTTTAGTGTCTAATTCATTGCACATAACCTCATCTATCATTTTTTTTTACAGATTTAAGCTTGGATCAACTGGTTTCTTTGTTTGTATCAATTAGTGATTCAGTGTGGGTCAATTCAGTCTCATGTGGCTTACTTTTTCAGTTAAGGATTGTGTAGTAGCACCACCACAGCACATAGCCGCACACCTCACTCCTTTGTTTCAGTTCTGAGCTCTGTCGTAAAACGCCAAATACCGCCATCGTGTGTTCAGCTATACAACCTTATCAGGTGAGTATACATATACAGTTATACCATGAGGATGCCTGAAGATACACTGCGTACATTAAAACGACACAAATATTACTTAGATTCCTAATTCGTTTATGCGTTTTGTGATTATCTAAATGACTAAATCATGTATATATTGAGTTACCGAAATGTAAAACTGGAAATCCCTACCACCGACTTTAATAGCAACATTAATAAGTTGGTTTACAACAACTTTCTTGAGCGATGATTCGTCATTAACCAATACATCTTCATAACCATCAATAGTAACAACCTTCGCATTTTTCTGCACAAAGCAAACACACATCAGACACAAACCATAAAACCAAACCGATAAATTTCAACTAACACAATCAAAACCTTGTTATCATCACATCTACCATCTCTACCAGTGTAAGGCTAGTCAACATGTTCCATTTTCTTATAGATGTGTTTTTTTAATTGACCCATTTGAGATAAACACACAACCCAGGTCGACCAATTTATAAGTAGATGTGTAAACTGGCAAAACCATGATTGTGAGTAAAGGGTTGTTTTTTGTTTGCTACAGTGATATGAGATGTCATATAGATGGTTTCATAGTTATGGTGGGGCACAAACATGTTCTTCATTAAGGCCTATTGATAGCAAGAGTAGCTAATCTTATTGACGTTGCAAATACTACTACTGAGACGTTGAAAAAAAAGTAAATTATCTGTTATGTTTAACCAGATAATTGTATAAACAGCAATTTTTAGCCAAACTTTACCAGTTGTCTTCGTACTTTCTTTTGCCATTTATGAACTTATGCTTGGGTTTACATTGGCTTCTTTTGACATATCTAGTCGTTCAAACACTTGCGCCTACTAAGCTTTAGGGGCAGAAAACTTTATTAACCGAATTGCGCCAACACTCAAAAGGGTAGAAGATGTCATAGTATAGTTGTTTTGCAAAGATTGGTCCTTCGCAACACTTGTGACCGTTCAATTCGAAGGTGATAGCATATTAAGGAACATATTGTCACGGCCCCCGTCCCGGTTTTACTAGGTCCAGGAGCCGCGGGACAGAAACCCGTGGTATTTATTATTTGAGTGGACAGCGGAAATTTAACAGGATCTTTGAAAACTTGAAAATGCCCGATTATTTTATTTCATAATTTGGGTCAACCCCGTAATTTACAATAGAGGAATTTCACGAGGAAATTCCCTGTTTTACAAACATGTTTATTTATTTAACTGAGCCACCACTTCAAGCTTTATTAGTGCTCCGTAGCACTTTTCCTTGATTCACAGTAGGTCACCTGAAACATGTTTAAAAAATATTTTATCAGCGGGGAAATACTGGCGAGTCACTCAAATTTGATAAAACGACACATAGTTATAAATTACAGCATAAGAGCGATTACAATGGCTACTATCTTATTTTTATCTGGCGCCGTGTCACCTCCTGGTGACGATGGTCATACCACTATTGGGTCCTTTCACCTAAGTAGTGATGATTATCACTGTTAGGTTGATGAACCTAACCGTGAGAAATTAGTAATGTGCACAACACCCTACTAGCCAGTGATTCAAGATAACCACGATTTAATCCCTGTAATAATTGGAGTATTGTAAAACATAGTTGATAAAAACAGAATGACTCACGTTGCAAGTTTAACGGGCAGAGTTTTAGCCTACTGATAAGCCTTGTAACCTAATTTAAATAACAATGCACACGAACTAGGTCAGTAACTTAATACAACATTTACGATAACTCACGAGATTAAAACCCTCACGACAAATGACAAAGTATAGCCCTGATTCGGGCAGCACTTAAACATCCATCGGATTGGTTTCAATCGATCGGACATTGAATCGTAGCAGTGATCAAGTTAATACCCTGTATCGTAGTAGCGTCTCTCTAATGGAAATTACGATTTTGAGCAGTATACTTTCGTTTTTGATCAAAATGTTCGACACAGATGAACTGCTCATGCCCTAGTAATTTATAGCTGAAAAATGGGTTTTACGCGGCCTGCGTAAACCCTTACAAGAACTTACGCGGCCCGCGAGGGCCACCTAGTCTATGACTAGGGCTAGCGTGTCACACCTAGGTCTGCCACGTGTGCGACACATGGCCTCGAACGCTTATCCGGTCAACAGAGCTTTGACGCGGCCCGCGAAAGCCTAAGCTTACTCTTACGCGGCCCGCGTGAAACCCAAAAATCTTGATTTCTTTGTTTTTCATGCACATTAGGGTTTCAGGGGTCCGGGTTTTCACTTACGGGTCATTTTGGGACATTTTTGCAGGTCCTTACATCCTCCCCACCTTATTTAAAATATCGTCCTCGAGATTTATTGAAATAAGTGAGGGTACTTTCGCTTCATTTCCGATTCCAGCTCCCAGGTGTATTCGGGTCCTCTTTTTGAATCCCACTTGACCTTGACCAGTATTAGTCTTTTGTGCTTGAGAAACTTAATCTTTCTGTCTTCTATTTGCAGTGGCTTCTCAACAAATTTTAACTTTTCATTTACCTCTACATCTTGAAGAGGTACTACCAGGGATTCGTCAGATAGACATTTCTTGAGGTTGGATACATGAAATACGTCATGTACTCCAGCTAACTCATCTGGTAGTTGTAAGCGATATGCAACTGGTCCTATGCGTTGGATTACTGGAAAGGGTCCTATGTATCTTGGACTCAACTTTCCTTTCTTACCGAACCGAACTACTCCTTTCCAAGGAGAAACTTTCAAGAGTACCTTGTCTCCAACTTGAAATTCTAGTGGCCTGCGTCGATTATCGGCATAACTCTTCTGGCGATCTCGAGCCGTTTTCAGTCTTTCCTTGATTTGAGTGATCTTGTCGGTGGTCTCTTACACGATTTCAGGACCTGATAATTGACTTTCTCCTATTTCTGCCCAGCAAACTGGAGTTCTGCATTTTCGTCCATACAGTGCTTCGAATGGAGCAGCTTCGATGCTTGCATGATAACTATTATTATAGGAGAATTCGATTAAGGGTAGGTGGTCATCCCAGTTTCCACCAAAATCTATCACACATGCCCTAAGCATGTCCTCCAGGGTTTGGATAGTCCTTTCACTTTGTCCGTCTATTTGAGGATGGTATGCAGTACTTAAATTTAGTCGGGTTCCCATTGCTTCCTAGAAACTTGTCCAGAAATGGGAAGTGAAACGACTATCCCTGTCCGATACAATAGAGAGTGGAACTCCATGTAAGGATACTACCTCGTCTACATATAACTTGGCTAACCTTTCCTTGCTAAAGGTTTCTTTCATGGGTAGGAAATGAGCTGATTTGGTTAATCGATCCAAAATTACCCAAATCGCGTCATTACCCTTTCTGGTTTTGGGCAACTTAGTAACAAAGTCCATGGTTATGAGTTCCCATTTCCATACCGGCATTTCTAATTGTTGTAGTAGACCTGAGGGTTTCTGGTGTTCTGCCTTAACTTGTGAACAAGTAAGACACTTAGAAACATATCTAGCTATATCCTTTTTCATTCCTATCCACCAGAAGTTATTCCTTAAATCTTGGTATATTTTATTGTTACCAGGATGCATGGTATACCCATATTTATGGGCTTCCTCTAAAATCTTATTTCTTAATTTTCCTTGCTTAGGTACCCAAATTCTTTTCTTATGGAATCTCCATATTCCATCACTTCCTTGCTCTAATTCCTTTATTCGTCCCTTCATTCCTTCAGCATCATCCTTGATTGCTGTTTCTTGAATGTTTTTTAGTTGTTCCATTAAATCTAATTGCAAGCTTAACCTAAGAGCACGAACTCGTCGTTGTTTCTCATGATACTTACGACTTAGGGCATCAGCAACTACGTTTGCTTTTCCTTCGTGATATTGAATATCACAGTCGTAATCGCTTAAAATTTCCATCCATCTTCTTTGCCTCATGTTTAATTCTTTTTGCCCAAATATGTATCTTAAGCTCTTATGATCTGTATAGACAGTAAACTTACTTCCATACAAATAGTGTCTCCAAATCTTAAGGGCAAAAATTATGGCTCCTAACTCTAAGTCATGCGTCGTATAGTTTTAGTAGTGCTTTTTCAATTGCCTTGAGGCATACGCAATTACCTTCTTGCGTTGCATTAGCACACATCCTAATCCTAGCTTAGAAGCATCACAGTAAACTTCAAAATTTTCTGTCCCTTCTAGTAAGGCAAGAATTGGGGCGTTCGTTAATCTTTGCTTTAAAACCTTAAAAGCTTCCTCTTGTCTAGGTCCCCATTCAAACTTAACTGCCTTACAGGTTAGCTTAGTTAATGGCACAACTATTTTAGAAAAATCCTTAATGAATCGTCTATAGTATCCAGCTAACCCTAGAATTCCATAGCTGATTGCGGGACCTTCCATTTGGTGATCGCTTCTATTTTGGAGGGATCTACATGAATACCTTCGTGATTCACCATGTGTCCTAAAAATTGTACCTCTTGTAGCCAAAATTCACACTTCGAGAATTTAGCGTAAAGCTTCTCCTTTCTTAACAAGGTTAAGAGTGCATGCAAGTGTTCACAATGCTCGTCTTGACTTGTGGAATAAATAAGTATATCGTCGATGAAGACAATTACAAATTTATCCAAATACGGTTTACAGATTCTATTCATCATGTCCATAAAGGCTGCAGGAGCATTTGTTATCCGAAGGGCATGACTGTAAACTCGTAATGACCATACCTAGTTCTGAAAGCAGTTTTAGGTATGTCTTCTTCTTGTACCTTTAACTGATGGTATCCGGAGCGTAAATCTATCTTAGAAAAATATCTAGCTCCTTGAAGTTGATCGAAAATATCATTGATCCTAGGTAATGGGTATCGATTCTTAAATGTAACCTTATTCAATTCCCTATAATCGATACACATTCTCATTGACCCATCTTTCTTTTTCACAAACAACAATGGAGCTCCCCACGGGGATGAACTGGGTTGTATAAATCCTTTGCTTAATAATTCATCTAACTGCTTTTTCAATTCTAGCATTTCGGTGGGTGCTAACCGATAAGGTACCTTGGCTATCGGTGTAGTTTCAGGCAATGTTGTAGAAGGCGCTAGGCGCTAGTCGGGCGGTGAGGTACAGCCTAGGGATTAATCGGGATTAATAGGGATTAATCGGGATTAATCGGAATGGGATTTTTATATGTATTTTTTCAAAATTATATATATATACCCAATAATATAAAAATAATACTTCAAAATTCACATAAATACTTCAAAATTTACATAAAAATTCAAAAATTAACCAACTTTTGACCAACTAGGACCGATTAATCCCGACCAGGACCGATTAATCCCGCCCAGGACCGATTAATCCCGCCCAGGACTGATTTTTACCAAAAAAACCATGGTCCGATTAGTCCGATTAGTCCGACTTTTGACCGACTAGGACCGACTTTTGACCGACTAGGACCGATTTTGACCTGGACCGATTAATTGACCGATTTGCTTAAAATTAGGCGATTAGCTACCGCCTAGCGCCTAGGCGGCGATTAATCGGCCGCCTAGGCCGATTTCTGCAACAGTGGTTTCAGGAATTAGATGAATTCTAAATTCTACTTCCCTATCGGGTGGTAATCCAGGTAGTTCTTCTGGGAATACTTCCGGGTATTCTGATATTACTGGAATTTCTTTAAGTTCCTTACCTTTAGTGTTAATGATTACCGAAATCATATACACTATTCCTTGTTTTCTTGAATAACTGACCAATTTCATTACTGAAACGAATTTCAGTGGCTTACGTGGCTTATCTCCTGTAATCACTACTAATTCTCCTGTGGGTGTATGAATTTCTATGGAATTTTTATCACAGAGAATTCGAGCATGGTTGGCTACTAACCAATCCATTCCTAACACAATATCGATTTCGGCTAAATTCATAGGTAACAGGTTTGGAGAAAATTTATGACCTAGGAGTTCTATCTTTCCTTCTCGTAAAACCTTATCTATGTTAACAGAATTCCCATCTGCCGTTTCTACCGTAAAAATTTGTCTAAGGTTGGTTAAGGGTAGGTTAAGAGCTTGGCAAAATGAAGTATTTATAAAACTTTGGCTTACACCAGAGTCAAATAATACTTTTGCATAAACGTCATGAACTAGGAACGTACCAGCTATCACGTCTGGAATGAGTTCCGCTTCTTGGGTAGTCAACTGGAATGCTCTTGCATTCTTCTTGGTAGCTCCGTCTGTAGGTTTAGCTTTGTTGTCAGCTGGTTTGACCAGTTTAGGGCAGTCTGGCCTAAAATGTCCAGCTTCTCCACAGTTGTAGCAGATTGTTGATTTCTTCCTCCTGCAATCTTCCTCTTGATGCCCTGGAATCTTATAGAAATTGCAATACCCTTTGCATCTACCAAAATGCTTTCTTTAAAAAGTATTGCAAAATGGAGGAGTGGAAGATCGCCCAATTCCCTTTTCTTGAAATTACTACTGTTACCCATACGGAATCTTTGGGTAATCTTTTGGGCCACTTCCTTTTTCCGGTTTTCTTCTCTTGTGCGTACCAGCCCGTCAGTTAGGGTGTTAGCTAATTCCACAGAATCGTCAATAGTGCGAGGTCTCGTAGCTTTAACGATATCACGGATTTCGCCAATCAAACCCCAAATATAGCGGGAAATAAGTACCGGTTCTGGCGAAGCCAGGGTTGGTACAACTCTAGCATACTCGAAGAATGTCGAAGTATACCCTCGACAGTCTACATCCACCATCCGGTGGTTTAAGAATTTATTTGCCATTTGCTCTTTCTCATATTCGGGACAGAATTTTCTTTCCACCAGACTTTTAAATTCTTCCCAATTCATGGCATAAGCCATATCGCTTCCCTTGGCTTGTAGTACCGTATTCCACCATTCTAGCGCCCCCTCTTTAAAAAGATGCGACGCATACATGACCTTGTCTTCCTCGGCACATTTACTTATTTTAATTACTGCTTCAGTTTTCTCTAACCAACGCAGTGCAGCAGTCGCCCCCTCGTTGCCTGCAAATTCAACTGGTTTACAGGCAAGAAATTCCTTATAAGTGCAACCAGCCGTTGTAGCTTTCATTTTCTTAAGGAATGGGGCTTGCATCCCATCATTATCATTATTATTAGTGTTGCCGCCTCCATTTACACTATTACTGAAATTGTCGCCGTGAGTACGTTTGCTGGGAATAATTGGTTGAGGTTCAACTGGATTTCGGGCAGCAGCAAGGATTGCTGGAATAGCATTGGCTATTCCCTGAGCAACAATATTCTCTATATCTTGTCTATTCAGAAATTGGTCTCCATTGTTTTGCTCAAATTGATTAACTTCATTAACTGGTTCATTACCAGCGTGTTCCATCTGGTAATTAATTTATATAAGTGATTAGCACAAATAAATAATAACCAAACATAATAAAACAATCGCACATAATCACATCAATACGCATAGCCAAAATTGTCGATTTTTCGATTTCCATATTTTATATATTTTAATATGCGTCTGTACACACTAGTTATGTTACACAAGTTTTATTTTTAGTTATTTTACATAATTATATTTTTATTATTATATTATTATTAAACACACATTCCTACAACCACATACGATCCCGTCAGCTGGCACTTCAGAAACGACGTTCCCTCTCGTCGTATTTCCAGGATATCCTCTCCCCTACTTCCCGGATTCTATTTCCTGCGTCCACTAGCTCCTCGCCATAGTGGCGGAGTTCAGCCAAGTTTTCTGAGCTCATAGGTGGGTGTAGTGGAGACTCAGGGTCAAACTAAGGGAAAAGGGTATTAGGGTTATTCAGGAGATTCTGAAACTGCCAGTCAGTGGTCCACCATTCTTCCAGCTCTCCTAGAGGTCGGGGGTTAACAAGGGGATCTGGAATAGCCGGTTCCAGATTGACTAGAAGTTGGGCTTCAGCTGGGTAATTGAAGAGAGTCTCATCGGCAGGTCCGATGAGGTCGCTATTTGCCAGTTGGCGGTCCAGCTCCTCCCAGGGTGGCATCTCCTGGGCTTGCCTTGAACTTTCTCCGATCTCTATTCCTTTGCCTTTATCTATGGGATCCTCAGTCTTTATAACTTTCTGTGTTGCTGGCCTCTTCCTACGCACACGCCTCCTGTAACAACTCTCGGTAAAACCAACACCCTCATAATATGTCTGACACTCTTATATATTTTGGAATATCCTAATATGTCTTATATTACACCCCGTATGCGAAAACCGAGCCCATATTATGTTATAACATATAAAAGAAAATAAAATCTGAAAACATAAGCTGAGGCGGGCCGCGAAGGACCTCACCTCAAGCTTACGCGGGCCGTATCAAGACCAGACTTGACTCCGCTGACTTCTTTAGTTCATGCGGGCCACATAAGGATTATGATTAGTTAATGCGGGCCGCGCGGACTCATGAAACGCGGATGCACCAGATGCCGACACGTGTCGACATCGTGGCCGACCTACTCAACGACTCAACTAAGCTATAGTTTGACCGCGTGTTGACGCGGGCCGCGTAAGGCTTAGCCTTACCTTACGCGGGCCGCGTGAGGACCAGATTACACGACTATATAAGAAGGCCATCAGACTTCGTTTTCCGTTGCTCACTTTTCATTTCTCAATCTCAATATCTGAATTAGAGGCATTATAGTCGGGTCTATACCCCTAATTAGCGAAGTTGTGCTCCGTTGTAAGTATTATAACCCCAGTTTCATAATATTTACGCTGCCCGATTGATTTAGGGTTCCGTAACAACTGTCGTGGTTCTGCCCGACGTAGTTGTTGGAATGCCGTCTCGGGGAGAGTATTATTAATAATTTCAAAGGGTTATGGTACTAACCAATGTACATTTGTATAAATTATAGATTATATCCAGGAAACCCTCAAGTGAAACCTAAGATAGCAATGTGAGTTTATCCTCTTTTTGTTAATGTTTTTGGTAGTGTTTTACCAAACCTTAAATGTTTTACTATGAAATTAAGCGGTGATTGAGTCTTTGTAGTTCTTCAATTACTGCCGGTATTATGGGGTTTTGTATACAAAATTTACTACGAGTAGTAGTAAGTCTGAATGACAGTGCATTACCATTGGACGACGAGTTAGCCAATGGGTAATTTGACCATAGCCATAAATCCGGCCGAGTGGCAAATACTGAAAGAGTAATTGTGTAGAAATAAACAATGTGATCGCTCTCAATACTGTTTTAATTGATAAAATGTTTCTTGATTAAACTGGGATTCACTCACCAGTATTTCCGACTGACAAATGTTTTTAAAACACGTTACAGGTAACACAATGTGAACAACCAATTAGTGAAAAGCCAGCTGAAGAGCACTGAAGGCTTGGGAAAATGTGGCTATAAAAGTTACCTAATAAACGATGTTTTAAATTCAATAAAATAGGGTTTGTCCCTATAATGTATTGTAATAAGAAACTTGGGTTTTGCCCATGTTATTATTAATATATAAGAAGGTGGTTTTACTCTGATAAACATTTCCTAACTACGATCCTGATGTAAATTCCGCTGCGAGACTAAATAAAACTGATACCACCAAACTCTGAGCTCACGTCCGCCCGTTCCCGGGGAACAGGGATCGGGGGTTGTGACAGAAGGTGGTATCAGAGCCTAGCCACTGGTCTGAGCCAAAGAAGTGTTCTGCTGACACTTAAATTCTAAATTTTGTGTTAGGAAATAATTACGGAAATACGTGCATAACTGTAATTATGTGTTATGTGTTATTTGACTATCTGTTAGTTTTCAGTATGAGTGATCAAGGGCCATCAGACGTGAATCGTCAGTTAGCTGATTCACCTAAGAGTGAAGGTACATCATCACAGCCTGCCCTCTCGGGGTATGTTGCTGATCAGGAAGACGGGATATTTGCTTTTAGAGCTAAATCTGAAGAACCATTTCCTACTAAGAAACGAGGATGGTTCAGTAAAGAAGCTTTTGCTCGTAGAAAAAGAATGAGGAAATTGCAACAGCAAAGGGCTTTAGCAGCTATTAAGAGAGAGACAGATGCCCAAACTCAAGAAATACTTAATAGAAGCCTAGCAAATTTCCATATCTTAGCTACGACTGCTGCTGACCCAAGTCTGGAACAATTAGTAGCCCCACAACCACAAAACCCAGAACAACCCATGGAAATAGAAAATCAGGAAAACCAAGAAGAGATGTACAATTTTAACCCAGAAGAAATCCCTAGAGTGCCTGCACCAAATCCCCTAGACCCGAATTATGACCCCTGGTGGGATGACAATAGAGACTTTGTGCAACGTTACCCTATTCAGGATTATCCACCCATACAGAACATAGAAGCTTACTCAGGAAAATGCACCCCAGATTCCAAACCCAGTCCGAGAACCTGCACCCCCAATGAGTGCAGAAAACGTTCAAGAACTTAGGACTTTCGGGGAGGAAATTTTAGAAAGCACTGAAAGGATGCGTCAGGTGGGAGAGCGTCTCGTATGGAAATACGATGAGCGCAATATGGATTTTTGGATAAATCCATATCCTTGAATGTTAGAATGGAGGAAGTGGTAGTAATAATAATAAAAAAATAAAAATAAAATAAAAATATGTGTGTACGGATGCATATTACTATTTTATTTCTGTTGGTATTGTAATCTTTATTTCTGTACTAGTGTGTAATAGACGCATAAGTATATGAAAAGAGTAAGTAGCAATGATCTACGTTTTTGGTTAGATTGTGTGTCATGTGATCAATTATATTATTTACTATCTTGTGATATTAATATGGGATAAATGTTTAAAATTCAGATGGCCGACGAAGGAAATCAAGAAAATCTGAATAACAATAACCAGAGTAACATTAACGTGGTTAATGATAATCCGAGTGCCAATAACAATGGAAATCAAGTGGACAATAGTGCTATCTAACACATAGTAGCACAAGGAATTATAGATGCAATGCCATTTATACTTCAAACTGTTAAGGATGCTGATAATAAAAGTAGGCATAGCAGTAAGCGACCACTTGAACCAGAAAACAGCGTGAACAATGGACCTGTACTTCAATTGCCTATTCCTAAAAGAAGAAGAACCATGCCTAACGGTTGTTCTTATAAAGAATTCTGGTCCTGTAAACCAATGGAATTCTCGGGCAATGAAGGGGCCATTGCAACCTTACGCTGGATAGAAAAGACTGAGGCAGTCTTAAGGATAAGTAAGTGTGCTGAAGAAGATAAGATATTGTTTGCTTCTAATCTGTTTAAAAATGCAGCACTAGAATGGTGGAACACTATCCTCCAGACAAGAGGAAGTGATCAAACCTATAATATGGAATGAGAAGAATTTAAAAACAAGGTAGAAAGGAAATTCTGCCCACCTAATGAGAAAGAACAGATAGCAAACAAATTTCTAAACCTTAGGATGACTGGTGTAGATAGCAAAGGGTACACAAAGCTATTTTTCGAATATGCTAGGATAGTGCCAACTCTTGCTTCACCAGAACCAGTGTTAATTTCCCGTTATATTTGGGGATTAATTGGAGAAATTCGACACGTAGTCAAGGCAGCTAGATCTCAAACCATAGAAGAAACTGTAGAATTAGCCAATACCTTGACTGATGAGCTAGTCTGTACCAGAGAAGAGGATCAAAGGAGGAACCTAACCCAGAAATTGACTCAAGAATTTCGTTCTGGAAATTCTAATCGTGGGAGAAATGTAGGATCTACCTCTGCACCCTACTGTAGGTATTGCAAAAGAAAGCATTCAGGAAGATGCTCCATATATTGTAACTTTTGCAAAATGTCGGGACACAAGGAAGAAAACTGCAGGAAGAAAGCTAACAGCAGGGTATGTTACAATTGCGGAGAACAAGGTCATATAAAACTGAACTGCCCAAAGTTAGCTCCAGCCACAGACAACAAGAATACCAAAAATGCTAGAGCATTTGTTCTGACTGCAGATGAAGCCAGAATGATTCCAGATGTCATAACTGGTACGTATTTAGTTAATGATGTCTTTGCTAAAGTATTATTTGACTCTGGTGCAAACCAAAGTTTTATTAATACATCGTTTTGCAAATTTCTAAATCAGTCATTAACTAAACTACCACAAGAATGTGTAGTAGAGACAGCTAACGGAGAAACTATTAGAATTTCTGAAATCTTGCAGGGAGCAAGCATAGAAATTTTAAATCAGAAATTTATTACAAACCTGTATCCCATGAATCTAGTAGGATTTGATGTTGTTTTAGGAATGGATTGGTTAATAGCCAATAAAGCCAATATTTTATGTGATCAAAAGTTAATCCAAGTAAATTCACCAAAACGTAAAACGATCACAATTAAAGGAGATAAGCCCTTTAGATCTACTAAATTCATTTCTGCAATGAAAACTGCAAGTTGTATGAGAAAAGGTTCTATAGTGTATTTGATTTCTATAATCACTAACACTAAAGGGAAAGAACTAAACGATATTTCAGTAGTATCTCAGTTTTCAGATGTCTTTCCAGAAGAATTACCCAGACTACCTCCAGACAGAGAAGTTGAATTCAGAATTCACCTATTACCAGGAACATCACCAATTGCCAAAGCACCTTATCGTTTGGCTCCTGCAGAAATGCAAGAATTGAAGAAACAACTAGATGAATTGTTAGAAAAAGGATTTATACAACCAAGTTCGTCGCCATGGGGAGCGCCGGTACTGTTTGTTAAAAAGAAGGACGGATCAATGCGTATGTGCATTGATTACCGTGAATTAAACAAGGTCACGATTAAGAATCGGTACCCATTACCGAGAATCGATGATTTGTTTGATCAATTGCAAGGAGCTCGATTTTTCTCTAAAATCGATTTAAGGTCAGGATATCATCAATTAAAGGTACAGGAAGAGGACATTCCTAAAACCGCATTTAGAACAAGGTATGGCCATTATGAATTTACTGTCATGCCATTTGGTTTAACCAATGCCCCAGCTGCATTTATGGACATGATGAACCGAATATGTAAGCCATATTTGGATAAATTCATAATTGTATTCATAGATGATATTCTAATTTATTCTAAGAATAAAGAGGATCATGCAAAACATTTGCACGTACTTTTAAGTTTGTTAAGAAAGGAAAAGCTTTATGCTAAGTTTTCAAAGTGCGAATTTTGGTTAGAACAGGTACAATTTCTTGGACACCTAGTTAATCATGAAGGAATTCATGTAGATCCAACAAAGATTGAAGCAATTACCAAATGGAAAATCCCTGAATCACCAACTGAGGTTAGAAGTTTCTTAGGATTGGCCGGTTATTATAGAAGATTTATTAAAGATTTTTCTAGAATAGCCATTCCTTTAACTAAGTTAACCTGTAAATCTGTTAAGTTTGAATGGGGAGTAAAACAAGAAGAAGCCTTTAGAATTCTTAAGCAAAGATTGACCCATACGCCTATATTAGCATTACCAGAAGGAACTGAAGACTTTGTAGTCTATTGTGATGCTTCTAAATTAGGTTATGGATGTGTATTGATGCAACGCCAGAAAGTTATAACTTATGCATCTAGACAACTTAAGAATCATGAAGAAAATTATTCAACCCATGATTTAGAATTAGGAGCTATAATTTTTGCTCTTAAGATTTGGAGACATTACCTTTATGGTAGTAAGTTTACTATATTTACTGATCATAAGAGTTTAAGGTATGTTTTCAGACAAAAAGAGTTAAATATGAGACAAAGACGCTGGATGGAATTTCTTAGTGATTATGACTGTGATATCCAGTATCATGAAGGAAAAGCAAATGTAGTGGCAGATGCTTTAAGCCGAAAGTATCATGAAAAGCCAAAAAGGGTACGTTCTCTTAAATTAAATCTGCAAGTAGATTTAAATGATCAAATAAGAGAAGCACAAGAATCAGTAATCAAGGATGATTCTGAAAAATTAAAAGGTATGTTAAAAGAATTAAAACAAGGAACAGATGGGATATGGAGATTCCATGAAAAGAGAATGTGGATACCTAAATTAGGAAATCTACGTAATCGTATATTAGAAGAAGCCCATAAATCTAAGTATACGATGCATCCAGGAAGTGATAAAATGTACCAGGATTTAAGGAAAAATTTCTGGTGGATAGGAATGAAAAAGGACATAGCAACCTATGTTTCTAAATGTTTAACTTGTTCACAAGTTAAAGCTGAACATCAGAAACCCTCAGGTTTGTTTCAGCAATTAGAAATGCCAGTTTGGAAATGGGAATTAATAACAATGGATTTTGTTACTAAATTACCCAAAACTAGGAAAGGAAATGATACAATCTGGGTGATTGTAGATAGACTAACTAAGTCAGCTCATTTTCTACCAATGAAGGAAACAATTAGTATGGAACAATTAGCTAAGTTGTATGTAAATAAAATTGTTTCTTTACATGGCATTCCTTTATCAATTGTTTCTGATAGAGATAGTAGATTTACCTCTCGTTTTTGGTCAAGTTTCCAAAAGGCAATGGGAACCAAGTTAAGGTTAAGTACAGCTTATCATCCTCAAACAGATGGACAAAGTGAAAGGACAATTCAGACAATGGAAGATATGCTTAGAGCTTGTGTAATTGATTTTGGAGGTAATTGGGACGATCACTTACCTTTAATAGAATTTTCTTATAATAATAGTTATCACACAAGTATCAATGCTGCACCATTCGAAGCACTTTATGGAAGAAAGTGTCGAACCCCAGTCTGTTGGGCAGAAATTGGGGAACAACAATTATCTGGACCTGAGATAGTGCAAGAAACAACTGACAAGATTATTCAAGTCAAGGAACGACTGAAAGCTGCACGTGATCGACAAAAGAGTTATGCTGATAACCGATGAAAGCCATTGGAATTTCAAGAAGGAGATAGAGTATTGTTGAAAGTCTCTCCTTGGAAAGGAGTGTTAAGATTCATCAAACGAGGGAAGTTAAGTCCCAGGTATGTTGGACCTTTTAAGATTATCAGAAGAATAGGACCTGTAGCCTATCAGCTACAACTGCCAGAGGAAATGGCAGGAATACATGATGTGTTTCATGTATCTAATCTTAAAAAGTGTTTAGCTGATGAATCACTGATAGTGCCTCTTAAGGATATAGAGGTAAATGAACAACTCAAGTTTGTAGAAAGACCTCTACAAATTGAAGACAGGAAAGTTAAGAATCTCAAACATAAGAGACTAGTTCTAGTCAAAGTGAAGTGGGATTCCAAAAGAGGACCTGAATACACTTGGGAGCTCGAGTCAAAAATAAAAAGGAAATATCCGCATTTATTTCAGTAGATCTCGAGGACGAGCTCTAAAACAAGGTGGGGAGAATGTAACAACTCTCGGTAAAACCAACACCCTCATAATATGTCTGACACTCTTATATATTTTGGAATATCCTAATATGTCTTATATTACACCCCGTATGCGAAAACCGATCCCATATTATGTTATAACATATAAAAGAAAATAAAATCTGAAAACATAAGCTGAGGCGGGCCGCGAAGGACCTCACCTCAAGCTTACGCGGGCCGTATCAAGACCAGACTTGACTCCTCTGACTTCTTTAGTTCATGCGGGCCGCGTAAGGATTATGATTAGTTAATGCGGGCCGCGCGGACCCATGAAACGCGGATGCACCAGATGCCGACACGTGTCGACATCGTGGCGGACCTACTCAACGACTCAGCTAAGCTATAGTTTGACCGCGTGTTGACGCGGGCCGCGTAAGGCTTAGCCTTACCTTACGCGGGCCGCGTGAGGACCAGATTACACGACTATATAAGAAGGCCATCAGACTTCGTTTTCCGTCGCTCACTTTTCATTTCTCAATCTCAATATCTGAATTAGAGGCATTATAGTCGGGTACTATACCCCTAATTAGCGAAGTTCTGCTCCGTTGTAAGTATTATAACCCCAGTTTCATAATATTTACGCTGCCCGATTGATTTAGGGTTCCGTAACAACTGTCGTGGTTCTGCCCGACGTAGTTGTTGGAATGCCGTCTCGGGGAGAGTATTATTAATAATTTCAAAGGGTTATGGTACTAACCAATGTACATTTGTATAAATTATAGATTATATCCAGGAAACCCTCAAGTGAAACCTAAGATAGCAATGTGAGTTTATCCTCTTTTTGTTAATGTTTTTGGTAGTGTTTTACCAAACCTTAAATGTTTACTATGAAATTAAGCGGTGATTGAGTCTTTGTAGTTCTTCAATTACTGCCGGTATTATGGGGTTTTGTATACAAAATTTACTACGAGTAGTAGTAAGTCTGAATGACAGTGCATTACCATTGGACGACGAGTTAGCCAATGGGTAATTTGACCATAGCCATAGATCCGGTCGAGTGGCAAATAATGAATGAGTAATTGTGTAGAAATAAACAATGTGATCGCTCTCAATACTGTTTTAATTGATAAAATGTTTCTTGATTAAACTGGGATTCACTCACCAGTATTTCCGACTGACAAATGTTTTTAAAACACGTTACAGGTAACACAATGTGAACAGCCAATTAGTGAAAAGCCAGCTGAAGAGCACTGAAGGCTTGGGAAAATGTGGCTATAAAAGTTACCTAATAAACGATGTTTTAAATTCAATAAAATAGGGTTTGTCCCTATAATGTATTGTAATAAGAAACTTGGGTTTTGCCCATGTTATTATTAATATATAAGAAGGTGGTTTTACTCTGATAAACATTTCCTAACTACGATCCTGATGTAAATTCCGCTGCGAGACTAAATAAAACTGATACCACCAAACTCTGAGCTCACGTCCGCCCGTTCCCGGGGAACAGGGATCGGGGGTTGTGACACCTCCAGCCTACAAGTCTTCTTCTCTTCTTCGGTTTAGGTTTTTCCTGAGGTTGGGCTTGGAATACTATTGGCTCCTCAGTGTCAGCCTGGTAGCCAATGAAGGTACTGGTGGTATCCATATCTGAGCTATGGACAGAAAAGTTTTGAAGTGCTTCTGATAGTTCATTCATGCTGTTTGCATACATGAAGAAACATACAAAATTCTAAGTTAAAATTTGGTAAATTAAATTTTCACAAAATCACAGAATGGCAATCAGAAAAATTAAGTATTTCTAAATACTTAATTGGCTTAAATCAGTGGCTCCGATACCACTTTTTTCTGTCACGGCCCCCGTCCCGGTTTTACCCGGTCCAGGAGCCGCGGGACAGAAACCCGTGGTATTTATTACTTGAGTGGACAGCGGAAATTTAAGAGGATCTTTGAAAACTTGAAAATGCCCGATTATTTTATTTCATAATTTGGGTCAACCCCGTAATTTACAATAGAGGAATTTCACAAGGAAATTCCCTGTTTTACAAACATGTTTATTTATTTAACTGAGCCACCACTTCAAGCTTTATTAGTGCTCCGTAGCACTTTTCCTTGATTCACAGTAGGTTCCCTGAAACACGTTTTAAAAATATTTTATCAGCGGGGAAATACTGGCGAGTCACTCAAATTTGATAAAACGACACATAGTTATAAATTACAGCATAAGAGCGATTACAATGGCTACTATCTTATTTTTATCTGGCGCCGTGTCACCTCCTGGTGACGATGGTCATACCACTATTGGGTCCTTTCACCCAAGTAGTGATGATTATCACTGTTAGGTTGATGAACCTAACCATGAGAAATTAGTAATGTGCACAATACCCCACTAGCCAGTGATTCAAGATAACCACGACTTAATCCCTGTAATTATAACTTTTGAAAATAATTGGAGTATTTTAAAACATAGTTGATAAAAACAGAATGACTCACATTGCAAGTTTAACGGGCAGAGTTTTAGCCTACTGATAAGCCTTGTAACCTAATTTAAATAACAATGCACACGAACTAGGTCAGTAACTTAATACAACATTTACGATAACTATAGAGATTAAAACCCTCACGACGAATGACAAAGTATAGCCCTGATTCGGGCAGCACTTAAACATCCATCGGATTGGTTTCAATCGATCGGACATTGAATCGTAGCAGTGATCGAGTTAATACCGTGTATCGTAGCAGCGTCTCTCTAATGGAAATTACGATTTTGAGCAGTATACTTTCGTTTTTGATCAAAATTTTCGACACAGATGAACAGCTCATGCCCTAGCAATTTATAGCTGAAAAATGGGTTTTACGCGGCCCGCGTAAACCCTTACAAGAACTTACGCGGCCCGCGAGGGCCACCTAGTCTACGACTAGGGCTAGCGCTAGCGTGTCACACCTAGGTCTGCCACGTGTGCGACACGTGGCCTGGAACGCTTATCCGGTCAACAGAGCTTTGACGCGGCCCGCGTAAGCCTAAGCTTACTCTTACGCGGCCCGCGTGAAACCCATAAATCTTGATTTCTTGGTTTTTCATGCACATTTGGGTTTCAGGGGTCCGGGTTTTCACTTACGGGTCGTTTTGGGACATTTTTGCAGGTCCTTACACATATGCTTGACGTAGTTAAATTGTATACTGTATAAAGTATAAACACACCAAATAAGTTTCTTATCTTTTTTTGTTGGTGGCGCAACTTTCACCAAACTTAAAGTAGGTCTTACCATCTAATGTGATCACAAATATCTTGTGAATCCTCCATAGAAACTTCAAGATTTCACTGCCATAATCAAAATTAATTGAGAAAAAACACAAGACTATTAAGTTTTTTCAAGAGCTTATATATACCAAAAATTGGAGCACTGTGAAACAAACCTCAAAGCCTTCTGGTTTGGTTAGGTTCCCTCTCTTCGTTGAATTGATGCCATAGACCGATTTGTTCATCGGGATTATAGGCGAGCGGCATATGTTTCTTCTGTTTTATGGCAGTGGTGGCAAGTCAATTATAGTCTAGTAAGATTCATCTATAAACACAATCATACTTACAAACTATATATGATATTGCTTACAGATTACAATCAAGCTCTGTAGAGGATGGAATCAACCTGATTAGCCATATACCCGGAGAAAGATCCTGCAAAATCAAGCAAACAACTCTTGAAACTGTGAATGACTAAATTATCATTTCAAATGTTTTAAAAACATCTATACAATATAAAGAAATTGATAGATCTTAATATCAAACAACTAACGCATGAAACAACATAATTGCAATTATAAATATGCAAACATAATGTAATTAAATTGTCACGGCCCCAGCCCCGGTTTGACCCGGTCAGGAGCAGCGGGACAGGAACCCGTGGTATCTAATTTATGCGACAGCGGAAGATTTTGACAGGATCTTTTAAAACTCAAAATGCCCGATTATTTTATTTCATAATTCGGGATAAACCCCGTAATTTACAATAGAGGAATTTTACTAGGAAATTCCCTGATTTATTAAAACATGTTTATTTATTTTAACTGAGCCACCTCTTCAAGCTTGTTAGTGCTCTGTAGCACGTTTCCCTTGATTTACAGCAGGTCGCCTGAAACATGTTTTAAAAATATTTTGTCAGCGGAGAAATACTGGTGAATCATTCATTTTTCACAAAATGACACATAGTTATAATTTACAGCATAAGAGCGATTACAATAGCTTCTATCTTATTTTTATCTGGCGTCGTGTCACCTGGTGACGATGGTCATACGACTATTGGGTCTTTCCCCAAGTAGTGACGTTTATCACTGTTAGGATTTATTAGCCTAACCTGTGAGAAATTAGTAATGTGCACAATACCCCACTAGCCGGTGATTTAAGATAACCACGACTTAATTCCTGTAATTATAACATTTGAAAATGGAGTATTGTAAAATATTTGATAAAAAGAGAATGACTCACTTTGCAGATTTAATACGAGCAGAGTCTAGCTTACTGATTAGCCTTGTTAACCTAATTTAAATAACAATGCACACGAAAACTAGGTTAGTAACTTTAATCCAACTTTTTACGACAACTCACGAGATTAAAACCTTCACAACGAATGACAAAGTGCGATACTTAAACATCCATCGAAATCACGACGAATGACAAAGTATAAGCCAAGTTTGAGCAGCACTTAAACATCCATTGGATTGGTTTCTATCGATCGGACATTAAATCGTAGCAGCAATCGAGTTATTACCCTGTTTATTGCGGCAAAATTCGTGCTAGTGTGTGTTTTTGAAGTAAATAGGCGATATCTCAGTGTACAATTTGAGTTTTTACGTCGAACAAGTGCCAGAATTCGATTGCCAACCCCCTCTATTTATACCTGGAAAACAGCTCCCTCGCGTGGCGCGAGGGAGTGTCGCGTGGCGCGAGGGGTGCTACCTTACCATAGGGTAGCCCCGTGTCTCAGTAGGCTTGCTGAGTTGGTCGTTCGTTAAAATTAGATTTCCATGTAAAACTGTGTGGATATTACTAACGGGGAAATACCCCCCCCCCCTGAGTTTTAGGGGCCCTGATCCTGATTCCGTGTAACACCCGTTAAATTTTTACTAAAATTTAATAATAATTCACACCATTTTAAATAAAGTAGTCTAGTTATAACATGGAATTCATAAGAAAGGTCAAGTGTGGAAAAACCTTAGTCAACTATCGACTAAGTTAAAACATTCAAAATTTGTGTAACAATTTGTTTACATCACATAAACATAGACTATTAAAGGTTAAAATATTGCGGAAGCTTCAAAAGTCATGTTCGGTTCTTCGACATATGCTTGACCGTTATCCGGAAGATTCCACATCGTCACCTAGGGTCAAAACCACTAAAACATTAGTTTTGACATTTTTATATAGTATATAAACACAAGATCTGACATCGAAATGTGATAAATTAAATACAAGTTTTTCTGGGCTCCACCGTAACTTACGGTGTCACCGTAAGTTACGGTAGGTCCTGGAACCTCCTGGTCCACCGTAAAACAGGAGAAACCCACCGTAAACACTTGACCTCTACCGTAAGTTACGGTACCACCGTAACTTACGGTAGTCCCTGGAATTCTATATTTTGTTTGAGTTGTTCATTACACTCAAACCCAAATCTCGGATTTCCTTTTTCTAGCATATCACTACGTAAATTTCTCGTATTTCAAATATGTTATTTATTAACCAGTAACAAAGATCAATCCATCATATTTCGGAGCATTAACCATGCCTTACTTGATTATTCGACCCGTTTGGCTCATCTACGGAATCCTCCATTATGATGACTACCAACGATAATTAACCAAGTCTTGCCCTATTATTTAATATAGCGACATCATCGCTTTACAATATCATAACTTTTGTTCTACGACTCAACTACACATATACAAGTTATCAAAATTTAACCAATGTAACGGGTCAAGTTACATACCTTTAGTGCACGCCTTTCAAACGCAAGTCGCCACCGGCTTGTCCGCTTAGAGCTCCGGTATCCTTTCCTATTGAGTTCAACGAAAACACGTTTAGAACTCTTTTTAATTCACAATTCGCATATTTTGCCTAGACATCACAATCATACGGTTTAACTCAAATTTTCAGATTTAAGCCTTCTTTGAGGCATTTATGCGAACACCTTAAAGGCAGAATTTTAATTAGTTCATTAACAAGTTCATGACTTGTCATCTAACCCGAATTTTCATAAATCAAGCTATCTAACATACATATTTGCCCTTAAAATTCTGAAATAGCTTTACATAGGTCAAATTACACTAGAAAAATCCCAAATTTCCTAGTGCTTATCAATTTCTACATAACCCTCTAATCACCTACAGTGGTGTTCATGGATTCTACTAAAATTTCACATGTTTTCAACTTGTATTCGTCTAGGGTTTGTCCTTAGACATTATATTATTTCTATTTCATCATAAAACAAACATGCAACATGAATTTCAGATAATTCCCAATTTCATGAGAATTTCAAACAAAGAATTAGCATCGATTTTTACATACCTTGTAACCCCCTTGTGATGAGGATCACTAATCTATGTTCGGATTTTGATTTGGGTCAGAATTTAGCCTTCAATTGATCAAATTTCATGATGAACTAGGGTTTTTAAGAGTGGGGTGTCGCCCCCTGTTGTTCCTGATCGACCAGACTCCTCATATGGGGA
Organism: Helianthus tuberosus; assembly: GCA_030545235.1. Classification (NCBI taxonomy): domain Eukaryota; kingdom Viridiplantae; phylum Streptophyta; class Magnoliopsida; order Asterales; family Asteraceae; genus Helianthus; species Helianthus tuberosus. The sequence goes on along the minus strand of CM060434.1, from coordinate 6,960,180 downwards.
GTTTGGTTTTGTTTTTATTAAATACATAATATAAGTTTCAATTTTAACACTATTGGCCCCTCCACTTTTGTTTAATATATAGTTTTGGTTATTTAACCTATTTCAAGTTATTTCTAGGCTTGTAGTTAACTAGGTTATAATTTTTCCTAGTTGAACTATTTTTTTTTATTTAAACTTTATAATTCTAATATAAAGTTTTACATTTTCGGGGTGTTACATTCCGATTGTTCTGAAAATTTTAGGGTTTATGCAGGATCACTTGTGAGTCTTAATTAGGGTTTTCTATTGGGCAAATAAAATAATAAATAGGACTTTTAATGAGAGTTGTTACATCCTCCCAACCTTAATAAAAATCTCGTCCTCGAGATTTACTAGAACAAGTAGGGATACTTTCGCTTCATCTCCGATTCCAGCTCCCAGGTGTATTCGGGTCCTCTCTTTGATTCCCATTTGATTTTCACAAGCACTAGTCGCTTGTGTTTGAGAAACTTGATCTTTCTATCTTCTATCTGTAATGGCTTCTCAACAAATTTCAGCTTTTCATTTATCTCTACATCTTGAAGAGGTACTACCAGGGATTCGTCAGATAGACATTTCTTGAGATTGGATACATGAAATACGTCATGTACCCCAACTAGTTCTTCTGGTAGTTGTAAACGATAGGCAACTGGTCCTATTCGCTGGATTACTGGGAATGGCCCTACGTATCGTGGACTTAGCTTTCCTTTCTTACCGAACCGAACTACTCCTTTCCAAGGAGAAACTTTCAAAAGTACCTTATCTCCGACTTGAAATTCCAGTGGTTTGCGTCGATTATCGGCATAACTCTTTTGGACGATCTCGAGCAGTCTTTAGTCTTTCCTTGCTTTGAGTAATCTTGTCGGTAGTTTCTTGTGCTATTTCGGGACCTGATAATTGACTTTCTCCTATTTTTGCCCAACATACTGGAGTTCTACACTTACGTCCATACACTGCTTCGAATGGGGCAACTTCGATGCTCGAATGATAACTATTATTATAGGAGAATTCAATTAAGGGTAAATGGTTGTCCCAATTTCCACCAAAATCTATTACACATGCCCTAAGCATGTCTTCCAAGGTTTGGATCGTCCTTTCACTTTGTCCGTCTGTTTGAGGATGATATGCAGTACTTAGATTTAGTCGAGTTCCCATAGCTTCTTGGAAACTTGTCCAGAAGTGGGAAGTGAAACGACTATCCCTATATGATATGATGGAGAGTGGAACTCCATGTAAGGATACTACTTCGTCTACATACAACTTGGCTAACCTTTCCATGCTAAAGGTTTCTTTCATAGGTAAAAAATGAGCTGACTTGGTTAATCGATCCACAATTACCCAAATCGCGTCATTACCTTTTCTGGTTTTGGATAACTTAGTAACAAAATCCATTGTTATGAGCTCCCATTTCCAAACAGGCATCTCTAATTGTTGTAGTAGACCTGAAGGTTTCTAGTGTTCTGCCTTAACTTGTGAACAAGTAAGACATTTAGAAACATATCTAGCTATGTCCTTTTTCATTCCTATCCAGCAGAAGTTATTTCTTAAATATTGATAGATTTTGTTGTTGCCAGAATGCATGGTATACCTAGATTTATGAGCTTCTTCTAGAATCTTATTTCTTAATTCTCCTTGCTTAGGTACCCAAATCCTTTTCTTGAGGAATCTCCAAATTCCATCACTTCCTTGTTCTAAGTCTTTTATTCTTCCTTTCATTCCTTCAGCAGTGTCCTTGATTGCTGTTTCTTGAATGTTCTTCAGTTGCTCCATTAAATCTAATTGTAGATTTAATCTGAGAGCACGAACTCGCTTTTGCTTTTCGTGATACTTACGACTTAAAGCATCAGCAACTACATTTGTTTTTCCTTCCTGATATTGAATATCACAGTCGTAGTCACTTAGGATTTCCATCAATCTCCTTTGCCTCATGTTTAGTTCTTTTTGCCCAAATATATATCTTAAGCTCTTATGATCTGTATAGACAGTAAACTTACTTCCATACAGATAATGTCTCCAATTCTTAAGGGCAAAAATTATGGCTCCTAACTCTAAGTCATGAGTCGTATAATTTTCCTCGTGCTTTTTCAATTGCCTTGATGCATACGCAATTACCTTCTTGCGTTGCATAAGCACACATCCTAATCCCAGTTTTTAAGCATCACAGTATACTTCAAAATCTTATGTTCCTTCCGGTAAAGCTAAGATTGGAGCATTTGTTAACTTATGCTTTAAAATCTTAAAAGTTTCTTCTTGCTTAGGTCCCCATTAAAACATAACTGATTTACAGGTTAGCTTAGTTAAGGGTACATCTATTTTAGAAAAATCCTTAATAAACCGTCTATAATATCCGGCTAAACCTATAAAGCTTCTAATTTCCAGTGCTGATTAGGGAACCTTCCATTTGGTGATTGCTTCTATTTTAGCAGGATCTACGTGAATACATTCATGATTCACCATGTGTCCTAAAAATTGTACTTTATGTAGCCAAAATTCACACTTCGAGAATTTGGCATAAAGCTTTTCCTTTCTTAATAAAGTTAAGAGTGCATGTAAGTGTTGACAGTGTTCCTCCTGACTTTTGGAATAAATAAGTATATCGTCGATGAAGACAATTACAAATTTATCCAAATACGGTTTATAGATCTGATTCATCATGTCCATAAATGCTGCAGGTGCATTCGTTAATCCGAAGGGCATGACTGTAAACTCGTAATGACCATACCTAGTTCTGAAAGCAGTTTTAGGTATGTCTTCTTCTTGTACCTTCAATTGATGATATCCGGAGCGTAAATCTATCTTAGAAAAATATCTAGCTCCTTGAAGTTGATCAAAAAGATCACCAATCCTAGGTAATGGGTATCGATTCTTAATTGTAACCTTATTTAATTCCCTATAATCGATACACATTCGCATCGAACCGTCTTTTTTCTTTACAAACAACACTGGTGCTCCCCAAGGGGATGAACTAGGTTGTATGAATCCTTTACTTATTAATTTATCTAACTGCTTTTTCAATTCTAGCATTTCAGTGGGTGCTAACCGATAAGGTGATTTGGCTATCGGTGTAGTTCCAGGAATTAGATGAATCCTAAATTCTACTTCCCTGTCGGGTGGTAATCCAGGTAGTTCTTCTGGGAATACATCAAGGTATTATGATACTATTGGAATTTCCTTTAGTTCCCTACTCTTAGTGTTAATGATAACTGAAATCATATACACAATTTCTTGTATTCTTGAATAACTGGCCAATTTCATTACTGAAATGAATTTCATTGGCTTTCGTGGCTTATCTCCTATAATTACCACTACTTCTCCTGAGGGTGTATGAATTTCTATGGCATTTTTATCACAAAGAATTCGAGCATGGTTGGCTACTAACCAATCCATTCCTAACACCACATCGAATCCGGCTAAATTCATAGGTAACAGGGTTGCCAAAAATTTATGACCTAAAAGTTCTATCTTTCCTTCTCGCACAACCTTATTTATTTTAACAGAATTTCCCTCTGCCGTTTCGACTGTAAAAATCTGCCTAAGGTTGGTTAAGGGTAAGTTAAGAGCTTGGCAGAATGAAGTATTTATAAAACTTTGGTTTGCACCAGAGTCAAATAATACTTTAGCATAAATATTGTGAACTAGGAACGTACCAGCTATTACATCAGGAATTAGTTCTGCTTCCTGAGTAGTCAACTGGAAGGCTCTTGCATTCTTCTTGGTAGTTCCTTCTGCAGGTTTAGCTTTGTTATCGGCTGGTTTGACCAGTTTTGGGCAGTCTGGCCTAAAGTGTTCAGCTTCTCCACAGTTATAGCAGACTGTTGCTTTCTTCTTCCTGTAATCTTCTTCTTGGTGGCCTGGAATTTTGCAGAAATTGCAATACCCTTTGCATCTTCCTAAATGTTTTCTTTCGTAGATATTGCAAAATGGAGCAATGGGAGATTTCCTGGTCCCCCCTCTCTTGAAATTGCAACTATTACCCATACGGAATCCTTGGGTAATCTTTTGGGCTACTTCCTTCTTCCGGTTTTCTTCTCTGGTGCGTACCAACTCGTCAGTTAGGGTGTTAGCTAATTCCACAGCATCGTCAATAGTGCGAGGTCTCGCAGCTTTAACGATATTACGAATTTCGCCAATCAAGCCCCAAATATAGCGGGAAATAAGCACCGGTTCTGGCGAAGCCAGGGTTGGTACTACTCTCGCATATTCAAAAAATGTCGAAGTATACCCTCGACAATCTACACCCATCATCCTATGATTCAGGAACTTATTTGCCATTTGTTCCTTTTCATATTCAAGACAAAATTTTCTTTCCATTAGCTGCTTAAATTCTTCCCAATTCATGGCATAAGCCATAGTTCTTCCTTTGGCTTGAAGTACCGTATTCCACCATTCTAGCGCCCCTTCTTTAAAAAGATGCGACGCATACATGACCTTGTCTTCCTCAGCACATTTACTTATCATAATTACTGCTTCGGTTTTCTCCAACCAACGCAGTGCTGCAGTCGCCCCTTCATTGCCTGCAAATTCAGCTGGTTTACAGGCAAGAAACTCCTTGTAAGTGCAACCAGGCGTTGCAGCTTTCATTTTCTTAAGGAGTGGAGCTTGCAACTCATCATTATTAATATGGTTACCGCCTCCGTTTATACTATTACTGAAGTTATCTTCTTGAGTACGTTTGCTAGGAATTATTTGTTGAGGTTCAACAGGTTTCTGGGCAGCAGCAAGGATTGCTGGAATAGCATTGGCTATTCCTTGAGCAACGATATTCTCGATATCTTGCCTAGTCATAAATTGATCTCCCTGATTTGGCTCAGATTGATCAATTTTTTTAACTGGTTCATTATTAGCAGGTTCCATCTGGTAATTAACATATATAAATTATTAGCATGAAATAAATAATAACTATATGTAAAATAATCGCACAAGAATCACACCACACGTATATCAAAATTGTCGATTTCTCGACTTCCATTTTTATAGCTTATATTATGCGTCCGTACACACTTGTTATCCTACAAAAGTTTTATTTTTTAGGTTATTTTGCAGGATTTATATTTTACTATTATTATTATTATTATACAACCACATTTTCACAACCATACTCTCTCTTATCAGCTATCTTCTTAGAAATGATGCTCCCACTCATCATATTTCCAGGAGATCTGTTCTTCCACCTCCCGGATCCTATTTCCTGCATTTATCAGCTCCTCGCCAAAGTGGCGAAGTTCAGCTAGGTTTTCATTGCTCATTGGTGGGTTTGGTATAGGTTCTGGGTCGAACTGAGGGAAAAAGGTATAAGGATTATTAAGGAGGTCTTGAAATTGCCAGTCATTAGTCCACCATTCGTCCATTTCTCCTAAAGGTTGGGTGTGGATTAAAGGTTCTGGGATGGCTGGTTCCAAATTTATTGGAAGTTGGGTTTCAGCAGGATAAGGAAAGAGGTTATTATTGATAGGCCTAATAATATCACAACTTGCCAATACTCGATCCAATTCCTCCTGTAATGGCAATTCCTCGACTTGCCTAGAGCTTTCCCCAATTTCCATTTCTGTTTGCCTAGAACCTTCCCCGATCTCAATCTCTTTTCCTTTATCTATGGGATTCTCTATTTTGGGAACTTTTCTAGTTGTTGGTTTCCTCCTGCGTACTCGCCTCCAACCTACAAATCTTCTCTTTTTATTAGGCTTTGGTTTCTCCGGAGGTGGAGCTTGGAATTCCATAGGTTCCTCCACATCGGCTATGTAACCAGTAAAGTCTTTGGAAACTTCTACTTTTACAGGATAAAGATTGAGATTCTGAAGGGCTTCAGATAACTCATTCATGCTGTTTAGCATATATGCAAAATGCACACAAAATGCTAAGTTAGAATTTTATAAAAATTTTACAGGTAAACATTCAAGTATTATTATATATCGTGTAATTAATTTAATACAAAGGACAATTAAAAATTAAAACATACTAGGGTTTATTTATTTACTGGGTAAAATTTTCTTTAGAGTTTCTGGCTTGTAGATGATATGGTTGCTAATACTGGGTCAGGGTATTTAAAATTTTGCGTTTACTGCTACAGTGGCTAACATATAAAGATTTGCCCATTTTTCATCTAATTCATCCTCCCACGGTGGGTTATTGCCTATTTTCTGAATTTCTTTAGGAATCGTCACTTCTTTTGGTTGTGATTTCTTTCTTTTCTCCTGACTTTTCCTAATAATTAGACTTCTTTTCTTAGGAGAAAGTGGTTCCTCAAATTGTGCTTTACGGACAAATATTCCTTCCTCCATATCTGTTGGGTATTTTGAGGATGAAGTTCCTTTTTCTTTCGGTAATTTATCTATTTTATGATAGATGTCCGAAAGTCTTTGTTTACCCATACTGTAAACAAATATTCCAATAATAAAACACGTAATCACAAAATGGCAATCAGTAAAAATTAAGTATTTCTCAAATACTTAATAAGCTTAGATCAGTGGCTCTGATACCACCTATTCCTGTCACGGCCCCAGCCCCGGTTTGACCCGGTCAGGAGCCGCGGGACAGGAACCCGTGGTATTTAATTTATGCGACATCGGAAGATTTTGACAAGATCTTTTAAAACTCAAGATGCCCGATTATTTTATTTCATAATTCGGGATAAACCCCGTAATTTACAATAGAGGAATTTTACTAGGAAATTCCCTGATTTATTAAAACATGTTTATTTATTTTAACTGAGCCACCTCTACAAGCTTGTTAGTGCTCTGTAGCACGTTTTCGTTGATTTACAGCAGGTCGCCTGAAACATGTTTTAAAAATATTTTGTCAGCGGAGAAATACTGGTGAATCATTCATTTTTCACAAAATGATACATAGTTATAATTTACAGCATAAGAGCGATTACAATGGCTTCTATCTTATTTTTATCTGGCGCCGTGTCACCTGGTGATGATGGTCATACCACTATTGGGTCTTTCCCCAAGTAGTGAGGTTTATCACTGTTAGGATTTATTAGCCTAACCCATGAGAAATTAGTAATGTGCACAATACCCCACTAGCCAGTGATTTAAGATAACCATGACTTAATCCCTGTAATTATAACATTTGAAAATGGAGTATTGTAAAATATTTGATAAAAAGAGAATGACTCACTTTGAAGATTTAATACGAGCAGAGTCTAGCTTACTGATTAGCCTTGTTAACCTAATTTAAATAACAATGCACACGAAAACTAGGTTAGTAACTTTAATCCAACTTTTTATGACAACTCACGAGATTAAAACCTTCACAACGAATGACAAAGTGCGATACTTAAACATCCATCGAAATCACGACGAATGAAAAAGTATAACCGAAGTTTGAGCAGCACTTAAACATCCATTGGATTGGTTTCTATTGATCGGACATTAAATCATAGCAGCGATCGAGTTATTACCCTGTTTATTGCGGCATAATTCGTGCTAGTGTGTGTTTTTGAAGTAAACAGGCGACATCTCAGTGTACAATTTGAGTTTTTACATCGAACAAGTGCCAGAATTCGATTGCCAACCCCCTCTATTTATACCTGGAAAACAGCTCCCTCGCGTGGCGCGAGGGAGTGTCGCGTGGTGCGAGGGGTGCTACCCTACCATAGGGTAGCCCCGTGTCTCAGTAGGCTTGCTGAGTTGGTCGTTCGTTAAAATTAGATTTCCACGTAAAACTGTGTGGATATTACTAACGGGGAAATACCCCCCCTGAGTTTTAGGGGCCCTGATCCTGATTCCGATTGTTCTGAAAATTTTAGGGTTTATGCAGGATCACTTGTGAGTCTTAATTAGGGTTTTCTATTGGGCAAATAAAATAATAAATAGGACTTTTAATGAGAGTTGTTACATAAATCAAAACAAATAGAAGACAATTTTACGTACCTGAATGTTATCTGCGAGAACATAAATGGAATTCTTTTTGGTGTTAAATGAGGTGGAAGATGATAGCGACCATGTAGCTCTGGCTCGTTGGGACAATTCATAGAATCCTTTTCCATCTCCTAGTGTAACTTCCATCCCATTCTCTTCAATCTCAACTTTGAATTACTTTATCTGGAGCCTCCTAACCCTGTTGTAACCTCGCAATCTTCGTCATAATTTCTTCCTCATCATCTTACGCCAACTTTTAAATTTTAAGAGAGGTTATCCGTTGTAGAGATGGTTAGTTCATGTGCATAACTTAGTAGTTAACCAACACTTTAGCTATGCGTCTATGCATATAGAGAGCCTTATATCTTACAAACACAATCTTCTAATAGTTATAAAGACATACAAAACACAAAACTAAACAAATAAATCTACATCATGCTACTCAATCATTTCAAAAGGCGCATTAAGGAACCAACAAATAAGAACCATGTTCGAGAAAGAACTTTAAGGAATAAAATAGGAAATAAAACTAAATAGATAAAATAACCAAAATAATGTATCTTCAAGAGATAAAAGAGCATGTACCCCTATTCTTTGTTAGTTCAACCCTCCATCTAGAAACACTTAAATGTATAACCATGGTTTCTCTTAATTGACTTGAAAAAACAAAAATGTGATTCAAGTAAAATAGCAGAGTTGAAAGTATGAATTATGTAGTTTAAGGGACCCACAATGTTTCCGTCCTTGCTAAGCCAATGGATATCAAATATCCAACTGTTGTTTCTCATATTACACATAAATATGGTATCAAATTACATATACAATAAACGTTTTTTTTTTTGCATAAAATACCAACAAATTAAGAGTTGTCATTCATGTGTACAAATTAAGAGGTAATCCATTAACCTTAAACACCAATCCTATCAATCTTCACAAATTAAAACCTAAAAATGAACAAATAACACAAAACCAATAACAACCTTAGAAGTACGGCTGAGAGGTTGAACATGAAAGCATCTAGGCCGTGTATTGCCACTCGCCAGACAGATACCACAATGTAAGCCGGAATCGTAGTTATTGCTACTGGTAGGATATGTTTGTTTGGGGAAATCTCGAATCAAAAGTGAGACAACATAAAACATTGTGTTTGATTGAGAAACCAAAAATCATTGCTGTATTTAACAGAAACTTGAAATCTATTACCTGGGACACATGAGGGTTACACAAGCAAGAACTGATATTGAGAGAGAAAGATGAATGAAACATGTGTGTGAGTGCCGAATCCGCGTTCCCAAAGCCCCACCATGTTTTCCGGCCATGATTTCCGGCGCCGGTCAATTCAATTGCCTGGTTCGGATGAGAGATCGAAACTGGGTGAGAGGTCGTCTTGTGGAAATTTAGGGTTTGTGAAAGGAAATAGAGATGTTTTTTATACCAATCCTACTTAATTATGGAAACTCATTCATATTTTGGTTAGTGATTTGAGAGAAGATGAGAGAATGATTGTGTGGGATTTGGGAATTATTGTGGTGTAAGATGAAACCTAGAATAAGACCGCGTATTCAATTTGCCGCTCAAAGGGAAAATTAGGGAAACACTCAGATGTCATGTAAGAACATGACATGTGGACAAAACTTGTTTTGCTTTATTATAATTTATACTAGCGATAAGACCCATATGCAAACACGGGTCGTTTCTTAGAAAACCATGCAAATATCAAACATATCACCACCGACAGATTCATAAACGATATCAACGCCTTTTGGGAATTCCTTCTTAAGAACTTGCTCATTTGTTTGAGGTATCTAAAAGTCTGTTTGACTAAAGTCAACCACTGTTTGTAAAGGGTAACCTCTGTTTCTCCAAATCACTTTTTCTTAAGACTCTGTTTATAACCAAACAGAGGTTTCAAACATATGTTTGTCATACCACTGTTTGAAATTCTAACCTCTGTTTCAAAAACAGAGATTACAAAAGGAAAAACAAACATCTGATTGACCAAAAGTGAATAGACATTTAACATTTGTTTTCAAAAACCAAACCTCTGATTAATAAACATATTTTAGGTTTCAAAAGAGTGTATCATTTGTTTGAAGTATCTAAAAGTCTGTTTGACTAAAGTCAAGCACTGTGTGCAAACACGGGTCGTTTCTTAGAAAACCATGCATAACACATATTGATGGAACATATACATATGTGTATAGATATTGTACCAAAACGTGTTATCTATTATAGCTAAAAGATAACTATAGACATGCATCATCAGTTAATATATAAGATACATATAAGTATTTCCATTGTGCTATCCACAAAAAAAGTAGCACCCACCCATTGACAATGAAACCTGTTTATAGACATAACTACATATAGAACATGTCTAAGAAGTAAAATTAGTACCACCAACGAACCAAATGTACAACCACAAACAATCATGACATGAAACTAAGAGGACTTTATCTTTGTCACCATATGCACAACTTTTTTTAACTTTAGCAATTGAGTAGACTTGTGAAACTCTAACGAAAGTTCATCACCAAAAGCAATATTGCAAGATATCAGATAAGAAGACCATCCAACAACAGCGTAGTTGAATCCAGTATTGGTTTTTTGAGATGTTGTAAACAGTTCCTGGACTTCACATTTGAGATTCTGGATCTTGATAGGCTTAGGATTATCAGTATGCAGATCCAACGCAGAAGATACATTTGATGGCAGATGCTAAAAAAAGAAAATTGAATAGTGAATTTTATAATATATTGATATATAACTGAAATTGTTGAAATAACGAAACAATGCAATGACTGCAAAAGCTTACAAGTCTGTCTTCAGCATGTGTGGTGAAGTGTAAGACTGATTTTGAAGTGGATTGTCACACCCCGACCACGTGTAACATACAAAATGTGACGGAAACGTCGGGGAGTGTTGTAACAGAATTAATGCTTCATAACCATGGATACCAAAAAGTGTTTCGTTTTAATAAACATGGAAAAATTACATCGTCTGGAAATCTAAATACACAATTTAAACATAGTCTATCATTGTTATTGAGTCACTAAGGCCTTGTCCAGTCCTATGTGAGCATGCATCCTATCAATCGATATCTTTCAACAATACCTGAAACACATGTGAAAACGAGGTCAGCAAAGAAATGCTGGCGAGTACATAGGTTTTGTGAAAATAAGATTCATGACTTCTGTTTAAGAAAATGTTTAGTCATGAACCTTGTAATTTGCTTTGTCTTTGTAAATCATTTGAAAAATAATAAGTTCAGATGATATGTATAATTAAGAGAATAATGTATGATTAAATGAATAACCATGTAAAATGAGTTTGTATAAGTTAAGTTGTTTGTAAATCAATGTCTTGTGAAAAGTATGTTACTTGTATAAATTGTTCTATGTCTCAAACTGAAATGATTCAAATAACGCTACAATATGTAATACCATACAAACACTTATATATAGGAAGTACCAGCGGCGTATCCACCATGCTTGTATCATATTACACATGCACCGTTACTCAAATCACTTACCCAAACAAACCACCAATGTAAGATGTCTATGTTTAAACAAATTGTCAAACGTATTGAAATAATATGTCAAAACGTTCATGTCAAGATGTAAATCATGTTATGTATAACCAATGTCAAAAGTGTTTGTGTCAAATGTAAACCATGTAATGTATAACCAAAATGATATGTATGGCTAGTGAAATGCATCAATTAAACCATAGGTGAAACGCACAAAACAAAGTATTGAAGTAAAACTTGGTTTAAATCAATACTATGTTTCGTGGAAATGCATGATCAAATGTAAATCATGTCCAAATGTTTACCCAATCGTTAAAACATTTTGTGAAATCGTCCAAATTGTTCTTGTTGTTTTAATCGTTCAAATCGTTCTTGTTTTAATTGTGAAACTACTTTATGGTCGATTTTCTAATAACATTCAAACCTTCTTGACTCGTTCATCGTTCCAACTCGTTCTCGTTCTTAACAAACCCTTACCAAAGGGTAAATTAATAATTTCAGATTCAGTCGTTACCCAAAATACCCACACATAACCATGGGTATAGAGAACAACGAGATTTGTCAGATCCTATGGTACCATAGCCTAATACTGGTCGGCTTGATCATTGCTAATGAATGTCATTGGTTATGTAACTACAACCAACAAGTTTGTTCACTTTATTGAAATCGTTCTTGAAACCATTGTAATTGTTTTTGAAACCATTGTAATCGTTCTTGAAACCATTGTTATCGTTCTTGAAACCATTGTTATCGTTCTTGAAACCACATTGTAATTGTTTTTGAAACCATTGTAATCGTTCTTGAAATCATTGTTAAGACATTTAGCACATATGAGTCACCCCAAAACAGTTGAAAACAGTAAAAGAGGGGAATAATGTACTCGCCTGAGAATGCTTAGAGGTCTTGAACAACAACCAAACAAAGCTTGAGGGAGCACGGAATCAGTCGGCAATCTAAAACTATATAAATAAACTGGACTTAAATCGGGAGATCGGATAGGATGAGGCTTGGTAAACCAAATGAGTATTGGAACTCATATGATATGGTTTAACAAGGCCTACATACTACATGAAACCTAACCTAAGTGCTTTCGACCCATCGCGACCCATTAAGGTAGCTTATGCTACTTTAACGCGTCGTGCGCGTGAAACGCGTTCAGACCGTCTAACTAGTCCTATGACAAGTTTTATATGCCTAAACATGTTACATAATCAGTTATGTGACAAAAGTTTAGGTTACATATGCTTAATTACCAATTATACATGAAAAGGGTATTCTGGTAATTTACCTAAGGCATATAAACTACCTATCATACAACTACTTAAACGAAGCAACCATAGGGTATAACCTCGGAAGGTTATTCCCTACCTACTATGGTCACCTAATGTATTTGGTCGGATCCTAATGATCGACCAAATGGGTCGGGTTCGAAGGTATAAGCGATTTATCAGATCGCTTACCCTACGACCCTAGACAACGTGGTAATCAGTAGGCATAGTCCCAAGGGACTATAACCAACGTGATTACACTCACGTTGCGAAGTTCAAACGAACTTCGCATTGACCATAAACTGGTCAACGCAGAAAGTCAAACAAAGTTTGACTTTCAGACTCGAAAAGACTCGAAAAGCAATAAAAGAACGAAAGAATACTTACGAAGGGTCCCCGAATGCTAATCTAGATCCAAATAACTCAGGTATGAAACAATGGTTCCAACTTAGAGTCTTTTGGATCAGATTCTTGTGAGTTTAGAAGTGAAGTGGGTTGGGTATTTATAGTATTCAGAGAACCGTTAAGATCGTTTCTTGGAAAAGGGGGCACGATCAAAGTCGTACACTTGTCGGAACCTTATGGTAGCTCATTTGCCACTCACCATAGGAAATTGACACTTGGAATTGGGATTGGGGGTGCAAAACAGCTGCAAACAGGCTGTTAAACATTGAATCTGGTCTGCAGAGGCTGAGGCGGCCCGCTTCAGGATACACCAAAACTAATGCGGGCCGCATGGGGGTTCTGATCAGAAAATAAGTTTCAAAAATGACAGTTTTGGTCCCTGTTGTGTATTTAAGCCATTTCCGACACTTCTAAGGCCCGTAAAGCCAACTTTAAGGCCCTAAAATGATGCCTAAACATTGTTGACATGAAACATGCTCAAAAATATGCCGGGTGTTGGTTCGTTTGGTCGTACGAACGCGATGTTCGCTTAATTACGACGGAATGCGCATAAGCGCGAAAAACGATCCAAATGACGCAACAAATGGATTTTTGGCAAGCCAAACACTAAAGCATAATATAGTAATGCTTACATAAATTTTTGGATGTCCGGATGTATTCAGAACTTGAGTTATGCGCAAAAGTGCAAACTTGTGCACTTTTTGACACTTTTAGTCCCTGAATGACCCAAAAGTTTATTTTAGCATACCGAACCCCTCAAAGCCTATTTCTAAGCTATGTAAAGGATATTTATGGTATGTTTAACTTATGGTCATGTTTCGGAATGTCTGTTACAGTTCAAATTGGCATACTTTCCCAGTTTGTCAAGTTTAGTCCCTGTAGGCGAATTAACTTGTTTTTGCCATACCAAAGCCTTCAAAACTTATTTCTAAGTTATGTAAAGGTTATTTAAGGTATGTTAAGCATATGTTGATGTTCTGTAGTATTTGTCGCATTAAACTGATTATATTTACGCATTAGTGCGCGTATAACCTTCCAGAAAGCGATTTAGAGTTTGAATTTGAACAAAAATTGATATGTGCAAATGATACACATATTTTTACAAATCCCAAGTATGAAATACAATATTTCATTGGTTTGGTATTTGTTTGATGGCCGTGGAGGCACAGGTGTTACAGTCTCCCCTACTTTAGGAAATTTCGTCCCGAAATTTATTTAGAGGATACTTGTGAGAGTTTAAAACATGAAGTTGAAAAGATCGAAAAACATTGGTTAGGGTTCTGAACTTCTAGTAACCTTAATAACATTATGCTTGCAATGTAGGAGGGACACTTATATACAAGTATATGAAGCGTCATTGGTGCGTCCACCGTACCTCCATTACATCGTTCTCATTTTGTTATTGTTGTCACTATCGGTTCTTACACATAATAAATCCTACTGGGTTTCTGTGCACCAAATTTCATAATTATGTACGCGTCCATAATTAGACAATTCCTTGCACAGTTCTCACAGTCTATTTTATAATGTGTAGGGTAAAACCAAATGAACAAACCTGTTGTAGGATCGGTTTGCGGATCCGAACGAGTCGGTTCAGAGGAATTCTATCAAATACAGGTGCGGAAAACAAGTATTTGACGTGTAAACAGCTTAATCTTCACTTTAACACTGATTTGTATTGATTAGACAACAATTACAATCAGTTCTCACACCGGCAGCACCTCGGTATGGAAATCTCTCAAAATGTTACTCTCTTGATTTCGCTTGACCAATATCCCTATATATAGAGATTGAGATTTCGCTTGGAATTACCTGAAGCGAAATCGTTACATGTTGATTTCGCTTGAGGCTTCAAGCGAAATCCTTCACAAATTCAATCCTTGAAGCGAAATCTTTCTAACTCTCTCGTTTTACGTGCCCTGATCTATTCTAACTAGTGTAAGACTCGATACAAGACAAAGTCGACAGATGTAGTGCACCAACAGACTCCCCCTCAGATGTTGACGAGTCGACTATCGAGTCACACCAATGCTGTGTCTTCACATCTTCATTCTTGATCAGTCTCTGGGCTTTTCTCTCTCTATCTTCTTCTCTAGAAACTCCTTGCTCTATCAGACTCCCCTTCACGATTTGCTGGTATTCATTTGTTCTTCAGCAACATCTGCTTTAGGATCAATGTCTGACTCAAATTTTGTATACAAGATCATTGCCTGGCTTTTATCTAATTCTCTTGATCAGATCTCTTGATTCCTTAAGTTCATCAGCATCAACAACTAGCAAACTTTAGATTCATGTTCAGATTCTGATTTTTGTAAACTTTGAATGAACTAACCTGGCTCACCTGCAACAATCTTAACCCAGAAATAAATTTTCTAAATTTAACAATTAAATGCACCAACAATCTGATATAATCAGATAACTCTCTCTCTTATCATCAATAACTGATGAACCAAATGTAGGTTTTAAAATATCAAATGTAGGATTTATCAAACCTTTTAGCATTTTCAGATTCACTCCCCCTCACAACAAAGTCATCATGTTTAGCACTTGAAATTTTGACAATCAGCTTTCCAATATCAGTTGTCGAAAATCTTTTTGAATTTTTTAAAAAATTTATGCTAAAACACACTAAAAATCTTTTTGGATTTTTTAAAGAAATGAAATGCAATAAAGAAATATTTACAAACAATATTTTTGTGAGTTTGTGCAAGAGGATCATATCAGTTTCTGAGACCAATCACTAACACCGTTAAGCTTCATTTCATATTAAGTTCTAAACAATTTACCTAGATTATCAGTATATTTGTCCTCTTAAATTTTCACACAAAGTTCAATTGATCCGAGATACGATGTTAATGTTTTAAGAAACTTAAACTTATCCGTGTGTCCCACTACTTGAATATACTCCCGTATCCAGAATCTCAATAATCAGTCTTACAGGTGAGAATACTACAATGATATCTGTATATAATTTAGGTGTGCGAGGGCCGAGGGATCTCAGATCGATACTTCCGTATACGCAGAGAGATATCAACTTCGACTTTTCGGTGTGTCCCCTTTAGAGGATCTTTTTGCTTACAACAGCAGCATATATCAATTTTATTGTTTCAGCATGCTGAGGGTTTAATGCTGTGTTTCAAGCATTGCAGCAAGTATTAGCCAGGGACTAGGTCAGAACTACCGTTCAGCAGAAGTCCCGGAATAATACCCCAGATATCATAGAGTATAAAGACCTAGTATATCAGATTAAGAGACCTTTCAAACAAGATTTCAGGGGTTACCTATATATCCAAGTTTGTGTTAACCCACAGAACAAGCAAGTTTGAAATTTAGGTTTATATCTCGTCACAATCTACTAAATGTGCAAAAACCTACTGACATATCCACAGTAAGATTGTTTATCACATTTTTACTTTACATTTCTTTAGCATGTTGTGATAGTCCACTGATGTACTATCATTTCCTCTATATACAACAAAAACTCATTTTTGAATTTTATCATGTTTTTGTCTTTTTCAAATTTTCAAATGTTTTTGGATTTTCTGAGAAATTTTTACTCCCCCTAAAATGCAAACACATTTTAGGAAATTTGAAAATAAACTGTACAATAAAGTGACAACTGATATCGAATCACATCAAATCGCCATTCACTTGGCATAAACAATCAGAACTCCCCCTATCACAAAACTATTTTCTCATTTAGATTTCAAAACACTTAAGTTTGTTTTAATCAAAATGATTTTTCCGGAAAATAAGTTTTTATGATATAATCATTTGTAGATTCGGAGTGTGGTTCATCACATTGTCTATTCGAAATACCAATTGTATGTATGGTCCAATCAAGTTCAACTTAATGACCTTGATTAACCTTGTTCAAGTATGCACCTACTATATCAAACATAAAAATTACCACATGTAGGAATGTTACGTTTACATCACTATTTTACCACTCAGAATGCCGATTCCTGCTTCGCACTTACCAACCTGGAAGCTCCGGCGTAGTCCTTCAACCTATAAACATTCAAACACTATCAAAAATTTTCAATTAAAATCTTCAATCATTAGAAAGATGCCGATTCCTGATCCACGATATAAACTTGGGATCTCCGGCAAGTCCTAAGACTTTAAGGAAAGCAAACTTCCACCCAAGTCTTATTTGACTTGGTGGCTTCCAATTCCTGGGCAGTAGGGTTATATGTTGCCTTTTTAGTTGCATAAAAATCTTTAACCCCCTTTACTTTCCCATCCAGCATTTTCTTGAAAATTTTCTTAACATTTCCATTAAATGTTTTTTCAATATCAAAATCTGAAATTTCTATTTTACCAACCATTTGTTGAATCTCTTTCACACTCATAGATTTATTGTCATCATCATTCAACAAATCATTAATCTCATTTTGTGACTCCTCTGATTTTGTGGAATCAGATTCATTGTCGGAACTATCAACCGATTTCTTAACAACCCATGTTTGGTTGTCTTTTGCCTTCTTTTTGTACAATCTTTTAGAATTTTCACCAACTTCATTCTTTGAATTTTCAACAGTTTTGAAGTTTGTAGTTGGTGAATCATTATTTTCAACCATTTTTTCTTTAAGTTTTTCAGAGACTCCCTGTTTTTTGTTGATTTTGTTTGGACAGTTGTGAGCAATGTGTCCAACTACTTGACATTGAAAACAAGTTCTTGTATCTCTTGGAATGTCTCTTGAATGAAAAACTCCAGTTCCTGTTCTTTTCCTTTCAACAAGAAACTCCTGGTTTGTTTCTTTCCAGAAAGATTTCTTCTGTTCTTCTTCAACACTTCCACCTGAAACAAATTCCGTTTTTGGTTTAGAATTGTTTACCTTTCTGTAACTTTCTTGCTGAATAAAACCTAAACCTTTTCTTTTGTAATTACAATTTTGATTTGTTTTCTTTTGAAAACCAGAACTAAAATTGTAATCTTTTTTCCCTTTTTTCTTGTTTAACCTTTGTTGAACTCTTGAAGTGTATTTTTTAGATTTTTCATTTAGATTTAAATTTTTAGTGTCAGAAATATTAATTTCTGTGACTTTGAAAACCTTTTTAATCATGTCAAAACGAACACTTCTAATTGGAATTTCTTTATCAAAATATAATTTGTCAGAATCATTCAAAGTATATGCAACTTCAAATGTTTCGTCATTCAAATTAGATTTTGACAACAAAAATTCTTTACTATAAACCCGTTTTCCCGATGATTTGGAATTTGTGACCGACGAACTCGAACTTTTGACTGACGAACTTGAACACCCAGACTCAGACTTTGACTCAGACACCTCCTCAGTATCCAACACCTGATCGACCACCTTTTTTATTAACTCGGACTCATGATCAGTATCAGACGAGGTAAATATGATATCAATGTTATCTGGTAAAACGTCAGTTGTCTCAGATTTTAACTTTATATTGACTGCTTTTTCGACTTGTTCCTCATTTGGTTTTCTAGGAGAATACCCTTCCCAGATAGGAGGCGGACACTTGTTGTATTTAACAGTCGATTTCTTACCAGTCTCATTCTTTTGCTTCTCATCCTGAAATGCTTCAAAACCTGCAACAGTAGGATAAACTCGATCAATAACATAATCAGAACAAGAATAACTCAGTAATAACCTTCTGATCCTTTCATTTTCGATCTTTTCTTTCTCCAACTCTTGCTTTAGACTAGCATTTTCTTCGATGTAATGATTAATTGCCTTTTGCTTTGCCATTAACGTAGAATTCGTCATTGTTAACGCCTTTTCTCTTTCAGAATTCGTTGTTTGAAGATCTGTCACTGTTCTGTTCAACACGTTATAAGATTCTTTCACATAGCTAATGTCAGATAATAGCTTTTCTATCAATTTTTCCCGATCAAACAACGTCACATCTTTTTCTTCACACTTCTTGCAAGCTTCCAAACATTTTTTGCAAGGCTTTTCAACTTCGACAATCTTCTCAATCTCGATTGTTTTTACAACTTCAATCATTTTTTCTTCCTCAGTTACTTTCTCAGCTTCAATCACCTTTTCTTCAACAACTACTTTAATTTCATCATTCGGTTGTTGTTCTTTAGCAGCTTGTTTCTCCTTCAGTTTCTCCATGCGATCTGCAAAATAAAAATGAAAACTTTCAGGAGAAAGATGTTTTTTAGCAATATTAATTTGTTTCTCTTCCTCATCATCACTGCTGTTCTCTATCGGTGTTTGATCAAATTCTACAGATTTTTCAGACTCAACATCTGAAACACCAGAATCAGATGGTGTTTGATCAAAAACAACTTCTTTTTCCGAAGTATCCTCATTTTGCACACTTTCATCTGTACTTAGTGAATCTGCATCAACACTTTCTGAGCTTTCTTCAGATGTAACTGAATGTTCTTTCATTGTTTCACCAATAGATCTCATCCAGGTTGCAAACAAGTCTGGTTCTTTAACAATCTTTGCAATGAAAGCTTTGAAATCACCCTTATCATCAACAAACATATCCCAATTGAAACCTTCAGGTAATTTCTCATCATCTTGATCAACTGTGCATGCTTTGCTATCAGAAGATATATAATTACTCCAGTTGAAATCTACCAAGCATCCTCTCTTTGAATCTTCAATCTTTCTACCATGAGCCGTCTGTAATTCTTGTGTCTGACCAACTTGCTGATAAATGGCTTTTCGGTAGTAATCATCTTTACCAAATGGATTCTGAGCACCACTAACTTCTCTATTCTTGCACTCCCGTTTAAAATGACCTTTTTCCCTGCACCTGAAACAAGTAACTTTAGATTTATCAAAACCTAAAGTAGAAACACAAGCATCAAGAAAATCATTTCTCCCGGTAATTGTCTTGAACTTTTCAGCCCGTCTAAGAACACTTGCAAGACACCATTTGATATCCATTAGTTCCATCTCTTCGGCGTCTATCTGATCATAATCCTCCTTTGTAAGCATAGGATTTCCGATTCTACCGGCCACTAGACCTTCATATGAAATAAGCACGGAACCAAGTAATGCCATATGATCTTTCGCAATGTCTTCAGAAAAACTTTGACCTTCTGGAAGATTTAGAGCTATGTTGCATTGAATCACACAACCATTTCCCATCTTTGTGCTTTGAGACTGAAAACTTTCTGATGAGCTTTTTGGATTAACACTCGGATACAATGAGAAACCACTACTGCTTTTGTTTGAACTTTGATCAAACTTTTCTGTAGAATCTTCAGCACTAAACGCAGTCTGGATTTTTGGACTTCTTTCAGCTTCTGGAACCGGAATACTACCTTTGTAGTACATCTTTACATCCTGTTGACCACTTGAACTGTTCATCCTAGCAATCTTCTGCTGTTCCAAATCTTGACTTTCAATCTTTTCAATGAACTGAGAGATCGACAATCTATCATAAACCCCAGTATTTTTTAGTATCATCAAATAAGTTCCCCACTCTTTCTGAGGTAATGCATCAGCAAGTTTATCCACCCATTCATCATTTTCCTTTTTAATACCCATCATTGACATTGTTCTCACTAAGTGACAATATCGTTCAATGAGTTTCTTTGTATCTTCTCCGGGCAAACTTGTAAACAAATCAAATTCTTTTTTAAGCAATGCCTTTTTGCTTTTAATCATACTAGTACTGCCTTCAACCTTGATTTTTAGAGCATCCCATATTGATTGTGATGTTTTGTCATGTTGAAGTAGTATGAAGATGTCTTCTTTGACAGCCTGTTGAAGTAGACTAATCATCATCTTTTCAGCTCGGTATATTTCCCGTTCTTCTTTACTAAATTCTGAAAGCTGTTTTTCAGTCTGCATTTCGGTTTGTGGTGAAGTATACTTTGTCAAAATACATTCCCATGATCTCAAATGATTTGCCTCTACCCAGTTTTCGAATCTATCTTTCCATCCATAGTAATCTTCAATTCCCATTAGCTTCGGGGGTTTCTGAGTAGTCCCCATTTCATTTTCAGAATTCATGTTCTGAGCAATGGAAGATGAACTAGACGATGTTGCAAAAGCGTTGTGGAAATCGTTATCCATGTTTCAGATACTTTCAAGCGGTACCCTTCAAGCGAAACAATTTAAACTGAACAATTCTCAAGCGAAATTCTTGAAACGAGACCCTTTGAAGCGATCCTGAATGAAGCGAACACCTTGAAGCGAAAACGTTCAAGCAACAGTTTCTGAAGCGAAATCGTTGAAGCGACGGTCTTGAAACGAAATAGAATGCTGTTAGAAGCGAAATCTAGGTGTCGCTTGAAGTTTCAAGCGAAATCGTTCAATGAAACTATATTCTTCAAGCGAAATCCATTCGAATGTCAATTTTAATCACTATTAGGTCGAATTTGGCTGTGAAACTTTCAAGGGTTTGTTATCTTGTACTTTTAAACAATCCGTGAAAATTTGAGATGATTTAGACCATGAAAAATTTCTGAACTGTTAAAAGAAGGTGTAGAAATAAGAAATTTTGATGAATTTCGGCTGAATATTGCAGAACTCCTCCTCCTGAGCTCTGATACCAATTGTAGGATCGGTTTGCGGATCCGAACGAGTCGGTTCAGAGGAATTCTATCAAATACAGGTGCGGAAAACAAGTATTTGACGTGTAAACAGCTTAATCTTCACTTTAACACTGATTTGTATTGATTAGACAACAATTACAATCAGTTCTCACACCGGCAGCACCTCGGTATGGAAATCTCTCAAAATGTTACTCTCTTGATTTCGCTTGACCAATATCCCTATATATAGAGATTGAGATTTCGCTTGGAATTACCTGAAGCGAAATCGTTACATGTTGATTTCGCTTGAGGCTTCAAGCGAAATCCTTCACAAATTCAATCCTTGAAGCGAAATCTTTCTAACTCTCTCGTTTTACGTGCCCTGATCTATTCTAACTAGTGTAAGACTCGATACAAGACAAAGTCGACATATGTAGTGCACCAACACCTGTGATGAGTGTGACTGGACCACCATAGGGTCCTTTCAGCTGTATCATCACATGCCCTTCTTAACCAGATCTTGAATCAATCTTTAACTAGACCACTCAAGGGTCTCTCATCAAATCATGGAATGGTACTATATAACCCAAGGGTCTTAACTACCACGTAGAAGCCCATAAGGATTAAGGTAGTACCTTTTAAATATCCTACTATGAATCCCTCATATGAAGATATGAAAGATTCTATGAGGATTTGAAAATCGGATCACACAAAAACATAGAGGAGAACACATAAACACATATCACATAATCGCATAATCGCACACTCACATTATTGTTTAAATTGACCTTTAAATTTGTTATCTTTGGACACGGGTATTTAAAGCATACTAGGAATCAAATCCTTAATTGCAGCAATTTGGATGGATCCACATGAATACCCTGCTTGTTGACTACATGACCCAAAAATTGAACTTCTTTAAGCAAAAATTTCCTCTTGGAGGATTTAGCGAAAAGTTTGTTCCTTCTTTAGGGGTTCCAATGTCAACGAAGGTGTTGATCGTGATTGGCTCGGGACATGAATAGATCAAGATGTCATCAATAACAACAATGACGAACTGATCCAAATAAGGCTTGTAGACCCTATTTATTAAGTCCAGGTAGATGGCTGGAGCATTTGTCAACCCTAAAGGCATGACTGTAAACTCGTAATGGCCATACTTCGTGCAGAAAGCCGTTTTGGGAACATCTTCTTCGAGAATACGAAGTTGATGATACCCAGAACGCAAATCGATCTTGGAAAAAGCATGAAGCGCTATGCAGTTGATCGGAGAAATCGTTGATTTAAGGTAGGGGATATCGATTCTTGATGGTAAGCTTACTAGGCTTACGTTAATCGATATACATTCGAAAAGATCCATTTTTCTTTTCACAAAGAGGACAGGAGTTTCTCCAAGGTGAAAAGTTTGGACGGATGAATCCCTTATCAGACAACTCTTGAAGCTGTTTTGATAATTCTTGCATCTCGAACGGTGCAAGACGATAAGATACTTTAGATTTAAAAGAAACAAGTGTTTGAGGTTCTTAGGGAGATCACAAGTGATCATAAAAATGACAGAACCACACGAGTAGTTTTGTCTTTGTGTTGACATCATAAGGTTGGATCAAACATTCATACAATTGCATTAGTTAAAAATAAAACCACAAATTTTTATTTATATAACAACCGCATTGTCTTTAAATGTTACAAGATAACAACCAGAGGAAATACAAAATGCTAATTGTTCACTCCTTCATCATTGAGTGCCTCATTGATGTTAAACACTCGACCACGTGCTGGATTCACATTGACGTTGACGTTCGCATTTGGGTTTGCGTTAGCATTTGCATTCACCAGTCTCGGACAGTTGTGGCGGAAGTGACCAATCTCTCGGACAGTCATAACAACTTCAGGGCTAATATTTGCTGAAATGTAAGAGTTCTCGTATATTTTTCTTTAAAACATGAGATAACGAATGACAAACGTCCAATAGCTTTCACCAATACAACATCTTTCGTTTTCAAACAACAATCTCTAACAAACTTTGTCCATCCATCTGTAAATATACAATGATCATCTCTCTTCCTTACTCGTACTAACCATGATTTGTCACCATCAAGTAACTCTACAATTCGCCCATACGGGACCTCCTTGCCCCACAACAGAGTCTGAAAATCAAGTGGTATATTCTGCAACAGTAGTTAACAAACATCTTACATCAAAAATTAACGTAGAATCTTAATAGTAGAAGGAAAGTTAAAAAACATACAAAATATATAAAATCATCTTCATTAAGGAATTGTAAAAAGGATGGTGTTTGATTGGATAGATTCATATCTGCAATAAAAAATTTAAACTTACAAGTTATAAAAATGAACAACATCCAACAAAAGTCATAGACAAACAACATTATAAAATAGACATCACTAACATCCCTTAAAATAAATCAGCACTTAAAAAACAAAAGTACCAAATATTAACCGGACTATTTGTATAATCACACACTTAAGGTTGATTTATCAATCGTAATGTAGAAGACAACATCACGAAGATGCATGCACAAATTGTGACAGAGAATGCTATCAGTAACTTCATTTAAGTTAATGCAGTACTTAATCAATAAAAATACACCGGATTACAACAACTATTATTTGCTTCAAGAGAGAATATGAAACGCCGTCAGTGACAAACAAATACTCATAACATCAAATAATGATTAATTTAACATATATAATACAAACAATAAATTCAAAGAAACAATACTTGATTTTATAGCGTGTAATCTATATTATGCAATAGAACCTTGCCGATTTTGATAAGAAAGTTATTTGAGAAAACTTCCGAATATGTTTTCTGGAGCTTATATTCAATAATGGATGAAAAATATATTAAATGGAGTTAATACATATGTTACATTTACACTGGTTGGTTGAAATTAAATTTTGTAAAATTTACACTTTACCCCCTTTACATTAAAACAACTCAATTTTTGCACAGCAATAACCACTGTTTGAATATAAATTTAAAATGTTAAATACGAAAAACTTATCTATTAATTTCATGGTTGCAAAAGTCACTAGGCGCTCCCTAATCGGTCGACCGGGGAGTTGAGAGTATTCGGTGTAGGCGGAAAGTACTCGGGGAGTACTCGGACATGTTAAATTATAAAGAAATTAGTTTTCGAAAATTAAATATATGTCTAATAACATAAATTTACTAATATTTATAACAAAATACGTGAAAATGATATTCATTATTTAATATGATAGTCATATAAATTATGTTTTATTATTTTTTAAGTCAAACTCGGCCCGAATTGACCTACTAGATTCGATTTTGGCCGAGTTTGACCGCGTTTGATCGACTCCGAGTAATTAGGCGGAGTTAGAGAAAGTCGCCACGGCAGCCTACCTTGTAGCGACTACTCGGGGAGTACTCGACCTTAGAAACCTTGTTTTACAACCATTATTAATTTAATATATTTATATTTATATAATTAAAAATAGTTTTTAAATCCCGATATTAAAGATTATTATAAGTTAAATAAATAAACAATTACAAGTTAATAGATAAATATCTTATTTTCAACAATCCCAATACAATCTCACCTCTTCTTCTCTGGCGAAAAAACTCTACAGTTTCTTCTTCCTCAGACTTGACGATCAGAAGTTTAAAGTTTTAGATCAAGTATTTTTTTTGTTCTCTTGTGTCTTTTATAGGTATGCTTTGACATGTTCCTTTCAGTTTCCTCATTTCAAATTATATAAACATCAAAATCAAAATCTACTGATATTAAAATAGATAAACTTATATGAACTTATTTTCTTTATTTTATAATAAGATTTATATCAACCTATTTAGTTACATTTTGATTCATTTCATCTAAATAACAATCTGAAATATTGTTGTTTCATAAATATTTGGTTGTAAATTTTAAGAATGGTTTTAGAATTGTTGTATGAACTGCCATGTAGTGTTGATACATTTGTTCTATCAATATTAATTTTGATAAAATATTCTGCAATCAGTTTATAGTACCCATATGTCTGATTTGTAAGTGAATATAGCCTTGTCTTCTGAAAAAACTGAAGTTTGAAGTTGATACAAACATGAATATTTGAAAACTTTATTGCCATATAATACTTTTTTATTATACAAGAATAAAAATTTGATCTTACACAGTGTTAGATTCATATTGTTGGTTGTAGGGACCATATTGAAGTACACAACATATAAGTTTGGTCCTACAGAGTGTTGGATATGTTTTATACCTTAAATAGAATGCTTTTCAGATACAATTGATTTTATGTTTTAGTATTTAACTATTATTGTATTTTTTACTTTCAGATGGAGTTTATGATAATTATTTATCAACGTCTCTGAATTGCCAGACCTAAATGAGGGATTGGTAAGCTATATTCTTAGAACAAATTAACTCAAATCACAATTGTATGCTAAAAACTGTATTTATAAAATTAAAGATATATTAAATGTTGTGTATTTTATATACATATGTACTTCCAAGGATAATGAGTAACCAATTACCAAGAAAGTGTGAAGTAATAAAGTTGGTTGATTATACAGGTTTTAAGTATAAGATTGCAGTACAGAGCATCGGTCATAAAAGTAAGAGGATAAACTGGCCAGAATGGACTCGGTTTGTTGAAACTTATAGAAATAACAACATAGACAAGCTGTGTTTAAAAAAATTGAAGGAAGCAAAATTTGAGATAAATGTTTTGAACAATGAGGGATTGGAGATTAGAAAAGATGGCTCGAACAAAGATTATATTCATGGTTGCTTGATACAGGCTGAAGAAGAAACATACTGCAAGCAGGTTAAAAATTGCTACTTATTTTTATATATTGCCAGTGTATCTTTTGGACTGTTAGAAAAACTTCTAATTTATATTTTGTATCCTATATAAAATCTAATATGACATTTCTAAAATATATGAAAATTATAGCATTTACCACACAATTTGCTGAAGCTGTTGTCGCAAACGAGATTAAAAATTGATAACTTGGTTGCCAAAGTACATGGACCAAAGCAGAGTAGTAAAGTTGATGTGCATTATGTTTTCTCTCCTGAAAACAAAAAGGGATTAGCTGCTGGTTTTATGGGACCAGGATGGACAACTTTTTGCTTCGAAAATGACATTGAGGAAAGCTGCCAACTGCTATTTCAATGGATGGGAAGTACTCCTGAAGACGACTTTAACTTCACTGTGAAGGTTTTTAACAAAGACGGGATTGCACTTCACGGGGAGACAAAACATCACTGCAGCCGTACCAATCACCAACACCGCAAAAGGCGTCCACATTATAAAAAACAGTTTGAATACCATGTTTTAGAGACACACAACTTGGTATTTACATATCTACTTTTAATATGGTTGATTTTACTTATAATGTTGGATCTATCTGTTATTACTTAAAGTATATGTTGTTTTGAATGAATAACTAAAGAAAGAATTTTCCTTTACAGGAAATACCGAGGAAATTTGTTCGAGAACACCAGCTAAATGATTACCGTAGAGCTGTGCTGTCATTTGGTCATGTGAAGTTTTTGGTACAGCTGGTTGTTAGGAGAGATCCTATAAGACCTGACAACAAAAACCATCTAGTGATGCATACAAACTGGCAGCGTATCATGAATGAAACGACAATATCTGTGGGGAAAAAGCTGAGGTTTAAGATAGTCGAAGAAAAAAGTGTAAGAGGAGATAAAATACACTTTGAAGTTTGTTGACATGATCTTTGAACACCTTTTCAGCCTTTAATAATTTATGTTTTAGTTGATATGTTTGATGGACAAATTTCTTCTTTGGAAACAAACTTAACAATGAATTTATGTAGTCTTAAGTATATACTTTCAAAACTTTGTGGTTTTAACTTTTTATATTTTTCAACTAAACATTACTTTATTTTGCATCTAAACATTACACTTTTCCATTACATTTCCCGGTCACTCAACAAAAAGAAATATAAAACTCAAAATTAATAAAATAGTATACAACTTGCAATTACAAATAATAGTGTTTTAAAAACTGTCCTACCAAAGGGACAAAATCAAGATCTGTTTCGCTAAACTTTGCAAACCAAAACGTTTGTTGAAGACAACCACTGTTGAAAGAAAAGTCTGTTACTTAAACCAAACAACCTCAGCTCATGAGCCAAACAAACTCTGTTGATGAACCAAAAGGTCTGTTAAGACAAAGACTGCTGAAGCAAAGGTCTGCTAAAGAGAACCTCTGCTGATGAAGCAAAATGTATGATGAACCTAAGTTCTGCTATGCACCAACAGATATTACACAATTCAATAGAAAATCTATAATATAAGATCTTTAACAGATGATGATCAACAGCTCACAAGGTCTGTTGAAGCATGCTATAACAGTGCTTAGCCTTTAACAGATCTTTAACAGTGCTTAGGGGTTAACAGATGTTAGCACACTATAACAGTGCTTAGCCTCTAATAGATGTTAATGTATCTCAATCCCCAACATTTTTCCGACTAACCAATTGATTAAAATTTCATTCATCAATCTAACAATAATATACAACCCTACTACTTATCCAGTCCATCAATATCACCAAAAATGTATATAATGTATAATAACAATATTATATAACAAACAAAAGGTTAACCTTGCTTGATATTTAAACCGTAGACATTACATACCATATTCATCGTCATAGCCCTTACAAACCAAACTTTTAACCACGGTTTGTTAAAACAACAGTTAACAGACATAAATAAAAACCACAAGGATTCTTCAAAAATAAGTGGTTTCTACTTATCTCTCATAAGAATTGTTTTTTCATAAGCATCTAATTGTTAACCTTAGTCAGCTTCTTCCAGG
Organism: Helianthus tuberosus; assembly: GCA_030545235.1. Lineage (NCBI taxonomy): Eukaryota > Viridiplantae > Streptophyta > Magnoliopsida > Asterales > Asteraceae > Helianthus > Helianthus tuberosus. The sequence continues at coordinate 6,931,765 of CM060434.1, read as the reverse complement.
TTCTTCTCACATTAGTGGATAGCTCACCAACGTTGACAACATCAGCATCTTGAGTCGTCCGCTTTCCATTGGGACTTGATCCAGAATCCTTTTCAACTTCAACAGCTGAAGAGTCGGCCGTAACAGAGACAATATCCTTGCAACAGATCACAAAACAACTATTTATCTCATTTAATAAAATAATGAACTCTTTTTAAACATACTAAACATACTTTAAAAATAAATACTCACCCTTGAAGTTTGTTCAGCAGACACCTTGCAAGATTCTGAAAGGTCTACGTCTTTAACGTCAGCTACCTCTTGAGTAACCTAAAGGATCATAATATATGATATCATATAAGTACAGAATACAGTGTTTAAAACTCAAAAGAAAAATAAATAGATTGAAAGAATAATTTTATATGCTACCTCATCAGTATTTTCATCACCATTACCATCTCCACCAACCAACTCAGCAATTATTACTGGATCATCACATGTTTTTTGCACAGTATAAACACGATAGTCATTTTTAAGATTGAACTCTGAAACATCAATCTTAAAAGCAGCCTTCTTATTAACCAATCGAAATATCTCATGAGGGAATCCAGTATCATTGGCCTTAACCTGCCTCTCTCTTATGTCACTCACCGCTAATCCAAGAAGCTTCTGAACATCTCTACTAAACATAACAAAAGAAACACTACCACTCTCATCCTGCACCCGCACTTGCACCTTGAACCTGAAATATACACAACTAACTAAGTAACCTGCAAAACTATATTCAAATATCATTCTTAGAATGTTATATAAATATAACGCTAAATAATCATCATTTCTTACTTTGTGGTGATCGATGTACATTCAGTATGAAATTTGATACAAACCAAAGAAGTCACAGACAATAGAAGAATATCATCTGAAACATTTTCAACATTCTGCAAGTATTCACTTTTACCCATCACCTTCTTGAAACACTTACGACATGCAGCATAAAACCAACCATACTCTTCTTGCACAATCTTGATTGTCGCAACCACAACACAAGACATTTCTTGTAAAAACACAAGACACTTCCTGTAAAAACATGCAGGTGACAAACCAAACAAATAACCAAACTATATAAAAAGATGTGAAACCTTTTCTATCTCACTAATCTCATCAACATGTTTCTTTACACCATCAGTTACAAATTCTTTATGCAATGGGAAAACACTCTGAGACGATAGTATTGTTTGAGAAGTAGAACCACTCCCTTGTCCAAACTTCAGTATAAGCCTTTTGAATACCATAAATGACTAGAATTAGTATACAAATAACATGAAACCAAGTATTTGACTTGAACATCTATATACAATAGAAATTACATTGACAAATTACCTCCTCCTTAGCTCATTAACTTCATCAATTTCTTCATTCAGAAAGATTCGTGTTGCCTTATCACTTTGAACAGTATATTCACCTACATGGAAAAATATATAGATATTTAATGTATACCTGTCTTTATATTGCCAGAAATAAACAGTGTAGTTATGATTTGCAGAAAGTAACAAAAATACCTTTCCATTTCATACACTTTCCATGCTGTATAACAGCCATCACATGCTCATGAGGTGGGATTTTAGAAATGAAGTCCTTAATCTGCAGAGCATAATCTCTAAAGAGTATTCATATGACGATATACTAAAGACTAATTTATAACCATTTCTTTAAAAATCTCTAATATCAAAATAACAATGAATGAATAAAAACAGAAAATTAAAGGAAAAATATGACATTTATCAAAGTAGCAAATGAGCCATAAATTAACTACCATATTGACTAAGAATAAACTGTAGATCTCATTTATTACCATGATTCAGCATTACATATAAACACTATAGATCTCATTTATTACCCTTACCATGACCCCACATTAAATACCAACATTCTTCATCTTATTTATTAACATCATTAAATACAAACAATGATCAGTACATGTCACGGCCCCCGTCCCGGTTTTACCCGGTCCAGGAGCCGCGAGACAGAAACCCGTGGTATTTATTAATTGAGTTGACAGCGGAAGTTTTAACAGGATCTTCTCAAACTTGAAAATGCCCGATTATTTTATTTCATAATTCGGGTTAAACCCCGTGATTTACAATAGAGGAATTTCATGAGGAAATTTCCCTGGTTTACAAAACATGTTTATTTATTTAACTGAGCCACTACTTCAAGCTTGTTAGTGCTCCGTAGCACTTTTCCTTGGTTCACAGTAGTCACCTGAAACATGTTTTAAAAATATTTTATCAGCGAGGAAATACTGGCGAGTCACTCAATTTGATAAAACGACACATAGTTATAAATTACAGCATAAGAGCGATTACATTGGCTACTATCTTATTTTTATCTGGCGCCGTGTCACCTCCTGGTGACGATGGTCATACCACTATTGGGTCCTTTCACCCAAGTAGTGATGATTATCACTGTTAGGTTGATGAACCTAACCGTGAGAAATTAGTAATGTGCACAATACCCCACTAGCCAGTGATTCAAGATAACCACGACTTAATCCCTGTAATTATAACTTTTGAAAATAATTGGAGTATTGTAAAACACTGTTAATAAAAAGAGAATGACTCACATTGCAGATTTAAACGGGCAGAGTTTTAGCCTACTGATAAGCCTTGTAACCTAATTTAAATAACAATGCACACGAACTAGGTCAGTAACTTAATACAACATTTACGATAACTCACGAGATCGAAACCCTCACGACGAATAACAAAGTGCAACACTTAAACATCCATCGAATTTACGACGAATGACAAAGTATAGCCCCAATGTGGGCAGCACTTAAACATCCATCGGATTGGTTTCAATCGATCGGACATTGAATCGTAGCAGCGATCGAGTTAATACCCTGTATCGTAGCAGCGTTTCCCAAATGGAATTTATGATTTTGAGCAGCAGAACTTCATTTTTGAATGAAACCTTCGACATAGATGAACTGCTCATGAACTAAACAATTTATAGCTGAAATATGGGTTTTACGCGTCCCGCGTAAACCCTCTCTTCATCTTACGCGGCCCGCGAGGGCCACCTAGTCGTAGACTAGGGCTAGCGTGTCATCGGTAGACCTGCCACGTGTGCGACACGTGGCCCAGGGTGCTTATCCGGTCAAATTTGAGTTGACGGGGCCCGCGTGAAACCCAATTTTCTTGATTTCTTGGTTTTTCATGTACGTTAGGGTTTCAGGGGTCCGGGTTTGTACTTACGGGTCGTTTTGGGGGATTTTTGCAAGTCCTTACATTCTCCCCACCTTATTTAAAATCTCGTCCTCGAGATTTACTGAAATAAGTGAGGATACTTTCGCTTCATCTCCGATTCTAGCTCCCAGGTGTATTATGGTCCTCTTTTTGAATCCCACTTGACCTTGACCAGTACTAGTCTTTTGTGCTTGAGGAATTTGATATTTCTGTCTTCTATTTGAAGCGGTTTCACAACGAATTGCAACTTTTCATTTACCTCTATGTCTTGAAGAGGTACTACCAATGATTCGTCAGATAAACATTTCTTAAGGTTGGATACATGAAATACGTCATGTACTCCAGCTAACTCTTCTGGTAGTTGTAAGCGATAGGCGACTGGTCCTATTCGCTGGATTACTAGGAATGGTCCTACGTACCTTGGACTTAGCTTTCCTTTCTTACCGAACCGAACTACTCCTTTCCAAGGAGAAACTTTCAAGAGTACCTTGTCTCCAACTTGAAATTCTAGTGGCTTGCGTCGATTATTGGCATAACTCTTCTGGCGATCTCGAGTCGTTTTCAGTCTTTCCTTGATTTGAGTGATCTTGTCGGTGGTTTCTTGTACAATCTCGGGACCTGATAACTGACTTTATCCTATTTCTGCCCAGCAAACTGGAGTTCTACATTTACGCCCATACAGTGCTTCGAATGGAGCAACTTCAATGCTTGAATGATAACTATTGTTATAGGAGAATTCAATTAAGGGTAGGTGGTCATCCCAGTTTCCACCAAAATCTATCACACATGCCCTAAGCATGTCCTCCAGGGTTTGGATCATCCTTTCACTTTGTCCGTCTGTTTGAGGATGGTATGCAGTGCTTAAATTTAGTTGGGTTCCCATTGCTTCCTGGAAACTGGTCCAGAAATGGGAAGTGAAACGACTATCTCTATCCGATACAATGGAGAGTGGGACTCCATGTAAGGATACTACTTCATCCACATACAACTTTGCCAACCTTTCCATGCTAAAGGTTTCTTTCATGGGTAGAAAATGAGCTGATTTGGTTAATCGATCCACAATTACCCAAGTCGCGTCATTACCTTTTCTGGTTTTGGGCAACTTAGTAACAAAATCCATAGTTATAAGTTCCCATTTCCATACAGGCATTTCTAATTGTTGTAGTAAGCCTGAGGGTTTCTGGTGTTCTTCCTTAACTTGTGAACAAGTAAGACACTTAGAAACATATCTAGCTATGTCCTTTTTCATTCCTATCCACCAGAAATTATTCCTTAAATTTTGGTACATCTTATTATTACCAGGATGTATGGTATACCTAGATTTATGGGCTTCCTCTAAAATCTTATTTCTTAACCCTCCTTGCTTAGGTACCCAAATTCTTTTCTTGTGGAATCTCCAAATTCCATCACTTCCTTGCTCCAAGTCTTCTATTCTTCCTTTCATTCCTTTAGCATCATCCTTGATCGCTGTTTCCTGAATATTTTTCAGTTGTTCCATTAAATCTAACTGTAGATTTAATCTAAGAGCATGAACTCGCTTTTGCTTTTCATGATACTTACGACTTAAGGCATCTGCAACTACGTTTGCTTTTCCTTCGTGATATTGAATATCACAGTCGTAGTCACTTAGGATTTCCATCCATCTCCTTTGCCGCATGTTCAATTCTTTTTGCCCAAATATATATCTTAAGCTCTTATGATCTGTATAGACAGTAAACTTACTTCCATACAGGTAGTGTCTCCAAATCTTAAGGGCAAAAATTATGGCACCTAATTCTAAGTCATGTTTCGTATAATTTTCTTCGTGCTTTTTCAATTGCCTTGAGGCATAAGCAATTACCTTTTTACGTTGCATTAACACACATCCTAATCCTAGCTTAGAAGCATCACAGTAAACTTCAAAATCTTCTGTCCCTTCTGGTAAGGCAAGAATTGGGGCGTTCGTTAATCTTTGCTTTAAAATCTTAAAAGCTTCCTCTTGTCTAGGTCCCCATTCAAACTTAACTGCTTTACAGGTTAGCTTAGTTAATGGCACAACTATTTTGGAAAAATCCTTAATAAACCGTCTATAGTATCCGGCTAATCCTAGAAAACTTCTAACTTCCATAGCTGATTCCGGGACCTTCCATTTGGTGATCGCTTCTATTTTGGAGGGATCTACGTGAATACCTTCGTGATTCACCACGTGTCCTAAGAATTGTACCTCATGTAGCCAAAATTCACACTTCGAGAATTTGGCGTAAAGCTTCTCCTTTCTTAACAAAGTTAAGAGTATATGCAGGTGTTCACAATGCTCCTCCTGACTTTTGGAATAAATAAGTATATCGTCGATGAAGACAATTACGAATTTATCCAAATACGGTTTACAGATCCTATTCATCATGTCCATGAATGCTGCAGGAGCATTTGTTAGTCCAAAGGGCATGACTGTAAACTCGTAATGACCATACCTAGTTCTGAAAGCGGTTTTAGGTATGTCTTCTTCTTGTACCTTCAACTGATGATATCCGGAGCGTAAATCTATTTTAGAAAAATATCTAGCTCCCTGAAGTTGATCAAAAAGATCATCAATCCTAGGTAATGGGTATCGATTCTTAATTGTAACCTTATTCAATTCCCTATAATCGATACACATTCGCATCGACCCATCTTTCTTTTTCACAAACAACACGGGCGCTCCCCACGGGGATGAACTCGGTTGTATGAATCCTTTATTTAGTAATTCATCTAACTGCTTTTTCAATTCTAGCATTTTAGTGGGTGCTAACCGATAAGGTGCCTTAGCTATCGGTGTAGTTCCAGGAATTAGATGAATTCTAAATTCTACTTCCCTATTGGGTGGTAATCCAGGTAGTTCTTCTGGGAATACATTCGGGTATTCTAATACTACCGGAATTTCCGTAAGGTCCTTACCTTTAGTGTTAATGATTGCTGAAATCATAAACACTATTTCTTGTTTTCTTGAATAACTGGCCAATTTCATTACTGAAATGAATTTCAGTGGCTTATCTCCTGTAATCACCACTAATTCTCCTGTGGGTGTATGAATTTCTATGGAATTCTTATCACAGAGAATTCGAGCATGGTTGGCTACTAACCAATCCATTCCTAACACTACATCGAATCCAGCTAAATTCATAGGTAACAGGTTTGCAGAAAATTTATGGCCTAAGAGTTCTATCTTTCCTTCTCGTAAAACCTTATCTATGTTAACAGAATTCCCATCTGCCATTTCGACTGTAAAAATCTGCCTAAGGTTGGTTAAGGGTAAGTTAAGAGCTTGGCAGAATGAAGTATTAATAAAACTTTGGTTTGCACCAGAGTCAAATAATACTTTTGCATAAACGTCGTGAACTAGGAACGTACCAGCTATCACGTTAGGGATTAGCTTTGCTTCCTGAGTAGTCAACTGGAAGGCTCTTGCGTTTTTCTTGGTAGTTTCTTCTATGGGTTTGGCTTTGTTATCAGCTGGTTTGACCAATTTCGGGCAGTCTGGCCTAAAATGTCCAGCTTCTCCACAGTTGTAGCATATTGTTGATTTCTTCCTCCTGCAGTCTTCTTCTTAATGTCCTGGAATTTTGCAAAAATTGCAATACCCTTTGCATCTACCAAAATGCTTTCTTTTACAGGTATTGCAAAATGGAACAGTAGAGGATTGCCCAGTTCCTCTTTTCTTGAAGTTACTACTATTACCCACACGGAATCCCTGGGTAATCTTTTGGGCCACTTCCTTCTTTCTATTTTCTTCTCGCGTACGCACCAATCCGTCCGTCAAAGTGTTGGCTAATTCTACAGCATTGTCAATTGTGCGAGGTCTCGCAGCTTTAACGATATCACGGATTTCGCCAATTAATCCCCAAATATAGCGGGAAATAAGTACCAGTTCTGGCGAAGCCAGGGTTGGTACCACTCTAGCATACTCGAAGAATGTCGAAGTATACCCTCGACAGTCTACATCCACCATCCGGTGGTTCAAGAATTTATTCGCCGTTTGTTCCTTTTCATATTCGGGACAAAATTTTCTTTCCACTAGCCGCTTAAATTCTTCCCAACTCATGGAATAAGCCACATCGCTTCCCTTGGCTTGAAGTACCGTATTCCACCATTCTAGTGCCCCTTCTTTAAAAAGATGCGACGCGTACATGACCTTGTCTTCCTCGGCACATTTACTTATTTTAATTACTGCCTCGGTTTTCTCCAACCAACGCAGTGCGGCAGTCACCCCCTCGTTGCCTGCAAATTCAACCGGTTTACAGGAAAGAAACTCCTTATAAGTGCAACCAGGTGTTGCAGCTTTCATTCTCTTAAGAACTGGGGCTTGCATCCCATCATTATCATTATTATTAGTGTTGCCACCTCCATTTACACTATTGCTGAAATTGTCGCCGTGAGTACGTTTGCTGGGAATAATTGGTTGAGGTTCAAATGGATTTTGGGCAGCAGCAAGGATTGCTGGAATAGCATTAGCTATTCCCTGAGCAACGATATTCTCGATATCTTGCCTATTCAGAAATTGATCTTCATGGTTTTGCTCAGATTAGTTAACTTCATTAACTGGTTCATTACCAGCATTTTCCATCTGGTAATTAATATATATAAGTGATTAGCACAAAATAAATAACAATCAACACAATAAGACACTCGCACATAATCACATCAACACGTATAGCCAAAATTGTCGATTTTTCGACGTTCGATATTTTATATATTATAATAGGCATCCGTACACACCAGTTATCTTACAAAAGTTTTATTTTTAAGTTATTTCACATAATTATATTTTTATTATTATATTATTATTAAACACATGTTCCCACAACCAAATACGATCCCATCAGCTGGCACTTCAGAAACGACGTTCCCTCTCGTCGTATTTCCAGGATATCCTCTCCCCTACTTCCCGGATTCTGTTTCCTGCATCCACTAACTCCTCGCCATAGTGGCGGAGTTCAGCCAAGTTCTCGGAGCTCATGGGTGGGTGTAGTGGAGGCTCAGGATCAAATTGGGGGAAAAAGGTATTAGTGTTATTCAGGAGATTCTGAAACTGCCAGTCAGTGGTCCACCATTCTTCCAGCTCTCCTAGAGGTCGGGGGTTAACAAGGGGATCTGGAATAGCCGGTTCCAGATTGACTGGAAGTTGGGCTTCAGCTGGGTAATTAAAGAGATTTCCATCGGCAGGTCCGATGAGGTCGCTATTTGCCAATTGGCGGTCCAGTTCCTCCCAGGGTGGCATCTCTTGAGCTTGCCCTAAATTCTCCCCAATCTCTATTCCTTTGCCTTTATCTTTGGGATCCTCCGTCTTTATAGCTTTCTGTATTGCTGGTTTCTTCCTACGCACACTCCTCCAGCCTACAAGTCTTCTTTTCTTCTTTGGTTTGGGTTTTTCCTGAGGTTGGGCTTGGAATACCATTGGCTCTTCAGTGTCAGCCTGGTAGCCAGTAAAGGTACTGGTGGTATCCATATATGAGCTATGGATAGAAAAGTTTTGAAGTGCTTCTGATAGTTCATTCATGCTGTTTAGCATACATGAAGAAACACACAAAATTCTAAGTTAAAATTTTGTAAATTAAATTTTCACAGAATCACAGAAAGGCAATCAGAAAAATTAAGTATTTCTAAATATTTAATTGGCTTAAATCAGTGGCTCTGATACCACCTTTTTTCTGTCACGGCCCCCGTCCCGGTTTTACCCGGTCCATGAGCCGCGAGATAGAAACCCGTGGTATTTATTAATTGAGTTGACAGCGGAAGTTTTAACAGGATCTTCTCAAACTTGAAAATGCCCGATTATTTTATTTCATAATTCGGGTTAAACCCCGTGAATAACAATAGTGGAATTTCACGAGGAAATTTCCCTGGTTTACAAAACATGTTTATTTATTTAACTGAGCCACTACTTCAAGCTTGTTAGTGCTCCGTAGCACTTTTCCTTGGTTCACAGTAGTCACCTGAAACATGTTTTAAAAATATTTTATCAGCGGGGAAATACTTGCGAGTCACTCAATTTGATAAAACGACACATAGTTATAAATTACAGCATAAGAGCGATTACAATGGCTACTATCTTATTTTTATCTGGCGTAGTGTCACCTCCTGGTGACGATGGTCATACCACTATTGGGTCCTTTCACCCAAGTAGTGATGATTATCACTGTTAGGTTGATGAACCTAACCGTGAGAAATTAGTAATGTGCACAATACCCCACTAGCCAGTGATTCAAGATAACCACGACTTAATCCCTGTAATTATAACTTTTGAAAATAATTGGAGCATTGTAAAACACTGTTAATAAAAAGAGAATGACTCACATTGCAGATTTAAACGGGCAGAGTTTTAGCCTACTGATAAGCCTTGTAACCTAATTTAAATAACAATGCACACGAACTAGGTCAGTAACTTAATACAACATTTACGATAACTCACGAGATCGAAACCCTCACGACGAATGACAAAGTGCAACACTTAAACATCCATCGAATTTACGACGAATGACAAAGTATAGCCCCAATGTGGGCAGCACTTAAACATCCATCGGATTGGTTTCAATCGATCGGACATTGAATCGTAGCAGCGATCGAGTTAATACCCTGTATCGTAGCAGCGTTTCCCTAATGGAATTTATGATTTTGAGCACTAGAACTTCGTTTTTGAATGAAAATTTCGACACAGATGAACTGCTCATGAACTGAACAATTTATAGCTGAAATATGGGTTTTACGCGGCCCGCGTAAACCCTCTCTTCATCTTACGCGGCCCGCGAGGGCCACCTAGTCGTAGACTAGGGCTAGCGTGTCATCAGTAGACCTGCCACGTGTGCGACACGTGGCCCAGGGTGCTTATCCGGTCAAATTTGAGTTGACGCGGCCCGCGTAAACTCCTCTTTTGGTTTACACGGCCCGCGTGAAACCCAATTTTCTTGATTTCTTGGTTTTTCATGTACGTTAGGGTTTCAGGGGTCCGGGTTTGTACTTACGGGTCAATTTGGGGCATTTTTGCAAGTCCTTACAGTACATGACTGCACATGTAAACAACAACTTACTCCAAGTCTTTAATATCGAAATTCATCTTCTTAGTCTCCTTTGGAGGTCGATCAACGATTTCAAGATCTCCACAACAAATCACAGATCCTGCAACATCTATATGATCACATTATAGAAGAATATAAGTAAAACTGTCTAATATTATACAAGCAAGACATGATTACAAAAATATACACTACCAACACTCAAAGCTTTTAACGCCTCTCCTTGAAGAATATCTTCATAAGCTCTGAAGTTGAAACCATACTCAACACCTTGCCAATCTCTCATAGGAGTAACAGTTGTGCATCTATAAAAGTTGATTTTATAAGGCTGCACTACTACTTTATATAAATTTTTATTCTCACCAACACCAAATTTCGACAGAATCACAACAGCATCTTCTTGAAGCTGTCCATCGAAAACAAGTATGAGATGACTCTTAATACCTGCTTGAATCTTAGCACCCTGAAGAACATTTAAAGAAAGTATCTTCTAAGCATACAACACTACATTCTCTAATAAAACAGAAAAGCAGAGATACAAATTACCTTTTCATCAATGAAGATGGGATCCATCTTGTAACCCTGATTCCATTTTCGAATAATTCTCGCTTTCATGTTCCACATATCTTTCCCAGGATTCAAATCTTTAACAAAACTAAGATTATTACTGTCAACTGATATTGACATGCTTCTAATTCGGAATTCGGATTGTGATTAAATTTAAAATTTCAAAATCAGAGAAGATGAAAGCGTGATGAAATATGAAGAGGGAAATGAGAAGAAAAGCCTTATATAAGAAGGATGATTGACAGGAGTTTCTGAGTGACATGCATTAATTGCTAATTACTTATTCCCATGCATATTTGAATTTGAATTTCCTGGTAATTAGCATTAAATATCTGCTGATCTAAAAGCATTACGGAAGATAACAACAACTGCTGCTGCTAAGTATACGTTTGATAAAGGAACCAGCTGCTACTTTCTTGTAGATGGGCAGTGGTTTGCCCTTTGGAATGTGGGCCAGACCTTTAACATTTGAAAATACACAAGGCAGTGGTTTGATAGACCATTAAATGTATTTTAAAGTGATTTATATATTAGGCTTTATGATGTAATAATGACATAAGAAAAGCATTGTTGGACAACCTCTCCTGCTGACACATCAGCTTTTCTTATGTCATTGGGATTTCTCCTTTTATAGAAAGTATAGACTAGCGGTAAGACCCGTGTGCAAACACGGGTCGTTTCTTAGAAAACCATGCATAACACATATAAATGATGAATATGGTTATATTTCTAGATTTATAAATAGATAAGTCAGTCGGTAAATACTTAAAGTTTAGAGTATGAAAAATACAAAAATATACAACTTATAATTCATTCTGTAAACAAAATAACATTTCCATTCAAGCATGTTCCTTATCCAAAAAACAATATTTTAAGTCAACAGTCGTTTCAATCCCCTTCAACCTCCACAAAATACTATTTTAACCCAACAGTGGTTTTAAACCACCATTTTAACCCAACAGCATTTTCAACCACAGTTTTCACCACAACACTCTGCTTTAACCCAACAGTGGTTTCAAACATCTGTTTTCATCCATCTGTTGACCAAAGTCAACATATGTATCAACCACAATTTTATTTTCAAACATGTGTTCACCACAACAGACCTTTCATCATTTAAATAGACATTTGAGAATATTACAAGCTTTTAAACTCTCAAACCTAAATATTCATTTAATTAATTTAAATAACAAACATAGTTAATAATTTTAACACAACTAATTATATAAAAACTACAAGTATCAAACAGAGGTAACTATATAATAAATAAAGTTCAAAACAACAAACAACATTCAGTAAAATACAGCATAATAATTTCTAATCTATGGGCGAAACAGTAGCCTCGATAAATAAAGCTCCTTTCGGACCATTGTAGTTATCAACATATTGGAGGTATTTCAAAACTTCGTTGTTCAGGTCAACTTCAACCATATCCCCCCAAATGCTTGTTATCAGCCACTTGTTGTTTTCAATTATATTAGTCCTTCGGCGCCTATCTGCATAATCAACTACATGAGGATTATTGAAAGCAAACACCTTGATCCAGCCTTCTTCTTCATATCTGAGCAAATCAGCAGTCAGCTCAGCAGACTTTCCAATAACAATCAAATGCAGCCTCTTTGCAATGGTCAAAAAATGCCCTTGGCAATGATTGACTACGATACTCTCTGGAAACGAAGCATTCTGAAAGTCTCAGAAATAACATCGAAAGCAACGATGTTCCTCTCACCTAGTGGATACCAAAAATTTGAAACCATGAAATATATGGTTTTATCAATATAAATTCCTGGAGACCATGAATAACCGCTTGAACCATAATTATTTACGCTACCGAAATTTATTGTTCTCCATGACTCACGACGTCGAGAGTAAACACGAGCAGTAGCCACATTACGGTAACATCTGATGTTCAGCACTTTCAGATTATTGAATTGATCAAAATAAATTCCACCAGTATCAGAATTTCGATCATGAATATAATTTAAGTAGTCGTCAGACAAAACCTTATAGCGCCTGGTAGTTGGATTCCAAAGGATCAGCTCACAGCAAATCCCTTCATTACAAACTAACAACAATCCATTAAATGACGATAGAATACGTAAGAAGGTAGGGTGGACATTGTTAGCAAAACTTAAGGTTTTGCTTCTAACGACATCCAAATTACCAGCAACCACGCCGTCAATGACAATTGACGTGTCTTTAAAGGAGAGTAGCTTCTTTTGTAGTGAATCTCCACTTCGGAGAGCATGCATCATCTCAAATGCATGACTTGACAGTTCCCTATAAAAATTCTTGGAAAGACATTTAAAACGACCAATATCTTCTGCAGAGAGCCTTGTGAAAATTTTGTCAACAATCACTTGAAACCCAATGTTTTCCATTTTGAAGTGAACAAATGTGTGTTTGAAAGCCAAAGAAATTGTAATGATATTGATAAACAAAAAAACTTTTGAAGATGATTGAGTAGATAGATGAAAGCAGTAATGATGAAAGCCTCTGCCCAATGTATTTTATATTCCCAATGAAGGCGGTTATGACTAAATACATCGTCAGATTAACTTACTGTTAAAGAATATGATGCGACACTGGTTAAGCTTTTAATGCAAAACATTTCAAAAGTGCGTTTCCATGGGAAAACTATAAAATTAAACATGTTATCATAATTACAATTAACCTCTTCATTTACCATAAGACGCCTTTACCATAAGACAGAAGTGAGTGAGTGACATGCATTAATTACAAAGTACATATCCCTAGGCATTCTGAATTTGAAATTACCGGCAATTTCAAAACATCCGCTAAGGTATACGTTTGCCAAAGGAAACATCTGCTAAGTTATACTTTCTTGGAGATAGGCAGTGGTTTGCCCTTTTGAATGCGGGCCAGACCTTTTACATTTGAATATAGAGCAGTGGTTTGAAATTAAATGTATTTTAACTCAAATAAAAAATCGCTTCATTTGCAACCATCATTTAGTCATAACTCAGATAAAAAAATCTATTCATTTAAAGACCAGCAATACTCTACATAGTAAACAAATGCTTCTACAACTCCAGCAGCCAAAGATATTGTGAACATCTGTTAGGCAACAACAAATATTGCCAACGGTAGCAAGTCAAACAGCCATTAGATTAGCAGAAGATCACCACTAAACAAATGTTCTCTTTGGACAGACTTTACCTTTGATAGAGATTTAAAGTAACAGATGCATAAGTATTTACAATTGAGAGGAGGAAATTCTTCAAAAAGCTTTGTTAGGCAATTACAGATGTTGCAACAGTAGCAAGTCAAACAGCCGTTAGATCAGAAGATGATGATTTCAAGCAGGTGCTCTCTTTTGGCAAACTTTAACTTTGACAGATCTATACACTAACATAAATTGATTCAACGCCAGCATAATCTAATTAAACTCAGAGACAATTTCACTTCTACATCAAAAGTACCAATCGGCAATAATCAAATGATATTAAAAATTACATAATAATACTTATGCACCTTAAAATTAGTAAAAATAAAATGCTCCACAAACATTAATAGGATTAAAATTTAATTATGAGGATTAAAAGATTAACAATTACATCGAGTACTGAAAAACGAAACTTTAAAATCTAACAACAACACCAAGAAATTTAGGAATCTATTTGCAAAAATTTAGTGCTTTTAGCTTCAACTACATCGAGTACCGAACTTCTCAATGTATATCTTCAGCAATCGCCATGAACTCCACGGAAGTACTGAATGCATCGCCATCAGGATTCTGGAAACCTGGTCTCTCGTGAACCGACCAAGATGCAGTACATGAAAACACTTCTTCAGCCGTTGAAGAGTAGCCCTATCCTCATATACTTAATACTCAACTTGCTTCGTAAAGAGCTGCTTTGAACCATCGGAGCCTGGACAAGTGTATACATTCTATACATCAAAATACCAAACTTTATGCTTCTTTTAATAAAAAAAAGGCAGGAAAGAACAAATCTCTAGTAAAATAACATCTTATCTTACAGCAGCAGCAGATCCTTTCTTACCTTTAGTAGGAACTACTTTGGGTTCTACATCATTGTTAGTGCAACGTCTATTGACTTCGTCTTGTATCATGTAATAGGATAGGATAGAATTACCAGTGCTCGAGGTGCGAGAAACTGAGTCTACATTTGAGTTCGCTTGAAAGTACCAAAGACCATTTCAAGCGAAACCATATTAATTGAGTTCACTTGAAACAATTCTGGTCACATTCAAGCGAAACCAACAAGATCAGTGTTTCGCTTGAATTTGTCATGTTCATTTCAAGCGAAACCCATTCACTATATATAGGGCACTTGTTCAATTCAATTGGTACGACTTCAGAATCTGTAACGAAGTGCTGCCAAAGTCTGTTCAGGTTGTAATCAGTGTTAAAATCAATCAAAGTGACAGATTTAATAGTATCAAGCTGTTTTCACGTCCGTTTCACTGATTCCGCCTTTGAATCGGATATAAAGCTCTTCTGATTGACTCGTTTGGGTCCAACAACGATCCTACAAGTGGTATCAGAGCTCAGGAAGAAGAGTTTAGCTTGATATCATCTATTTTCTGACTTCTACACCTTCTTTTTCAATCTGAACAAGTTTTAACGGTCAAAATTGGATCAAATTTTCACAGATTGTGTAAAACTACATATTGACAAACCCTGGAAAGTTTCACTGCAAAATTCGAAGTAAAAATGACAAAATTGGACCAAAACTAGGTTTCGCTTGAACGAACGCTTCAGGTTTCGCTTGAAAATAGCTGCTGGTTTCGCTTGAAAGTGCTTTTTGGTCTAAGTTTCGCTTGAAAATATAGTTGGTTTCGCTTCAAATTGACTTTCGCTTGAAATCAGACCTGATCTCACTTGAATCAGTGCTTTCGCTTGAAAGATCATCAGGTTTCGATTGAAGGGCTATCCAGTTTAAAGTATCAGTTTTGCCTTTCGCTTGAAAGCTGATTTTCAGTGTCATCTTTGGGTTTCGCTTCAACTTGTTGTTTCGCTTGAAGTCTCAGTTCGATTGAAAGTGAAAATTCCGAGTCAAGATTATTTCACACCAATCAAGTGTCAGTTTATTTCAGGATATTTGATATTGATTGTACTGATTGTGTTTGTTTAATCTGTTCAGGTTTACATCATGGCTGAAGAATTCTACAACACGTTTTTTAATGCATTCACATCCGAATCGTCTGAAATTGCAAATGTTACACCAAAAACTATCACAAAAGCTATCAATGAGAACATCAAGCATGATAACTTCTATGGAACACACTCAAAGCCACCAACTCTGGAGAGCATTGAAGATTATACATGGTGGAAAGAACATTTTCTCAATTGGGCGAAAGCGTATGCTCACGAAAGCTGGTTTTGCTTAGAGTTTGGATACGAATGGCCAAAAGATGATAAAGGCGAAGAACATTCATTCAAGAAGTTACCAAGAGAAGATAAATCTGAGTTTGCTGCCGAACAAAGAATGATTGCTTTGATCCAGTCTGCAATCAGAAATGATATTTTTGCGTTGCTGAATCATGATGGGTCATCTAAATCAGTTTGGGAAGCGTTACGTGTTAAAGCTGAGGGGGTAAACAGATAAAAAAGAACAAAATTGCTTTACTTAAAAAAGAATTTGATCTGTTTGATAGTCTAAAAGGAGAGACAGTGAGACAAATGATTGAGAGATTTTGTCATCTTAAAATTGAACTTGAGAGATTTGAGATAGTGAAAACAAGAGAGGAACTTATAGATAAAGTGATTGAAGCGTTACCACGAGCTGATCAGTGGCAAACATTTGTGTTTATTTTGAAAAATGATGCTTTATATCATACAATTTCTCTTGATGCATTGTTTGAAAAGATAGAGAGTCATGATCTGGAGCTACAAAAGCAAAGCAAGATGACTGGTTCTTTACATCAACAGAATGTTGGATTGTATTACAAAGGCAGTGTACCTTCGGAGAAAGGTGTTGGTTCACCAAAGACAACATTCAGTGGTGAGAAGATGAAAGAACCTCAAACAACTTCAACAAGTCATCATTCTGGATATCATTCATCTTCAAAAGCTAGTTCTGATGAAGCTGAGGTGATTTTATGCAACATCGCTCTCAAACTGAAAAATTCTCCGGCAATGAGCATTAATGCAGCTAAACAACAAATGAGTTTTCTTGCTTCTGTTCTGGAATCGTATGAAGGTCTTGTAGCTGGTAAAATGGGAAACTCAGAGTTAACTAAAGAAGACTACGACCAGATTGATCCGGAAGAGATGGAACTCATTGACATCCGTTGGTGTTTGGCAAGTTGCATTCGCAGAGCTCAGAGATATATGGAAATTACTGGGAAACAATCTCTTGGAGGTGCATCAACGAAGCTTGGATTTGACAAATCCAAAGTGACCTGCTTCAAATGTAAGTAGAAAGGTCATTTCAAGAGAGAATGCAATAATTCTGCAGTTGGTGGAAATGAACATCCATTCAATGATGATTACTACCGAAAGGCAATGTACCATCGAAGCAGAGAAGAGCCTAAGATGATTGAAGATAAACCCAAATCTAGAGCTTGTTTTGTAATTCAAGATGATGAAGGTTTTGATTGGTCTGAGATATGTCCAGAAGAAGATCGTTTGGAGAATGTTCGAAAAACAGCTCATGGCAAAGCTATAACAGAGGAAAGAAAGTTTGTTTTTGTTGCTGAGATTAAAGATGAAAACAAAGACAAAGATACAGCTGAGATCAAAGTGAAAACCAGAGAAGAGATTCTGGAAGAAAAGACTTACAGAGAAAGAAACATTGTGTTGAACAGAATGGATGAAATGCAAGAAGAGTATGAGAGTGCAGTGAGCAACAGAAGATGGGATAAAAAGAGAGAGTGTTACTTCAACAGAGAAGGTGAACCAGTTGTTCCAAAGAAAGACATAATCTTTGATGATGTTCTTCTCATAATTCCTTTGAGAGCTGAATACTATAGAAATGTGTTGAAAGATAACACATATGCTAAAAGGCATGAAAAGGAAATCAGATATGCTATGACATCGTGTCTGAGAAAAAGGGATGAAGAGAGAATGAAGAAGAGTGTTGAAGAGTTGGTGAACAATCTGAAGAAAGTTGCTGAAGAGGTTAAAGCAGAAGCTGTTGAAGTTGAGGTTGTGAAAGAAATCAAAAGTGAAGAAGTTGTTGTGAATGAAGAGGTGAAGAAAGTTGTTACTGAAAAACAACAGATCGGAAAAGAAGTGAAGAAAGCAGAAGAAGATGTAAAGAATGAGTATTTTGAAGCTGATAATGTTGGTGATGAATTCGGTGTTGAAGAAAAACAAGATGATGCTGATCAGAAGCAAACTGAGGCAACTGTATCAAACACTGAGGTGCCAATCACTGAGGTACATTCTGATTTTGAAACCTTAAAACCGATTGATCAGTGCAAGAAATGCATGGAACCGTGCAGAGCTTGTATTGAAAAAGATGAGCAATTCAGAACAAGAGATCTTGAATTCACTAAAATTGAAAACATTTTTAAAGAAAAATGCAAAAAAATGCTAGAAAAAGAAAAAGTTTTAAAAGAAAATGATGAAAAACTTTCAGAAAAGTGTAAAAAATTAGAAACAGAAAATGAAGTTTTGAAAGAAAATATTTCTAAAATGACAGAAAAATGTTCTGAAAAAGAAATTGCTTGTCAAGAGATGAAGAAAGAATATGACTCAATGAAATTAGCATATCATATTAAAAAAGAATCATACGAAAAGGTGAAAGATGAAATGAAATATGCTCAATCAAGAATGAATTATCTTTCTGAAACAACTAAAGAACTTAAACGAATGTATTCCATAAAACAAGATGTTGTTAATTCATATATTGAGGATGTTGCTAAGCTAAAGCAACAGATTGCTGATCTAGAACATGATAACAACAAGTTAAAGAGTTATCACGTGTCGTCATATGTGCTTTAACGTATTTTCAATATAAAACCGGAAGATGGTGAGTCTGAGCAAAACAAGAAAGGCATTGGCTCAGAGTTTCATCAAGTTCCACCACCGGGAAAATTTGCATTTTATGATGATGAAAAGGTTGAAAAAGCTTTCAACATGGTAGACCAATTGCCAGACAACATTGACATAACCTATTCCAAATCTGATGATTCTCATGATTCAGAGGTGGTAGGTAAAGTTGTTGAAAGTGTGTTGAAAGAAGAGTCGGTTGATACAGGTAAATCTGAATCACAGGATGAAGATGAAGGAAATCTTCATGATAGTTATCTGAAAAACACAAAATCCGAGAAAAGTTTGAATGATGATTCAAAAGGACTGGTTTATACCATGATTGGATCGGACAAATTGTTCTTAGATGTTGTATTCCCGATTCAGAATGTGATTTCAGAAAAGGTTGATAAAGTTTTCAAAATGGTTGAGATTGAGAAGTCTGAAATTTCAAAGTTTGCTGGTAAGAGTCATAGAGGATCGTATAACAAACCTGGTTACAAAAAGAAAAACATGAAGGCTGGGTTGGGTTATAAGAAGAAACAAAGTTGGAAAAGAAATGAAACTCCGAATTTTCAGACAAAAATGAGTTTTGTTCAAGGAAAAAGTTTTGAAGAGGATGAAAAATTCAAATTTAGTAATGAAGAGTTTTGTGTTCAAAAGGAAAAACAACAACCACAGGTCAAAGATGTGTCCAAGAGAACATGTTTCAAGTGTGATCAGATAGGACATCTTGCACGCAAGTGTCCTAATCTAAAACCTGTGGATGTTGACAAAAAGAAGATTGATATTGAGAAACAGAAATCTGAGGATGAGAAATACAGGTCAACTAGATTTGATTCAAAACAAACTTGGAGTGTAACACCCGTCCTTATTATTCAAGGTTTAACGTAAATTTTACGTAAAACAATCATGTAATTAAGATTACATAAACATTTGGAAATACGGGTTTATTAAAACTTTTACAAATCATAAGTTATTCTACATAACGTGATCAAATTCGTTGTTTAAAATTTACAACGTGTCAAAGTGCGGAAGCGTGTATCTTTATCGTGTTCGGTTCTTTGCTGAGCTAGATCGTCTTCCGGCATCCAAGGTGTACCTACATTTCATAAACATGAAATACATTAGTCTTACGGGGGTTTAAAACGTGTCTAAACGAGTCCAAGAAACAATTTATCACCAAAACAAGATTTTCAATCTGGCCTCCACCGTAAATTACGGTGGGACCGTAATTTACGGTGGCTTCTGGGTTAATACTCTTCTGCCGTAAATCAGAAGAAACCCACCGTAGCTTTATTGGCTCCGCCGTAAATTACGGTGGTACCGTAATTTACGGTGGACCCTGCACTCAGCTTCTCCATTTTGCCGTAATTTGACACGAAATCTTTCGTATCTTTCAAACCGCTTATCCGTTTGACCTACCGTTTCTTCCTACATGTTTGTAATTTGATTCTCCATCATAGGGAGTTAAAATCCGACGTCCGGCTTAACAAGATTTAAGACTTTTAAGTCTTCGGCTTATTTCCCTTTTTACCAAATTTTGACCCATTCGCGGTTTTATCAAACAAACGTTTTTGTTTGATTCCTATATCACATGAATCTTATAATTTCAATGTTGTCTATCATATTAGGTTCAATTCACGAGTTTATGTATATTCTTAAACCCGTTTATACTAAAATGCTTATTTTGACCCGTTAAGGGTATTTAAACCCTTTTCCGCATAATTCATAATTATTTGTTTCTAGCATCCTATTTTCGCAATATTTGTCAAATGAACTTCCACCACAACTATATTTATGGTGATTTTACTATGGTAATCTATGCAAACCAAGTTTTACCCCTTAACTCTTTATTTTACGGCAAAGACCCAAATAGAGCCGTTTGACTAACGTAATACATCTTTCAACTTCTATACTTGTCCTGAGTATTTATTAAATCGTAAAAATCATTTCCAAACAACTTTTAAAGGTTGTTTGCTCAATTTAGCCTCCAAGGGCGTTTTGGTCCATTTAGTCTCTTATTAACAATGAAGGACTTTTGAAAGCATATTTGACCCAAATCCCTCTTTTAACCTATGATTTTGTTTGAAAAGTCATTAAGCTTTCCAAACGTAATGTCCATTACTTAAAACATTTGGTTTACTTATCAAGTAACCAAACGTCCATTTTGACCTCTTTTAACACTCTTGAACCACATGTTCTAAATGAGTGTTACCCTATTTCACATACCTGGCGCAGATCAATATATTGACCCGTTTTTAATACCTTGCTTTTATAACCGCTAGTTCATAGTTTTGCTAATACCCATTTGACATTTATACCTGAAATAATATAGCTCGACAATAATCATTAGTCGTTGTTGTCAAAGGGTGATATTTTCACCTTTTGACCCATTAGGTCTAAGTGACCGATTATGTTGGCGAGATGATATTTATTACCATCTCATCTATATGACTTGCTTTGGTTTACACAGTGTGGTCATTTCACTTATTAATCGTTTTCTTAACGCTTTTTAGCCTATCATGGCTTACGCCTTACAGTGTCTTTCAAAACAAATAGTTATGGTCAACGCATGACCAACTTACCGTTTAATTCCTTTTAAACCATCAACATGGTTTCTTGTCACGCTCGACTACCTTGTTCCGTATGTTTACACGTCGGAACATCAAACCTCAATTCTGTATTTATCTTATTCGTAACTAATACGATAAGAGAATATTCTAACATATAAGACTAGTGTAAGCTATACTTACCTTGCATCCGAATTATGCTTTTCCACCATTCTTGCTTCGTTTGACCCGCTTCCTTTCCAAGCCTCCACCTAGCTTGTCAAGCGTCAAACTATCATCATAATTCGTAAGACGGTTATATTAGTCATCATTAATTATGACTATTCCATCTTACATATTTTCTATCACAATTACCATTCGATCTTATTAATGGTCGATTTGACTACTAAAAGTCAAACGCCCCTTAGCATATAAATGCACATTCAAGTTCTATCTATCAATTAGTAGCTAACATGATCTTATACACTTAGTTACATGAACATGGCTACCAAATTTCATCCTAACATTCAAACCCATTTCAATCATGTATGAACAAGTTCCCAAATCACTTAATTTGTTTGAGTGCCTTGTTTCTATTATCCAATATGATGATTTTAAACATAAACTTATCATCATCTTTACTATTACATAAAAACCCACTTCCTAGTTTACTTGTTAATCACATACAAGTGATATTACTTCAAGTTCTTCATGATTTCATCATATCTAACAAAACCCACTTCTAGTTACTTATGAACTCTTAACAAAATCTCTAATTTGTTCAAGTAGTTCATTCATATGAATTAGTGTGATGTTTATAAACACCATTAGAACATCAATTTCATCAATTCAACCAAAACCCACTTAGCTCATAATAGGGTAATTATCAAATCCCTAGTTTGACAACAATTCATCAAGATTTCTACTAGGGTTTGTTTCTAAACCAAGATATAATCACAATGACACTCATAGATTCAACATTCATTCCAAAATTTCGATTATGATTGTTCATCATAATCTCAAAGTATCACCAAAACTGAAATTTCGACATACCTTGTGATCCCCACGACTAGGTGATCATTTATATGCATTCATGCATCGATTTGGGTCTTGATTTGAGCTTCAATTTGTTGATTTGTTGGAGTTTAGGTTTTGGCTCTCCTTGGAGCTTTCTCCTGGTCATTCACGAACACACTAAATGTGTGTGTGTTTTGTTTTTGATTTTAGTAAATAATCTTTTAGATTATTACACCTTTGACCCCTCAAGTTTTGTTAACTAATAAGTAGGCTACAACCTATTTATTTTCAACAATACTTTGTTTTGTTAACTAGGTTAAACTTTGCTAGTTTAACTTAGTGAATTCGGGGTAGTCATAACCCGTTTTATTTTAAGTCCCGTTATCTCGGGCCTTCTATATACCTTGTTTTCCTTAAAAGCTTTTATTCACTTTTTATTTAATATTAGGATTAATTATTTAAATCCTAATATTTACCGGGTAAATTTTACCACTAACGGTGCTTTACCCGTCTTTTATTATTAACGGGGTTTGATTACCAAACCCATTTTCGGGGTGTTACAAGTCTATCCCCCTTAAATAGGTTTCGTCCTCGAAACCTTGCTTACATAGTTCATTGAGTTTGTAAACTCAATGCGTTTGACTTGAGTAATCTCTTAAGCATTACTCATACTTTAACCAATTGTTAGCATTACCAGAAAAATTATGGTAATGTCTTTTTGGTTACAGAACCTCTACGTATCTCGTATGACATAATGTAACTTGAAATAACGTAATTCCGTTATTTTACTAGTTTAGTTAACTTAGCGATTTCCATCGCTTTTATATATTATCGAACTCTTGCTGCATTTGTCACCTCGACCCGTTTAAGGGTCCTTAGTGAAATATTTCACTTTTAGCAATACTTCCTTTTGTTTTCAGATTTATTTATTCGGTTCAGTCATACCGAACCTACCGTTTACAAGCAAACCAAATTTATTTAAATGACCTTAACGGGTCTCACTAATTAGACTTATTAGTCCAGTTACTTTTTACCGCTTGCTTGGTTATAATGTGATTCTACTTCACATTACATTTCTTGACCGTGATTGTGTTACATCATGTCTAATTTATATCAAATTTCATTTTCGAAAATATCACTTTTTGAATATATCGTTTTGCGCCTATCAGTATCAAGACTTGTATCTTTCATGCTTACTATTTAAATTCCTATCAGAATTTATGTTTGTAAAAACATTATTTCTTACTAAAACTGAAGTTTTAGTTTTAGGATCTTCTCTTTAACTTTTGTCAATTATCCATACCAGGATATTGACAGTCCATAATTTATTCTTATTTGGTTATATCCCATTACCGGGCTCATTATTCTCTTGCATTTAACGCTACCGTTATCTGGCTAGTGCTCATTTGTGCCATTCGGCGTTATATTGTATTCAACATGTTTGACCTATTAATGTGAAATCCATCACTTATAAACAATCAACTTTATTCTTTATTCAACCCATTCGACTTCGAATAGTTGAACATATTTACTCCCAACTTCTATATACGAGATTTTATAGTCATAACTCGTAATCCAAGTTACTTTGATTTTTCAACCCGAGTTCACGTCTCATGGTTTACGCATGTGTTCAATTCTTACCCATCAACTGGGTGTTTTACCGAGATCATTATTATTGCAACCCTCCCGTGTGCATTAAGACCTCGCTTCATTTTTACATCCCGACTTTGTCTTTAAGTTTGACGTTTTACAAAAACGACTCGTTTAGGGACATATTCGCATTTTCCGGGTTCGAGTGTAAATACACTCCCTCCCAATGCTTGTCTAAATCATTTTTCACGTTTGCGTTTTCTGGGTTCGAGTGTAAGTACACTCCCTCCCAATACTTGTTTAAATCATTTTACATGCTTGCGTTTTTTTCTGGGTTCGAGTGTAAGTACACTCCCTCCCAATACTTGTTTAAATCATTTTACATGCTTGCGTTTTCTGGGTTCGAGTGTAAGTACACTCCCTCCCAATACTTGTCTAAATCATTTTACATGCTTGCGTTTTCTGGGTTCGAGTGTAAGTACACTCCCTCCCAGTACTTGTCTAACTCATTTTACATGCTTCTTTGTCCCTTCATTCGGGCTCATTATCCTGATGTAATACGCTTCCGTCGCTCGGTTGTGCGTTTACATTATTATCAAACATTTTGCTTATCTGATTCATTTGGGTACTTTTAAGTTAGCCCCATTCACACCGTCCTTACTACATCGGATGTAAACGTGTCCGCCATAAGAAGTTCATGGTATCATATGCCGCTACTTACTTGGCCAGAGTAAGCGATTAACACATGACACACATGACCTTTTTATAGTTTTCACATCACGCCCTATGTGAGTAACGCCTCTATTTGTTTCTCTTGGAAACAATATCCCGAATACATTTTCTATCCGGGTTTTTCCAAGTTTTCAATCTACATATGCAACTATCAGTTTCTACGTAATTGTTGCATATTTATATTCATGCAATAATTTAAACGTGAACCTGGTAAATGCTTGCCCTAACGGGCTTTTCTTGCCATTAGCCTTGTTAGTGACCATTACGCGATTTAGGTCCTTAATGAGCATGCTCTTCTTGTCATATCTCGGACCATTCCATCATCATATCCACAATTCTTTTGACTCTCGTCGTCTTCAAACGCGAGTGTACTTCAATTAAAGCATTCACAAAAGTTAGTAACATCAACTTCAATAATCGCCCGTATTATAATACAAGGCTTTTTCTACTATACGCGTCAACGCGCGTATTTTCGTCAACTATATCATTCATTTTAATTGGGGTAACGTGTATCACACGATAGCCCTATGTGTTGTTTACAACACTTTAGCATGCTAAACTATTAACATACTTGTACTTACCGAATTTGCGATCAAGCTTCGAACCGAACACTATCCTTTGTCAAGAGCATAAGGTTTAAGTCCAAGCATGGTTCCTCCCCACCATACTCGAATCTCTTAAACCAAGGCTCTGATACCAACTTGTAACACCCGTCCTTATTATTCAAGGTTTAACGTAAATTTTACGTAAAACAATCATGTAATTAAGATTACATAAACATTTGGAAATACGGGTTTATTAAAACTTTTACAAATCATAAGTTATTCTAGATAACGTGATCAAATTCGTTGTTTAAAATTTACAACGTGTCAAAGTGCGGAAGCGTGTATCTTTATCGTGTTCGGTTCTTTGCTGAGCTAGATCGTCTTCCGGCATCCAAGGTGTACCTACATTTCATAAACATGAAATACATTAGTCTTACGGGGGTTTAAAACGTGTCTAAACGAGTCCAAGAAACAATTTATCACCAAAACAAGATTTTCAATCTGGCCTCCACCGTAAATTACGGTGGGACCGTAATTTACGGTGGCTTCTGGGTTAATACTCTTCTGCCGTAAATCAGAAGAAACCCACCGTAGCTTTATTGGCTCCGCCGTAAATTACGGTGGTACCGTAATTTACGGTGGACCCTGCACTCAGCTTCTCCATTTTGCCGTAATTTGACACGAAATCTTTCGTATCTTTCAAACCGCTTATCCGTTTGACCTACCGTTTCTTCCTACATGTTTGTAATTTGATTCTCCATCATATGGAGTTAAAATCCGACGTCCGGCTTAACAAGATTTAAGACTTTTAAGTCTTCGGCTTATTTCCCTTTTTACCAAATTTTGACCCATTCGCGGTTTTATCAAACAAACGTATTTGTTTGATTCCTATATCACATGAATCTTATAATTTCAATGCTGTCTATCATATTAGGTTCAATTCACGAGTTTATGTATATTCTTAAACCCGTTTATACTAAAATGCTTATTTTGACCCGTTAAGGGTATTTAAACCCTTTTCCGCATAATTCATAATTATTTGTTTCTAGCATCCTATTTTCGCAATATTTGTCAAATGAACTTCCACCACAACTATATTTATGGTGATTTTACTATGGTAATCTATGCAAACCAAGTTTTACCCCTTAACTCATTATTTTACGGCAAAGACCCAAATAGAGCCGTTTGACTAACGTAATACATCTTTCAACTTCTATACTTGTCCTGAGTATTTATTAAATCGTAAAAATCATTTCCAAACAACTTTTAAAGGTTGTTTGCTCAATTTAGCCTCCAAGGGCGTTTTGGTCCATTTAGTCTCTTATTAACAATGAAGGACTTTTGAAAGCATATTTGACCCAAAATCCCTCTTTTAACCTATGATTTTGTTTGAAAAGTCATTAAGCTTTCCAAACGTAATGTCCATTACTTAAAACATTTGGTTTACTTATCAAGTAACCAAACGTCCATTTTGACCTCTTTTAACACTCTTGAACCACATGTTCTAAATGAGTGTTACCCTATTTCACATACCTGGCGCAGATCAATATATTGACCCGTTTTTAATACCTTGCTTTTATAACCGCTAGTTCATAGTTTTGCTAATACCCATTTGACATTTATACCTGAAATAATATAGCTCGACAATAATCATTAGTCGTTATTGTCAAAGGGTGATATTTTCACCTTTTGACCCATTTGGTCTAAGTGACCGATTATGTTGGCGAGATGATATTTATTACCATCTCATCTATATGACTCGCTTTGGTTTACACAGTGTGGTCATTTCACTTATTAATCGTTTTCTTAACGCTTTTTAGCCTATCATGGCTTACGCCTTACAGTGTCTTTCAAAACAAATAGTTATGGTCAACGCATGACCAACTTACCGTTTAATTCCTTTTAAACCATCAACATGGTTTCTTGTCACGCTCGACTACCTTGTTCCGTATGTTTACACGTCGGAACATCAAACCTCAATTCTGTATTTATCTTATTCGTAACTAATACGATAAGAGAATATTCTAACATATAAGACTAGTGTAAGCTATACTTACCTTGCATCCGAATTATGCTTTTCCACCATTCTTGCTTCGTTTGACCCGCTTCCTTTCCAAGCCTCCACCTAGCTTGTCAAGCGTCAAACTATCATCATAATTCGTAAGACGGTTATATTAGTCATCATTAATTATGACTATTCCATCTTACATATTTTCTATCACAATTACCATTCGATCTTATTAATGGTCGATTTGACTACTAAAAGTCAAACGCCCCTTAGCATATAAATGCACATTCAAGTTCTATCTATCAATTAGTAGCTAACATGATCTTATACACTTAGTTACATGAACATGGCTACCAAATTTCATCATAACATTCAAACCCATTTCAATCATGTATGAACAAGTTCCCAAATCACTTAATTTGTTTGAGTGCCTTGTTTCTATTATCCAATATGATGATTTTAAACATAAACTTGTCATCATCTTTACTATTACATAAAAACCCACTTCCTAGTTTACTTGTTAATCACATACAAGTGATATTACTTCAAGTTCTTCATGATTTCATCATATCTAACAAAACCCACTTCTAGTTACTTATGAACTCTTAACAAAATCTCTAATTTGTTCAAGTAGTTCATTCATATGAATTAGTGTGATGTTTATAAACACCATTAGAACATCAATTTCATCAATTCAACCAAAACCCACTTAGCTCATAATAGGGTAATTATCAAATCCCTAGTTTGACAACAATTCATCAAGATTTCTACTAGGGTTTGTTTCTAAACCAAGATATAATCACAATGACACTCATAGATTCAACATTCATTCCAAAATTTCGATTATGATTGTTCATCATAATCTCAAAGTATCACCAAAACTGAAATTTCGACATACCTTGTGATCCCCACGACTAGGTGATCATTTATATGCATTCATGCATCGATTTGGGTCTTGATTTGAGCTTCAATTTGTTGATTTGTTGGAGTTTAGGTTTTGGCTCTCCTTGGAGCTTTCTCCTGGTCATTCACGAACACACTAAATGTGTGTGTGTTTTGTTTTTGATTTTAGTAAATAATCTTTTAGATTATTACACCTTTGGCCCCTCAAGTTTTGTTAACTAATAAGTAGGCTACAACCTATTTATTTTCAACAATACTTTGTTTTGTTAACTAGGTTAAACTTTGCTAGTTTAACTTAGTGAATTCGGGGTAGTCGTAACCCGTTTTATTTTAAGTCCCGTTATCTCGGGCCTTCTATATACCTTGTTTTCCTTAAAAGCTTTTATTCACTTTTTATTTAATATTAGGATTAATTATTTAAATCCTAATATTTACCGGGTAAATTTTACCACTAACGGTGCTTTACCCGTCTTTTATTATTAACGGGGTTTGATTACCAAACCCATTTTCGGGGTGTTACATGGAGGTATAACACAAACAAGTTTGCTTCGAATAAAAATTGGAAGTCAAACTCATATAGGTTTGATTCTAGACAGACCTGGAATTCTCATACACCCAGAGTTAGAACAACTCAAAGTTGGAAAACAACTGTTGATATGACAAAACCACAAGAGTTTTGGAAACCAAAAGTTGTTCAAAAACAAAATGTTCAAAAAGAGTCTCATTTTTATAAAAGAGGTACTCCGAAAGGTCAGACATGGAGTATTAAGAAACAAGTGTCTTTGGTAAAAGATGAGAAACTTGAAGTTAAAAATGAAAAAGTTTTTGTTCAAAATGACAAAGATTTTCCGAAATTGAATGAAAATTATTGTGTTGAAATGCCTAAGGTCCAACAGACCTGGGCTAAATTGTTCAAGTAATTGAATAGTTTGTTTGTGCAGGTGCTCATGGAATTTGAAGATTGTGAATTTGGAACTCAGAGCAGCCTGGCACAACTAGAGGAGGAGGCTGTTGCTGAACTTTTTTTGGTTGAACAGGGAGTTTGTTTGTTTTTTGTAAATAACTAAACAATATTTCAAAAACCCTAAAAATTGAAAAATTTAAAAAACCAAAAATATGTTTGTTTTTATTTTTTGTCAAATATTCAAAAATACAAAAATATGTGTTGCTTGAATACGCTGAAACCCTCACGGCGGAACAAACATGATTAATTTCACAAGATTGAAAAACGGTTTTCAAACTGTCGAAATTCAATGGGTTGTAAATCATGGGGGTACATTATATTTTCTGCAAATTAGGACACTTGAAGCAGAAAATGGATGGCGAGACAAAGCTATCAGTATTGGTTGTCAAATTTTCTTTAAATGATTTTGCATTTTAGGGGGAGTAATATTGTTAGAAAATACAAAAACATTTGAAAATTTGAAAAAGCCATAAACATGATAAAATTGAAAATTGAGTTCTTGCGTAAAAAAAGGAAATGATAGTACATCAGTAGACAGTTAGAGTACGCTAAAGTATTGGAAAGTTTAAATGTGTTAAACGATCTCACCGTGGATGTGTCGGTAGATTTTTATACATTTAGTAAACTTTTTCGGGATATAAACCTAAATTCAAACTTGCTTATTTCGTGGGGAACACTACTTGGATATATAGGTAACCCCTGAAATCTCGTTTGAAAGGTCCCTCTTTCTGAGATACTAGGTCTTTATACTCAGTGATATCTGGGGTATTATCCCGGGACTTCTGATTTTGCGGAAGCAATGGCCTAGTCCCCAGAGAATACTTTCTGCATGCTTGAAATATAGCGCCGCCCTCAGCAAATTGATGAAACAATAAAATTGATAGTCATTGCTGTTGTAAAAAAGATCCTCTAAAGGGGACACACCTAAAGTCAAACCAAGCTCTCTGCTGAACGGAAGTTCTGACCTGAGCTATCATGGTTTCATAATTTATTTCCCTTACAGATATCATCTATGTATACTCACATGTAAGACTGAATATTGGGATCTGGATACGGGAGTATATTCAAGAGGTGGGACACATGAATGAGTTTAAGTTCTTAATTCACCGAATTCGTATCCTGAATCAGTTGAAGTTTGTATAAAAATTTAAGTGGACAAGTATATCGACAATCTAAGTGAATTGTTTAATTCTTAATGTGTAACTAAGCTCAACGGTACTTGTGACTTGTCAAAAACTGATATGATCCTCTAATGCATACTCAAACAAAAATATTGTCTGTAAATATGTTTGTACATATTTCTGTATTGCTTTATACTTTCAGAAAAATACAAAAAGATTTTGATTTCTGCTTTATTTTCGACAACCGATGTCTGAAATGCTGAGTTTCAAAATCTAAGTATGCTGATTGTGTTTCTGAATATAAACAAGTTCATTAATTTGAAACTTGAATTAAAATCAAAATTCAAAAACAATTTGTGATATCTCCAAGGTCATTAATTTGGACTTGGAAGATAGGTTGTGAGAGAGTTGGATTCTTTAATGCTGCTAAATCAATGAAGTTTGTTGATAGGGGGAGTGGATTAGAGAATTTGATTGATAATATGAAAACATTGTATTTATAGATGTTTGAGTGATTGCAGATAGTCCAGATTACGATCCCGAGAGCATAGTCTAAGGGGGAGTCTGAAGACAATCTTGAAGTAAAGGGAAGCTTGTAGATGGAAAGCTAGGTGTCGATCCCAAAGCACGGAAGGTTGACGAAAGGGGGAGCCTGAAGCTGATGAAGAAGAGAATGATTGATGGATGCTTATAATGTTACAATTTGAATGAGAAGGCAGAATGATTAAGACTGAAGAGGTGTTATACTGAAGACTAGACATTGAAGACTTCGTCAATATCCGAGGGGGAGTCTGTTAGTGCAACGTCTATTGACTTCGTCTTGTATCATGTAATAGGATAGGATAGAATTACCAGTGCTCGAGGTGCGAGAAACTGAGTCTACATGTGAGTTCGCTTGAAAGTACCAAAGACCATTTCAAGCGAAACCATATTAATTGAGTTCGCTTAAAACAGTTCTGGTTACATTCAAGCGAAACCAACAAGATCAGTGTTTCGCTTGAATTTGTCATGTTCATTTCAAGCGAAACCCATTCACAATATATAGGGCACTTGTTCAATTCAATTGGTACGACTTCAGAATCTGTAACGAAGTGCTGCCAAAGTCTGTTCAGGTTGTAATCAGTGTTGAAATCAATCAAAGTGACAGATTTAATAGTATCAAGCTGTTTTCACGTCCGTTTCACTGATTCCGCCTTTGAATCGGATATAAAGCTCTTCTGATTGACTCGTTTGGGTCCAACAACGATCCTACAATCATCATCATCTGCCCAAGTCAATTATAATCATCATTTAGTCATAAGAAAAATTTATTTTAACTGTACATTTAATAATCTTTCTTTATGTTTAATTTAACTTTATGCTTCGTTTAATACAGACCTAAAATAACCCGCAGATGATTGTACGAATTTCAAACAACTGTGATTAGACTGAAATATAAAGAGAGAATTAGAGTAGATCACTTGAAAAATAAAAATTCAAAATTAGAGTAGAAAAAAAACATACTTTAAACGATGTTGGAACAATGATGCTGGAAACAACCGTAGAACAATCATCATCATCATCTGCTTAGATAATTCACAATCATCATTTAGTCATAACTCAGATAAAAAAATATTTAGTAAAAATCAAAAACCAAAACAAACATAATCATATATATCACATTACCATCATCAAGGCAAACCACATATCCCCAAAATTTGTTCTGAAAGTGGGTCAGAGATAGCTTCCATTTTCTCTTATCCTTTATGAACAAATGTTGAGTATTGAAATGTGGTTTGAGGGAGAGATACATTAGAAATGTGGTTTGAAATTACAAAAGCAGAGAACCCGAGAGTGTAAATATGAAGAGTGAAATGAGAATATAAATCACTTTATATAAGAAGATGATTGACAGAAGTGAGTGAGTGACATGCATTAATTGCAAATTACATATCTCCATGCATTTTGAATTTGAAATTACGGGCAATTTCAAAACATCTGCTAAGTTATACTTTCTTGTATATGGGCAGTGGTTTGCCCTTTTGAATGTGGGCCAACGTTTAACATTTGAATACAGGGCAGTGGTTTGAAAGTAAATGTATTTTAAAGTGATTTATATATTCCGGTTTATGATGCACTAATGACATAAGAAAAGCATTGTTGGACAGCCTCTCTAACTGACACATCAACTTTTCTTATGTCATTGGGATTTCTCCTTTTATAGAAAGTATATATAGAAGATTATAGATTATAGATTCTAAGAAGTGAATACTCATGAAGAAATTTACTCTGCAAGTCTAAATTACACATTACTTGGTATGGATCAAGCATATATCTCCATGGAATTCTAGAAAGACATCTAAATACAACATGAACCGATAAAGAGGAAACTTGTGGAAGATAGAAAGAAATAGTTCTGAATGAGATGGATGATCGCATTTCAAAAAATATATTGAGAATAATGTGAGGGTACAGACATGTATCAATGTTTTAACATAAGGAAACCTTACAATTTTGTCAAAAATCTTGCCTCCAGTGACAAACTCCAGTATTATATACATCTTTATTTGAATCGATAAAATCTAACAGAAGAAAAAGTTTAGGTCACTAAAATTTAGATTATAAAATGAGTTAATTGCCATTTTAGTCCCTGAGGTTTGTCCAAATTTGCCATTTTAGTCCAAATAGTTTTTTTTCGCCTCTGGGTCCCTGACTTTTCCCTTTTGTTGCTATTTTGATCACATACCCTAACTCCATCCAAAAACCCTATTTTTAACCAGGGGTATTTTGGGGATTTTCATTTTAAATCTTTTTTATTGCCATTTTGATCTAATTCTAAAAAAATAAAAATAAATTCTAAAAAATCCAAAAAAAATCTAAAAAATCCAAAAATTTCTAAAAAATAAAAAAAATCATAAAAATAAAAAAAAATAAAAAATAAAAAAATTCTAAAAAATCAAAAAAATTCTAAAAAATCATAAAAATTCTAAAAAATAAAAAAAAATTCTAAAAAAATCTATAAAATCAAAAAATTCTAAAAAATAAGAAAAAGTAAAAACTCAAACAAACATATTTTAAAGTTTCAAATTCAAAAAATGACGATATATTCCTCGTCCAGACGAATATATTTTCAAGTGTTATCTATTTTGTTGAGTGAATGAGTGGTCATGATGAGATAGAACCACTAAAACCAAAGACAATACAAATCAAAGTCTAGCAAGATGCTGACTGAAAATAAAACTTTATAACTACCACGTTTCACCATCTTACCACTTCTCCAAAGTGAGTGAGTCTAATAATTACATTATGTTACATAATTTACTTTAGTGATAATTCACTTTATCATAAAGATGACACGTCCTCACTTAATCAAAATATGAAGAAAAAAATAGCCATTAAATAATAGATATATTGATAGAAAAATTACTAAAACAGACATTCACTCAACAAAATAGATAAAACTTGAAAATATATTCGTCTGGACGAGTAATATTGTGACAACTCGAAATTTAGAACCCTTCTTGTATCCCGATGTAACATGCTTAAACGTGTGACTAGTTAACTTGTGTGATTAATGATAAGTGAACCTTTGTGTGATTATGTGTTATGTTTATATGTATGCTTGTGTGTATAGTATGTGTATATGTTTAAGTGAGCCGAGAACCAAGAACCCGACTCGAGACCATGTGGTCTCGAGTGAACAGTGCAACAGGTGGGCCGGTTGGGCCGTGCACCTCATCCGAAACCCATTAGGGTGCACCATTATGGAACAAGTATATAAGCCTAAGTGGTAGCCACACTTGTCATTTTTGGACAAACAACACACATACTCCTCTATACACACACTCTCCATTCTCCCTCACAAAAACCCTAAGCCACAACATCCTTCTCCTTCATTCTCGGATCAAACCGGTGACCACAAGGAGCTCTCGGATCGTCTCACACACACACCCGTTTGGAAGCTTCATACTCACCTTTGAAACCCATCAACCGGTTAGTGTCTTTATGATGTTTGTTGTTGTTAAATGAGAGTATGAATGATATGATTTAACTAGTGTAGTTGTATGCGTGATAAGGTTTTTGTGAATCGGATGTGTATGTTGTTGATAATCGGCTAACATGTTTCGGATATATTGCACAATGAGCTCATGATATCTTGTGTCTAAATGTGATTCAAACCATTAAATGTGAATGTTCATGAAACCGACTTGCATAGGTGTATAGATAGCATCATGTTAATCGGATTAGTGTAGAGTTGATTTTGAGATGTTATGTGATGATTTGAAATCATTAGATGAGTATGTTCTAGTGTTTTGGTGGTTGTTCATGATTATGTTGTGACTAATGCTAAAAACCCGGAAATATGATGAACAAGCTTGAAGATCAACATGAACATGACTTGAATATGTGAAGAACTTGTTGAATATGTTATGAATGTGCTATGAATATTTGAAATCTGATTGTTTGATCCATTTTTGTTAATAACTAGACAAGAAAACATGTTTAGTGGATAGTACATAATTGTTGCATGAAATCAAAACCTCATTGGCTAAGTACAAGGACAGAAATCAGCAGGTGTTCAGCCGAGAACTTCAGTCTCGACTCGAGACCGGAAACATGACAACTCGAGACTGCAGTTTGCGACTCGGTTTGCGAGTCGAGAACCCATAGTCTCGACTCGAGACCCCACTTGATCAACACCCAAACATCTTGACTCGAGACCATGTTTGCGAGTCCAGTTGCGACTCGAGACCACTACATGCATGACCCGAGATCACCTTAGTTGCGACTCGAAACCTTGTAGACTACAACTCGAGACCGCACAGTCTCGACTCGAGACTACACGCATGTACACGCTGATTTGAACTTGCACCCCATTACGGACTTAGATGATTGGGCCGGACTTTTGGGCCTAATGCATGGACCTTATGTATTACTGCTGAATGTGAATGTTGTTTGGGCTGCCATGAATGATACTTGCATACAATATGCTAGCATACGTGTAGAAACATACGTGCACTACTTGAACACGAACCTGATTTGTATGATACAACTATGATAGGACGTGGGTGACCACAATATTGCTTGATTGACCCTTTCTGTGTATCTGCCGAGCAAACCAAGGTAAGTTCACACCCTCTACAAAGCATGGGATTCACAGGGGTCGGGAATTGGGGTTAAGGAACATGGGTTCCTCGTCCTCCTTGGGTAGGACAGCAACGGTTCAGGAATGTAATTCCTCGTCCTCACGGACAGATAACTCGTACTAGACCAAAACTCTATCACGAAGTCCCTCCTTTTTATATCGACTTAATCGCCGGGCCAATGGCGAGCGGGTCATTAGTTAGATAGCGCTATTTAGGTCTGACAAACCTCACACCGTGCCGCAGAGGACGGGCGTGAACTAATGGATCTGGGGCACGTCAATGATGATAGACATTGACAGTTTCAGGGCACATAAACATGACTACAGTCAGCAGTCGATATGGTAACGAGTCTAGTGTATACATGGGGTAGCCCCCACGGCCGAAATGCCAGATAACTAACACGGGGTAGCCCCCATGGCTGGATTGCCAGAGTAACCGGGAATAAACAAGTCACGTTTTTAACTATGGGGTAACCCCCCACGGCAGGATGCCAGATAAAGGAAACTGTTTTCGAAACAACTTAAAACGAACACCCAACCGTGAACTCACTCAACTTGTTGTTGACTCGTTACTACATACTTTGCAGGTCAATAGGTACTTAACTGGAGCTTGCATGGAAGAGAGTCGTTGTGGGACATGGACAGCTGTGTGCCATGTTAAACTTTGAAACAATTAAACTTGTGTTTTGGTTTTAAACGTTATGCTTCCGCTTGCAACTTAAACTATGTTTTGTTTGGACACCAATTGTATTGGTTGAATTTTATAACTACTTATTTGCTTGTTCAATATGATTGGTGGCTGGATCCTGGTCAGTCACGCCTCCAGGCGGTAGTACTCCGCAGGTGGATTTTGGGGGTGTGACAGATTGGTATCAGAGCCATTGGTTATAGAGAACTAGGTTTTAATAAAGGGGAAAACGTTTTTATTAAAACCAGACTATAACCTGTACAGTGCTCTACGGTCCACAACGACGCTTCACTCCACATGCAAGACTCGACATTCTAGGTGATATGATCTATGTATATATTGCCCACTTGTTAGTTGCATAGTACATTGCTCGTGGTATGCTTGGTTAATGTAACTATTGTTGCTTGAACACGTGTGTACTTACTCACTTCTGTCATCGCATTTTCGCGAACCCCTCTCACTCACGTTCCTCTTAATATGAAGATCATGTCTGGACGCGTTAACCTGACACAAGCCCAGTTGACGGCTCTGATCAACGAACGAGTGGCCGCAGCACTAGCAGCTGCACACGCAGGAGGTATATCCTGCAGGCCGAACTCATTCTAGGATTTTTAGAATCCTACTCTCGTGAACCAACCTTTGTGTTAAACTCTATCTTTTCTTTCACCCTCAATAGGTCAGCATGTTCAACCACCCGCGTGTACTTTTAAGACTTTCATGGACTGCCGACCAACTACTTTCAGCGGCACTGAAGGAGCCGTAGGTCTCCTCCACTGGTTTGAGAAACTAGAATCTGTGTTCGTAATGTGTGAATGCCCTGAGGCGCGCAGGGTGAAGTATGCTACCGGTACTCTCGAGGGTTTAGCCCTCACATGGTGGAACGCTCAGGTTCAAATGCTGGGGTTGGTTGCTGCCAACGCCACCCCATGGGAAACTTTTAAGGAGATGATCAAGGAAGAATACTGCAGTCGTGATGACATTCATAAGCTGGAAGTCGAGTTCTTCAACCTCAAGATGACGGGGTCAGAGATTGAGGCGTACACTAAGAGATCGAATGAGCTTGCCTTACTGTGTCCTACTATGGTGGACCCTCCATTTAAGCGAATTGAACTCTTTCTCAAGGGCTTGGTGCCAGAGATCCAAAGCCATGTGACTTCAGCGAACCTCGCCACCATCCAGCAAGTTGTCCAGTTGGCTCACCGTCTCACTGATCAGGCGGTGGAGCAGAACAAGTTACCAAAGCGCATAGGTGCTGCAACTACTTCTGGTACCTCTAGTGACAACAAACGGAAATGGGATGGAACTTCAAGCAAGGGGTCGACTTCTGTTCAGTCCCAGTCTCAGTAGAGAAAGACTGATGACTACAAGAGCCCTGGCCAGCAAGCATCTGGTGGTCAAAGTCACGGTGGGTACAAAGGGAATCACCCCAAATGCAATCGCTGCAGCCTGCACCACAGCGGGCCATGCACCAGGGGCAACTGTCATCGGTGCAACAAGCCCGGTCACGCTGCAAAGGATTGCAGGAGTTTATACCCCGCCAATCAGAATCGTCAGCAAGCTCAACAGAACCAGCGCCAACAGCAGCAACAGGGTGATAACAAAGGGTGCTTTCAGTGTGGAGCTGAAGGCCATTTCAAGAGAGATTGTCCCCAACTGAACAGGAACCAGAACAACAACAACAACAACAACCAAGGGAATGGTAACAATGGGAACAACAACAACAATGGCGCCAGGGGGCGGGCGTTCGTGATCGGCCAAGGTGAAGCAAGGAATGACCCCAATGTTGTGGCGGGTAAGTTCCTTCTCGACGACTTTTATGTTTCAGTATTATTTGATTCGGGTGCCGATACTAGCTACGTGTCACTAGAAGTTAGTCGAATGCTTAAGCGTATTCCAACACCTTTGAACAAAAAGCACACTGTAGAGCTAGCGAATGGTAAGAGTTTAGAAGCCACATACGTAGTCAAGGGTTGTAAACTTATTCTCGCTGACCAGACCTTCTCTATCGACCTTATTCCTATCGTCTTGGGTAGTTTCGACGTTGTCATTGGGATGGATTGGTTATCCCAACACCGAGCAGAAATTCTTTGCAACGAGAAGGTTGTCCGTATTCTAGGTTCCGGTGGTGAACCTCTCATGATTCGTGGCGACAAGAGGAGTGCTGTTGAGAACGTCATTTCTCTCCTTAAGGCCCAAAAGTGCTTGCGAAAGGGCCACACTGCCATTTTGGCTCTCGTTACTGACACCTCAGAAAAAGAGAAGAAGATAGAAGATTTTCCAGTTGTACGCGATTATCCAGAGGTATTTCCTGAGGAATTACCTGGTCTTCCGCCTCATCGCCAAGTCGAGTTTCAGATCGAACTAGCTCCTGGAGCTGCGCCTATAGCTCGTGCACCTTATCGTTTAGCTCCATCAGAGTTAGAAGAACTCTCTACGCAACTACAAGAACTCTTGGATAAGGGTTTTATTCGTCCTAGCTCATTGCCCTGGGGAGCTCCAGTACTATTTGTGAAGAAGAAGGACGGTACCTTCAGAATGTGCATCGACTACCGCGAACTCAACAAAGTAACGGTGAAGAATCGTTATCCTCTACCGCGTATTGACGACTTGTTCGACCAGCTGCAAGGGTCGAGCTACTATTTGAAGATCGATTTGAGATCGGGTTATCACCAGCTGAGAGTCCGAGAAGAGGACGTCTCCAAAACAGCCTTCAGAACTCGATACGGGCACTATGAGTTTTTAGTCATGCCTTTTGGGCTGACAAACGCACCCGCGGTTTTCATGGACTTGATGAATCGAGTGTGCAAGCCTTACCTGGACAAGTTCGTTATAGTCTTCATCGACGACATCCTGATCTATTCTAAGAGTCAGGAGGAACATGAGCAACATCTACGACTCATCCTGGAACTCCTTCGAACAGAACAGCTTTACGCAAAGTTCTCGAAATGCGGCTTCTGGCTTCGAGAAGTCCATTTCCTAGGCCATGTGGTAAACAGGGATGGGATCCACATTGATCCATCCAAGGTAGACTCGATTAAGAACTGGCCTGCACCTCGTACACCAAAAGAAATTCGCCAATTCTTGGGTTTGGCCGGTTACTACAGGAGGTTCATTAAGGATTTTTCTAAGATTGCACAGCCTCTTACCACACTAACGCAGAAAGGCGTTGTTTATCGATGGGGAAATGCACAGGAGTTAGCATTTCAGCACTTAAAGGATAGACTTTGCAGTGCACCTATCCTTTCCTTACCAGAGGGCACAGACGACTTCGTGGTCTACTGCGACGCGTCAATTCAAGGTCTTGGTTGTGTATTGATGCAACGAGATCAGGTTATAGCCTACGCCTCACGCCAACTTAAAGTTCATGAAAAGAACTACACTACGCACGACTTAGAGCTGGGAGCTGTTGTTTTTGCACTTAAGCTATGGCGGCATTACCTGTACGGTACCAAGTGCGCCATTTACACCGACCACGGGAGCCTCGAACATATCTTCAAGCAGAAGGAACTGAATATGCGACAACGACGATGGGTCGAGCTGCTGAATGACTACGAGTGCTCAATCAGGTATCACCCGGGCAAGGCCAATGTTGTGGCTGACGCCCTCAGTCGAAAGGACACTGCGCCTAAGCGCGTGCGAGCTTTACAACTCACGATACATTCTAGTCTTCCTTCCCAAATACGAGACGCTCAGGTAGAAGCATTGAAACCAGGAAACGTCAGGGCTGAAGCCCTACGCGGATCAAGGCAACGCTTAGAACAGAAGGAAGACGGTGCTTACTACGTAACGGGACGCGTTTGGGTCCCACTCTACGGCAACCTACGAGAGCTTGTGATGGATGAAGCGCACAAGTCTCGCTACTCGGTACACCCTGGTTCAGATAAGATGTACCACGATATCAAAACCACATATTGGTGGCCTAGCATGAAGGCCCACATAGCAACTTACGTCAGCAAGTGTTTGACTTGTGCGAGAGTCAAGTCTGAATACCAGAAACCCTCAGGCCTACTCCAACAACCAGAGATACCACAATGGAAATGGGAGCAAATTTCCATGGATTTTGTTACTGGCCTACCTAGATCCCAGCGCGGGAACGATACTATTTGGGTGATCGTGGATCGACTTACAAAATCTGCACATTTCCTGGCTATCAAGGAGACGGATAAATTCTCCACTCTTGCAGAAATATACCTCAAGGAAGTTGTTTCGAGGCACGGGGTGCCCACCTCCATTATCTCAGATCGAGATGCACGTTTTACTTCAGAGCTGTGGCAAGCAATGCACAAATCCTTTGGCTCACGATTAGATATGAGCACAGCGTATCACCCTCAGACAGACAGGCATTCCGAGCGCACTATTCAAACCTTAGAAGACATGCTTCGTGCATGTGTAATCGATTTTGGCAACCGCTGGGAGAAACATCTGCCACTTGTGGAATTCTCGTACAATAACAGCTACCACACCAGCATTAAAGCTGCTCCGTTTGAGGCATTGTACGGACGTAAATGCCGGTCACCTCTTTGTTGGGCGGAGGTGGGAGATAGTCAGATCACTGGTCCAGAACATGTGGTAGACACAACCGAACAGATTGCTCAAATACGAAAACGCATGGCGGCAGCTCGCGACCGTCAGAAAGTCTACGCCGATAAGGGCAGGAAACCGCTTGAGCTCCAGGTTGGGGAGCGGGTACTACTCAAAGTTTCACCCTGGAAGGGTGTGGTTCGTTTTGGTAAACGCGGCAAACTTAACCCACGATACGTTGGACCTTTCGAAGTCATCGAGAAAATAGGCAGGGTGGCCTACAGACTGAACTTACCAGCCGAACTCGGTGCAGTTCACAACGTTTTTCACGTGTCGAATCTGAAGAAGTGTCTGTCAGATGAGACCCACGTAGTTCCTCTGAAGGAACTCACTATCGATGAGCAGTTACGATTCGTCGAGGAACCAGTCGAAATCACGGACCGGGATGTTAAGGTCCTCAAGAGCACTAGAATACCCCTCGTTCGAGTTCGTTGGAACTCACGTCGCGGCCCAGAGTTCACCTGGGAGCGCGAAGATCAGATGAAACAAAAGTATCCCCAACTGTTCGCAAACAGTACACCCACTACTGAGGCTGAAGCTACGGAATTTCGGGACGAAATTCCAGATCAACGGGGGGTGGATGTGACACCCCAGGAAAACCGGGAAAACCATACAACTTAACTAGCTTCCTCAGTGAGTGCTTACCAAATTTCGGGATGAAATTTCTTTCAACTTGGGGATGATGTGACAACTCGAAATTTAGAACCCTTCTTGTATCCCGATGTAACATGCTTAAACGTGTGACTAGTTAACTTGTGTGATTAATGATAAGTGAACCTTTGTGTGATTATGTGTTATGTTTATATGTATGCTTGTGTGTATAGTATGTGTATATGTTTAAGTGAGCCGAGAACCAAGAACCCGACTCGAGACCATGTGGTCTCGAGTGAACAGTGCAACAGGTGGGCCGGTTGGGCCGTGCACCTCATCCGAAACCCATTAGGGTGCACCATTATGGAACAAGTATATAAGCCTAAGTGGTAGCCACACTTGTCATTTTTGGACAAACAACACACATACTCCTCTATACACACACTCTCCATTCTCCCTCACAAAAACCCTAAGCCACAACATCCTTCTCCTTCATTCTCGGATCAAACCGGTGACCACAAGGAGCTCTCGGATCGTCTCACACACACACCCGTTTGGAAGCTTCATACTCACCTTTGAAACCCATCAACCGGTTAGTGTCTTTATGATGTTTGTTGTTGTTAAATGAGAGTATGAATGATATGATTTAACTAGTGTAGTTGTATGCGTGATAAGGTTTTTGTGAATCGGATGTGTATGTTGTTGATAATCGGCTAACATGTTTCGGATATATTGCACAATGAGCTCATGATATCTTGTGTCTAAATGTGATTCAAACCATTAAATGTGAATGTTCATGAAACCGACTTGCATAGGTGTATAGATAGCATCATGTTAATCGGATTAGTGTAGAGTTGATTTTGAGATGTTATGTGATGATTTGAAATCATTAGATGAGTATGTTCTAGTGTTTTGGTGGTTGTTCATGATTATGTTGTGACTAATGCTAAAAACCCGGAAATATGATGAACAAGCTTGAAGATCAACATGAACATGACTTGAATATGTGAAGAACTTGTTGAATATGTTATGAATGTGCTATGAATATTTGAAATCTGATTGTTTGATCCATTTTTGTTAATAACTAGACAAGAAAACATGTTTAGTGGATAGTACATAATTGTTGCATGAAATCAAAACCTCATTGGCTAAGTACAAGGACAGAAATCAGCAGGTGTTCAGCCGAGAACTTCAGTCTCGACTCGAGACCGGAAACATGACAACTCGAGACTGCAGTTTGCGACTCGGGTTGCTAGTCGAGAACCCATAGTCTCGACTCGAGACCCCACTTGATCAACACCCAAACATCTTGACTCGAGACCATGTTTGCGAGTCCAGTTGCGACTCGAGACCACTACATGCATGACCCGAGATCACCTTAGTTGCGACTCGAAACCTTGTAGACTACAACTCGAGACCGCACAGTCTCGACTCGAGACTAC
Source organism: Helianthus tuberosus (assembly GCA_030545235.1). Lineage (NCBI taxonomy): Eukaryota > Viridiplantae > Streptophyta > Magnoliopsida > Asterales > Asteraceae > Helianthus > Helianthus tuberosus. Next base: position 6,889,124 of record CM060434.1, on the reverse strand, counting down.
ACGCATGTACACGCTGATTTGAACTTGCACCCCATTACGGACTTAGATGATTGGGCCGGACTTTTGGGCCTAATGCATGGACCTTATGTATTACTGCTGAATGTGAATGTTGTTTGGGTTGCCATGAATGATACTTGCATACAATATGCTAGCATACGTGTAGAAACATACGTGCACTACTTGAACACGAACCTGATTTGTATGATACAACTATGATAGGACGTGGGTGACCACAATATTGCTTGATTGACCCTTTCTGTGTATCTGCCGAGCAAACCAAGGTGAGTTCACACCCTCTACAAAGCATGGGATTCCCAGGGGTCGGGAATTGGGGTTAAGGAACATGGGTTTCTCGTCCTCCTTGGGTAGGACAGCAACGGTTCAGGAATGTAATTCCTCGTCCTCACGGACAGATAACTCGTACTAGACCAAAACTCTATCACGAAGTCCCTCCTTTTTATATCGACTTAATCGCCGGGCCAATGGCGAGCGGGTCATTAGTTAGATAGCGCTATTTAGGTCTGACAAACCTCACACCGTGCCGCAGAGGACGGGCGTGAACTAATGGATCTGGGGCACGTCAATGATGATAGACATTGACAGTTTCAGGGCACATAAACATGACTACAGTCAGCAGTCGATATGGTAACGAGTCTAGTGTATACATGGGGTAGCCCCCACGGCCGAAATGCCAGATAACTAACACGGGGTAGCCCCCACGGCTGGATTGCCAGAGTAACCGGGAATAAACAAGTCACGTTTTTAACTATGGGGTAACCCCCACGGCAGGATGCCAGATAAAGGAAACTGTTTTCGAAACAACTTAAAACGAACACCCAACCGTGAACTCACTCAACTTGTTGTTGACTCGTTACTACATGCTTTGCAGGTCAATAGGTACTTAACTGGAGCTTGCATGGAAGAGAGTCGTTGTGGGACATGGACAGCTGTGTGCCATGTTAAACTTTGAAACAATTAAACTTATGTTTTGGTTTTAAACGTTATGCTTCCGCTTGCAACTTAAACTATGTTTTGTTTGGACACCAATTGTATTGGTTGAATTTTATAACTACTTATTTGCTTGTTCAATATGATTGGTGGCTGGATCCTGGTCAGTCACGCCTCCAGGCGGTAGTACTCCGCAGGTGGATTTTGGGGGTGTGACAAATATATCGTCATTTTTTGAAATTTAAACTTTAAAATATGTTTGTTTGATTTTTATAATTTTTATACTTTTTATAATTTTTTAGATTTTTTTATATTTTAGGAATTTTTTAGATTTTTTAGAATTTTTCTAATTTTTTAGAATTTTTATGATTTTTAATTTTTTTTTTGATTTTTTAGAATTCTTTTTATTTTTTACATTTTTTTTGGATTTTTTAGAAATCTTTTGATTTTTTAGAATTTTTTGAATTTTTTTGATTTTTTAGAATTTTTTTGATTTTTTTGGATTTTTTTGATTTTTATGATTTTTTTATTTTTTAGAATTTTTTTGATTTCTTAGAATTTTTTTTGATTTTTTAGAATTGGATCAAAATGGCAATTGAAAAGATTTAAAATGAAAATCCCCAAAATACCCGTGGTTAAAAATAGGGTTTTTGGATGGAGTTAGGGTATGTGATCAAAAGGGAAAAGTCAGGGACCCAGAGGCGAAAAAAACTATTTGGACTAAAATGACAAATTTGGACAGACCTCAGAGACTAAAATGGCAATTAACTCATTATAAAATATATGTAACTATGTATTCACTGATATATCACAGTAGTAAGCACAGAAATGAGATTTTGTAATCAAATAAATTTTAAAATTTCAATTATACCTCATGCAGTCTCACAATAGTAGGATGTCTCACTATCTTCATTATGGATATCTTTCTTTTAATCTGCAAATAAACTTAAAATAAGTGATACTGATAACTCACCATTACAGCTTGAATTGTCAAAATTGATTATTGATATCTACTAAAGAGAAGATTCTGCAAGATGTCAAGACATGATCAAATATATTTTAAAGCTTTCAACTATTTTCTCTTAATTGTAACGCTTGCTTATATCGGCTTCGTATTCAGTCCTTTAATTCTATTTATATACATCAGTTACACCTCATCTTTTATTTATGAAACCTAAAAGTTTGTGTTGCATGAACTTGTATGACTTGCATGTTTCAATGTTTAAATTCAGTTTCATTTTTTCAGCATCTTACAATCGACTGCACTTGTCTGCTTCCCTGACTTCATTTATAATGATGATTAAAATTTCATACAAGCTATAAAGACCATAATTCATGGTAAAATTACAGTTTCAAATAGATGAAACGGAAGTTGAATTCTTCATAAGTCTCACTATGAGGAACAAACAGGAATAACAACATCCAATATACCTACCACATTCATCTGTGAGATACTTGTGTTAGGGTTTATAAATAAACAACTGTAAGTAAAATTCAAACCTGATCCACCATTTTATGCTTTAGTATTATGCTTTTAGCCCGCACCTTCACAGCAACCGCCTCACCAGTCTCTATATTCTTTGCAAACTTAACCTTTGCAAACGCCCCCTCACCAATTGTACGTCTAATCTCATACTTCCCAACCTTCTTTGTCACTCTCTTCATCGCTTCTCGAGACTCAAATGACATAAAACATCCACAATTCCTCTCCCAACTTGCTAAAACAATGAAAAATTCGCAATCAAATAGTTAATTCCATCCATCAATTACAACTACTATTTGTAAAGCCTACACCGTTCAAATTCAAAAAGTAAATTCCATCAAGTAACTTATTCTGATTACTGTACAACCAATCACTTCTACAGTAACATGCATAACACCCATCAGAATCTAAACCTAACTTTTGACTACTTTCGAGCATATTTCAAATTACTTCATCTAAATAACACAAAAGTGAAATTATGACTTCAATTTTGACCTAATAAGTTATTCGCATCATAAACTGCAAACAGTAATAGAGGCCCATTAAAAGAGGTACCGTACGGGTAGCAATGACTAATTCGAAGAAGAAGATAGAACGAAATATGAGAGCTCAACTGTTCTCGGCCTTTCTCTACAATTTATTTACACTTACACGAAATTGTTCATAAAACCAAACGCCACTGTTGGGTTACCAATATGAATTGCAACTACCCTACCATGAATTCAAGACCATTTCAAAATTCATCAAGTACAAAATCCAATAAACTTGCTAAACAAATTACCAAACGATATACAAACCTAGCGAGAGAAAGCAAATTGAGTTTTCCTCTTTATAATATGTGACTTGACTTTCTTGATCTGGTGTTAGGTCCAAGAGGTTAGAGGTTCTGCAGAGCTATCAACAAACCATCAGGCAATTAATCTCCTTCCAGCAGTTGATTTACTGCAGGGTTCTTCATTTCACCTACAACTTCAAAAACATTAACCGTTAACCTTGACAATTGACAACGATAAGCTAATGACACCAAACAAAAAACATCAAACTTAATCAACTCCGCCTCGCGCTTTTTACAAATTTCTTCAAGTAATAAACCCTAATTGAATAAAAAAACTGAAAACACATGAAAACCATACCTTCACCTTTGGTTTCCACACCGATCGAGTATCATCACCATCCGTATATTTGACTTTACAATCGGAATTACCAGCACCAGAACGGTTTCCTGGACGATTATATCGCGACATCTTCAAATTGTTCAGATAATCACTGCGATTAACGAAATTGTTACTTTTAACCCAACAGTGGTTTCAAACATCTGTTTTCTCCATGAAACACTGTTTTAACCCAATAGTGGTTTCAAACATCTGTTTTATTTTCTAACATTTTTAACAAAGGTTTCAAAACATAAAACAGACCTTTGCTAAATACACGTTTCACTACAAACATAGGTTTAAGCTTCTTCTTGGTACATCGCCACCACTCTCACTCAACCTCTCTTTCCTCTTCTTATCACCATTCATCAACAGGCTAATTAAACGAATTCAACGGTACACAGATTTCCATTCGGCCAATACTTTCTCTGCCCCATCAATGTCGTCTAATCTCACTAATGCCCTGACGATAGAAGTATAACCACGGGTGTATACTTTACTCCATGAGGTTTTATACAAATTCCATATACGGTAAATATCGTCTTTTTTACCAATAACTTTAGAGATTCGGCTATATAGTTTAACATAACTTAAGAGATTCGGCTATATCGTTATCGTTTGGAAGCTCTCGTCTCTATACCTCATAATCTCTTACTACTTCAGCCTACCTTTAAAGCTGCAACATAAAAAGTCTTAATTTATCAATAAAAATAATTATTTAAAAAAATAACAAAATTTTTAGAAAATAACATCTCAAGCTCAAATTTGATGTACTTATTAAGTGGGCTTTATCCCACTTTTCAATATGTAACATAAAGAACCTTAATTTATCAATGCATATATATATGTACCTAATTTCCCTGCAATTTTTTTACATTTTTAAAAGTGATGTATGAGTTGCAGGTCAAAAAACTAACAGGCGTTACTGAAATGCAACTGCAAAGCACATGAAATCTCATCAATTATAAATTTTCACTATTAAGCTACCAAGCATGACCCATAAGTTAATATTAGAAAGGAAACTATGGCATACCAGCAAGTTTTCCAGCAATCTCAACATCATAATATACTTTGTGAGTCACCTCTGTCAATGTAAGACCTTTATCTTTATATAATAATTTATACAATACATGTTGCATTTATACTTCATTTATTATTAAAACATCGAATTAACGACATTTATACAAGTTTCAAAACCTTCAAAAGACGTTCACCAATGTTCCAAAACATATTGTTAAAAACACAACATACTAAATTTTCAAAACATATTTACTAAAGTGTGATAACACAACACCAAAGTATTTATTACACAAGTAATCGTTTTGATTTGCGGAAGCTTCTTTGCACGCGTGTTCGATTCCATATCATAGCTTCATCTTCATTCGCAAGTTCTACTGTTACCTATGACCAAAATCATCCAAAACATTAGTTATTTTGGTTTATAAGATGATTAGACAAGTCAGAAATATCAAAACACAGCAACAACAACAATTTCAACATCTGACATGCTGTTGCGGGCCGCGACAGAGAGAGACTAAGCTCTCACGGGCCGTGAGCCTAGTCGCGTGTCGCGAAGGGAAACTGTGTCGCTGTCGCGTGGCGCGACAGCGTTATTTTTCCAGCAAAATCAATTTAAAAACCTGCATTTCCCAGCTCATCCATTTTTTACAAAATTGGCCATAACTTCTTCGTTTTTGGTCCGATTTGGGTCACGTTTCTTCCTACCTGACCGTAATTAGATCATCTATAACATTAAATAAAAATCTAACATATGACTGAACAATTTGTCTTACGTTAAACCTTCGGCTTATAAGAATCTTCATAATTATTCGACCCGTTTCAAATTATGAACAATAAAATGTACTTATGAGCTCGAAACTTCTATAAGAACTACACATCAACATACTTGTACGTTATGACGCATTATACTAAAAACTCAACTGTCGATAACAAAGTACATATGTCCTAATTGTCTTGTTTAACTTAATTAACGACATTTATCATTTTAAGCTCACCAAGGTTCAATACTTTGATGATTTTTACCCGTTTGATTTCATTAGCGAATTCCATCACTTTATTAAAATCAAACATGTAGTATTTGAGTCAATTTGACCCATTTAAACTTTTAAGTGGAACCCACCACTTTCATCATTTATATATTGTCGAAATTTCTACTTATTCTTGTTTGGTTACTTTAACGAAATCCTTCGTTTTAGTAACATCCAAACATCATAACGATTTGATTATCATTCAACAAATAAACATAAAAGTGCTAACAAGATATTACGAAGCGCATAGCCGTGTACCTTTCAAAGCTTTCCTTTTAAGCGGTTATCTGTCCCTCCTTGCACACTCGATGATCCACCCAAATTACCTTTAGAATTTAATTCGAATATATCGCTTAGAAATCATGGTTCAATATTCATCATATAATACTCTTGGTTAATCAATTAAGCGATTATTTCATATTTTTCAAGTATTCCAAATTCACTTAAACATTTTGTCGAACACCTTAAAGGCGAGATTATCATACTAACAAGATTATGTTTATCATCAACAAGTTACCCATATGAAATCATCATTTTCATAATCATATGCTTAATATGAATGAAACAACATTCAAATTTGCATCTTAACATCCAATAAACATCAAGTATCTCAAGAATTTTAGTATTCACCTCAAAACCCATATACCCTTATATGAAGAACATTGAAACTAATAGATTAGAACATGAATTGATAAAAGTATTGTCTAAGACTTGTTCCTAGACTTGTATTCATCATAATTTAACCATAACATCAATGAATTCTCCACTAATTTAAATCACGAGAATTCAAGATTCGTCAAATCTAAAGATTTAACATACCTTGTGATCTACTAAGTATGAGGATCACAATTTCAGCCTTGAATCACTTTCAATTTGGTTTGGTTTCTTTGATTTTGAGTGAAATTGGATGATTTAGGGTTTTGGGAAGAGCTATGTCGCCCCTGGTGTTTTGATCGATCAGGACACACACACAAAGTGTGTGTTCTGATGTTTATCCAGGATTTTAATAAAACAACTTTCAAACTTGGCACCTTTGGCCCTTCTAGTTTCTAAGTCTTATAAAAGAGTTAAAATGCTTTGACTTCTGCTACTACCGGTTAGCTCCACCGTGGGGCAAGTGGTGCTCTCTTTACTAAAAAATTTTGTCAAATCGCTAATCGGTTTTCTATTTTCAAAACTTTTTGCCACATCGTCCATAATGGCCTCAAGATCAAACATGAGTTCCTCTACTGTGTCTGCTATGACTTCTGCTACTACCGGTTCGGTGCTTCCACCACCTCCTCCAAGGATGCCAGCCTCTACACAATCTCAAGATGTTATCCCAACTCGGAGTGTCCAGGGATCTGCTCCCGTTTTAGCTTCTAATGATGAAATTTTAACCTTATTTGGAAGTGTGCAGGAACAAATGAGGCAGCAACAGGAAACGAACCAAATGCTTTTGAGGGAGATACAACTCCTGAAGGCTGGCTTGAGCAGATCTGCGGAGGACAATGTCACTCCGTTACACCCCAGAGCGTTGAACTTTAGCTCAGCTGTTTATACCGAGGATAACAGGGGGAATATCGTGCCCAGTCTTCCTCAGAATCATACTCCTGAAATACCCTCCTCGATTAGGATGTCAACCATGAGGAGCTCAGGATATGCTTCAGGATATGGGCAAAATCCTCCAACTGGTAACGTGTCTAATAATAATAGTACTCATACTACCAACAGTGGTGGATCTTTGCAGGATACAGGTGTAACATTAGCACTTACCAGGGAACTTCAGAAGTTGAAAGACATGATATCTAGTGTACCAGGGGTGGTCCAGCCGATCCCGGAAGTATCTCAAGATAGCCACAAGATATCTCGTTTTGCGTACCCTATATGTGATGCTGAGATCCCAAAGAGATTCCAAACTCCCAACATGAAGCTTTATGATGGGACTACGGATCCTGAGGAGCATATTGCCCAGTATAGGGAAAGAATGGAGATTAACCCTATCCCTCCGGAGCTCAAGGAAGCGTGCTTGTGCAAGGGATTTGGTTCTACTCTAACAGGATCAGCCTTAAAATGGCTGTTAAACGTTCCTCCTCACTCAATCACTTCATTTGCTCATTTGGTTAATTTATTTAACAGTCAATTTTCTTGTAGTCGGAGTTTTGAGAAACTAACCAGTGATCTTTACAGGATAACTCAAGGTCCTCAGGAATCCTTGAGGGATTATGTGAACAAATTTAGTCGAGAATCCTTGGATATCCCACATCTTGATGTTGCAACAGCTGTGCAAGCTTTTAAGATGGGATTACAAAAGGATTCTCAGTTTTATCAGGATCTTGTAATGAATCCCTGCAGGAATCTCGATGAAGCTCGTAACAGGGCTTTGAGATATATCCGTCTGGAAGATGACAAGAAGATGCAAGAAAGGATGAACTCATCCAACACTTATGAATCGACTAATAGGAAGTCAGAGTCCTCATTTAAGTCATATCGGCCTAAGCCATATGGTAGAAATGAAAACAAGAGAGTGAATGCTGTCGAAGATGAGGATCCTGAAGAGTATCCTGAGTTGTCTGAATATTGCTTTTCTGTTAATATCCCTGAATTGATGTATGCTATGCAGGGTCTAGGAGACAAGGCTAGATGGCCTCGAAAGAATCAACAAAAGGCTGACTGGAAAGATAAGTCGAAATGGTGTGCTTTCCACGAAGATTTCGGACATATGACTGAGGATTGCATTGCTTTGAGGAAAGAAATAAGCTATCTTCTAAGCAAGGGATATCTGAAAGATCTCTTAGGAAAGAAGAAGAATAAGGGTCAGGATACTGAGAAGGATCCTGAACGAGCAGCATCACCTCCTGCGGATGCCAAGATAATCAACTTCATTTCGGGGGGATCCGACATTTGTGGAACTTCGTATTCGGCAGCAAAGAGGCATGCAAAGGAAGCCAAAGCTGAAAGGGGAGATAAACCTGTCAGGATGACTACGCTCACAACTGACAAAGTGATCACATTTGATGCTGATGACAGGGATACTGTCCAGGATCCTCACCATGATGCTCTGGTAATAACGTTATATGTGGCTAACCATTTTGTACGCAGGATATTGGTTGATAATGGCAGCTCCGTCAACATAATCCAACTAGAGACACTTAAAAGAATGAATGTATCTCCAATGGATATCACTTCGAAGTCCACCGTGCTTGTTGGGTTCAGCGGAGAGGCCAGAAACACAGTGGGAGAGATAAAGTTGCCGGTGTACGTTGAAGGAGTCAATTCGATACAACGTTTCTGTGTGATGGACTCTCTGTCCTGCTATAACATTATACTGGGAAGACCGTGGATTCACGATATGAAGGCAGTGCCATCAACATATCACCAATGCATTAAGATACCTACCCCGTGGGGAGTTGTTAAAGTTGATAGCGATCAGCAGGAGGCGAAAGAATGCTACTCATCCTCGATGAAATCCTCAGCCAAAACTAGTGCAGCATAGCAATTAAAGACGCGGGCCCAGGATATCGTGGAGGATCCGGAGCAGGATGTGAAGAAAGTTATCCTGGACCAGGATAACCCTGATATCTCGGTGCTCGTAGGGACCAATATCCCTCAGGATATTGAAGAACAGTTGATTAACTTTTTGAAATGCAGGATGTCTACGTTTGCATGGAAACACGAGGATATGACAGGCATATCCAAAGATATCATCACTCACAAGCTTGGAATTGATAAATCATTCAAGCCTGTGCAACAAAAAAGAAGGAAGTTTGCTCCTGAGCGGAACACGATTATCCAAGAGGAAGTTGAAAGACTATTAAAGTCAAGAATGATCAGAGAGGTTAAGTTCCCAAGCTGGCTAGCAAACGTGGTTGTAGTACAGAAGAAGAATGGGAAATGGAGAGTTTGTGTAGACTACACAGACTTGAACAAAGCTTGTCCTAAAGACCCATTTCCTCTTCCCCATATTGATGCAATGGTAGATGCCACTGCTGGGCATGAAATGCTGACCTTCATGGACGCATCCTCAGGATTTCAACAGATACAAATGGAGCCTTCTGACCAGGAGGATACCGCCTTCATGACGCCAACAGGTATTTATTGTTATACAGCTATGCCTTTTGGTTTGAAAAATGCAGGTGCAACATACCAAAGATTGGTAAACATGATGTTTAAAGACAAACTGGGGGACACCATGGAGGTGTACATTGACGATATGGTAGTAAAATCAAAGAAAGCTAAGGATCACCTCCAGGATATTAAAGGAGCATTTGATATCCTGGATCAATATAACATGAAGCTGAATCCTGCTAAATGCCATTTCGGAGTGGGGGCAGGAAAGTTTCTTGGGTATATGGTGACGAAAAGGGGGATAGAGGCAAGCCCGGAGCAGATTAAAGCTATCCTGGATATAAAATCACCCTCGAATATGAAGGATGTACAAAGATTAACAGGCCGAGTAGCAGCTCTAAACAGATTTATCTCAAGATCCTCGGAGAAATGCAAAGACTTCTATGATATCCTAAAGAAGAACAAAAGATTCGAATGGGGGGAAAAGCATGAAGCAGCCTTACAGGATTTGAAACGGTATCTCTCAACCGCACCTCTATTGATGAAGCCGGAAAATGGTGAACCACTATCCCTGTACCTTGCTGTATCAGGGAATGCTGTAAGTGCCGTTCTTGTAAAAGACCATGAAGGTCAGCAGTATCCTGTTTATTATGTTCGTAAAAGTTTGTTAGATGCTGAAACTAGGTATTCTCATTTAGAAAAATTGATACTAGCATTAATTATGGCATCAACGAAACTTAGGCATTATTTCGAGACACATAGGATTCATGTTAAAACAAACTATCCTATTAAAAATGTGCTTAGGAAACCAGAGATGTCAGGCAGGATGGCCAAGTGGTCAGTAAAGTTGAGTGCTTATGATTTAGTATATGAACCTAGGAATGCCATAAAGTCTCAGGCTTTAGCTGACTTTGTGGCTGACTTTAGTAGTGACATTCAGGATGAGGTAGATCTAGAAGTTCAACAGCTAGGGGAATCCTCAGGATCCTGGACATTATATACTGATGGTGCATCTAATGTAAGAGGAGTAGGATTAGGAATACTACTAAAATCGCCACAGGGGGACATATTACCCCAGGCTATTAGGTGTGAATTTCCTGCTACTAATAATGAAGCAGAGTATGAGGCTTTAATTGCAGGATTAGAGTTGGCTAAGAGCATGAGTATCAAAAATTTGCAAGTATATGTTGACTCTCTGTTAATTACTAACCATTTTAATGGATCATATGCAGTTAAGGGAGAGAAATTAATCGAATATCTCGATATTCTCAAAAAATTAGCAGGATATTTCGATGTTTTTATACTTGAACAGGTACCAAGGGAAGATAATGCTGAAGCAGATGCCTTAGCAAATCTGGGATCGTCGGTCAGGATACCTGAAGGGATACAAATACCAATAGTACATGTCTTATATCCTGCAACGAATCCTCGAGATAAAGAAGTAGCTGGTATTCAGGATCCTGGGGCAGAATATCTTGAAGAGGATCCTAAAACCTGGACGGCTCCAATCATGAAATATCTCAAAGAAGGACACATTCCTGGAAATGAAAATCCTAAGGCATTTAGGATGAAGGTATCACGATTCACTATTATAAATAATATTTTATACAAGAAATCTCTTGCAGGACCGTATTTGAGATGCTTGGAGGATCTTGAAGCCAAAGAAGTCCTTCAGGATATACATGAAGGGGATTGTGGTAACCATGCTGGGGGCAGATCGTTATTTTCAAAAGTATTAAGAACAGGATATTATTGGCCAACAATGAGAAAAGATGCCGCAGAATATGCTTGAAGATGTGACTCATGTCAAAGACATAGTAACATACTGCATCAACCGGCTGAACCATTATATCCTATTGTTTCCCCTTGGCCATTTATGAAGTGGGGCATGGATATAGTGGGAAAGCTACCAAAAGCTCCGGGAGGAAAAGTCTTTATGCTAGCAATGACGGATTATTTCTCTAAGTGGGTTGAAGCTGAAGCATTTGTTCAAGTTAGAGACCAAGAAGTAGTATCCTTCATAAAGAGGAATATCCTGACCAGATTTGGAGTACCAGCTGAGATAATCTGTGACAATGGTTCTCAGTTCATAAGTAAGAGGACTACTGACTTTTGCAAGAGTTGGGGGATCAAAATGATCACATCTACTCCGGTACATCCTCAAGCAAATGGACAAGCAGAATCCTCTAACAAGATAATTGTCAACAACTTAAAGAAAAGGCTTGGAGCCAAAAAAGGAAGATGGGCAGAAGAATTACCCTTTGTTTTATGGGCTGATAGGACAACGGTAAAGAATGCAACAGGTCAAACCCCATTTTCGTTGGTATTTGGAGCAGAAGCAGTGATTCCAACGGAGATGACAATACCTACTGCAAGATCTATCTTAAGTGATCCTGAGAAGAATCCTGAAGCCTTGAGTCAGGATTTAGACACTATAGATGAAAAGAGAGATGCGGCAAGGCTAAGGATGGCAGCATATCAACAGAGAATATCCAGGGCATACAATAAGAATATTAGAACCAGAAGATTTAAGGTTGGAGATTGGGTATTAAGAAAGGCTTTCCAAAATACTACTAATCCTGCCGATGGCAAGTTAGCTCCAAAATGGGAAGGACCATATGAAGTTGAATCAGAAGCAGGGAAAGGAGCATATAGACTCAAGAATATGGAGGGAGATATGCTACCGAGATCTTGGAATGCTATACACCTTAAGCTCTATTTCAAGTGAATCTAGAATTTAATTTCTAACTCAAGATGGTATGAATTCTTACTTCTTTTTAATGTATTTTTATATTATTAATTCTTTTGAACCCAATACTGACTTAAGCATCGGAGGGGTGTTAGCCAAGCTAACACCCACCTTAGTTTACATTTGTTTTGCAAGATATGTTCCAGGATATAGCTCCAGAATATGCACTCGGGATAACTCAGAAGATTAGAGGATTGGCCCCCTCTCTCACGTTTAAGGGATACTGATCCCTTCACAGGTTTAAAGGTATTCACCTTTCTTCCGAATTGGGTTTAAACACCCCGCCTGGAGCGCAAGTTATTCAGGGATAGTTCAAGGTGGCGGGACCAGTCCATGTAAAAGTGGCTGACAATTTCGTTACCATTGGCTATATCCTGAATTCTAACGGTATATGAGGATTGATCACCCTCTCTCACGAAAGGGTATTTTCATACTCTCTAAGGTTTAAAGGTTTTCACCTTTCTAAGTCTTGGAGTTTATACACTCCCGCCTGTAGCGCATGAAAAATTGGGATTTTCCCCAGGTTACAAAGGATTTATCTCCAGTACATCCTTGGGTTCTACCCTTGAGACGTAAAATATTGCTTATGCAATGCAAACTGACATTAAATAAATTTCTAAGATACTTGAAGACATTGTACACAGGGGACATCCCTGACAAGATGGTGCTATAAAACTAATGAAGTTTGCGACTAATGCATTAAGTATCTTGCACTGGGGACATCTTCATTGGAAGAGTTGCATAGGGATTGGAATTCGGTAATAGGTTTATATCCTATGTCTGGTATGATTTTTCCTTTGTGAGCCTCATTTAAATTTTTAGTAACATCATGACATATATCCTCAAAGTCCTTTTAAGGATATTTGATTAGGATGCTTAAAACTAGTATTGGCTTGAAACTTTGATCATCATCAAAACCTGGTTTTGAAGAGCTAAACTATTTTTTACTTTCTGAAGAAATTTTTACAAAATTGAAAGAACATCTGAAAGATCTATTTAATAAAAGGCTTCTGCAGTATGTTTCTAAGCATACTGGTCAGAATATTTTGTAAAATAACAGTATAAAATTTTTACAAAGCTAAGACTTACACTAAATAATGCAAAGTAACAGAAAATAAGTCAAAAGATGAAATAATTCTTAAAGCAATCAATACTGGTTGATAACCGAAGGTTTCATCCTGAAACCCAGGACCCATCCGCCTTCGGTTATCAAATTGTTTAGAGGTAGAAATGAAAATTGTTCATAAAGACATAAAATTGTTCGAATAAAAATAAGCTCTAGGGGGTAGTGCCTTCTTGCTCCATAGCGGTTTCAGCAACATTCATTTTGGGATCCGCCTCAGCATCCTTGTCAGCATCGGTTGCCTTTTCAACTGCTTTAGAAGGATCATCGACAGTTGATTTGGAAGAGGTACCGCCAAGATTCTTCAGCTTGGTCTCCCAGGCTCCAACGTCCCAGGAAGGGCACTCGAAGCCCAATGTTTTGGCTTCATGAGCCATCTTCAACCTAGCCTGGAGGAGAGAAATGACGACGGAACTTTTGAGGCTTTCTCGGTAACTGACCATATCCCGTTCGTACTGCACGTGGGCAGCTTCCAGATCGGCTTGGGCTTGAAGAGTAGCCTTGTTAAGAGCAACTTGGTGTTCCTGGGTCATAGCTTTGTATTTCTCCTCGTAATGACGAGACTTGGCGGCCGCGATCATACCTTGGTCTGAAATTGTGATTTCTGCTTCCTTTAGCTTGGATTCAAGTGTTTTGTTAAGCTTGCAGGATTCTTGATATAGGTGAACCAAACGCTCAAGACCCTGCAAAGGTAAAAGGACAGGGATCAATATTATTATTAAGTCTATGGAAACAGTCTAAATTGCAGGATATGATATAAAGATACTAACTTGGTTGAGAAAAGAAGTCATAAAACCACTGGCTTCGATGAATCCATGTTTTTCATAAGGAAATGTGTCGGAAACGACAGGAGAATCGGGTTCTTTCCTCTTGCGGGAACTCGAACTCCGAGGTTTGGTAGCCGGTGAAGGTTTAGGAATGATGATAGCTTTGGAGCTGCTGGGTTTGGATGTAGCAGTGGTCTTGGAGCCAGGTTCTTTCTTGACTTGGATCTGGTCGGAATAGCTATCCAGTTCGTCAAGATCAAAGACTTCAGGGATCTTAGCTGGCGCTGTGTAAAGGAAAAAGTTTTATTCTTTATTATTATATTGTTTTGACTAATTATTCTGAAAGGAATTCTTACCAGACATCTCGGATGACGAGTACTGACTTGAACTCGGAACGTGTGTGGTAAAAGTCCTGTCTATTGCAGGTAACCGGTAAACGGTGTTGATTCTCTCTTCTGACTCAGCGGTAGGAGGAGCAACTTCCTTAAAGTTCACTGCATAAGGGTCAAAAAGAAGAATATTAATAGGGGGTAATAATTAAATCGTCTGTAAGGATATTTATGATCCTACCGGTGGTTAACCACTCCACCGGAAGGTTAGCACCCTCAGCAATGGAATCTCGTTTGACAAAGAAGAATTTGCGTTGCCATCCGTCTTCGTTTTTGGTGGCTTTGAGAATCAGGGGTTTGCTGGAGGTTGAAAAAAGCAAGAACCGGCTAGAGCCATGAGACCGGAGGCGATAAGCAATAGGTAGATCCTCGATGCAGAGGTCGGAACAATGGAGGTTTTTGATTTGGTTGAGTACAATTAGTACTCTCCAAACCATGGGCATAAAGAAGTCATAAAACCACTGGCTTGGAGAGTACTAATTGATCAAGGGCTTTATGCCCATGGTTTGGAGAGTACTAATTGTACTCAACCAAATCAAAAACCTCCATTGTTCCGACCTCTGCATCGAGGATCTACCTATTGCTTATCGCCTCCGGTCTCATGGCTCTAGCCGGTTCTTGCTTTTTTCAACCTCCAGCAAACCCCTGATTCTCAAAGCCACCAAAAACGAAGACGGATGGCAACGCAAATTCTTCTTTGTCAAACGAGATTCCATTGCTGAGGGTGCTAACCTTCCGGTGGAGTGGTTAACCACCGGTAGGATCATAAATATCCTTACAGACGATTTAATTATTACCCCCTATTAATATTCTTCTTTTTGACCCTTATGCAGTGAACTTTAAGGAAGTTGCTCCTCCTACCGCTGAGTCAGAAGAGAGAATCAACACCGTTTACCGGTTACCTGCAATAGACAGGACTTTTACCACACACGTTCCGAGTTCAAGTCAGTACTCGTCATCCGAGATGTCTGGTAAGAATTCCTTTCAGAATAATTAGTCAAAACAATATAATAATAAAGAATAAAACTTTTTCCTTTACACAGCGCCAGCTAAGATCCCTGAAGTCTTTGATCTTGACGAACTGGATAGCTATTCCGACCAGATCCAAGTCAAGAAAGAACCTGGCTCCAAGACCACTGCTACATCCAAACCCAGCAGCTCCAAAGCTATCATCATTCCTAAACCTTCACCGGCTACCAAACCTCGGAGTTCGAGTTCCCGCAAGAGGAAAGAACCCGATTCTCCTGTCGTTTCCGACACATTTCCTTATGAAAAACATGGATTCATCGAAGCCAGTGGTTTTATGACTTCTTTTCTCAACCAAGTTAGTATCTTTATATCATATCCTGCAATTTAGACTGTTTCCATAGACTTAATAATAATATTGATCCCTGTCCTTTTACCTTTGCAGGGTCTTGAGCGTTTGGTTCACCTATATCAAGAATCCTGCAAGCTTAACAAAACACTTGAATCCAAGCTAAAGGAAGCAGAAATCACAATTTCAGACCAAGGTATGATCGCGGCCGCCAAGTCTCGTCATTACGAGGAGAAATACAAAGCTATGACCCAGGAACACCAAGTTGCTCTTAACAAGGCTACTCTTCAAGCCCAAGCCGATATGGAAGCTGCCCACGTGCAGTACGAACGGGATATGGTCAGTTACCGAGAAAGCCTCAAAAGTTCCGTCGTCATTTCTCTCCTCCAGGCTAGGTTGAAGATGGCTCATGAAGCCAAAACATTGGGCTTCGAGTGCCCTTCCTGGGACGTTGGAGCCTGGGAGACCAAGCTGAAGAATCTTGGCGGTACCTCTTCCAAATCAACTGTCGATGATCCTTCTAAAGCAGTTGAAAAGGCAACCGATGCTGACAAGGATGCTGAGGCGGATCCCAAAATGAATGTTGCTGAAACCGCTATGGAGCAAGAAGGCACTACCCCCTAGAGCTTATTTTTATTCGAACAATTTTATGTCTTTATGAACAATTTTCATTTCTACCTCTAAACAATTTGATAACCGAAGGCGGATGGGTCCTGGGTTTCAGGATGAAACCTTCGGTTATCAACCAGTATTGATTGCTTTAAGAATTATTTCATCTTTTGACTTATTTTCTGTTACTTTGCATTATTTAGTGTAAGTCTTAGCTTTGTAAAATTTTATACTGTTATTTTACAAAATATTCTGACCAGTATGCTTAGAAACATACTGCAGAAGCCTTTTATTAAATAGATCTTTCAGATGTTCTTTCAATTTTGTAAAAATTTCTTCAGAAAGTAAAAAATAGTTTAGCTCTTCAAAACCAGGTTTTGATGATGATCAAAGTTTCAAGCCAATACTAGTTTTAAGCATCCTAATCAAATATCCTTAAAAGGACTTTGAGGATATATGTCATGATGTTACTAAAAATTTAAATGAGGCTCACAAAGGAAAAATCATACCAGACATAGGATATAAACCTATTACCGAATTCCAATCCCTATGCAACTCTTCCAATGAAGATGTCCCCAGTGCAAGATACTTAATGCATTAGTCGCAAACTTCATTAGTTTTATAGCACCATCTTGTCAGGGATGTCCCCTGTGTACAATGTCTTCAAGTATCTTAGAAATTTATTTAATGTCAGTTTGCATTGCATAAGCAATATTTTACGTCTCAAGGGTAGAACCCAAGGATGTACTGGAGATAAATCCTTTGTAACCTGGGGAAAATCCCAATTTTTCATGCGCTACAGGCGGGAGTGTATAAACTCCAAGACTTAGAAAGGTGAAAACCTTTAAACCTTAGAGAGTATGAAAATACCCTTTCGTGAGAGAGGGTGATCAATCCTCATATACCGTTAGAATTCAGGATATAGCCAATGGTAACGAAATTGTCAGCCACTTTTACATGGACTGGTCCCGCCACCTTGAACTATCCCTGAATAACTTGCGCTCCAGGCGGGGTGTTTAAACCCAATTCGGAAGAAAGGTGAATACCTTTAAACCTGTGAAGGGATCAGTATCCCTTAAACGTGAGAGAGGGGGCCAATCCTCTAATCTTCTGAGTTATCCCGAGTGCATATTCTGGAGCTATATCCTGGAACATATCTTGCAAAACAAATGTAAACTAAGGTGGGTGTTAGCTTGGCTAACACCCCTCCGATGCTTAAGTCAGTATTGGGTTCAAAAGAATTAATAATATAAAAATACATTAAAAAGAAGTAAGAATTCATACCATCTTGAGTTAGAAATTAAATTCTAGATTCACTTGAAATAGAGCTTAAGGTGTATAGCATTCCAAGATCTCGGTAGCATATCTCCCTCCATATTCTTGAGTCTATATGCTCCTTTCCCTGCTTCTGATTCAACTTCATATGGTCCTTCCCATTTTGGAGCTAACTTGCCATCGGCAGGATTAGTAGTATTTTGGAAAGCCTTTCTTAATACCCAATCTCCAACCTTAAATCTTCTGGTTCTAATATTCTTATTGTATGCCCTGGATATTCTCTGTTGATATGCTGCCATCCTTAGCCTTGCCGCATCTCTCTTTTCATCTATAGTGTCTAAATCCTGACTCAAGGCTTCAGGATTCTTCTCAGGATCACTTAAGATAGATCTTGCAGTAGGTATTGTCATCTCCGTTGGAATCACTGCTTCTGCTCCAAATACCAACGAAAATGGGGTTTGACCTGTTGCATTCTTTACCGTTGTCCTATCAGCCCATAAAACAAAGGGTAATTCTTCTGCCCATCTTCCTTTTTTGGCTCCAAGCCTTTTCTTTAAGTTGTTGACAATTATCTTGTTAGAGGATTCTGCTTGTCCATTTGCTTGAGGATGTACCGGAGTAGATGTGATCATTTTGATCCCCCAACTCTTGCAAAAGTCAGTAGTCCTCTTACTTATGAACTGAGAACCATTGTCACAGATTATCTCAGCTGGTACTCCAAATCTGGTCAGGATATTCCTCTTTATGAAGGATACTACTTCTTGGTCTCTAACTTGAACAAATGCTTCAGCTTCAACCCACTTAGAGAAATAATCCGTCATTGCTAGCATAAAGACTTTTCCTCCCGGAGCTTTTGGTAGCTTTCCCACTATATCCATGCCCCACTTCATAAATGGCCAAGGGGAAACAATAGGATATAATGGTTCAGCCGGTTGATGCAGTATGTTACTATGTCTTTGACATGAGTCACATCTTCAAGCATATTCTGCGGCATCTTTTCTCATTGTTGGCCAATAATATCCTGTTCTTAATACTTTTGAAAATAACGATCTGCCCCCAGCATGGTTACCACAATCCCCTTCATGTATATCCTGAAGGACTTCTTTGGCTTCAAGATCCTCCAAGCATCTCAAATACGGTCCTGCAAGAGATTTCTTGTATAAAATATTATTTATAATAGTGAATCGTGATACCTTCATCCTAAATGCCTTAGGATTTTCATTTCCAGGAATGTGTCCTTCTTTGAGATATTTCATGATTGGAGCCGTCCAGGTTTTAGGATCCTCTTCAAGATATTCTGCCCCAGGATCCTGAATACCAGCTACTTCTTTATCTCGAGGATTCGTTGCAGGATATAAGACATGTACTATTGGTATTTGTATCCCTTCAGGTATCCTGACCGACGATCCCAGATTTGCTAAGGCATCTGCTTCAGCATTATCTTCCCTTGGTACCTGTTCAAGTATAAAAACATCGAAATATCCTGCTAATTTTTTGAGAATATCGAGATATTCGATTAATTTCTCTCCCTTAACTGCATATGATCCATTAAAATGGTTAGTAATTAACAGAGAGTCAACATATACTTGCAAATTTTTGATACTCATGCTCTTAGCCAACTCTAATCCTGCAATTAAAGCCTCATACTCTGCTTCATTATTAGTAGCAGGAAATTCACACCTAATAGCCTGGGGTAATATGTCCCCCTGTGGCGATTTTAGTAGTATTCCTAATCCTACTCCTCTTACATTAGATGCACCATCAGTATATAATGTCCAGGATCCTGAGGATTCCCCTAGCTGTTGAACTTCTAGATCTACCTCATCCTGAATGTCACTACTAAAGTCAGCCACAAAGTCAGCTAAAGCCTGAGACTTTATGGCATTCCTAGGTTCATATACTAAATCATAAGCACTCAACTTTACTGACCACTTGGCCATCCTGCCTGACATCTCTGGTTTCCTAAGCACATTTTTAATAGGATAGTTTGTTTTAACATGAATCCTATGTGTCTCGAAATAATGCCTAAGTTTCGTTGATGCCATAATTAATGCTAGTATCAATTTTTCTAAATGAGAATACCTAGTTTCAGCATCTAACAAACTTTTACGAACATAATAAACAGGATACTGCTGACCTTCATGGTCTTTTACAAGAACGGCACTTACAGCATTCCCTGATACAGCAAGGTACAGGGATAGTGGTTCACCATTTTCCGGCTTCATCAATAGAGGTGCGGTTGAGAGATACCGTTTCAAATCCTGTAAGGCTGCTTCATGCTTTTCCCCCCATTCGAATCTTTTGTTCTTCTTTAGGATATCATAGAAGTCTTTGCATTTCTCCGAGGATCTTGAGATAAATCTGTTTAGAGCTGCTACTCGGCCTGTTAATCTTTGTACATCCTTCATATTCGAGGGTGATTTTATATCCAGGATAGCTTTAATCTGCTCCGGGCTTGCCTCTATCCCCCTTTTCGTCACCATATACCCAAGAAACTTTCCTGCCCCCACTCTGAAATGGCATTTAGCAGGATTCAGCTTCATGTTACATTGATCCAGGATATCAAATGCTCCTTTAATATCCTGGAGGTGATCCTTAGCTTTCTTTGATTTTACTACCATATCGTCAATGTACACCTCCATGGTGTCCCCCAGTTTGTCTTTAAACATCATGTTTACCAATCTTTGGTATGTTGCACCTGCATTTTTCAAACCAAAAGGCATAGCTGTATAACAATAAATACCTGTTGGCGTCATGAAGGCGGTATCCTCCTGGTCAGAAGGCTCCATTTGTATCTGTTGAAATCCTGAGGATGCGTCCATGAAGGTCAGCATTTCATGCCCAGCAGTGGCATCTACCATTGCATCAATATGGGGAAGAGGAAATGGGTCTTTAGGACAAGCTTTGTTCAAGTCTGTGTAGTCTACACAAACTCTCCATTTCCCATTCTTCTTCTGTACTACAACCACGTTTGCTAGCCAGCTTGGGAACTTAACCTCTCTGATCATTCTTGACTTTAATAGTCTTTCAACTTCCTCTTGGATAATCGTGTTCCGCTCAGGAGCAAACTTCCTTCTTTTTTGTTGCACAGGCTTGAATGATTTATCAATTCCAAGCTTGTGAGTGATGATATCTTTGGATATGCCTGTCATATCCTCGTGTTTCCATGCAAACGTAGACATCCTGCATTTCAAAAAGTTAATCAATTGTTCTTCAATATCCTGAGGGATATTGGTCCCTACGAGCACCGAGATATCAGGGTTATCCTGGTCCAGGATAACTTTCTTCACATCCTGCTCCGGATCCTCCACGATATCCTGGGCCCGCGTCTTTAATTGCTATGCTGCACTAGTTTTGGCTGAGGATTTCATCGAGGATGAGTAGCATTCTTTCGCCTCCTGCTGATCGCTATCAACTTTAACAACTCCCCACGGGGTAGGTATCTTAATGCATTGGTGATATGTTGATGGCACTGCCTTCATATCGTGAATCCACGGTCTTCCCAGTATAATGTTATAGCAGGACAGAGAGTCCATCACACAGAAACGTTGTATCGAATTGACTCCTTCAACGTACACCGGCAACTTTATCTCTCCCACTGTGTTTCTGGCCTCTCCGCTGAACCCAACAAGCACGGTGGACTTCGAAGTGATATCCATTGGAGATACATTCATTCTTTTAAGTGTCTCTAGTTGGATTATGTTGACGGAGCTGCCATTATCAACCAATATCCTGCGTACAAAATGGTTAGCCACATATAACGTTATTACCAGAGCATCATGGTGAGGATCCTGGACAGTATCCCTGTCATCAGCATCAAATGTGATCACTTTGTCGGTTGTGAGCGTAGTCATCCTGACAGGTTTATCTCCCCTTTCAGCTTTGGCTTCCTTTGCATGCCTCTTTGCTGCCGAATACGAAGTTCCACAAATGTCGGATCCCCCCGAAATGAAGTTGATTATCTTGGCATCCGCAGGAGGTGATGTTGCTCGTTCAGGATCCTTCTCAGTATCCTGACCCTTATTCTTCTTCTTTCCTAAGAGATCTTTCAGATATCCCTTGCTTAGAAGATAGCTTATTTCTTTCCTCAAAGCAATGCAATCCTCAGTCATATGTCCGAAATCTTCGTGGAAAGCACACCATTTCGACTTATCTTTCCAGTCAGCCTTTTGTTGATTCTTTCGAGGCCATCTAGCCTTGTCTCCTAGACCCTGCATAGCATACATCAATTCAGGGATATTAACAGAAAAGCAATATTCAGACAACTCAGGATACTCTTCAGGATCCTCATCTTCGACAGCATTCACTCTCTTGTTTTCATTTCTACCATATGGCTTAGGCCGATA
Source organism: Helianthus tuberosus (assembly GCA_030545235.1). Classification (NCBI taxonomy): domain Eukaryota; kingdom Viridiplantae; phylum Streptophyta; class Magnoliopsida; order Asterales; family Asteraceae; genus Helianthus; species Helianthus tuberosus. The sequence continues at coordinate 6,866,874 of CM060434.1, read as the reverse complement.
TGACTTAAATGAGGACTCTGACTTCCTATTAGTCGATTCATAAGTGTTGGATGAGTTCATCCTTTCTTGCATCTTCTTGTCATCTTCCAGACGGATATATCTCAAAGCCCTGTTACGAGCTTCATCGAGATTCCTGCAGGGATTCATTACAAGATCCTGATAAAACTGAGAATCCTTTTGTAATCCCATCTTAAAAGCTTGCACAGCTGTTGCAACATCAAGATGTGGGATATCCAAGGATTCTCGACTAAATTTGTTCACATAATCCCTCAAGGATTCCTGAGGCCCTTGAGTTATCCTGTAAAGATCACTGGTTAGTTTCTCAAAACTCCGACTACAAGAAAATTGACTGTTAAATAAATTAACCAAATGAGCAAATGAAGTGATTGAGTGAGGAGGAACGTTTAACAGCCATTTTAAGGCTGATCCTGTTAGAGTAGAACCAAATCCCTTGCACAAGCACGCTTCCTTGAGCTCCGGAGGGATAGGGTTAATCTCCATTCTTTCCCTATACTGGGCAATATGCTCCTCAGGATCCGTAGTCCCATCATAAAGCTTCATGTTGGGAGTTTGGAATCTCTTTGGGATCTCAGCATCACATATAGGGTACGCAAAACGAGATATCTTGTGGCTATCTTGAGATACTTCCGGGATCGGCTGGACCACCCCTGGTACACTAGATATCATGTCTTTCAACTTCTGAAGTTCCCTGGTAAGTGCTAATGTTACACCTGTATCCTGCAAAGATCCACCACTGTTGGTAGTATGAGTACTATTATTATTAGACACGTTACCAGTTGGAGGATTTTGCCCATATCCTGAAGCATATCCTGAGCTCCTCATGGTTGACATCCTAATCGAGGAGGGTATTTCAGGAGTATGATTCTGAGGAAGACTGGGCACGATATTCCCCCTGTTATCCTCGGTATAAACAGCTGAGCTAAAGTTCAACGCTCTGGGGTGTAACGGAGTGACATTGTCCTCCGCAGATCTGCTCGAGCCAGCCTTCAGGAGTTGTATCTCCCTCAAAAGCATTTGGTTCGTTTCCTGTTGCTGCCTCATTTGTTCCTGCACACTTCCAAATAAGGTTAAAATTTCATCATTAGAAGCTAAAACGGGAGCAGATCCCTGGACACTCCGAGTTGGGATAACATCTTGAGATTGTGTAGAGGCTGGCATCCTTGGAGGAGGTGGTGGAAGCACCGAACCGGTAGTAGCAGAAGTCATAGCAGACACAGTAGAGGAACTCATGTTTGATCTTGAGGCCATTATGGACGATGTGGCAAAAAGTTTTGAAAATAGAAAACCGATTAGCGATTTGACAAAAAATTTTAGTAAAGAGAGCACCACTTGCCCCACGGTGGGCGCCAAATTGTTTTGGTCAAAAATTACCGAAGTAATTAAGTGATCAAATTAGTTAAGTGAGGTAGTGTGCTAAAAGTAAGTGTCAAAAATGTGTTAGTTAAATTACTTGCAAAAACAGTTTCAGGATACGGCTCGGGATATTGAGCTGTATCGACGATCAAACAATGAGCAAATAATGAGCGAAAAGTAGAGGAAGTGACACGAGATGTACGAGGAAAGCCCTTGATCAATCTAGATCGCCGGCATAAAACCTCGGGAGCTGACAATCGCAGCTGCCTTGTTCTTCAATTGCTTCAAAAATCAGGATACAGTGCAGGATGTGGTACGGATCGACTAAGTGTTACAACGGAAATGAAATACAAGTGTGGTGTTTGCAACTAGCTAGAATGTGATTGTGTTCGAGAGTGTAAGTGTGAAATGATGTGTGTTCTAAGTTGATCCGACCTCATCTATTTATAGTAAAGATAAAACAACTAACTACCCTAAACTCGCGGGATTCACCGAATATTTCCTCTTGGAACGTTGCAGACCTGGTCTTTCGGGCTCAACGTCTCTTTCTCAACAAATTCATCCGAGTCTTGAGGAGAAGAAGTCCTTGTGACCGTTAGCAAGCCTCTGCCCTTAATCTGCACGTGGTTAATTCAACAAGCTTCAGGATATCGCCCAAGATGTCAGCAATATCCTCTTCCAGCATCCTGATTACAAATAAACAAACAAAGGCAGGATATTGGTCAGGATACATATGTTAAGAAAATGACCCCTAACAGGGTTTTGGGAAGAGCTATGTCGCCCCTGGTGTTTTGATCGATCAGGACACACACACAAAGTGTGTGTTCTGATGTTTATCCAGGATTTTAATAAAACAACTTTCAAACTTGGCACCTTTGGCCCTTCTAGTTTCTAAGTCTTATAAAAGAGTTAAAATGCTTTGATTTCTCATCTTTTATGACAAGATTTTAACTAGGTTAATTATTCCTAGTTTTTATTCTCACTATTTTATTATTAACATTATAACTTATACATGTGCACAAACATATATATAGTTTAATAAATTAGGGGTGTTACAGTCAATCTTTGTTAGAATTGTTAGCCTATAAAGAATATGAAATTCAAATCTCAGATTGAATCATATTCGTCAGACTCATGTAAATAAACCACGTAGGGGTGACGTCACAGTTTTATAGAGAAACAATTGTATTCTTTAGACTAAAAACCAAACCGAAATGACCTATTGGATCAAAATTTGCCCAGTTAACTAATTAATAGCCAAAATATAATTTGTTCATTTCGAGTTCAACTTGAACCGTGAAATAACAAAAACCCATAACTCACTGTTCCGTAGACAAAACTGAACTCGAAATGAACGAAACCTCAACATGCACTATGACTAAAATGCCCCTTGTAATCAATATGTAGGCAATCAATTCATGTTTATCCAAGACCTGGAGTTTAACAAATAAAAGTCAAACATTTGAGTGTCTCTTGTGTAGTTTTCCCTAATTTGTTTTTTCAAAAAGGGAGCAAAGTAAATTAAATCTTTAAATCCCTCAAGCAAATTCATTAATTAAAATCTTTAAAAAGAGAAACACATCTAACTTCCCCATATAACACATATATATGTTAAAAGAAAATTAAAATATTATACTTAAAAAATTAAAAAGAAGTTCAAATGCATGGACAAACGAAGCTTATAAGTCGCTTCCTTCCCGTTTGACTTGTCACGCGGACTGCCATGAGGTGCAACCCTCTAGTCCCATGTGCTTCTTTGTACCTGAAACATGATTTATTGGTCTTATAATGCATATAAAATCAACAAATCAAGAGAAATAGCATAAACCCAGGTAACCACTCTGCAAGAGAAATACGTACACGGTATCATACTATAACAGAACTCAAAAGGAACTGGAGTAAAACTGGTACGGAAATTATTCAGAAGAAAACCTTTTATATGCGTTGAGATCCATTTGAACCAACCATCTGTAATGAATGTACCGAGCCACCACTACTGTATTGTTTATCCTTGAACCTGACGCTATCTTTCCTCTTCAAGTGCAATTGTTTTGGGGTGTTACGTTGGTAAACACACAAGTACCTTTTTCATTAATGAGAAGAGAATTATTGAAATCTTGTTTAGTATCAGCAAACAAATCCCTTACATTCTCAGGACACTTAGCAGAAATTATCATTGGTAAATGATAAGGAAGGTACTTGATGACATCGCGAACTGCCTCTCCGCATTCATCAGGTGAGTTCAGGCGTTTCCTTTCTTAGCCTTTCCAGGCTTAGCTGCACCTTCTTTGGTAGCCTTATGGTATCTAGTTCTGAGGCGGCCTTACTCACCACAGTCGTGACAGACTGTATTCTTTATGTCCCTACATTCATGGGAAAATGATGACCCGTTCCTTTGCAGATGTCACACTGCTTTGGTCCTTCCAACTGCTGCGTCAACCACAGCTTCCATCTCATCGAGCCACGTCATGCAATCGATGGCCCCTTTTTCTCCTGTAAAGTCTCTAGGCTTGCAGGAGATAAAATATTTATATGAACAGGTCTTAACTGGTGTCTCTTGATGGAACACAACCTGTCTAAACGGAATACTCCTTTGATTTGACAAGTCATGAACATCGTCTTCTCTTGACTCAAGTATTTTAGAAGGGGGCTTACTACGAGCCACAGATAGAGTCTTAGAATGGGTATCATTTGATTCATCATACTGTCTGTCAAGAGCTCGAGTAACAGCATAATCTATTATTGCCTGCAGTTCCGCTCCAGTTACATTGATTCTGGTAGCATCATTGTCCTCCTTCATGTGGCTGTTAACTTCATCTAATCCAGCCATGTAGCTTGATTGCTTCATAAACATTGACAATGATTTATCCAGAGGTCATTATGAAATTATCATTTTTGATAATTTATTAACCATGGTAATATAAACCATATGGGTTAATTTGTTAGCTATACTTAGTTAATATTTTTCATTATAACTTATCCTAGTTATAAAACATCAAGTATATTAAAGTGGCGTAAAAAGCCTGGTCCCAAGGACAGTTTTAAATTTTATAAGCCATGATTCCTATTGATCAATTACGTTAAATAAGGTATTTGGAAAAATTCCTAATATAAGAATGACAAGTGTGATTTTTATAGCATCACGGTTGTCGGGAGTGTTAACACATTTTCGGGTGTTAACAAGGATCTGAATCTCTTTTTGAACAGATTTTACCATCTTAGCTAGGTCTTCAACGACATTCAAGCTAGGTCAAACCATTTAAGATTCTCTTTTAATAATTATTCTGGCAGGAAAGGAATGATATTTATTTTTATTCAGGATTTTTATCATAATCCTAATTTATAAGTTAATAATAGCACAAATGGCCTAGTCGCGTAGACAAGTTTAATTTATACGCCATGATTTCAGAGAATCAAAGCATGAAGGTATACTAGCACAATAGGCCTAGTCACAAGGACGTTTATAATTTATAAGCTATGATTTCAGAGAATCAAAGCATGAAGGTTTGAACCTAGTTCATTACCTTTATATGACAGGGAGTCGTTGCTACTACTGTCTTTTGGTTCATATGGAAATGAACAGGGCCTGTAGGTGCTATATTACCACGTATGGTCAAAATGTGATCATCTCAAGTGATGATCTAAACCCATGATTCAGAGATCATTACATTGGGTTAGGAATCTTTTGAAGAATCCATCAATAAGAATGACGTGTGATTTTAATGAATCACGTCTGTCAGGAGTGTTAACATATTTACAGATGTTAACAGGGATTCGAATCTTTTAAACAGGTCTTACCATCATGGCCCGGCCTTAAAATGACCCGAAGGCTAGGTTTCACTCTTAAGATTCTTATTAATATTAACGCAGAACAATCCTAAATTGAGGTGTTAAATATGGATCTGAATCTAATTATGGAACTACCATCTTTGCCCTGCCTCAAAATAATGCGTGACTAGGTCTTGTCCTTTTTTAGATTTTGCCATTTTATATAAAGGTAGATCTTATAAAAGGAATGTCTGAAAGAAAATTTAAAGTTAATTATTCCACTATAAAATTAAACAATACAGATGTGCCCTAGACGGGACTTGAAAGGAATAATGTTGTCCTCGAAGGAACTGAAAGGTAATTATGTCCTTATAAGGACTATTAAGGAAACGATTTTTCGCAAAGGGAGTTTCTTCTTCATTTTATTTCTGAATGCCTTCTCCTTGTTTGCATGTTTCGTCCTAGCCGTTGTACGAAGGTCAGCAATTTAAGGCTCCTGGTGTGGAGAATTATTATTATGGCTTCTTCGCTCGGCGACGTATCCAATATATAAAAATTTTGGAAGCAGAATTTCCAGATAAGGATTGAGAATATTCCTATGTTAAGTCTAGACTCAGAAGATTTAGAAATGTGCAATTGTGTCATTGAGATTAAACACAAAAAGCTAGTGTTTAATTCACTCAATGTTGGCTCTGATACCAACCTGTCACACCCCAAATTTCCACGTGTTACCGGTGGGCCCGGTAGGGGAGTAACGTGACGTGGTTGGCAACATCATAGTCAAACAACACAATATATAAATGCACAGCGGAAGCAAAAGGATAAATATATTACAATCCGAATAGTGTAACATCAAAGTATTACAACGGAAGTAAAAGATCCACAGGCGGATCTTAAAACATAAACTTTATTCAACAGACTTTAGGCACCTAGAACTTTCAAGATTTCCTTAGAAACGCCCTGAGCTTCCAGCCAATTACGTTCAGTACCTGTCACTTAACCCTTTTGGAAAATACGTCAGTTTTCACTGGTAAATACACTCAACCGACTCATTTTGTAAATGTTTATGAAAATTTGTTTAGGTGCACAAGATATGCAAATATTTCGACACTTGGATTAAAATGCATAGAGGCAAAATTAATCTTTTTAACTTGGGACAATTATATTTATAACCTTGTATACAGATTTACATGTTCGTTGTACGTTCAGGGCCCGATGTAGAAATCGAGTCAGATTAACAGACACGCCACAAGTATAGGCCCACAAGAGAGTGAGATACCGTTATCTCTTAAGCACTGTCAGGTGTATGCCTACACCCCGTGCTTAAGACGTGGCCATTTTATAATACAATGATGTCACTAGGATATCCGGGACATGGTCATTAACCCCTAAAGGTCTTTGTTTCAAACAATACAGATTAAACCGGGTTACCTCAATGATTTAACCATAATAAGATTAAAGATTCAATACCCGACCAAGCGGTATTATTATACCGTATCCCAAGCCCGTATAGGGAAAATAAGTTAAGAGTATTTACCTGAGCTAGCTCCTGTCTTAAATAGCAGAAATTTATAACTCAGCCGTATTCACTTAAGCAAGCGTAGGTACAATTTACCGGAAAGCTCTAGTCTGGAATGATGGTAGAAATAATTAATTAGAATGCTAACGGGTCTTTAATTAAGCCTAAGCTTAGACCGGTTAGTCTTACAGCAAGATACGGTTCGTACGCACGATTAAGCGAAGACCGGATAGAATGTGATTTAGACCCGAGAAGTTTGAAGACTTGCTTAATATGGGTATATGATACACATTCTGGATTTTTAAGATAAAACCGATAAGGTTTGACCCGTTTCGGCTTGTTTATGTAAACTAGTTACATAAACCGAACCGAACGCGTATGAAGCGTAACGGGTAACCATAAGAGTCCTAAACAGGCTTCCTAAGTTAACACGCCTTAATTAAGTTGTGATATCAGTAGGATATCACCCATGATGCCCAAAACGAGTTTAATCTCTTATTAAGCCCCGCAGGGGCATTTTGGTCATTTTAAAGATTATATAAGGGTTTAATTAGACGCCTGTGATCCGGGTCTGAGTTGATCAGTAAAATAACTTATTTTAACAGGTTATAACCTTTGGTAATAAGTCTTATATACTAAAATAGTTTTAAACCCAAACTATGCGTTAAATACGCGTATAAAGTCGTTTTAAGCGATGTACGGGTTAAAATACGATTCTGAGTTTTCTGATCAAATAATCAGGCTCAAAATACTCCATTTATTATTTAAAATCAGTAGCAATTGGATTGGCGTTAAAAGGATTTGTAAAACTCATTTTATGGCCGAAAAGGTTATTTTTGGTATTAACCGAATCGAGGCGATTAACCTAGCTTATGATCAGTTTAAAAATAATTAAAAAACTTCAAAAATCCCAAAATATTATATCACATCAGTGGGTAAAAGGTTTGGTGTCAAAAATGGGTTTTAGATAGGCGTTACGCTAATGACGTCATTTAATTATTAAGAATCGCTATAATTACGTCATTAGGCATAACTCCTAATCTGGACCTCCGCTTGATGTGAAAATTTACAGACATGTCTAATAATCAGTATCTAAGATTATTTTACTTTCATATTTCCAAAAATCTCGTTTTATGTTCATAAGGGCATTACGGTCAATATTTAGGCGTTTAACGGAAACATCGGACGATTTGGGATTCGAGTGGTATAAACGCAGAGGCTTATACACACATGCAACTTGGTCCTAATGGAACTTTAAGGCATGTCTAAACCTATATAAATCGGGTCAGAACTGAGGTCAAAGCAAAAGTCAAACTTTTGCGTCTCTCGGTTCCGAATCGGTTCAAAACATAAAGTTGTCGAATCAAACAAGCTTAGACAAGTTATTATACTTATTTTCAAGTTGTATGACTGATAAAACAGGTTACACGCCTTCCGTGTTGTTAAATATGCGATTAAGGTTTCTGTTGACTTTTTCGGACAACCTTGGACTCGACAACGACCTAGTTAGGATTCGAATCAGTGAGTGACCTTTTAGGGGTTTATTACCCATATAAATACCAACTTATAACAACTTTCGATTCGACTAAACTCTGGACCGATTGTGATTTATCACGAAGTCAAACCGTAGTTACGACGGTTTGATTTCTAGGCTATAAACTAAGCTTAACTCAATCGAGAAGGGTCAAGAGCACTTACACTCGTCTAATGGATGATTAAGAAGCTTGAGAATGATCCTTATGCTCCAGAAGTTGATCAGATGATGAATGGAAGAATGTTTGCAACTTATGACTTTATATAAGAACTTTGATCTTGCTTAAATTGATGCCAAACAACTTTACAATGATGTTAGATCAATCCCAAGTGTCTCTAGAGGCTATAAATCATGTAGGGGCTCTCACAAATGCAGATAAGATCAACTTAAGTCGGTTACACAGCAACAGGCAGCTGTCTGTCGAATTTTTGATGCTGGGCACTAGCTTACGGACCTCAAGGTCCCCAGCTTTGAGGTCCTCAAGGCAGACATCAGCACATGCACATTTTTAAATAATTGCAGTTTTGGTCCCCGCACTTCCAAACTTGATTTTTCCTTTATTTCTTGCACTTTGGGCCCTCTTAATTGAATTCTAAGGGCTTCAAGACTTATACCAACTTTGTTAAGTCCTTGGTTAACTTTTGACTACCCGAAAAGTCATAGATTTCAACGTTGACGCTTTTAACCCCTCATACACGAATTTTATCATAACTTTCTCATACGATAACGAAACTTGGTGAACTTTTTATGGTACATTCTAGTGACCATATTTAATCGTTACAAGGCTTCGGGTTTGCTATAAGGTCACTCAGAGGTATATCTTTAACATGTTGACACATTTAACCCCTGTAGTTTGTAATCTCCCACTTTCTTTCACAATTCGCTTCGTATGATCCATGATCCATTCGTTTAAGGTTATAAACATCATGTAGGGTTATTGTGAAGTATAATTATTCATTGTTGACACTTTGAACCCTCAAATTCACATAGTTTCTTTGTTTGTCAACTTTAGTCCTTCAAGAACATTCTTTCACACGTTCAAAGGTTATGACACGTGTCAAGACATTATAGGACGTAAATTTTCGGGGTGTTACATCCTCACCCCCTTAAAAGAAATCTCGACCTCGAGATTTGTTAAAATGCTGGAAGTACTCTTTGTCGCATAAGGGACTTAACTTTTATAGCATATCTGGAGTCTTTCCAAGCTCCCATAGTGGCTCTTATATTAGGCGTATGTATCCTTTTGGAGCTTCTTGACCTGTCGCTCCTCAATCGATACAGGATGCTCATCACATCATAATTCTGCATATCATTATGTGATAGTGCTTCTTGACTTATTGGCAGAACACATCCTCCAGTCACTATTGTGCAATGTATTGCGAGCTCCGTCAAACTCCTTAAGTAGGTTTTAGCTTACAAGCTACTTGATCTTGATACATTCAATTTCCTTCGAATGCTTTCCATATATTCAGAGATTAACTAGCCTGATAATTTCACAAATTTGGTACACCCTTCCTGGGTGATATCTTTTGTTAAACCATATTCCTTAACAAGAACTTAGGAAGTTTGCTATTTTCATAACTCCTCGATTTCTTGCCATATACTGGCAACCTACAATCGATTATGGATTTGTATAATCTTATTTGTTGTTCCCCAGGCAACTTTCAGATCTTGATCATTGGACTTACCAATTCTCTATCTATCACTAGATATTTAACATTCCATCTATACAAGGTCTCCAAAGGAGTAGCCTTAATACTTACATATCCATTATTATAGAAAGCTTTATTTTTAAGGTGAGATGGTTATTCCAACCACTGCTTAGCTAATGTGTAGAGAATAGCTAATCCTTACCGTTAGTCGAAAAGATCGACGATCCTGGGCAGTTGATGGCAAATTCTTAATCGTTACCTAATTAGGGTTGCGGTAATGAATGCATAATCAGAATGAACCGTCTTTCTTATCAAACTCTCGGAATATCGAGTTAGGCTATATGAATCTCCTATCTTAAAGTTTACTTAATCAGGGTTTCGATTCTCCCAATGATGGTACTAGCCGTCTTGGAGATTTCATAATAACACAGCCTTAAACGGAATTTAACCCTTAACTCTACCTGCCTCTCTGGGGTAAATAGGGTAATAAAAAGAGAAGATAATCAAGGTACAAAGAGGTTACAGAGAATTTCCATATCTCAGGCTCTAGTCTAATTATCCTTGCTGGTGTCAAATGAGTGACACCTATATGCTATGAGTCCACAGCTTCCTTTACCAGGGAACATTTATTTGGACAATTCTTTTCTGGATATCTTCTTTGAATACTACTAGTCGACTTTGGTATAATATGACCATTGGGATATCTCAGCGGTTCCATGCATTAAACCTCCATACTGATCAGGCATGGAAGCAATCTATGGGACACACTAGGATACGCCAATCCTCATATGGCACTTTTATCAAACATAGTTTGGCATTCGCGGTCGATAGAAAACAATGAGAAAATAATAAAATAAAGTAATATATATTGTCGTACTCGATTCGAAGAAAGAGTACTCTCAGATTTTTCAGAATGATCCCTTGCCGATACTCAGAAGAATCGGTTACTATGGTTTCCTTGGTAAGTTATACCTTGTGGATGATATAAAAGTTTGCTAAGCTTATGGTTTATGAAGATTTATTATTGCCTGTATTAAATCAGGACACTTAGCAGAAATTATCATTGGTAAATGATAAGGAAGGTACTTGATGACATCGCGAACTGCCTCTCCGCATTCATCAGGTGAGTTCAGGCGTTTCCTTTCTTAGCCTTTCCAGGCTTAGCTGCACCTTCTTTGGTAGCCTTATGGTATCTAGTTCTGAGGCGGCCTTACTCACCACAGTCGTGACAGACTGTATTCTTTATGTCCCTACATTCATGGGAAAATGATGACCCGTTCCTTTGCAGATGTCACACTGCTTTGGTCCTTCCAACTGCTGCGTCAACCACAGCTTCCATCTCATCGAGCCACGTCATGCAATCGATGGCCCCTTTTTCTCCTGTAAAGTCTCTAGGCTTGCAGGAGATAAAATATTTATATGAACAGGTCTTAACTGGTGTCTCTTGATGGAACACAACCTGTCTAAACGGAATACTCCTTTGATTTGACAAGTCATGAACATCGTCTTCTCTTGACTCAAGTATTTTAGAAGGGGGCTTACTACGAGCCACAGATAGAGTCTTAGAATGGGTATCATTTGATTCATCATACTGTCTGTCAAGAGCTCGAGTAACAGCATAATCTATTATTGCCTGCAGTTCCGCTCCAGTTACATTGATTCTGGTAGCATCATTGTCCTCCTTCATGTGGCTGTTAACTTCATCTAATCCAGCCATGTAGCTTGATTGCTTCATAAACATTGACAATGATTTATCCAGAGGTCATTATGAAATTATCATTTTTGATAATTTATTAACCATGGTAATATAAACCATATGGGTTAATTTGTTAGCTATACTTAGTTAATATTTTTCATTATAACTTATCCTAGTTATAAAACATCAAGTATATTAAAGTGGCGTAAAAAGCCTGGTCCCAAGGACAGTTTTAAATTTTATAAGCCATGATTCCTATTGATCAATTACGTTAAATAAGGTATTTGGAAAAATTCCTAATATAAGAATGACAAGTGTGATTTTTATAGCATCACGGTTGTCGGGAGTGTTAACACATTTTCGGGTGTTAACAAGGATCTGAATCTCTTTTTGAACAGATTTTACCATCTTAGCTAGGTCTTCAACGACATTCAAGCTAGGTCAAACCATTTAAGATTCTCTTTTAATAATTATTCTGGCAGGAAAGGAATGATATTTATTTTTATTCAGGATTTTTATCATAATCCTAATTTATAAGTTAATAATAGCACAAATGGCCTAGTCGCGTAGACAAGTTTAATTTATACGCCATGATTTCAGAGAATCAAAGCATGAAGGTATACTAGCACAATAGGCCTAGTCACAAGGACGTTTATAATTTATAAGCTATGATTTCAGAGAATCAAAGCATGAAGGTTTGAACCTAGTTCATTACCTTTATATGACAGGGAGTCGTTGCTACTACTGTCTTTTGGTTCATATGGAAATGAACAGGGCCTGTAGGTGCTATATTACCACGTATGGTCAAAATGTGATCATCTCAAGTGATGATCTAAACCCATGATTCAGAGATCATTACATTGGGTTAGGAATCTTTTGAAGAATCCATCAATAAGAATGACGTGTGATTTTAATGAATCACGTCTGTCAGGAGTGTTAACATATTTACAGATGTTAACAGGGATTCGAATCTTTTAAACAGGTCTTACCATCATGGCCCGGCCTTAAAATGACCCGAAGGCTAGGTTTCACTCTTAAGATTCTTATTAATATTAACGCAGAACAATCCTAAATTGAGGTGTTAAATATGGATCTGAATCTAATTATGGAACTACCATCTTTGCCCTGCCTCAAAATAATGCGTGACTAGGTCTTGTCCTTTTTTAGATTTTGCCATTTTATATAAAGGTAGATCTTATAAAAGGAATGTCTGAAAGAAAATTTAAAGTTAATTATTCCACTATAAAATTAAACAATACAGATGTGCCCTAGACGGGACTTGAAAGGAATAATGTTGTCCTCGAAGGAACTGAAAGGTAATTATGTCCTTATAAGGACTATTAAGGAAACGATTTTTCGCAAAGGGAGTTTCTTCTTCATTTTATTTCTGAATGCCTTCTCCTTGTTTGCATGTTTCGTCCTAGCCGTTGTACGAAGGTCAGCAATTTAAGGCTCCTGGTGTGGAGAATTATTATTATGGCTTCTTCGCTCGGCGACGTATCCAATATATAAAAATTTTGGAAGCAGAATTTCCAGATAAGGATTGAGAATATTCCTATGTTAAGTCTAGACTCAGAAGATTTAGAAATGTGCAATTGTGTCATTGAGATTAAACACAAAAAGCTAGTGTTTAATTCACTCAATGTTGGCTCTGATACCAACCTGTCACACCCCAAATTTCCACGTGTTACCGGTGGGCCCGGTAGGGGAGTAACGTGACGTGGTTGGCAACATCATAGTCAAACAACACAATATATAAATGCACAGCGGAAGCAAAAGGATAAATATATTACAATCCGAATAGTGTAACATCAAAGTATTACAACGGAAGTAAAAGATCCACAGGCGGATCTTAAAACATAAACTTTATTCAACAGACTTTAGGCACCTAGAACTTTCAAGATTTCCTTAGAAACGCCCTGAGCTTCCAGCCAATTACGTTCAGTACCTGTCACTTAACCCTTTTGGAAAATACGTCAGTTTTCACTGGTAAATACACTCAACCGACTCATTTTGTAAATGTTTATGAAAATTTGTTTAGGTGCACAAGATATGCAAATATTTCGACACTTGGATTAAAATGCATAGAGGCAAAATTAATCTTTTTAACTTGGGACAATTATATTTATAACCTTGTATACAGATTTACATGTTCGTTGTACGTTCAGGGCCCGATGTAGAAATCGAGTCAGATTAACAGACACGCCACAAGTATAGGCCCACAAGAGAGTGAGATACCGTTATCTCTTAAGCACTGTCAGGTGTATGCCTACACCCCGTGCTTAAGACGTGGCCATTTTATAATACAATGATGTCACTAGGATATCCGGGACATGGTCATTAACCCCTAAAGGTCTTTGTTTCAAACAATACAGATTAAACCGGGTTACCTCAATGATTTAACCATAATAAGATTAAAGATTCAATACCCGACCAAGCGGTATTATTATACCGTATCCCAAGCCCGTATAGGGAAAATAAGTTAAGAGTATTTACCTGAGCTAGCTCCTGTCTTAAATAGCAGAAATTTATAACTCAGCCGTATTCACTTAAGCAAGCGTAGGTACAATTTACCGGAAAGCTCTAGTCTGGAATGATGGTAGAAATAATTAATTAGAATGCTAACGGGTCTTTAATTAAGCCTAAGCTTAGACCGGTTAGTCTTACAGCAAGATACGGTTCGTACGCACGATTAAGCGAAGACCGGATAGAATGTGATTTAGACCCGAGAAGTTTGAAGACTTGCTTAATATGGGTATATGATACACATTCTGGATTTTTAAGATAAAACCGATAAGGTTTGACCCGTTTCGGCTAGTTTATGTAAACTAGTTACATAAACCGAACCGAACGCGTATGAAGCGTAACGGGTAACCATAAGAGTCCTAAACAGGCTTCCTAAGTTAACACGCCTTAATTAAGTTGTGATATCAGTAGGATATCACCCATGATGCCCAAAACGAGTTTAATCTCTTATTAAGCCCCGCAGGGGCATTTTGGTCATTTTAAAGATTATATAAGGGTTTAATTAGACGCCTGTGATCCGGGTCTGAGTTGATCAGTAAAATAACTTATTTTAACAGGTTATAACCTTTGGTAATAAGTCTTATATACTAAAATAGTTTTAAACCCAAACTATGCGTTAAATACGCGTATAAAGTCGTTTTAAGCGATGTACGGGTTAAAATACGATTCTGAGTTTTCTGATCAAATAATCAGGCTCAAAATACTCCATTTATTATTTAAAATCAGTAGCAATTGGATTGGCGTTAAAAGGATTTGTAAAACTCATTTTATGGCCGAAAAGGTTATTTTTGGTATTAACCGAATCGAGGCGATTAACCTAGCTTATGATCAGTTTAAAAATAATTAAAAAACTTCAAAAATCCCAAAATATTATATCACATCAGTGGGTAAAAGGTTTGGTGTCAAAAATGGGTTTTAGATAGGCGTTACGCTAATGACGTCATTTAATTATTAAGAATCGCTATAATTACGTCATTAGGCATAACTCCTAATCTGGACCTCCGCTTGATGTGAAAATTTACAGACATGTCTAATAATCAGTATCTAAGATTATTTTACTTTCATATTTCCAAAAATCTCGTTTTATGTTCATAAGGGCATTACGGTCAATATTTAGGCGTTTAACGGAAACATCGGACGATTTGGGATTCGAGTGGTATAAACGCAGAGGCTTATACACACATGCAACTTGGTCCTAATGGAACTTTAAGGCATGTCTAAACCTATATAAATCGGGTCAGAACTGAGGTCAAAGCAAAAGTCAAACTTTTGCGTCTCTCGGTTCCGAATCGGTTCAAAACATAAAGTTGTCGAATCAAACAAGCTTAGACAAGTTATTATACTTATTTTCAAGTTGTATGACTGATAAAACAGGTTACACGCCTTCCGTGTTGTTAAATATGCGATTAAGGTTTCTGTTGACTTTTTCGGACAACCTTGGACTCGACAACGACCTAGTTAGGATTCGAATCAGTGAGTGACCTTTTAGGGGTTTATTACCCATATAAATACCAACTTATAACAACTTTCGATTCGACTAAACTCTGGACCGATTGTGATTTATCACGAAGTCAAACCGTAGTTACGACGGTTTGATTTCTAGGCTATAAACTAAGCTTAACTCAATCGAGAAGGGTCAAGAGCACTTACACTCGTCTAATGGATGATTAAGAAGCTTGAGAATGATCCTTATGCTCCAGAAGTTGATCAGATGATGAATGGAAGAATGTTTGCAACTTATGACTTTATATAAGAACTTTGATCTTGCTTAAATTGATGCCAAACAACTTTACAATGATGTTAGATCAATCCCAAGTGTCTCTAGAGGCTATAAATCATGTAGGGGCTCTCACAAATGCAGATAAGATCAACTTAAGTCGGTTACACAGCAACAGGCAGCTGTCTGTCGAATTTTTGATGCTGGGCACTAGCTTACGGACCTCAAGGTCCCCAGCTTTGAGGTCCTCAAGGCAGACATCAGCACATGCACATTTTTAAATAATTGCAGTTTTGGTCCCCGCACTTCCAAACTTGATTTTTCCTTTATTTCTTGCACTTTGGGCCCTCTTAATTGAATTCTAAGGGCTTCAAGACTTATACCAACTTTGTTAAGTCCTTGGTTAACTTTTGACTACCCGAAAAGTCATAGATTTCAACGTTGACGCTTTTAACCCCTCATACACGAATTTTATCATAACTTTCTCATACGATAACGAAACTTGGTGAACTTTTTATGGTACATTCTAGTGAGCATATTTAATCGTTACAAGGCTTCGGGTTTGCTATAAGGTCACTCAGAGGTATATCTTTAACATGTTGACACATTTAACCCCTGTAGTTTGTAATCTCCCACTTTCTTTCACAATTCGCTTCGTATGATCCATGATCCATTCGTTTAAGGTTATAAACATCATGTAGGGTTATTGTGAAGTATAATTATTCATTGTTGACACTTTGAACCCTCAAATTCACATAGTTTCTTTGTTTGTCAACTTTAGTCCTTCAAGAACATTCTTTCACACGTTCAAAGGTTATGACACGTGTCAAGACATTATAGGACGTAAATTTTCGGGGTGTTACAGATTACATACTATACAAGTGAATTCATGCACAATTAATACTACAAAATATTGCTTTATGCAATAACGAGAGCGTTGCGTCAGAAATACTAGTAAACTCACCGGTAAGACACATTGTGTCAACAAAACTGCAGGAAGCAGTCAGACATTAGAACTGAGGCCTAGGTGTAGGTCCAACATCAAGAATACATTAAAACCCAAGAGTACATACAAGGGTTAACATATAGACGCTCCGAAAGCTATAATACGCACTAAAAAGCACCCGAAACGCACTTTAAGTGCAGAATTTTATTAAATTCAGCTATAACCAGCTTTTAAACAATAAAAGACCATGCAGAATTTACGTTCTATCGTCCAAAATATTTCCCTAAGTATCGGGAATTGAAAGGGGTGCAAAAGGGTACAAGAAAGACGCTAAACGGTGCAATTTAACACTTAACGAACCGGTATTTAACCGAATAACCGGATATTACCCGGGACACTAAATTTTTACCAAACACGTTATTTATTTATTTCTTGGCTAGTCGTGATCCCCGAACACCCTAACACCCGCTAAAAATCAAATAAATACCCTATGTAAGTAGTACTTGAATTCTAACTTATGGTTAATTATTAGTTGCCAAAGTTACAACCAACCCCCCCCCCTAAACCGAAAATTGGTCCCCATGGACCCCACCATATATCTTCTCCATGATCTCATAATCTTGCCCAAGATTATATCTTGATATTTTATTAGATTTTGCTTGTAAATCTTGACATAATATGTGAAAGATCTATAAGAAGCATGGCATAGATTATTGTCATCATTCCTCAAGATTACACCCTCACCTCACTCCTCTCTCTCTCACTTTCGGCTCCCCCAAACCGAACCCACCACCACCACTTTCACATCTTCATCTTCTCCAACATCAAGTTCCATTCAAGCATCAAAGTTGATCCATGGAGGTTGCATCTTGAAGGGCTTTCAAAAGAGCTTTGTTCTAGTCTTTTTCCATCATTTTTCTCATCATCTTTGCACTAGAATTTCTACCCTAGCCTTGTGCTAGTAGTAAGTATCATTTCACTTTGTTTCATCTTGATCATAGTTTTGATATGTAGTATGATGTTTATGTTTAAATCACAAGAACAAGAACACTAAGATGATGAATATGAAACTTTACATGAAACTTGAACATAAGAAATTATATGAAGATGAAATCTTGTTGGATAAGGGTTTGGTTAAATCATACATGATACTTGATCGTTGGTTTCTTGATAAACCCGTTGTTCGGACATTTGTTAATACGATTTAGTAACATTTAAACTAGAAAGAGACATGCTGATTGACATTTTCAGCCACCTTCAAATGGCTGTAAACAGACCATAATAACTCGAAAAACTGATTTTCTGAAGTCTAAATTATGTATTTTTGAAAAACGAAGTAAATGGCACTGGAATTGTAATTTTTCGAGCTCGTTTACTATTTTTAAAGACCCGTTTTGTAACAGCAGCTAAAGCTGAGTTTTTACTGCAGTAAATGGGTGATATGTTTTTAGTCATAACTTGAAACCCATGTTGAATCAGGTCATGAAAATTGTACTGTAGATGACCACTGTTGTCATAGTAATTCTCCCACTGGTTTTTCGTAATTCGGACTTACGATGAATTTTAGACGAATTAAACCGTAAACTGCAATCAGAAAGCGACAAATCTGATTGCAGTCCGGGAAATAAATTTTTATAAAATATTGGTAATGAACTGGACCCCGAAATTTTTACACAATAATATTTGATTCGTATAAGACATTCTGTAAAAATTTGGGAATTATTGGAATAAGATAACCATTTTATTAAAATGTCCGAAAACAGTCCAGTTTTATATATTAAAACTGAAACGACAAAAGTAGTATCTTGCATGTCAGAATGTCGGGTTGATTATTTGAGAACGGTCTAACGTGTTATATGTTAAAGAAAATGATATGCTACTTAGCATGGACACCTCCATTTACAAAGGAGACTATGGCGAAATTTTCTGAAAATCCCAACACGTAGTAAATATTTTCTAGACAAATGTTTGCTAGTGTGTTCTAAACTATGCTTTTCGAATATAAATCTCGCCATGATTTTTGTAACAAAAATACACATACAAGATACATAACTCGGGTGCAAAGTGCAAAATACAAGAAACTTATAGTTTTTTTTTTGAGAAAATAATATAAGTAAGACACTTAGTTAAAAATATGAATTATTTTTAACACAAGAAAACATATACATAAAAGACAGTGACTTGTACTTGTACGATACAAGTCTAGTGATTAACGTTAAGAAAACACGTATAGGTCACGACGTTAATTAAGCAAATCCGGTGAAGTTTACGACACAAGGAACGCAAAGTTGTGAGTTCATGCTCCCCCTTTTTCTTTTAACTGTTTTCAGTTTTATAACTTCGGGGGTGAAATACATGTTACAAATGTTACAATGTTTACAAATGGTAAGATGGAGTACAAAAACATTCAAGTGAAACATTCTAGATCATGTCTCGAATAGGGTACCATAAGCACCATTAATCAACGTATACATTCAGACCGCGGAACAAAAGGTTAGATCTAATGGGTTTCAGGCAACCCCACTCTTGGCCTACTTCTACCAATGAGTGCTTCTGTGTCTCAGTCAAAGTCGACAAAAATGCCTAGGTTTGGTGGCTTCCTATGTCGTGACACATGTTAGTGGCCTTGCAAACCACTAGCGATCTCACACATTCAAACAGTCATAGTACTCAGTTACAGATACGTTTTATGAGTTACATTCAAACATTCATACATTCTACAAGTTACATACTATGTTTTCATTCAAGTATTTAAACATTCAAAACAATCACTGCATGAATTCACACCAACATTATGTTGACGTTTTTCCAAAAACTCACATGTATTTCAGGTAACTAGGATAGATGTGCGCGCGGTTTTACTCATGCTCTTGGATGTCACTTTTGTTTATCTTCGAATATAGTTATAAACTTATCAGACAAAATGTCGTCTTGTGATGTAAACACTTAAACCATGTTTTCGGTTATGTAATGTTTGGCATTTTGAAGTTATTTTATGAGCATGTAGTATGTTTACCTTTCGTATGCAATGAGAACCTTTCATGATAACACCTCGTGCTTCCGCCGCAGAAAGGGGTGTGACATACAGTTTGGAGAAGCTAAGAATAATATCGAACAAACAAAACCCAAATCAGTGAAGCCCTATAAATCAAAATCCAAATATTTAGAAATCAAATACAAAGAAACATGAAATTCGATTGATACTTGGATAGTAATCATCCGAATCACAGATTTGGATGATTTGAGAAAGAAGAAAGCGTCGATACGGTCTGGATAGTTGATGTTGAAGACCATCTTCCATCACATTCGCCACCGCGAATGATAGTGCTAGGGTTGTATCAGCCCATGTTCTCCTCAATCTGCATCTCTAAGGTTGTGTTTGAGATTTAGGATTTTCTGTATGGAAGAGTCTAAAGAGTGTCACCTGAGTGTAGGGATGAGCAAATGGTACCCGGTACCGGTACCGAATTTACCGAAATGGGTACACTTTCGGTACTGACTTTTGAGATTTTCGGTACTGGTCTAGTATGGTACCGGTATTTACCCTTAAATACCGGTACCGTACCGGTACCGAACCATACCGTACCGGGTATATTCGGTACCAGTACCCACTTTTGAGGATTTTCGGTACCGAGCTCATCCCTACCTGATTGAGTGAGTGAGAGAGGAGATATTATGTTTGAATTTTGGAATTTGGAATGATCTATTTGAAATCCTCAGATACTTCTAGGATATATATGTTTTCAATTTTGAACTTCAAATTCAAATGAAGGTGGAAAACAATTATGTATTATGTATTTTAAATAAATGTAAGTGATGTATTTTAAATAAATAAAAGTGATATTTATGATGTAATAATGGAGTAAGCAAAGCTGAGTTGGCATAGCCCATTGGTTGCCAAGTAAGCTTTTCTTAGGTCAGCTCTAATTCTCCTTTTATAAGGATATAGATTCTAATAATAAACATACGAGTAAAACCAATTTTAATAAAGAGTTAACTTACGTTTTCCTCCCTGTGGTTTGGTCGTTTTAATGGTTTTGCCCCAATCATTTAAAAACGGTCATTTTCCTCCTTAATGTTTCGATCTTGTCGTCAATTTGCTCCCGACTCTAACTCCATCCATATTGTATGTTAACTGGAATGGTATTTTGTTAATTTCAAGTATAAAGTAAGGGTACTTTGGTAATTTATATTTAACATAACCATTTAACTATTTATTATAATATTAGAAAAATAAAAGTTTTATTATTTATATATTAACACATACAAACACACTCTTTCTCCTTTCTCTTCTCTCCCTCTCTCTCTCTCTACATATCTCCATCTCTCTTCTCTATCACCAAACACCACCACCCACCACCCAACTGCCACCTACGCCCTCACCACCAACAACCACTGCCTCACCAACCACCTGCCACCATTACACCGCCCAACCACCACCATCACACCGCCCAACCACCACCATTAGCCACCACCTCACCAACCACCTGTCACCATTACATTGCCCAACCACCATCATCACACCGTAAACACTCCCACCTCCGGCTGCCACAACAAACAAAACAGAAATTCGAAATCCCTTTTTCCCCCAAATCCCATCTTCATAAAACAGAAAGCTGAAACCAACAACAAACTGTTCACCACTTCACCTTCAAAATCATCACAATCAACCTAGGGTTAGGGATTATCTCAGTTCAATCACTGTTTGGATCTAAGTAAAACAGGTGGGTGGGTGGGGAGGTGTCTGATGGTGGTGAATGTTTCGATCTGAGATTTGAGATCTTAGATGGGTAACGGTAGAAGGTGGTGGTGATGGAAAATATTGCAGACTTGGTCCTAGTGGTCTAATAATTACAAATTTGGTCCCGGTAGTTGTAATTTTTGTACTCGGGTGGTCCTTAACACCAACCCATGTTAGATTTTTCAGTTAAATATGTGTAAAATGACATAAATGCCCCTAAAAAATTAAGAAAACTAAAAATATATAAATTATAATTATTAATAAATTCAAGTGGGTCCCATTTCTTACTCCTCCCCACCCTCACCTTCTTCTTCTTCTTCTATCCTCCTGACAATAAAACATCCACCACCACCATCACTGTCTCACCTCCACCACCGGTAACCCGCCATAACCACCTTGACCACCATATCCCACCACCACCATCGTCAACCCATCACACCCAACAATCCTATTTGAAGAATCACAAATAACACCTACCCATTTGCAACAATTTTTAGAAGATGATTTGCAAACAACCAGCGATCAATTGGTGCTTCGAACCCACTCATGAAGCCTCTTAATCATGTAAGATCATCTGAGTTGCATGTCAGATTCTGTGAGATCACAAGAACTAGATCTTGAATAGAGACCAAAACAAGAATCAAAAGCACCCAAATCTCCAATTGAAGAGCAGCAGCCATTTTAGTAGATATAAGCAACAAGAAAGCCAGATTTTGAATAAAGGTGTAAGCTTTAAAGTTAAAGAACAAAACCCATTTGAGGAATAGATATTAGAGTCATGAATCCATGAAAAATTGGTAAATGAAAGAGAAAGAAAGAATGGGTGCCGCAAAAATGAAGTAATTCAGAACAAGGGTTGTGTTGTTCTGTTCTAATTGGGCCTCTTTTTGAAGATTGTGAAGTTTATAGAGAGAGAGATGAGATGACCGGCGGTTATTAAAGAGAGATAAAGAGATGAGAGAGAGAGAGAAATAGACGGGGAAGAAGATAGGGGGTAGGTTGACGGCGGTTGTGGTGGGTTACCGGTGGGTGTTTGGTGCTGGATGGGAGAAGGTGGTCGAGGTGGTTGTGGTGGATTGACGGCGGTTGTGTTGGGTTACTGGTGGCGGAGGTAAGGCAGTGGTTGTGGATGTTTTATTGTCAGGAGGATTGAAGAAGAAAAGGTGGGGGTGGGGAGGGGTAGGAAATGGGACCCACTTGAATTTATTAGTAATTATAATTTATATATTTTTAGTTTTCTTAATTGTTTAGGGGCATTTATGTCATTTTACACATATTTAACTGAAAAATCTAACATGGGTTAGTGATAAGGACCATCCGAGAGCAAAATTACAACTACCGGGACCAACTTTGTAATTATTGAACCACTAGGACCAAGTCTGCAATATTTGCAAATCAAAGAGACCAACCAGGCATTTAACTCTACATAATAATACTTGTCTCATATTCTCTATAGTAGTATCAGTAAGGTTTGCATGACTTTTAAGTTGGGATAAAGTTGGAAACATGCAAGATAATAAAACCATAACAGTATAAGTTGGGATATAGTTGGAAATGTGCAATAAAATAAAATATAACTGTATTTAGTTTGAAACATTGTGACAAGAAACTTATTAGTTTTAACAAAAAAAATTAGTAAAAGCCTAATAGCTCAGGGTCCCTTTGAAATGTGTGTATGTCTTGCTTACCCAAACACACAATAGCTTCAATGCCAACCACATCTGGTGCATCCATGAGAAAGAAGCTATTCACTCCTAGTTGAACTACGAACAATCGAAATACTTGTATTAAATATGAAAGTATAAGTTATTATAATGATTACAAATGAAATAGACAAATCCTATTTATACTAAACGAACATATGCGTCTGAACCATCGTAGTTCCTCCTTGAATCAATGTGTCTGATGAAGTCTGTGATGTTTGCCGCCATTCTGAAGGGTCGCATCTCCAGGAGATAGAGATGCCGATCCCTCTAGTTTGCAGGTTTCAATCTTTCACTTTGTCTCTTCTGGTCCTCGCACTTATTTAACTAATTATAGAACAACCCCTATATTTAGTTTATACATCAATACTCCCCCTTAAACTAAATATAGTTTAACGAAGGTCTTCCACTTGCTTGACTTGCAGTAGCATTGGTTCTTTTTCCAACGCAAGATGAGCCTTTTCATCCTTATCTTTTTCTTTGTCTTTTCGCTTGCTACACTTATATGCGAAATGACCGAATTCACTACATTCGTAACACTTGAACTCGCTCTTGTCTCTGTTTCCTTGATCCATATTTTGTCCACGTCCTTTTCCTCCTCTGAACGAACTTCGCTCATGTCCTCTAGCATGGCATTGATCGCCACATCCTTTTCCATGATGCCAATTTCTGGAATGATTGTCTGAACTTGCCATTAATAGATTATTGTTCTCCGGTTCGTTTTGGCTCTTGAGGCATTCTGCATATGTTGTAATCCTACCCACTACTTCTTCAAATGTCATTTATCCACTTCTGAATACTGCTCGATGGATGCCATCATTGGTAGAAACTTCTTCGAAACATAGATAAGCAATTTCCCTACAATCTTCTTATCTTTAATTGTAACACCCCGAAAATTTACGTCCTATAATGTATTGACACGTGTCATAAGTTTTGAACGCGTGCAAGAATGTTCTTGAAGGACTAAAGTTGACAAACATAGAAACTATGAGAATTTGAGGGTTCAAAGTGCCAACAATGAATAAATATACTTTACAATAACCCTACATGATGTTTATAACCTTAAACGAATGGATCATGGATCATACGAAGCAAATTGTGAAAGAAAGTGAGAGATTACAAACTACAGGGGTTATATGTGTCAACATGTTAAAGATATACCTCTGAGTGACCTTATAGCAAACCCGAAGCCTTGTAACGATTAATTATGCTCACTTGAATGCACCATAAAAATTTCACCAAGTTTCGTTGCCATATGAGAAAGTTGTGATAAAATTCGTGTGTGAGGGTTAGAATCGTCAACATTGAAAATTAGGGCTTTTCGGGTGACCACAAAGTTACCCGAGGACTTCACAAAGATGGTATAAGTCTTGAAGCCCTTATAAATAAAGTTAGAGGGCTTATAATGCAAGAAACAAGGTGAAAGCGACGTTTAGGAGGACCGGGGGCCAAAATGCAATTAAAGAAAAATGGGAAACCTGAACATAAGGCTCAGGCGGCCCGCGTGAGATTTAACAAAATGTGAGGCGGCCCGCGTCAGACCTGCAGATGCAGAAAAAACGGGCAGGTGCCTGTTTGCATGTTCTAACCGACTTTAAACATGGTTTTTCGATTCTATGGGCTTCCTAAAGTGGTTTACAGCTTATAGAGGCCATATACATGCATCTTGGATCATCTTACACTCATTTGGAATCAATCTTTGATGATCAAAGTTCTTATAAAAAGTCTTATGTTTCAACATTTAACACATATCAACTTCTGGACATTTGGAGGAGCTCTGGAACTGATACAAGGCTCACAAATCATCCATTAGACGTATGTAAGTGCCCTTGATCCTTCTCGTTGGAGTTATGCTTAGTTTAGAGCCTAGAAGTCAAACCGTCGTAATTACGGTTTGACTTCGCGATAAATCATGAACGGTCCAGAGTTTTGTCGAAACGAAAGTTGTTACAAGTTGGTAATTATGTGGGTAATAAACCCCTAAAAGGGCACTCACTGATTCCAATCCTAACTAGGTCGTTCGTCGAGTCAAACTTCTTCCGAAAAGTCAACGGAACCATTAATCGCATAATTAACAATACAGAAGGCGTGTAATCTGTTTTATCAGGCAAATAACTTGAAAATAAGTATAACAACTTGTCTAAGCTTGTTTGATTCGACAACTTTCTGTTTTGAACCGATTCGGAGCCGAAAGTCGCATAGTTTGACTTTCTGCTTTGACTTTGATTCTGACCCGATTTATATAGGTTTAGACATGCCTTAAAGTTCCATTAGGACCTAGTTACATGTTGGTATAACCCTCTGCGTTTATACCACTTGAAACCTCGTTTGTCCGACGGTTCCGTTAATTGCCTAAATAATGACCATATTACCCTTGTAGCCATAAAACGAGATTTTTAGAAATATGAAAGTAAAATAATCTTAGTTACTGATTAATGATCATGTCTGCAAAATTTCACGTCAATCGGAAGTCTAGATTAGGAGTTATGCTTAATGACGTAATTATAACGTTTATTAGTAATTAAACGGCGTCATTAGCGTAAAACCTATCTAAACCCAATTTTTAACACCAAACCTTTTACCCACTGATGTTAAATAATATTTTGGGATTTTTGAAGATTTTTAACTATTTTTAAAATGATCATAAGCTAGGATTAGTGCCTTAATTCGGTTAATACCGAATATACCCTTTTCGGCCATAAAATGAGTTTTACAAATCCTTTTGATGCCAATCCAATTGCTACTGATTTTAAATATTAAATAGAGTGTTTTGAACCTGTTTAACTGATCAGGAAACTCAGAATCCTATTTTAACCCGTACGTCGCTTAAAACGGCTTTACACGCGTATTATACGCATAGTTAAGGTTTAAAACTATTTTGGCATATAAGACTTATAACCAAATGTTATAACCTGTTAAAATAAGTTATTTTACTGATCTATTCAGACCCGGATCACAGAAGCTTAATTGATCCCTTTTACAATCTTTAAAATGACCAAAATACCCCTAAGGGGCTTAATATAAAATTAAACTCGTTTTGGGCATAATGGAAGGTATCCTAATGATATCACAACATATTTAAGGCATGTTAACTTAGGAAACCTGTGTAGGACTCTTACGGTTACCCGTTACGCTTCATACACGTTCGGGTCGGTTTATGTAACTAGTTTGCATAAATTAGCCGAAACGGGTCAAACCTTATCGTTATTATCTCAAAATCCAGAATGTATTTAGATTACCCATATTATACAAGTCTTCAAACTTGTCGGGTCTAAATCACATTCTTTTCCGGTCTTCGCTTTATCATGCGTTTGAACCGTATCTTCTTCTGGAAAACTAACCGGTCTAAGTCAAGGCTTAATTAAAGACCCGTTAGGATTCTAATAGGTTATTAAAAACCTTCATTCCAGATTTAGGAGCCCAGTAAAAGCTATCTGTACTTGCTGATTTGATACGGCTGGGATTGAATTTATATTTAGCTCAGGTAAATACTTTTAACTTATTTTCCCTATACGGGCTTGGGGTACGGTATATAAAATACCGCTTGGTCCGGCATTGAATCTTTAATCGAATAGAGGTTAAATCATTGATATGCTACGTTTTGAAATGTTTTGTTGCTTAAAGCCTTTGGGGGGTTAATGACCGTTGTCCCGGATATCCCTGGCATCATTTTACGAAATGGCCACGACCTTAGCACTCAGGTGTAGGCGTACACCTATCAGTGTCTCATTATATAAAGTGGTGTGTCAATTGATCTTTAACCCGGTCTACGGATCGGGCAACTGAACGCATAAGAAACATGTAATTCGTTTACAAGTTTATATATTTACATAATTATCCCAAGTTATAAAATATTATTTGTGCCATGTGCATTCAAATCAATCATTTTTTAAAACCTTTTCAAAATGAGTCGGTTGATTGTATTTACCAGTGTAAACTGACGTATTTTCCCAAAAAGGCTAAGTGCAGGTACTAATTGGAATTGGCTGGCTACTCCTAGCATCAATAAAGAGTCTCGCAAGCTTAGATGCCTAAAGTCTGTTGAACCATGTTATTTTATTTGCGATCCGCCTGTGGATCTTTTACTTCCGTCATAATACTTGGATGTACATTATTTCGGATTGTAATATATTTATCCTTTTGCTTCCGCTGTGCATTTATATATTGTGTTGTTTGACTATGATATTGCCAACCACGTCACGTTATTCCCCTACCGGGCCCACCGGTAACACGTGGAAATTTGGGGTGTGACAGGTTGGTATCAGAGCCAACATTGAGTGAATTAAACACTATTTTTTTTGTGTTTAATCTCAATGACACATTAGCACATACCTTGACATTCTGAGTCTAGACTTAACATAGGAATATTCTCAATCCTTATCTGGAATTTCTGCTTCCAAAATTTTTTTTATATTTTGGATACGTCGCCAAGCGAAGAAGCTGTAATAATAATTCTCCACACCAGGAGCCTTGATTTGCTGACCTTCGTACAGCGGCTAGGACGAAACATGCAACCAAGGAGAAGGCATTCAGAAATAAAATGAAGAAGAAACTCCTTTTGCTAAAAATCGTTTCCTTAATAGTCCTTATAAGGACATAATTACCTTTCAGTTCCTTCGAGGACAACACTATTCCTTTCAAGTCCCGTCTAGGGCACATCTGTATTTTTATTTTATTTTATAGTGAAA
Organism: Helianthus tuberosus; assembly: GCA_030545235.1. Classification (NCBI taxonomy): domain Eukaryota; kingdom Viridiplantae; phylum Streptophyta; class Magnoliopsida; order Asterales; family Asteraceae; genus Helianthus; species Helianthus tuberosus. The sequence goes on along the minus strand of CM060434.1, from coordinate 6,839,010 downwards.
TAATTAACTTTAAATGTTCATTCAGACATTCCTTTTAGAAGATCTACCTTTATATAAAATGGCAAAATCTGAAAAGGACGAGACCTAGCCACGCAATATTTTGAGGCAGAGCAAAGATGGTAGTTCCATAATTAGATTCAGATCCATATTTAACACCTCAATTTAGGATTGTTCTGCGTTAAATATTAATAAGAATCTTAAGAGTGAAACCTAGCCTTCGGGTCATTTTAAGGCCGGGCCATGATGGTAAGACCTGTTTAAAAGATTCGAATCCCTGTTGACATCTGTAAATATGTTAACACTCCTGACAGACGTGATTCATTAAAAATCACACACGTCATTCTTATTAATGGATTCTTCAAAAGATTCCTAACCCAATGTAATGATCTCTGAATCATGGGTTTAGATCATCACTTGAGATGATCACATTTTGACCATACTTGGTAATATAGCGCCTACAGGCCCTGTTCATTTCCATATGAACCAAAAGACAGTAGTAGCAACGACTCCCTGTCATATAAAGGTAATGAACTAGGTTTAAACCTTCATGCTTTGATTCTCTGAAATCATAGCTTATAAATTATAAACGTCCTTGTGACTAGGCCTATTGTGCCAGTATACCCTCATGTTTTGATTCTCTGAAATCATGGCTTATAAATTAAACTTGTCTACGCGACTAGGCCATTTGTGCTATTATTAACTTATAAATTAGGATTATGATAAAAATCCTGAATAAAAATAAATATCATTCCTTTCCTGCCAGTATAATTATTAAAAGAGAATCTTAAATGGTTTGACCTAGCTTGAATGTCATTGAAGACCTAGCTAAGATGGTAAAAATCTGTTTAAAAAGAGATTCAGATCCTTGTTAACACCTGAAAATGTGTTAACACTCCCGACAACCGTGATGCTATAAAAATCACACTTGTCATCCTTATATTAGGAATTTTTCCAAATCCCTTATTTAGCGTAAATGATCAATAGGAATCATGGCTGGTAAACGTCGAAAATGATGTACGCATCAAAACATCCATTTGGGATGAATACATACGAGTAAAGATGAATACATGAAAAAGATAGTGTTATTTCATAACTTCTTGTCAAGACAATGAACTATGAAATTTTCCGACCCAAAGGAATCAACGATTATGTTTTAAAATTTCCCTAGTGACAAGGTCTCTGAGCCATCATAAGTCCTTTGGAACAAGCCCTTGTGCTATATATAAAAGATGTCAGTATAACATTGGCAGTCGTGACTTATGTCCCCTGTCTGCTAAATATGAAGGATTATATTCCGCTTAAATGCCAAAGATGGTTTATTTAAACTTAGGCAAAACATAATCAAATAAATTAAATTCTATCTATTGGCCTATATGGTTTAATTGCGCCATGGCTATTCATTCATCAAATTCGACAATTCACTATATGATTAAACAAATTGTTTCTACTTGGATAGTATCCTTCAAAGCTTCACCATGGCTGATTCCTCTGAAGCTCACCATCATCCAGTTAATCAGAATGATGATGCAAGACTGAACTTAATAAGCACCGAGTTACAAGCTGTGATAAATACCGCCGTAAGCAACGCCGTGGACCGTGTGTTGAAGGATTATAAGCGAATGTGCGATGATACCCCAAATAAAGGTTACAAAAAGAGTAAGACCGGTTCAAGCTATAACCAGTCCAAGCCAAAGGAGGCAAAACCCGAATGTAAAACCTGCAAAAGAAGACACTGGGGTCAGTGTTGATCAAATCAAAAGATAAAGCAATGTGGCATCTGTAAAAGAGCTGGCCACCAGTCCCACGAATGTAGGGATATAAAGAATGCAAACTGTCATGGCTGCAGCGAAAAGGGCCACATCAGTACTAATTGCCCTAGGGCTGCCAAGGGAAAAGCAGCTAAGCCTGGCAAGGATTTAAAGGACAACCAGCAGTCAGGTGAAAAACCCAAATGCAAAACCTGCAAGAAACAGCACTTCGGGAAGTGCAGGTATGGATCGAACTCGCATACACAGTCGAGAACTTTTGCATGTGGGATCTGCAAGTCCAAGGGGCATAAGACCTTGGACTGCAAGAAGATGGAGGACGCAACCTGCTATGGTTGCAATGAAAGAGGGCACATTAAGACCAATTGCCCTAAGTATGCTAAAAAGCTTGAGGAAGTTAAAAAGACCAAAACCGAAAACTCCCAAATAGATACTCAAGAGGCTATCCAAGATGACAAGGTCACAGCAGGTACTTTCTATATCAATAACGCTCATGTTAGAGTATTATTTAATTCAGGTTCAGATAAGTCTCTCATAGACAATAGATATTGTAAATCATTAAATCTGCCTGTTAACAACTCTAAGCGTTAAGTATAAAGTAAAATTGACCGATAACACCTCGGAGACTAATTCAGCAATATTAGATGGATGTTTTATATTCATTAAGAATTATCCTTCTCCGCTGTCCTTGTTCCGTTAATAAGAGGACTCTATATAGTAATAGGTAAGGAATTGTCGTCTTGTGACCAAGCCCATATGGTGGGTGATAAGAAGCAGTTAATTATCAAGACTGTCATTTTGAAGGTTTGCTTCGGATCAGAAGATCCAAGCGGCCCGCGTAAGCCCTAGATGATATCTTACGCGGCCCGCGTCAAGCTCCCAGAAAATAAAAATGGTGAAATCGGCCGTCCCCGGAATCGAACCCGGGTCTAGGCCACACCCTTTCGCGCGCCTAGCCAACCGAGCTAGGTGCCTAATTTGTGAAAATTTCCAATCCAATTAAATATAAGCACATGTACAATAACTTCCTTACTTCTTACTATGAGTCACCTACTTATCCTTCTTCTGTTAACTAAGTATTAGAATCCAAGATTTTATCTTTATGTTTTAATTACTCTTGGCTTGCTTATGATGACTAAACACTAGAAAGGATGAAGTAGAAACCATTAGGTATATCAGCGGTTATGCTGAAAGGAACCTGGTAAAGCATACATCACAGTCATTTGATGACAATACCCTAAATTAGTGAGGACATTAAGGAAATCCTCAAGAAAGATCATATTATACAATATGGAACGGTCCAAGTTTTAAGGACCTTATTAGAAAAACCTGTTATCCGTTTCACGAGAAAAAAAAGGGAAAAGACGGAATAAGAATTTTCTGACTCTCGCCATAAAAGTTATAGACTGTCGACAGTATGTCGCAAATTTTAAATCCATTGGCTGAGTTAGTGCTCTATGCAATTTACCCAAAATCTAAGCTTAATGCAAATGATTATCAGCGGTTAGCATCGGCAATAAGAGGGGGCACTAAGGTTTCAAAACCTACTCATTATAAATCCATTATGGATCTACCTCAGCTACTCACGTTATATAGATTAAGAAACGACCAGTCATAGATAAGACTGCCTAAATTGTCATAGACTTTGCAGCTAAGTTTGAAAGGATTAAAAATGGAGGCGCTTAACCCTCCTGATGAATGATTAGAGACAAGTCACAGTAATAATGACATTAGATAAATCACTTACTGTGATTTATTTGCTAAGAGTTACGTTAGGATTCAGGTGCTGCTAAGTCTCTCATAAGACCATAAGCTTAACAAACTTTTGATTTCATAAGAACTTCAGATATTAAAGATAAGATATGATTTACCAATGGAATCTTTAATAACCCTCTCTCCCATCCACGGAGATAATCCTTTCATAAGAATCTGGAGTACTCTTCCTCAAAAAGAGTACGACAATGTATATTATTTTATTTTATTATTTTCTCATTGTTTTCTATCGCCTGCGAATGCCAAACTATGTTTGATAAAAGTGCCATATGAGGAGTGGCGTATCCTAGTGTGTCCCATAGATTGCTTTCATGCCTGATCAGTATGGAGGTTTAATGCATGGAACCTCTGAGATATCCCAATAACCATATCGTACTAAAGTCGACTAGTAGTATTCAAAGAAGATATCCCGAATGAAATTGTCCAAGTAAATGTTCCCGACTAAAGAACTCGTGGACTCGTAACATAAATGTGTCACTTAATTGACACAAACAATGATGGATGAACTGGAGCCTGAGATTTGTAAAAATCTCTGTAACCTCCTTATATCTTGATCATCTTCTTCTAAGATTACCATGTTTACCCCAGAGAGGCAGGTAGAGTTAAGGGTTATATCCCATTTAGGGCTGCATTATTATGAGACCTCCAGGACAGCTAGTACTATTTTTGGCAGAATTGAAAACCCTGGTCAAATAAGTTTTAAGATATAGATTCATATAGCCTAACTCAATATCCTGGAAATCCGGTATAGTTCAGTATGAAAGACGGTTCATTTTGCTTATGCATTATCACCGCCACCCTAATTAGTCAACGATCAAGAATTTGCCATCAACTGCCCAGGATCGTCGATCTGTTCGACTAACGGCAAGGATTAGCTATTCCCTAAACATTAGCTAAGCAGTGGTTGGAATAACCATCTCACCTTAAGAATAAGCTTTTCTATAATAATGGATATTTAGGTATTAAGGCTACTCCTTTGGAGACCTTGTATAGATGGAATGTTAAATGTCTAGTGTTAGATAGAGAATTGGTAAGTCCAATTATCAAGATCTGAAAGTTGCCTGGGGGACAACAAATAAGATTATACAAATCAATAATCGATTGTAGGTTGCCAGTATACGGCAAGAAATCAAGGAGTTATGAAAATAGCAAACTTTCTAAGTTCTTGTTAAGGAAAATGGTTTAACAAAAGATATCACCCAGGAAGGGTGTACCAAAATTTGTGAAATTATCAGGCTAGTTAAGCTCTGAATATATGGAAATCCTTCGAAAGAAATCGAATGTATCAAGATCAAGTAGCTTGTAAGCTAAAACCTATTTAAGGAGTTTGGCGGAGCTCGAAATACATTGAACACTAGTGACTGAATGAGGTGTTCCGCCAATAAGTCAAGGAGCACTATCACAAATTGGTATGCGGAATTACGATGTGATAAACATCCTATATCGATTGAGGATCGACAGGTTAAGAAGCTTCGAAGGAAGCAAGTACCAATTGTAAAGTTCAAATGGGATGCCCGTAGAGGTCCCGAGTATACGTGGGAGGTTGAGTCCATGATGAAAGAAAAGTACCCTCATCTATTTCAGTAAATCTCGGGGTCGAGATTTCTTTTAAGGGGGTGAGGATGTAACACCCCGAAAATTTACGTCCTATAATGTATTGACACGTGTCATAAGTTTTGAACGCGTGCAAGAATGTTCTTGAAGGACTAAAGTTGACAAACATAGAAACTATGAGAATTTGAGGGTTCAAAGTGCCAACAATGAATAAATATACTTTACAATAACCCTACATGATGTTTATAACCTTAAACGAATGGATCATGGATCATACGAAGCAAATTGTGAAAGAAAGTGAGAGATTACAAACTACAGGGGTTATATGTGTCAACATGTTAAAGATATACCTCTGAGTGACCTTATAGCAAACCCGAAGCCTTGTAACGATTAATTATGCTCACTTGAATGCACCATAAAAATTTCACCAAGTTTCGTTGCCATATGAGAAAGTTGTGATAAAATTCGTGTGTGAGGGTTAGAATCGTCAACATTGAAAATTAGGGCTTTTCGGGTGATCACAAAGTTACCCGAGGACTTCACAAAGATGGTATAAGTCTTGAAGCCCTTATAAATAAAGTTAGAGGGCTTATAATGCAAGAAACAAGGTGAAAGTGACGTTTAGGAGGACCGGGGGCCAAAATGCAATTAAAGAAAAATGGGAAACCTGAACATAAGGCTCAGGCGGCCCGCGTGAGATTTAACAAAATGTGAGGCGGCCCGCGTCAGACCTGCAGATGCAGAAAAAACGGGCAGGTGCCTGTTTGCATGTTCTAACCGACTTTAAACATGGTTTTTCGATTCTATGGGCTTCCTAAAGTGGTTTACAGCTTATAGAGGCCATATACATGCATCTTGGATCATCTTACACTCATTTGGAATCAATCTTTGATGATCAAAGTTCTTATAAAAAGTCTTATGTTTCAACATTCAATACATATCAACTTCTGGACATTTGGAGGAGCTCTGGAACTGATACAAGGCTCACAAATCATCCATTAGACGTATGTAAGTGCCCTTGATCCTTCTCGTTGGAGTTATGCTTAGTTTAGAGCCTAGAAGTCAAACCGTCGTAATTACGGTTTGACTTCGCGATAAATCATGAACGGTCCAGAGTTTTGTCGAAACGAAAGTTGTTACAAGTTGGTAATTATGTGGGTAATAAACCCCTAAAAGGGCACTCACTGATTCCAATCCTAACTAGGTCGTTCGTCGAGTCAAACTTCTTCCGAAAAGTCAACGGAACCATTAATCGCATAATTAACAATACAGAAGGCGTGTAATCTGTTTTATCAGGCAAATAACTTGAAAATAAGTATAATAACTTGTCTAAGCTTGTTTGATTCGACAACTTTCTGTTTTGAACCGATTCGGAGCCGAAAGTCGCATAGTTTGACTTTCTGCTTTGACTTTGATTCTGACCCGATTTATATAGGTTTAGACATGCCTTAAAGTTCCATTAGGACCTAGTTACATGTTGGTATAACCCTCTGCGTTTATACCACTTGAAACCTCGTTTGTCCGACGGTTCCGTTAATTGCCTAAATAATGACCATATTACCCTTGTAGCCATAAAACGAGATTTTTAGAAATATGAAAGTAAAATAATCTTAGTTACTGATTAATGATCATGTCTGCAAAATTTCACGTCAATCGGAAGTCTAGATTAGGAGTTATGCTTAATGACGTAATTATAACGTTTATTAGTAATTAAACGGCGTCATTAGCGTAAAACCTATCTAAACCCAATTTTTAACACCAAACCTTTTACCCACTGATGTTAAATAATATTTTGGGATTTTTGAAGATTTTTAACTATTTTTAAAATGATTATAAGCTAGGATTAGTGCCTTAATTCGGTTAATACCGAATATACCCTTTTCGGCCATAAAATGAGTTTTACAAATCCTTTTGATGCCAATCCAATTGCTACTGATTTTAAATATTAAATAGAGTGTTTTGAACCTGTTTAACTGATCAGGAAACTCAGAATCCTATTTTAACCCGTACGTCGCTTAAAACGGCTTTATACGCGTATTATACGCATAATTAAGGTTTAAAACTATTTTAGCATATAAGACTTATAACCAAATGTTATAACCTGTTAAAATAAGTTATTTTACTGATCTATTCAGACCCGGATCACAGAAGCTTAATTGATCCCTTTTACAATCTTTAAAATGACCAAAATACCCCTAAGGGGCTTAATATAAAATTAAACTCGTTTTGGGCATAATGGAAGGTATCCTAATGATATCACAACATATTTAAGGCATGTTAACTTAGGAAACCTGTGTAGGACTCTTACGGTTACCCGTTACGCTTCATACGCGTTCGGGTCGGTTTATGTAACTAGTTTGCATAAATTAGCCGAAACGGGTCAAACCTTATCGTTATTATCTCAAAATCCAGAATGTATTTAGATTACCCATATTATACAAGTCTTCAAACTTGTCGGGTCTAAATCACATTCTTTTCCGGTCTTCGCTTTATCATGCGTTTGAACCGTATCTTCTTCTGGAAAACTAACCGGTCTAAGTCAATGCTTAATTAAAGACCCGTTAGGATTCTAATAGGTTATTAAAAACCTTCATTCCAGATTTAGGAGCCCAGTAAAAGCTATATGTACTTGCTGATTTGATACGGCTGGGATTGAATTTATATTTAGCTCAGGTAAATACTTTAACTTATTTTCCCTATACGGGCTTGGGGTACGGTATATAAAATACCGCTTGGTCCGGCATTGAATCTTTAATCGAATAGAGGTTAAATCATTGATATGCTACGTTTTGAAATGTTTTGTTGCTTAAAGCCTTTGGGGGGTTAATGACCGTTGTCCCGGATATCCCTGGCATCATTTTACGAAATGGCCACGACCTTAGCACTCAGGTGTAGGCGTACACCTGTCAGTGTCTCATTATATAAAGTGGTGTGTCAATTGATCTTTAACCCGGTCTACGGATCGGGCAACTGAACGCATAAGAAACATGTAATTCGTTTACAAGTTTATATATTTACATAATTATCCCAAGTTATAAAATATTATTTGTGCCATGTGCATTCAAATCAATCATTTTTTTAAAACCTTTTCAAAATGAGTCGGTTGATTGTATTTACCAGTGTAAACTGACGTATTTTCCCAAAAAGGCTAAGTGCAGGTACTAATTGGAATTGGCTGGCTACTCCTAGCATCAATAAAGAGTCTCGCAAGCTTAGATGCCTAAAGTCTGTTGAACCATGTTATTTTATTTGCGATCCGCCTGTGGATCTTTTACTTCCGTCATAATACTTGGATGTACATTATTTCGGATTGTAATATATTTATCCTTTTGCTTCCGCTGTGCATTTATATATTGTGTTGTTTGACTATGATGTTGCCAACCACGTCACGTTATTCCCCTACCGGGCCCACCGGTAACACGTGGAAATTTGGGGTGTGACATTAATGGTGGTACCGAGACTTTTAAACTTGCCTTTTATACCACCCAACTTGCTTGCAAAACTATTTATTGTTTCGTTCTCATCCATCTTTAAGGATTCTAATTCGCTTCTCAAAGTTCGTAGACGTGCTTTTTGAACTATATCAAATCCAAGATATCGAACTTTAATTGCATCCCAAACTTTCTTTGCACTTTCGTATTGCGCAACTTGTATTAGAATATCTCCTGGTAACGTTTGGAAGATCATTGCTTCCGTTGTATGCGCCTTCTTTTCATATATCCCTTCTTTTGAAACAACCCTGTCCCAAAGACTACATGCCTTTAAGATCGTTTCCATTAGAATTGTTCATTGCGTATAATTCGATTCTGTCAACTTTGGGCATTGAAGGGGTATACTTCCTTGTTCGCGGATTGGCATTGACATGCTTTCTTTGTGGTCTTTTCCTGACATAATTCCTTTCTGATTTATGTTCTTAGACTTTTTCTTTCCTGTCTTCTTTGCTTTACTTCAAGATTTTCTTGCTATTATTCAATCTTTCTTCTTGCTTGCACCACACAGGTCTTGATTTGCCACACAAGTCTTCTTTGCCACACAAGTCTTATCACCACAAAGGTTGTACCATGAAGGTTATGCACCACACAAGTTTTGTACCACGAAGGTGTTTGTACCATGGAGGTTTTTCCACCACGAAGGTTGTATCGCACAGGTTTTTTTATACCACGAAGGTTTTGTACCACAGAGGTTTTTCCACCACGAAGGTTGTACCACACAGGTTTTCTCGAATTTTGAACTTGCTATTTAAGATTCATTTTAAATTGCGTTCTTTTCTAAAACATACTTTATGTTCTTTTTGAGAAAACAAATTTGTTTTTTGAATTCCTAAAAAATGGCAGAATCGATTCTCACTTATTTGATCTAATAGAAAATTCGATTCTCCCTGATTTGATTTGAGATTTGAATTTTCAGAAGAATTCAAACAAACGAGATGTTTGACTGCAATTAATCAATCTGCATTGAGTCTTTGAGTCATTTTCAAGAGGAACTATAGCAAATGGTCGTTAATCACGAACTTGATTTCAAATTAATTAACATTTATTAATTTATAGTATTATCAAATTAACAACTTTATTTAAAAACCAAATGTTTTACCTTATAATAAAACTCTTTTTATCATTTACATAAATATTACAAAGGGTTTCAAATAACCCGAAAAATATAAATATTGAAAATAACTAAAAACTACAAACAAACAAAATCATGAAAGTAACTCAGTCAAACGCTTTTCTAGACAAGGAAGTCAACTCAGTCAAACGCTTTTAAATTTTAATAAGTTGTTAACAAAATACTTGACCAAAAGTTTTTAGGCCATATTTATTATCTAGACCAACTTTGTTAGACCCAAACATTTAAAGCCTACATGTAAAACCGAAAGACGAACCAACCAATGCATAAAACCTAGATACCAAAACCAATCAGTTTCCTAAAACCGAAAACCTCAGTTTTATTTCGGTTTGAGCGCAAAACCAACCCATATACACTCTACACCTAGGCGACCGACCAACCAAAAAACGCCACCTAGGTCCGGTTCACATGTTTATGAGGCTTTGGTCTGCTTAAGGGGACTCGGTTCGGGTTATAGATGATGGGTAGCAGCGAATTTAAAGCTGTCATTTAGGCCTGGCCCATTCGTTTCCTTGCCATAAGCCCAGCCCAAAAGAAGTTTACAACGGCTACTTTTTACTTGCTAGCCGTTTGATCACTGCCGGAACAAACCCCAAATACCATTCAAAACCCTAGTTTTTCTTTTCATATATATATAAATCCCCAAATCTCGTTGATTAATCACACAATTGCTCTTACATTCTTCCAATCTCCATTGATCTAATCACGCTCTTTACTTCTGATTTCTGTTTTGTTCGTTTTTTCTTGTGTATTAATCTCTTTTTTGCAGGAATTTTTCATCTTTCTTATTATCTTTGATATTTGATTATACGTCTATATCTATCTATTATTGTTACTACTAATATCATGGATGCAGGATCTGTAACTTGTTCTCCAGCACGGGACCAAATTCTTCGAAGAAAAAGTTCTAGAGAAAACGTAATTTCTGTTTCATAATTAGGGCTTTTTGTTTGATTGAATTGGGTTACTGAATTAGGGTTTTGTTTGGTTGAATTGGGTTACTGCATTAGGGTTTTGTTTGATTGAATTGGGTTACTGAATTAGGGCTTTTTGTTTGAATGAATTGGGTTACTGAATTAGGGTTTTATTTGATTGAATTGGGTTACTGAATGAGGGCTTTTTGTTTGATTGAATTGGGTTACTGAATTAGGGTTTTGTTTGTAGTTGGATAGATTCATACCGAATAGATCAGCGATGGATTTTGATTACGCGCATTACATGCTAACACAGTCCAAAAAAGGTAAGGAGAATCCGATTGCAAGCTCACCGGCGAAGGAAGCGTACAGGAAGCTGTTGGCGGACAGCCTCGACATGAACAGAACCAGGATTCTAGCTTTCAGGAACAAGCCTCCGACACCAAGAGACGCGGTTCCAAGCGAGTGGTCTTCGGTGCAGCAGGCGAAGCCAGTAAAGGCCCGTAGATACATCCCTCAGGTGATTATTTACAATATCTGTTTGTGATTAAATTCAAATTTGTGTTATTGTTTAAAGTCCTAAAATGTTTGGTTACAGACTTCGGAAAGGACGTTGGATGCACCCGATATTCAAGATGATTACTACTTGAATCTGTTAGATTGGGGGAGCAGCAACGTTCTCGCTATTGCCCTAGGAAATACGGTGTATCTATGGGATGCTGCAGATGGTAACACGTCGGAACTTGTGACTGTAGATGACGATGTGGGTCCGGTTACGAGTGTTAAGTGGGCACCAGATGGCCGCCACATCTCAGTTGGATTAAACAATTCGGAAGTCCAACTCTGGGATTCCACCTCGAATAAACTGGTACTGATCTGGTCCTTGGAACTTTTATGATTATATCTTGTGTTTTTTTATAATTGTTTTGTAAGTTAATCGTTTTGTAACAGTTGAGAACGTTGAGAGAGTGCCATCAATCTCGGGTCGGATCAATGGATTGGAACAACCACATCCTCACAACCGGAGGAATGGATGGCCGGATTGTAAATAACGATGTCAGAATTAGAGCACATATAGTGCAAACATACTCCGGCCACCACCAGGAGGTTTGTGGGTTAAAATGGTCAGCTTCTGGTCAACAGTTGGCTAGCGGTGGTAACGACAATCTCTTACACATTTGGGACAGATCAGTGGCTTCTGTTAATTCACCGACTCAATGGCTTCACCGGCTGGAGGATCACACAGCTGCAGTGAAAGCACTTGCCTGGTGTCCATTTCAGGGTAATCTTCTTGCGTCCGGTGGTGGTGGTGGTGACAAATGTATAAAGTTCTGGAATACACACACCGGTGCTTGCTTGAACTCGGTGGACACCGGGTCCCAGGTGTGTGCGCTTTTATGGAACCAAAATGAGCGTGAGCTGCTGAGTTCACACGGTTTTACTCAGAACCAGTTGACTTTGTGGAAGTATCCGTCAATGGTCAAAATGGCAGAGCTTACTGGGCATACATCCAGAGTTCTTTTTATGGTGCAGGTAAATATATTCAACACTAAAGTTGTAACATTTATATAAACAATGATCTGTAACTATAATCCAATATGTTTGCAGAGCCCGGATGGGTGTACAGTGGCAACTGCTGCAGGAGACGAGACGCTGAGATTTTGGAATGTTTTTGGGAGCCCGGAAGTGGCTGCTAAGGCTACCCGAAAAGCCGTTCCTGAGCCTTTTGCTAACGTGAATCGTATTCGTTGATTTATGTACCGGTTGAATTTTATGTAAAAAATGTTGGAGCTTACTTGGATTGGAGGGTTCTTTTCATGACACGGGTATAGTAAAAAAAAAGTCAACAGATATGAAAGTCAAACAGCAGCTGGTCTGTAACATTTGATTAATAATGTTTGCAGGGCCCTGATGGTTTCTGCTGCAGGGACGAGAGATTGAAATTTTGGAATGTTTCTTGCGGCACTATAGCTAAAGTACCCGCTGGCCAAAAAAAAAGCTAAAGTACCCACAACCCGACCTGGCCATTTGCTCACTTGAACAGTATTCGTGGAAGTTTTGTAATGTTTTTGGTAAAGATGCACAAAAACCAATCGGACTTGGCCATTTGCTCACTTGAACAATATTTGTCAAAGCTTTGTATTGTTTTTGGGTGCACTATAACTAAAGATACCCAAAAACCAACCCAACTCATGCTTTTTGGAATGCTTCTGAGAACGCTAACTGAACCGCTGATTCATGGTTGTTTCTTGTATAGTCGCAGTTAACACGAATTCTTGTATAGTCAAAATAGATTTGAAAGTTCTTGTATAATTCAAAAAGTAACTGTAGTAATATGGAGTATTTTTTTTTTTGTTTAAAGGATGTCATGTAGCAGCATATTTGATATTGCTACTTGTAATTTTGTTTACATGGTTTTGTCCATGTTGATGTTGAAAAAACAATTTGGCCTCAAAAGTTAAAGTTACATTGAACCTTCTGTGTTTTCAGTTTATTCCTCACAGTAACCTTCCTGCATTATTGTTCTGTTAGGAAAAATGGAGGCTCTTATCTTCTGATGATGGCCAAATAACACTTGAAAAGAATGGAAGTATGCCGTTACAGTTAAGTGAACTTGATATTAATTATGTCATTGTTACCCCGTCACCGGACTTGCATAAAATCAATTAATTAACAATGATTTCACATTATGATTGGATTGAATAGGTAGGATGAACGACATGGTAATTTTTATTTTGGAAGTATATTTGATTTTGGGTGAAATGGGGACAAAAAGTTGTAATTTTAAGTGAACCATACTAACAACGTGAGGTTGAACTTTTCATGTATGAATTCCAACATAGAAATATTTTATTAGATAATTGACAAAAGGTCGATCGTTGACTCTAATACCAACTAGTTTGCACATCTAAAACCCTCTACAAGGAACTTAAACTTTGGCCCATTTTGGCCATGGTTAGCCATGTCCTAATGCTACCATCATACTCGATCTCTTCACATCACGCTTGGCCTCTTCAACTTTTCCGCTGCTACGAAAATACCTAAAAACGTCCTGCACATACATATACATCAATAGACAAGAACCAGAACAAGTTATGCATGTTGTATAACAGAACCTGAATAACCCATAAGCTTATCACTGATTCAAGAGCGAAGAGCGCGCATCCGACCAAATACATACACTACAAATGCAAACAAACAATACCCCCTTAGACTTGTGACGTATGTTCATTTTATGTGTATTGTGAATATTTGAAGGGAAAAAAAGGTTAAGAACTTACTCCAACCATACCATTAACCGGTAAAACATCAAGCGCTGACAAAATCCCACTGTAATATTTAAACACAAATAAAGCATTACGTGTCGTTAAATATTGTAAACAAAAATATCAAAACATGAAGAGCATCAAACAGTGATGGCATAATTTCTAGAACATGATTCAAGGAATCAACTTACGTTAGAGATTTCCCGTCGAAGATCACAGGAGGGGCAATAGAAGCATATACACAAAAGAAAAGGTGACACTGCAAAACGAAAATCTTGACAGATTAAGCCACCTTAACTATCAATAATATAGCAAGAACAAAATCATAGGTGGAAAACATTTAAGAAACATAAAGAAAAAACATATCGGAAACTGCTTACACTGTATGCAAAGAAAAAGAATCCAAACATCAAAGCACCATCGGTCCTGTTGAGAAAACAACAACAAAAGTATACATAATTACAATAACAACTAAGATTTCGTATTCTCTTTAACATTGTCAAACGGGATTTTAATAATTCAAAGTATGACAATATCCCGATAAAATATATACTAACATGTGACCAATCACACTTTTAACTTTTACTTTCGTTGTAAAGTGCAATCTCACTCTAACTTAAAAGCAAATTTGTTACCCCTAACTTTCAGGTGTTTTAAAACATTTTACAACATTCTGGTCGGGATAAAAATCAACCAGTTGTTCATTAAGGGCAAACAAAAATACTTTTCCATTAAAGCGGGATTGTCCCGGCAACAAAAGGTCATAGTTTGGATAAAATCAATTTTTCACTTGAAATTTAGATCACATGATCTAGTTACATATACGCCTTAGGATTATACCTCATAGCGCGATACAATGGACGATACCACAAGATATAAGCCCCAGGAATTCCTGTTATGAGGTAGATAACTGCAAGTAACCAGATCTCCAAGGCTGGGAAATTAAGAAACAATGATCTAGCTTAAGATGTAGTTAGATAGCAATACGTATGACTCTGTTGTTAAATATTATGAGTTAAGTGTTATGTGAACCTGCGCCTTTAAACCAGGCCGTTGTGACTGCAACAAGATTCCATATGAGGCAGACAACTACACCTGAAAAAAATATCACATTGTACAAAATCTTATTTTATTTTTAAGTTGAATTTCGTTTTTTGATCTAAAGAAACGTTTTAATTTTAACACGTTAAGACGTGAATGTTAAAAGGGATATTAATTAAATTCTAAGTTTGCTACAACGTATCTAGCCTTTTTTGCTTCCAACTCGAGACTGTTAGCAATTCGGTCCTATGTCATATTGTCATTCTTCCAACTTAGTGACAGGGAAACAATATTGAGCTAGTTTTAGACACAGGCACATAGCCTAACACTCCTAAACTACACCCAAACCCATTATGCATGGCAATCTTCATGAGACTAAGAACATATCAATTTGCATTACAGTTTTCGAATAACGTACCAAGCAAAGTTGTGAATGCAACATACTGTGTTCTTTGTAGATGAATCGGGATTTCATTTAGAATGTCATGATGAATTAGAGGGAAAAAAGGTGGCCAATTTTTTTCTTCTACACCAATTCTGGCTGCAAAACATACAAGTTCATATCGATTCAAGCAAGTTTAATTTATATAAAAAAAAAGAAATTACCTCTTGTGATAGCGTCCTCCTTCTTCTTTAATTCCTACACAAAAAAATTACTACCGTAAGATGCAGGTGATTCTAGTGTTATAAATTCATCTTAGGTAATTTACTGGAAAATCCAAATAAGTTTTGTTACGACTTTGGAGGTGTGGAGACTAATCTGATTATCGTTTTCAGTGTGTCGTTTAGAGTTATGATTCGATGCTTATAGAAACGTTATCTTGATTCTCTGTATCATTTGATTGAGATTTCGAATAATCCACCAAGTGTTACTGAGTCACATATAACTATAACCTATGATCATTAGCAACAACATTCATAATCAAGATTCAATCACAATTGCACTATTGGCCATATAAAATTTCGACAGAAACCTATAATGTACATTTAAAAAAATTACTATCATAAGACACAAAAAAATAAACACCTCTTCCCGCTGATTCAGTTCGATCTCCTTGGCATCGAGTTCTTTCTCCTTGGCGCTCAGGTCCTAATTAACCGAGTAATAAAAACGGTCATCGTAAGAATCACAACTCACAAGTTACAAACAAGAGCAGTTATAAAAATGATTACCTCTCCAGCGAAGGGATTAGAATCGTAGTCGTTACCCATGAGATAAAAGAAAGCACATTAACTACAAAATCTATGATCAGTAACATACAGGAAATGATCAAGACATTTAAGGTTTTGAGCGAATGTTTGGGTTATTGTAGTAGTAGCTACTTAATGAATGAAATCTTCAAAGATCAGTAGATGAGAAAAAGTAGTGTATTTATATGTGGTTAACTGTGGACTAGGCACTTAACTTGCTGCATCACTGGTTAGTTTTTTACTTTTCAATGTTTCTATTTTATACCACATATATTGGATTTAAACAAAATATAAATCACTTTATTTTTTGAAAAACATGATAAATGTTAATTTTCATATTTCTTTTTATTTTTGTTTATGGCATGGTAGTCAAAGGCGTGTGCCTAGGCACCTAGATGAGGTCGGGAAGACCAAAAAACGCCTTGAGTGTAGCAAGGCGAGAAAACTTAGAAAAACCAATTTAAAACACACTACAAATAAAAAAGCTATTTAGTGGCACATAATTTAGGTTTTTAATGGCACTTTGTGTGTGTCAAAGTTGTTAGACACACATTTTTAGCGATATTTAGTTTTTATGCCACTAATTTTTGTATTTTATTGGCGCTTTATGTGTGTCATATTAGCTTAGGGGTGTAAATGAACTAAGTTATTTGTGAGCTACTCGACATCGGCTTGAAAGAAGCTTGCAACGAGCTGGACTTAAATGAGTTCGAGCCCAAGCCTGAAAATAAGCTTGTTTTTGTAAATGAGCCCGAGCTCGAGCCAGCTCTCGAGCTTAAACGAGCCCATTATTTATATATTTTAATTAATATATTAAATACATATATAAATAATAACTGAAATTAACATAACTTAATTAATAAAAATAATAACGAGCTAAGCCCGCGACAAGCTCAAGCTTGAAAATTACCCACAAACCGAGCTCATACTTTAGAAATAAAGCTCGAACCAAACTGATTGAGCCTTTATAAATTAAACATGTGCGAGCTTAAGCCTAATTGAGCACTGACTCGTTTCGTTTCGTTTGCATCCCTAGCTTGACCCACACTTTTAGCGGCTTAATTTATATGCCACTAAATCAAAACATAATAAATTAAAATTTTCCAACTTCTCCTAAAAGTAAAATTTCTTGAAAATGATTAATTTCCCTCTCACTTTAGGTTTCCCTCCTATCCTATCCTGACTTAGTTTTCCCTCTTCTCTGGTTGACTTTCATTGCTTTTCCCGGTCACTAGTATTTCATTTTGTCTACGGAACCCTAGCTTGCAGGTAATCTCATATGTTTCTTATGGCTTTTTGCAGGTCGTTTGATACGGGTCAACAATCAACACTAAAAGCTGCAACTCTTAGTTTATTATTAATTTCCATGTTTTAATTGTTTGCATGCATCTCACGTTTCCATCATTTCATGTTTTGTTTGAGTAGGTTAAAGTTAGCGGGCCATGTTTTCCCACATCCCCACTTTCCCAGTATGCATCCACGTTTCCTTATGTTTAGGATTTCCATTTCCCTATAAATATTGTAATATCCCAGTATGCATCCACGTTTCCTTATTTTTAGGATTTTCATTTCCCTATAAATATTGTAAGATAATATGAGAAAGAGATGAAAAGAAAAGTTGCAGAAAAAAAATCTTCTCTTTAATTTGTTAGAGGTTCACCCACTTAAGGGTTGCATCATTTGATGCTTTCATTCAGCCGATCATGCCTCCCCGAAAAGAACCATCCTCCAACGATGATCCAACGCAGTCCCTACTCGAGAAATTTGATCAATTTCTCACCTCCAATGTAACCCAAATCTCCCAAACAACCGCTAGTTTTCAGTCCTTGCAAGACTCTATGAAGCAACAACTTGAACTCAGCAATAAGATGCTTATTGCCCTCTCCAAGGATCGGGACTCTTCTCCATCTCTTGTCTTTGGTTTGGTCCAAACACCACCACCCCAAACTCCACCACAACAGTAAACTCCATCAGAACAGTAAACACCACCACCTCAGCACCCTAATAACCCCCGCCCTCCCAAAATACTCCTTCCAACATTTGACGGGTCTAATCCTTTGTATTGGCTATTCCAAGCCAATAACTACTTTCACTACTACTCCATTCCACACGATCAACGATTATCCCTAGCCGTTTTCGACTTTGTCGGTGATGCCCTTAGCTGGTATAAACACATATCCAATAACCAATTACTTGATACTTGGACCGAGTTCTCCCAGGCACTAGAACTTTGCTTCGGCCCGTCTACATATGAGAACCACGAAACCACCCTTTTTAAACTTGTCCAAACGTCCACCGTCAAGGCATACAAAACCGAGTTTGAGAAGATAAGCAACCATGTTCATGGTTTGTCCCAAGAGGCCTTAATATGGGTGTACATATTTGCACACCAAACCCTAGCTTTATATACGTCGCATATAGGTCTATACGCGACGTATAGCCACCTTCTTAATTTCCAAGAAAATCTTTGATATGATGTGGGAATTTGTCCCACTATATACGCCACGTATAGGCCTACACGCATCATATATAAAAGGGTGGTTTTTTTAAGAAACATTGTTATACAGTATTTATCGTATTAGCAAACTGTTATAATAAGTATTTTTAAAAATAGATAAATAAAAAAACATTGCTAAGTATTCTATCGTATAGTTTAATATAGGCCTCGTATAGGCCTATGGATGTAGTATCGTATTGTGACACCCCAGGAAAACCAGGAAAACAACGCAACATAACTAGCTTCCTCAGTAACCACGTGCTAAATTTCGGGACGAAATTTCTTTCAAGTTGTGGATAATGTGACAACTCGAGTTTCCAAGGTCTTTCTGTGACACGATACTTGTTTACAGTCATGTTTTCATAACTTGCTTGCATTGTAACTTGTTCATTCTTGGTATATGTTTGGGGCATTAAACTATAGTTGAATGAAATAATAAACTATGTACTGTTTGATATATATTGGTGTGTCACTGGTATTTATATTATTACATATTTTAAGTAAAAGGACGAAGTCAAAGGAAGGGTTTTCGCCATTAGCCTGCCTGACGAAAACAAAGGGTTTTCGCCATAACCCTCTCGACGAAATCACTGGATTTCGCCGGCCCAATTTTTCCAAAAGCCCAGTAAGGGCCCAACACTTGATAACTCCCGTATAAACGAATGTTGTTTACGTTAACTGCTATTAGAAAAAAACCCTAGAGTTCTCCCCTGTGCGACGGCAGTTTCTAGCTCTCTGGGAACTTTTACTGGTCTCGTATCATAACTGGTTCGTATGTCATCTGTGTGATTAGATTGTTGTTATGCATTGGATAACTGTTATGTGGTTTTGTTTGTGGATTGAATAGATGGGTATGATAGGGATCCTTATAATCTGATGTATGATCGGTTGTGTTATGCATATTGTCCATGTTCGATTTGATGTTGATGATCTTGATATGTTGATGGTATGATAATAGATGTCTAGCAGACTAGGGTTCTATGTTAAAAGATATGACGAATACTTGATGATCACAACAACTTGCTGAAGATTGAATGATAATCATGATTGTATAGTGATTTAGTAATTTATATGATTGCATGATTTGGTCTGATTGAATGATTGTATAATGAAGTCGGCGTGATTGTTAGATGATCATTAGGGTTCTGGAATACGTAACTGTCGTTGATGTCCATGCTCTACCCCGACGAAAACCCTTATCCGACGAAATCGAGTACCAACGAAAACCCAGGCCCGACGAAAATGCAATCTCGACGAAAACCCTTGGGATTTCGTCGCCTGGGGGTTTTCGCCGAAAAAGGGATTTCGCCTGGGTGTTTTCGCCGAAGGGTTTTCGCCAAATGTTCTGTAAAGTTGGGAAATTAGCATAGCAACTCAGTTAAGTCTGTTAATGGATAACCATGTTAGAATAGACTGAGAAATCATTTATGTGAAGCATGAATTGTATGAAATTGATTAACTGTTTACGTGATGCATGATGTTAACTTCCAAGCACACTTTGTGATATAGATCTACATGTGAGTCATTACGAACATAAACTGATTGTATATACGTGCATACTATAGGCTTTGACTAAATTGTTTGTGCAAGTATATAAGCATACCGAGCAAACCGAGGTGAGTTCACACTCTTTCTAAGGCATGGGATTCCCGGTGGTTGGGAATGGGTTAAAGAACTAAAACGGAACCTGCATATCCTCCTTGGGTAGGATATGTACCGCCATCCTCCATGGGTAGGATGCCAATATTAATCCTGCGTATTCACCTTGGGTAGAATGCGTACGTTCGTCCTCATTGGGTAAGAAAACAACCTTAACTTACTAGAAAAACTCTATCATGAAGTCCCTCATTTTTATATCGACTTAATCACCGGGCCAATGGCGAGCGGGTCATTAGTTAATAGCGCTATTAGGGTTGACAAGCCTCACACCGTGCCGTTCGGACGGGCGTGTACTAATGGATCTGGGCACTTAGTCAATGATGATAGACATTGACGTAGGGCACAACTATTGTTCGTCAGTTGTCGATATGGTAACGGTCTAGTGGTTCACATGGGGAAGCCCCCACTGATTATGGATATGGATTGGGAAATAACGATACTGGTTAACTCGTGGTTTACGAAACGACTTATGGTTTTCAAAACAAACTTGTAAAACTAAACAACCAACAGTGAACTCGCTCAACTTTGTTGTTGACTAGTTGTTACATGCCTTGCAGGTCGTTAGGTGCTTATGGAGCTTGCACATGGAGGAGTGATCGTTGTGGGACATGGACTGTTAAGTCCCATGTCAAACATTTAAACTTTATAAACTTATTGTTTATGTTTGGGTTTTACATTCTATGCTTCCGCTGTTAACTTAAAGTTGGTTACTTTCTTTTGGACACCAATTATATTGTGTGTGGTTTTATTTACTTAATTACGTTGTTCAATATGATTGGTGGCTTGATCCTGGTCAGTCACGCCTTCAAGTGGTGATATTCCGCATGTGGATTTTAGGGGTGTGACAGATTGGTATCAGAGCCATTGGTTATAGTGAACTTGGTTTTAAAAAGGGGAAAAGCTTTTTGACAAAACCAGACTATAACCTGTACAGTGCTCAACGATCCACAACAACGCTTCGCTCCACGTGCAAGACTCAACATTCTAGGTGATATGGTTTATGTTTATATTACCTACCTGTTAGTTACATAGTACATTGTCATGGTATGCTTAGATAAATGTGGCAACTATTGTTTGAAACACATGTGTGCTTACTCTCTTCTGTCATCGCACTTTCGTGACACCTTTCTCACTCATGTTTCCTTTGATATGAAGATCATGAGTGGACGAATCAACCTAACTCAAGCCCATCTAACAGCTTTGATCAATGAACAAGTTACTGCAGCACTCGCAGCCACTCAGGCAGGAGGTATAACCTGCCATTGCAACTTACTCTAGGATCTTTAGATCCTACGCTCGTAAACCAACACTTGTGCTTAATCTTGTCTCTTCTTACTCGCACGACAGGTCAACATGCTCAGCCTCCTGTTTGTACTTTCAAAACTTTTATGGACTGCTGACCTACTACTTTCAACGGCACTGAAGGAGCTGTAGGCCTCCTCCACTGGTTCGAGAAGCTCGAATCTGTTTTCGAGATGTGTGAATGCCCTAAGGCTCGTAGGGTGAAGTATGCTACTGGTACTCTTGAAGGTGTAGCGCTCACGTGGTGGAATGCTCAGGTACAAATGCTGGGGTTGGTTGCTGCTAATGCCACCCCATGGAACGATTTCAAGGAATTGATCAAAGAGGAATACTGTAACCGTGATGACATTCACAAGCTGGAGGTAGAGTTCTTCAACTTAAAGATGACGGGGTCGGAAATTGAAGCGTACACGAAAAGATCGAATGAGCTGGCTATCTTGTGTCCTACTATGGTGGATCCTCCTATTAAACGTATCGAGCTGTACCTTAAAGGTTTAGTGCCAGAGATTCAGAGTCATGTGACTGCAGCAAACCTTGCCACAATTCAACAAGTTATTCGTTTGGCTCATTTTCTCACTGATCAGACAGTCGAGCAGAACAGGCTGCCCAAGCGTATTGGTACTACTACTACTACTACTACTACTACTACTACTACTACTACTACTACTACTACTACTACTACTACTACTACTACTACTACTACTACTACTACTACTTCTGATGCCCCCAGCGACAACAAGCGCAAATGGGATGGAGTCTCAAGCAAGGGTTCAACATCAGCTCAGTCTCAGTCTCAGCAGCGGAAGACTGATGACTACCAGAGTCCCGGTCAGCAATCTTCTGGTAGTCAAGGGCAGGGTGGATACAGGGGAAACCACCCCAAGTGCAACCGATGCAACAAGCATCATAGTGGGCAGTGCAACAAGGGTCGTTGTCTGAGGTGTAACAAGTTTGGTCATGAAGCAAAGGATTACAGGGGCGCACGACCTACAAATCAGAATCGGCAACAACAGCCACCAGCTCCACAGAATCAGCAGCAGCAACAGCAGGGTAACAGGGGATGCTATCAGTGTGGTGCTGAAGGTCACTTCAAGAGGAACTGCCCCCCAGTTGAACCAGAATCAGAACAAAAATAATAATCAGGGGAACGAGAACAATAACGGGGGTAACAATGATGGCAATGGTGCCAGGGGACGTGCTTTTGTGCTGGGTCAGGGTGACGCGAGGAACGATCCCAACGTTGTGATGGGTAAGTTTCTTCTGGACGAATTCTTTGTTACTGTTTTATTTGATTCGGGTTCCGATACCAGTTATGTGTCCTTAAAAGTTAGTCAAATGCTTAAGCGCACTCCAACACTTTTGAACACCAAACACATGGTAGAACTAGCAAATGGTAAAAGTCTCGAGGCCACACACATATTTAAGGGTTGTATTCTCATCCTAGCTGGTCAGACTTTCTCTATCGATCTTATCCCCATCATTCTTGGTAGTTTCGACATCGTTATTGGAATGGATTGGCTGTCACAACATCAAGCGGAGATTATTTGCAAGGAGAAAATCGTCCGAATCCCTCGTTCTGGTGAAGAACCTCTCATGATTCATGGCGACAAGAGTGGTGCTGTTGTGGGCATCATCTCTTTCCTTAAGGCCCAGAAGTGTTTGCGAAAGGGCCACACTGCTATTCTAGCCCTCGTTTCTGATGCATCCTTGAAAGAAAAGAAGATAGAAGATATCCCGATCGTACGTGACTTTCCTGAGGTATTTCCTGAGGAATTACCTGGTCTTCCGCCTCATCGACAAGTTGAGTTTCAAATCGAGCTAGCTCCTGGAGCAGCACCAATAGCTCGTGCACCTTATCGACTAGCTCCATCTGAACTAGAAGAACTGTCTATGCAACTACAAGAGCTCTTGGATAAAGTTTTTATTCGTCCTAGCTCTTCGCCTTGGGGAGCTCCAGTATTATTTTATGAAGAAGAAAGACGGTACCTTCAGAATGTGTATTGACTACCGCGAACTCAACAAGGTGACCATGAAGAATCGTTATCCTCTCCCACGCATCGATGACTTATTCGACCAGTTGCAAGGGTCAAGTTTCTACTCAAAGATTGACCTGGGTCAGGCTACCATCAACTGAGAGTCCGAGACGAGGATATCTCTAAGACAGCGTTCAGAACTCGTTATGGGCATTACGAGTTTCTGGTTATGCCTTTTGGATTGACAAACGCACCTGCGGTCTTCATGGATCTTATGAACAGAGTATGCAAGCCTTACCTGGATAAATTCGTTATTGTATTCATCGACGACATCCTGGTCTACTCTAAGAGTCAGGAGGAACACGAGCAACACCTGAGGCTTATTTTGGAACTTCTTCGAACAGAGCAACTGTATGCCAAATTCTCGAAATGTGACTTCTGGCTTCGCGAAGTCCATATCCAAGGCCATGTGGTAAACAAGGATGGGATTCATGTTGATCCATCCAAGGTAGACTCGATCAAGAACTGGCCTGCACCCCGTACACCAACAGAAATCCGCCAATTCTTGGGTTTGGCAGGCTACTACAGAAGGTTCATCAAGGATTTCTCCAAAATTGCGCAACCTCTCACTTCGCTAACTCAGAAAGGTGTCACATATCGTTGGGGGTGATGCACAGGAATCTACATTTCAACACTTAAAGGATAGACTTTGTAGCGCACCAATTCTCTCATTGCCTGAAGGCACAGACGATTTTGTGGTTCATTGGGACGCGTCTATCCAGGGACTTGGTTGCGTGTTGATGCAACGTGACAAGGTCATTGCTTATGCATCGCGACAACTTAAGGTTCACGAAAAGAACTACACTACTCACGATCTGGAGCTGGGAGCAGTTGTTTTCGCGCTTAAGATATGGAGACATTACCTGTACGGTACTAAGTGCACCATTTACACCGATCACAGGAGTCTCGAGCATATCTTCAAGCAAAAGGAGTTAAACATGAGACAACGTCGATGGGTCGAACTCTTGAATGATTACGAATGCGCGATCAAGTACCATCCAGGCAAAGCCAATGTTGTGGCCGACGTCCTTAGTCGAAAGGATACTACACCTAAGCGCGTGCGTGCGTTACAACTTACCATCCAATCTAGTCTTCCCGCTCAGATACGAGATGCTCAGGTTGAAGTATTGAAAGCAGAGAACATTAGGGCGGAGTCCCTACGAGGATAGAGGAAACGGTTAGAACAAAAAGAAGACGGCGCCTACTATGTAAATGGGCGTATCTGGGTCCCACTTTATGGAAACTTACGTGAGCTTGTGATGGATGAAGCACATAAGTCTCATTACTCGGTACATCCTGGTTCGGATAAGATGTACCACGACTTAAAGACTACATACTGGTATCCTAGCATGAAAGCCAACATAGCAACCTACGTCAGCAAATGTTTGACTAGTGCGAGAGTCAAGATCGAATATCAGAAACCATCAGGCCTACTCCAACAACCAGAGATCCCGACATGGAAATGGGAGCAAATTTCCATGGATTTCGTTACTGGCCTGCCTAGATCTCAACGCGGAAATAACACTATTTGGGTGATAGTGGATCGTTTGACTAAGTTTGCACACTTTTTGGCTATCAAGGAAACGGATAAGTTCTCCACTCTGGCAGACGTTTAACTTATGGAAGTTGTTTCAAGGCATGGAGTGCCAACCTCTTTTATTTCCGATCGTGATGCACGTTTTACTTCAGAACTGTGGCAAGCAATGCACAAATCTTTTGGCTCTCGATTAGACATGAGCACAGCATATTACCCGCAAACGGATGGGCAGTCTGAACGCACCATCCAAACCCTTGAAGACATGCTTCGGGCATGTGTAATCGATTTTGGCAATGGTTGGGAAAAGCACCTCCCTTTGGTGGAATTTTCGTATAATAACAGTTACCACACCAGTATCCAAGCCGCTCCATTTGAGGCATTGTACGGACGTAAATGCCGATCACCTCTTTGTTGGGCAGAAGTTGGTGACAGCCAAATCACAGGCCCAGAACTTGTGGTAGACACAACTGAGAAGATTGCTCAGATACGACAACGAATGGCGGCAGCTCGCGACCATCAGAAAAGCTACACTGATAAGCGCAGGAAACCACTCGAGTTCCAGGTTGGGGATCGAGTGCTACTCAAAGTCTCACCGTGGAAAGGTGTAGTTCGTTTTGGAAAACGAGGCAAACTCAATCCGCGTTATTTCGGACCGTTCAAAATCATTGAGAAAATTGGCAAGGTCGCTTACAAGTTGAATCTACCTGAAGAACTCAGTGGAGTTCACAACGTTTTCCACGTGTCAAATCTGAAGAAGTGTCTATCAGATGAGAACCTTATAGTTCCTTTGAAGGAGCTCACAATCGACGATCAGTTGCGATTCGTCGAGGAACCAGTAGAAATCACAGACCGAGACGTTAGGATTCTCAAGCGCACCATAATACCTCTTGTTCGAGTTCGTTGGAACTCCCGTCGTGGCCCAGAGTTCACCTGGGAACGAGAAGACCAAATGAAACTCAAGTATCCCCAGTTGTTCAAGAACAGTGCAACCACTACTGAGGCTGAAGCTACTGTAGAATTTCGGGACGAAATTCCAAACCAACGGAGGGATGATGTGACACCCCAGGAAAACCAGGAAAACAACGCAACACAACTAGCTTCCTCAGTAACCACGTGCTAAATTTCGGGACGAAATTTCTTTCAAGTTGGGTATAATGTGACAACTCGAGTTTCCAAGGTCTTTCTGCGACACGATACTTGTTTACAGTCATGTTTTCATAAATTGCTTGCATTGTAACTTGTTCATACTTGGTATATGTTTGGGGCATTAAACTATAGTTGAATGAAATAATAAACTATGTACTGTTTGATATATATTGGTGTGTCACTGGTATTTATATTATTACATATTTTAAGTAAAAGGACGAAATCAAAGGAAGGGTTTTCACCATTAGCCTGCCTGACGAAAACAAAGGGTTTTCGCCATAACCCTCTCGACGAAATCACTGGATTTCGCCGGCCTAGATTTCGCCAAAAGCCCAGTAAGGGCCCAACACTTGATAACTCCCGTATAAACGAATGTTGTTTACGTTAACTGCTATTAGAAAAAAAACCTAGATTTCTCCCCTGTGCGACGACAGTTTCTAGCTCCCTGGGAACTTTTACTGGTCTCGTATCATAACTGGTTAGTATGCTATCTGTGTGATTAGATTGTTGTTATGCATTGGATAACTGTTATGTGGTTTTGTTTGTGGATTAAATAGATGGGTATGATAGGGATCCTTATAATCTGATGTATGATCAGTTGTGTTATGCATATTGTCCATGTTCGATTTGATGTTGATGATCTTGATATGTTGATGGTATGATAATAGATGTCTAGCAGACTAGGGTTCTATGTTAAAAGATATGACGAATACTTGATGATCACAACAACTTGCTGAAGATTGAATGATAATCATGATTGTATAGTGATTTAGTAATTTATATGATTGCATGATTTGGTCTGATTGAATGATTGTATGATGAAGTCGGCGTGATTGTTAGATGATCATTAGGGTTCTGGAATACGTAACTGTCGTTGATGTCCATGCTCTACCCCGACGAAAACCCTTATCCGACGAAATCGAGTACCAACGAAAACCCAGGCCCGACGAAAATGCAATCTCGACGAAAACCCTTGGGATTTCGTCGCCTGGGGGTTTTCGCCGAAAAAGGGATTTCGCCTGGGTGTTTTCGCCGAAGGGTTTTCGCCAAATGTTCTGTAAAGTTGGGAAATTAGCACAGTAACTCAGTTAAGTCTGTTAAGTCTGTTAATGGATAACCATGTTAGAATAGACTGAGAAATCATTTATGTGAAGCATGAATTGTATAAAATTGATTAACTGTTTACGTGATACATGATGTTAACTGCCAAGCACACTTTGTGATATAGATCTACATGTGAGTCATTACGAACATAAACTGATTGTATATACGTGCATACTATAGGCTTGTCTAAATTGTTTGTGCAGGTATATAAGCATACCGAGCAAACCGAGGTGAGTTCACACTCTTTCTAAGGCATGGGATTCCCGGTGGTTGGGAATGGGTTAAAGAACTAAAACGGAGCCTGCATATCCTCCTTGGGTAGGATATGTACCGCCATCCTCCAAGGGTAAGATGCCAATATTAATCTTGCGTATTCTCCTTGGGTAGAATGCGTACCTTCGTCCTCCTTGGGTAACACAACAACCTTAACTTACTAGACAAAACTCTATTAGTTAATAGCGCTATTAGGGTTGACAAGCCTCACACCGTGCCGTTCGGACGAGCGTGTACTAATGGATCTGGGCACTTAGTCAATGATGATAGACATTGACGTAGGGCACAACTATTGTTCGTCAGTTGTCGATATGGTAACGGTCTAGTGGTTCACATGGGGAAGCCCCCACTGATTATGGATATGGATTGGGAAATAACGATACTGGTTAACTCGTGGTTTACGAAATGACTTATGGTTTTCAAAACAAACTTGTAAAACTAAACAACCAACTGTGAACTCGCTCAACTTTGTTGTTGACTCGTTGTTACATGCCCTGCAGGTCGTTAGGTGTTTATGGAGCTTGCACAGGGAGGAGTGATCGTTGTGGGACATGGACTGTTAAGTCCCATGTCAAACATTTAAATTTTATAAACTTATTGTTTATGTTTGGGTTTTACATTCTATGCTTCCGCTGTTAACTTAAAGTTGGTTACTTTCTTTTGGACACCAATTATATTATGTGTGGTTTTATTTACTTAATTACGTTGTTTAATATGATTGGTGGCTTGATCCTGGTCAGGACGCCTTCAAGCGGTGATATTCCGCGTGTGGATTTTGGGGTTGTGACACGTATCATACAGTGTAGTATAAATATCGTATAGGCATATACGTGTAATATCATATTGTATCCTATCGTATAGTATAGTGTAGTAAAAACATTGTTAACTATTCTATTATATAGTATAATATAGGTCTCGTATAGGCCTATGGAAGTAGTATCGTATTATATAGTGTAGTATAAATCACGTATAGTCCTATACGTGTAATATAAAATTGTATCCTATCTTATTGTATTGTATCATATCGTATAGTGTAGTATAAGTCATGTATAGGCATATATGTGTAGTATCGTCTCGTATCGGCCTATAGGTGTAGTATCGTATCATATGGTGTAGTATAAGTCTTGTATAGGTCCCGTATAAGCTTATAGGTCTCGCATAGGCCTATGGATATAGTATAGGTCCCACGTAGGCCTATTGGTGTAGTATAAGTCCCGTATAGGACTATATGTGTAGTTTAGGTCCCGTATAGGCCTACACCTTACGATACGATACGATACCATACCATACCACACCACACCACACCACACCACACCACACCACACCACACCACACCACACCACACCATACCATACGTGACTTAAGTTATACTACGATGTACGATACGATATGATACTACATCTATAGTTCTATATGGGACCTATACTATATGATACTACACCTATACGGGACCTATAATACACTATAAGATACCATTGAGTTAAATACGGGTTGTTTTTTGTTCTATTATATACACTTATGAAAAATCAATTTGTGTTATGTTGTTTACCAAGGAACATAAAGATAACAAAAGCTACTGTGACCCCCTAGATATAATGTTCTGGTTTCGCCACTATGTGTATTCCATTATTGTTATCTATTATTTGGTTTTTCTGTATCTCACTTCTATTTAATCTTATTATTATATCATTAATCAAATGAATTTAGTATGGATACTTACTTTTTTAGTTAAACATAATTATTATATCAATATCTAAATCAATCTAATATGAAAGTAATTATTAACTTTTTAGATTAAACTTATATTTTTTACTTAAAAACATCACCAAGTTCAAAAACTATTTTGGTTAAAATATTAACAAAAAATGAAGAATAATGATGATAATTGTTTTTATGAATAATTTTTAAAACAAGATTCAAATATTTAAAATGTTTGGATGGTTAGAATGGTAAAATACAATATGCTAAATAAAATAAATAGACGGTATTAAAAAATTAAAGTTAATACCTAGTTGGATGAAATCATATTTTAAAAATTAATTTAACAAAATTTACTAGTCAATGTTCATTAACTTCATGTACTTTATTAGGTTTTTGTAACTTTTATATAACCGGTATTCAAGCCACTAAGCAATTTAATGTAAAAGTGTAAAAGTTTCTCTTAATGAGTTTGTCACACCCCGATATTTACAGCACAGTCCGGTGGGCCTGATGGGGAGTATCGTGACATTGGTATCGTCATAGTCAAACATACACAGAATAGCATAGTGGGAGTCTTGGAATATAAAAGTATTATTACAAACTCAATTGTCTGAAAATACCAAAGTAATAAGTACAGACGAGCTTGTAATAATAATCCACAGGCGGATCATTATATACAAAAGAAGAACATCAGACTATAGGCTTATGCGAAGGAGTTGCAAATTCCTCATTTCGCAATACCGAGCAGCTTCCAGCCTAATTACGTATTTGCACCTGTCACTTAGTCTTTTGAAAATATGTCAGTTTTCACCGGTAATACAATCAACCGACACATTTTGAAAACATTTTCCAAAATTGATTTAGGTGCACAAGGCACGAAAAATCTTTTATACTTGGGACAAACTATATCTCATGTTATCAGTTTTACATAACTTGACAATACATATGAGGCCCGGAAACTATGTCGGTTCATGATTAACCGACACACCACTTGTTCCCTTATTGGGAAAACCCATATTGGGTTATAAAATATTAACTTATTCCCTTATTGGGAACACCCATATTAGGCAAACCCGTATTGGGTTATAAAATTATTTAATGAACCATATCGCATCTATCTGTCAGGTGTATGCCTACACCCCGTGCTTAGGTCGTGGCCACTTATAATTAAATGATTCAAGGATATCTAGGACACGGTCGCATTAACCCCCAATGTTTAAGTCAAACAATACGAATTAAAACGGGTTATTTGAATTTCCCGACACATTGGTCTTCGAATCCCATACCCGACCATGCGGTAATAATTTACTGTATCCCAAGCCCGTATCGGGAAAATAGGTTAAGAGTATTTACCTGAGCTAACTCTCGTCTTATAATGCAAGATTTATAACAACTCAGTTGTATTCAATTAAGTAAGCGTAGGTATAATTTACCGGAAGGCTCTAGTTTGGAATGATGGTATAAATAACCAATTAGAATGCTAACGGGTCTTATTTAAGTCATAGACTTAGACCGGCTAGCTTAAAGTATTAAAAACGGTACGATACGCTTGATTAAGCGATGACTGGAATACAATGTAGTTTAAACCCAACAAGTATTAAGACTTGTATAATATTGGTTAACTATTAACATTCTAGAATTTGAGATAAAATGATAAGGTTTAACCCGTTTCGGTAAACTTACGTATACTAGTTACGAAAGTCTAACCGTACGCGTATAAGCGATAACGGGTAACCGGATGAGTCAAGAACAAGTTCCATATGCCAATATACTTTAAACAAGTTATAATATCGGTAGGATATCAACTTTTGTGCTCGTTAAGGTTTTAAAATCAAATAATGCCTCATAAGGGCGTTTTGGTCATTTAGCGACATATAAAAGAGACTTGCATACAATCTGATGTTACGACCATAAACATTCTGTCAAAACACTTTATTTATGATATAATATCAGTAGGATATCAAACATATGTGTGTTTTATAGTTTAAGACCAAACTACTATGCACCGTAGGGGCATTTTGGTCATTTCACACATAGTTTCGAAAGCTTATTTGGGATTCTGAGTTTATAACATGTACCTACTATAAAATATTTAAAATGATTTATAAAATTAGTAGGTAACAAGTCTTGATTGCTAAATATGGTTTAAAACCATATTATGCGCCGAAACGACGTTAAAGTCGTTAAATGACGATATGTGCGATATTTTAGGAAAACTGATGCTATGATCAGGTTTATATGATCAAAGTATGTTATTTAATATAACATATCAGTAGGTAAAAGGTTTTGTATGAAAATCATGCTTTAAAACCATTGTGTGTGTTATAAGGGCATTATCGTCATTTAAGAACATAATACAAGCACTTGTGCATAAACTCAGTTTATAATCTGATTTGATATCCCAAAATATCCTAATTATGATATTACATCAGTAGGTAATGAGTTTGGTATAAGGAATTATACTTAAAACCGATCTATGCGCCTAAAGGGCATTTTGGTCACTTTAAAGCATAATTTACGACATTATGCGCAAACTCAATTTATGATCAGATTTGTAACATCAAAATATATTAAACATATTAACATATCAGTACCTAAATCATTTGCAAGCTCATTGGTGTCTAAAATCTTATTTTTGCTAAAAGGGCATAATGGTCAAAGTATGGCATAATTACGGAATCTTGCATAAAATTCAGATTACTATCATGATCGTGTAATATAACCTCAGAGGGTTATGCTACATCATATTAAGATCATAACGGGACTTTATATCAGTAGCATACTAGTCTAATTCGGTTTATAATCGAAAGTCAACGTAGAAGTCAAACTTCGCGACTTTCGGTTGCGAACCGACCCTAAAACTGGAATTGACGAGCCGAACATGTTTACACATGTTCTAATATTTATTACCAAGTTGTTTAAGTGATAAAACATATTTTAGAACACCTTTAAACATAGTTTATGAATATTTCAAAATCTGAACTGTTGACTTTTAAAATATTAATACGTTGACTCGTCAATTGACCAAACAAACGTGATTTTTAGGAGGTGCCCTTTTGAGGGATTAACACCTACCTAATTATGATCACGTAGCCATGTTCGTTGTGAACATTGGCTTAACCATTAAGGTCTAAACCGAAAGTCAAAGTGTTTATTGAAAATACTTGACTTTTCGGCTTTAAAAGCCTAATAAACGAATAAGCCACGAAAGGAACACTTACAAGTGCTCCTAGGGACTGAAGAAAACTCAAAAGGAAGTTCCTAATTACTTAGGATCCTCCAGAAATGAGAGATAGGCGCAAGTTGAAATGGTGGAAGAACACCTCTATTTATAGTGTTTTGGAGTGATCTTGGATCATGCTAAGGTTCTAAGATCATCCCAAGTGTCTAGACAGGTGTCTAAAACCAGATACAAGCTCATGGTTTCGAATTCAAGGAGCTAGAATGGTTTGAGTGGTGGCCAAG
Organism: Helianthus tuberosus; assembly: GCA_030545235.1. Classification (NCBI taxonomy): domain Eukaryota; kingdom Viridiplantae; phylum Streptophyta; class Magnoliopsida; order Asterales; family Asteraceae; genus Helianthus; species Helianthus tuberosus. The sequence continues at coordinate 6,806,165 of CM060434.1, read as the reverse complement.
TATGAAAATGGCAGGTGTCCACACTTTCTGCGCTAATGCCTCTCTCGTGCCCCACGACCGGAAGTGGTCATGGGGGTCGTGGCCCGCGAGCAACCCAATTCAGCCAAACAATTTTTAAATGTTGACACTTTAAGCCCCCCAACCTTTAAACTTGAAATAACTTTCATATTTGGCATATTTAGCCCTTCAAGTTAGGTTGTAGGTATTCTCGGAAGTATAACCGAACATCGTTAAGATCCGGGTTCGTTAAAAGGTCACTCAGAGGTATAATTAAACATGTTGACGCTTTTAACCCTTTTAACTCGCATCTTTGTGCGTATTATCGATTAATGGCGTAAAACCTTAAATGGCCAATATTAGGCATTCCCGAGAGTATGATTGAACATCATGAAGCTCTCGGTTGGTTAAAAGGTCACTCAGAGGTAAGAATTAACATGTTGACACTTTTAACCCTTAAATTCACAAACATTCAAATAATTACGCAAACGGCTCCTCTCGTCCAACAAGTGGCTCATTTGAGAATACGGACACCGTGTAAGGTCATTCAGAGGCTTAGTTTAAGCATGTTGACACTTTTAGTCCCTCCACATTCAAAGTTTTCATTTTTAACAAAATTAGTCCCCCTTAGCCAACATTTAGGCACGATTAAGGTTAGGGACACGTGTCAATACATTATTGGACACGATTTTATGAGGTGTTCAGAGTCATACATCATTAAACTCATATATTTTATTAGGCTTTTGTAACTTTTATATCACTCGTATTTAATCGGTGTGGACTCTCCTATCAAAGATAAAAGAGAGTTTATAATCCAATTTATCTTGTACTAGACAGGATAACAAGATCTTGAATCCATGAAGAGTATGCGTGTCACATTAATGGTTACACATGAAACGATTAATTGATTGGATGTGATGAAGAACATAAACTTTAACGAACTAAAAGTAAATCTCTAATTCAATTGGGTGGAATATAATTAATTTTTGTGTTTAGGTTTGATAATGAAACATGTATAATCTATACTTTTTTTAACGGTCAACATAATAAGTTTTATGTTTCATTAAATGTATAATCTATACTAATAAATGATTCTACTTATATGAAGTAATTATTAACTTTTTAAATAAACTTAGAGTATCCACAATAAGCATGTATTTGGGTGATGTTTTTAAATGCCACATGGGCATTTGCCCAACCAATAAAACTATTTCTCTCTCATGACCCTCTCACAAACTATAAAAACACTATTTCTCTCTCCTCTCTTTACTCTCACTCACATAACCCATTTTTTCTCATTTTTCCTCACATACACCATCACACTCTCTTTCCTCCAACTCATCATCTCTCTCATCCACATCACCTCATCTCTCTTTAAAAATGCCAAAAAATATGCTTATTGTGGATGCTCTTATATGTTTTACTTAGAAGCTTCCTCAAGTTCAAAACTATTTGGTTAAAATATTAGAAAAAAAAAGAAGAATAATGATGATAATTTTCTTTATAAATAACTTTTAAAAAATTCAAATATTTAATATGGTTGGATAGTAAGAATCGTAAAATACAGTATGTTAAATAAAATAATAGATGGTATTAAGAAATAAAAGTTAATACCCAGTTGAATCAAATACTGTTTTAAAAATTAACTTAACAAAATTTATAAGTGTCACGTCAATGTTCATTAACTTCATATATTTTATTAGGTTTATGTAAATTTTATGCAACATGTATTCTAACCATTAAGCACTTTAATGTAAAAGTGTAAAAGTGTGACTTATGAGTCATACATCATTAACCTCGTATATTTTATTAGGTTTTTATAACTTTTATGTAGCCGATATTTAATCGGTTTGGACTCTCCTATCAAAGATAAAAGAGAGTTCGTAATCCAATTCATCTTGTACTAGTTAGGATAACAGGGTCTTGAATCTTTGAAGAGTTTGTGTGTGATATGCACAAAATACAACATATAAATCATATCAAATACGACATAAAAACAACCATTTTCAGTACTAATTTTGGAAAAATTACGTTTCTTTGTTTACTTTTGATTTTCAGGATAAAATAAACTCAAATAAACAAAAAGGACCAAATTAACGACAAAAACCAACATAAAAGACGAAGAAAGGAAGTTGATACATTATACCGACTCTATGAGCTTCACCCCAAGAGTAAAAGCAACAAGACATAAGCCCAACACGGGGCCGTGCCCCAATCAAGATTCCCTGCAGAAAAAGACAAACAGAAAACAACAAGGGACCCGAGGCCGTGTCACGTCAGCACAGGCCGTGGTTAGCTCTCAGATTCACTGGGTTCATACAACAAATACAGAAGAGACGGGGCCGTGCCGTTGACACACGGGTCCGTGTGTGCAGAAGAGCTGACAGAGCATTCAATGAAGACAGAGAAAATGAAGGACACGGGGCCGTGCCCACCAGGCACGGGGCCGTGTGAGTCTCCTGTTTCCAACTATAAATAGAGGTGCTTGGCTCACTTGCAAACCATCCATTGGCAAACCACTTCTCTCACACTTGCCATCAATCCACCACCACTACAACACCAACACCCACCACCATTATCCATCATCCATCTTTCATCTTTTAGAGTGTGTAGTAGTCTTGGGATCCAAGATCGATAGTAAGAGTTCTTTTTAAACAAAAGCCATGCTTGGCTAAATCTCTTACATCACTTGGTGAAGAAAAATCTTTTATGTATTACTTTTGATTTCCAATTGTTGGCAACTTTTTATTTGGGTATGTATTAATGACTATAATAACTAGTTTTTTATATTGAAGGTGAACTTTATTTAATCATTTCTTCATGTTTTGTTGATTCACTCATTAGTGTCTTTACAGTCTATGTAAAGCGCGTTAACTGCCTGGAAGGGGGTTAGAAGGGTGTTTGGGTAAAGTTCTTGCCTCATTCAGTGTATAGATCCTCCGAGGACCTGATTCAAGCTTATTATGACTTCCCTTGAGGCAGATAGCATCAAATTGGGGGAAGTAAGAACGACGTGTAATCCCTTATTTATAAACTACTATTAAAACAATAACCCGACCTTGCGGGACTGTATCCCTGCTGACTCAGACCAATAGGTTGAGGATAACGTCTCCTTCACAAGAAGGGCCTACCGCTTTTCGCATTAATAACTTACTTAATTATCTTTCAATAATCTGACCTTGTGGGACTGTATCCCTACTGACTCAGACCGACAAGAAGGGCCTACCACTATAACTAAGATAATCTATTAAAAAGTTCAAAGTGCGGAAATCATCAAAGGATACACAAAAAAGGAGTTGGAACCAAGTGATTCCTTCTTGTCTATTTGTTTTCCTTATTATTACATTTTTTTTATTTTCTAGTTTATATTTTCAAACTTTCAAAAACTTTTATCAAAATCTGGTTAGATTAGATGTTAACGATAAGCCGGTATTAAAAGCTCTTCTGTCCTTGGATGACTTCAGTATCTTACCATCACTATACTACGTTCACGATGGGTACATTTGCCCTAGCATGTGTAGTGTGATAGTATTGTATCGTGTTTTATAAATTTAAAACTTGATTTAGCGAGTAAAAAGTCCTTAAAATAGATCTAAAATTTATACCCACACCCGCACACGTCAGTGTGTCACGTTAACTGTTACACATGAAACGATTAATTGATTGGATGTGATGAATAACTTAAACTTAAACAAGGTAAAGTAAATGGTTAATTCAATCGGGTGGAATATAATTAATAATTGGTTCAGGTTTGATAATGAAACATGTATAATCTATACTAATAAATGAGTCCACTAAATGTCACGTGACAATTTTTCCTACTTTTTCTCAATCTTTACTATATTAAATTAATATAGAAAAATATCTTATTATTATATTTTTATTTATTTTTACCATATGCTTACTAAAAGTAATTTCATTTATTTAATAATTTAATAAATATATTATCCATCCTAATCCAGTTTTAATGTATTTTAATTTAACTATAAATCATGGGCTTTTAATTAATAAAATTATATATATCTATGGAACCCATTAAGTCTAACCACCCTTCAAATCATTCTTGTCCATTGGATCATGCTAAAAATAAATCTTGACCCTTTAAACTCCTATTTGTAACTGCTATTGTGGCAGTTCTGGACGGTTCTGTGCGCCCCCTCATTTTCCGGCCCATCTTTCCCACTAAACACGGTTGCTACAAAACTGGGACGTGGGTAGAATGCAGTTGCCAACCGGTCTTATATAATATAAACCCTTGCATCCATATATTCGCCTCCATACATGATATCGTATATACACAGAAACACAAAGATGGTACCGTCATTCAATCGCGATCTCAAACCTACATTCAAGCCTTCTTCATTCGCGATCGGGTAAGCATCTACATTTTCGTTAGGGTTTCTTATGATTATAGTTTTTATTGTTTGAAATCGGATGAAATTGGCTAAAATCGCTAACGGCTATTATAATTTCATCGAAGCCGATACCTAAATTTCCCACTGTTGCTAAATGTAAGTTCTGCATACCAATTTCTCTCAATCGCCAGTTTCACACACTTTTTCATATTCAACACTGTAACACCTCTAAAATTCACGTCCTATAATGTATTGACACGTGTCATAAGCTTGAACGTGTGAAAGAATACCCTAGAGGGACTAAAGTTGACAAACATGGAAAGTATGTGAATATAAGGGTTCAAAATGTCAACAATGGATAAATATACTTTACAATAACCCTACATGATGTTTATACCTTCAAACGAATAAATCATGGATCATACGAAGCTAAATATGAAAGAAAGTGAGAGATTACAAACTACAGGGGTTAAATGTGTCAACATGTTTAAGGTATACCTCTGAGTGACCTTTTAGAAAACCCGAAGCTTTGTAATGGTAAATTATGCTCACTAGAATGTGGGATAAAAATTTCATAAAGTTTCGTTATCGTATGAGAAAGTTATGATCAAATTCGTATACGAGGGGTTAAAGCGTCAACGTTGAAGTTTATGACTTTTCGGGTGATAACAAAGTTAACAAAGGACTTAACAAAGTGGGTATAAGTCTTGAATCCCTTATACATAAATTTGAAGGGCTCATAATGCAAGAAACAAGGGTGGAATGACGTTTCGAAGGACCAAGAGCCAAGATGCAATAATTAAAAAGTTTTAAATCTGACAGCAGGACTCAGGCGGGTCGCGTAAGTCTTAACAGAAGCTTACGCGGGCCGCGTGCGACCCCCAGATACAGAAAAGTGGGACAACAGCCTGTTTAAACACAATAAAAGACTTAAAAAGATATTTTCCACTCCATGGGCGACCCCTACATGCTTTTAGACCTTAGGGGCACTTGTAAATGATCTGGGAACAATGCTAGCCTTGTGTGTCATAATCTAATGAGATCAAAAGCACTATAAAAGGCCCTTATGTTGCAACATTATGATCACATCTTCCATCTGCATTTGTGGAACATCTCTGGAGCTCAAGAGCCTTCTCTAAGCATCTCTGGTCGTGCATTGGACTTTGGTAAGCATCCTTGGTCTTCCTTAATTGAGTTTTACTTAGTTATTAGCCTAAAAGTCAAACCGTCGTAATTAACGTTTGACTTAGCGATTAATCATTAATGGTTCAGTGTTTAGTTGAATCAAAGGTAGTTATAAGTTGGTAATTATGTGGGCATTAAACCCTTAAAAGGGCACCCTCTGATTCCCGTTCTAACTAGATCAAATGTTGGGTCAAAGTTACTTATAAAAAGTCAACAGAAGCTTAATTTGCAAATTAACGCATAATTAGCAATGTAGAAGGCGTGTAACCTATTTTACCACTCACGTAACTCAGTAATAAGTGTAAGAACATGTCTAAGCATGTTCGACCCGGCAATTTTCTGTTTAAACCCGGTTAGGAACCGAAAGTCGCAAAACTTAGACTTTTGCTTTGACTTCAGTTCTGACCCGATTTAGTATGATTTGGAAATGCCTTAAAGCTTCCTTAGGACCAGGTTACATGATAGTATAACCCTCTGTGGTTGGTTTGTTGATTGTCCGATTCGTTTACATATTTCCGTTAATTGCCTAATGTTGACCAATATGCCCTTTTAACCATAAAACGAGAATTTTGGATATGTGAGAGGACAAGAATCTTTATTACTGATTTATAAACATGTCCCTAAATTTTCACATCAGTTTGAGGTCTAGATTAGGAGTTATTCTCAATGACGTAATTAGAACGCTTTTAGTAATTTAACGGCGTCATTAGCATAAAGCCTATCTAAACCCAATTTTCGACACCAAACCTTTTACTCACTGATGTAATATAATATTTTAGGATTTTTAAAGATTTTTAATTATTTTTAACTTGCTCATAACCTAAGGTTATGGCGTTGATTCGGTAAATACCGATTGTACCCTTTTTGGTTATAAAATGAGTTCTACATAATATTTTGACACGAATCAAATTGCTACTAATTTTATAAAATAAATGTAGTATTTTGAACTTTATAACCTGATCAGAAAACTCAGATTTCCTGTATAACCCGGAAATCGCTTAAAATAGCTTTTTAAGCGTATTAAACACATAGTATGGGTTTAAAACCATTTTGTCATATAAGACTTATCACCAACTGATATAACCTGATAAATTAAGTTATTTTACTGATTTATTCAGACCCGAATCTCAGAATTTCATTTATTCTCTTTATAATCTTTAAAATGACCAAAATACCCCTACGGGGCTTAATTTAAGGTTAAACTCGTTTTGGGCATAATGGAAGGTATCCTACTGATATCACAACCTATTTAAGGTATATTAATTTAGGAAACCTGTAAATGACTCTCATGATTACCCGTTACGCCTCTTGGGCGTTCGGTTCGGTTTATGTAACTAGTTTGCATAAACTAGCCGAAACGGGTCCAACCTTATCGTCTTTATCTCAAAATCCAGAATGTGTTTAGATTACCCATATTATATAAGTCTTCAAACTTGTCGGGTCTAAATCACATTCTATTCCGGTCTTCGCTTAATCGTGCGTTCGAACCGTATCTTTATTTAAAACTAACCGGTTTAAGTTTAGGCTTAATTAATTCTAATAGGTTATTATAAACCTTCGTTCCAGAATAGGAGACCTAGTAAAAGCTACACGCACTTGCTAATTGTGATTGATACTTGCAAAGGTAAATACTTTTAACTTATTTTCCCTTATACGGGCTTGGGGTACGGTATATAAAATACCGCTTGGTCCAGCATTGAATCTTTAATTGAATAGAGGTTAAATCATTGATATGCTCCGTTTTGAAATGTTTTGTTTAGCCTTTAGGGGGTTAATGACCATGTCCCGGATATCCTTGGCATCATCTTACGAGATGGCCACGACCTGAGCACGGGGTGTAGGCGTACACCCGTCAGTGCATAAATAAATAAAGTGGTGTGTCTATTGATCTTTAACCCGGTCTATGGATCGGGCTACTGAACGCATAAGGAACATGTAATTCATTTACAAGTATTATATTCAAATAATTATCCCAAGTTATAAAAAGTTTGTGCCACGTGCATTCAAATCAATTTTATTAAACCTTTTCAAATGAGTCAGTTAATTGTATTTACCAGTGTAAACTGACGTATTTTCCCAAAAAGGTTAAGTGCAGGTACTACGCGAACTAGACTGGCTTTCTCCTAACATCCACAATAAGTCTCGCAAGCTTGGATGTCAAAACTGTTGAACAATGTTTCCATTTTTATTTTGATCCACCTGTGGATTATTTTCAACTGTTTGTGATACTTGATATTACAATTATATTCGGTTGAAATATATCTATCTTTTGCTTCCGCTGTGCATATTAAATATTGTGTTGTTTGACTGTAATGTTACCAACCACGTCACGATACTCCCCACCGGGCCCACCGGTAATACGTGGAAATATCGGGGTGTGACAGGTTGGTATCAGAGCCAACATTGAGTGAATTAAACACTAGCCTTTTGTGTTTAATCTCAATGACACAATTGTACATTCCTAAATTTTCGAGTCTAGACAAGAACATAGGAATAATCCAAATTTTGTTTTTATTTTAACTTTGTCCTTTATATATTTCTTGTTGTATCTTTTATTGTTAACAGGAAATATGCCGCCAAGATTTAGAAGAGGAGGAAGAGGAAAGGGGCCGATCACCGCCCCCAACGATCACGAAGTCGGGCCTTCTCACCGGCGAACTCCTTCTACCACTATGAGTGCCGATCCTCAGGGAAACAGGAGGAACCTTTTTGAGCCCGCTAGACGGTCTGTCTCGCACAGTTCAACACCTCCTTACCGTCACTCTTTTGGGCCGCACTCGGAAAACGAGCCCGATAACCCACAACCTTCCTATATACCTCTCCAGCGATCCCTTTCGCACCATTCCTTCGGCGACCCTACTCCTGTCTTTCAGGGCCGGTTCAACCCGGCGAACTATATTCAAGAACCAGTGGGTTTTAGTGGGACCAGAGGACCACTTCTCAGAAGACAATGCAATGGACATGGACGAGGACACGGATCCCGTCGAGCCTGCATCAGGAACCCCCAACCATCCCATTGAGATTTCGTATGGTTCATCTTTCCACGGATCACCCTATGGTGGTCCAGACAGTTACCAAGCAAGGTTTAACCAACATGTATGGTATTTCACACCTTCTCACCATTCATCACCTCACCAACACCAACACCAGCAGCAGCAGGATCCCTCTGGGGATTCGCGATTCGTGGCAGTCACGCCACCGCCACCACCACCGCCAGTTCATCAAGCACCTCTAGAACCACCAAGGCGCAGGAGAACAGGCGCACGAATATCCGTGCGAGGAGGGGACTTTCATTTTAGCACCCCTCGACACTCCAGTGGCAGTCACTACCCGCCACTGCATGAAGATCCACAAATGGGTGGGCCTTCAAATCTAATTCATGAGGTGAATTCTGCACCAGTTGCACCACAATCGCCACCATTGGGTTTTGATAACCCTATTCCTGCATACATTGGTTCAATGGCGTATAATCCGTTTGAGCAGCCGGCTCACACCAACTATAACTATGCAAAAGCCGACCCGTACCTAGTCGCGGCAAACTACAACGCCCTACATCCGGAAGGACCGTTTGGAGCTCCTTGGGGAGTGGGATATCCAACTCATGGATATCAAGTACCTACTCGACCACCGATTCGGCAACAGTCGCAGCCACCACGATTTTCCCCACCAGAACAGGAGGAAATCCTCCAAAGACTTAGTCGGGTGGAACATGAGTTCCAAGAGGAACGTAGGAACAACAGGGGTTTCCTCAAGGGCCTAACGAGCTTACTAAAGGGGAAGAAGAAGAGGGATCAATAAATCCCTATATGTATTGTTGTATTTCCTATTTCAATCAAGTCCCTGCGTGGACATTTATCTGTGTATTTATTCCCTGCGTGGACTTGTCTTTTCAGTCCATGTGTGGACATCTATTCTAGTATTTGGTCCCTGCGTGGACTTGTATTATCGGGTTTAGCCCCTGCGTGGGTAAATTGTTTCTGTTAAAAGTCCCGTTTAGGGCAATGTGTAACCCTTTTTAATAATTAATGGAATGTTAAGTTTATAAATTTCATTTTTTTGCCATTATATGCATAAATATATTATACATGAAAAAAATAAATCAAAATCATTCCTTTATAATTAATCTGCCTATTAAATATTAAATAAGAATCTTAAAGGTATAACCTAGCCTGCATGTCATTATAAGACTTGGCCAAGATGGTAAGACCTGTTTAAAAGATTCGGATCCCTGTTAACATCTGAAAACATGTTAACGCTCCTGGCAGACGTGATTCTTTAAAAATCACACGCGTCATTCTTATATAAGGATTCTTCAAAAGATTCCTAACCTAACTTAATAAATCATGGGTTAAATCATCAATTAAGATGATCATATTTTTACCATACATTGGTAATATAGTGCCTACGGGCCATACTCATTGTCATATAAGACAAAAGACAGTAGTAGTCTACGACTCCCTGTCAGAAAAAGGTAAAAGAACTACGTTCGAACCTTCATGCCTTGATTATCTGAAATCATGGCTTATAAATTAAAAATGTCCCTGTGACTAGGACTTTTGTGCTAATAATACTGTTATTATTTAATAATTAAGATAGGTTATAATGAAATCCTAAATAAATGTGAGTAACAAATTAACCAAATGTGGTCTATGCTTACCATGGTTAATGAATTGCCCTAAAAAGCAATTCCATAATAAACTCCCAAATAAATTATCGTCGATATCTTATGTAACACTTCAAGATACATGGCGGACTCGGATGAAATCAACAGTCGGCCAAAGGAGAATAATGACGCCCCCAGGTTCAATGTGACTAGTGCGGAACTCCAAGCGTTAATCGACAATGTTGTTACAAAAGCCTTGGATAGGCAGTATAGTGAAACAAGTGGTACTCGGAGCAGAGCCCAATCAGTACCCCATTCCAAGCCTAAGACTCATTCTGAGGCTCACAGCAAGCCACCCTCCAAGAGGGATGAGCTAAAGAAAGGTGATGACGATCGTCAGTCCTCAAATCAGCAAAGTGCTCCATCTCAAAAATTGTATTGAATCAAGGACCCCGTGATAAGGGTTGCTCCTACAAGTATTTTGTTTCATGTAAACCCAGGGATTTCACTGGGGAGAAAGGAGCTATAGACTGCATGACATGGTTGGATGAGATGGACACCGTGGTTGATATCAGCGGGTGCGCTGAGAAGGATGTGGTAAAATTTATGTCTCAATCGTTCAAAGGTGAGGCCTTAGCCTGGTGGAGATCTTTAATCCAAGCTACAGGGAAAATCCCATTGTACAATATGACTTGGGATCAGTTCATGGCATTGATTAGAGAAAACTACTGCCCTCAGCATGAGGTAGAAAAGATTGAGTCGGATTTTCTATCATTGGTAATGAAAAATCTGGATTGCCAAGCTTACCTTACGAGTTTTAATACAATGTCAAGGTTGGTTCCTTATCTGGTGACCCCGGAACCCAAAAGAATAGCTCGTTTCATTGGGGGTTTAGCCCCAGAAATCAAGGCAAGTGTAAAAGCCTCTTGGCCAGCTACTTTCAGATCTGTAGCTGCTATATCTTTGTCCCTCACAGTGGACGCGGTCAGGCAGAGATCGCTGAGGAACACGGATGCCGAGAAAAGGAAGCGTGAAGATGACAATTCACGATGGTCAGATAAGAAGCACCGGGGAAACAATGACCACAAGAAGGGGTCTGGTTCTAAGAAGGATGGGCATCAATCTGGAGATAAGCCCAAGAGTAAGATTTGTCAGAAGCACCACTTTGGGAGGTGCTGACTTGACACAAAATCCCAATCTCAGCCGAGGCCGTGTGGGATTTGCAAATCTTCGGAACATAAAACCCTAGAGTGCAAGAAACTGAAGGATGCAATGTGCTACAGTTGCAACGAAAAAGGGCACATTAAGACAAATTGCCCAAAATATGCAAAGAAAGCTGATGAAGGAAAGAAGGCCAATGCTAGGGTCTTCAGGATGGATGCAAAGGAAGTTGTGCAGGACGATAACGTGATCACAGGTACCTTTCTCATAAACGATGTCTATGCAAGAGTACTTTTTGATTCAGGCGCTGATAAGTCCTTCGTAGATAATAAGTTTTGTGAATTGTTGAAATTGCCTGTTAAAACTTTAAGTGTGGAATATGAAGTGGAATTAGCTGATGGAACCATAGAGACCGTCTCAAATGTGTTAGATGGATGTGTTATATCCATTAAGAACCACTTTTTTCCTTTGTCCCTACTTCCCTTTAAGTTAGCCGGTTTTGACATAGTTTTGGGTATGGACTGGTTATCTCATAGCCAGGCCCAAATTGTCTGCAATAAGAAGCAGGTGGTGATCAAGACTCCGTCTGGTGAATCACTTACCATTCAGGGAGATACCCAGTATGGACTGCCTGAGCAAGTGACTATGCTCAAGGCCTCTAAGTGTTTGAAGAAGGGTTGTGTCATCTACATGGCACAAGTGAGTATTGACGAGCCGAAGCCTAAGATTGAAGACATCCCCGTCATTTCTGAATATCCCGATGTTTTCCCTGAAGAACTACCTGGTTTACCACCAGATAGACAAGTAGAATTCAGAATTGACATCATCCCTGGAGCAGCACCTGTTGCTAGAGCACCTTATAGGTTGGCACCAACAGAGATGAAGGAATTGAGAACACAACTGGATGAATTGCTAGCCAAAGGTTTCATAAGACCTAGTTCGTCTCCTTGGGGATCACCAATCTTATTTGTCAAGAAGAAGGATGGATCGATGCGTCTGTGCATCGATTACCATGAGCTTAATAAGGTCACTATCAAGAATAGGTATCCATTGCCCAGGATCAACGATCTGTTCGATCAACTTCAAGGGGCAAGCTACTTCTCTAAGATTGATTTGAGGTCAGGCTATCATCAATTGAAGGTTAAATATGAAGACGTGCACAAGACTGCATTTAGAACTTGTTATGGTCATTACGAGTTCCTAGTGATGCCTTTTGTCACACCCCAAGTTTCCACGTATTACCGGTGGGCCCGGTAGGGGAGTATCATGACGTGGTTGGTAACATCATAGTCAAACAACACAATATATAAATGCACAGCGGAAGCAAAAGGATAAATATATTACCATCCGAAATAATGTAACATCAAAGTATTACAACGGAAGTAAAGGATCCACAGGCGGATCGAAAATAAAATAACACTGTTCAACAGACTTTAGGCATCTAAGCTTGCGAGACTCCTTAATGATGCTAGGAGTAGCTAGCCGATTCCGATTAGTACCTGCACTTAGCCTTTTTGGAAAAATACGTCAGTTTACACTGGTAAATACAATCAACTGACTCATTTTGAAAAGGGTTTAAAAATGATTGATTTGCATGCACATGGCACAAATAATATTTTATAACTTGGGATGCTTATTTAAATATATAAACTTGTAAAGGATTTACATGTTCCTTATGCGTTCAGTAGCCCGGATCAAGCCGGGTTAAAGATCAATAGACACACCACTTTAATTATGAGACACTGACAGGTGTACGCCTACACCTGGGTGCTAAGGTCATGGCCATTTCGTAAAATGATGCCAGGGATATCCGGGACAACGGTCATTAACCCCCAAAGGCTTTAAGCAAACAAAACAAATTAAACGGAACATCTCAATACTTTAACCATCATACAATTAAAGATTCAATGCCCGAACAAGCGGTATTTTATATACCGTACCCCAAGCCCGTATAGGGAAATAAGTTAAAAGTATTTACCTGAGCTAAATATAAATTCAATCCCAGCCGTATCAAATCAGCAAGTACAGATAGCTTTTATTGGGCTCCTAAATCTGGAACGAATGTTTTTAAATAACCTATTAGAATCTTAACGGGTCTTTAATTAAGTCATGACTTAGACCGGTTAGTTTTCAAAAGGAAGATACGGTTCAAACGCATGATAAGGCGAAGACTGGAATAGAATGTGATTTAGACCCGACAAGTTCGGAGACTTGTATAATATGGGTATATTATACACATTCTGAATTTTGAGATAAAACCGATAAGGTTTGACCCGTTTCGGCTAATTTATGCAAACTAGTTACATAAACCGAACCGAACGCGTAATAAGCGTAACGGGTAACCAAAAGAGTCCTAAACAGGTTTCCTAAGTTAACATGCCTTAAATATGTTGTGATATCAGTAGGATATCTTCCATTATGCCCAAAACGAGTTTAATCTCATATTAAGCCCCGTAGGGATATTTTGGTCATTTTAGAGGTTATAAAGGGATCAATTAGGTTTCTGTGATCCGGGTCTGAATAAATCAGTAAAATAGTTTATTTTAACTTGGTGTATCAGTTGGTGTTAAGTCCTATGTGGCAAAATGGTTTTTAACCCTTACTATGCGCTTAATACGCGTATAACGACGTTTTAAGCGATTTACGGGTTAAAATAGTATTATGAGTTTCCAGGTCAGTTTATAAGGTTCAAAACACTTCATTTATTATTTAAAATCAGTAGCAATTGGATTGGTATTAAAAGGATTTGTAAAACTCATTTTATGGCCGAAAAGGGCATATTCGGTATTTACCGAATCAAGGTACTAATCCTAGCTTATGATCAGTTTAAAAATAATTAAAAATCTTCAAAAATCCCAAAATATTATATTACATCAGTGGGTAAAAGGTTTGGTGCCAAAAATTGGGTTTAGATAGGCTTTACGCTAATGACGCCGTTTAATTACTAAGAAGCGTTCTAATTACGTCATTAAGCATAACTCCTAATCTAGACCTCCGACTGATGTAAAAATTTACGGACATGTTTAATAATCAGTAACTAAGATTATTTTACTTTCATATATCCAAAATTCTCGTTTTATGGTCATAAGGGCATTATGGTCAATATTTAGGCGATTAACGGAAACGTCGGACAAATATGGGTTTATGTGGTATAAACGCAGAGGGTTATACAAACATGTAACTAGGTCCTAATGGAACTTTAAGGCATGTCTAAACCTATCTAAACCGGGTCAGAACTGAGGTCAAAGCAAAAGTCAAACTTTGGCGTCTTTCGGTTCCGAATCGGTTCAAAACAGAAAGTTGTCGAATCGAACAAGCGTAGACAAGTTTTTATACTTATTATCAGGTTATAAGAATGATAAAATAGGTGATACGCCTTTTACATCGTTAATCATGCGTTAAATCGAAAATAACACTTCTGTTGACTTTTTCTAATTACCATTGACTCGACAATCGACCTATTTAGGATTGGAATCAGTGGGTGCCCTTTTAAGGGTTTAAAGCCCACATGATTACCAACTTATAACAACTTTCGTTTCGACAAAACCCTGGACCGTTTGTGTGTTATCGCTAAGTCAAACCGTAATTACGACGGTTTGATTTTTAAGCTATAAACTAATCAAAACTTAATTAAGAAGGGTTAAGGGTACTTACACGTGACTAATGGATGATTAAGAAGGCTTGGAAGATGGTCTTGAGTTCCAGAAATGCTCAGAGATGAAGTGTGGAATGAATGTTCAAAGTTGTCAACATTAGGAGCTTTATATAGTGAATGTAATGGCTTGTAAACATGATAAAACACTCTTCCAAGGTTCATTGATCATCAACATGTGTCCTAGGGGCTATAAAACATGTAGGGGTGCTCACAAATGCAGATAAGATCAACCAAAGTCGGTTAACAGGCATGCAGGACATCTGTGCGTTTTTCTGATCAGACAAGGCAGTCGCGTAGCGCGACTGCCAGGTGGTTTATGCTCGCGCTACGCGAGCGTGTGGTTTACCAGCCAAACAATTTTCCTTTATTTGCATTCCAGTCCCTGGTCCCCCGAAAGGTCGTTTTCTTAATGTTTTCTTGCATTTAAAGACTTTATAATTGACATGTGGGGCTTTAAGGCTTATACCATCGTTATCAAGTCCTCGGGTAACTTTGTGATCACCCGAAAATCCCTAATTTTCAATGTTGATGATTCTAACCCTCACACACGGATTTTATCATAACTTTCTCATACGGTAACGAAACTTGGTGAAATTTTTATGGTACATTCTAGTGAGCATATTTAATCGTTATAAGGCTTCGGGTTTGCTAAAAGGTCACTCAGAGGTATATCTTAACATGTTGACACATTTAACCCCTGTAGTTTGTAATCTCTCACTTTCTTTCACAATTCGCTACATATGATCCATGATCCCTTCGTTTAAAGTTATAAACATCATGTAGGGTTATTGAAAAGTATATTTATTCATTGTTGACACTTTGAACCCTTATATTTACACAGTTTCATTGCTTGTCAACTTTAGTCCTTCAAGAACATTCTTTCACACGTTCAAACCTATGACACGTGTCAACACATTATAGGACGTAAATTTTCGAGGTGTTACATCCTCACCCCCTTAAAAGAAATCTCGACCTCGAGATTTGCTAAGATGCTGGAAGTATAATGGACTTAACTTCTATGACATATCTGGATTCTTTCCAAGCTCCCAAAGTG
Organism: Helianthus tuberosus; assembly: GCA_030545235.1. Taxonomy (NCBI): domain Eukaryota; kingdom Viridiplantae; phylum Streptophyta; class Magnoliopsida; order Asterales; family Asteraceae; genus Helianthus; species Helianthus tuberosus. The sequence continues at coordinate 6,790,155 of CM060434.1, read as the reverse complement.
ACTCTTATATTAGGCGTATGTATCCTTTTTTTTTTTTTTTTGAAGCTTCTTGACCTGTCGATCCTCAATCGATACAGGATGCTCATTACATCATAATTCTGCATATCATTATGTGATAGTGCTTCTTGACTTATTTGCGGAACACATCCTCCAGTCACTAGTGTGCAATGTATTTCGAGCTCCGTCAAACTCCTTAAATAGGTTTTAGCTTACAAGCTACTTGATCTTGATACATTCAAATTCCTTCGAATGATTTCCATATATTCAGAGCTTAACTAGCCTGATAATTTAACAAATTTGGTACACCCTTCCTGGGTGATATCTTTTGTTAAACCATATTCCTTAACAAGAACTTAGGAAGTTTGCTATTTTCATAACTCCTTGATTTCCTGCCGTATACTGGCAACCTACAATCGATTATGGATTTGTATGATCTTATTTGTTGTCTCCCAGGCAACTTTCAGATCTTTATAATTGGGCTTACCAATTCTCTATCTAACAATAGATATTTAACATTCCATCTATACAAGGTCTCCAAAGGAGTAGCCTTAATACTTACATATCAATTATTATAGAAAAGCTTATTTTAAGGTGAAATGGTTATTCCAACCACTGCTCAAAACTAATATTAAGGAATAGCTAATCCTTGCCGCTAGTCGAACAATTCGACGATCCTGGGCAGTTGATGGCAAATTCTTAATCGTTGCCTAATTAGGGTTGCGGTGATAATGCATAAGCAAAATGAACCGTCTTTCATAATTAACTATACCGGATTTCCAGGATATTGAGTTAAGCTATATGAACCCTCTATTTTAAACTTAGTTAATCAGGGTTTCAATTCTTCCAATGATAGTACTAGCCATTTTGGAGATTTCATAATAACACCGCCTTAAACGGAATTTAAACCTTAACTCTACCTGCCTCTCAGGGGTAAACAGTTTAATAATAGGAGAAGATAATCAAGGTACAAGGAGGTTACAGAGATTTTTACAAAATATCGGGCTCTAACTCATCCACCATTGTTTGTGTCAATTAAGTGACACATTTATGTTACGAGTCCAAGAACTCCTTTATCGGGAACACTTACTTGGACAATTCCAATCTTGGACATCTCCTTTGAATACCATTAGCTGACTTTAGTACTCTATGACCATCGGAATATCTTTGTGGTCCCATGCATTAAACCTCCATACTGATCAGGCATGGAAGCAATCTATGGAACTTATTAAGATACACCAATCTTCATATGGCGCTTTTATCATACCATCTGGTATTCGGAATCGATAGAGATTAAAGAGATATCACTATATATGCTGACGCACTTCCTCTTGAGAGAGGAAAAAATTTTCTATGACTGGAGGTTTCTAACAAGAACAGAAGAAATGGTTCTTATGATTTCGCAGGTAAGTTTTTATCTTACGCTTAATATCTGGGGTTCTTACAGGGAAAAATTTCTAAAAGTTTGCTAAGTTTATGGTCTTGTGAGACTTAACAGCACCCGAAACCACATGTAATTTATAGCAATAAATCACAAATAAGGGTTTATCTGGTGAAATTCCTAATGTGAGCTGTCTCTAATTATTCAACAGGAGGGTTAAACACCTCCATTATTAATCCTTCTAAACTTAGCTGTAAAATCTTAGATAACTTTAGGGCAGTCTTAGCTTTGACTGATTACTTCTTAATCATTATAACGTGGGTAGCTGAGGTAGATCCATAATGGATTTTTAATGAGTAGGTTTTGAAACCTTAGTGTGCCCTCTTATTGCCAATGCTAACCACTAATAATTATGTGCTTTAAGCTTAGATTTTTGGGTATACTGAATAGGGTACTATCTCAGCCAATGAATTAAAATTTGCGACATACTGTCGACAGTCTAGAACTTTTATGGCGAGAGTCAGAAAATTCTTATTCCGTCTTTTCCTTTTTCGCGAAACGGATACTAGGTTTTTTTTTTTTCCTAATAGGGTCCTTAAAACTTGGACCATTCCACAATGTATAAGAGGATCCTTCTTGAGGATTCCATTAATGTCCTTACTAATTAAAAGTATTGCCATCGAATGACTGTGATGTATACCTTACCATGTCCTTTCTAGCATAACCACTGATATACTTAATGATTTCTACTTCATCCTTTCTAGTGTTTAGTCAACATAAGCAAGCCAAGAGTAATTAAAACATAGAGGTAAAATCTTGAATTCTAATACTTAGTCAACATAAGGAGGATAAGTAGGTGACTTATAGTAAGAAGTAAGGAAGTTATTGTACATGTGCTTATATTTAATCAAAATGGAAATTTCACAAACTAGGCACCTAGCTCGGTTGGCTAGGCGCGCGAAAGGGTGTGGCCTAGACCCAGGTTCGATTCCGGGGACGGCCGGTTCCCCCATTTTTTAATGTTTAATATTAATTAATCGTACTGATACATATAATGATGAGGGTTGTCTCATAAGGAGTCTTGATAATTAATTGCTTCTTATTACCCATAATATGGGCTTGATTTTCAAGGCAACCCATCGATTTTTATCACTATATTGCGTCCTTATTTTCTAACGGAAAAATAGGACATCGGAAAAATGATTCCTAATGGATATAAAACATCCATCTAATATTGGTGATGCAGTCTCTGAGGTACTATCGGTCAATTTTACTTTATACTTAACGCTTAGAGTTTTAACAGGCAGATTTAATGATTTACAATATCTATTGTCTACGAGAGACTTATCTGAACCTGAATCAATTAATACTCTAGCATGAGCGTTATTGATATAGAAAGTACCTGTTGTGACCTTGTCATCTTGGATAGCCTCTTGAGTATCCATTTGGGAGTTTCCGGTTTTGGTCTTCTTAGCCTCGCCAGACTTCTTGGTTTTATTAGGGCAGTTAGTTTTGATGTGCCCTATTTCATTGCAACCATAGCAGGTTGCGTCCTCCATCTTCTTGCAGTCCAAGGTCTTATGCCCCTTGGACTTGCATATCCCACATGCAAAAGTTCTCGACCGCGTATGCGAGTTCGATCCATACCTGCACTTCCCGAAATGTTGTTTCTTGCATATTTTGCATCTGGGTTTTTCACCCGACTGTTGGTTGTTTTTCAATTCTTTGCATTCTTGGGTCTTGTGATCCATCTCTTTACAGATACCACATCCCCTAATCTGTTCATATATACATTTACTGAAGTGCCTCTTCTTCCCGCAATTCTTACATTCGGGTTTAGCCTCCTTTGACTTAGACTGGTTATAGTTTGAACCGGTCTTACCCTTTTTACAACCTTGCTTAGGGGTATTATTGCACTTTCGCTTGTGATCCCTTAACGCTCGGTTCACTGCCTTGTTTACAGCTGTATCTAACATAGCCTGTAACTCGGCGCTCGTTAAATTCAGTCTTGTATCATCATTCTGATCAACTGGATGATTGTGAGCTTCAGAGGAGTCAGCCATGGTGAAGCTTTGAAGGCTACTATCCAAGTAGAAACAATTTGTTTAATCATATAGCGAATTGTCAAATTTTGATGAATAAATAGCCATGGTGCAATTAAACCATATAGGCCAATAGATAGTGTTTAATTTATTTGATTATGTTTTGCCTAAGTTTTTAAATAAACCATCTTTGGCATTTAAGCGGAATATAATCCTTCATATTTATTAGACAGGGGACATAAGTCACGACTGCCAATGTCATACTAACATATTTTATATATAGCACAAGGGCTTGTTCCAAAGGACTTATGATGGCTCAGAGGCCTTGTCACTAGGGAAATTTTAAAACATAATCGATGATTCCTTTGGGTCGGAAAATTTCATAGTTCATTGTCTTGACAAGAAGTTATGAATTAAAACTATCTTTTTTATGTATTCATCTTTACCCGTAGGTATACATCCCAAATGGATGTTTTGATGCGTACATCATTTTCGACGTTTACCAGTCAAGATTCCTATTGATCATTAACGCTAAATAAGGGATTTGGAAAATTCCAAATATAAGGATGACAAGTGTGATTTTATCGCATCACGGTTGTCGGGAGTGTTAACACATTTTTAGGTGTTAACAAGGTTCTGAATCTCTTTTTAAACAGATTTTACCATCTTAGCTAGGTCTTCAATTGACATTCAAGCTAGGTCAAACCTTTTAAGATTCTCTTTTAATAATTATACTGGCAGGAAAGGAATGATATTTATTTTTTATTCAGGATTTTTATCATAATCCTAATTTATAAGTTAATAATAGCACAAATGGCCTAGTCGCGTAGACAAGTTTAATTTATACGCCATGATTTCAGAGAATCAAAGCATGAAGGTATGCTGGCACAATAGGCCTAGTCACAAGGACGTTTATAAATTATAAGCTATGATTTCAGAGAATCAAAGCATGAAGGTTTGAACCTAGTTCATTACCTTTATCTGACAGGGAGTCATCGCTACCACTATCTTTTGGCTCATATGGAAATGAGCAGGGCCCGTAGGCATTATATTACCACGTATGGTCAAATATGATCATCTCAAGTGATGATCTAAACCCATGATTCAGAGATCATTAAATTGGGTTAGGAATCTTTGAAGAATCCAATAATAAGAATGACTATTGTGATTTCCTCAAATCACATTTGTCAAGAGTGCTAACACGCTCTTAGGAGTTAACAAGGATTTAAATCTTTTAAACAGGTCTTACCATCTTGGCCAGGTCTTTATAATGACACTCAGGCTAGGTTTCACTCTTAAGATTCTTTTAATATATAACGCAGAGAAATCCTAAATTGAAATGTTAACGAGGATCTGAATCTAATTGTGGAACTACCGTCTTGGCCTTGTCTTAATGTGACACATGGCTAGGTCTTGTCCTTTTTAGATTTTGCCATTTTATATAAAGGTAGATCTTATAAAAGGAATGTCTGAATGAAAATTTAAAGTTAATTATTCCACTATAAAATTAAAAATACAGATGTGCCCTAGACGAGACTTGAAAGGAATAATGTTGTCCTCGAAGGAACTGAAAAGTAATTATGTCTTTAGAAGGACTATTAAGGAAACGATCTTAAGCAAAAGAAGTTTCTTCTTCATTTTATTTCTGAATGCTTTCTCCTTGGTTGCATGTTTCATCCTAGCCGCTGTACGAAGGTCAGCAAATTAAGGTTCCGGGTGTGGAGGATTATTATTACGGCTTCTTCGCTTGGCGACGTATCCAAAATATAAAAGTTTGGAAGCAGAATTTCCAGATAAGGATTTAGAATATTCCTATGTTAAGTCTAGACTCAGAAGGTCAAGGTATGTGCTAATGTGTCATTGAGATTAAACACAAAAAAAATAGTGTTTAGTTCACTCAATGTTGGCTCTGATACCAACCTGTCACACCCCAAGTTTCCACGTATTACCGGTGGGCCCGGTAGGGGAGTATCGTGACGTGGTTGGTAACATCATAGTCAAACAACACAATATATAAATGCACAGCGGAAGCAAAAGGATAAATATATTACCATCCGAAATAATGTAACATCAAAGTATTACAACGGAAGTAAAGGATCCACAGGCGGATCGAAAATAAAATAACACTGTTCAACAGACTTTAGGCATCTAAGCTTGCGAGACTCTTTAATGATGCTAGGAGTAGCCAGCCGATTCCGATTAGTACCTGCACTTAGCCTTTTTGGAAAAATACGTCAGTTTACACTGGTAAATACAATCAACTGACTCATTTTGAAAAGGGTTTAAAAATGATTGATTTGCATGCACATGGCACAAATAATATTTTATAACTTGGGATGCTTATTTAAATATATAAACTTGTAAAGGATTTACATGTTCCTTATGCGTTCAGTAGCCCGGATCAAGCCGGGTTAAAGATCAATAGACACACCACTTTAATTATGAGACACTGACAGGTGTACGCCTACACCTGGGTGCTAAGGTCGTGGCCATTTCGTAAAATGATGCCAGGGATATCCGAGACAACGGTCATTAACCCCCAAAGGTTTTAAGAAAACAAAACAAATTAAACGGAACATCTCAATACTTTAACCATCATACAATTAAAGATTCAATGCCCGACCAAGCGGTATTTTATATACCGTACCCCAAGCCCATATAGGGAAATAAGTTAAAAGTATTTACCTGAGCTAAATATAAATTCAATCCCAGCCGTATCAAATCAGCAAGTACAAATAGCTTTTACTGGGCTCCTAAATCTGGAACGAATGTTTTTAAATAACCTATTAGAATCTTAACGGGTCTTTAATTAAGTCATGACTTAGACCGGTTAGTTTTCAAAAGGAAGATACGGTTCAAACGCATGATAAGGAGAAGACTGGAATAGAATGTGATTTAGACCCCACAAGTTCGGAGACTTGTATAATATGGGTATATTATACACATTCTGAATTTTGAGATAAAACCGATAAGGTTTGACCCGTTTCGGCTAATTTATGCAAACTAGTTACATAAACCGAACCGAACGCGTAATAAGCGTAACGGGTAACCAAAAGAGTCCTAAACAGGTTTCCTAAGTTAACATGCCTTAAATATGTTGTGATATCAGTAGGATATCTTCCATTATGCCCAAAACGAGTTTAATCTCATATTAAGCCCCATAGGGATATTTTGGTCATTTTAGAGGTTATAAAGGGATCAATTAGGTTTCTGTGATCCAGGTCTGAATAAATCAGTAAAATAGTTTATTTTAACTTGGTGTATCAGTTGGTGTTAAGTCCTATGTGGCAAAATGGTTTTAAACCCTTATTATGCGCTTAATACGCGTATAACGACGTTTTAAGCGATTTACGGGTTAAAATAGTATTCTGAGTTTCCAGGTCAGTTTATAAGGTTCAAAACACTTCATTTATTATTTAAAATCAGTAGCAATTGGATTGGTATTAAAAGGATTTGTAAAACTCATTTTATGGCCGAAAAGGGCATATTCGGTATTTACCGAATCAAGGTACTAATCCTAGCTTATGATCAGTTTAAAAATAATTAAAAATCTTCAAAAATCCCAAAATATTATATTACATCAGTGGGTAAAAGGTTTGGTGCCAAAAATTGGGTTTAGATAGGCTTTACGCTAATGACGCCGTTTAATTACTAAGAAGCGTTCTAATTACGTCATTAAGCATAACTCCTAATCTAGACCTCCGACTGATGTAAAAATTTACGGACATGTTTAATAATCAGTAACTAAGATTATTTTACTTTCATATATCAAAAATTCTCGTTTTATGGTCATAAGGGCATTATGGTCAATATTTTGGCGATTAACGGAAACGTCGGACAAATAAGGGTTTATGTGGTATAAACGCAGAGGGTTATACACACATGTAACTAGGTCCTAATGGAACTTTAAGGCATGTCTAAACCTATCTAAACCGGGTCAGAACTGAGGTCAAAGCAAAAGTCAAACATTGGCGTCTTTCGGTTCCGAATCGGTTCAAAACAGAAAGTTGTCGAATCGAACAAGCGTAGACAAGTTTTTATACTTATTATCAGGTTATAAGAATGATAAAATAGGTGATACGCCTTTTACATCGTTAATCATGCGTTAAATCGAAAATAACACTTCTGTTGACTTTTTCTAATTACCATTGACTCGACAATCGACCTATTTAGGATTGGAATCAGTGGGTGCCCTTTTAAGGGTTTAAAGCCCACATGATTACCAACTTATAACAAGTTTCATTTCGACAAAACCCTGGACCGTTTGTGTGTTATCGCTAAGTCAAACCGTAATTACGACGGTTTCATTTTTAAGCTATAAACTAATCAAAACTTAATTAAGAAGGGTTAAGGGTACTTACACGTGACTAATGGATGATTAAGAAGGCTTGGAAGATGGTCTTGAGTTCCAGAAATGCTCAGAGATGAAGTATGGAATGAATGTTCAACTTTTTCAACATTAGGAGCTTTATATAGTGAATGTAATGGCTTGTAAACATGATAAAACACTCTACCAAGGTTCATTGATCATCAACATGTGTCCTAGGGGCTATAAAACATGTAGGGGTGCTCACAAATGCAGATAAGATCAACCAAAGTCGGTTAACAGGCATGCAGGACATCTGTGCGTTTTTCTGATCAGATAAAGGCAGTCGCGTAGCGCGACTGCCAGGTGGTTTATGCTCGCGCTACGCGAGCGTGTGGTTTACCAGCCAAACAATTTTCCTTTATTTGCATTCCAGTCCCTGGTCCCCCGAAAGGTCGTTTTCTTAATGTTTTCTTGCATTTAAAGACTTTATAATTGACATGTGGGGCTTTAAGGCTTATACCATCGTTGTCAAGTCCTCGGGTAACTTTGTGATCACCCGAAAATCCCTAATTTTCAATGTTGATGATTCTAACCCTCACACACGGATTTTATCATAACTTTCTCATACGGTAACGAAACTTGGTGAAATTTTTATGGTACATTCTAGTGAGCATATTTAATCGTTACAAGGCTTCGGGTTTGCTAAAAGGTCACTCAGAGGTATATCTTAACATGTTGACACATTTAACCCCTGTAGTTTGTAATCTCTCACTTTCTTTCACAATTCGCTACATATGATCCATGATCCCTTCGTTTAAAGTTATAAACATCATGTAGGGTTATTGAAAAGTATATTTATTCATTGTTGACACTTTGAACCCTTATATTTACACAGTTTCATTGCTTGTCAACTTTAGTCCTTCAAGAACATTCTTTCACACGTTCAAACCTATGACACGTGTCAACACATTATAGGACGTAATTTTTTGAGGTGTTACACCTTTTGGGCTCACAAATGCACCAGCCACATTCATGGATCTCATGAATCGTGTCTGCAAACCCTACTTAGATAAATTCGTCATCGTCTTCATCGATGACATTCTCATTTACTCCAAGAGTCAGGCTGACCATGAGAAGCATCTTCGATGTATCCTAGAATTACTTCAGCAGGAGAAGCTCTATGCCAAGTTTACGAAGTGTGAATTCTGGCTTCGTGAAGTCCAATTCCTTGGACATGTTGTCAGTGAGCGTGGTATCCAAGTAGATCCCACTAAAGTTGAAGCTGTCATGAACTGGCAAGAGCCAAAGACGCCCACAGAAATTCGCAGTTTCTTGGGATTAGCAGGGTATTATAGGCGTTTCATTGAAAAATTTTCAAGGATTGCTGCACCCCTAACTTCTTTGACTAGGAAGAAAATAAATTTCGATTGGGGCCCTAAGCAGCAAGAATCCTTCGATATTCTCAAGCAGAAGTTGAGCAATGCTCCTTTGTTTTCATTGCCTGATGGAATAGAAGAGTTTGTGGTATATTGTGATGCATCACACACCGGGATGGGATGTGTGCTTATGCAGAAAGGCAAAGTTATTGCCTATGCATCACGTCAGTTAAAGGTGCATGAAAAGAATTACACCACCCATGACTTGGAGTTGGGTGCCGTTGTATTTGCACTAAAACTGTGGAGACACTACTTGTATGGAATCAAGTGTGTGATCTATTCTGATCACAAGAGCCTCCAGCACCTGTTCAACCAAAAGGATTTGAACATGAGGCAACGATGTTGGATGGAAACTTTGAATGATTATGATTGTGAGATAAGATACCATCCTGGCAAGGCGAATGTAGTCGCCGATGCCTTGAGCCGAAAGGAAAGAGTGAAGCCTATAAGAATCAATGCCAAGAGCATTGAGATCAAGAATAGTTTGAATGAAAGGTTGTTAGCTGCACAGAAGGAAGCTGTGCTGGAAGCTAACTACCCTAATGAAAAGCTAGGAGTAACTGAAGAACCGTTATCCTATGGCAAGGATGGAATTTTGAGATTAAATGGACGAATGTGGGTTCCAATTTATGGGGGACTTCGAGATGTTATCCTCCAGGAAGCCCACAGTTCTAAATACTCCGTTCATCCTGGAGCTGATAAGATGTACCAGGATCTAAAGGCAAACTATTGGTGGATAGGATTGAAGAAGTCTGTAGCTGCCTATGTAGCTAAATGCTTGACGTGTGCGCAAGTCAAACCAGAACATCAAAAGCCGTCAGGTTTGCTACAACAGCCTGAACTTCCCACGTGGAAGTGGGAAATGGTGACGATGGATTTCATCACCAAATTGCCAAAGACAAGGAAAGGAAATGATACGATATGGGTGATAGTTGATAGACTGACTAAGTCAGCACATTTCCTACCCATCAAGGAGACCTATAGCTCTGACATGCTAGCCCAATTGTACGTAGATAAGATGTATCTCTACATGGCGTGCCTGTGTCTATTATCTCTGACAGAGATACTAGATACACGTCACATTTTTGGAAAAGTTTCCAACAATCTTTGGGCACGCGCTTAAATTTCAGTACGACTTACCATCCTCAGACGGACGGACAGAGTGAGCGTACAATCCAAACGTTGGAAGACATGCTTCGTGCATGTGTGATCGACTTAGGTGGTAGTTGGGATAACCACCTGCCATTAATCGAGTTCTCATATAACAATAGCTACCATACCAGCATCAAGGCTGCGCCCTTCGAGGCCTTGTACGGTAGAAAGTTCAGAACTCCCGTTTGTTGGGCGGAAGTTGGAGATGTCCAACTGACAGGACCTGAAATAGTCTTTGAAACGACGGACAAGATTGTCCAGATTTGTCACCGCCTAAAAGCTGCCAGGGATAGGCAGAAAAGCTACGCAGATCTAAAGCGTAAACCTCTGAAATTCGAGGTAGGTGATAAAGTGTTGCTTAAAGTATCACCCTGGAAGGGAGTGATGCGATTTGGTAAGAAAGGTAAGTTAAGCCCAAGATACATAGGACCATTCGAGGTCATCGAATGTGTCGGATCAGTTGCTTATAAGTTAAAATTACCTGAAGAGCTCAGTGGTATTCACGATGTATTCCACATCTGCAATCTGAAGAAGTGTTTCGCTGATGAATCACTAGTCATACCACATACAGATGTGCACATAGAAGAGAGCTTGAAGTTTGTTGAAAAACCTGTGTCGATCGAGGATCGACAGGTTAAGAAGCTTCGAAGGAAGCATGTACCAATCGTAAAGGTTAAATGGGATGCCCGTAGAGGTCCCGAGTACACGTGGGAGGTAGAGTCCACAATGAAAGAAAAGTACCCTTATTTGTTTCCGTAAATCTCGAGGTCGAGATTTCTTTTAAGGGGGTGAGGATGTAACACCTCGAAAATTCACGTCCTATAATGTATTGACACGTTTCATAAGCTTGAACGTGTGAAAGAATACCCTAGAGGGACTAAAGTTGACAAACATGGAAAGTATGTGAATATAAGGGTTCAAAATGTCAACAATGGATAAATATACTTTACAATAACCCTACATGATGTTTATACCTTCAAACGAATAAATCATGGATCATACGAAGCTAAATATGAAAGAAAGTGAGAGATTACAAACTACAGGGGTTAAATGTGTCAACATGTTTAAGGTATACCTCTGAGTGACCTTTTAGCAAACCCGAAGCTTTGTAACGGTAAATTATGCTCACTAGAATGTGGGATAAAAATTTTCATAAAGTTTCGTTATCGTATGAGAAAGTTATGATCAAATTCGTATACGAGGGGTTAAAGCGTCAACGTTGAAGTTTATGACTTTTCGGGTGATAACAAAGTTAACAAAGGACTTAACAAAGTGGGTATAAGTATTGAAGCCCTTATAGGTAAATTTGAAGGGCTCATAATGCAAGAAACAAGGGTGGAATGACCTTTCGAAGGACCAAGACCCAAGATGCAATAATTAAAAAGTTTTAAATCTGACAGCAGGACTCAGGCGGGCCGCGTAAGTCTTAACAGAAGCTTACGCGGGCCGCGTGCGACCCCCAGATACAGAAAAGTGGGACAGCAGCCTGTTTAAACGCAATAACCGACTTAAAAAGATATTTTCCACTCCATGGGCGACCCCTACATGCTTTTAGACCTTAGGGGCACTTGTAAATGATCTGGGAACAATGCTAGCCTTGTGTGTCATGATCTAATGAGATCAAAAGCACTATAAAAGGCCCTTATGTTGCAACATTATGATCACACCTTCCATCTGCATTTGTGGAACATCTCTGGAGCTCAAGAGCCTTCTCTAAGCATCTCTGGTCGTGCATTGGACTTTGGTAAGCATCCTTGGTCTTCCTTAATTAAGTTTTACTTAGTTATTAGCCTAAAAGTCAAACCGTCATAATTAACGTTTGACTTAGTGATTAATCATTAATGGTTCAGTGTTTAGTCGAATCAAAGGTAGTTATAAGTTGGTAACTATGTGGGCATTAAACCCTTAAAAGGGCACCCTCTGATTCCCGTTCTAACTAGATCAAATGTCGGGTCAAAGTTACTTATAAAAAGTCAACAGAAGCTTATTTGCAAATTAACGCATAATTAGCAATGTAGAAGGCGTGTAACCTATTTTACCACTCATGTAACTCAGTAATAAGTGTAAGAACATGTCTAAGCATGTTCGACCCGACAATTTTCTGTTTAGACCCGGTTAGGAACCGAAAGTCGCAAAACTTTGACTTTTGCTTTGACTTCAGTTCTGACCCTATTTAGTATGATTTGGAAACGCCTTAAAGCTTCCTTAGGACCAGGTTACATGATAGTATAACCCTCTGTGGTTGGTTTGTTGATTGTCCGATTCGTTTACATATTTCCGTTAATTGCCTAATGTTGACCAATATGCCCTTTTAACCATAAAACAAGAATTTTGGATATGTGAGAGGACAATAATATTTATTACTGATTTATAAACATGTCCCTAAATTTTCACATCAGTTTGAGGTCTAGATTAGGAGTTATGCTCAATGACGTAATTAGAACGCTTTTAGTAATTTAACGGCGTCATTAGCATAAAGCCTATCTAAACCCAACTTTCGACACCAAACCTTTTGCCCACTGATGTAATATAATATTTTGGGATTTTTAAAGATTTTTAATTTTTTTTAACCTGCTCATAACCTAAGGTTATGGCGTTGATTCGGTAAATACCGATTGTACCCTTTTTGGTTATAAAATGAGTTCTACATAATATTTTGACACGAATCAAATTGTTACTGATTTTATATAATAAATGTAGTATTTTGAACTTTATAACCTGATCAGAAAACTCATATTTCCTGTATAACCCGGAAATCGCTTAAAATAGCTTTTTAAGCGTATTAAACACATAGTATGGGTTTAAAACCATTTTGTCATATAGGACTTATCACCAACTGATATAACCTGATAAATTAAGTTATTTTACTGATTTATTCAGACCCGAATCTCAGAATTTCATTTAATCTCTTTATAATCTTTAAAATGACCAAAATACCCCTACGGGGCTTAATTTAAGGTTAAACTCGTTTTGAGCATAATGGAAGGTATCCTACTGATATCACAACCTATTTAAGGCATATTAACTTAGGAAACCTGTAAATGACTCTCATGATTACCCGTTACGCCTCTTGCGCGTTCGGTTCGGTTTATGTAACTAGTTTGCATAAACTAGCCGAAACGGGTCCAACCTTATCGTTTTTATCTCAAAATCCAGAATGTGTTTAGATTACCCATATTATACAAGTCTTCAAACTTGTCGGGTCTAAATCACATTCTATTCCGGTCTTCGCTTAATCATGCGTTCGAACCGTATCTTTATTTAAAACTAACCGGTTTAAGTTTAGGCTTAATTAAAGACCCTTAGGATTCTAATAGATTATTATAAACCTTCGTTCCAGAATAGGAGACCCGGTAAAAGCTACACGCACTTGCTAATTGTGATTGATACTTGCAAAGGTAAATACTTTTAACTTATTTTCCCTTATACGGGCTTGGGGTACGGTACATAAAATACCGCTTGGTCCAGCATTGAATCTTTAATTGAATAGAGGTTAAATCATTGATATACTCCGTTTTGAAATGTGTTGTTTGCTTAAAGCCTTTGGGGGGTTAATGACCATGTCCCGGATATCCTTGGCACATCTTACGAGATGGCCACGACCTGAGCACGGGGTGTAGGCGTACACCCGTCAGTGCATAAATAAATAAAGTGGTGTGTCTATTGATCTTTAACCCGGTCTACAGATCGGGCTACTGAACGCATAAGGAACATGTAATTCGTTTACAAGTATTATATTCAAATAATTATCCCAAGTTATAAAAAGTTTGTGCCACGTGCATTCAAATCAATTTTATTAAACCTTTTCAAATGAGTCAGTTAATTGTATTTACCAGTGTAAACTGACGTATTTTCCCAAAAAGGTTAAGTGCAGGTACTACGCAAACTAGGCTGGCTTTCTCCTAGCGTCCACAATAAGTCTCGCAAGCTTGGATGTCAAAACTGTTGAACAATGTTTCCATTTTTATTTTGATCCACCTGTGGATTATTTTCAACTGTTTGTGATACTTGATATTACAATTATATTCGATTGAAATATATATATCTTTTGATTCCGCTGTGCATATTAAATATTGTGTTGTTTGACTGTAAAGTTACCAACCACGTCACGATACTCCCCACCGGGCCCACCGGTAATACGTGGAAATATCGAGGTGTGACAAACACTCGAGTTTCGTTTCGTGGCCAGTGGTGAAAAAACTATAATTTTGTACCAGGAAATAAGAATGATGCTTTGAACGCTGATTATTGGTAAAACATGTATTTTGAGGATGACCTTATTAAAAGGTCTTATTACTAGATTCAATTTTAATATGTGCATTCCACATGCTCGATGAAATGTCTGTGAGAGAATTTAAGGTGATTTTGGTACATGTTTCAACAGTTTGTTATGGATGTATGGTGCTTGCTAATATTTTATTTGATTACAGTTGTACAAGGACTATTTTTTTCTGTTGAAGACGACACACACGTCTGTCTCCTCCTCAATCGTCAGTCCAGTGTTTGTAGGTCCAGTGTACAAGGACTAATGTATTACAACTTTGTATATTCATCAGAAAAAGGCGGCCTCGATTGGAAGGAGAAGATAGTGGACTGCGGACGGAACCTTCTATTTTGTCTGTTGAGGTATATTTATAAAAAAAAATAGAAATTAATAATGTTTTTATACCAATAAAAACATAGAAATTAAGCATCTATATTGCTTTGTTTTGTTTGCTTACTCGTAAAGGATGTGATTTCAGGGTAGAGGATATAACGTTCAGATTTTCTATGTTGAAGAGCATGTTTCAGATTATCTTCGAGCTACTGTTTCAACAGTAATGTCAATTCATGATAAGGTAGCCCCACTATTGTATATGATTTTTAAAACTATATTCAACATTTACATTCTGTTCATATTTTTATTATTATCTTAGGCGTTTATTGTTTTAACTTGTACGAGCCAATGGGGGTTATTCTTGTCTTTTTAACTAGCCAAGATGATATTGATACTGTCGTTCAATTAATCACGGAAGAAGCCCAAAACAGCAGCAAGTCTTCTCTAGGTATGCCATAGGCTTAAAAAATTTTAAATTTGAATCCGGTTGGTGTCATTGAAATGTGTAAATATTTAGTTTTCATGATAATTTGTAGTTCGTTAATCTCTTTTGTTTCTAATTATGACAATTATATATATATATATATTACTAAGCCCATTAAGTGTAACCAACTCGTAAATGAACCTCCACCGTTGGATTTGGCTGAGATTAAATCTCAGCCACTTAAACTCACTAAAATAACCGCTCGTGTGGCGGTTGAGGGAAGTTCTCGATAGTTTTGGTAGCTCCATTTTTTGTTGCCCATGATCTCCACAACTCTTGCCCATGATCTCCACCATTCTAGCATCCTACAAACCTGGGTTGTTGCCATTTTGGTCCAAAAATTAAATCAGCTCAGATTAAAAAAAATCTGGTTTTTTATCCTTTTCCTCAGGGGAAAATTGGTCATTTTATGAGTTATTATAACAAATTATTAATTATTAAACAATATATAAAACTAAAACCTATAAAAGAACTGAACAATCTTCATCTTCCCTAGATGCCCCAAAACCCTCACTCCCTCTCCACCACCGCCACTAAGCTCCGCTGCACCTTTCTTCACCCAACCTCTAATAACCACTTTCTCTCTCAACAACTAGCCTCTAATAACCGTCACCGAGAACTCATCCGCCACCTACCTAACCTCTCAAAACCCCTGCCTCGACTTCTTCTTCCACACCGTACCTAAGACACCACCAGAAGACCTAATCAACCGTCTAGATCTCGCATGGAGCCACAATCCTCTAACAACACTCAAACTCATCTGCAACCTCAGATCCGTTCGCGGTACCGGAAAATCGGACAAACAGAGCTTCTATACAGCAACGATCTAATACTTACAATATATGATCTAATAATACCTATACACACAGCTTCCTGTCCATCGTACAATTGGCAAAACCCTCGGATAAGTTTTGATTTGTAAAGCGAGTCAGCGGCGATCTCCATACGGCGCATGAGTGCCATATCAGTGAAGAAGTTCATGAGCTCTTTAGGAGTTGTATCCATGGATCTTGACGAAGGTTCGCAGTTGTGGCTGGTTTCGACGGTGATTGTGGTGGTGTCTTCGGTGGAGAAGGGGCAGAGGTGGAGGAATGAGGAGGAGGAGGCGGTGGAGAGAGGCTATATTAGGGTATTTGCTGGTGTTGGGTTTGGGAAAGATGAAGACATACTTGTTCTTTTATAGGGTAGGTTTAATTTAGTTTTACTAATTTAATAATTTAATTAATAATGAGTTATAATAAATTTATAATGACCAAATTACCCCTGAGGAAAAGGACAACACATCAAGATTTAATTTGAGGAATCTGACCTGATTTCACTTTTGGACCAAAATGGCAACAAAACTGAAACCACAGGGACCCAGATGCAAAAGGTTTGAGATTTGAACTAAAGTGACAAAACTGCCTAAACCTCAAGGACCAAAATGGCAGTTTACTCTAATTTATATTTAGTGTAGTCTTTTGTTAATTTCAAGATAAATAATTTTGATATCTAATAAATATTTCAAAAGACTATATTATCTCCTAAACAAATTGTTTAAATTTATTATTAAATTTTATTTTATAATTATCTTTTAATTAACATTAATTATAATTAAGTAGGAGATAGAGATGGCTCCAATGAATGACATGTGTCCCTTCATTGGTTTCTTTTATTATATAGATAGATTTGATACCGGTACCAGTACCCCATACCATTTACTTATCCCTTGATGATGTTACTATTCATTGGATTGTATATATAGGATGATTTTACTATTCATTGCGTTGTATTTTTAATATATAGGTAAAAGTAATTATTAACTTTTTAAACAAATTTATATATTTTTACTTAAACCTTCACCAAGTTCAAAACAATTTTGGTTAAAACATTAAAAAATAAGAATAATGATGATAATTGTTTTTATGAATAATTTCTAAAAAAGATTAAAAAACTAATGTGGTTGGATGATAAGAATGGTAAAATACAATATGTTAAATAAAAAAATAAATGTTATTAAGAAATCAAAGTAAAAACCCAGTTGAAAGATATAATGTTTTAAAAATTAATTTAACAAAATTTATAAGTATCACGTTCCTGTCAAAGATAAAAGAGAGTTTGTAATCCAATTCGTCTTGTACCAGTTAAACTAAAGGGTATGGTGAGGCCCATCCCCACGAGGATGGGCCGCCACATAAGCGCCACATCACCGGCTCGTGGGGGATGGGCCTCCTTCACATTTGAGGGGGATGGAGGATGGGGCTACCCACCTCATTATTTTATAATTTTCTAAGTTTTTTTTTGTTAACTTAATAAAAACTTTATACAAATTAAAAAATACAACATAAAACAACATAAATAATTTCATTTCATAACATTAAAAAAAATTACATTTCCTAAAAATAAAAATTACTAATCCTAAAAACGAAAAACATAAAAAACGAAAAAAAAATTACGATACGATTAAAAAACTAAACAACCTACGACGTCCATTTTTTCTTCACCTCTTCTTTCTTCACCTTTGGTATTGTTGCATTTGTTGAACTTGAGACATTTGTGAGAGGGCGTTGGGTGTTTGTTGGAAACCCGAAAACGTAAATTGCGGAGCCCCCACGAAGGATCCATAGTCGGAGTGTAAGAGGGAGTCGAAAAAAAGTTAGGTTGGTTCGGGTTGTGATTATTCAGGTTGGGGTTGTTTGGGTTGGGGTTGTTTGGGTTGAATGGATGCATGATTAGAGAAAATGGTATAAAAAATATGGAGTGTTTTTTTATAAAAATGGAAGAGAATTAAAGAAGAATGGGAGTAGAATGGGAGAGAATTGTATAAAAATGGATGAGATATAGGGTATTTATTTGAATTGAAAAAGGAATATTTTTTTTAATGTAATAGAGCCGTTCAACGGCTACAACTTTCAAAATCAGGCCCGTCTCCTCCGGCTGTGGGGAGCCAACTTTGCTGAGCCGAGCCCGGGGGGGCGGTGTGGGGGACCGGCGCCGGTCCTAGCCGGGCCTCAGCCGGCCCCGTACCCTTTAGTCTTAGGATAACAGGGTCTTGAATACATAAAGTGTATGTGTGTCACATTAACATTAACGGTTACAAATGAAATGATTAATTGACAGGATGTGATGAAGAAACTAAAAGTAAATGGTTAATTAAATCACGTGGAATATAATTATTTTTTGGGTAGGGCTTCATATATATAGGGGCTGTTTGGCTAAGCTTTTCAAAACTACTTATTTGCTTATTTGCTTTTCTGAAAAGCAAATAAGCAAATAAGTAGCTTTAAAATTGAGCTTTTCAAAATGACTTATTTGCTTTTCAGAAAGCAAATAAGCAAATAAGTCATTTTGAAAAGCTTAGCCAAACAGCCCCATAATCTACACTAATAAATGATTTCAGACATGAAATTTTTTTCTACCTTTTCTCATTCTTTACTGTATTAAATTAGTATAGAAAAATATCTTCTTATTGTATTTTTATCTTTTACTATATACTTAGTAAAAGTAATTGTATTTATTTAATAATTCAATATCTTTACTATACAATAAAAGAAACCACTTTAAGGACACTTGTCATCATATTAGGGTATCTCTAATAGATAATTATTATTTTAGTTTAATCTCTTCTAATTAATTATAAATAACCCTCCTACTAAATATTATTTAGTTTAATATCTTATAGATAATTATTATTTAGTTTAATCTTCTTCTCTTTTATAATATTATTTATTTGTATTAATTATTACTTTTATATTTATCTATTTACTTCAAATTCAAACTTAATTATCTAATTTGATATTAACTATAAATTTGAACATTTTTTTAGTTTGGTATCAAATAGATTTTACAAAACTTAAAATAAAATTAACTAATATTGTATATCACTTATACATTTACGGAGTTTTAAACAAAGGGTTAAATTTATTGAGATTTCGATAACAAATTTTGCAACAACAGAATAATCTATATTTATCACGAAAACCAAACTTTGTGTTAATATATTAAATATTTTTTTTTCATTATACAAAATTACATTTACTTGACCCATGTAATACATGAGGTTTTTAAGATATAACTTTTTATTATTTGATGTATAAAATTAGATTTATTCAGTTCGTACAATACATGGGGTTTTTTAAGGATATATATAATTTTTTTTATTTAGTACATAAAACTACTTTTATTCAAACCGTGTAATACACATATTTTTTAAAATGTTTTTTTTTGTTATTTGGTATATAAAATTACATTTGTTCAACCCGTGCAATAAATGAGGTTTTTAAATATATATTGTTTTATTATTTAGTATATATAAAATTTATTTATTCAACCCGTAATACACGTGGTTTTAAAGATATAATTTTTTTATTTCGTATATAAAATTACATTTATTCAACTCGTACAATATTGTTCTTATATATATAACTTTTTTTTATTTAATAAATAAAATTATATTTATTCAATCCGTGCAATAAATGAGGTTTTTAAAGATATATTGTTTTATTATTTGGTATATAAAATTTATTTATTCAACCCGTGTAATACACGGGGTTATAAACGAGTTAATAAATAAATGATCCATCCTAATATAGTTTCAATATATTTAAATTTAACTATATACATTGGTTTTTAATTAAAAAATTATAATACAATGGTTTAAATATCATATCAAATCCATCAACTCTACTATATTATAAAATTAAAATAATGAAGGACATGCGTATTCCATTCTAGTAATCTACTATTTGATTTTTCGTATCTCACATCTATTATATATATTAACAGAAACTAACGATGAATAGTGTTTTGAAATTATATATATTAACAGAAACCAACGATGAATAGTGTTTTGAAATCTATCATATATAAACAAAAAAAATTTGGGACACTTGGCACAAGATTAGGGCATCTTGGAATGCTTTTTGGCGGGAAAATGGGACATATGTTTACATTGGTCGCGGATCTTTTTTTTTGAGAAACCCGACCCAACGAATTCGGACCCTATATATATATTTATCTAACCCTAATTCCTTTTCATTCTTCCACAAGAAGCTACTAACCGAATCCATCTTCCCTCACAAATCGCAATCGACGTTGCCAAGTTCAACATTTGATGTTCATCTGGTGCTCCTCAATTTCTCTGCTCCAGTCGTGCGATCTTCGTCAATATTCTTTTTGATTCATCCTCTTAATCTGAGTTTATATTACATTACTTTCATCCAGAAAGTTTCTTTTGTGTTTCATGGATATCAAATCAGGTCTTACTAGATCCACATAATACATATCTTAATCCTTATGATAATCGGTTAGACTCCTTTTGGTTTTGATTTCTGTTTAAGTTTTTTTATGTTTGATTGTTCTTGGTTTCTTGCTTATGGGGATATTGAATAGTTTTTATTAGTATCTGATTCTTGCTATCGTACTTGGTGTGGTTTTTTGTTACAGATCTGAAAACTGGGTCAGAATACCTCAGCCGCCGCCTCTAGCAATGACGGCTGGGGATCCGACGCGTTGATCCGGAGCCAATTCATTTGGGTACTGGGTCAAGTTATTTTTGTCCAATTTGTTGTTTGTGTATTGTTTTGGTACTTTGAGATAGGGCATCGAACTTCTAACGTGGGAGAAAGATATGTTATTTTCTACTGCATGTATTTGATTTTTTGATAGGTTAGGGTTTGTGTTGCAGACCTGTGTTTATTTAATTGTATTGAAATTGTTTAATTGGTTTGTTGTTAAAGTATGGAATCTACATTACAAAACATTGATTCACGCATTGAAAGAACCTTCTATTTGGAAGACAGAAGAACTTTGAAGGGGTTTACAAACCGCCCTTGGCAGCGCTAAATGGCAGGTAATTGATTGTAGGATTGGGAGTGACCTACTTAGAATCTGCTTAGAATCAAATCGATATGTTAAGTTAAGTTAAGGCTAGCTCATATAATTTTACATTTAGTTGATTGATAAATTTTACTGTAAAATTGTAAAATCTTCAGGTACCACACTAAAATATTTTTCTTGGTGGGCAAAATGGGTTGTTTGGTTGGGTTGGGTAATGGCTAGACCGGGTATTCTTTTATTTTCTATAAATAGTTAATGTGTTAGTTATGGCTGTCATGATTTATATTAATCGTAATATTTATTTTTGGGCAAGATCATAGTGAACAACGTTGTATTTGGTTTTCACTTTTAGGTAAACTGTCAAGGTTGAGTAGGTATTTATGATGACTGTTGTGTGGAATTTAACATGTAAATACAAATTATGTAGAAAGGATGGCAAGTAGAAGCAATTGCATCATTAGTTTCTCCCTGTCATTGTCTTTAGAAAGGGTTTGATTCTATATTTCTATGTAGGGATGAGCATGGTACCGGTACAGAAAATGTTCAGTACGGTACGGGACCGGTATTTGAAGGTAAAAATTGGTATTTTGCCGGTACCGAAAACTCCAAGAAGTGGGTACCGAATTGGTACCGAAAAATAATTCGGTACGAGAAATTCGGTACCAGTACCGGTACTGTGTCAGTTCGGTACCGATACCAAGTAGTCAAGTACCTTATGCTCATCCCTATTTCTATGTTCTAAAGTTTGATAATAGTCATATTGCTTTATTATAAACAAGGAAACTGATAATAGATTTTATATTCTTTCTATCTTTAGCATAACAACTTCTAATGATCCAGTAGCTTGACGTGTCATATGTGTATATTATATAAACAATTTCTTATACTTTAATATCTTAACATTTGTATTAGTTAATGAGTAGTAGGTGCTTTCACCTGTTTGAGTGTGCCCATCTTAATCATTCCTTATGACCATTTAGCCTAAAACGAATTTAATACTAAAAGTTTTTTTTTCAAACAAGTTTTTCGTATATGTATTGGGTTCAATTTATTATCTAATTGTTTGATGTAGATATATGTGTACCATTTTGGACCAATAGTGGTGGTTTTACTCTTCACTGAATTTTATTATATTCATTTTCCATTTTTGTTTCTCGCATTTAAGTTGTTACTTTATACATTGAACTCTTTCACTGCATTTATCTCTTTTTTTTCATCGAAAATTAGAAGAAAACGAGCTAGCGTATGCAGACTGGAACAAGAGTCAATCGGTGGTTGCTAAGTGATAAGCAGGGAAATGATAGATATTGGTGTCATTAAGCTACGTGATAAGCAGGTTTGTATACTAGAGTTTAAGAGTTCACTTTTTATTTTTTTTTTATTTTCACTTTTCATCTTTTGATTTTTATATAAGCAGGTTTGTAATTTATTATTTTTGAAATGTCATTGTAATTTTTTTATTATTTATTTTTAATGTAATATGTAATTTCATTTGTCTTAATTTTATTTGTTGGGGGTGCGGATGAGCGGTTCAACCATATTTTCAAGGGGTGCGCCCGCCCACCTAAGAACACTTGGGTCCGCCCCTGACTTTAGCTCTAATCTTTTAAAACCGCTTTTGTTTTGTTTCTTTACACCTGACCCTAAATATAAGTGTATTGTTAAAAGCAGTGTTATTCGAACAAAAAGAAAATCTAATTAATGTGTGGAGTTTTTTTAACCTCTTCTAAGTGACGATGAGGCTAGAGTCGTTGGAGTAATGACAAATGCAGTGAAATTTGCAGTGGTTTGTGACTATGGAGCTTTGGCTGAGAAGGCTCTTGAGGCAGTGAGGAAACATTCATCAACTTTCCCAGATGTATTCATGTCAAAATTAGTTTAAATTAATGTTTAATAGTATAGTTTATGTAATCATGTTTAATTCTATAGATCACCGATTTTGGTTATCGTATTGCGCATTGCAGGTTGACAAGGATCTGTTCCATTGTGACGATTGTGGGATTTGCAGGTTTGTACATGAAGATTATGTTTGCAAATAGTAAGTTACCTTTTTACAAAACTTTTCTTTTACAACTAAACAGGTCAACTAGCAAATTCATGCTGACCCAAAGATAACCATTATTAGATGAACACAAAGTTTTATTTAGTATTTGATTGCATTGCACATTCATTACTTAACGAGCCTGCTGACAAATAGTACTAAGGAATCTACATTGTTTTCAAATCGCAGAAGAGGGATTGACGACAACACCAAAGAAAACATCCACAAACCCCATACGAAAGGTAAACTTATTCTTACTTAGATTGATGGCAAAAATGAGGTTAAGTTATAACTAAAGTGTAAGGTGTGTTCTTTTACGGTACACGATAATCAAGGTAGTCTTTGGAGTTGTATGTAGAGCATTAATTTACAGCCATTATATTGTTTGAGCAATAATCTATTTTTCAAAGAAATGATTTGGGATTTTTTTTGCTTTGAAATGGGAATTTTTGTTCAGGCTGACTTCAGACACTTTTTGACCAAATCTTATTTTTGGGCAGAACTGGAGTGCTAATATGATTACAAATACTATATTATTTCAATTATAGTCTAATGATACAATGATTTATGAGGTTTTATGTTTTAGAATTACACTTACTTTCAACCTATTTGATCTGTCTTCGTTTAACTTTAATTTTTTTGACCCGTAAGAAAAAAAAAGACCCACATTGACCCATTTATATGTAAATGGGTCAAAGTTACTTCATCTGGTGAAGATAGTGTCAGTTAACATAATGACTAATGTTTTTTTTTGGGTTCTTTTATTAGATAAATACTTGCAATGGGTTTTATTGTGACTATTTCTATCCAAATAACAAAAAAACTAAACCCACAGTGGACAAATGCTTGGAGTGGCACTCCAGTTCAGGCTGTCGTTGTACGCCATAGTAAGGCGGACTATTCATTTTTCTATCCAATCATCTTATGTTTATTCACATTTATCATTAATCATACACATTACTTGACAGGTTGAATGGGTTGAAGTTGTCAACTTCCCCAGACATTTGTAGTCAAAATTTTGGAAAGTTGCATAATAGAGAAAATTGCAACGAAAGTAATGAGTTTCTATGGATGAAGAAAGTAACCTATATATAGGTTAATACGTCAATTTTTTGTATGATTTTAATTATATATTAAAAGACTATTCTTATACCTTTTGGTTGGTTCTTTGTGTAGAAGGGACTCGATTTATTCAAAGAAAGGTTTTGGCTACTCGAAGTATATGCATATTCAAAGGGACTCGAGTATCTTTAAATTGTGTTTCTACTTTGTCACTAATCTATGTAATATCACACTTTGTTTGTATTTTGCTTTATCTATACACTTAATGTTTATCTAAACAACTTTCTCCAACCCGGGAAGCAATCCCGGGTGATAACCTAGTTATATATATTAACAGAAACTAACGATGAATAGTGTTTTGAAATTATTATTATCTATACTAGATTTTTGACCGTGCCGCGCGTTGCGGCGGCAACGTCGCATGTACGGCTTTGTTACATGCATTATGATAATGACCTTAACGTGTGATACCCGCTCTTGGCCATATTTGAACTCGAGACGACCGAATATAGATGGCTACTGCTTGATAGTTACTAAGAGTTTGTTTATTAACAAAAAAATTATCCGCGCCTCAAATATGACAAACAAAATTTCAACGATAATAATGCTTATCTCCACATGCAAAGAGTCATGTAACTAAAAAAAAATACAAATTCCTAATTTGGTGAAAGCAACAATTTTGAAACAAAAGGTGCGTATTATTTCATACCATGGAAGATGATTGATTATACGCCTACATGTTTTACCTCTTCTCGACGTTGCTTTCCAGTTCCCTCTCCAGTGCAAAGAGAATTTGTTATTCAAATCGCCATCCTAATCGTCTTCACGTTGTTGAGTTACTTCCTTTAAGGTAAATTATAGAAAAGGGCAGTTTGAGTGTGAACTGGTTTCTAACTTCATATCATTAAAGTGTATAATGCATAAGTACAGGGCCAAGGGCTGTTACTATGTCACTTTCATTTGCTTATTATAACTTACCTCTTAAAACAACATGTCACCATACCCAAATCTTAATTAGAAATTCGAAGTTCTTTAAGCAAAACCAGAGAAAGGTAGCAAAGATGATGATAATGTTGGAGATGATGAAGATTAAAAAAGCCAAAAGAAGAAAACGATGTATTTTTTGTGTTACAGAGGCTTTGCATTTTGCTCAAGTTATATCAGCTGAAGATGAACAACTTATTATTAATGTTAGGTAAATTAAACCCAGTTTCAACATCATCATAGTAAGTAAATATTAAGATTAATTTCCAATAGACGGTTTCAAATTGCCGAGTTGATAGAGTGGATTTCAAAAACAGCCATGATCGAACATGTACTTCACTTTAACTAACTTTCAGTTATAACAATTATATATTAGAGAGCAATGAACTTGTAAAAAACTCTAAAATAGGAAAACTTGTTATCCAATATAGTGAGGATACATCACCATCATCGATTTCAAACTCATCGTCGTCTTCAAACAGTTATAAGCTTCTTCATTAGGAACTTTGGGCTATTTGGTTCTTGCCAATCTTGCTTCACTTCCAAACACCTGGTAAAAGGCAACGAAATGTAATAATTTAATCCCCAAATTTCTAGCCCTAGTTAATACTCAATTTAAATACACTAAGCTAAGTTTAAATGTAAACTTCAATTAAGTTGAATCATAGTGTTAAGAAAGGAACAAATGGAACAAAAGAACATTTAGTATGAAACTAACATGATATCCGTGCAAAAAAATCGAACCCAGATACAATCTTCATATACTTACCAAGAACAACTAAAATTAAAAAAATCAATAACATATGAAGACATGACCTCTTTGCTGCGAGCAAGGTGGTTGCCATGACGGAATTGGTCTTCACTGATTCGATTCAAAAAAGGCGGACCGACTTTAGACCAGGACGTCTCGCTGGTGAACCGAACAACAGAGAGGAAGGGATCCTTGTCAGACGCAGGAACGACCGGTGGCGGTTGCAGTTTGTAACGACGACTTTGCTTGATCTCTTCTCGGCAACGCGTATAACAATCGAGCAAGGGAAGAAAACCCCTAGATGCTTACTGGTATGGTTAACGCAAGACTGTGGAAGGGATGAAAGTAGGTAGCATGAAGGATCGAAACTGCAAATATAACTAAGCGAAGTGATGGGGAAGCATATACCTCTGCGTAAGCCTGTGCAAGCTGCTCCATGAAGTCTTTAAGTAGACATATGCGATGACGAACTCGACACCGACAAAAAGGTAATTAGGGTTTTCAATTTCATAGTCTCGTATTTGTAACAAAACCCCCCAATAAGGACCTATCTCGTCGATCGCCGTTCCGGTGATGAACAAACACCATCGGTACGCAATCCTCTACCTGAAGATTATGAAATATTTGAATGATAATAATAGCAATAATTCGATTGGTTCTGATTTGTGTTGTAGAGAAAGGAAGATGGGAGATGTTGAGCGTTTGATGTAGAATGAGAGAGAACGTCTGCAAACCAAGTGGTAAATCAGTAAAAGAAAGAGACAACTGGTGGAGAAAAGGGACCAAAAATAATAGAACTAAAAGTTGAAGGGTGAAAGTCGGGCTCATGCATTGAGCACCGACCTTTCATTTTAAGATATAGATAATAGATAATTAATTCAAAGTTATGATGAACAGTATTTTAATTTTTTTTTCTCAATATTGTTTTTCTAAATTTTCACTATTCTATTGTTTTATTACATTAACTAATTTTAAACTTAGTTTTCTCATATAACTTTTAATGTATGATTAAAGTAACTGTTATCAAACAGAAAACCGTAAAAATAAATGTGAACTGGTACCGAGGTTGTTTGGTTTAATTCGATATGGTATGATAGTGACACGGTGTCAATTATCAAAAGTAAAACAATATAAATAAGGTACCTATACAAATGTTGTTCAATCGGTTTCGATTCGATTTGCTACTATAGTGGTACAATATCCATTTTCGAAAAAAATATCACAATGAACTAAAATAAACATAGAATGCAAATGAACCAAACCGATATCAACTAAACACCATCACTACCAGTATCGATATTCATTTTTATTGTTTTCAATTGATGTATTGTTTTCTCTTTCGATTACTATAGCGAGTGTCGGTACCATACCGAACCAAATTGATACTGACTAATCCCCGCCACAAAGCGCGGGGGAATCTTACTATATATATTAACAGAAACTAACGATGAATAGTGTTTTGAAATTTTATTATTATTATATTAATTAATTAAGTAATGAACATTTAATAATCTACCTATTATACTAAAAAAATACACTTAATGTCACATGTCCTTTTCTTAAACCATTTTTAATTGATGTGGCATCTCTCTTTGAGGAGATAATTGGTACATGGGCGGCAAATTAATTTCCCCTCTCTCCTCATTATCTTTCTTCTCCTTATTTCAAGACAGATCCGATTTTGAGAACACCAGACTTCAAATTTCGCCATCTTCTTCGACCAGATTCTCTTTCGTTGCTAATCATCCACCGCTACAATCCTTTCGATTTGAATCTGGATCTGATTAATCTCATTCTGGTAAGTTTTTGAAGTTCATGTTTCATTCATAGATCTGTAGTCCCATATTAGGGCTTAAAACTAAACCTTGCTGTTTGAATCCGGTTTTGATTTATCGCGTTTATTTACATGTTGAATTTCATGGTCTAAAATGAACTGTAACCCTAATCCGGATTTGGTTTATTTGATTTGAATCCGGATTTGGTTGATTTGATTTGAAACCGGACTTCAAGGGTCTGTGATTTACCTTTGGTTGTTTAATAACACTCTTTCCCTTTTTCGTTTTCTTATCTACTTATCTCCGGTTATTTTATTTGTCTCTGGCTTTGTTAACAGGATTAGGGACGTTGACGTTTTAGCTTCCGGTAGGTAACACTTTTTCCTTCTTTTATTTTTTTTATTAGTCGCTGCTTTAATATGTTATGGGGATCTATGAAGAAGGTTTCTGGCTGAGATAAGTAACAAATTTGTTGATTGAACTACGTTATGTGACTGAGATAAGTAATTAGGTTGTTGGATTGGCAGAGGTTTTGTGTGCATGATTTTGAATGGACGGTTTTCTTGCCATCTGCTCATTGTTTCATGTTTTATTGTCAAAGGTTTTGTTTGATTGGTAGATCTGTCTGTATAATAGTTAAGTATAACACTTTGGTATGCAAATACACATAAAGAAAGATGTGGTAGATTTATGTAAACAAAGATTGGTTGTTGCTTATCATGCAACCCGAGAACTGAACTGATCGCTAAATATTATAATTTGAAAGTTATTTTACAAGAGTATATCGGCTAAATATGCATCATCGTAACACTCATTGAAGCCGGGTTACATAGACATGATTTTTGATGTATGATGTTGGACAGATATGGCATTATTCACAGGGATGAGAATGTTTATGGTGTAAAGATGCCCGAACTTTGAGACCGAGTATGTGCAATCCTCAAGTTTAGCCAACAGGTATGATTACAAGTTACAATTATACACAACTAGAACTCTCCTATCTGTTTTGTATATGTGTGGATAACTATTTCATGTGTTCTTAGGGTTCAGGAATTTTCTATCTTCGAGAATTTATGGGTCATCATTATTGAAGATATGATATATCTGATACAAATGTCAAAGAGCTTGCAGAACTTATTAAATTAACGAATACCAAAGAACTGGAATTGCATTTTCTTGATCTTGAACAGGATCCACTAAAGGTTAAAACTTGAATATCATCCCATCAATTAACATATCTCTGTAGTCATATTTGTTTGCCTTTTTTTTTGATATAATCCTTTTTTTTTTAATTTTGCAGATAGGGTAATTGAGGTAAAAAAGAACTCCATAGGTGCACAATTTATACGGTTTAGATGATACATGTTCAAGTTAATAAGAATAAACGCTCTGTTGAATTAGCAACCAGTGAGAGAGTTTTGCTGGAAACATGGATGTGTCGGTGATGTTGTCGAGGAGTGTCATGAAATGCTTAGTGATAGCATTTTCTTATACTCCTCAGCAATGTCACCGACCCCTCATAAAAATTCCATCAAAAATCTCTCACTGGTTGCTTCTTCAACAGAGGGTTTCTTTTTGTTACCTGAACCTGTATCATCTAAACTTGGTTCGATGTTGCATACCATGGATGGCGAGTGCGCTGTTTTCTTCTTGCAACCTGTTTTGCAGCCATGAGAACCACAATACCTATTCTGAGCCCTGTGTTAATTTGTCATAAGTTTTTTTTAATAATGATGTTGGCGTCCCGAGTTTGATTTTCCGGCTGTGATGACTTTGGTAAAAAAAAACTTGGTTCGATGTTGCATAGCATGGATGGCGAGTGCGCTGTGTTCTTCTTGCAACCTGTTATGCAACCATGAGAACCACAATACCTATTCTGAGCCCTTTGTTATTTGGTCATAAGGTATTTTTAATAATGATGTTGGCAACAACACCCTACCTACGGGCATTTTCGGTATATGGAACTGTAACTTATATTTGATCATTCCGTCCCGAGTTCGGTTTGCGGATGTGATGACTTTTGTAAAAAAAAACTGTGTTCGAGGTTGGATAGCAAGGGAAGGCTATTGCCCTGTTTGCTACCATTAAGGTATTATGCAGCCATTAGAATTCATTTTTATTTGTATTTAGGGATCCGACGCTAATTATTATATTAATATTTTCAGTTTAAATATTTATTTGGCCTAATTATTTTACCAATTTTTCATTTGCAGTGCATTTGTGATTGATTTGAATTCTATATTCAGTTGTTACGTCCCGAGTTTTATTTCCGACTGTGATGACTTTGGTAAAAAAAAACAACTTGGTTAAATGTTGCATAGCATGGATGGCGAGTGCGCTGTTTTCTTCTTGCAACCTGTTATGCAACTATGATAACCACAATACCTATTCTGATCCCTGTGTTAATTGGCCATAAGGTATTTTTAATAATGATGTTGGCGTCCCGAGTTTGATTTCCCGCTGTGATGATTTTTGTTAAAAAAAAATTGGTTCGATGTTGCATACCATGGATGGCGAGTGCGCTGTTTTCTTCTTGCAACCTGTTATGTAGCCATGAGAACCACAATACGTATTCTGAGCCCTGTGTTAATTTGTCATAAGGTATTCATAATAATGATGTTGGCGTCCCGAGTTTGATTTTCCGGCTGTGATGACTTTGGTAAAAAAAAACTTGGTTCGATGTTGCATAGCATGGATGGCGAGCGCTCTGTTTTCTTCTTGCAACCTGTTATGCAGCAGTGAGAACCACAATACCTATTTTGAGCCCTGTGTTATGTGGTCATAAGGTAATTTTAATAATCATGTTGGCAAAGACACCCTACCTACAGGCATTTTCGGTATATGGAACTGTAACTTATATTTGATCGTTCCGTCCCGAGTTCGGTTTTCGGATGTGATGAATTTTGTAAAAAAAACTGTGTTCGAGGTTGGATACCAAGGAAGGCTATTGCCCTGTTTGCTACCATTAAGGTATTACGCAGCCATTAGAATTCATTTTTATTTGTATTTAGGGATCCGACGCTAATTATTATGTTAATATTTTCAGGTTAAATATTTATTTGGCCTAATTATTTTACCAATTTTTCATTTGCAGTGCATTTGTGATTGATTTGAACTGGCATTTTTTCCTTTTTGGTTCTTCTCGATCCTCTTCAATCGTGATTGATGTTATGGAAATTATCAATCATATAAAAATAGATGTAACTGAATTTTCTATTTTAATAAAGAATTCATTCCAAAGGTGTATTATAATAACAAATTTCTTTTCCTAAATTAACTTCCCAACTCCTATTATAAATAACACATTTGACATATTACATTTTCATTCACATCTTACTCACAAACTTTCTCTCATAAGAATGTATCTTTATCATTTTTGTTTCATTTTAATTCAGCAGATTTTTATATTGTCGATTAACATATTGCGTTGATGATTACACCATAATGTTTTATTTATTATTCATTTGCAGAAATGGAACAGCCTGCTATTACACTTCTCAACAATGTTGATCTTAATGTTGATGATTACACTATCAGAGTCCGCGTTGTCCGATTATGGACAAGACCTGCCTTCAACAATCCTCGAAAGATTTACTGCTACGACATGATTTTCATGGACCAAGAGGTTTGTTTATATACATTTATATAACTTATATATATTTATATACATATATATTATTTTAACTTAACACATTATTATAACCCGTGCTGTTGCAGGGCACCAAAATGCAGGCATTTGTACTCCAAAGAAACGCTACCGTTTATGAGCACCTTTTGAAAGAAAATCAGTGTTTAACTATACGTAACCCATCCATGGGTGAGAATCGCCAGAAAGTTAAATACGTTCATAGTACGTTGAAGATCAATCTAAATGAGAACACTGTTGTTGAGGCTTACACCGAGCCTGTTGGTTCTGAGTGGGGATTTGATTTTACTCCATTTGATTCTATTCTGGAGGACCCAGATGAGGACTTCAAGTCTTTCAAAAGTCCAATTGGTAATTTATTTAAAAATCTAATCTGATATGAAAAAAGTTTGGAATTTCGATATATATCTTATTTAGTTTCTACTATTTTTATTTTTAGATGTAATTGGGTTTGTGGTGAAGAGCATTCCGGCTGAGGGTAAGAGTGATAATAACAACGGCAAAGAGGAAAACAAAGTTACCTTTATTCTTGAAGACTTGCAGTACGAATACATTTACATATATTTATATCTGTTTTAGTAATTTTACTTTTTGACTTTATATGCAAATAACAAGTTAACTATTAAATTTTTTATATAGGCACCATCAGATTTTTGTTACACTATGGGATGGTTATGCTGATCAAATTCGAGCATTTGAGAGCAACCATCCAGCGGAAAAGAATGTTATGGTCGTTATTCAGTTTGGGAAGTACAGGTTTTGGGGAGGTATATTCTATCTGATCAATGTCAATTATCTTTTAGCAATGTATTTACATGTATTTAATCTATCCATTTAGTTAAATGTTTTTTTAATACACAGGACATGTGAATGTATCCAATTTGTATACTGTAACTCGAGTGTTCATCAACAGTGACATTCCCGAGATTGTCGATTTTAAGAAAAGGTTTGTATTCGTAATACAGTTTTCTATATTATAGTTAACATACAAATTACTGTCACTAACTTTGTTATGTGTTTTTAGTTTTGTTGCTCAGATTTCTGCTTCAACGTCTTCCGGTTATTCTGGGTTGACTTCTTCTGTTATAAAGTCACCTGTTGACGAATATCTTAAAGATTTCACCTTCAGTACAATTGGAGCTTTAAGCGGAATCGCAGAGGTAAGTTGTACACTTTGTAGCTATTTTATAGTATAGTTATATCGTAATAATTGGTTAAAAGTATGTTTAAATATTCTTTGGTGTGCACAGAAAAAGGCTGTTATTATCCTTGGTACAATCAAGAGCTTCGCATCAGAAAGCACATGGTTTCACAATGCCTGTAAATCTTGCACCAAAAAGGTTTTTACAACAACTATTTGCAAGGAGAAGCAAGATGGAAGCGAAGGTTTTGATGAAGTAACAGTGTTGGAATGCCAGACTGATCGTTGTAATCAAAAGACCGTCACCTCTGTTCCCAGGTAAATTTACCACTTTATTCTTTTTTTTTGTCCTCATACTATACTTTGATTGTTAACTAAAACGTTAACAAATATTTACAGGATCAAAGTTCCGATACGTGTTCAGGATTGTACCGGGATTGTCACCTTGACGTTGTTTGAACGTGAAGTTGTCAAACTGCTCAGTGTCTCTGCAAATCAGCTTTTAGAAAACAACATAGAGGTAAATGTACTCGTGGATTATACATTTCGTATTTCGTTTCTTATTTTGTTAAAAAAAACTATCAATGTTGTTCAAGATCAAGTTTTTACATTTGTCAAACAGTTGGCTAGCGAAGGAAACTTTCCTAAAGAGTTTAATGCTTTGCTAAATCGCAAGTTTGCTTTCAAGATAGCTGATGTGAGGTAAAATACACATATTTGTCCCGTGTAAATTGTATAATTTTTATATAGCTTTTATGTGTTTTATTTAGTTTTTGGTATTATATTACATTATTTAGTGTTTTGGCAGGTTCTGGTGCAAATGGAGCGAAAACGAGTAATATAGAAATAACCAGCCAGTTGGGCAGAGTGGTGTGCCAGGGACCGAAGTAAAATTGCCGTTGAGTGGGTCGAGCCCGCTATCTCTATGCTAGGCAATATGAATTATATAGTTCATATATATATTCGTGTCACATATGAAGCCCATGAAAAAGAAAGCTGCCATCATTCACTCTTTGTTGGAATTAATCCGTTAGCATATCTTGAGCCCATGCCCATATGTTGATATTAATGATTTGCTAAGTGGCCAGTAGGGAAAAAAAACACCACTAATTCGGAAAAAAGTAGATATGTCCAACATAATCATGAATATAGAATATTGGGCTGATAAGATCATAACCGAAATCTATGATTGAGGTAGGGATTTTTTGTGGGCCAGCAAATAATTAAATGTTCAACAATTTACGTACATCATGTAATGGAGTATTGGGCCAATTGAAAAATAAGAGGAACTTGTGGTGATTTTTGGGGGACGCAATATATATTCGAGAAGATCAGAAGACGCAAGGAGAGGGCGGATACGACTGTTCAGAGCCGCAAATCAGAAGCACGAGCAGAAACATTCAGGGACGAAATTTCGAATATTTTTTTTGGCAAGGTTCAAGGCTAGAGAATCATTGGGATTGAAAGAGGGAAGCTTGGAAGTCAAAGAATTTACGGGTTCTTTTATTTTCTAGTTTCTTTTATTCTTTGTCATGAATTCTTGTTTGAACTTAGTTGACTTGTTTTCGTTATTTGACATGCTTGTCTAATTTCATAAACCACCTAGACTTGATGAATGGATTAATATAAAGTTTTTACCGGTTTTGTTATTTGCATGATTATTATGGGTGATTGTGTTTAGTAAGCGGTTTGATTTAATGGTTTGATGTGTATGCGTACTTTGAATTGGTTTATTGTTATTATTTGCTTCGTATGATTCTTAGTGACGGTCTATATCACAACATAGAGTCATATTAGGGTTTAGGGTTTCGGTGAGTGTCTATATCACGTTAGAAAACCTTCACTCTTTAGGGAGAATCGGCCGATAACCTCTAGAAGTAACTGATAATAATTTGCTAAGTCTTAGTGTTCTACTAGTCCTAATACCTGGGAAGTGAGGGGCTATTGGTAGGTCTTACCCGGCGAATTGCTTTAGATAGGCCTTGGGAAAGGTTATGTCTTGGTTTACCTGTCGGTCTTATTAGTCTATCAAGTCAAATTAATTACTTCAAACTACCCTAGATCTAGGATTGGGAAAGAATAGGTCAGCATTAGGGTACTTACACAATAATTAGACAACTGGGAAGGCGTCTAATAACCGGTAGAATTAACGGCCTAGGTAGCTCCATAGGTTTCTCCTTGAGAAGGGTCGAGGGGCCTCGTTGGTTCTTAATAGGTTTAGTATTTTAAGATCTCGGTTCCATAACGCGTGCATTTAACTTAATCGGTAATCTCTTAAAAACAATCTAGGATTCTTGTCTAGGTGGTCTCGTTCTCATATAAGAAAAGTCCGCAGTCTTCATTCGTCTTTAGTCTAGTTTTAGTCTAATTAGTTAGTTAAATAGATTTCCTTAGATTTTTCGTAACCCCCCCCCCCCAACCAATTAAACAGTTAGAGTCTGTGTCAGTCTAGGTCTAGATAGAGTTTAATTAGCGTAATTAGAGAGTCTCGTGGGTTCGATACTCGGACTTACTTAAGCTATACTGCATTGACCGGTACACTTGTCGGTGGTGTGGTCTAGGTTTTAGAGAGTCTGTTTTTATAAATTTAAAACTTAGAGTGTCTAATTTAGGGTTAGAATTAGTTAGTTTAATTAGACCACTTTTAGCACATCAAGTTTTTGGCGCCGTTGCCGGGGACTCTTGGCGATTGCCTTTATTAGCTTTGATTAGACCTAACTGAAAAACCCGTGCTACTTGTATAGTTGTGTAATTTTTTTAGTTAATTTTTTTTCTCTCTACCTTGTTCTGCTCTTTCTACTCTCTTAATGGCAGGTAATCCTATTGACCTGGATTCTTCTGATGCTGAGACTTATCCCACCGAAACAAAATGGGATTTGTCAGATGAAGAGGATGAGGAAAGTGAAGATGACTTGTTTTGGGAGAGAGAATTTGTGGATGAGTTAGAGGATTTGCAGGAAGATGAAGAAGTAGGTACATTTGATCCAGAGGGGGACCTTGCATATTTAGAAGCTTTACTTGCAGGAAACCCAATGACGGACATCCAACAAGAAGAAGTGGTGGTGGTAGAAGAGGAAGAACACCACAGCTGGCCCGTGGTACTAATAACGAATGCGAGTAAAAGTTCAAAACCACGAGAGAAGGCTATGAGAAGAATACTTGGGATCGTGTTTCAGCGGCTTCTGGCCGGTAAGTTCAAATTTAGGTGTTCTAGCCCATTAAAAATTTTAAAATCATTTTGTAATTCCACCACAAATTTTTTAAATATTTTTGAGGACCGGGTGGAATTAAATGGGTTAGACCGGGTTCAGGTCAAGGAAAAGCCTCCTGATTAAATTCAAGTGTGGGGAGGTTTTGTAGAGTTTGTATTTTAAGTCGTAGTTTTTGTATATCGAGTCTTAGTTAGTAGTTTTTTGAGTCAGTTTTTGTGTCGAGTCGGTATTGCTTTGGTTTTTGTTTGTTTTTGTTTATGCAGGTTTGAATCGTACTACCCGTACTCAATCTCCATTCGGGTGATTTTGGAGCTGCTTACCAGATATCAGACATTTACTAAGCATACCAGTTAGAGTCAAAGCCGATCGCGACCGAAATGCTATACGATCGAGCTGGATTGGACGAGAGATTTGAAGCATACGCGTTGTTATTAACCAGCTAAGTCCTTCCCATTTACACCCTTAGTCTTTTATTTCTTATTTATTTATTTTTAGGTAGTTTGTTGAGTCGTATTTTCGTTCTTGCATTAGGGACAATGCAATCTCTAAGTGTGGGGATGGGATACTTGTAAATAATCGAGTCTTAAATATTAAAAAAAAAAAACAGAAAATGTCTTTCGAATAAAAAAGAAGTTTGCAATTAAAGCGGAAAATGATAGAAAAGAGGAATTTTTGCTCGGGTTCGAATAATAATAATATGAGATTATAATAAATCGAGCTTGCGTCTAGTTTGGGATATGTGGATAGGCCCGGGTTTGGTTTTAAGTCCCTTTGAGCTAATATACCTTAATTGTCGGTCTGCTAGTGGGTTCTCGCCTAGGAAATATGGGAAACTAAAACTGCCAATAAGAGTATAAGGGGCACCGTTATAAGTTAAAACTGTTAGAGTTTGTAATCATGAAAAAAAAGAATAAAAAGTGAGCTAGAAACTAAATGAAAGTAACACAGGTCTATGTAATCCGAGTTGGGGATAGCGACTCTACAGCCGGAATGCCTCTGGGATGTGTGAAATCGACTTGCCGAATAAAAGTACCGAAACCTAAGTAATCTGTGCTTGGGGATCGCGACTCTACAGCCGGAATACCTCTTGGTTAGGGAAAGCATCGTCTAGACTCACGAAAGAAAGAAAAAAAAAAGCAAAGCAAAAATAGAAAAAAAAAAGAAAAAAAAAAGAAAAAAAAGTTGATTGTAAACTCTCTTGGTTTTGATATAAGACGGTTAGGAATTGGTCCAGTGATCGTTCTTTTAGTCCTATAAGCTTGAGGCGGGAGTAGGTGGACCGTAAATTCTGGTGTGAGCCCCTAGGTAGATTGACCGCACTTAAATTAAAATCACATGATAAGGGCTTAGGATTGGGCTTGGGTTTAAAGTGGACAAGTATATTTGCAATCGCGGCTAACGCAAGTCTTGGTTTTAATTAATTATACCTATACTTTTGACCCGAGTGATTATTTGTTTCTGATTCCGTTGCATAATTCTTTTTCGAGGACGAAAAAAGAGTAAGTGTGGGGATATTTGATGTGAGGTAAAATACACATATTTGTCCCGTGTAAATTGTATAATTTTTATATAGCTTTTATGTGTTTTATTTAGTTTTTGGTATTATATTACATTATTTAGTGTTTTGGCAGGTCCTGGTGCAAATGGAGCGAAAACGAGTAATATGGAAATAACCAGCCAGTTGGGCAGAGTGGTGTGCCAGGGACCGAAGTAAAATTGCCGTTGAGTGGGTCGAGCCCGCTATCTCTATGCTAGGCAATATGAATTATATAGTTCATATATATATTCGTGTCACATATGAAGCCCATGAAAAAGAAAGCTGCCATCATTCACTCTTTGTTGGAATTAATCCGTTAGCATATCTTGAGCCCATGCCCATATGTTGATATTAATGATTTGCTAAGTGGCCAGTAGGGAAAAAAAACACCACTAATTCGGAAAAAAGTAGATATGTCCAACATAATCATGAATATAGAATATTGGGCTGATAAGATCATAACCGAAATCTATGATTGAGGTAGGGATTTTTTGTGGGCCAGCAAATAATTAAATGTTCAACAATTTACGTACATCATGTAATGGAGTATTGGGCCAATTGAAAAATAAGAGGAACTTGTGGTGATTTTTGGGGGACGCAATATATATTCGAGAAGATCAGAAGACGCAAGGAGAGGGCGGATACGACTGTTCAGAGCCGCAAATCAGAAGCACGAGCAGAAACATTCAGGGACGAAATTTCGAATATTTTTTTTGGCAAGGTTCAAGGCTAGAGAATCATTGGGATTGAAAGAGGGAAGCTTGGAAGTCAAAGAATTTACGGGTTCTTTTATTTTCTAGTTTCTTTTATTCTTTGTCATGAATTCTTGTTTGAACTTAGTTGACTTGTTTTCGTTATTTGACATGCTTGGCTAATTTCATAAACCACCTAGACTTGATGAATGGATTAATATAAAGTTTTTACCGGTTTTGTTATTTGCATGATTATTATGGGTGATTGTGTTTAGTAAGCGGTTTGATTTAATGGTTTGATGTGTATGCGTACTTTGAATTGGTTTATTGTTATTATTTGCTTCGTATGATTCTTAGTGACGGTCTATATCACAACATAGAGTCATATTAGGGTTTAGGGTTTCGGTGAGTGTCTATATCACGTTAGAAAACCTTCACTCTTTAGGGAGAATCGGCCGATAACTGTTACACCCCAATTTTCCACGTGTCACCGGTGGGCCCGGTGGGGGAGTATCGTGACGTGGTTGGCAACATCATGGTCAAACAACACAATATAATAATGCAGAGCGGAAGCAAAAGATAAATATATTACATTCCGAATATAAGTAATGTCAAAGTATTACAACGGAAGGTAAAGGATCCACAGGCGGATCAAATAAAAGATACTAAAACTGTTCAACAGACTTTAGGCATCTAGAACTTGCAAGATTCCCTAATGACACCCTGAGCTCCCAGCCAATTATGCGTAGTACCTGTCACTTAACCTTTTGGAAAATACGTCAGTTTACACTGGTAAATACAATTAACTGACTCTTTTTGGAAAAAGAGTTTGAAAAGTGATTCGAGTGCAAACGGCACAAAATATCTTGACACATTGATTAAAATGCACAGAGGCAAAATTAATCTTTTATACTTGGGACAATTTTGTTAATAAAAATCTTGTATCCGATTTACATGGTTGTCCAACATTTAGGGCCGGTGATTATACAATACAAGCCGGACAAGATTAATCGACACACCACAAATATAATCTCACAAGAAGATACCCTTACGAGTGAGTATACGTTATACATATGCAACAGGAGGTGTTTTGCCTACACCTTGTGCTTACGTCGTGGCCATTCACTTTTTAAAATGAGCCAAGGATATCCAGGACACGGTCATTAACCCCCAATGTTATTTGTTATCAATCAACACAGATTAAAACGGGATTATGCAATTTAATCATCTCCGATTAAAAGGTTTCTACACCCGACCAAGCGGTATTTTTATAATACCGTATCCCAAGCCCGTATAAGGGAAAATAAGTTAAAAGTATTTACCTGAGCTAGCAATGCAATTTACACTCAGCCGTATATCTTAATCAGCAAGCACAAGTACTTCTACTGGGGCTATTAATCTGGAACGAAGGTTTTATTAACCTATTAAATTCCTAACGGGTCTTATTTAAGTCGTAACTTAGACCGGTTAGTTTTAAGGGAAGGTTTACGGTTCAAAACGCATGATTAAGCGAAGACCGGAATAGGATGTGATTTAGACCCGACAAGTCTAGAGACTTGTATAATATGGGTAAACTAAACACATTCTGGATTTTGAGATAAAACCGATAAGGTTTGACCCGTTTCGGCTAATTTATGTAAACTTGTTACATAAACCGAACCGACGCGTAATAAGCATAACGGGTATCCGTAAGAGCCATATACAGGTTTTCTAAGTTAATATGCTTCAAATATGTTGTGACATCAGTAGGATGTCTTTCATTATGCCCCGAACTAATTTAAACACAAACTATGCCCCGTAGGGGTATTTTGGTAATTTCACATAAGCCGAAAAGCTCAAAACTGAAGTCTGAGTTTATCAACCTTTGCTTACTGTTAAAATATTATAATTTGCCTCGTATATCAGTAGGTATCAACCCGGGTATGTCCAATATGATTTTAAAACATACTACACGCTAAAAACGCTAAATAAGGCGATTGAAGGCCATTTCCGGGTTTGATACTTAAATATGATATTTTTATATTTCCAGAAGGCTTAAAATAATTTATTTATCATATGTGATCAGTAGCAAAAGGTTTGGAGTCGTTTAGATATGTAAAACTCATTTTATGGCCCGTAAGGGCAAAACCGACAATTACCGGATTAAGCCTACGACTACTAGTTATGCTCAGCCTAAAATTAATTAAAAATATTTAAAAATCCCAAAATAATATATTATATCCGTGGGTATTAAGTTTGATACCAAAAGGTAGGCTTAACTAGGCTATACGCTAATTACGCCGTTTTATTAACATAAAGCTTAAATTTTGCGATATTGAGCATAACTCTAAATCTATAAGTCAAACTGATGTCAAACTTTGCATACAAGTTTACATATCAGTAATTAAGGTTTCTACTCTTTTACATTTCCAAAAATCACGTTTTAAGGTAATAAGGGCATAATGGTCAACATATGAGCTATTAACGGAAACGCGTAAACGGATGGGTCAATCAATGAACCAACCACAGAGGGTTATGCTAACATGTAGCCTGGTCCTAAGGAAGCTCTAAGGCATTTCCAAATCATACTAAAGCGGGTCAGAACTGAAAGTCAAAGTGAAAGTCAAACTATGTGACTTTCGGTTCCGAACCGGGTCTAAACAGGAAATAGTCGGGTTGAACATGTTTGGACATGTTCTTACACTTATTACTAAGTTATAGCAATGATCAAACAAGTTATATATGTTCTAGATAGCTAATTATGCATAAATGACATTTTAAGCATTATGTTGACTTTTTAATCCTATGTTTGACCCGACATTTGACCTGATTAGGGTGGTGATCAGGGGAAACCCCTTTTGGGGTATTATTACCCTCATAAATACCAACCTATAACTACTTTTGATTCGACTGATCACTGGACCGATAGTGATTAATCGTTAAGTCAACCTTTAATTACGACGGTTGACTTATAAGCTAAACTAAGCTAAAACTTTAACTAAGGAAAGGTTAGAAAACTTACTGAAGTCCTAAGCTTGATTAGGAAGGTCTTGTGCCTGCTTTGAAGTTCCAGAAAGGCTCCTCAATTGCACAAGTGAAGTGTGAAGAATGTTTTTCAACTTATGGGCTTTATATAGTGTTTAGATCACCACAATTCATTGACAACTAAGTCTATGATCAACCACAACCATCCAACACTTGTTACTAGTGCCTAGGGAAGTCTAAGGGTCGTCCACTTGTGAGAAAAACCGGCCAAATGGGTCAAAATTGCATAAAACAGGAAACAGCCCGTTTTCTGGTTCTGGGCATTGCTTAGCGCACCGTTACATGTTTTTGGTAGCGGTGCGCTAGGCCTCTTCAGCAGCTATTCTTCCATTTTTCAGTTTGCATCCCTGGCTCTTGGTACTCCGAAAGGTCAACTAAGCTTATTTCTTGCATTTTGACCCCTTATTATTTATATACAAGGGCTTTATGACTTATACTTACTTTGCCAAGTCCCTGGACACTTCCGGTTAACCTGAAAAGTCATAACTTTCACCGTTGACGCTTTAACCCCTCGTACACGAATTTGATCATAACTTTCTCATACGATAACGAAACTTTATGAAATTTTAATTGTGCATTCTAGTGAGCATAATTAACCGTTACAAAGCTTTGGGTTTGCTAAAAGGTCACTCAAAGGTATAACTTAAACATGTTGACACATTTAACCCCTGAAGTTTGTAACTTCTCACTTTTAGCTTCGTATGATCTATGATTTATTCGTTTGAAGGTATGAGCATCATGTAGGGCTAAGGTGCAATACATTTGTTCACTGTTGACATTTAGAACTCGTATATTTACATACTTTCCATGATTGTCAACTTTAGTCCCTCTAAAGTATACTTTCTCACGTTCAAGATTATGACACGTGTCAACACATTATAAGACGTGAATTTTCGAGGTGTTACAATAACCTCTAGAAGTAACTGATAATAATTTGCTAAGTCTTAGTGTTCTACTAGTCCTAATACCTGGGAAGTGAGGGGCTATTGGTAGGTCTTGAGGTGGTTATTCCAACCACTTTTTAACAAATCTTAAGGAGTAGCTAATCCTTACAGCTAGTCGAACAATTCGACGATCCTGGGTAGTTGATGGCGATTTTTAATCGTTGTCTAAATAGGGTTGCGGTAATGAGTGCATAAGCAAAATGAACCGTCTTTCTTATCTAACAACTATCATACTCTGAAAGTATCGAGTTAGGCTATATGAATCTCCTATTTTAAAATTTACTTAATCAGGTTTTCGGTTATTCCATAATTAATATGGAGTTCTTACAACATTCTAACCCCAAAGCGGGATGTTAATCATAACTCTACTTGCCTCTAGGGAGGTAAACAGGGTACACTTAGGAGAAGATAATCAAAGTACAAGGAGGTTACAGAGATTTCCATATCTCAGGCTCCAATTCACTCATCAACGCTTGTGTCTAATAAGTGACACATTCATGTTATGATTCCACATATTCCTTCACCGAGGAATGTTTATTTGGATAGTTCTATTCCGGATATCTCCTTTGAATACTACTAGTCGACATTAGTACAATATGACCATTGGGATATCT
The DNA here is from genome assembly GCA_030545235.1 of Helianthus tuberosus. Taxonomy (NCBI): domain Eukaryota; kingdom Viridiplantae; phylum Streptophyta; class Magnoliopsida; order Asterales; family Asteraceae; genus Helianthus; species Helianthus tuberosus. The sequence continues at coordinate 6,747,517 of CM060434.1, read as the reverse complement.
CAGTGTGTCCATGCATTTAACCTCCATGCTGATCAGACATGGAAATAATCTATGGGACACACTAGGATACGCCAATCCTCATATGACACTTTTATCAACATAGTTTGGCATTCGCAGGCGATAGAAAACAATGAGAAAATAATTAAAATAATATACGTTGTCGTACTCTATACAAAGAAAGAGTGCTCTTAGATTTTTCAGAAGGATTCCTTGCCGATCTATAAGAATTGGTTACTATGGTCTCCTTGGTAGTTATACCTTGTGGATGATAATAAAAATTTTGCTAAGTTTATGGTTCATGAAGATTTATTATTGCCTGTATTAAAAACAGGACACTTAGCAGAAATTATTATTGGTAATTGATAAGGAAGTTTATTGCACAAGTGCTTATATTTAATTAGAATGGAGATTTTCACAAACTAGGCACCTAGCTCAGTTGGCTAGGCGCGCGAAAGGGTGCGGCCGGCCTAGACCCGGGTTCGATTCCGGGGACGGTCACTTCCACCATTTTTTTTTATGTTTAATATTAATTAATCGTACGGACACGTGTAATTACGAGGGTTGTCTCATAAGGAGTCTTGATAATTAATTGCTTCTTATCACTCTCAATATGGACTTGATTTTTAAGGCAACCAATCGATTTTTATCACTATATTGAGTCCTTAAGTATGCAACCAATAGTTTGCTATAAGGATATTAGAAAACTGATTTCTAATAGATATTAATATCAATATAGGATTTGTTGGAGCATTTTCGACGTAACATCGTCACTTCTACCGGGCATTAAATGACCGGAGTCTTAATCAGGTGGAGACAACAGTTCTCAACCTTTATCATTCATAATATATTTATACGTGCCAGTATTAAACAAGTTTCTACATAAACTGCCTGATAACGAAAGGTACATCTTATACTATTATTATTCTGCCCCATCTCTTGGGCGTTCATCCTGACAACTCGTGCGTTTGTTATCTTGGCCTACTCGGGCTTCTTCTGTTTCCTAGGGCAGTTGGTCTTGATATGCCCCTTCTCGTTGCAACCATAACAGGTTGCATCTTTCAACTTCTCGCAATCCATGGTTTTATGTTCCCTGGATTTGCAAATTCCACACGATAGAGGCTGAGACTCAAATCTGCATTTCCCGTAGTGGCGCTTCTTGCAAACCTTGCATACAGGTTTCTGATTGGACTTTTGTTTATTCTTTTTCTTAGAACTCTGGGAGTTATCTACCTCCCTTTTCCTTTTTAGTTCATCCTTTGCATCAGAGGCATGAACGGGATCCTCCTTAAGAGTAAGGAAGTGTGGTCCTAGATAAAATTTGGACCGAGCAGCATGGGGCTCCTTGAACTTTTTCACAGCCTTCTTCACAGCTTTTCCAACAGCTGCGTCTATCATAGTTTGAAGAATATCTTTGGAAATTCTAAGGTTCACAATTTCAGCATCATTAGCATGCGTCGTGCCATCAATGGCGCGATCGACTGTTGTCTTATCCGAGTTTGCCATTACATTCTATTGGTTCCTAACACCAATAAAACAATTTCTTAGTTGAAAACCAACAACTACTATATTTTTATTCTGATGGCCTTAATATATACAAACCATGGTGTCAATAACCTATACAGGCTATTATAGCACTAACATTCTTAATGAACGTTATTAAAATATATTAATATTTCTTAGCCTAGGTCGCAAAAGACCATCAATGGCATTAAAGATTTGGACCTAGTCCTTCACTTTTCTAACAGAGGATCAAAACGTCACATCTGTCTTTATTATATTAAAGAATTTAGGTAGCTTGAAAGCTTGCCATAGGAATATCAGAAAAGAGTGATTCCTATTAGATATAAAATATCCATCTAAGGTTTGTTGGAGCATTTTTCTAAAGTATCATCGGCCAATTTATACCTCGTATTAAATGACCGAAGTCCTACTAAGACGGAGACAACAGTTCTCAACAGTGATCGTTCATTATTGAATCACATGTGTCAGCATCAAATGAAAACTGCTTGATAAGGAAAAGTACCTGCTATATAGTTATCCTTATGCACCATCTCCTGGCGTTCCTCCAGAAGACTCATGCGTTTGTTTTCCTGGTCTCTCCAGGCTTCTTTATAAGCTTTGGGCAGTTGGTCTTGATGTGCCCTTCTTCGTTACAATTGTAACATGTGGCGTTCTTTAACCCCTTGCAATCTAAGGTTTTGTGACCCTTGGTCTTGCAAATTCCACACAATTTAGCACGTGGGTCAATTGTACATTTTCCAAAATGTTGCTTTTTGCAGTTACTGCATTTGGGTCTGTTATCAGACTGACTCGAGTTCTTCCTAACCTCGGAATCCTTCCCGCGCTCCGAGCTTCCCTTCTTCTTCTTGTTAGTTTGATGAGAGTTTTCCTCCTCTCTTTCACTTCTTCTCTCGCCAGAAGCCTTAACAGACTTAATTCTGATTGCGTCTAAGGTGAGAGATAATGATAAGTCCACCGCGGACCTATACGTGGTTGGCCTAGATGCTTTAACATTCCCTTTTATCTCTGGTGCCAGGCCTCCAATGAAACGCGCTATGCGTTTAGGTTCAGGGGTGACTAAATAAGGAACTAGGCGGGACATAGTGTTGAAACTTGTCACATATGCCTGACAATCCAAATTCTCCATGACCAGAGTCAAGAAGTCTGATTCTATCTTTTCTACCTCATGCTGAGGGCAATAGTTTTCCTTGACTAATGCAACAAATTGCTCCCAAGATAAGTTGTAGAGTAGAACCTTTCCCGTGGCCTGGAGCAATGATCTCCACCATGCCAACGCTTCTCCTTTGAATGATTGTGAAACAAATTTCACAACATCTTGCTCCGCACAACCGCTGACGTCAACAACAGCGTCTATCTCATCGAGCCATGTCATGCAATCGATGGCTCCTTTTTCTCCTGTAAAGTCTCTGGGCTTGCAGGAGACAAAATATTTATATGAACAGGTCTTAACTGGTGCCTCTTGATGAAACACAACTTGTCTAGACAGAATACTCCTTTGATTTGACAAGTCATGAACATCGTCCTCCTTTGACTCTTGTGTTTTAAGAGGGGGCTTACAACTAGCCGCAGATAGAGTCTTAGAGTGGGTATCGTTTGACTCATCATACTGCCGATCAAGTGCTCGAGCAACAGCATAATCTATTATTGCCTGTAGTTCTGCTCCAGTTACATTAATTCTGGTAGTATCATTGCTCTCCTTCATGTGACTGTTAACTTCATCTAATCCAGCCATGTAGCTTGATTGCTACATAAATATTAACAATGATTTATTCAGAGATTAATATGGGATCATCATCTTTGACGATTTATCAACCATGGTAATATAAGCCATATTGGTTAACTTGTTAGTTATATTTAACTAGTATTTTCCATTATAATTTATCCTAGTTATAAAACATTAAGGATATTAAAGTGGCGCATAAGGCCTAGTCACAAGGACAGTTCTAAATTTTTATAAGCCATGATTTCAGAGAATCGAGGCATTAAGGTCTGAATCAAGTTCATTACTTTCTTTTGACAGGGAGTTGTAGACTTCAACTGTCTTTTGTCTTTTAGGACAATAGATATAGCCCGTGGGCATTTCCCTTCTGAGGGATGGTTATCATATGATCATCTTCCCAGATGTTATTAGTCGAGATCGTATGGATCCTACCGACTATTATGCTTGGACTTGATCCAACATTTTTGGACATGAGGTCAAAGACCACCACTGTCGTTGCCTTATCGGACAACAAGTTTAGCCCGTAGGCACTTCATCACTACTGGATGTTTATAATATGATCATCTTATAGGATGACATAAGCCATGATTTCTAAATCAATAGGCTAGATAAGGAAATTGGAAGAATCTAATATAAGGATGACTGTTGTGATTTTCTCGAGTCACATTTGTCAAGAGTGCTAACACGTTCTTAGGTGTTAACAAGGATTTGAATCTCTTGAGTAGGTTTCACCATTTTGGCCGCGTAGGCTAGGTTTCACCTTTAAGATTTTCTTTAAATTGCATATTGGCAGGAAAGTAAGGATATTTATTTTATTCAGGATTTTTATCATAAATCCTAATTTATAAGTTAATAATAGCACAAATGGCCTAGTCGCGTAGACAAGTTTAATTTATAAGCCAAGATTTCAGAGAATCAGGGCAATTTATGAATTAGTAATGGCACAAAAGGCCTAGTCACGTGGACAAGTTTAATTTATAAGCCATGATCGTCCGGGATCGAGGCATTTAGTAATAGCACAAAAGGCTTAGTCACGTGGACAAGTTTAATTTATAAGCCATGATCGTCTGGGATCGAGGCATTTAGTAATAGCACAAAAGGCTTAGTCACGTGGACAAGTTTAATTTATAAGCCATGATCGTCTGAGATCGAGGCATTTAGTAATAGCACAAAAGGCTTAGTCACGTGGACAAGTTTAATTTATAAGCCATGATCGTCTGGGATCGAGGCATTTAGGTGTGAATCAAAGTTCATTACCTTTTCTTGACAGGGAGCTGTAGGCTACCACCGCCTTTAGTCTCAGAGGACGTTAATTATAGCTCGTAGGCACTTCCCTTCTAAGGGATGTTATTTTCCATTCATTTCATATTTCATGTTTAGAATGAAAACTTAATTTAATCAATCCATTATATGAAAATAAAAGTACAGAGTTGCCCTAAGCGGGTCTTTGAAAGGAATAATGTGTCCTCGAAGGGACTGAAAGATAAATATGTCCTTATAAGGACTAATAAGGAAACGATCTTCTGTAAAAGGAGTTTCTTCTTCATTTTATTTCTGAATGCTTTCTCCTTGGATGCTCGTTTCATTCTAGTCGTGGTACGAAGCTCAGCATTTCGGGGCTCCGGGTGTGGAGAACTCCTATTACGGCTTCTTCGCTTGGCGACGTATCCGATAAAATTTGGAAGTAAAAATTTTCCAGATTAGGATTGAAAGTATTCCTATGTTAAGTCTAGACTCAGAAGATTTAGGAATGTGCAATTGTGTCATTGAGATTAAACACAAAAAGCTAGTGTTTAATTCACTCAATGTTGGCTCTGATACCAACCTGTCACACCCCAATTTTCCACGTGTCACCGGTGGGCCCGGTGGGGGAGTATCGTGACGTGGTTGGCAACATCATGGTCAAACAACACAATATAATAATGCACAGCGGAAGCAAAAGATAAATATATTACATTCCGAATATAAGTAATGTCAAAGTATTACAACGGAAGGTAAAGGATCCACAGGCGGATCAAATAAAAGATACTAAAACTGTTCAACAGACTTTAGGCATCTAGAACTTGCAAGATTCCCTAATGACACCCTGAGCTCCCAGCCAATTATGCGTAGTACCTGTCACTTAACCTTTTGGAAAATACGTCAGTTTACACTGGTAGATACAATTAACTGACTCATTTTGGAAAAAGAGTTTGAAAAGTGATTCGAGTGCAAACGGCACAAAATATCTTGACACATTGATTAAAATGCACAGAGGTAAAATTAATCTTTTATACTTGGGACAATTTTGTTAATAAAAATCTTGTATCCGATTTACATGGTTGTCCAACATTTAGGGCCGGTGATTATACAATACAAGCCGGACAAGATTAATCGACACACCACAAATATAATCTCACAAGAAGATACCCTTACGAGTGAGTATACGTTATACATATGCAACAGGAGGTGTTTTGCCTACACCTTGTGCTTACGTCGTGGCCATTCACTTTTTAAAATGAGCCAAGGATATCCAGGACACGGTCATTAACCCCCAATGTTATTTGTTATCAATCAACACAGATTAAAACGGGATTATGCAATTTAATCATCTCCGATTAAAAGGTTTCTACACCCGACCAAGCGGTATTTTTATAATACCGTATCCCAAGCCCGTATAAGGGAAAATAAGTTAAAAGTATTTACCTGAGCTAGCAATGCAATTTACACTCAGCCGTATATCTTAATCAGCAAGCACAAGTACTTCTACTGGGGCTATTAATCTGGAACGAAGGTTTTATTAACCTATTAAATTCCTAACGGGTCTTATTTAAGTCGTAACTTAGACCGGTTAGTTTTAAGGGAAGGTTTACGGTTCAAAACGCATGATTAAGCGAAGACCGGAATAGGATGTGATTTAGACCCGACAAGTCTGGAGACTTGTATAATATGGGTAAACTAAACACATTCTGGATTTTGAGATAAAACCGATAAGGTTTGACCCGTTTCGGCTAATTTATGTAAACTTGTTACATAAACCGAACCGACGCGTAATAAGCATAACGGGTATCCGTAAGAGCCATATACAGGTTTCCTAAGTTAATATGCTTCAAATATGTTGTGACATCAGTAGGATGTCTTTCATTATGCCCCGAACTAATTTAAACACAAACTATGCCCCGTAGGGGTATTTTGGTAATTTCACATAAGCCGAAAAGCTCAAAACTGAAGTCTGAGTTTATCAGCCTTTGCTTACTGTTAAAATATTATAATTTGCCTCGTATATCAGTAGGTATCAACCCGGGTATGTCCAATATGATTTTAAAACATACTACACGCTAAAAACGCTAAATAAGGCGATTGAAGGCCATTTCCGGGTTTGATACTTAAATATGATATTTTTATATTTCCAAAAGGCTTAAAATAATTTATTTATCATATGTGATCAGTATCAAAAGGTTTGGAGTCGTTTAGATATGTAAAACTCATTTTATGGCCCGTAAGGGCAAAACCGACAATTACCGGATTAAGCCTACGACTACTAGTTATGCTCAGCCTAAAATTAATTAAAAATCTTTAAAAATCCCAAAATAATATATTATATCCGTGGGTATTAAGTTTGATACCAAAAGGTAGGCTTAACTAGGCTATACGCTAATTACGCCGTTTTATTAACATAAAGCTTAAATTTTGCGATATTGAGCATAACTCTAAATCTATAAGTCAAACTGATGTCAAACTTTGCATACAAGTTTACATATCAGTAATTAAGGTTTCTACTCTTTTACATTTCCAAAAATCACGTTTTAAGGTAATAAGGGCATAATGGTCAACATATGAGCTATTAACGGAAACGCGTAAACGGATGGGTCAATCAATGAACCAACCACAGAGGGTTATGCTAACATGTAGCCTGGTCCTAAGGAAGCTCTAAGGCATTTCCAAATCATACTAAAGCGGGTCATAACTGAAAGTCAAAGTGAAAGTCAAACTATGTGACTTTCGGTTCCGAACCGGGTCTAAACAGGAAATAGTCGGGTTGAACATGTTTGGACATGTTCTTACACTTATTACTAAGTTATAGCAATGATCAAACAGGTTATATATGTTCTAGATAGCTAATTATGCATAAATGACATTTTAAGCATTATGTTGACTTTTTAATCCTATGTTTGACCCGACATTTGACCTGATTAGGGTGGTGATCAGGGGAAACCCCTTTTGGGGTATTATTACCCTCATAAATACCAACCTATAACTACTTTTGATTCGAATGATCACTGGACCGATAGTGATTAATCGTTAAGTCAACCTTTAATTACGACGGTTGACTTATAAGCTAAACTAAGCTAAAACTTTAACTAAGGAAAGGTTAGAAAACTTACTGAAGTCCTAAGCTTGATTAGGAAGGTCTTGTGCCTGCTTTGAAGTTCCAGAAAGGCTCCTCAATTGCACAAGTGAAGTGTGAAGAATGTTTTGCAACTTATGGGCTTTATATAGTGTTTAGATCACCACAATTCATTGACAACTAAGTCTATGATCAACCACAACCATCCAACACTTGTTACTAGTGCCTAGGGAAGTCTAAGGGTCGTCCACTTGTGAGAAAAACCGGCCAAATGGGTCAAAATTGCATAAAATAGGCAACAGCCCGTTTTCTGGTTCTGGGCATTGCTTAGCGCACCGTTACATGTTTTTGGTAGCGGTGCGCTAGGCCTCTTCAGCAGCTATTCTTCCATTTTTCAGTTTGCATCCCTGGCTCTTGGTACTCCGAAAGGTCAACTAAGCTTATTTCTTGCATTTTGACCCCTTATTATTTATATACAAGGGCTTTATGACTTATACTTACTTTGCCAAGTCCCTGGACACTTCCGGTTAACCCGAAAAGTCATAACTTTCACCGTTGACGCTTTAACCCCTCGTACACGAATTTGATCATAACTTTCTCATACGATAACGAAACTTTATGAAATTTTAATCGTGCATTCTAGTGAGCATAATTAACCGTTACAAAGCTTTGGGTTTGCTAAAAGGTCACTCAAAGGTATAACTTAAACATGTTGACACATTTAACCCCTGAAGTTTGTAACCTCTCACTTTTAGCTTCGTATGATCTATGATTTATTCGTTTGAAGGTATGAGCATCATGTAGGGCTAAGGTGCAATACATTTGTTCACTGTTGACATTTAGAACTCGTATATTTACATACTTTCCATGATTGTCAACTTTAGTCCCTCTAAAGTATACTTTCTCACGTTCAAGATTATGACATGTGTCAACACATTATAAGACGTGAATTTTCGAGGTGTTACAATAACCTCTAGAAGTAACTGATAATAATTTGCTAAGTCTTAGTGTTCTACTAGTCCTAATACCTGGGAAGTGAGGGGCTATTGGTAGGTCTTACCCGGCGAATTGCTTTAGATAGGCCTTGGGAAAGGTTATGTCTTGGTTTACCTGTCGGTCTTATTAGTCTATCAAGTCAAATTAATTACTTCAAACTACCCTAGATCTAGGATTGGGAAAGAATAGGTCAGCATTAGGGTACTTACACAATAATTAGACAACTGGGAAGGCGTCTAATAACCGGTAGAATTAACGGCCTAGGTAGCTCCATAGGTTTCTCCTTGAGAAGGGTCGAGGGGCCTCGTTGGTTCTTAATAGGTTTAGTATTTTAAGATCTCGGTTCCATAACGCGTGCATTTAACTTAATCGGTAATCTCTTAAAAACAATCTAGGATTCTTGTCTAGGTGGTCTCGTTCTCATATAAGAAAAGTCCGCAGTCTTCATTCGTCTTTAGTCTAGTTTTAGTCTAATTAGTTAGTTAAATAGATTTCCTTAGATTTTTCGTAACCCCCCCCCCAACCAATTAAACAGTTAGAGTCTGTGTCAGTCTAGGTCTAGATAGAGTCTAATTAGCGTAATTAGAGAGTCTCGTGGGTTCGATACTCGGACTTACTTAAGCTATACTGCATTGACCGGTACACTTGTCGGTGGTGTGGTCTAGGTTTTAGAGAGTCTGTTTTTATAAATTTAAAACTTAGAGTGTCTAATTTAGGGTTAGAATTAGTTAGTTTAATTAGACCACTTTTAGCACATCAATAGCCATAGGTTCTTATAACCTCAAAAACAAAGCAGATGGCTACTCTGTTTCAAAGTTGACTGAAAATCCAGAAATAATGTCCGAGCTTGATCACCATTTTCATGCTATGCAGGTTATTTCTACCTTTCAACTGTATTGGTATAAACTGTTATACGTTATATTTATATGTTAAGTCATTACTTATAAACTTTATTAAAAACAGCCTGTTGAGGAGGAACCGTTAAACGTTGTTTCTGGTGATTCAAATCCAACTGTTAAGGTTCTTGTTAAGGTTTGTGAGCTACATGAATTTAATAATTGCTGGAACATTTTGTGGCGTATTTTTTTATTTCATCTACTTACCTTTTTATATATTATTGACAGGATTCGGTTTCCCGTACGGGTGAGGATGAGACTCCGATTTCTAAGTTGAATGAGAGCATGTTTACCACACCCTCTGGTCCTGTCAAGAGTAGTTCTGTTTCGATGATGGAAAAGGAACTTAAGCGCAATCTGGATGCGGTTTATGAGGCTGATTTTTGTTCTTCCCAGTCCTCTACTAAACCGCGTAAGAGTGATAGCGACATGGAGGAAGATGCGAATGTGAGTGTTAGGCTTTTGAAGCCCAAGATCGAGAAGTAGTCTGTCAGTCTAATAATCATCTCAATGTGTTTGAACAATTTAATTTTCCCCTTATGTTTTCATTATCATTCTGAATTTTGAACTGTGGTTTTCATTGCTTGGGTACCGAATATGTAATCGGTGTCTCTTTTGTGTGGTTTGTTATCGTTTTATGAATAAGAGATGGTTTTATTAAGCAGCCTTTGCATTTATATTTTCTTTTAAATGATTTGTAGTGCATTGTCATAAATTTATATACATCACATTAATAATGTTTAATTCGTAAATAAAAAACAAATCATACGTTTAATGGTATTGTATATTGTTTAACTGATATCGACAATACTATAAATTATGAATCTTAAAATATATCGTTTATATGCAAATTGCACAAAACCTTACTATTAGTTAAAAATGATTTGTATAAACTGTTATACGTTATATTTATATGTTAAATAGAATTTATTTATTTTATTTGAATGAATGTCGAGTTTATTTATTTATATTGATATCATTAATTCAGGAAAATAATATATTGATACAATTAGTTAATTTTATAATTTATTTTATCACTTAATCGATTTATATAGATTGATATCATTAATTCAGAAAAATATATTCAAGAAACGATCGATTATACATATACAGTTGGACTTAACATATTTATTTATTTTAATTTTAAGGAATGTCAAATTTAAAATTATAATTAGTTACATCATGTAGCAAACTTTCTTACTTTATATCTACCTGTCGTTCCAAACGGTGGAAGACAAGAGATTGTTAATGCCTCCTTATGTTCGTCTTACTTGTGGAGTAAATGTAAATTACTAAGATTAACAAGAAACATGAGGTTAACCGTTGGAAGGTCGACGGTAGATATTGAAGAAATAAGCAGTTTTGCCAAATGGCTTTTTGATTTGGGTGAGGGTAATGTTGGTGGTCCAAATGATGGGGAAGCAACTATTCAAATACCACAAGATCTTCTGATTACTGATGAATCTGACCCAATTGCAAGTTTAATTGATTTTGTTTATCCATCAATCTTGCAAAACATCAACAACCATAATTATTTCAGTGAGCGCGCTATACTTGCACCGAAGAATGATGTTGTGCATGAGATTAATGACAGGTTGCTATCAATGTTTCCTGGTGAAGAAAGAGAGTATCTTAGCTCTGACAGTCTTTGTCCGACCGAAGATGTAAATGCTACACAACAAAGAATATACTCTCCGGATGTGCTCAATGTTCTTAAAATATCAGGCTTACCAAATCATAGATTGGTGCTAAAAGTTGGTGTTCCAGTAATGTTATTACGAAATATTGACCAACGGAATGGTTTGTGCAATGGTACAAGGCTACAAGTAAAAAAGTTGTACAACCGTGTCATAGAAGCCGAGATAATATCTGGTGCAAATATTGGTACTTCTACATATATACCTCGAATTAATTTGATTCCTTCTGATAAAAAGATTCCTTTTGCTTTTCAAAGGAGGCAATTTCCACTTTCCGTATGTTTTGCAATGACAATAAACAAAAGTCAAGGCCAGTCGCTTTCGAGAGTTGGTTTGTACCTGAAACAACCCGTCTTCTCTCATGGTCAATTGTATGTTGCTTTGTCAAGGGTGAAAACAAGAGATGGGGTCAAACTACTCATACTTGACAACAATGGAAAGCCGACAGATAAAACAAGTAATGTTGTTTATAAAGAGATTTTCAACGAATTGTAATTGCTAAAGGTATAGCATTGCTTCTAATTAATGACTAACATTTGATGATTTGTGATTGTTGCATATTCATGTATTTTTATTTAAACACTCTTCCTAATAAATTTTATTTCAATCAATTGATTTATTCGTTATCCATACACAACATTAGAAATAAAACAACTAATATCGTTTATAGAGAGATTTTCAACGATTTGTGATTGTTGCATATTCATGTATTTCAATTTGTGGTTGAAATCTTATATATTTATTCGTGTTTTAACGTGTATGAAATTATAATATTTATGTTAACGGTGATATTAAAGATATTTCCTTTTCGCATCCCGTGAAATTCACGGGTACTTAAACTAGTTGTTATTAAAATCATAGGTGATGAACATTTAGTATATTAAGTTAAATTAATTCTTGATATTTTTTAAATATTGATAAATAGTTGTATTTTTTATCAACTTTTGTTCTTTTAAGTTTTTTTTGAAAAGTTGAATAAGTAGTTGTATTTAAACTTTTTTCCTGACTTTCTAATATAAGTTTTTTTTTTTTCTAATTTGTTTAAAAGGGTTTTGTATTCAAATAGAATATTTCTTTGGTATAGGTATTGTGATGAAGTGAACCAATTATGACCCAACAACATCGGTACATATATGTGTATTATCGGAATCGGTACCAGTGTTTGGCTTTATGATTTTTGATTTATGTAAAACATGCGACGATATCCTTTTGGTCATTCCACGACTTTATTTTTTTTCTCTTTCGTTTGGTATAACGAGTGACTATACCATATCAAGTTGAGCCGATACCAATTGAATTCGCGCGACGAAATTTTTTTATTGTTGTATTAAGTGATGAACATTAATTGATATTATTTTATTAATATTAATAAACGATTGTATTTTTTTATCAACTTCTGTTCTTTAAGTTTTTCAAAAAAAAGTTGAATAAGTAGTTCTATTTAAACTATTTTTTTCTCGACATTCTGGTATAAGTTTTTATTTTTACTTTTTTAAAACGGTGTTGTATTCAAATAGAATATTTCTTTGGTATAGATAGGTATTGTGATGAAGATAACCAATTCTGACCTAACAACATCGGTACATGTATGTGTATTATCGAAATCGGTTTTATGCGATTGGTTTTATGGTTTTCGATTTATGTAAAATATGCGACGATATCCTTATGGTCATTCCACGACTTTACTTTTTTGGTTTCTCTTTAGTTTGGTATAACGAATGACGGTACTGTACCAATTCGAGCTGATACAAACTGAATCCCCGCTGCGTAGCGCGGAGGAATCCCACTAGTTTAATATAATTACTAGGTTAAAAAAACCCGTGTATTACAAGGGATTTGATCAATAAATTATTAAATAGGTATTAATAAGCTGAAAAAATATACGCCGTAGTTTAAAAACAATAATTAAATAAATGAAATATTCATAAATAGTTGAAAAAATAAGTGCTTTTAACATTTGGCCCCCTAAAGATCAAACATAACTCAAACAAATCTATTCATAAAAAAATTAGGTGAAGTTGTCACATCTACAATACATATATACATATGCAAAAAGCAAAAATAAGTCATGACATAAATCGAATTGGGAATATAAAATAATAATTACTTGAATACTTTTGACTATAAGAGGGGAAGGGGTATCCTCAACTAAGAGTGCTCAGCTTCGAAGCCGCATGCGAAACACGCCCGTCGCCCCCTCCTTCGGGTAGGCGAGCGACTAGGGAAGCTCGGCTACTCTTTACTGAAGTTAAAGCGGGGGATTTGTGACCTTTTAGCAATCATATAACCATTACATTTATTGAAAAAGTTAATTTATTTATTTTAAATCATTATTTTTACACCATTCACAAACTATCAAACCTTCCACCATATTTTCAGATACCCATTTTTATTAATGGCTAATTTCTTAAAGAATGATATCGGTATTTAATGTCAATGGGAACTTATACAAACGTGGGTACTATTTAACCAATGGAATCTAGCCTACCTGGTCAACTTTATGAAAACGTTTACACATCCAACTGACATGGTTGAAAACTGCAAGAAGGGACAAGAAAAGATGTGGAACACGCTTTTGGTGTTCTAAAGAGAAAATGAGGCATACTTAGGTGACCCATGTGGACCACAAATGTTGACAGGATTAGAAGCATGACGTATGTTTGCATGATATTGTACAACATGATTCTTAAGGACGACGTGCATGCCTTCTCACCAGTCCACATAAGGGATCCTTTAGTTCAACCCGTTTTGGACAATGATGCCCTTGGTGAGATTATGGATCCAAATACGCATTTCTGACTTCGCATTGATCTTGTGACATATATTGCAATTTAAGATCTACCTTATCTAGAAGATTCAGACGAGAAATAGTTTATTTTTATTTTGTATTATCTTCAATTATTTATTTATATAGTTGAATTATTTATTTTGTAATTTATTTGAATTTGAATTTGAATTATGTTCATTTGGCATTTAATTGTTTAATTTATTTTATGGTTGAAAAAGTTCTGGGATACTCTAGAGTATGTGCCGCTAGTGTTTTTAGGTTACTTTTGAGTAGATTTGATGTGACACTGCAGGATTTGGTATTTAATTATTTAATTTATTTGTGATTTTAGAATACTTTAAGGTAGAATATCTGTCAGTGCAAGATTCGGTAGTTTTAGACTACTTTAGGCTTGTGCCTATTCCCCTAATTATAAGAGGAAAAAAATACAATAGAATATGTTAAAATCATATGCTAAAAATGTGATATTAATTAACCTAGATACAATAGAATATGTTAAAATCATATGCTAAAAACTATGCTATTGATTAATCTAGATGGTTATAAATTAAATATGTGTGATTTTGTTTTTCTAATTAATTAAATTTAAATTAATGCCGTGAATTGTTTTAAGATATTTTGTTTTTCAAATTAATTTAAATTTAATTTAATGCCACAAATTCTTTTTAGATATATTTTTTTAACCTAAATAATGTAACGTTCATTATCAATCTTAAAACAAAACTTTTGATGATGATTATCTTTTCACTATTCATATCTTTGATATTTTTTTTATTTTAATATCATTATTCAACATAGGAGATAAGTTTAATAATTATTATTTCGTAGGAAATAAAAAATATGAAAAATAATAGCAAGAGGTATGAGAAAGTGACATGTGTCCCCAAAAGATTTTCATTCATCAGTATAGTAAGAAGTAAGATAAGATAAGATAAGATTTGTATTATTAATTAAATCATTAACTTCCAATCCATAACTCAAAGATTGCGAGTAAACAAATAACAAACATTTCAAATGTCTAAATTATTAACCTCCAACCATTATTATAGGAAAAAAGATAATGCAGAAGCTACGACCTTATAATTTGCTCTGCCCCCTCAACGACAAACTACCCATCGCCTTGGCCTGTTCCCGGAGCACAAACTTCTGTGTCTTCCCGGTCGACGTCTTCGGCAACTCTCGAAACACGACGGTTCTAGGCGCCATATATGGCGGCAAGTTTTTCCGGCAGTAGGTTATTAACTCATCTTCTTTTACCTTGTATCCTTGTTTTAGCTCCACAAAAGCGCACGGGGTCTCGCCCCAATGCTCGTCGGGCCGACCCACGACCGCGACCTCAAGTACCGCCGGATGGCCAAAAAGCACGGATTCCACCTCGATAGTACTAATATTCTCGCCACCGGATATTATTATGTCTTTCGAGCGATCTTTGAATTCGATGTACCCATCCGAATGTCGAACAGCTAAATCCCCACTCCGAAACCACCCGTCTTTAAAAGCGTCTTGTGTCGCTTTAATATTGTTTGCGTACCCATTCATTATTGTGTTTCCGCGGAACATGACCTCGCCGATTGTTTTCGCGTCCCATGCGACACTTTTCATTGTCACCGGGTCTTTAACATCGACTTCTTCTAAGCCCAAGTGATTCAAACCTTGTCGTGACTTAAGTTTCGCTTGAGTTTCCAACGGTAGTGCGTCCCACTCGGGTTTTGGGGCGCACACTGTACCCGGACCATACGTCTCCGTAGAACCATACGCGTGACATACATCAAACCCCAGCTGCTGCATACCAAACAGCACCTGCGAAGGCGGAGGTGCTCCACCCGTCATCACCGTCACTTTCCCTAGAAGCGGGACCTGCTCGGTTTCTGGCGCGTTAATTATCATGTTCAAAACCGTGGGTGCGCCACCCATGTGTGTCACCCGGTGTCGAGATATGGATCCGAAAATCCCCTTTGCGGTCACCGCCCGGAGGCACACATTGGTGCCGCCCTGGGCCGCCACGGCCCACGTCATACACCACCCGTTGCAATGAAACATTGGAACCGTCCATAAGTAAACTGGCATAGATCGCATTTCGTTAAGTAATATCCCGACTAACGAGTTCAAATACGCTCCCCGGTGACTATAAACCACCCCTTTCGGACTTGAAGTCGTACCCGAAGTATAAGTAAGCGCAATCGGATCACACTCGTCTATCGGTCTCCTGATTTCAAAACCAAGACTTCCCATTGCCAAAAGAGCTTCATATTCGACAATGTCCGACTTCGGAAGTGCCTGAAGTTCACCGGAATCCGAGATCAAGGCAATTTGAGGCACTGTGGCCGGTGATTTCGACATGATCTCAATTGCGCCTTTCACAATATCTATAAACTGGTGATCAACGAATATGAGTTTGGCATTTGAATGTTTAAGCAAGGTTGACACCATTTTTGAATCGTGACGGATGTTGAGGGTGCAAAGAACAGCTCCGGCCATCGGAACTGCGAAATGGAGCTCGTACATTTCCGGGATGTTTGGAGCTAGGACAGCAACCTGATCGTCGATGTAGACAACAAAAAAAGAATAAATAAATAAATAAATTAATTAATTAATAAAAGAATGTGTTACAATACCAAAAACACAATGACTACCATATAAGTGTGAAGCACACTTGCGGACCTAACATTTTTTTTTTCCTAAAATTGTTTTTCATCAAGGTAGGTTTTTGATATTTGAATGTATCTTAACTCGACATTTGAATTTTTGGTTAAAGTCATGTCACATAAATAATTCTAATTATAACTTTCTATTGCAATGTGTAAAAGTAAGAGCTACGGTTAGGTTTTTAAGGTAATTATGAACACGAAAGGTATGAAATTATTTAGTAGGGTTTTTAAGGTAATTTTAAACACGAAATGTATGAAACTATTCACTGGGGTTTTTAAGGTAATATTATGAACACCAAAAAGTATGAAACTATTTGACAAGCATTTAGAGTAGTTAATCAAATTCGATACTCATTTTTGTTTTTTCACTTTGTCTTCAAATGAAACATGTAACATGTATAGATTGATCTTTTTAAGCAAACTAGGGCCGGCTTAAACTTCAAGGCTTAAAACGAATTGTAAAAATCAGCCCCCTTTTCAGAAAAAAAAAGTCATTTCTCTTGATATGCTTGATACACTAACAAATAAAAACATGATACGGATGTTTTAAAAGTGATTTCTTAAACCCACAAAATCACACATAAAGAGATTAGTGAGTTAAACATAAAATAAAATCACATAGATAAATTAAAGAAATTATATATGTTAATAAAACCTATACTTACATAGTTATATTTATATAATCCGAACAGGAGATAATCAACAAAATTGAGCGCTATATAATCAACAAAATTGAGCATCCTTTGAAAGAGGGACCCTAGACAACAACTTATATTTTATATAATAAAAAAATTTTAAACTTCTTAACTTCAAAAAGTCTTGATCAACAAAATACATTAATCAAGCATTACCTTATCAAAACACCGAATCAATCAACAACAATTCACTACTCAATCAATCAAATTCATGAAAAAACTTACAACATCTCCACGGGAAATTTGTAACCGAGAAGCGATCGAAGAAGCAAGTTTCACACATCGTTGATGAGTCTCCTGCCAAGTGAACTTAACATGATCATCATAAACAACTGATAATCTGTCTCTGTATACAACAGCAGCTCTCTCCAAGAAGCTGATTGGAGAAAGAGGAACGTAATTTGCAGCGCAGCGAATGGTACCTTCCATTGACCAAGTTGTTGTTCAAAACTGTTTTCTTTTGGGTGTTTTTGAGGGTTTTAAATAGGGATGTTACATGAATGTTAAAGTGTAAAAGTGTTTCTTATGAGTCAATACGCAATTTAAGGTAAAAGTGTAAACGTGTGTTCTTATGAGTCAAACATCATTAACTTCATATATTTTATTAGTTAATTTGCAGCGCAGCGAATGGTACCTTCCATTGACCAAGTTGTTGTTCAAAAATGTTTTCTTTTGGGTGTTTTTGAGGGTTTTAAATAGGGATGTTACATGAATGTAAAAATGTAAAAGTGTAAAAGTGTTTCTTATGAGTAAATAAACAATTTAAGGTAAAAGTGTAAACGTGTGTCTTATGAGTCAAACATCATTAATTTCATATATTTTATTAGTTAATTTGTAGCGCAGCAAATGGTACCTTCCATTGACCAAGTTGTTGTCTAAACTGTTTTCTTTTGGGTGTTTTTGAGGGTTTTAAATAGAGATGTTACATGAATATAAAAGTGTAAAAGTTTAAATAAAGATGTTACATGAATATAAAAGTGTAAAAGTGTTTCTTATGAGTCAATAAGCAATTTAAGGTAAAAGTGTAAACGTGTGTCTTATGAGTCAAACATCATTAATTTCATTTATTTTATTAGTTAATTTGTAGCGCAGCAAACGGTACCTTCAATTGACCAAGTTGTTGTCCAAACTGTTTTCTTTTGGGTGTTTTTGAGGGTTTTAAATAGAGATGTTACATGAATATAAAAGTGTAAAAGTGTTTCTTATGAGTCAATAAGCAATTTAAGGTAAAAGTGTAAACGTGTGTCTTATGAGTCAAACATCATTAATTTCATATATTTTATTAGTTAATTTGTAGCGCAGCAAATGGTACCTTCCATTGACCAAGTTGTTCAAAACTGTTTTCTTTTGGGTGTTTTTGAGGGTTTTTTTTTACCAGCTAAATGTTACACCTAAGGGGGATCGAACCCCCCACCTCCAAGTTAGAAATTAGACACCAAAGTTAAATAGGGATATTAGATGAATGTAAAAGTGTAAAAGTGTTTCTTATGAGTCAATAAGCAATTTAAGGTAAAAGTGTAAACGTGTGTCTTATGAGTCAAACATCATTAACTTCATATATTTTATTAGGTTTCTATAACTTTTATGTAACCGATATTTGATATTTAATTGGTGTGGACTGATCTGTCAAAGATAAAAGAGAGTTTGCAATCCATTTATCTTGTACTAGTTAAGATAACAAGGTCTTGAATCCATGAAGAGTAAACGATTAATTGATTGGATGTGATGAAGAACTTAAACTTTAACTAACCAAAAGTAAATGATTAATTCAATTGGGTGGAATATAATCAATTTTTATGTTGTGTTCGATAATGAAACATGTATAATCTATAATTTTTTTAACTGCCAACATAAAAAGTTTTATGTTTCATTAAATGTATAATCTATACTAATAAATGATTCTACTAATATGGATTCTTAACTTTTTAAATAAACTTATACTTTTTACTTAAAAGCTTCACCAAATTCAAAACTATATTGTTAAAATATTAAAATAGTGATGAATAACGATGATAATTGTTTTTATATATAATTTCTAAAAAAGTTCAAATATTTAATGTTGTTGGATGGTAAGAATGGTAAAATACAATATGTTAAACAAAAAAATAGATGGTATTAAGAAATCAAAGTTAATACCCAGTTGAATGAAATAATGTTGTCACACCCCGACCACGTTAAAACAACAAACCGTGGCGGAAACGTCGGGGAGTGTTGTAACAGAATCATCGTTTCAACAACCATGGTAATTAAAGGTTTCGTTTTATTGATTCATTAAGTAATTTACATTGTCTTAAAACCAAATAAACAAATTAAACATCGTCTACTATTGTTTTTATGTCACCAAGGCATCGTCCAGATCCTAAGTGAACATGCTTCCTAGCAATCATCACGCAACATTACCTGAAACATATGTAAAAACAAAGTCAGCAAAGAAATGCTGGCGAGCACATAGGTTTTATAAGAGTAGCGAAATCATGGCTCGTTTATGTATATATTGCAATACCTCGAAAACCTTGTTTTGAAAAGTACATAATATTGCAACATGATTAACCAACTCAAATCAAGATGGTTATAATTTATAAAATCTCGTAGCCATGATTCTTAACCCCAAAACATTTGCTTTAGTAAACCAATCCGTAAAACATTTTGTTAAAAACTCGTTAATAAAACTCGTATGGTTTATATCATTTCGAAAACCTCATTGTGTGACATCGTTTCAAATCGTTTCCCAAGTGAACTAAATAATGACCCGCAATGTAATATGATCAAAGCATTTATATATAAGATGTACCAGCGGCGTATCTACCATGCTTCTATCATGTTACACCCGTCCCATTATCTAATCACTACCCAAAACCAATCGTTCGTTCAAATCGTTTATTTCGTTTAGGTCGTTCCAAATCGTTTAATTCGTCCCAAAATCGTATTCGTTTTAATTGTGAAACTACTTTTGGTCGTCTCGCTAATAACATTCAAACCTTCGTGACTCGACTACCTCGTCTATCGTATTAACAAACCACCAAAGGGTAAGTTAACAATCATCAGATTCGGTCGTTACCTACATAACCCCCATACATAACCATGGGTGTAGTCTGATAACGAGATTTGTCAGATCCTATGGTACCATAACCTAATACTGGTCGGCTTGATCAATGCTAATGAATGTCATTCGTTATGTAATTACAACCAACAAGTTCGTTCATATTATCGAAATCGTTATTAGTTTAATATAAACCATCTTAATTGTTTTTGAAATCATCGTTTAAAATATCGAAATCGTTTTAATACATATGAATCACCCCAAAACAATTGAAACAGTAAAATAGGGGAACTAAGTACTATCATTGAATAGAAGGGTATCCTTGATCTAAAGAACTTAGCGAAGCTCAGACAAACCAAGGAAATTCAAGTAGTACCTAGTAATCGGATTACTAGTAAATAAATCAACACCTAAATCGGAAGATCGGATAGAATGAGGTCTTGTAAACCAATGAGTGTGGAACTCATGTGATATGGTTTAACAAAGCCTACATCCTAAATCGGAACTTAGCCTAAGTGCTTTCGACCCGTTACGACCCATTAAGGTAGCTTATGCTACTTTAACGCGTCGTTCGCGCGAACTATGTTCGGATGGTTAACTATGTGCTATGTCAAGTCTTACATGCCCAATAATACCTAAACATGTTACTAAATCAGATTATATGTCAAAAACATGTTCACATATGTAAATTACGGATTTAAGTTTCAAAAGGGCGTTTTGGTCATTTCCTAAGGGCATACAAGCTACTTAACAAATAACTAACCAATCCTATGTGATCATAAGGTATAACCTCAGTGGTTATTCCCTATGCAACTATGATCACTAATTAAGCTTGGTCGGATCCTAATGATCGACCAAACGGGTCGGGTTCGAAAGTCTAAGCGGTTGTTTAGGCCGCTTAACTTACGACCTTAAACAAGCACTAAACTAATAGTGACGAGTTAAACATGTCAAAACATGTTTAACTAGCTTAGAAAACTGATTTGGTATCAAAACAATGGGTTTTGATACCCGAAAATAGTTCCGTTGCAAAATGCGTGCTAAAACGCATTTTCACCGAAACTTTGACTCGTCACTACGCCTAGTTAATGTGGTAATCAGTAGGTATAATCGCTAAGGATTATAACTATCGTGATTACAATCACGTTGCAAAGTTCAATTGAACTTTGACTTGACCAATTGATGGTCAAAATCGAAAGTCAAACTGTTGGCCAAACTGTTTGACTTTCTGCTTAAACATAAAGAATAAGCAAGAAAGAAGACTTACAAAGGGTCCTAGCTATCTTTTCTACCAAGAATATGGTTCCAAGCAGATTAGAAAGCTCCCAATTCAGATTGTAGAGAAGAATGAGAGGAAATGAGCAAATGAAATGGAAGTTAGCTTGGCTATTTATACTTGTTGCAAGATCAAAGGATCATGACAAGTGTTTTGTGTAGCCTCCAAGCAATGATCATGTCCATACAAGTGTTAGAAGCAGATTCAAAGCCTTGGAGAAGTGTTAACTTGGCTACCACAGAAAGGAATTTGCATAAACAGCCCCTGAAGATCAAACAAAATGCTGAAAATGGAAATTTGGTCGCTGGGCTATTCAGGCGGCCCGCGTAAGCGTGCGGGATGGGCTTACGCGGGCCGTATGGGCTCCCCATTCAGCAAAAGTTTGATAATTGACAGTTCAGGTCCCTGCACCAGGTCAATAAAGTTTAGAGGACTCAAAATTTGCTCGGAAAACTCTCGGATGTCGGCTCGTTTGGTCGTACGGTCACGTTATTCGTTAAATTACGACGAAACTCAAACGGACGCGAAAACGATCCAAATTAAGCGACGAATGGTATTTTTGCATGCCGATCACTAAAATAAAAATATTTTAGTGACTACAAAAATTTTGGATGTCCAGATGTGGTCAGAACGTAAGATGTACGCGAAAATGCAAACTTACGTCGTTTTTGACACTTTTAGTCCCTGTAAGATCAAATATGCATATTTTTGCACACTGAACCCCTCAAAGCTTATTTCTAAGCTATGTTTAGGTTATTTATGGTATGTTTAGCTTATGATCAAGTTCCAGACTTTTTGATACCATACGAATCGGTATAGTTTCGCAGTTTGACACAAATAGTCCCTGCGATCGAATAGACTTGTTTTCAACACACCAAACCATCCAAAACTTATTTCTAAGTTATGTGAAGGTTATTTAAGGTATGTTAAGCCTATGTCACTATTTCGGAGTGTTTGTTGCGTTATACTGGCTGCGTTTACGCACCAGTTTGCATATAGCTTTCCAGAAAGCGATTTAAAGCTTGAAATCCGAATTGAATTGAATCGTAAAATCATCAAACACAAATACACATATAGTAACACCAAAACACATTGTTTTATTGATAGTTAACATTGTTTTGCATTGTACACCGATTACAGAGCACAATTGTCATAAATGTATTAAAAATTAACCTAACAAAATTTATAAGTATCACGTCAATGTTCATTAATTTCATTTATTTTATTACATTTTTGTAACTTTTATGTAACCGGTATTCACCCCATTAAGCACTTTAATGTAAAAGTAAAAAAGTGTTTCTTATGAGTTATACATCATTAACCTCATATATTTTATTAGGTATTTGTAACCGGTATTTAATCTCTATGGACTCTCCTATCAAAGATAAAGAGAGTTTGTAATCCAATTTATCTTGTACTACCTAGGATAACAGGATCTTGAATCTATGAAGAGTATGTGTGTCACATTAACGGTTACACATGAAACGGTTAATTGATTGGATATGATGAAGAACTTAAACTTTAACAAACTAAAACTAAATCGTTAATTCAATCGGGTGGAATATAATTAATTTTTGTGTTGGGTTTGATTAAATGTATAATCCATACTAATAAATGATTCTACTAGTTTGAAAGTAATTATTAACTTTTTAAATAAACTTATCTATATAAGTATATAAAGCAAATGTGATGGATAAAAATGTAATTTAACCATACGTACTATTTTTGAAGCAACACGTACAAATGAGTTCAAGGGATTTGAGAAGGGTAAAATGGTAAATGGCTTAAATTTTAAGACACTTCATGGACAAAATAATAAATTTATCTATACAAATTTAATGTAAATTCCAGGTTTACCCTTTGTCTCTTCCGTATACCATTTTCTTACGTTACTGTCACGGGCACAACCCACCTCTTCACCTTCCTTTCAATGAATTCATAATGGAAACCCCTAAATCTACCCCTTTCATATTCACAGCTTCAAGAGATGTCAGAGACAGAGACAGAGAGATCGAGCAGCCCACCATTGTTTCCTTTCTCGCTCATGATTTTCACCTTTCTAGGCAGGTTTAATTTTTATTTTATGCTCAAACATTTCTCAGATCTACCATCAATTTCTAGGCTATCTTTGGTTGTTTCATTGCAGATGAAGATGGAGTGATGGAATCAAATTCACGGGCAACATTATCGGAGAAATTTGATGCAACAGATTCATGAATTTGGCTATGTTATGATTTTTACATATCATGCTTGTATTAAAGTTTCTTAATTGAGTTATGTCACCATCTAATGGTGAAGATTTCTCCCCAAGGAATGTGAGGGAGGTGGAATTTTCACAAGGTGTTTTATTATGAATATTTCACTGTCCTTAATTTTACAATAAAATTGCCATTGTTTATGAGAAAGTTTCTTTTTAACCCGTAGAAATTAGTGAAGCCAATGGGGTTGTTCGAATTAGGCCTCATGTGGGTTGTTGATTGCTAATATGTTGGGTTACATCATTTTAAATTATTAATTAACAGTGATTTTACAATGTATGAGTTGTTTTTAAGTTGCTCAGTTTTGAGATTACAATCTTATCTACATGGATGGTAAAATAAGGGTTAAGGTGTGTTTCGTGGACCAAGTTATATGTAAGTGCACTTTTGAATGATAGATGTTGGATGCTTGAAGGTACTTCAAGGACTTGCTTGCAATTTGTTGAAAGATATATAACAAATTCAGACATGTTGAATATGTTTCTTAAGTGGTCCGAATTTGTGGCTTCAAGCTTGTCAGAACTTATGCTTTGATGGTCCGAATTTATGGATTAGCTTGTTAGAACTTATAAGTTCATGGAGTGTCCGAATTTAGTGTGTTGTTTAGCTTGTCAGAACTTATAAGTTCATAGGGTGTTCGAACTTATAAGTTCATGCTTGTTTGTCCGAATTTGTAGAATTGTATTGTCAGTACTTAATAAGTACTGACAATACAATTCTACAAATTCGGACAAACAAGCATGAACTTATAAGTTCGAACACCCTATGAACTTATAAGTTCTGACAAACTAGGTTGTTTTGTGTATTGTCCATACTTAGTGTTAAATACGGACTAGGGTTTGCATTGTAAGGACTTAAGTGTCCGCACTTGAGATTGTATATATTATGTGGGAATGAATGCAATCCGTAATGCTTTTTGAGAAAACTTTCTGTGCAAGACTTGTTATAGAGAGAGAAACAAACCCGAACTTTATGTGTGTTCTTCACTGTGTGTGATTGTGATCTGTGAATACTTAGTGTATTCATAGATTGATCGGTTCTCTGATCTTCTACACCTTCTATAAGAATTCTACGGTGCGGTACGAGTCACGCGGTGGTTTTCGCACATCCTGTGTGTGTCGAGCGGTCCAGGTTATTGTGTTCGAGGTGCTTCTCGTTGTAGGAGACGACCTTACAAGTGGTATCAAAGCAGGCTCTGTATAGAGAGTGCTCTTACGGATGTAGACTTCGTGTTAGTTGTTAGATTTTTGTCGGTTTTGTTCATTCAGAGAGTTTTCCATTTTCTAGGGTTTTCTCATACTTTTCTCATGTTTTTCATGGATTCTTCATTTGTTTCATGATTTTTCATGATGGATGGTGTTTGTTCAGAAAGTGTCAGATCTAAAAAGTTTTCTGCAAATTCTCTGGGTTTTTGAAGAAGATTGTCCTTATTTGTTCTTCTGAAGTTATTGATGACCTAGTGTGTAGTCACACTTGGGAAATAAATACAGAAGTTGTTTTGTCTGAATTTGGATATAACCCCTTGTCAGTACTTGTGGGTTTTTGTCCGAATTTGTTCAAAATATTTTGTCAGAGTTTGTGGGTGAGAATTATTTCTCTTGTCCGAATTTAAAGTTCTCATATCATTTTGTCCGAATTTACATTGTGAGAATTTAATCTTTTCTGTCCGAATTTGAGTTGTAAGTATTGAGCTTTCATTGTCCGAATTTATAGATTTGTCAGCATTTACTCTATTGTTCTTTGTCCTAACATAGATTGAAAGAAGTTAAAATTCTCTTGTCCGAATTTAAAGTTTGAAGAGTTGGTCAGTACTTATTTTATCCTTCTATCCGAATTTAACTTGTCATTTGGTCAGAATTTAACTTGTCAGTACTTGTTTCATCTTGTGTCCGAATTTAGATTGAGTGATGTAACACCACGTAAAAATGTGTCCAATTATGTAAAGACACGTGTCCTAAACTCTAAAGGTGTGAAAGATTGAGTTCGAAGGACTAAAGTTGTTAAAAAGTGAAACTATGAAACCACAGGGACTAAAAGTGTCAACATGCCAAACTTGTGTCTCTGAATAACCATACATGATGAATATATTCTTGAACTAGTGGTTGATTGGATATAAGAAACCGTTTATGAAAATAATCGGAAGATTACTAAATTACAAGGGTTAAACATGTCAACATGTTGATTCTGACCTCTGAGTGACCTTTTAACGAAATCGAGGCTTCGAAATATTCAAATATACTCTCAAGAATAAGTGGTATAAATTTCACGTGGTTTCGAGATCGTTAAGCATGTTTTCAAGACTTTGGGCTATAAGTGTCAACTTGACGAAACTTGCTTTTATAGTGATATTTAACGAACCCGAGCCTAACAAAGTTAATTTATTCATCCTTGAGCCTCAACAAACTGACTACAAGGGCCCTACATGTCAACAACGAGGTTAAAAAGGGTTAAAAACGATCAGGGACTAAAGCTGCCAAGTTGCAAACTTGTTTTACCAGTTCAGCAGGTCCACGCGGCCTGCGTAAGCCCCCCCCCCCCTATGGCTTACACGGCCCGCCTCAGCATGCCAGTTCAGTAAAAAGGCTGCCAGGTGCGGGTTTTGGTTGTTCCACCGCCTTAGCCTAGTTTATATCGACCTAAGGAGCTATATGTCGGTTTATTTCATCAACTAGGACACCTGGGGTGATCCTATGATACCCCATAACAGATGTAATTGATCCATGATTATGCAAAGTAGTATATAAGGACATTAGTTCTTGAGCTCCTATGCTCACTTGCAACCATTTTCCATTCTACAACTTCTGGAGCTAGCTAAGGACAAGGAGAAGATTATCAAGTGTAGAAAAGACAGCTAGGACCTTTAGTAAGCCTCTAATTACTTGTTTAGTCATTTTAATTAGATTAATTACTCTAAAGTCAAACTTATCGTAAATTAAGTTTGACTTTCGTTTTAATTACATATGGACCAGCCACTGATCAAATTGAAAGTGGTTATGGGACCATATTAAGGTAGGTGACTAACCCCTAAAAGGGCACCTCCTAATTATCTCGTTTGACTGGTCAATTGTCGGGTCAAAGTAGTTTGACAAAAAGTCAAACTGGACAGAATGTTTGAAAATGACTAAAATTAATAAATCAGAGGTTCTAAATTTTATTTTAACATTCTAATGACTTGGTAATTAATATTAAAACATGTTTTATCAGTCCTAACCCGACAATTTATAGTCTAAGGTCAGTTTGTAACCGAAAGTCACAAAAGCTTGACTTTTAATGCCAAACCTTTTGCTACTGATTCTACATGATAAATAAAGTATTTTGAACCTTATAAACTAATCAAAAACTCAGATTTCCTGTTTTAGCCCGAATATCCCTTAAAACCGATTTTTAAGCATTTTTAGCACATGGTTTGAGTTAAAACTATATTTGGCATATAAAACTTATTATCCACTGATGTTTTAAGCTAATTTATATAATTAAACAGTAAGCCAAGGTTTTTAAACTCAGAAGTGTATTTTGACCTTTAAAGCCTATGTGAAATTACCAAAATGCCCCTACGGTGCATAGTTGGATTATATAAGATAAATTTCACATATATAAAATACCCTACTGCTATAACTTATAAAAATTCATATTTTTACTGATTAAATCAGGCCTGAAACTCAGTTTAATATTTAAACTCTTTTATGGGCATTAAAATTACCAAAATGCCCTAATGGGACTTATTTTGGTTTAATTTACTTTTTGGGCATATATGTTAACATCTTACTGATGTATTAACATATTTTGAGCATAATAATGATTAAGACTTGTATATAATTTATTTGGTTGCCCATTACGCATTTACGCGTTCGGATTGGCTTATGTAACTAGTTCACATAAAAGAGTCGAAACGGGCTTAACCTTATCAATAAATTCTCAATTTCCAGAATGTGATTAGTTTACCCATATTATACAAGTATCCAAGCTTGTCGGGTCTAAATCACATTCTATTCCGGTCTCAGAACCGTAAGGTTTCCTTCTAGCTAGCCGGTCTAAGTCCTTGACTAAATTAAAGACCGGTTAGCATCCTAATAGGTTAATAAACCTTCTATACAGATTAAATAGCTTCTAGTAGAAGGTGCCTTCAAAAAGCTTTAGGATTTTTACTGCTAGCATCAGGTAAATACTTTTAACTTATTTTCCCTTATACGAGCTTGGGATATGGTATTATAATAATACCACTTGGTCGGGTATGAAATCATTTAATCCGATTGTGATTAATAAATTTACATAACCCGTTTTAATCTGTCTTGTTTGATAACATAAGCATTGGGGGTTAATACGACAGTGTCCTGGATATCCTCGGCTCATTACATTTGAAAATGGCCACGACCTATGCACGGGGTGTAGGCATACACCTGACAGATGCAAATGCTAAAATATAATCCCACATGTTGGGGATAACTCCTTTGTGGGTTCTATAAGTGGTGAGTCGGTTAATCACGACCGACTTCCAACCGGCCCCAATTGTAAGACAAACATGTAAATCTGTATACAAGATTATATTTAAATAATTGTCCCAAGTTATAAAAGATTTGTGCCATGTGCACTTAAATCAATTTTCATAAATGTTTCAAAAGGGTCAGTTAATTGTATTTACCAGTGTAAACTGACGTATTTTCTTGAAGACTGATTTGACAGGTAGCTCTCGTAATAGGCTGGAGCTATTAGGTTTCATAAGAGGATCTTGCAAATCCGTAGATACCTAAAGTCTGTTATTTTGTTTCTTTGTATTTATTTATGATCCGCCTGTGGATCTTATTACATTCCAGTCTGTATATTCTTTAACTCGAACACTCAGACATTATGGGTTGTAATAGTATATTCACCAAGCCTTCCGCTGTGCTATTATACTGTGTGTATTGACTATGATGATATCAACTACGTCACGATACTCCCCGCCGGGCCCACCGGTAAAATGTTGAAATATCGGGGTGTGACAGGTTGGTATCAGAGCCAATATTGAGTGAATTAAACACTAATCTTTTGTGTTTAATTTCAATGACACAATAAGCACAATCCTTAGACTTCCGAGTCTAGGCTAATGACCTAGGATTTTACTCTTAACTTTCCTTTTTATTGTTTATATTATATCTACTTGTTTTGACAGGTTACCACTTGGAAGAATGCCACCACGAGTGAGGGGAAAAGGAAAAGGACCAATGCGTGGAGGACCGTCTGGCCACGCGGGACCCTCCCACTGACGTACACCATCCGATTCACTCTCTAGCTCCAACTCAAGGGATAATTGGAGTCATAGCTTCGAACCAGCAAGACATTCTGTCTCACTTGGATCCTCACCATCTGGCCCTCCTTACTTTGGGTTACCCATTCCTATCGAACCCCAACATTCCCATCATTCGCAGGGATCTCATCACTCAAACCAATCACACCACTCCTTTCAATCTCATCCTTTTCATCACTCGGATTCTACCTACTCTCAAACTCAGTTTAATCCCAATGCTTACGTCAACGACTTTTTGGGCTTCAATCCACTAGGACCCGAGGATCATTTCTCACAGGAAATGGAGATGGAAAACGACCCGGACCCTGATTTGCAAACTGGAACACCAGGCCACCCTATTAGCATATCGAGTGGTTCACCTTATGAAGGATCACCGTACCGTGGTCCTGATTCGTATGCTGAGAAAATGGCTCAGTATGATTGGTTCTTTACCCCTTCATACCATAATTCTCCAGCCCAACTTCCCTTGGTTGAACCACAAATTCAAGCTGTTACCCCTCCACCTTTACCAGTTGAGGAACCACCTCAACAGCCTCCCGAGCTGCCAAGGCGAAGGAGAAATGCTAGAATGTCTGTATGTGGGGGACCACGGTTTGCATCTCCTCATGGCTCAACTTCTTACCCTCCTATTCCAGAGGACCCTCAGTTGGGTGGACCCTCACACACGGTGCCGGAAGTCAACCCTCCACCGGTTTCTCATGCACCACTGCAGCCACCGTTGGGTTTTGACAACCCGATCCCGACATACCCAGGATCATCTGGGTATAATCCGTCTGCATACCCATCTGATTATGGAAACCATGACCCATACCTTATAGCTGCTCAGTACAATGCACTTTATCCTTCTTCTTACCCCCCCCCCAGTTTACCCAACTGGATATTCGGTGCAGGGATACCAATACCCACCATACCAGCAACCTCCTCCTCACCATCAGGAACAAACTCAGGAGATCTTACAGAGGTTAGACCGGGTTGAACATGAAGCCCATGAAACTAAGAAAAAGCACAATGGTTTTGTCAAAGGTCTTATGAACCTTCTTAAGGGCAAGAAGAAGTAGGAAATTGTTGTTTCATGTTGTATTGTCTTTCAATAAGTCCCTGCGAGGACATTATTTTGATTTTATGTACCAAGTCTCTGCGTGGGCTTACTTTTTGTTTCCGTAGCCCTTACGTGGGCAGTTCATTTTGTTTTAAGTCCCGTTTAGGGCAGTGTTGTACTCGTTTCATGGTTTAATGAAGTTATTTTCGATTTCAAATATGTATTTTATTACATCATGCTATATCATTTCAAATTTATTTGATCTGCCAACAAATTTCTTAAAGGTATAACCTAGCCAAAATACTAAATGGCTATGATGGTACAACCTTTTTAAGATAATAACTCTCTGTTAACATCTGAAAACATGTTAACAATCCTGAATTGTGCGGTACAAGAAACCACACAATCTTCCTAATGTACTTGGACTTTCCAAGCCACTATTTTTAGCCTATATGATCAACATGAATCATGGCTAATA
The DNA here is from genome assembly GCA_030545235.1 of Helianthus tuberosus. NCBI lineage: Eukaryota > Viridiplantae > Streptophyta > Magnoliopsida > Asterales > Asteraceae > Helianthus > Helianthus tuberosus. The sequence continues at coordinate 6,716,854 of CM060434.1, read as the reverse complement.
AACATCAATATGATGTATACACCACAACATCCATTAGAGATGTATGCTTACAAGCAAAGGTGTAATAATGACAACGATAGTAATATTTATAAACTTCTTGTCAAAAGGGCGATGAGCTTTGTTCGGCCCTTACAAGGTCACTAATCCAAGAGATCAATGATTATATATTTTAATCATCTCTGAGACAAGCTTTCTGGGTTATCTATATGTCCTTCGAGACGAGCCTAATGTTAAATAAAATATCTTTTAAGACATTGACAGTTGTAAATTATAATTCCCCCTGTCTAATAGATATAAGAGAATATTATATTCTATTGATTTGATTAATTTATTAAAATGGTCTATATGGTTTATAAATACCATGACCATTTAATCATCAGTGCGATGAAATACTATATAATTTAAATATCATCATTGTTTGTTATAGTTCTCGAAAATGGCTGGATCTGATGAGGCAAATAGCCACCCTCGAGGAGAAAACAATAATGAAGCAAGAGTAAATCTTACAAATGCTGAACTGCAAGTAATGATCGATACTGCAGTTGCCCAAGCAGTAGATAAGATATTTAAGGAACCGAGCAATGTTCGGTCCAGAAGTCATTCACAATCCCATTCTTAACCTAATACTCATAGGAAAAGTGAGTCTCAGTACTCATCTAATCAAGGCAGTGAGCCCAAGAGGCAGATTATCCTTGAACCGACTCCCAGGTACACCAAGGGTTGTACCTACAAGTACTTTATCTCCTGTAAACCAAGAGATTTTACGGGAGAAAAGGGGGCGATTGATTGTATGAAATGGTTGGACGAGATGGAGACTGTGATAGACATCAGCGGATGTGCTAAGGAGGATATAGTAAAGTTTGTGTCTCAATCCTTTAAGGGCGATGCCCTCACTTGGTGGAAAGCATTAGTGCAAGCCACCGGGAAGGTTCCTTTGTACAATCTGTCATGGAACAAGTTTGTGGACTTGGTTAAGGAAACCTATTGCCCTCAGCATGAAGTCGAGCGGATAGAGACTGCTTTCCTCACCTTAGTGATGAAGGATCTGGATTGTAGATCCTACGTGACTAGCTTCAATTCAATGTCAAGGTTGGTACCGTATTTAGTCACTCCTGAACCCAAACGCATTGCGCGTTTCATCGGTGGTTTGGCTCCTGAAGTAAAAGGGAACGTTAAGGCCTCTAAGCCAACCACTTATAGGTCTGCTGTGGATCTATCTTTGTCCCTCACTTTGGATGTTGTGAGGAGTAGGGCGAAGAAAGGTACTGATGAAGGGAAGAGGAAAAGAGAGGAAGACAAGTCTCCTCAATCAAACAAGAAAGGAAAAGGGAACTTTAGTTCTAAAAAGGGGCAGTCGAATGACAAGCCCAGGTGTAAGACTTGCAACAAAAGGCATTTTGGGAAATGCAACCAAGACCCACAGGCCAAACCATGTGGGATTTGTAAAAAGAAAGGGCACAAGTCTGTTGAGTGCCGAAGTATAAAGGATGCAACCTGTTACGGTTGCAATGAAAAGGGGCACATTAAAACCAATTGCCCCAAGAATACAAAGAAGCCTGAGGAGGCAAAGAAGAACAACGCAAGAGTTTTTCAGATGAACGCGAGGGAAGCAGTGAACGACGATAACGTCATAACAGGTACTTTCCTCATCAATAATAATTATGCTAGAGTCTTATTTGATTCCGGTGCTGATAAGTCTTTTGTAGACCATAAGTTCTGTAAGTTATTGAATCTTCCTATTAAGACTCTAGACATAAAATATGAGGTAGAAATTGCCGATGGTACCTTAGAAACAGCTTCAACTCTTCTTGATGGATGCTCTATATCCATTAAGAATCATTCTATCCTGCTGTCCCTCTTACCAATGAAACTGGCTGGGTTTGATATAGTTTTAGGCATGGATTGGTTATCGCATAACCAAGCCCAAATTGCCTGCGACAAAAAGCTAGTTATTATCAAAACCCCTTTTGGTGAATCTGTCACTATTCAAGGAGATACACTATATGGATTGCCTAGCAACGTGTCTATTCTCAAAGTATCGCAGTGTTTGAAAAGTGGACGTGTCATTTACATAGCACAAGTGACTGTGAATGACCCGAAGCCTAAAATTGAAGATATTCCAATTATCTCTTAATATCCTGATGTTTTTCCTGATGAATTACCTGGATTACCTCCTGAGAGGCAAGTAGAGTTTAGGATAGACATTCTCCCAGGATCAGCGCCTATAGCACGAGCTCCTTATGTGACAACCCTCACCAAACCAGGTATCCGTACGAATTAATTAATATTTAATTACCGCTTAATTACTGTGCTTGCTTACAACTGTGATTAAACTGCTTACTGATTTCTGATACATACATGCTCATGCATCACATTTTATACTGTCACTCTATTATTTATACACAAACATCAGTGACAACCTTGATGCACAACAAGCACAGTGAGCACACTACGGGATACCCATTAAACATGCTGACATAACCAGCATCAGGCAGACACTGCCTCTAAGGCCAGTATGAGCCAGGAATAGATTGCTACACTGGTAGTGAGTGTAGGGAGGTGAGGATTGTAGAACTGCGTCACTAGGTGAAGTTTATAGTGACCAGATGTGCCTAAAACGTACTTTAAGTACAAAAATTCTGCACTTTAATACAAAATCAGCATTTTAAATTACTAATAAAATGCAAAAACATGGCAGAACGGTCCCGTACATTTTCCTAAGTGCCGGGAATAATTTGTGTTGCAAAAATATACATAAAAGGTCCTTTCGGACTAATTAAACGCTTTAACGGGACAGTACCTGACCGGATAACCGGACATTACCCGTGACACTAAATTTTTGTCAGACACTTTGTTTTATTATTTTTGGCTAGTCATGATCCCCGTATGCCATAACACCCGCTAAAAATAAACAATCTAACATATACCATCCAACACTTGTGTTCTAACTTGTAGTTACACTTTAGTTGAAATTTTGCAATTATACCCCCCCCCCCCAACCGAAATCAGCCCTCAAGGGGACCCACCCCCATACTTCAAATCCCCTAACTTGATTTAATTCTATTATTTTAATAGATGTTGCTTGTTGAAGTTGCATAAATATGTGAAGATCATGTATAAGTATGGCCATATCTTACAACTTATCATTTCACTAGATTACACACTCCATTTCACTCTCTCTCCCTCTTGTCTCGGCTGCCCCATAACCGAAACCACAACCACCTTCCAACCTTCTCATCTTCTTCAATATATAGTCTCATTCAAAGCTAAGAAGGATCAATGGAGGTTACAACTTGAAGGGATTTCAAAGGAGCATTGTTCTAGTATTTTCATCATCTTTTTCTCATCATTTTCACACAAGAATCATCCCTAGCTAGAGGCTAGTAGTAAGTCTCGTTTTGCCTTGGTTCATCTTGTTCAAATTTATGTTTTATAGTAAGATGTCTTGTTGTTAAATCACTAAAGATCAAAGAGACTAGTAGATGTTAAACAAAAATAATGAACACAAAAGCTACATAAAAGTTTACTTATGTCCGAATCATGAAGCGGAATCTTGTTGGTTTGAGGGTTGGTTAAATCATACTTGATGGTTAAAAGTTGTTTTCTTGTTAAACCTGTTAATCGGACACTTGTAACACGATTTGATAACATGTAAAACTTCAAAATAACATGCTGATGTACTTTTTCAGCCGCCTTCAACAGGCTGTAAACGGACTTTAAAAACTCGAAAAACGGAATTTCAAAAGCCTAAATCGTGTCTTTTCGAAAAACGAAGAAAATGGCGCTGGAACCATATTTTTCTGAAGTCGGTTACTATTTTAAAAGTCTGTTTTCGTGACAGCAGCTAAGGCTGATTTTAACTGCAGTAAAATGGGTCATACGTTTTCAGTCACAACTTGAAACCTAGACCGATCCAGCCCCTGAAACTTTTATCAAAGATGGTCACGGATGTATTTGTCACCCTCGAACTGGAATTTCGATAAACGGACTCACGAGGAATTTTTGACGAATTTTTCCGTAAACTGTGATCAGAATGTAACTAATCTGATCACAGTTCGGTAAACGATTTTCTATAAATTATTGATAATGAACTAGACCTTGATATTTTTACCCGATAATTTGTGGGTCGATTAGGACGTTCCGCAAAAATTTGGGAATTTTTGGAAAGAGTTAAGTATTTTATTTAACCGTCCGAAAACAGTCCAGTTTTTCACATATTGAAACTGAAACGACAAGGGTAGTATTTTGCGTGTTAAAACGTAAGGGTTGATTGTTGATGATCGTGGTTTGATTTCAAAAAGAAAAAGATGTGCGTATTAGCACGGACACTCCCGTTTTTAGGGGAAGTTCTGGCGAATTTTTCTAAAAATACCAAGACTTAGAAAAACTATTTTTCTAACAAGTATGTTTAACTTCATTTCTCGGAATTAAACCTCGCCATGAGTTTTGACATAAAACTTTAAAGTGTTGGATATGAGACTTGTAAATGTATTTTGTTAATACTTTAAGTCACCAAATACATAATACTTGTACGAATATCCCATCCTTGGGAAGGAATCTTTTTATACGATAACCAAGAAATATAAACACGAAATAGCTGTCTAACTATTTCCCCTTGAACGTTAAAATACTAAGCCAAGGCACGGCCCGTTCGTCTAATAGGTATTAGTACGTGTAGGTGTCGTGTTGCAGACCGAGTTTTGAGTTGCTGTTATCGAGGACGCACTACTGTGAGTTCATGTCCCCCTTTTCTCTTAACTGTTTTCAGTTTTCTAAACTGCGGGGGTGAAATACATGTTACTATGATACGAGTACTTTATACATGGTATGGTTAGCGTAAGGAGGGTTACTACTTAGATCATTTGAGTGGGTAGGCGGGAACTGGAGGCCATTAATCCTCATTGTAGGATCGAGGGACGTAAGCGGTAGATCTATCTGGGTGTAGCGAGCCCAACCCCAGGCCCAACAGTACAGACCTTGGGGTGACTTTGTGCCCAACGCGAAATCCGCTAGGTTTGAGTCTTCCTACTTGCACTTCACACATATCAATGGCATTGCAAACCATTGGTGATCTCTTTTTCCTTATCTGCTACATACCAGGGATTTTTATACTTACAAGTGTTTTACATACTCACTTACACATGAACTCGCTCAACATTATGTTGATTTTTCCAACTTACATGTATTTCAGGGAACTAAGGATCTGGCACGGTATGCTACGTTTTCCCGCTGTGTTAGAGTTACGGGATCATCCACGTTTAGGGATTGCGACTTTTACCTGGACGAGTTGCAAGTCTTAAACAAGTGTTTATGTTATATTTGGGGTTGTGTTTTAAGAACAAAGTTTTATGTTATTAAGTTGTAATTTCCGTTGCATGTATCAACGTATTAAGACAATGTTGTGGTATTTTACTTTTCAAACTTAAATCAATGGATGATCTGCATGGTTTTATTTTCATATAGCTTTGTTATGATTAAGCTATGGTATTAAGAAGTCACACTAAATAAACCCACGCTTCCGCAAAGCCAGGGTGTGGCAGCTTGGTATCAGAGCTCTGATCATAGCGAACTAGGATTCCTTCTCGAGTCTAGACTATGATCACTAGGGCTCTCACGAAAACATTTTTACACTGCATACCACTTAAGTCCAGATCCAAAATGTTTTTACAAACAAATGTTGAGCACATTTTATTTGCTAGTTATAGGCTCAGTCTGGGAGGCTGAGGCTCGGTCTGGGAGGCTGAGGTAGTTGTCTAGTGGGACTAGGGAGTCAGTCTGGGAGGCTGGGAGGCTAGTGGGACTAGGAAGAGCAGTCTGGGAGGCTGGGAGGCTAGTGGGACTAGGGAGTCAGTCTGGGAGGCTGGGAGGCTAGTGGGACTAGGAAGAGCAGTCTGAGAGGCTGGGAGGCTAGTGGGACTAGGAGAACTAATTGATTGCTTATTGGTGACTAATGTGTTTACTTGATTATATGATTGATATATGTGCATATCTGTGGTTGTATTACAGACACTATGTCTTCATCGAGCGGGGTTTCAGACCCAGTGGCAGTAGACTCTGACGACCCGATGTACACTGATTCAGAGGTTCATACATCAGATACAGACAGCACTGACGAGGATGCATTCTAGCCTTTTGCTATACCCGATTTTGGGGATGATATACCTCATGCTGATGGTGTTCCTGCCGGGGATCTACCTCTTGTGGAGATCCCTGCTCCTGTTCCACCCGCTGCATTTGCTGCAGAGGATTTGCCACACGATTTTGAGTTCGATGACGACCTCGATCTATTCGCGGGTCCCCCTGAGGACCACCATGAGGGCAGGGCCCCGATTGCAGACGATGTCGCTCTTCCGTTAGTTGGGATTCCTGATGAGGAGGCCCATTCTGATTCATCGATTCCTGATTCTTTTGAGTCGGTAGCTTCCACTGTTCCACCACCTATTCATGCTGATATACCTGCTAAGCCTGATGTTGTTGCTCCTATTCCTGACCCGGTTCCTCTAGAGCCCGTCCATGCACTCTTCGCGGCTCATGTCGACCCTCAGTATGCTGACACCCGGAATGGGTGGATAGAGGCCGATGATGATATTCCACCTTTTGTAGTACCAGATGCACCAGCTTTAGCTCCTTTTGATGCACCCTTGTTCCCCACACACACTACTGATGCGCATCGCGCGGATCTGCCCGTCACTTTTCTCCAGGAGATCCCTCCGCCGCGTCCTGGAGAGGGCCCCTCTCATCAGCCTTTTGGCCATGTACCTTTTCTGACCGGAGGGGATCGGTTTGCACCGCAGATCCCTCACCATACTGCTGTTCCCCCTGTTCCACCGTTCGCTGTACCACCTTTTACTCCATCCAGCGAGCCTTTTCTCTGGACATCATCATCCGTCATGCCGCCGACAGATCCATACCATCCCTATTTTGTCGGGCCTTCCACGGAGGATGTCCTCGTTTCATTTATGCTACAGCATGACGCGTTGATGCGTCGTGTCCAGGTCCTGGAGCAGCAGTTAGAGCATCTGTCACGTTCTCACCACGCCATGGAGGAGGATTGGCTCCTCATGCTCAGTTTGTTCTACTTTCATTTTCCTCCTCCACCACCAGCAGCATGAGGGCTCTTTTGGTTTGATGTAGGTACCACCACTTTTGATGAGAAGACGGCGATTAAGTCGGCTACATAGCTTTTTAAAGACCACCTGACGATTCTGACTTTTGATGTTTGGTATTTGTATATGTTTAGATGTTTCGGGCAAGGGCGTTGTGACCCTTGGTCCCTTTTTGGATGTATGTTACAATTGTGGAACTTGTAAACATTGTAATCGTGGTCTTGGTTATATAAAAGCTTAATCGCAGTATTCTCATTACATGCATGGCTGATTTATTGATATATTTATAACATGGGATGTTGTGTGATTGATTGTTTATAACATGAGATGTTATGTGTTGGTTTATTTTAACATGAGATGTTATGTATTATTACTATCGTTTTATACGCACACTTTACCTACCATGACCTGACTCGCGTAAACCATCTTTTAGAAGATGCCACCGAGATGTGATCCACGCATGCCTGCCAACGAGGCAGAACTTCAACAGATCATCGCTGCCGCCATCGCGCAATACGCCGCCTCTCAAGGAGGACCTAGCGGAGGCAGCTCAAACAATAACGGCAACAACAATCCGCCTCATGGTAATACTAAGTTATTAAGGCATACCATGATACATTGGATATCTATAGCAAGTTTGCTAATGCCATTCATATATTGTAACGTATGTGCAGGGTGCACCTACAAGCAGTTCTTAGACTGCAAACCTGTAAACTTTGATGGCACCGGAGGTGCTGTTGCTTTTGTTCGTTGGGCAGAAAAGACAGAATCAGTTCTCCGCATGAGCAAATGCGCTCCAGATCAGCAGGTTACTTACATCTCTGGGCTATTCTTGAACGGAGCCCTGTCATGGTGGAACTTACAAGTCCAAACACTTGGTGAAGCCGCAGCCTACGCATTGACGTGGAACGAGTTGAGAGAGCTCATGCGCAAAAAGTATTGCTCTCGCGCTGAGATCCAGAGGTTGGAAACTGAGTTCTGGCATTTGAAGATGGAAGGTCCGAAAATTGCGGAATATGTTCAGAGGTTTCACGACCTATCACAAGTGGTACCTTATATGGTCACACCAGAATTCAAGCGGATTGAGCGCTTCATTTGGGGTTTAGCTCCTCAAATCATTAGTATGGTGACCTCTTCAAAATCGGCAACAATCACTGAGGCGATCGATCTAAGCGTAGCTCTCACTGAGGAGGCGATCCGCCTAAACAAGTTTTCTGATGTTGAGCAAAGGAAGAAGGAGACTCATGTAGAGTCGTCCGGGGATAACAAAAGAAAATTCTCGAATTTCAAACAAGGCACAAGCAGTGATGGCAGGAAAGGAGAACCAAGCGTGCCAGTCCAAACTACGATTGGTACTAGAAGGAAAGGAAAGGGATATATGGGTGCACATCCCAAGTGTAACTCCTGCCAACGTCATCATCCTGGCCGATGCGGGCCAAAAGTATGTGAAGCTTGTGGAAAGACTGGTCACTTGAAGGATTCTTGCTGGGCTAGTGCTGGCCGGGGAGGCCAAGGAGGATTTGGGAATAGAAATAATAATCGTGGTGGCATTGGGAATCGCCCACAGGGGAACAATGGAGGAAACGGGAATCGAGGCAACAATGTGAATCAAGCTGGTAATGCGAACCAAAACAACAATCAAGCTGGGAATGGAGCAGGAAATGGTCAAAGAATGGGTTGTTTTAACTGTGGTGATATGGGGCATTATAAGCGGAACTGCCCAGAATTGCATCAAGCGCGTGGAAGGGTTTTCAATATCGAAGCAAGGGAAGCGCGCCAGGATCCAAATGTTGTTACTGGTACGTTCCCTGTAAACCAACGCTTTGCATCCATTTTATTTGATACTGGTGCCGATTATAGCTTCGTATCGTTAGAGTTTAAGAATATGCTTGGATTAGCCGCTAGTAAATTAGATATTCCTTACTCAATCGAATTGGCGAATGGAAAGTTAGTAGAAGCCAATGAAGTGGTCAGAGGTTGTGTAATCGAGTTGGGAGAGCGTGAGTTTACTTTGGATCTACTACCAGCCCAACTGGGGAGCTTCGACGTGGTAGTAGGAATGGATTGGTTATCAAGCAACAAGGCTGAGATTGTTTGTCACGAAAAGGTAGTTCGTATCCCAACCGAAGATGGAGAAACAATTGTGGTTCATGGGGAGAAGCGGGATACGCCTTTAAGATTTATCAGTTGCCTGAAAGCTCGTAAGTGTTTACAAAAGGGATGTGCTGCCTTCCTGGCACACATCGTGGATAAGAAAGCTGTTGAGCCGAAAATTGAAGACATCCCTGTCGTGAGGGAATACCATGAAGTCTTTCCAGAGGACTTGCCAGGATTGCCACCCCAAAGGCAAGTGGAATTTCACATTGACTTAGTTCCAGGCGCCGCGCCTGTAGCTAGGGCACCTTATAGACTTGCACCGTCAGAGATGCAGGAGTTGTCGACACAACTCCAGGAGTTACTTGACAAAGGATTCATCCGACCAAGCTTCTCACCTTGGGGAGCTCCAGTTTTATTTGTCAAAAAGAAAGACGGTAGTTTTCGTATGTGTATTGACTACCGGGAGTTGAATAAGCTGACGATCAAAAATAGATACCCTCTGCCAAGAATCGATGATTTATTCGATCAGCTCCAGGGTTCAAGCTTTTACTCTAAGATCGACCTTCGATCTGGATACCATCAGCTAAGAATACAAGAAGAGAGCATTCCGAAGACAGCCTTCAGAACTCGTTATGGACACTACGAGTTCCTAGTCATGCCGTTTGGGTTGACAAACGCGCCTGCTGTTTTTATGGACCTAATGAACCGAGTCTGCAAGCCGTATCTCGATAAGTTCGTGATTGTATTCATCGACAATATTTTGATTTATTCAAAGACAAAGGCTGAGCACGAACATCACTTAAGAGCTATTCTGGAGTTGTTGAAAAAGGAACAGTTGTATGCCAAATTCTCTAAGTGCGAGTTTTGGCTACGTGAAGTCCAATTCCTTGGACACGTAGTTAATGGAAATGGAATCCATGTCGATCCCACAAAGATCGAGGCGATAAAGAACTGGGAGACTCCAAAGACGCCAACCGAGATTCGACAATTCTTAGGCTTGGCTGGTTACTATCGAAGGTTCATTGAGGATTTTTCAAAAATCGCTCAATCACTGACACTCCTCACACAGAAGGATAAGAAGTTTGATTGGGGAATCAAACAGGAAGAAGAATTTCAGTTGTTGAAGGATAAGCTCTGCAATGCACCGATCTTAGCACTACCAGAAGGTACAGATGATTTCGTGGTATACTGTGACGCCTCACGTCAAGGATTGGGTTGCGTGTTGATGCAACGCCAGAAAGTTATAGCTTACGCGTCACGCCAGTTGAAAGTACATGAAAGGAACTATACCACGCATGATTTGGAGCTAGGCGCAGTGATATTTGCATTAAAGATCTGGAGACACTACCTATATGGTACGGAGTGTACAATCTTCACAGACCACAAGAGTTTACAACACATATTCAACCAGAAAGAGCTGAACATGAGACAAAGACGTTGGGTCGAATTGTTAAACGATTACGACTGCGAGATAAAGTACCATCCAGGGAAGGCGAATGTGGTCGCCGATGCCCTAAGTCGTAAGGAAAGGATCAAGCCCATAAGGGTTAGGGCTTTGGAGATGATTATCCAGACAGATCTTTCCCTGCGCATTCGTGCCGCGCAAAAAGAAGCTCTTAAGGAAAGAAACCTTGAGGAAGAATATCTCCGTGGGATGGAGAAGCAATTAGTGCCAAACGAGGAAGGAACGTTATGTTTTATGAAAAGGATTTGGGTTCCTCTGTCTGGGGGGTTGAGAAAAGTTATTTTTGATGAGGCACACAAATCACGGTACTCTATTCATCCCGGTGCGGATAAGATGTACCAGGACCTTAAAGATTATTATTGGTGGCCCAGGATGAAGGGCAACGTTGCTGTTTATGTTAGCAAATGTTTGACGTGTGCCAAGGTAAAAGCTGAATACCAGAAGCCTTCGGGACTTCTGCAACAACCTGAAATTCCCAGGTGGAAATGGGAACAGATTTCAATGGATTTTATAACGAAACTGCCCAAGACGCCCAAGGGTCATGATACTATTTGGGTGATAGTTGACCGCCTAACAAAGTCCGCGCACTTCTTGCCAATCAAAGAGAAGGACAATACTAGTAAACTTGCGGAAATATACATGAGAGAAATCGTTGCACGTCATGGAGTGCCTCTCTCGATCATCTCTGATAGAGATGGACGTTTCATATCAAGGATTTGGCAATCCTTCCAAGAAGCTTTTGGCTCACAATTGAATTTGAGCATTGCATTCCATCCGCAAACTGATGGCCAAAGTGAAAGAACTATTCAGACATTGGAGGATATGCTGAGAGCATGTGTAATGGATCTTGGTGGTAGCTGGGATAAGCATTTACCACTGGCCGAATTCTCATACAACAACAGCTACCACACCAGTATTGGAGCCGCGCCATTTGAAGCTCTTTACGGACGCAAGTGTCGATCACCCCTATGCTGGGCTGACGCAGGTGATAGGCAGCTTGTTGGTCCCGAAATCGTCCAAGAGACGACAGACAAGATTGCGCAGATTCGAAAACGCATCGAAGCGGCTCGCGAAAGACAGAAAGCCTATGCGGATCCAAACCGGAAACATTTGGAATTCCAAGTTGGAGTTATGGTTTTATTGAAAGTTTCACCCTGGAAGGGGGTGGCACGCTTCGGAAAGCGTGGGAAGTTGAATCCGCGTTACATTGGCCCTTTCAGAATTCTACAAAGGATTGGGCTTGTAGCCTACAAGTTGGACCTACCTGCTGAACTCCATGGTGTTCACGATACATTCCATGTATCCAATTTGAAAAAGAGTCCAACACAAGATACAGTGGTCATTCCTGCTGACGGAGTACATATCGACGACACGCTCCACTTTATTGAAGAACCTGTTGAGGTCACGGATTGGAAAGTTAATAAGACTCGCAGGAGCAGTGTCAAACTCGTCAAAGTTCGTTGGAATGCTAGGCATGGACCTGAATTCACGTGGGAACGTGAGGATCGAATGAAAGAGAAATACCCCCATTTATTTCCTAAGAACCCTGCATCTTGTAGCAGAACTCAAATTTCGGGACGAAATTTATTTAACGGGGGGAGAATGTGACAACCCTCACCAAACCAGGTATCCGTACAAATTAATTAATATTTAATTACCGCTTAATTACTGTGCTTGCTTACAACTGTGATTAAACTGCTTACTGATTTCTGATACATACATGCTCATGCATCACATTTTATACTGTCACTCTATTATTTATACACAAACATCAGTAACAACCTTGATGCACAACAAGCACAGTGAGCACACTACGGGATACCCATTAAACATGCTGACATAACCAGCATCAGGCAGACACTGCCTCTAAGGCCAGTATGAGCCGGGAATAGATTGCTACACTGGTAGTGAGTGTAGGGAGGTGAGGATTGTAGAACTGCGTCACTAGGTGAAGTTTATAGTGACCGGATGTGCCTAAAACGTACTTTAAGTACAAAAATTCTGCACTTTAATACAAAACTCAGCATTTTAAATTACAAATAAAATGCAAAAACATGGCAGAACGGTCCCGTACATTTTCCTAAGTGCCGGGAATAATTTGTGTTGCAAAAATATACATAAAAGGTCCTTTCGGACTAATTAAACGCTTTAACGGGACAGTACCTGACCGGATAACCGGACATTACCCTTGACACTAAATTTTTGTCAGACACTTTGTTTTATTATTTTTGGCTAGTCATGATCCCCGTATGCCATAACACCCGCTAAAAATAAACAATCTAACATATACCATCCAACACTTGTGTTCTAACTTGTAGTTACACTTTAGTTGAAATTTTGCAATTATACCCCCCCCCCCCCAACCGAAATCAGCCCTCAAGGGGACCCACCCCCATACTTCAAATCCCCTAACTTGATTTAATTCTATTATTTTAATAGATGTTGCTTGTTGAAGTTGCATAAATATGTGAAGATCATGTATAAGTATGGCCATATCGTACAACTTATCATTTCACTAGATTACACACTCCATTTCACTCTCTCTCCCTCTTGTCTCGGCTGCCCCATAACCGAAACCACAACCACCTTCCAACCTTCTCATCTTCTTCAATATATAGTCTCATTCAAAGCTAAGAAGGATCAATGGAGGTTACAACTTGAAGGGATTTCAAAGGAGCATTGTTCTAGTATTTTCATCATCTTTTTCTCATCATTTTCACACAAGAATCATCCCTAGCTAGAGGCTAGTAGTAAGTCTCATTTTGCCTTGGTTCATCTTGTTCAAATTTATGTTTTATAGTAAGATGTCTTGTTGTTAAATCACTAAAGATCAAAGAGACTAGTAGATGTTAAACAAAAATAATGAACATAAAAGCTACATAAAAGTTTACTTATGTCCGAATCATGAAGCGGAATCTTGTTGGTTTGAGGGTTGGTTAAATCATACTTGATGGTTAAAAGTTGTTTTCTTGTTAAACCCGTTAATCGGACACTTGTAACACGATTTGATAACATGTAAAACTTCAAAATAACATGCTGATGTACTTTTTCAGCCGCCTTCAACAGGCTGTAAACGGACTTTAAAAACTCGAAAAACGGAATTTCAAAATCCTAAATCGTGTCTTTTCGAAAAACGAAGAAAATGGCGCTGGAACCATATTTTTCTGAGGTCGGTTACTATTTTAAAAGTCTGTTTTCGTGACAGCAGCTAAGGCTGATTTTAACTGCAGTAAAATGGGTCATACGTTTTCAGTCACAACTTGAAACCTAAACCGATCCAGCCCCTGAAACTTTTATCAAAGATGGTCACGGATGTATTTGTGACCCTCGAACTGGAATTTCGATAAACGGACTCACGAGGAATTTTTGACGAATTTTTCCGTAAACTGTGATCAGAATGTAACTAATCTGATCACAGTTCGGTAAACGATTTTCTATAAATTATTGATAATGAACTAGACCTTGATATTTTTACCCGATAATTTGTGGGTCGATTAGGACGTTCCGCAAAAATTTGGGAATTTTTGGAAAGAGTTAAGTATTTTATTTAACCGTCCGAAAACAGTCCAGTTTTTCACATATTGAAACTGAAACGACAAGGGTAGTATTTTGCGTGTTAAAACGTAAGGGTTGATTGTTGATGATCGTGGTTTGATTTCAAAAAGAAAAAGATGTGCGTATTAGCACGGACACTCCCGTTTTTAGGGCAAGTTCTGGCGAATTTTTCTAAAAATACCAAGACTTAGAAAAACTATTTTTCTAACAAGTATGTTTAACTTCATTTCTCGGAATTAAACCTCGCCATGAGTTTTGACATAAAACTTTAAAGTGTTGGATATGAGACTTGTAAATGTATTTTGTTAATACTTTAAGTCACCAAATACATAATACTTGTACAAATATCCCATCCTTGGGAAGGAATCTTTTTATACGATAACCAAGAAATATAAACACGAAATAGTTGTCTAACTATTTCCCCTTGAACGTTAAAATACTAAGCCAAGGCACGGCCCGTTCGTCTAATAGGTATTAGTACGTGTAGGTGTCGTGTTGCAGACCGAGTTTTGAGTTGCTGTTATCGAGGACGCACTACTGTGAGTTCATGTCCCCCTTTTCTCTTAACTGTTTTCAGTTTTCTAAACTGCGGGGGTGAAATACATGTTACTATGATACGAGTACTTTATACATGATATGGTTAGCGTAAGGAGGGTTACTACTTAGATCATGTGAGTGGGTAGGCGGGAACTGGAGGCCATTAATCCTCATTGTAGGACCGAGGGACGTAAGCGGTAGATCTATCTGGGTGTAGCGAGCCCAACCCCAGGCCCAGCAGTACGGACCTTGGGGTGACTTTGTGCCCAACGCGAAATCCGCTAGGTTTGAGTCTTCCTACTTGCACTTCACACATATCAATGGCCTTGCAAACCATTGGTGATCTCTTTTTCCTTATCTGCTACATACCAGGGATTTTTATACTTACAAGTGTTTTACATACTCACTTACACATGAACTCGCTCAACATTATGTTGTTTTTTCCAACTTACATGTATTTCAGGGAACTAAGGATCTGGCACGGTATGCAACGTTTTCCCGCTGTGTTTGAGTTACGGGATCATCCACGTTTAGGGATTGCGACTTTTACCTGGACGAGTCGCAAGTCTTAAACAAGTGTTTATGTTATATTTGGGGTTGTGTTTTAAGAACAAAGTTTTATGTTATTAAGTTGTAATTTCCGTTGCATGTATCAACGTATTAAGACAATGTTGTGGTATTTTACTTTTCAAACTTAAATCAATGAATGATCTGCATGGTTTTATTTTCATATAGCTTTGTTATGATTAAGCTATGGTATTAAGAAGTCACAATAAATAAACCCACGCTTCCGCAAAGCCAGGGTGTGACACCTTATCGTCTAGCGCCTACAAAAATGAAAGAGCTCAAACTCAATTGGACGACTTACTGGATAAAGGTTTTATTCAACCCAGCTCTTCGCCTTGGGGAGCTCCAATACTGTTTGTGAAAAAGAAGGACGGATCAATGCGCTTATGCATTGATTATCGTGAATTGAATAAGGTAACGATCAAGAATCGTTATCCTTTACCCTGGATCGATGATTTATTTGATCAGCTTCAGGGGGTCGAGCTATTTCTCAAAGATTGATTTGAGGTCTGGGTATCATCAACTCAAAGTAAGAACTGAAGATGTACCTAAGACAGCATTCAGAACGAGGTATGGACATTTCGAGTTTTTAGTGATGCCATTTGGGCTCACTAATGCGCCAGCAGCATTCATGGACCTCATGAATAGAGTCTGCAAGCCATATTTAGATAAGTTTGTCATTGTCTTTATAGACGACATACTTATCTACTCTTGTAGCCAAGTTGATCATGAGAAGCACCTTCGATGTATCTTAGGACTGCTTCAACAGGAGAAGTTGTATGCTAAATTCTCCAAATGCGAGTTCTGGCTTCGCGAAGTCCAATTTCTTGGACATGTTGTTAGTGAGCGAGGTATCCAAGTTGATCCCGCCAAGATAGAAGCCATTATGAATTGGGAAGCACCAAAGACACCTACAGAGATACGCAGCTTTCTGGGTTTAGCTGGATATTATTGAAGATTCATTGAGAACTTCTCGAGGATAGCTGCACCATTAACTTCTCTGACCCGCAAGAATGTGAAATTTGA
Source organism: Helianthus tuberosus (assembly GCA_030545235.1). Lineage (NCBI taxonomy): Eukaryota > Viridiplantae > Streptophyta > Magnoliopsida > Asterales > Asteraceae > Helianthus > Helianthus tuberosus. Next base: position 6,700,501 of record CM060434.1, on the reverse strand, counting down.
TTGGGGTCCCAAGCAACAAGAATCTTTTGAGATTCTTAAGCAAAAATTGAGCAATGCTCCAGTGTTAACCTTACCCGAAGGGATTGAATAGTTTGTCGTATATTGTGATGCTTCACACACCGGCATGGGGTGTGTACTTATGCAGCATGGAAAGGTGATTGCCTATGCATCAAGACAACTGAAGGTGCATGAAAAGAATTACACCACCCATGATTTGGAATTGGGTGCCGTTGTATTCGCACTTAAGTTGTGGAGACATTATTTATATGGAACTAAATGTGTGATCTACTCGGATCACAAAAGTCTCCAACATTTGTTCAATCATGGAATCCTCAGAATAAACGGAAGAATTTGGGTTCCTATTCATGGAGGACTTCGAGATGTAATCCTCCAGGAAGCTCACAACTCCAAATACTCAGTTCACCCTGGAGGTGACAAGATGTATCAGGATTTGAAGGCGAATTATTGGTGGATAGGTTTGAAGAAATCTATTGCCACACATGTAGCTAAGTGCCTGACTTGTGCTCAGATTAAAGCTGAACATCAAAAGCCTTCAGGTCTACTTCAACAACCAGAACTCCCTACATGGAAGTGGGAGATGGCAACCATGGATTTCATAACCAAGTTACCTAAAACAAGGCATGGAAATGACACCATATGGGTTATTATTGATAGACTGACTAAGTCAGCACATTTCTTGCCCATCAAGGAGACCCATAGCTCCGACAAGTTAGCCCAGTTGTACGTAGACAAAATTGTAGCTCTTCATGGCGTACCGGTGTCTATTATCTCTGATAGAGATACTAGATACACCTCTCATTTTTGGAAAAGTTTCCAACAAGCTTTGGGCACGCGTTTGAATTTTAGTACTGCTTACCATCCTCAGACTGATGGACAGAGTGAGCGTACAATTCAAACTTTAGAAGACATGCTTCGTGCATGTGTTATTGATTTAGGTGGTAGTTGGGATGACCACCTGCCATTGATCGAGTTTTCCTATAACAATAGCTACCATACTAGCATTCAGGCTGCGCCTTTTGAGGCATTATATGGTAGGAAATGCAGAACGCCTGTCTGTTGGGCAGAAGTAGGAGAAGCTCAGTTATCAGGACCTGACATAGTCCTTGAAACGACGGACAAGATTGTCCATATTCGGGATCGCCTAAAAGCTGACAGGGATAGGCTGAAAAGTTATGCTGATAAAAGGTGAAAACCTCTAAAGTTTGAGATAGGCGATAAAGTTCTACTGAAAGTATCACCCTGGAAGGGTGTGATGCGTTTTGGTAAAAAGGGCAAGTTTAGCCCTAGATATATTGGACCATTCGAGATTATTGAATGTGTCGACAATGTAGCTTATAAGCTAAACTTGCCTGAGGAGCTGAGTGGAATTCATAATGTGTTCCACATTTGTAATCTCAAGAAATGCCTAGCCGATGAATCACTGGCTATGTCTCATAAAGACATGCAAATTGATGAAAGCTTGAGATTTGTTGAAAGACCTATATCGATCAAGGATCGACAGGTTAAAAATCTCCGAAGAAAGCATGTGCCTATAGTAAAGGTCAAATGGGATGCTCGTAGAGGTCCCGAATATACGTGGGAAGTTGAGTCCACGATGCGACAAAAGTACCCTCACTTATTTCAGTAAATCTCGGGGTCGATATTTCTTTTAAGGGGGTGAGGATGTAACACCACGTAAAAACGTGTCCAATTATGTAAAGAAACGTGTCCTAAACTTTAAAGGTGTGAAAGATTGAGTTAGAAGGACTAAAGTTGTTAAAAAGTGAAACTATGAAACCATAGGGACTAAAAGTGTCAACATGCCAAACTTGTGTCTCTGAATGACCATACATGATGAATATATTCTTAAACGAGTGGTTGATTGGATATAAGAAGCCGTTTATGAAAATAATCGAAAGATTATTAAATTACAAGGGTTAAACATGTCAACATGTTGATTCTGACCTCTGAGTGACCTTTTAACAAAACCGAGGCTTCGAAATATTCAAATATACTCTCAAGAATAAGTGGTATAAATTTCACGTGGTTTCGAGATCGTTAAGCATGTTTTCAAGACTTTGGGCTATAAGTGTCAACTCGATGAAACTTGCTTTTATAGTGATATTTAACGAACCCGAGCCTAACAAAGTTAATTTATTCATCCTTGAGCCTCAACAAACTGACTACAAGGGCCCTACATGTCAAAAACGAGGTTAAAAAGGGTTAAAAACAATCAGGGACTAAAGCTGCCAAGTTGCAAACTTGTTTTACCAGTTCAGCAGGTCCACGCGGCCAGCGTAAGCCCCCCCCCCCCCATGGCTTACGCGGCCCCGCCTCAGCATGCCAGTTCAGTAAAAAGGCTGCCAGGTGCGGGTTTTGGTTGTTCCACCGCCTTAGCCTAGTTTATATCGACCTAAGGAGCTATATGTCGGTTTATTTCATCAACTAGGACACCTGGGGTGATCCTATGATACCCCATAACAGATGTAATTGATCCATGATTATGCAAAGTAGTATATAAGGACATTAGTTCTTGAGCTCCTATGCTCACTTGCAACCATTTTCCATTCTACAACTTCTGGAGCTAGCTAAGGACAAGGAGAAGATTATCAAGTGTAGAAAAGACAGCTAGGACCTTTAGTAAGCCTCTAATTACTTGTTTAGTCATTTTAATTAGATTAATTACTCTAAAGTCAAACTTATCGTAAATAAAGTTTGACTTTCGTTTTAATTGTATATGGACCAGCCACTGATCAAATTGAAAGTGGTTATGGGACCATATTAAGGTAGGTGACTAACCCCTAAAAGGGCACCTCCTAATTATCTCGTTTGACTGGTCAATTGTCGGGTCAAAGCAGTTTGACAAAAAGTCAAACTGGACATAATGTTTGAAAATGACTAAAATTAATAAATCGGAGGTTCTAAATTTTATTTTAACATTCTAATGACTTGGTAATTAATATTAAAATATGTTTTATCAGTCCTAACCCGGCAATTTATAGTCTAAGGTCAGTTTGTAACCGAAAGTCACAAAAGCTTGACTTTTTCTTTGACTTTTAGTTCTAACCCGTTCAAGCTTAATTCTTCCATGTTTTAAGCTTCCATTAGGACCACATTACTTAGTAGTATAACCCTCTGGAGTTATATTGCATGGTGCCTAGTGGTTTGAATTATATGCACTTGATCGTAATTATGCTTAATAATGCCATAAACGCCCTTTTTACATACAACTGAGATTTTTAACAATGTGAATGGACTAACACCTTTGCTACTGATATTTAGACATGTCTCGAAAATTTGACATCAGTTTGAGGTCTAGAATAGGAGTTATGCTCAATAGCGTAATTAAGAAGTTTTTATTATTTAAATGACGTAATTAGCATAAAGCCTATCTAAACCCGATTTTTAAATACCAAACTTTTTACCTACTGATGTAAAATAATATTTTTGGGATTTTTGGAGATTTTTATTTATTTTTAGGCTGAGCATAACATAGAATAATAGTTTGATTTCGGTAATTGTCGGTTTTACCCTCTTCATGCATAAAATGAGTTTTACATAACTTTTTAATGCCAAGCCTTTTGCTACTGATTCTACATGATACATAAAGTATTTTGAACCTTATAAACTAATCAAAAACTTAGATTTCCTGTTTTAACCCGAATATCCCTTAAAATCGATTTTTAAGCATTTTTAGCACATAGTTTGAGTTAAAACTATATTTGGCATATAAAACTTATTACTCACTGATGTTTTAAGCTAATTTATATAATTAAACATTAAGCCAAGGTTTTTAAACTCAGAAGTGTATTTTGACCTTTAAAGCCTATGTGAAATTACCAAAATGCCCCTACGGTGCATAGTTGGATTATATAAGATAAATTTCACATATATAAAATACCCTACTGTTATAACTTATAAAAATGCATATTTTTACTGATTAGATCAGACCTGAAACTCAGTTTAATATTTAAACTCTTTTATGGGCATTAAAATTACCAAAATGCCCTTATGGGACTTATTTTGGTTTAAATTACTTTTTGGGCATATATGTTAACATCTTACTGATGTATAAGCAAATTTTGAGCATAATAACGATTAAGACTTGTATATAATTTATTTTGTTGCCCATTACGCATTTACGCGTTCGGATCGGCTTATGTAACTAGTTTACATAAAAGAGTCGAAACGGGCTTAACCTTATCAATAAATTCTCAATTTACAGAATGTGATTAGTTTACCCATATTATACAAGTATCCAACCTTGTCGGGTCTAAATCACATTCTATTCCGGTCTCCGCTTAATCGAGCATTTAGAACCGTAAGGTTTCCTTCTAGCTAGCCGGTCTAAGTCCTTGACTAAATTAAAGACCTGTTAGCATCCTAATAGGTTAATAAACCTTCTATACAGATTAATTAGCTTCTGGTAGAAGGTGCCTTCAAAAAGCTTTAGGATTTTTACTGCTAGCATCAGGTAAATACTTTTAACTTATTTTCCCTTATACGGGCTTAGGATATGGTATTATAATAATACCACTTGGTCGGGTATGAAATCATTTAATCGGATTGTGATTAATAAATTTACATAACCCGTTTTAATCTGTCTTGTTTGATAACATAAGCATTGGGGGTTAATATGACCATGTCCTGGATATCCTCGGCTCATTACATTTGAAAATGGCCACGACCTATGCACGGGGTGTAGGCATACACCTGACAGATGCAAATGCTAAAATATAAACCCACATGTTGGGATAACTCCTTTGTGGGTTCTATAAGTGGTGAGTCGGTTAATCATGATTGGCTTCCAACCGGCCCCAATTGTAAGACAAACATGTAAATCTGTATACAAGATTATATTTAAATAATTGTCCCAAGTTATAAAAGATTTGTGCCATGTGCACTTAATTCAATTTTCATAAATGTTTCAAAAGGGTCAGTTAATTGTATTTACCAGTGTAAACTGACGTATTTTCTTAAAGACTTATTTGACAGGTACCTCTCGTAATAGGCTGGAGCTATTAGGTGTCATAAGAGGATCTTGCAAATCCGTAGATACCTGAAGTCTGTTATTTTGTTTCTTTGTATTTATTTATGATCCGCCTGTGGATCTTATTACATTCCAGTCTGTATATTCTTTAACTCGAACACTCAGACATTATGGGTTGTAATAGTTTATTCACCAAGCCTTCCGCTGTGCTATTATATTGTGTGTATTGACTATGATGATATTAACTACGTCACGATACTCCCTGCCGGGCCCACCGGTAAAATGTGGAAATATCGGGGTGTGACAAGTGAGTATTTGTTCCTTGTTTTTCCGAACTTAAGATAGGTGTCAGTACTTTAGTGTTCTATCCGAGTTTAGAGTTATCAGAACTTATACTTCCTTGTCTAACTTTATAGAAGTGTCAGTACTTAACACAATTGTCCGAATTTGTTGAAGTGTTTGTCAGTACTTGTGATCTTTGGTACGAATTTGTTTGGTTATAGAAGTTTCATCAGTAAGTGTTTTTTTGAAAAGTGTTAACCAAGATGGCAAACAACTTGAACACTGTTGTTCAACGTATTAGACACAACAACGAAGTTGGAAGTAATGATAAACCTCCTATGTTGTTGAACGAGTTAGATTATCCTGAATGGAAGATACGGTTTGAAAGGTACATCAAAGCGAAAGATGTAAGAATGTGGTTATGTATGACGTCAGGTCTTGGCGGAGAACCTGTTCGCACTTTAACAATTACCGGTTATCTCGCTTTAACTGATGATCAAAGAAAGTATTACGAATGCGAAGAGAAGGAAATGTCTTTGACTACGATGTCGTTACCACAATCTATCTTACACACTTTTAGTAACAAAAAATCATCAAAGGAATTATGGGACAGTTTGAGCGACAGGTACGAAGGAAATAAGCTATTCAAGAAAAGGAGACTCGATCAACTGAAGATTCAATTCGTAGTGTTTAAAGCTATGAAAGGTGAATTGTTAGATGATCTGGTAAACAGATTCTACCATTTGTTGAGTGACTTAGATCGAAGTCAACCGGGATTGTATACCGAGTTCGAAAAGGTAGAAAAGTTTCTTAATAGTTTACCGAAACAGTGGAATATGTTTTCTGCCTTAATCAAAGAGAGTGCTCAATATTAAGAACTCACTCATGATCAAGCAATCCAGAAGATGAAAGGTTATGCATGGACCTTTGAAGATCAAGACTCTGATTTCGAGAAGCTTCAAGATCTGACTTTGTACCGTGCAAAGCAAATTGAAAAGGGAAGCAATTCAGGTGTTGCTTTTATTTCAGAATAAGCTACTCAAGGAGATCCTGTAAACCATAGTGCCTTTGTCGTTGGTAGCAATAGTGGAAGTACCGTTGGTGGAACTCAAATATCCCATGGAACGTCATCGTCAAATGCTAGACCAAGTGAACCAAGCTTGAATGTTCCTAAAATTGGCTCGCATTGTCTAAAGCTCATAGAAGAAAATATGACACTTCTTACATTATTCATGACAACATTTTAGAATTTTGCACTTGGAAATTAGTTGAACCATCGACTCTCGATGAAGATCTTAATCAAATTGATCAAGATGAATTGGAAGAGCTCGATTTGCAATTAAGTATGGCGTTACTGGTAAGAAGAGCGAAGAAATTTCTCTAGCGAATGGGAAAGAGTTTCATTGGTGGTAATACAAAGACATGAATGGGGATTGACATGACCAAAGTTAAATGCTACAATTGTGGCATATATGGTCACTATGTAAGAGAATTTCGAAACCAAAGAATAGAGAAGGCAGCAATGGTCAAGGAAGCTCAGCAAGATCCAACAACAATAGTTCAGCCCCATCCAATACAACTTCTACCACTTCAACAACAACCTCATCTGATAACCTTACTCCTAGTTCTAATAACGCTATGATTGTTCAACCCATTCAAGCCATTAGTGAGCCACACGACTAGGGATTGTAATGGAAGAAATAGCTACTGCTAAGTGAAAGTCTAGAAATGGATAAAATCATTAAAGCTGAGGAAAACAAGAGAAGAGAGGATGATGAAGAAGAAAGAAAGAAGAAAAGAAAGATGAAAATGATCTGTTTGAATTCAAGATAGCGTCTGAAGAAATGCAATGCTTTACTGATGAAGAAATGGAAAAGATGAAAGCAGGAAAAGCAGAAAGCTCGGATCAAGCTTTCATGGCTAATATCGAGGTACAATCTAAACCTGCTGATAAAAGATGTGCCAGATGCGTAGACTTTGTTGCTAAGTGTGACAGATACACACTCCGTAGCAGTAATTTGATTATTGATATGGAGAAATCTAGAGAATTAATTGTCGCGCTTTCGAGTGTTGATAAAGAACATAGAAGTCAGGTGATTGTCTTGAAAAAGGACATCTCTGAGTTTGATAGACGACTTGCTCAAGCGACAGTTAAGAATCAAGGTTTAAAATATGAACTTGAAACTTGTCAAAACATTGTTTTGGAAAAGAACAAAATAATTTTAGACAAAGATAACTTGATTCTTGATCTGCAGCGAAAACTTGAGAAATTCAAAAATTCATAAGATGTGATGAATTTTTGCGTAAGCAATCTTCATCTCAAACATTCAGAAGATGAGATGTTAGGTGTTGGTTACAAGAAGGTTCCCCCACCAGCTAACCATAACTATACATCAACACCCTCGATTGATCCTGAAATTGCAAATTTCATTCCGACTACTCCATTGACTGTTGATCCTTTGAGTGAGGAAGAGTCTGAATCCAAATCCGAACCAGAATCGGAATCGGAACAAAAGAGTTCGAGTGATGCTAAAACAAACGAAATTTATATGAGCAAAATTGAAAATTTGATTAACTCAAAGATTTTGGAAGCCTTAAATCAAGTTCAAAATGTTCAAAAGTCAAAGCCTAACAACAAAGGTAAAAAGAATGTTAAAAACATTTCCAAAACCAAATCTGTGAAATGCGAAAGCTATAACAAAGAAGTTGAAAAGATTGAAAAAGGTTCAAATTCTGACTTTGTGAAACAATGTGCAAAAGGCTCAAAAGAAGCATCCTCGTCCTCGAACAGTCAATATGACGATGATCACCAAGAAAAGAATGAAAAGATTGATAAATGACGATGCTACAAATGTCGTTTGAAAGGACATTTAGCTGCAAATTGTCCAAACGACAATGGAAAGATTCGTGTTGATCCTGATCTTGATAAACCTTTTGTCACTAACCACAAAATGAACCTAAAAAGAATGAAAAGAAAAGTGGTAAAACTCAAAAGGTAGAAAACCTAGGGTTGTAAAACAAGAAAGCAAACCAGTTTCTAAACCAAAGGTTAAAAATAAAAAACAAAAGGATCAGGAAACCGACTTTTTAGATGATGGTAGCGGTCATGGTTCAGATCATGGATCGAAAAGTTCTTCTACAAAATGTGAAGGTCGTCAGAAAACCCCTGCTCGACGGCCAACACATGTAACTTTCCGACCACAAGAACAAGATCATCAATCTGGAGGTTCTTACAACCACAATGTTAGACCTCATGCTCAAAATTGTTACGTTGATAACCGAAACATTTCACCGGCCAGATTTCATGGTCAAAGACAACATTCGAGATACCAACAACGACATGCTTTACAAAGACATTCGATCGGACGAGGTTTGAGAACTTACTCCGAATGATCGGGATGATAAACCCTGAGTAGGATGGTTGCATAAGCCCTCATGGAAACTTTATTTTCCATTTCTTTGTACAGGTTACTGCTTTTTGTAAAACACAAAAATCCAAAAATATTTTACTTAGTTGTAGGATATTTTTATTAAAATCCAAAAACATTAGAAAATTAAAAATTGAGGACGCGTTGATTGTGAGAAGAAATGATAGTACATCGGTAGTCATATCTTTTACAGTGTATCTTATAAAATTAAAACCTAAACTGTTGACAGCTTCATTATATGTTGTAACGACTAACGATAGGTTTTACGTGTTAATAAGAACCTGTTTTTGGTATATAAAGATAACAAACTGCGTAACTTGTGTGTAACATCTCTCGGATATATGGTCTTGGTACCGTAATTTCATTTGAGAGATTACCAAAATTCTGAGATACTAGTTCTTTATATCTGATTATTATCTGGGGTATTATACTTGGTCTTCTGATTTTGCGCCGGCAATGGCCTAGACCTCATATAATACTTTGCTAAGTGCTTTATTTGTGCGCAAACCCTCTAGATGGATTTTTTTTTTGCCTAACAGTCATCACTGGATGATCTATTCAAAGCTTGTCACCACCGGGTGAACAAATAAAAATATATGTTACCACCGGGTACATAAAACTGAAAAATGCCAAAGTGCAACAAAAGATACCAAACCGTTGGTACACCACCTAAAGTCGAGCCTTCATCTCTCTATCGGTACGGTGGCACTAACCTGAGCTCGCAAGGTTTCGTAAGTTTAGCCGGATATAGATAATCTTTGGATATATTCACCTTTAAGATGTAATTTTTGGTAGTCTTGATACGAGAGCATATTCTGTGGTGGGGAACACAGTTATATCAGTTAATAAGACACTTAAATGCATATCTCGAAAACAGTGTTCGAACACGTGCTAAAGCTTAAGTGGACAAGTATGTCGTTGAACATCTTGAACTGTCATTATCATTCTATATGCTTAAATTCGTTAAATGGATACTATCTGTGATATATTTTGACAGATAAGCCAATATGATCTTCTTGCCCGCGTTTCACAAAAAGATTTGCTTGTAAATATCTTCTTTGCATTTCCGTTTCGAATATGAAAATTACAAAAAGATTTTCGGTGTGTTTTAATATAAAGTTTGAAAAATACAAAAATATTTTATTTCTCGTTTCCATGAGTGGGCTTTATATTTTTAACGATACTCAAAAGGGATTTTACAATTTTGAAAAAAGGGATAAAAACAATAGGTCTTTCTAAGTTGGTCTTAGTGTGTTGTTCGTGTGAGAAACCGTTTGTTCCAAGTTGTTAGATATCTTTCTATGTATGAGTTACTTAGAAAGTTTCTAAACTACTATGGTTTAGGTATTAGCGTTCTAATATGTTTAAATAAAGTTTTGAGTTTGACAATGTGTTGTTCGTGTGAGAAACCGTTTGTTCCAAGTTGTTAGATATCATTCTATGTATGAGTTACTTAGAAAGTTTCTAAACTACTATGGTTTAGGTATTAGCGTTCTAATATGTTTAAATAAAGTTTTGAGTTTGACAATTATCTGAAAGAAGACATGAAGCTCGTTTTTCAGTGTACTCGAGTTGTTTGATGTTGTGTGAAGAACAAGGCTGGAACGGGAATCGGCTTCTCGAAGATTTGATAAAGATTTGCAGATCCCGCATATATCAAGGGGAGTCTGTAAATGAACCTTAGGATGATAAATGTTGGATGCTGTTACTCGAAGATTTGATGAAGATTTGCAGATCCCGCATATATCATGGGGGAGTCTGTAAGTGCACTTCTGGATGATAGGTGCTGGATTCTACAACTTGAAGATACTTCAGGGACTTGCTTGCAATTTGTACTTAACAAAATTTATAAGTGTCACGTACCTATCAAAGATTAAAAGAGAGTTTGTAATCTAATTTATCTTGTACTAGTTATGATAATATGGTGTTGAATCCATGAAGTGTATATGATGAAGAACAAAATCTTTAACAAACTAAAACTAAATGGCTAATTGAAGCGGGTGGAATATAATTAATTTTTGGGTCGGTTCTCATAATGAAACAAAGATGTATAATCTATACTAAAAAATGATTCCACTAAGGGGCTGTTTGGCAACTTCTGAATGGTTTAGTGCTGAACCAGTAAGAGGTCTGAACCATTAAGAGCTAGTATAATGGTTAACCGTTCAGAGGCAAATGTCTAACCAATTCAGATTATAGGTCTTAACCATTCAGACTCAGAATAATGCTTAACCACTCAGAGGCAAATGTCTGAATCATTCAGACATCTGCTCGCGAAACAAACAGTCTGAACCATTAAGTGTTGAACCAGTAAGAGGTCTGAACCATTAAGAGCCCGATTTAAAGGTAAACAAACAACCCCTTAGTAATTATTTTTTACCGATGTTACTTTTAAAAGAAGAGGTACAAACTCTAAGTTGGTAATTGTGTGTGTATATATATATATATATCATATTATAATATAAATAATATATAATATAACTTTTTCAAGGACGTGACTTTTAAACGAAAGGGTACGATCCATAGATTTAACTAATTTATAATATAATTTTCTAACTGACGCGACTTTAAACCAAAGGGTATGACTCTAGTTGTAACCATTAATATAATATACTTTTTTAACGGATGTGCCTTTTAAAGGAAAGAGGATTCTATTCGCACACCGGGGAATCTATCCCCACACTTTGACATTTCAATACGAGCCGTATAGGTTAGGATTTTGGAACATGACAGACTGACAAGGTCAGCCTTTGTCTACCTTTTGTCTGTGTATAATACGAAGCGTATAGGCCTATACGATCCGTATTATACCCCATTTTTTAGGTGAAAGTTGGTGTTTTGGGTGTGTTTATTGGTGTGTGTTGTTTATTTTTTGTTTTATATGTTTTGTAATTTGTTATATATTTATATCGTTATGTGGCGTATCTTATTTTTCCTGGTTATTTATCACTCCATATCGTATCATATATGTACTTTTTATTATATTATTATTCTACTTTGTATTATATTATTATTCGTGACATGTCTTATTATTCGTATTTGTATTTTGTGTGATAATCCATCGCTTTGTATCGTATATGTATTTTGTATTATATTTTTATAGTTCTGTATCCTATCGTATATGTATTTTGTATTATATTATATTATTATTCATGACATTATAATTGGGTTATATGATACGAGTTCAATATTAGGGGTGTAATTTTGTAACTTTGGGGTTCCAGTTTTTGCTAGCCCTTTCCTATACTTTAGAGTTAAATGCCATTTTAGTCCTTGTGGTTTGGGCTACTTTGCTAGTTTAGTCCAAGGGTTTGAAACGTTGCCATTTTAGTCCAAATAGTTCCAAACGTTACCATTTTAGTCCATTGGGTTAACTCCATCCATTTTTTCTGTTAACTAGAAGGGCAATTCGATGGCAATTCGGTCATTTATATGGCCGAATTGCCCTTCTAGTTAACAGAATTACATATAATATGATCGAATTACCCTTCTAGTTAACAAACAAATGGATGGAGTTAACCTAGTGGACTAAAATGGCAACGTTTGAAACTATTTGGACTAAAATGACAACATTTCAAACCTTTGGACTAAACTGACAAAATGGCTTAAACCATGGGGACTAAAATGACATTTAACTTTATACTTTATATAGAAGTTTTCTCGTTTAAAAAAATAAACTAGTGTTATCCTGGGTATTTTTTTTTACTAAAAATTGATTTTTATTTATTCAAATTCAAATTAAAATAGAAAGTATAAGTAAAATGCAAAATGATCCATGAGTTTACGTCACTTTTGTCAATTCAATCCATAAATGCAAATTTGTGTATCTGGGGCCATGAGGTTTCAATTTCTGATATCATTTCCATCCAAATGACAAATTGTGTTAGAAATTTATGTTAACCACACCTCTTTTGTCTTATTCCTTGTCACACCCCCAAAATCCACCTGCGGAGTACTACCGCTTGGAGGCGTGACTGACCAGGATCCAGCCACCAATCATATTGAACAAGCATATAAGTAGTTATAAAATCCAACCAATACAATTGGTGTTCAAACAAAACATAGTTAAGTTGCAAGCGGAAGCATAAGTCTTAAATCAAAACATAAGTTTAATTGTTTCAAAGTTTGACATGGCACACAGTCGTCCATGTCCCACAACGATCCTCCTCCATGCAAGCTCCAGCTAAGAACCTAAGGACCTGCAAAGCATGTAGTAACGAGTCAACAACAAGTTGAGTGAGTTCACGGTTGGGTGTTCGTTTTAAGTTGTTTCGAAAACAGTTTCCTTTAGCTGGCATCCTGCCGTGGGGGTTACCCCATAGTTAAAAACGTGACTTGTTTATTCCTGGTTACTCTGGCAATCCTGCCGTGGGGGCTACCCCGTGTTAGTTATCTGGCATTTCGGCCGTGGGGGCTACCCCATGTATACACTAGACTCGTTACCATATCGACTGCTGACTGTAGTCATGTTTAAGTGCCCTGAAACTGTCAATGTCTATCATCATTGACGTGCCCCAGATCCATTAGTTCACGCCCGTCCTCTGCGGCACGGTGTGAGGTTTGTCAGACCTAAATAGCGCTATCTAACTAATGACCCGCTCGCCATTGGCCCGGCGATTAAGTCGATATAAAAATGAGGGACTTCGTGATAGAGTTTTGGTCTAGTACGAGTTATCTGTCCGTGAGGACGAGGAATTACATTCCTGAACCTTTGCTGTCCTACCCAAGGAGGACGAGGAACCCAGTTCCTTAACCCCAATTCCCGACCCCTGGGAATCCCATGCTTTGTAGAGGGTGTGAACTCACCTTGGTTTGCTCGGTAGATAACACAGAAAAGTCAAACAAGCAACGTTGAGGCTACTCACGTCCTATCATAGTTGTATCATACAATCAGGTTCGTATTCAAGTGGTGCACATATGGCATACACGTTTAATCATGGCAGATTCACGTTCACAGTAACATACAAGGTCTGTGTATTGGGCCCAAGAGTCCGGCCCAAACAGTTAAGTCCGAATTGAGGTGAAAGCCCAAACAGCGTGTATAGTCTCGAGTCGCAACTAGGCGTTTGCGACTCGCAACCTGAGTCGCAATTACGGTCTCGGTTCATGCTGTTTTGGTTACGAGTCGCAACTGGACTCGCAACAGTGGTTTCGGGTCACAAGGTTTATGTGCTGATCGTGTGTGGTTCCGAGTCGCAACCAGGCGTTTGCGACTCGCAACCAGTGTCGCAACTGGGCGGTCTCGACTCATCATGCAATGGTTTCGAGTCGCAACCAGCGGTTTCGAGTGGACAGGAGCTGATTCGGAACAGTGTACTATCCATTGACATTCTGATTTCATGCAGTTTGTACTATCCAACCAAATTCCTTAAACATGTTTATTTGTCTAGAAATTTCCTAAAATGGATCAAACAAATCAGGTTTCAAATATTCAACCATGTTCTTAACATATTCATCAAGTTCTTCATGTTCATCAATTATTCAAAACACATTCAACACATATTCGGATATTCATCAAACACAAACAGCCCCTATTAAACATATTTTGCATTTTCGGACAAAGGTTATATTATCTAAACTAGATATCAAAGCTCATATTGCAACAAACATGTATTCTATAGTCCTTATCAAGAACCGATAACATTTACTCATAGCCAAGCCTACATTGTTCATCCCAACATAATCCATATATTAACATATCATCTTTAATCGAACATAGACATACTTCATGAAGCACTTATGAACCGATTATTCAAAAGGGTGTATTTAGCATGCATAAGCTTAACAAGTAACCACATTATCACATAATCTTCATCATACATTATCAATAAACCGAAACACACATCTAGTATGAATCACTAACCGGTTGAGTTTCAAAGGCGAGTATGAACTTCCGAGTGTGTGTGTGTTGATCCGAGAGCCTCTAATACCACCGGTTTGAGTCCGAGAATGAAGGAGGAGAGGTGATGTTGAGTGTTTAGGGTTTTAGTGTGAGAGGGTGGAGAGTGTGTGTTGGAGAGTATGAATGTTGTTCAAAATGGTAACATGACTATCTATCTAGTATATATATCCGCTCCAAATGACACACCCTAATGGGCTCTCGGTTAGGCTAGGTGTGTATGTGTGTGCGGCCCAACCGGCCCGTATGTTATACTAGTTGGTCTCGAGTCGGGTTAGTGTTATTTCGGTTCCTATATACATACATCGCATACATACACATAAGCATACACACGAATAACACATAATCACATAAAGGTTCATTGTCATTAATCACATAAGTTAACTAGCCACACGTTCAAGCATACAACGAAAGGTTCTAAATTTCGAGTTGTCACATCATCCCCAAGTTGAAAGAAATTTCGTCCCGAAATTTGGTAAGCACTCACTGAGGAAGCTAGTTAAGTTGTATGGTGTTCCCGGTTTTCCTGGGGTGTCACATCCACCCCCCGTTGATCTGGAATTTCGTCCCGAAATTCCGTAGCTTCGGCCTCAGTAGTGGGTGTACTGTTTGCGAACAGTTGGGGATACTTTTGTTTCATCTGATCTTTGCGCTCCCAGGTGAACTCTGGGCCGCGACGTGAGTTCCAACGAACTCGAACGAGAGGTATTCTAGTGCTCTTGAGGACCTTAACATCCCGGTCCGTGATCTCGACTGGTTCCTCGACGAATCGTAACTGCTCGTCGATCGTGAGTTCCTTCAAAGGAACTACGTGGGTCTCATCTGACGGACACTTCTTCAGATTCGACACGTGAAAAACGTTGTGAACTGCACCGAGTTCCGCTGGTAAGTTTAGTCTGTAGGCCACCCTGCCTATTTTCTCAATGACCTCGAAAGGTCCAACGTATCGTGGGTTTAGTTTGCCGCGTTTACCAAAACGAACCACACCCTTCCAGGGTGAAACTTTGAGTAGTACCCGCTCCCCAACCTGGAGCTCAAGTGGCTTCCTGCCCATGTCGGCGTAAACTTTCTGACGTTCACGAGCGGCCGTCATGCGTTTTCGTATCTGAGCGATCTGCTCGGTTGTATCTACCACATATTCTGGACCAGTGATCTGACTATCTCCCACCTCTGCCCAGCAAAGGGGAGACCGGCATTTACGTCCGTACAATGCCTCAAACGGAGCAGCTCCGATGCTGGTGTGGTAGCTGTTGTTGTACGAGAATTCCACAAGTGGCAGATGCTTTTCCCAGCGGTTGCCAAAGTCGATTACACATGCACGAAGCATGTCTTCCAAGGTTTGAATAGTGCGCTCGGACTGCCCGTCCGTCTGAGGATGGTACGCTGTGCTCATGTCTAATCGTGAGCCGAAGGATTTGTGCATTGCTTGCCATAGCTCTGAAGTAAATCGTGCATCTCGATCCGAGATGATAGAGGTGGGCACCCCGTGCCTCGAAACAACTTCCTTGAGGTAAATTTCTGCAAGAGTGGAGAACTTATCCGTCTCCTTGATAGCCAGGAAGTGTGCAGACTTTGTGAGTCGATCCACGATCACCCAAATAGTATCGTTCCCGCGCTGGGATCTAGGTAGGCCAGTAACAAAATCCATGGAAATTTGCTCCCATTTCCATTGAGGTATCTCTGGTTGTTGGAGCAGGCCTGATGGTTTCTGGTATTCCGACTTGACTCTCGCACAAGTCAGACACTTGCTGACGTAGGTCGCTATGTGGGCCTTCATGCTAGGCCACCAGTACGTAGTTTTGATGTCGTGGTACATTTTATCCGATCCAGGATGTACCGAGTAGCGAGACTTGTGTGCTTCATCCATCACAAGCTCTCGTAGGTTGCCATAAAGTGGGATCCAAACGCGTCCCGTCACGTAGTAAGCACCGTCTTCCTTCTGTTCTAATCGTTGCCTTGATCCGCGTAGGGCTTCAGCCCTGACGTTCTCCGGTTTCAGTGCTTCTATCTGAGCAGCTCGTATCTGGGAAGGCAGACTAGAATGGATCGTCAGTTGTAAAGCTCGCACGCGCTTAGGCGCAGTGTCCTTCCGACTAAGGGCGTCGGCCACAACATTGGCCTTGCCCGGGTGATACCTGATTGAGCACTCGTAGTCATTTAGTAGTTCGACCCATCGTCGCTGCCGCATATTCAATTCTTTCTGCTTGAAGATATGCTCGAGACTCTTGTGGTCAGTGTAGATCGCGCACTTGGTACCATACAGGTAATGTCGCCATAACTTAAGCGCAAAAACAACAGCTCCCAGCTCTAAATCGTGCGTAGTGTAGTTCTTTTCATGAACCTTGAGTTGGCGTGAGGCGTAGGCTATAACCTTGTCTCGTTGCATCAACACGCAACCAAGACCTTGAATCGACGCGTCGCAGTAGACCACAAAGTCGTCCGTGCCTTCCGGCAAGGAAAGGATAGGTGCGCTACAAAGTCTATCCTTTAGGTGCTGAAATGCCAACTCCTGTGCGTTTCCCCAGTGATAAATAACGCCCTTCTGCGTTAGTGAGGTGAGAGGCTGTGCAATCTTAGAAAAATCCTTTATGAATCTCCGGTAGTATCCCGCCAAACCCAAGAATTGGCGAATTTCCTTTGGTGTACGAGGTGCAGGCCAGTTCTTAATCGAGTCTATCTTGGATGGATCAACATGAATCCCATCCTTGTTCACCACGTGGCCTAGGAAATGGACCTCTCGAAGCCAGAAGTCGCATTTCGAGAACTTTGCATAAAGCTGTTCTGTTCGAAGGAGTTCCAGAATAAGTCGCAGATGCCGCTCATGTTCCTCCCGACTCTTGGAATAGATCAGGATGTCGTCGATGAAGACTATAACGAACTTGTCCAGGTAAGGCTTGCACACTCGGTTCATCAAATCCATGAAAACCGCAGGTGCATTTGTCATCCCAAAAGGCATGACCAAAAACTCATAGTGCCCGTATCGAGTTCTGAAAGCTGTTTTGGAGACGTCCTCTTCCCGGACTCTCAGCTGGTGATAACCCGATCTCAAATCGATTTTCGAATAGTAGCTCGACCCTTGCAACTGGTCGAACAAGTCGTCGATACGCGGTAGAGGATAACGATTCTTCACCGTCACCTTGTTGAGTTCTCGGTAGTCGATGCACATCCTGAAAGTACCATCTTTCTTCTTTACAAATAATACTGGAGCTCCCCAGGGCGATGAGCTTGGGCGAATAAAACCCTTGTCCAGGAGCTCTTGTAGTTGCGTGGAGAGTTCTTTCAACTCTGATGGAGCTAAACGATAAGGTGCACGAGCTATAGGCGCAGCTCCAGGAGCTAGTTCAATCTGAAACTCGACTTGACGATGAGGCGGAAGACCAGGTAATTCCTCAGGAAATACCTCTGGATAATCGCGTACAACTGGGAAATCTTCTATCTTCTTCTCTTTCTCCGTGGTGTCAGTAATAAGAGCCAAAATGGCGGTATGGCCCTTTCGCAAGCACTTTTGGGCCTTAAGGAGAGAAATGACGTTCTCAACAGCACTCCTCTTGTCGCCATGAATCATGAGAGGTTCACCATCGGGACCTGGAACACGGACAACCTTCTCGTTGCAAAGAATCTCTGCTCTGTGCTGGGATAACCAATCCATCCCAATGACAACGTCGAAACTACCCAAGACAATAGGGATGAGGTCGATAGAGAAGGTCTGGTCAGCGAGAACGAGTTTACAACCCTTGACTACGTGTGTGGCTTCTAAACTCTTACCATTTGCTAGCTCTACGGTGTGCTTGTTGTTCAAAGGTGTTGGAATACGCTTAAGCATTCGACTAACTTCTAGTGACACGTAGCTAGTATCGGCACCCGAATCAAATAAAACTGAAACATAAAAGTCGTCGAGAAGGAACTTACCCGCCACAACATTGGGGTCATTCCTTGCTTCACCTTGGCCAATCACAAACATCCGCCCCCTGGCGCCATTGTTATTGTTGTTCCCATTGTTACCATTCCCTTGATTGTTGTTGTTGTTGTTGTTCTGGTTCCTGTTCAGTTGGGGACAGTCTCTCTTGAAGTGGCCTTCAGCTCCACACTGAAAGCACCCTTTGTTATCCCCCTGTTGCTGCTGCTGGCGCTGGTTCTGTTGAGCTTGCTGACGATTCTGGTTGGCGGGGTATAAGCTCCTGCAATCCTTTGCAGCATGACCAGGCTTGTTGCACCGATGACAGTTGCCCCTGGCGCATGGCCCGCTGTGGTGCAGGCTGCAGCGATTGCATTTGGGATGATTTCCTTTGTATCCACCACCAGACGATTGCTGATTAGGGCTCTTGTAGTCCTCAGTCTTTCTCTGCTGAGACTGGGACTGAACAGAAGTCGAACCCTTACTTGAGTTTCCATCCCATTTCCGTTTGTTGTCACTTGAGGTACCAGTAGTAGTTGCAGCGCCAATGCGTTTTGGTAACTTGTTCTGCTCCACCGCCTGATCCGTGAGACGGTGAGCCAATTGGACAGTTTGCTGGTAAGTAGCGAGGTTCGCTGAAGTCACATGACTTTGGATTTCTGGCACCAAGCCCTGAAGAAATAGTTCGATGCGTTTGATGGGAGGATCCACCATAGTAGGACACAGAATTGCCAGTTCGTTCGACCTTTTCACATAAGCTTCAATTTCCGACCCCGTCATCTTGAGGTTGAAGAACTCCACCTCGAGTTTGTGAATCTCATCACGGCTGCAGTATTCTTCCTTGACCATTTCCTTAAAAGTTTCCCATGGGGTGGCGTTGGCAGCAACCAACCCTAGCATCTGAACTTGAGCGTTCCACCATGTGAGGGCTAAACCCTCGAGAGTACCAGTAGCATACTTCACCCTGCGCGCCTCAGGGCATTCGCACATTTCGAAGACAGATTCTAGTTTCTCAAACCAGTGTAGGAGACCTACTGCTCCTTCAGTGCCGCTAAAAGTAGTTGGTCGGCAGTCCATGAAAGTCTTAAAAGTGCACACGGGTGGCTGAACATGCTGACCTATCGTAGGTGAAAGAAAAGACAGAGTTTAACACAAAGGTTGGTTCACGAGAGTAGGATTCTAAAGATCCTAGAGTGTGTTCGGACTGCAGGATATACCTCCTGCGTGTGCAGCTGCGAGTGCTGCGGCAACTCGTTCGTTAATCAGAGCCGTCAACTGGGCTTGTGTCATGTTAACGCGTCCAGACATGATCTTCACATCAAGTAGAACGTGAGTGAGAGAGGTTCACGAAAGTACGATGCCAGAAGTGAGTAAGTGCACACGTGTTCAAGCAACAGTAGTTATACTAACCAAGCATACCATAAGCAATGTACTATGTAACTAACAAGTAGGCAATATATACACAGATCATATTACCTAGAATGTCGAGCCTTGCATGCGGAGTGAAGCATCGTTGTGGACCGTTGAGCACTGTACAGGTTATAGTCTGGTTTTAACAAAAACGCTTTATCCTTTATTAAAACCAAGTTCTCTATAACCAATGGCTCTGATACCAATCTGTCACACCCCCAAAATCCACCTGCGGAGTACTACCGCTTGGAGGCGTGACTGACCAGGATCCAGCCACCAATCATATTGAACAAGCATATAAGTAGTTATAAAATCCAACCAATACAATTGGTGTTCAAACAAAACATAGTTAAGTTGCAAGCGGAAGCATAAGTCTTAAATCAAAACATAAGTTTAATTGTTTCAAAGTTTGACATGGCACACAGTCGTCCATGTCCCACAACGATCCTCCTCCATGCAAGCTCCAGCTAAGAACCTAAGGACCTGCAAAGCATGTAGTAACGAGTCAACAACAAGTTGAGTGAGTTCACGGTTGGGTGTTCGTTTTAAGTTGTTTCGAAAACAGTTTCCTTTAGCTGGCATCCTGCCGTGGGGGTTACCCCATAGTTAAAAACGTGACTTGTTTATTCCTGGTTACTCTGGCAATCCTGCCGTGGGGGCTACCCCGTGTTAGTTATCTGGCATTTCGGCCGTGGGGGCTACCCCATGTATACACTAGACTCGTTACCATATCGACTGCTGACTGTAGTCATGTTTAAGTGCCCTGAAACTGTCAATGTCTATCATCATTGACGTGCCCCAGATCCATTAGTTCACGCCCGTCCTCTGCGGCACGGTGTGAGGTTTGTCAGACCTAAATAGCGCTATCTAACTAATGACCCGCTCGCCATTGGCCCGGCGATTAAGTCGATATAAAAATGAGGGACTTCGTGATAGAGTTTTGGTCTAGTACGAGTTATCTGTCCGTGAGGACGAGGAATTACATTCCTGAACCTTTGCTGTCCTACCCAAGGAGGACGAGGAACCCAGTTCCTTAACCCCAATTCCCGACCCCTGGGAATCCCATGCTTTGTAGAGGGTGTGAACTCACCTTGGTTTGCTCGGTAGATAACACAGAAAAGTCAAACAAGCAACGTTGAGGCTACTCACGTCCTATCATAGTTGTATCATACAATCAGGTTCGTATTCAAGTGGTGCACATATGGCATACACGTTTAATCATGGCAGATTCACGTTCACAGTAACATACAAGGTCTGTGTATTGGGCCCAAGAGTCCGGCCCAAACAGTTAAGTCCGAATTGAGGTGAAAGCCCAAACAGCGTGTATAGTCTCGAGTCGCAACTAGGCGTTTGCGACTCGCAACCTGAGTCGCAATTACGGTCTCGGTTCATGCTGTTTTGGTTACGAGTCGCAACTGGACTCGCAACAGTGGTTTCGGGTCACAAGGTTTATGTGCTGATCGTGTGTGGTTCCGAGTCGCAACCAGGCGTTTGCGACTCGCAACCGGTGTCGCAACTGGGCGGTCTCGACTCATCATGCAATGGTTTCGAGTCGCAACCAGCGGTTTCGAGTGGACAGGAGCTGATTCGGAACAGTGTACTATCCATTGACATTCTGATTTCATGCAGTTTGTACTATCCAACCAAATTCCTTAAACATGTTTATTTGTCTAGAAATTTCCTAAAATGGATCAAACAAATCAGGTTTCAAATATTCAACCATGTTCTTAACATATTCATCAAGTTCTTCATGTTCATCAATTATTCAAAACACATTCAACACATATTCGGATATTCATCAAACACAAACAGCCCCTATTAAACATATTTTGCATTTTCGGACAAAGGTTATATTATCTAAACTAGATATCAAAGCTCATATTGCAACAAACATGTATTCTATAGTCCTTATCAAGAACCGATAACATTTACTCATAGCCAAGCCTACATTGTTCATCCCAACATAATCCATATATTAACATATCATCTTTAATCGAACATAGACATACTTCATGAAGCACTTATGAACCGATTATTCAAAAGGGTGTATTTAGCATGCATAAGCTTAACAAGTAACCACATTATCACATAATCTTCATCATACATTATCAATAAACCGAAACACACATCTAGTATGAATCACTAACCGGTTGAGTTTCAAAGGCGAGTATGAACTTCCGAGTGTGTGTGTGTTGATCCGAGAGCCTCTAATACCACCGGTTTGAGTCCGAGAATGAAGGAGGAGAGGTGATGTTGAGTGTTTAGGGTTTTAGTGTGAGAGGGTGGAGAGTGTGTGTTGGAGAGTATGAATGTTGTTCAAAATGGTAACATGACTATCTATCTAGTATATATATCCGCTCCAAATGACACACCCTAATGGGCTCTCGGTTAGGCTAGGTGTGTATGTGTGTGCGGCCCAACCGACCCGTATGTTATACTAGTTGGTCTCGAGTCGGGTTAGTGTTATTTCGGTTCCTATATACATACATCGCATACATACACATAAGCATACACACGAATAACACATAATCACATAAAGGTTCATTGTCATTAATCACATAAGTTAACTAGCCACACGTTCAAGCATACAACGAAAGGTTCTAAATTTCGAGTTGTCACATTCCTCATTTAAATGAAGGGTATAATGTCCATCTTATGTCTGATCTATCTATACTTTCTATAAAAGGAGAAATCCCAAATGACATAAGAAAAGCTGATGTGTCAGCCAGAGAGGCTGTCCAACAATGCTTTTCTTATGTCATCAACGCTGAGGTGACAGCCATAGAGGAGCCATAGTGACATCATAAAGTTTAATATTAAAACACTTTAAAATTTAAACCTCTAGCCCACATTCATCAAACCTCTGGCCAGATTCAAACCTTTGCCTTCCATTCATGCTTCAAACCTCTGCCTTCCATTCAGGCTTCAAACATCTGGCCAGATTCAAATTCCAAAATTATGGCTCCAGATTCAAAATTCAAACCATATATGTATAAAAATTTCTTTTTAATTTCAAATCCTCATAACAAACATAAACCCTAACTCTCTCTCTCTCTCTCTCTCTACGGTTTCAATTTCCCCTCTCTCTCTGTTTCTCATCGGAGCTTGAGAATTCCATCAGCAAACTGCGAAGAAGGAGATGACGAATCTCCTAGGTCAACACACAGCCTATGTCGCCAATCTTGACCCTCAGGTACTGTTTATTCATCATGTTTACCATCGATTTAAATATTATGCAGACCAAGCGAGGCAAATCTTGATTCAAAACCCTCCTCTCACCAAAATGCTATACCTCAGCTGAAGGTTCATATAATGCTATACCTCAGCACATGTTTAGTTACCGATAATTTCAAATTCAAAATGCATGGGAATATGTAATGCAATTAATGCATGTCACTCACTCACTTCTGTCAATCATCTGCCTATATAAAGGTTTTTTTTTTCCTCATTTCACTCTTCATATTTCCACTCTCCTGTTCTCTGCTTTTGTATTTTGAAATTTGAATTCATTCCGGTTTCCTAACTAGAAGAAAGCTTTAGTTGAAATTAACAATTTTAGTTCAGTTAATGATTTGAATCCTGGGAAAGATTTGTGGCATATGAGAGCGAGGATGTTCCAAAAATGGAATGAAGGTTATAGAATGGATCTCAACTTCATTGATGAAAAGGTAATGTCTGTTTGTGTTTAAAAATAGATGTTCCTGAGTTTTGTACGGTAGTTTAAAAATCGATATTTTTTTATTTTTCTTTTTAACACAAACTGTAGGCTTGTATGCTAAATGTTCTTCAGGTAGATCTTGCTGGATTTGTTATTTGGTGTGGAAGTCTTGAGTTCGTTGGCCGAACTTCAAAATGTAATCAAGGTTATAAAGTGGATCTCAACTTTATTGATGAAGAGGTAATGTCTATTTGTGTTTAAAAATAGATGTATATGTGTGTATTCTTGATTATATGCTTTGTAGGTTTATAATACAAATGTTCCTGAGTTTTGTACCGTCGTTTATTGAGTATGTATATTCTTTGATTTTTTTTCTTTTTATCACAAACTGTATGTTTGTATGCTAAAAAAAACAATAGAAGCTTAAATGTTCTTCAGGTAGATCTTGCTGGATTTGTTATTTGGTGTGGAAGTCTTGAGTTCGTTGGCCGAGCTTCAAAACAAACTAATTGTATGAAGGGCGAGATTCAAGCCTTGGAGTAAGTGGTGGCTTACATGTTTAGTCATTAATTCAAATTATTGTTTATGTTTACTGTGGAATGATCTTAGAAATGAGATAAGGGCTGTTGGAATTTAAAGGGGAATCAGGGTAATTCTAAAAAATGACAGCTCTTGAGTATGTGATGGCTGTTATACAACATGTAAAGTGTAAGGAAATGGAAAGGTAATTTTTGTTACTTTCTGCAAATCATAACTATAGTCTTTATTTCCGGCAATATAATAACATGTTGAATGAATATTCATTAGTTGTTTTGTGATCTGTTGCAAGGAAGTTGGTGATGTTACGGAAGACTTTTCAGCAGCCTTCGGTTGAAAGGGATTCTGGATTAAGTCTGAATGGAAAGTAAAAACTACTTATTTTGAAGACTAAAATTGTGGTTTTTAGTTATGTGTGTTTTAACCTGTCGTGTTTGAAAGTTTGGTATGTTATGGCTACAATTTGAATCATCTAAACCGATGAATTTTGTATGTAATTGCTACAATTTGAATATTATTGTTATTATATTATTGTTAATGTTCATGTTTTGGACAAGTAGTAGGGTTATATATTATTTTTAGTGACAGAGTACTACTTTAATGAATTGGTTAGTAGGAAAACTGTTATAATCTGTTGAGCAGTCTTTGCTTTAACGGACCTTATCATCTGTTGATCATGGTCTGTTAAAGCTCTGCTGTTAAACATTCTATGTTGAACTCAATCATCTGTTAGTCCATAACAGAGGTTCTCTTTGGCAGACCTTTGCTTAAACCATCTTGGTGTTTATCAGTAGATGTTCATCATATGTTGTGGCCTATATGGGAAGGGACCTGAGCTACATTAGGATCTGTTGAACAGACTTTCATTCAACAGACTTTATCATCTGTTGATCATGATTCGTGTATAAAAAGATGTTGAAATCCTCTGTTGAACTGCATCATCTGTTAAGGCACAGCAGTTGTTAGTAATCTATACTGTGGAATGATCAGCAGAGGTTGTGTTTG
The DNA here is from genome assembly GCA_030545235.1 of Helianthus tuberosus. Classification (NCBI taxonomy): domain Eukaryota; kingdom Viridiplantae; phylum Streptophyta; class Magnoliopsida; order Asterales; family Asteraceae; genus Helianthus; species Helianthus tuberosus. Next base: position 6,675,397 of record CM060434.1, on the reverse strand, counting down.
GCAGACCTTTGGTTCAACAGTTTTTTGTGTTTATCAGCAGAGGACCTTTGGTTCAACAGATGTTGTCTTCAAGAGAGCTTTGGGTTTGGCAGACTTTAGCGAAATAGATGTTGAGTGTGTCCTTTTAGTTTCAGATGTTTAAAGACTGTTCTGTTAAGTAATAGCAGATGTTACCTTCATGATGCTTTTGTATTCATATTCAGCAGCAGAGGTTGTGTTTATCAGCAGAGACTGTTTGCTACAACAGTCTTTGTGTTTATCAGCAGAGGTTGTTTGGAACAACAGACTTTGCTTGAACAGATTTTCTGTTTCACATAGCTTTTGGTTTGGCAGAATTTATCTAAATAGATGTTGAGTGCATCCCTTTTGTAGATGTTAAAAGACTGCTATTTGTAATTAGAGGTTAATTCAAGTGAAGTTATGAGAATGATCACCCATAAAATTATTGAAGCCTTTTAAGTGTCGATGACTGCCCATAAATTTACAAAGTATAATTCAAGTTGTAATGTATCATGAAGAGCCAATTAAAATATATGGAGAATGTACAACAAAAATTTAAGTTAAGACTGAAGATGACACCTTCTGATAAAAGAATACCAGTGAAGATTTCTCGAAGACAATTCCCACTTTCACTGTGTTTTGCTATGACAATAAATAAAAGTCAAGGACAATCGTTGGAGCGTGTTGGTTTGTATCTTCCACGTCCAGTGTTTAGTCATGGCCAACTCTATGTTGCTGTATCTAGGGTAAAAAGTAGGAAGGGGTTGAAAGTTTTGATTTGTGATAAAGAGAAACGAGTCTGTACAACCACTACTAATGTGGTTTACAAAGAAGTTTTACAAAATCTATGATGATACTAAACATCTGTCAACCTGGCAACGTCTGTTGGGTATAATGGAGGAACTGTTGTTAGGAAATGTTTGTTGGAAAGCAATACAACTTTTTGAAAGCATCTGATACTTGCTCTGCATTAAGCCTATTCTGAGAACACATGCTGCGAAAATGTTTATATCTAGTGTTGTAGTAACAAGTTTGCAGGTCTTATTTTTAATGAGAGTACTAAATTTTTTGTTAATAACATTATTCTCTTAACATCTGTTCACTAACCTTTGTAATTTCTGTTGACTGACCTTTTTAACATGGGTTGACTAACATCTGATACTTACTATCTATCAATCTGGAAACTCTGTTGGAGATAATGGATGACAGTTTTTAGGAAAGTCTGTTGGAAAGCAACAGAGGTTTTTAACAGTTAATAGACAACATTGGTTTGGTTATCAACATAATGGAATTCCTGTTGAATAAATCTATTGACTATTAGTTTATATCAATTTTGTAAGTCTGCACTAATTATTTTTTTACTTTCTATCAATACGTGTTATGCATGGTTTTCTAAGAAACCACTCGTGTTTGCACACGGGTCTTACCGCTAGTACTATATAATAAAAGAAATCATTTAGGGGACACTTGTCATTATATTAGGCAACTAGGTTAGAACCCCGTGTATTACACGGGTTGAATAAATGTAATTTTATATATTAAATAATAAAAAGTTATATCTTTATGAAACTCGCATATTATACGGGTTAAATAAATGTAATTTTATATATCAAATAATAAACAAAGTTATATCTTTAAAAACCATGTGCATTACACAGATTAAATAAATGTAATTTTTTATACTAAATACTAAAAATGTCGTATCTTTAAAAAACCCGTGTATAATCGGGTTGAATAAATCTACAAAGTGATAAAAAAATTTACATCCTTAAAACCCCGTATATTACACGTGTTGAATAGATCTAATAAAGAGTTATATCTTTAAAAACCATGTGTATTACACAGATTAAATAAATGTAATTTTGTATATTAAATACTAAAAACGTCGTATCTTTAAAAAACCCTGTATAGTCGGGTTGAAAAATCTACCAAATAATAAAAAAATATTTATATCCTTAAAACCCCGTGTATTACACGTGTTGAATAAATCTTATTTTTCATAGAAAATGATAAAAAAAGTTATATTTTTAAAAACTTCATGTAATACACGGGTTATATAAATGTAACTTTGTATAGTAAATAATAAAAGTTAAAATTTTAAAACCACGTGTTTTACACGAGTTGAATAAATATAATTGTGTATACAAAATTATAAAAAAAGTTATATTTTTAATAAATTAGGATAACATTTAATAATAATTTATTATTTATCTATTTAATATAAGATAAGTAAGAAAGAGAGATTTTGTTTTAAAAATATATTAAATTAACAATTTAATTTTGAGGATAATATTTTATTAAAGTATGATAAGATTTAATATTAATTTATTATTTATTTTGTTTAGTTAATATAAGATAAATATATATTTGAGGATGCTTTCAATGAATGACACGTTTCCAAAAGTAGGATTCTTTTATTATAGTAGATAGATTATAAAAAAAGTTATATTTTTAATAAATTAAGATAACATTTAATATTAATTTATTATTTATCTATTTAATATAAGATAAGTAGGAAAGAGAGATGTTTGTTTTAAAAATATAATAATATATTAAATTAACAATTTAGATTTGAGGATAATATTTTATTAAAGTTTGATAAGATTTAATATTAATTTATTATTTATTTAGTTTAGTTAATATAAGATAAATATATATTTGAGGATGCTTTCAATGAATGACACGTGTCCAAAAGTAGGTTTCTTTTATTATAGTAGATAGATTATAAAAAAAGTTATATTTTTAATAAATTAGGATAACATTTAATATTAATTTATTATTTATCTATTTAATATAAGATAAGTAGGAAAGAGAGATGTTTGTTTTAAAAATATATTAAATTAACAATTTAGATTTGAGGATAATATTTTATTAAAGTATGATAAGATTTAATATTAATTTATTATTTATTTACTTTAGTTAATATAAGATAAATATATATTTGAGGATGCTTTCAATGAATGACACGTGTCCAAAAGTAGGTTTCTTTTATTATAGTAGATAGATGTATCTTTTGATTTTTTCGCCAATATCATATGGATAATTATTATTTATAGATAACACTTATATTAAATATTATTTAGCTTAATCTTTTGTGGATAATTATTATTTAGTTTAATATCTTCTAATTAATTATAGATAACTCTCCTATTAAATATTATTTAGTTTAATCTCTTATACTTAATTATAGATAATTATTATTTAGTTTAAATTTAATGTATAATTCTCATTTATAATATTATTTATTTGATTTTCTATATCATATTATCTTCATTGTTTATAAGACACAATATAATTATACGGGGTCGGGATAGTGTACATTAATTCAGAAGTGTGAGAAGTGTATTATAACACTATATATAACACTATGTAACACCATATAAACACCGTATAACACTATGTAACACCATATAACACCATATAACACTATGTAACAATATATAACACTATACATCTATCATAGACATGCTATCAGACAAACTATAGTGTTATATTTGTTATATAGTGTTATATAGTGTTACATAGTGTTATATGGTGTTTATATGGTGTTATATAGTGTTATATATAATCTTATAATACACTTCTCACACTTCTGGATTAATGTACAAGATCCTCTACCTAATTATACGTATAATATGCAATTTTTAATAAAATAATACCAAACAAAATTACATATATAAAATCATTGATTTTACTAACAATAACAAAGTCTTAATTTTTTAAAATAATTCAAAAATATATAAATTAAAACATATATTATTTAGTATATAAAATTCATTTATTCAACCCCTGTAACACACGGGGTTATAACCTAGTTTTATTTCCATCCAACCACTGTTAACCAGCACACACGCCACCATTAAGCACCACCGTTACTGTTATGGGTCACTTTCTGAGCATATATATCCTGACTAATATTCTGCTCTTGATTGTTTACTTGTGACCAGGATACCGGATCAGGATATTGGTAACATCCTGGTTCGATATCCTGGTATTAACTGAATTGATCACGTGCAGATTAAGAGTAACAAGTCTCCAACGTTCAAGAAGACTTCTTCCCCCAAGACTCGGGCAAATCAGTTGGAATAGAGACGTTGATCCCGGAAGACCAGGACTACAACGGTTACTTGGGAATATTCGGAGCATCTCGGTTTATTAGGAAAGTTAGTTGTTTTCGGTTAGCTATAAATAGTATGATCGGATCAAGTTAAGGCACTCACTTCATTCGCACACTTTACTCTCTAGTTACTAGCAATCACTACACACCAACACCTGTACTCAAATTATATTGTAACACCTAGTTGATCCGCATCATATCCTGCACTGTATCCTGATATTCGAAGCAATTGGAGAACAAGGCAGCTGCGATTGTCAGCTCCCGAGGTTTTATGCCGACGATCTAGATTGATCAAGGGCTTTCCTCGTATATCTCGTGTCACCCATTACATTTTTCGCTCATTGTTTGATCATTGATACAGCTCTATATTGTCACACCCCGATATTTCCACGTTTTACCGGTGGGCCCGGTGGGGAGTATCGTGACGTAGTTGATATCATCATAGTCAAACAACACAATATTTAAATGCACAGCGGAAGCAAAAGATAGATTCATTTCAACCGAATACACTTGTAATATTAAGTATCACAAAATAGTTGAAAATAATCCACAGGTGGATCAAATAAAAAGGAAACATCGTTCAACAGTTTATGTCATCCAAGCTTGCGAGACTTATTGTGGATGCTAGGAGAAAGCCAGCCTATTTCGAGTAGTACCTACACTTAACCTTTTTGGGAAAATACGTCAGTTTACACTGGTAAATACAATTAACTGACTCATTTTGAAAAGCTTTAATAAAATTGATTTGAATGCACGTGGCACAAACTTTTATAACTTGGGATAATTATTTATACATAAACTTGTAAAAGAATTACATGTTTCTTATGCGTTCAGTAGCCCGGGTTGACACCGGGTTAGAGCCTAATAGACACACCACATGATATAGTCCCGCGGCGGTTTATTCCCGAAACCGGCGGTTATAGCTTATTATTTATATATGTACTAACGGGTGTACGCCTACACCCGTGTACCCAGGTCGTGGCCATTTCGTGAAATGATGCCAAGGATATCCGGGACATGGTCATTAACCCCCCAAAGGCTTTAAGCAAACAAAACAATTCAAACGGGTCATTTCAATAAATTAACCATCATACGATTAAAGATTCACTGCCCGACCAAGCGGTATTTTATATACCGTACCCCAAGCCCGTATAAGGGAAAATATGTTAAAAGTATTTACCTTTGCAAGTAATAATCACAACAAGCAAGTGCACGTAGCTTTTACTGGGTCTCCTATTCTGGAACGAAGGTTCATAATAACCTATTAGAATCCTAACGGGTCTTTAATTAAGCCTAAACTTAGACCGGTTAGTTTTAACGGAAGATACAGTTCGAACGCATGATTAAGCGAAGACCGGAATAGAATGTTATTTAGACCCGACAAGTTTGAAGACTTGTATAATATGGGTAAACTAAACACATTCTGGATTTTGAGATAAAAATGATAAGGTTCGACCCGTTTCAGCTAATTTATGCAAACTAGTTACATAAACCGAACCGAAGGCGAATAACGCATAACGGGCAACCGAATGAGTCACTAATAGGTTTCCTAAGTTAATATGCCTTAACTATGTTGTGATATCAGTAGGATACCTCCATTATGCCCAAAACGAGTTTAATCTCAAATTAAGCCTCGTAGGGGTATTTTGGTCATTTAAAAGATTATAAAAGAGATTAATTATAATTCTGGGACTCGGGTCTGAAATAATCAGTAAAACAACTTAATTTAATAGGTTACATCAGTTGGTGATAAGTCTTATATGACAAGAATGGTTTTAAACCCATACTAGGTGTTTAATACGCGTAAAAAGCCGATTTAAGCGATTTCCGGGTTATAATGGAAATCTGAGTTTTCTGATCAGTTTATAAAGTTCAAAATACTTTATTTATCATATAAAATCAGTGGCCAAAGGTTTGGTATCAAATTGTTATGTAAAACTCATTTTATAAGCGAAAAGGGTATAATTGGCGATAACCGAATCAAGGCGATAACCCTATGTTATGATCAGTTTAAAAATAATTAAAAATCTTCAAAAATCCCAAAATATTATATTACATCAGTGGGTAAAATGTTTGGTGTCAAAAATTGGGTTTATATAGGCTTTATGCTAATTACGCCGATTAATTCATAAAAAGCGTTCTAATTACGCTATTAAGCATAACTCCTAATCTAGACTTCCAACTGATGTGAAAATTTAGGGACATGTTTATAAATCAGTAACAAAGATTATTGTCCTCTCACATTTCCAAAATTCTCGTTTTATGGTCAAAAGGGCATTATGGTCAACATTAAGCAATTAACGGAAACGTGTAAACGAATCGGACAATCAATGAACCAATCACAGAGGGTTATGCTATCATGTAACCTGGTCCTAAAGAAGCTCTAAGGCAATTCTAAATCATGCTACTACGGGTCAGAACTGAAAGTCAAAGCAGGAGTCAAACTATGTGACTTTCGGTTCCGAACCGGGCCTAAACTGAAAATTGTCGGGTCGAACATGCTTAGACATGTTCTTACATTCATTACTAAGTTATATGAGTGGTAAAACAGGTTACACGCCTTCTACATTGTTAATTATGCGTTAATTTGAAAATTAAGTTTCTGTTGACTTTTTCGGATTAAGTTTGACCCGACATTTGACCTAGTTAGAGCAGGAATCAGAGGGTGCCCTTTTAAGGGTTTAATACCCACATAAATACCAACTTATAACTACCTTCAATTTGGCTAATCACCAGACCATTAGTGATTAATCGATAAGTCGAACCTTAATTACGACAGTTTGACTTTAAGCTAATTAACTAAGTAAAACACGATTAAGGAAGGTTAAGGAAGCTTACCAAGGTCCTATGCACGACTAGTGATGCTTAGGGAATGGCCTTGAGCTCCAGAAATGATCAGAAGTTGAGTTGGGAATGAATGATCAAAAATGAAACAATGTGGGTCTTTATATAGTGATCTTGATTGATCAAGATCATGCCAAACAACTCTAGTATTGATCCCTGATCGATTACAAGTGTCCCTAGTGCCTAAGAACTAGTTTGTGCTGCACATTGTAGTGAAAAATGGCAATGTAAGTCGGTTAAACTTGTTATAACAGGCACCTGCCAAGTTTTCTGATACTGGGACTGTCTTACGGACCGTAAGGGTATCCTTTGCGGTCTGTAAGCCTTTACCAGTAAGCAAAAAGTTGTAACCTTTCAAGCTTCGAACAAGCAACTTAGGTATTATGAATTTTGGGCCTCTATTATCAGTATGGGCCACTTGATCATGCCCTGAACAGTTTAGACCACCTTGACATGTTTTAAAGTTGCCTTGGATTCTCTTGAAAGGGCCATTAACGAAGGTTTGTCAAACATATTCTCATAGGATCCCATTTCTTGCAATTTGAATCAATTATTACTAGTATTTACCGGATTTGAAAGTATATCAGATGTTTATAATATAGATTAGGGTCTTGGGATTCATAACTAGGTCGCTCAGAGGTATTTAATTAACATGTCGACGCTTTTAAATCCTACCATACATCTTTAACTAGATCCGGGTTTATAACACTTTTGTCTTGTATGACACGTGTCGTTATTTCATTGGACACAAATTTTCGAGGTGTTACATATATCCTGAGCCGTATCATGAAAACTGTTTTTACAAACAACTAAACCATCATATTTTCAACACAAATTTCTAGCACACTACCTCACTTAACTAATTTGATCACTTAATTGCTTCGGTAATTTTTTACCAAAACAATCTGGCGCCCACCGTGGGGCAAGTGGTGCTATTTCTACTAAAAGTTTTTGTAAAATCGTTACTTGGTTTTCTATTCTCAAAACTTTTTGCTACATTGTTTTCAATGGCCTTGAGATCAAACATGAGCTCTTCCACCATGTCTGCTACAACCTCTGCAACAATTGGTTCGGTGCTTCCACCTCCTCCTCCAAGAATGCAAGCCTCTTCACAAGGAGCTGAAAGTCATGTGGCTCGAGATGTTATCCCCGCTCCCAGTGCCCAGGGATCTGGTCCTGTTTTGGCTTCTAATGACGAAATTCTGGATTTGTTTGGTAGTGTACAGGAACAGATGAGGCAGCAGCAGGAAACTAATCGGATGCTGATGAGGGAGATACAACTCTTGAAATCCGACCCAAGTAGGCCTGCTGAAGAAACTGTCACTTCCTTGCAACCCAGGGCTTTGAACTTCAGTTCTGCAGTTTACACTGAGGATAATCGGGGGAATATCGTGCCAAGTCATTCCCATAATCATACTCCTGAGATACCCTCTTCAATAAGAGTATCAACTGTGAGAAGCTCAGGATATGCTTCAGGATATGGCCAGAATCCCCAGACTGGTAATGTATCTAATAATAATAACACTCTTGCTACTAATGGTGTTGGATCTTTGCAGGATGCAGGTATCACATCGGCATTTTCCAGAGAACTCCAAAAGCTGAAAGACATGATATCCAGTGTACTTGGGGTGGTCCAGCCGATTCCAGAAGTGTCCCAAGATAGTCACAGGATATCCCGGTTTGCGCATCCTATCTGTAATGCTGAAATCCTGAAAAGATTTCAAACCCCCAACATGAAACTCTATGACGGAACCACGGATCCTGAAGAGCATATCGCCCAGTATAGGGAAAGGATGGAGATCAACCCTATCCCTCCAGATCTCAAGGAAGCATGTCTCTGCAAGGGTTTTGGTTCTACCTTGACAGGATCAGCCTTAAAATGGCTGTTAAATGTTCCTCCTCACTCAATTACTTCGTTTGCTCATTTGGTTAATTTATTTAATAGTCAGTTTTCTTGCAGCCGGAGTTTTGAGAAACTAACCAGTGATCTTTATAGGATAACTCAAGGGCCTCAGGAATCCTTGAGGGATTATGTGAACAAGTTTAGTCGGGAATCCTTGGATATCCCACATCTTGATGTTGCAACAGCTGTGCAGGCTTTTAAGATGGGATTACAAAAAGATTCTCAGTTTTATCAGGATCTTGTAATGAATCCCTGTAGGAATCTCGACGAAGCTCGTAACAGGGCTTTGAGATATATTCGCTTGGAGGATGATAAGAAGATGAAAGAGAGGATGAATTCCACCTCAACCTATGAATCAACCAACAGGAAATCAGAATCCTCGTATAAACCATATCGCTCTAAGCCATATGGCAGAAATGACAACAAGAAAGTGAATGATGTTGAAGACGAGGATCCTGAAGAATATCCTGAATTATCTGAATATTGCTTTTCTGTTAACATACCTGAGTTAGTGTATGCTATGCAGGGTTTAGGAGACAAAGCTAGGTGGCCTCGAAAGAATCAACAAAAAGCCGATTGGAAGGATAAATCCAAATGGTGTGCCTTCCATGAAGATTTCGGACATGTAACTGAGGATTGAATTGCTCTAAGAAAGGAAATAAGTTATCTTCTAAGCAAGGGATATCTGAAGGATCTCTTAGGAAGAAAGAAGAATAAGGGTCAGGATACTGAGAAGGATACTGAACGAGCAGCGTCACCTCCTGCCGATGCCAAGATAATCAACTTTATTTCAGGAGGATCCGACATTTGTGGGACTTCGTATTCTGCGGCCAAGAGAGATGCAAAGGAAGCTAAGGCCAAGAGGGGAGATAAGCCAGCCAGGATGACTACCCTCACAACTGATAAAGTGATCACTTTCGACAGTGATGACAGGGATACTGTCCAGGATCCTCACCATGATGCTCTCGTAACAACATTATACGTGGCTAACCATTTTGTACGCAGGATATTGGTGGATAATGGCAGCTCCGTCAACATAATCCAACTAGAAACTTTGAAAAGAATGAATGTATCTCCAATGGATATTACTTCAAAATCCACCATGCTTGTTGGGTTCAGTGGAGAAGCCAGGAACACAGTAGGAGAGATAATGTTACCAGTATATGTTGAAGGGGTCAACTCAATACAACGTTTCTGTGTGATGGACTCCCTATCCTGCTCTAACATCATACTAGGCAGGCCATGGATCCATGATATGAAGGCTGTGCCATCGACTTATCATCAGTGCATCAAGATCCTTACCCCTTGGGGGGGTTGTCAAGGTTGATAGTGATCAGCAGGAGGCGAAGGAATGTTACTCATCCTCAATGAAATCCTCAACCAAGCCTAATGCAACATAGCAATTAAAGATGCGGGCCCAGGATATCATGGAGGCTTCGGAGCAAGATGTAAAGAAAGTTATCCTGGATCAGGATAATCCGGATATCTCAGTGCTCGTAGGAACCAATATCCCTAAGGATATTGAAAATCAATTGACTAATTTCTAAAATGCAGGATGTCGACATTCGTGTGGAAACACGAGGATATGACAGGTATTTCCAAGAATATTATAACTCACAAGCTTGGAATTGACAGGTCTTTCAAGCCTATCCAGCAAAAGAGAAGGAAGTTTGCTCCAGAACGAAACATAATTATTCAAGAAGAGGTTGAAAGACTATTGAAGTCCAAGATGATCAGGGAAGTCAAATTTCCCAAATGGCTAGCAAATGTGGTCGTGGTTCAAAAGAAGAATGGGAAATGGAGAGTTTGTGTAGATTACACAGACTTGAACAAACCATGTCCTAAAGACCCATTCTCTCTACCTCATATAAACTTGATGGTCGATGCCACTGCCGGTCATGAGATGTTAACCTTCATGGATGCATCCTCAGGATTCCAGCAGATCCAAATGGAACCTTCAGACCAGGAGGATACTGCTTTCATGACACCAACAGGTATTTACTGTTATACTGCTATGCCTTTTAGTTTGAAAAATGCAGGTGCAATGTACCAGAGATTGGTGAACATGATGTTTAAAGACAAACTGGGGGACACCATGGAGGTGTACATTGACGATATGGTAGTCAAATCCAAGAAGGCTGAGGATCATCTCCAGGATATTAAAGGAGCATTTGATATCCTGGACCAGTACAATATGAAACTAAATCCTTCCAAGTGCCATTTTGGAGTGGGGGCAGGAAAGTATCTAGGATATATGGTGACTAAAAGAGGAATAGAGGCAAGCCCGGAGCAGATTAAAGCTATCTTGGATATCAAATCACCTTCAAATATGAAGGATGTTCAACGGTTAACAGGGCGAGTAGCAGCATTGAACAGATTCATCTCAAGATCTTCCGAGAAATGCAAGGAATTTTATGATATCCTGAAGAAAAACAAGAAGTTCGAATGGAAAGAGAAGCATGAAGCAGCCCTGCAGGATTTGAAGCAGTATCTCTCAAGTGCACCTCTATTGATGAAGCCTGAAAATGGTGAACCACTGTCCCTATACCTTGCAGTATCAGGGAATGCTGTAAGTGCCGTTCTTATAAAGGACCATGATGTCACACCCCAACCGATGGCGGAATCATCGGGGCATGGCACTGAGCGAAACAGATTGTCCAGAAGTTTCCATAACAATTATCAATACTATTTAATTAAACAACACGTCCCATACTGTATCTCAAACAGTTAAATAATTATTACAGACGTAAATCCAGGCAAATATTCTGTTCCGACAACTCAGATTTAAATAGACAGCAATTGTTTATCTGCTTCTAGAGACCCCTGATTCGTTATCTATAGACAACTATTTGTTGGGCTCTAAAGCTTTATTCTAGCTTCAAATTCCTACCACATATGCATCCTAAGCACCTGTCACATACGTTAAAATAAAGTCAATACATAAAATGTAAAGGTGAGCATACAAGTTTGATAATAGCATATAGAGTTCGAATTCGTTTAAGCATAACCAGCACGTACTCATAGTGAAATGAAGCACGTTAGTTATCGACACAGGTCCATCGATACCAATGACTGCGGGTTGACTGCCCGAGGCAGTTCGCAATACATGATTACCACCGTAATCCATGCAAGTAAAAGATCCTTAACAACCCCCATGTGAACGGGTGCTGAGTCCAAACTATAGTACTATCATTGCTAAGGCAGGTAGACAGCATTCCATGTGTAAACATAACAAACAAGCATTCATAAGCCACGTATAACATGCATTAACGGTTAGCATTCAGATAGTATTGAGTAGTGTGATGGTTGTAGTTTGAATATTCGTAACGTATGTAACACCCAAAAGTGCTTAAAGCAAAAAGGGGTCGAGTATACTCACAGCGATTAATGGATTGAAGGGAGCGCTTAGCGAGTACGGTTAGCCTGAATAGATTCGGTATCATAACGATAAGTGAAACGTAAAACGGGAAAATAAGTGTCGGTGAGTCGTACAGCTGGTCGATCGGACGGTAGTTCGATCGGACGGCTGACCGTTCGGTTGACAGCCCCTTCGGTCTGCTGTCCGGTCGGTTGGTAAGCCGATCGGATGGTTGTTCGAGTGGATTGTCTTTTCCTTTGAGAATGATGTGTTTGTGTATGATGGCTTGACTTTTGAAGTTTTCATTGTATCATTTGAAAACATTGAAGTACCTTTACCTTTCAGGTCGGGCGATCGGCCGGCTGTTCGATCGGTCGGCAACCCGATCGGTTAGATATTTTAAGGATTTGTAGTGATTTGCTTTGGATCGGACGGGTGTTCGATCGGACAGGTGTTCGATCGGACAACTGACCTATCGGTCGGCAAGTCAACAATAGTCAACAACTTTAATGAATTGCAAAGTATGGTGTAGTAGGTCGGTTAGCTGATCGATCGAACACTAATGCTGTTCGATCGGACAACCATGACGAGTTCTCAGCAGGGTATCACATGTTCGGACGGTCAGCGTCCTGACCTGATCAACCTTTCCGTCTATCACTTGGTTGTTCTTGTTTGCTTGTCGTTTTATTGAGGTATTTTGACAACGAGTAGAACGATAGATCCTTCGTCCTTACTTGGTTCCTTGGGTCGGACAGGAATCACCCAGATCCGGTCGGTGGACTGTTCGGAACGAAGTTTAATGTTTAACCCGAAGTCGGTTAACCTCATGGATAGAATCCGGATCTTGAGCCATACAACCACCGAAGTGACTTGTAGACCGGCTCAGGGTCCGTTTCTACATGTTTTGAAGTTATTGAGCGAAAAGAGTTGAAAGAAAGTTGGAAAATCCATCTTCCAATCCTTTTCACCGAGTATATGTTTAGATCTTATGAAAGATCTTTGGTTGTTTATGTGGAAATCGGCTAGATCCAAGTTGTTCTTGGTGAATTGAGGTCAAAACATGAAGTTCTTCAAGAACCCATGATGACATCATCCTAGAACACTTGATTCTTGATGATTTCACGGTTAAAAGTTAAGATTTGAAAGATAGAAAGGTGGAGGAGTGTGTATAGATCAAGTAAGTACAAGATTTAGGACGAAAACTTACCGGAATCGAGAGAAATATGCAAAAAGGTGAGTTGGGCGTGCTGGTCGAACAGAGGTTTCCAAAGGTGGAAAGAATGACAATGACAGGGGTATTTATAGGATGCCAAAAAGGGTAAGTGCTGGCCGATCGGTCAGGCAGCTCGATCGGACAGCCTGTCCGATCGGACAGCAGTCCGTTCGGCTGGCTGTTCGATCGGCTGGGAGCCTGATCGATCAGTTGCACTCTTCGAGTGTTTCGCACGACGATTGTTGATATTTCGCTTTCGATTGCGAGAAATTCGATTCGATAGGGTTTCCTAGTCAAATTACTTTCAGTCCCAACTATCATAGTTCGATCGTGATTCGAGTTCGAGTTTGATTGCATTCGAGTTTCGATTGAGTTCGCTTGATTACACAACACAACGTAATTAAAACATGCACAGGTAACACGTAAGGCACACACACGTATAATAACAAGTAAGAGTACGTGGCTCGAGTTGCGATTTGATGTCGATTTGATTAGCATAGCTTGACTATTGATTAGTTAACTTTATCGCATTCTTACTTCCTATAGTTCACAGTCGTAGATTGATCGAATAGCGATTAACATACGTTGATTATTGCAATTACAACACTTACTCCACATAATACAAATAAAATATAGAAGTTTCTACAAGTCAAGTTGCGCGAAATCGGTCGTTGACTTAGACCTTGACTTTGACTTTGACTTGTGAAAACACGGGGTGTTATAGCCTCCCCTTGTTTAGGGAATTTCGTCCCGAAATTAGGCTGGAAGTTGTACAACGCCGTGAATCACGTTTGAGAACTTTCCGATTAGGCCGGTTTTGACTTCGAAACGATTGCGAACAGAATGCAAGAACGTACTATAATCGGTGATTCTATAGATTGATATGAAATCGTCAAAGCACTAGAGTCACAATTCTACTTTCTCTCTCTAGTTTCACTCTCTAAACAACTGCGGGTACTTAGCCTTCATGTCGCTTTCGAGTTCCCAAGTGAACTCTGCACCTCGTTTGCCTTCCCATCGGACTTTCACAATAGGGATGCGAGAGCGTCTGAGTTGCTTGGTTTGGCGGTCCATGATTTCGACAGGCTTTTCCACGAAGTGTAATGTTTCGTTTACTTGTAGATCGTCTAGAGAAACGTGTAAGTCGTGGTCGGCTAGGCACTTTCGGAGGTTTGACACGTGGAAAGTTGGGTGGACGTTACTGAGTTCCTCCGGTAGTTCGAGTCTGTAGGCGACTTTTCCGATCCTTTCCAGAATCTTAAAAGGTCCAACATATCGAGGTGCGAGCTTTCCCTTCTTGTCGTATCGGACTACACCCTTCGAAGGTGATACCTTTAGGAGTACGTAGTCACCAACGTCAAATTCTCGGGGCTTGTGTTTTCTATCGGCGTAACTTTTCTGTCGATCCCGAGCCTTTACCAGGTTGTCTCGAATTTGGAAGATTTTGTCTGTCGTTTCTTGTAATAGCTCAGGACCGGTTAGTTGCGAATGACCGATCTCGTGTCACACAATAGGCGATCGACATCTTCTTCCATATAATGCCTCGAAAGGTGCCATTTGGATGCTAGAATGGTAGCTGTTGTTATACGAGAATTCGACTAACGGCAGGTATTTATCCCAATTACCACCGAAGTCTAGGACACACGAACGGAGCATGTCTTCAAGAGTACGAATCGTTCTTTCAGTCTGACCGTCGGTTTGTGGGTGGAAAGCAGTACTTAGATGAAGCGTTGTACCGAGTGCCGTTTGAAACGTTTCCCACAGTCGCGAGGTAAACCGAGTATCACGATCAGAAATGATGTCACGAGGCATCCCATGATTACAAATGATCTCGTCGGTGTGGATTCGGGCTAATCGTTCTACCTTGTAGTCTTCTCGTATGGGCAGAAAGTGAGCTGATTTAGTCAGACGGTCAACCACAACCCATATGCTGTCGTGACCTGATGACGTGTGTGGTAGCTTGGTTACGAAATCCATAGCTATACTTTCCCACTTCCACATAGGAATTGGTGGTTGTTCGAGTAAGCCAGAAGGTCTTTGATGTTCAGCCTTGACTCTAGTACAAGTTAGGCATTTTCCGACGTAGAGAGCGATATCTCTTTTCATACCCGGCCACTAGTACTTATAACGAAGATCCTGGTACATTTTATTAGCACCGGGATGAACAGAATACCAGGATTTGTGGGCTTCGTCCTTCAGAATTTGTCGCAAATTGGTTCGTTTGGGAATCCAAATTCGGTCTAAAAAGTGAAATATTCCGTTCGATTTGCTCACAAGTTGGGCTCCATCGTGGTAGATTCTTTCTTTCTTCAGGGTGCGTTCGTTGAAACATGCATGTTAAGCGTCGCGGATGAGGGTTTCGAGGTCATGTTGGGTGACGTGTTTGTCGTGGTACACGCAAATTTAATCCAAATAACAACTATAGATAGTGGTAAATGGGTATCGAACTCAGGGAGTATGTGGAAAATGTGTTGATTTTATAGCTTTGCAACTTAACGAAAATTAACCTAATTTGCAAAAAGTAAAGATCAATAATTTGGATTGTTTGGTTTTAAACTAAGATTAACTAAATAACTTCAAATCAAAGGTTGGTTGTAAAGCAGATTAGGAGAAAACAATGACCATCTTAGGATTCAGTTTCTTTTAACAATTGTGTGAAATTCCAACTAGAAAGAGTTACATAGACATAACTCGTGCATAAATAATCGAAGTGATAAAAGGGAACAAAGTACTCGGATTTTATAAACGCGAGGTTGTTTCCCGATGATCAATTAATCAACAACCAACCCTAACCCTTCACGTGATATCTCGATTGCCAACGGCACCAAGAACATACGATTGAGACTAGAAATTGCACTATCAATTAACAAACTACAATCAATTACTCATACACCATGATAATCAAAGCAACACAATGTTATCATTCTAGAAATTCAGAAATAAACACACAAAAGTTCAAAAGAAACCTTCACCTAAAATGATCACCGAAAGTTTTAGCCAGACATAGCTTGGTGAATCATCATAACAATAAGTTTAGTGTTCATACCAATCGAAAACATAAACCGAATGTTAGAAATTGTTTGGAACCAAGTACAATCAGCCAAAATCGCCCCCTAGTTGCAGAGAAACTGTCCAATGATGAGATAATCCCAAAAGACACCATAAAAACCGTTTAATAGGGCAGTTACAATTTTCCTCACAGCTTCCACCGTAACTTACGGTGCCACCGTAAGTTACGGTGGTCATCAAATGTTTACGGTGCATGTAACCTGTGTTACGGTGGAGAGACATGTGAATTTCAGGGCCACCGTAAATTACGGTGGCCACCGTAATTTACGGTGGAGCCCTGATTCATGTGTTTTGTTCCTTTGTTTCTCCCACGCATAACCCGTTCATCTCTAATCCTTCCAAAGCTGCATTTTCGCCACTTTTAGCTCCCAATTAGTACCTGGAACATATGCACTTGTAGTTATCTAATTCAAGATAATTACACAATCAAGTGAAGGATAAATTTGTCTTTTAATATCGTTAAGGGTTGTCCTATGGACCACCCGTCATTGGGCTTGAACATTACGAGTGCTGAGCAGGTAGCTCCGTCTGCTAAGTGCTTCGGCAACAACATTCGCCTTGCCTGGGTGATAACGAATCTCACAGTCGTAATCGCTGAGAAGTTCTACCCATCGGCGTTGACGCATGTTAAGTTCCTTCTGATTAAAGATATGTTGTAGGCTCCTATGATCGGTGAAGATCGTACATTTGGTACCATATAGGTAGTGTCGCCAAATCTTTAATGCGAAAACAACCGCGCCTAGCTCGAGATCATGGGTTGTATAGTTCTTCTCGTGGATTTTGAGCTGACGAGATGCGTAAGCTATGACCTTGTCCCGTTGCATGAGAACACAGCCAAGACCAAGGTTGGAAGCATCACAATTGACAATGAAATCGTCGTTTCCGTCGGGCAATGTGAGAACAGGAGCATTGCAAAGCATGCGCTTGAGGGTTTGGAAGGCAGTCACTTGTTTAGTTCCCCAAACAAAAGGCTTGTCTTTATGCGTGAGAGAGGTAAGCGGTACAACGATCTTTGAGAATCCCTCGATAAAGCGTCGATAATAGCCCGCTAGTCCGAGAAAGGAGCAGACTTCAGACGGGTTCTTAGGCGTAACCCAGCTCTTGATAACTTCCATCTTCGCAGGATCGACGTGGATGCCTTGACTATTAACAATGTGACCCAGAAATTGAACTTCTTCTAGCCAGAATTCGCACTTGGAGAACTTGGCATAGAGTTGGTTCCCCTGGAGTAACTCGAGAACCAAACGTAGATGTTGCGCGTATTCGGCCTTCGATTTGGAAAAGATCAAGACATCGTCGATGAATACGATGACGAAACGGTCGAGATATGGTTTACACACGCGATTCATCAGATCCATGAAAACCGCTGGTGCGTTGGTTAAACCAAAAGGCATGACAACGAATTCGTAATGACCGTATCGAGTACGAAACGCGGTTTTGGGTATATCCTCCTCTTGAATACGCAGCTGGTGATATCCTGAACGTAGATCGATCTTCGAGAAACACGTAGCGCCTTGTAGTTGATCAAACAAATTGTCGATGCGAGGTAGGGGATAGCGGTTCTTGATAGTTAACTTTTTCAATTCCCGATAGTCGATGCACATCCTGAACGACCCGTCCTTCTTTTTGACGAAAAGGACCGGCGCGCCCCAAGGAGAGGTGCTCGAGCGAATGAAGCCTTTCTCAAGTAATTCCTGGAATTGGGTTGAGAGTTCGCGCATTTCGGACGGTGCAAGTCGGTAGGGAGCTTTGGCAATAGGATTGGCTCCAGGAATGAGATCGATACGAAAGTCGATATCACGACTTGGCGGTAGTCCGGGAAGATCCTCTGGAAAAACGTTAGGAAATTCTCGAACCACAGGAACGTCTTTCACATCCTTCTTCTCTTTCTTTTCCTTCTCCGCTACTACAATGTTAGCCAAGAAAGCTCGCTATTCCTTGCGGAGATACTTGCTGGCTTGGACACCTGACATAAGCTTGAGCCCCTTTGAGGTAGTATCACCGTATACACACAATAAGTCGCCATTCGCGAGCGAAAATCGAATCATCTTGTCGAAGCATACAACTTCAGCATGGTTTTCTCTAAGAAAGTCCATGCCTATTACGACGTCGAAACTTCCGAGTTGCATTGGAATGAGGTCGATAGAAAAGATGTGATTGTTGAGCTCAAGAGTACAATCACGAAGAACAGAATTGACAGTGACGGTTCTTCCGGTAGCGACTTCAACATCGAATGCCGAGAAGAGTTGGGAGCGTTTACGACTAAGGAGTTTCTCGAATTCGAACGACACAAAGCAATTATCAGCTCCAGTATCAAACAAACATCAAGCATAAATACCATTCAAAAGGAACGTACCATTGACCACGTTCTTGTCGGCCTGGGCTTGACGCACATTGAGGTTGAAAGTCCTGGCACGTGCGGCCTGTTGTTGCTGCTACTGTTGTTGTTGCTGCTGTGGCTGCTGTTGCTGGGGCTCTTGCTTCATAACCCTATTTGGGCCCATGTTGGCGAAATGGTTCGGGTCGCCACATGCGAAGCAGGCTCTGGCTTTGACTGCGGGTGCCGGAGGAGCTTCTTGACCCTGTGAGGCAGTGAGTAGAGCTTGGTGAGCAGGAGCTTGACGAATACGGCAGTTGGCAGTGAAGTGACCGTATACATTGCAATGAGCACAAAAACGACAAGAAATGGCAGTTGGGTGGTGGTAGGAGCAAGTAGGGCAGAGCGGGTGTGGTCCAGTGTATGCACGCTTTGCAGGCGGTGCATTGGCCACAGGCGCCGCTACTTGACGCTGTTGGGCAGGTACAGCTTGAATCGGTGCAGCAGTGATCGCACAGTTCTTGTTGGTGGAGCTGTTCTTTCTCTTGTTCTTCCTATTGTTGCTCGATGAGGTGGGTTCAGCAGTTGGTGTGATAGCGGTAGCTTGATGCAGATGCTTCAAAGTTTTATCCCAGACACCAGCCTTAACCCGCTTGTCATTGATCTCAGCGGCTAGCAGATAAGTTTCCTCGATCGTCGTAGTCTTTGCCGCTTGCACGAAATCAGCAACGCAGTCGGGCATGGCCCGGATGTACTTCTTGATTGTCATGTCGGGAGTCTTGACTTGATCGGGACAGATGATGCTGAGCTGTTTGAGACGAGCAGTGAGACCAGCATTATCACCATCCTTTTGCTGTATGTGCTAAAATTCATCTTCTAGCTTTTGACGTTTGTGAGGAGGGCAGAATTCCTCTAGCATGACTTCCTTGAGCTCGTCCCACGACAGACCGTAGGCTGCATCATTCCCTCGTTTGTTCCTCTCGGCCGTCCACCAGTCTATTGCACGGGACTGGAAAACACCGGTAGCATTCAGAGTACGGAGGTCATCAGGGCAACCACTCTGTCGCAGAGTAACCTCAATGGAATCAAACCAGTGAAATAGTGCAGTAGGACCTCCTTCGCCAGTGAATTCCTTTGGCCCACATGACTTGAATTGCTTGAAACTGAATGGCCTTGCGGCAGCTTTAGGAGCGTCAGTTCTCGATTCCTCAGATGACTTGCTGACATTCTCGTAAACATCACTCACGGCCTTTGCCACGCTTTTTGCGATGATGGAAGCAAGGCGTTTGTCCCTCTTTTCTTGACGAGAGAGTGTATGACGTGATCCAGACGACATTGTCTGCAATAGACATCGCCACGGAACTCAACACATTGTATTCGAATCTCACCTCTCACGTTTACTAATTACTAAAGCTCAGGAGCACGCATAAACACATAACATGTAGAGTATAAAATCACACAAGCATGTAGAGCACAAAATCACATAACACTTTTAAGCACGTAAAGCACAGAAGCACGGAAGCACATACGCATTTAATCACTAGAGGCAGTCAGAAAACAGAAACCTATCATTTACAGCTCGCGTTCGTGTTTGATGTATCGAGTCGTGTTCTATAAGCGTAACATAAAGTCGTCCATGGATTTGTAGAATTGTAAGGCGAGTTGTGTGTGTCGGTCGATGTGAAAGCAAAAATAGAGTGATTCCAAAACACGTGAACAGGTAAACACACATATAGTACGTAAAATCAACGAATCATTAGAGTCGGCAGTTGCGGGCTCAAAATCGAAACACATAAAATTCGAGAAATAGGTTGTCTGCGGCTAGTAGACTTCGACTAACCAAAGTGGTTCGACTATTCACAAGGACCCGTTGCGCACATTTAACCTTCGGGACTGTGCCTTTTGCCTCGATTCTTGGGCATTGGACACGCACCCCGTTAGTCATATCGTGACTTCAGGTCGTTGGAGTCCATCGAGACTTTGGCGAGAGTTTTGTAAAATATGCGGGATAAGTCGTCAAGGTTAGGGTTCCACCCCTGGCTTAACAACAGCGCCCCCGTTTTTATAAAAATAGAGGAGATTATTCATCAAAATATGGGTTTCACCCCTAGTTTGGTATAATTTCCTCGTTGAACAGTATTGATTAAGCAATTTAGTCGTGAGTTTGGGGTTTTCACACCTGATCTCAACTTTATCGCCTATTTATTGTTGAAAGTTCGAGTGCAGTGATAGTGCAGTATAGGCCAAGATAGTGAGGAATAAGTACGCACAAAATTTCCTACTGGATGTACTTGAGTTGGTCTGTTGGTTCTTAACTATAGTCTAGGTATCTAAGACTTCGACCCGGACTAGGTCGAGTCTTGCCTAATTCCCTATAGTTATGGCTCTGATACCAATCTGTCACACCCCAACCGATGGCGGAATCATCGGGGCATGGCACTTAGCGAAACAGATTGTCCAGAAGTTTCCATAACAATTATCAATACTATTTAATTAAACAACACGTCCCATACCGTATCTCAAACAGTAAAATAATTATTACAGACATAAATCCAGGAAAATATTCTGTTCCGACAACTCAGATTTAAATAGACAACAATTGTTTATCTGCTTCTAGAGACCCCTGATTCGTTATCTACAGACAACTATTTGTTGGGCTCTAAAGCTTTATTCTAGCTTCAAATTCCTACCACATATGCATCCTAAGCACCTGTCACATACGTTAAAATAAAGTCAATACATAAAATGTAAAGGTGAGCATACAAGTTTGATAATAGCATATAGAGTTCGAATTCGTTTACGCATAACCAGCACGTACACATAGTGAAATGAAGCACGTTAGTTATCGACACAGATCCATCGATACCAATGACTGCGGGTTGACTGCCCGAGGCAGTTCGAAATACATGATTACCACCGTAATCCATGCAAGTAAAAGATCCTTAACAACCCCCGTGTGAACGGGTGCTGAGTCCAAACTATAGTACTATCGTTGCTAAGGCAGGTAGACAGCATTCCATGTGTAAACAAAACAAACAAGCATTCATAAGCCACGTATAACATGCATTAACGATTAGCGTTCAGATAGTATTGAGTAGTGTGATGGTTGTAGTTTGAATATTCGTAACGTATGTAACACCCAAAAGTGCTTAAAGCAAAAAGGGATCGAGTATACTCACAGCGATTAATGGATTGAAGGGAGCGCTTAGCGAGTACGGTTAGCCTGAATAGATTCAGTAGCATAACGATAAGTGAAACGTAAAACGGGAAAACAAGTGTCGGTGAGTCGGACAGCTGGTCGATCGAACGGTAGTTCGATCGGACGGCTGACCGTTCGGTTGACAGCCCCTTCGGTCTGCTGTCCGGTCGGTTGGTAAGCCGATCGGATGGCTGTTCGAGTGGATTGTTTCTTCCTTTGAGAAGGATGTGTTTGTGTATGATGGCTTGACTTTTGAAGTTTTCGTTGTAGCATTTGAAAACATTGAAGTACCTTTACCTTTCAGGTCGGGCGATCGGACGGTTGTTCGATCGGCCGGCAACCCGATCGGTTAGATATTTTAAGGATTTGTAGTGATTTGCTTTGGATCGGACGGGTGTTCGATCGGACAGGTGTTCGATCGGACAGCTGACAGATCGGTCGGCAAGTCAACAATAGTCAACAACTTTAATGAATTGCAAAGTATGGTGTAGTAGGTCGGTTAGCTGATCGATCGAACACTAATGCTGTTCGATCGGACAACCATGACGAGTTCTCAGCAGGGTGTCACCTGTTCGGACGGCTGTTCGATCGGGTGGCACTCCTAATGCATTGAACATGTTGAAAACTCGATCAAGTGTTGAAGTATAGTATCTCATGATCCGAAGAGTAATCCGATCGGACAGTAGTCCGATCGAACAACAGTTCGTTCAATACTACTCTTAAAAAATGAATTGTTTGCGTGGGACCAGGTATTAGCCGATCGGCTGGCCAGTCGATCGGCTGACTATCCGATCGGCTGGATGGCCGTTCGGACAGCAGTCCGATCGGTCAGCGTCCTGACCAGATCAGCCTTTCCGTCTATCACTTGGTTGTTCTTGTTTGCTTGTCGTTTTATTGAGGTATTTTGACAACGAGTAGAACGATAGATCCTTCGTCCTTACTTGGTTCCTTGGGTCGGACAGGAATCACCCAGATCCGGTCGGTGGACTGTTCGGAACGAAGTTTAATGTTTAACCCGAAGTCGGTTAACCTCATGGATAGAATCCGGATCTTGAGCCATACAACCACCGAAGTGACTTGTAGACCGGCTCAGGGTACGTTTCTACATGTTTTGAAGTTATTGAGCGAAAAGAGTTGAAAGAAAGTTGGAAAATCCATCTTCCAATCCTTTTCACCGAGTATATGTTTAGATCTTATGAAAGATCTTTGGTTGTTTATGTGGAAATCGGCTAGATCCAAGTTGTTCTTGGTGGATTGAGGTCAAAACATGAAGTTCTTCAAGAACCCATGATGACATCATCCTAGAACACTTGATTCTTGATGATTTCACGGTTAAAAGTTAAGATTTGAAAGATAGAAAGGTGGAGGAGTGTGTATAGATCAAGTAAGTACAAGATATTGGACGAAAACTTACCGGAATCGAGAGAAATCAGCAAAAAGGTGAGTTGGGCGTGCTGGTCGAACAGAGGTTTCCAAAAGTGGAAAGAATGACAATGACAGGGGTATTTATAGGATGCCAAAAGGGGTAAGTGTTGGCCGATCGGACAGCCTGTCTGATCGGACAGCAGTCCGTTCGGCTGGCTGTTCGATCGGCTGGGAGCCTGATCGATCAGTCGCACTCTTCGAGTGTTTCGCGCGACGATTGTTGATATTTCGCTTTCGATTGCGAGCAGTTCGATTCGATAGGGTTTCCTAGTCAAATTACTTTCAGTCCCAACTACTTTGTATCTCGCATAATCTATTTTCCACTATCTATCAAAGTTCGATCGTGATTCGAGTTCGAGTTTGATTGCATTCGAGTTTCGATTGAGTTCGCTTGATTACACAACACAACGTAATTAAAACATGCACAGGTAACACGTAAGGCACACAGACACACGTATAATAACAAGTAAGAGTACGTGGCTCGAGTTGCGATTTGATGTCGATTTGATTAGCATAGCTTGACTATTGATTAGTTAACTTTATCGCATTGTTACTTCCTATAGTTCACAGTCGTAGATTGATCAAATAGCGATTAACATACGTTGATTATTGCAATTACAACAGTTACTCCACATAATAAAAATAAAATAAAGAAGTTTCTACAAGTCAAGTTGCGCGAAATCGGTCGTTGACTTAGACCTTGACTTTGACTTTGACTTGTGAAAACACGGGGTGTTACACATGAAGGTCAGCAATATCCTGTCTATTATGTTAGTAAAAGTTTATTAGATGCTGAAACTAGATATTCTCATCTAGAAAAAATGATATTAGCCCTAGTTATGGCATCAACAAAACTTAGACATTATTTTGAGACACATAGGATTCATGTTAAAACTAGTTATCCTGATAAGAACGTGCTTAGGAAACCCGAGATGTCGGGTAGGATGGCTAAGTGGTCAGTAAAATTAAGTGCCTATGATTTAGTTTATGAGCCTAGAAATGCCATAAAGTCTCAGGCTTTAGCTGACTTTGTGGCTGATTTCAGTAGTGACATTCAAAATGAAGTAGACATAGAAGTACAACAGCTAAGAGAAAATTTGGAATCCTGGACGCTATATACTGATGGTGCATCTAATGTAAGAGGTGTAGGTCTAGGTATACTACTAAAATCGCCACAGGGGGACATATTACCCCAGGCTATTAGATGTGAATTTCCTGCTACTAATAATGAAGCAGAATATGAGGCTTTAATTGCAGGATTAGAGTTGGCTAAAAATATGAATATTAAAAATTTGCAAGTATATGTTGACTCCTTGTTAATCACTAATCATTTTAATGGATCATATGCAGTTAAAGGTGAGAAGTTAATCGAGTATCTCGAAATTCTCAAAAAATTAGCAGGATATTTCGATATTTTCACACTTGAACAGGTACCAAGAGAGGATAATGTTGAAGCTGATGCCTTGGCGAATCTAGGATCATCAGTCAGGATACCGGAAGGAACCCGAATACCAATGTTACATATCTTATATCCTGTGACGAATCCTCAGGATACGGAAGTACTAAGTATTCTGGATCCTGATGAGTATCCTGAGAAGGATCCCAAGTCCTGGATGGTTCCAATTTTAAGATATCTCAAGGAAGGACACATCCCAAAGGATGAGAATCCTAAGGCCTTTAGAATGAAGTTATCACGATTCACTATTATAAATAATGTCTTGTATAAGAAATCTCTTGCAGGACCATATCTGAGGTGCTTAGAGTATCCCGAAACTAAGGAAGTGCTTCAGGATATACACGAAGGGGATTGTGGTAACCATACTGGGGGCAGGTCATTGTTCTCAAAAGTATTAAGAATAGGATATTATTGGCCGACGATGAGAAAAGATGCTGCAGAATATGCTCGAAGATGTGATGCATGTCAAAGACACAGTAACATATTACATCAGCCGGCCGAACCTCTTTATCCTATAGCTTCCCCTTGGCCATTCATGAAATGGGGAATGGACATAGTAGGAAAATTGCCAAAGGCTCCAGGAGGAAAGGTCTTTATGCTGCCAATGACCGATTATTTCTCTAAGTGGGTCGAAGCTGAAGCATTTGTTCAGGTTAGAGATCAAGAAGTGGTATCCTTCATAAAAAGGAATATACTGACTAGGTTTGGAGTACCAGCTGAGATAATTTGTGACAATGGATCTTAATTTATAAGTAAAAGGACTACTGACTTTTGCAAGAGTTGGGGAATCAAAATGATCACGTCTACTCTGGTACATCCTCAAGCAAATGGACAAGCAGAATCCTCGAACAAGATAATTGTCAACAAATTGAAAAAGAGACTAGGGGCTAAGAAAGGAAGATGGACAGAAGAGTTACCCTTTGTTTTGTGGGCTGATAGGATGACGGTGAAGAGTGCAACTGGCCAAACCCCGTTTTCCTTGGTATTTGGAGAAGAAGCGGTGATCCCGACAGAAATGGTGATACCTACAGCGAGATCCAACCTCCGGGATCCTGAGCAGAATCCTGAAGTCCTATGCCAGGAACTGGATACTATTGATGAGACAAGAGACGCTGCAAGGCTAAGGATGGCAGCATATCAACAGAGGATATCTAAAGCATATAACAAGAATATAAGGACTAGGATATTTCAAGTTGGAGATTGGGTATGGAGAAAGGCTTTTCAGAATACTACTAATCCTGTTGATGGAAAATGTCACACCCCGATTTCCACGTGTTACCGGTGGGCCCGGTGGGGGAGTATCGTGACGTGGTTGGCAACGTAATAGTCAAACAACACAATATTATTATGCACAGCGGAAGCAAATTTAAAATATGATACAACCGAATTTAATATTGTTTATCAATGTAACAATATCCGGAAGTTTATCCACAGAACGGATCGAAATAAAATAACATTTGTGGTTCAACAGACTTCAGGCATCTTAAGCTTGCGAGACTTCTAATGATGCTTAGGAGAAATCCCAGCCAATTTCGCTTAGTACCTGCATTTAATCTTTTTGGGAAAATACGTCAGTTTACACTGGTAAATACATTCAACTGACTCATTTTGGAAAATGATTGAAAATTGGTTTGGGTGCACATGGCATAAACATTTTTATTTAACTTGGGAGAATTATTTAATATTATAATCTTGTGAACGAATTACATGTTACTTATGCGTTCAGTAGCCCGGATCTTGTCCGGGTTAAAGATCAATAGACACACCACATCATAGAGTTATACACGGACGGTGCACGCCTACACCCCGTGCTCAGGTCGTGGCCATCTCGTAAGATGATGCCAAGGATATCCGGGACATGGTCATTAACCCCCCAAAGGCTGTAAAGTAAACAGGACTGTTTAAACGAGCCGATCAAATTATTCAACTACCCACTTTAACGGTGGAGATTTGATGCCCGATCAAGCGGTATGCTATATACCGTAACCCAAGCCCGTATAGGGAAAATAAGTTAAAAGTATTTACCTGAGTAAGTATTAATCACAATAAGCAAAATGCACGTAGCTTTTACTGGTCCTCCTAATCTGGAACGAAGGTTTATAATGACCTATTAGAATTCTAACGGGTCTTTTATTAAGCTTAAGCTTAGACCGGCTAGTTTCAAGATACAGTTCGTACGCACGATTAAGCGAAGATCGGATAGAATGTGATTAAGACCCAACAAGTTTGAAGAATTGTTTAATATGGGTTTATTATTCACATTCTGGATTTTGAGATAAAACCGTTAAGGTTTGACCCGTTTCGGCTAATTTATGTAAACTTGTTACATAAACCGAACCGAACGCGAAATAAAAGTAACGGGTATCCGTAAGAGCCATATCCAGGTTTCCTAGGTTAATATGCTTCAAATATGTTGTAACATCAGTAGGATGTTTTTCATTATGCCCGAATCGAATTTAAACACAAACTATGCCCCGTAGGGGTAGTTTGGTCATTTTAAAGGTTGTAAAAGAGTTTAGATGTTTAACTGAGTTACAGGTCTGATGTAAACAACAAACATACTCAATTTGATATGTTATATCAGTAGGCTAAAGCATATATGTGAAATTTATCATTTTTATCCAAACTATGCCCCGTAGGGGTATTTTGGTAATTTCACATAAGCCGAAAAGCTCAAAACTGAAGTCTGAGTTCATCAACCTTTGCCTACTGTTAAAACATTCTAATTTGACTAAAATATCAGTAGGTATCAACCCGGGTACGTCCAATATGATTTTAAAACATACTATGCGTTAAAAATGCTAAATAAGGCGATTAAAGGCCATTTCCGGGTTCTATACTTAAATCTGATATTTTTGTATTTCTAGAAGGCTTAAAATAATTAACTTATCATATGTGATCAGTAGCAAAAGGTTTGGAGTCGTTTAGATAGGCAAAACTCATTTTATGGCCCGTAAGGGCAAAACCGACAATTACCGGTTTAAGCCTACGACTACTAGTTATGCTCAGCCTAAAATTAATTAAAAATCTTTAAAAATCCTAAAATAATATATTACATCAGTGGGTAAAATATTTGATACCAAAAAGTATGTTTAACTAGGCTATACGCTAATTACGCCATTTTATTAACATAAAGCATTAATTTTGCGATAATGAGCATAACTCTTAATCTACAAGTCAAACTGATGTCAAACTTTGCATACAAGTCTATATATCAGTAACTAAGGTTTCTACACTTTTACATTTTCATAAATCACGTTTTAAGGTAATAAGGGCATAACGGTCAACATATGAGCAATTAACGGAAATATGCATATTAATTGGATAACTAGTGAACCAAGGTGTATAATCACAGAGGGTTGTTCTAACAAGTAACCTAATCCAATTAAAGCTCTGAGGCATTTCTAAAACATGCCTAAATGGGTCAGAACTGAAAGTCAAAGTGAAAGTCAAACTATGTGACTTTCGGTTCCGAACCGGGTCTAAACAGGAAATAGTCGGGTTGAACATGTTTGGACATGTTCTTACACTAATTACTAAGTTATAACAATGATCAAACAGGTTATATATGTTCTAGATAGCTAATTATGCATAAATGACATTTTAAGCATCCTGTTGACTTTTTAATTATATGTTTGACCCGACTTTTGACCTGGTTAGAGTGGTGATCAGGGGAAACCCTTTTGAGGTTTTATTACCCACATAAATACCAACTTATAACCACTTTTAATTCGAGATATGACTGTGCCATTATTGACTAATCTCGAAGTCAAACCGTAATTACGACGGTTTGACTTTTAGCTAATTAACCAAGCTAAACTCAACTAAACAAGAACTAGCAGACTTACAAGAGTCCTATGCACGAGATATGATCACTTGAGGCTGCTTGATAGCTCCAGAAATGATCCACAAATGCAGATGAAGGTGTGAGAATGAATGTTGCACTACATGGCCTTTTATAGTGAAATCACTCACCATAAGTGATTGACAACCAAGTCTAGCACTCACCACAACTCCCATACACATGTCCCTAGTGCTCCAGTACAGTTAGGGGTCGCCCACCATGTGAAAAAATCGGTTTAAAGACGATTTTCCGCGAATACAGGGGCCTATCCCCGTTTTCTGTATCTGGGCCTTGGACGCGGCCCGCGTCCCGTTTAACCGAATCCAAAGCGGGCCGCCTGGCCTGCTTAAATCTGATTTTTGATTTTTCTTGTTTTGCAAGTTGACCTTTGGTTAAATTGAAAGGGTAATTAGGCTTTTAACTTGAATTTTGACCCCTTATACTATACCCACATAGACTTTAGGATTTACACCCACTTTGCCAAGTCCTTGTACACTTCCGATTAACCCGAAAAGCCTTAACTTTCAACGTTAACACTTTAACCCTTCGCACACGAATTTGATCATAACTTTCTCATACGTTAACGAAACTTTACGAAATTTAAACCGTGTATTCTAGTGAGCATAATTAACCTTTACAAAGCTTCGGGTTTGTCAAAAGGTCACTCAGAGGTATAATTTAAACATGTTGACACATTTAGCCCTTGTAGTTTGTAATCTCTCACTTTTAGTTTCGTATGATCCATGATTTATTCGTTTGAAGGTATGAGCATCTTGTAGGGTTAATATACATTATATTTATTCACCGTTGACACTTAGAATACGTATATTCACATATTTTCCATGTTTGTCAACTTTAGTCCTTCTATAATATTTCTTTCACACGTTTAAACATTTGACACGTGTCTACACATTATTGGACGTGAATTTTCGAGGTGTCACATCCTCACCCCCTTAAAATAAATCTCGACCCGAGATTTACTGAAATAAGTAAGGGTACTTTTCTTTCATCGTGGATTCAACCTCCCACGTGAATTCGGGACCTCTACGGGCATCCCATTTGACCTTTACAAAAGGTATATGCTTCCTTCGAAGCTTCCTTACCTGTCGATCCTCAATCGACAAGGTTTTTTCAACAAATTTTAAGCTCGCGTCTATATGCACATCTGTATGTGGTATAACCAGTGATTCGTCAGCGAAACACTTCTTTAGATTGCAGATGTGGAACACATTGTGAATTCCACTGAGCTCTTCTGGTAAGTTCAACTTATAGGCAACTGACCCGACCCGTTTGATAACCTCGAAAGGTCCTATGTATCTCGGGCTTAGCTTGCCTTTCTTACCAAATCGCATCACCCCTTTCCAGGGTGACACTTTAAGTAGGACTTTGTCACCTACTTCGAAATGAAAATCCTTACGATTTGGATCGGTGTAACTCTTCTGCCTATCCCGGGCAGCTTTGAGATTGTCACGAATCTGGACAATCTTGTCCGTCGTTTCAAACACGATTTCTGGTCCTGATAACTGGACTTCTCCGACTTCCGCCCAACAAACTGGCGATCTACACTTTCTACCATATAATGCCTCAAAAGGCGCAGCCTTGATGCTGGTATGGTAGCTATTGTTGTAGGAGAATTCGATTAATGGTAGGTTCTTATCCCAACTACCTCCCAAATCGATCGCACATGCACGCAGCATGTCTTCCAACGTTTGAATAGTACGCTCACTCTGACCGTCAGTCTGAGGATGATAAGCCGTACTAAAATTCAAACGTGTGCCCAAAGATTGTTGGAAACTCTTCCAAAAATGTGACGTGTACCTAGTATCTCTATCAGAGATAATAGTTACAGGTATGCTATGTAAGGCTACAATCTTATCAACGTATAACTGGGCTAACATATCGGAGCTATAAGTCTCCTTGATGGGTAAGAAATGAGCTGACTTAGTCAGTCGGTCAACTATAACCCATATCGTATCATTTCCTTTCCTTGTCTTGGGTAACTTGGTAATAAAATCCATTGTTACCATTTCCCACTTCCACGTAGGAAGTTCAGGCTGTTGTAGCAAACCTGACGGTTTCTGATGCTCGGCTTTGACTTGCGCACATGTCAAGCATTTTGCTACATGGGCGGCTACAGACTTTTACAAGCCTATCCACCAATAATTTGCCTTTAGATCCTGGTACATCTTATCAGCTCCAGGATGAACGGAGTATTTGGAACTATGGGCTTCCTGGAGGATGACATCTCGAAGTCCTCCATAAATTGGAACCCATATTCGTCCGTTTAACCGTAAAATTCCGTCCTTGCTAAGAGTTAACTGCTCCTCAGTTACTCCTAACTTTTCATTAGGATAGTTAGCTTCCAACACAGCTTCTTTCTGTGCAGCTAACAACCTTTCCATCAAATTATTCTTTATCTCCATACGCTTAGCGTTAATTCGGATGGGCTTAACCCTTTCCTTCCGACTCAAGGCATCGGCGACTACATTCGCCTTGCCGGGATGGTCTTTGATTTCACAATCATAATCATTTAAAGTTTCCATCCAATGGCGTTGCCTCATGTTTAATTCCTTCTGATTAAACAGATGTTGGAGGCTCTTGTGATCAGAATAAATCACACATTTGACACCATAAAGATAGTGCCTCCAAAGCTTTAGTGCGAATACAACGGCACCCAGCTCCAAGTCATGGGTGGTGTAATTCTTTTCATGCACTTTCAATTGTCTTGAAGCATAGGCAATAACTTTGCCTTTCTGCATAAGCACACACCCCATGCCAGTGTGCGAAGCATTACAATAAACCACAAAGTCTTCAATTCCATCTGGCAGTGTCAGTACCGGGGCGTTGCTCAACTTTTGCTTCAGAATATCAAAGGATTCTTGCTGTTTAGGGACCCAAACAAACTTAACCTTCTTCTTAGTTAAGGAGGTTAGGGGTGCAGCAATCCTTGAAAAGTTTTCAATGAAACGCCTGTAATATCCTGCCAATCCCAGGAAGCTACGAATTTCTGTAGGCGTCTTTGGCTCTTGCCAGTCCATTACGGCTTCAACCATAGCGGGATCCACCTGGATACCACGCTCACTAACCACGTGTCCAAGAAATTGGACTTCTCGTAGCCAAAATTCACACTTAGAGAATTTGGCGTAGAGCTTCTCCTGACGTAGGAGTTTGAGAATACAACGAAGGTGTTTCTCATGGTCAGCTTGGTTCTTAGAATAAATAAGAATGTCGTCGATGAAAATGATGACAAATTTATCCAAGTAAGGCTTGCAGACGCGATTCATGAGATCCATGAACGCGGCTGGTGCATTAGTGAGCCCAAAAGGCATCACTAGGAACTCCTAGTGACCGTAACGAGTCCTAAATGCAGTCTTGTGAACGTCTTCATCTTTTACCTTCAACTGATGGTAGCCTGACCTCAAATCAATCTTCGAAAAGTAACTTGCCCCTTGAAGCTGATCGAACAAATCGTCGATCCTGGGCAAAGGATACCTATTCTTGATCGTGACTTTATTAAGCTCGCGATAGTCGATGCACAGACGCATCGACCCATCCTTCTTCTTGACAAACAAGATTGGCGCTCCCCAAGGAGATGAACTAGGTCTAATGAAACCTTTGGCCAGTAATTCATCTAGTTGCGTCCTCAACTCCTTCATTTCTGTGGGTGCCAACCTGTATGGTGCTCTTGCAACAGGTGCTGCTCCGGGGATGATATCGATCCTGAATTCCACTTGCCTATCTGGTGGTAACCCAGGTAGATCTTCAGGAAACACTTCTGGGTACTCAGAAATGACAGGGATGTCTTCTATCTTCGGTTTAGGCTCATCAATAATCACTTGCGCCATGTAAATGACACACCCCTTCTTCAGACACTTGGAAGCCTTGAGCATAGTCACCTGCTCAGGCAGCCCATACTGGGTATCTCCCCGAATGGTAAGTGATTCACCAGACGGAGTCTTTATTACCACTTGTTTCTGGTTACAGACAATTTGGGCCTGGTTATGAGATAACCAGTCCATACCCAGAACTATGTCAAAACCAGCCAACTTAAAGGGAAGTAGAGACAGAGGAAAAGAATGGTTCTTAATGGATATAAAACATCCATCTAACACAGTTGAGACGATTTCTATGGTTCCATCTGCTAACTCTACTTCATAATTCACTTTTAAGGCTTTGACAGGTAATTTCAGCAATTCACAAAATTTATGATCTACGAAAGACTTATCTGCGCCTGAATCAAAAAGTACTCTTGCAAAGACATCATTTACAAGGAAAGTACCTGTTATGACATTATCGTCTTGCACAGCCTATTTCGCGTCCATTCTGAAGACTCTGGCATTTGTCTTCTTAGCCTCTTCAGGCTTCTTGTTGTACTTAGGGCAGTTGGTCTTGATGTGCCCCTTTTCATTGCAACGGTAGCACGTTGCATCTTTTATCTTTTTGCAATCCAGGGTTTTGTGATCCGTGGACTTGCAAATTCCACAAGCAAAGGGTTTTGACTGAGTCTGAGAGTTTGACTCCAGTCTGCACTTTCCATAGTGCTGCTTCTTGCAAATTTTACACTTGGGCTTCTCATCAGACTTATGCCCATCCTTCCTCGACTCAGATCCCTTCTTGTTATCACCGTTCCCACGGTGTTTCTTGTTCGACCTTCGTGAACCATCATCTTCACGCTTCCTCTTCTCGGCCTCCTTATTCCTCAGCGATCTCTGCCTGACCGCATCCAGAGTGAGGGATAAGGAAATGTCAGTTACAGACCTGAAGGTAGCTGGCCGAGAAGCTTTAACGCTTGCCTTGATCTCGGGGGCTAAACCACTAATAAAGCGAGCGATTCTTTTTGGCTCCGGGGTTACCAGGTAAGGAACCAACCGGGACAGCGTATTGAAGCTTGTCAGGTAAGCTTGACAGTCGAGGTTCGTCATCACCAACGATAGAAAGTCAGATTCTATCTTCTCCACCTCATGTTGAGGGCAGAAATTTTCCTTGATTAGGGCAATGAATTGATCCCACGACATATTATACAATGGGATCTTTCCGGAGGCCTCCATCAGAGATCTCCACCATGCTAACGCTTCACCCTTGAAGGACTGTGACACAAACTTAACTATATCCCTTTCAGCGCACCCGCTGATATCTACCACCGTGTCCATCTCGTCCAGCCAAGTCATACAGTCGACGGCTCCTTTTTCCCCAGTAAAATCCCTGGGCTTATAAGACACGAAGTACTTATAGGAGAAACCCTTGTTACGGGGTTCTTGATGCAGTATTAATTGCTGAGATGGGACACTTTGATGGTTGGTGGACTGACGGTCATCACCATCTTTCTTGGGTCCATTCTTTTTGGGAGGAGGCTTGCTATGAGCCTCAGAATGTGTCTTGGGCCTTGAATGTGATGCAGAGCGGGTCCTACTTGGAGTACCACTATATTCTTCATACTGCCTTTCCAAAGCCTGTGTAACAGCGCCGTCTATGATCGCTTTTAATTCAGCACCAGTTAACGTAATTTGGGCGTTCTCATTTTGCTCCACTGGATGGCTATTGATTTCATTTGAGTCAGCCATTTGAATTGAACTGTTGCAGAAAACAAGGACAATATTTTATTTGGGAGTTTATTATGGAATTACCCCTTAGGGTAACTCGTTAACCATGGTAAACAGAGACCACATTTGGTTAACTTATTAATCGTATTAATTTAGGATTTCAATTAAAATTTATCCTAATCATAAACAATAACAATATATATTAGCATATAAGGCTTAGTCACATGGACAATTTAAATTATAAGCTATGATTTCGGAGAATCAAGACTTTTAAGGTTTGAACCTAGTTCATTACCCTTTTTAGACAGGGAGTCATAGCTACCTTTGTCTTTTGGCTCATATGGAAGTGAGCTGGGCCCGTAGGCATCATATTACCACGTATGGTAAAATATGATCATCTTAATTGATGATCTTAACCCATGATTCAGAGATCATATACTTGGGTTTGGAATCTTCTAAAGAATCCTTATACATATAAGAATGACATGTGATTGTAACAAATCACTTCTGCCAGGAGTGTTAACATGTTTTAAGATGTTAACAGGGATTTGAATCTCTTAAACAGGTCTTACCATCTTGGCCCGGTCTTATATTTGACACGAGGCTAGGTTTCACACTTTAAGATTCTTAATTAGTAATCACATAGGCGGATTAATTCAAAAGGAATGATTTTAATTTATTTATTTCATTTATAAATTATTTATGCACAAAATGGCAAACATGAAATTTATAAAAACAACATTCCATTAATTATACATAGGTTACATGCTGCCCTAAACGGGTCTTTTCAAACAAACCATTACCCACGCAGGGGTTTTAAACAAGTACTTGCCCACGCAGGGGCTTTAAACATATAAACTAGTCCACGCAGGGACCTTAACAATTAAACATCATACCCACGCAGGGGTTAACGGAAAATAGACCCACGCAGGGGTCAAATCATCACACATACATACCCACGTAGGGGTTTATGGAAGGATAGGCCCACGCAGGGGCTCAAAGCAAACATACAACACACATACCCACATAGGGGCTTAACAACCAAATACACCCACGCAAGGGCTAATACAGAAAATGGAAGGATTCAATGATCCTTCTTGTTCTTCCCTTTGATCAATCCTACTAATCCTTGGAAGAATGTCTGCCTCTCCCTACGGTCCCTGTGCACTTCCCGTTCCACCTGATCCAGCCTCTGGAGGAGTTCCTCATGCTCAGGTGGGGAGAACCTAGGCGGCTGCGATTGAGTCCGTATGATAGGCCTAGGTGGTATCTGGTACCCTGGTGTTGGGTACCCAACTCCCCATGGAGCTCCTTATGGTCCTTCTGGTTGCAGGGCATTGTAGTTAGCTGCCACCAAGTAGGGGTCGGCCTCTGCATACCCGTAGTTGTGGTGGACTGGCGGCTCGAACGGGTTGTATGCCATGGAACCTGTATACACTGGGATTGGGTTGTCAAAACCCATTGGCGGCGGCTGCGGCATCGCGGGGTTGGAAGGTCCACCCATTTGTGGGTCTTCCTGATGTGGCGGGTAGTGGCTGGCACTTGACTGACGTGGGGAGCTGAAATGAAAGTCTCCCGCACGTGATGACAAACGTGCACCAGTTCTCCTACGCCTTGGCGGTTGAGGAGGTGCCGGTTGAACTGGTGGCGGTGGAGGTGGTGGCGTAACTGCCACAAACCGGTGATCCTCAGAGGAATCTTGATGCTGCTGTGGCTGCTGCTGCTGAGACTGCTGCTGTTGCTGCCCATGAGACGACGAGTGGTGAGAAGGTGTATAGTACCACTCGTGCTGATTAAACAGGGCTTGGAAACTGTCTGGACCACCGTAGGGTGATCCGTGGAAGGAAGATCTGTCGGAGATTTCGATCGGATGGTTTGGAGTACCACTCGCCGGCATGACGGGGTCCGTATCCTCGTCCATGTCATCTGCGTGATCTCCTGAAAAATGGTCATCTGGACCCAGTGGGTTAAAACCCACGGGCTCTTGAATGTAATCGGCCGGGTTGAACCGGCCCTGAATACTGGTGTAGGGTCACCATAGGAATGATGGGACAAAGATCTTTGCAGCGGTATGTAGGAAGGCAGAGGGTTGTTGGGCTCGTCTTGCGAATGTGGTCCGTATGAATTGTGGACCGGAGGTGTAGAGCTGTGCGAAACGGATCGTCTCGCTGGCTCGAACAGGTTTCTCCTGTGCTGACGTGGATCTTCGCTCTCCGTAGCAGATGGAGCTCGTACATTGGACGGTCCAGCTTCATGGTCATTGGGGGCGGTGACTAGCCCCTTGCCTCGTCCTCGTCTCCTAAAGAATCTTGGCGGCATTTTGATATTCCTGTCAATAAAGCATAAGATAACAATAACAATAACAAATATAAAATTTAAAGGACAAAACAAAAACCGAAAAGGTGGAATTTGTCCTATGTTATATGTCTAGACTCGAAGGTTTAGATATGTGCAATTGTGTAACTGAGATTAAACACAAAAGGCTAGTGTTTAATTCACTCAGTGTTGGCTCTGATACGAACCTGTCACACCCCGATTTCCACGTGTCACCGGTGGGCCCGGTGGGGGAGTATCGTGACGTGGTTGGCAACGTAATAGTCAAACAACACAATATTATTATGCACAGCGGAAGCAAATTTAAAATATGATACAACCGAATTTAATATTGTTTATCAATGTAACAATATCCGGAAGTTTATCCACAGAACGGATCGAAATAAAATAACATTTGTGGTTCAACAGACTTCAGGCATCTTAAGCTTGCGAGACTTCTAATGATGCTTAGGAGAAATCCCAGCCAATTTCGCTTAGTACCTGCATTTAATCTTTTTGGGAAAATACGTCAGTTTACACTGGTAAATACATTCAACTGACTCATTTTGGAAAATGATTGAAAATTGGTTTGGGTGCACATGGCATAAACATTTTTATTTAACTTGGGAGAATTATTTAATATTATAATCTTGTGAACGAATTACATGTTACTTATGCATTCAGTAGCCCGGATCTTGTCCGGGTTAAAGATCAATAGACACACCACATCATAGAGTTATACACGGACGGTGCACGCCTACACCCCGTGCTCAGGTCGTGGCCATCTCGTAAGATGATGCCAAGGATATCTGGGACATGGTCATTAACCCCCCAAAGGCTATAAAGTAAACAAGACTGTTTAAACGAGCCGATAAAATTATTCAACTACCCACTTTAACGGTGGAGATTTGATGCCCGATCAAGCGGTATGCTATATACCGTAACCCAAGCCCGTATAGGGAAAATAAGTTAAAAGTATTTACCTGAGTAAGTATTAATCACAATAAGCAAAATGCACGTAGCTTTTACTGGTCCTCCTAATCTGGAACGAAGGTTTATAATGACCTATTAGAATTCTAACGGGTCTTTTATTAAGCTTAAGCTTAGACCGGCTAGTTTCAAGATACGGTTCGTACGCACGATTAAGCGAAGACCGGATAGAATGTGATTCAGACCCGACAAGTTTGAAGACTTGTTTAATATGGGTTTATTATTCACATTCTGGATTTTGAGATAAAACCGTTAAGGTTTGACCCGTTTCGGCTAATTTATGTAAACTTGTTACATAAACCGAACCGAACGCGAAATAAGCGTAACGGGTATCCGTAAGAGCCATATCCAGGTTTCCTAGGTTAATATGCTTCAAATATGTTGTAACATCAGTAGGATGTTTTTCATTATGCCCGAATCGAATTTAAACACAAACTATGCCCCGTAGGGGTAGTTTGGTCATTTTAAAGGTTGTAAAAGAGTTTAGATGTTTAACTGAGTTACAGGTCTGATGTAAACAGCAAACATACTCAATTTGATATGTTATATCAGTAGGCTAAAGCATATATGTGAAATTTATCATTTTTATCCAAACTATGCCCCGTAGGGGTATTTTGGTAATTTCACATAAGCCGAAAAACTCAAAACTGAAGTCTGAGTTCATCAACCTTTGCCTACTGTTAAAACATTCTAATTTGCCTAAAATATCAGTAGGTATCAACCCGGGTACGTCCAATATGATTTTAAAACATACTATGCGTTAAAAACGCTAAATAAGGCGATTAAAGGCCATTTCCGGGTTCTATACTTAAATCTGATATTTTTGTATTTCCAGACGGCTTAAAATAATTAACTTATCATATGTGATCAGTAGAAAAAGGCTTGGAGTCGTTTAGATAGGCAAAACTCATTTTATGGCCCGTAAGGGCAAAACCGACAATTACCGGTTTAAGCCTACGACTACTAGTTATGCTCAGCCTAAAATTAATTAAAAATATTTAAAAATCCTAAAAAAATATATTACATCAGTGGGTAAAAGATTTGATACCAAAAAGTATGTTTAACTAGGCTATACGCTAATTACGCCATTTTATTAACATAAAGCATTAATTTTGCGATAATGAACATAACTCTTAATCTACAAGTCAAACTGATGTCAAACTTTCCATACAAGTCTATATATCAGTAACTAAGGTTTCTACACTTTTACATTTTCATAAATCACGTTTTAAGGTAATAAGGGCATAACGGTCAACATATGAGCAATTAACGGAAATATGCATATTAATTGGATCACTAGTGAACCAAGGTGTATAATCACAGAGGGTTGTTCTAACAAGTAACCTCATCCAATTAAAGCTCTGAGGCATTTCTAAAACATGCCTAAACGGGTCAGAACTGAAAGTCAAAGTGAAAGTCAAACTATGTGACTTTCGGTTCCGAACCGGGTCTAAACAGGAAATAGTCGGGTTGAACATGTTTGGACATGTTCTTACACTAATTACTAAGTTATAACAATGATCAAACTGGTTATATATGTTCTAGATAGCTAATTATGCATAAATGACATTTTAAGCATCCTGTTGACTTTTTAATTATATGTTTGACCCGACTTTTGACCTGGTTAGAGTGGTGATCAGGGGAAACCCTTTTGAGGTTTTATTACCCACATAAATACCAACTTATAACCACTTTTAATTCGAGATATGACTGAGCCATTATTGACTAATCTCGAAGTCAAACCGTAATTACGACGGTTTGACTTTTAGCTAATTAACCAAGCTAAACTCAACTAAACAAGAACTAGCAGACTTACAAGAGTCCTATGCACGAGATATGATCACTTGAGGCTGCTTGATAGCTCCAGAAATGATCCACAAATGCAGATGAAGGTGTGAGAATGAATGTTGCACTACATGGCCTTTTATAGTGAAATCACTCACCATAAGTGATTGACAACCAAGTCTAGCACTCACCACAACTCCCATACACATGTCCCTAGTGCTCCAGTACAGTTAGGGGTCTCCCACCATGTGAAAAATTCGGTTTAAAGACGATTTTCCGCGAATACAGGGGCATGTCCCCGTTTTCTGTATCTGGGCCTTGGACGCGGCCCGCGTCCCGTTTAACCGAATCCAAAGCGGGCCGCCTGGCCTGCTTAAATCTGATTTTTGATTTTTCTTGTTTTGCAAGTTGACCTTTGGTTAAATTGAAATGGTAATTAGGCTTTTAACTTGCATTTTGACCCCTTATACTATACCCACATAGACTTTAGGATTTACACCCACTTTGCCAAGTCCTTGTACACTTCCGATTAACCCGAAAAGCCTTAACTTTCAACGTTAACACTTTAACCCTTCGCACACGAATTTGATCATAACTTTCTCATACGTTAACGAAACTTTACGAAATTTAAACCGTGTATTCTAGTGAGCATAATTAACCGTTACAAAGCTTTAGGTTTGTCAAAAGGTCACTCAGAGGTATAATTTAAACATGTTGACACATTTAGCCCTTGTAGTTTGTAATCTCTCACTTTTAGTTTCGTATGATCAATGATTTATTCGTTTGAAGGTATGAGCATCTTGTAGGGTTAATATACATTATATTTATTCACCGTTGACACTTAGAATACGTATATTCACATACTTTCCATGTTTGTCAACTTTAGTCCTTCTATAATATTTCTTTCACACGTTTAAACATTTGACACGTGTCTACACATTATAGGACGTGAATTTTCGAGGTGTCACAGAAAATTGGCTCCAAAATGGGAAGGACCCTATAAGGTTGAATCAGAATCAGGAAAATTAGCATACCGACTCAAGAATATGGAGGGGGATATGCTACCGAGATCCTGGAATGCTATACATCTAAAACTCTATTTCAAGTGAGTATGGAATTTAAATTCCAACTCAGGATGATATGAATTCTGTCTCTTTTATTAAATTTTAATATTATTTACTGTTTTGAACCCGTTACTGACTTAAGCATCGGAGGGGTGTTAGCCAGGCTAACACCCACCTTAGCTTATAAGTGTTTTGCAGAATACGCTTCGGGATATAGCACCAGGATACACACTCAGGATACTTCGAAAGATTAGAGGATTGGCCCCCTCTCTCACGTCTAAGGGATCCTGATCCCTTCACAGGTTTAAAGGTATTCACCTTTCTTCCGAACTGGGTTTAAACACCCCGCCTGGAGCGCAAGTTATTCGGGAATAGTTCAAGGTGGCGGGACCAGTTCATGTAAAAGTGGCTGACAATTTCGTCACTATTGGCTATATCCTGAATCCTAAAGGTATATGAGGATTGATCACCCTCTCTCACGAAAGGATATTTTCATACTCTCTAAAGTTTAAAGGTTTTCACCTTTCTAAGTCTTGGAGTTTATACACTCCCGCCTGTAGCGCATGAAAATTTGGGATTTTCCCCAGGATACTAAGGATTTATCTCCAGTATATTTTTGGGTTTTACCCCTGTAACACAAGAATTGTCTAAACAGTTGGAAGTGATATTCAAAAAATTTTCTAAGTGTTTATAGACTTCATGCACAGGGGACATTCCTTCTAAAGCAATTGTGTGAAGCTCAAAAGATCAAAATTGGGCTAAGTGTCTCGGACTGGGGACATCTTAGTGGGAGAAGTCGCAAAAGGGGTTGGAGTTTAATACTAGGGTTACACTCAATTCCTGGTATGATCTTTCCTTTGTGAACCTTACATGAATTGTTTAACTCTGTTTAAGGCTCAAAATATCCTGATAAGGATATATCTTTAGGATATATCTTCAAAATGTGTTTTTGGAATACGTTTCGGGACATTTGATTGGAATGTTTGGGAAATGATACTTGGATTGAAAATTAATGCTCTGATCAAATAAGTGTTATCAAAACAGGTTTTGAAAATAGACTATCTTTTATTCTTTAGAAATTTTGTCGAAAATTGATTGGATTTTGAGAAATTCTATTTGTCTTCATAAGATATCACTGAGTATATTGATCAGGATATTTTCAAAAGATAGTTGCACAAATTTTGCAAAGCTAAAATCTAAACTAAGAAATGCATGACAGAAATTTGAAGGCAACAATAAGTAAGTCAAAAGGTAATTATATTATTAACAAGTCAAAAGTTGTGCTCTTGGTTTCACCTTAAACCAAGGCCCATCCACCAAAAGCACAACAGGTTCATAACGATATTTATGCAGCGGTTGAAGATTTCGTCTCAAACCGAGACCCATCCATCTCCAACCGTTGTATCGTCCAAAACAAGTTATACTAATTGATAACCAAGGGCTTCATCCTGGAACCCAGGACCTATCCACCTTTGGTTATCAAATTGTTCTAGTGCATGAAATATAAATTGTTCAACGACAGGAAAAGTAAATTATTTGTACAAACCACAACCATGAAATTAAAAAAAAAAGTGGGCTCCGGCCTTGGCACGTATATCCATCATCGCCCACTTCGCTGCCTAAGGGGCAGCACCTTCTTGACCAGCAACCTCTTT
The DNA here is from genome assembly GCA_030545235.1 of Helianthus tuberosus. Taxonomy (NCBI): domain Eukaryota; kingdom Viridiplantae; phylum Streptophyta; class Magnoliopsida; order Asterales; family Asteraceae; genus Helianthus; species Helianthus tuberosus. The sequence goes on along the minus strand of CM060434.1, from coordinate 6,633,305 downwards.
CCCAGCATCTGCACCAGCATCACCCTCAGGATTCTTCTCAGCATCATCACCAGCATTGGCCACCTCCTCTGCCGCCTTAGAAGGCTCTTCACCAGCATGCTTTGCAGGATGTACAACAGGATGGCCTCCAAGATCCTGTAATTTCGTTTCCCAAGCTTTGACATTCCAGGAGGGGCATTCGAAGCCCAAGGCTTTGGCCTCATAAGCCATCCTTAACCTGGCTTGGAGAAGGGAAATAACAACGGATCCTTTGAGACTGTCCTGATAGGAACTCATATCCTGCTGGTATTGAAGAAGGGCGGCATCTAGCTTGGCTTGAGCATCCTCATTGGCTTTGTGAAGGGCAGCTTGGTGCTCCTGGGTCATCGCCTTGAATTTATCTTCATAATGCTAGGACTTGGCGGCCGCAATCGCTCGTTGATCAGCTATACTGGCTTCAGCTTTTTCGAGCTTGATCTCCAGCATCTTATTAAGCCCGCATGCGTCTTCATACAAGTGCATGAGACGTTCCAAGCCCTGCAGTTAAAGACACAGGTATCAATACAAAATTACATATATAAAATCATTGATTTTACTAACAATAACAAAGTCTTAATTTTTTTTAAATAATTCAAAAATATATAAATTAAAACATATATAATTTAGTATATAAAATTCATTTATTCAACCCCTGTAACACACAGGGTTATAACCTAGTTTTATTTCCATCCAACCACTGTTAACCAGCACACACGCCACCATTAAGCACCACCGTTACTGTTATGGGTCATTTTCTGAGCATACATATCCTGACTAATATTCTGCTCTTGATTGTTTACTTGTGACCAGGATACCGGATCAGGATATTGGTAACATCCTGGTATTAACTGAATTGATCACGTGCAGATTAAGAGTAACAAGTCTCCAACGTTCAAGAAGACTTCTTCCCCCAAGACTCGGGCAAATCAGTTGGAATAGAGACGTTGATCCCGGAAGACCAGGACTACAACGGTTACTTGGGAATATTCGGAGCATCTCGGTTTATTAGGAAAGTTAGTTGTTTTCGGTTAGCTATAAATAGTATGATCGGATCAAGTTAAGGCACTCACTTCATTCGCACACTTTACTCTCTAGTTACTAGCAATCACTACACACCAACACTTGTACTCAAATTATATTGTAACACCTAGTTGATCCGCATCATATCCTGCACTGTATCATGATATTCGAAGCAATAGAAGAACAAGGCAGCTGCGATTGTCAGCTCCCGAGGTTTTATGCCGGCGATCTAGATTGATCAAGGGCTTTCCTCGTATATCTCGTGTCACCCATTACATTTTTCGCTCATTGTTTGATCATTGATACAGCTCTATATCCTGAGCCGTATCCTGAAAACTGTTTTTACAAACAACTAAACCATCATATTTTCAACACAAATTTCTAGCACACTACCTCACTTAACTAATTTGATCACTTAATTGCTTCGGTAATTTTTGACCAAAACAGTTACCACACTTAATCACCCTTCAACACCTCCACAACCACCACTTTTCACCTTCACCGCCATACACCTCCAATGCCGTTAACCACCGTACCCCTGTCTGCAATGACCATCATCACCTGCAATCCCAAGTTAAATACCCACGTCCACTCGGACAACATTATCTCCTGAACCTTCACCACGAAACATCACACCTCGTTATTTGTCGTCGTATACCCTCCGAACACCACAACCATTTCACCCCACACCGTTGAAACCTTCACACCACCTCCGTTGCCACCCATCCTCCATCTCCCCACACTGTTGAAATCTTCAAACCACCTCCATTGTTTTACAGAACAAAATTTCCCTAATCAAGCTTGTTCCAATTTGGGTTCGATTTTGAGGGTGATTAAGGTTGCGGCAGAAGTGGTGTTATAGGGACCGAGATAGAGATTAAGGTTAATTAATGAACCCACTGTTCCTCTCAAGAAAGGAGAAATAGACTTTTTAGTTCTTCACTTGCAGAGGGGTGGGATATTGATGGTGAAGATGATACACAACAATTTATAACAAGGGCATTTAGTTTTTTATTTGTGTTTTTTAATTAAGTAAACTCAGATACAAAAAAAGGGAAGTGGTTAACATAAATTTGCAACTTATTTTGTCATTTGGATAGAAATGACAATAAAAATGAAATCTCAGACATCCGAATATAAAAAATTTAAATTTTAAACTGAAGTGATAAAATAACTTAAAGAGTAAAATGCACGGATAGTCCTTGTGGTTTTGCAAAGTTTCAGCTATAGTCCCCAGATTTTGGAAATTACACTCATAGTCCCTGTGGTTTGACAGTTTGTTACGCTGATAGTCCCTGGAGTGGATGTGGGTTAGTTTTCTCAGTTAAGTCCATGTGAAATTACAAAATTACCCTTGCTTTTATTATATTCATCAACATCATCATCATTCAACAGACTCATTCATCAGTTCACTCATCTTAGCAAGAACACATTAATCATTCATCCAAAAATCCAATTCTAAGAACACATCTTCAAAATTCACCAACCGTATATCGAAACAACAATCTGAATCAAAACAACAAATCACTCCTTCGAGCAAAAACAAACCGTATATCGATTCAGATACAACCTCATCGATCAAACAACAACATTCAGCAATCCTTCATCTATCAATGATCATCAACAAGCACAGGGGCAAATACTAAACGAATCCTTCTTCTTCGATACAGCCGAACAACAATATTCAGTTTCTTATCTTTAATTCAGATCTGAAAAACCTGCAGCTGTATGTCCGATTCAAATCTAAAAGTCGACTCAACTAAGGCTTTCTTCTTTGTTTCAGATCCAAACAAACTACAAAAAATTGATTCTTTTATGCGAACAACTTTGTCACTTACCTTTCTTCTTCTTCGAACAAACAAGCAACAATCTTTCTTGTTTTATTCAAATTCAAACAACAATCTGAATCAAAACAACAAATCACTCCTTCGAGCAAAAACAAACCGTATATCGATTCAGATACAACCTCATCGATCAAACAACAACATTCAGATCTGTTTACAAATCCAAACAAATCCATCGCACAAATCCATTTGTACAAATCCAAACAAAATTCCAGATCTGTTTATGATCATGTGTTGTTTTAGGCCACTTCGGTACAAACTCCAGATCTGTGTTGTTTGATTCATGCCCAAAACAACAACCGTAACTTTGGCACCACCCCCACCACAGTCGCACCATGTAACGAAGACGACAGGGGTGGGAGGCCGCTGTAAAGGGTGACGGTGTAGAGAAGATGACAGGGTGGTGGGGTTGGTGAAGGCGACAGGGTGAGGTGGATAGGGGTGGTGGGGTTGGTGAAGGCGACAGGGTGAGGTGGATAGGGGTGGTTGATTTGGGGATGGGTGGTTGATGGTGGAGGCGGGTATAGGTTTAGGAGGCGGAGGTGTGGTGGTGGAAGGGGATGGCGGTGGTGGGGAGTGGTGATGGCGGCAGGGGAGGTGACGGTGGTGGTGGTTTTTAGTGAGAGAGAGAGAGAGAGAGAGAAAGTAGAAAGAGAGATACATATTGTTCAGTAAGTGTGTGTATATACATACATATATGTTTTATATATTTAAATACTTGATTTTTTTATTTTATTTTATATTAAGGGTATTATAGTCATTTCACACCAACTTAACTGAGAAAACTAACTCACATCCACTCCAGGGACTATTAGCGTAACAAACTGTCAAACCACAGGGACTATGAGTGTAATTTCCAAAATCTGGGGACTATAGCTGAAACTTTGCAAAACCACAGGGACTATCCGTGCATTTTACTCTAACTTAAAATTAGAGATGATAGAAAGTATTTATTTAAAATCATACGATACACCTTGCAAGTTACAAACCATTTTCAACCGTTGGATCAAAAAATATAACCGTTGGAAACCCTTCCCCCTTTTTAAAATCCCCTCGAAACTGTACAATCGCACAACAAACAATCGTCAAATCTTCAACATCAAATCTCTGTACATGTCAACGATGATGCGTTCAGATCGTAAGCCACCGCTAGCGTTGAGATCTCCGGTTAGGCTTCGTCCCCGCCGCCCTGCTCAGTCATCTGTAAACAATCTTCAAACTTCATCAGGTACTCTTCGCTATTTTTTCTCTATTTTAATCTGTTTTGGTTCGAATTTGATTGATTTTGTTGCTAGATATTTCTGGGTTTTTGATTTTGTATACTGAAGTTCGGATTTTGAGTTCTGGGTTTGTTAAAATTGTAACAAGATTTGGTTTCTTTGGTGTTATAAAAGTACGCCCGCCAAGTGTTTATGAAAATGTCTAGGTGAAAATTTTCTTTTTACAGGATTGTTTTTCGACAATTCCTTTAAACTGTTTTGTCTTAGAGATTCTGGGTTTTTGATTCCCTAAACTAAAAGTTGGGTTTTCATCTTTTCTTTGGTATTAAAAAGTTGGTCCTGCAAGTGTTTGTGAAAATGTCTAGATGAGATTTTTTTTCCTCTAGTGAGGTTCATTTGTTTAGTAAGAAATTTTGTTAATGAAAAGTTGGTTATCTTCATTGATATATATTGAAATTAGTTGAATAATTATGGATATTTCTGGATTTGGTGTTTGTGAAAATGTCTAGCTGAGTTTGTTTCAATTCCCTGTCTTTTTATAAAAGCTTCTGCCAAGAATTCAGTTATTTTGTATGCAATAAAGTTCTTCATTGCTTCGAAAATGATGAAGAGTTGGTCATTTTCATAGGTTTTGTATTATAATTAAGTTGATTATTTGTTAAATTTTTCTGGATTTCTATAAACCCTTCCAGGTGTTTGTGAAAATGTCTAGGTGAACTTTATCTTTTCCCTTCTTATTTTCAAGAAGCTATGAAGAAGTTTATTTGTTTATTATGAAATAAAATTGGGCGAGTGTCATATTTTTTATTTGAAATTAGTTGATTTGTTACCAAATAATAATACCTAGGTGAACTTTTGTTTGGAATAAATAAATTCTGTTCGGATTCATGAATGATGAACTGGGTTGTTTGTTTGAACTTGATTTCATCATCTCTTTCCCCAAACTGATACTCAAATTGTTTCGGTTTTACAGTTTCATTGACAAAATCCCATCAGCCCAAACAATCTTCCAACTCAGAAGAACATGAACTCCGACCCGAATACCAAACAATATCATGTGAACTAAAAGAATTAACAAAGCTTGTTCAAGACAATCTATGGGGATCAGCAACTAAAAACCAATCTGCAAATGCTCATGATGAGAGCCCTGTATTCAAAAGGGGCAGGCTCTATGATGAATATTCCGCAAGGAGAAACGAAAGATTGAAAAGGAAGAGAGGCGAATCCGAGATCGAGAAGACGACTACAGGCAAACAATATCTTGGAGTAAGAATTGAGTCAGCAAAGAGGTCAACGGAAGTCAAGAAGTTTGAGAGTGGTAGAAAGATGGCAACTCCATTGATGGAGAGGGGACAGGTGGCAGCAGCCGCAGTAACAGCAACGGCACAGAGGTATTCGTTAAGAAGTAGTTGCAAAGAGAATAAGAAGCCACCATTGGCAATGAGCTTTGAAAGATCATCAATGGAGAAGAAGACTGCAGTGAGAAGGACTGCAAGAAAAGGGTACTGAAAATTTGGTTTATGATCATGGTTTGATTTTGAGTTGCAAACATTTTGGTGTGTTTCTTTGGATTGAAAGAAACTCTTATTAAAAGTCATATGGATTGGTTATATAGGTTTGGTGATTTGGTGGATTTTATGTTTCCATTATATACAAGAAGACACCATAATAATTTGGTGGTTTGATTTCCAATTTTTTTTTATTAGTATGAATGATCAAAATACCTTGATTTTTGTTGATGGTTTTGTATGAACGCCAACCCTGCCTTGCCGACATTGACGGAACAAGCCACCACCGTCCGTCCAAACCACTATCCATGACCATGAGTCCATGACCAACACCAACGCCGCCTTGATACCATCACACCCTACAATGACATTCATTCTCGATTTCTTGGTGACTCCCTCCGTGACCGACATCACCACCACATTGACACCATCTCACCCAACTTATGATCTTCATTCTCAGTTACTCCTTAGGGGACTCGGGGCGCTACGTGGTGGCACATTCACCACGCGTTGTTTACCGTGAAACACCGCCGCCACTCTTGCCCATCACGCGTTGTGGCCATGACACGTGAAGATTGATGAAAGTTACCGACGATGAAGACTGCGATGATGAAGATTAGTTAATTTTGAACTAGTGACGGCACCCCACTAAAATCCATCACTAGTGATGGAATGGAGTTCGATGACGCGGCGGAAGTTGGTTAGGTGTGCTGAGTGATGAAAAGTGGAGCATCCCCACCTCCTTAGACCAACAACAATAATAAGTTATTATAATTTGTTTAATGATTGATGTTACGAAATATATTATACTAAAATGAACAAAAAACATTTATATTATACTAAAATGAACAAAAAACATTTATACTAAAATATTCATCTAACAAAAAACATCAAGTATAATTTATTGTTAACTAATAGTATTACAATGACAACTTTTTTTTATAAAATATGTCGTACAATCAGAGAACCTCAGCCACACATCCGGGCTGGGAAGGCCCCAACAAAAAAATATTGCCCAATAGTGTAAATGTTTTCAGAAATTGAGCTACAGATCGTGCCACCAACAGAACCACTAGGCAATTCTCATTTTGAACCAAAACAAAAAATATGTTCGATCTTCCCTTACACAAATGTGTAGATTTAGTGATAGATTTAGTAATTTATTATAACCAGCATGACCCATTTATTTTTCCTAACATAACTTCTTTCATTATTGTTATTTGTAATTTAATTTCACTAAAAGACTATCTTCAATGCATCCTTAATATTCTTGTCCTTAGAAGCCCTTACATGCCCTTACCATTGGAGCAATGGTGCCCTTTGAAGCCCTTAACAATGAAACCCTTAATTATGGATGCATGTTTGTATTGGTTTTGGTGATAAGGTGGATCCATACTAAAAAAATAAAAACTTTTATTTAAGAATTGTGTGTAGTGAGTAGGTGATGAGGTGGAAATTTAGAAGAGTAAGGATATTTGTATGGTTGGAGATGAAATAAAGGTTTTTAAGGATTTGTAAGGATATGATGTGGCAGCTAAGGATGCTTAAGGGCACCCGTAGAGTTGGAGATAGTCTAATAGCTAAGAATAAACACTCTAGGCAACCGATTGTTTTGTCATATTAAACATGTAAATGTGTTTCTCTGCAGGAAATGTCTTCTTCAAAGCAAATGGAAGTGACGCAAGATTTCTAGAAGCAATCTGCACAAACGGATATGACTGTAAGATGTTGCACATACTTCCAATATAATTCACAAAAGGGTAAATTACACTTTTCGTCCTTTATGTTTGTATTAAATTGCAATAGATAGCCTTTAACTTCAATAATTACAGTCACAGTCCTTTATTTGAATTGGGAGAAAGAGGGAAAGAGATGGCTGAGGAAGAGACATGTTGATGGTGTTTTAGGGTTTGGGAATTGAGGGAGATTATTGAATTGGGGAAGAAGATGTTCTATATATATGTCAATTTTTTGGTTTTATTTATTAATGAATATTTTAAATAAAAACATGAAATTACTAGAATACCCTTAAGTGGATAGACATAACTGAAAATTTTAACTTAGTTAGTGCTAAAGGACGAAAGGTGTAATGTGTTTTTACAAATAAAAGATTGTAACTGTAATTATTGAAGTTAAAGGTTATCCATTACAACCCGCTAGAAACATAAAGGACGAAAAGTGTAATTTACCCTTATAAATATGTTTTACAAACTGTGGTGATCAGTATCTTCTCGGATAACACAACAAATACCAAGGCAGCGAATTGACATGACACTATAAGGTGATTAGCAGCTTCTCAACTATCGGCCCATCAGCAGTTTTACCAGGCCCAAAACCTGAACCAGCAGGCCCAATTTCCTGATCCTAATGCGGTCAATGCTCTCAGCCCAACCGACTTGGGGACAGCCCTCTCAATGATGCAGGTTAATTATCCGGACCCTTCATGGAATATGGACGCAGGGGCATCCTCTCACATCACCTCTGACTCAGGTAAAATAACTTCTCCTATGTCTCTTTCCTCTAGTACTATTCTTGTTGGCAATGGCCAAAAATTGCCGATTACAGGGACCGGTAAAAGCCTTCACACCGTCAACAATAAAACATACCAGTTAAACAATGTCCTACACTCACCCACAGTCATAAGACCTCCTTTCTGTCCGTAAATTTACTTGTGATAATCAAGTTAGTGTCGAATTTGATCCCTTTTGTTTTTCTTTGAAGGATCTCAAGACAGGCACTTTTCTCTCCCGCCACAATAGCGCGGACGATCTCTACCCATTTACACCGCCGTCTTATGCTTTTATTTCTACTGCTCAGCCGCCTCCATGGCACAACCGTCTTGGTCACCCTGGATCAACTATCTTAGATTTTTTGTCTCGTAATAATTTCATTCAATGTAATAAGACTAGTACTTCTTTTGTTTGCTCGTCTTGTCAACTTGCTAATTGTAATAGTTTGCCTTTTAATGATTCCAATTTTGTTACTTTTGCACCTTTTCATTTAATACATTGTGACTTACGGACATCTCTCGTGTTAAGCAAAACTGGTAACAAATACTATATGGTTTTAATATACAATTTTACCCAACACGCGTGGGTTTACCCCTTAAAATTCAAATATGAGACCTTTGCCACTTTTGTCATATTTCACAAACTTGTTCACACCCAATTTAATTGTCTCATTAAAACATTTCAATGTGATTTAGGAGGTGAGTTTGACAACCACAATTTCAAAAATTTTGCCTCAAAACACGGTATGGTGTTTCGTTTTTCATGTCTTCAAACCTCTTCCCAAATGGTAAGGCGGAACGGATGATACGTCGGCTTAACAACATCATCTGTGCTCTTCTTATCCATGCTCACCTCCCACTTGTATTTTGGGTTGAAGCTTTACACACTGCTGCTTACGTACATAATATTTTACCCACCATTAAACTTAATCACCGCACACCCGCCTTTGCCTTATACCGATGTCACCCCACTTATGATCACCTTAGGGTTTTCGGGTATGCTTGTTACCTAAATGAGTCTGCTACTCAACCAAATAAGCTTCTCCCAGGATCAACATATTGCATCTTTCTCGGATACCCGGAAAACTTTCGCGGGTACCGATGCCTTGATCCTACATCAGGGCGCGTACACATTTCTCGTCATGTAATTTTCGACGAATCTGAGTTTCCCTTTCAACACCCATCTACCGCCGACACATACACCTTCCTCGAGGATGTTCTTTCTCCTCTTTTGTTCCTTTATACAGCCACGACCCAACACAATCACCCCACCGGCCCACTTCCTGAGCAGCCCACCTCACCCCAATCGTCTACCCAGTCCCCTCCCTCTACCACCCCGCCCCACTCTCACTCACCTACTGTCCCTACGACCGCTCCTATTCCCTAAAACCAGCATCCCATGATAACCCAGTCCAAAGCCGGGGTCACGAAGCCCAATCCCAAATTTGGTCTCACTACTTCCTCACCCGCCTCGACTATTTCACTTTTTCCTACATCCTACCAAAAGGCTTTTACCGACCCTAATTGGCAACAAGCTATGCAAAACGAATATAGTGCTTTACAGGAAAATCAGACATGGGAGTTGGTTTCCAGACCGGTTGGTTTACCTATTATACGGTGCATGTGGTTATTTTGTCATAAATTTAAGGCTGATGGTTCTCTCGAGAGGTATAAGGCCCGCATGGTGGTCAATGGAAAATCACAAACAGTAGGCATCGACTGTCATGACACTTTCAGTCCAGCGGTGAAACCAGCATCCATTCGTACAATTTTAAGCCTTGCAGTCTCCAGAAATTGGCCTATACACCAGTTGGATGTTAAGAATGCATTCCTTCATGGCAACTTGGAAGAAACTGTGTTTATGCACCAACCTCCTGGATTTACTAATAAAGATTTCCCTGATCATGTTTGTCGATTGAAAAAGTCACTTTACGGCCTTAAACAGGCCCCTAGGGCTTGGTACACGCGATTCTTCACTTACCTACTCTCTCATGGTTTTCGAAGCAGTGTATGTGATTTGTCACTTTTTATATCTCGCTAAGGTACTCGCATGGCTTACTTGCTTCTATTTGTGGATGATATAATCCTTACCGTCTCCGACTCGGCTCTCCTACAGTCCATGATAGCCATGTTATCTCGTGAATTTGCCATGACGGATCTGGGCCTTCTTCATCATTTTTTGGGAATCACGGTTACACGGGACTCTAATGGGTTGTTCTTATCTCAATCACAGTACACCCGAGATATTCTACACTGTGCTAACATGACCTACTGTAAACCTTGTGCTACTCCATGTGACACCACCACCAAACTCAACGCAACTGATGGTGCATTAATGACCGATAGCACCCTGTACCGAAGTCTTGCAGGAGCGATTCAGTACCTCACTTTCACCAGACTGGATATTATTTATGCCGTTCAGCAGGTTTGTTTGTTTATGCATGCCCCACGGGAACCTCACTTTGCCTTTCTCAAGCGTATCATGCGTTATCTTCAGGGCACCATCGACTTTGGCCTACATTTATCTGCTTCGTCACCTATAACACTCACAGCTTATTCAGACGCTGATTGGGGTGGGTGCCCTGATTCTCGCCATTCCACGTCAAGTTACTGTGTTTTCTTGGGAAATAATTTGGTCTCCTGGTCATCTAAACGTCAGCCTACTATTTTTCGCTCCAGCGTAGAGGCTGAATACCGTGGGGTTGCAAACGCGGTCGCTGAAGCTAGTTGGCTTCGTAACTTATTGCTGGAGCTTCAGGTTCCTATCCTCAAAGCCACTATTGTGTATTGCGGTAATATATTTGTGGTTTATTTATCGGAGAATCCTGTGCAACATCAGCTCACAAAGCATGTGGAATTAGACATCCATTTCGTCCGTGAAAAGGTTCAGCTCAGTCACATTAAAGTTCTTTATGTCCCTTCCTCGTCACAGTCTGCAGACATTTTCACCAAAGGTTTGCCTCGGGTGCTGTTTGAAGAGTTTCGGTCCAGTGTGAGTGTTCATTCCTATCAAGCTCCAACTACGGGGGGCTATTAGACGATATATATTTAGAATATATTGATTGGTTTATATTAGGAGATAATCATGTAATTATTGTATCATTTATATGTTTCCAAATACTTGTAAGATCTCTCCCTATTTAAAGGGTATTGTTCAATGGAAGGGGACACGAACATTATTCGATAACCATAATCATCTTTAAAGACTTGCTGAGCTGGGCTTAAGGCATTGCAGAAGATGTGTGATAGGCTTTTAGGGTATCTATATAAAGGCTTGTGTTGATGCAGTTGTGGCTTAGCATCCAGTATCTTCGTTTAATTATTATTCAGATATTTTCACGTTGTTCTCTCATAGTTCTCTTTGGCGAAATTCTAGGGTTTAATTGTAAGACTTTGATTTATCTTGAATCAAAGTTTAGTGAGTGTGAGATTATCTAGTTGATAGTCTTAGTTGTGAGGATTGACAGGTTCTTGTTTAGATCTGGAAGTTGTATTAGTTGAAATATGTTAAGGGTAATAAATCAAAGTTTGGGTATAGTCTTGTTCATATCTGCTCTTGATCCATGTATTTTGACACCAAGCCGCAAGCTTTTTGGACAGCTAGTTTGACTCTTCAAATGTTGACCTCTCTTGAACCGGCTATATATATTCGATTTGGTTATAGACTGGAGTTTTCAAAAAATGATACATGGTCAGGATATTTTAAAAAAAATGGTTCTTGGTTTGCCCAGCCCCGTTTATTTAGTTGGGTTTGTCTTATTAAATTTGAAAGAATGTCGTTTTGTATCAATGAAGTTTTAATTTAGGTTTATCTACAATGCTTTCTATGTGACTTGACCCAATTCAATAAATATATGTATGCTAATTATAAAGGGAGTTAATAAGTTCATGTATGTCTAAATATTTGATTGATATCAACATGCATGTCTTGCATAATGCACCAAAGGTGGCGTTTCTTCCCATCTTTTGAAAATTTAATATGTTATAATATGATTAAGAATATAGAACTACTGTGTTAGCTAGCTAGCCTTTTATAAAAAATAATAATGCTTTTTTGTATTTCTATCTAAAGTGGAGTTTTCAACCGGGCGGACATATAATGTATGTTTTCTATTAAAAAGGGAATGAGAAGAAAATGAATAAATTGATAATCACCGGATTGCACTACAGAAACTCGAATATATTTCTAATATGCCATATGCGTACAACATCTTACATTTACCGGAGTATCAAGAAAAGAAACGATTAAGAGTTGGTTATCAGTCTTGTGATGTATGAAACAGATCATAAAGATTCAAATATGCATACCTGCACCATGTAAACAGTTACTCGAGTATCAAGAAACCTTTAAGAGTTAGTTATGAGTCTTCTGTTAGTTCTATATGTTCTACAAGTGTGAAAAAGATCACTATTAAACTATCCCTCTCTTAATCTCTCTCTCTCTCTCTAATCATTTCTTCCATGGATTCTCCACCTACACCTACCATTCCCATAACACTATGCATTAGATATGGTTTCTCACGTGTGCCTTCACGATGGTATACCTTGATGTTATGGAATGATCTTATAGGCTACTTTTGATTTCACAACTTCATTTTACCTAATATCCCCCACTCTCCACTCCCATAAGAACATGTCTGACCGCTACCCTTGTCTTTTCCGAAGGGTGTGTTTGCAAAGCAAATTTTAGCGTCAGTCTTGTTTTGTTTGATCATTGAAGCAAAACACTACACCCCCAATCTGCTCTTGGGAGATTCGGGCTTAAGATCAAGGTTGTATTAGCGGCTGTTGTGGTGTTCACGTGCTACTTGTTCATTTGGTTCGATCTAACACATTTACGTCTAATAAAAAGTTGTACGGTGTGCACGATGCTCGGGTATACGTCTAAACAACACGTGTACTCCTTTTTGATTTCACACTCATCAATACGGCTAATACGATGCTCGGGTATACGAACTTTCCCTACCATAAAGGTCTAGTGATGGCGTTGCTCCAGGTATGCAATGATGATTCTATGACTAGTTTCATACGGAAGATGGTTTTTGTGTTTCTTGATCCCAGAATTCAATAAATTCTTTCCGCTAACTTACGCATGTATTTTTTTGAACTTTTAGTCGTTTTTCAAACTTAGTGGTGCCATCTTTGGAGAGGTGAACAAGGGGTTCTTCAAAGGAAAGGTTGAAGGGTTTGTTTCTTTTCGTCGGAATCGCCCTAGTGGTGGCATCAGTTGTGGGTATCTTCTTTCTTAAACTCAAAACTGCTAGAAACAACGAATGGATGGCTGATGATTTTATAAGTTCCATGTACGCTTGGTCTGGGTTTCTCACTGCAGTGATCGTTTTTTTGTTGGCATTGGTTGACAACCAGTATCACTTTTACATCAAAAGTAAGTGGTATGTGGTTATGACAAATGGCATACTCCTTGTTTCCATCACATTTCCAATACTATTGTATGCTTGGTTTGAGGGTTACCATGCTACCCCAGCTACGATCGCTGATCGTGACGCTAGTCTTCCTGCCACCCGTGTCGCTACTGCTGAAGCCACCGCTCACGCTGTTGGCCAGCATATGGGTCTGCTTGGATATGTAATTGGCTTATGGGAGGTGTTAAAGGCGCCACGTTTTTGGGTGTTAATTGGGCCAAGCATCCTCGTAATAGCCTCAAAGAGCTCGATGAGCAATAACTTATATGGGTTGGGCCACACGTATGAGTTTAAAGACACGGATATCAAGGACTTGATCTCCTTTGCAAGCGTGTGCTCGTTTGGATTGTGTATCCTTGTCGGTTCGTTGAGCGATTTCATTTTAAGGGCCTTTGTATTGGGCCGACCATGGCTCATGGCTCTTTGTTCTATTATAATGTTTTCCAGGCATGTTTTAGGCTTCGCGAGACATTTTACGTTAGCGGTTTGTCATGGAGTAACTTTCCTACTCTCGTGCGGCACTTAGAATGATTCTAAGTTAAGCCTTTTGATTGGGTTTGGTTATGTATGGCAGCGGAAGTCTTTGTGTGTGAACACAAGAACGGTTTTGTAGTTCAATACTACAACAAAGATGGGTTTTGTATTACTTGAACAAAGTTTACAAGTAAAGAGTTCACAAGAAGTTAAGTTATGAATGAGTTATGAGATGCCTAGCACTCCTATTTATACTACTTGGGAGCTGATCTAGATGGTTCCATCTCTAGCTCATTCACTTATAAAAAATCTACATAACAATATCTAGATAATTGTACATAAATATAAAGATATTTTGCTGAAATTCTAGAGAGTTCTATGGCAGATTTTGTGACAACCCTCACAATTACAGGTATCCGTACGATTAATTAATTTTAATTATGTGCTTAATGACTGTGCTTGATTACAACTGACAATTTAAACTGCTTTATGATTTCTGTATCATATATACATATGCATCATATTTCGTACAGTCACTCCATTTATTACACACAAACTCTAGTGACATACTTGATGCACAAAGCACAGTTAGCACACTGAACGGATAATTCAGAAACATGCTGACAATGCCAGCACATAGAAAGACAATGTTATTAAGGCCAGTATGAGACAGGGACAAGGTACTACACTAGTATGGAGTGTAGGGAAGTGAGGACCATAAAACTGCGTCACTAGGTGATAGTCATAGTGCCGGGAAGTGCCTAAAACACACTTTAAGTGCAGAATTCTGCATTTATTAATAAAATTCAGCACTGCAACATAGTAGTGAAGTGCAAAAATATGGCAGAATGGTCCTGTATGCTTTCCTAAGTGCCGGGAATTAAAACTGTTACAAAAATATATATAAAAGACACTTTACGGAATAATTAAACACTTTAACGGAACGGTACCCAACCGAACAACCGGACATTACCCGGAACACTAAATTTTTGTCAAATACATTGTTTTATTATTTTTGACTAGTCATGATCCCCGTTTATCATAACACCCACTAAAAATCAAGTAACTAATATATGTAAGTGCATACTTGAGATTTTTACTAATATTTACCAACCTAGTTACAAAAACTTACAACCAACCCCCCCCCCCCAAACCGATTTCGGTCCCAAGTGGACCCACAAACATTCCCACCATACTTCATATCTTATATTTTATTTGATGGTTACTTGTGATAGTTAACAAAATATGTAGTAGAGATTATAAGTATGGCTATCAAGATCACTCATCATTCCTTCATATCCTTCACAAGATTACACCCTCTTTCCTCACTCTCTCTCCCTCTTCTCGGTCACACATAACCGCCCCCATCACCACCACAAGTCCACCATCTTCATCAAATTTTCAAGTTCCATTCAAGCTTATAAGGTGATTCAAGGAAGTTGCAACTTGTGGAGCTTCAAAGGACTTTCCTTCTTGCTTTTTCATCATCATTCTTCATCATCTTCTTCACTAGAATCATTCCTAGCCTTTGTGCTAGTAGTAAGTCCTTGTTACACCCTTGTTCATCTTGTCTTGGTAGTTAAAGGTTGTAGTATGATGGTTATGTTCAAAACACTAAAAGAACAAGGACTAAAAACATAAACATGAAGCTTTACATAATGTCTACATAAGGATGAAACATGAAGATGAAATCTTGTTGGATTATGGTTGGTTAAAACATTCATGATATTTGATCGTTGATTTCTTGATAAACCCGTTGTTAGGACATTTGATAATATGATTTAGAAACGTTTAAACTATAAAGAAACATGCTGATTTACATTTTCAGCCAACTTCAACTGGCAGTAAACAGATCATAATAAATCGAAAAACTGATTTTCAGAAGCCTAAATTATGTATTTTTGAAAAACGGATCAAATGGCACTGAAATCGTAATTTTTCGAAGTCGTTTACTATTTTTAAAGGTCTGTTTTTGGACAACAGCTCAAGCTGCGTTTTTACTGCAGAAAACGTGTGTTATATTCTTCATCATAACTCGAAACATGAGTAGAACCAGCCCATGAAATTTATACTGTAGATGATCACTGATGTCGTTGTGATCCTCCAACTGGAATTTCGTAAATCGGACTTCCGATGTATTTTAAACGAATTATTCCGTAGACTGCAGTCAGAAAGTAACAAATCTGATTGCAGTCCGGTAAATGATTTTCTATAAAATATTGATAACGAACTGGACCCCGATATTTTTACACAATAATATTTGGTTCGTGTAAGACATTCTGTAAAAATTTGGCAATTTTTGGAATAAGTTAACTATTTTATTAAGATGTCCAAAAACAGTCCAGTTTTACATATATTAAAACTGAAATGACATAAGTAGTATTTTACATGTCAAAATGTCGGGTTGGTTATTTGAGAACGATCTAACATGATATATGTTAAAGAAAATGATATGCTATTTAGCGTGGACACCTCCATTTACAAAGGGGACTATGACAAAATTTTCTGAAAATCCTAACACTTAGTATATATTATCTAGACAAGTGTTTACTAGTACATTTTAGACTATGTTTTCAAACATAAAACTCGCCATAATTTTTGTAACAAAATACCATTACTAGTATATTTTGGATGGATAATATTTTGGATAACGAGAAATATGAATCATCACAAAAATACATGTATAAAATACCCCCATCATTGGGAAGGAAATACGCGCATAAAATACTTGAGAAGTATGAATACAAAATAGTTGTCTAACTATTATTTCAAGACCTACAAATATAATGTAAGTTAAAATAATTATTATTATTTTTTTAACAATAAGTTATAACTTGGAATGATATCAAAGTAACGTAACTCAAACCCGTAAATGAAAAAGCAAGGCACGGCCCGTTCGTCTAATAGACATTAATACATTGTAGGTTGTCGTGTAGCAGACCAAGTTTGAGTTGACGATACGATTCAGGAGACGCACTACAGTGAGTTCATGTCCCCCTTTTCTTTTAACTGTTTTCAGTTTTTTACTTCTGGGGTGAAATAGATGTTACAATTATTACAAACATTTTATACATGGTATGGTTAGCTTAAGGAGGGTTACTACTTAGATCATGTGAGTGGTGGGTACAACACCTAAAGCCATTAATCCTCGTCGTAGGACCGAGGGACATGAGTGATAGATCTATTTGGGTGTAGCGAGCCCACACCCATGAGGTCAGGGTGACCCATAGTGGTGACCGTGTCTTGCAGCCGAGGCCCGGTACAAATTTGCTAGGTTTGAGTTTTCCTGCATCACTTCACACATACCAGTGGCCTTGCAACCCATTGGTGATCTCTTTTTCCTTAATTGCTACATTCCAGGGACATTTATACATACGGACATACTTTAACGGTTTATACACTCAGACATACACATGAACTCGCTCAACTTTTGTTGATTTTTCAAACTACATGTATTTTAGGAATTGATCGTATCTGGCGGGTGATGCACGTTAAGCTACGTATTAAATAAAAGATGTCATCCAGGGGTGTAGGGTTTGGGAGGTGTAACCCTTGCCTGGACGGGTCACATGTCTCCAAACCTCGTTTTATTTAAGGTCTTTTTGTCACACCCCCAAAATCCACCCGCGGAGTATCACCGCTTGGAGGCGTGACTGACCAGGATCAAGCCATCAATCATATCAAACATAGTATTTAAATGTAAAAGTAGGAAAATGTAATTCATCTTGACATGACTGATGTTCATAACCAAACTTTGTTTAAGTAGCGGAAGCATAATAATGAAAGCCCAAAGTAAGTTATAAGTTCAAATAACGTCTACGATCCGTATCCCACAACGACCTGCTCCTTCCTGTGCAAGCTCCATATGTACCTAAGGTCCTGCAAGGCATGTAACAGAGGGTCAACAACTAGTTGAGCGAGTTCACAGAAAGTAAATGCGTAATAGTAAGTTCGTAGGTGACATGTGGCGCTACTGGGCCGTTAGTACGTTCTATTAGTGGGGGCTTCCCATAATGTATATTTACTAGACTAGTTGTATTCGTAAGTATCCTTCCCAATCCGAGGATAGTAATAAGTATGAGTATATGTATAAGTATCCTTCCCAACCGAGGATAGTAAGTGCCCTTCCCAACCGAGGACAGTACGTAGCGAGTACGTAGGTTTAGCGCTGGCGTCCTTCCCAATCCGAGGACGGTAGTACGTAGGTTTTACGTAGGTTTAGTGCTGGTGTCCTTCCCAATCCGAGGACAATACGTAGGCTTTGCGTAGAATTTGGCACAGGCATCCTTCCCAATCCGAGGACCGTGGTAAGTAGTCTAGTAGTGATGTGAGTACAAGTAATCAATCAATCCCATTCCCAACCCACCTGGGGAATCCCATGCCTTGGTAAGAGTGTGAACTCACCTTGGTTTGCTCGGTATGCTAAGTATGTGCTCAAAGTAAATCAATCACGTCCTAGAGTATACACGTATACAGTAATCAGTTTGTAGTCACGAGTGGTACACGTATAAGCATGTAGTACGTATTCACAATCACACAAGTCATGTATCTCATTTAACAGCAGTTAGATATTCCGGTTAACACTTAACAGCAGTTAACTAACCAGGTTAACTTTTAACAGAATTAACTCAAGTTACAGCACATATCAGCTGTTCGGCGAAACACATGCTTTGGCGAAACACTAGCTTTGGCGAAACACGTTGTTTCGTCGAGGTCTCCTTCGGCGAAACAGAACTTCCAATTCGTCGATTACTCTTGGCGAAACACATTCTGTTTCGCCGAGAGTTCTGTTTCGTCGATTCAGCAGTTACGTCATATCAGTTACGAATCATACATAAACCCTAATCATTCTAACAGCCGTCATCAATAACATAAATCATAAGAAGATCAATGTGTATATCGAATCATCATAACTCAAATCATCCAAGAATCGTTGTCTAGCATAACCCTAGTTTATGTGTGTAACATATCAATTAACCTACAACATCATATCATTGAACCCTATCAAGATGCTAACATATATTCAGAATCAGAACATAATAGCAATATTCAGAGCCAAGCATTCGATCATATTAAGTTTCGTATAGAACTATCCATATCCAACTACATCATACATATCAAAGTCTATACATCATCATCATACTCTTATCGCAGCAATAACACATAACAACCATAGGCACAAGCATGAATCGAGATATCACAGAAACATGAACCGATTAACGAACACATACTAACCGAGATATGAGAAATACGGATCGATCGCTAGGAATATCTTCGAGAAGCTCCTACTGCCGTCACACAGGAGGGAAAGGCTCTAGGGTTTCGGTTGTTATGATAAAAGTGTGAAACTAATGTTGTTTTACGTATTAAAACTCGGAATAGCAAGCTGGGCCCGAACTGGGCTTCGCGAATTACTGGGCCGGCGAAACAGATGTTTCGTCGAGAGGGGTTTGACGAAACAAACTTCTGTTTCGTCGAGCTGCTATTGGCGAAACACATTCTTGTGTTTCGTCGAGTCTTTTCATGTTTTAATCAGTTTAAGTTTCTCGACAGGTTCCACAGTATAAAATCAAACACATAGTCATGTAAACATAACACGTCTCATCATATCACAAAGTGTACAGTTACGAAGTCAGGCAAGTCAAACAACTAAACAGTCAAAGTCAACGTGCATTAAATGCGAATAAAGAATGTCGGAAATTCGAGTTGTCACATTATCCCCAACTTGAAAGAAATTTCGTCCCGAAATTTAGCATGCGGTTACTGAGGAAGCTAGGTAAGTTGTATCGTTTACTGGTTTTCCTGGGGTGTCACATCATCCCCCCGTTGATTTGGAATTTCGTCCCGAAATTCTGTAGTAGTAGCTTCAGCCTCAGTAGTGGTTGCACGTTTTTTCGAATAACTGGGGATACTTGAGTTCCATTTGATCTTCACGTTCCCAGGTGGATTCTGGGCCGCGACGGGAGTTCCAACGAACTCGTACAAGAGGGATTCTCGTGTTCTTGAGGACCTTAACATCCCGGTCCGTGATTTCAACAGGTTCCTCGACGAAGTGCAACCGTTCGTCGATAGTGAGTTCCTTCAAGGGAACTATGTGGGTCTCATCTGACGTACACTTCTTCAGATTCGACACGTGAAAGACGTTGTGAACTGCACTGAGTTCAGGTGGTAAGTTCAGTCTGTAGGCCACTTTGCCTATTTTCTCAATAACCTCGAAAGGTCCGACGTATCGTGGATTCAGTTTGCTGCGTTTGCCAAAACGAACCACACCCTTCCAGGGTGAAACTTTAAGTAGCGCTCGATCCCCAACCTGGAATTCGAGTAGTTTCCTGTCTTTATCAGCGTATACTTTCTGACGGTCCCGAGCTGCCGCCATGCGTTGTCGTATTTGAGCAATCTTTTCAGTAGTATCAACTACCATTTCTGGACCTGTGATTTGACTTTCTCCCACCTCTGCCCAACAGAGAGGTGACCGGCACTTACGCCCGTAGAGTGCCTCGAATGGTGCAGCTTTAATGCTGGTGTGGTAGCTGTTATTGTATGAAAATTCCACGAGTGGCAAATGTTTCTCCCAACCATTGCCAAAATCAATTACGCACGCCCGAAGCATGTCTTCTAAAGTTTGAATAGTGCGCTCAGACTGTCCATCCGTCTGAGGGTGATAAGCTGTGCTCATGTCTAATCGAGAGCCAAAAGATTTGTGCATTGCTTGCCATAGTTCAGAAGTAAAACGAGCGTCGCGATCAGAGATAATAGAGGTGGGCACACCGTGCCTCGAAACAACTTCCCTAAGATATACGTCTGCTAGTGTGGAGAACTTATCCGTTTCTTTGATGGCCAAGAAGTGAGCAGACTTTGTGAGTCGATCCACGATCACCCAAATAGTATCATTTCCGCGCTGAGATCTAGGTAGGCCAGTAACAAAATCCACGGAAATTTGCTCCCATTTCCATTGTGGTATCTCAGGTTGTTGGAGTGGACCTGACGGTTTCTGGTATTCTGCCTTGACTCTCGCACAAGTCAAGCATTTGCTAACGTATGTGGCTATGTGGGCCTTCATGCTAGGCCACCAGTATGTAGTTCTGATGTCGTGGTACATTTTATCTGAACCAGGATGTACCGAGTAGCGAGACTTGTGTGCCTCATCCATCACAAGTTCTCGTAAGTTGCCATAGTGTGGGACCCAGATGCGTCCTGTTACGTAATAAGCGCCGTCTGCCCTTTGTTCTAATCGTTGCCTTGAGCCGCGTAGGGCTTCAGCCCTGACGTTGTCTGGTTTCAATGCTTCTATCTGAGCATCTCGTATCTGGAATGGAAGGCTAGACTGTATGGTGAGTTGTAAAGCTCGTACGCGCTTAGGCGCGGTGTCTTTTCGACTGAGGGCGTCAGCCACAACATTGGCCTTGCCTGGGTGGTACCTGATTGAGCATTCGTAGTCGTTTAGCAATTCAACCCATCGTCGCTGTCGCATATTCAGTTCTTTCTGTTTGAAGATATGTTCGAGGCTTCTGTGATCAGTGTAGATTGCACATTTGGTACCGTACAAGTAGTGTCGCCATATCTTAAGTGCAAAAACATCCGCTCCCAGCTCTAAATCATGCGTAGTGTAGTTTCGTTCGTGAATCTTAAGTTGGCGCGAAGCATAAGCAATAACTTTATCCCTTTGCATCAATACACATCCAAGACCCTGGATAGATGCGTCGCAGTAGACTACAAAATCGTCCGTGCCTTCCGGCAATGAGAGAATAGGTGCGCTACAGAGTCTATCCTTTAAGTGTTAGAACGCTGTATCCTGTGCATTACCCCAACGGTAGACAACACCCTTCTGCGTCAGTAGTGTAAGTGGCTGAGCAATCTTTGAGAAGTCTTTGATGAACCTTCTGTAATAACCCGCCAAACCCAAGAATTGGCGTATTTCTGTTGGTGTGCGAGGTGCAGGCCAGTTCTTGATCGAATCTACCTTGGATGGATCGACATAAATCCCATCCTTGTTTACCACGTGGCCTAAGAAGTGGACTTCACGAAGCCAAAAGTCACATTTAGAAAACTTAGCGTATAGCTGTTCCGTTCGTAGAAGTTCCAAAATAAGTCGTAAGTGCTGCTCGTGTTCCTCCTGACTTTTCGAATAAATCAGGATGTCGTCGATGAAAACAATGACGAATTTGTCGAGATAGGGTTTGCACACCCTGTTCATAAGATCCATGAATACGGCAGGCGCGTTCGTTAGCCCAAATGGCATGACCATAAACTCGTAGTGGCCGTAGCGTGTTCTGAACGCTGTTTTGGAGACGTCCTCATCCCGGACTCTCAGTTGATGGTACCCTGACCTTAAGTCTATCTTGGAGTAATAGCTCGACCCTTGCAACTGGTCGAATAAATCGTCAATGCGTGGAAGAGGATAACGATTCTTGATCGTCACCTTGTTGAGTTCACGGTAGTCTATACACATCCTGAACGTACCGTCTTTCTTCTTTATGAATAACACTGGGGCTCCCCAAGGCGAAGAGCTAGGACGTATAAAACCCTTTTCCAAGAGTTCTTGTAGCTGCTTTGACAGTTCTTCTAATTCAGTTGGAGCTAGACGATAAGGTGCTCGAGCTATGGGTGCTGCTCCTGGAGCAAGCTCGATCTGGAATTCGACTTAACGATGAGGCGGTAACCCAGGTAAATCTTCAGGAAACACTTGAGGAAAATCGCGTACTACTGGAATATCCTCAATCTTTTTCTCTTTCTTCGATGTATCTGTAACGAGTGCTAAAACTGCTGTGTGGCCCTTACGTAAACACTTTTGAGCCTTCAAGAAAGAAATGATGCCACTCACGACACCACTCTTATCGCCTTGAACTTCGAGAGGTTCTTTACCAGAACGGGGAATACGAATGATCTTTTCCTTGCATAGGATCTCTGCTTGTTGTTGGGATAACCAGTCCATACTAATGACGATGTCGAATCTATCGCAACGCTAGGGTCATTCCTAGTATCACTCTGACCGATCACGAACACTCGACCCCTGGCACAATTGCCGTCGTTATAACCCCCCGTTGTTGTCTTCCCTAGTTCTCGTTTCCTTGGTTGTGGTTCTGATTCTGATTCTGGTTCAACCGTGGGCGGTGTCTCTTGAAGAGACCTTCAGCACCACACTAATAACATCTCTTGTTACCCTGCTGTTGTTGCTGATTCTTAAAGATCTTGTGTCTGTTGTTGTTGGTTCTGGCTTGCAGGACGTGAGTTTCTACCATCTTTGGCTCCATGACCAAGCTTGTCGCATCATTGACAATGATTTCAGTTGCACTGCCCGCTGTGGTGCAAGTTACATCGTTTGCGCTTAGGGTGGTTTCCCTTGTATCCACCCTGCCCTTGAATACTAAATGGTTGCTGTCCAGGACTTTGGTTGTCATTGATCTTTCGCTGCTGTGCCTGGGACGGATTCGTAGTCGAACCCTTGCTAGAAGTTCCATCCCACTTTCATTGGTTATCACTGAGGGTAGCAAAAGTAGTTGAAGCAGTAGCGCTGATACGTTGAGGCAGCTTGTTCTGTTCCACTGCCTGGTCTATGAGACGATGAGCAAGACGAGTAACATCTTGAATAGTAGCAAGTTTAGCCGTCATCACATGGTTTTGAATTCCTGGTACTAAGCCTTTGAGGTACAGCTCAAAGCTCTTTATGGGAGGATCCACCATAGTTGGACACAAAATCGTCAGTTTGTTGGATCGTTATCGTGCACGCTTCTATCTCTGACCCCCTCATCTTCATGTCAAAGGACTCCACTTCCAACTTGTGGATGGCATCATAACTACTGTATTCATGTTTGATCGGTTCCTTAAAATCATTCCATGGGGTGGCATTAGCAGCCGCCAGCCCCAGTATCGTAACTTGCGCGTTCCACCAAGTTTGCGCAGTGCCTTCGAGAATATCAGTGGCATATTTCACCTTACGAGCCTCAGGTCATTCGCACATTTGAAGGCTGATTCGAGTGTCGCTGAAAGTAGTAGGACGACAGTCCTTAAAAGTCGTGTATGTGCACACAGGTGGCTGAGCGTGTTGACTTGTCGTGTGCGTAAGAGTAATCAAAATTAAGCACAAGTGTTGAGTTACAAGAGTAGGATCTAAAAATCCTAGTGTAAGTGGTGATGGCAGGTTACACCTCCTGTCTGGGTAGCTGCGAGTGCTGCAGTAACTTGTTCAGTGATCGAAGCCGCCAACTGGGCTTGAGTTCGGTTAACGCGTCCACACATGATCTTGACATCAGGGAGAACATGTGGGTGAGAGGTTCGCGAATAGTGCGAAGAGAGTGAGCACACAAGTGTTCTCATGCAACAACAATTAGTGAGCATTGTAATCTAAGCATACCACGAGCAAAGTTCTATGTAATTCTAGTATGTAGGCAATAAACATAAACCTTATTACCTAGGATGTCGAGTCTTGCACGTGGAGCGAAGCGTCGTTGTGGATCGTTGAGAGCACTGTTCTGGTTATAGTCTGGTTTTAATAAAAATCGTTTTCCCCATATTAAAACCGAGTTCTCTATAACCAATGGCTCTGATACCAATCTGTCACACCCCCAAAATCCACCCGCGGAGTATCACCGCTTGGAGGCGTGACTGACCAGGATCAAGCCATCAATCATATCAAACATAGTATTTAAATGTAAAAGTAGGAAAATGTAATTCATCTTGACATGACTGATGTTCATAACCAAACTTTGTTTAAGTAGCGGAAGCATAATAATGAAAGCCCAAAGTAAGTTATAAGTTCAAATAACGTCTACGATCCGTATCCCACAACGACCTGCTCCTTCCTGTGCAAGCTCCATATGTACCTAAGGTCCTGCAAGGCATGTAACAGAGGGTCAACAACTAGTTGAGCGAGTTCACAGAAAGTAAATGCGTAATAGTAAGTTCGTAGGTGACATGTGGCGCTACTGGGCCGTTAGTACGTTCTATTAGTGGGGGCTTCCCATAATGTATATTTACTAGACTAGTTGTATTCGTAAGTATCCTTCCCAATCCGAGGATAGTAATAAGTATGAGTATATGTATAAGTATCCTTCCCAACCGAGGATAGTAAGTGCCCTTCCCAACCGAGGACAGTACGTAGCGAGTACGTAGGTTTAGCGCTGGCGTCCTTCCCAATCCGAGGACGGTAGTACGTAGGTTTAGCACTGGCGTCCTTCCCAATCCGAGGACGGTAGTACGTAGGTTTTACGTAGGTTTAGTGCTGGTGTCCTTCCCAATCCGAGGACAATACGTAGGCTTTGCGTAGAATTTGGCACAGGCATCCTTCCCAATCCGAGGACCGTGGTAAGTAGTCTAGTAGTGATGTGAGTACAAGTAATCAATCAATCCCATTCCCAACCCACCTGGGGAATCCCATGCCTTGGTAAGAGTGTGAACTCACCTTGGTTTGCTCGGTATGCTAAGTATGTGCTCAAAGTAAATCAATCACGTCCTAGAGTATACACGTATACAGTAATCAGTTTGTAGTCACGAGTGGTACACGTATAAGCATGTAGTACGTATTCACAATCACACAAGTCATGTATCTCATTTAACAGCAGTTAGATATTCCGGTTAACACTTAACAGCAGTTAACTAACCAGGTTAACTTTTAACAGAATTAACTCAAGTTACAGCACATATCAGCTGTTCGGCGAAACACATGCTTTGGCGAAACACTAGCTTTGGCGAAACACGTTGTTTCGTCGAGGTCTCCTTCGGCGAAACAGAACTTCCAATTCGTCGATTACTCTTGGCGAAACACATTCTGTTTCGCCGAGAGTTCTGTTTCGTCGATTCAGCAGTTACGTCATATCAGTTACGAATCATACATAAACCCTAATCATTCTAACAGCCGTCATCAATAACATAAATCATAAGAAGATCAATGTGTATATCGAATCATCATAACTCAAATCATCCAAGAATCGTTGTCTAGCATAACCCTAGTTTATGTGTGTAACATATCAATTAACCTACAACATCATATCATTGAACCCTATCAAGATGCTAACATATATTCAGAATCAGAACATAATAGCAATATTCAGAGCCAAGCATTCGATCATATTAAGTTTTGTATAGAACTATCCATATCCAACTACATCATACATATCAAAGTCTATACATCATCATCATACTCTTATCGCAGCAATAACACATAACAACCATAGGCACAAGCATGAATCGAGATATCACAGAAACATGAACCGATTAACGAACACATACTAACCGAGATATGAGAAATACGGATCGATCGCTAGGAATATCTTCGAGAAGCTCCTACTGCCGTCACACAGGAGGGAAAGGCTCTAGGGTTTCGGTTGTTATGATAAAAGTGTGAAACTAATGTTGTTTTACGTATTAAAACTCGGAATAGCAAGCTGGGCCCGAACTGGGCTTCGCGAATTACTGGGCCGGCGAAACAGATGTTTCGTCGAGAGGGGTTTGACGAAACAAACTTCTGTTTCGTCGAGCTGCTATTGGCGAAACACATTCTTGTGTTTCGTCGAGTCTTTTCATGTTTTAATCAGTTTAAGTTTCTCGACAGGTTCCACAGTATAAAATCAAACACATAGTCATGTAAACATAACACGTCTCATCATATCACAAAGTGTACAGTTACGAAGTCAGGCAAGTCAAACAACTAAACAGTCAAAGTCAACGTGCATTAAATGCGAATAAAGAATGTCGGAAATTCGAGTTGTCACATTATCCCCAACTTGAAAGAAATTTCGTCCCGAAATTTAGCATGCGGTTACTGAGGAAGCTAGGTAAGTTGTATCGTTTACTGGTTTTCCTGGGGTGTCACATCTGTCACACCCCCAAAATCCACCCGCGGAGTATCAACTCTTGGAGGCGTGACTGACCAGGATCAAGCCATCAATCATATCAAACATAGTATTTAAATGTAAAAGTAGGAAAATGTAATTCATCTTGACATGACTGATGTTCATAACCAAACTTTGTTTAAGTAGCGGAAGCATAATAATGAAAGCCCAAAGTAAGTTATAAGTTCAAATAACGTCTACGATCCGTATCCCACAACGACCTGCTCCTTCCTGTGCAAGCTCCATATGTACCTAAGGTCCTGCAAGGCATGTAACAGAGGGTCAACAACTAGTTGAGCGAGTTCACAGAAAGTAAATGCGTAATAGTAAGTTCGTAGGTGACATGTGGCGCTACTGGGCCGTTAGTACGTTCTATTAGTGGGGGCTTCCCATAATGTATATTTACTAGACTAGTTGTATTCGTAAGTATCCTTCCCAATCCGAGGATAGTAATAAGTATGAGTATATGTATAAGTATCCTTCCCAACCGAGGATAGTAAGTGCCCTTCCCAACCGAGGACAGTACGTAGCGAGTACGTAGGTTTAGCGCTGGCGTCCTTCCCAATCCGAGGACGGTAGTACGTAGGTTTAGCACTGGCGTCCTTCCCAATCCGAGGACGGTAGTACGTAGGTTTTACGTAGGTTTAGTGCTGGTGTCCTTCCCAATCCGAGGACAATACGTAGGCTTTGCGTAGAATTTGGCACAGGCATCCTTCCCAATCCGAGGACCGTGGTAAGTAGTCTAGTAGTGATGTGAGTACAAGTAATCAATCAATCCCATTCCCAACCCACCTGGGGAATCCCATGCCTTGGTAAGAGTGTGAACTCACCTTGGTTTGCTCGGTATGCTAAGTATGTGCTCAAAGTAAATCAATCACGTCCTAGAGTATACACGTATACAGTAATCAGTTTGTAGTCACGAGTGGTACACGTATAAGCATGTAGTACGTATTCACAATCACACAAGTCATGTATCTCATTTAACAGCAGTTAGATATTCCGGTTAACACTTAACAGCAGTTAACTAACCAGGTTAACTTTTAACAGAATTAACTCAAGTTACAGCACATATCCGCTGTTCGGCGAAACACATGCTTTGG
Source organism: Helianthus tuberosus (assembly GCA_030545235.1). NCBI lineage: Eukaryota > Viridiplantae > Streptophyta > Magnoliopsida > Asterales > Asteraceae > Helianthus > Helianthus tuberosus. The sequence goes on along the minus strand of CM060434.1, from coordinate 6,605,362 downwards.
CGAAACACTAGCTTTGGCGAAACACGTTGTTTCGTCGAGGTCTCCTTCGGCGAAACAGAACTTCCAATTCGTCGATTACTCTTGGCGAAACACATTCTGTTTCGCCGAGAGTTCTGTTTCGTCGATTCAGCAGTTACGTCAAATCAGTTACGAATCATACATAAACCCTAATCATTCTAACAGCCGTCATCAATAACATAAATCATAAGAAGATCAATGTGTATATCGAATCATCATAACTCAAATCATCCAAGAATCGTTGTCTAGCATAACCCTAGTTTATGTGTGTAACATATCAATTAACCTACAACATCATATCATTGAACCCTATCAAGATGCTAACATATATTCAGAATCAGAACATAATAGCAATATTCAGAGCCAAGCATTCGATCATATTAAGTTTCGTATAGAACTATCCATATCCAACTACATCATACATATCAAAGTCTATACATCATCATCATACTCTTATCGCAGCAATAACACATAACAACCATAGGCACAAGCATGAATCGAGATATCACAGAAACATGAACCGATTAACGAACACATACTAACCGAGATATGAGAAATACGGATCGATCGCTAGGAATATCTTCGAGGAGCTCCTACTGCCGTCACACAGGAGGGAAAGGCTCTAGGGTTTCGGTTGTTATGATAAAAGTGTGAAACTAATGTTGTTTTACGTATTAAAACTCGGAATAGCAAGCTGGGCCCGAACTGGGCTTCGCGAATTACTGGGCCGGCGAAACAGATGTTTCGTCGAGAGGGGTTTGACGAAACAAACTTCTGTTTCGTCGAGCTGCTATTGGCGAAACACATTCTTGTGTTTCGTCGAGTCTTTTCATGTTTTAATCAGTTTAAGTTTCTCGACAGGTTCCACAGTATAAAATCAAACACATAGTCATGTAAACATAACACGTCTCATCATATCACAAAGTGTACAGTTACGAAGTCAGGCAAGTCAAACAACTAAACAGTCAAAGTCAACGTGCATTAAATGCGAATAAAGAATGTCGGAAATTCGAGTTGTCACATTATCCCCAACTTGAAAGAAATTTCGTCCCGAAATTTAGCATGCGGTTACTGAGGAAGCTAGGTAAGTTGTATCGTTTACTGGTTTTCCTGGGGTGTCACATCTGTCACACCCCCAAAATCCACCCGCGGAGTATCAACTCTTGGAGGCGTGACTGACTAGGATCAAGCCATCAATCATATCAAACATAGTATTTAAATGTAAAAGTAGGAAAATGTAATTCATCTTGACATGACTGATGTTCATAACCAAACTTTGTTTAAGTAGCGGAAGCATAATAATGAAAGCCCAAAGTAAGTTATAAGTTCAAATAACGTCTACGATCCGTATCCCACAACGACCTGCTCCTTCCTGTGCAAGCTCCATATGTACCTAAGGTCCTGCAAGGCATGTAACAGAGGGTCAACAACTAGTTGAGCGAGTTCACAGAAAGTAAATGCGTAATAGTAAGTTCGTAGGTGACATGTGGCGCTACTGGGCCGTTAGTATGTTCTATTAGTGGGGGCTTCCCATAATGTATATTTACTAGACTAGTTGTATTCGTAAGTATCCTTCCCAATCCGAGGATAGTAATAAGTATGAGTATATGTATAAGTATCCTTCCCAACCGAGGATAGTAAGTGCCCTTCCCAACCGAGGACAGTACGTAGCGAGTACGTAGGTTTAGCGCTGGCGTCCTTCCCAATCCGAGGACGGTAGTACGTAGGTTTAGCACTGGCGTCCTTCCCAATCCGAGGACGGTAGTACGTAGGTTTTACGTAGGTTTAGTGCTGGTGTCCTTCCCAATCCGAGGACAATACGTAGGCTTTGCGTAGAATTTGGCACAGGCATCCTTCCCAATCCGAGGACCGTGGTAAGTAGTCTAGTAGTGATGTGAGTACAAGTAATCAATCAATCCCATTCCCAACCCACCTGGGGAATCCCATGCCTTGGTAAGAGTGTGAACTCACCTTGGTTTGCTCGGTATGCTAAGTATGTGCTCAAAGTAAATCAATCACGTCCTAGAGTATACACGTATACAGTAATCAGTTTGTAGTCACGAGTGGTACACGTATAAGCATGTAGTACGTATTCACAATCACACAAGTCATGTATCTCATTTAACAGCAGTTAGATATTCCGGTTAACACTTAACAGCAGTTAACTAACCAGGTTAACTTTTAACAGAATTAACTCAAGTTACAGCACATATCAGCTGTTCGGCGAAACACATGCTTTGGCGAAACACTAGCTTTGGCGAAACACGTTGTTTCGTCGAGGTCTCCTTCGGCGAAACAGAACTTCCAATTCGTCGATTACTCTTGGCGAAACACATTCTGTTTCGCCGAGAGTTCTGTTTCGTCGATTCAGCAGTTACGTCATATCAGTTACGAATCATACATAAACCCTAATCATTCTAACAGCCGTCATCAATAACATAAACCATAAGAAGATCAATGTGTATATCGAATCATCATAACTCAAATCATCCAAGAATCGTTGTCTAGCATAACCCTAGTTTATGTGTGTAACATATCAATTAACCTACAACATCATATCATTGAACCCTATTAAGATGCTAACATATATTCAGAATCAGAACATAATAGCAATATTCAGAGCCAAGCATTCGATCATATTAAGTTTCGTATAGAACTATCCATATCCAACTACATCATACATATCAAAGTCTATACATCATCATCATACTCTTATCGCAGCAATAACACATAACAACCATAGGCACAAGCATGAATCGAGATATCACAGAAACATGAACCGATTAACGAACACATACTAACCGAGATATGAGAAATACGGATCGATCGCTAGGAATATCTTCGAGAAGCTCCTACTGCCGTCACACAGGAGGGAAAGGCTCTAGGGTTTCGGTTGTTATGATAAAAGTGTGAAACTAATGTTGTTTTACGTATTAAAACTCGGAATAGCAAGCTGGGCCCGAACTGGGCTTCGCGAATTACTGGGCCGGCGAAACAGATGTTTCGTCGAGAGGGGTTTGACGAAACAAACTTCTGTTTCGTCGAGCTGCTATTGGCGAAACACATTCTTGTGTTTCGTCGAGTCTTTTCATGTTTTAATCAGTTTAAGTTTCTCGACAGGTTCCACAGTATAAAATCAAACACATAGTCATGTAAACATAACACGTCTCATCATATCACAAAGTGTACAGTTACGAAGTCAGGCAAGTCAAACAACTAAACAGTCAAAGTCAACGTGCATTAAATGCGAATAAAGAATGTCGGAAATTCGAGTTGTCACACTTTTGTTGAGTCCATTGTGAACTCATTTTTAAGCAAGTCATGGTTGTAACTTAATTTGGGTAGTTGTTTCAAGACAATTATGTTATGGAATTTTCTAAATTATATTAATGGATGAACAACTTGTGTTTTTATCATATAGCATTGTTATGATTGTTGCTATGGTATTAAGAAGTCACACCAAATAAACCCACGCTTCCGCAAAAGCCAGGGTGTGACAGCTTGGTATCAGAGCCTCGATCATAGCGAACTAGGATTCATTCTCGAGTCTAGACTATGATCACTAGGGCTCTCATGAAAATGTTTTCAAACATTTTTACATTACATACACTAAAAGTCCAGATCCGGGGCACAAACATTTTACAAACAAAAGGCACGAATACATAGTTCAAAATTCGTAATTCAGTCTTAGAGATTGAGGGAGTTCAGCCTTAAGGCTGGGGAGGTTCAGTCTTAGAGACTGAGGGAGTTCAGCCTTAGAGGCTGGGGAGGTTCAGTCTTAGAGACTAAGTGGTTCAATCTTAGAGATTGGGGAGAATTTAGTCTTAGAGACCAGGGAGTTGGTCTTATAGACCAGGGGATTAGTCTTAGAGACTGGGAGTTGGTCTTAAAGGCCAGGAAGGAGTCTTAGAGACTGGGAGGACTAGGATGATTACTTGCATACATTGATTATGACTTATATGCTTACTTGACTATTATTGATGTATGTGCGCACTTTGTGGTTGTGTTATTATAGACGCTATGTCATCGTCGATTGGAGTTTCTGACCCCGTGGCGGTAGATTCGGACGACCCGATGCACTCAGACCCGGAGATCTTCACATCTGATACGGACAGTAGTGACGACGATGATTTCCAGCCTTTCGTGCTGCCAGATTTCGGTGACGACGTTCAGCACGCTGATGGCATTCCAGATGGGGATCTACCCCTTGCCTTGATCCCTGCTCCCATTCCACTTGCTGCATTTCCCGTAGAGGAATTGCCACTCGATGTTGTGTCCGATGACGACATCGATCTTTTCGAGTGTCCCCCTGAGGACGACCATGAGGGTGGGGCCCCGATTGCTGATGCTGTCGCCATTCCGTTGGTTGAGGTCCCGGTTGCGAATGATGTTGTTCTACCACCTGTTGAGGCTCCCGCTGAGGAGATTTTAGCTGATCAGTCCGGTACTGATTCTTTTGAGTCCGTATCCTCTTCCACTTTGCACGCCGTTGGATTGCGTCGATATCCTGCTGACTCCGACTCCGATACAGCTATGTCAGCTGCACCCGGTTCGCCTCAAGCTTTTGAGTTTGAGTTTGAGGATGGGTTCGATCCAGTTTTTCCTCATGATGTTGATCCCGATCACGAGATCGAGTTTATTCCTGATGACCAGCTCTTGGAGGCACCCGTGGTTCCTATTGATCATCTTCTTGATGTACCTGCCGACTTTGATATGGCTTTTGTCGACCCTGAGCCAGTCATGGCACCTGAGCCTGTTATTGCTCCTGACCCTGTACCGGTGCACGACCCTGTTCTTATGGATGCACCAGCCATTGCACCACCTATTGTTGATATTCCCATTGTTGCACCACCAGTGGTGGATGTTCCTGATACTGATGCACCTTTGCTTGATCCTGTGCCGGCGTTTGTTGACCGCGTACCTTTTGCCACTCACATCGATCCTCGTTAAGCTGACACCCGTAATGGGTGGATCGAGGATGATGAGGACTATCCCCCGTTTGTGTTACCAGTCACTCCCCCTACCGCACCTGTTTCTACACCACTTGATATCCCCCAGTTCCACCCGCACACATCTGATACCCATCGCACCGACCTTCCTATCACGTTCCTCCAGGACATTCCTCCACCTCGACCTGGGGAGGGTTCGTCGAGACAGCCTTTTGGCCACGTACCTTTTATGTCAGGAGATGGCCAGTTTATGCCGCAGATTCCTCATCCTGCTTTTGTTCTACCCATGTCGTCAGCTATACCAGTCATGTCTCAGTTTCCTCATACTACATCACCGTTTACACCTGTCCCACACACTACTTTTCCTGCTTCAGCACCTATGGGCGAGCCATTTTTGTGGTCATCGCCCAATGTTATGCCATTATCAGACCCTTATCACCCTTTCCATGTCGGATATTCAACGAAGGACATACTTATATCTCTGCAGTTACAGCAGGAGGCACTGAGCCAGAGAGTTCATGAGTTGGAGAGGATTCCACGTCCTCCCCCGTGCCATTGTCAGTCTCCTTTTTCTACACCACCGGCCCCTTTTCCACTACCTCCTGATTCTGATGTTCGTTTCCTTACACCAGAGTAGCAGATTGCCTATCTGCTGCGAGTTGTTCACGCACTTGAGGAAGATTGGGTGCTTATGCGCTGTTTGCTTTTCACTTTTACTCCACCTCGTCCTCCGCCATCAGCGTAGCTATATTTTGGTTTGGTGCAGGTAGATCGTTTTGGTGAGAAAGTCGCAATTGGGCCAGCATATGAAGACTTTTGGAAGACCACATTTTTGTATATGATTTGTGTAGACTGACTTGTATTTTGGGGTGATGTAACCCTATGATCTTATTTTGATGTATGATGTACTGTGAAACATGTAAAACTATGTTGTGGTCAGGATTAAATGAAAGCTCAATGGCAACGTTCTCACTACATGCATTGTTGAATTATTTGTTTTATATTATAACATGGGATGTTATGTGATATGAGGTTGATAGATGTGATTATATACGCAAATTACTTACTTACCGTATTTACTATGACCTGAACAATATGATCATCTTTTAGAAGATGCCTCCACGTCGAGACACACGCTAGCCTACTTCTGAGGCTGAACTACAAGAGCGAATTGCCGCAGCAATAGCACAGTATGAGGCCTCGCGAGCCGAAACAAGCAGGAATTACTCAAACAACAACAACAACAACAACAATAACCCACCAAATGGTAATGTCCAAGTCACTTGAGATACTACATTACATTCGGATATTTCTTGCATATCCATTAATGTTTACTGTAAATGATATTGCCTGTACAGGCTGTACCTACAAGCAATTCCTGGATTGCAAACCCTTAAATTTCGACGGCACTGGAGGTGTTGTTGCATTCGTCAGATGGGAAGAAAAGACGGATTCTATCTTAAGGATGAGCAAGTGTGCTCCTGAGCAGCAAGTTACTTACATCTCAGGGCTTTTTCTTAATGGTGCTTTATCATGGTGGAATTTGCAAGTACAAACTCTGGGAGAAGCGGCGGCATATGCATTGACGTGGGCTGAGCTGAAGGAGCTCATGAGGAAGAAATATTGTTCACGGGCAGAGATACAAAAGCTGGAAACTGAATTTTGGGATCTTAAAATGGATGGCCCGAAGATCGCCGAGTATGTTCAGAGGTTTCATGATTTGTCCCATGTGGTACCTTATATGGTTACGCCTGAATTCAAACGCGTGGAGCGTTTCATCTGGGGGTTGGCACCCCAGATCATGAGCATGGTAACATCTTCAAAACCGGAAATGATCACTGAAGCTATAGACCTGAGTGTGTCTCTGACTGAGGAAGCTATTAGGCTCAACAAGTTTTCAATTTCTGAGCCGAAAAAGAAAGAAACACATGTCGAATCCTCAGGAGAAAACAAGAGAAAATTCTCCAACTTTAAAAAGAGTACCGGCAGTGTCAACAAGAGGAGAGATACAAACCCGCCAGCTGAAGTAAAAACTGGCAATGAGCACAAAGGGAAAGGATACATGGGCACTCTGCCCAAGTGTGAATTATGCCAGTATCATCATGCTGGCCAGTGCAGAAATAGAAAATGTGAATCTTGTGGGAAACTTGGTCACTTGAAAGATACATGCTGGGTTGGTGCTGGCCGGGGCGGCCAAGGAGGTTTTGGTAATAGGAACAACAATCGAGGAGGTAACGGGAATGGAAACTGCACTGGCAGGAATGGTAATAGGGATAATTTTGGGAATCGTGGTAATCAAGGAGGGAACCGCAATAACAATGAAGGTAACGGGAATGGTGACGGCCAAGGACCGGGATGTTTCAACTGCGGAGACATCGGGCATTTCAAACGTGAATGCCCAAAACTCAATCAAGCTCGTGGAAGGGTATTCAACATTGGAGCAAGGGAAGCACGCCAGGACCCGAATGTTGTCACTAGTACGTTCCCTATAAATCAACGCTTTGCATCTGTTCTATTTGATGTCACACCCTGACTTTTACGGAAGCGTGATTATGGTGTGACTTACTTGTTATCATTGCATTCAACCATATCAAACAATCTATATGATAATACCAAAGATTTGTCATCCATAAAATGAGTTTAAACAATAACAACATTGTCTAAAACGTAGACTTCAAATTTAAGTTTACAAACCAGATGAATTGTGTAAAAGTTGCTAAGGACTCGTCAAAAGATAATAGTTGTAATCAAAGTTTGGAAGACGTGTCTCGTCCAGGATTAAGACACACTGGCCAAACCCAAAAACCATGGATGACATCTTTATACTTAACCTGACTTGAAACTCCAACGCCCGCCAGATCCATACTTAATTTCCTGAAATACATGTAGTTTGAAAAACATCAACAAAAGTTGAGCGACTTCATGTGTATGTGAGTTTGTATAAATCGTTAATGTGTGTCTGCATGAATCGTTAAAATGTGTCTGTATAAATGTATGTCCTTGGTATGTAGCAATAAGGAAAAAAAGATCAATTAATGTGTAGCTAATACATTAATAAGTGACATGGTCTAGGAAGCACTCAAACCTATAACGCGTATTTCATACCGGTCCTTCTGGCGGAACGACATACTCACCACATGCAGCCACACGCTGGCCCATGTGTGGGGCTCGCAACACCCAATAGATCTATCACTCATGTCCCTCGGTCCTTATACAAGGATTAATGGTCTTACGATAATAGCCTATCCATTCACGTGATCTAGCAGTAAATTCCTTAGCTAATCATACCATGTATAAAAGTGTCTGTAATAATTGTAACATGTATTTCACCCCCGAAGTTATAAAACTGAAAACAGTTAAGAGAAAAGGGGGACATGAACTCACTGTTTTGCGTCTTCGTATCCAATGTAACTCGAAGCTTCCACTATAACGCACGACTACCTACATGTGTACTAACGTCTATTAGACGAACAGGTCGTGCCTTGTCTTAATATTGATTGGTGCCTTTGAGTTACGTTTAAAAGTGTCTTTGGTAGTATTCCAAGTTATATAATTGGTTGTTAAAATAATAAACATTTTAACTTGCATTTTCTTTTGGAATAATTTGTTAAACAATATTTTTGTAGTAATACTTCTCATGTATTTGTATTCGCATTTCCTTCCCAAGGATGGGGGGTATGTCATACTTGTGGATTCGTATCCTTGTATTGGTATATCTTGCCCTAAATAAAATAACTAGTTCACAAATCAACAAACATTCACACAAGCGTTTTAGTGATAAATATATATTCTAAATATATATTTATCCGCTTTTGTTTACGAAAACCCACCTCCGACACTTTGTATTTTGTTACAAAAAAATAATTATGGTGAGGTTTGTATTTGAAAAGCATAGTCTAAAATACACTTGTAAACCCTTATATAGAAAATATTTTCTAAGTGCTAGGATTTTCAGAAAATTTCGCCATAGTCTCCTTTGTAAATGGAGGTGTCCATGCTAAATAGCATATCATTTTCTTTAACATATAACACGTTAGATCACTTTCAAATAACCAACCCGACATTTAGGCATGCAAAATACTACTTATATCGTTTCAGTTTTAATATACAAAACTGGGCTGTTTTAGGATATTTTAATAAAATAGTTATCTTATTCCAAAAATTCCCAAATTTTTACAGAATGTCTTATACGATCCAAATATTATTGTGTAAAAATATCGGGGTCCAAATCATCACCAATATTTTATAGAAAATCATTTTCTGGACTGCAATCAGATTCATCTTTTTTCTAACTGCAGTCCACGGAATAATTTATTTAAAATTCATCGTACGGCCGATTTACGAAATTCCAGTGGGAGAATTACAAATACATCAGTGGTCATCTACAGTACAAATTTCATGACCTAATCCTACACAGATTTCAAGTTATGACGAAAAACATAACACCTATTTTCAGCAGTAAAAATGCAGCTTTAGTTGCTGTTAGAAAACGACCCTTTAAAAATAGCAAACGAAGTCCAAAAATTATGATTCCAGTGCCATTAGAACCGTGTTTCATAATAACACGTTATAGACTCAAGAAAATCAGTTTTTCGTCAAGTTATGATCTGGTTACAGCCAACTGAAGTTGGCTGTAAACATCAATCAGCATCCTGTTTCCGCTCCTAACTTTCTAACGCGTGCTCGATTGATTCCGTTAACATGTTTAGCGAACAACAACGACATTTAACATCAATATTAACAGGTAAATCATCAAGTAACCAGCAACGTAATCAAACAACTTTATTTCATCACTTAAACAACATTATTCCTTCGTATTTAAAGCTTATGTTTAAGTTTTAACTTTATGTTCTTTAGTGTTCTTGATGTTCTTCATATTTACCATTATGATTCATACTTTAACCACCTTCAAAGGATGTAAAATGAGTATATCTAAGAGACTTACCACTAGCTCAAAGCTAGGAGAGTTCAAGTGAAGAAATGTGGTGGGTAAAAGAAGATGAGAGTGGTCCTTCAACTTCCGAACACACCGAGCTTCGTTGTATGATCTCTAACACCTATTTATGCTCTTAGAATGCTTGACAAAGCTTGAATGAAGATGATGGTGGGTGCGGTTGGGGTCGGCCGAACACAAGGAGGAGGAGAGGAAAGATGGTTGATGTTTTGTTTGTGAAGATGAAGATTGAAATGGTCTTGTGGTTAAATAGAGATTACTTCCAACATTACATTACCCTCTAGTCCAGGTGTTCTCTAGATTCTTAACATAATCTTATTTTTAAATCAAAGAAATCAAGGGGGTGTCCCACTAATCCATAACCGGTTGGGGGGGGGGGGGTTGGTCTAGTTGAGTTGCAATGGTAAGTAACTAAGTTGGTTAGGAGGTTAAGGGTTTAGTTAGTGGTTTGTGGTGGGTTATTAATTATATAGTGTGTTAGGGTGTTCGGGGACCCTAACTAGCTTAGAAAAATAAAAACAATGTGTTTGGCAATATTTTTGTGTTCCGGGTAAAGTCCGGTTGTTCGGTTGGGTATCGTTCCGTTAAAGTGCTTAATTGTTCCGTAAAGTGTCCTTTGTAATACTTTTAGTGACACATTTAATTCCCAACACTTTGGAAAGTATCTAGGACTAGTTTGTCAAGTTTTTGCACTTTACTAGCATTATTAAATGCTGAATTTTGTGTATTAAGTGCAGAATTCTGCATTTAAAGTATGTTTTAGGCACTTCCCGGGACTATAACTATCACCTAGTGACGCTGTTTTATGGTCCTCACTTCCCTACACTCCCTACTAGTGTAGTACCCTGTCTCTGGCTCATACTGGCCTCAAAACATTGTTTGTCCAGGTGCTGGCATTGTCAGCATGTTTTCTGGGTCATCCGCTCAGTATGCTAACTGTGCTTTGTGCATCAAGTTTGTGTGAAATAAATGGAGTGACAGTATGAAATGTGATGCACATGTATGTATGTAACAGAAATCAGAAAGCAGTTTAATCAACAGTTGTAATCAAGCACAGTCATTAGGCATAAATCAATATTAATTAAACGTACGGATGCATGCAAATTTGACAATTGTCACATTTGACACTGGTGCCGACTATAGCTTTGTATCGTTAGAATTTAAGAATATGCTTAGGTTAACTGCTAGTAAGTTAGACATTCCGTACTCTATCGAACTGGCTAATGGAAAGTTAGTAGAAACGAACGAAGTCATCAGAGGATGCGTAATAGAGCTGGGTAAGCACAAATTCACACTGGATCTACTACCAGTCGAGTTAGGAAGCTTCGACGTGGTAGTAGGAATGGATTGGTTGTCAAGCAACAGAGCCAAAATTGTATGTCACGAGAAGACCGTTCGCATCCCAATGGCGAATGGAGAAATGATAGTGGTACACAGAGAGAAGCGTGATACGCCCCTGCGGATCATTGGTTGTTTGAAAGCTAAGAAGTGTTTGAAGAAGGGATGTGCTGCATTCTTGGCACACATCATAGATAAGGAAGCCGCTGAGCCGAAGCTTGAAGACATTCCAGTCGTTAAGGAGTATCCTGAAGTCTTTCTAGAAGACTTGCTAGGATTTCCGCCACAAAGACAAGTCGAGTTTCATATTGACTTAGTTCCAGGCGCCGCGCCTGTAGCTAAGGCACCCAATCGACTTGCACCTTCGGAAATGCAGGAGTTGTCGACGCAACTTCAGGAGTTGTTAGACAAGGGATTTATCCGACCAAGCTTCTCGCCTTGGGGAGCTCCAGTTTTGTTTGTCAAGAAGAAAGATGGTAGTTTTCGCATGTGTATCGACTACCGGGAGCTGAACAAGTTGACAATCAAGAACAGATATCCTTTGCCAAGGATCGATGACCTGTTCGATCAGTTACAAGGTTCAAGTTTTTATTCAAAGATCGACCTTCGATCAGGATATCATCAGTTAAGGATACAAGAGGAAAGTATCCCAAAGACGGCCTTTAGGACTCGCTATGGGCATTACGAGTTCCTAGTTATGCCGTTCGGGTTAACGAACGCACCAGCGGTATTCATGGATTTGATGAACAGAGTCTGCAAGCCCTACCTTGATAAGTTTGTGATCGTGTTCATAGATGACATCTTGATCTACTCAAAAGCAAAAGAAGAGCATGAGCATCATCTAAGAGCTATCTTAGAGCTGCTTAAGAAGGAGAAGTTATACGTGAAGTTTTCAAAGTGCGAGTTCTGGTTACGGGAAGTTCAGTTTCTTGGTCATGTGGTTAATGGAAACGGGATTCATGTGGATCCCACAAAGATCGAGGCAATCAAGAACTGAGAAACTCCAAAGACGCCAACCGAGATTCGACAATTTCTAGGTTTGGCTGGGTATTACCGCAGATTTATTGAGGATTTCTCAAAAATCGCTCAACCTCTGACTGCTCTCACACAAAAGGATAAGAAGTTTGATTGGGGAGACAAACAAGAAGAAGCATTTCAGTTGTTGAAGAGTAAACTTTGTGACGCACCGATTTTAACTCTACACGAAGGCACAGACGACTTCGTTGTATATTGCGATGCCTCGCGTCAAGGTTTAGGCTGCGTGCTGATGTAGCGACAAAAAGTTATAGCCTATGCTTCACGCCAGTTAAAGGTCCACGAGAAAAACTATACCACGCATGATTTGGAATTAGGCGCGGTGGTATTTGCATTGAAGATTTGGCGACATTATTTGTACGTCACACGGTGTACAATCTTCACTGATCACAAGAGTCTGCAACATATCTTCGATCAAAAAGAGATTAACATGAGACAAAGACGCTGGGTTGAATTGTTGAACGACTACGATTGTGAGATCAAGTATCACCCAGGGAAGGCGAATGTAGTCGCCGATGCCCTAAGTCGGAAAGAAAGGATTAAGCCCATAAGGGTTAGGGCTTTGGAAATGATTGTTCAGACAGACCTCACATTGCGCATTCGTGCTGCGCAAAGGGAAGCTCTTAAAAGGGAAAATCTCGAGAACGAGTATCTCCAGGGAATGGAGAAGCAATTAGTACCAAAGGAGGATGGAACATTGTGTTTCTTGGGAAGAATTTGGGTTCCCCTCTTTGGTGGTTTGAGAGAAGTTATTTTTGATGAAGCACACAAGTCACGATACTCGATCCATCCAGGGTCAGATAAAATGTACCAAGACCTCAAAGATTTCTATTGGTGGCCAAGAATGAAAGGCGATGTAGCTGTATATGTTGGCAAATTTCAAGTTCCATTCAAGCTTATAAGGTGATTCAAGGAAGTTGCAACTTGTGGAGCTTCAAAGGACTTTGCTTCTTGCTTTTTCATCATCATTCTTCATCATCTTCTTCACTAGAATCATCCCTAGCCTTTGTGCTAGTAGTAAGTCCTTGTTACACCCTTGTTCATATTGTCTTGGTAGTTAAAGGTTGTAGTATGATGGTTATGTTCAAAACACTAAAAGAACAAGGACTAAAAACATAAACATGAAGCTTTACATAATGTCTACATAAGGATGAAACATGAAGATGAAATCTTGTTGGATTGTGGCGGGTTAAAACATGCATGATATTTGATCGTTGATTTCTTGATAAACCCGTTGTTAGGACATTTGTTAATACGATTTAGTAACGTTTAAACTATAAAGAAACATGCTGATTTACATTTTCAGCCAACTTCAACTGGCTGTAAACAGATCATAATAAATCGAAAAACTGATTTTCTAAAGCCTAAATTATGTATTTTTGAAAAACGGATCAAATGGCACTGAAATCGTAATTTTTCGAGGTCGTTTACTATTTCTAAAGGTCTGTTTTTGGATAGCAGCTCAAGCTGCGTTTTTACTGGAGAAAACGTGTGTTATATTCTTCATCATAACTCGAAACCTGGGTAGAACCAGCCCATGAAATTTATGCTGTAGATGATCACTGATGTCGTTGTGATCCTCCAACTGGAATTTTGTAAATCGGACTTACGATGAATTCTAAACGAATTATTCCGTAGACTGCAGTCATAAAGTAACAAATCTGATTGCAGTCCGGTAAATGATTTTCTATAAAATATTGATAATGAACTGGACCCCGATATTTTTACACAATAATATTTCGTTCGTATAAGACATTCTGTAAGAATTTGGGAATTTTTGGAATAAGTTAACTATTTTATTAAGATGTCCGAAAACAGTCCAGTTTTACATATATTAAAACTGAAATGACATAAGTAGTATTTTACATGTCAAAATGTCGGGTTGGTTATTTGAGAACGATCTAACATGATATATGTTAAAGAAAATGATATGCTATTTAGCGTGGACACCTCCATTTACAAAGGAGATTATGGCGAAATTTTCTGAAAATCCTAACACTTAGTATATATTATCTAGACAAGTGTTTACTAGTACATTTTAGACTATGTTTTCAAACATAAAACTCGCCATAATTTTTGTAACAAAATACCATTACTAGTATATTTTGGATGGATAATATTTTGGATAACGAGAAATATGAATCATCACAAAAATACATGTATAAAATACCCCAATCCTTGGGAAGGAAATACGCGCATAAAATACTTGAGAAGTATGAATACAAAATAGTTGTCTAATTATTATTTCAAGACCTGCAAATATAATGTAAGTTAAAATTATTATTATTATTGTTATTTTAACAATAAGTTATAACTTGGAATGATATCAAAGTAACGTAACTCAAACCCGTAAATGCAAAAGTAAGGCACGGCCCGTTCGTCTAATAGACATTAGTACATTGTAGGTTATCGTGTAGCAAACCAAGTTTGAGTTGACGATACGATTCAGGAGACGCACTACAGTGAGTTCATGTCCCCCTTTTCTTTTAACTGTTTTCAGTTTTATACTTCGGGGGTGAAATACATGTTACAATTATTACAAACCTTTTATACATGGTATGGTTAGCTTAAGGAGGGTTACTACTTAGATCATGTGAGTGGTGGGTACAACACTTAAAGCCATTAATCCTCGTCGTAGGACCGAGGGACATGAGTGATAGATCTATTTGGTTGTAGCGAGCCTAGGGTGTTCATGAACCGATCCGATTCGATCGAGGGTCTGCTCATGCTCGGATTGAATTACAACCGATCCGATCCGATCAGATCGAATTTGCAAAACCGAGCACAAAAGTGATGCTCAAGCTCGGATTGAATTTGAATCGATCGGATCGTTTTTGCTCGGTTTCGCTCGGTTTTTATCAAATCCTAACTAAAATCGAGCGGATCGTTTTCGCTCGATTGAATTATAAGCTTGCGTTCAACAAAAACAAATCCTAACTTAATTAAAACATGTCCAACACTTTACTAACAAAAGCAATACATAACTAAAATCATGATTCTAAAAATGTTCTTAACAATATCAAGAAACACAAAATAAAGTGAGAAATACAAATTGTCATTTAGTACAAAAGCCATGAACTTCTGGTGTTAGATTTTGGTGTGTGGCAAGGCAACTGGCAGCGGTGATATGCAGATCTTCGAAGTTCAAACAATCAGTTTATGAGTATTGTTTTAGGAATTATGGATTTAGGGTTAGATTTTGATATTAACTATTAAGTTGGGCTAGTATATATTTTGGGCTTTTAATTTTTTTGGACTAGTATATTTTTTGGGCTTTTAATCTTAAAATCTATAATACATACACATATATATATATATCTAGGGTAATGATAGTGTAAAAAGGGCCTAAAGTGTGAGAAGTGTATTATAACACTATATATAATACTATATAACACTATATAAACACCGTATAACAATATGTAACACCATATAATACCATATAACACTATGTAACACTATATATCATTATATAACAAATATAACACTATACATCTATCATAGACATGCTATCAGACAACCTATAGTGTTATATTTGTTATATAATGATATATAGTGTTACATAGTGTTATGTTGTATTATATGGTGTTACATATTGTTATACGATGTTTATATGGTGTTATATAGTATTATATATAGTGTTATAATACACTTCTCACACTTTGAGCACTTTTTACAGGATCCTCTACCTATATATATATATATATATATATATATATATATATATATATATATATATATAGGGGAAGGTTTAAATGAGAACGCTAAATATTGTGAGAACCGTGAGAACAAATGAAAAAACCGTGAGAACTTGGTCAAAAACAATTCCAATTCAAAATTTTTTTCTACACTTATCATTATTATTCGAATACAATGTTAGAAAT
The DNA here is from genome assembly GCA_030545235.1 of Helianthus tuberosus. NCBI lineage: Eukaryota > Viridiplantae > Streptophyta > Magnoliopsida > Asterales > Asteraceae > Helianthus > Helianthus tuberosus. The sequence continues at coordinate 6,589,187 of CM060434.1, read as the reverse complement.
TTAATTTACACGTTTAAAGTTACGTGAAATCGTAAATAAAGAAAATTTACACATGTGTAAGTTTGCCATTTACACATGTGTAAATATGTTTGATTTACACATGTGTAAAAAATCTAAAAAGAGTGCTTTTGAAAGTAGAGAAATGAATTATTTGATGTTGTAAATTATTTTTTTGATATTGTATCTTAATTACAATGAGGTTTGTATTAAAAAAAAATTGGTTTTGATTGTTTTTTTCATTCGTTCTCACGGTTCTCGCAATATTTAGCGTTCTCAATATAACCCTCCCCTATATATATATATATATATATATATATATATATATATATATTATTAATAAAAATAATTCGAGCGAAACCGAGCGATCGACGAGCGAGCGGACCTACGCTCATGCTTGGATTGAATTTGAATCGAACCGATCCGAGCGGCTAATTTGCAAACTGAGCAGGAATCGAACGAGCATTTTTCGAGCGATCGTCGAGCGATCCTCGATCGTCGAGCAGTTTGGACAGCCCTAAGCGAGCCCACACCCATGAGGTCAGGGTGACCCATAGTGGTGACTGTGTCTTATAGCCGAGGCCCGGTACAAATTTGCTAGGTTTCAGTTTTCCTGCATCACTTCACACATACCAGTGGCCTTGTAACCCATTGGTGATCTCTTTTTCCTTAATTGCTACATACCAGGGACATTTATACATACGGACATACTTTAACGGTTTATACACTCAGACATACATGTAGGATCGTGTGTTGACCCGAACGAGTCGTTCAGAGAAGTTCTAATCTGTTTCAGATGCGGAAACTAAGAAACAGACTTCGACACAGCTTGCAAATCACTTTAAACACCTTGTAGATTGATATAACACTGAATACAATCAGAATCCAAACCGGCAGCACTTCGGTATGAATTTCAGGAACTGTTTCAAATGAATTCGCTTGAAGCCTATTTATAGACTAGAGGTTTCACTTGAAAGTGTCCAGAATCAGTTCAAGCGATATACTATACGTTGATTTCGCTTGAAACTGACAAATGTCATTTCAAGCGAAATGGCTTCCTTCAAGCGAAATGCTTATAAACACAACTCATTTTCATCTATTTTCTCGAACAACGTGCCCTGATCTAACATATCTAGTACAAGACTCGATACAAGACGAAGTCGACAAATGTATGCACTATCAGACTCCCCCTCAGATGTTGACGAGTCGTAAAGTGTCGAGTCTTTGCATCTTCAGTCTTTATCAGTCTTTGGGCTTTCTTCCATGATCTCCACCTGGCTCTTGCTTCAAATCAAAAACTTTCTTCAGCTAAACTCCCCCTCAAATGTTGATAATTTTCAGGATCTGAGAATGACTCTTGAGCTTTCTAATTCTCTTAATCAGATCTCTTGATTCCTTAAGTTCATCAGTATCAGCAGTTCCAAGATCGTGATCTGGCTCATACTTTTCACAATTTCAGGATCGAAACCTGGCCCTCTTAACACTCAGAGTCCTTAAGTATCGAAACCTGGCTAAACCTGCACATTCTCTACCCAAAAGTAAATTTTCTGATGACCACTTGTAGAGCTAATCTTAGAATGATTTAACATTTAGTTTTTGATGAACCACTTTCAGGATCGATTTCATAAAACTTTTCCCATTTCAACATTGACTCCCCCTCTCAAAATGCTTAATCTTTTCAAACACTCTTTCCCAAACCTGTTCGTCATGATTAGCACTTGGAATTTTGAAAATCAGCTTTTCAACATCAGTTGTCTAAAATCTTTTTGAGTTTTTCAAAATTTATGCTAAAACACACCGAAAATCTTTTTGGATTATTTAGAACAGAAACGAAATGCAGTAAAGAAATATTTACAAAAATATTTTTTGTGAGTTTGTGCAAGAGGATCATATCAGTTTTTGACAAGTCACGAGTACCGTTGAGCTTAGTTACACATTAAGTATTAAACAATTCACTTAGATTGCCAATATACTGATCCACTTAAATTTTCACACAAATTTCAACTAATTCAGGATATGAGTTAGGTGTTTTAAGAACTTAAACTCATTCATGTGTCCCACCTCTTGAATATACTCCCGTATCCAGATCCCAATATTCAGTCTTACAGGTGAGTATACCACATATGATATCTGTAAGGGGTTATAAATTATGAAGAATCATGAGAGCTCAGGTCAGAACTACCGTTCAGCAGAGAGATCATGACTCAACTTTTGGGTGTGTCCCCTTTAGAGGATCTTTTTTACAACAGCATTGATTAGCAATTTTATTGTCTCATCATTTATGCTGAGGGCGGCGCTATTTTTCAAGCATGATGAAAGTATTATTCGAGGACTAGGTCAGAACTTCCATTCAGCAGAAGTCCCGGAATAATACCCCAGATATCACTGAGCATAAAGACCTAGTATCTCAGAAAGAGGGACCTTTCAAAGGAGATTTCAGGGGTTACCTATATATCCAAGTAGTGTTCCCCACGAAATAAGCAAGTTTGAATTTAAGTTTATATCCCGGAAAAGTTTACTAAATGTGTAAAAACCTATCGGCATACCATCAGTGAGACTGTTTAACACTATTTAAACATTACATTTCTTTAGCATACAGTAACTCTCTACTGATGTACTATCATTTCCTCTTCTTTGACACCAAAACTCAATTTTTGATTTTATCATGTTTTTGTCTTTTTCAAATTTTCTAATGTTTTTGGATTTTCAGAAAAATTTATACTCCCCCTAAAATGCAAACACATTAACAGAAATTTGAAAACCAACTGTACAAAACTTGACAACCAATATCGAATCGCATCAATTCGCCATCCACTAGGCATAAACAATCAGAACTCCCCATTTCACAAAACTATTTTCTCATTATGATTTCAAAACACTTAAGTTTGTTTTAACCAAAATGATTTTTCCGGAAAATAAGTTTTGTTGATTTTACCACTTGTAGAATCAGGGTTTGATTCATCACATTGCCTTTCAAATACCACTTGTAAATATGGTCCAATCAAGTTCAACTTAATGACCTTGATTAACCACTTATCAATAATAACCTCTTTACCAATTGTAGGAATAAAACATCTACACAAATTCATTTTACCAACAAAGATGCCGATTCCTGCTTCACACTTACCAACCTGGAAGCTCAGGCAAGTCACACTTAACCTGTAAAAATTTAACCTTTATAAGATTCATTCATAATCATCAATTAGCAAGAAGAATGCCGATTCCTGATCCACGATTACAAACTTGGGATCTCCGGCAAGTCCAGATTTTTCAAGGAAAAAGAATTTCCACCCAAGTCTTACCAACCTTGGGTGTTTTTAACTCTTGTTCAGTAGGGTTATATGTTGCTTTTTTGTTGCATAGAAATCTTTAACCCCTTTGGCCTTTCCCTCGACCATTTTCCCAAAAAATTTCTTAACATTTCCATTAAAAACTTTTTCAACGTCAAATTCCTTCTTATCAGAAAAGAATTGATTTGAAATTTCAACCTTACCAACCTTTTGCTTAATTTTTTTCAAACGTCAAAGATGGAATTTTAACATCATCTTCAACTTGTGGCTACCACTGATTTTGTAGAATCAGGTTCATTGCCGACTTTTACATCACCCTTCTTGACAACCCACATTTGGTTATCTTTAGCTTTCTTTTTGTAAAAAGTTTTCTTTGAACTCTCACCAACTTCATAAATCGAATTTTCAAAAATTTTGAATCTTTCAGTTGGTGGTTCAACGTCAACAACTTTTTCTTTCAGTTTTCCAGATACTCCCTGTTTTGGTTTTGCCTTTTGAGAACAAACTGATGCAATATGACCAGCTTCATTGCATTTGAAACAGGTTCGAGTATCCTTCTTGTTAAAAACTCCCATTCCTTTTCTCTTTTGTTCAGCAAGAAACTCCTGGTTTGATTGTTTCCAGAACGGTTTCTTCTGTTCTTCTTCTGCATTTCCACCTGAAACAAATTTTGTACTTGTTTTAGAAATTTTATCATTTTTAGAATTTTTAGGTGGAATAAAACCTAAACCTTTCTTTTTGTAGCTACCATTATGGTTTGGTTTCTTTTGAAAACCAGAACCAGAATTGTAACCCTTTTTCTTGTTTAATCGTTGTTGAACCCTTGAAGTGTATTTTTTAGGTTTTTCAGTAAGATTTAAATCTTTTATTTCGGAAATATTAATTTCTGTCATTTTGAAAACCTTTTTAATCATTTCAATTCTAACACTTCTTATTGGATACTCTTTGTCAGAATATAATTTGTCAGAATCATTCAAAGTATATGCTACTTCGAATGTTTCATCATTCAAATTCGATTTTGATAGCAAAAACTCTTTACTGTAAGCCCTTTTAACCATCGGTTTTGAACTGTTGACTGACGAACTTGACCCTCCAGACTCAGACTTTGACTCAGACTCCTCATCAGTATCCAACACCTGATCAACCACCTTTTTTATTAACTCAGACTCATGATCAGTGTCAGACGAGGTGAATGTGACGTCAATGTTTTCTGGTAATTCATCAGTTGATTCGGTTTTTAACTTTATATTGACTGCTTTTTCGACTTGCTCCTCATTTGGTTTTCTGGGAGAATAACCTTCCCAGATCGGAGGCGGACACTTGTTATAGCTAACACTCGGTTTCTTACCAGTATCCTTCTTCTTTGGTTTTTCATCATCTTTAAAGGCTTCAAAACCTGAAACAGTTGGATAAATTCGATCAATAAGATAATCAGAACTAGAATAACTCTGTAATAATCGTCTGATCCTCTCATTTTCAATTTTCTCGGTCTCCAACTCTTGCTTCCACTTTGCACTTTCTTCGATGTAGAAGTTAATAGCTTTCTGTTTTGTCATCATCGTTGCATTCATCATTGTCAAAGCCTTTTCTCTTTCAGAGTTTGTCTTTTGAAGACCAGTTACTGTTCTGTTCAAAACATCATAAGACTCCTTTACATAGTTGAGATTGAACAGTAATTGTTCTTTCATCTTCTCAAACTCAGCTAGCTTCTCTTCTTTTGCTGCACATTCCTTACATGGTTCTAAACACTTTGAGCAAGGCTTGATAATTTCCACAATCTTTTCTACTTCAATTGTTTTCACCACCTCAACCACTTTTTCTGCTTCAGTTACCTTTTCAGTTTCAACAACCTCCTTGGCAACCTTTTTAGAATCATCCTTTTGAATAACCTCATCTTCTTGAACTACCCTTTCAGACTTCATTTGCTTTAGATGTTTTGCTGCTCGTCTCTCTTTCAGTTTCTCCAAGCGATCTGCAAAATAAAAATGAAAACTTTCAGGAGAGAGATGAGATTTTGCAATATTAATATGTTTTTCTTCCTCATCATCACTACTATCATTAGTTGGTGATTGATCAAAGGATAAATTACAAGTTTTGTCCTTTATCTTAACACCATTTTGCAGGCGGTGTCCTTTTTTACGAATTGTAACAGACTCTGTCCTTTGCAGCTAATTTTGTTACACGTTTTGTCCTTCAACCCTAACCTAGTTAGATTTTTTTGTTAAATCTGGTTACCCAAGGGTGTTTTAGTCTTTTTACCTTTTATTTAATATTATTTAAAAAATAAAAAATATTATTATTATATATATAAACTCTATGTCTCTCTCACTTTACACACATTCTCACTCTCTCTCTACCACTCTCTCACATGTTCAGATCCCACCACTGCCTTTCACCACCATCAACCGACCACCACCATTAACCCATCTACCATCGCCACCACCAACCTACCACCACCCGCCACCCACCTGCCATTAAACAACCACCACCATTAACCCACCTGCCATTAACCCGCAACCACCCAGCACCCACCTGCCATCAACCTACCACCATTCGCCACCAGAAACACCCACCACCACCTGTTAGACACTACCCGAACCCCCATCACCATTCAAAAACTTCCCCACCGCCCACAACCCCTATCCCCAGTCAAAAACTGACCACCGGTGGAACAACTCACTGGACCTCATTTTCACGGCGGCAGAACCTCTAAATTGCTCCGATTCTCGCCGGAATCGTCATCTGGGTCACGCCGATTCTCAGATCGGTTCAATTCACCGTCTAAATCGCCCCAATTTCAGATCTATTTTCGGTGCTTCTGTAAGTGTGAATAGTTTAACTCCTGTAACTGTTGTTAAATCGTCATCTATAGGTCATGACATGTTCACTGTAATGCCCAATTTCTTGTTGTTACTGTAATGTTAAAGTAAGTCTCATATGGGTGATGTTATGTATGACTATCATTCTTGTTGTTACTGTAAGTAAAAGATAGAATGAATTGCTTTTTATTGTCCAAAAAAATTGTGTTTGTGGTGGGTTATCAGATCGGGTGGGTTGCCGTTGTGGTGGCAAGTCGGTGGTTGCAGTGGGGTGGTGGTGGTGGCCGGTGGGTGATGGCAGTGGTTGGTGGTGGTGGGGAAGTTTTATGGTGTATATACATACATATGTCAGAATTTACAAAAATCGTCATTTATTGGTAAAAAGACTTAACTACCCTCATGTGACTTGCACGTGATGAGATTTAACAAAAAAATCTAACTGGGTTAGGGTTAAAGGACAAAACGTGTAACAAAATTCCCTGCAAAGGACAGAGCCTGTCACAATTCGTAAAAAAGGACACCGCCTACAAAATGGTGTTAAGATAAAGGACAAAACTTGTAATTTATCCTTGATCAAACTCTACTGATTTGTCAGAAATATCATCCGAAGAACCAGAATTAGATGGTGTTTGATCAAAAACAGCTTCTCTTTCTGAACTTTCATCTGATCTTTCTGAGCTTTCATCTGATGAAACAGACTTTTCATCTTCATTCTTCACACAAACACCAATAGATTTCATCCACTCGGTGAACATGTCTGGTTCTTTCACAATCTTAGCAATGAAAGCTTTGAAATTTCCATTCTCATCCGCAAACATATCCCAGCTAAAACCTTCAGGTAGCCTTTCATCATCTTTATTGATTAAGCATGCTTTGTTGTCTGATGAAATGAATTTTTCCCAGCTGAAATTTTCTTGATTCACTAAACATGCTCTCTTTGAATCCTCTATTACTTTTCTACCATGAGCCACCTGCGGTTCTTGTTGTTGTTGTTGACCAACTTGTTGATATATAGCTTTCCGGTAGTAGTCATCTTTTCCGAACGGATTCTTTGGATCATTTGCCTCTCTATTCTTGCATTCTCTCTTGAAATGACCTTTCTCCCTGCATCGAAAACAAGTAACTTTAGATTTATCAAAACCCAAAGTTGAAACATGTGCATCAAGAAAGTCATTTCTTCCGGTAATCAATTTGAACTTTTTTGCTCTTCTTAAGACACTAGCTAGACACCATTTAATGTCCATGAGCTCCATTTCTTCAGCGTCTATCTGATCGTCATCCTCTTTTGTTAGCATAGGATTTCCAATCCGTCCTGCAACCAAACCTTCATCGGATAGTAGCACGGAACCAAGTAATGCCATATGATCTTTCGCTATTTCTTCAGAAAAACTTTGACCATCAGGAAGATTTAGAGCAATATTGCATTGTATCACACAACCATTTCCAGTTTTTGAACTTTGATGCTGAAAACTTGATGTTGTTTCTTTTGGATTAACACTTGGATATGAAGAGAATCCACTACTTTTGTTTGAACTTTGATCAGCTTTTTCAGATGAGTTTCCAGCACTAAAAGCAGTTTGAATCTTTGGGCTTCTTCAATTTCTGGAATACTTCCTTTGTAGTACATTTTCACGTCTTGTTGACTACTTGGATTGTTCATCCTAGCAATCTTCTGCTGTTCCAGATCTTGACTTTCTATCTTTTCAATGAACTGAGAAATTGTCAACCCATCATAAACACCAGTGTTCTTCAGAATCATCAAGTAAGTACCCCACTCCTTTTGCGGTAAAGCGTCAGCTAACTTGTCGACCCATTCTTCACGATCTTTTGTTATGCTCAGCATTGACATGGATCGCACTAAGTGGCAATATCGTTCAATTAGCTTCTTTGTATCTTCCCCAGGCAAACTAGTGAATAGATCAAATTCTTTCTTAAGCAGTGCCTTTTTACTCTTAATCATATTCTCACTACCCTCAAACTTGACTTTAAGTGCATCCCAAATTGACTTTGAGGTCTTATCATGTTGAAGCAAGATAAAGATGTCTTCTTTAATGGCTTGCTGAAGCAAACTTATCATCATCTTTTCAGCTCGGTACATTTCCCGTTCTTGGTCATTAAATTCTGAGATTTGTTTTTCAGTTTGCAATTCAGTACGAGGTAGCACATATCTCTTCAGAATACACTCCCATGATCTAAGATGATTGGCTTGAACCCAGTTTTCGAAGCGATCTTTCCATCCGTAATATTCTTCAATGCTCATTAGCTTCGGGGGTTTTTGAGTAGTTCCGGTTTCATTTTCCAGATTCATGTTTTGAGCAATTGAAGCTGGAGCAGTTGGAGATGTCGCAAACGCGTTGTAAAATTCTTCACTCATGATTCGGAAACTTTTTCACAAAACAGCACTTTCAAGCGAGATACCACTTTCAAGCGAATATAACCTGTTCAAGCAAAAACAACCGGCAAACAACTTCAAGCGAGATAAGTCTTTCAAGCGAAATCACCTGATTTCGCTTGAATTTCAAGCGAACTATGATTTTTCAAGCGATACCTTCTATTTCAAGCGAAATGACTTAGTTCGCTTGAAATGAACACAATTTTTCAAGCGAAATCTGATGGTATGTTCAACCGGAACCACTTCGAAGGTCAATTTTACCCATTTTTAGTCCGAATTTTAATTTGAAACTCTCAAGGGTTTGTTAAAATGCACTTTTACACATTCTGAGAAAAATTTGTCTGATTTTAACCGTTAATTCTTGAAATTTTGAAAGAAAGTGTAGAAAAACAGAAATTTTCAAGCTGAATTGTACAGAACTCCTCCTCCTGAGCTCTGATACCAATTGTAGGATCGTGTGTTGACCCGAACAAGTCGTTCAGAGAAGTTCTAATCTGTTTCAGATGCGGAAACTAAGAAACAGACTTCGACACAGCTTGCAAATCACTTTAAACACCTTGTAGATTGATATAACACTGAATACAATCAGAATCCAAACCGGCAGCACTTCGGTATGAATTTCAGGAACTGTTTCAAATGAATTCGCTTGAAGCCTATTTATAGACTAGAGATTTCGCTTGAAAGTGTCCAGAATCAGTTCAAGCGAAATACTATACGTTGATTTCGCTTGAAACTGACAAATGTCATTTCAAGCGAAATGGCTTCCTTCAAGCGAAATGCTTATAAACACATCCTATTTTCATCTATTTTCTCGAACAACATGCCCTGATCTAACATATCTAGTACAAGACTCGATACAAGACGAAGTCGACAGATGTATGCACTATCAATACACATGAACTCGCTCAACTTTTGTTGATTTTTCAAACTACATGTATTTCAGGGAATTGATCGGATCTGGTGGGTGATGCACGTTAAGCTGCGTATTAAATAAAAGATGTCATCCAGGGGTGTAGGGTTTGGGAGGTGTAACCCTTGCCTGGACGGGTCACATGTCTCCAAACCTCGTTTTATTTAAGTTCTTTTGTTGAGTCCATTGTGAACTCATTTTTAAGCAAGTCATGGTTGTAACTTAATTTGGGTAGTTGTTTCAAGACAATTATGTTATGGCATTTTCTAAATTATATTAATGGATGAACATCTTGTGTTTTTGTCATATAGCATTGTTATGATTGTTGCTATGGTATTAAGAAGTCACACCAAATAAACCCACGCTTCCGCAAAAGCCAGGGTGTGACAGATTTTAAGGGCTGTTTTGACCAGCCATTTCTAGATCCTTCTTGGCTGCATTGTTTTCCTTATAGTGCCCTCATGTTGCTGGAACAATACGGGATGTTCTGGATCCTTCCGGGTAGCTCTAGACGCGACTAGATGGCCCTGGAAAGTTCTAGAAAGCTGAAATTTTGTGCTAAATTTTGGCGGGGCGTGATATTCTTCCCCACCTAAATTCGCAACGCCCTCGTTGCGATTCCGGGTTATGACTTGTTATGATGAATGTGTGGTTGATCTTGTCTTTAAACCAACCTCCATTTGTATTGATGTTATTGACATACCTTTATGGCGAGTGTCGTCTCTGTCTTCATTGTGTGAACTTGGTTTCCATCTATGATGTAAAATTTGTTTGCAAACGGAATGAGAAAGGCCTATTCCTTCTCGAAGAAATTCTGGCCAAGCACAAAGTTATGGTCTTTCATTGGCACCACGGAAGGTCGATCTTGCCTTTCCATTTGCCGATTGTGGTTTTGACGCCGTAGGCCATCCCTAGTGGTGGCCGGGTGGGTCCATTCGTGGTCTTCATCATTGCATCTTGTTTTGTTGCTTGAACGCTGAGTCTTATTGCTTCATCTATTGAGACGAAGTTATGGCTTGCTACTGTGTCAACTAGTGCCTTAACGGGTCTCCCGTTTACCATCATGTTGACAAGTTGAAGTCCTTCTTCTGACTTCTTTTCTGGTTTTGCGGTTGTGGATCTTTTCTTTCCCTTGTTCGGCAGCTTTTTGATGCTATGTTTTTCCCGTGTTTTAGGAGTTTCTTGCGTGTTTAAAGTATTGAGATGCCTTACTTGCATGGACCCCGAACATGCTTCTGGTTGTGCCTTGTTGGTGTCGTTCATTTTTGCTTCTAACTCAGCAAAGTTTTTGTCAAGGTTTTGGATCTTGTCGTCTACCTTACTCCGCAGCCTTGCGATTTCCTCCTGGATCATGTCTTGCATCTCGACGCGTATGACATCGATAGCAGTTTTGAAGTCTTCCTTGAGTCCTCTTAACTCACCTAGCAATGTTCCCAAAGCATCTAGCTTTTCCAAGGAACGATTGACGAGAATTCAAAGTTGTGTGGCTGAAGCTTCGACATTAGTCTTCATTTTATCTAAGGATCCAGACAAATCCATAGACATGCCTTCAAGTTCTTGCTGATTCTGGTTATGATTGTGTGTCTCTTCTTTTCTAGAGACGACTTTCTTGCCCGTAGCTCCTTTCTTGCTTTTCTTGTTTGCCATCCCAGTGAACCGACGCGGTTCTGATACCACTTGTCATGGAGTAACTTTCCTACTCTTGTGCAGCACTTAGAATGATTCTAAGTTAACCCTTTCAATTGGGTTTGGTTATGTATGGCAGCGGAAGTCTTTGTGTGTGTGAACACAAGAACGGTTTTGTAGTGCATACTACAACAAAGATGGGTTTTGTATTACTTAAACAAAGTTAACAAGTAAAGAGTTCACAAGAAGTTGGGTTATGAATGAGTTATGAGGGGTGAGTGCAAATGATGCCGAGCCCTCCTATTTATACTACTTATGAGCTGATCTAGATGGTTCCATCTCTAGATCATTCCTTTACAAAAATCTACATAACAATATCTAGATAATTCTACATAAATATCAAGATATTTTGCTGAAATTCTAGAGAGTTCTATGGCAGATTTTAAGGGTTGTTTTGACCAGCCATTTCTATATCCTTCTTGGATGCATTGTTGTCCTTATAGTGCCGTCATGTTGCTGGAACAATACGGGCTGTTTCGGATATTTCTGGGCAGCTCTAGACGCAACTAGATGCCCCCGGAAAGTTCTAGAAAGCTGAAATTTTGTACTGAATTTTGGTGGGTCGTGACAGGTTGCTATGGTTAGGGTGGGGAATAGAGGGTTGACGAGTTTGATGCCCACTATAGTCGGGGAACTACTTAGCTTGAAATATATGAGCATAGTTTTACCACTCGTAGAGCTTGCTACTGGGGGAGGCACTCTTCTGTGTACCCATGCAATGTTGGATTGGTTTCAACTGCCTTGGAGGTACGCATTCATAGTCTACACAGGCCTTACCTTTGTGGGGTTTTGTCGCTTCTTAGTTCTATGTTGTATCATCCAAACTATCGTCTACACTCCAATGCGAGAGGTCCCACAGCAAGAGTCGCAACCGCCACAGCAAGAGCCGCAGGCGCAACCCTAACCAAATTAGGACCATGATGGAGTGGTGATAAGGTCTTCTAGATGTGATTGTTGTGTTATTTGTAAGATCTTTTAGATGTTAGGTTTCTGTCGTCTCTATGAGTTTTTTCAGATAGTGTTAACTAGATGGTTGTGGTATTGCCGTGTGTCTCGACGTATCTTGTAATGTTGTTTGGGTTTATATCTAGATGGTAGTGGTATTGCATTCACTACTAGAAAACTGGGTACTTGTTTTAGCTATTTTCTTTTTTTTTTGAACCTGCCATAATGTAAACTAAATTTTACATATCCACAGATACATCCAAATCATATAAAACATCCCAAATTTACTAAACCCAAAATTTTCGACAATATAAATTCCCATAATTGTACAATCTTCCAAGATAAAAAATATCTAACTAATTAGCCAAAACCATTAACGATGATGACAAACTAGGGTTCCTGCGGTTTCAACCTAGGTTGCCTCGCTCGGCTCAGGCTGCTTCAAGGTCATAGGTTTAAGAGGCTTTGTAGGTTATAGCGGTCACAACATCACCTATTAGAGGCTGTGTGACTGCTTGTTCTTGTAAACACGTTGCTGCTATTGCTGTAAGAGTTTGGTAATGCCCTTTTATTGACAGTGAGCACAACGACGAATGTTATATGGACGCGTGAGGACAAGAACTAACCGCTCGGTTTCATTAAGGGTTGACCGAGTCACCCCTATTTACTCATATTGTAGGGTGGTATGCCATATGTGTCGCAGCCCCCGGCCCCACCCTGGGAGCGGGAGTCGCGAGCCTGTCAGATGATATCGGTGTTTATTAAATATGCAGTGGAAAACTTTCATGAGGACCGCAATTAAAAAATATTTATCAGAGTTTAAAACACCATATTTTATAATAAACAAGTGGGATAAAACCCGAGTTTCATTTGCAATATATTTATAGAGATAAACCCTATTTATTGAAAACAAGTCTCCTTTTTTATTTAGGTAACTTTTATAGCCACTTTTCTAAGCCTTCAGTGTTCTCCAGCTGGCTTCTATTGGCATCACACTAAGTTACCTGAAACGTGTTTTAAAAACATTTTATCAGCAAGAAATACTGGTGAGTGCATCCCAGTTTAATCAAAACAGTTTAAATAACTTCACAGTATTGGGGGTGATTACAATGTTTATATCTACACAATTCCTCATTCAGTACTATTCACACAAGACTTGTGGATCATATTCCTCATTGGCTAACTCTTTGTCCAATGGTAACGTCTTTCACATTTTGTATACAAAACCCCAACATACTGGCAGTAATTGTAGAATACATAGACTCAATCACTGTTTAGTATAATTAAAAATATTTGAGGTTTTGGTAAAAATGGTAACAAAAAGTAAGATGTACTCACATTTATAGACTTAGGTATTTCTACAGGCTTCCTGATAATTTTATAGCTTCCTGTTGCTTTTCCTGGTTATTATTTATTAAATTTAAACAATGCACACGTGTTAGTAAGATAACCCAAATCACATTAGTCGTACAACTTGAGACAGAACTCCAATGACTAAGGCAGGCAGAGCCCTTGACATACATTACGGAGTCCTAGATTAATCGGGTGTAACACGAGACAGAACTCCAACGACTGGGTTAGGCAGAGCCTTGACATGCGTTACGGAGGCAGAACTCAATCGTGTAGGGTAACAAATAGGGGTATAATACTTACAACGAGGCAGAGCTTTGCTTTATTAGGGGGGGTATTTGACTATAATATTTGCCCACAGAAGTTTGAGAGAGAGAATTTAGAAATTTGAACGGGAAATGCAGATCTCGGCCCCTTTTATAGCTGAGACAGAGGTCTCTCGCGCCCCGCGAGAGCCTCCTCTTCTTCTTTCGCGGCCTGCGAGAGCTCTAAGGTCGGCCATAGGGTTGCTGAGTTAGCACTCTAGTCTCGACGCATGTCCGACACGTGGCAGCACAGGTGATCCGCAAGTAATGGGGCCTTGGGCCCCGCGAAGGAGTTATCTTCGTCTGTCGCGGCCCGCGGGCGAAGGGTTTTTCTTGTTTTCTTTGTTATTTATTAAAATAAATGTTATTTGGGTCCTCTTCTCACATCCGAGGTGTATTTAGGAGTGTTTAGGGGTGTTTCTGGAGGGTTGTTACATCCTCCCCACCTTGTTTTAAATCTCGTCCTCGAGATTTGGGCTATAATATCTCCTTGGGGTTATGTCACGTCCTTTAGTCAGTAAAAACAGTATCAAGGTGTCTGGGGTAGAATCAAAAGATGATATAAAGATATCATATGATAATTGAAATTTAATGGTTTCAATTAGTTTCAGGAATCGATGTTAACTGAATGAGATGAAATGATACAATCATCAAGGTGACTGAGTTTCACAAATCAAAAGAGAGATTTGATAGGCATAAAATCCGAAATGCAACCAATAGGATTTGATGTCAGAAGAGAACTTACTTTGTTTGTCAATTGAGGAAGACTCTGAATCAATAATCTCAAATGAGAATAGAAGTATGAAAAATGATTTGTCAACTACCAAACTAGAAATTTGTGACATTTATTTGAATGGTAGGGATACACCGAAAATACAATAGAATTTAGTGTATCATTGTCTTGATACATAATTGTATCAAGACTACTTGAATGAGAGTCGAACTTAAGACGTATGAATTGATATGATTAGGGTTTACGATTAGCTCAGGCTACAAATGTATACAGACACCGCAAGGTGTTGTAATGATTGAAAGAATTCAATGATTACGGTTGAGCGAACGATTTTACCGTTTTCGAAATTTAACTAAGTGTTTCAATGAAGTGAATTTGGACATTCAAAATAGAGGATTTTCAAGTGAAGGAATGAATGTCATAGAATTGATCAAGGATGAAGGGAATGTGGGAGGTACATTGGAATAAAATATGAATTTATGTACCTTTATCTTAGCACAAAATTGTATTAAGATTGGTTTAGGATAATGAACCAACAGAAGATAGATAAATCCGTACCTTAGGTGTGGAAATGAAATGAGTTCAAATTTCAAAGAAAATGCCACCACAAGGTGTCATGATTTAACAAATGATTTATTGGAGATGTAGACTTTGAACAGGTCTACTATGATTCAAACAAATGAAGTGTTAATTGAGATTACCTTGAATATGATGATCTTAATTTATCCTATGGGACCTTGAATTGAATATATTGTGAACAAGTTCAAACAATTGAGCTTGGTTTGGACATATTCCATCAATGGATATATGTATTGACAAGAAATGATTTACACTGAAAAATCTGGTGAATAACTTTGAAAAGAAATGAAGTTTTCCAAGAAATCTGTTGACTTGATATCAAAAAGTCAATGTGATTGCAATAATGTAAGTTATCAAGATTTGAAATGAGTACAATGAAATAATATTCGAACTCGTGAATAAATGTTCTTTTGAAGTGAAATCACATACATAACGATCAATGCATGTGTAGAAAAAGATGACACAAATAAGTATTTGTTTCATGAAAGAAAAATAAGGACCTGTTATTTATAAAACTTTGATTGGAACCAAAAGCCAACAAAACGTACGGGTGCTTATGTTAGAATTTGCTATTGATTCATGTGTCGTAGATATTTATGCGTCCTTCTTAGCTTCATCGAGGGTTTTAGCCTTGTTATCGGGTGCCTTAGATAGTTTCCGGCAGTAGGGATGGATGTGACCTGGTTCTCCACATTTGAAACAATTGTTAGTTTTCCTTCTACATTCTTCATTGGTATGTCCAGTCTTCTTGCAGAAGTTACAGTGGTGTGTCTTCCTAAAATGGTGTTTTCCTGAATGCTTTTTGTCATAGTTGCTGCAGGTAGGTTGCGCGATCGTTGATTCCATTCTTTTGTTCTTATAGGATTTGTCAGAGCGGAATTCCTTATAAGAATAACTATAGGTTGTGGTTTTCTTTCGTTTGGAAGATGGAGTTTTGGTATGAATTTCATGGCTTCCATTGGAACTAGGCTAGGTTTGAAGTGACGAGTATGCTTACAGTGTATAGTAGGACTTTCGTTTATAGGCACAGAAATTTTAATAGCTTCAATGATTGAAGGTATGGCATTTGATATTCCTTGAGCTATTATATTTTCTATAGTACTTTTATCCAAATAATTTCCATTACTAGCTTAAATTCCTTGATTACATGCTATTTCCTTTGACATCTGAATTGCAAACATGTTCAGATATAATTATCACAGAACTAAACAATCAATTAGACATGTTTTGTTGCTCATACTTTATTAGCATAACTATAATCATACCTATCAGTATTATGTGTTGATATATATATATGTTATATATTATCATTTACTTTCATTATATATGTTTTTATCAAAATATAAGGAAAGTATATATGTATTATATTATGTGTTGTTTCTTTCTTGTTGTAATAGCTTTTCTCCACCACGCCTTAGCTTAGCTATATTTTCAGAGCGCATGGCTGGATAGGTATTCAGAATGTATGATGGAAGTTGTGGCTGTGGCTAGAAGTAAGGGTTTTATATGAGATTCTGATAATCTCCGTCATTGGCCCACCATTGTTTCCTTAGATTTGGTGCTAGTACGGGTATCTTTAAGGTTTCCTTTAGGTTAAATGCAGTTATTTAAGAAAACATTTGAATAGGTTCTGAGTAAAAATGTAGGTTTGTTTCTTCGGCTATATAAAAGCTTATTTTTCTACAGAAGATATTTGATTATTATATTGTATATACTATCAAGAAATTTTGTCTTGTATATGCATACGTATAAAATTTCAAATTTCCTGTAATATATTACTAAATTATGTATAAAAATCCAATTATATAACTGATGGTATTAATTATCCTGTTTATTCCCATGACCTTATTCATTCTTTTATAATAACGATGGAAATAGTATAAATTTTTGTTAAATTTATTGAACAAAATATTTTGGAATAAAAAGGGTAAATTACCAAAAGAAATAAATTTAATCAAAATATAATTTTCTAGATTCTTTTAGAACAATTTTATTTTTAACTGAAAGGTTAAATCATTTGTAACATATTAGGACTTGATTCTTAATTTATCATATTTATTTATTAAAGAATCATAATAGATAATACAAAGTTTGGTGTTTCTGAATTTGATCATGAATGTATTAAGTAATGAAGTATTACTCCTATATCAGAATATATATACATATGACTCAAATATAGTTTAAGAAATGAGTTAAACTATTAGATGATAAAAAAAATTTCCTATTGATAAATATATATATGTTACATACATATATTTTAAACCATATAGTTATACCGTACGAAACATTCTTGTACATATTTTAATGTAACACCCCGTGTTTCGAAAGTCAAAGTCAAAGTCAAGATTGAAGTCAAAGGGAGACAAGATTGCTAATTATGACCTGTCACTCCTTGCTCAATCCATGTTTTGACTTCTTTGACTTGTAGATAGTCTTTTATGCTTTTACGTTAGTTGTATTATGTGGAGTATTTATTACTAATCGAGGATTAATCGATATTTATCGCATGTTTTTTCACTTTATCGCTTATCGCAATCGCAATCGCAATCGCAACTCGATTTACGCGTTCTGGTTATTGTTTTTATGTGTGTGTGCCTTTTATGTGTTACTTGTGCATGTTTATTTATGTTTATGTTGTGGTAATTAATCGAATCGCAACTCAATCGCAATCGAATCACAAACGCTAAATGCAAGTTAATTATGATGATTGTATGTTAGATATAGTAGTTGGGATTAAAAGTAATTTGAATGGGAAACTCTATCGCATCGCAACGCTCTACACGCGAATCAAAACTGCAAAACTCATCGCGCCAAACTCTCCAATCGAGTGGCCAACCGATCGATTTGCCACCCGATCGACCAGCCACTTTCCCCCACTTTCCTTTTATGGAAACCCTATAAATACCCCTCATATGTCAACATCACTTGATGTTGACAGCTCTCACTTGACCAGCTCGCTCCAGCCTACTTTTCTTCCGATTTCTCGCGAATGTTGTAAGTTTTCAACCTAAATCTTGTACTTTCTTCATCTACACGCACTCCTACACCTTTCTATCTTTTGAATCTCAACTTTTAACCGTGATATCACTAGATTTAAGGTGTTCTAAGATGATGTCATCATGGTGTTCATAAGAACTTCATGTTTTGGCTTCAATCCACCAAGAACAACTTAGATCTGGACGATTTCCACATAAATAAACAAAGATCTTTCATAGATCTGAACATATTCATGGTGAAAAGGATTGAAAGATGGTTTTCTAACTTTCTTTCAACTCTTTTACACTCAATGCACTCAAAACCCATAGAATCGGAGCTTGTTCTAATCTTCTACTCCTTCTTGTTGATGTGTTGGTTCAAGAACTGGATTCTATCCACGAGATTACTGATTTCGGGTTAAACATGAAACACCGTATCTAACAGTTAACTGGTCGGACTAGGGTGGTTCCTATCTGACCGGGTCACAAAGTCTTGACGAGGGTTTTATTGTTTGACGCGTTATTGAACAGTCTCGAGAAAACTACAAACTATCAAAACAACAAAGTATGAAGACGATCAGGTCATCTGGGACGGATTATCGTCCGATCGGATTGTCGTCAGATCGGATTGCCACCCGACCGGAGAGCCACCCGATCGGCTTGCACCTTGGGTCCCACACTTAATTTTTATTCCAACATTGAGGTTTGAACATCGAACGGATTACCGTCCGATCGGATTGCCGTCCGATCGGATTACCACCCGACCATGTGATGTTTAGAATTCAACACTTAAACAATTTTCATCATGTTCAATGCATACGGATTGCCACCCGATCGGATAACCATCCGATCGAGTGACCGTCCTGCGGTGAACTTGTTCTCAACCTGAGAAGCCTCGCCAATCGGATCACTGTCCGATCGAACGACCGTTCGATCGACCGACCTGGAGGGTAGAGATACTTCTCTGTTTTCAAAATGCTACAAACACATCCAACCCAAACGAGGTAACAATCCAATCGCATGGTCACCCGATCGGATGGCCATCCGAACGGATTGTCACCCGATCAACCGGCCACCCGATTGGATTGCCATCCGATCGGATTACCGTCTGATCCTTCACATGTATCATTTTACGCGCCGCTTATCGTTTATGCTATCGTTCTGATCAGGCTAATCTTACTCTAGCGCTCCCTTCAATCCATCATCGTTGTGAGTATACTCAAACCCTTTTTGCTTTAACGCACTTTTGGGTGTTACATACGTTACTTATTCTAAATCACATCGATCACACTACGCAATACTTTAACGCTAACTGTTACCGCATGTTATACGTGACTTAATGAATGCTTGTTTGTTATGTTTACACATGGAATGCTGTCTACCTGCCTTAGCAACGATAGTACTATAGTATGGACTCAGCACCTGTTCACTCAGGGGTTGTTAAGGACAATTAATTACATGGCTCATAGTGGTGAGTGTGTATTACGAACTGCCTCGGCCAGTCAACCCGCAGTCATTGGTATCGATAGGTTCATGTCGACAACTAACGTGCTTCATTTCACACTGTGTACGTGCTGGTTATGTGTAAACGATTTCAAACTCTATTATATCTATTAAACTTGTATACTCACCTTTACACTATGTGTATTGACTTTTATTTAACGTATGTGGCAGGTGCTTAAGATGTTTAGATGCTTGGCTTGCTGTGAAATCGAGGCTATGAAAGGTCTTGAAACAAATAAACGAATTGTCTGTACTTGAAATTTGAGTTGTCGGAACAGAACAATTTGACTAGATTTTGTCTGTAATAATTATATTACTTTTTATGTCATGGTATGGGACGTGATGCTTTAAATAATTGGTAATTATAGTTGTTATGGAAACTTCTGGACAATCTGTTTCGCTCAGTGCCACGCCCCGATGTTTCCGCCATCGGTTGGGGTGTGACAGATTGGTATCAGAGCCATAACTATAGGGAATTAGGCAAGACTCGACCTAGTCCGGGTCGATGTCTTAGAAACGACCTAGTCTATAGTTAGGTACCAACATACCGACTTGTGCACCCCTACAGGTTATGTACGAGCTTGCTTGCTATTTCTCGCTATTCTCGCATACGCTACACTATCACCGCACTCTAATTTTCAAAAAAGAATGAGGGATTAGGTCGAGATTAGGTGTGAAAACCGCAAACTCTCAACTAAATTGCTTGTTCAACCCGCATTTTTATCTATAAACAGGAGAATTTGCGTTGAATCAGGAGTGAAATCCATACTTTGACGCATAATTCTTCCTTATTTTATCAAAATAGGAACGAAGTAGTTAAGTCAGGGGTGAAACCCGAACCTTGACGACTCGTTCTGACTTCTATTTTGGTTTTTACAAAACTCTCACCAAAGTCTCGATGGATTCCAAGGACTCGAGTGCTTGAATAGCCGAAAGGATGGGTGCCATTCACCACATGTCGGTGATAGAGCATAGTCTATTAGGTCAACAAGGACTTTTGGTACATCCTTGTGAATGGTCGAACCACTTTGGATAGTCGACGTCTAATAGCCGCAGACAATCCATTCTCGATTTTTATGTGTTTTCGATTCTGAGCGACGAATATCAGGATCGTTTTTATGTAGCTTTTATATGGGTTTTATGTGTTTTATGTGGTCTTGTTTATTTGTTAGCGTATTGAGATACTGATGGTTTCGATTTAACGCTTCTTGCTCTGCTATCGCACACAACACGCTACACAATGCTAACAAATCGCTGATATTTGTGGGTAATCTCGTGTTTTGATATTTCGCTATGCTATAATAATCGTTGTGTATTCGCTAATCGCAATCGCTATTTTTGAACACTCGCGGACTTTGAATGATAGGTTTCTGTATTCTGACTGCCTCTTGTGCTTATGTGCTTCTGTGTTTCTGTGCCTTACGTGCTTATGTGCTTATGTGAATCTGTGATTATGTGCCTATGTGTTTACGTGATCGTGTTCCTGAGTTTAGTAGGATTAGGCGTGTGAGGAGAGATTCGATTATATTGAGTTTGAGTCCTATGGCGATGTCTGTTGCAGACAATGTCGTCATCTGGACCCCGTCACCCCCGAGTTACTCGTCAAGAACAGAGAGACAAATGCCTTGCTGCTCTCGTCGCTAAGCAAGTAGCGATGTTGTTCCTCAGATCGTGAGTGAACTATACGAGAATGTGAGCAAATCGTCAGAAGAGTCCAGGACAGAAACTCCAAAAGCTACTCCTAAAGCTGCTTTTAGCTTCAAACAGTTCAAGGCTTGCGGACCGAAAGAATTCACTGGCGAAGATGGCCCTACAGCTTTATTTCAATAGTTCGATTCTATCAAGGTCACCCTGCGTCAGAGTGGATGTCCTGACAATCTCCGCACTCTGAATGCTACCGACGTCTTCCAGTCCCGCGCTCTAGACTGGTGGACGGCTGAGAGAAACAAACGCGGAAACGACGCAGCTTATGGTCTGTCATGGGATGAGTTGAAGAACGTCATGTTGGAAGAGTTTTGCCCTCCCCATGAGCGCCAAAAGTTGGAGGACGAATTCTGGCATCTGAAGCAGAAGGATGGTGACAACGCTGCTTTAACTGCTCGCTTCAAGCAGCTCAGTATAATCTATCCTGATCAAGTCAAGACTGCTGATATGACGATCAAGAAGTATATCCGAGCTCTGCCGGATTGTGTTGCAGATTTTGTGCATGCTTCAAAGCCAGAAACAATCGAGGAAACTTACCTGCTTGCCGCTGAGATCAACGACAAGCGAGTCAAAGCTGGGTTTTGGCATAAAGCTACCAAGAACCTACACCAAGCTACCGCCGCACGAACCGCTGATACCGCCACCGCTTCTCAATCGTCAAAGTCCTCTCATCGCAAGAGGAAGAACAACAACAGCAACTCCAGCAACAAGAACTGTGCTGTCACTACTACTGCTGCCCCGCTTCAAGCCGTACCGGCTCAGCAGCAATCTCAACACCGATCAGCTGCAGCACCAGTTACCTATGCACCGCCTACAAAGCGTGCTTACACTGGTCCTCACCCTGCTTGCCCGACATGTACTTACCATTATCCAGTGGGTATCGTCTGCAGATTTTGCGTGCACTGCAACATGTACGGCCACTTCACTGCTAACTGCCGTACAGGTCCTCGACAAGCACCAGCTCAAGCCACTGCTCATCAAGCTCTACTTCCCGCCCCTCAAGGCCAACAAGCTGCTCCGGCACCCGCGGTCAACGCCAGAGTCTGCTTTGCGTGTGGTGATCCCAACCACTTCGCAAACATGTGCCCGAACAGGGTTGTGAAGCAAGAGCCCCAGCAGCAGCAGCAGCAATAGCCTCAGCAGCAACTGCAACAAGCCGCCCGCGCCTGGACCTTCAACATCAATGTGCGCCAAGCCCAGGCTGACAACAACGTGGTCAATGGTATGTTTCTCGTTAATGGTATTTATGCTTCGTGTTTGTTTGATACTGGAGCCGATAACTATTTTGTATCGTTTGAATTCGAGAAGCTCCTTAATCGTAAGCGCTCCCATCTCCCCTCGACGTTCGATGTCAAAGTTTGCACTGGAAGAACCGTCGCTGTCAATTATGTTCTTCGTGAATGTACTCTCGAGCTCAACAATCACATCTTTCCGATCGATCTTATTTCGATGCAGCTCGGAATTTTTGACATCAAAGTAGGCATGGACTTTCTTCGTGAAAATCATGCTAAAGTTGTGTGCTTTGATAAGATGATTCGATTCTCGCTCGCTAATGGTGACCAACTGTGTGTTTATGGTGAAACTGCTTCGAAGGGTCTCAAGCTCATGTCATGTGTCCAAGCTAGCAAGTATCTCCGCAAGGAATACAGAGCTTTCCTGGCTAATATTGTAGTAGCGGAGAAGGAAAAGAAAAGTGTAAACGATGTTCCAGTGGTTCGAGAATTTCCTAACGTTTTCCCTGAGGATCTTCCTGGACTTCCGCCAAGTCGTGCTATCGTTTTTCTTATCGACCTCATTCCTGGAGCCAATCCTATTGCTAGAGCTCCTTATCGACTCGCTCCGTCTGAAATGCGTGAACTCTAGAGTCAGCTCCAGGAATTGCTTGATAAAGGCTTCATTCGCCCGAGCACCTCTCCATGGGGCGCACCAGTCCTTTTCGTCAAAAAGAAGGACGGGCCGTTCAAGATGTGCATCGACTATCGGGAATTGAATAAGCTGACAATCAAGAATCGCTATCCCCTGCCTCGAATTGATGATTTGTTTGACCAGCTACAAGGTGATACGTGTTTCTCGAAGATCGATCTACACTCAGGCTATCACCAGTTACGCATCCAAGAGGAGGATATACCCAAAACCGCTTTTCACACTAGATCCGGCCATTATAAGTTCGTTGTTATGCCTTTTGGTTTAACCAACGCACCCGTGGTTTTCATGGATCTGATGAATCGCGTGTGTAAACCATTTCTTGACCGCTTTGTCATCGTGTTCATCGATGATATCCTGATCTATTCCAAGTCGAAAACCGAACATGCGCAGCATCTACGTTTGGTTCTCGAATTGCTCCAAGGGAATCGACTCTATGCCAAGTTCTCCAAGTGCGAATTTTGGCTGAAGGAGGTTCAATTCCTCAGTCACATTGTTAATAGTCAAGGTATTCATGTCGACCCCGCGAAGATCGAAGCTGTTAAGAGTTGGGTTACACCGAAGAACCCGTCTGAAGTCCGTTCTTTTCTCGGACTAGCGGGCTATTATCGCCGATTTATCGAAGGATTCTCAAAGATTGCTGTGCCGCTTACTTCCCTCACGCATAAAGACAAGCCTTTTGTTTGGGGAACCGAACACGAGACTGCTTTCTAAACCCTCAAGCATATGCTTTGTAATGCTCCCGTCCTCACTTTACCCGACAGAAACGATGACTTTATTGTCTATTGTGATGCCTCGAACCTTGGTCTTGGTTGTGTTCTCATGCAACGAGACAAGGTTATTGCCTACGCATCTCGTCAGCTCAAGATCCACGAGAAGAACTATATAACCCACGACCTCGAGCTAGGCGTAGTTGTTTTTGCGTTAAAGATTTGGCGACACTACCTGTATGGTACCAAGTGTACGATCTTCACCGATCATAGGAGCCTACAACACATCTTTGATCAGAAAAGAGCTAAATATGCGTCAACGCCGGTGGGTAGAACTTCTCAACGATTACGACTGTGAGATTAGTTATCATCCAGGCAAAGCAAATGTCGTAGCCGACGCTTTAAGCCGGCGAAGCTATTTGCATGGCGCTCGTAATGTTCCCGCCCAGCATCATCTCGAAACCCTTATCTGCGAAGCCCAACATGCTTGTTTTACCGAACGCACTTTGAAGAAGGAAAGAATCTATCATGATGGAGCCCATCTTGTGAATAAGTCGAATGGGATATTCCATTATCTGGACCGAATTTGGATCCCTAAACCAACCGATTTACGACAGATTTTGATGTACAAAGCCCACAAATCCCGATATTCTATTCATCCCGGTGCCGACAAGATGTACCAGGACCTTCGCTACAAGTACTGGTGGCCGGGCATGAAGAGGGATATCGCTCTCTATGTTTCAAAGTGCCTGACTTGCTCGAAAGTCAAGGCTGAGCACCAAAGACCCTCTGGGTTACTTGAACAACCCCCGATCCCTATGTGGAAGTGGGAAAGTATAGCTATGGACTTCATAACGAAACTTCCGCGTACGCCATCAAGTCAAGACAGCATCTGGGTTGTCGTTGACCGTCTGACCAAATCTGCTCATTTTCTACCAATACGAGAAGACTACAAGGTAGAAAGATTAGTCCGGATCTACATCGATAAGATCATTTGTCGACATGGGACGCCTCGTGACATCATCTCTGACCATGATGCTCGGTTTACCTCGCGTCTCTGGGAAACGTTTCAAACGGCTCTTGGTACTACGCTTAATCTAAGTACCGTTTTTCATCCTCAAACCGACGGTCAGACAGAGAGAACGATTCGTACCCTTGAAGACATGCTTCGTTCGTGTGTCATAGATTTCGATGGTGATTGGGACGCATACTTGCCTTTAGTCGAATTCTCATACAATAACAGTTATCATTCCAGCATTCAAATGGCACCGTTTGAGGCATTATACGGAAGAAAATAGCGATCGCCTATAGTATGGCACGAGATCGGGCACTCGCAATTAACCGGTCCTGAGCTATTACAAGAAACGACTGACAAAATCCTCCAAATTCGAGACAACCTGCTGAAAGTTCGAAGTCGACAGAAAAGTTACACCGATAGATGACACAAGCCCCTTGAATTTGACGTTGGCGACCATGTACTCCTAAAGGTATCAACTTGGAAGGGTGTGGTCAGATTCGGCAAGAAAGGAAAGCTCGCACCTCGATATGTTGGACCTTTTAAGATTCTGGAAAGGATCGGAAAAGTGGCCTACAGACTCGAACTACCGGAGGAACTTAGCAACGTCCACCCGAATTTCCACGTGTCTAACCTCAGAAAGTGCCTGGCTGAGCATGATTTGTTTGTACCTCTAGAAGATCTTCAAGTAAATGAAACACTACACTTCGTGGAGAAGCCTGTCGAGATCATGGATCGCCAAACCAAGCAGCTCAGACGCTCGCGCATTCCCATTGTAAAGGTTCGCTGGGAAGGCAAACGAGGCGCAGAGTTCACTTGGGAACTCGAAAGCGACATGAAGGAGAAATACCCGCAGTTGTTTGTTACGGCTTCGACCTAATTTCGGGATGAAATTGCATTAAGTAGGGGAGGCTGTAACACCCCGTGTTTCGAAAGTCAAAGTTAAAGTCAAGATAGAAGTCAAAGGGAGACAAGATTGCTAATTGCGACCTGTCACTCCTTACTCAATCCCTGTTTTGACTTCTTTGACTTGTAGATAGTCTTTTATGCTTTTATGTTAGGTGTATTATGTGGAGTATTTATTACTAATCGAGGATTAATCGATATTTGTCGAATGTTTTGTCACTTTATCGCTTATCGCAGTCGCACTCGCAACTCGATTTACGCGTTCTGGTTATTGTTTTTATGTGTGTGTGCCTTTTATATGTTACTTGTTCATGTTTATTTATGTTTATGTTGTGGTGATTAATCGAAATGCAATCGCAACTCAATCGCAATTGAATCACAAACGCTAAACGTAAGTTAATTATAATGATTGTACGTTAGATATAGTAGTTGGGATTAAAAGTAATTTGAATGGGAAACTCTATCGCATCACAACGCTCTACACACGAATCAAAACTACAAAACTCGTTACGCCAAACTCTCTAATCGAGTGGCCAACCGATCGAGTTGCCACCCGATCGAGCTGCCACTCGATCGAGCTGCCACCCGATCGAGCTGCCACCCGATCGACCAGCCATTTTCCCCCACTTTCCTTTAATGGAAACCCTATAAATACCCCTCATATGTTAACATCACTTGATGTTGACAGCTCTCACTCGACCAGCTCGCTCCAGCCTACTTTTCTTCTGATTTCTCGCGAATCTTGTAAGCTTTCAACCTAAATCTTTTACTTTCTTGATCTACACGCACTCCTACACCTTTCTATCTTTTGAATCTCAACTTTTAACCGTGAAATCACTAGATTTGAGGTGTTCTAGGATGATGTCTTCATGGTGTTCATAAGAACTTCATGTTTTGGCTTCAATCCACCAAGAACAACTTAGATCTGGATGATTTCCACATAAATAAACAAAGATCTTTCATAGATCTGAACATATTCATGGTGAAAAGGATTGAAAGATGGTTTTCTAACTTTCTTTCAACTCTTTTACACTCAATGCACTCAAAACCGATAGAATCGGAGCTTGTTCTAATCTTCTACTCCTTCTTGTTGATGTGTTGGTTCAAGATCTGGATTCTATCCACAAGATTACTGATTTCGGGTTAAACATGAAACACCGTCTCGAACAGTTAACTGGTCGGATTAGGGTGGTTCCTATCTGATCGGATCACTAAGTCTTGACGAGGGTTCTGTTGTTTAACGCGTTATTGAACAGTCTTCAGAAAACTACAAACTATCAAACAACCATGTATGAAGACGATCAGGTCATCTGGGATGGATTGCCGTCTGATCGGATTGTCGTCCGATCGGATTGCCACCCGACCGGACAGCCACCCGATCGGCTTGCACCTTGGGTCCCACACTTAATTTTTATTCCAACATTGAGGTTTGAACATCGAACGGATTACCGTCTGATCGGATTGCCGTCCGATCGGATTACCACCCGACCATGTGATGTTTAGACTTCAACACTTAAAGAATTTTCAACATGTTCAATGCATACGGATTGCCACCCGACCGGATAACCATCTGATCGAGTGACCGTCCTGCGGTGAACTTGTTCTCAACCTGAGAAGCCTCGCTAATCGGATCGCTGTCCGATCGAACGACCGTTCGATCGACCGACCTGAAGGGTAGAGATACTTCTTTGTTTTCAAAATGCTGCAACGAAAACTTCAAAAGATAAGCCATTGATGTGTGCAAAATGCAACATATAAATTACATCAATTGTGGCATAAAACTAACCCTTTTTTAGTACTAATGTTGGAAAAAGTGTGCTTTTGTCTTCCTTTTGTATTTTCAGGATTAAATGAGCTCAAATTAACAAAAGAAGCAAAAAGACATCAAAATCTGACATAAATACAAGAAAAGGAACAAGACGTGACATGCCCGACCCCACGACAGCATCTTCCCGAGCAAAACAAGAAGACAGAAGACTGAACACGCCCCGTGCTCAGCCAGCACGGGGGCGTGCCCAAGTGTCAGCAGAAAAGACAAAGTGGTAGAAGCTTCTATTGCCCACCACGGGGCCGTGCTCAGCGGACACGGGGCCGTGGTCAACTATAAGATTCGCACAATCCAGGAAAATCTTCATAATACAAAGATTCTTCTGCACACGGGGTCGTGGTCAGTGGACACGGGGGCGTGGTCAACTAATAAGACAAGCTGCATTAAATGAAGAAAGAGAAGGATATGGACACGGGGCCGTGCCCGAGCTTCTGTTCAGCCTATAAATAGGAGTGCTTGGCTCAAGCTCAAACCATCCCTTGGCACACCACCTCTCTCACACTTCACCCACCACCACCATAACACCATCATCCACCACCATCATCCATTGTCCATCATAGAGTGCGTGAGTCGTCTCGGGATCCAAGATTGATCGTAAAAGTTCTTGACAATCAAGGCCATGTTTGCCTAAGTCTCTTACATCACTTGGTGAAGACAAGTGTCTAGTGTAATACTTTTTATTTCTAATCTTTTCACACTTTTTATTTGGTTTTGTATTAATGACTTTAATAACTAGTTTCTTATGTTGAAGGTGATTCTTCCTTATCGTTTGTCCGTGGTGTCTTGACATTATTTTACTGTCTATATAAAATAAAAGATTTTCACCATTCATATCTCCACGGTCTATATGGAGGTATGTTGGCTACCTGGTCGGGGGTTAAGGGAACGGTTTGGTAAGAGTCTTGCCATTGTTCAGCGTTTAGAGGTCCTGCAATGGACCTGGGTCAAATTTAGTAGGACCTCCTTCAATACTTAACGGTATTGGATGGCGGGGGTCCAAACTCTTTGATCCCCTCATAAGTTAACTACTATTAATACTATAACCCGGCTATTTAGGACTGTATCCCTGCTGACTCAGACTACTTAGTCGAGGGTAACGTCACCTCCAAAAGAGGGGCCTACCATAATTTGCATTAATAACTTAATTAATTATCTTTCAATAATCCGACCCTTTAGGATTGTATCCTTACTGACTCAAACTACTAGGTTGAGGGTAACGTCACCTTCAAAAGAGGGGCCTACTACAATAACTAAGATAATCTCTTAAATAAGTGCAAAAGTGCGGAAATAATCAAAGGTTACACTATACACGAGTCGGAACCAAGTGATTTATCTTGTCTATCTGTTTTTCTTTTATTTTTATTTTTCAGCATTTTAATTAGTTTTTATTTTTCTTAGATTAAAACCTTTTTTCTAAACTTTTTTATTTGATTAGACGTTGAGGATAAACCGGTACTAAAAGCTCTTGTGTCCTTGGACGACCTCGGTATCTTACCAACACTATACAACGCCCACGATGGGTGCACTTGCCCATATGTGTGTTTAGTGTTAGTAAATATCGTGTTTTATAAATTTAAAACTTGGCTAAAAAAGTGTTAAAGGGCTTAAAATATACACCTAATATATATAACACTTCACACGCATCAAGTTTTTGGCGCCGTTGCCGGGGACACAAGGATTTTAAGAAAGTTAGGAATCAACAGCCTAATCGTTTTTTCTTATTTTTCATTTTTTTTGGGATTTTTCTTAATTTTTCAGCTTCTGCAGAACTCAGCACGGGCCGTGCCCGCTAAACACGCCCCGTGCCCAATCATTGGAACTGGCAATCCTGTTTTAAGTCAGACAGTAGCTGAACATGGGGCCGTGCCCACTCAACACGCCCCCGTGCCCAAGATTCAGTTACTGAAAACAGAACCGTAAGATCCCGACGGTTGGTAATTTCTGACACAAACATGAGTGATACTGATACTTTTTACTTTCGGCACTCTTATGGTACTACGTAGTGTCAATTATGTGGTGGTAACCATAAGGAATTAGAATGTTATTTTCTAAATTATAAGCCCCACTATATAGACCCATCATTTCCTTGTATCCTTAAGAGGGGCGAAAGTAAAAATAATCCCTATCTCTCCCTCGAATGCTCCCAACCGGATTTTCTAGGAGAAATGCTTCTCGATAAATTATTTCAATTAGAAGATCTAATTCTTAATTGGTTAAAAGAACTTAGGAAAGATTTCAATGGTATTTTCCAAGACAAAAACCAAGAAGAAGGGTTGGAACCGCATTCAAACAACTTCGTTGTTTCCGACGATACTTCTAACTCTAGTGAGGACTTGAGCGATAGTCGTCCCTGTGTCGATTGTGCCGTGAAGGACTCCCCATCGACTTCGTTCGATGCATACATAGACCTGATCGATTCGACATACACCTTCTTTAACGAGAGCCCGGTAAAGGGTTGAACTTGTCCACCTACATATACCATAGGAATCACCCTCACCGACAACCTCTTGCGTTCTCGTCTTAATCTGGAGCAATTAAGGTATCTTAGGCACTTTGGGGTTGTTCCATCCAGTAAGGAACCGCCCGATCCGGAAAAGTTCCTTAAAAATAAACAAGCTTCACAGACAGCCTCTAGACACGGGGCCGTGTCCAGGTCAGCACGCCCCCGTGTCCACCCAAAGATTCCCTTCTGATTTTATCAGAATACGGACAAAAATGTGTCAGGATTCTGTCTGCACACGGGGCCGTGTCCAGCCGACACGGGGCCGTGCGCAACGTACTGTCGTTTTCTATGAATGCAGCCAAGAATCCTGCACATTTGAACCATTCCAGGGACAGAGATTTGGGGAATATTCTCACATACCATCCTAGGTATTTTCTAAAAGAAGTTTCTCAACTATCTTCTTGTTCTTTCCTCTTTTATCCACTATCATCTTCTTCAATTTTTCTCATACTTCCATTAAAGCTTGAACCCTCCATATTTTCAAGCCTTATTGAGATGTTTGTTAGATTTTGTTCATGGAATCTTGCTAAAAATAAGCTCTACAAAAATGTTTTAAGTTGTTTATGTTCAAAAATGCTTTAAAAGTTATGCAAACAATTTAAAACCCCAAGATTCCTTGTTCCTAAATCCTGCAGACATCTGAACACGGGTGTAACACCTCGAAAATTCACGTCCTATAATGTGTTGACACGTGTCATATGTTCGAACGTGTGAAATAATGTTCTAGAAGGACTAAAGTTGACAATCCTGGAAAGTATGTAAATATACGAGTTCTAAATGTCAACAGTGAATAAATGTATTGCACATTAGCCCCACATGATGCTCATACCTTCAAACGAATAAATCATAGATCATACGAAGCTAAAAGTGAGAGGTTACAAACTACAGGGGTTAAATGTGTCAACATGTTTAAGTTATACCTCTGGGTGACCTTTTAGCAAACCTGAAGCTTTGTAACGGTTAATTATGCTCACTAGAATGCACGATTAAAATTTCATAAAGTTTCGTTATCGTATGAGAAAGTTATGATCAAATTCGTGTACGAGGGGTTAAAGCGTTAACGGTGAAAGTTATGACTCTTCGGGTTAACCGGAAGTGTCCAGGGACTTGGCAAAGTGAGTATAAGTCATAAAGCCCTTATATATAAATAATAAGGGGTCAAAATGCAAGAATTAAGCTTAGTTGACCTTTCGGAGTACCAAGAGCCAGGGATGCAAACTGAAAAAAATGGAAGAATAGCCCTTGAGGAGGGCTAGCGCACCGCTACAATGGGAGTGTAACGGTGCGCTAGCAGTTGCCCAGCATCAGAAAACAGGCTGTTGCCTGTTTTGTGCAATTGTGACCCATTTAACCGGTTTTTCTCACAAGTGGACGACCCTTAGACTTCCCTAGGCACTAGTAACAAGTGTTGGATGGTTGTGGTTGGTCATAGACCTTGTTGTCAACACTTTGTGGTGCTTGAACTTACTATATAACGGCCTTCAAGTTCACAACATTCAAAACACATTCTCCTGCACTCTTGGATTGATTCTGGAGCTCAAGCTTGCTTCCTAGTGATCATATCTCGTGCATAGGACTTCAGTAAGTATTCTTGTCCTTCTCTAATTGAGTTTAGCTTGTTTAATTAGCTAAAAGTCAAACCGTCGTAATTACGGTTTGACTTCGAGATTAGTCATTAATGGCTCAGTCATATCTCAAATTAAAAGTAGTTATGAGTTGGTATTTATGTGGGTAATAAAACCCCAAAAGGGTTTCCCCTGATCACCACTCTAACCAGGTCAAAAGTCGGGTCAAACTTATAATTAAAAAGTCAACAGGATGCTTAAAATGTCATTTATGCATAATTAGCTATCTAGAACATTTACAACATGTTTGATCATTGTTATAACTTAGTAATTAGTGTAAGAACATGTCTAAACATGTTCAACCCGACTATTTCCTGTTTAGACCCGGTTCGGAACCGAAAGTCGCAAAGCTTTGACTTTTGCTTTGACTTCAGTTCTGACCCGTTTAGGTATGTTTTAGAAATACCTTAGAGCTTCATTTGGACCAGGTTACATGCTAGTATAACCCTCTGTGATTATACACCTCGGTTCATTAGTAATCCGATTAATACGCATGACTCCGTTAATTGCTCATATGTTGACCATTATGCCCTTATTACCTTAAAACGTGATTTATAAAAATGTAAAAGTGTAAAAACCCTATTTACTGATATATAAACTTGTATGCAAAGTTTGACATCAGTTTGACTTGTAGATTAAGAGTTATGCTCATTGTCGCTAATTTAAAGCTTTATGTTAATAAAACGGCGTAACTAGCGTATAGCCTAGTTAAGCCTACTTTTTGGTATCAAACTTAATACCCACTGATGTAATATATTATTTTGGGATTTTTAAAGATTTTTAATCAATTTTAGGCTGAGCATAACTAGTAGCCGCAGGCTTAATCAAGTAATTGTTGGTTTTGCCCATACGGGCCATAAAATGAGTTTTACTTATCTAAACGATTCCAAACCTTTTGCTACTGATCACATATGATAAATAAATTATTTTAAGCCCTCTGGAAATATAAAAATATCAGATTTAAGTATCAAACCCGGAGATGGCCTTTAATCGCCTTATTTAGCGTTTTTAACGCATAGTATGTTTTAAAATCATATTGAACATACCCGGGTTGATACCTACTGATATATGAGGCAAATTATGATATTTTAACAGTAAGAAAAGGTTGATTAACTCAGACTTCGTTTTTGAGCTTTTCGGCTTATGTGAAATTACCAAAATACCCCTACGGGGCATAGTTTGGTTAAAGATGATAAATTTCACATATATGCTTTAGCCTACTGTTATAACTCATCAAATTGAGTATGTTTGCTGTTTACATCAGACCTGTAACTCAGTTAAACATTTAAACTCGTTTACAACCTTTAAAATGACCAAACTACCCCTACGGGGCATAGTTTGTGTTTAAATTCGTTTCGGGCATAATGAAAGACATCTTACTGATGTCACAACATATTTAAGGCATAATTAACTTAGGAAACCTGTAGATGGCTCTTATGAATACCCGTCACGCTTATTATGCGTACGGTTCGGTTATGTAACAAGTTTACATAAATTAGCCGAAACGGGTCAAACCTTATTGGTTTTATCTCAAAATCTAGAATGTTTCTGAAATACCCATATAAGACAAGTCTTCAAACTTGTCGGGTCTAAAACACATTCTATTCCGGTCTTCACTTAATCATGCGTCTGAACCGTATTTTCCTAAAGACTAACCGGTCTAAGCTTAGGCTTAATTAAAGACCCGTTAGCATTCTAATTGGTTATTTATACCATCATTCCAGACTAGAGCATTTCGGTAAATGGTACCTACGCTTACTTGAGTGAATACGGCTGAGTTATTAGATTCTTGCTATTTAAGACAGGAGCTAGCTCAGGTAAATACTCTTAACTTATTTTCCCTATACAAGCTTGGAATACGGTATAATGATACCGCTTGGTCGGGTATTGAATGTTTAATCGGATTGTGATTAAATTATTGAGGTAACCCGGTTTAATCTGTATTGTTTGAAATAAAAGCCTTTAGGGGTTAATGACCATGTCCCGGATATCCTTGACATCATTGTGTTATAAAATGGCCACGTCTTAGGTACGGGGTGTAGGCATACACCTGACAGTTACTAAGTAATAACGGTATCTCACTCTCTTGTGGGCCTATACTTGTGGCGTGTCTGTTAATCTTGACTCGGTTTCTACATCGGGCCCTGAACGTACAACGAACATGTAAATCTGTATACAAGGTTATAAATATAATTGTTCCAAGTATAAAAGATTAATTTTGCCTCTGTGCATTTTAATCAAAGTGTCAATATATTTTGTGCCAAGTGCATTCAAATCAATTTACAAACTCTTTTCAAAATGAGTCGGTTGAGTGTATTTACCAGTGAAAACTGACGTATTTTCCAAAAGGGTTAAGTGGCAGGTACTGAACGTAATGGCTGGAAGCTCAGGGGGCTAATAAGGAAATCTTGAAAGTTCTAGGCGTCTAAAGTCTGTTGAACAAATGATATGTTTTAAGATCCGCCTGTGGATCCTTTACTTTCCGTTGTAATATTGAATATTACTTTATATTCGGAAATGTAATAATATTTATCTTTTGCTTCCGCTGTGCATTTATATATTGTGTTGTTTGACTATTATGTTGCCAACCACGTCACGATACTCCCCCACCGGGCCCACCGGTGACACGTGGAAATCGGGGTGTGACAGGTTGGTATCAGACCCAACATTGAGTGAATTAAACACTAGCCTTTTGTGTTTAATCTCAGTTACACAATTGCATATATCTAAACTTCTGAGTCTAGACGTAACATAGGATTATTCTCAAATCCTAATATGGAAATTTTGCTTCCAAATTTTTGGATACGTCGCCAAGCGAAGAAGCTGTAATAAAAATTCTCCACGTCTGGAGCCTTGAAATGCTGAGCTTCGTACCGCGACCAGGATGAGACGTGCAACCACGGAGAAAGCATTCAGGAATTGAATGAAGAAGAAACTCCTTTTGCTGAAGAACGTTTCCGTATATAGTCCTTATAAGGACATAGTTATCATTCAGTCCCTCCGAGGACGACATTATTCTTTTGAAGTCCCATTTAGGGCAACCCTGTACTTGTTTAAATTTTAAAGGAACGATTAAGTTTAAAATATCATTCCTATATTATAAGATCTACCATTATAATAAAATGGCAAAATCTAAAAGGACAAGACCTCGCTTCGGGTCATATTAAGACCGGCCAAGATGGCAGTTCCTCAATTTAGATTTTGATCCTTAATAACATTCCATTTTGCAAGATCTACCATTATAATAAAATGGCAAAATCTAAAAGGACAAGACCTAGCTTCGGGTCATATTAAGACCGGCCAAGATGGCAGTTCCTCAATGGAGATTCAGATCCCTATTAACAGTTCAATTCAGAAATTTTTCTGCGTTAAATATTAATAAGAATCTTAAAGGTGAAACCTAGCCTTCGGGTCATTTTAAGGCCGGGCCATGATGGTAAGACCTGTTTAAAAGATTCGAATCCCTGTTAACATCTATAAATATGTTAACACTCCTGACAGATGTGATTCGTTGGAAATCACACACGTAATTAAGGATTCTTCAAAAGATTCCTAACCCAGTTTAATGATTACTGAATCCTGGGTTTGCATCATCAATTAAAATGATCATATTTTAACCATACGTGGTAATAAAATGCCTACGGGCCTTGCTCATTTCTACATAAGCCAAAATACAGTGGTAGCTATGACTCCCTGTCAGAAAAAGGTAATGAACTAGGTTCAAACCTCAAGGCTTTGATTCTATGAAATCCTAGCTTATAATTTAAAAGTGTCCATGTGACTAGGCCATTGTGCTATTATAAAAACCTTAATGCCTCGATTCTCTGAAATCATGGCTTATGAATTAAACTTGTCTACGCGACTAGGCCATTTGTGCCACTATTAACTTATAAATTAGGATTTATGATAAAAATCCTGAATAAAATAAATATCCTTCCTCCCCTGCCAGTATGCATTTTAAAAAGAATCTTAAAGTTGAAACCTAGCCTACGCGGCCAATATGGTGAAACCTATTCAAGGGATTCAGATCCTTGTTAACACCTAGGAACGTGTTAGCACTCCTGACAAATGTGATTCGATAAAATCACAACAGTCATCCCTATGTTGGAAATCTTTAAATTCCTAATTTGCCTTATGATCTAGAAATCATGGCTTATATCATCTTATAAGATGATCATGTTATAAACATCCGTGAGTGATGAAGTGCCTATGGGCTAAATTTGTTGTCCGATAAGACAACGACAGCGGTGGTCTTTGACCCTGTCTAAAGATGCTGGAATACGTCCAAGCATAATAGTCGGTAGGGTCCGTACGCTCTCGACTAATATCATCTGAAAAGATGATCATACCATAAATATCCCTTCGGAAGGAAATGCCTACGGGCTATAATAAATTGTCCATAAGAGACACAAACATTATGATCCTTATGATCCCCTATTCAAAATGGTGGGATTATACCCAAACCTAATAGTCAATATGATCGATGTGATCATGACTAATATCATTAGATACGATAATTATATATAGACATCCATTAGTGATGTTAATTGGTTTACCTTTCTGTCAAGTGAATCGCCTTTCAAGACGATGACAGTTATAGTCTATGACTCCCATCCTCGAAGATAATTCTTCCATAAGAATCTGGAGTACTCTTCCCTAGAAAGAGTACGACAATATATAAAATTCTATTTTATTATTTTCACATTGTTTTCTATCACCTGCGAATGCCAAACTATGTTTGATAGAAGGTGCCATATGAGGATTGGTGTATCCTAGGGTGTCCCATAGATTGCTTCCATGCCTGATCAGTATGGAGGTTTAATGCATGGAACCACTGAGATATCCCAATGGTTATATTGTACTAAAGTCGACTAGTAGTATTCAAAGAAGATATCCAGAATGGAATTGTCCAAGTAAATGTTCCCGATTAAGGAATTCGTGGACTTATAACATAAATGTGTCGCTTATTTGACACAAGCAATGATGAATGAACTGGAGCCTGAGATATGGAAAATCTCAGTAGCCTCCTTGTATCTTGATTATCTTCTCATAAGTTTTCCCTGCTTACCTCCTAGAAGGCAGGTAGAATTAAGATTAGCATCCTGCTGTGGGCTGGAGTATTTCGAAAACTCCGTATTGATAAGGGAATAACCGAAACCCTGACTAAGTAAATTCTAAGATATAGATTCATATATCCTAACTCGATATTCTAAGAGTTTGATATGGTTGGGTAAGAAAGACGGTTCATTTTGCTTATGCATTGTTACCGCGACCCTACTTAGGAAACGATTAAGAATTTGCCATCAGCTGCCCAGAATAGTCGAATTGTTCGACTAACGGCAAGGATTAGCTATTCCCTAAGATTTGTTAAGCAGTGGTTGAAATAACCATCTCACCTTAAGATAAGCTTTTCTATAAAAGTTGATAAATAAGTATCAAGGCTGCCCATTTGGAGACCTTGTATAAATGGAATATTAAACAATCTATTGATTAGGACAATAGATTGGTAAGTCCAATTATCTGGATCTGGAAGTTGCATTGGAAACAACGAACAAGATCATACAAATTCCTAACCATCTGTAAGTTGCCATTATTGGGCAGAGAATACTTCCTTATTTCGGTAAATCTCGGGCCGAGATTTATTTTAAGGGGGTGAGGATGTAACACCTCTAAAATTCACGTCCTATAATGTGTTGACACGTGTCATATGTTCGAACGTGTGAAATAATGTTCTAGAAGGACTAAAGTTGACAATCCTGGAAAGTATGTAAATATACGAGTTCTAAATGTCAACAGTGAATAAATGTATTGCACATTAGCCCCACATGATGCTCATACCTTCAAACAAATAAATCATAGATCATATGAAGCTAAAAGTGAGAGGTTACAAACTACAGGGGTTAAATGTGTCAACATGTTTAAGTTATACCTCTGGGTGACCTTTTAGCAAACCCGAAGCTTTGTAACGGTTAATTATGCTCACTAGAATGCACGATTAAAATTTCATAAAGTTTCGTTATCGTATGAGAAAGTTATGATCAAATTCGTGTACGTGGGGTTAAAGCGTTAACGGTGAAAGTTATGACTCTTCGGGTTAACCGGAAGTGTCCAGGGACTTGGCAAAGTGAGTATAAGTCATAAAGCCCTTATATATAAATAATAAGGGGTCAAAATGCAAGAATTAAGCTTAGTTGACCTTTCGGAGTACCAAGAGCCAGGGATGCAAACTGAAAAAAATGGAAGAATAGCCCTTGAGGAGGGCTAGCGCACCGCTACAATGGGAGTGTAACGGTGCGCTAGCAGTTGCCCAGCATCAGAAAACAGGCTGTTGCCTGTTTTGTGCAATTGTGACCCATTTAACCGGTTTTTCTCACAAGTGGACGACCCTTAGACTTCCCTAGGCACTAGTAACAAGTGTTGGATGGTTGTGGTTGGTCATAGACCTTGTTGTCAACACTTTGTGGTGCTTGAACTTACTATATAAAGGCCTTCAAGTTCACAACATTCAAAACACATTCTCCTGCACTCTTGGATTGATTTTGGAGCTCAAGCTTGCTTCCTAGTGATCATATCTCGTGCATAGGACTTCAGTAAGTATTCTTGTCCTTCTCTAATTGAGTTTAGCTTGTTTAATTAGCTAAAAGTCAAACCGTCGTAATTACGGTTTGACTTCGAGATTAGTCATTAATGGCTCAGTCATATCTCGAATTAAAAGTAGTTATGAGTTGTTATTTATGTGGGTAATAAAACCCCAAAAGGGTTTCCCCTGATCACCACTCTAACCAGGTCAAAAGTCGGGTCAAACTTATAATTAAAAAGTCAACAGGATGCTTAAAATGTCATTTATGCATAATTAGCTATCTAGAACATTTACAACCTGTTTGATCATTGTTATAACTTAGTAATTAGTGTAAGAACATGTCTAAACATGTTCAACCCGACTATTTCCTGTTTAGACCCGGTTCGGAACCGAAAGTCGCAAAGCTTTGACTTTTGCTTTGACTTCAGTTCTGACCCGTTTAGGTATGTTTTAGAAATACCTTAGAGCTTCATTTGG
The DNA here is from genome assembly GCA_030545235.1 of Helianthus tuberosus. NCBI lineage: Eukaryota > Viridiplantae > Streptophyta > Magnoliopsida > Asterales > Asteraceae > Helianthus > Helianthus tuberosus. The sequence goes on along the minus strand of CM060434.1, from coordinate 6,550,432 downwards.
ACCAGGTTACATGCTAGTATAACCCTCTGTGATTATACACCTCGGTTCATTAGTTATCTGATTAATACGCATGACTCCGTTAATTGCTCATATGTTGACCATTATGCCCTTATTACCTTAAAACGTGATTTATAAAAATGTAAAAGTGTAAAAACCCTAGTTACTGATATATAAACTTGTATGCAAAGTTTGACATCAGTTTGACTTGTAGATTAAGAGTTATGCTCATTGTCGCTAATTTAAAGCTTTATGTTAATAAAACGGCGTAACTAGCGTATAGCCTAGTTAAGCCCACTTTTTGGTATCAAACTTAATACCCACTGATGTAATATATTATTTTGGGATTTTAAAGATTTTTAATCAATTTTACGCTGAGCATAACTAGTAGTCGCAGGCTTAATCCAGTAATTGTTGGTTTTGCCCTTACGGGCCATAAAATGAGTTTTACTTATCTAAACGATTCCAAACCTTTTGCTACTGATCACATATGATAAATAAATTATTTTAAGCCCTCTGGAAATATAAAAATATCAGATTTAAGTATCAAACCCGGAGATGGCCTTTAATCGCCTTATTTAGCGTTTTTAACGCATAGTATGTTTTAAAATCATATTGAACATACCCGGGTTGATACCTACTGATATATGAGGCAAATTATGATATTTTAACAGTAAGCAAAGGTTGATTAACTCAGACTTCGTTTTTGAGCTTTTCGGCTTATGTGAAATTACCAAAATACCCCTACGGGGCATAGTTTGGTTAAAGATGATAAATTTCACATATATGCTTTAGCCTACTGTTATAACTCATCAAATTGAGTATGTTTGCTGTTTACATCAGACCTGTAACTCAGTTAAACATTTAAACTCGTTTACAACCTTTAAAATGACCAAACTACCCCTACGGGGCATAGTTTGTGTTTAAATTCGTTTCGGGCATAATGAAAGACATCTTACTGATGTCACAACATATTTAAGGCATAATTAACTTAGGAAACCTGTAGATGGCTCTTATGAATACCCGTCACGCTTATTATGCGTACGGTTCGGTTATGTAACAAGTTTACATAAATTAGCCGAAACGGGTCAAACCTTATTGGTTTTATCTCAAAATCTAGAATGTGTATGAAATACCCATATAAGACAAGTCTTCAAACTTGTCGGGTCTAAAACACATTCTATTCCGGTCTTCACTTAATCATGCGTCTGAACCGTATTTTCCTAAAGACTAACCGGTCTAAGCTTAGGCTTAATTAAAGACCCGTTAGCATTCTAATTGGTTATTTATACCATCATTCCAGACTAGAGCATTTCGGTAAATGGTACCTACGCTTACTTGAGTGAATACGGCTGAGTTATTAGATTCTTGCTATTTAAGACAGGAGCTAGCTCAGGTAAATACTCTTAACTTATTTTCCCTATACGGGCTTGGAATACGGTATAATGATACCGCTTGGTTGGGTATTGAATGTTTAATCGGATTGTGATTAAATTATTGAGGTAACCCGGTTTAATCTGTATTGTTTGAAATAAAAGCCTTTAGGGGTTAATGACCATGTCCCGGATATCCTTGACATCATTGTGTTATAAAATGGCCACGTCTTAGGTACGGGGTGTAGGCATACACCTGACAGTTACTAACTAATAACGGTATCTCACTCTCTTGTGGGCCTATACTTGTGGCGTGTCTGTTAATCTTGACTCGGTTTCTACATCGGGCCCTGAACGTACAACGAACATGTAAATCTGTATACAAGGTTATAAACATAATTGTTCCAAGTATAAAAGATTAATTTTGCCTCTGTGCATTTTAATCAAAGTGTCAATATATTTTGTGCCACGTGCATCCAAACCAATTTACAAACTCTTTTCAAAATGAGTCGGTTGAGTGTATTTACCAGTGAAAACTGACGTATTTTCCAAAAGGGTTAAGTGGCAGGTACTGAACGTAATGGCTGGAAGCTCAGGGGGCTAATAAGGAAATCTTGAAAGTTCTAGGCGTCTAAAGTCTGTTGAACAAATGATATGTTTTAAGATCCGCCTGTGGATCCTTTACTTTCCGTTGTAATATTGAATATTACTTTATATTCGGAAATGTAATAATATTTATCTTTTGCTTCCGTTGTGCATTTATATATTGTGTTGTTTAACTATTATGTTGCCAACCACGTCACGATACTCCCCCACCGGGCCCACCGGTGACACGTGGAAATCGGGGTGTGACAACGGGGCCGTGTCCGAAGTACGGGTCCCATAAAATTGAACTCTTTTCGGTATGTTTTCTCAGAATGGCAAGCAGAACAAGCGGAAACTCTTCGTCACATTCCAGAAACAACCGGCAGGGGAGAAGATCGTCAACGGTTGAAGATTCTCTTGTAAACTATGTTTACGCCTTAAGGGAAGCCCTTGATGAAATGACAAGTGTGGAAGAGGCATTGGTTGACCGAATTAATCATTTGACGGTGGGACTAGAAGGATGTCTCCGGGAAGTCAACCTTTTGCACCAAAGGTTGAACATTCTCGCCTCTCCTCCTTTGGTGCCAATTATCACCCAAAGGGCATGGAATGTACCGGAAGTCATCATTCCGGCCGAATGGTACACCTTACATCCGGAGCCACCTCGAGACATACTACAAGGGATTCCGATTGGTGTCGCTCCTCCTCCACAAGATGTTGAGGAACATGAAGCCGCCTCCCTTCTCCCAAGGGAGATAGAAGAATGGCTCTAGCAACATCTAAGGGACACCGCTCGGCTTAGAGTTCTACAAGGCTTTTAGACCGGAAATCTATTTCCGGAATTTTTGTTCTTATTGTAGAAGTAGAACTCCTTAGGAAGATTTTACGGATCACTTGACCTATCTTATATTAGGACTTTTATTTTCTGCTTTATTTTTCATATTTTAGGACTATTATGTAATTCTCTCTATGACTCAATAAATGATGGTTTTAGTTAATTTGGTGTTTGGATGGTGTTGAAATGAGTAAAACACACTTGAGATGGCAAAGGATAAAGGGAAGCTTGAACCAGCACCCCATGTAGGAAAACAAGACCGTCCGACAAAATTCTTCGTTTACAGTAAGTTCGGCACGGGCCGTGTCCGCCCAACACGGCCCCGTGCTGCACAGTCTGCAGAAATACCCAGTTCAGGTAAACTGGACACGGGCCGTGCTCACCCAACACGCCCCCGTGTCCAGGCTTCTGTTTCTCTTGATTTAAGTTTGTTACTGACACTTGAACACGGGGCCGTGCCCGGACAACACGGGGCCGTGTTCAGCGCCCAGTAACACAACATTTTTGCTTTTTCACACCTTTCACACATTCAATCAACCTAAAAACTTATTTTTGGGACACATTGAGGACAATGTGTAATTTAAGTGTGGGGGGGGGGGGGGATACTAAAACCTTGAATCTTGCAAGTCCTAAATACAAGCCTTACACAAAACTCTATTGGAACCGCAAATCACCCCAAATTTTTTCAAAAATTTTCATTTTTTTTACTTGTCTAGGTTTAACTCGGGAAATTCAAGTTCTAAAAAAGGTTATATTTTTACGAATTTACAACCGATAGCGTCGTGATAAAAAGAACCAACATAAGAAAATTATGAAAAAGGCATGACAAGCTTAGTTAAAATTTAATTATATATACTTGTTCACATAAAAACCCATTCCCACAAAAGTGAGTTTTGAGCCTTTATTGCGCATACAAATATATATCTTTAAACTAAATGCTCATTTTTCGTTTCTTGTGTGAATAGCCGCTTGGTTCTTACGACTCTAGAACTTGCCACGACAATACAATCCCGGTCCTTACCAACTTAAACCCGAGTAAGTAAATGATGGAGGCATTAGGACTAACCCTTTTTTTTATTTCTACACCATTATTTTTTTTTTTTTACCACCTACCCAAAAATCCCCCTAGTTAGCCCCTTTGAGCCTAAACCTTTTCATTTCATACCCCAAACAAACACCCTTTTTACCCACCAAAACCTTTTTCATTTTTAACCCTTTGTTTTAGTAACTAGCTCGGTTTCTCACATGACTTTCAAAAAAAAAAAAGTTGATTATGAAGCAAAAGCAAATAAACAAACAAGTTTATCAAAAATGACTTTGTTTGAAAAATGGCTTCATAAAAAAATAAAAGTTGAAAATAAGAAAGTCTTACGGAAACCGATACTTGTTACGCTTTTCGCCCTTTTTCTACTAACCACTAACTACTAACCCAACCACCTACCTTTAACCCAAGCCTAACCCTTCACCCAAAAAAAAAAGTCCTCTTGATATTTACAAAGGTATATAAGTTAAAAAGGAGGAGGATTGATTGCTTGGCAAGCCTATGGTAGGAGTAAGTTCCATGCCGCTCTCGAGTGATCCACAAAAATACATTTTCGGCCGAGTGTTGAGTGATCCCCGTGAGGTATGTGAACTTGTATATAAATAGAATTTTAAAGAGGCATGTTATGCCCTAATAAGTAATTTATCTTATGAAAAGTTTTAAATAAATCATGACGAATAGGATTGTAAATAAATAAAACTAAATAAAGAATCTTGGAAATCCCGACACTCTATGACAAACCCAAAACCTTCTTTTCTACCCATTCCATTTGGGAGTGTAATTGCCACATATTAAAGAGTTTTGCTTGAGGACAAGCAAAGATTCAAGTGTGAGGGTATTTGATGTGTGCAAAATGCAACATATAAATTACATCAATTGTGGCATAAAACTAACCCTTTTTTAGTACTAATGTTGGAAAAAGTGTGCTTTTGTCTTCCTTTTGTATTTTCAGGATTAAATGAGCTCAAATTAACAAAAGAAGCAAAAAGACATCAAAATCTAACATAAATACAAGAAAAGGAACAAGACGTGACATGCCCGACCCCACGACAGCATCTTCCCGAGCAAAACAAGAAGACAGAAGACTGAACACGCCCCGTGCTCAGCCAGCACGGGGGCGTGCCCAAGTGTCAGCAGAAAAGACAAAGTGGTAGAAGCTTCTATTGCCCACCACGGGGCCGTGCTCAGCGGACACGGGGCCGTGGTAAACTATAAGATTCGCACAATCCAGGCAAATCTTCATAGTACAAAGATTCTTCTGCACACGGGGTCGTGGTCAGGGGACACGGGGGCGTGGTCAACTAATAAGACAAGCTGCATTAAATGAAGAAAGAGAAGGATGTGGACACGGGGCCGTGCCCACTGGACACGGGGCCGTGCCCGAGCTTCTGTTCAGCCTATAAATAGGAGTGCTTGGCTCAAGCTCAAACCATCCCTTGGCACACCACCTCTCTCACACTTCACCCACCACCCACCACCCACCACCACCATAACACCATCATCCACCACCATCATCCATTGTCCATCATAGAGTGTGTGAGTCATCTCGGGATCCAAGATTGATTGTAAGAGTTCATGACAATCAAGGCCATGTTTTCCTAAGTCTCTTACATCACTTGGTGAAGACAAGTGTCTAGTGTAATACTTTTTATTTCTAATCTTTTCGCACTTTTTATTTGGTTTTGTATTAATGACTTTAAAAACTAGTTTCTTATGTTGAAGGTGATTCTTCCTTATCGTTTGTCCGTGGTGTCTTGACATTATTTTACTGTCTATATAAAATAAAAGATTTTCACCATTCATATCTCCACGGTCTATATGAAGGTATGTTGGCTACCTGGTCGGGGGTTAAGGGAATGGTTTGGTAAGAGTCTTGCCATTGTTCAGCGTTTAGAGGTCCTGCAATGGACCTGGGTCAAATTTAGTAGGACCTCCTTCAATACTTAACGGTATTGGATGGCGGGGGTCTAAACTCTTTGATCCCCTCATAAGTTAACTACTATTAATACTATAACCCGGCTATTTAGGACTGTATCCCTGCTGACCCAGACTACTTAGTCGAGGGTAACGTCACCTCCAAAAGAGGGGCCTACCATAATTTGCATTAATAACTTAATTAATTATCTTTCAATAATCCGACCCTTTAGGATTGTATCCTTGTTGACTCAAACTACTGGGTTGAGGGTAACGTCACCTTCAAAAGAGGGGCCTACTACAATAACTAAGATAATCTCTTAAATAAGTGCAAAAGTGCGGAAATAATCAAAGGTTACACTGTACACGAGTCGGAACCAAGTGATTCATCTTGTCTATCTGTTTTTCTTTTATTTTTATTTTTCAGCATTTTAATTAGTTTTTATTTTTCTTAGATTAAAACCTTTTTTTTCTAAACTTTTTGATTTGATTAGACGTTGAGGATATCCACCACCATCATCCATTGTCCATCATAGAGTGTGTGAGTCATCTCGGGATCCAAGATTGATTGTAAGAGTTCTTAACAATCAAGGCCATGTTTGCCTAAGTCTCTTACATCACTTGGTGAAGACAAGTGTCTAGTGTAATACTTTTTATTTCTAATCTTTTCGCACTTTTTATTTGGTTTTGTATTAATGACTTTAATAACTAGTTTCTTATGTTGAAGGTGATTCTTCCTTATCGTTTGTCCGTGGTGTCTTGACATTATTTTACTGTCTATATAAAATAAAAGATTTTCACCATTCATATCTCCACGGTCTATATGAAGGTATGTTGGCTACCTGGTCGGGGGTTAAGGGAACGGTTTGGTAAGAGTCTTGCCATTGTTCAGCGTTTAGAGGTCCTGCAATGGACCTGGGTCAAATTTAGTAGGACCTCCTTCAATACTTAACGGTATTGGATGGCGGGGGTCCAAACTCTTTGATCCCCTCATAAGTTAACTACTATTAATACTATAACCCGGCTATTTAGGACTGTATCCCTGCTGACCCAGACTACTTAGTCGAGGGTAACGTCACCTCCAAAAGAGGGGCCTACCATAATTTGCATTAATAACTTAATTAATTATCTTTCAATAATCCGACCCTTTAGGATTGTATCCTTGTTGACTCAAACTACTGGGTTGAGGGTAACGTCACCTTCAAAAGAGGGGCCTACTACAATAACTAAGATAATCTCTTAAATAAGTGCGGAAATAATCAAAGGTTACACTATACACGAGTCGGAACCAAGTGATTCATCTTGTCTATCTGTTTTTCTTTTATTTTTATTTTTCAGCATTTTAATTAGTTTTTATTTTTCTTAGATTAAAACCTTTTTTTTCTAAACTTTTTGATTTGATTAGACGTTGAGGATTAACCGGTACTAAAAGCTCTTGTGTCCTTGGACGACCTCGGTATCTTACCAACACTATACTATGCCCACGATGGGTGCATTTGCCCATATGTGTGTTTAGTGTTAGTAAATATCGTGTTTTATAAATTTAAAACTTGGCTAAAAAAGTGTTAAAGGGCTTAAAATATACACCTAATATATATAACACTTCACACGCATCACCATCATACACAAACACATCCAACCCAAACGAGGTAACAATCCAATCGCATGGTCACCCGATCGGATGATCATCCGAACGGATTGTCACCCGATCGACCGGCCACCCGATCGGATTGCCATCCGATCGGATTACCGTCTGATCCTTTGACACTTGTATCATTTTACGCGCCGCTTATCGTTTATGCTATCGTTCTGATCAGGAAAATTTTACTCTAGCGCTCCCTTCAATCCATCATCGCTGTGAGTATACTCGAACCCTTTTTGCTTTAACGCACTTTTGGGTGTTACATACGTTACTTATTCTAAATCACATCGATCACACTACGCAATACTTTAACGCTAACCGTTACCGCATGTTATACGTGACTTAATGAATGCTTGTTTGTTATGTTTACACATGGAATGTTGTCTACCTGCCTTAGCAACGATAGTACTATAGTTTAGACTCAGCACCTGTTCACTCAGGGGTTGTTAAGGACAATTAATTACACGGCTCACAGTGGTGAGTGTGTATTACGAACTGCCTCGGGCGGTCAACCCACAGTCATTGGTATCGATAGGTTCATGTCGATAACTAACGTGCTTCATTTCACACTGTGTACGTGCTGGTTATGCGTAAACGATTTCGAACTCTATTATATCTATTAAACTTGTATGCTCACCTTTACACTATTTGTATTGACTTTTACTTTAACGTATGTGGCAGGTGCTTAAGATGTTTAGATGCTTGGCTTGCTGTGAAATCGAGGCTAGGAAAGGTCTAGAAACAAATGAATGAATTGTCTGTACTTGAAATATGAGTTTTCGGAACAAAACAATTTGACTAGATTTTGTCTGTAATAATTATATTACTTTTTATGTCATGGTATGGGACGTGATGCTTTGAATAATTGGTTATTATAGTTGTTATGGAAACTTCTGGACAGTCTGTTTCGCTCAGTGCCACGCCCCGATGTTTCCGCCATCGGTTGGGGTGTGACATTTAACTTAATGGATGAAATATCATTTATATTTTATTAATACAGGTTATATAGAAAAATATAAAATATTTTATATATATTTACATACTTTTCCATGTGTATATAAATGTACATGTGCTCCTACAGATTTAATATAATATAGTGGTATTATGAAAATCCTGATTCAATATGATTTTAAACAATAAACATGTTTTAAACATACTAAAATATTAACAAAATTAATATAATTATATATTTTGTCAAAACTTTGACAAAATATATTTAGGTCGAGTAAAATATTTGGGTTATATCATAAAACATATCGCTCGGATCAATTAATATCTTATTTTATGATGTTTCCGAAGTATCATACCTGAATTGTGTTATCTTACATTAATATTAAGATATTAATGTTAATATTGTAATATTATTATAATGTTATAAAATTCATATTGAATTATGTTCATATACATATGTATGGGTATGATATATATATAATATATATTGATTACACATAATGGGTATTCAAAATTGGTGAGAATGGCAATAAAATCATTCAGGTATCGTACATGAATTGTACTATCTTAATATTTATATTATGATTTTATTTTCACAGAATAACACATAAGATATTAATTTCCTAACATAAATGTTTAAGGTTTAGATATTAGAAGAACACCAAAAGGGCTTAAACCAGTGGCATAGCTCTGATACCACCTTCTGTCACAACCCACGACCCAACCCTCGGAGCGGGAGCCGCGAGCTAGTCAGATGGTATCGGTGTTTATTAAATATGCAGCGGAAAACTTTCATCAGGACCGTAGTTAGGAAATATTTATCAGAGTTTAAAACACCATATTTTATAATAAACAAGTGGGATAAAACCCGAGTTTCATTTGCAATATATTTATAGGGATAAACCCTATTTATTGAAAACAAGTCTCCTTTTTATTTAAGTAACTTTTATAGCCACTTTTCTAAGCCTTCGGTGCTCTCCAGCTGGCTTCTATTGGCTTCACACTAAGTTACCTAAAACGCGTTTTAAAAACATTTTATCAGTAAGAAATACTAGTGAGTGCATTCCAGTTTAATCAAAACAATTTAAATAACTTCACAGTATTAAGGGCGATTACAATATTTATATCTACACAATTACTCATTCAGTACTATCCACACCAGACTTGTGGGTCATATTACTCATTGGCTAACTCTTTGTCCAATTGTAACGTCTTTCACATTTTGTATACAAAACCCCAACATACCGGCAGTAATTGTAGAATACATAGACTCAATCACTGTTAAGTATAATTAAAAACATTTGAGGTTTTGGTAAAAATGGTTACAAAAAGTAAGATGTACTCACATTTATAGACCTAGGTATTCTCTACAGGCTTCCTGATAATTTTATAGCTTCCTGTTGCTTTTCCTGATTATTATTTATTAAATTTAAACAATGCACACGTGTTAGTAAGATGACCCAAATCACATTAACCGTACAACTCGAGACAGAACTCCAATGACTGAGTCAGGCAGAGCCTTGACATGCATTACGGAGTCCTAGATCAATCGGGTGTAACACGAGACAGAACTCCAACGACTGAGTCAGGCAGAGCCTTGACATGCGTTACGGAGCCCTAGATCAATCGTGTAGGGTAACAAATAAGGTTATAATATTTACATCGAGGCAGAGCTTTGCTTTATGGGGGGGGTATTTAACTATAATCTTTGCCCACAGAAGTTTGAGAGAGAGAATTTAGAAATTTGAACAGATTAGAAATGCAGATCTCGGCCCCTTTTATAGCTGAGACAGAGGTCTCTCGCGCCCCGCGAGAGCCTCCTCTTCTTCCTTCGCGGCCCGCGAGAGCTCTAAGGTCGGCCATAGGGTTGTTGAGTCAGCACTCTAGTCTCGACACGTGGCAGCACAGGTGATCCGTAAGTAATGGGGCCTCGCGCCCCGCGAAGGAGTTGTCTTCGTCTGTCGCGGCCCGCGAGCGAAGGGTTTTTCTTGTTTTCTTTGTTATTTATTAAAATGAATGTTATTCGGGTCCTCTTCTCACTTCCGAGGTGTATTTTGGAGTGTTTAGGGGTGTTTCTCGAGGCTTGTTACTATATGTCTAATGGAGAGATCATGAACATGAGAATAGCCTTCAAACCAACATCAAAAATCAACTTACGACTAATCCTTATATTTACATTTTAGAGAATATGACTAAGCATACATGTTGATATAGATATGTTTTAATGCTTACGGGTCAACCATGTTAAATGACTTTTCTTTAAGGGAATTGGTTATAAAAAAGATGGGTAGCGGTGAAGCCTTTGTTCCTGAGAATATTTCTAGATCGATGGGAATGTAGACCTGATTAACAAAATTCTTTGCTTTGTTAAAAAAAACAAAATTCTTTGTTTTTAATATAATCTTTTATATAAAAAATACAATAACAAAACTAATTCTTTTAAAAGTATAACAATGAGCAGACCTGATTAATTCCAAGTTTAACATTGTGCTTAATTAAAAATTAGCCATCTTTATCAATATGTTCTCTTTGAAAAAGAAATTGAATCAACATGTGTTTATATGTGTTTTTTAGGACCTTATATGTGCTTTTTAGGACCTTAAAACTTTCAATTTGAAGTAAGAGATGATGTAGGAACCAAGAGAGTTGAAGATCATTGAATCAAGGGTGTTCATCTTTTTTTCTATATGTGTGGCAAAATGGGTGGGTCATACATGTTGGGTATCAATAAAATGGGTTAATGTAAGGTACGTGCCAAAACGGGTTGGGTTATGTGGGTGGTTCATACATGTTGGGTATCAATAAAATGGGTTAATTTATATGCATGTCCCTTTGTTATAACTGACTAGTATTTAGGACCCGCACGACGGGATCATTGAGCAAAACGAACAGTAACGTAAAAACATTAGAATCACGTACGTCTGTTGCGGCGTGTTAACGCGCAATAATTAGACAGAGACATAAAACATAGAAAATATAACAAAGTTGCGTAGGAGACCAAAATATAAAAAGAAAAATTTTAAAGTATAAAAAACCAAAGTTAAAAGTGAAAAAGTTTTAGGGTTAAAAAAGAAAAATGGTTTGTGACAAATTTGTAAAAGATAAATCTTAGGGGTTAAAAATAAAAGAAAAACTAAAGGAAAAATAAATAAAAAATATTAACAAAACACAATGTACAACAACTGATGCATAAAGAAGTTAGTAACTGATATATATATATATATATATATATATATATATATATATATATATATAGAGAGAGAGAGAGAGAGAGAAAGTATAATGTACAAAATGCCTTATCCTACATTATCGTACGCGACAACATACATAACTTGCGTGATTTTTTTTTTGATCAATTTTAACGTGCGTGATTGTATCCAATGCGTGATTATAAGGCTCCCATGCGTGATTTTGTACCTCCATGCGTGATTATCACAAAAATTAGGGTTCCATGCGTTATTTTCCCCTGATCTGATGGTGGACGCTGTCGCGTACGTGAAGTACGATAAGGCATCTTGTATGTTAACCGCACTCTATATATATATATATATATATAGAATAAACTTCCGTTTTGCTCCCTGTGGTTTGGTCACTTTAACGGTTTTGCCCCAAACCTTTAAAAATAGCCATTTTACTCCCTGATGTTTTGGTTTTGTTGCCAGTTTGCTCCCTGCGGGGAGCAAAATGGAAAAACAAACAATTTGGATGGAGTTAGAGGCGGGGAGCAAACTGGCAAAAAAAAACAAAACATCAGGGAGTAAAATGGCTATTTTTAAAGGTTTGGAGCAAAACCGTTAAAGTGACCAAACCACAGGGAGTAAAACGGAAGTTTACTCATATATATATATATATAGGGAGCGGTTAACATACAAAAATCCTTATCATACTTCACGTACGCGACAATACTGGCCATCAGATCCATGCGTGATTATTTTCCATGCGTGATTATTTTCAGTCTTTGATACTTGCGTGATTAGTTTACCACATGCGTAATTACCCACATGCTTATTATACACATGCGTTATTATGTTTCCCATGCGTGATAATCACAAAACATTGATCCATGCGTGATAATCTGCTCCATGCGTAATAATGACACAAAATCAGACGGCCAGATTTGTCGCTTACGTGAAGTACGATAAGGCCTTTTGTACATTATACTTTCTCTCTCTCTCTCTCTATATATATATATATATATATATATATGGGATGCTGTACATTAATCCAGAAGTGTGAGAAGTGTATTATAACACTATATAACACCATATAAACACCGTATAACAATATGTAGCACCATATAACACCATATAACACTATGTAACACTATATGACACTATATAACAATATATAGCACTATACATCTATCATAGACATGCTATCAGACAAACTATAGTGTTATATTTGTTATATAGTGTTATATAGTGTTACATAGTGTTATATGATGTTATATGGTGTTACGTATTGTTATACGGTGTTTATATGGTGTTATATAGTGTTATGTATAGTGTTATAATACACTTCTCACACTTCTGGATTAATGTACAGGATCCTCAATCTATATATATAGGGTAAGGTTCATTTGAGAACCACTCTTATTGCGAGAACCAATGTGACACAAAAAATACCTAAAAAATCCAAAAAAAAACCCACAAATTTTTTTTTATTTTTTTAATTTTTTTCAAATAAAAATCGCTATATTTTGTTACCAAAAAAAAAAACGATTTTTTTCGAGTAACAGTTATGGATGCACATGTGCATATGTATCATTTCTTGGACAAATTCCATAATATATTACTAGTAGTAGAAAAATGCATTTTCATTTACACTACCATATGTAATACACTACTTTTTACATTACCAATATTAGAAATGCACGTGTGCATCTATATGTATCAACATGAAATAAGGTGTTTTGGTACAAAAAGTTTGTGATTTAAAATGATGAAGTGGGCCCATATACATGTGTTTTGGTTAGTTATATCTAGTGGTTGATGGTTTGATTATATTTGTCATTTTATGATGTAATATGTTGTTTGGATGGTATAAAGGGTGTTGATGTATATATAATAAAGTGAAATATTGGTAATAATATTGGTTTTATGGATGGAAAAAAGCAAAGGTATTGTATTACGGATGGTATGAGGTAATGGTAGTGTAGTATGGATGGTGTGATAGATGAAAGGGAATGTGTATTCAAAGTGGTGTACTAAAACACGTTATAACATGTTCATATATATAGATGCACATGTGCATTTCTAGTGTTGTTAATGTTATAACAAGTTCACACATATAGATGCACATGTGCATTTCTATTATTGTTAATGTAAAAAGTAGTGTATTATGAATGGTAGTGTAAATGAAAGTGCAATTGTCTGATATTTGTAATGAATTACGAAATTTGTCAAAGAAACGATACAAATGCACATGTGCATGGATAACTGTTACTCAAAAAAAAATTTGAAATTTTTTATTTTTTATTATTGACGAAATATAGCGATTTTTGCAAAAAAAAATAGTAAATTTTTTTTTTTGGGTGTTTTTTAGATGTTTTTAGGTATTTTTTTAGTTGTGTTCACATTGGTTCTCGCGATTCTCGCAATAAAGGGTGGTTCCTAACGGATCCTTCTCCTATATATATATATAGGGGCCGGTTAACGTACAATATTCCTTAACGTACATTGGGTACGAGATGAAATTACGCACGTTATAAACACACAAAATCCTAATCACGCATGTTGAAAAAACATAAATCACACATGCTTGAAAAAACATAATCACGCATGGTTATGATTTTCATCATGCGTAATTATGGTTTTTCAACAAGCGTAATTATCATTTTCAACATCAGTGATTATGTTTTTCAGTGATATGGTTTTTCATCATGCGTAATTATGTTTTTAACATGCGTAATTTCATCTAGTACCTAACGTACGTTACGAGATATTGTATTTTACACTTTCCTTATATATATATATATATATATATATATATATATATATACTACTTTAATAAGCATATAGGAAGGGCAAGAATGGTCATTTGCCATTGTACAACCATTTGAAGCCCATTGTACAAGCATTTAAGCACAAAGTGTTGAAAACTTGTTTTCAACACATGCTGTATAGCCGCATGGATCTTACCCGGATCAACTTGACCCGTTTTACTTTGATGGATCCAGTATAAACTTTCTATCACTCTATCTAAACCACAAAATTCGTTTCATCCATCCAGCCGCTCCACCTTTCTCTACAAACCCTAACCTTCATTTCATCCATCGATCCTCCACCGCTCCTCCACCTTTCATCCATCGAACCGGTCGTCGCCATCACCGTCTTCTCCCCTTCTCCACTCCAACAATCGCTTCATGATCTAGGGTTTCACTGAGAAACCAGTCGCTTCATGATCTAGGGTTTCACTGAGAAACCAGTTGTTTCATGATCTAGGGTTTCTCTGTAGATCCGACACTATCTCAGCAGATTCGACACCAGATCCGACACCAGATCGATTTCTATGGCTTCTTTCCTGGTGGCTTCAAGATCCGACACTATCTCAGTAGATCCGACACCAGATCTACTGGTTTGACTGTAGGGTACCTTTCTTTTTACCATATCTTCTTTTTTTTGTTATTTGAATCTAATCTGGGTAATGTTTCAGATCTCTCATTTGGTTGTGGGTTCGTCAACGATGGTGCTTGTGGGTGGAAGATCTGGCCAGATCTATGGTTTATTTGTAGTAGATTTCTCTCTAGAATAGCACAACAAGCACTCTGTTCTTTGTAAGTAGATTTCTAGGGTTTATTTACAAGTCTAGGGTTTATTTACAAGATTTATTGATTTTTGTTTAAATTTATAGGCTTTTTTATGTGTTTTGTGTTTTTTTAGGGAGATTTCGTTTGGTTTTCGGTTTCTTTGACTGTGGGTTTTTTGCTGGGGTTTCAAACAGTGCGAGGTTATGGCGTCTGCAGATGCTGAGCTGGAGCGACTGCTTAAGGAGACAGGGAAACAGTTATCGCTTCCTCATGATTATGTTGATTAACTTCTTCATGTTCTTGATGTAAGCTCTTACTGTTTTGAGTTTTGAATATGTTAAAAAAAAAGTTTGGTTTTTTATTCATGATTGTTGGTACAGGTTTTTTATCTCTATGATGTTGGTTTGAGACAGGGATGCTCTACACCAAATCTTGTGAAGGAACTTTTATTATTATTTTTAATCGTAATTCATATACGCTTCTATTATTATTGTTAATGACCAATAATCAAAAGTTTGGTGATGGAGTTGGTACTGTTGGATGTTGATGTAGTTTGTTGCTTTAAGGAAACCTGTTTGGATTCTTCTCTTGCTTTTTTCATGGTATACATATCACAACAGTTTCATGAATCACAATCTTTACTCTTATTGTTTTCTTAATTAAATTTTTTTTATGTTTTTAAGGTGCATTGGTTAGGAGAACAAAGATTCTTGATCTTGAAGAAGCAGCCCTGTAGGTCAGCTTGCTTCCCTATCTCTTAAGGGCAGCCTTGTCTCTTGATCCTGATGCTGACCATTGGTGAGGAGTTTGTTCTTTTTTAATATTATCAACTTCATATTATTGACTTATTTTACAAAATGATCAAATCAGATGTAGAACCTGACCCACTTACATTTATTCTTTGTTATGTGTATGTGGTAGATCCGGTATGGTAGAACACGCATTAGAGTATTTCAAGATTATGACAGAAGATTATGGTATTGTCCCTGATTAGTTATCCATACATCTACATGATCCAGGGAAAGATGTTGTTTTAGGTGAGTGTCGGTTCTTATCTTAATTGGTAATGTTAGGTGCAATGTTAATGCTTGCACTTGACTATGTTATGTAATCAATGACTGCATGGTAGTTCGTACACTTAGCTTTGTTGATTCTGATAGTTCATCTTCTGATGATGAGATGAGATGCGTAATTTGTTGTTGTTACATGCGTAATTTGTGGTTTTAAAGTATGATTTTCTTTTAGTATGCTTAATATAATCGCAAACGTGTTTTATTTCTTCCAAAGATTGTTTTTTTTTTTTTTTTGCAGAGAATAGTTTGATCTTTTACATAAGCTTAAACGAAACTGATTATTGTTTTGTGGGGTATGGTTGTATGATGTAAATTTATAAGCTTTGGATGTTTGCAGGCAAAAGGAGCCTGTATCGGTGATGTGTATCTTACATGTGAAGTTGCTTTTCATGATAGAAGGATACCAATCCCAGTAAGCTAAAGATGATACTGTTGGATCTATGTTGTCTGTGAACTGTTTATCACATTTTGTAGACAATTTCCTTGTGTCAAACCTCGATTTAATGTATACCTTGATTGTTGGTACAGGTTTTTGATCTCTATGGTGTTGGTTTGAGACAGGGATGTTGGTTTTTGATCTCTATGTATTGCATCTTTCACTTTTGTTTTTTCTGAATTTAACCGATTTATAACCGTTGACTATGTTATCTAACAGGGGGATGTGGATGTCATCTGTGGTGTCGCGTTTGAGTTCTCCTAATGATTTCTTTGCTTTTTAGGGGGAACTTGGGTGCTTCTCTCCTAGGGCATACAAAACACAGGTTATTGGCGGCAGCCCGCCATATTTAACGTATAAAAAAACTTTATATGTTAAATATGGCGGGCTTTCGCCAATCACCTGTGTTTTGTATGCCCTGTGGAGAGAAGCACCCATCTTCCCCCTAAAAAGCAAATGAAACATTAAAAAAAGCATTGAAAAGTTTGCAGAAACTACCACAATACCCGCCAATGACCTGTGGAATTTGAGGTATGATCATCTCTCAGGTGTTGCAGTTATGCCGGACAACTTTGGCATTTTTTTATTCACCTAATCTAAGTTGATTCATTTTGATCTTATTATTGTGTATTGCAGACTTTGCAGTTGATGAACCTTTTCAATATGCTGAATGTTGTGACAACCCTCATAATTACAGGTATCCGTACAATTAATTAATTACAATTAAGTGCTGAATTACATAATTGCTTTCTGATTACTGCATCATACATACATGTGCATCACATATTACATAATGTCACATCATTATCACAGACAAACTTTAGTGACACATTTGTTGCACAAAGCACAGTTAGCACAGTGAGCGGATAACTCAGAAATATACTGACAATGCCAGTACATAGACAGACAGTGTTTTGAGGCCCAGTATGGGTCAGGGACAAGGTACTACGCTAGTGTGGTGTGTAGGGAAGTGAGGACCATAAAACTAAGTCACTAGGTGATAGTTTGAGTGTCGGGAAGGGCCTAAAACTCACTTTAAGTGCAGAATTCTGCATTTTTCAGCAAAATTTAGCATTTTTCAGCAAAATTCAGCATTTTTCAGCAAAATTCAGCATTTTAACATGCTAGTAATATGCATAAAATTGACTAAATGGTCCTGAATACTTTCCTAAGTGTTGGGAATTAATTGTGTCACAAAAAGTTACATAAAAGACACTATACGGAACAACTTAGCACTTTAACGAACCGGTATCTAACCGAACAACCGGACATTACCCGGGACACCAAATTTTTGTCAAAAACATGGTTTTATTATTTTTTGGACTAGTTATGGTCTCCGAATACCCCAACACACTATAAAATATGTCATACACTAGATATTACACTTAACCTCCAATTATTTACCCACTTATCATCAAATTTTACAATTAACACCCCCCCCCCCCCATGCCCATTTATGGTTCACAAGGGGACCCCACACCCCACTCACTAGATTTGTTGATTATTTTATTTGATACGTTTCGTCACCACTTTGTGGAAAAGCCTTAGGTATGAATATGTTAGATACCTGTGACTCAATTGCTGAAATAGTATCTCTCCCCCAAAAAGCATGTTTTTTTTACCGACGCACAAAGAAAATATTTTGTTGCGAATGAACAAGATATTGAGGAATTGTCCATACGTAAAATCATAATTATTGATACGGGCCTTTTCCACATAAAAGATGAATCTTTTGTTACAATAGAAGTAGAAGTGATGTGGATTATTCAAGAATCGAAGTTGATTTCCTTTATAAAAAGAAGATCTCAATGAACTTCTATGAAATGATTTCACAGGATTCAGCCAATATCTTGCTTGAATATTTGAACAAAATATAAGATGAAATCTTATAAGTATGGCTCCTTAGATCACCAATATCATTCCATATCTTCAAAATCTTCACACCATCTCTCACTTACTCTCTCTCTCCCTCTCGGCTCACCTTACAACCGCCACCACCACCACCTTGCAACCTTCATCAATCCATTTTCAAGCTTGATTCAAGTGTTAGAAGGTGATTCTTGGAGCTTAAAGCTTGTGGATCATCAAGGAGCTCTCTTACTTGCTTTTACACACCAAATTTCATCATCTTTTTCACAAGTGTTCTTCCCTAGCTTAAAGCTAGTAGTAAGATCTCTCATGACTCTTGTTTACTTTTATTTTCATGGTTAAAAGATGTACATTGTGATGAAATAACAAGAATACTAAAAGATCATAAACTAAAAGCTTGAACATAAAGTTGCATAAAGATGAAATATGATGAAATATTGTTAGAATGATATTGTTTAGTAGATGGATGATGAATGCATGTTGATTACTAGTAATATGATGATTGATCATCATATGGAACTTGTTAAAGTATGATTAAAAACATGGTTTAACAAGTTAGAAGGTGATTATGGGTTTACATGAAATAATCATCTTCTTGAACAAGCATGAACTTGAAAGTGAAATGATTTTCTTGTAAAGTGACAAACCAAGTGAACTGGTAAACTTGTAAATCCAAGAGTTACAAATGATTTTTCTAAACAAACCAAGTTCAAGAGTCGAGTTTTAAAAGATCATAACTTTTCTTGCACTTACATTATTATTGAAATAAAATAAGTGTAGGAAGGCTAGTAAAACATGAAGATGTTGTAAATAAATATTTTTGTAAAATGAGTTCACAAGTTGTGAACATCTAGAAATCCTGAGAATGAGTTTTTAACAAAAGTAAACACACTTTGGAGGGTAACTAAACCCACTAAACACTTCACCAAGTTACTACGCGATTTCGTAAGAGATCAAGTTCATGTTATATTGTAAATGAAATAATTTTTGCACTTGGGAAGTGTAGTTTGGCTATTGGTTGATTGAATGAATTTTGAAAAGAAAATGATATGCTATTTAGCATGGACACCTCCATTTACAAAGGAAACTATGGGGAAATTTTCTAAAAATTCCAACACTTAATAAATATTTTCTAACAAGTGTTTACAAGTATGTTTTTAACTACGTTTTTCAAACATAAACCTCGCCATAATTTTTGTAACAAATACAAAGTATCGGAGGTTGGTTTTATACATGAAAATGGTTAAATATATATTTAGAATATATATTTCGTATTAAGACACCCATGTGGATATTTGTTGGATTTATGGAGTAGTTATATTATTTTATGGAAAAATAATATATCTTAACAAAAGACCATGAAATTACAACTCCAAAATAATGCCAAAAATCACTAGGAATAAATAATTAAGTTACACACTTGTTATAGTGGAGCCAAACGCTAAAACGTAACTTATGAAATATTCCGGAACACACTTCTACAAATATATTTTTGGTAAATATTGTTTTGGATACAAGAAGTGAAAATATATTATTTTTGGGAAAGATGTATATATTTTGGAAAACATTTTTTTTTTTTTGACAAAAAAGTTATATATATTTTCTAAGTGGGACTTAAAAATATATTATTTCAAATACGAACATACATGTATAAATACCCCCATACTTGGGAAAGAAATACGGAGCTAAATACTTTAGAAGTATTAATACAAAAATATTGAATGAACAATTATTCCAACACTAAATATTATTTAAGTTGAAATATTAATTATTTTGACAAATAATTATAACTTGGAATAATATAAGAACGCAACTCAAAACATTAAACTTTAAGCCAAGGCACGGCCCGTTCGACTAATAGACATTAGTACGTTATAGGTTGTCGTGTAGCTGACAGAGTTTGAGTTACGGTACAAGACGCACTACTGTGAGTTCATGTCCCCCTTTTTTCTTAACTGTTTTCAGTTTTATACTTCGGGGGTGGAATACATGTTACAATTATTACAGACATTTTTATACATGGTATGGTTAGCTTAAGGAGGGTTTACTACTTAGATCATGTGAGTGGTGGGTACAACACTTATGGCCATTAATCCTCGTCGTAGGACCGAGGGACATGAGTGATAGATCTATTTGTGTGTAGCGAGCCCATGCCCATGAGGCCAGGGTGGCCCATAGTGGTGACTATGTCTTCCAGCCGGAGGCCCGGTACAAATTTGCTAGGTTTGAGTACTTCCTGCACCATTTCACACATACCATTGGCTTTGCAAACCATTGGTGATCTCTTTTTCCTTATTGCTACATACTAGGGACTTTCATACATACAAGACATACTTTAAAGGTTTATACATACTCACTTACACATGAACTCGCTCAACTTTTGTTGATTTTTCAAACTATATGTATTTCAGGGAATTAATCGGATCTGGCAAGTGATGCATGTTAGTCAAGCTGCGTACTAAATAAAGATATCATCCGGGGTTGTAGGGTTTGGGAGGTGTAACCTCTTCCTGGACAGGTTACATGTCTCTATACCTCGTTTTATTGAAAGTCTTTTGTTGAGTCTTGTGAACTCGTTTTAAACAAGCCATAGTTTGTAACTTATTTTGGGGTTGATGTTTCAAGACAAGTATGTTATGGTATTTTCTGAACTCTTTTAATGGATGAACATCTCGTATTTCTATCATATAGCATTGTTATGATTGTTGCTATGGTATTAAGAAGTCACACCAAATAATCACGCTTCCGCAAAAGTCAAGGTGTGACAGCTTGGTATCAGAGCCTCGATCATAGCGAACTTGGATTCTTTCTCGAGTCTAGACTATGATCACTAGGGCTCTCACGAAAATGTTTTCACAAACATATTTTCATTGCATACACAAAATGTCCAGATACAGGGAACAAACGTTTTTACAAACAAAAGGCACAAGTACACATTTCTAAAAGGCTATGTATATAATTCAGTCTTAGAGACTGAGGGAGTTCAGTCTTAGAGACTGAGGGAGGTTCAGCCTTAGAGGTTGGGGAGGTTCAGTCTTAGAGACTGGGGAAATTTAGTCTTAGAGACTGGGAGGTTTGGTCTTAGAGACTAGGGAGTTGGTCTTAGAGACTGGGAGGTTTGGTCTTAGAGACCAGGGAGTTAGTCTGAGAGACTGGGTGGGATAGTCTGGGAAGACTAGGATGCATACATGATTACATTGCTATTTACTTACATGCTTAACTGATATATGTACATATGTTGTGGTTGTGTTACAGACACCATGCCATCTTCTTCTGATAGTGGAGTGTCCGACACGATAAACCCTATGGCTATTACCTCGAATGATGAGATAGCCACGGACCCGGAGGTTTATACATCAGACACCACGAGTTCCGACGAGGATGATTTTCAGCCTTTCGCCCTACCGGACTTTGGAGACGACATGTCTTTAGCTGATGGTCTTTTTGACGGGGATCTGCCTCTTGTTCAGATCCTTGCTCCTCTTCCTCTCGCTGCAGTTCCTGTTGAGGATCTGCCACTGGACGCGATACCTGATGACGACATCGATCTATTCATCGAGGGTCCCCCGGAGGATGACCAGGATGGCGGGGCCCCGATGGATGACGATATTCCACTTGCTGATATTCCGGTTGATGACCCTATTGTTCCTGTGGTTTAGGTTCCTGCTGTTGATGCCATTGTTTTGCCACCCTTCGAGGCTCCTGTTGTGGAGGCCTTACCCGATCCGTCTGGTCCCTACTCACTTGAGTCTGTATCATCCGCCACTCTTCACGCCCAGGGCGTGCAGCACTACTCCACCGACACTGATTCAAACATGGCGATGTCTGCTGCACCCATTGTTCCCCATGACTTTGACCCGGATCCTGAGGTTGAGTTTGTACCTGCTGAGCCACTCGTTGAGGCACCTATTTTTCCGGTCGATCATCTCCTCGATATGCCCGCTGATCAGGAGCCTGCTCCAGCTGATCCAGGGGTTGCACCAGAGCCTGTTTTCGCTCACGACCCCTTACCTGTGCACGACCCTATTCTTGTTGATGCACCAGTCGTTGCACCATCAGTTGTTGATGTCCCAATTGTTGCACCTCTACCCGACCCTATGCCTGTGTTTGTTGACCGTGCACCTTTTGCTACACACATTGATCCTAGATATGCTGACACCTGTAATGGGTGGATTGAGGATGACGATTATCCTCCTTTTGTTCGATCAGTCACTCCCCCTATTGCACCTCTTTTTGCACCCTTTGATGCCCCACAGTTTCACCCTCACGTGTCAGACGTCCACCGCAGGGATTTACCCGTCACTTTTCTTCAGGACATTCCTCCTCCTCGTCCAGGGGAAGGACCTTTTACTCAGCAGCATGATCACATACCACCTATGACAGCAGCCTTTCCATTTATACCCCCTTTTGCACCTGCTGCACACACTGCTTTTTCTTCTTCAGCACCCACGGGCGAGCCATTTATGTGGTCTTCGCCCAACGTCATGCCTTTGTCAGATCCATACCATCCTTTTCATGTTGGGTATACGACAGATGATATACTTTTATCCTTGCAGTTATAGCAGGATGCGTTGAGCCGACGAGTCCAGGAGCTGGAGAGGATCCCGCGTCCTCCCCCTTGTCATTGCCAGTCTCCGTTCGCGACACCACCAGCTCCTCTCCTACCACACCTTGATTCCGATGTCCGCTTCCTCACTACGGACCAGCAGATTGCTTACCTGCTGCGTGTTGTCCATGCTCTCGAGGAGGATTTGGCGCATTTGCGCAGATTAATTTTCATTCCTCCACCTCCTCCTCCTCCACCATCAGCTTGAGGATTTTTGGTTTGATGCAGATGTCATGCTTTTGATGAGAGTACAGCGATTGAGCCTGATTGCGTAGCATTTTGAAGACCACATAATGACTTATGACTTTTGACATTTGACTTTTGGTTGTTGTAGATTGTTAGACGATTCAGACAAGGGTGATGTGACCCTTAGTCTCTTTTGATGTACGATACATTTGTAAAACTTGTAAACTGTATTTGTGGTCTTGTTATATGATAGCTCATTTGCAGTGTTCTCATTACATGCGTTGTTGGATTATTGGTTTTGTGTTATGACATGGGATGTTATGTGTTATCGTGTTAATGAATGTTGTTACATACGCATATTACTTACTTACTTACTATACTTATTATGACCTGACCGATATGATCTTCTTTTAGAAGCTGCCTCCACGACGAGACATACGTTTGCCCACTACTGAGGCAGAATTACAGGAGCAAATTACCGCAGCAATAGCACAGTATGAGGCCTCACGCGCCGAGACTAGCGGAGGTTCCTCAAGGAACAACAACCCACCCAATGGTAATGTCCAAGTCGCTTGAGACACATTACGTTACATTTGGATACTTCTTACACATCCACTAATGCTTTATGTTAATAATATTGCCTGTAGCTAAGGCACCCTATCGACTTGCGCCTTCGAAAATGCAGGAGTTGTCGACACAACTTCAGGAGTTGTTAGATAAGGGATTTATCAGACCAAGCTTCTCGCCTTGGGGAGCTCCAGTTTTGTTTGTTAAGAAGAAAGATGGTAGTTTTCGCATGTGTATCGACTACCGGGGGCTGAACAAGTTGACTATCAAGAATAGATATCCTTTGCCAAGGATCGATGACCTGTTCGAGCAATTACAAGGTTCAAGTTTTTACTCAAAGATCGACCTTCGATCGGGTTATCACCAATTGAGGATCCAAGAGGAGAGCATTCCAAAGACGGCCTTCAGGACTCGCTATGGACATTACGAGTTCCTGGTTATGCCGTTTAGTCTGACAAATGCGCCAGCTGTATTCATGGATTTGATGAACAGAGTGTGTAAGTCGTACCTCGACAAGTTTGTGATTGTGTTCATTGATGACATTTTGACCTACTCGAAGACGAAAGGAGATCACGAGCAACATCTAAGGGCTATCTTAGAGCTGCTTAAGAAGGAGAAGTTATACGCGAAGTTTTGGAAGTGCAAGTTCTGTTTACGCGAAGTCCAGTCTCTTGGTCATGTGGTTAACGGAAATGGGATTCATGTGGATCCCACAAAGATTGAGGCGATCAAGAATTGGGAGACTCCAAAAACGCCAACTGAGATTCGACAATTCCTAGGTTTAGCTGGTTATTATCGCAGGTTTATTGAGGATTTCTCGAAAATCGCTCAACCTCTGACTTCCCTCACACAAAAAGACAAGAAGTTTGATTGGGGAGATAAGCAAGAAGAAGCATTTCAATTGTTGAAGAACAAACTTTGTGACACACCGATCTTATCTCTACCCGAAGGCACTGACGACTTCGTGGTATATTGCAACGCCTCGCGTCAAGGTTTAGGCTGCGTGCTGATGAAACGACAAAAAGTTATAGCATATGCTTCTCGCCAGTTGAAGGTCCACGAGAAGAACTACACTACGCATGACTTGGAGTTAGGCGCAGTGGTGTTTGCATTAAAGATCTGGCGACATTACTTGTACGGCACGCGATGCACGATCTTTACTGACCACAAGAGCCTGCAGCATATATTCAATCAAAAAGAGCTTAACATGAGACAAAGACGCTGGGTTGAATTGTTGAACGACTATGATTGCGATATCAAGTATCACCCAGGGAAGGCGAATGTAGTCGCCGATGCCTTAAGTCGGAAAGAAAGGATTAAGCCCCTAAGGGTTAGGGCTTTGGAAATGATTGTTCAGACAGACCTCACGTTGCGCATTCGTGCTGCGCAAAGGGAAGCTCTTAAAAGGGAGAATCTTGAGAATGAATATCTTTGAGGGATGGAGAAGCAATTGGTACCAAAGGAGGATGGAACATTGAATTTCTTGGGAAGAATTTGGGTTCCTTTCCTTGGTGGTCTGAGAGACGTTATTTTTTATGAGACTCACAAGTCACGGTACTCGATCCATCCAGGATCGGATAAGATGTACCAAGACTTAAAGGATTTCTATTGGTGGCCGAGGATGAAAGGCGACGTTGCGATTTATGGTGGCAAATGTTTAACTTGTGCCAAGATAAAGGCCGAGTACCAGAAACCTTCAGGACTCCTGCAACAACCTGAAATACCCCAGTGGAAGTGGGAACAGATTTCAATGGACTTCATAACGAAATTGCCAAGAACACCCAGAGGTCACGATACGATTTGGGTAATCGTGGACCGTCTGACCAAGTCTGCACACTTTTTGCCAATCAAGGAGAAAGACCACACAAGCAAGCTAACTGAACTATACCTGAAGGAGATTATTGCACGACATGGAGTGCCTCTCTCAATTATCTCTGATAGAGATGGAAGATTTGTGTCAAGGATTTGGCAATCCTTTCAAGAAGCTTTTGGTTCTCAGTTGAATCCGAGTACTGCCTTTCACCCACAGACAGACGGACAGAGCGAACGAACGATTCAGACGTTGGAAGACATGTTGCGAGCTTGCATAATGGACTTAGGTGGAAGTTGGGACACTCACCTAGCATTGGTCGAATTTTCATACAACAACAGTTATCATGCAAGCATTCAAGCCGCACCGTTTGAAGCTCTTTATGGACGCAAGTGTCGATCACCGCTATGCTGGGCAGACGCGGGTGATAGATAGCTTGTTGGCCCAGAATTGGTTCAAGAGATAACAGACAAGATCTTCCAGATCCGAAACCTGTGGAATTTGAGGTGGGAGATATGGTTTTGTTGAAGGTTTCACCCTGGAAGGGTGTGGCATGCTTTGGGAAGTGTGGGAAGTTGAATCCGCGGTACATTGGTCCATTTAAAATCCTGAAAAGGATTGGTTTGGTAGCATACAAGTCGGATCTACCCGCAGAACTAAATGGCGTTCATGATACATTCCATGTATCAAATTTGAAAAAGAGTACAACTCAAGAGACAGTGGTCATTCCTGCCGACGAAGTTCATATTGACGACACACTCCACTTTATTGAAGAACCTGTTGAGGTTACGGATTGGAAGATTAACAAAACACGCCGGAGTAGTGTCAAACTCGTCAAAGTTCGATGGAATGCACGACATGGCCCAGAATTCACGTGGGAACGTGAGGATCGTATGAAATCAAAGTACCCACATTTATTCCCCAAGACCCCTGCAACTAGAAGCAGAACTTAAAATTTCGGGATGAAATTTTCTTAACGGGGGGAGAATGTGACAACCCTCAACAGGTATCCGTACAATTAATTAATTACAATTAAGTGCTTAATGACTGTGTTGAATTACATAATTGCTTTCTGATTACTGCATCATACATACATGTGCATCACATATTACATAATGTCACATCATTATCACTGACAAACTTTAGTGACACATTTGATGCACAAAGCACAGTTAGCACAGTGAGCGGATAACTCAGAAATATACTGACAATGCCAGTACATAGACAGACAGTGTTTTGAGGCCCAGTATGGGCCAGGGACAAGGTACTACACTAGTGTGGTGTGTAGGGAAGTGAGGACCATAAAACTGCGTCACTAGGTGATAGTTTGAGTGCCGGGAAGTGCCTAAAACTCACTTTAAGTGCAGAATTCTGCATTTTCAGCAAAATTCAGCATTTTAACATGCTAGTAATATGCAGAAAATTGACTAAATGGTCCTGAATACTTTCCTAAGTGTTGGGAATTAATTGTGTCACAAAAAGTTACATAAAAGACACTATTCGGAACAACTTAGCACTTTAACGAACCGGTATCTAACCGAACAACCGGACATTACCCGGGACACCAAATTTTTGTCAGAAACATTGCTTTATTATTTTTGGACTAGTTATGGTCTCCGAATACCCCAACACACTATAAAATATGTCATACACATCATACACTAGATATTACACTTAACCTCCAATTATTTACCCACTTATCATCAAATTTTACAATTAACCCCCCCCCCATGCCCATTTACGGTTCACAAGGGGACCCCACACCCCACTCACTAGATTTGTTGATTATTTTATTTGATATCTTGCTTGAATATTTGAACAAAATATAAGATGAAATCTTATAAGTATGGCTCCTTAGATCACCAATATCATTCCATATCTTCAAAATCTTCACACCATCTCTCACTTACTCTCTCTCTCCCTCTTGGCTCACCTTACAACCGCCACCACCACCACCTTGCAACCTTCATCAATCCATTTTCAAGCTTGATTCAAGTGTTAGAAGGTGATTCTTGGAGCTTAAAGCTTGTGGATCATCAAGGAGCTCTCTTACTTGCTTTTACACACCAAATTTCATCATCTTTTTCACAAGTGTTCTTCCCTAGCTTAAAGCTAGTAGTAAGATCTCTCATGACTCTTGTTTACTTTTATTTTCATGGTTAAAAGATGTACATTGTGATGAAATAACAAGAATACTAAAAGATCATAAACTAAAAGCTTGAACATAAAGTTGCATAAAGATGAAATATGATGAAATATTGTTAGAATGATGTTGTTTAGTAGATGGATGATGAATGCATGTTGATTACTAATAATATGATGATTGATCATCATATGGAACTTGTTAAAGTATGATTAAAAACATGGTTTAACAAGTTAGAAGGTGATTATGGGTTTACATGAAATAATCATCTTCTTGAACAAGCATGAACTTGAAAGTGAAATGATTTTCTTGTAAAGTGACAAACCAAGTGAACTAGTAAACTTGTAAATCCAAGAGTTACAAATGATTTTTCTAAACAAACCAAGTTCAAGAGTCGATTTTTAAAAGATCATAACTTTTCTTGCGCTTACATTATTATTGAAATAAAATAAGTGTAGGAAGGCTAGTAAACATGAAGATGTTGTAAATAAATATTTTTGTAAAATGAGTTCACAAGTTGTGAACATCTAGAAATCCTGAGAATGAGTTTTTAACAAAAGTAAACACACGCGATTTCGTAAGAGATCAAGTTCATGTTATATTGTAAATGAAATAATTTTTGCACTTGGGAAGTGTAGTTTGGTTATTGATTGATTGAATGAATTTTGAAAAGAAAATGATATGCTATTTAGCATGGACACCTCCATTTACAAAGGAAACTATGGCGAAATTTTCTAAAAATTCCAACACTTGATAAATATTTTCTAACAAGTGTTTACAAGTATGTTTTTAACTATGTTTTTCAAACATAAAACTCGCCATAATTTTTGTAACAAATACAAAGTATCGGAGGTTGGTTTTATACATGAAGATGGTTAAATATATATTTAGAATATATATTTCGTATTAAGACACTCGTGTGGATATTTGTTGGATTTTTGGAGTAGTTATATTATTTTAGGGAAAAATAATATATCTTAACAAAAGACCATGAAATTACAACTCCAAAATAATGCCAAAAATCACTAGGAATAAATAATTAAGTTACACACTTGTTATTGTGGAGCCAAACGCTAAAACGTAACTTATGAAATATTCTGGAACACACTTCTACAAATATATTTTTGGTAAATATTGTTTTGGATACAAGAAGTGAAAATATATTATTTTTGGGAAAGATGTATATATTTTGGAAAACATTATTTTTTTGACAAATAAGTTATATATTTTTTCTAAGTGGGACTTAAAAATATATTATTTCAAATACGAACATACATGTATAAATACCCCCATACTTGGGAAAGAAATACGGAGTTAAATACTTTAGAAGTATTAATACAAAAATATTGAATGAACAATTATTCCAACACTAAATATAATTTAAGTTGAAATATTAATTATTTTGACAAATAATTATAACTTGGAATAATATAAGAACGCAACTCAAACATTAAACTCTAAGCCAAGGCACGGCCCGTTCGTCTAATAGACATTAGTACGTTGTAGGTTGTCATGTAGCTAACAGAGTTTGAGTTACGGTACAAGACGCACTTCTGTGAGTTCATGTCCCCCTTTTCTCTTAACTGTTTTCAGTTTTATACTTCGGGGGTGAAATACATGTTACAATTATTACAGACATTTTTATACATGGTATGGTTAGCTTAAGGAGGGTTTACTACTTAGATCATGTGAGTGGTGGGTACAACACCTAAGGCCATTAATCCTCATCGTGGGACCGAGGGACATGAGTGATAGATCTATTTGGGTGTAGTGAGACCATGCCCATGAGGCCTGTGTGGCCCATAGTGGTGACTATGTCTTCCAGTTGGAGGCCCGGTACAAATTTGCTAGGTTTGAGTACTTCCTGCACCATTTCACACATACCATTGGCTTTGCAACCCATTGGTGATCTCTTTTTCCTTATTGCTACATACCAGGGACTTTCATACATACAAGACATACTTTAAAGGTTTATACATACTCACTTACACATGAACTCGCTCAACTTTTGTTGATTTTTCAAACTACATGTATTTCAGGGAATTAATCGGATCTGGCAAGTGATGCATGTTAGTTAAGCTGCGTACTAAATAAAGATGTCATCCAGGGTTGTAGGGTTTGGGAGGTGTAACCTCTTCCTGGACGGGTTACATGTCTCAAAACCTCGTTTTATTGAAAGTCTTTTGTTGAGTCTTATGAACTCGTTTTAAACAAGTCATAGTTTGTAACTTATTTTGGGGTTGATGTTTCAAAACAAGTATGTTATGGTATTTTCTAAACTCTTTTAATGGATGAACATCTCGTATTTCTATCATATAGCATTGTTATGATTGTTGCTAGGGTATTAAGAAGTCACACCAAATAACCACGCTTCCGTAAAAGTCAGGGTGTGACAAATGTATTAAAATCAGAGGACATTAATTTGCTGATTATGATCGCTCTCGCACCTGATCCGTCGCGTTTATTGTATTTTCGAATAAGGTAGGTTCATGTGATGGTCCGGTCATTAAGAGCAACTGATTTTTAAGCATAAAGTGTACGGATATGTTTGCTGAATTCGGTTCGGTTTTAAAACCGGTTTTAACTGGTTTTTAAATCGGATCTCTTTCAGTATATAGAGTTATGTATTCTTTTTCTAGCTTGCCTATATAGTTTTTGAGTTTTGACTCATAATATTGCTTACCTTTATGGTAGTTTGAAGCAAGCTGGGTTGCTAGGCATTGGCGATATTTACATTTGGGAGGGCCGCGCCTAAACGAATGTTCTGCGGCCAACCTCAGTGGAAGCCGAGAATAGGTATGCAATTAATTAATCATTTTTAGTGATAACTTCACAAACTACTATATAGAGTTATGTACTTGTGTCTTATTGTGGTTATATAAAACTATAATTTTTAGTGATAACTTCACAAATTAGGTTTATAATCTATACTATATATCATATTTGTTAACTGCATTTTATTTTATCTTTTTACAAAACAATGCCTACTTTTTACAATTCAACAAAAATAAAGAAAAAATTGAAAATAAGATTGTCGGTTCAAATCTTTGATTTTGAGATTTGCTTTTACAGTTCTCTTTGGTGTGAATAGCTTTGATGTGACCAGACCGAAAAGTCAAAAGTGAACAGTGCATGGTGAACAGTGAACATTTCTGATCAGTAGTCAACATAAAAGCTGGATGCTTTTCTCCTTGGAACTCTAAACTCAAGACCTTTTTGAGTATATATAAACATGTTATACACCTCATAAATTTTCATACCACTCTTATCTATACCATAAGAAAACATGTTATACACCTTATAAATTTTCATACCACTCTAAACACTTTCGGTTAATCGGTTACTATACCAAATATTTATAACCCGTTACTAACCTATGGTTAAAAATAACCACTAACCGGTTATTTCTTGAGCGGTTATTACCGGTTACGATTTCGGTTAATAACCGGTTACGTCAATCTTGGGCCTCATGAAACAACTGGTTACCTGTCGGTACATTTTTATTACTAAAACAATAATTTAGAAATTGTTTTTATTTTTTTATGACAAAAAAATTGAACAGTTGACAACCTTTCAGAAAGACTTTTCAGAAACCAACTCTTGTCAGAATCCAAAAGATTTACTGCTATCCTTTTAGATTTAGATTTTTTTACTGACCAGACTGTTCACATACAGTAAAAGCAAAGACTGATCACATTTGTCAGAAAGGGAACATGCTTGGAAGTCTATAAATTCAACTACATTCATCACAACTCTACAAGCACTATCGACAAGCACTCAACTCAGATAATAAAACCTTCAAATTGTTTAACTGTGGCCTTATACATCTGTTGGTTTTGTAACATGTATTGTTTTAGTTTACATGTGTTGTAAAATAAATGTTAAGTATAGACTTTATTTCAATGTTGAATGAAAAAAAAAAGTTATTTGTTTCTGGGTTTTGGTTTTTTTTTTTTTTTTTTTAACTTTGGCCCAGAGCTTAAAGGTTTTTTTTAATTATAAAAGTGCCTCTTGGCAGCCGGATATTAGGGGAACATGGCAATAATTTTTAAGACATTTTTCATTTATGATGTTTTTGTGGTTATTCATGGATCTAAGTGTTTTATGGTTATTTTAAAACCGCATGTTTATGGTGTTTTAAAACTATAACTTATAGTGCTATAGAACATCAAGTTTGGTGTTTTAGAACAATTGGTCTTTTAAAACAGCTATTTAATAGTGTTTTTTTAGAACTACATGTTTATGGTGTTTTTTAGAACTCTGTTATTTAAAACTGGATGTTTATGGTGTTTTTTTAAACTACAGCTTTATGGTGGTTTAGAACTACATATTTTTTGAGTTTTTTAGAATTGCAGTTTATGGTGTTTTAGAAATGCAGATATATGGTGTTTTTTATATGCTGGTTTTTTAGAGCTTGTGTGACTAATGATGAAAATTCAAATACGAGCACGTGAATTAAAAAGGACATGAATTAAAAAAAACACCATAAATTACAACCATACATTTTCCAATAATAAAAACTCAGTTAACAAAACTATACAGAGCCGAAAACGCAATGAATTATAAATGCCATTAATTAAAAAACACCCTAAAATTTATGATGTCTTTGAAACTGTGTATTTCTATGTAGTATTTTATGATGTTTTTAAGACTGGGTAAAAACACTATAAAAATGCCATAAAAACACCATAAACTGTCAAGTTCATACAATACTTAGTTCATTTTTTCCCCAGATCGAAGTATATCAATAGTATATACGTTTAAATAATCACGTATAAAAAATGTTATAAACATTTAAAAATGATGTGAAAAATGACATGTGCAGCCCTTTTGCTTGAATCTTGAGTTTTTTTTCCTAAAAGAGTGTTGGTAGAAATAATATTTACTAAAATGGTGTTGTTTCAAAAATATT
This sequence comes from Helianthus tuberosus, assembly GCA_030545235.1. Lineage (NCBI taxonomy): Eukaryota > Viridiplantae > Streptophyta > Magnoliopsida > Asterales > Asteraceae > Helianthus > Helianthus tuberosus. The sequence continues at coordinate 6,517,743 of CM060434.1, read as the reverse complement.
TACTAAAATGGTGTTTTAGTTGTAAAATCCAATGAAAATCCCACTAACAAGTTTCTCACTCCTAATCTCATTGAATGACTTCAATTTACTAAATAATTATTTATTTAATCATTTTTTTAATATAAGAAAATTGTTATAATATAAAACGTTATTTTTTTCTTATTACTCCCTCATACAATTATTGTTCCGAAGATCAAACCAGTGGCTACGTTTTGAAGATTTTAATCATAGTTAAAAGCATCAACAGTCTGGTCAGTCGCTACGCTTTGAAGATTATTAAATCGACAAGCCAAATGTTTGAAGAAAGAAAATGACCGCGAAACCAAACCGAAGATTGGTTTTGGCGGTTTTACGATTTGAAACTGAACCGTGATCACCCCTACAATATATCACGAAACGACTGATAAACTAATGGTAAACGGGTATCCTATTGTAAATCGCCTCTGCCGCCGCATCGCGCGGGTAGAAAGCTAGTATATATATATATAGGGTTAGGTTAACGTACAATATCCCTTATCGTACAATATGTACGCGCTCATCTCAGCCGTCAGATCTTCATCCAACATTGAAATCGCATGTTGGTTTTTTGTAACAATTTCGCATGTTGGTTTTTTAACATGCGATTTCATCAAAATTACCACATGCGGAATTGTTACAAAAAACCAACATGCGATTTTATCAAAATTATCACATGCGAAATTGTTACAAAAAAACAACATGCGATTTCATCAAAATTATCACATACGATTTCATCCATGCTATTTTATAACATACGATTTCACTATATCGTACGTATTGTACGTTAAGTGATATTGTATTTTATACTTTCACTATATATATATATATATATATAGAGAGAGAGAGAGAGAGAGTAAAGTCCTTTCTGAGTCCCTGTGGTTTGTGCATTTTAACTATTTGAATCCAAAAACCAAACTTTTCTTGATTTGAGTTCCTATGGTTTGTATTTTTAACCCTTTGAATCCAAAATGAAACCTCATCCAACCCTTTGAGTCCCCGTGGTTTGTATTTTTAACCTTTTGAATCCAACACTTTTAGTCCATGATTTGGATGAGGTTTGCGTTTTGGATTCAAAGGGTTAAAAATACAAACCACAGGGACTCAAATCAAGACAAGTTTGGTTTTTGGATTCAAATAGTTAAAATGCACAAACCACAGGGACTCAAAAAGGACTTTACTCATATATATATAGTGGATGGTTCAAATAAAAACCATTTTTATTGTGAAAACTCGAAAACTAACTAAAAAAGCCTAAAAAACACACCAAATTTTTTTTTCAATTTTTTTTTATAAAAATCGCAGGTTTTTATATATAAAAAAAACTTTTTTTCAAAAAAAAAAAATTTGTAGTACACATACACATGTGTAGTATTACACACACATGTGCACTACAAAAAAAATTATATACATAAACCTGCGAAAATTGGTATGCAAAAAAAAGAAAGTTTGGTATGTTTTTTTGGCTTTTTTAATTAGTTTTCGAGTTTTCACAATAACTAGTGGTTTTCATTTGAACCTTCCCCTATATATACATAGGGTAGCGATAGTGTACATTAATTCAGAAGTGTGAGAAGTGTATTATAATACTATATATAACACTATATAACAGCATATAAACATCGTATAACACTATGTAACACCATATAACACTATGTAACACTATATGACACTATATAACAATATATAACACTATACATCTATCATAGACATGCTATCAGACAAACTATAGTGTTATATTTGTTATATAGTGTTACATAGTGTTATATGGTGTTACATATTGTTATACGGTGTTTATATGGTGTTATATAGTGTTATAATACACTTCTGGATTAATGTACAGGATCCTCTACCTATATATATATATATATATATATATATATATATATATATATAGGAGAAGGATCCATTAGGAACCGCCCTTTATTGCGAGAAACGCGAGAACCAATGTGAACACAACCTAAAAATACCTAAAAAACACCCCAATTTTTTTTTACTATTTTTTTTTTGGAAAAATCGCTATATTTTGTCACTAATAAAAAAAATTCAAAAAAAAATCCGAGTAACAGTTATCCATGCACATGTGCATTTGTATCATTTCTTTGGCAAATTCCGTAATTCATTACAAATATCAGACAATTGCACTTTCATTTACACTACCATTTATAATACACTACTTTTTACATTAACAATAATAGAAATGCACATGTGCATCTATATGTATGAACTTGTTATAACATTAACAACACTAGAAATGCACATGTGCATCTATATATATAAACATATTATAACGTGTTTTAGTACACCACTTTGAATACACATTCCATTTCATCTATCATACCATCCATACTACACTACCATTACCTCCTACCATCCGTAATACAACACCATTGCTTTTTACCGTCCATAATACAATACTATTACCAATATTTCACTTTATTATATGTACATCAACACCCTTTATATCATCCAAACAACATATTACATCATAAAGTGACAAATATAATCAAACCATCAACCACTAGATATAACTAACCAAAACACATGTATATGGGCCTACTTCATCATTTAAAATCACAAACTTTTTGTAACAAAACACCTTATTTCATGTTGATACATATAAATGCATATGTGCATTTCTAATATTGGTAATGTAAAAAGTAGTGTAATACATATGGTAGTGTAAATGAAAGTGTATTTTTCTACTACTGGTAATATATTATGGAATTTGTCCAAGAAATGATACATATACACATGTGCATCCATAACTGTTACTCGAAAAAAAAAAACGTTTTTTTTTGTAACAAAATATAGCGATTTTTATTAGAAAAATACTAAAAAAAAAAATTTGTGGGTTTTTTGGATTCTTTTAGGTTTTTTTTTTTTTTTTTGTTCACATTGGTTTTCGCGGTTCTTGCAATAAGGGTGGTTCTCAAATGAACCTTACCCTAAATATATATATATATATAATTCCAAGATTAATTTATACATTGTGTTTTCGTAGTTTATATATACTACTATCTAGGACCTCGCAAGTTGTGGTTGTGAGGACCCGCATGTTACGCCGGGTTTGTAAAAAGGTAGACAAGACATAAATTTACAAATAATAATACGTATCCAAAGTGTAATATGAATCGCTAATAATAAATATATTATAAAAATAGAATTTGAAAAGAGAAAATTGTCAAAATTGTCCCTGAGGTTTGGGTATATTTGTCATTTTTATCCAAAACAACTTTTTGTACAATATAGTCCTTCACTTTTGGGATTTTTTGTCATTTTCATTCAAAAATCTAATTTACTTTATTTTTTCTATCAAACATTTGGATGAAAATGACGTAAAATCACAAATCTCAGGGACGATTTTGAAAAAAAAAAGTCAGATGTTTGGATGAAAATGGCAAAAAATCCCAAAAGTGAAGGACTATATGGTACAAAAATGTTGTTTGGATAAAAATAACAAACATGCCCAAACCTAATGAACGATTTTGGCAATTTACTCATTTGAAAAATAACATAGATGGGAGTTTCATAAAAAACAATACAACATTATTTGGTGAAAAATTATTCTGAAAAAAATATATGATGTGAATAAATTATTGTTAGTTAATAATAATAATGGAACTTAGCATATGCAAAAGATTGTATACAAAGTTGAATAGTGAACTTTGAAAAGTACACACAATAGAAAGTTAGTAAATTAGGTTAGGGATAATATTTATTTAAGATATTTAATATTTAGTTAACTTTTTTATTACAGATATTTTAGTTACTTTCTAAAAACTTAACAGATCTTTTAACATTTATGTGCTCCAAAGACCATCTGTGTTACGTTTAAGCATGTTATATAGAGCAAGAGTGCAATTTTAGAAAGATGGAGAGTATGAACAGATTTTCGAACTATCCATGCGATTAACGCATGAAAATATATAACGTCTTTCTTACTTTAAAAAACTTTTCCTGTTAATTAATAAAAAAATTATTGATTAATTGATTTGTGATTAGTTAAAACCAGTTTACGTACTGCATATATCCTTTTTTTTTAACGGCCAACAAACTCAATCCCGAGCACTCTCGGGGCACCCACTGGACAAACGGAGTACTCCGAGAGTAACCCGAGTCCACCACCAATTCCGGGGAAAACCCGGTAACCTACCCGCCCGTAGGCACGACGGCCGGTAAAACCCGTTTGGCTCAAGGATCCAACCCAGGTTTCCCTGGGTCTCCTATCATTGCCCACCAGTGCCTCACTCTCCTATCACTCTGCATATATCCTAATCCTTGAACTATGGATTTAGAAAAATAAGTTGAAAAAACAAAACAAACAATGTTTAAGCATCATGAACAAAGAGATGCAGTCACAAAAATAAAGGTTATTGGATTTTAATAATCCTAAGTTTCACCTGTTGACCGATAATAATATCAGTTTTAAAAATTCCCTCCAACGATCACAAGTTTTAAGAATTTGGCCCCCAATGATCCTTTTATAACATATAATAATTTGGCCTCCTCAATGGATTCATATGCACCTGCAACCTCCTTAATTGAATTAAGCGCATTTGCAGTTTGAAAAAGATCGATGGGAGCCAAATTCTTACAAGTTTGGATCGTTGGAGGGAATTTTTAAAGTTAGGATTATTATTGGCCAACAGGTAAAACTTAGGATTATTAAAATCCAATAACCCAAAAATAAAAACTTGAGAGCCCAACGTATAAGTCAGCCTAACAAACTAAAAACCATAAACATCTGCACCAATTTGCATACCTGATGGCTATTATATTTCTTTTTTACCATCACAAATCTGAAATTCAAACAACTTCACCATCAGCAAATTATCTTTTGAACTAAATCAATCAAAGCATAAGACACAACTATGTGTTTTGACATCAAAGTGATCATTAACAATAACCACTTTCAACAACTTTTCCCCAATAGATGTTATAGAGGTGGATGGGTAGGTTTGATTGGTTAAGTAAACAAGACGAGCCGATTATGAGCTGCTCGGGATCGGCTTGCTAAAAGCTTAAACCGAGCCAAGCTTAACGTATCTCGAACCTCTATTGATACTCATTTAATAAATGACCTCGACACTAGACTTACGAGCCTAGACGAGTATGCTATTTAAATAATATTAATTTAAAATATTATATTATTTAGGTAATAATTATTAGATATAAAATTGTGATAAAAATAACTAAAATATATATTATGTTATATATAAAACTTAAATTATCATAGTCATTAAAGGCGTTAGGCGCACTCAAGGGGCATAGGTCTCGCCTGTGGCCTAGGCACAAGGCGCAAAAAAGCGCAGGACTGAGAAAAAAAGACGCACAACAAAAAAACTTAAAATATTTTTATATATTAGAAATTTAATACTATTCTTCAAATAAAATAAAACTAAAGCTCTTATATAACATTTTATATCATCTTTTTAGCACCAAAAGTTATAAATGCTAGTTTATTAGAGTAGAAAAATAGTTTTTGTTAGATAAAAGTAGAAATCTAACTGGAATCTTGTCAGATATTGGCCGGAAACTCTTCAAAATCTAGGAATCTCGCTGGATATGCACATGAACCATCAAAATCTAGGAATCTCGCCTTTCTAAGAAATTGGGCCTAGGCGCAAGAGGCGATGACTTTTAACAACTATAATAATTATAAATGTATAAATAATTAATAAATAACAAACCAAGCTTGAGCTTTAGAAATAGAGCTGAAAACAAGTCGAGCTCTCCTAAGTTAAACGAGCCCGTTACACCCTAGTAAGGAATCAAACTAGGTTCTAGGTCGGAACATATCGGGTCGGGCTGCCCCACTAACAGTTTTTTGTCCAATTTATTAACTTTTAATCAACGTATTAAATCATGATTACATAAACAAAATGATCTAATTTTCATCTCACCTGTTTGTACCAAAAAAAAAAAATCAGCACACAAAAGGACCAGCCCTTGTATCTCATGCAATATGTTGTGCAAGACTGAGAATCTTGACATGCTTTTTCTTCCTCAGCTCATGTGGGACCGGGCCAAAGACTCTAGTTCCAATCGGTTCGCCTTGCTTGTTGACCAGCACAACAGCATTATCATCAAATTTGACTTCACTCCCATCAGACCGGCCCTTCTGCATGGCGGCACGGACCACTACCCCGTACACCACCTGTCCTTTCTTTACTTTTCCCCCGGGTTGTGCCTCTTTTACCGATGCAACTATCGTGTCCCCTAATCGAGCCCCTTTCTTTCCCTTCAAAGCTTGTATGCACATCACTCGTTTTGCCCCAGAGTTGTCCACCACTTTGAGATTAGTTCTCATTTGTATGAAAGTCCTTATTTGCTGTAAAAGTTGCATGTATCAAAGATATGTTTCACATTACATTATCGTAAATAAAAAGGACCAGTGAGTCAGTGACCATACGGGCAGGTCAACCCAGTAACAAAGGCCAACAGATTGGGAGATTGGGACCCACAAAATTTTTAAGTAAAGTACACGGATGATCCCCGTGATTAACCAAAAATTTTTGTTTGGGTCCCTAACTTCCCAAAACTACATGAATGGTCCTTGTGGTTTGTACTTTGTAACGCATTTAGTCCCCAACTTTTGCCAAATATACATGGATGGTCCCTGTGGTTTGCACTTTGTAACGCATTTAGTCACTAAAAGTTGGGGACTAAATGCGTTATAAAGTGCAAACCATAAGGACCATCCGTGTACTTTTGGAAAGCTAGGGACTAAATCCAAAATTTTGGTTAACCACACAGACCATCTGTGTCCACAGGGACCATCAGGGTAAAAGGGGTTGCAAAATGTATATTATTTAAAAAACAAATTTTTGAAGAAAAAATGATTTAAGAGGTTTTATGCATAGTTGCATACAAGAATACCCTTTGGTGGCTTTTAACCTATTTGACCCGTTCAAATCATTGAAAGTGTTACCTTCTTTGTTAGATTTCTTTATATTGCCTCTCAGAGACCTGAGTTAACCCGTTCATAAAGAAATGGGTCGAGAATGCTACGTTTAAATTGAAAAATGGGAACAAACCTGAGCCAAGAAACTATTACAAGTGGTCTCTTGTGGTGATCTTAGGATTCCTGAGTAGGAACCATTGAGGCCTCGCAATAGTGAACGTCCAGCTAGTTTGGTTTATTTCATGCGTAAAATTGGACAAGAAAATAAGATAAAGCAAAGCTTATCAAACAATTTATGAACATAAAGAGACTATAAAAAGTAAACCAAACTTATAAATGAAAATAGAAACAGCATGTATGATGTATTAAAGTAGGAGGTAAGTTACAAATGCAACAACTTGTTACTGAGGCTACAAGTATAATTAAAAACCCTTAATGAGTTACAGACGAATGTTAGGATTCTACGGTTCTACCTTTGGCAAAACTATTCAAGAAGTCAAAGGGAATAAGTAACACTTCTCAATAACGGGTTAATATGGTTCGGTTATGGTTATAACCGTCAATAAAACGAACATTTATATTTTTTTATAAATAATATATTATATGTCAGAAATGTTTCGTTACAATTCTTTTAGATTAAACTACAACTTCATGTAATACGACTAATTAACATCAATATACAATGAGGAAGGCATCTAACTTAAAGAAGAATATCAGAGTAACTGTCTCATTTAGAAAAGTTTGCCCCGCTTGCGGTGTGCACATATAATTTATATATGTGTGGGCGCTCGGGGGGCAAAAGTGAAATGGTACTAACTTTAACGTTATTTTACTAATTTCGTGAAAATAACGTTAAAAGCAGCAGATGATTAATCATGCATCATTTGGTGACGTTGATAGCTGAAAGACACGGGGGTACATGCACCAATCAGTCTCTGTCCCGATTGTCTGAGTGTTATGTGTCTTAGGTCTAAGGCTTGATACAAAACTACAATCGAGCTGGGGGTCTCATCGGAAGCAGCCTCTCTATTCCTACGGGGTAGACGTAAGGTTGTCTACATCTACCCTCCTCAGACCCTACCTTAGCTTTGCTATTGGTGGGATTTATTGAGTATGATGATGATGATGATGTCTCATTTAGAAAAGGATTACATGAATGCTACTAGAAATATTTGTTTATACTACTAGCAATCAAGTCTTAAAGTGCATACCATGAAGGAGATTAGAAGCAGAATTTGTTGCCATCTTGAGCTCCGAACAACTCTCTTCTAGCACCTGCAAACATCAGATCAAACTTTAGCATTATTCCTATTCTATACCACCCAAGAAAAGAGTGTAATGTAAATTTTTGCTAATGCACTTTTTAAGTAACGCTACAATTTTGTTAGATCAAATATTGACCCACCAGATAACCAATAGAGACCAATTTGAGATGATCAAAGTCTCAAGTGATACACCTATTGAGTGGGTTAGGCTCCAAAGAACATAGATGAAGAAGACTAGATACTTTGCAACAATTTTCTCTATCATTTTTTATTTAAAGTCAAACATGACTATTTAAACAAGCAAAAGGTAAAATGAAATGCAAGTTACAGGAAATTATGGAAGTAAAACATGGATAACGGATAACCACTACTTTAAATGCATGCAAAATATAAGGAAGTGGGTAACATGGAGTTGTTTTAATCAAAAATGAGTTGGTTAGCAAGCGGGTCATTTGGTGGAGCATGGATCGGACCGTATCAACTGGTGTTACCAATTTTAACCTTCAAGGGGTGGTGCAATGATAAGCACCCGATTCCCCTCTAGCAGATGTCTCAGGTTCAAATCTTGCTTCCACTAGGTTCCCATCATAACCTCTTGAAGACCATCTACCCGGCACAAGGTACGAGTCACCTGATCCCATTGTTTAGCCCGGTATTAGCGGGTCCCGTGAGTTTTCCAATAACGGGTTATCATAGTTACCAAAAAAAAGTTTTGACCAAAAAAGTTCAATATACTCATGTGTTCACTGAGGCGTAATATCAAACACCTAATGTGCACAAAATAATGGTGGGTATTCTACTAATCTTTTTTTATACTCGTCCTCACACTTGTCTTCATTGAGTCATTACATCAAACACCTAATGTGCACAAAATAATGGTGGTGGGTATTCTGTTTTTACACTCATCCTCTCACCTGTCTTCACTGAGACATTACAACAAACACCTAATGTGCATCACACAATTCGAAATAATCGAAGCATCAGATTTAACATAGTAGCAAAAATGAATTCCAAATCGAAATTAGCAACTATGTAGACGTGAAAAATAAACAATACAAAGGGAAAGAAGAAGAGAAATAAACCGTCGATAAATTTAAGAGTTCTGTATCTATAGTCGCCGATCGTCTGCTAGTTCTGCCGCTGCCGGAATCGGTGGAAATTTAGGGGTGGAAGACTGGAAGTAAGGTTATTCTTTGTAAATAGCCATTGCAATGGAGGGGTATTTTCGGAAAAATAAAAACAAGTATTACATTTTAGTCCATGTTATTTGTTCAATTATGCCAGTTTCGTCAAAAAAAAAAACATGACTTAACTGTCATTTCCGTTCCCGTTGTTTGTCCAATTATTTGATTCAACCTTAGTTTTTTGGACGGAGGGCATGTTTGGCTAAGCTTTTTGAAACAACTTATTGACTTATTGAAATTTGGCCAATAATTGAACAAACCAAGATGAAATTGGCAGTTAACTCCAATGTTTTAAAATCCGGTTTTTTAATCATACCGGACTAGGCACAAAAATGGTTTAACCGGTTGAACCGGGTTAGGCAGGGCGGTTCAACCGGGTTGACTAGTTAATTGTATAATTTCATAAATTACAACATTAACTCAAAAAATAATCCAAAACTAGATTAAAATGGAAATCTGGAACGAACGATGGGGTGATGGAAGTCTGGAAAAAGTCACGAATTATGAAGTGATGAAGCAAGTTTTGAATTTTGATCAATGGAGATAAAATATTAAAATTTGTTAGGTTAAAGCTAAGAGTAAACATGGAGATGAGACGATAAAAAGTAAAATCCTAACCTAAAAACAGACCTGAAACGGTACCGGTATAACGGTTCAAACCGGTATACCGTATTTTACCGGCGGTACAAAGTCTATGTCGTTTCTCCTACTTACCGGGGTGTTTCGGACTGGATTTACATCCGAAAATGGTAATACCGGTATAACCGGCCGGTATTTACTGGTTTTTAAAACATTGGTTAACTCTATATTTAATAATAGGATATTTATGGTAGAATGATGGGCAATAAGTTGTGCCACAATCCTTTTGAATAGCAAACCAATCCTATCGAAAACAAAACTTTGTTTCCTCAACGTCCAGAAATTGTTGTGCATCACCCTATGCACTATGTCCAGGAAACCGACAGCTTCGGGACTTAAGGAACTCTGTCTAGGAAGGAAACCAACAGCTTCGAGACCAAGGAACCATATGTATTACAAGAAGAGGAACTTGAGGCGGAGTTATTAATTGTTCATAGTGTCATAAAGTCGTCGGTTATTACTCGTATACGCAAAATGAAGAAATCAACCCGCCAATCCAACATTATTAACCTGTCTAGACCCAAAGTGTTTTTATTTGTTTTTCATTTTGAGGTTGGATTTGATTTATTGAGTTGATACAAGTTGAGCATTCTTCTTCTTTTAATGAGTTACGATTTTCAAAAGGAAAAAAATATATATTTATTATCATTTTTGAGTTCTGAAAGTTAATTTCAAAATATTTTTCTTTTCATTTTGAAAGGAATCATTTTTTTTTATCAAATTTTAGAACTAAAGTTAAACAACTTGTCATATAATGATATCAACTGATCATAATTTTCAAAAGAATTTAAGTTTTCTTACTTTGTTTCTTCTCCATTATTTAAACAAAAGGTTAAGCCTTTATAATATCATAATGGTAATGACACATTTTTGTGTGCCAAGTCTTGTTGACATGTTGCATATTCAAGGAATTTCAAGGAATGAACATAAGCATAAAAGACAATACTTAAAACACTTGAATAACATTGTCAATGTCAAACACAAATAGAACGACGGCTCGCAGACGAGCTAAATAGTTGTAGTTACGGATAATCCTAAGAAAACTTAAGAACAGCAACCAACTATACGTTGCTCAAAACATCAAAACAAAAACCAAGGGTTTTCAGCATAAACGTCATGTCACGCGTTCATAATCAGTCCCAAAACCTCGGCTCCAAGATGAAGCTAGCCGGTTGGGTTCGCGCCACATGGTCATATTTTGACGTTGAGTACTTCTTAAACACCGCCACAAGTTTCCCTGTGCCCGCTTTTTGGTGTAAACCGACCATAATCTTCGCACATTCCCTGTAAAAAGTGACAAAAAAATGGCAAATTGTCACATAATTATAACTTAGAAGTGAAATGTGTTGCATTTATTAATTCGTTTAGATATAAAAGATCTTACAAAAGGTGATTCTGTGAGTATTGTGAATGAAATTCACTTGTTTTGGTCCATTGTTTCGAACCCTTGAGAGTAGATTCGGCAGTGAAAACCGCAGCTGCTGCTAGTAATGACGGTGGGAACTTCAGCGTTTCGTATTCCACCAAACACAGGTCAATCAAGTAGAAACACAGTAGCTCCATCTATACAATACAATTAAACACAAAGATTATCAAAAAAGAAAAATCAATTTGCTGCTAGCAATGAATATATTATTGTTTAAAATCTTGCAGACCTTTTTGTAAGATCCTGCAGCTTTGAGAAACCGCTTCACAAACACGAATGGCGTTGGAACCGAGAGGTTGAATTCAAGGGTATTCATCATTTCTTTCTCCTGGAAACATCAAAACGAGAACAAATATGACGTTATAATTATAAATTATAAAATAATAATAAGGTAGATAAATACAATTGTGTTCGTTAGTTACCATATCAAGAACTTCAGATCTCGTGTAAGCTTTATCAGAAATTACGATAAAATCATCGACGATCGGCACCGTGACTTCTTCATATTTACAAGCGAGAAGCATTGCGGTTATTCCAACGAGTTGAAGATTCTTCCTTACAACGGGTCGGCGCGACAGGAACCGGTCAACAAGATTGACAGTTAGATACAGAGTCTCTTCCATAAGTTCAAACTTGTAATGAACCTGTTTTTTTTTCATCATAAGTTATTATAAACATTAATTCTGCATTTGGTATGGTATCATAAGTTATTATAAACTTTAATAATGTACCTCAATTAGCCAGTCGATGAGAATGCCTCTCATCCTATCGGTTATGTCACGCTGTTGTGACATATAGCTCGGTGTAACACAGCTTAATATCTGCAATAATATAGAAAAACTTGTTCAAATGTCAAGAAATATTTGACTTTATGCGACTTCTAACAAGTCAAACTTTACCTCTTGTTTCTTGTAGTGGGCATAAATGTCATCAATATACTCCACAACAGCAAGTTGGTCATTTTTGTCAGCATCATCAATGTCCAAAATCGGTTCCTCATAGACATCTTCATCCTAATAATAAACAGATTCCAAACACTAGTCAACTTAACGTAAATAAGCTAAAATACAATGAACGAAGGGATGATTAAATATTTAAATTACCATCTTATCGATTTCCTCCAGCATGGATTCTGTGTGTTGCACAAACATTGGTGCATTAAAATCCTCTTCAAGATCAATAATACTGCAGTCTTCATTGTCGGTTGCAATAGCGATTGTTTGGATCTTCGGCTTCTTCCCCTATTAAAAATTAAAGTTCATATATCTTTACAATTTTTTGTAAAATAGGCATGAGTTTCTTTTTACTTGTTTATTTTTCTTAACTATGAGGAGTTGGTCATCTCAATCAGATATAAAATCTGATTATCAGTCAAGGGCCGGTATTTGAGATATAGGTTATTGCGGTGGGATATTCGTGGGATATCGGTAATTTTGGTATCATGCAAAATTTATATATACACATATAAAACGTAAAACATATATAAATGAATAGTAATATTCAAAGTCAACTCAAAAGTGCCAATATTTGAAACATGATCCAAAATAACGGTCAATATCGTTCTAATATCGGTCAATATCGCCGATAATATCGGAACCAATATTTTGTAGAGGGCCGATAAGCGATATCCCACCGATATTAATTGCATAGTATAAAACTGATTAAAAAAATATAAAAAATGGCTAAAAAGTCACCGAAACCGTCCCACAAATAGGTGTAAAGTGTATTCAAATTCACAACCTTCTACATTGCTTTAATAAAATAATATGATTATTATTTTAAAAATATTGGATAGATAAGGGTTTATACCTCTGGTAAGGGCAGTGATGGTTTAGTGGTGACATGTGCACTAATTGCCCTGCAGAAACAAAAGGTCAACAAAACTAATTTAACTCAGTGTACCCAACACACAAACTTCTTGTAACAAGAACAACAAAAAGTGCCTATTACCGACCTTGTAACGGGTCGACGAACCGGAACAAGTGGTTTCTTAGCAGGGATTTGTTTTTTTCTAGACAGAAAGATAACAACAAACAAAACAACATTCATTAAAAAATTGCATAGATAAAAAACAAGAAAATTGAGTTGACTTTTTGGTGTTTACCCTGGTAACACATTAGCATAAGGGTATGCTGTTGGACCAGTGATAATGTTCTTGTTGATCTCGCCCAATGCCCTCCTGTTTTGACCGATCGGTGCACCCAATTTCCCACATCCGGGCTTGAATCCCCCTACTAAATAGCATCAAAATTTCAAACTTTATTAGGGATTATAATCTTTTTTATTCAGTCAGACATTCCATCAAACAGTTTACATTCATTCTTCATTTAAACTACTCTAACCTTGTGGCTTTGTAGCCCTAAACACATCTGTGATATTCCTCCTTGATTCAGCCATTTCACAATCTGCATAAACCAAAATCCCAAAACGACACCGTTTCAAAACCCATCAAAAAAGCTTAAAATTTCATAATAAGATAAAACATAAAAGAACATAAAGAACCCATCAATCGTACATATAACTGAAGGAAAAAAATCCCATTTAATAATCATCAAAAGGATATCAAATTTTCAAACCATATTAGGGTTTATAATCTTTTTTTGTTCAGTCAGATATTTCATCGAACACTTACCCTTCATTCTTCATTTAAACTATTATAAACAACCATTAAGAACCCATCGACCACACACAAACCTTAAGTAAAAACCCATTTAATATGTATCAAAAGAAATCAAAATTTCAAACTTTATTAGGGTTTATAATCTTTTTTCTTCAGTCTGACATTTCATCAAACACTTACCCTTCATTCTTCAAAATTTCAAACTTTATTATAAACAATCATTAAGAACCCATCGATCGTACATAATATTCATCAAAAACATAAAAACTATCATAAGTTCATTAAGAACTCACCTGTATCGCAACAAAGAACTACAAATCCTTCAAAAACGGACCAAAAAGTGCGAAAACGAGAGAGATGACAAAAGATTAACAGATAATCTTCATCGATGATGAATCTTGAAGTGTATTACTCTCTCTCTCTCTCTCTCTAACGATCTGATCGATTGAATTTTGAATATTGATCCGTTGAAATTGAAATTGGGGGAAAAGGGTTTTAGAAATCGAATTGTAAAGAGCGGATTTATGTCCGGCTTTTGTTTACATAAATTTTCTTTTGAAAATAACGGCTAGTTAACCACAGCCGTTGGATCTTTTGTTTGGGTTGATCTGTGTGGGCCTGTGGGGTGAGTTTTGTGTAGGACCTTGAAGTTATGGGGTTGTTACCGTTTTGGCCCTTCAAACGATACGCTCGTTTAATTAGAAAATGACTTTTCAAAGTCTTTTTTTAAATTGATTTGATTAACATTATATAAAGGGTTATTGGAATTTATCACACCTAATTATTGGTTATTAGTCGTTGTCACCCCCAACTTAAGACTTAGTTTTTTCTGTCACCACATCGTTAACTGATCGCTAACTTTTGAGCTTGTTACTATACTTTCCGGGGTGTCCAACGATCCCTAAAACCTTCCTAAGACACCCTCAAAAGTATAAAAACAGGAGCAAAAGTTAGTGATCAGTTAACGACGTGGTGACAGAACACACTAAGTGTTAAGTTGGGGGTGACAGGCGTCAAAGTGATAGTTAAGGATGGCAGCGGCCAATAGCCAATAGTTGGGGGTGATAAAATCCAATAACCCTTATATAAAATGTCACTTGTTTGATAATGGAATGCTTTGGTTTGGTTTGGTTTGGTTTGGTTCAATTGGTTTATGTTAAAATACAGTTTAAATGTCCCTTTATTTATTATAAAACTTGTCATTTTCTAAACTTTTCTATTGTTTTATTTGTGAGGTTGGTGTCTTGGGCTCCTTCCTTGTACCAGGCTTAAATTGAAGATGGGTTGCCTTATGTTGGGCTTGTAGCCGTTAAAGATTGCTGAGCCTTTTAGGGTTGTTGCCCTGATTATAAAAGACAGAAAGTTCTAGAGCTGATGACATACTCCCGAGCTCCTCATTCTCTCATTTCATCTTTTTGTTTGCTTGTCTAGTTCCCTGATCTTCACACGTCCATTCGTAAGTTTAGGGTTTATTTCTATCTTGTAAGATCATCCTGTTGGAGATCATTTGAGTCACCAGTCAATCTGTGATGACTGGTTCATCTTTTCTTTGTACTTGTTTCTGAGATTTCATAATTAATCAAGTTTGGTACTTTTGATCCTTGAGTTTTGACATGGTATCAGAGCTCCGAGGTTGATTTGGTGCTCTGGTGTTCTTCCGCTACATATTATATGGGTCCGTTGTTGAATCTTTCCGATCTAGGGCTTCTTCATCTTTCCGGCGGCAGTCTTTGGGGTTGTGTTTGTTCCGAAGGCTCTGCTGGCCTCTGTTTTCGGAGTTTTTTGCTTCTTGGAGACGGTGTTGTTCTTGAATATTGAAACCCTAAGTTCTAGGGTTTGGTGTTCCTCTGTTTTCGAAGCTCTTGGCTTCTTGGAGACAACGCTGTTCTTAGAGATTGAAACCCTGTTTTTTGGGGTTTTTTGGTGCTCTTGAAGAAAGTTCTCGTTGGTCCCTTTTTTAGGGCAAACCAACAGGACTTGTGCTTTTTTTTCTGATCAGGAACTTGTAACCCTAAGTGAAGGTTACAAGCCTGATTCGCTAGAGTTATACGCACCCTCTGTGAGATCGTTCTGTCTCTCCTTTTTATTTATTTTTCTATTGCATCATTGAGTCGTTGTGTCTAGGCATACTGATATCGGGTTTAGTCAAGACCCATTTTGATTTGGGACACAGAGTGGGTTCACTCTGTTGCATTAGTCTTTTTTTCTTTGGTCAGTTGTGTTGTGGCTCCCTGTATATTGTCTACGGAGGCACCTTGAGTGACGAACCTCTTATCGGACCTCTGTCCTGGCTTCGCCGATCCTTATTCTATGTTTTATTTATCATTTGTGGTTGTTACAGGTATTGTGTTTTATTATGTGTCTTGTTTGCTTATCTAGTTACTTGGCTTGTGATACTTCTGTTTGTATTTGACTGATTTATCTGCTAAAATGGGTGATAAAACTGAGTCTTCTGTAACTTTGGTTAGCAAACTTGATGTGAATGCGTATGTCTATAGCTTTCGTCACGTATTGAGTCTTATTTTGTTTAGTATTGTACTGTATGGTTTAGATTGTATTTCGTATGAAATGGTCGGAAGTTTATTGTAAATGACCCATTCGTACGAAAGGCACTTTCGTACGAATGGGACATAAAGCCATTTCGTACGAATCGCCCACTCGCCCCTATTGGTTTCGTACGAGTAGGCTTGTCTATAAATAGGGTGATGGGTTCTTCATTTGTAACTTTTGGCATTTGCAGCGAAGCTCTGCCAAAATCGTTTCTCGGCATTGTAAATTGATTCTATTAATAGAAACGATTGTTCAATGGTGTCTTTGTGTGTTTGTTCACTTTATACTCGGATTCCGCACGAGATATGAAACTCTATTAGCCGGTCGGAGCATTCGGAGCACCGAAACGGTCCTCACAAGTGGTATCAGAGCTTGGAGACCTGTTTCAAGGACTTAGAACACAAGATACCAGCAAAATCAAGCAGATTTCAAGCCGATTTGGATCTGATAACATCATCTTTCTATTCACATCTCTTCTACTCATCTTCTTTCTACTTAAAACGCAAAATGTTGGGATTGAACCCTATCAGAGGAACAGATAATGTAAAGCCAAAACTAGATCAAAGCAGTGGATTCAGAATAAGCAGACGTTTACAGTTGGTTCATGCAAATCTCTCCCCTTGAAAGTGTTTTCATATCTGCTGACCTCCTATCTGCTGATCATACTAAGTGCTGACCTACAACTGCTGCTTTATATCTACTGACCAATGTCAAAGACTGATGGAAGACCAAAGCTCTGTTGACTCAATCTACTGCCTTGGGTCAAGTACTGCTGATCCGGACAAGCACTGCTGGGTTCACAGCAGTGGAAAGATGCAACAGCAGTTTAAGTGTCTTTTATGTAATATAATGTAATAGCAGTAGTTTAGTACATCAGTGTTTATAGATCAGTAGTTAGAGTTTGTTAGGAGGTTAGATGTCACTTTCATGGTGACGTCAGCAAAGATGCTCAGTGGTTTGCAAGTGCCTATAAATAGCTCAGTACTTTGTACTGTTCTATTAGCTCTTTCACCACATCGTCTTCTTTGCACGAACAAACTATTGAGCTCTGGCTGAGGGGGAGTTTGCATTCTTACATCAATCATTGTAATCGTTATTGAAACAAATTCAATCTTTCGATTCTATGTGTAAAGATGTTTGATTAAAGTATTACTCTCATTTGATTGTATACAAAGTTTGTTTCCATCTTAATTCCGCTGCACAACTCTTTCATTCTCATCTTAATTACGAACGAAAATACAATCAAAAAGAAACTCAGATCCAACAATTGGTATCAGAGCTTGGACAGTCAAATTTGATTTAACAATCATTTTGACGTAAATAGTTCAGCTCATAACAGTTGATACTGATCGTTTGTTCGTCCGTTGAAAAACAGAGCAAGGATAAATCACTATTAAAGTTGATTTCTCAGTGTCTGTAAAACAACAAGAATGACGTCACAATCTCAGGATGACAAAAACAACATCGGCTCACTTTTTAAACCACCTATGCTAAAAAGAAATGAGTACAACATCTGGCAGAGGAGGATGGGTCACATCCTCGCTCAACAAAGCACAGGTTGTTGGAGGTCTGTCACCTTTGGTCCTCATGTTCCTTCAGTGCCAAGCGCTGAAGATGTTAAAAAGTTCGTTCCAAAACCAGTTGAAAATTACACCGAAACTGATTTTCAAAAGATCGAACTAGATGCTAAAGCGTTTAGCATCATAGCATCAGCGCTGCCCAATGAAATATATGCTGGACTGTTACACTGTAACAGTGCCAAAGAATTGTGGGACGCACTTAAGGAACAGTTTGGAGGTACTGAAGAAGTCATAGAAAACAATAGGGAAATCCTGAACCAACAGTATGAAACATTTTGTCACGTTAGAGGTGAATCACTGACTCAACAATTTGAGCGGTTTAGTTGTCTCATCAGTGAACTGAGGCTTGTTAATACCACCTTTACAAACTCGACTCAAAACAGCAGGTTCCTCAGGTCACTGCCCGAAAAATGGGACACTATAGCCTTTGTCACTAGAAATTCACCTGAGTTCAAGGATCTGACCTTGACCCAACTCCATGGTCGACTCCTGACCTACGAAAGGGAGTTGAACCAGAAAAGGAAGTTACAAGAGTCAGGAAAAGCCGTTAATGATTACACATTCGGTAATACTGCTCTTCTGGGTCAAGAAGAATCTGGGAGCAGTGGTAAGGACCAGGGTTATGATCACTTCATTGACATCACTGCTGGTGCAAATTTTAACAACCCTGATCCTCACTCTGCAAGTTATGCATTCACTGCTAACGAAAACCAGATGTCAGACAATTTAAGCTTTGAACTAAATGATTTACAACATTTTGATCCCACTGATTTAGAGGAAATGGACATCCTGCACCAACTGGCTTTGCTAAGTGTTAGAACTAGCAAGTTCTACAAAAGAACAGGGAGAAAATTCCCAGGTTTGCATGGGAATCTAAGGGTTGGGTTGGATAAATCGAAAATCAAGTGCTATAAGTGTAATAGGTTGGGACATTTCGCTAGGGAATGTAGGAGTCAAACCGCTGGTCCCATAATTACTCATCCTAGCTCAAATCCTCGACCTCAAAACCAAAACACTGTGCACTATGCCCAATATGCCCCAGCAGCACAAGTGAACACTGCTCACTATGCTGCTGCCCCTGTGCCAGTACATTATGTCCAAACTACTGTTCCACAAATCCAATATGTTCAAACCCCTGTCCCACAGGTACAAGTGCAACCTGTTGCACCTCAAACCACTGCTCCAGCAGCAGCACAACCAGATCAACAAAGTTTTTTCACTCAAGGGTTTGTTGACTGGAGCAGTATGCCTGAAGACCTTAATGATGAAAATTTTGCACTCTATGCTTCTAATGAGTCTTCTCATGATGAGTTTTGTTTGATGGCATTAGAGTCAATACAGGAGGGGGTTGAAACTGAGGAGGAACAGCAGTGCTTTGAAACAGTGGAAGAGGTGACTGAAGCAGTGGTTACTGCTGTGGCTGATGAATTACTGTTGGGAGAAAGTTCAGGTACTCTGATTGAACCAATGACAGATCCATGGTCCATAGAGGACAAAGAAGAAGAGAAAGAAGAAAAGGCTGGTGAAAAGAAGGTAAGAGCTGATGATGATGAAGATCATCAATGTGATTGTGCAATGATGGCAGCTGCCAAGGTATCTCCTCAAGTTCTTGAAAAACTGTGTTCAGACAATTGCATAATTGCTTTTGCTAACATCAAAGAGGTGAATGAAAACCTTCGGGATAAAATCTTAACTGATGAGGTCAAATTTGAAAGCTCTTTAAAAGAACTCAAAAACAAATTGACTGAAAAGGAAAAAGAAATCAGCTGTTTAAAAGAAGAGCAAAGTATAACCAAAACCCAACTTCAAACTATGGTAGAAAAATACCAAGTTTGCAAAAAGGAGTTGGAGTCTGCCCAGATTACTTGTGAAAGATGGGTGGAATCCTGCAAAGGATATGAGGTTATGCTTGAAAAACAGAGAAAAAGCAATGTGAAGTTTGGGGTTGGGTATAGAAAATATGATGATGAAAACACTGCTTTTGAAGACTCTGTTCAAACCACTGATGAAGCCACTGAGCTTATCCCCACAAACAAGAATGGCCAAGAAGTGAAAATCACTGACAAACTTGGTAACAAAATCACACTTAACAGACCAATGAGTTCCTCCACTTTCAAGGAACTTGAAGATCATCAGTTTAAACCAAAATGGTCTGATGAGTGTGATATTCTTGAAAATTTCAAGCCAATGGAATTTACATCAATTGATGGTGCTAAAGCTCCAAAAGCTAAAGTCATACCTCTCAAAGATATCCCAGCAGTGGTTAAAACCTCTGCTGCAAAGGAATTTGAAAAGAGAAAGAAGAAAGAAAAAATTGATAACTTGTTTTGTGAATTCTGTGAGAAAAGGAATCATCTAACAAAAGACTGTTTCCACTTAAAAGCTTATGATCTAAACAAAACAAGTGTCATTGTTTCAGCAGAAAGCTGCATTGTCTGTGGGAAAACAAACCACAAAACTCAAGCATGTGTGTACCTCAAAAACTTTGATGTGAAAAAGAATGAGTACATTGCCAAAACATCCTTGAGTCCATCATCATCATCAACATCTGTTAAATTCACCAAGAAACAACCACTGTTTGTGCCAGTACAAACAGCTGTTACAAAACAGCTGAACCAAACATCTGTCAAAAGAGATGTTCAGGTTACTGATGCACCCCCTGCCAATCAGTTCAGAAAAGGCAGAGAAAAACAGTCTTACCAAAGGATTCCTCACGTTTATGAGGCCTACAAAAGGCCCTCTAAACCCAAAGTGAACAAGCATCCTTTTGGTTACCAGCAGATGATTGGTCAGGACCCACAACAGTGGTTAGAGAAACACTGTCCTAAAACAGTTCAAACCCCTGACCTAACCACTGTCCATCATCTTGCATCCATCCCAGACACTGTTGAGACTCCATCCAAAGCCTTGTTGGCTTTGGAGACCTTAATGAACTAATCTTTTACTTCATGTGCAGGGAGCTTCTGCATGCTTTGATAGTCTTTGGTATGTAGATAGTGGAGGCTCCAGGCACATGACAGGATGTAAAGCCCTCCTCAAAGACTTTAAAATCCATGGTGGGGGTGATATATCCTTTGGGAATAATAGTAAAGGGAAGGTTCTGGGGTCTGGTACAGTGCAATCTGGAAATATAAAATTTGAAAATGTCAATCTAATAGACAATCTAAAATTCAACCTTCTGAGTGTGTCCCAAATGAGTGACAAGGGATTTGGGTCATTCTTCACAAAAGACTGTTGTAGGATTGTTGGACCAGAAATGGTCAAAAAGATTGAAGCAATAATCAAAACTGGTCAGACTAAACTTGTTGCTCAAAGAAGTGGCAATGTTTATGTTGTTGACATGTCAAAAGAGTGTCCCAGAGCTGATGCCTGTCTGTTCTCAGCTGCCTCTAACAAAGAGACAGAACTTTGGCACAGAAGGCTGGGACACACAAATCTTAAGACAATCACAGAAATTTCAAAAAATGGTTTGGTGAGAGGCCTACCACAAAAATTGTTTTCATGTCCTGAACATTGCATTTCCTGTTTAAAAGGAAAACAGCATAAAAGTTCTTATAAGTCCATTGAAGAGTCCAAAACAACCCAGTGTTTGCAAATGCTACACATGGATTTGTTTGGCCCAGTTCAAGTCATGAGCCTTAGAAAGAAAAGATATTGTTTGGTTATTGTTGATGACTTTTCTAGGTTCACATGGACATTCTTTTTGCACTCAAAAGATGAAACTGCAGGCATTTTGCAAGACTTTGTAATACAGGTTGAAAAGCAATTTGACCTTCCAGTGAAAAGCTTTAGGAGTGACAATGGCACAGAATTCAAAAATAGGGAGTTGGATGCCTTCTGTGTGAAGAAAGGGATTGTAAGGCAGTACAACATCCCAAGAACACCAGAGCAGAATGGGGTAGTGGAAAGGAAGAACAGAACTCTGATTGAGGCTGCCAGAACCATGCTTGCAGATTCAGGTTTGCCTTTAACTTTCTGGGCAGAGGCAGTAAACACTGCTTGCTATGTTCAGAACAGAGTTTTAATAAACCCCAGGCACAAAAAGACTGCCTATGAAATTCTGTATAAAATTAAACCACTGATCTCATATTTCAAAGTGTTTGGCTGCCCATGCTTTATTTTGAACTTAAAAGATTCCATTTCAAAATTTGCAGCCAAAATTGATTGTGGTTATCATCTGGGATACTCAACCACTGCCAAGGCCTACAAAGTGTTCAATACACGGACCAAGGCAGTGGAGGAGACTTTGAATGTAAAGTTCAATGAGCTCTCATCAATGAAAATCCCAGCAAACCCTGCAGATCTGTTTGATCTTGAAAAATTCACCTTTGAAAATACTACTGTCAAGACTAACAGTGCAGGTCCATCAGAGGATACAACACCAGACTATGGGTATGAAATCATCATCCCTCAAAGGTCTGCCACAAAGGGAAAAGCACCAGCTGTTCAAAACAGCTGTCAAAGCTCAACCACTGCTACCTCAACAGTTGTTGACCAAAGTAGCCCATCAACCACTGCTTCCACATCCCCAAACACTGCTGACAAAAGTCCTCAAACAGTGGATAAAAGTCAGTAGCTGTCCACCTCATTACCTCCTATACCGCCACCTTTTGAAACCACTGCTGGATCATCAAAGTCCCCAGCAGTGGTTAGCTCAGATGATACACATTTGCAGCCTTCACCAACCAATGCCATCATACCATACCAAGGAGATTTAATCTTCTTGAGATCTCATCCACCTGATCAAATCATTGGCAACATAAATGAAGGGGTGCTCACAAGAAGCCAAACCCAAAACATTTGTCTTTTTGCTGGTTTTCTATCACTCCATCAGCCAGTCAAGTACCAAGAGGCACTGAAAGACAACAGCTGGGTAGAAGCTATGCAAGAGGAGCTCCAACAGTTTAAAATACAACAAGTATGGGAGCTTGTACCACTGCCAGAAGAGGTTAGTCCCATTGGCACAAAGTGGGTCTTCAAGAACAAAACTGATGAAAGGGGTATTGTTGTCAAGAATAAAGCCAGGCTTGTGGTTCAAGGTTACAGACAGGAAGAGGGGATTGATTATGATGAAACATTTGCCCCTGTTGCAAGATTAGAAGCAATCAGACTGTTCCTGGCCTTTGCTGTCAACCACAATATGAAGGTGTTTCAAATGGATATCAAAAGTGCTTTCCTCTATGGTACAATTCAAGAAGAGGTGTATGTTTGTCAACCTCCAGGTTTTGAGGATCCATTTTATCCAGATCATGTCTACAGGCTAAACAAAGCCTTGTATGGCTTGAAACAAGCACCAAGGGCCTGGTATGAAACTCTTTCCAACTTCCTACTCTCAAATGGTTTCAAAAGAGGTACCATTGATAAAACACTGTTTTTAAAATGGAGAGGGAAGGATTTAATGATTGTCCAGATTTATGTGGATGACATTATTTTTGGAAGCACATGTAACTCAATGTGTGAAGAATTTAGAGAACTCATGACAGCTGAGTTTGAAATGAGTGCTATAGGTGAGCTGCAATGCTTCCTTGGTCTCCAAGTACAGCAATTGCAACATGGAACTTTCATTCATCAAAGCAAATATGCTAAAGAACTTTTAACCAAATTTGATATGAATGATTGTAAACCATGCAGCACACCCATGGCAACAAATAAGCTGGTCATGTCTGATGAAAAAGATGAGCTGATTGACCAAACACTGTATAGAAGCATGATTGGGTCTCTATTGTACCTAACTGCATCTAGACCAGACATCATGTTTGCAACATGTGTCTGTGCACGAAGTCAATCAGCTCCCAGAAAATCAAATCTCATTGCTGTAAAAATGATCTTCCGATACATAAAAGGTGCTCCCACACTTGGTATCTGGTATCCAGCTAATGGGAACATCAAGCTTTCAGGTTTTTCAGACAGTGACTTTGCTGGATGTCACACCACAAGGAAGTCCACATCAGGAGGGTGCCAGTTTCTAGGTGACTGCTTAGTTTCTTGGCAAAGCAAAAAGCAAGCAGCTGTTTTGACATCCACTGCTGAAGCTGAATACATTGCTGCTGCAAGCTGTACAGCCCAACTCCTGTGGCTTCAAAATCAGTTGCTGGATTTTGGTATCACTGCCTTAAAGACACCACTCATGTTGGACAGTCAGGCAGCAGAAAATATCATCAAAAATCCAGTTTCCCACTCAACCACCAAACATATCGACATCAGACATCACTTTGTGAGGGACTGCTATGAAAAAGGTTTGATTTCTCTGCATCATGTCCCAACTAAAGACCAGCTGGCTGATGTGCTCACAAAAGCACTTGATACAGCCACTTTTGAAAGTTTGGTCTCTAGGATTGGGATGCTGAACATGGAATAACAAGCAACATCTTGTTTTCCTATGAATAAAAGCAACAAAATGTTTTCAGAAAATCAAAACTCCATCCTTAAAAATAGTTAAAAATGAAATTTTTCATTAAGTCCTTAAAAGTCTGCCATTAACCACTGTTTGTTCAAAAGTCTGCTATACTTCAAACGACTGTCCACTGCTGAAAGTCAACCCCTACTCTCTCATTATTTTGATAAACTCTGCTGTTCAAAAGCAGTGTCTTATCCACTGATATGCTATCCACTGATAGTAAAAATCATCCACTGCTTTCATCCCACTGCCTTCATCAGTCACTTTCAACAAAAGTACTGTCCTTCACTTTCAACAGGGGTTGTCACGTGGACAGTACATATTGGTCAGACCTTTTGTAACGGCTGCCACCTCAGCATTCACTTTCTTCCCTATAAAATCCCCCACTCACCATCAAAACAGGGTTTTACTGTCGAATTGAATTCTTAAAAATTCTCTTCTCAAAGCAGTTTTTCATCTCATTTCTTCACAAATTTCTTCGATCAATCATCATCAAAATGACAAAATCAAAGAAATCTTCAAAACCCTCATCCAAATCATCATCGAAAACAGCCTCCCAAAAGGCAATCTCCACTGAAATTCCACATAAACCATCTCACAATCTCCTGGGTCTTCTCACAAAACCAGGAACCACCAACGTTTTCGATTCCATCATTGATCTCATGGTAAAATCAAAGTACAAAACTTTGATCACTGCCGAAGCACCAATCTATTTGGCGACCCAAAGGGAGTTCTGGAAAAATGCAACCCTTGACAAACAAGGCGACACTGTAACCACCATAAACTCTTCTCTAAAGGGTAAAGCTGTCCAAATCACACCACAATCCATTTCAGAGGTCTTTCAACTCGGTGATCAGGAAGGTAAAATTTCTTTCACTAAAAACGAGTTAAAAATTGACTTCATTGAGAGAGGGTATGAAGCCACAGTGATGAAGAAAATTACCTTAGAAAAAGGTTATTTTCCTTCTGCAACCAGATTTTTATTTCATACCCTCCTACTATGTGTTTCAAACAAAACCACTTCTTTCAATGAAATCCCTTTAAAGATTCAAAATCTGGGATATGCAATTCTTCAAGGAGAAAATTTTAATTATTCTCGAGAAATTTTTAAAGATTTGGTTAACATGGTTGAAACAAAATCATTCTTACTGTTTCCAAGGTTTTTAAGTTACTATTTTTCAAAGAAATTCAGTAAGGATGATTTAGCTGTAATAAACCAAGGTGATCCTATTCAAATAAACAGTTTAACTACTGAAACTTTTTCAAGGATGTTAGCACCTTGCAAAACACAAGCAGAGGTGCCTGAGCAGATTTTAGCAGTTACAACTGCTCCTCAGGTATCTGCTGCTGAGCCCACTGCTCTAGGTGATCAAAGTAGCAGCACAACTGCTTTGAAACCCACACCTATTATCTCCAAAAAGCCAAAACGAAATACTCAAAAACCCACAAAACCCATCAAAAAGGCATCTCTGGAGGATGAGATACCAGAGCTCCTGCCAGTGACAACACAAAAGTCACACGAAACCACTGCTGCTACTTCCTCACAGCAGTTGGTACAAATATCTCAACCCATACCCAAACCTCCTCCTGCTTCTTCACAAAAAGAACAGGTTGTACAAATAGGGTCTCCACATCATGATGCTCTGGAAACACTCGTTTCTATCATCCACAGTCCAATGCCCGGGACACATCCTATTTCTACACCACTCATCACATCCAAAATTCCTTCACCAATAAAACCACTGTTGGATGCAATTGATTTGAACCAGGCATTATCCAGTCCTTCTCAATCACCTATTAATGAGAATATACATCAACAACTGACTGGGTCTGATGTATCAATCTTTGCTAACCCACCAACACCACCTGAGGAGGTTACACCCCTTGAGTTACAAGTAACTCTTGGTGGTAATCCAAGTGAAGCAGCCACTACAACTGTTACACCCACTGGGTTACATTTGGACAGTGGTTACATTCATAAGACTTCCTTGGAGGCAATTCCTTTTATAGCACCTCTGCCAACCACCAGTGGATTTATTTATCCTACTGGCAACATCAAAAGGTTGTCAAGTGTTGAAGGAAGAAGACCCCAGTACCAAGAAAAAGGGGCATCAGTGGTTAATGTTTGGAGTATATACCCTACATCTACCACTGATAAAACCACTGCTAGTGGGAAATTGTTGGAACTTTTGAGATCGTTGATACTTGTGCTGGATTAGTTTAGTCATAGTGTGTAGCAAATTTGAATGTACAAGGGCTTATTTTGTAATTCTCTAGAAGATAGTTTCCTGACCTAGTGTAGATAAGATTCCAGCAAATTTATAAATTTGCTGGCAAGTCAGGAACACTATAAATAGCCTTCACATTGTAACCTTGGCAAGCTTTTGGCTCTTGAATGAATATTAGTGTTGTTACATTCTTGTGTTGATCTTGTGCTCAAATCTGTTATCCAGGGTGTTTTATTGTTATATCTTATTGTTTGGATTCAATACAACACTTGTTGTATTCATTAATCCATTAGCTTCACCTTCATCTTTGATCTTTCTTAACTTCTCATATCTCAAACACCTAATCAATAGGTGTTAAGGGTTAAAACAACCAACCACTGTGATCCGGATTCGTTTTGGGGTCTACAATTTGGTATCAGAGCCTTTGTGCTCTTGGTTGTTGTGTTCTTGTTGAGATTCTTCATTGTTTTGAAGGTTTTTCAAAGTTTCAAGGTTTTTCAAATTTTTGAGGTTAAAATGGATTGATTTGGTGTGTTTAATCAATAGGTTGTTGTTAATACATGATTAGGGAGTCATTTTGGACATTTTGATGCATCAAAACATGGTTTTTGAGCTGTTTTTGAGTGATTAGAGGGTTTTTGTTCGTGTTAAACCCTCTGTCCAACGAAAATAACTTGAAGACAGCGAACAATATTTGAATACAGCGAAATTATTTTTGAAGGCAGCGCACTCAGCGTTGAATATAGCGATATAAATTAAGTCGTTGAGGTTCTTATCGCATAATCATTAATTTCGGCGACCATCGTTCGAGCGAAATTGTTGATCATTAGCGAGATAGTGTCAAGTTGTCCCTTGAGCGAAATTATCGAAGGCGACTTCGAGAGCCGTGATAGCGAACCACAGCGTTCTTATCACGGTTATCGGTGAGACTAACCTAACATCTGTCTGTGTTTTGATTTGTCAGCGAAGTTATCTTGATCGCTCGCTCTAGCGAAGGTCGAGGATCAGTCAGCGAAGGTCGAGGATCAGTCAGCGAAGGTGAACAAGTGTCTTCGTTTACCAGTGAAGTTAAGACTCTAGCCGGTTAACCTGCGACCTGTCAGCGAATTTAAGTTCTGATCAGCTAAAATTTGTCTAAACAAGCCAAGATGTCGCTAAATCAACTAAGTCCAATTGCACAAGCTGAACTCGAGACTGGAACTACCACTCGTCCACCAAAGTTGAAAGGTGCTGAAGACTTCAGCACTTGGAAGACTCGCATCCAGTCGTTCTTTGAATACACGGACTACAATTTGTGGGTTTCGGTCACCGCTGGTCCCCACATTCCAACGGTGATTCGTAATGATTTGGTGGTTGCCAATCCTGACCCCACAACCTTCACTGAGGAAGACAAAGCCCTAATCCAACGCGATCGCCGTGCGCATGCAGCCATAACAATGGCACTATCAACTGATGACTGCAACATGTTTGAAGAACACCGAACTGCAAATGCACTCTGGAATGCATTGATCGAGTACTACGAGGGAAACGAAGAGCTGATTGAGAGCAAAAGAATCATGGTGCGGAAGCAATACGACCTGTTTTGTGGAATTCGTGGAGAAAGCCTTTCCGATCATATCAGTCGCTTTCGAAATATGATGACCAAGATGAAGATGGCAGGAAATCATATCACTAACCGTGCTGCCATAAAGAAGCTTTTAGACTCACTTACAAAGGAATGGAGCCTGAAGTGCATGATGATCAAAAGGGATTTCCTCAACAATCCAAATCCTGTCACTCTAACCGATTTGATCAACACTTTGAAGGATTTTGAAATGGATGTTAACAAACGAGAAATGAATACGACTGGTTACACCCCAAAGCCTGCTCAGACTTCTGCAGGATTGAAGAACGTGGCACTTCTTGCATCTGAAGGTGTCAGTCAACAAGCTTCGGACACGACTTACTTAAACGCTTCCGCAAGCGCATCAAAGGCTCCACGGTCCAGTGAAAAGACAGTTGTGCTCGGTGAAACTCAAGCTGAAGAGAATGTTGAGGTAGAGGAACAAGTTCACAAAGCACTCATGGCAAAAATCTTGAGCGAGTCTTTATCTTCATCGTCAAAACCCACCGAGAAACAGGCTATGGGAATCCCAAAAGGAGATGATGCTACCGACAAGGGTCTGAAGAGTATTTTCACTTCCTCCGAGCCTGAGAAAGACAAGAAGGCTGAAGAAGCTGTGAAGGCCACAGAGCAAGTTCAGAAAGAAACAACTTCTGTGAAGGAAGAGAAAGCGAAAGCCTCAGCTGCGGCCATGAAAACCGAATCCTCAAAAGAAGAGGCAGACAAAGACTTGGTAAACAGCATTCCACATAACTTTAAAGTAAAGTTATGCACACCAGCATGCGTTGATGTCGTGGCACATTACAAGTCTCTTAATCTAGAATTTGAGAGACAAAAGGACAAAGCCTTAAAAATGAATAACGAACTTAAACTGAACGAGGCTGCATATCAGAGAAAGTTGAATTCAACTTTAGCTGAAATGCAAACTCTAAAAGAATTTGTGATTAGAAAAGATCTTATCATTAACGATCTCACAGATAGACTAGAAAAGGCTTTGAACGAAAAGAATAAATTGCAAATTATCATCGATAAATGGAATGTCAGTCAAAAGGCCTTTACTGACATCAAAAACTGCCAACGACCAACGTATGTAAAAGACGGGATCGGGTACAAGGATAGGCAAGGAAATGAAAGAAAACTTTTTCTTCCTCCACATAGCAAAAACTATGTGCCTATACCAACTCCTCATCCCGAAAATGATCTCATTGATGAAAAGGCCTCTGTAGAACAAAACAATTCTTGTGAAAACGAAACAACCGCTAACTTTTCTAAAAGTAATGCAGATCCAATTATGTGTAAAGAAGATGTGTGCGATGAGGATGGAGACTGCGGCGGTTCAAAAATAGGAATAGGCTATTCAGGCGACAGTTATTCCACTGTTAACTGGTTCGCCTGGAACTGTGATAAGAAAAACAATATTCGGGATGACTGTAATGGCCGTGTGCCTAAATTTAAATCTTCGGATGACTGTAAGGGCCATGCGCCTACATTTGAGACCCGTGATCGTGAACATGTTATGTCTGAATGTCATGATTTAAATTCTGCATTTTGTAATGATAAAATTGTTTGTGAATCTCCTGTATTTGTGCCAGAATTGAAAAAGAATAGCTTTGGAAAATTCCTCACAGAGGAAATTCCAGAATTTATTCCATCTCGAACAGGTATGACAGATTTAGAAAAGAAAGTCACTAAAGATCACTGCAATCAAGACTCAAGCATCGCTGCCTCAGAAGATGAAAAAGAGACTTCAAATTCCGAAGATGAGCAAAAATCAGAAACCTCAAGTGAAGATCGAACAACAGATGGAGAAAGCTTTAAATTCTCAAGTGAAGAAACCTCGAAAACTGTCACGGCCCATGACCCGGTTTGACCCGTTTCAAGAGTCGCGGCAGAAAATACTGCGGTATTTATTAAGTTTTACAGCGGAAACAGGATCGTTTAAAGCTAAAATTTTTTCCCCGATTATTTTATTTCACAATTCGGGATAAAACCCCGATAATTTACAATAGTATGATTTTTCTAAGAAATTGTTATGTTACAAAACTTATTGCTTTATTTTATAATGAGCCACTATCTTAAGCTTGAAATGCTCCACAGCACTTTTCCTGATTTACAACAGATCACCTGAAACATGTTTGAAAAAGGTTTTGTCAGCGGGAAATACTGAGTGAATCATTCTATTTTGCATAATGATGCATAGTTATCAATTACAGCATAAGAGCGATTACAATGGCTTTTA
This sequence comes from Helianthus tuberosus, assembly GCA_030545235.1. Taxonomy (NCBI): domain Eukaryota; kingdom Viridiplantae; phylum Streptophyta; class Magnoliopsida; order Asterales; family Asteraceae; genus Helianthus; species Helianthus tuberosus. The sequence continues at coordinate 6,487,090 of CM060434.1, read as the reverse complement.
TCTTATTTTTATCTGGCATTCTGTCACAATGGTGACGATGGTCATACCACTATTTAGATCAATGAACCTAAATAGTGATGATTATCCCTGTAGGTCAATGAACCCAACAGTGATTATCCCAAGTAGGTCAATGAACCTAACTGGGAGAAATTAGTAATGTGCACAATACCCCACTAACCAGTAATTCAAGATATCCACGACTTAGTCCCTGTAATTATAATCTTGAAAATAATTTGGAGTATTGTAAAATATTTGATAGAAAGATAATGACTCACAAACTGTGAGAAAAGGAGAATGACTCACATTGCAGATTTATACGGGCAGAGCCTAGCCTACTGATTAGCCTTTTATCCTAATTTCAATAACAAGCACACAATTTGGAATTAGTAATCAATCCAGCATTTACGATAACTCACGAGATCAAATTCTCACAACGAATGACAAAATGCAATACTTTGTCCATCGAATTAACGATGATCCGTTGAATTAACAACGAACGACAAGGTATAATACTTTACCCATCGAATTAACGATGATCCGTTGAATTAACAACGAACGATAAAGTATAATACTTTACCTATCGAATTAACGACAATCCGTCAAATTAATGACGAACGATAAAGTATAACCCTAATGTGGGCGGCACTTAATCATTCATTGGATATATTGATTGTCGGAAAATGAATCGTAGCAGCGATTGTGCTAATACCCTGTTTCGTAGCAGCACCCCCCCTCTAATTAGTGTTTTGTGTGTGTTAATTGTGATAAACAGACGATATATCGGAGCCTGAAGCGTATTTCTTCGTCGAACGAATTCCAGAATTCAAGTGCCAATGTCCTCTATTTATACACGATTTTGGTCAGGCTTACGGACCGTAAGCATAGTCCCTTACGGTCCGTAAGGGACACGTTTTTCTTATAGAGTAGCCACGTGTGGGACTAGCTCTGATGAGTTGACACCTTCTCAAAATTCAACTTGGACAGCAAGTAATTCGGATAATCGTCAAGTAGGGAATGCCCCCCCTGAGTTTTAGGGGCCCTAATCCTGATTCTGAAAATTATGAAAATCTTAGGGTTTGCGCAGAATCACTTGGGTGTCTCAATTAAGGTTTCCTATTGTTCAAATTATTTTAATAATTATGACTTTTGATGAGAGTCGTTACATTCTCCCCAACTTAAAAAAAATCTCGTCCTCGAGATTTACTGGAATAATTGAGAATACTTTCTCTTTATTTCGATTTCCAGTTCCCAAGTATATTAGGATCCTGTCTTTGAATCCTACTTTACTTAACATTATTTGTTACTTTATATCTTAGAAATGTACTACCAAAGATTCATCTTATAGACATTTCTTAAGATTGGATATATAAAATATATCATGTATTCCAACTAACCTTCCTGGTAGTTGTAAACTATAAGTAACTGATCCAATACGTTGAATTTACTGGAAATGATCCTACCTACTTTTGGACTTAGTTTTCCTTTCTTACTCCTTTCCAAGGAGATACTTCCAATTTGGTAATTGCTGCTATCTTAGCATAATTTATGTGAATACCTTCATGATTCACCATATGACCTAGAATTGTACTTCTATCAGCCAAAATTCATTCTTCGAAAATTTGGCGTAAAGCTTTTCTTTTCTTAACAAAATTAAGAGTACATGCCAGTGTTGTCAATGTTCTTCCTGATTTTTGGAATAATAAGTATATCGTCGTTGAAGACAATTACCAATTTATCCAAATATGGTTTACAGATCCTATTTATCATGTCCCTAAATGCTACGGTTGCATTCTTTAATCCAAGGGCATGATTGTAAACTAGTAATGACCATTGCTAGTTCTGAAAATAGTCTTAGATACATCTTCCTTTGATACTTTTAACATATGTCGATCTTAGAAAAATATCTATTTCCCTGGAATTGATCGAATAGATCATTAATGCTAAGTAATGAGTATTGATTCTTAATTATAACCTTATTCAATTTCCTATAATCAATACACATTCTTATCGAAATTTTCTTTTTCTTAAATAACCAATATTGTACTAACCGATAAGGTTTCCTGGCTTATCGGTAAAATTCCTGGAATTGATAAATCCTAAATTCTATCTTCATATCTGATAGTAATCCAGATAACTTTTCTGGAAATATATCTGGGTATTCTGAAATTTACAGAATTTCCTTAAATTCTGTATTTTTAGTATTAATGATTACTAAAATCATATATACTATTCCTTTGCTTTCGTTCATAATTAGCAATTTCCATTACTGATATGAACTTCATAGGTTTATATGGTTTATCTCCTGTAATCATAACTACTTTCTCTGATGGTTGATTGAATTTCCAAGAAATTCTGATCACAGATAATGATCACAACATCGAATTCAACTGATTTCATAGATAATAGGGTTGTAGAAAACTTATAACTTATTTCTATGTTCTGCATAACCTTATTTATTCTAACTGAATTCCTATCTGCCATTTCTAATATAGAAATTTATCTAATGCTGGTTAATGATAAGTTAAGGGTTTGGCAGAGTAAAGTATTTATAAAACTTTGGTTTGCACCAGAGTCAAATAATACTTTTATGTAAACATTGTAAGCTAAGAACATACCGGCTATTACATCTGGAATCATCTCGGCTTCATGAGTAGTCAGCTGAAAGGCTCTCGCATTCCTTTTTGCTCCTTCTGCTGGTTTGACTTGATTGTCAAATGGTTTATTCAGTTTTGGACAATCTGGCCTAAGATGTCCAGTTTCTCTACAGTTGTAGCAAACTGAAAATTTCTTCCTCCTACAGTCTTCTTCTTGATGCCCTGGAATTTTGCAAAAATTGCAATATCCTTTGCATATTCCAAAATGCTTCCTTTTGCAGAAATTGCAAAATGGACTAGTAGAAGATTGCCCATTCCCTCTTTTCTTGAAATGGTTACGGTTACCCGAACTGAATTCTTGGGTAATCTTTTGGGCTACTTCCTTCCTTCTATTTTCTTCTCTTGTCCGTACTAGCTCGTCAGTCATAGTATTGGCTAATTCTACTGCATCATCAATCGTACGAGGTTTCGCAGCCTTGACGATATTACGGATCTCGGAAATTAATCCCCAAATATAACGAGAAATAAGTACCGGTTCTGGCGAAGCCAGGGTTGGTACTACTCTAGCATACTCGAAGAATATCGTAGTATACCCTCGACAATCTACATCCACCATCCGGTGGGTTAAAAACTTATTTGCCATTTGATCTTTTTCGTACTCAGGACAGAATTTTCTTTCTACAAAACTCTTAAATTCTTCCCAGTTCATAGCATACGCCATCCTTCTTCCTTTTGCTTGTAACATCGTATTCCACCATTCTAGCGCCACTTCTTTGAAAAGATTTGATGCATACATGACCTGATCATCCTGAGCACATTTACTTATGGCAATTACTGCCTCGGTTTTCTCTAACCAACGCAGTGCCGCAGTCGCTCCTTCATTGCCTGCAAACTCAGTGGGTTTACAAGCAAGAAATTCTTTGTAAGTGCAACCAGGCGTTGCAACTTTCCTTTTCTTAGGGAGCGGAGCTTGCCATGGTTCATTATCATGATTGACATGATTACTACCTCCATTTATGCTATTACTGAAATTATCTTCAGAAATGCGTTTACTAGGAACAACTTGTTGAGGTTCGATTGGATTTTTAACAGCAGCAATGATTGCTGGAATAGCATTGGCTATCCCTTGAGCAACTATTCCTGGAATAGTGTTGGCTATCTCTTGAGCAATGATATTTTCTATATCTTGCCTAGTCACATATTGATCCCCTATTTGGTGTTCAGATTGATTACCCTCATTAACTGGTTCATTATTAGCGTTTTCCATCTGATATCTAAATTATAGATATATAATTAGTATAAAGGAAATAATTCAATGTCACAATTTAGTTGCACATAATCACATAAACGAATAAACAAAATTGTAACTTTTCTAATATTTCCTTATATTATGCTTCTTATATACACCCGTTTTATTATTTATTTTACACATACTGATTTTACTGTTACTATTACACAACCACAGTTTCATAATCCCCTATCCTTTATCAGATGATATTCTAGTAGCGGCGTTTCTTCTCATCGTATTTCCAGGAGATTTGTCCCAAAGTCTCTTGGATCCTATTCCCAGCATCCATGTTGTCAAAATGATGGAGTTCAGTCCTATTCTCGTTCCTTATTGGTAAATTTGGTAAAGGTTCTGGATTGTACTTAGGAAAAAGCCTATAGGGATGGTTTTGTAATAGTATTTCATTATCTAACCATTCGTCTATATTCCAGTGATTCGAAGAATTTGGAATAGATGGTTCTAAGTTCATAAAATTATTTTCATTAATTGGTTCAATAGTATCATCGGTTGCCATTATAAAATCTAGTTCTTCTTGAGATGGTAATCCTTCCATTTGCCTAGAACTTTCCCCAATTTCTATTTTCTTAGGCTTAGGTTTCTCAAGAGGTAAAGCATTGAATTCTATAGGTTCTTCTATATCTGGTATATACCTATTAAAATCTCTGGAAACTTCGATTCTTACTGGATAGAGATTTAAATTCTGAAGGGCTTCCGACAAATCACTCATGCTGTTTAGTAATATTCACACAATTACTAAGTCATAAAAATTTTATAGAACAACTTTTTAAATAGTATTTCATACTACTAAAACATTTAAAACATACCAGGTTTTATTTATAATTTATTTATAAATTCTCTTGACTGTAGATAATAAAAATACTAAACTTTAAATTAGAATATTTAAAGATTTATATTTACTATTATAGTGATTAACATATCAAAATCTATATACTAAATAAGTATGATGACTTAATTTATATATATTAATTAGTCATTATCATGGTGAATATTGGTTAGTGCTGCCTTGTTTAAGCATAGGTGATCAGTCCATGCATAACTAAGGCTAGGTTTATCCAATATCTGCCTTTGATAATAACCCTAGTATTTAAAAATAATCTTAATACTACTAATACTATTAATATATTATTATTAATAATAAAATTATTAATAATAAATAACTAGCAAAATTTAAAATAAGAGTATACTTCAAAAATATAATTTCTTTACCACAATATAGTAATACTATATTAGGTAATTCCATATATTAATCAAATAAATTTATATAATGTTTTTCGATTAACAAATATTACAATATATAAAAATATGTCCATATTAAAATTTAACAAATAGCCAGTTAATAAAACACATAATCATATAATAGTAATCAGGAAAAATTAAGTATTTTTAAATACTTAATTAGCTTAACCCAGTGGCTCTGATACCACCTTTTTCTGTCACGGCCCATGACCCGGTTTGACCCGTTTCAAGAGTCGCGGCAGAAAATACTGCGGTATTTATTAAGTTTTACAGCGGAAACAGGATCGTTTAAAGCTAAAATTTTTTCCCCGATTATTTTATTTCACAATTCGGGATAAAACCCCGATAATTTACAATAGTATGATTTTTCTAAGAAATTGTTATGTTACAAAACTTATTGCTTTATTTTATAATGAGCCACTATCTTAAGCTTGAAATGCTCCACAGCACTTTTCCTGATTTACAACAGATCACCTGAAACATGTTTGAAAAAGGTTTTGTCAGCGGGAAATACTGAGTGAATCATTCTATTTTGCATAATGATGCATAGTTATCAATTACAGCATAAGAGCGATTACAATGGCTTTTATCTTATTTTTATCTGGCATTCTGTCACAATGGTGACGATGGTCATACCACTATTTAGATCAATGAACCTAAATAGTGATGATTATCCCTGTAGGTCAATGAACCCAACAGTGATTATCCCAAGTAGGTCAATGAACCTAACTGGGAGAAATTAGTAATGTGCACAATACCCCACTAACCAGTAATTCAAGATATCCACGACTTAGTCCCTGTAATTATAATCTTGAAAATAATTTGGAGTATTGTAAAATATTTGATAGAAAGATAATGACTCACAAACTGTGAGAAAAGGAGAATGACTCACATTGCAGATTTATACGGGCAGAGCCTAGCCTACTGATTAGCCTTTTATCCTAATTTCAATAACAAGCACACAATTTGGAATTAGTAATCAATCCAGCATTTACGATAACTCACGAGATCAAATTCTCACAACGAATGACAAAATGCAATACTTTGTCCATCGAATTAACGATGATCCGTTGAATTAACAACGAACGACAAGGTATAATACTTTACCCATCGAATTAACGATGATCCGTTGAATTAACAACGAACGATAAAGTATAATACTTTACCTATCGAATTAACGACAATCCGTCAAATTAATGACGAACGATAAAGTATAACCCTAATGTGGGCGGCACTTAATCATTCATTGGATATATTGATTGTCGGAAAATGAATCGTAGCAGCGATTGTGCTAATACCCTGTTTCGTAGCAGCACCCCCCCTCTAATTAGTGTTTTGTGTGTGTTAATTGTGATAAACAGACGATATATCGGAGCCTGAAGCGTATTTCTTCGTCGAACGAATTCCAGAATTCAAGTGCCAATGTCCTCTATTTATACACGATTTTGGTCAGGCTTACGGACCGTAAGCATAGTCCCTTACGGTCCGTAAGGGACACGTTTTTCTTATAGAGTAGCCACGTGTGGGACTAGCTCTGATGAGTTGACACCTTCTCAAAATTCAACTTGGACAGCAAGTAATTCGGATAATCGTCAAGTAGGGAATGCCCCCCCTGAGTTTTAGGGGCCCTAATCCTGATTCTGAAAATTATGAAAATCTTAGGGTTTGCGCAGAATCACTTGGGTGTCTCAATTAAGGTTTCCTATTGTTCAAATTATTTTAATAATTATGACTTTTGATGAGAGTCGTTACAAAAACCTCAAGTGAAGATCAAACAACAAGTGATGAAAGCTCTGAATGTTCAAGTGTTGAGACATTTGAAGACCAGGACACAAAAAGTCCAAACCAAGATCGAAACCACAATGAGTCAAGTTACGAAGCAAGTGAAGAGCAAAGCTCAAGCGAGGACAACATGTCTGAAAGTTCATTCGATTCAGACAGTGATGAAGAACACTCAGAAGATGAAAGCAGAGTAGACAAGAAAATGAAGAAAGCAGAAAGCTCAAGACTCTCATCTTCTAACACCAAAAGACCCAGACATAAAAGATGCTTTCGCTGTGGTCATTTAGGACATACAGCGAAACATTGTAAAACCAAGAAATTTTCTAAACCAGAGCATGATTTTCTTACAAACGTCACATTTCAATTAAATTATCTTAAGAAGTCTGTTAAAATGCTGGTTGAGTCAACTGCCTATTTTTGGAAACAAAAAGAGGCCAAAGTGGGTCAAAACCACGATAGATTCGAAATGAAGCAAATCTGGATTCCCAAAACAAACTAATTTGTATATTTGTATATTTGTGTATATCAGAATAAACTCCAGAAATGGCTCTGCATGCTCATGGAACACATCTGGAACACATCTGGCACGTAGACAGCGGATGATCAAGACACATGACAGGCTTGAAGGAACTTCTGAAGAACTTTCTCTTTATTGATGGTGATTTCGTGTCATTCGCTGGAGACGAGAAGGGAGGGAAGATCGTTGGAGTAGGAAATGTGGTGTCTAAAGCCCTCACGTTGGAAAATGTCAACTATGTTCCAGAATTGTGCTACTATCTTATGAGCGTATCACAAGTCTGTGATAAAGGAATATCGGTGCTTTTCAGTGACATGGAATGCTTGTTTCTGAAACCTGAATATGTCGTCCCTGCAGAAGTGATCATGCAGGTTGTAAAGTAGATCACAGGTCTGTCTCAGAAGGATGTCAATTCTTGGGAAATCGTCTGATTTCATGGCAAAGCAAGAAACAGACAACTGTGTCCACCGCTCAAGCAGAATACACCGCGGCCTACAGTTACTGTTCACAAGTTCTCTGGATACAAAATCAGTTGTTGGATTATGGAATCAACATCATGAAGACTCCTATACTCATCGACAATGAGGCATGTTAGGATCTGAGGCTCTCATGATTGTGTTTGTTTGTATGTTTGGAACGATTTGTATATATGAAACATGTAAAGTGCAGCGGAAATGAAAACAAACTTTGTAAACACAATCAAAAGGAGAAAATAGTTTGAGAAAGCATATGTAATTCATTCAGTCAAAAGATTTACAATAAGAATCAAATGATTACAGATATGCTCACATACTAAACTCCCCCTCAGCCAGATACTTCAGAGTTGGTTGCACAAGATGAAAGGATTGAATTGAGGAGAAGAACTCACTCAAAACGAATCAAATATAACAGTACAGAGTACTGTCATATTTATAGGCAAACCAAACTACTGATATACCTCAGCTGACGTCACCATGAAAGTGACATCTAACAAACTAACAACCTATAAGCACTGATCTATAACTACTGATCATACGGACACTAATTACATACTAACTACTGATGTATAAACACTGATTCTTCATTCTGCTGATGTAGTCAACCACTGATGTCTAAGCATCAGTGCTTTCATCAAAGGGTGATCAGACCTTGAATGGGCAGTGTTTTAACTCTTCAGCAGTGCTTGAATTCCGTCAGTAGATTGAGCTTCAGCCTTTAATCTTCATCAGTACTTTAGTGTGGTCAGCAGTTGCAAGGCGGCAGTTGTACAGGACAGTGGTTTGGCCATCAGATGTTCTTCACATCACTTCCAAGAGGAAAGTCTAATGTAAATAGCTGCTTTATTATGGATCCACTGCCCTGATCCGGTTTTGGCTTTACATCATCTGTTCCTCTGGTAGGGTTCAATCCCAACAATCTCCCCCTGGAACAGATGATGCCAAAACCCTTCATTATTCTGGATCTTTATTAACTCATCAGAAATTCCTTATCTTGTCTTTTAAATTCTGCTTCAAAGTCCTTGGAACTTGAGTCTTCCTCATCCCTGCAAAGTGTAAGCTCAAGGAGATCTTGCAGATCTTCAACACTCAGGCACAGTGCTTGTTTCCTTGATATGTGCTTCACTACACCATTAGATCTGAGCAGAGTCAATACGTGGGTCTTTTGATCAGACTTCCACTTTAGTATTTTTGAACCTAATGGGTTTCTTGGGAGAGGTTTATTTGCAAATGAGTTTGGAGATAGTGGCCTGGTAAGAACTGCATGGGCAGAGTCTGCAACCTTTAATGACTCAGGATTTTCAGCTAGCATTTGTTGAAGAACCATTTTTATAATGTAATCTTCTGCTGCTTTATCCTGAGCTGTCTCTTCATCCATTTGCTTTTGTTTCCTTCTTTGATAAAGGATGGTAGCAGGTGGAGTTTGAGATGGTGGTGATGCAGTTGAAGTGATGGTGGTTGATTTTGTGGAGATGGCAGTGGTTTGGATAGTGGGTGACTAACTAACAGTTGTTGAAACAACTTGTATTTCAGCCACTGTTGTTATTACAACAGATGTTGTAACATCTGTTGTCTTCTGCTTTTTAGCAGGGGATGATGGTAGTGATGAGGTGGTTTTTGGTGGTGATGTGTTGAGGTAATGGTGGCAGTTGTTTGGGTGACATATGTTGTTAATGGTGGGGGTGTAAGTGATTTTGTGGGAACAGAAGTTGTGGTTGGAGTAGTAACTGGCTTAGTTTTAGAAGTTGTGGTGGTTGATTGCCTTGTTTTTCTAACAGGACTCTTCTTTAATGAAGTACCAACCTCTTCTTTTTCCTTTTTGCAGAACTAACTTTTTCTCAACCAAATCTATGCTCTCATCCCTTACCCTTTTAATATCAGCAGTGGTTTTGAGACCAGCTGAATTGACTTTGAACGATCCTCATTTGTGTATCTTCATCATCTGCTTGAATTTTTAGGGTTTCATCACCTCCCTTTTCCTTTTCTTTGACAGATGTTTCAGCAGAAGTTTACTGAGAGATTTTCCTCAGAGTCATTTTTCTCCCCCTTTTTGGCATCATCAACTTTTTCGAAGATAGTGCAGGGGTTGAAATAAATTCCACAGCTCTTCTGGAGTAGGAGCAGATGATGGAGTAGCTGTTGGAGATGGTGCAGCAGTGGATGGTACCGTTTGTGCTTTCAACAACTGTTGCAGCATGTCTTGATTTCTGCAACAGATGTATCCAGTTCATCAATTCTAGCCGTCAATTCTTGGTACATTAAACCATCGCCCAACTTAATGGGGTCATCTGATTTCCCACCAGCAGTGGTTGTAACAGTGGTTGATTGAGGAAGTGTATCCCAACAATCATCCACTGTTGCCCCTTTGTCTTGGTACTGGGGACTTCTTTCTTCATAATGAGAAACGCTTTTTAGTGAACCAGTGAAGACTGGATACACAAGAGTTCTCGATGAAGAAATTGCCTTCAAGGAAGTCTTATTGATGAAACTACTGTCCAAGTGCAAACCAGTGGGTTCAGCACTTGTAGTAGCTGCTTCACTTGAACTACCACCAAGAGTTACTTGTAACTCAAGGGGTGTAACCTCCTCAGTTGTTGCTGGGATAGCAGAGGTATAAGCATCAGACTCAGTCACTTGTTGGAGTGTACTCTCAGTGATAGGTGGTTGAGAGGAACTGATTTATGTCTGAGTTATATCCAAAGCATGCAACAAGGTCATTATTGACGTGGTATTTGTGAAATGATGATGAGAGTTGAAAGTGAATTTGTCCTGGGCAGAGGACTGTGGATGATGGAATCAAGTGATTCCAGAGCATCATAATTTGGTGTCCCTGTTCTTACAACCTGTCCTTTTTGAGAAGAAGCAGGAGGAGTTTGAGGCATGGGTTGAGACCTTTCTACCATCTGCTGTGAGGAAGTAGCAGTAGTGGTTTCTAGTGACTTTTGTGTTGTCACTAGCAGTTGCTCTGGGATCTCATCTTCCAGAGTTGCCTTTATTGCAGGTTTGGGGGGCTTTTGAATTTTTCTTTTGTTTTGTGGATATAGGTGTGGGTTTCACAGCAGTTGTGTTACTGATGTGATCACCTTGAGCAGTGGGCTCAGCAGCAGGTGCCTGAGGAGCAGTGGTAGCTGCTAAAGTCTGCTCAGGAGCCTCTGCTTTTGTTTTTGGAAATTTTTGATAGCCTTATAAATGTTTCAGGTGTAAGGCCATTTATTTGAAAAATGATCATGGCAACTGATGCACACAACTGTTGAATAACATCTGTCCACGTGTAACCTCTGTTGTAAATCAGTGTTTTGCACAATCAGAGAATACACTTTGGCAGTGGATAAATTTTACTTTTTAACAGAGTTTTAATGCCATCAGTGCTTTGAACAGACTTTGAGGATTTATTGAAAAATTCAATTTTAAACTATTTTTAAGGTTATTTTTGATTTTTCTAAAAACATTTTTATGCTATTTACACATGGAACACAAGAAAGCTTGCTTTAATCCATGTTTAGCACTCCAATCATAGGGATCAAGTTTTTAACAGTAGATGAGTCCAATTCTTAAGTTTGTACATCTACTAACTGATCTTTAGGATGGACATGTTAAAGATAAAATCAAACCTTTTTATAGCAATCCCCCACAAGGTGGTGTCTGATGTCAGGTGATGATGGAGTGAGATATTGAATTTTTGATGATATATTTTAGCTACTTGACTGCCCTACATAACAACAATCTTTTGAGCATTTTATATCTAAATTCAATAACATATTGTGAGATGATGGATATTAGGGCTGTTCAGCATGTAGTATTTTCATAGTAATCTTCAGAGCAGTGGTTCTGCAACAATTGCTTGCTTATGCCCTTTTTGAGTATCACACATCTTGACAACAATGCTCCAACATATGCAATGTTTTTTGAGGTTCCACTTTTTGCCAAAAAGATTAACATCCTCTGGCTGTGGAACAAGTTCCCAAACTTGTTTTTTTTTTTTTTTTTTTTTTGAACTGTTGAAGCTCCTCTTAAATGACAGCTACCCAACTTTCTGTCTTTCAGTGCTATAAAGCACATGACTTGTTGATGGAATGGTAGAAGTCCACCAAGAGAACAAGTGTTTCAGGATTGCCTTTTTGAAAGAATCCTTTTTCATTGATGTTGTCAAGAGAATGGAAACATGAATGAATTTTAAAAATGGCATTGGTGTTCAAAAGGTGAGGCTGCAGATGTGCCTCATCTGAGCTAACCACTGCTGGTGACTTTGATGATCCAGCAATGGCTTGAAATGGATGTGAAAGGATTTGAAGGAGGGGTTTGGCACACTGAAAATTTTTATCCATTTTTGATGGATTTTTATCAACAGTGGTTAGGGTGAAGTAGTGGTAGAGGTTTTGAGGGCAATTTTGACCATTATTCACCCTATTTTGGACTCTTAAGTGTTTTATGTTTGTACTCTTTTCTTTTGATTTCAAAAGTTTTGAGATAAACACACTTTTGAGTTTTTGTAATTTTTCTTCTTTCCCTTTTTTTTTTTTTTTTTTTTTTTTTACAGCTGATTTTCTTAATGTGTTCTTAACACGATTGATTTTGGTCCTTTTGAAGGAACCTCAACCTGTTTTTCGATACATAAGATCTAAATGACTAAAGTTTTAATTTCCCTCTTTTTATGTAAACAAAAACACTAATGTCTTATGAATCATCGGTTTTGTTATTCTGAGGATCATACTTTAGTATTTAATGAAAACATCACAAATATCAAAACAATAGTTGAAATCAATTTTGAGAATATAGAACAACCCCATAATTTATCAGATATGTTTACAGATCTGAAAACTATAAGTGACTTGTGCATGATAACACTAGTTGTATGAAATTTGTGTGTCATATGACATCTTGGTTGATAAACAGAGTTTTTGAATAACCATTTTGAACATGATTTACTCGATACTCTGTTTTTCAACAAAATACAACCAACCTTAGTATCAATGAATTTTGAGCCGAACTGTTATGTCAAATTGATTGTTAGATCGAATTTGACTGTCCAGGCTCTGATACCAATTGTTAGGATCTGAGGCTCTCATGATTGTGTTTGTTTGTATGTTTGGAACGATTTGTATATATGAAACATGTAAAGTGCAGCGGAAATGAAAACAAACTTTGTAAACACAATCAAAAGGAGAAAATAGTTTGAGAAAGCATATGTAATTCATTCAGTCAAAAGATTTACAATAAGAATCAAATGATTACAGATATGCTCACATACTAAACTCCCCCTCAGCCAGATACTTCAGAGTTGGTTGCACAAGATGAAAGGATTGAATTGAGGAGAAGAACTCACTCAAAACGAATCAAATATAACAGTACAGAGTACTGTCATATTTATAGGCAAACCAAACTACTGATATACCTCAGCTGACGTCACCATGAAAGTGACATCTAACAAACTAACAACCTATAAGCACTGATCTATAACTACTGATCATACGGACACTAATTACATACTAACTACTGATGTATAAACACTGATTCTTCATTCTGCTGATGTAGTCAACCACTGATGTCTAAGCATCAGTGCTTTCATCAAAGGGTGATCAGACCTTGAATGGGCAGTGTTTTAACTCTTCAGCAGTGCTTGAATTCCGTCAGTAGATTGAGCTTCAGCCTTTAATCTTCATCAGTACTTTAGTGTGGTCAGCAGTTGCAAGGCGGCAGTTGTACAGGACAGTGGTTTGGCCATCAGATGTTCTTCACATCACTTCCAAGAGGAAAGTCTAATGTAAATAGCTGCTTTATTATGGATCCACTGCCCTGATCCGGTTTTGGCTTTACATCATCTGTTCCTCTGGTAGGGTTTAATCCCAACAAGGCATGTCTGGGAATTGTGAAGAATCCCATCCACCACTCCAGAACGAAGCATATCGAAATTCGTATTCACGCAATTCGAGATGCGTACGAGAAATGATACATTCAAGTGGTACCAGTGGATACAACCCAGCAACGGGCCGACATTTTCCCCAAAGCTTTCGAGAAAACGCGATTCAACCAGCTGGTAACCTGGTTGGAAATGGTTAATTTCCTTGAATGGAAATGAATCTTGTGTCCAAAAGCTTTCGTAAATACACTATCCTCTGTCTATAGTTTACATTTAAAAAAAAAAAAAAAAAAAAAAAAAAAAAAAAAAAAACCGTTTGTTGAAAGTAAAACAAGTATCGTACAGCGTTGCCCACCAAAAAGATTTTCTGATTCTTAAAATTTTATTTTCGGGCAAATGGACTTTCGAAAATAAAGATTTTAGGGGGGATATTCCAGAAAATCAAAATGAGATGCTTGTTTCTGACTCCTGTTAGAGGAAATGATAGAAAATTGCTAACACTTTGCCATTTCTTGTAAAACAGAAAAGCCTACAAAAAGAAATCGGGGTACCAAGCAACGACGTGTCGGTAGATTCAGCAACACCGACGAGTAAACTGCTGTTAGGGAGCAAAACAAAACATCTACACAAGGATTCTGGCTTACCTCAGGCATTACGCATCTTGTGGGTAACACGTTGCGGCATATGGCTTAATGGTCTTAAATCTTGTGTTGATAGATTGCCAAAGTCTGAAATCTCGGGTCTTTATATTGGTTTTCATTCGGGGGGTATCATAGTTGGTCTTCTGCTGCATCCAGATACATGCTGACCTAGAACTTCTATGATATCCCTTCATAATAAGCGCCTTAAAAAAAAAAAAAAAAAAAAAAAAGGCCAAACCCTTTCATAATAAGTGCCTTTTGTGGCAAGAAACCTTTTGATGGATTAGTTTCGGTCTCTCTGCTGTACGATAGTACTAACCTGTTCACCGAACTATCTGTCTCGCCCTCGATAGTTCATGGAATCTCTGTTGTACGAAAGTACAGACCTGATCTCCGTTCTATCGTTGAAATGAATGGATCCAATATACTCACCCGTTATGAAGAACCTTTGTGCATACCTTGATCACGGGGGTATGTCCTGACGTGGGACTCACGGGCGTAATGTTTCTATTTTCAATAGCTTGTGTGGGGGCCATAGAAGTCTTGTCAATATTACCGAAAACATGATAAAAGCGCTCTCCGAAGGCATGTTGAAAGAAGGATGCATGGATTTAGGCGGACAAACATACTGGCAATTTTTCTTGTGCCCTGGTTTGTACTTAATAATAATAATAATAAATAAGGAATTGGCAAGTGTTGGCGATATGATCTTCTGCAGGTAAGTCATCGAGCGTCGAATGTTTCAAGAAGTTCCCGCATCAAATGGAACCCCCCAGAGCTGAAAATTCGAAGTTCGGAGTCTAATTGGCCCAAATTTTCTCTGTTGTGTAAATATTTAGTAAATTTTAGCGTTTTTAACAAAACTGGGCACGTCTTTCGAGAAAGTTTGAAATTCACGAGCGAATTTAAAATTTCTATTTTTTTTGAAAAAGATAATTTGGTTATGGCGGCGAAGATAAGACACCAGCGAAATTGTTATTTCGCTGGTTATCAAATTTTCTATATAAATATCTATTTACCGTAAATTTTTCAAAACTTTTCAAAACTATTTCATCTTCATCATCGGACATATTCTTAAAACCAACACAAGATTCATTTTCGTTCAAAGTGACTGAAGGAGATGAAAGTGATGAAGAAGAAGTTGACAGAGATGATATGCCAGCTAGATTCATCGAATGGGGTCTGGAAGAGGAAGTACAGTACGAGCAAGCAGATGGAAGAACTTTCTCACCTCAGCATCCAGAATGGCTCAAGAAAGAAAGAGAAAGACCACCTGATTTTTATCAGGTGATTACTGTCGAAAAGAGTGAAGCTACCGACAGAATCATTAGCTGGATGTACGACAACCTGAGAAGAATGTTTGTTGCTAAAAGACGAGGTGGCATGATCCAGTACTTTCAGACCGGTTTTGATCTCTTTACTCTTCCCAGGTGGGATCTACGTGAGCTGGGGCGTCTGGACATTCTAAATCCAGAAGAAAGAAGCGTTGGAGGAGACTTTGAGCGTCTGATCGCTAAAGAATGCAACAAAGGTTTCCCTAATCACAGGCCTCAGCGTCCAAGGCGAAGAGTTTCGAAAACTACCATAGATCCAGTAACAGGGAAAGGAAAAGTGACGTGGGTGATCAACCCTGCTAAAATTGTCACCAGAATTAAGCTACCTGAAGAAAATCCTGTTGCACTCAAAGATTTCAAGAAATGGTTCTATGATAGCAAGACTGGCGAAGCTGTGATAAGATCCAACGAAAATGTGGACATTCGGATCTTGGATCCTATGGATGTGTTTATGTTTGGGCTCTCGGATCTAACTATGTTGAATGCAAGCCACATAAACGTGGGAGCTGGAAATGCAAATCTTGAAGAGACTATGCTATTTCAGAGAGCGGTAGAAAGAGCCTGGAAGTTAAAGAGGGAAATGCTGGATCTGGTAGACAAGATTGAGAAAAGAAAAGAAAAAGAAGAAAAGAAAAAGGAAGCAAGGAAGAAAAGGAAGCATGAACATAAGAAAGAAAAGACCCCTGCTTCTTCAACTGAACCCACCACAACATCATCACCTCCGGCCTCATCCACATATGAGGCCACTATGGAGGATCAACCTATTTGTGAAGCTGTTACTACTCAAGCAACTCCGGATGCACCAATCGAAACTCAAGCACCACCCGAAACGACAACGGACGTAGCCAATCCCAAAGAGCCTAAAAAGCAAGCTACTGAAAATCCAGCGGAAACCAATGAAGAATGAAAAGACAAGTATGCAACGATCTAGGGGGAATATTGTTGGAACTTTTGAGATCGTTGATACTTGTGCTGGATTAGTTTAGTCATAGTGTGTAGCAAATTTGAATGTACAAGGGCTTATTTTGTAATTCTCTAGAAGATAGTTTCCTGACCTAGTGTAGATAAGATTCCAGCAAATTTATAAATTTGCTGGCAAGTCAGGAACACTATAAATAGCCTTCACATTGTAACCTTGGCAAGCTTTTGGCTCTTGAATGAATATTAGTGTTGTTACATTCTTGTGTTGATCTTGTGCTCAAATCTGTTATCCAGGGTGTTTTATTGTTATATCTTATTGTTTGGATTCAATACAACACTTGTTGTATTCATTAATCCATTAGCTTCACCTTCATCTTTGATCTTTCTTAACTTCTCATATCTCAAACACCTAATCAATAGGTGTTAAGGGTTAAAACAACCAACCACTGTGATCCGGATTCGTTTTGGGGTCTACAGAAATCAGATGATCCCATTAACTTGGGTGATGGTTTAAAGTACCAGAAATTGACGGATCGTATTGCAAAACTTGATAACTCTGTTGCAGATCTCAAAAATATGCTACAACAGGTGTTACAAGTTCAGAAGGTACAATCAACTGCTGTTCCACCTCAAGCAATTGCTCCACAAAGGGCACCTGCTACAAATGAGCTCTGGATTTTATTTCACTCTTTTCTCCAACAACAAGCACAAGTAGCAGATCAGCAACATGAAAAACATGTACAACAGCTGCGAAATGTAATGGAGTCAAGGTTCAAGAACACTCGGGCTGATTTAAAGGCTCTCAAAACTCAGATCTTGCAAACCACTGGCACTGCTCCTCCAAAAGTCCGCTTCATTTATAAACTCCCAGAAGATAATGCCAAAAAGGGGGAGAAAATTAAGGAGTGGAAAAGGAAGGGTATAGAGGATGGTCTCTATCTTGAACCAGAAAATTCAAACATGACCAAAAAGATCCCTTTGCCAGATGGCAGCAAGAAGATTGATGTGACAACAAATGCACTAGCAGAAGCAGTTGCAAGTGTGAAAAGAGATAGAGAGGCCAAAAGGAAAGCCAGGGTGGAACGAATGGATCATCCAGAACAGGGTACTTCTGGGTCAAAGGATCATGAAAATCCTGTTGAAGAAAAGAAGAAGCCTACTAGAAAAGTGAGGCAACCCAAATCCATTCCAACTAGACGTTCAAAGTCTGCTCAAAAACCACCATACAAAACAGCTGATGCAACAGGAGTTACAAAAACTACTGCTTGCCAAACAGCTGTTCAATCAACACACACCACTTCAACACACACAACATCCACCGCTTTACCATCATCACCACCAAAAACAACACCTGCTGACATACAGCAGAAGACAGCAGATGTTATAACATCTGTTGTAATGACAACAGTTGTTGAAACACCAGTTGTTTCAACAGCTGTCAGTCATTCACAATCCACTGCCACTACATCTACAACCACTATTCCATTCAAAACATCATCAGTCTCTCCTAAACCAAAAAGGAGAAGGCTAATTTTAAAAGATGATGACACACCTCCATCACCAACATCTTCAAAATCCCTATCACTTGTCACTATTCCTAATCCCATACCTTCCTCTTCAGCTCATATTGTAAAACCACTACCTCCTGCTGGTGTCTCATTTCCTCTGGAACTCATTGCAGTAAGAGAAGAAATCAAATCATTTTATTATGAAGATGACCCAGCCAAAAGGAGTTTGCCCTCAATTGCAAATTATCCCAGGCCTAACAACATTGAAGAATATTTGAAGCTCAAAGCCAAACAAGCAGAGGATATTGCAATCAAAAACAGAAGAGGGAAATCTGATAGAGAATTTCAACAAAACTATCAGTTTTTACTCTCACAGGTCAATGCTATGGAGCGTTTTGCTAAAAATGTATGTCAGAAAATTTCAGAAAGGGCAGATGAGTCCTTAAGAAAAGACTACATTGAAAACATCATGACCTACAAGAAATACAAGGGGGAGAAACACATGTACAAGACCTGGACCATCCCTGAGCTTGAAAAGGAAGCAGCCAGGATTCAAGACATGATCAAAAATAAGGTCAAGCAGACTCCTCCTGAAAAATTCAAACAAGTTGAAGCTGAAAAGATGGTAGAGCTGAGGAGAATGAAAGAGGAGCTGATTATAGCTGATTATGGGTCAAAGAACTCTGTGACAAAGTGGGGAGAAGATAGAGTCAGGGCAACCTATAAAAGATTAGAGGAACTTAGAAAGAAAGATCCAAGAGTTCCACAAAAGCCTGACTATTCCAAAGCAGCGGTTTCAAAAAGACCACTAAAGCTGCAAGTCAAAAGAACTACTGCTCCAGCTGGTGCTGCCATCTACAAAAGAAGGAGCAAAAACCAGTTTAGCATGGAAACAATTCAAGATCTTTTAGCTGGAGATGCCATTGTAAAAGCTGGCACAGAAGTAATGATAAAGGAAGATCTTGAATTGGAACAATCTGCAACCGCTGCTCAGCCAGCTATGAACAGGCCAGCCTCTCCAAATACTTCTGCAAATAAACATCTCCCAAGAAACCCACCAGGCTCAAAAATACAAAAGTGGGAAACTGACAAACAGACCTGCGTATTGACTTTGCTCAGGTCTGGTGGAGGAGTGGAGAAAATGTCAAGGGAACAAGCTCTTGGCCTGAGTCTTGAAGATTTGCAGGATCTCCTTGATCTTCCACTCAGCAGGGATGATGAAGATACAGATGCCCTAGACTTTGAATTACAATTTAAAGGTCAGATAAGGGAGCTGTTGTTGAGGCAATAAAGATTTCCACAAATAATGAAGAGTTTTGGCATTATCTGTTCCAGGGGGAGATTGTTGGGATTGAACCCTATCAGAGGAACAGATAATGTAAAGCCAAAACTAGATCAAAGCAGTGGATTCAGAATAAGCAGACGTTTACAGTTGGTTCATGCAAATCTCTCCCCTTGAAAGTGTTTTCATATCTGCTGACCTCCTATCTGCTGATCATACTAAGTGCTGACCTACAACTACTGCTTTATATCTACTGACCAATGTCAAAGACTGATGGAAGACCAAAGCTCTGTTGACTCAATCTACTGCCTTGGGTCAAGTACTGCTGATCCGGACAAGCACTGCTGGGTTCACAACAGTGGAAAGATGCAACAGCAGTTTAAGTGTCTTTTATGTAATATAATGTAATAGCAGTAGTTTAGTACATCAGTGTTTATAGATCAGTAGTTAGAGTTTGTTAGGAGGTTAGATGTCACTTTCATGGTGACGTCAGCAAAGATGCTCAGTGGTTTGCAAGTGCCTATAAATAGCTCAGTACTTTGTACTGTTCTATTAGCTCTTTCACCACATCGTCTTCTTTGCACGAACAAACTATTGAGCTCTGGCTGAGGGGGAGTTTGCATTCTTACATCAATCATTGTAATCATTATTGAAACAAATTCAATCTTTCGATTCTATGTGTAAAGATGTTTGATTAAAGTATTACTCTCATTTGATTGTATACAAAGTTTGTTTCCATCTTAATTCCGCTGCACAACTCTTTCATTCTCATCTTAATTACGAACGAAAATACAATCAAAAAGAAACTCAGATCCAACACAAAATTAACACTGAATTCACGGACAAAATTTTCTGTTTTTTAGATATAATGTGCGAAAACATATTTTAATCAATCCTTGAAAAATTAAGACCAAAATTAAAACTAATTCGTTGAAAATTCTTGGAAAAACCATGAAAAACACAACTTGAAGTTCGTAGGTCGTTCGAATCGCACCAGTCACTCTCGTACGAATTGGCATATCTATTCGAACGAAAGTGCAAAAAGTCAATTTCTTGAAAAACTTGTCACATTCGCATGAAACGACATTCCCGATTCGTACAAAAGCGCCCAGTCTTATTTGACCAGTCAAACTTGACCAGTTCGCACGAAACGACATTCCCTTTCGTACAAAAGGAGCTTATATCTTTCATTTTAAAGTTTGATTTGACCATGTGTTGATTTTTTTCAGGTATTCTTCGAGAAGTTCAAAGATTGTAATCATGGAGACGGAATTTTACAATGAGTTCTGTGACGCCTTCACAACCGCACCAAAATCCGCACCAAGAACAGTATCAAATACTATATCTGAGAGCTTAAGTATTGACAACGCTTATGGAACTTATCAAAAACCACCAAAGTTAATGAACATGGATGATTACAATAGGTGGACTGAGCATTTTGAAAACTGGGTCAAAGCTTATGCATTTGATAGCTGGTTAAAGTTAAAAGTTGGATATGAACGTCCAAAAAATGATCATCAAGAAATAATACCAATTGAGGAGTTACATTCAGATAGAAATAATACCAATTGAGGAGTTACGTTCAAATGAGAGAACGAATTACACAGATGAGTTAAAAATGATCACATTTCTGCAACAATCGGTTAGATATGGTATACTTTCTTTGCTTCAACACCCAGGAACGTCAAAAGCACTTTGGGAAGCATTGAAAAGTAAATATGAAGGTGGAGCAGAAATGATGAAAAGCAAGAAATCATTGTTAAAGAAAGAATTTGATCGTTTCAATTGTTTAAAAGGTGAAAACATCAAACAGGTGATAGATGTAGGATCGTTGTGCGACCTTAACGAGTCGATCAGAATAGTTTTTTATCAAAACGAGAGGCGGAAACAGACGTTTTGATGTTGAATCAGCTTGTAATGCACTTAGAATCAGTTTAACTATCTCTTTTATTGATATGAAAGCTTTACACGACCTGGAGACACTTCGGCAGAGCTTCGCTACCGGAATCCAAAAGTTCTACAAATGAAATGTCAAGTCCTCTATTTATAGGAGTGCCATTTCGCATGGAATGGGAATGCTCATTTCGTGCGAAATGGACATTGTCCATTTCGTACGAAATGGCTCTTCCATTTCGTGCAAAATGACCACATCTCACATGTTTCTCGTTTTTCTCGATCTATGTGACTTGATCTATCATTCTAGTTACAAGACTCGATACAAGACGAAGTCGACAAACATATGCACCAACAGACTCCCCCTTGGATGTTGACGAAGTCTTCAGTGTCGAGTCTTCAGTTTGACGAGGCTTCAGTCTTGATCAGTCTTCACAATCTTTCCAAAGTGTCTGACATTGTAAGCATCCTCAATCTTCTCTTTATCAAATTCTGCAGCTAACCTCCCCTTTGGATGTTGATCTAATAAATTCTTCAGGATCAGCAGCTGGCTCGGACAACAGGATTTGAGACTGGTTCTACTATCTTCAGACTCCCCTTTGCTAGCAGGCTCCCCCTTAAATTGTTCCGGGATCGCAATCTGATATAGCACTTTCACATGTTCAAGAACAATTCCTGGCTCTCCGTAGCAACAGGATCAAACACGGGGATCTGCACAAATCTCTTCCCTACACATAAGTTTTTACAATTATTAAAATTTAACAATTTTAATCTCTACTAACCACTTGTAATTGAAACATACAAATTTGGTATTTCATTAAAATCATTTCACATTTCAAACACACTCTCCCAACCCAGTTGTCGTCATGTTTAGCACTCGGAATTTTGAAAATCAGCTTTTCAACATCAGTTGTCTAAAATCTTTTTGAATTTTTCAAAATTTATGCTAAAACACTCCGAAAATCTTTTTGGATTTTTGATTTTAATGAAATGCAGTAAAGAAATATTTACAGACAATATTTTTTGTGAGTTTGTGTAAGAGGATCATATCAGTTTATGAAACAGAACACCAACACCGTTAAGCTTTAAACATTTTAAGTTCTAAACGATTCACTTAGATTGTCAGTATACTGATCCACTTAAATTTTCACACAAAGTTCAACTGTTTCGAGATACGAGATTAATGTTTTAGAGACTTAAACTTATTCGCGTGTCCCACCTCAAAATATACTCCAGTATCCAGATCCCAATATTCAGTCTTACAGGTGAGTATACCTAGATGATATCTGTAAGGGGTTAAATGCGAGACCATGAGAGCTCAGGCTATTGCTTCCGCAAAATCAGAGAGATGATGGTTCGACTTTCGGTGGGTTCTCTTTAGAGAATCTTTTCTTCAACAGCACATGATTAGCATTTTGCAATGTTTCATCATTTTTTATGCTGAGGGGGTGCTATTATTTCAAGCAAGCGAAAAGTATTATACGGGGACTAGGCCATTGCTTCCGCAAAATCAGAAGTCCCGGGATAATACCCCAAATATCACTAAGCATAAAGACCTAGTATATCAGAAAGAGGGGTCTTTCAAACAAGATTTCAGGGGTTACCCATATATCCGAGAGACGTTCCCCACGAAATAAGTAAGTTTGAAATTTAGGTTTATATCTTGAACACAATCTACTAAGCGTGTAAAAACCTACAGGCATATCATCAGTGAGAGCGTTTATCACATTTGACTTTCCAATTCTTTAGCATGTTGTGATTGTTCACTAATGTACTATCATTTCATCTTTTTCTCAACAAAACTCATTTTGAAATTTTATCAAGTTTTTGAATTTTTTCAAATTGTCGAAATTTCTAAAAATTTTTACTCCCCCTAAAATCAAAATATGTTTCAATTTTGATTTTCTGGGAAAATTTGAAAACAAACTGTACAAGGTAAAGTGACAACTGATTTTCAAGCTTCAATTCGCCATCCACTTGGCATAAACAATCAGAACTCCCCCTGACAACAAACTATTTTCCCATTATGATTTCAAAACACTTAAGTTTGTTTTTATCAAAAATGGCTTTTCCGGAAAATAAGTTTTGTTGATTTTACCACTTGTAAGATCGGGGTTATGATCATCACTTTATTTTCCAATCACTTGTATGAAAGTTAAATCAAGTTCAACTTAATGACCTTGATTAACCACTTGAAGAATGACATATGACACTTTTCAAGAATTAAAATACCACTTGTAGGTCAAAATATCACTTGTAGAAAGATGCCGATTCCTGCTCCACAATTACCAACCTGGGAGCTCCGGCAAGTCAGGATTTTAAGTAGAAAATGCTGTCACCCAAGCCTGACCAGCCTTGGGTGATTTTGATTCAACTCTATCCCACCATCTTTTTTATTTGTAAAAATCTTTCACATCCTTTACTTTCCCATCAACCATCTTTCCAAATATATCTTTGACTTTACCATTAAAAACCTTTTCAGCATCAAATTCTTCATTACCAAAGAAGAATTGATCTGAAATCTCAATCTTACCAACTTTGGATTTCAAATTATCTTTCGACAATGGCGGAAAGTTTTCATCGTTCATTTCTGGAACGGAATTCTCATAAATTTTCACAACAAATGACTCCTCTGACTTTGGCGAGTCAGATTCATTGTCAGAACTGGTTTCTAAACTTTTAACAACCCATTTGTGTTTGTTCAAATCGACTTTTCTTTTGTAAAAACGTTTCGAACTTTCACCAGTTTTGAAAGTCGAATCTTTGACCTTTTTAAAACTTTCTGTTGGTTGTTTCTTTTCATCAACACCTTTCTTTTTCAACTTTGAGTTAGAAGTAACTCCCTGTTTTGTGTTGATGGACATTGGGCAGTTCCAAGCGATGTGTCCAACTTCTTGGCATTTGAAACATGTTCTTCTTTCAACTCTCTTCTTAGATTCTATCACCAGATTCTTTTTCCTTTCAGTAAGAAACTCTTTGTTTGTTTGTCTCCAGAATGGTTTCTTCTCTTCTTCTACTGAACTTGCACCTGAAACAAATTTAGTTTTTGTTTTATAAGTTTTCTCATTTTTATTATTTTCCGGGGGAATGAAACCTAATCCCTGCTTTTTGAAATTACCGTTATGGTTTGGTTTCTTTCGATAACCTGAACCAGAACTATAACTTTTTTTCTTGTTCAATCTCTGTTCAGCAGACATTTCTTCGGATAAATCTTCTTGGTGTTCTCCAGTTGACATAAGGGGATGAAATGACAAAGTTCTCGGATAATGAAGAAAGGAAGAAGAAAAGATTTCAACAGAGCAATGATTAACAGAAAGAGGCAACTCAAACACACTTATATACTCACCGCAATAAATAGCATCGGTAACCACCATAACACCTTTTTCGGATATCACAGTTACCCAAGCGACAGAGCAAGTGAAAATCAACACAAACGCGAGTACACGCGCGTGTGCAAGACACGGACTGTAAGGGACAACTGACAGTGACAACCTGTCACTCAGTCTTTACTGCACCAGTCTTCTCTAAAGTCAAAGATTTTCAAAATCTCCACAAGTAAACATAAGAAATCTTCTCCTAGAAGATTCCCTATTTTCGAGCCAAAAAGCATTTCCCTCTCATAAGTCCAGTGCTCCACTTACTTGCATAAGAACAACACTAGACTGGGGGGACTTGAAGGGGTAAGGTCCCAAAAACCTTGTAATAAGTACTTCGGATCACTCCACAACCTCGTCTTTCAAGCTCTTTTTAACCTTGCGCGGCCGCGCACTGGTTTTATAAAAGAACAACTTAAGACAGATAGCAAACACTCGTGCGCCAAAAGGAAGTCATAAACCCTTGCGCTTTCATGAAGGACGAAAATCCTAGATAATATCCAGACTTGGATATTATTTACTTAACCGATACCACATGATAAAAAGTCACACCAGATTACAGCATTAATCTTCTAGAAAACTTAATCGTGCACCACTCAGACGGTTACAACCGTCTGGGCCACGTGTCATCTCCCCAACCTCCCTTAGAGTCACAGTGATGGCATGGGAATAGAAAGAAATCATCACTTGTCCACTTTCCACGTGGCAATTTCCCAGCCCTTGATCTAAACAACGATCCGTGTGCTCTCACATCGGATCACAAAGATTAACGATGGAAGAAAATAACCGCTACGGCGTTAGCATCTTCCGTCAACTTTTCAATAACAGATTTTCCCTCCGAAAAACTCCCGGCTATAAATATGAGGATAATTCAGGTATGAAACCAAGTTACACACACTTCTTCAATACTTCTTCTTCTTCATAAACCCATACTTATTCTCACACCGGAGTCGGGTCAAGGAGAGAACCCCTTTCTCCCCTTGGCGAGGCTAACGGTGCTTCTTTTTTGCAGAGCTTTATCGGAGAAGAAGGACTGTCCCATCAGATCGAACGAGAGAAAACCCACCTTTTTATGCAGATTCAAACCCCCTAGATAATTCGATTCCGGTCAATTATCTAGTGTTTCTTCATTGGCGCCCACCGATTTTTCTGTTTCATCCAATTTTCTCTCGTTTTGATTTACCTTGCTTCCATTTACATATGGAAGAAACGTCGTCTCATCGACAAACCGGCCCTCGGCCAAACATCGTAAACAATTTTCAGGTTGAAGGAATTCCATAAGATGCCTCAGATGACAATGAGGTTCAATCCAATCGAGTAAACGACCCTGTCACTCCAGGGGTGCTACCAGAAAATCCGGTTCACTCAATTCTGCCTCCAGGAGAAACCCCAATCTCCTGGTACGTCAGATCTCAAGGGGCTCTGAATGCAGTATACACACAGCTGTGTGCTCAAACTGCTCCCTTAACTCAATCACGGAGACCAGGATCTCGTGCTAATGCTTCCTAACGGGAGGATACATCTTACGAAAACACAAAGGTTTATGCCAGATCCATATCAAAACGTGAGTACACGCAGTCAGGAAGTCACCAGAGAGAATATCATGACGAACCACACCCTCACCGAAGACAATCAGTTCATACTAGGTTGGGTTCTCAACGAAACACCCACACCGATGAATCTGATCCAACCTACCGTTTAAGTGCAAATACCAGTGTGTTCAACCGATTGCAGCCAAATTACAACAAATACAGACCTCGTGCGGTTTATAACCCTGAGGCAGAGCACAACTATGATTTGATTTACCGCCCTGCGGAAGCAGCGGAAAATTCAAAATTCATCATGGAAATAGCTTTGGCTCCGCTGGAGAAAGCTAAACTACCATCCAACGTGGGTAAATTTAATGGGCTGACAGACCCCGATGACCACCTGAGAGTGTTTACCAGCGCAGGTCTGGTTGGGGGCTGGACCCTCCCGTTATGGTGCCATCTTTTTGTACAGACCCTAACCGGTGCAGCAAGAATCTGGTTCGATAACTTGCCAATCGGACAGATCACATCGTGGAAAGATCTGCGCGAAAAATTTCTGACACATTTTAGCCAACAACGGCGTTCCATTCACATCTGACTTAATGAACATTTGGCGCCATGATGACGAAAATCTGGAGGATTTTATCACCAGATACAACAAAGAGGTATTGGAGATTGGCGGTGTTCATGAGCAGCTAATCCGCGCTCAATTCAAATACGCGGTTAGGTGCGATGACATGATTAAGGTCTTATCCGGTACATAAGGTCTCCCAAAAAGCTGGGAGAAGGTAATGGCAGCGGCAAAAGTTTATGCTCAAACTGAGAAGAACCTTACCACAAATAGGCCGCCACCACCACATAACAGACCCGCGGACTTAGGCTCCATTGGCGGGAGAAAGTTTAAGAAGTCATGGCGTGATTCTGGCTCGACAAATCATTCGTCTGAAGATGCTTGAGCAACGATCAACAAACTCACCGCGCAAAGGGAGACTAAACAGGAGAATAGGGAGAGACAGTGGACTCCCTTAACTAAGACCCCAGCGGAAGTTTTGAGTACTGAAAACTATCAATTCAAACCTCCGATCCCCATGAAAAATAAGCGTGGACAAGACCCTGCCCAATATTGCGAGTATCATAAGGATAGCGGTCATACCAGTAACAACTGCATTTCTTTACGCACAGAAATAGAGAAAGCCCTCAAAAGCGGCGAGCTCACACATTTGCTCCAAAATGTGCGCAAAGAAATAAAGCAGATAACTCGGGGAGAGGAGGGCCCAAGCAAAAGGGCGAAAACTTAAGAAAGCAACTCTGTGAATTCCCCGCAGGAAAACATGATCTATCAAACGAAGCGGGAAAGTTGGAGAGTAAGTTAAGTTTCATATAATTATATCAGAAAACTTTGTAATAGCCTCTGTGCTCTATCCCTAAATAAAAAGCAAAGTTTCTATTATTCTTATGTTTTTCTTACAAAGTGCATGCAATTTCTTTTAGTAAGCGCAAAAACATTATAGTAACTGCAAAACAAAGCCTCATGAACGGTCAGTGATTACGTCACAAACGACCATAAGTTCACGCATGAGCTTTATACCAAATCCATTCGCCTTACTCATTAAAAGTAATCATACCCATGCAAAATATTGTAAAACGAAAAACATTACTACTCTCGGCGTACAAATACGCCTAAAAAAACACGGCAGTGTTTTAGTTACTTGCGCAACAGCGCACCATCAAAGAGAGGGATATACATCCCAAATATTACAAGAAAATTGTTCAATACATTTTCAACCTACGCTAAATCTTCGCCCTCGTCCGGAAAGATTTCCTTTAGTTGCGCTACGTGATCATCAGATTGCAGCGCAACATTTATCAGATCCATAACCGGAAGTTGCAAGTTGTTAAATTCTGCCTTTAAAGCAGCAAGCGCAACATTAGTATCCACGCCATAAGTAGCAGATTTGCTGATATCCCAATCAACCTTCAAAGTGCTATTTACATGGCGAGAACACTCATCATATCCTTGGGCATATCCGTCTTTACGCGCAGCAACAATTAACCGCGCAACGGTTTTATCCAACTCCTCAGAGTTCAACACTGATTCAGCAACCTGTGAAGAAAGGAAAGGGTAAATAACAAAAAAGCGCAAAAACAGTTCCACAACAAAAAAGAGCAAGCAACTTACACAAGCAATTCCACGATCTTTCAGCCACGCCATATCACTCTTTAAAGGTTCAAGCTCGCTTTCCGCTGTGGCTCGCGCCGTTTCAGAATTTTCCAGTTTTTCTTCGGTCTCAGTTAAACGGCGGGAAGTTTCAGCCTTTTCAGAGTGCGCAAGCTCCAGGTTCTTTTTAAGTTGTTCCTGGTCAGAAAGCAAAGCAGTAAGTCCTTCTATCTCTTTATCTCTAAGAGCAAGAGTGGTGCAAGCTTGTACCTCTCGTTGTTCACTGCGCTCCCTGTGAGCACGCGCTTCATCACGAGCAGCTTCAGCTTCAGCTTTCTCCTTTTTTAGTTTTTCGATCTCCGCATCATGCTTCTTCAATCTCTCAATTTCAGCTTTGAGATTATTAATAGCATTATGAAGACCCACCTTCTCATTGTTATCCTTTTCACAAATCCTTTTAAAATTCTTGCGCTCCTCAGCAAGAAGGGTAGCTTCAGCTTCCGCTTTCCGTTTCCAACCCGCAACAGACCATTCCTCAGTTTACGATCGGCCTCAAACTTGGCTTGATCAGCTTCCAATTTAGCTTTTAGCAGAGCTAAACGCTTTTCATCACTAGCAAACTTCTTCTGGGAAACCCTAAAAGCTTCCCAATCCTTATGCATACTATACCACTCACGCACTATACGATGAGTGGTAGAAGCATGAGAAGCAGTCTCCTCAAGATAAGCTTGATAAGTTTGTTCATAAGACCGGCTTTCTTGAAACTTGATCTCTCCAGGCGTAAATATCCCCTGCAACCAATCTTGGCACACACGCCAATCCGAGAAAGTGTCACCTTTCTTCAAATTCCAAACAGGGGCATGAAGCTCAGAAGCATCTTTTTCCGAGTAAGTCCTGTAATAGTAATCCCCCAGGGTTTCCTCTGGGCGGATTGGAGAATTTTTATCAACACCAGCAAATGAGCTTTGCTCCTCAGCAGAAACCTTCTCAGCATGCTCAGGCGCAGCATCAGAAGGTTTAGGAGAAGTTGAAGTAGGAGTTTTTTCAGCAGTTTGTTCTTTTCCCAGGTCTTGAGCAACAGTTTCAGAGGTTCGTGGATTATCAGCACCATCCACAACCCCTGGATCAATAACCTTTTCAACTTCTGCAGTAACATCAACAGGCTTTTCAGCCTCAACAGTTTTCTCCACACCACCTTCAGGAACCTCCGTAGTCTTCAACTGATCAACAGAAGCACGCGGAGGGGAAGGCGGGAGTTCTTCATTAACTACATGCTGCGGCTCTGTGGACACAGAAGAAACAGGAGCCTCTGAAATAAAAACAGCAAAGTCTCTAAAGATTTAAAGCACAAAAGGAAAAGAAATAAAGACAACACTTACCAGGAGCAGATTCCGAAATGAAAGCATCCAGATTGCCCTTCCTGGTAATTTTCTTCCTTTGGATCTTCTTGGAGGGCTGGCCCTCAGCGTCAGTATCAGCTTGTTTCCTTTTTCCGGCTTTCCTGTGCACCAAGTGTTCAGGACTACATTCCAAGTCAATGGGGTCATTTGGGTTGGATGGAGGGATATCAGCAGTATCTCTTGGTTCTGGTTTTGGCCTCCTAACAGTAACTGCAGGCGTAAAACCCTCCAGAGAGTCAGAAACCACCACATAATCACACCAGGAGTCAAAGGAACGGCGCATACCTTTCTTCTCTCCTCCAACATTTTTTGCCTTCAAAGATTGAGTTTTATCTTCAGGCTTCTTCGGCGCAGAAGTAGAAGTCGCCGCGCGCCTTTTCTTCTCAGGGCCTATGCCCAAGTTTGACAACTCACCTACGAAAGCGTAAAGGATAATTTACTCAGAAGTGCAACAAAGAAAAAGCAAAAATACACCAATAAACACATAGCTTACCAACGCCAGCAGTAGGCTGAACAGACAGATCCGCATCCCGCGGAAGAACAAAATTTCTCACAATCCGGTGGTACCAAAGCTCCTCATCAGGTTTCTTCTTAATGGTACCCATTCTCCCACCTTCTCTTTTGTATGCTACAACATACAATGAAACAACTGCAGAAGAAGGAAAGCATGTTCAAAAAAAAAACGAGAAAAAGCAAAAAGGGGTAAACCCCCAATCTTACCATGACCTTCCTCTGTATACACCGGCTTGTCGTCACGGTCCATTTTCCAATTCAAACTCATGCTAGCACCCACAAGGGCTTTCTCCGGCAAGGCAATATTAGGAATTTCCTTCAGATCTTGATACCAACTCTCGTCAACAGGGGTTCGAAGAGTTTCAATAGGGACGTCTTCTTTTCCCCGCAAAACCATCCTCATCGGAATCACCCCTGCCTTGACGAAAAAGAACTTTTGCTTCCAGTCATGGAAGGATTTCGGAGGATGCTGTAAAATCTTGACGACCTTTGGACAAACGAATAAAACCCTTGAGTACAGTGCATTTGATAAAAAAAAACCCTAAACCGAAGAACTGACGGCTCAATATGCATCGACCGGCTCGCAAACTCAAAATGTCGAACCCTAACCATGCCGATAGGGTGCAGTTGGGAGATATGCAACTTATAAAACTCAAGGATTTCAATAAAAAAAATTTGTTACCGGCAAGCGAAAGTTGCCTTCACAGAAAAAATCCCAAAAAAGGGTGATGTACCCAGCTGGAGCATCTGCTGCTGTCTGACCCTCCTCGGGATACAGGGCACCCCAGTTCTCCGGGAATTTGATATTCCGAGTCAGACCATCAAAAGTTTCTCTGGGCCACTTTAACGGTGGAAGTTCAGCAGACATTTCTTCGGATAAATCTTCTTGGTGTTCTCCAGTTGACATAAGGGGATGAAATGACAAAGTTCTCGGATAATGAAGAAAGGAAGAAGAAAAGATTTCAACAGAGCAATGATTAACAGAAAGAGGCAACTCAAACACACTTATATACTCACCGCAATAAATAGCATCGGTAACCACCATAACACCTTTTTCGGATATCACAGTTACCCAAGCGACAGAGCAAGTGAAAATCAACACAAACGCGAGTACACGCGCGTGTGCAAGACACGGACTGTAAGGGACAACTGACAGTGACAACCTGTCACTCAGTCTTTACTGCACCAGTCTTCTCTAAAGTCAAAGATTTTCAAAATCTCCACAAGTAAACATAAGAAGTCTTCTCCTAGAAGATTCCCTATTTTCGAGCCAAAAAGCATTTCCCTCTCATAAGTCCAGTGCTCCACTTACTTGCATAAGAACAACACTAGACTGGGGGGACTTGAAGGGGTAAGGTCCCAAAAACCTTGTAATAAGTACTTCGGATCACTCCACAACCTCGTCTTTCAAGCTCTTTTTAACCTTGCGCGGCCGCGCACTGGTTTTATAAAAGAACAACTTAAGACTGCCATCACTGTGACTCTAAGGGAGGTTGGGGAGATGACACGTGGCCCAGACGGTTGTAACCGTCTGAGTGGTGCACGATTAAGTTTTCTAGAAGATTACTGATGTAATCTGGTGTGACTTTTTATCATGTGGTATCGGTTAAGTAAATAATATCCAAGTCTGGATATTATCTAGGATTTTCGTCCTTCATGAAAGCGCAAGGGTTTATGACTTCCTTTTGGCAGAATAGAAAGAAATCATCACTTGTCCACTTTCCACGTGGCAATTTCCCAGCCCTTGATCTAAACAACTATCCGTGTGCTCTCACATCGGATCACAAAGATTAACGATGGAAGAAAATAACCGCTACGGCGTTAGCATCTTCCGTCAACATTTCAATAACAGATTTCCCTCCGAAAAACTCTCGGCTATAAATATGAGGATAATTCAGGTATGAAACCAAGTTACACACACTTCTTCAATACTTCTTCTTCTTCATAAACCCATACATATTCTCACACCGGAGTCGGGTCAAGGAGAGAACCCCTTTCTCCCCTTGGTGAGGCTAACGGTGCTTTTTTTTTTTGCAGAGCTTTATTGGAGAAGAAGGACTGTCCCATCAGATCGAACGAGAGAAAACCCACCTTTTTATGCAGATTCAAACCCCCTAGATAATTCGATTCCGGTCAATTATCTAGTGTTTCTTCACTCCGCTTCCAACTTTTCTTCTTCTTCAGCAATCCTTCTTGTTTCCAATTCTTTCTTCAATCTAGCAGCCTTTTTCTCATTCAACATCTCGATTTTATCTGCAAAAAACAAATTAAAACTGAATGAGTCTAAATTTTTTCTAGCATTATTAATGTACTCTTCCTCATCATCAGTATCTTCATCACTTTCTGATGATCTAAAAATCTTTGTTCTTTTTGGCTTAGATTCGATTTCTTCTTCTTCCAAGATTCGAGCAACAAGTCCTGAATCAGCCGGAATGTATTTGTCCCAGCTAAATCCCTCTGCCACTTTTTCATCATCTTGATTAACAAGAAAGGCTTTCTTCTTTCCATCCTCAATAGCACGAGATGAAGACGGTTGTTGAACAATCTGATGAAAAATTGATTTTTGATAATAATCGTTCTTTCCAAACTGATCTTGTCTTCCGGTTACTTCTTTATTTTTGCATTCTCGTTTAAAATGCCCCTTTTCTCTGCAACGAAAACAAGTAACCTTTGATTTGTCAAACCCAATCGGAGATACAGCAATATCACGAAAATCATCTCTTCCAGTGATTTGTGTGAATTTCTCTGCTCTTCTTACAGCACTGGCTAAACACCACTTGATGTCCATCAATTCAAGTTCCTCAGCATCAATCTGGTCATAATCTTCTTTGGTGAGCATCGGATTTCCAATTCTTCCAGCAACTAAACTTTCATAAGACTCTAACATAGTAACCAGTGATGCCATGTGTTGCTTAGCCATTTCTGGAGAAAGATTTTGACAATTTTGAATATTCAATGTAACATTGCAATGCAGATTTGTTGAGTTCTGTCGTTGAGGACTTGGTGTTGTGTAATTCGGATCAAAACTTGAATACGATGACGAATATCCACCACCCTGAGTTACTGTGCTACCATTTGTTCCAGAAGAACTATCAGCACTGAAAGCAGTCTTAATCTTTGGACTCGGAGTAGTTTCAAATTTGTTTCCTCTGAAATATAGACTAACATCTTGTTGAGCATTTGGATTATTCATGATAGCAGTTTTCTGAATATCCAATTCATGTTCTTCAATCTTCTGAATGAACTTCGCCAAATTCATATTTTCAGATTTTCTCATATGTTTTAAGATCAGCAAATATGTTCCCCATTTATTCTGTGGTAACGCATCGGCTAGCTTATCAACCCATTCATCGTCGTCTTTCTTTATTTCCAATCTTCCCATTTCCAGAACAAGATGACAATATCTATCGATAGTCATTTTTGTTGTTTCACCTTCAAAAGCTACAAACATATCAAATAATTTCTTTAGTAAGGCTTGTTTGTTCTTTATCATATCAGCGCTTCCCTTAAACTTGTTAATCAACGGCAATCAAATTGATCTAGCAGTTCCTTCATGTTGAAGTAACACAAAAATATCTTCTTTTACGGATTGTTGGAGAAGACTAATCATCATTTTTTCACTGATGTATTTCAATTTCTCAGCCACTGAATAGTCACTTAGAGCTTTTTCAATCCCACGTTCATTTTTCGGTTTAACGTAATCTACATCCAATGAGCACCATGCATCAAACTTATAGGCTTGCACCCAGTTTTCAAAACGATTTTGCCATCCTTTAAAATCTTCTATGTGCATAAGTTTAGGAGGCTTTTGAGACGTTCCTGTTTCATTTTCAATTTCAATTGTTTCAGCAGCAGTAACTGGAGCAGCTGGAGTAGTAGCAAAAGCATTATAAAACTCTTCTTCCATGATTCGGTAACCTCGTGAAACACCTGGAGAATACAAAAACAAATGATCAATTTAAACGAACTGAATATGTGAACGTGTGTGACAGTTGAATTGATCTAGGACTCGTGTCAAAGATTCGCGAACTCGTTTCAATGTTATTCGTGTGAAATTACTGAATGAATTGGGCTTCTCACACAAAACAACTTCTTAACCAGAACAATCTTGGGCCGTAAACCTTATCACATATGTTTATCTAAAATTTGGACCTCAAAACAATATATTGAATGATCTAATTAACTTGAGCCGCCAATATTGAAGAGACTAGCTTCACGTGATGCTTTGATACAAACAAATCTAATTGGACCGAATATCAAAAGGACTGTTCTTGATTTATTGGGCTGAGAGATATAAGATCACATGGGCTTCCACTCATTTTACTTAAAAACCACTTACCCGACACTCTTGCTGATTGGACCGAGAATTAATCACAATAGCCGACAAACTCTAATACCCAACACAATGTAATTGGACCTCACTTCAATTGAGCAATGTGCAACCTTTTCACATGCAAACAAAATATACTGGCCGACAAGTTTTTGAATTCAAAATTGATTGCACCGATTAATATGATCAAGTCACATGGGTTGACACTCAATCACGTGATTACTTGAAGACAATTGGAATCACACTTTCTAATTCACGTGCACATGATTGGGCCGCTTCAATTGATCACATGAGCTACTGGAACACGGTGACAGACACTTTCAAACGAAAAGACAGACCATTACGTACGAAATGATGATCTGGGTGCACTTCAAACGAAATGAAATATTCACTGACCAATCCGCGCGAAATGAACTCTTATTTCACACGAAATGACCACTACATGCGAAATGACTTGTATTTTCACACGAAATGATATATTTAAATGAAATGAAGTTCTATCTCGTGCAAAATCAACTTAAATCATGTCATTCCGTGCGAAATGAGAGTCTAGTTCAAACGAAATGATGCTGACATCACTCAATCGACCATGTTTTGGTCAAGTTTGATCACGTTTTAGGTCGAATTAAAATCTGATACTTTCAAGGATTTGTTAAAACAGTGTTTCGCACGTTATGTATGAAAATCAGTCCATTTTAACCGTAAAATCTCAGTTAATTTTGAAAAAATATGAAGAAAATGAGTAGAAGTGAGATTTTCAGATGAAATCAAGCTGAATAGGTAAGAACTCTTCCTCTTGAGCTCTGATACCACTTGTAGGATCGTTGTGCGACCTTAACGAGTCTATCAGAAGAGTTTTTTTTATCAAAACGAGAGGCGGAAACAGACGTTTTGATGTTGAATCAGCTTGTAATGCACTTAGAATCAGTTTAACTATCTCTTGTATTGATATGAAAGCTTTACACGACCTGGAGACACTTCGGCAGAGCTTCGCTACCGGAATCCAAAAGTTCTACAAATGAAATGTCAAGTCCTCTATTTATAGGAGTGCCATTTCGCATGGAATGGGAATGCTCATTTCGTGCGAAATGGACAATGTCCATTTCGTACGAAATGGCTATTCCATTTCGTGCGAAATGACCACATCTCACATGTTTCTCGTTTTTCTCGATCTACGTGACTTGATCTATCATTCTAGTTACAAGACTCGATACAAGACGAAGTCGACAGACATATGCACCAACAATAGAGCATTACTGTCATCTGATACTTGAGTTGGAAAGACTTAAGATAAAGAAGGACAAAGAGGAGATAATCGACAAGCTCATAGATGTTGTACTAAATGAAGATGATTGGTCTACATACCTCATGATACTCAAGAATAGTTCAGAGTTTAATACTTGATGTTACAGATGCTAATTCAAAATCTTGAAGCCATGAGTTAGAAATTCGAAAGCATAACAAGATAAGCAACTCAACTCTTCAACAGAATGTGAATCTGTACTTGTTTTGGTCAAAAATTACAACAAGGATAACGTAACCAAATCTGATTTTTGTGAGGTTGAGTGCTTAGTGTAATGAATAAATGTATGAATGAATATGAAATGTAATCAATGATGAACACGGAGATTTATACTAGGAAAAAGTAAACCATCAAATTTGAGAAAAGACAGAGAGGAATAGCCATGAGAAGAGTAGGAGTACCCATCCTTCTGACCCGACTGGTAATCCGCGTCCCTCTATGCCCTATACACCCTCTCGAGGCTGCCTTTAAATTCCTCAGATTGAGAAAAGGCAGAGAGGAATAGCCCAAACCCTTGTGACAGAAGCCAATGACGTTCCCTGGCCAGCTTCTGGTTATCATCCATCGCCATCCCCCAGTCAGCATACAAGGTCTTAACGTCCGCTCCAGAAACATAGGCAGCTTCCTTATAGTGTTTCACATCAGCAAGCAGGCTCTCTCTCTCCTCCAGCTAAGCTCCCCGTTCTCGCTCCCAGGCCCTCTCTTTCTGTTCCAACAGCGCCCCAGCATTCTAAAAAGGAAAAGAGTTATTCATAAAAAAAGGAGGAAGGGGGAGAAGAGACATTACCTCCTTCTCCAAAAGCTTTCTTTCGGCATCAACCACTCAACACCGAAGTTCTGCAGCAACAGTCTGGGAAGTTTTTAACTTGCTCAACAACCCCTTGTTTATATCTCTCAGCTTGTTGAGCCTTTATAACATCCCAGCCCCCATAAAGAAACCCTCACAAATGGACATACAATATTGATTGTCAAAGAGTTCTGGGTCCAAGGCAAAATTCATGAACCTGTGAGGGGGAGGGATGACATGAGCCATGAAATCATGGGCAACCTCAGGAGTCCCTACAACGGTGGAGGGGGTTACCCTCCACTTAGGGACATAAGGGACAGGGAGCCCCTCAGCAAATAGGGGAGCCAAGAGAAAGCGAGAGTGAAGATCCTCGGGCAACTTGAGTCTGCTGGTACCAGTGGCCTAAAGGGGAGAAACTTCAACTGCAGGAGTAGTATGGGCAGCACTGGCCTCCGGGGCTTTACCCTTAGCCCGGGAGGAAGCAGGAGCAGCAGGAATCAAAATAAGGGCTTTAGAACTCCCCTGCTTCAAATAAAAAGGGGGGGGAGGGTAAAGGACTGAAGCATACAAAAAAGGGGGACAAAGGAAAAAGGCATGATAAACTTACAAGGAGAAGCTCACTGACAAGGCTCGAGGAAGGCCTCAGGGTCTTCAGGTGTTCGGATAAAGAGCCCTTGGCATTAGTGTGGGGGGGGGATTTCAGAAGTAGCCCTGGACGTTGGAAAAGACTTCTGACCACTTGCACTTCTAAGCCTCAAACGGATATTTCAGGGCTCAGGGATTACCACCTTAGAACCAACCTCCGGGCCTTCCTTGCACTTCCGGGTTAAACGACTCTCTAAATCCTCATGCTCGTCGCTGCTAGGGTCCTTCACAAGGGGGAACTTTGAGAGCCCTCGGCCCCCTCTGAGGAATCTTCTTCAGGGGAGGGAGTCTTCTCCACCTTCCCAGCAGCAGCAGAACTCCCAACATCTGAAGTTTTCCCTTCAAGAATGTTCCCCATCTCCGGATTAATCACACCACCAACCACGAATGACACCCCTTGCAATCCGCCTGCCACAAGTTCCACAAAAACATCTATACACAAGCAAACAGACAATAGACATGACTGGACGAAAACAAGAACCACAAGCCAATGCATAATCAACAAACATCGTAAAGAAGCAACAAAGGGATTACCTTTCTTCTGACAATAAACTTTCGGACGAACAGGGTAAAGGGGGCTCAGACCCCCCATAGCCAAGATCCCTTCTGAAAAGTTGAAGGCCCTGGTAGGGTGCTCATACATCCTCTTCCATAGCATGGTTTCGTTTGCAAAAAGGACGGGGACACTATCGTTAATTGTTGCTTTTGGGTCCCTTAAAGAAGGAGACTCCGGAATCATGGAAGCTGAGACAAAAACAAACTTGTTTTCCCACTATTTGGGGTAAGTGGATGTCGGCATAAAAGAGTAGCAAGGCAGAGAAACACTCTCTTTCTGCTTGGCAAAAGTAAACCAATCCCCATCCGATTGGAGCCGGTAAAACATGTAGAAGAATGGCACAGATTATTCACCAGAAACGGCCACACAAGAAAGTTCAAAATGCACCACCCTCATGAAAGCTAGAGGATGCAACTACGAAGTGGATACCAAAGTGTTTCAGGACTTCCATTTTGAACGGCGACAAGGGGTAGCAAACGTTGCAAAAGAAGAACGCGAGAGTGTAAGAACGATCCTTTCCGGCGTGCAGGCCGCCGGATCATCTGGGCCTGGCAAACATGGGGAAAGTTCCTTCGGAATTTGATAGGTTGTAACAA
This sequence comes from Helianthus tuberosus, assembly GCA_030545235.1. Taxonomy (NCBI): domain Eukaryota; kingdom Viridiplantae; phylum Streptophyta; class Magnoliopsida; order Asterales; family Asteraceae; genus Helianthus; species Helianthus tuberosus. The sequence continues at coordinate 6,448,549 of CM060434.1, read as the reverse complement.
AGGATTCAATATCCTTCTTCATGAGGATAGAATGGATTTGTGATCGCCATGTTCGGCTCATCGTCGGAGAAATTGGAAGGTAAAACAGAGATAATGATGAAGGAGAAAAGTGGAAGTTATGGCAGAAATGAAGGGACTCTTAGAAATTTAAAGACGTCTGCTGACAAGGGTGGTAACCGTCTTATCAGGGATTTAAAAATTAATCGCTGATTTAGGGCACCTGTGAAAGGAACGAAGCCCCCAGTTGTTGGATCAAAACCGCCTTCTCGATACAGGAGAACTGATGGGATTCACCATCATTAAAGGGCCGCACTATCTTAGTCTAAGAGACGCTGCTACAGTTCTGGAGTTGCTTTACTTCAGCCCAGGCTCACATGACTCGGGCCTCGTGACCTGGGACTAGTGATGACTTGAGGACGAGGCCCACTCAATGGTGTGCGGTCTCTTCTTGGGCTCTAGTCCTGTTTGGGCTCAACTATAGGCCCAACATGCATTTTATCTCTTAAAAAGGCCTAAGTAATATGGCGGGAAAATGAGAAATGGGATATCTCTGAGCTCATTAGTTGTCTGATAAGAAAGAGAGAAGCATCACCGGAAATAGTACCGATGTGGCAGCTGGCTCCATTAATGAGCCAAAGATCTGGCCGTTGGGGCTCAGACACGTGTCAGAGTTCCCCAAGGCTTCCAGAATACCGTTAAATGAGCTCGATTGAACTCTCCAAGGAGATAAGCAAACTCTTTTATATAAGAAAGGTGAAAGCCACATTCAGGGTATGCATTCAATACTTCCTCTCATTGAAGACTCACACTGCATTTACTCCGACATTCCCTCGGACCACATTAAAAACATATTACACAGAATCCACAGCACTGAGGATATTCCGACGATCATGCATTCGTCGGGATAAGCTTCTCACTTTCCGGCAAGGTTACTTATTCTCACGCCGGAGCTTGGTCACGGATTTCCCATCTGGGGTCCCCCGTGGCGAGGCTAACGGTGTTCTCTTTTGTAGGAAGACGACAGCCATCCCTTGCAACGTTGATGAGCTTCGTTGACTACCCACCGGGACTCGAGGACTCGACAGTAGTCAAAATGTATTTTTGGTTTATATTGTGTAGAGATAATCTCTCCTATAATCATGTAACATCTCTGTGTATATATGTTGACAGAATCAATCACAATATCATCACAAAAGTTACAAATAGTCTAGTAATTATGGACTAATTATTCTATAGTTAAGAGATAATAAAGATGATCAGTAACGAAGTTCGAAGTCACGTGATATGTTCTAGCATTGTTCATGAGTTTAATTAATGAATCTGTATTCGAGAAAAGATATTCGTTATACCCAGACTCAAGTTAATTCAATCTTAACTTAATTCGAGATTTTAACGAATTGATCTTGAGTTCATAACTTAACCTATCATGTTGGAGTGTTTGAACCTCAATCCTACAAGTAGGAACTCTTTCTTATGTTAAAATTCATGTCTACCAAAAACCAAGGCATGTTTTTAGTTTTTTCTTTAAAGAACATCCACAATAGGAGCCCAACGGACATCCATGGGGTGATCGTGCGGGAAGAACCAGCTAACCATGGAGGAGAGAAGAGTCATGAGCCCTGAATTGTGGATGCTCCAAATACAATAAGCTATTATCTCTTTAAACAATTTAATTCACTCCAAACAACCTCTTAATATAGTATTAATTAGGGGTAGTTTAAAAACCGTTGGAATCGACCAAACCAACCAAACTAAAAGGTGTCTGATTTAAGCATGGTTCGTTCATGGTAGTACACTATTTAAAAAAAAAACCTGCTTTCATGGTTCGGTTAGTGTGAAACGAGTTTTTTACCGTTATTTATTTAATTCGTTTTTCTTTTCAAGCATGTAGCATATGTATAATATTCATAAAACATTTTTAATAAATTTTATATAAACTAACATTTTTGAATTAGTAAAAAAGTTTCATCAAATCGAATGAGTTGATAAGTGGCGAATTAAGGTTTCCGACCATGACGGGCAGGGATCGATACAAGACGGATACGTGGTACGATGTTACATACAAGACAGGAAGATGATCGAGATCAGAAGCCAATACAACGTTGAATATGGAGATAACTAAGTTTTTCATTTCCAACTTGCCAGGAAGATGTGCTTCATCCGATATAGTCGAAGTCTTGAAAGGTTTTGGGGAGATCCATGGCACGTACATAGCCAGGAAACTGGGTAAACTCGGTAAGAGGTTTGGATTTGTATCATTCAAAAATTTTAGTGATGTGACTCAGCTTGAGAAGGATTTAAAGGATGTATGGATTGGTAGTTATAAACTTTTCATAACCCTAGCAAGATTCGTAGATGGTGAGAAGGTGATTAGGAAGGAGGAGAAAATATGGAAACCGGTAAAGGAGAAGGATACAGCGAAGAGTAATATGGATGAGAAACCGGATGATGTTGTGGCGGATGTAGTCGGTGTCAGGCCGGCGCCAAGTGTTGTTGGTCATAGATCGTTCCGTGACACTCTTGTTAACAAAGAATTGGAGATAGGGGAAATTGAGATTTCGGTACCTCCTAATATCCAAGCTTTTTCGCAATGGAATGGGGTAGGTTTGATTGGTAGGGTTAAAGACTTTGGTACGCTTACAAATCTTAGGGGTTTGTTTTCGTCTTTGGCTCGAGGGAACGTGTCGATTAAGTACATGGGGGGTTTTAATGTGATGTTGGTGTTTCGAAGCCAAGAGGAGAACCAGGCTGCTCTTGACAATAAAGATGTGTGGTTACCGATTTTTGATTCGTTGGAATGTTGGGAGGGACAAGTGTTGTCGTTTGAACGAATTGCATGGTTGAAAATATTTGGTGTTCCATTATGCTTGTCAGAGAATATTTTTTTAATGATATTGGGCCGAAAATGGGTACGGTGGTGCAATCGGCTCAGTTCGCAGAATCTGAACAGGATTTGTCCTATGCTTTGGTGGGTGTTCTTTGTAACAAAGTGGAAAGAATTAAAGAGAAGGTTGCATTGAAATGGAAGCATGAGACTTTTTCGGTTTTGATTGAAGAGGAATGTGGGGAGTGGATACCAGATTGTATAGTGTCTATGGAGGATGATGAAGGAACGTTGATTCCGGAGGTTCAGGAAACCGAGGGGCCTAGAGACAGAGATGGGAATATGAGGGAGGAGGAAGTTATTATGGAGGAATCAGGTGTAGGGGGTAATGAGGATAATGTAGTTGCTGATGGTCATACAGAGGGGAGTATTACTAAGGTGATGGAGGTTTTTAGTAAGCATTTCAAGGATACTAACCAAGGCAAGGTGAGTAAGAAAAAAAGGGGTAAGTTTTCTAGAAAAAAATCAAGAGGTGAAGCATCGGTATCTCCTTCGGAGCATGATCGGCCGAAGAAAAGGTCCGGGGATGGGGACGATCCATTTGATTTGGATCGGTTCATATTTAATTTTAATGAGGGAGCTAATGGCGCGCAAGACGGTGATCAGGAGCAGGGATCTCCAATTAATTTCCTTACACCCGATTTGAACCGTGAAGTAGTGGTCGAAGATGTGAATCATGCAGGTGCTCATGTGGATTTGGGGCCAGAGACGTTCTCTCAAAGGATCGATGATGAAGTCACGGTTGAGGTTTCAGAAACGATCAATTTGGGTAAGGTACTTGGAGCCGATAATATTGATTCTTTTGAAGTTAATCTAGCGAATTCTATTGTGGAAGAAGGCTTTCAAGTGGTTAATAAATGAATATATTATCTTTGAACATTAGAGGATTGGGTTCGGGAAGGTTTAGTTCGGATATGAAGAGTGCTTGGGTTCGGAAATTGAGAAATGTTAATGAAGTTGGGTTTCTTATGCTCCAAGAGACTCAATGTGAGTCGATTGGAAATTTGGATGTTAATAAATTTTGGGGTTCGGGTGATTTTCAGTTTGAATGGGTGGGGGCGTCGGGCCGTTCCGGAGGTATTATTTCCTTTTAGGATCCCAAGAGGTTTGTTTTGCATTCAGTTGTCAAGAATCGGTGGTTTCTTGCTATCAAAGGCTCAATAAAGGATAGTGGGAAGACCTGTACGGTGATTAATGTGTATTCTCCACAAACTTTGGGTGATAAAAGGTTGCTTTGGGAAGAATTATCTAGGAATAATGGCTCAGATGATAATTATTAGATAGTAGGCAGTGATTTTAACTGTGTTCGTGAGAGTTCGGAAAGGAGGAACTCTAAGTTTAATATGACGGAGGCGAATGAGTTTAATGAATTTCTTGAAGGGTCAGGGTTATATGAATTTGTCTTAAGGGGAATGAAGTTTACATTCAAAGATGGTGATAAACTTAGTTGCATAGACATGATTTTTGTTTCTTGGAACTTTGTTAATGAATGGCCTAATGCGGTGTATCGGACCCTTGCTCGTGATAAATCTGATCATTGTCCTTTACTTCTAAAGGTGGAGAATAGGAATTTTGGCGTTAAACCTTTTCAGTTTGTTGATTCTTGGTTACAAAGAGAAGGATTTGAGGAAGTTGTTCTAGGTGGGTTGCAAGATTGCGTGGGAAGAGGCCCTCTTGATATGGTTCTGTTAAGCAAGCTGAAAAACCTCAAGATGGTAATCAGGGAATGGGCACAACAAATGGTGGCTGATGAGAAGGAAGAGGAGGCGGGTTTGTGAGCAGAGGTAGAAAATTTGGATTCTATATTAGATGATAGAGATTTAAATGAGGTGGAACAATGGGTGTACGTAGAAGCCAAGAAGCGGGTGTTCGAACTTGAAAGTTTCAAGGTAAACGATCTTAGACAGAGGTCTCGAGTTCGGTGGGCTAAGGATGGGGATGAGAACACGAGATTTTTTCATGGTATGATTAATAGCCGGCGTGTTAGTAATTCTATACCGGGCTTAAATGTGAATGGGAGATGAATTTCTAAACCAACCGAGATAAAAAGAGAAGTGTTTCGATTCTTCAGAGATAAGTTTGTTGAAGACTTAAATGTTCGGCCATTTCTTGCATGTTATGGTATTAAAAAACTTCATGATCAGCAAGCGATTGATATTACTCGTCTTTTTTTCCGAAAACGAAATTAAAGAAGCGGTGTTTGGTTGCGGTAGTTCTAAAGCTCCTGGTCCAGACGGGTTTAACTTTCGGTTCATTAAAAGATTTTGGCCTTCTCTTGCGGCTGATTTTGTAAGTGTTTTTAATCATTTTTTTCATATGGGTTCGATCAGTAAAGAAGTTGGGTCTTCTTTCATCACATTGGTTCCTAAGGTGATTGATCCTATTGAGCTTGGTGAATACCGTCCTATTAACTTGATTGGGGTGATCAGTAAAGTTATTTCTAAAGTGCTAGAGAATAGATTGAAGAATGTTATGAACAACATCACTAATGAAACTCAGTCGGCATTTATTTCGGGGAGGTATATATTAGACAACCTGTTTTTTATCAATGAAATATTGTCGTGGGCCAGGCGAAGTGGGAAAGAGTATTTTTTATTCAAGATCGATTTCGAGAAAGCGTATGATAATGTTAATTAGGGTTTTTTAATGATGGTTATGAGACAGATGAACTTCCCGGAAACTTGGTGTAAATGGATTTATGGTGTTGTTTCTTCTGCTCGTTCGTCGGTTCTGGTTAATGGGTCTCTGACATCTGAGTTTGGTTGTGGTAAAGGTATTCGCCAAGGTGATCGCATTTCTCCGTTTCTGTTCATTATTATTATGGAAGCGCTCTCAGGTCTTATTAAAAAAGCGAGTGATATTGGGTCTTTTAATGGGGCATCTCTCCCTAATGGAGGACCTGTTATTTCTCATTTGTTGTATGCTGATGATGCCATGGTGATGGGCGAGTGGTCGGATTTTAATTTCAAGGATATGAGGCGTATTTTGAGGATTTTCCATTTGTGTTCTGGTTTGAGAATTAACATTCATAAATCTACTCTTTATGGGGTTGGGAAGAGTTTAGATGAGGTAGGTGTTAAAGCAGTTGAGTTGGGGTGTAGAGCGGGCTCTACGCCGTTTACTTATTTGAGAGTTCATGTGGGCGCTAATATGGGTCGGATAAATAGTTGGGATCCTGTTGTGAAGGTCTTCAATAATCGGTTATCAAATTGGAAGGCTAAGGTCCTCTCCATTGGCGGGAGGGTTGTTCTTATAAAATCGGTTCTGGAGAGCCTTCCGACGTATTATTTTTCGTTATATAAAGCGCCAGTTGCGGTGGGGAATAAATTGGAGGCTTTGATCAGGAGGTTTCTTTGGGGTGGAAGTGTCGATGTGAATAAAGTTCATTGGGTTGGATGGGAGACGGTTACAAGTTCTAAGAAAAATGGTGGTTTGGGCATCAATAGACTAGAGGTGAGTAATAATGCTTTGGTTTTAAAGTGGTTATGGAGATATCATAAAGATCGAGAAGCGCTTTAGAGGAAAGTTATAGATGCTATTCATGGGTCTCGTAGAAGATGGGATATGTTCCCGTGTAATAACAAGTTTCCAGGAGCATGGACTAAAATAGTCTTGTGCGGTCGAAAACTAAAAGTGGGAGAGGTTCCGTTTGTTGGAATGATTAAAGGTAGTGTGGGTAATGGTACAAATATAAGGTTTTGGATCGACCACATGCCTCTTAAACAAACGATTTCCGTCTCTATTTGATCACTTGGAATTGGAAGAGATACCCGGCAACCGAGCAAGAGATGATTGAAGTTGTCGAGTGTCAAAGATTGATCACGGGGACTCGTCTTTCACAGGCCAAAGATTCGTGGGTTTGGAGTATTGGCGATTCGAAGGATTACATGGTTAAAGAGGTAAAAGATTGGTTAAAAAGCACTGGCTCTGAGGAGGTTAGTAACCGATTTGAATGGTGCAAGTGGATTCCAAGCAAGTGCAATATTTTCATGTGGACAACCCTTCTAGACAGAATCCCCACTCGATGTGCGCTTCGTAGAAGGAACATATCGACTAGTCACAGCTGCTGCGTTTTTTGTGAAGATGTCGATGAAACAGCAGATCACTTGTTTACTGTATGCAGGTTCGCGGATGGAGTTTGGAATGGCATCACTTCTTGGTGCAGGTTACCTCCGATGATTATGTTTTCTATCAATGATATACCGAAGATTGTTGATCAAATGGGTGGCTCAAAGTCTAGGAGAAGCATTGTGTACGGTATTTTTATTATAACGTGTTGGAGAATTTGGAAGGCGAGGAACGAAAAGGTTTTTTCCAACATTTCTAGGAGTGTGACCCATGTTGTTTCGGATGTAAAATCGTTAAGCTTTCTTTGGTATAGAAGTAGGGGTAAGGATGTGGTTGTAGATTGGACAGGTTGGAATTCTTTTTTCCTTGAGCCGATGTAATTGTGTTTGTACGCGGCTATCTCCGTCTTGGAGATAGTCTGTTGGTGTTTATTTAATGAAGTTTTCCTTAAAAAAAAAAGTAAAAAGTTCAAACCATAAAACTATTAGCTGGATGGATCTACTGACCAAGCCAACCAGCCTGACTGGCTTTGCTTATCGTTTTTGGAAAAAAAAAAAAAAAAGTAGTTAGCAATTAGATATGAAGTAGTGGGATTATCCGTGCACCTTATCAAGTTTTTGGTTGGTATTGGTTCGGTTCGTGACAGTATTGGCTCTCTACAACTTAATTACAGTACCAAAAAGATACTCTATTGCAATACGTCGAGAAAAACATAAATCATAGGGGTGTTCAAAAAAATCCAAATCCGAAAGCGAATCCGATATATCCGAAAATCCGTATCAGAATTATCCGAAAGTTCAGATATCTGAACCGGATAATCCGAATTTTTGGATTCGGATGTGGTTTTCTAAAATTTTCGAAATTTTCGGATAATCGGATTATCCGATATCCGAAAGCTAATAATTTTTTTAAATATATATATATATAGTATATGAGCACTGTGTTTAGTTTGAAATATCGTAAAAATAATAAATTATCGGATTTGGATGTGGATTTATAAAAGTTCGTTGTTTTTAATGCTGAAAATTTGGAAAATCAAATATAGGTTTCGTTTTAATATATGCACGAAACGATTTTTTTTGAATTTTTTATGAATTTGGATATCCGAACCTGTATCTGAAATTTCGGATATCCGAAAACCGGATAATCTGATCTTAAACACCCCTAATAAATCGTCGTAAGATTACCTATTTGTCCCAAAAAAAATATTCATAATGTAGTATAGATAATAAAAGCATTATGCTTAGAATACTTGTACTCAAATCTATGTAGGGTCAGGATTTAGAGAAAACGGTGAAAAGTGTGAGAACGGTGAGAACGCTTATGGATCGTCCGATCAAAACAATCCATGGACTAGATTGCGTGGTGGCGTTTTCGTAAATAACATCAATATTATTATGTGGGAAACGCTTCATTAAGGGTAAAAAGGTCTTTTACCGCTCATATTTAAAACGCCATCAAATGATAAAACGCCATACAAAAAATAAAACACCATTAAAAACAGAACGCCAAAAATTAAAAATAAAATGCGTTGAATATTACAGGAAGATGAAACAACACAAATAACTGAATTTCAGTTAATAACATTTATTAGAAGAAATTCCCTCCTAAATTACGCGCCAAAAACATCATTATATAAACAAACGTAAAAACATAGCTTCCATAATCACTTCAATTTATCCATTTTCTGCAAAAAAAAAAAACATCTTTAACCAAAAACGCCAACTTAAACAAAACGCCAAAAATGGCAACAATCGTTTCGTGGAGATACACTCTGGGAATCAGGCGATACGTCCTCCATTTTGACAACAGAAGGAGGGTGTATGTTAAGACGGTCAAGGCAATTCTAAAATGGAAGAAGAGATACCTAGGCAAATCTTATCCATTGGCATCGCTCTAGATAACGAATGCCATGAAACTCTATGCTTATGAAAGCGTTAACCAGCAAATTTGGACCAATCAAAGGAAATGTGAAGCCAGACCCTGTCATGACATCATGGCGTTTTGATGATGAAACAGACATGGTGACAGTTACATACGACAGCGGAGAGGAGGAAGTCTACTGGCTAGAGAACATCATGACAAAGCAGTGACTGGGTTTCATGGAAGAATTGCATAATGCCACTTGTACCAACACAGAAATAAACTCAAAATTGGAGTTAATGCAAGACATGTTCAGGTGGAGGCTTCAGAATATTCAGGAACAAGAAGCTGATGAAGGTGAATGTGATGACATGGATGAAGATCAAGAAGAAGACTCCGAGGAGGAAGAAGATGACACAAGTGATGGATACTATTCAGATAAAGTACCTTCTGACGAAGGATTTTAAATTTTTTTTTCTTCTTTTTTTTTTCTTCTATGTAATCTTCTTTTTTTTAAAGATAATAATTAAATGATATATTTCTATCTTTATTAGCAAAACGCCAAAATAATACTAAAAATGGTTAACCCTAACAAAACGCCAAAAATAACAAAAAAATATTTTTCCTGCTTAATATTTTATTTACTCCGTTATTGTATTTTGACATGTTGGTCTGCATAAGGCCATTTAAAAAAAACGCCAAACTTAGAAGATGGGACGTCTATAACCTATAAAACTGATAAAAGCTGATCAACACAGTAAATACAAAAAACAGTAACTGAAAAGACAGTTACTTTATTATTATCATGTATTACAATAAAAAGTCCCGCCTAAATTACGCGCCAAAAAACTCCTATAAGAGAAGGGTATATACACAATGAAATTAATCACACCCAGAAAAACACAAAAACGCCATATCCTCTAGAAACCACTCCCTTTAAAACGCCACAGATGTCAAAGCTTTCACTGAAATGGATCTTTTTTCTGAGGGGGTTAACTCAATAATATTTTGTTGAATGAGATGGACAAATATTCAAGAAAAAGATACTAATGACAGTGATATGCTATCAGGTGAGCTTTGTTCTTGATGATTATTTGAATGGAATAAAGGGATCAACACAAGTGTAAAATACTATTTTGGACTCCATTATTACAAATAGCATCAAGCAAGAGTTGATCTTTAATGACATGCCACCAAACAAGAATATCACACCAAAAAACAGGTTGCCACTAAGCAGCTTCTTCTAAAAAAACGGGGTTTATGAAGGAAAGTTGACATCTAGCTAAAGTATTCAAAAAAGGTTCAAAACGCCAAAAACAAATTCAAGAAGGAAGAGGCTGATGACATTGAAGATTTGGAAGAAAAATTAGATTACCATTTTGTATTATTTTTGTTTTCATTTTATATTGTTTTGATATCAAGTTATATGTTGTTTTGTTATCCAATTCTCTATAAATAAAATACATTATCATATAAATCGTCAAAAACTACAAACACCAAAACGCTAGTAGTATGAAAACTGGGAGAACAGCTGCTGGCAAAGCACCTTGTAAAAGGGTATTAAACGCCAAAAAATTCACTAAACGCCAAAAAAAATTGGTCTTATTGTAATCTTATGCAAATTTTAATGACTCGTAGTGAATTATTATACAAAACGCCAAAAAGGCCAAAAAATTAACCAGAAAACGCTATAACGCCAAAAAATTATTTATGTGACACAAAAACAATTAATTAAACGCCAAAAAGTTTAATAAATACAATTAACGCCAAAAAAAAAACTTAGACGCCATAAAATATTATACTGCGTTGGGAAAATAAAAGAATAATGAAAAGACAAAAAAGCCCATCCGCCCTTCTCTATGCCGCGGGACACGTGTTGGGCCAGGATGCGTTCTCACCGTTCTCACACTTTTGAGCGTTTTCTCCTGATCCCGTTTCAATCTATGTATCTATTCAAAACTTATCCATTTTGTATGTAGTAGATATAATTTTCATCAAAAGGACTGCTAGACGTCCCGTTTGCGGTATGCGTATATAATGTATATATGTGTGGGTTATCGGGGGGCAAAAGTGAAAGTGAACTAATTTTAACCTTATTTTACTAATTTCGTGAAAATAACGTTAAAAGCTTCGGTTAATCATGCATCATGTGATGACGTTGATAGCTGAAAGACAAAAGGGTACATGCACTAATTGGTCTTTGTCCCGATTGCTCAGTGTTATGTGCCTTATGTCCAAGGCTTGATGCAAAACTACTATCGAGCCGGGGGTCTCACTGTAAGAAGTCTCTCTATTTTTACGAGGTAAAGGTAAAGGCTGTCTACATCTTACCCTCCTCAGACCCGAACTTTCCTTTGCTATTGCTTTGCTACGACACGCGAGTCATCATTTAACATGTTCATACAGTATATATCTTGCTATAGGTTAGTTACACACTTTACACACGTATGCAACTAACTTTCAAAAATTATAACCAAAAGTCACCACAAATTAATGTTTGATTCACATAATCTTATTCCCAAATTAACCCACAAATCTTCAACCAATACGTTTTCTCTGTTCATCAATTTTGATCATCTCATCCTCAACATTAATCTCCAAATCACAATCAACCATCAAACCTCAACAATATTATTCAAAATCATGTCGAAAACCTTACATTTTTCGACCCTTTTTCCCAACATAATGTGACATTCAGATGGTGAACAATGGAAGAAGAAAATGGGTTATCGAATTCGAGGGTTGTTAGAGATCTGTCCGAAGAGTTGATCGGAATCATTGAAGGTGCTAAATCGATTGGAGAGTTTCGATTAACGCAGAGGAAAGAAAGCCAAACCTTAGGACGGCGATTGAGGCTTTGGCTGCCCTTGTTGGAAGAGCTTAGAGATCTCGATGCTCATTTTCCGGAGATTTGTATCTCGTGTTTGCATAAGTTGAAGAAATCGTTTATTCTTGCGAAGAAATTGTTGAAAACTTGTCAGGCCGGAAGCAAAATCTATCTGGTTAGATTCTGTAACCGACCTGTAACTGAAATAACCGAACCCAACACAAAACCAACGGTTTTGGCCATTTGTTGGCCCAAAATTTCCAAGCCCAGATGGCAAACCCAAAACCGAAAAAAAAGCCAAAAACCAAATATTTGGTTTTTGGTTCAACTGAGCCCAAAACCGACCCATGCACTCCGGTACACTTTGTTTTTGAGTAATTTAACAACTATTGAATATGTTATTATCTTTGATTTAGGTATTGGAGGCTGATGCAATGGTAACTAGATTCAATACTGTTTATGATAAATTGAGTCAAGCAACAGATGGATTTCCATATGAAGAAATTGGAATTTCTGAAGAAGTTAAAGAACAGGTGATATTATATTTTCCAAAAAAAAAAAAAAAAACATTTAACTTACCAAACCTGCCTAAAATGATGATAATTAGGAGATGATATTTTCTGAAGTGATACTAAATTCGCGAGTTTGGAAAGTGGCGGACCCAGAAATTATTTGTTAGGGGTGCGGATTAGTGGTTCAAGCATATTTTCAGGGGTGCGGTCGGGTTTTTTGCCTAAAAAATACACTAATTTTTTTTCAAGGGGTGCGCCCGCCACCCCTTTACAGTCTAAGGATCTAAACTGCAAACACATTTAACTATACGCGTCGTGTTCGGGTAGACCCGTTTAATGTGGCGTTGTATTATAAAATGTGTTTTATATCATAACTTAAACTCATAGGGTATTTTATGCCGGAATTTATTTAATATATAAAGAGAAATGATAATAATATTTATAGGTTAAACTACTTACTTTACATATGTTTGTATTTTTCTCTTGTAAATTTAGAGTATGGATACGTAAAAAATACAATAACACAAAATAAAATTTCGTGTTAGAGATGGGTCGTGTTCATGTCAACCTGTAAAATTTCATGTGTCTGACACAATTTCAGCTTCGTGTCAACTTTTTGGGTTCGTTCAACCCGCGAACACGACCCATCTAACACCTCTAAACTAATGATGAAGGAAGTTGTTAACTTGTTATAAGTGAATAAAACCATGAATTATTATTGCAGCTGGAGCTAATGTGTATGCAACTCAAGAGAGCCAAACAGAGTAAAGACACTCAAGATATGGAACTTACCATGGATATGAGGGCAGTTTTGTCATACGACAACGATCGAATCGCTGAATGCAAGAGCATTGAAAAGCTAGCAAACAGATTGTCTTTAAATACTCTTGAGGATTTGAGGATTGAAACTGTGGCTATAAGAAAACTTGTGAAAGAACGAAGAGGACAGAATGCAGAAGGAACTCAAAACATCATAGATCTTCTTGACAGATTTAAAAGATTTGCAGGAATTGAGCAGGTTAATGTTCTCGAAGATCCTGTTCCGTGCAATAGATCGCTGCAAAAAAGCACTTCCATTGCGATACCGTTTGAGTTCTTGTGTCCGATCACGCTGGAAATAATGAGGGATCCTGTTATTGTTGCCACTGGTCAGGTAACTTCATATGATCAGTCTTATGATGCTGCATTGTTATACAGTTTGACTTTTTTGGTCAACTTGAATAACCTTATACTTGAAACCTTTGACTTTTTCGGTGTGGTTGAGTACTTTTGAACTGCCTCTATTTGGAGCAGTCGGTTATGGTCCGGATCAGTGGTTGGACCGAAATTTCAATTTTTATATCTTTTACTTTTTTTAGTCTTAAAATCTCATTAAATGATCAATGTAATACTTTTAGATTTCTAGTTAAAATGTTGTAACCAATTCTTGTCTTAAATTTTCATGTTTCATTGCAGACATATGAGAGAGCAAACATACAACAATGGTTAGACTCTGACCGCAGATGCTGCCCGAAAACCGGACTACCATTAGCACACACCGCGTTAGCACCAAACGTCGCGTTACACAACTTAATCCAACAATGGTGCCAAACCAACAACTACCAAATCCCCAAAAAATCACCACCTCCACCACCTAAGAAAGCACACAGTGAAAAAGTTGTCATCTTGATACAAAACTTAACCTCAAGCCAATTACAAGTACAACGAAAAGCGGTCACCAAGATCCGTATGATCTCACGAGAATCCCCCGAAAATAGAGTTTTAATAGCCGAAAAAGGCGGGATTCCACCCCTTGTCCATCTTCTTTCATACCCGGATTCCAAAATCCAAGAACACGCTGTCACCGCACTTCTAAACCTCTCAATCGACGAAAAGATCAAGAAACAAGTATCGGAACAAGCACCAATTCCGGCTATAATCGAAATCCTTCAATACGGAACTATTGGAGCTAAAGAAAACTCAGCAGCAGCATTGTTTAGCTTATCAATGCTTGATGAAAACAAAACGTTAATCGGGGCATCAAACGGGATCCCACCGTTGATTGCTTTGTTAGCAGAAGGAACGATTCGAGGCAGAAAAGATGCTGCCACAGCTTTGTTTAACTTAACCATTTCACAGTCAAACAAAGCCAAGGCTATAGAAGCGGGGGCGATCAAACCGTTGGTATCGATTCTGGATAACAAAGGGTTAGATATGGTTGATGAGGCTCTTTCTGTTTTGTTACTACTAGCAGAACATCCTGATGGGAGGAAAGAGCTTGGACAACTTAGTTTTATTGAAACATTAGTTAAGTTTATGCGCGAAGGGACCCCGAAGAATAAAGAATGTGCAGCGTCGGTCCTTCTAAAACTTTGTGAGAATAATAACAACAATCTGGTGGTTGCGCTTCAGTATGGCGTGTACGAGCATGTATCGGAGCTTTCGCAGAATGGGAGTAAACGAGGGAAAAAGAAGGCGGTGGCAATGTTGCAGCTTATGAGCAAAAGCGGACAGATCCCGAGCTATAACAATGTAAGGTAACATTGGTTTGGTTGTGTATTTACAGTTGTGTTAGTTATGTGGAATGATCGCGTTATACATGTTATTAGTATTGTAAGGGATGTAGATTGATTACTAGTAATATGAATAATACCTCACTAAAAAGGATTTTTGGTCATCCTCATTGTTGTTTCTAGCTGAAGATCTTTATTATCTCTGTAAACTTGAACCAATGGCAGCAGTTTTATACCATTGCAATGGTGTAGGTTGCACCCAACATTCATGACAAGTATATATAAGGAAATAAAGATATGTCTTTTTAACAAATAGTTAAAAACCTCATTTTATATTTCGAAAATAATTTTTAATTGTGATGATTTTTATAACATTTAGTCCCTCGTACCAACCAACATTGTCTGTTTTGCCCACTGGGAGCTAATATTTGGTTTTTTGTTGCCCAAGTGAAGAGTTCGTAGACGGTCACCCTATACTAGAATTACTCCCACCCAAACGCGCGTAACTATGGAGTTCTCTCTCATCCATAGCTAATGCACACCCAAATCAAGTTGGTGGTATTTGAGGCGTGACATGACTTGTGAACCCAACATCTTTTTTATCCTTAACCGATGTGAGATTTGCCCAGGGTGTTAAATTTCTTTTAAGCCATGCTACAACCTTTTCACCACTTTTTCGAAAGTATCCTCCAAGCTGTCGCTTCTTATTCTAATTCTAAACAAAGTTATGACTACGAACAATGAATTGAATCTTAAATCGTAAAAATAATCATATAAGTCGAGTGGCATGCTTTTTTATCTTCTTTCTTGAGTGTTTTTTCTTTTTTTTTTTTTGTAAAGTTTTTTCTCTTGAAAGGTTGTCAACTTATTGGTACTAACGTTTAAAATAGAGGCAACTACACATAATAATAAGTGTTATTGGTTATTGGGACCACTCTACATCCGGTACGGTTGACTGGTTGAGTACTCATGAACCGCCTTCAATTGGGCTGGCCGGTTATGACACACACTGGTTGAACCGGCGGACAGATTAGTGGTGGACCGGATTTTCAAATTTTAGTTTATTGTCCTTCCACAATCATGTTTACTCATTCATTCCGGTACCACACCCTATAGCCTAATGGTCTCAAAAAAATCATTAGTTTAAGCAATCATCTTCATTACAAGTCTGTGCATTGCTATTTGGCCCAACCATACAAGCCCAAATTCCATTGGGTTGGGCTTTTTGACTTCAACAATCATAATTTTGAATTTAATTTTTGGCTAAACCTGACAAGAGTGTAGAATCCTTTGTTGAGGCCCAGTTGTATACCTTACATGAAAACGGGCTGATTTGGGCTTTGTTTTCAAGCTATGGGCCTAGGGGGCTAAAAGGGTCAAATTGACAAATTCAAAAACTTGACTAAAACTAAAAGGGAAACAATTATTTGACTTCAAAGTCTCTGTGTTTATTCTAACTTGTGTTAGATCATGTCATTATTCTAATAACAGTTTTTATAATCATATTAGTTTTATACGAATTATTTATAAAGTAAAAGAAATAAGATAAATATCCCACTCTCCCCATTATTTTCTGCGGCATCCATGTGAAGGGCGAATACGGGTGGCGTCGGTTCGTCTTGGATGGGAGGCGAGGTTTTACCGATTATTCCACTGTCGTGCTTTCGGACGAGTAGAGGTTGGGTTTCCGCGCATCTGGGAGAGCCAAGAGGCTGGCGGCGGTTGAGTAGTCGACCTTGGCTGCAGCGCCCGGTGTCACGCTGGTTGACACGTCGTTTCTTGTCATTCAAAATTTTTTGTTCCTCTAAACCCGTGTGCTCTCATGTTTTTATATATGATACTTAATAATATGAAAAGCTTTTCTCATTTCTTTTGTTCCATTTTTTTTTCAAATTATGATGGCTAAGAATACGAAAATAATACAATAAATGGTTTATGTTTTTTTATATTTAGTTTCTCGGATTAGGATCAAATACAATGGCTCCTAATTGTAAGAAGGGTACAAAGGCTCCTAAAAAAACCCACTACAAAAAAAAAAAAAAAAAAAAAAAAAAAAAAAAACCTTTAAACATCCACCACCACCAAAAAACCTAAACCCCCACCCCTCCCCCATCACCCATCCAATTTTTTTTTTTTTTTTTTTTTGCCAAGGGGTTGGGGTTTAGGTTTTTTTGTGGTGGTGGAGTGGGGGGTGGGTGTTTAGTTTATTTTTTTGGCTTTTTTTTTTTTTTTTTGGGGGGGGGGGGGGGGGGGGGGGGAGGTTAGGTTTTTGGGTGATGGTGGGGTGGGGTGGGGTGGGGGTGGGTATTTAAGTTTTGGGTGGTGATGTAGTGGGTTTAATTTTAGATTATTAGACACTTGTCACTCTGTAAATCCTTCTTACACTTCTTACAATTAGGAGTCTTTATAAAATAACTTGACCCTTAGTTTCTCATAGCTTCTTTAGTTGTATAGAGCTTCCTGATTGTATATTGAGCTTGTCCATGTCTTTTATAACAATAAATTGTGTATATTTCTTTTATTATTTTATTTCTTTTATTATTTTATGTATGGGTGTTTAATGATAACAAGTATAAAAAGGTTAATTTGTATGTGAGGTTAGCGTCTAGCTTCACATAGTGGCGGAGCCAAGATTTGTTTTCTATAATGTTATTTTTTTCCAGTTAAGTCTATGTAAAATACCTAACTTGCCCTTAATGGTAAAACAAAATAAATTAAAGAAATATAAAAAGCCAAAGAGGATTGTACAAAGACGAGGAAGATGTACACAAGATGACTAGTGAAATCGACGAAGGGGATGTCTGAATTGACGCAAATGTTGCTGGATAACTTGATGGTCAACTTTGTTTTATTTATCATGTTAACCATTAAAACAGAGACGATTACAGACTAATGGCAGGTAGACGGGCAACAAGCTGCGTCACTACCCCCTTCTGAATAGCAAATCTTACCCTGCTAAACACAAAATGATAGAACAATGGTGGAATATTTTAGTAGTGACTTTTATTTTTTAATCAATTATGGTGGTTAAACGTCGGGGGATTGCCGAAGTGATGAACGGAGTAGATGGCTGATTGGATGTATGCTTGCTACGGGTTTTCTATTGTTGATCTTCATCGCAATGAAGAAAAAAAAAAGATGGGGTACATCAATACTTTCTTTATTTTTAAATGTTTTAGTTAGTAAGGGTAATTTAGTAATTTTATATTGACATAACTGGAAAAACTACATCCATCCAATCGATGGATTGTCCGAGTAACAACTAAACAAACCACAGGAAACACAGATGTAATTTTAGAAAGATGAGAGACTAAAGATGAAAAATGGCAAACCATAAGGATGATCCGGGCAATTTACTCTAAGTTAATAGATAGAGAGATTAGTTATTATTACAATAAATGATTTCAAAGAATGTCATGTGGTATTATTAGAATCATTTTCTCACATCTATATTTTACAATTTTAGTTTAAACATCTATCTTTTACACTAATTTTAGTTTAAATATTAATTTTTTATTTATAAAATATAGGGATATGCATGTTAAATTTTTATATAATCTCTCTCTCTCTATCTCTTCCTTATCTATATCTCTATCTCTATACATAATAGTTATCTCTATCTCTTCTCTTCTTTAAATCTGATAAATAAGGGATACATAACACAATTCAATACAACCTTAATTTTTATATTTTCACTTAAATCATATACCCATCTAACTTACAGGCGAGTCCTTACCCTTTTCAAATTTACTCGATTTCTTTTTCAATATTACATTTAATACATTCCTTATTTCGTTTTCACCAACCTAGCATGTTTTTAGTATTTAAACATTACCATTTTTATAATGAAACTTTAATTCACCATTATTTTGTTTATATTTTTTAAAAATTTAAGAGTTGTGATTCTCATTTTTCTTTTTTTGTCTTTTATAATCCCACATGTTCAAAATTATGAAAATAAAAAGAAATTTTACTAATACATGGAATTCTAACCTTGTGCTCTAATATACTAACACAAATTTAAAATGATATAAACTAGTATTAAGCACCTCCTGCGTTGCGGCGGGGGCGAGCACTAATGCCACACTACTGCCAGCGACCACCGACACTGAAGTTGCGGCGTGTTAATGCGAAGAAATTAAACCAAAACGTAAAACATAGAATAAAATAACTAAGTTGATCTAGGACTCGTGCGTTACGATGAACCCGCGTTTATTTTTTCCCATTTAACAGGTTCATCGTAATCTATATATAATATATACCATTACCACTATACAAACCATAATGCATACATTACAACAACCATTGCATCAATATGTTGCAAAGTATATTTATACAAGATTTTGGCTAAATTAATTAGATTATTATAAATAATAATAATTTACAAATAAAACAACACAACTTTGAATGGATCAAACCGATTGAATATGGTAAGATAATGAAACCATTATTTGATTAGGTTACAACCACTTAATCACAATTTACAACCATACATGCATATAAAACAGATTGAATTTGGTAAGGTAATGAAACTATTATTTGATTAAGGTACAACTACTTAAGCATAAATTACAACCAAACATGTATACATGGTAAGGTAATGAAACTATTATTTGATTAAGGTACAACTACTTAAGCACAAATTACAACCAAAGATGCATACAAATGTTCCCAAATAATAATATATTTATTTGATTAAGATACAAATACTTAAGCATAAATTACAACCAAACATGCATACATGGTAAGGTAATGAAACTATTATTAGATTAAGGTACAACTACTTAAGCACAAATTACAACCAAAGATGCATACAAATGTTCCAAAATAATAGTATATAAATAATCTACTAATAAATTTATATAACTTAATTTTATCAGTTACAAATAAAATAAAGATGAACAACTTTCTTTTTAAGACCATACGGTGTGGAGGGGTGATGCGTGTGTGGTGTGTATATATATTTAAGTATATTTTAAGCCCTTTTTACACGTTAGTTAAGTTTTAAATTTATAAAACACGATATTTTACTAACACCAAACACACATATGGGCAAGTGCACCCATCGTGAGCGTAGTATAGTGTTGGTAAGATACCGAGGTCGTCCAAGGACACAAGAGCTTTTAGTACCGGTTTATCCTCAACGTCTAATCAAATCAAAAAGTTTAGAAAAAGGTTTTAAACTAGAAAAATAAAAACAAACTAAAATGTTGAAAAATAAAATAAAAATAAAAACAGATAGACAAGATGAATCACTTGGCTCCGACTCGTGTTTAGTGTAACCTTTGATTATTTCCGCACTTTTGCACTATTTAAGAGATTATCTTAGTTAGGCCTGTAAACGAACCGAACGTTCATGAACCGTTCATGAACTTGTTCGGCGGGAAGTTCGTTTATGTTCGTTTATTTAATAAATGAACGAACACGAACAAAAAAATTTGTTCGTTTAATTAAATGAACGAACATGAACACACCTTGTGTTCGTTCATTTATGTTCGTGAACATTCTTTTATGTTCGTTCATTTATGTTCGTGAAAGTTCGTTTATTTACATTCGTTTAAATGTTAATAAATAGTTATATTTATATAAATATTAGGTTTTCTAACTACTTATATAAATATAACTAATTAGTATATCTATGAACCCTTATTTACATGTGTTTTCGGATGAAATGTAATATATTAGACTTGTTTCTTCAATCTTGTTAATTTATGTTTATTCAAATATGTTCAGTTAATTTTTTTTATGTTCGTTTGTGTTCGTTTATGTTCGTGAACTGTTTGTTTAGGCTTTAAACGAACGAACATAAACGAACACGAACATGCCCGATTTCTTAATGAACGAACACGAACAAAAAAATGTGTTCGATTAGATGTTCGTGTTTGTGTTCGTTCGGTTCGTTTACAGGCCTAATCTTAGTTATTGTAGTAGGCCCCTCTTTTGAAGGTGACGTTACCCTCAACCCAGTAGTTTGAGTCAGCAAGGATACAATCCTAAAGGGTCGGATTATTGAAAGATAATTAATTAAGTTATTAATACGTATTGTGGTAGGCCCCTCTTTTGAAGGTGACGTTACCCTCGGCTAAGTAGTCTGAGTCAGCACGGATACAGTCCTAAGTAGCCGGGTTAAAGTATTAATAGTAGCTTACATATGAGGGGATCAAAGAGTTTGGACCCCCGCCATCCAATACCGGTGGGTATTGAAGGAGGTCCTACTAAATTTGACACAGGTCCTTGAAGGATCTATACACTGAACAAGGCAAGACTCTTACCAAACCGTTCCCTTAACCCCCGACCAGGTAGCCAACATACCTCCATATAGACCGTGGAGATATGAATGGTGAAAATCTTTTATTTTATATAGACAGTAAAATAATGCCAAGACACCACGGACAAACGATAAGGAAGAATCACCTTCAACATAAGAAACTAGTTATTAAAGTCATTAATACATAACCAAGTAAAAAGTGCGGAAAGATTAAAAATAAAAAGTATTACACTAGACACTTGTCTTCACCAAGTGATGTAAGAGACTTAGGCAAACATGGCCTTTGATTGTCAAGAACTCTTACGATCAATCTTGGATCCCGAGACGACTCACACACTCTATGATGGACAATGGATGATGGTGGTGGATGATGGTGTTGTAATGGTGGTGGGTGGTGGGTGAAGTGTGAGAGAGGTGGTGTGCCAAGGGATGGTTTGCAAATGTGCCAAGCACCCCTATTTATAGCCTGAACAGTAGCTCGGACACGGCCCCGTGTCCAGTGGGCACGGCCCCGTGTCCATCCTCCTTCTCTGTCTTCATTAATTGCTCTTGTCTGCATTAGTTGACCACGGCCCCGTGTCCGCTGGGCACGACCCCGTGTGCAGAAGCGTATCTGTACTATCAAGATTTGCCTGGATTCTGCGAATCTTATAGTTGACCACGGCCCCGTGTCCGCTGAGCACGGCCCCGTGGTGGGCGATAGAAGCTTCTATAGCTTTGTCTTTTATGCTGACACTTGGGCACGCCCCCGTGTTCACTGAGCACGGGGCGTGTTCAGCCTTCTGTTCTCTTGTTTTGCTTGGGAAGATGCTTTCGGGGAGGTCGGGCATGCCACGTTTGTTCCTTTTCTTGTATTTATGTTAGATTTAGCTGCCTTTTTGCTTCATTTGTTAATTTGAGCTCATTTAATCCTGAAAATACAAAAGGAAGACAAAAACACACTTTTTCCAACATTAGTACTAAAAAAGGGTTAGTTTTATGCCACAATTGATGTAATTTATATGTTGCATTTTGCGCACATCAAATACCCCCACACTTGAATCTTTGTTTGTCCTCAAGCAAAACTCTTTATAATATGGCTTTACACTCCCAAATGGAATGGGTAGAAGAGAAGGTTTTTGGGCTTGTCATAGAGTGTCGGGATTTCCAAGATTCTTTATTAAGTTTTATTTTTATTTATTTACAATCCTATTCGTCATGATTTATTTAAAACTTTTCATAAGATAAATTACTTATTAGGGCATAACATGCCTCTTTAAAATTCCATTTATATACAAGTTCACATACCTCACGGGGGATCACTCAACATTCGGCCGAAGATGTATTTTAGTGAATCACTCGAGAGCGGCATGGAACTTACTCCTACCATAGGCTTGCCAAGCAATCAATCCTCCTCCTTTTTAACTATAAACCTTTGTAAATATCAAGAGGACTTTTGGGTGAAGGGTTAGGCTTGGGTTAAAGGTAGGTGGTTGGGTTAGTGGTTAGTAGAAAAGGGCGAAAAGCGTAAAAAGCATCGGTTTTTCGTAATACTTTATATTTTTGCACTTTTTTTTTAATTTTGATGAAGCTATTATTCAAACAAAGTTATTTTTGATGAACTTGCTTGTTTATTTCTTTTGCTTCATCATCAACATTTTTTTTTTTTGAAAAAGCCATAAGAAAAACCGAGCTTGTTACTAAAACAAAGGGTTAAAAATAAAAAGGGTTTTGGTGGGTAAAAGGGTGTTTGTTTTTGGGTTAAGAAATGAAAATGAAAAAGTTTAGGCTCAAAGGGGTTAACTAGGGGGATTTTGGGTAGGTGGTAAAAAAAAATAATGGTGTAGAAGTAAAAAAAAGGGTTAGTCCTAATGCCTCCATCATTTACTTACTCGGGTTTAAGTTGGTAAGGACCGGGAACGTATCGTCGTGGCAAGTTCTAGAGTTGTAAGAACCAAGCGGCTATTCACACAAGAAACGAAAAATGAGCATTTAGTTTAAAGATATGTATTTGTATGCTCAATAAAGGCTCAAAACTCACTTTTGTGGGAATGGGTTTTTATGTGATCAAGTATATATAATCAAATTTTAACTAAGCTTGTCATGTCTTTTCATAATTTTCTTATGTTGGTTCTTTTTATCATGACGCTATCAGTTGTAAATTTGTAAAAATATAACCTTTTTAGAATTTGAAATTCCCAAATTAAACCTAGACAAGTAAAAAAAATGAATAAATTTTTAGAAAAAATTTGGGGTGATTAGCTGTTCCAATAGAGTACCGGTTTATCCTCAACGTCTAATCAAATCAAAAAGTTTAGAAAAAGGTTTTAAACTAGAAAAATAAAAACAAACTAAAATGCTGAAAAATAAAATAAAAATAAAAACAGATAGACAAGATGAATCACTTGGCTCCGACTCGTGTTTAGTGTAACCTTTGATTATTTTCGCACTTTTGCACTATTTAAGAGATTATCTTAGTTATTGTAGTAGGCCCCTCTTTTGAAGGTGACGTTACCCTCAACCCAGTAGTTTGAGTCAGCAAGGATACAATCCTAAAGGGTCGGATTATTGAAAGATAATTAATTAAGTTATTAATGCGTATTGTGGTAGGCCCCTCTTTTGAAGGTGATGTTACCCTCGGCTAAGTAGTCTGAGTCAGCAGGGATACAGTCCTAAGTAGCCGGGTTAAAGTATTAATAGTAGCTTACATTAGAGGGGATCAAAGAGTTTGGACCCCCGCCATCCAATACCGGTGGGTATTGAAGGAGGTCCTACTAAATTTGACACAGGTCCTTGCAGGATCTATACACTGAACAAGGCAAGACTCTTACCAAACCGTTCCCTTAACCCCCGACCAGGTAGCCAACATACCTCCATATCGACCGTGGAGATATGAATGGTGAAAATCTTTTATTTTATATAGACAGTAAAATAATGCCAAGACACCACGGACAAACGATAAGGAAGAATCACCTTCAACATAAAAAACTAGTTATTAAAGTCATTAATACATAACCAAGTAAAAAGTGCGAAAAGATTAAAAATAAAAAGTATTACACTAGACACTTGTCTTCACCAAGTGATGTAAGAGACTTAGGCAAACATGGCCTTTGATTGTCAAGAAATCTTACGATCAATCTTGGATCCCGAGTCGACTCACACACTCTATGATGGACAATGGATGATGGTGGTGGATGATGGTGTTGTGATGGTGGTGGGTGGTGGGTGAAGTGTGAGAGAGGTGGTGTGCCAAGGGATGGTTTGCAAATGAGATAAGCACCCCTATTTATAGCCTGAACAGTAGCTCGGACATGGCCTCGTGTCCAGTGGGCACGGCCCCGTGTCCATCCTCCTTCTCTGTCTTCATTAATTGCTCTTGTCTGCATTAGTTGACCACGGCCCCGTGTCCGCTGGGCACGACCCCGTGTGCAGAAGCGTATCTGTACTATCAAGATTTGCCTGGATTCTGCGAATCTTATAGTTGACCACGGCCCCGTGTCCGCTGAGCACGGCCCCGTGGTGGGCGATAGAAGCTTCTATAGCTTTGTCTTTTATGCTGACACTTGGGCACGCCCCCGTGTTCACTGAGCACGGAGTTTGTTCAGCCTTCTGTTCTCTTGTTTTGCTTAGGAAGATGCTTTCGGGGAGGTCGGGCATGCCACGTTTGTTCATTTTCTTGTATTTATGTTAGATTTAGCTGTCTTTTTGCTTCTTTTGTTAATTTGCGCTCATTTAATCCTGAAAATACAAAAGGAAGACAAAAGCACACTTTTTCCAACATTAGTACTAAAAAAGGGTTAGTTTTATGCCACAATTGATGTAATTTATATGTTGAATTTTGCACACATCAAGGGGCTTGAAACTTGGACGTTATTCGACATGTGGAGGTTACGTCAGTGCGCGTCAGAAAAGTGGTGTGGTGGCAAAAAAAGGAGGTGTGGGAAGGGGCATGAAGATGTGGTGTTATCCGACACGTGGCACACACTTTTTATTATTAATTTATATTTAAAATTATATAAAATCTATTAAATTTAAATAAAAACAATTAATACTAATTAATCATATAACTTAAAAATTAAAGACAATACATAACACTAAAAATTAAAGTCACGCCGGTACACATTATGGAACACGAGAGCGACTTGGATGATGTCGACTTCGTTTAGCGAACCGTCGTTGTTGTCCACGTTGTTGAGAATCCCCTTCAAATCTCGTACAATCAATATGAATCATCCGAAAACGTGAATAAAGTGTATCCTTGGATCGGATGGCCTCACCCCCACGCGTACAATTTTTTTGACAAACTCGTTCCCAAAACGAAGACGTGCGTAACTGTAACACCCCGTGTTTTGGAAGTCAAAGTCAAAGTCAAGATTGAAGTCAAAGGAAGAAAAGATTTCTAATTGCGATCTGTCTCTCCATGCTCAATTCCAGTGTTGATTTCTTTGACTTGTAATTATTCTATTTTGTTATCGCTTTAGTTGTATTATGTGGAGTATCTATTAATAATCTCATAGTAACCGCTGTTAATCGCGTGTTTAATCGATTTATCGCTTATCGCAATCGCGCATGCAACTCGAATTACGCATTATGGTATTGTTATACGTGTGTGTGTGCCTTATGTGTTACTTGTGCATGTCTATTTATAAATTGTTATGGTGATCA
This sequence comes from Helianthus tuberosus, assembly GCA_030545235.1. Taxonomy (NCBI): domain Eukaryota; kingdom Viridiplantae; phylum Streptophyta; class Magnoliopsida; order Asterales; family Asteraceae; genus Helianthus; species Helianthus tuberosus. Next base: position 6,422,991 of record CM060434.1, on the reverse strand, counting down.
ATTGAAACGCAATCGAAACTCAATCGCAATCGAAACGTAAACGCTAAACGAATATGAAATAAGGATGCTTGTATGTTGATATAGTAGTTGGGATTAAAAGTAATTTGATTAGGAAATTCTATCGCATCGCAACGCTCGCAATTGCAAATCGAAACGACAAGACTCGTCGCATCGAACACTCGAATCGGATGGCCGATCGACCAGGAGACCGGCCGATCGACCAGCCGCTCGATCGAGATGCCGCTCGATCGACCAGCTGTTCGATCGGACTGCCAACCGATCGACCAGCCCCTCTCCTTCCCTTCCTTTTTGGGAAACCCTATAAATACCCCCTGTCACCATCATACTTTCCACTTTTGGCAACTCTCATCCGACCAGCTCATCTTCCCCACTTTTCTTCAGATCTCTCACGATTCCGGTAAGATCTCGTCCTAAATCTTGTACTTTCTTAATCTACACGCACTCCTACACATTTCTATCTTTTAAATCTTAACTTTCAACCGTGAAATTACTAGATTTGAGGTGTTCTAGGATGATGTCATCATGGTGTTCTTAGGAACTCCATGTTTTGACTTCAATCCACCAAGAATAACTTAGATCTGAACGATTTCCATACAAAAAAACAAAGATCTTGGATAGATCTAAACATATTCAAGGTGAAAAAGGATTGAAAGAAGATTTCAAACTTTCTTTCAACTCTTTTACACTCAATGCCTCAAAACCGATAGAATCAGAGCTTGTTCTAACCTTCTACTCTCGCATGTTGATGCGTTGGTTCAAAATCTAGATTCTATCCACGAGATTACCGATTTCGGGTTAAACATAGAACACCGTCTCGAACAGTTAATCGACCGGATTTGGGTGATTCCTGTCCGATCAGGTTACTAAGTCGTGACGAGGTTTCTGTTGTCTAATGCGTTATCAAAACATCTCGATAAAACGACAAACTACCAGAATGACCAAGGAAGAAGACGAACAGGTCGACCAGGACGGAATGCCGTCCGATCGGGCTGCTGTCCGAACGGACAGTCATCCGAACAACCGGTCACCCGATCGACTTGCAACCTGGTCCCCACACTTAACTATCATTCAAACTTCAAAGGTCTTGGAACACCGAATGGATTGCCGTCCGATCGGGTTACCACCCGATCGACCGACCATCCGACTATGTGATGTTCTGGAACTTCATACTTGAACAAATTTTCAACATGTTCAATGCACCTGTGTTGCCACCCGATCGAACAACTGTCCGATCGAGTGACAACCTGCTGTAAACTTGTTCTCACTGAAGTGCCCAACCTATCGGACTGTCTCCCGATCGAACGGTCGTTCGATCGATCGACCTGAAAGGTAGAGATACTTCTATGTTTTCAAAATGCTACAACGAAAACTTCAAAAGTCAATCCATCATACACAAACACATCCTTCACAAAGGAAAGAACAATCCACTCGAAGGGTCACCCGACCGGATGACCATCCGAGCGGACTGACAACCGAACGACCGGCCGTCCGATCGGACTACCATCCGATCGAACTGCTGTTTGACCCACTGTCACTTGTTCCGTCTTACGCGTCGCTTATCATTATGCTATCAATCTGTTCAGGCTAACCCTACTCTCTAGCGCTCCCTTCAATCCATCAACCGCTGTGAGTATACTCGATCCCTTTTTGCTTTACGCACTTTTGGGTGTTACATACGTTACTTATTCTAAATCACATCAAACACACTACGCAATACTTTAACGCTAACCGTTACCACATGTTATACGTGGCTTAATGAATGCTTGTTTGTTATGTTTACGCATGAAATGCTGTCTACCTGCCTTAGCAACGATAGTACTATTAGTTTGGACTCAGCACCTGTTCACTCAGGGGTTGTTAAGGACAATTACTTACATGGCTCACAGTGGTGAGTATGTATCGCGAGCTGCCTTGGGCAGTCAACCCGCAGTCATTGGTATCGATAGGTTCATGTCGATAACTAACATGCCTCATTTCACACTGTGTACGTGCTGGTTATGCGTAACGATTTCGAACTCTATATGCTATTATTAAACTTGTATGCTCACCTTTACACCATGTGTATTGACTTTTACTTTAACGTATGTGACAGGTGCTTAGGATGCATATTTGCTTACTTTGCTGTGAAATCGAGGCTAGGAAAGACCTAGGTTAACAATAAACAATTGTCTGTAATAAAAAATCTGAGTTGTCGGAACAGAACAATTTGACTAGATCTTTTCTGTAATAATTGTATTATCATTTATGACATGGTATGGGACGTGTTGCTTTAAATATTTGGTAAATGTAGTTGTCATGGAAACTTCTGGACAATCTGTTTCGCTCAGTGCCGCGCCCCGATGTTTCCGCCATCGGTTGGGGTGTGACAGTAACGGAGGCCCTTGGTTGTTCACCACCGCGACCTACGATTCGCATAACCTAATGTCCTCTTGTAGGATCTATGGAATAACCAACATTGTAATAAGATGAAAGTTAAGATTTTTTGGGAAAGTGTAATAGGTAGAAGAGGGTGAGGTGAAAATGGTGAGTTTTTTATATAGATGGGATGAATTATTTTTTTTAAATAAAAAATCTTTTTTTTTAAATTATGACGTTGGGGTCCAACGGCTAGTAACCACGTCTAATTGCACGTCACGTTAACGCTCATTTAACATCAACACCAGTGGAAAATCTTAAGCCCCCGTCCACAACGCCCTCAACAACGCTGGATTCGGTGTGATGTGTACGACGTAAAAGGGCATAAACATCACACTTCCAAGTACACACCACCATGTGTTCTAACGGTGAATTTCTTGAACATAATACCTTACATTTGAATTTAAATGTTTTTAAAGATGAGTAAGGGTGTCCGGTGTGGTGCGGTAAGGGTGAGCGGCAAGGGGGTTTGTCGCGTGGGAACACCGCCGCCGACCCCCCTTTGCCGCTCGGTTTCAATCTTAATCGATGAAGGGATGCCGCTGCGGTGAAGGGAGGAAGGAGAGAGAGAGAGGGCTGCGGTGAAGGGAGGAAGGAGAGAGAGAAGGGTGTGTGTGGTGGGGTCCATACCATCTCTCAATCAATCACACCATTTTCCTTTTTTTTTTTAAAAGAAAAAAGCTTACCAATTCACCAAGTGTCTAACCATTGCCAACACTTTTCAACATAGTTTAAACACTTTTCACTGATTGACGTAACGCACTCTGATTGGTTGATTTTTTAGTTTGTCACTCTCAAATGTCTAACCACTCCTTATACCCTAAGGTTGGACGGTATGGTACCATCTCCCCCTCCGTCCTCCCTCGGCGACGCGCGTGTCACACCCCAACCGATGGCGGAATCATCGGGGCGCGGCACTGAGCGAAACAGATTGTCCAGAAGTTTCCATAACAACTATCATTACCATTCAAATTAAGTTACCATGTCCCATACCATGTCTCAAATAGTAAAACAAGTTATTACAGACAAAAACTAAACAAATATTCTGTTCCGACAACTCAGATTTAAACATAACAATTTATTCGTCGGTTTCTAGGACTCTGGTTCCTAGCTTCAATTTCATCACAGCCTGAGAAGCATATAAACAACCTAGGCACCTGTCACATACGTTAAAATAATGTCAATACATAAAATGTAAAGGTGAGCATACAAGTTTGATAAAAACATATAGAGTTCAAATTCGTTTACGCATAACCAGCACGTACACATAGTGAAATGAAGCACGTTAGTTATCGACATAGATCCATCGATACCAATGACTGCGGGTTGACTGCCCGAGGCAGTTCGCAATACATGTTTACCACTGTAATCCATGCAAGTAAAAGATCCTTAACAACCCCCGTGGAAACGGGTGCTGAGTCCAAACTATAGTACTATCGTTGCTAAGGCAGGTAGACAGCATTCCATGTGTAAACATAACAAACAAGCATTCATAAGCCACGTATAACATGCAATAATGGTTAAGCGTTAAAATAGCTTGAGTAGTGTGATAGTTGTAGTTTGAATAGTTGTAACGTATGTAACACCCAAAAGTGCTAAAGCAAAAAGGGTTCGAGTATACTCACGGCGATATGGATTGAAGGGAGCGCTTTACAGCGAGTACGATTAGCCTGAATAGATTCGATAACGTAACGATAAGTGACGCGTAAAACAGTACCAGTGAGAGTGGGTAGGATGACTGATCGTGCGGTTCAGTTGTCCGTGAATAGGGGTCATCCGTGCGCATGACCTATCCGTACGGATGGTGATGCGTGCGGGTGGTGTTCCATCCGGACAGGTCCTCCGTGCGTGTGACTGTCCGTGCGGGTGGCAACCCGTGCGGACGAGTCTTACGTGTGGACGACTTACCCGTATGGCTAGATTGCTTGTGTAGATAAACGTCCAAGTGGATTGTTTCTTCCTAAGATGTGTTTGTGTATGATGGCTTGTGCTTTGGAGTTTTCGTTGTAGCATTTAGAAAACACCAAAGTGTTTCTACCTTTCAAGCCGGCCGCGCGGAAGGCGGTCCGTGCGTGTGGTAGTCCGTGCGGACAGCCTGTGCGCGCGGGCAGAGTCAATCCGTCCGGATAGCCCGTCCGTGCGCACGGCTTGGCCGTGCGGGTGGGGTTTGCTCGATTTTCATTTTAAGGCCTTAGTATCTCATGATCCGAAGAGTAATCCATTCAGAGGTCGTCCGTCCGGATTGCTCGTTCGTCGATACTCAAACCTCGCGTGGAAAGTGGGTCCCAAGGGTAGTCCGTACGGGTGGCAACCCGTGCGTATGACCTGTGCGTGCGGATGGTAATCCGTGCGCACAGCTTGTCCGTGCGGGTGGCTAGTCCGTGCGGGTAGCCTGTCCGTGCGGACAACTGCTCCGGTTGTTCCGTTCGTCTACACTTGGTTTCTGTTTGTCGTTTATCGAGACGTTCTGATTACGTGGCAACCACTTGGAGTTGTGTTCTCACCCGCGTGACTAGACCGGTTAGGAATCACCCTAACTCGGCCTGCCGGCGACTCAGAACGGTCGTCCCGGTTAACCCCGAAATCAGTTGCCTAGGGTACAACTCCAGATCTGGAACTAGGGTATCACTATTGACGAGCAAAACACTAGGACTGATCGGATTTGCACCGGTTTTAAGGGTAAAAGAAGGAGAGAACATTAGGTTTATTTCTTTCAACTCTTTTATCCTTAGAAAAGTGTAGATCTAGGTGGAATCATTGTAAAAACTTGTAGAAATCGTTTGGATCTGAGGTATTCTTGGTGGAATGAGGCCTAGCATGAAGTTCTTACGAATTTCATGGTGACGTCACCCATGAGTACCTCAAATCCGGATGATTTCATGGTTAAAATTAAAGATTCGAAAGATAGAAGTGTGTAGAATCGTGTAGTGATTGAAGATGTACAAGAATCAGTGCAAGATCTTACCTGGGTTGAGAGAAATCTGAGAAAAAGGTGAAGAATGCGTGTGGTTCGGACGTCACTTGCCAAAAGTGGAAAAAGTGGAGAGTGACCCGCGTATTTATAGGATGCCAAAAAGGGAAAGGGGGTGAGCCGTGCGCACGGCACGCACCCGGGCAGGTCATCCGCGCGGGCTGGCCATCCGTGCGGACTGGCAATCCGTGCGGATTGGCCATCCGTGCGGATGGGCCATCCGTGCGGATGCCACCACCTTGGGCGAGCTCGATGCGAGGTTGATTCGGCTCGGATTTACGTGCGGTTTGATAGGGTTTCCTAATTCAAATTACTTTCAGTCCCGACTACTTCTTATGCAATTCGATGCGGGATTCGAGTTCGGGTTCGATCATATTCGAGTTAGACTTCGAGTTCGATTGAGTTCGCTTGATTATCACCACACAACATAAAATAAACACGCACAAGTAACACGTAAGGCACACACACACGTATAACTGACAAATAAAATACAAACTTTCGAGTTACGATTTGGCGTCGATTTGATTAGCTTGCTTGATTATCTTTATCGCATTGTTACTTCCTATCGTTCACAGTCGTAGATCGATCGAAATATGATTGGTGAGGCTTGATTATTGTAATGTACGACATTTACTCCACATAATCTAAATATAATAGAAACAATTCTACCAGTCACGTTGCGCGAATTCGGTCGTTGACTTTGACCTTGACTTTGACTTTCACTCGTGAAAACACGGGGTGTTACAGCCTCCCCTTGTTTAGGAAATTTCGTCCCGAAATTAAGCCGGAAGCTGTAACTAATTCGTGAATCACGTGTGGAGAATCGCCAAATTAGCCAGGATTTCACGGTTAAAATCGGCTGATGTAAAAGCCTATGAAGTCGTTTGAGAGGAATCTTTTTCAAATTATTTTGATTGCGCTGATCAAACAACAAGATTCGTACCAGATCTCAATTCGCATCAGATTCGATAAGGTTCTTCAAAATCTTTTTCTTTTTCTTTCAAAACCTTGATCATTGTGGGTTCTAATTTGAATTTGCTTTGATTGCGATCCGACTCGTACGACGTGCGGAATCCGTGAACGTACGTGATTGAACACACAATAACGGATAGATGGCGTGATTCATTTATAAAAATAATTCAACCTTTATTAGTTTCGGCGGTTTCTGTTGGCTTCCATACATATTATCATATATCAAATTCTCCGAAATCTCTCTCGAATACTCGCTGTTCTAGTTGGACGTCGCTTCCTCGTTGAACAGCTGTGGATACTTTGCCTTCATGTCGCTTTCGAGTTCCCAGGTGAACTCCGCGCCTTGTTTGCCTTCCCACCGGACTTTCACAATAGGAATGCGTGAGCGCCTGAGTTCTTTGGTTTGGCGATCCATGATTTCGACAGGCTTTTCCACGAAGTGCAATGTTTCGTTCACTCGTAAATCACCTAGAGGAACATGTACGGCTGGTTCGTAGATGGTCTTTCGGAGGTTTGACACGTGGAAGATCGGATGGACATTGTTAAGTTCTTCCGGTAATTCGAGTCTGTAGGCGACCTTTCCGATCCTTTCCAGAATCTTAAAAGGTCCCACATACCGAGGCGCTAGCTTCCCCTTTTTGCCAAATCGGACTACACCCCTCCAAGGTGATACCTTTAGGAGTACGTAGTCACCAATGCCATACTCGCGGTGCTTGCGCTTTTTATCGGCGAGAAGCTTCTGTCTATCTCGAGCCTTCGCTAGGTTGTCCCGAATTTGGAAGATTTTGTCCGTCGTTTCTTGTAGTAGTTCCGGACCGGTTAGTTGCGAGTGACCGATCTCGTGCCACACAATAGGCGATCGACATCTTCTTCCGTATAAGGCTTCGAAAGGAGCCATCTGGATACTAGCCTGGTAGCTGTTGTTGTACGAGAATTCGACTAACGGAAGGTGTCTATCCCAATTACCACCAAAATCTAGAACACATGAGCGGAGCATGTCCTCAAGTGTACGAATCGTTCTCTCGCTCTGACCGTCAGTTTGTGGGTGGAACGCGGTACTTAGATTAAGCGTCGTACCTAGTGCCGTTTGAAACGTTCCCCACAGCCGCGAAGTGAATCGAGCATCACGGTCAGAGATGATGTCACGAGGCGTACCATGCCGACAAATGATCTCATCGGTGTAGATTCGGGCTAATCGTTCCACCTTGTAGTCTTCTCGTATTGGTAGAAAGTGGGCTGATTTGGTCAAACGGTCAATGATAACCCAAATGCTGTCGTGACCTGATGACGTGGTTGGAAGCTTGGTTACAAAATCCATAGCTATGCTCTCCCACTTCCACATGGGGATTGGAGGTTGTTCGAGCAAGCCAGAGGGTCGTTGATGTTCAGCCTTGACTCTAGCACAGGTTAGGCATCTTCCGACGTAGAGAGCGATATCCCGCTTCATACCCGGCCACCAGTACCTATATCGAAGGTCATGATACATCTTGTCAGCACCGGGATGAATAGAGTATCGGGATTTGTGGGCTTCGTCCATGATGATTTGTCGCAGGTTGGTTCGCTTGGGAATCCAGATTTTGTCTAGGAAATAGAATATCCCGTTTGATTTGCTCACAAGTTGGGCTCCGTCGTGGTAGATTCTCTCTTTCTTCAGGGTGCGCTCGTTGAAACATGCATGCTGGGCGTCGCGAATAAGAGCTTCGAGATTGTGCTGGGCTTGAACACTTCGAGTGCTAAGCAGATAACTCCGTCTGCTAAGTGCGTCGGCAACAACATTTGCTTTGCCTGGGTGGTAACGAATCTCGCAGTCGTAGTCGTTGAGAAGCTCTACCCATCGGCGTTGACGCATATTTAGTTCCCTCTGATTAAAGATGTGTTGTAGGCTCCTATGATCGGTGAAGATCGTACACTTAGTACCATACAGGTAGTGTCGCCAAATCTTTAATGCAAAAACAACTGCGCCTAGCTCGAGATCGTGGGTTGTATAGTTCTTCTCGTGGATTTTGAGCTGACGGGATGCGTAAGCAATAACCTTGTCTCGTTGCATTAAGACACAACCGAGACCAAGGTTAGAAGCATCACAGTAGACAATGAAATTATCGTTTCCGTCGGGTAGCGTGAGAACAGGAGCATTGCAAAGCATGTATTTGAGGGTCTGAAAGGCAGACTCTTGCTTGGTTCCCCAGACAAAAGGCTGATCCTTATGAGTAAGAGAAGTGAGTGGTACAACAATCTTCGAGAATCCTTCGATGAATTGCCGATAATAGCCCGCCAGTCCGAGAAAGGAACGGACTTCAGTCGGGTTCTTAGGCGTAACCCAGCTCTTAACAGCTTCAATCTTCGCAGGATCGACGTGAATGCCCTGAGTATTTACGATGTGACCCAGAAATTGAACCTCCCCCAGCCAAAATTCGCACTTGGAGAATTTGGCGTAGAGTTGGTTTCCCTGAAGTAACTCGAGAACCAAACGTAGATGCTGCGCGTGTTCGGATCTCGTTTTGGAATAGATCAAGACATCGTCGATAAACACGATGACGAAACGGTCAAGATACGGTTTACACACTCGATTCATCAGATCCATGAAAACGGCTGGTGCATTGGTTAGGCCAAAAGGCATGACAACGAATTCATAATGGCCGTAACGCGTGCGAAACGCTGTTTTGGGAATATCCTCCTCCTGTATACGTAGCTGATGATATCCGGAACGCAGGTCGATCTTCGAGAAACACGTAGCGCCCTGTAGTTGATCAAACAAATCGTCGATTCGAGGCAGAGGATAGCGGTTCTTGATAGTCAACTTATTCAATTCCCGGTAATCGATGCACATCCGGAACGTCCCATCCTTCTTTTTGACGAAAAGGACTGGTGCGCCCCACGGAGAGGTGCTCGGGCGAATAAAGCCTTTTTCAAGCAATTCTTGGAGTTGGGTTGAGAGTTCACGCATTTCGGACGGCGCAAGTCGGTAGGGAGCTCTGGCAACAGGATTCGCTCCGGGAATAAGGTCAATGCGAAAATCGATATCACGCTTTGGAGGCAGTCCGGGAAGATCCTCGGGAAAGACTCGAGGAAATTCTCGAACCACTGGAACGTCCTTCACTTTCTTCTTCTCTTTCTTTTCCTTCTCCGCTGCTACGACATGAGCCAAGAAGGCCCTGTACTCCTTACGGAGATACTTGCTGGCTTGTAAGCATGATATAAGTTTGAGACCCTTCGAAGTAGTATCTCCATAGACGCACAATGAATCCCCGTTGGCGAGGGAAAAACGAATCATTTTATCGAAGCACACAACTTCGGCATGGTTTTCGCGAAGAAAGTCCATGCCTACTATGACATCAAAGCTTCCTAGTTGCATTGGGATAAGATCGATTGAGAAGATGTGATTGTTGAGCTCGAGTGTGCAATCACGAATAACAGAGTCTACAGCGACGGTTCTTCCGGTAGCGACTTCAACTTCGAATGCAGAGGGGAGTCGAGAGCGCTTACGACTAAGGAGTTTCTCAAATTCGAGCGACACAAAGCAATTATCGGCTCCAGTATCAAACAAACATGAAGCATAAATACCATTCACAAGGAACGTACCATTGACCACGTTGTTGTCGGCTTGGGCTTGACGAACGTTGAGATTGAAAGTTCTGGCACGTGCGACCTGTTGTTGCTGCGGCTGTTGCTGCTGTGGTTGCTGCTGCGGCTGCTGGGGTTCTTGTTTCACCACCCTGTTTGGGCACATGTTGGCGAAATGGTTCGGGTCGCCACATGTGAAGCATGCTCTGGCTTTGACTGCGGGTGCCGGAGGAGCTTGTTGACCCGGTGGGGCAGCGAGTAGGGCTTGATTGGCAGGAGCTTGACGAATACGGCAGTTGGCAGTGAAGTGGCCGTAGACGTTGCAATGAGCACAGAAGCGTCATTGAATAGCAGTCGGGTGATGATAGGTGCAAGTAGGGCAGAGTGGATGTGGTCCAGTATATGCACGCTTGGCAGGCGGTGCATTGGCCACAGGCGCCGCCACTTGACGCTGTTGGGCAGGTACAGCCTGAACTGGTGCAGCAGTGATCGCACAGTTCTTGTTGGTGGAGTTGCTCTTCCTCTTGTTCCTTCTCTTGTTGCTTGATGACGTAGGTTCAGCGGTTGGTGTAGCAGTAGTGGCTTGATGCAGATGCTTGGCGGTCTTATCCCACATCCCAGCTTTGACCCTTTTGTCATTGATCTCAGCGGCCAGCAGATAGGTTTCTTCGATCGTGGTAGTCTTAGCCGCTTGCACGAAATCAGCAACGCAGTCGGGCAAAGCTCGGATATACTTCTTGATGGTGATCTCAGGGGTCTTGACTTGATCAGGACAGATAATGCTGAGCTGTTTGAAACGAGCAGTGAGACCAGCATTGTCTCCATCCTTCTGATGTATGTGCCAAAATTCATCTTCAAGCTTTTGACGCTCGTGAGGAGGGCAGAATTCCTCCAGCATGACTGTCTTGAGCTCATCCCACGACAAACCGTAGGCTGCATCATTCCCTCTCTTGTTCCTCTCGGCCGTCCACCAGTCCAGAGCACGGGACTGAAAGACGCCGGTAGCATTCAGAGTTCGAAGGTCATCAGGGCAACCACTTTGTCGCAGAGTGACCTCGATAGAGTCGAACCAGTGGAATAGAGCAGTAGGACCTCCTTCGCCTGTGAATTCTTTCGGCCCACATGACTTGAATTGTTTGAAGCTGAAAGGTCTCGCGGTAGCTTTGGGACCCTCAGTCCTCGATTCCTCGGATGACTTGCTGGCATTCTCGTAGACATCGCTCACAGCCTTTGCTACCGCTTTCGCGACGATGGAAGCAAGGCGTCTGTCCCTCTTTTCTTGACGAGAGAGTTGATGACGGGATCCAGACGACATTGTCTGCAATAGTCATCGCCATTGAACTCAACAAATGTATTCGAATTCTCACCTCACACGTCTAGGACTACTAAAGCTCAGTAACACGTACCATGTAAACGCATACAGTCACAAAATCACATAATTGCACAAAATCACATAATTCCCAAACGTATAAGCACAATAGCAAGAAACACATATATTCCTAATCACTAAGGCAGTCAGAAAACAGAAACCTAGTATTCAGAGTTTGCGAGTGTTCGAAAGCAGTGTAACGCGAGTGATCTGAAATTGTTGTGTGTCGAGTGAGATTTGTGTTTCAGCAGAAGCAATAGTGTTGGGTCGAAACCAATAGTACCTCAAAATGTTAACAATTAACAGAAAATGCATAAAACTTTCATAAAGATTGATAAATCGAAGGTAGATTGTCTGTGGCTAAATAGACTTTGACTAACCAAAGTAGCTCGATTATTCACAAGGATCCTGCACAACGACCTCCAGGACTATGCCATTGCCTCGATTCTTGGGCGTTGGCGCAATTCCCATTGGTTTGGTCGTGCCTCTAGACCGTTGGAATACAGCGAACTTTGGTGGAGTTTTGTATAAAAGCGGGACGAGTCGTCAAGGTTAGGGTTTCACCCCTATCTTACAACTTCCGTCCTTGTTTTGATAAAAGTTGAGGAGATTATTCATCAAAATACGGATTTCACTCCTGATTTGGTATAATTCTCCTCGTTTGTAGCTAAAAACGCAAGCTAACTAGGCAACTTAGTCGAGAGTTTGCGGTTTTCACACCTATTCTCGACCTCGTTACCTATTCACAACTTGAAAATTCGAGTGTAATGCTAGAAAAGAGTGAGTGATAGTGGTGAGTTTACGCATACGCGTGAGTTGGTCTGTTGGTTCTTAACTATAGACTAGGTCTCTAAGACTTCGACCCGGACTAGGTCGAGTCTTGTCTAATTCCCTATAGTTATGGCTCTGATACCAATCTGTCACACCCCAACCGATGGCGGAATCATCGGGGCGCGGCACTGAGCGAAACAGATTGTCCAGAAGTTTCCATAACAACTATCATTACCATTCAAATTAAGTTAACATGTCCCATACCATGTCTCAAATAGTAAAACAAGTTATTACAGACAAAAACTAAACAAATATTCTGTTCCGACAACTCAGATTTAAACATAACAATTTATTCGTCGGTTTCTAGGACTCTGGTTCCTAGCTTCAATTTCATCACAGCCCGAGAAGCATATAAACAACCTAGGCACCTATCACATACGTTAAAATAATGTCAATACATAAAATGTAAAGGTGAGCATACAAGTTTGATAAAAACATATAGAGTTCAAATTCGTTTACGCATAACCAGCACGTACACATAGTGAAATGAAGCACGTTAGTTATCGACATAGATCCATCGATACCAATGACTGCGGGTTGACTGCCCGAGGCAGTTCGCAATACATGTTTACCACTGTAATCCATGCAAGTAAAAGATCCTTAACAACCCCCGTGGAAACGGGTGCTGAGTCCAAACTATAGTACTATCGTTGCTAAGGCAGGTAGACAGCATTCCATGTGTAAACATAACAAACAAGCATTCATAAGCCACGTATAACATGCAATAATGGTTAAGCGTTAAAATAGCTTGAGTAGTGTGATAGTTGTAGTTTGAATAGTTGTAACGTATGTAACACCCAAAAGTGCTAAAGCAAAAAGGGTTCGAGTATACTCACGGCGATATGGATTGAAGGGAGCGCTTTACAGCGAGTACGATTAGCCTGAATAGATTCGATAACGTAACGATAAGTGACGCGTAAGACAGTACCAGTGAGAGTGGGTAGGATGACTGATCGTGCGGTTCAGTTGTCCGTGAATAGGGGTCATCCGTGCGCATGACCTATCCGTACGGATGGTGATGCGTGCGGGTGGTGTTCCATCCGGACAGGTCCTCCGTGCGTGTGACTGTCCGTGCGGGTGGCAACCCGTGCGGACGAGTCTTACGTGTGGACGACTTACCCGTATGGCTAGATTGCTTGTGTAGATAAACGTCCAAGTGGATTGTTTCTTCCTAAGATGTGTTTGTGTATGATGGCTTGTGCTTTGGAGTTTTCGTTGTAGCATTTAGAAAACACCAAAGTGTTTCTACCTTTCAAGCCGGCCGCGCGGAAGGCGGTCCGTGCGTGTGGTAGTCCGTGCGGACAGCCTGTGCGCGCGGGCAGAGTCAATCCGTCCGGATAGCCCGTCCGTGCGCACGGCTTGGCCGTGCGGGTGGGGTTTGCTCGATTTTCATTTTAAGGCCTTAGTATCTCATGATCCGAAGAGTAATCCATTCAGAGGTCGTCCGTCCGGATTGCTCGTTCGTCGATACTCAAACCTCGCGTGGAAAGTGGGTCCCAAGGGTAGTCCGTACGGGTGGCAACCCGTGCGTATGACCTGTGCGTGCGGATGGTAATCCGTGCGCACAGCTTGTCCGTGCGGGTGGCTAGTCCGTGCGGGTAGCCTGTCCGTGCGGACAACTGCTCCGGTTGTTCCGTTCGTCTACACTTGGTTTCTGTTTGTCGTTTATCGAGACGTTCTGATTACGTGGCAACCACTTGGAGTTGTGTTCTCACCCGCGTGACTAGACCGGTTAGGAATCACCCTAACTCGGCCTGCCGGCGACTCAGAACGGTCGTCCCGGTTAACCCCGAAATCAGTTGCCTAGGGTACAACTCCAGATCTGGAACTAGGGTATCACTATTGACGAGCAAAACACTAGGACTGATCGGATTTGCACCGGTTTTAAGGGTAAAAGAAGGAGAGAACATTAGGTTTATTTCTTTCAACTCTTTTATCCTTAGAAAAGTGTAGATCTAGGTGGAATCATTGTAAAAACTTGTAGAAATCGTTTGGATCTGAGGTATTCTTGGTGGAATGAGGCCTAGCATGAAGTTCTTACGAATTTCATGGTGACGTCACCCATGAGTACCTCAAATCCGGATGATTTCATGGTTAAAATTAAAGATTCGAAAGATAGAAGTGTGTAGAATCGTGTAGTGATTGAAGATGTACAAGAATCAGTGCAAGATCTTACCTGGGTTGAGAGAAATCTGAGAAAAAGGTGAAGAATGCGTGTGGTTCGGACGTCACTTGTCAAAAGTGGAAAAAGTGGAGAGTGACCCGCGTATTTATAGGATGCCAAAAAGGGAAAGGGGGTGAGCCGTGCGCACGGCACGCACCCGGGCAGGTCATCCGCGCGGGCTGGCCATCCGTGCGGACTGGCAATCCGTGCGGATTGGCCATCCGTGCGGATGGGCCATCCGTGCGGATGCCACCACCTTGGGCGAGCTCGATGCGAGGTTGATTCGGCTCGGATTTACGTGCGGTTTGATAGGGTTTCCTAATTCAAATTACTTTCAGTCCCGACTACTTCTTATGCAATTCGATGCGGGATTCGAGTTCGGGTTCGATCATATTCGAGTTAGACTTCGAGTTCGATTGAGTTCGCTTGATTATCACCACACAACATAAAATAAACACGCACAAGTAACACGTAAGGCACACACACACGTATAACTGACAAATAAAATACAAACTTTCGAGTTACGATTTGGCGTCGATTTGATTAGCTTGCTTGATTATCTTTATCGCATTGTTACTTCCTATCGTTCACAGTCGTAGATCGATCGAAATATGATTGGTGAGGCTTGATTATTGTAATGTACGACATTTACTCCACATAATCTAAATATAATAGAAACAATTCTACCAGTCACGTTGCGCGAATTCGGTCGTTGACTTTGACCTTGACTTTGACTTTCACTCGTGAAAACACGGGGTGTTACAGCGCGGCACACCGCCGGCCCCCCTCCGTCCCGTCCCCATCGTCCGAATATTGACGTTTGCGATGGGGCAAACATGTGGGGCCCATCTGAAAAGTAGCCGTTAATTAAAAAAAATCAATTTCGCATTTAATTCAATATTTCCAACGGTTATTTTAAAAAAAAAATTACCCAATTCACTCTCACTTTTATAAATACTCACCTCTTTTACACCTTTTTTCACAACTTTTCACCCACTACAATCTCATATCTCTCTCACATTTTATAACCCCTCTTCCCTTTTTATAAAAAAATCATCTATTTTTATACCATTTTTTACCCGCTACCACCTCATCTCTCTCTAAAAAATTATCATGGCTTCACCTTCTTCCATTTCTTCCATCTCTTCATCATCTTCGTCTACGTGGTATTCATCATCTTCGGAAGAGGATGCTATTATGCATAACATGATTATGAACGCGGCTCAGGTCTTCATGGCGGGTGATGAAGCGTCGTCCCAACGGCTAACTAGAGGAGCAAAATTAAACCGAGACCAAGAAGGTATTTTACTATTTTTTCCTTATGTTTTATATAGATTTGTAAATTGTAAATGTATTTTATAATTAATTTCATTTATGTTTCGTTTTAAATTTATAGCCGCCCACGTTAAACTAGTAGCCGATTATTTTGCCGACGAACCCGTGTACCCAGCCGAGATTTTTCGACGTCGGTTCCGCATGAGTCGTCCACTGTTTTTACGTATTGCAGGCGACATGGCCCAGTCTGATCCGTTTTTTACACAGCGAAACGACGTTAGGGGGCAAAGGGGTTTCAGTAATTTACAAAATTGTACGTCGGCCATTCGCCAACTGGCATACGGTTTCGCACCCGATGCATTAGACGAGTATATAAGGATGTCTGAAAGAACCGCACGTCTATGTTTGCACAAGTTTTGCGAATGAGTTGTCAAATTGTATAGCAAGCGATACCTGCGGAAACCGAACGCAAACGACGTTCAAAAATTATATCAAGCACACGAACAGAGACATGGTTTCCCAGGA
This sequence comes from Helianthus tuberosus, assembly GCA_030545235.1. Classification (NCBI taxonomy): domain Eukaryota; kingdom Viridiplantae; phylum Streptophyta; class Magnoliopsida; order Asterales; family Asteraceae; genus Helianthus; species Helianthus tuberosus. The sequence goes on along the minus strand of CM060434.1, from coordinate 6,406,887 downwards.
ATGCTCGGGAGCATTGATTGCATGCACTGGCTGTGGCAGAACTGCCCAGTTGCCTGGCAAGGTCAGTATACTAGGGGAGATCATGGACATCCGACTATTATTCTAGAGGCTGTTGCGTCACAGGATCTCTGGATCTGGCATGCTTTTTTTGGTCTACCTGGTTCGCTCAATGACCTTAACATCATATACCAGTCACAGATATTTGAGGATGTAGTGGAGGGTACAGGTCCAGACACAAGCTTTACGGTTTCGGGGGTGGAATACAGGCGAGGTTACTACCTAGCCGATGGAATATACCCAACGAACTCGACAATCGTTAAAACTATTCCGCACCCGACAGACGAAAAAAGAAAAAAGTTTGCGAAGTATCAAGAGGGTGCGAGAAAAGATATTGAACGGGCTTTTGGTGTTCTACAAAAAATGGCAAATCATTGAACATCCAGCACGTTCGGCTACACCAAAGCGGTTACGAAACATTATGTACGCTTGTATCATCCTTCATAACATGGTCATTGAAGACGAAGGTAGAGCGATATGCGAGTACGACGAAAACGCGTCTACTGGAAATTCTGTTCCAGTTAGTGGGGAACAACAAGATTTGAACATGTTCGCTCTACGTAACGAGTACACACATCATAACCTACAAGCGGACTTGGTGGAGTACATTTGGAACAACGCTTAAAACGAACCCGACCACGACATGGAAGACGAAGACTAGTAGCTTATTTTAACATATTAGGATTTTTTTTAAGTTTATGTTTTTTTTAGTTTATGTTTTTTTAAGTTTATTTTTTTTAAGTTTATGTAATGTTTTTTTAATATTAATGAAAATATT